>CM061098.1:10275000-13107500 GCA_030770545.1 Macropodus opercularis
GGTAGTTCCCTGAAAAACGGCGACACCCTAAGGTGAAGCGCGTTTCCTGGCGCGGTGCATTGTGGTCTGAAAACCCCGGCCTTCTTTGACTCACTCTTTGCAAGATGGCGACGTCCCTGGGCTCGAACACCTACAACAGACAGAACTGGGAAGACGCAGTACGTTGAATCGGCTTTATATTTAATAGTGCAGAGAGCGCGATGACGGAGAAACTTTGTTTAGGATCATGAAAATGTTTAAAGTGAGCTTAACGGTTGAAACTATCCTGGTAGTTTTACTTGATCACTTGTTAGCCTTCCGTTAGCATGTAGCAGAAGCGTGGCTGCTCCATTCTGAGTGCGTCTGTTTTTCGTGGTTAACGTCACTTCGTAAAATGTTAGGTAAGGTTTATGTTAGTGTAGTAACGGCGGCAGTGAGCCACAAAAGGCAGATGATATGAAGCGAGATTCTACTCTGCCTAAACATCTGTTATCCTAAAATTGCCTCTCTGAGCTAACCAGAGCTAGCACTAGCTGCTAACAATGAAACGAAGCAGCGTCTACTAACAGAAGTACCCAGATCAGCTCGCCTGAGATGCGTAGAACGTATTATTCTGTAGTGTGGGCTTATCTAGTGTAGTCTGTTTGCTAGTGTACGACCACTGAACGACTGATGCGTGTTCACGCACTGTGGTAGCAAGAGGCAACTTGGCACCAGAACTAAATTGAATTGTTTGTCCATTTCTACTGCGTTCGTAAAACGTCTGTAACCACACTATTTGTGGAACTATGTTCAAAACCTTTCTGCAACAAGGCCTTTGGCCAGTGATGGTTTTGTGTACACGCTGAAATATAAACTTTGCAACCTTAGACCAGACGTTACGTGGTGCTCATATTTAGATGTTTGGCTGAAGCTGTCAGTGGGGTGGATTTACGCAGGTCATTTTCTGCAACTAGCACTTGGACTGAAACAACATCCTTTACCAGATGGAAAAGTGTGTGTGTGAGAGAGAGAATGCAGCCCTTGTTAGTGCTTCAAAAACAAAAATGAAGTTTGTTTTTCATTTAAAAAAACAAACCTCCTTTTCCAGGATTTCCCAATTCTGTGCCAGACATGTTTAGGAGAAAATCCTTACATTCGTATGGTAAGTTGCAGGAATTTAGATTTTTTTCTTGTTTCTGTTAAACGGCTATCTGTACAGGTTTACATTTGCTTATGCTTTGTTTTGTAGACCAAGGAGAAATATGGGAAAGAATGCAAGGTATGTTTCACAATAATGCTTAAAGGAATCCATAATGCAAGAACACAAGGTAGTCTGGTTTAGAAACGCATCACAATGTTTCATATACAAATTTCTCCCAACGTTTTGTATTCTCCAGATTTGCGCAAGACCCTTCACTGTTTTCCGGTGGTGTCCGGGAACACGAATGCGATTTAAGAAGACAGAAGTCTGCCAGACTTGCAGTAAAATGAAGAATGTTTGTCAGACGTGTTTGCTGGACCTGGAATATGGTGAGTCTCTGTCACTGTAGTAATTTGGCCTTTTGTACATTTTTTGGTTTGTGGAACCATATGTCACTTTTGGCACAACCTTGTTTTACAGGCTTGCCTATCCAGGTCCGAGATACTGGACTTTCTATTAAAGATGAGGTTCCTAGGTCTGATGTGAACAAAGAATATTACACACAGAACATGGAAAGAGAGGTAAAGTTGTTTCAAATGGGTTACACATTAAAATGGCATGTTCTGAATTCTTTAAATAATGAGTCTCTACTACTCTACTCTCCCTATTTTTAATCAATATTTTTGAACTATACAACTTAAATTATATACTTGACCAACAATATAATTATGGTTAAAAAAGCAAAAGAAATGTAGGTAGCTGTACATGAAATAGACATTTCTTACATTTCGGATTCTTTTGTCAAGTAATTTCCATGTAGAGATGACTTATATTATATTTATAACACCCAGAAACTGCTAATAAAATAATGATGTAGTGGGGTAACTCTAACTTTCATTTATTTCCAAGAATGGGTGGTTCTGTCATTGATTCCTGTCTGTTTGGCTTTCTGTGCATACAGATAGCTAACTCTGATGGCACACGGCCAGTGGGCCAGCTAGGTAAGGCCACCAGCTCTAGTGATATGTTGCTGAAACTGGCCCGGACTACACCATACTACAAAAGAAACCGACCACACATCTGCTCCTTCTGGGTGAAAGGAGAGTGTAAGAGAGGAGAGGAGTGTCCGTACAGGTGAGTGAGTCTTTCTCCTCAGGATAAACCAGGTGCTGTGTGGTCATACACACGTATCTTATTCTCCTTGGTGAAATATAAAGCATGCTTTATTGGTCAGTTTATAATGTCTCTGTTGGTTTCAGTTATAACAGACAGTCTTTTCTCACTATGGGTCCTCTTCTTCTTTTTACGCAGACATGAGAAACCCACAGATCCTGATGATCCTTTAGCCGACCAGAACATAAAGGATCGTTACTACGGCATTAATGACCCGGTAGCTGACAAGCTGCTGAAACGGGCCTCAACTATGCCCCGACTGGACCCACCAGAGGACAAATCTATCACTACTCTCTACATAGGGGGCCTGGGAGATACCGTCACAGACGGTGACCTCAAGTAAGGCTTTCTCAAAGATTGCATCAAGTGTGTTTAACCTTTATATTTAGCATTCAGCATATTGTTCTATTGAACATTTGTTTCATTGCAGGAGTCACTTTTATCAGTTTGGTGAGATTCGCACCATTACCATCGTCCAAAGGCAGCAGTGTGCTTTCATTCAGTTTGCCACTCGGCAGGCGGCTGAGATGGCTGCTGAGAAGTCCTTCAACAAACTTATCATTAATGGCAGGAGACTCACTGTGAAGTGGGGAAGGTAAGAAACCGATGAAGAGCGTAAAGAGAAATCTATGAATGTCATGCTTTATGTGGCTTCCAGCCAAAGAAAGCTTTTTCAGCCTTGTAAAAATTCTTACTTTCCTTTATAACCCCACTAATCAGACCACTAGGGACAAGAGGCGACGACTTCTCGTGATAATTTGCTTAATAACACCATGTGGTGCTGGGAGTATATGCGTGACATCCATTTATAGTGTTACTTTTACAGTTGGGCAAATGAGCTGATTTTATATGTAACTTGTATGGATTGTCTTTTTTAGGTCTCAGGCAGCAAGAGGGAAGGAAGGCATTAAAGATGGTGTTAGTGAGATGGGGACTAGGCTTGATCCTGTTCCTGGACTTCCTGGAGGTGAGTGTGCAAACAGAGTTTGTGTGGGTTACACATTAATTTTCATTATTCTTGGAAAAAGGTGCAGTTAGTACTGGAAAGTGACATTTCTACTGTTTGTCTGTGGGCTGTAGCTCTTCCACCACCACCAGCTTTGGATGAAGAGGCTCCTGCCAACTACTTCAACCTGGACCCAAGCACCTCTCCTGCTGTCATGAACCTCACTCTGCCCCCACCTCCAGGCATCAATCCACCTCCTCCAGGTAAAAATCTGAATCATGACTTCCACGTGCAGCCTTTATTATATACATAGGGAAAAAAATACAAACATGTTTTATCTCATTTTTAAAAAAATCTTTCCCATCAGGTTTTGGCCCTCCAATGTTTCACCCCATGGGTCCCATGGCTCCACCAATGCCCCCTCCGATGAGTATGAGACCTCCTGGTCAAATCCACTACCCATCTCAGGACCCTCAGCGCATGGGTGCCCATGCTGCACATGGTTCACGCCACAGCGATTAGCTGCTAGAGCAGCAGAACGCTGTGATTAGGAGTCATTCTTAACCGTAAGTCAGACCTGGTCAGGTGCTTTCAGTGGACGTGAAACCTGCAGCTTAACTCTGGAAGATACATTCTGCTTAGGAGAGAGAATTATTTCTTTGAAGAGTCAAATGATTTATTATGCCACCTGCCGTGCAGTGAATGAACTGTGCAAGCACCATCAGACAGGAACCAAGATGTAACAAGATGACACTGCTCATCAACAGCACCACAACATCTGAACAGTGGAAAACTTCAGACAGGAGAGTATTGACCAGTGATCAGGGCTGTGTGGTTGTGACAGGCTCTGCCAGGAGCCAATGTACATACAACATGTATAAGTTAGGTTAAATTTGTATTTGTCACGTAGAATGTATCACGTGGAGGTGTATTTTTAAACCTTTTCAGTTACATCCCCTTTTTTTTATTTGATGAAACCATAATGTTCCCCAACGTGTTGTAAGGGTTTCTTTGAGGATTGTTTTCACTTGTCATTAAAATGACTCAGTTTTATCATCTCAAACTCTGTTTTATTTGTTATTTACGTATTGCTTTGTGTGAAATTTATAGGAGAAGAAAGTAAAGGTCAAACTGATCAGTCCTGGCCCCCACTGAGGTAATCAACTGATTGCAGCAGTCAGTGGTGGCCTCGGCTGGTCAAACGACACAGCAGTAGCAATACCACACACTGTTTTTCTTCCTCCCTTGCAGTAGTCTCTGATTTACACGAGCATCACCTTCACAAGAAAAAAAAAAAACCACGTCAGCGCTTCACTCTGCCTTTTTCATAGTTCATTAGATTCAGGACAGTAATCAGTTGCCCATCCTCTGGGGGCTCTGTTGAAGTTGGGTCGTTGATGCATGCGCTCCAGTGTGACACCGGGCAGGTTCTGGGATTCCACAGCCTCAAAGCCAATCACCGGCGTCACCCTCCTGCTGGCCATCGCTCCCCCAAACGGCATCGGAGATCTGAGAAACAGAGTCTGGGCTAAGCAGGCTGGATGCATTGTGTTTCATGTTCCTGGCAAAACGTAACTCGAGGTATCGCATGACACATGCTCCTTCCTATAAAGGGAAAAGTTTTAGGTGAAACGTGATAGCCATTCTAGTCATCTGTGATTCGAACTCGAGATCCTGTTAAGGGGAAAGAAATGCCTGGGATTCAGGATAAAATTGTGTGCTCTTCTACTGGTGTAGCTGCTCTGGCCATTAGTCGAGTTCAGATTTAATTACGGCTTCATTACTTCATTATAATCCTTAGGGAATAAATGGATCCCTCTGTGGGGGGTACAGTTCCAGACTAGCTGGCAGAAAACACTTGACTGACAGCTTTAATTGAGCAAAGTCTGAGTTTGTCTTTCATATACTCTCCATCTGTTTGAGCTGAATCCTTTCTCTGCCTCGCCGGTGTGACGCAAGTCCTTGTGAGCCATGAGAAAGGTGATTCCCTTTCGTGCACATTCTGCCTTGGGAGGGTATTAACAGCCTGCAGCCCCCCCCGTAGATCATCTTTCAAGTGCCATCAAAATAGCCATCCCTTACATCCCATAGCCACGGTCCAAGGAAGCACAAGCCACAAACTGTGGAAACATGGAGTGTAGCCGAGGGATGGGGTGGTGGCGATGAATAGCACAGAGAGACGACTGTGGCTCTATTTGGAGATGAGAGGGTCTCTGTGTTTTCCATTGTGTAGTGATTGGCGAAGCTGATTTACCTGTTGAAGCTCCTGTAGTTGTCAGGCTGTAGCCTGTGTGGGAGCTGCGGTAGCTGGGTATTGAGGTCAGCCAGGAGCTCCTGGTTGTTTCCCAACGCCTGCCTCCACGGGGAGCAGTAGGATTGGGGGATTACTGTTGTGTTGAACTTCTCATGGGGAATTTTCTTCAGAGGGCCACAATATCCTGTTGCAAACAAAATTCGAATGTAATGATGACATAACACTTTAGGTAAAGTATGTAAAGTCAGTAAAATAAAGCCCATCGTGTTGAGATAATGGATAATCCTTGGATTTAGAAACTAAACACAAAACTAATTGGATAACTTCAAAAATCAAGCCTTAACAAAGCAAAAGCAGATTAATAAACATACAAATCCATTTGATGTCACTCCTGCCAGCATTAAGAACTACAGTAAGTGGATCTCGGTGTGAATCCCCGATAATAAACAGAGCTTAGCCCACTGTCAGTCAGACTAGAAGCAGTGCCTTCTGTCAGGCCAAACACACAAAAGCACTCAGCAAAGATGCTCAGGAGTAATTGCTCTCTACAAACCGCAGAGGCTCCTGCCGCGGATGATAATAAAACTCATTTATTTGCCCGGTGCATTTGCACATGGAAGCTGAACACTGGCAGATTCAAGTGAGATACAGAGTCCGTGCATTGCTCAAGCCTCGCGTTTAACTGGTCTTATGGCCCGAGGCCGTCTGCTGAATTTCTCTTCTTCACAGTGTTGTCATTTACCTGGAGCAAGGACGTCAGGACAGCCCTTCCTTGCTACAGTCTTCTGCAGATTCATGACCAGACTATGCTTACCAGGGATGGAGAAAGCCTGGTTCTCTTTTCCTGCTTGTGGTTCTGGGGTGATTTGTGAGGAATGAAGGGCATCAAGGTGGACCTGATGGGACAAAGTTAGTCTCTTAGTTCATTTGCTTTGCAGCAACTGGATGTAATTAAATGAACCAGTATTGTAACTGTATGGCAGGTGTCACCTAATGTTTCTTGTAGCTCTGGGGCAGTTTTTGCCTTTTGACTGTTGTGGGTCTGCCAGCTTGTCAGAGTGTCGTCCTAAATCACACGGTGGGTCTGTTTTATAGAGGCTTGTGATGAACTACATTGCTTAAACTGAATTAAAGAAATAGTTTTGATTCAGATAACTGGTAATATTTAATTTAACAGGATAAAAATGGCTGACGCTTTACAAATGTTCTTACTGTGGTAACTGGTGAGGTGCTTAATGCCTGTGACTGCAGAAAGGTCAGAGTAGAGCCACAACTAATTGGCTATTAATTTTAGTTCTTTGCACCCAGACACCCAGAAGCTGCTGTTAAGTGCTTGTATTAGGTACGTGTCACAGGTTTGTGAGCTGTGAGTGCAGCCCCTGGGTGGGAGCTGCACTCAGCCTGTGCTGGTGCCGGTTCCTTACATTATCTGCGTTGTGAGCAGCGTTGGTGGTGTTCTCCAGCGTGAACCTCTCGACTCTCCTCTGCCGCTCCTGGAACATGCGAGAACCTCGATTGGTGGGAAGGTTGAGCTCCTCCATCATCACATCCTTTGGAACGCTGATCTTCTTCCCCAGGTTAGGACCCTCTGGCACAACACAACGAGGTAAAGCGATACGGAGTCACACTACAGATGCCAACACGTTTTCAAGCGAAACCAGTTCGCCACAGTGCTCGTGCTGGAATAGTGAAGTCAACCCTGCATGAATACTCCACACGACAGCATGCAGCCACTTGCAGAACCTGAAGGGAATCGTAATGTCTGATTGTCTTGCTCCTGTCGACAGCTGAGTGACACTGATATGTAAACGCCAAAGCATGTGCAGCATCACTAAGTTGGTATCTGCACAACTTTTCCTCAGGGTTTTCTCAAGGGCACTTCTCGCGTTCTATCATGTCACAGTAGAGGGTCTGAAATAGCCTTGAGATGATGTCAAGGGTGTGTAATGTTTGTTGTGGTCCAGGGTCGCATTGGTAACCAGGCATATAAATAGGATCTTTGGATGAAAGACTCGCGTCAGAGTGGGTGGCACTCCTCCTTGCACATGATAAGTTTTGGAGGAGGTCTGGGCAGATGCCACCCTCGAGGACATGCCTTTGATGGAACTGTGTAAAATTCAGTGCTGGGAGTCACATTTTGCTGCGTTTAGGGGACTTGATTTTAAAGCCTAGCTGGCGGACAGTGCTGGAAAAACTCACAGTACAACTGGGATGGTTCCTGATAAAATGTTTCCAGCAACACGCGGGTGCTGCTGGGATTTGGGTGCGCCGCGTGTCCCCCGGTGGCGTGCTAACACACTTTGATGTTTGGTTCAATTGCAACTGACAGCCCTGACTGTGATCACACACCATGGGAGCTTAAACACGCACAAGCTGTTGACGCCATGGAACAAATATACACATGTAAATGAATATGTCAGTTTAGCTGCAGACGTGGCGTGAGCATGCGTGTGTCCTGACAACCCAACCACCTACCTCCTCTGGCTTCCTTGCACAGGGGTTTTGCTTGCAACATCCTTCGTTTCGTCACGTCGTCCAGGCTGAGCTGCATCATGGTCACCTTCCTCTGATGGACACAGACGTGTTTGTAATATTACAAGGATTTGTTTAAATTACAGTTTAATACTTAATACTTTAAGACTTATAAAACACAATCATATGGATGTGTTGTTGCCTCCATTTAGTTAATTTGCTGTGAGTAAATTCCTCCAGTTTTGACTTTGTAAAACAAGCATCTACGTTAACTCCTTGTCACAGCTCAGCTCCACACAAAGCTTCCGCCCCAGCGACATAGAAATGAAATTTGTAAGTTCTCCATTTCCAGCTTTTTAAGGCTCCAGACCAGCTTCCACATCTAACCCTCCATTCTGCTCATCTGGTCACCCCAGCCTCTCTCGCGCTCCCTCGGCCTTACCTGTGTCTCCTGCCCAGCTGTACGTTGATGATCCCGTGCTGGAGCTGAGACGACTCACTCCCGACACTCCTCGGCAGAGAAGTAACAGTCTGAATAAAACCCATCCCAAGATGCCTCGGGTGGTTACCTCAGAGGGTTTATTTTAGCAGAGGACTAAGAGAGACAGCGAGGATGGATGGAGGGAGTGGCGACGGGACATAAAGGCGCAATTAAAGGGAAGGGGCAAGTGTAACGATTTACATCCTGACCTCGAGCCTCCGTGATAATAAAAACCCGATCCCCTCTGTGTATGTATGACAGCTGGTGTCCAGACAGTGACGAGGGGCCGGGCACACAGCCTCTGGAACATAAATATAGAAACACCCATTCACACGCAACCCACATGTTCTTTCTTTTCTTCTTCCTATTTTTAATGGTGTGAAAACTTGGCATAATTCTTGACAGTGATGTAAGAGACGTCTAGTGACTAGTCTACAACATTAGTGTTGTAAATAAATCTCAGCACAGCGTTTTACTAGTGAGCTTTTATTTTTTTACTGGCTGATTGACCAACTGCTGAGAAACTCTGGGTTGATTTCTGCATAAAGCTTTTTCATGTCACACTAGAAACGCTGCCCTTTAACTTTATATTTGGCTGCCGTTTTTAACTCAACTTCGTTTTTTATTGAAGACCTTTTTCTCAGCCAATTGATTCATTGAACTCGGTGGACGCCTGGAGGGACAAACATTTTCCTTATCCCCGTTGAGATTGGATATCGATTTTGCACCTGCCATACTACACGCTGCCACTATCCCTCAGTGGGAAGCCTCCTGGCCTTTGAAGGAAAATGTGGAGTCATCCTGAGTCACTGACAATCATCTGCAGGCACTCAATGGACGTTGAATAGTTGCAGCACGTTAAGGTTTTTTAAGCTTTTGTTTAGTGGAAAAGCTATTCTGCTTCATAACAAGAAAGCACTGAGCTAGTGGGCTTTTAACAAAGGGAATTTCAGCTTTTGTGTGTCTCTGTATCACACAGAGTTTTGATGATTAAAATCAATCTTTGTCATTTTCGGTTTATTAAACCTCCTGCTTTTAGAATTCACAACAAATTTAATGCAGCATAATAATGCTCTTTTCTTGTGAATAACAATAACAAGGGCACCTTAAGGGCACCTATAAATCCATTTGCCCTTCACGTGAAACCCAATTCATCTAGCTCATTAGAGGAAGATCAAAACTCCACAGGTAACGTTGAGAGCAGCAGAAAGGCACAGCAGCGACATTCAGCACATGGCTTTTTATAGCTGCTCGCTAAAAGCTAAATGCATTAAAATTCAGCTTCTCGCAACACAGCGCAGAAGAAGTCACCGCTCTGAACTTGCTTTTTCAGCCACAGGTTGGAAGTCACTCAGCCGAGGAGCCTTCGTGACTTCGCTGCGCGGTCACCCACTAGGTTCAGAGCCTGTGCTCCAGAAATGTATAATATCACTCGACTGCATGCAGGTCAAATTTGTTCCATGGATCCCTGGAAGTATGGCTGTGACAGGATCCTCAGAAAGGTCAGAAGTGCATCATTGTATAGTTTGTTTATGTGAGGACGGGATTTAACGCAGTTCTCTGAAATCACAGGATGCGTCTGTTAGTCTACTGAGCTGCTAATGTTGTTTTTCAAGAAATGTTTCCATCTTGTTCGTTTGTTGATGAATTTAAGTGATATATTCTGCAAAAAACATGCATCATAAAATAAAATGTCAAGAGCAAGGAGCCAAATTATTCTGGTGTGCAGTTGTGTTGAAGTTGTGTGGGTCAAGATCCAACGTTTTCCTCCGGCAGGATTCTGAAGGGGAGAGAGTTCAGACGTACCAATGAAAGAACAGAGCGTGTGTTGAAAGCAGTGCTCTTTGTTTGTATGAAAAATAATAGACAATCTGAATGTGAATATGAGTAAATGTCGAGGGTCACCTTAGGCAGGTGGAGAAACAGTTCCAAGATGCGCTTGTTTCAAGACTTAGCAAGTAAACAACAGCAAATGTGAAGTAAAATTGACATCTGACCTTGAACGTTAAGGTCAAACTCTGAAACCAAATAGTTTGATGTCCTGAATGGACTGAAGATGATGCCATGCTGATTTGGTTTGGATGGATGGTGCAAGTGTTTACAGCCCACAGCTACGCATTAAAATATATATGTACACATGTCGGTTTATAGAAATCATGTGGTGTTTTAGGAACTACACTCATTAGGGAATCAGTTTCTCTTCATAGGGACTACAATGAGAAGAAACCGATCTAATTATGTGCAGAGTTCTGTCTACACTGGGAGCAGTCAATTTCTGGGTAATGTTTTTTTTATTGAGCAGATGCCAGGAAACCAAGGGACACTTAAAAGAGTCACCACTCACATGAGTAAAGCATAAAAAAGCTTATTACTGCTGTTACCTTCAGACTGAGCCAAGCTTGTGTTTGACCTTTACACAAAGCTGTTGATTGTGTGATTTGTCAACAAATTCCGTTTTCTGAACATTAAACTAATGTTATAAATACTTATCGCTGTAGCGTAATAGTATATTCCTCTAAAGTGTTAAATAGCTAAATTATTTAGGATGGAACTGTTTTAGATGGTATCAGCGTTAATGCAATGAAGAGCTGGGGGTGACGGGAGCCGCTGTCCAAACTAAAAGGACAGATGAGATACATGCCAGAGGGAGAGTCCACCATCTTTCTGGGAACCCCTACATGAAGCTGTCCTCACACACACACACACACACACACACACACGCCAGACACAGATCTTTATTAAAACGCTGTTGAAAAGTAAAACACTCTAAAAAACAGCGAGAGCTAAACTGAATTACGAGGCTGCAAATAAAAGCCTGGGCAGTGAATCAAATCAGGGGCCCATTCTACCAACACTTACCATGCATGAAATGAGCTGCTAATTAGCTTGTAATCAGACAGTGCAGCTCTTGTGAGCCTAATGGGAACCCATTTGCAACTGAGAGTGTTTTCCACAGAGTGCATTAGCAAAACACCTCCCTCCTCCTCTACTTTTTTACTAACAAATCACCTTAAGCCTGTATATAGGCACAACTTCTCTAATGTCGAATGTTATATGTGTGCCTGAAAGTGTCGCCTAACCCCTAAATTAAAGTCTTTGTCACTAGCCTCTGTTTTCATACATGTTATGAATATTTGCGCGGCTGGACGTTGAAGATGTGTGAGTGCTGTGTTTAAGCGTGGACTGCACATCGCTGAGACCTGGTGCTGGCGGGGACACCGCAGTCAGAGGAGCCAAACAGAGCCAGAGCGCAGCTGCATTTTATATGTGCGATCAGCTCACATGTCACTCTGCATTATGCAAAGATGCTCTGAGGCCCTTCTTTCAGAGTAGCAGGCCCGGATCACCTACTGCCTGCAGACCCGAGATGAAAGAAACAGATGCTAACTCACACTGTCTCACACATTTATTCTGCTTGTGCACGCAGGAGCAAAGGAAGCTGGAGGAGGAGGAGAGTACGGAGATGTTGGACGATGGGATGAAAGAAACAGATGACTTTCGATCCAGGACGCGTCTGCTGTAAACACCTGTGAGGTCCGTAGCAGCACTGAATCTCGTATGATTGTCATGTTTTGCCTTGTGGCTCGTCCATGTGGCGTCAAGCAAACTGTTCATGGACAAAAGGTGCTTTTCTGGAAGAGCTGTGGCTTCAGCCTAACATATAAAGGTCTGAAACATCTCAAGAACTGTTTCAGACTTTCAGCATCAATTGGTCTTTGAAGTTTGAACATTATCTGTTATGAAAGTTGGATGAAATAATAAATGACGTATTCAGCTCAGCGGCGCCACCTACAAACACCTGAAAGCAAGTCACTCCATCTTTACATCATCACTATCAAAGTCAAGGGTCAAGCTAGTTACCATAGCAACTACACCCACCACATTGCAACATTATGACAACATGTAATTATTTGTAATTTGCTGCAGAACATATGAATGACTCTCAACTTCGTTCTATTCAACTGTGAACTGAGAGCCCACTTAGATGCACACGCTGATCTCACCATGAAAACCAATAAATACGTAAGATGCTTAAAAGTATAAAGTGCGTCACGGCGCTTAAAATGCATGTTATCTTCAAATGGTGCAGGACCCAAGACTCAGGCTCTAATCTGTGTTAATGGAGGATTTGGGCATTAGCACCAGATAGAAAACACATTTCTGAATCTAAGAGAAAATATATGTAATAATACGCTGCAGTGTTATGGCTCTGGGGAGTCAGCGCACTTAGTATTCGGAGGAGATAATTGCAGCTTGCTTGTTGATTTGCCAGTCTAGTTTATCAGCGGCTCTGACTTTGAGGAGGTACATGTAGTGATAATGCCAGCAAGATGACTCCCTGAGGTCTCGGAGGTTTCCGAGGCGGCTGATTACAGGTGCCAATCTCAGGAAAGCAAAAGTGAATCATTTTTCATCAGGGGACTCTGTCTGCAGAAAATCTGCCACCTGCCATTTTAATCCTCTCCATCAGAGAACTTATGAGCAGATGTCTGTCGCTGTTCCTGCTTCATCAGCCATCTCTGGGCCCAAACATCAGTCTCTGGTTTTATTTCTTATCATGTGTTCAGGGAAATCTTGAAATTGAGACCTACTGGCTTATAGGAAATAGAGACAAGGACGGATGCTCCGTGACCCTGTCCACCAGGAAGCCTGCTGTCTCTGGGACTGTTTAAACTATGCTGTACACTCTAATTGGGTTCAACTCTGCCATCATCATAACCTCTGATTACTCTAGTGTGTGTGTCCTCAGGTTTTCCCTCTGATGGCAGGAGATGTCGAGTCTGTCTGTTCTCATCACACCAAGATGGAGACTTCAGGCCATTCTCTGGTGAGACGCTAAAGTTATTTTGGTATTATGAACTCTAAACACGGGTCGTTGAGCTAAATGCTGAATAGGTGAGCGACCTTTGCTGTCATTTAGTGTTGGAGGCGTTCCTGCCTTGACGCGTTTGTTCAGAGACTGCACCGTATCGCTTAGAATCTCGTGGCTTCGCTCGCCGCGGCGTCGTTTGGGTCGGTTCCACTCAAACCCAGCAGGTTCCTGCACTGCTGTTCTGCTGCGTCTTGTAGTTGTTTATCCTCTGAGAGTTTGCTTCTCTGTCCCGCTCCTTCATGTTGCACATCTGAAATCATTGTTCTATGTCGGCCTGGTACATAGTACCCAGCTACCGCACAATGTGAGCACTTGTCAGCTCAGTGGAAATAAAGAGAGACGCCTGCTGAGTCATATGTGGCTCCGTTTGTTATGGTTTATCTTGTCACTCAAAATCATAGGCATTCACACTCATTTGCATATATTTCATACTTTTTTTATTCAACACATTTGGTTTGGCTGCCTGGATGTGGTTTTATGTTGTGTTTGTGTTCATCTCCAGTCAAATAAGGAAACGCATTAAACAATCCTTCTATGCCATTTAGCTTCAAATAGTAAATTGCATGTTTTGTGTGTGCTCCAAGCATTGGTCCACATCAAACCGAACCTGACCTCTCATCTCATATAGTATAATACTATCGGTTGTTGTGCACCAGTGTTTCTGTCAGACCGTGTTCCACACTGACTGGTTTTCAGAGGAGCTGCACCTATAGGTGGCATCCTCTCGCTCTACGCTGCATCCAGTGCCCGCGTCTTTGGGCGAACTGATCGAGCAGTGGATGCAGAAGGCGTAGAAGAAGGCCACGAGGAGAAGAAAACAGACCACACAAAAAATGACCACAATCAGGACGGTGTGCACTTGCATGTGCAGCTCCTCCCATGGGAGCAGAGTGGTGGTGGTGGTGGTCAGGAGGCTCGACGGAGTAGCATTAAAACTGGGCTCAGCAGTCACTGACAGCGACTGTGGCTTCACAGACACAGGCATGATGGGAATATGGTCTCCTTAGTGGGTTAGCGATACTTAGTTGCACCCTTGAGGCGACGGCCACCGTTTACTTTGGATCCCACAAACAGAGAGAGGAAGCAAGATGATGACGTCAACCTGTAGAAAACAAAACGAAGGTATAGCATCAAACTACTTGATCATCTTTAACAGTCTCAGTGTCCAGCCAGTCGTTATTAGTTTCAGTAACATCATCACGTACTTTTATTTACAAGCAGCAGGTTAACGGTGTTTCTTTCAGAACACGCTGTCTTGTTCCTACCCGTGTTGTTGTCGCGCTGTTGTCCAGTCTCAGGTTGTTGTTAGAGCTCGGGAAATGAAAGGAATGGAGGAACTGAGAGGGAGGGCTGGACTGAAGAAGAGAGGTGGCTGGCAGACCACCAATAACAGGGAGGGTTGCCATGGCAACGCCGGCTGACATCATAGCACCTTAGGATTAGGTGAACAATATCAACAATATGAAGTGGTTTTGCAAATGTGGAAGTGCAGCGAGTGTGAAATATGCGAATATTAGACTTAAATTATCCTTGTAAATTCTTCTGAACCTGTGCAGGGTGAGAGTATCTGCCCAGTCGAACCTGATGTGAACTGAATTCTGTGTGAAATTAGGCCGTGTCAAATTATTTGTAAAGAGCCTCTTGATGAGCTGCGTGTTATTCAGGCTTTCTAACACTGCCACCTGTTGGCAGAGCGAGCAGCACTGAAGAGAACAATGCAAAATGCAAACTCATTTCCCCGTCACTCCAGCTCCTGTGCCGTCTGGTCTCTTTCAAACAGCCACAACGATCCTTTAGTACGATTCGTAATTGGTCCCACACCCCCTGCTGTGCTCCCTCAACAGGAGCTGATGCCTGAAAAATGTTTTAGGCCTTGCTCCAATTTTTAGTCCCCACGGAGAAGCTTCAATTATTCCACTGATATTCTGTCATTTTGTTAACACATTCAGCAAGTAAATCAAAAAGCTGTTTTTCCGCCGAACCACTCGCAAACACCAGACAAAGAAAATAAAAAAAATATTCATTAGCATAATTTCACATCGAGGAGGACACACGGCAAATCCTGCCAGTTGATGTGATTACAGAGCGCTTTCAGATGGTTAATTACAACCCTGCATAATAGAGACAAGCGCTCCATTAAATCCAACTGCATCTGAGTCCAGCCAAAAGGTGGAATGGAGGACGCCGGCTACGCCAAGGTCAAGCTGAAGGACAAACAAACGCAGGGAGACCACATGGCTGCGTGGGCCTTTAATCCCGAGAAGCTCCGCCTGGTCCCGAGCAGCAATATGTGCGGATAAAAGCTGAAATCTTCTGAAATCAATAACCCGAACGATCTTTTCTGAGCATCTCACAACAACAGAAGGCGGCGGAGGATTGTTACCTCAAAGTTTCCCCCACAAACGAGACAGTTTGTATTTGTGCTGGCAGGACGCGTGCTGTTCACAGCTGGACAGGGGAGACGTCACATGGCCAGCTACCTCCATGAAGAGGCATCCTGGCAGTCTCCAGCAGACGTAATGCTGGGAGGCAGACTGTGCGCTGAGGACGAGTCCCTGAATTAACACGTGAAACAAGTGTTTGGAGAGGAGTCCCGCTGATCATTAGTCAGCCTCTCCACATGCAATTTCCTGCACTGTTCGCTCTGTCCTGCCTGGAAGATTTGATACCGTGTTGTAAACTCTCCTCTCTCGCATGCTGGTGTTTTTGTTATTCCCTCTCTGGCCTTACACAATCTACATGGTTGTTACTGTGGTGTGAAAGTTCCTCTTGTTGTTTAATATCTTTATTATGATCTTATTTGTGCCTGTGCATCACATTAGGAGAACGTGACCTCAATAAAGCAAAGGCAGCAGAACAGACTAATTATTTTATTTTCAAAAACACTCACACTGATCCTCACGACTACATTCATGTTCGACATAGCTACACACTCAGTGTTAAAGACCTCACACAGATTCACCAGGACACGGATCCTTTGAACAAGGGGAACAGAACATACATTTATCAACCTAGCGTGTAATCAGCTTATTTCCACTAAACGTGTTACTGTTAAATTAGCCAATGTTGTTAAAAATGACACAAATTGTAAAAATGAAAGCATGGTTGAGGACTGTGGGAGGATCAGGATACGTGAAGTGTGTCGATGATAAATTAATTAAAATATGTCTTTAATCCATTAGTTGATGCTGGTTCTCAGTTGGACTCTAGTGAAGTTCACGATGCTGCTTCACTTCTTCTTGTTCACAATGTTGTTACAAATCCAGTTCATGCCGTCCTGTGGAGGAAGATATGTAGATGACAGGTCTGTCTAGAAGTCTAGGTTTCAACACGCTGATTCTGAAGGCGAGATCAATAAATCAAGGCTGGGTCTGACCTGAACCCCCTCCCCAGACACAGCCGAGCAGGCCTGAATCTGCCACTCCCGGTCCCGGTACGTGTGCAGGTTGAGCCCCTCAGCGATCTCACTGGCTGGAGATGCTGTGGCCAGATCCTGCTTATTGGCAAAGATGAGCACCGGGACGCCCTTTAGGTTCTCCTCATCGATCAGCTCAGACAGCTCCTGCACACGCACACACACAAGTCTCTTTTTCAAACATACACACACGACTCATTTTTGTTCCTCTAAAGGCTAATTTGACTGTTTAGTGTCACTTCCAGAGACGAAAAGCTCACCAGTCCTGTCTCTTCAAACCGCTTCTTGTCTGCACTGTCAATAACGTAAATCTGAAAGATCAAACACAGCAGTGAAGTCAAACTAGGTCAGATTTACACACTGACTGAGTGAAACCACAACTTTATTAATTTAGCCAAGGACCATTCTCTAAATGACCAATCAGGAAAGTCAGAAATCTGAGATTGATACTGAGATAAAAGTCAGAACGGAGATGATCCTTTTCTCACCAACAGGTCTGTGTTCTCCAGGTACTTTTTCCAGAAGGGCCTGATCTTCCTCTGTCCTCCAATGTCCCAAACATTGAGTTTCATGCCATGTGAAGCCACGCTCTTGATGTTGAAGCCCTGAAGTGAAGCAGGAAGCTGGAGTCACTGCACTGCACATCCCAGCCTTCCCTTCATCGACGCAGCGCCAGGCAAACCTCTCTCATCCAGTCAATCATTAGGTGGGTGTGTGTGATGAATTACTCACAGTCGGTTACTCTATTGCATTCTCATCACCTATCAGCAACACGTGCTCCGCTTGTTTGTACGGAAAAGTCAGCTTCCGTCTGTTTATATAACGGCTTCATCCTGAGCCAACTGAGGAGCAAATGTGAGGCTGGAAGGATCAGACGGATGTATGTTGATGTGTCACATCTCATTTAGGATTGTCGTGACTATGACTCCCTGCGCTTCCTGACTGTGGCCTTTCTAGCTGGTGTCTGACGACCTGTCACAGGACGCGGCCGCGCAGCTGCTCGGTGTCTGTGTTGTGAGATTAATGCAGGGTATCAGATAATCATATTAGAGGCCAGATAATCACATCGGAAGGTTGAAAAAATGGGATGATCAGTGGACTGTCAGAGCAATTCTTTGAGAGTTTGGCAAAAACAAAAGGTCAGATCATTCACTGGGTGCACAGTGTTTGAGCTGGTCCCGCAAGATCAGCTACGGTCTGTTACGTTGTCACTTCTGCGTCATGCAGCGTTGTGTGTGAGTGTTGGTTCCACCTGTGTCGGTGTGATGGTTTTAACGTCCTCGGAGGCGAGGCTTTTCAGCAGCGTGGTCTTCCCAGCGTTGTCCAGCCCCAGCAGCACTATCCTGACCTCCTGCTCTGAGGATCCCTTCAGCTTCTCAATGACAGAGAGTAAGCCCTGCAGGGAGGAGCAGTGGGGGGTTCACACAGAGGAACACAACAGTAATCTAACCCTTCAGGACTTAATGTGCCCACACCGCTATCCTAGTCAGGACGTTTTGTTTTCAGAAAACATGAATATAATTACTTTGGTATGAATAAAATAGAAAAACAGTTTGTACAGACACCTGACGTCCGACAAGCTGAGCAGACTGACTCACTGACCTCCTTTCTAACTCGACATAAAGCTCCCCCGTATATGCGCTGCCCTGCCAAGCTACCAACCAATCCCGGCCCTGCTTTCCTGGAGTCACCCCTGTTCTGTAAGAATTAATCTGCCGCTGCATTAGAAAACAACCGGTGTTGATTAGAGCCCCATTCATGTAATGATGCAACGTTTAATGTGATTAGTCTGAGGGGAGGTTGCACAACCACAGACTGCTGGCAAAAGAGACACGATGGCTCTAAATGTTGGATTCAAGGCCACGGATTTTACATTATGTGTAACTGCAAGCGCATCGAAGGCTGAAGGTCTGTTCTAACCAATAAGGATAGATATTATAGTAAATACACACCGAAATGCAACAGAACTTAGTTAATCCAGTCATAAAAGCTCTGGAGGTCTTTGTGATTCGTGTGTGATCATTTATAACCACTTCTAAGACGTTTATCTGTATCACACCAGCGCTGAACATTGTTTTCCTCATGTTCCAGATCAGGTAACTTACCTTCTGAGCTTCTCCCATGGTGGCTCGTTTCCTGTGGCTTGGCTGGAAACGCTGCAGCTACATTCTCCGGTGACGCGCACAAAGCTGCATTAGTTATAGAGATCGGCCTGGGTGAGCTGTCCACCAAATGTACCCCGGCCTTTGTGTTTCCCTCTTCTTCCTCCTAAACTTGGTTGGGTCAAGTGCTATGTGTGCATGTGATTGTAGCGTCTACCTGGGCGTCAATTGGTCTTCAGTGTGACCGGGAAATTAGCAAGCAGGAAGAGGGGGAGGGTGGATGGGACTGGGATTAGGAGGCCAGAATTAGCCCTAGTCATCCATGCAAAGGCCGCCGCATCCACCCTCCCCCCCCTTTGCTCATCTCCCCATCTCCACTTTGCAGTGGCTTTACCTGGATTATCCCTTAGCCACCTGCTATAAGAGGAAACTCCTATAAAATAAAAGCCCCTCACTCGCTCACACACGAATATTATGAGGATAAAAAAGAAAAACGCTCAGAAATGTTGCCATATGTCTGAGGGGGACATGCTGCTCATGCAGAAAAACACATCAACACTTCAGAGGATTATACTGTGTTGTTTAGCATGTCTGTGTCACGAGTAAACTCCCAAATCCCCACATCTCTCTGACTCTTGGAGTGGACTGGAAAGCATTTTCATCCCACATATCCATTACATGGCAGCCGCTACAAAGCTGCTCTGTGCGCTGCGCATTCCTGCGACTAGAGCATTCGGTGGGATTAGCTGGAGCACGACTGCCCCGCGCCTGGATTAAATCATTTCCAGGCCCTTTTCCTTTGACTGATCGGGCTTCTGGTCAGGCAGCGCACGGTTATGACTGCTGTTACGCAATGGATCCGCCCTGGCGTGGAGACTCCAGGATGTAAGCGTGTACTGTGACCCATCTGAGCAGCACAACATTACTCCAGAATGCAGCGATTAATGACATTTTATTTCTATAGTCTCTATTATTATAGTGTATTATGCAGCTGTGTTATTACTGAGTAACTGTCAATGCGATTGCTTCGTGTCTAGGCCTGTCTTGCTGTGAATGGAGCTGGGCCGCCACTTTGCCCAATCTGCTCCCTCTGCTTCCTCCGCTCTCTGTGTCTGGCTGCAGAGAGAAATGAAGGAGGCGTCACAGCGAATATATGTCATGACAATGTTAACAGGAGGCAAATATTAAAGGAATGCTTGGTTTTATAATGCTTGGCTTTTAACACAAGTACTAGATGACATCACTCTCATGTCTGTGCTCATGTAGCTGGGAGTCATCATAAATTGTCTAATGTTACAAAATCATCCTGCAGGTTTATGAAATATTACTTTACATTGTGTTTATTTATTTATATCCTTATCTATTTCAAATCTATTTGCAAAACTTTATTTGCATATTACATTTGCACACTTTGACTTGTCTATGCATGTCTTTGTTTTATTCTCAGCAACAATGATTTCCAGTAATAAAACATATTTATTAAGTTGTTCGCGTTTGTACCAAGGAATACCAGAGGATGTACCGTGTCTTTATTCTCTCCTGTAGCAGAACAGACTGAACCAGGTTCTTACCGTTGTCTCTTTTCAGTTTGACCTTCATGGCCAGACCCATAATCAGAACCAGAACCAAAGCTGCGGCTCCACAGACCACCAGGATGATCACGCTCTCATCTGGATGAAGATGCAGAGTAAATGAAACAACACGCGATCGTGATATTTGACTCCACACACTTTAAGCCATTAGATGTTTCTGCTCTTTGTCTTCAGTTTAAATATTGTAAAGACCACATTCAAGCGTCTGGTATGAAAACACACTGTTTACATCGCAAAGTTAAAGGTCATTTTGTTGCTGTGTGGAATCAACTTACTTGGCACGTTGAGATTGTACTGGGCAGAATAAAAGCCACACGTGCTGTTCACAGAGCAGTTGTACAAGCCAGAATCAGATGAACGCAGTTTGGGGAAAGGAAGCTTGCTGTGGTTTCCATGTATCACATTTCCATTCTTCCACCAGCTGAACGTCAGATTGTCATCAGGAAGGTCACTGACACACGTTAGAGTGATGCTCGCACCCTCCTTTGGGTTTGGATCAGAGCTGTTGATATTCAACGAAAATTCTGATGGGCAGAGAAAATATTTAAGAGAAGGGAAACAATAACTTTGCTTGTCTGTGCAACATCACAGTACTGCAGACGTTACCTTTTCTGCAGCTCGATGAATTCGATTCTAGAGAAGAGACACACACAGTTTCATTACCAGGCTTCTGTAACCACGCTGTCCATGACCGTTTCTATGGTACCGTCTGTAAAATTACTATTTATCGAGAAGAAACTGGTAACTGACCGTTCATGCAGCCAGGTTTTAGGCACAACAAACAAAAACCTCCGCACGATGTACAAACATCTGTAAAGGCAAACAGAGATGAGACAACAGCAGTAGCAATGTACATGTAGTGAACATTTACTGCCACAGAACATCTTCAAGCTGTGGTCTTTAAATAAAGTAAAGCTTGGTGCTTGGTTTTACCTGTTTGACATTTCAGGCAGTAGATGAGCTTCACGAGTGAATACAGTTTTATATATGTTATAGTTATGTGTGTGTGTGTGTATATGACTTCTTACCTACGATAAAATGACAAAGCACAAGACCTAGTGAAACATTTGTCACATCCATCCTCTGTTAAATAAATAAAAAATAGTTAGAGAATAGCGTTTGGAAAATTAACAGCAACACAACATAGGATAGTAATAAAACGCTAAAAATAATGTAATGAAAATGTTTTCTACCTGTGGTGGCGTCTGCTTGTACACAGTTGTGTGTCCTGTTCTGCTTTGCCTAACCCACTGGTTTTTGCATTGGAAAAGGTTCGACAGTACCGATCATAAACACTGATACCAATGCAAATCCAGTCTTTTCAGGAAGTCACTGACGTACATCGCAGTTTGTTTGTAAGTGCGACAGCTACGTTGCTCTGTGTTGTCCCTTAGATTAAAATAATAGACTTGAGCAGTTTTTAGTGACAGCTGAGCAAAGAGACACAGACTAGTGTTTTTCAGCAAAGCAGCAGGTAACAAATATAAACTAGTCATAGCCTGCGTGCATATTATTATTGCATATGTGACACACAACCTCACACGTTTCACTACTGCTGACGTCAGACAAGGCCTCATTTCACACAGTGGCCAGTAGAGGGCGCTGCTGCTGTTTCTAAATGGCGGCGAAGGGGCAGAGGAGTCACTGGTCCACTAAACCATCACACTCACAGCCCTGAGCATCACTAAAGTTTACTCTTTACTTCTACCTTCACCATGTCCATGGAACAAGGAAGTGATTGGTTTGTTGATTCAAATCACCTCTGAGTTGCTTTGCTGCTCTTTTATCACAGCCGCCTACTGTCTCGACTCAACTGTTCTGCTTCCTGGTTTTCTCTTTCTACTTTAACTTTAAACCCAGCCTTTCAGTCAGTTGTATCCTTCTTTAACTCTCGTTTTGTTTGACGCTGACATCAGTAAAATGCTAAATGCTGACTTTGGTGATTAGTTCAGTTTATTAACCTGCTGTTATGTGTATTCTTTTTGAAATGAATTGCTTAATGTCCTCAGATGTTCAACCAACGTGGTATGAACTTTATGCTTCATGTTCATCTCATCTCAACTAATTATGAATAAATAATGTAAAATTTACATGTAGGCCGATTACGTACCAGATAGTAAACATCATCCCAATAATGATGATCATTTGTGACGGTTATTTTATCTATTGTGGCAACTTAAAGAGCAACGTTCAGACATGACGGTCGTTTCCGTTTCAGTGCGACCATCGTGTCTGTGTGAACGTGGGTCATGTCGCTTGGCTTCATTTGCCTGCGTGCAGCGCGTTGCTGGTGTCATGCGCGTCGCGGGCCTGTTAAACGCTGACCCGAGACGTGCGCGCGCCTCGGACGGATCGCTGCTCCTCACCTGCGCCGGTGCCGCGCGCGCGCATGTGCGGAGCGGCACAAGGTAACGCGAGAGCAGCCGCCCGGCAGCTGCCCCGCGCTGCTGACGTTCCGCGGCTCCCTCCCGACTCCCGGTGTGTTTGTCGGGTTTTGGAGATGTGGGCTTTCCGAAGACTCTGTCACAGGTTCGGCCGCCTGGCAAAGGCTGCAGCGCTAAGGCGGCACAGGGAGTGTGACACACGGTTCACAGTAACCAGTGGCACGACGGCGAAGGTTCGACACACACACAGCGGATGCGCCGTATCACTGGATCACTAACAATGCAGCGCCTTGATCTAGAGCCTGATAACATTAATAATAATGTCTCTGCATTCAGTTGCTTCTGAATCTTCTCAGATTCTCATAAACTTTGTCTCGGTTACACTAAACTGATGCTGGTTGTATAAAAGCTTTTAATGAGGATGAAGCACTGACTTCACTGTGAGAAGAAAGCTGCAGGTTCCTGTCGTGTACAGTGGTTGGACTGTGTCAGTGACTGCTTCAAAAGCAGAATGAGTGCGTCTGTGTTCCCACATCACAGTGTTTCTCAAGACGTAGGCTGAGAACAGTTTGATCATAGTAACCATACTTCCTCTTTTGCGGCTTGTTGCTATGGTAAGACTTCCCTTCCAGGCAGGAAGTCACAGGAAGACCCAGTGAGTGTTTCAGTGTCATCATGTTTGGGTGGAGCACTTGGCCGTGTCCTCTGACAGCGTGCACATCGTGAAGGAGCTCTGCTTGTAGTCTGCCGTGTGGTCGGCGCCGCCATGGCCAAAAGAGGCAAAGCGTTAGGGATTCCCACCAGCAGCATGGTGAGTTCTGGGTCGGGTCGGTTCTGCAGACTACAGGCACAAGAAGGATAAGCTGATGTTGAGTTGTTGTAGCCGTGTACAGATTCACAAGGAGCACGAATGTCTTTTAAAAGTCAGCACAGTTTGGTCTCTTTCTAAACTTCGGCACCGACGCCCGGGTCAAAGTACCAGGAGGTTGGAAGAACACTTTTCCTGTGTCTGCTGGTATTGTCCATCCTTTCTACACTGCAGTGTCGGCTGCTACTGCAAACAGACTGGGGCTGTCTGAATCAGGGGAGGAAACCGAGTCATGCCTGTTTGTCTGCGTGTAGGCAGAGCTGGCTCCTTCTGCCAGCGTCACGTATATTTCTGGAATTTGTATAATTCTGAGATGCATGAGGGGAGGTGTCATTATGAATCCGATGCAGAGAACCTGTCCAGGGTTCAGCGTTTTGTGTGAGTGGTAAGTTTGGCTTTGCAGACACATTTAGTTTTGATGTATTTTCAGTTTCAGCCTGTGCAAAGCTGTTGACATGTTTGGCAGAGTCGCCATGTTTTTGGGGACAGACTTTGAACAGTAAAGCAAAAAAGCGTGGAGGTGGAGTCACAGCAGGGCCTGCACCTGCAGAACAGTCAACCCATGTCGTCCTTATTTGGTCACACTTTGCATTTGCTGAGAGCTGCTGCCAGGAGTTAACGTTTTATTCAGTTGCAGCCACAGACGGTTCAGACGTACGACGCTCGCCGCGGCCTCACACACACACAAAACAGGTCAAATAGACGCTCGACCTCCGGTGAAAACCATGAGTCGATTCATATTTTTGGATCTCACAGGCCTGGAGCTACAGTGACCCATTTGGGCTCAACAGTTGAAGCCGAATGTGCACGAGCGACTGAGGAGAGACTGGTGGTTTCCAAGCAGAATATAAAATATCAGTATGGCGTCATTAATCCTCCTGCGCTGTTCCACCTCATGACCGATGACGTTATGAACCATTAGTGGTGAAGTGTGACTTTCAGTGCTGTAAACCTGACACTGGTGCATATTCAAAAGCCACCGTCATTCACACTCGTGAGCAGTTGTGGCGTTGGAGCCCGTGTGTGTGTGGACTGTGGAAGGAAACCAGCTCACCCAGAGGAAACCTAGAAACTCCTGCACAGCCACGCACAGAGGCTGAGCCCTGGGATGCGGGTACATTTTTTGGGGGGGGTGATCAATGCCTAGACACCTTGACGATCGCGGCGCTCGTCTCACGATTCAAGCAGTAACACGCTGAAGCCTGAACTCGCCCAGAGTCAGAGCTGTTTGCGACGCTGAAAGCTGAGTGAGAGCTGCAGTATCATCAGTGTCACAACCACTTCCTGTGAAGCAGCCTCGGATGACTGCACCACACTGTCACAGAGGAGAAAAACAAAAAGGCTGACGTGCAGCTGTTCACATTTCACCACTTGAGTGTCTGCTGGTGCTTATAGTTATGCTTAATGTTTTTGTTTTAGCATTGCTTGCTGTGTATTTCTGTCATTTACCTTTCATTGGTTAAACCATGTGAGTTCATCTTTCTTGTCTTAAAGCTCTTTAAGTGTCCACTGATGTTAAAGTGGGTTTTGTAGTGTGAGTTTATGCTGTGTTTCCATTGATGAGCTGTCCAGGGTGTGGTTGGTTTTATCAGACGTTTTCAGTGTTGTAAAATCCTTCCCTTCTCTCTTTCTCTCGCTCTCCCCAGGTCCAGGCCGTGTCAGATGGAGGTGAGCGTAAGTGGTTGACGTGCGTCCTCACAGACCCGTACACGTCACATTTCTACAAGCTCAACGTGTCTGTGCATGACAGAAGAAACTCTCACTCTGTGCTGCTAATGGGCGTGTTTGTGTCTGAATGCGTTGTAGAGTTGAACATGTCTGCACGAGGCTGCGGAGGCAGCAGCTCCAGCCTTCCAGGGACTCCAGGTGGAGAGTCTGGCCCCGCCAACAGCGTGCTGAGCTGGGCCGTGTCCTTCGAGAAGCTGCTGGAGGACCCGTGTGGGGTCTCTAACTTTACGGTGAGTCACACTCGAGGCGTTGGAGGCTCCAGTAAGCGAATGCACTGCCTCTTATTACGCGTGGGCCACGTCCGTTCACTCATTGTGTGTTTCCTTACAGGCCTTCTTGAAATCTGAGGTGAGCGCGGAGAATATTTTATTCTGGCAAGACTGTGAGAAGTTCCGGAAGATTCCATCCGACTCGTTGGACAAGGTTTGGTGGCATTTGTTGCATTTTTCATGGTGTATTAGCTTAACTGCCAACTGTGATTCGCGCCGTTGTTTTCTCTTCATGTGAACGTTTAGTCATGTTCCTGAATTAGTGTCTGCCCGTGCAGACGTCTGTCACACGTGTGCAGTGAGGGGAAGCTGCTGTGGTGGTCTGCTCCTACAGTGACTCGTTGTTTCATTTATTAATGGGTAGCGTTAATCAGCAGCAGGTATGTTTCCTGTTGATGTCAGTGTAAATGAAGTTTCCGCACCTTCTATCAGTTATTGAATAGAAGCAGCGAAGTATGAAACTAGACTGAAGCCCACGTTAACTTTCATTAGATTTAGTTTCCTTCCTTTTGGTAAGTGAACTGCAGAAGTAGCTGAGGTTGGTGATGGGCCATGTTCAGCCGCTTTCTTGGGGTTTTCAGGCTTCTGGAGAATCGGTGGCTTTCTAGTGACTTGTTATTGTATGTTTTGCAGTGATAATGTAGACTTACTACCCTGTGGGATAATCAAAGGCATTATTCATAAATGACTCACTGGAATTCACTCTTGTTGATTCTCCTCTTCTTGTCTGTGTCTAATCATGAGGATGATTGAGTCTGATGTGACTGTTTCCAGCTGAAAGCAGCAGCCCAGGCCATCTACAGCACCTACCTGTCTGACACTGCTCCCTACTCGGTCAACATTGATGACACCGCTAAGACGGAGAAGAAGGACCTGGACAGTCCCACACCTCACATGTTTAACAAGGCTCAAGCACAGGTCTGTGACTTTAGCAACGCACCCGCCGTGACTGCGAGTTCGTACTGTACCACCGTCTCTGCTCTCTCAGATATTCAAGCTGATGAAGATGGACAGCTATAGGCGCTTTGTGCGCTCTCCTCTGTACCAGCGTTGCACTTTGACGGGTGTGGAAGGCAAACCTTTACCTCAGCTCTCCAATGACTCGGCCTACAGTGGATCATGGGAGGACGTGGCCAACAAAAGCCCCTCATGCGGCAGCCAAAAGGTAAAAGGACCTGACGGACAGAGAAGCGAAACTGTGGGATTTATTGTTTCAGTTTAGGTGTAGCGCAGTAAACAACCTGCCTGTCTCAAACAGAACAAGAAGTCAGACTCTACCAGCTTGCCAGGTGGGAAGAGTGCCTCAGAGAAACTGCAACACAAAAGAGGCTCCTGGGGTGGTAGTGCATGTCAAATTGGAGATTTAATGCTTCGGAGTTAAGCCTTGATGTATGAACTTTAACTCAGCCTTCGCTTTGCTCTATTCCTGTGCTTTTCTTACAGATACGTCCAACATCCACGGTTCAGCCTCGAAAAAAGAGCCCCACATGTCGGTGAAGTCGACCAGCAGCGTGGAGCTGGGCTCCCTCTACAGGCAGATAGAGGTCGGTGCATTTGTGGCAGAACATCTGTAGTGTAGCTGAGGCTGGTTTACTAGAAATGAGTGTTTGTTTATAGTTTAATAAGAAACACACAAACACGCTGCATGTCAATGTGACTGTGACACACTGTGACTCCGGCTGTAGAACGGCAGATCGAGTCCTCGCTCTCCAGATAAGGGTGGTGGAGGTGGGAACCGCGTGGGGTTCGAGGGAGGCTACTGCTGTGTGTACCTACCCGATGGCAGCGCCTCCTTGGCCCCCACGTCTACGGGCCAGCCCATCAAAAACATGCTGGCGAGCCTGTGTGAGAAGAGAGGTTTCCCGCTGAAAGACGTCATCATCTACCTTCAAGGCAAAGACAAGGTGAGGACTCGGCTGCCGTCTCCTCCACCAGCCTGCTCAAGAAGCTCAAACGTCTGTCAGGCCACCCTGTTGGGGTTTTTTTTGCAACAGACAGTGAAAAGGGTGACAGCCTCCTTCCTGTTCTGACATCCTCTTAGCCTCGCAGCCGTTTCTGGTTTTAAAAAGTTGTCGAGCCCATTTTACAGTCTGCCCCGTTGAGGCTTCTCTGTGTGATGCACTGCTCCTGTCTCCACAGCATCCTCTATCCCTGGACCAGGACTGCTCCGTGCTCCGAGATCAGCAGGTCTCTCTGGAGCTCAGGGTGACATTTGTGTGAGTCAACTGTTGTCACTTCTTCAGCTTCCTTTTTTTCTCACACCCCAGCAGTCACTTCTCGTTGTATTAGGAGGAAGTCCAGGAGCTAACGCCAAACACGAGACCGTCTCAACATTTAAGTCGTCGTATTCACAGCATCTTATCAGAAAATGTACATTAAATATGATTTTCATTGGGTGGCAGATTTCTGCATGACTAGATTTACTGGTTCTAGCCTGTGTATTTCAGGCTGGACATTGCGTTTACTGGTAAGACAACGGGGATCGTGGCAAAGTCTAGCAAGACCCTGCAGGACGCTCTGAGTTTGGTGCTGCAGAAGCACCATCTCAAGCCACAGGATGCTGTGGTTACTATGGTCAGTGTGTGTTCAACATTTTACTTAAACTTAATTACGCAACCGACTGAGTGACATGAATTCTTCCTGTTGGTTTTAGGTTGGAAGTGACGAGCCCGTGAACATGAGTGGAAATGTGTTCAGACTGGCCAACAAGACGCTGCGGCTTGACAAAAGCAAAGGTTAATATGCCCGACCTTCAAATACCAGTGTTTGAGTGTAACGTGGAGCAGACACATCTACTGCTTCCACTAAAGCAGCCTTGATGTGACAGTAAACGTCCAGTTCACACAGACGCTGTTCTGTGTGATCTCTTCTGAATGTTCCTGGATGCATTATAACAGTTTTTTAAAATACTTCCTGGAAGGAGTTCCTTCATTTCTTGGCTCTCACTAGTTCTTAGCTGGCGGAGAAAACAAAGACTTTTTACTGACAACTTTACTGCCTGTGTGTGTTCCCTGCTCTGATGTGTGTGTGTGTGTGTGTGTGTCTGTTTGTCTGTGTGTGTGTGTGTGTCAGTGTCTCTTCTGTGGGGTTGAAATGTCTGAGTCCATTTGGTTTGTTGAGTGTTGTGTCACTTTGAGTTCATCCACCTCATTTCCCAGCTTCTGAGAGACCAGAACCGAATTCACTTTAGATCCGTGCTCGACTCGCTGCATTTAGCAGGAGGGGAATGGATTCAGTTAGTACGGCTGCGTTCCAAGAAGATCGATTTAATTCTTGTCAAGAATATTTTGTGTGCTGGCTGATGTGCGTGTTTTAACACAATGGGGTAGTTGTTAGTTCTGTTGCCTCCTTCGCAGCCCACTGACGACGTTTGTAACATCAGTTCTAAACAGTACAATGTGTCTGATTTAAACAGGAAAAGACCAAAGCAGCACTTCCAAAGGTTCTGGTGCAGCCTCACAGGTGAGACGCTGTTAATTCATGAGAAACCATGAGTTGCTTGTGTGCAGACTCTGAAATGTGTCCTGTATTTGTAACCCTGGACTGTGTTTTGGCAGCAGGGAGGAGCAGCGAATGGAAGTGGTCCAGAGACCCGACCACTGTCGGACAGAACCAAGACTCAGCCCAAGCCCAGTAAGAACCGCGACATGGATGGTAGGACACCTCAGCAGTATCTAGTAGGGTTGGACAGTTGGGCCAAGTACCGTGAGTCTGCCAAGCACCAGCAAAGGGTCTATAACAATACTGGTGTCTGGTTGGGGAGGTTCATATGTTTGTACTGAATGGATTGTGTTTTTCCTTTTAATTTGAAGTCCAGTTAACAGTCCAGGAAGTAATTGCAATATAAATCAACTATTGTGGTCATATTGAATTTTGCGCGTAATGTGACGTTTCGACTGCGTCAGGGCTTCTGGACATGCTGACGAAGGCTCAGTGCTGCCGGGTCGAGGACCAGCGAGGCCTTCTGACCAAAGAGCAGCTCGAGATCCCTTCGTTCCTGCAGCTGCCCCCAGACAAAGGGCACAACGCGGAGCCCGAAGAGGCCGGAACGAGCAGCTCCTCCCCCGCAGAACCCAAAGAAGAATCGGAGAACAAAACAGCAGAGCCTTCAAATCCTGCTGACGCGGCGAAGGGAGCCGTAGATTCTGCTGAACCCAAATCTAAAGACTTAAAGGAAACAACAGTTTGAAAGACTTGTATGTGTGGCATGGACAAAAACATGATTAAAGACTCATGTTCCCGACCATGTCAAGAGACCAAAACAAATTTTAGCCCCAAATCCTCAAGCACTTTTTAAAATGGTTTACTAATAAGCTCTGACACAGCAGTGTCGTCCTCCTGCTACTCACAAAATGTAAAGATGAAATTTGTAGCAAGCGTTTGGTGTCATTTAAAAACACTACACATGTCAATGTGAAAATGTTTGCTATGAATTGTTTAACGTGCCCAAAAGTAAAACCTCGCTCAACATTCAACTGATATGAATTGAGTCGCTTATCGCTGATGTTCGTGTTCGCGTCGCTTCCGTTCCTCCTAAGCTCTCGTTGCAGTCCTGCGTGTCTTTGAACTCTAACCTCTGCACAGGAACTACTGACTGCCAGGAAGTGGTTTTTGTAGAGAATTGCACAGCTTGTGGTTTCTTTATTTCATTTGAGATGTGTGAATATGTTTGTATAGATTTCTTGTATATATTGTTACTGCTGTCCTTCGGTTTGCTTGCATGCTGGTTTCACGCGTTTGTGGTGCTGAAATGCATTCGGTTTGCTGTGACGGCTCCTGGTCAAGTGTTTGTCATCTCAGGGCCCACATCTTAAATCTGTAACGTGATAATATGGGGAGAACCGTGATCGTTGAACTTTTCGCAGGGTGTGCGTAAATAATTAAAGTGCTTTATATTCAAATCGAAGCCTTTTTGTCTCCATTTATTGTTTAGTATGTCATGTCACACCCCTGTGGACTGGCTGCATGACTCATACTGGGTATTGGTGATTTCTGTAGATGTCACTTGTGACTCGCTTTGATTAGATCATCCATTCATGTGAATGTGCTTCGTCCTCGCAGCTTCCCTTCAAAATGCTGTCATGTAATGATGTCACCGTGATGAGGATCGTTGCAGAGCTGTGATTGGCTCCTTATCAAGAGTTTGGTGACCCGCTCCAGCTGCCTACAGACTTGTTGCTGGAAGGTGTCTTCCTCTTGAGGAGCTTGGGTGGAGTTTTGACGCTGTACGAAACAAACCGATGAGTCATAGATGGGTTCATCAAGGTGGATGATGTCAGCAGCATGCGTACTTGGGCTCTATATGCATTAATGTGCACCACACAATACCTGTTTGTCCCACCCACAGCTCTGGACATGCCAGCACGCAGCGCTGCGATTGGCACACCTGGCGTTTGTGTGTGAGCGTGCATGTGTCCATCCATGCACGAGTGATGCGTCGGCGGCGCTGTGAATGGGCAGAGAGGGGTGTGCTCTCACAGGCACCGTAGCGGCAGTGAGATGAGGAGTGCCATCTACTCCGCTGCACGTCTGCTGTACTGAGAGGAGAGAGGAGAAGGAAGAGGGGAGAAAACGGAGGTGAGCGTCTCATTCTTCATCCTCAGGCGTTTCATTAATCATTTCTTTGGGCGGTGATCGCTGTGCTTGCTCATTCACTAGACGTGTCTGTCTGCCCCTGGTCGCGCCTGCCATTCATTCTCTCCTGCCACATTTCTGTGCTTTATTAAATGTCCTGCGCTGTCTGATGATGAATCGCATCTCATTCTTTAAAAGCTTGTTTTTATTTAGATTGATTGCGACTGTTTCTGCTGTGACTGACTTGTTATCCGCTGCCTTCCTTGTCTGACTGTGTGTATTCTATTACAAACAGATTTGAATAGCTGCAGTGTTTATGTTCTGAAGTCGATCTCCTGCTAATGGGAGCATTGAGTGATGGGCTGGTGTCTTTGAGAATCCTGCACAAGTGGTGTAAGACAAAACCCATCAATCAGATCAATGCCTGCACATGAGTCTGCAGTGAGAGACGCTGCTCAGCCTGTGAAGGACAGACTCCACTCAGTGTGTTGGAAATGAGAGCCACCAACAGCGACTCAGTCATCAGGTGAAATCCACATGGCTGAGCTGTGGTTCAGGCTGAGAGCAGCTGTGTTGCTCCTCACACACCTGAGCACAGCAGAGCAGACGGCCCATCATCATCAGTTACAGGACACGATGTCCTTGCGACTGTAAACAGTCTTAATGTGCTTCCTGCCAAGGTTCTGTCTGCTTGTTGGGGTTTCATGGGCCTTTATAAACATACATCTTAGAGCCCGTAAGCTTCTGTAATTACTGTGTTCACCAGCACTGATGCATGAAGGCAGCAACATCGGATGGAGACGTTCACTTCTTTTTTCAAAGGTGTCTCAAGCTCCTGGCTGCCTGTGACGACCTGCCATTGCCACTGTTGCTGAATGAGTGGACACAGATGGACACCAGGAGCTGAGCAGACCGTGTTATTTTATTTTTTTGGGGACAGCAGATAGTTTCACGCATAAGCTCGAGAACTCGTGCTGTTTGGGAGTTAATTAGTGTTGACCCAACACTGAGAGCTCGGCCAGCTTCCCTCTCTGCTGGTTTCAAATCTCAGGAACAGATTAAACGCTGTTATTTAACCTCTACTTGAGATTTAACATCCTCCCCTTGCAGCGTGAAGACAGGAGGGAAATAGCTGAAAACACTGCGAGGCAGAGGATTCTATGCATCCATTCTTGCAGAAGGACTCCTTGAGGAGCTTTCACGGTGACATTCTCGATGATGCTTCGTGTGCCGTGCCCCTGTCCACTCAGTAATGTATGACCGTTTTGTGCATTTGTGCGTGAATCTCTTTTGTGTACCCGCCGCAAAGAGAGAGATAGTGTTTCTTCTTCTGTGTCACTTGACTGTTGGCTTGTTCATGTGGATTAATCAATGGAGAAGTGTCCCCCAAAGCCGGGGGGGCTTTTCTACCTCTTCTGTGAAGGAGATGCACTTCTGCCCACTTACTGTCCTCCCCATCGCTTTGTCTTTTCTACAAAGGAAGGATTCCTCACATGCCCAGAGACAGGCAGACAGTGGCAGAGGAAGCAGAGGGCAGACGTGGTGAAGCAAGCAGGGAAATCATTCTCATTTAGGTCATTTCCCTCAGTGAGCTGGTCTGAGAGAGCACTCAGGATTCACTGAATGGCTGCCCTGCCTAGATTATCCTCCTCTGTCCCTCAAAGGGCTGTAATGCACATTTTAGAGTAAGTGCATGGAGTACAACCACATCTTTCTTATTCGCCTGGGCGTGCCCACCGAACCATCGCGACTGTGGTAATAGGCCCCGAAGAAAGGGCTCGAAGAGACAAATAACCTGGGAGCTCTCCAAAGCCTCGGCCATCCGTCGCGTCTTACATCTGCTCCCTGGTGCGAGCGCGCAGAGCCTCGCTGAACATTAGACAAATGGCCCAGGTTGGATTTCTGTACGATCATCAAACACGGCTCCACCATCACTGCTGACGTCAGGTGTCACAGTGGGTGAGTGAGCCTTGGACTGATGTACCCTGTAGAGCCAGGCTGCGATGGAGATCAGGGTGGTGGTGCGTTCGCTGCCAGTTCAGTCCCGTCAGAAGACGTTTCTCTTACGTTCACATTGTGCATATTGTTGTCTTGCCAGGAAAAACCTCAAGAAACGTTCTAAATAATAAACACGTCTCAGATTACATCACATTCACATTATTATACGTAATCAATAAACTTATGTCAATCGGGTGACTGAGCACACAACAGCCGGTCACCACTGAACGTGTGTAAATGCTACACGTGCATGTGTAACATCTCAGACCGGCATCTCTCCAGCTCGAACTCCAGTCATGTCTCATCCATTTAACCTCAGCTGAATAGGAAATCAGTGAACTCTTTCACTTTGAGATGCATGGAAGATTTTTTCTGTCTCATCTAACTGGTCAAATGTCAGAGAGATTTTCAGGCAGAATGGACGTTATAAAAATCAATCCCTTGCAAATTGACTCAGACCTAGAGGTGTTTGGTTGCTGGGCCTCTGGGGAGCCTGACCCCAGCTGGCTCTGGCTGTGGGCCACTGTCCTGTGAATGTATTTCAGCTCCTTTTAATGCATCCACATTTCCCTCTGGCCTCACACAAATCCGCCTACTAAACATTTACTACCTGAAGGGAGAGATAGGCTAACGTCTAAAATTCTTTTGATTACACAAAATCAGTTGCAGATGAACACAATGTTTTGTTATTTGCTACAGTTTGTGCTCACCAATCAGTGTGATTATCAGAACCAACAAATCAGACCAATGAAGATCAGCAGGTTCCCGGGTCTTAGTCTCCATCTAGTGGAACAACGTGAGAACTGCATAGTTACTCAGGGATCACTTTAACATTCTGCTCATACGCAACCTGGACACAGATGTCTTTTTAATTTTTAATGCTTATCTATTTCTTAGCAGCTTGACAACAGCGTTGCATCCAACCATCCTCGTTCCTTAAACATATACCAAGCGTGTCCTGATTCTCTCTCTCTTTTGTCTGTGTTTGTAGTTAGACTGCATCTGTCTCACACCTTGGTTCGGTCCAATCGATACTAAACTTCTCCGGAGAGAAAACTCAAAGTGAGTCATGGAGCAGAAGACAAATGAGGTGCGTAAAAAACCCCCAGCAACTAATAAGCGAAGCCTTTGAGCTGTTCTGACCGTGTGTAACACGAGCCTCCGTCTCTCTAGGGCCCCACCACCACGTCTCCTCAGAAGCACATGAAGAACAGGTCCAAATCCACAGAGGAGATGCAACAGTCAAAGAAGGTGAGCATGGATTCATTCTGGTCTTCTGCTCCACCTGTCACTGACGAGATCCAATCTGACTCATCGGTTTTATCTCACAGGCCTTTTCAACACAAAAATCCCTCCCAGGGAGACCAGAGCTGGAAAAAGTCAAGGTGACCAAGTAGTAGAATGAGTTCATCTCTAAGTGTAGTGTTAATATTATGTGTCTCCTCAGAACATTGCTACATTGTTATAGTTAAAATATTCAACCAAATGCGATCTGTCTAATAGAGAATCATATCTCTGTGTTGCAGGAGTGTCCTGATGGCTCTGACGTGGCCTCGTCCTCCACCGAAGAGCTGAAGTGATAAATGCAAGCATGATCAAAATGCATAACATGCCCAAAATGTACATATGTACACAAGGAAGCATAAAAACAGATGTAACAATAAATGGGATAAAACATGCAAACATAAAGAAAAATGCATAAAAAGAAGTGAATACACACAGACAATCAACAAAACAACACCTGTGAAGGCGTCTCATTGTCTATTTGTGTGCAACGTGTATTCACAATAAAGCGATGTAGTTGTGTGAATCTCTACTTTAATGACAGACAAGGACGACTGTGACATGTTTGTACTGTTGTGACAGCTCAGGTCTTCTGTGATATTTGGAAAAAAACCATGAAAGGCAGCTGAACAGATTTAGAGGAATCTTTTCTTAGTAACCGCGAACCGGGCTTTAACAGCGCTGCTGGAGACTGGAGGGACAAAGCGGCTGCAGTGACCTCAGAGCTGGTTTTGCCCAGAACTGTTCTACTTTCTACCGTGGATGACTAACGGAACAGTACACGGTCACATCAGAGCACATGCAGTTCAAAAGGCAGATGTCTGTCTTGCAACTGAACCATATGATGTATTTTGTTTACTGTAGGAGACACATTACAAACATGGCCAATGGAATATTATTCAATGACCAGAGCAGGAGCTTCCTGACTTTCCTCACAGTGAGATCGTAACAGGGAGTCGTCCGGCTGAGGGCCACAGCCTAACACTGAGCGCCTACAGCTGACTGGTGAACCCTCAGCCTCAGCAGCAGCACCGGGGGGAAACGTTTTTACCACAGAGCTCCGAGGAGGCGCTGGAGATTTAGCCACCACCACCACACGAGCGTGTGTGTGTGTGCGTAGACTAGTCATATCCTGCACAGCAACAGCGCTTCCATCGCTCTCGGACTCCCGGCTCTCGTAACTGTGTGGAAAATAACAACTTAATCTACGAGGTTATTAAGTTCTGCGCTCCTGTGAGCACATGGACGCAAGTCTGAGGTCAGCAGGTTTGGCAGATTTGGTTGAAAACCCTGCTGATATGACAGAAGTGTAGCTAGTGTAATTATTAACAATTATGCTATTACGGGACCGGGGGCATTGCCTGTGGGTAGTGGGGTGTGTAAGTAGATGTGTGCGTTCAGAGCAGAGCAAATCTCCCTGATAGACCATTTCCAATCATCTTGATCTTGAGTCCTGGCGAAGATCTTAAGAACCTGAACATCATCCAAAAGTCAAGTAGATTACGTGTTGCGTGTTTGAAAGGTTTCCACTGACCTGCCTCGTATTAGAACTGATCATTTAATACTCTGCCTCTAATCTTTGCCAGGATAAAACAGCTGTGTTGGAAAAAGACATGTTGCATTTGTCTCACGTTCAACCACTAGATGTCAGGTTTCTCCAGCCGGTCCCTGCCAGCACCTGGAACATCGGGGGCTCATTAATCACAACAAACTGGCTTCTTCACCTTGGAATCTTTATCTGGCCCCGAATCAGCGGGAAAAATAGTTGGTTGAACAAACATCGTTCATCACCCATGTGTTTTCCTGACTTATCCTCAGGTTAAGGCTTTGTGTTATTGATTAACACTGAGCTCCATCAGTGATGATGAAGCAAGTTTAACCAAATAAGGAGGGGATGTGCCTCCTGACGCCTCCAGCGACCAGACGTAGCTTATTTAAAGACGATTTACTCTTCAGGTTGATACTTTTTTCTCCGGGGGCCTTTAGACGGTTTCAGAGCAGGTAAGCTGAAGCTAGACTGCATGTCAGTATCACATGTTTATGATGAATAGCAATGATACGTCGTGCTTCTTAAAATTAATTTTTGATTTTAAATGATGTTTCATGTTTCATTTATTCTCTTATTTTTAGTAAGTGAAATAACCTCTCACACCTTTGGTGAAGCATAAACAGCACATACACGCAATCGTGAGTCATGATGGGGCAGGTAGAGTGAAGGATATCAATTACCAGTACGCGCAGAGATATGCAGACATTCAGAGTTTATTCAGCTGAGGTCCGCGAACTAGTCGCTCTCCCACACAGACACGGATGCACATATGTTAACAGGGCCTTGATGTACATCAGGACCTGCAGAGAGGATGCTACGCAGAATGAAAACCAAGCAGTGAGTGTAATTACTGTAATTTCAGCTGCTGTAATTACTGAACTCACTTCCATCCTCTTTGCTTTTAAGAGACACATTAGTGCTCCCTCCTTCACTGGAGTCCCCAAAATATGGCAAAGTGGCTGACATGAAAACTGGGGGAGGGTTAGGGGGGAGACGTTCAAAACCTTAGAAGAACCCGCTGCTCTACAGAGTGTGTGATTTGACCACAAATCAAGGAGCGCTGCCGATTACAAGCAATACGAGCTTCCTTTGTTCTCCTCTAATTGCTTACCTGTAGCTCCCAGCGGGGCGATGGATGGGCTGGTATGAAGACGTGTTGCTGCTGCTGTAGATGGCTAATAAACACATTCGTTGTGTCCTCTCTGCTGTGGTGTCATCCTGTGATTTTAATTACCTCCACGCAGAATTCAAAACGCCATGTCCTCCAGAGCTATAACCATCGTGTCCTTTGGAAGAAGCACGGACCTGGACTATAATGGTAACTTATTAGTCTCAATTCCCATCACTCTGCCTTTTATGTGTTTGAGATGCTTCAAAGCTGATCCTTCTCACCTGTGTGTCTTTGTTATCAGGGTTGAGAATGCATGACGCTCAGCTCGCCCCCCATCCCAAACTCCCGCTGGAGGAGGACAGGGAGTCCGGAATCGGATCCACCCTTGACCTCTGCGGCACTTTTGAGGGCTACAGCCAACATACAAATCAGCACGTCAACAAACCTTCAGCTGTGGAGGCTGAGAGACTCCCCAAAGAGAAAGGTACAAGAGCCGCATAAAGAGGAGAAGCACATTCATCCCTGGCTCTAATCGCTTTCAAAGGCAAATAACAACAGCAGAATCCGAACCGTGTGCTCATTAGATAAGGACACGCTCAAAGACACATAGAGCCATGAAGGACCATGAAGTCTGGGCAACAAAGGCAAAGTCCCGCTGCCACTCAGCAGCATTTGGCTGCACGTGGGTAATGCAGTATGTCAGATGGCTTTGCTCTCTACATGCACAGTTGCTTACTGGGGCTATCTGTTCATGCAGAACCTAACAATCCCAAGAACTGGGCACAGAAATGTGATCGTGGTATCAAAATGACAATGTTTTCTGTGCCACACATTTTTCCAAACTAGGCCAGTGTTTGGGTACAGTGCGGGACTAAACCGCTTGTCTTCCACAGACAGCTCTCCTCAGAGCGCTGCAGCAACTTCAAGCAAGATCAAGCATCTCCTCTTCAATCTATCCAAGATCCCGCTCCTCCTCGTACTCCTCTTCCTCTTTGTTTGCTCCTTGGACACGCTGAGCTCTGCCTTCCAGTTAGCGGGGGGTAAGTGCTCTAACCCTCACTGCCCCTACAGCGGCTTTTAGTGACTCATCCAGTTGATGTTTGACAAATTAGTGAGTCACATTTCATGCAGTCCCCGTGTCCCTGCTGCAGGGGAAACAAAGTCTCATCCGCTGACCTTTTTAGATCTGGGGAAACGAGCAGTTTGAATCTTGTTTAACATTGTTCCTGGCAACCCTGCCATGTCTGAGACCAGTGTTTGTCTGTGTGGGCGGCATATTTAACCAGGTAAAGTGGCAGGGGACATTTTCCAGGACAATGCGGTGCTGTCTAACCCTGTGGCCGGGCTTGTGGTGGGAATCTTGGTTACCGTGCTGGTTCAGAGCTCATCTACCTCCACCTCTATCATAGTCAGCCTGGTGGCCTCCGGACGTGAGTAGACCGATAAATGTTTGTGCAAAGCTGCAACAAAAAGTCCTTTTGAAGTTTTCAGTCAGGATGGCTTATGGCTTATGTGTGTGTGTGTGTGTGTGTGTGTGTGTGTGTGTGTGTGTGTGTGTGTGTTTAGTGTTCTGTACACTAATAGCCTGCGGAGAGACACTGATTTCTACAGGCTAATATTTCAAATGTAAATACAATGCAGCAAAAGAAAAAAACGCAATGACTAGTGACAGCAAAAGCAAAAAGCAAAGACAGAAAAACGCCCATGGTGCATGTGTGGTATTAACGAACAGCACTAATTTGTTTGTGGTTTAATAGTTATGTTCCCAGGTTTCTGCCTCCCAGCACAAACACATGTTGTGCTCCTTATAGAGGACACCGTTCCCTGCAAGCAAAGCGTGTAAATGTGTATTAGAATGGATGACATTAGCTCTTTATAATTAGTAGTCTACTTCAGCAGTAAAGCATCATTTTGGGAGATAAACAAAACGAATCTTCACACGTCAATAAAACAATAAGGTTAAGCAGAAGAGCTTCGATGCGTTTTACCTGCCTGTGGGTCTCGTCCCCTTCTTTCTCTTGCTGTGGACAGAATGATTCACACATACAGACTATGTTAAAAGTGCTCGTCATTGCTGGCTTCTGAATCCTTCAGCTAGAATTGGAAAAAGAAGTAAAAAGCTGTGAAATAATTAACTTTTCAGTGCTTCCTACAGCAAGATGGTGCAGTAAAGTGAGCTACAGCTACTGTATCTGTGGCTCACAGACGTAATTAGGATGAGATCATTATCAGGATGCTCTATATGTGATTAAAATGATTAAAGTGTGCATAATGTAATCATTCTCTTTACTACTGCACAATGACTGACTGACCTCAGATTATTGCTCCAACACAGTAGCTTTTTGCTGTTGTGTCTATTTCGAAAAACACACCTATTCCACTGGCAGGTCAGACTGGGATCAGAGGGATAATCAAATAAATTATTTCACATCCCATAAGCTGCCATCATTTCAGTCTGTGGTTTATGAAAGTAGTGCACGGCGAGGCCACGACCTGTCTGTGCGGGCTCTGAGGTCGCCCTTCGCTCATCGGTGTTGTTCCGAGCCGTGGTATCAGTATTCAGAGGCTGCCACTCTGCTTCCTCAGCCTTTCTGTAGGAGTGTGAGGCGGAGGATTATAGGTGATTAGCAAAGACAGAGGTAATGAATAGGTACTGATGAGAGTGTGAGAGTGTACATCATCATGTGCGTTGTCAGAGGCAGACATACACCTGTTGTGTCTGTTTAACAGCGCGTACATGTCTGCGTGTGGTCTCCTTCCGCAGTGTTAGAAGTGAGGTCGGCCGTTCCTGTCATCATGGGCTCCAACATTGGGACTTCGGTCACAAACACCATCGTTGCCATGATGCAAGCGGCAGAGAGGAGCGAGTTTCAGCGGTAAGTGAAGAAAGGTGGCAGAGGAGAGACGGAGGCGGGCAGGAGGGCAAGGCAGAAGAAATCGAAATGGAAAAGTGAAGAGGATGATTGGGGAGATGGTGCCATGAAAGATAAAAGTGCTACAAGTGCAGGGAGAAGGCAGAGGAGGGTGAAGAGAAGGCATTACCAGCCGCTGGCCGCCTCTCTGCTTCAGCCTTCATCTGAGCACAATTTAAACACTGACAATAATGGCACCAATCCACACTGATCCCACACCAGCAACCCTTTGGCACAGAACAGATGGCATATTACTTAATCTATGTCTGGTAAAATAAACACAATTTATTAATCTTTCATAATATACTCACACACTAAGTCAAAACTAAAATGCTCTTTACATCACACACATCCAAAAAAGTGGAGCCGCGCAAAGCAGATTAGCAAGCAATCATTCTGAGTAGTCGGTCGCGCTGATGGCTGACCTCAACACACAGCGCCTTCGCCGGGGCAACCGTCCACGACTGCTTCAACTGGCTCTCGGTCCTGGCTTTGCTTCCGTTGGAGGCGGTGAGCGGCCTGATGACCAAGCTGTCGCTCCTACTGGTCACCTGTTTCAGCCTCCAGCCTGGGGAGGAGGCGCCCGAGCTGCTCAAAGTCGTTACAGAGCCACTCACCAAGCTCATCATTCAGGTAAAACCGTCAGCTAGTCGCTACGTTTGTGCCCACAGGGAACCGGCTCTGGTTAAAGAGATGAGAAACTGCAAGTCTGGCCTCATGACTTGCTTTTTCGCCCCCAGCTAGACAAGTGTGTGATCACTGGACTAGCCATGGGAAATGAGGCCATGAGGAACAGGAGCCTGGTGAAGGAATGGTGCCAGACTGACCTTGTTACGGTAATGCACGTCTCAGCTGTTGTCTCCTGCACAGGCAGACTCATTGTGTCACACTGGCTCCAGAAACTGATGTGTTTTCACCACAGCTTCCTTCCTTCTTTGTTTGTTTGTTTGTTTGTTTGTTTCTTCTTTCCTTTCTTCCCTCCTTCCTTTCTACAGTCCAATGTGAGCACAGATAACTGTGGCCATGTGTTCTCCCATTCATCCGTGAGGTGTAAGTTCACACTCTCACTCCAGACTTAAATACTGAGCCTGAATCTTTCCAGTAATTGGTCCCTAATGGTCCCCGTCACTCTGCAGGTAGGCATTTGTTTGTGTCGACCCCGCTTTCAGACCTCACTGTGGGTCTGATTCTCCTGGCGGCCTCCCTGGCCGTCCTCTGCACCTGCCTGCTGCTGCTGGTCAAGCTGCTCAACTCCATTCTTAAAGGCCAAGTAGCAAAGGTCATCCATAAAGTCATCAACACAGGTGGGCAGCCTCGGAGCCGCTGGAGCCTTTACTCCCGCGGCAGTAGAATATGTAGAGAACAGGCAATCAAACCAAGACAGTCTTCAAGAGCTGCTTCGGATGCAAATTACATGAAGAGGCTGGAACGAAGCAGTGTCTGGCTGTAATTTCGGTTCTTTTCTTGCTTCTCCGCAGACCTGCCGTATCCGTTTGGGTGGCTGGCAGGATACACGGCCATGCTGGTGGGCGCAGGGGTGACATTCCTGGTCCAGAGTAGCTCAGTATTTACTTCAGCTATGACTCCCCTGGTAGGTGAGTGATGAGAAATGGTAGGAAAAACATTCCCCTTTAAGAACAGTCGCTTTTGTTTAGTAGAAAGGTACAAAACTCCCTTTAAGGATGTCCCAGACTTACCTGGTCAACAGAAATGCTGACATTAGCTCCTCTGGTCCAAAGTCATTTTAAGTTTACAGTAACATGAAAAAAGTTTCCTTGTTGACCTTTGGGCCTTATTTACCCAACCATGAACATGAACTTGCTTTTTTCTGGATTCCATAAGAAGACATGGATGACGACATGCCACTGGCTAAATGAAGCATGTCAAACCTCCTCTAGCTGCACTTTATCCACGATACCAGTACATATAACATATTGAAAACAAACTAGAAATCATCTTCTCTTTTTCTTAATGTTGACTTCGATGACTGTGGTTATGCTACGTGCTCTGAGCGCGGCGTGTCCCTGCGGTCTGTCTCAGGTATCGGTGTGATCAGTCTGGAGCGAGCCTATCCTCTCACCCTTGGTTCCAACATTGGCACCACAGCCACTGCCCTGCTGGCTGCCCTGGCCAGTCCCGGGAACAAGCTAGCAGCTGCCATACAGGTAAAACCAACGAGAGACGTGCAGGACACTCTGTGAATTTAAAAACATCTTCTCAGATGATGATTATGATGAACAGGTACGTCTTCTAGTAACTGTGCTGCTTCATCTGTTGCAGATCGCCCTGTGCCACCTTTTCTTCAACATCTTTGGGATTCTTCTGTGGTATCCCATTCCTTTCATGCGTCTGCCGATCAGAATGGCTCGTGTCCTCGGCGAGCGCACTGCCAAGTACCGCTGGTTTGCCGTCTTCTACCTCCTCCTATGCTTCTTGCTGCTTCCCTCGCTGGTGCTGGGCCTCTCGCTGGCCGGTTGGCGGGTGCTGGCAGGCGTCGGCGCTCCTTTTTTGGGCGTCACCATCTTTATCGCCATGGTGAACGTGATGCAGAGCCGCAGCCCTCGTCATCTGCCAGCCAAGCTCCAGAACTGGGACTTCCTGCCCCAGTGGATGCGCTCTCTCAAACCACTCGACCGCCTCATCACCAAGGCAACTGTCTGCTGCAGCGCGGCGTGCGAGGAAAGGCGGGAAGACGGTAGAGAGCACATCTCGACACGGAAGACGGCTGTCGACCCAAAGAAAGAGTCTGACGAGAGGAAGGCACAGCTGGCATGTGACAACCCAGCCTTGGACTGTGTAGACGAGAGCAGACCAGGCGTACGGGTTCTTAAACTGAAAGGGTTAGAGAGGTGCAACAGCACGCCGCTGTAACAGACGGTTGGATTCAGGATTGAGCCCGTTTTATAAAAGTTTGAACTAAAACACATTTTTCATATTTGCTGAAATGCCCCCGAACACAGACCAAACACACCTTTGTCAGAAAATCAACTCTGCAGCTGGAGCCCAGATCAAACTGTCCATGTACGCTAATCTCTCAGAACTTAGAAATAAACTATTTCCCCCCTAGGCTCCATTGAGTACTTGAGCTGCTTTGTCTTGAATTATTCCAAATAATCTTAGCCAGTAGATATTTTTTATACACAGCCAGGCCCAAGCACCGACCCAATTCAAAGTAGACATTCAGCAGTTACACTAGGTTCCCACCAAGCCACTTAAAAAAACATGACAGGAAGCAGCACTGCTATCGAGTCTGAGTCTATTGATCCAAACAACCAAGTTAATGATTTACATACAAATACACGTTTGATTATAATCCTAATGCAATGTTCTACGTATACACAATGCAAACGCGTGTGTGTGTGTGTGAGCTTGTCTAAGTGAGGGGCTGTGCGCTCAGAGGTGTTGTTGAATGTGTGAGTAAGTGCTGCTTTGTCTGCCGCGTTGTAACAACTCATCACGCGTTTGTCATCTCTCTAAAGTCTGCTCAGCTAATTCAGATGCTTTGATGATCACTTTGCAGACATGCATGTAATAAACTGCAGATCGAGCTTGGAGCTGAGAAACGACCGAGTTCATTCTTGTGTGAGAAGCACATTTGAGTGGAACATACTGTTTCTGTTTTTCTCCTCTAAAACCTTGTTAATCTGTTAAACTCCCTTTTCAGGCTATTTTTTTTTAAAAACCAAATCAGCTTCGACTCCTCGTGGCCTCTGATCCTGACGTGCCCTTTAAAGTTTCGGTGTTTTTAATGAGATACAGTCGTCTCCACTGGGTGGAGTTTGCATCATGCTGCTGGATCTGATGTGAACCTTGGAGGCATTTGAGAGAAGAGGAAGAAGATAGAAGCCAGGAATCAGACTCCACCTCGGCACCGACTCCCGCCGTCAGTCACAGAAACACACCCTTTGTCTGGCAGTACAGTCGTCTGGGTACGAGTGTGAGCTAATTATCACGTGTGTGGGTGCTGTTTGGATTAGTGCTTGGTTCCAGCGGGGCCTGGTCCTGCCAAGCCCTCGAACGTGGGGACGCACAGCGAGGACCTGGAGCTGCCAACACCACTATTCTGCGTGTAGATTAGATACAAGCAGCACATTTTATTTGCGCTACTGTTTTCACTATCGCAGTGAGATGATTGTTACATCATTAGGTGAAACGTGTTACTTGCCAACTTACACTCGCTCACACAAACGCACGTTGTTCTCACAGTGGTTGAGTTGAGTGTTGTCGTTGTGCGGGTTGTGTGTGTTGTGTGTGTTGTACTGACCGTGTGAGAAACTGTAGGATGATTAGACATCAGAAGATGTTTTTTGCCATATAAGCACATCTTGCTGCGTGTAGGTCTAAAGTCACAGGACATTGTTCAATAACTAATGTCACAAACCTCAAGGATTCAGATTTTGCCTCCTATGCATTTTGCTTCACTACCCAGGTGCTGAGGCAGCATTAATCTATCAACAGACTTTTTTTTTAACTGTATTAGATGTCATCAGAATCTTTGCCAGAAGGAATTTCAAAATGATTAATTATTATAAAAAGGTATCGCTCCCAAACCGGAGGCCCCACATGCTGAGGCTACTGTACGCTGTTGTTTATGTTCCATATCCAAACTCACACAAGGATGATTTGACTAAAGCTTGTAGGATGAGGCAAGTTACCACCGTGTTTAAAATACTTCAGCAGAGACACAACTAGAAATGATTCATTATTATTCAGCCTCTCAAAGACAACATGATCTTTCATTGGTGGTGACTGTGAAGTCAACACTGTGTGGGCCTCATCAGATGATGTTTCCCCAGACCTGCAGACTCTGCTCTTCGGTCGAATCTTCTCTCACCTAGTTTGCCGCTGCCACAGTGATGTAATGCGTGGTGGGGGGTGCATATATGCATATATACTGCAATAACTACAGGTTTCATGAAAGCAACACCCTCGAGTGACGATAAATGCCTGCACACCGTTACAGAGGATCAGCAGGTGACAACGGTGAAGGGTAACATCGAGGAGCCACTTGTTCTTCAAGTGGAACACTGGGAAGGATGGTTCAGCCTCAGCTGCTTGTTATCGAAAGTTAAGACTGATGCAAAGCAGAGACGGGAGAAATCTCACTGTTTCAGCTGGGAAGACTCTTAAATGTTAAACTTAACATCAAAGACCTAAACGTGGGTCTAATCATCACTATTCATCACTATTTCTGGCTCTAGGGTTTGTGTTAAAGTACAATGATGAAAGTTAGAAGAAGGTTTCTGCATCCAACACATGAAGAAATATCAAAAATAATTCCTACTGTTTCACTTTAATAATTTCTCAGGGTATTTAAATATCTTCAAAAGCCTGCATCACAAATAAAAAAATGATTGGTGTCAAAGCACTTTTCAGGAAACTGGCATGAATTACCCAGGGAATGCAGAGTTTTCAGCAGCTCTATTTATCTTGGGCTGTGTTCACGTAATAACATTCTTCACAGCACAAACACATTTGTATTCAGTGGAACTGAAACGGAGATGAGGAGAGCGAGAGAGAGAGAGAGAGAGAGAGAGAGAGAGAGAGAGACCTCAGAGGCAGATGGAGTTTTTGGGGCAAAACACACAGATCTCTCTGGCGGCGGTGGTGGGTGGTTGATTTGAAATATTCACGTAATGTTTGTGCTCTTACTGTGTGCAGGCTGGCAGCGAAGCTTGTTGGATATTACTGAATGCTGGCTAATGCAATCATATGTCCCTTCACTTACTTACGCCACAGAACCCGTCGTTTATTCTTGTTTAAACAGGAGCTTGAGCAGCATTATTATCCCCATTTAGACCCATTTGGACCATTATTTTAAACCATGCAGCAGCATCATATTAATGCATACAGTTCTCAAATGTTTTGATAAATAGCTTTGTTGCTATGATGAAACGCTGAACTCCAAACACACCAGGGGAAAGACACGACCATCCAGGCAGGTTTGTAACCTCTAGGCTGTGTGCAATTTGTGTTGTTTGTTGTTTTTGCATTGTAAATTTTTCTCAACAAGTCTTGAATAATATGTTAATATGTTCTGTGACTCTACTGTATGTTTCCACCTTCTCTCACCTGTTATCAGTCTGTCATCAGCACCATAGCTGTGTAGAAAGGCCATCGTCCACCTCTTAGCTGCTGTACTAGTATGTAGTCATCATGGTTTGTATTGTCCTGCCCATCCGTCCTGACCTACTCTCTATGTGGCATTAACTTGTAGAGCTGTTAATGTGGACGTAATTGTTTTTTTGCTGAACTGCCCATTGTTCTTTTCACTTCTTGTTTAAGTTTCAGATGAACCATTAACTTATCGACCTCGTCCTCACGGGTGAAATGCGGCGCAGCAGCTGAAATTTATTAACCCTCCTATTAAAAATGAACCGAGCTCAGACGTCCGTTGCATAACAGTAAATCGTTACATCTCCTGTCCCACACGCTGATCACTTGCTCAGTGCTGAAGATCACTGATCAAGATTGACTGCAACACAATGGGTCATAAAACCTTTAATTAAACTGAACAAAACCAAGATGCAACTCATATGGATTTTTCTGTGGACGCGCAATATAAGAAACATGGTGACATGAGTATTAAACCACATTTATTACGTTTTATTAAGTGTTTGATTGAAAATAATATATATATATATTTTTTTTTTCAGTCTGACACATTAGTAATGTTTGCTGAAAACCTTAAAAAGCTTAATTTCCTGTTATCTGTTATTTATGAGATTCCACACTGTCAAACCCTAATGGATTGTATAATTGATTTGAATTAAATCATCAGGGGGATCATTTAAAAGGGGCCTTAACGTTTTAATGATATTTGGACATGGTTAATGATTTATTAAGGTGGTGAGACCAAGTAAATTGATTGAAAATGTAAATGTCAATTGGATTTTTTTTTACTGAATAACAATGACAATGGGTCCTATAAACCCCTCAAGCAAAAGGTTAAGACAACTTTATTGGAAAAGAGTCCGCTTCATCTTTAAAAACAAAACAATACAAAACGAAACAGAACAACAAACCTAATCCACTGACACCTAATCAGTGTTCTGCAAATTGCATTTTCCATGCAGTCATAAAAAAGACGCTGTGGCACAGAAAAAGCAGACCTGCAGTCGTCTCTGATGGGATCTGGGGTTAATAGAGATATAATGGCCATGTTGTCAGTTTGTTTGTTTTATAACACAGTGAGATGCATTTGAAGCGTTGTCGCAAACGTCTGTCTTCATCATCGCTGTGGGATCCTGGTGACACTGACGACTTCAGAGCCTACTGTAAATAAGTCCTGTCGATCTGCGTTGTTTGAGCCGTGCAGCAAACAGCAGCAGTCGGGTGAAATGGGATCCAGTTTTCATGGCAGAGCCATCGTGAACATCAACTCAGTTTTATTGCCTTGTCTTTGTGCGAGCGGCAGCCAGTAAGACGAAGCCTCGCGACGGGAGCCAGCGCGTGCAAACCAAACAAACCTGATTCAACAGACTTGCGCTTCAGTGGCTTTTTGCTCGTGCTGTTTGTTTTGGTTGGGTTTAATCTACCGTGGTAGGCTGGGTCCACTTTTTAAAACAGTGCATCAGTATCAACTACCAACAGCAACAGAGAATTAAAAATATAGTATGAAAAATGTTGTTTATCGCCCCAAAATGCAAGACATATTTTGGATTCTTTCTAAAACCAGTGGAATGTTGAAATGTCTGCACTTTTTATAAAGCAGTGTTGACTCTGCTTTATCAAAATACAAATATTGAGTTGGGGAATTGGAGTATTTCTCAATAATGACCTTCTCACATAGACTCAGTTCAACACTGTAGGAATGACACCAGTGATCGTCTCCCAACCAGTAGAGCTACGCCATGATAACAGGCACAGCAGAAGCATGTGATAACAAAAACTCAACAAAGAAGCACCGCACAAAGACTCAAGAGTAGACTGTGATCTACTCTTCTGGTAGATGTCAGAGTAAAGCAGTGACAGCAAACAGGTAAACAGACTCTGGTTTAGTCGTGACCAGTAGTCATGGATGAGGTTGCCTGGGCTCATAGCTCCCTAATCGCATCCACATGCTCACAATCAAGTACGAAACATGGAAACACCCCCCAACACACACACAGACCACATAACGAGAAACAAATGATCCGTAAAATGACGGAAACGGAAGAGGGACGCTTGGTTTGTTTATATTCTGGCTCGTAAACAACAAAGTGGCCACTTAATCACAATATCTCACACAAGGGGTTTCAGGAAGATAAAAATGTTGTTGCATGTTCGATTCCACCAGAGAATGAAGAGTCTTGACATAAAACAAACGTATCGGTAACGGGCAACACATTGTTTTGCCTGTTTGGGCTGAGTTTTGCAGAACAGTTTTTTTTTGTGTCACCAAAAACTTTAGATTGCATTAACGCATTTTTGTAGAATCATACTCCATTTGTATGACCAATGCTGTAATGGAATAACCATTGACAGTTTAAGTGCTCTTTGGCCTTAACACTCTTGGATTTCTACTGGCTTAAGTGTTGGTTTTTCCCCCAGCAGCATGTGAAGTGCTGTTACATCATCCAGTGTCTGTCAGCAGCTCTGCAAAGAAAGTGCTCTTCATTCAACCGGGTCAGAGGTTAGACCACATGGTTCTGATCTTTAGGAGTCAAGTGGATCTGCAAGCTCATCTCCCTCCCTTCATCTAGTCCAAAGGAAGAGTCTGGCAGGTTCACACGATGCTCGTGCAGAACGTATGCGGTTGTGTAGTAGCATACAAGCACAAGAGACTAGTAAGATAGTAATTAAAACAGGACGACAGATCTCTGGGAAAATCCGCAGTATGCCAGCAGAGTCTAGGTTGCGAGTCCGCCTCCAGTTCATTGCAAATGAAGACAGACTGCAGACAGGTCCCTGCTACTGTTATTTGTGATTTCCAATGCAGATATACAAACAGACAGATGGAGAGAGGGATAGGGAGAGATGTGACTTTTCTTCTGTCTAGCCATGCTGCTTTTTTGGTACCTCTGTCCCTGTTGTTGACAGTTTCTTGGCGGCTCTGGTTAGAGAGGGAATTTAATGAAGTTAGCCAAAAAGCAGCGACCCAGATGCCACAGGGAGGGAAGATTTGTCACAGGGACACAGTTGTGGCAGGATTCGCCTAAATTGAAACATCTTCTACAGATAGAAATTTAATTTTATACGCGCCTAAAATAATATTTGGTGCAAGACACTTTCGAATTTAAACTTTGTGAAATTTAATTTAGCAAATAATAATAGTAGTAGTAGTATCAAGTCCATCTTATAATGTACATACACAAATTATTAATCCACTGAAGCCGTTTGCTGATTGAGGAGGAGCAGAACAGGGCTGCACTCAGGCCAAACGCGTCTTATTTCTACCTCTAGAACATCCCGTTCTTCTGTGCACTTCACTGCATCAGCTCTCTGTCCAAATGCTGAGAGAAGCGGAAGAAACTGCATCATTTGTGTCATGCCTATGCTTTTTTAAGGCATGTGAAAGCTTGTGTTGTCTCACCCCCCATTTCCAGCCAGCGCAGCAATGTGCCACTGCCTGTTTCAACCCTCATGTCAGCCCTGTGTGGTAAACTACAGCTTGGTTCAGCCTGTCACAAGCACCATTTTGACAGAGACGCATTAAGTCACCAGGCGCAAACGACAGTTCAGAGACAAGCCCTTATTGATCATCTGTGCTTCCACCTTTATATTGTTTGGAATCATGTTGGCAGCACAGCAGCACAGCTTGAAGCCAAACTCATCGCCTACATCGCCCCAGTTAATCTGAATAAACACAGAAATATGCACAATGCAGGGATTTAACCTCCCTAAGAAATGTGCAAACATTTAAAGGCTGTCAATGATTTCACTGAATGTGCATATATGCACCCCCCACCACGCAATTTCTGAAATGGCTCAAAATGCTCTGAACAGTCAAAAGATGGACAGAATTGGTTAAAACTTAAGAGCAGAGTTTATCATTCATATCGAGTACAATGTGATTCCTGGGGCTACATAAGGGCACAGTCATTAAAATCCCTCAACCTCATTCACAGCACTCATTTCCCGATTCCACTGGCTCTCATTCCCCAGAAAACTGCTCATGTATTTGTGTATGTGTGTAAAAACACACTATTGAAAATTTCTCAAATTAAACCATTATGTCTAATTACACATAAAAGCCCCCATGAGTCTTATCAAGATATTATGTTTGTTTCATTCATGTGCAGGCAGTGAGTCAGAGAAGAACTCTGAGAGTCGGCGATAAAGGAGATGTCGGTGAGTGCACATGTCACTGATTTTAATGGGAGCATATTAAATGGAGAGGAGGGAGGTGGCAGTGGGGGGGTGGGGTCAGAGGTTGCTATGACGATCCCAGAGGAGTCCTATCTAGCTTACGGTCCTAAGTAAACACGTGAAACCTCATTTGTACATCACATCCACAGACTCCATGAGAGGCTCGTCGACACACTGATGACGAGATTACGTGACAACACCGTCCCTGTCCACTGACGTTCTCCTTAACCCCCCCACCCCCTTCCCTAACTTCTGCTCTACGCTGAAATAGGTGCACAATAAGCAATGAATCAATTTTAATTGACAGGTTCCTGTTGCACTGTGGCCCGGCTATGTGAAATGAGTAATGCATGAGGGGTCTACCTGGTTTGGTTTGGAATGGCACTGTCAGGGGCTAACGATGCGACAGAGCGAGTGTGTTTGTGTGAATATGCACAGTTTCACCTAAACCAGCATCAAATGAACGCGTTCAAAGCCAAATGTTCATCAGACGAAAGCCCGCATGAAACGGACTCGTTTGTCTGTGACCGTGCGCTTCAGTGGGCACGAAACACTGCACACGGAAATGCATCCTTTTGCCTTTGGAAGTGGCCTCTTTCCACGTCGAGACACAGATCAGATAAGCACCGTTTGAACACGTCTGTGATCTGACGTCAAAAAGCAAATGAATCACAAACGTGAAATGGAGAATTAAAAGACAAGCGAGGATAAAAACGGTGGAGTCGGGTTAACACAAAGGCTAAAAGAATGGAAATGTTCACCTGAAACAGTATATGATGATGAGATTTAAGTGAATTGTCTAAATCACAGACTGGCAGCACGGTGGGAGCGTCCTGACAAACGCAGCCCATCTCTTGTGCCAGTTTGTCGTCTTTGTGATTGATCTGTGCATTGTTGCGGGTTTTAATATGGGCACACTTCAGTGTCACCAGTTACACAAGCTACTGGAGCTCTGCTCCACAATCCTTTACCGGCCTGTAGTCGCGATAACAGAGAGAGTGATCTGCAGTTTACTGGGAGACACTGGAGGCTCAGTCTTTCCAGGAGTATATTAAATGTCTGATAACAGGCTTCGACGTTAAATCCTTACCTCACGTCAACTTTAGCTGAGTATATAATGCAAATGTTGTAAGTTATATGTAGAAAAATAATGTCTCTTGTCTGATTAGCCGACACCCAAATACAGACTAGTTTCAACAATGCAGACTTCTGTGTTTGAGGGCAAAGGACCTGGCAACACGTCTGCTATTAGCATCACGATTGTTGTTCATCAGCTGCTAATTTTCTGAACAAACACCCTGCTCTTCCCTGACAGGTGCACATTAGTCCACCGCACAAAGCATCAGGTGTTGGGTTACTGAGTCCAGTTCGCCCGGAGTCAACGTGCAGGAGCAAAAGGCTCCAGCACCAAACTTGATATTGTCCACGTACATTTTTGATTTGAAAACAAAGGCTTCGTGTTGTCGCCATGTTCAGTGTATCTTACAAAGGTTTTCATGCATTCGTGTCAAATCTTTCTCTCATGTGATTGACAGAAATGTTATCTTATGTTAATGAGTAAACCTCAGGTAGTGGGCGACCTGTCACAGGGGAGTGGTGTGTTTAGTTACAGCACAATGGCAACGTGTTATCCCTAGAGAACATTTTCACAGTGACTAAGCACTGACAACGTTGCTTCTTGACAAAATTAGGATTTATTCTTCGGTAATAAATACAAGTTCAGAGCTTCCCTACTACACACACACACACACACACATTAAAACAGTATATGTATTTATGCAGCCAAGGGAGACAATTAAACGATCCTGTGGTGTCATGTGTGATGTAAAGAAATGACAACCCATTAGGGAAAAGAACAGCAGAGGCTTAACACCTGACACCCAGTCTGTCAATGAATATGACACACACACACACGCTCTGCTTGTTTGGTTCACCTCTTCTCTCCTCCTCCTCTCCGTCCACCAGTTCTCAGAGAAGAAGACGCCAACGGGATTTCAGCACGTGACTTTCTAGGTTTCAGCGAGACGTGATCGTTCCGACCTGGCAGGACAGAGACCAGGCTTTTAGCAGCCAGGCCAATTCCCTTTGAGGCTGAAGATGATAAAGGCACGATAATGACTTCACACCTTTCGGATAATGCGCCTCAGCAGAAGACAGCAGCTCGGCCTATCTCCATCATACGCGCAGTAACACGTCTAGCGTGCTATATTTATAATTCTCTGCAAAAGGATCAGTTGATTAAACAGACAGCTTGGCTACATAAAGTCAGTTTATCTTTTTTACATACTCCCAGACTCTGGAGTTCTGCTGCCTCTTTGCCCTGCTGGCTATGAAGCGTTGCCTTTAACCTCAGAGGAAACCGAGACGCTCTAATTTATAGTTTTTCCCACGACACGTACACACAGCACACATCTCCTCCGTCCCCTCTGAACTGCAAGAGCCACACACGGCAGACGCTGGACCGTAGCCCAGAGGCTGCAGCAGCATTAGCATGTCCATGTGGGAGTGCTGTCAGGATGTGCCCTGATCTAAGCTCCTCTCTGCTCCCTCTGCTCTGCTCCACCAGCTGCTTTGTGTCTCCGCTCTCTTCCACATCCCTCCGCCAGCAGCTGAGCGAGAACCGGCGAACACGTCTCGCTGTGGGATTGAGAAAGGAGAGATTTTAAAATGCAAAACACCCACTGATTTCTGTCAGTGAATTTGGAGCGACTTTAATTTATTTTCGAGGAAGTAATATCCCCAAAAAATGTTGTTTGTTCTTATTAAAGGCATGTAAGCGCAAAACCTTGAAAAGAAGTTCAAGCAGGCGGAAGGGTCAACGAAGTGTGACCCTGACATGTGAGGCAGCTGCTTGTTTCTCATTTAATGCTGACATATCTGTTGTCTACCAGAACAATGGTCTTTTCCTCACCTCATGCGAGAACCAAGCGCTCGCTTCCTCACACAAAGCACCTCAGACGGCCCCGCAAATAAGAAAAGCGAGAGCGTGCGGAGTTTAAAGCACGAGTCAAGGAGCAGGTGCAGGCTTAGTTGGAGCGCTGAGCCCGGCCAACGTTACCGGTAACTGAGTGCAGAGGGCTCGGATTTTGTGACAAGCCCATATATAGCACTGAACTGGATAATTGGCATACAAGAACATCTGGGGATGCTTTAGAGCTGATGAGCATTTCTGTTGGAGTGGCCAGATGAGCCATCAGTGAGCGCAGAAGAGGCCAAAGGCGAGACTTCACGTATTCAGAGAGACTCGAAGCAGCGTAGTGTATTTATAAGCTTCATTCAGTTGAACTTGGCCAATCGACCGTGACATGACAGCGAACGCAGAAGCAACATATGAAGCAACCTCTTGGGATGAACAGAAGTTTTCCATCACATGCAGGTTCTTTAGCTTTTATAGCAGGGAAGAAACAACAGTCTTGGAGAAACTCTCTGTGCCTGGTGGTGACGTCACCCTGTAGAACCACAAGAGAGCCACGAGTCACTTGGGAAAAGCTTGTGTCAAACAATAGACGGCCCACGCATCAGCTTCCCCCGCCTCAATATCCATCATCTACATCTGCCAAAAAAAACCTATTTAATCTGGGCGAGCTCCTCAAGCTGTAACAACACCACAGTTGGAGGATTTTGAATTGGATCTGGGCACCGGGGATAAAATACTCAGAATTTCTAGAACCGCTGTCATTGTCAGGCAATGTAGTCTAAACTAGTGGAGAACTGCATAATTCATAGGGGGAGCGCAGGGACCCGTCTCTGTAATAAGTCAGCGTGACTTGAATGCTCACCTCCGCCAGCGAAAAGACGACCATATTTAAAAGAAAATTGTCTGGCTGTAGGTAGCTGTGGTGGGTGTAAACACGGAAGAACGTCCTTTTAATCTCAAAATAAATATTTTATTTCACCTACAGAACCTTCAAACACGTTAATGTGGAGACTCCCTTTGTTTTGTAGCCTCCCGTTTTCTGCTGTGGGCTGAAATAGCTACACTAATATTTAACACACTGACAGGACATTCAGAGTGATCACAGCTTTTCCTCCACTGTCGTCAAGTTAAAATATTTGATTTGGTTTGATTTGTATTAAAATGTCTCAACACATACTGATTCAGGAGGAGAGCAATCAACAAACCAAAAGTGGGGACTCACTGGTCCCATCGGGGGTTCGATAATTAAAGGTCAGAATTCCTAAGTGATGTTTGGCAAAAACACGACACCACAACCACCCACCTTCATGCACACATCCAGCTTCGCTACAAATTAAAATGCATACACTAATGAGGGCACATTAACTAAAGGTCACATTTACACTCAAAGTGATCCCAGGAATCCCAGGATGACGCTTGTCTCCTACGTACAGTGCAGCCTCATGGTTGTGTAGCCGTTAGACGTCAGCTGTTTTACAGTGAAGACGCACACGTGGGTTCCAGCAGTGACACAACGCGCTGGTGAGATGGACGCTCCAACTGCTGCATTACGTTCTCTATACTTAGAGTCAAGCTGGATGTGGAAACATAAACACGACCTCTGAACCTTTCTGAAGCCATAGCGATGGTGCTTCATCTTTAAAACCTTCTCTGGTGTCTTTCCACCAAAGCTAGACCATGCTGCCCTCAAGCTCCTGTTTTATTCGGGTCACACATTTCTTGGCACTTTTTCTCTTTTGTCTCTTTCGTCTTGAAAACAAGTGCTGGGAGATGACAAACACCTTTTAAAGGCAGCGATGCTCCGGTATTCTAACACTACGTGGGGCTGGCTGACCAATGACCTCCACTGAGCTGTGATGTGATAATCCTATCTGCAAAACACTCATGATAGTATGTTGAAGCGCTGCTAGTGGCCATGTGGCTTGTTCACCTGTCTGAGCATCAGGGACCATCAGCTCTGCCTCCCTCCTCAGTATTTCTGTGCCCCATCTCTTCTCCTCCCTCGCTCCGCTCCAGCAAGATCTCTATCCCACCATCTGCGGGGAGGCTGTCTCCTCCCCACACCTGTTCTCCCCATCTCGAGGTTTGCTTCCTGGTAGCGGCACAGATACTGCCTATTTATTTAGCTGGCTAGTCACTTTACAACAATATAACAAGGTTACCGTCGCCCACGGATGTACTCTTCACAAAGATAATCAGCGTAGTGTTTTCTTTAAAAGTCTATCTTTTATCATAACAATCTGAAAGCTTTCCTCAGAGCCTGCACACGGACATCACGTCGCCTCGTTGCGTTGGTTCGTGTTATTCCTAGATCCACATTATAAAAACGTGGCTGTCAGTGTCCTGAGGCTGTGTTTACAGGTAGTTTGTCTTAATTAGCTCAGAGGGAGACAGTTTATGTTCCCTTAGGATGAAATACTAACACCAACCCACACGGTAATAACCAAAATTAGATCCGTCAGCTTCATGAAACCTAATCCTCGCACGCCGAGCCACGAGCGTGTGCACTGTACGTCTACGGATGCAACATGGTTAATGACTCCTACACGCGCGTGAGTCATAGGACTGTGCTTACACATTGTTCCCTCTAAACTCTAACAGAAAAACCATGTGCCACTCGTCACTGTTAATTCTCACCTCCTCGCACACGTGAGCAAGGAGGGATGCTGGGAAAGCTTGGCTGGCTGTCGGGTGTGACCATGTAGGACATGAATTAACCAGGCGCACGTGTAACCACACACTCAGACACGGAGGCCGAGAAAAGTGAACCAAACCTGCTCTGCACATCGTGGAATAAATGTGCATGTGCATAATATTTCTGGGGGGTTTTTGGGTACATGGGCCGTAACAATGCTCCCACTCGCTCTTTTTAAAATGGTGCACACACAGCGAACCTAATTGACCTATAGAGTGTTCATTACTGGTGGCCTCTCACATCACCCTCAGCCATAACTGCTCATTAGCAACGTCGCAATATAGTCGATATGGTTAATGCAGAATAGAAGAACTCATCACACGAAGCAGCCTAATGTTCAGCAGCTTAAGCCAAGCTGTGGGCTTGTGTTGCCGTTTCTTTCACTACACTTGACCTTTGTGTGAAAGACTGACTAAAGAAACAAACCCGGACAAAGACACGCGTGACCTCAGAGTTCAAACCGTCTGTCTGGACTGCAGTCTGGTGTTATATTGAGCTATAAGTCTGACCACTGCAGTAGAGAAAACGCTGCCTGTCGAAATCAAATCTCTGGAGTTCACAGAAACTGTGACCCTGGCGGAACAATGAATTTGGTGCAGGTCATGTCACGACGCACAGACATGACCTGCATGTAAAGACGCTTTACTCACGCGTTGGAGCAACTTGCTGTCACCTGGAGTGTTTCCAGAAGACACAGAGAACAGGTGTCTATATATCTGATTTCTGAATTACTTTAGCTGCTTTAGCGGAGCTGGTGTTTCTCCTTCTAGTCCAAATCTACACTAAGAAACCCTGTGATGCCACAAATCACACACTGTTTCCCAGTTTAGGGGTTGGACATGAAACAGACGACAACTAGAAACAATGATGACTGCTTCGTTTTTCTCTGGCTGTTCCTTGCATGTGTTCATAAACAGTGGACTCTAACTGTACAAAGGATGACGCTGCTTGTTTAATAACCTTCAATGGTTCTGTTAAAAGCATCAATATTCAACGATAAGGCTGATGGTTCCGTTGTGATGAAAATAGAGGGAAGCCAAGCAGAGCACTGTAAAACTAAGATAAGTGCGTAATGAAAAGAGTTGAGGTGTGACTTTGTGCTGAAATGAAAACCTTTTTCTTTTATTTATTCCCATTTTCTTTTGCATTCATGCAGCACCTGGAGAGGAGCACAAACAATGATCAATTGAAAGCAGCCAGTCTCCAACAGCGTCTTTCTCCAGCAGATACCAAACACCTGCTCTGCATCGGAAAGACGGATGTGCTGTCACCAGATAATCATAAACCTATATGAGCACAGAGTGTGTCCCAAGCAGCAATGGGAATAAATAAATAAGGAAAACAGCACACGGCACGTTTAGCTTTACAAATATCCTTCATTATGAGGTGAGAACTCGAGGATACTCATCACATAAAGTTAAAGTATCAAGTGCAGAAATAATTTGCTGTATTTTCTGAAACTCTCTCACAATAAATTCCACACGTCCCTGAAGGGAGCAGTATAGCTAAATGTCCCCGGAATGTAAATCTGGCAAAATACTGCACACAAACTTTATTTTGTAAAGAGGATAGTTAAACAGAAGGATAAACAAAGACAGATGGGAGCGAATACAGCAGTAAAAAAGGGTCAACGGTCACAAAAATAAACATTCTTCTCGGTTGGAGTAGCTTGTGTTGTTCTCTCTGTGGGACATTAGGCTTTTTCCTTAGGGCGTCGTCTGCTAATCTTTCATTACTTCTATGTTTTCTTGTCTCATTTTGATGCCACAGTGGGATTGTGATCTCCATTACGTATAAGGAGCCACTGTCACACAGCTGTTTTCTCCTCAGCGATCACTTTCAATTAGACCTTCATTTTGATTTATTGCTTCCTGCTGAACTTGGTAGCTCCACTTTCAAGCGTAGGCTCCTTGATGCGTGGGGCCACTGGCGTATCTACGGGGCGCCAGACTCTGCTCCTGAGCTTGGCTGGTTGTAGGGTGTGGCACCGCAAGCTTGCACCTTGATTAGCACGGTCAAAATAGCACATATGTACATTGTGTTTGAAGCAGATGCCAAATCTCTGAAGGGTGATTGTGGACTGACTTAGGCCTCATTAGGGCTGAGTTCAGCTCAGGGTCAGTGAGACCGAGGTCAATGCTGAAGGAGCCTCCTCCACCCTTCCCACATCTTCTTCCACTTCCTGTCCCCACAGCTGGCGCCTTGTCATACTAGAAAAAAATGTTAGTTTATGATTTCACCGATTTATGATATAACGGAAGTTTGTAGAGAAAATATATCACATTAAAAGCAGATGTCTGTGTGTTGTTTATAAACAAAACACCCCCATGATGAGATTACATTATAAGAAATGAAGGATTTACTACAGCACGTGTGACCGCAAGCAGCCAGTTTCAGTCGATGGGTCTGTTTTTTCTGTCCAGGTCACGTTATTTGTGGAGATGATCTATGTTACATGTAAGTTAGCGCATTTGTCTGAGCCTGTAGGGGTTTGTTGTGGGGCGCAGCTATTTCTGTAAGTACTGCATGTGTTGTGACGAGCTGCACAGACTCAGGCATCCTTTCAGTGGAGTCGAAACTGGAGCAGGACACACTATGCACTGAAGGGTTTCCCTCGGTGCTGAGTAAAACAGCAAAAACACTGATGCTTCTAGTTCCTCCCGCTCCTGTTTATTCTCGAGTTAATGTTGCTGGTAATAGGTTTTAATGTGTTGTTTTATTTCTCCAGCCTTCTCGTTATGGTGAGACCGATCATGTCCTGTTTTTAGAGTTCCCGTGTTTTACGGGTCAGAGGTGTCCATTTAATGCTACATGGCCGCGCTTTGCGAGGAGCGTACACTCTGGACCGGCAGGGCTTGCTATCAGCCTTATAATCTGCCTGTGCACAGAGAAGAGCAGCGGCACAGCGCGCTGGGAAAAGCACTTCGCAGCAGAGATTGCCAGATAAATACTGTGCACAGAGTTTTCAAAGGAAACAAATCAGCTGCTGTGAATTTCTGCCTGAAACAAATGACGATCTAATCTCACACAGACTGCTGAGCAAGCACGTTTGCTTTAAACAGAGTGTGTGCAGATGAGGACGAGGTTTCTCAGTGATGCATGAAGACAAACAGAAGGTCCTCACCTACTGTAGCTTCTGTTCTCTGGGCTGATGGGAGCTCATGGAAGTAAAATAGCAGTTTTGTAGGTAAGTTGAGTGACTGGATGGATATTTACGGACGACAGGGAAAGACCTTCACAGACATGTCTTTCTGTGACTGTTACAATCAGTGACACAAGTACTAACATTTGCTTTCACAACTGATTTGGAGCTAATAAAGGATAAAGGAGAACAAGAGAGAAATGAAATTAATAAATGAATTAATTAATCAGAGCCTCGACAAACACCAAATTGAAATTGTTATAGTCTCCAAGCTTGATGCTTGATTTTTTAATTGCTTCATTTCATATAGATTTAAAAAATAATAATAATACACGAGGTTTTAAAACATGTTTTGTTTTGTTTTTTAAAAGGCTGCGGGACTTTGGCTGAGTGTGTGACAGGAGAGACGAGTTCCCTTTAGTCTGCTCAGAGGCCTGGAAGATGCACAGCTACACACGTTGGCATGCACATGCAATCAGAGTCATTAATAACGCGCCAGCTTCAAGTAACTACTGCAGTTGTCTGATTTCCTCTGACACCACAAGCCACACACTGGTTGTTTGAAGCAGGGCAATATATTAGTATGGCACACTGAGCTCGGTAGCTCTCCACCTCACGGTGACAGCACTGCAGACGAGCCGGCTTCTCCTCTCCAAACACACACCTACCTTCAAACCTTATCTTGTTAGAGACAAATGAAAAAAGCAATTACCTGCAGCCGCTGCATTACGGTCAATGAAATGCAGCAGAGGACAACAAGCAGCTGTTTTTCTCTGCACTGCGCCCGTCTTCTGACCCCTTCTGGCTGCCAGCCCTGACCCTCTACGCTTCCTTCCCCTTTAACAGGCCCAAATAAAGCTTTCGAATCAGCCGGACCAGGAGATGTTGTGGCTCCGTCCCGTTGGTCCGTTGCTCTCATTAAGCCTTTAGAAAAGGCTTTGGGATGTTGAGGGTCACCAACGCTTCTATTTGTGAATAGTCTCAACTTTGTTTACAGTCTGGGATAAATGAAAGGCTCTGCAGATGGAGGCGCAGGGTTGAGAGGCCTGCATTTCAACAGAGTTCATACCATGCTCATTTTGTCCTGGATAAAAATGCAATTAGCAGAGGGTTTATGCGATGAATAGTGAGGGATTGTGACAGATCTGCGCTTGGTGTTGTGTGAAGTGAAAATGATGATAATATAACATGTCACGTTGCTCCAGTTCTCTCAATTTAGGCTGTGAAACAAAAGGCGCGACACAAATGAAGTGTGTGAGCAGGCGTGTTTGGAGAGATTACATGTGTCTGGAAGTAGCAAAGAACACCGCGGCTAATTAATAGCCCTGTGGTCCGTTCTCGCTGAAATGGAGCAGTTGATTAGAAAGATAATTGAACTGCGAAGTGAGATCTAGCGAGGAAGTTGCATTCCTCATCAGATAGCAATCAGCATAGAAAATATTAAGAAAACCACACGTGAATGCTAATACAGTGACACGCTACACACTGCTGCCGGCTTCCCCAGAGGCGCTAACTCACACGCGACATGTAAAGTAGCGTTTCATTACGCTGCATTTATCCCAAACTATAATACAACTGAAGACCAAGGCGAGGAAGCCAAAGTTTTGAAGCCTCTTGGCTCTGGTCCAACATTTCATTTGTTTCAAGAGTTTCCAAATCCCTGTGAGATGAGTTGAGTTTCGTCTTCTCTCGCTCTGTCTAATTGTGTTTTGCGAATAAAACAAGAAGGAAATACGCAGCCGCCGTTTGTTTTCCTTGATGATATTTTAACAACACCCTCGTGGACATGAGTTCACTTCACGAAAAACACTGCATTAAACTAAAAAAAAAAAAAAAAAACAGTCACTTTAGGTATGACACCGCTCACACAGGGTGATTATCTGTGGCGCCACTGAGCAGAAGGATTGCTTTGAAGATGTTCCTGAAGCATATAAATAGTACATGTAGACCTCATGCAGACAATAGGCTGACATGGGGCTGGTTGGCCTTCTTCTCACTAACTGGAGCTTTCCCAGGGAAGCGCAGACCCTCTTATGCAAGCGTATTCAACATTTCACATACATTTGATCTCCCTAGATGGATCATGATCCCACCACAGACTGAGGCTGGATGGAAACTGTGCACAAATAGAGCCTCGATTTCTCCTTTCATACACTTTTAGCAGCGTTGTCATCGTAAAACTGTTTGTATATTTATACATTCTGTGACATTTTTAAACCATGAGTTATTTCTATACATTTAAAATTAGTCATTGTGAAGATAACGCAGCTTTAGAAAGCAAAGGATTCCAACCTTAGCCAGGACTTAGACAGACAGTCAGACTTAAACTCTCTTATTGAACCAAGGAGATTTGATGTTGGATGGCTGTCAAGCTCCACCTGCAATAACTGTGTCCAGAGATGCTATTTTTAAAATAGTGAGAGCAGAGGTTCCTTCCTTCCCTCTAACATGTTTGTGACATGTTTTGTTTCATCAGTACATCAAACTTCTCTTTTGTCAGAGAATATAAACTACATTTGGCACCACAGTGAAAGAGGACAACATAACCCAGATTCTAGTCTCATGACACTGAAATCAGGTTGTACAGCAGAATTAAACCTCACACGGGTTAAATATTTACAGAAATAAATATTGGGCCATTGAATCGAAGGAGATTTAGCCAAAAGATTTTGCACGAGCAGGCCTTAGCTTGGCCATTGTTCTGGTGTGAGGTAGAGTGATGCATGGTGGGGGTGTGAGATTAGTCTCTTACGTAAGTTTGGGGGTTCACTGATAAGAAATAGCTAAGAGCGCTTTAACTGCAGCTAACAATGATATCTGAAGGACGTGATACATTTTTGAATTCATTATTCCACTCGCAGGCAATAAATTCCTTGTCTGCGTATCCCTGTGCTCATATTTTAAAGATGCCAGAGATTAATCTTCTATTTTTCCTGAAATAATCCTCCCACTGTGACCCGACTGGCAGCACTGGATCCCAGCTGCATGCGTGACATTCACACTAAAGCTGCAGCATCAACATACACATGTGCAGATCTGCTGGAGCGGTTATACAATGACCCATATATTAAAATGTGCATGTCTCCTATAGAATCAAAACACTTAACGAAAAAATAATGAGCACGTGTGAAGCCTACATTAGACTAAAATGTGTATATTTGTCTTGGTTCACATTTTATTCATACACATGTATTGAATACACAACATTGGGTCTTTTCCATTTTTATATTAGTTACATTAAATTTATTAGCCGGAAGGACCAGTTCGAGTGTAACTCTTTCCTGGCACTGATGAGTGAGAGGCAAAACAAAATCGTCATGGGAACCTTGTCAGTGCTTAGACGTCCTGCATACGATTTTCTTGAAGGCTTTTCTGAAATCTCTGTTGAAAATAGTGTATATTATGGGGTTTACGGAGCTGTTGCAGTAGCCGATCCAGAAGAACAGATTGAAAAGCGCACCAGGGATGTAGCAGCGGTCTCTGCAGACGGCGTGGAGGCTGTAAGTGAAGAAGAAGGGGAACCAGCAAAGCACAAACACCCCCATCACCACCGCCAGCACAAAGGTGAACCGCTTCTCCCGCATCTGGGCCACTTTGGTCTTGTTGGCCAGCTGCTGTCTCCCGACCGGGTTCTTCTGCTCCGGGTAAAGTTGTGTCGGCCGGGCCGAAGCCCAGGACAGGCGGCAGTTCTGGGGCGGGCAGCAGTCCGACCCTTCCACCTTCCTCCGCTTAGTGAAGCGATGGTTGCGGGGTTTGGCATCCGACGCACAGCAGCTCTCCTCCAGGTCGATGTCATCCAGCTCCCCCTGCCTCTGCTGCTGGCTGCCCGAGCTTTGGCTACTGGGGCTCTCCAGCTCAAACCGGTCCTTCCTGACAAAACATGTCTCGGACTGAGAAGGCTCCCTCTCCAGGCCATTCTTAGCCACGAACACGGTGGAGGAGCGCTGCTTCGCCACTTTATAGATCTTACAGTAAACCAAAATCATAATGAGACCAGGAGCGAAGAAGGACACCAGGCAGGATGAGAGGATGTACCAGGTTTCATCGTTCAACAGACATTCCCTTTCATCGTGTTTGGTCATGAGGAGAGGGGGGAAGGAGATGATAGCAGAAATTACCCACACTACAGCAATCATGGACTTGATGCGCTTAGGTGTCCTCTTCAGGTTGTAGCTGACCGCCTTTGTGACTGACCAGTAGCGGTCCAGGCTTATGGCGCACAGGTGCACGATGGATGAGGTACAGAACAACACGTCCAGAGCCAGGTAGAAAGCGCACCACGTACTTCCAAAGTACCAGTACCCCATAACCTCATTGGCGAGGGAGAATGGGATGACCAGCGTCGCAACCAAGATGTCCGCAGATGCCAGAGACACCAAGAAAAGGTTCTGAGGCGCACGAAGTGCGCGGCTGGTCAACACCGCTACAATTACCAACACATTACCTACAATGGTCACCGAAATGATCCCAATAACCACTAGGATGATGAGCGCAGTGGCTACCTCCGTGTGCGGCAGGGCGAACGGTGCGTCCGTGGCGTTCTCATCACTGGAGACGTTTTCCACCAGTACGGTTAACTGGGTTAAATTCATGTTTGCATTAATTTGTCTTTTCGCATCATGTTTGTTCTTTTGCACCCTCTCCCTCTCAAAAACAGCTAGAAATGGGTGCGCCGAGCTTGCTAAGGCATGGAGATGCGTTGTGCGTAATGGTCCTGAACAATGTAGCCCACACGAGAAAAAGTACCTGAACCAACGTATGTCTTCACATAGCAAACCCTTCATCTAGGCTCCTCCAAAGGATTTCGACGCGCACAGCTAGTTGGCAATACATCATAAAAGCGAAAAGAGCAGAAAAGAGTTTACTATCCAAGGCGGATTAAGTCACATCTCACAACGCCGGGCGCAACGCTCCTTTTAGGTTTTGGTGGAAGGCATCGCATATTAGGCGCATGGGAGACGCACGCTGCTGTAGTGATGAATGCCTATATAAGAATAGGAATAAGGTGACATCACTCCAAGGACCAACCCATCTCTAAACTTAAAGGAAAGCGAGTGAGAGAGAGAAAGCGAAAGAGCGAGAGACAGAGAGGGGGAGCGAGAGAGAGAGAGAGAGAGAGAGAGAGAGAGAGCATTCCTTGTTTATAGGACTTCAGATTTCATTGAAACTGATCTTGTTGTGTTTGGTTTTGTATTTTTATTGTAGTCATATTTACCCTTTCTCTGTATTACAACCTAGTAAAACTTTAGTAGAAACCCATCGGTAGATTGGTTTTCATTTTCTTTTCAGTGTAATTATTTTAAATGATTTTATTAAGGTTTGTGGCCATTAAGAGCCACTCAGCTGGAAACCCCTCTGAACATTATAACCCCTGCTGTGCTATTAAGAGTCTTTAATGGATTTAATGCAAGTGACTGAGCTGCACCTGGAGTTTAGCTCTAAATTTTTCATGATCGATCTTTCTGAAAGAACTGGACCTGGTTGATTGGACCCTATGTTCTTCCATTTTTCACAGATGGAGCTTATATAACCAGTGGAAAGCGTTGGACGGCAGGTCGTACAGCGAGGGCCAAACAAAAAGATGCACGCGCAGGTCAGTAAAGCGTGACTCTGAAACAAATGCTGTTGAACTGGGGAGCAGGCTGATGCTCTGGCCAACACACACACTTTGCTCATTTTGGATTTAAAACGTCGATTTCTAAAGTAAATAGCTTCTGCTGGAAGGGATTTACAGTAACGCTGGCCAGCAGATGCCAACATTAATGTCGGTGCATGTGCGCACATCTGCGTGCGTCCTTGACAGTGAGTTGTGTGGAGGCTCAGTTAAAAGATCCTCTCATGGCTTCAGTGAGTAACACAGATTGGGAAGAGGAGGAGGATTCTGCCTTTCTATCCTGGTTTCCTCCAGCTCTCTCTGCTCTCTGTCGCTCTCTCTTGCTTGCTCTCACTTCTCCTTCTCCAGGATGAACATAGAAAACAACATACATCATCAGACATCATCTAAAGGCTGACTGTCACCACGTGGTTTGTAGACATCCCTCTATAGGGTCTACCTGCTGCACAATAACTGGGGAACAAACCTTCCAACCTCAGCAAACAGTGTTTCCAGCACAAAATGCAGCTTTGTTGTGTATAATGCAAGATGAGATAGTATTACATCCAATTATCACTATTACTAATGAGCAAGACTTGTTCTGCAACGCTTTGATGTGAGGCGCGCGCTTCATCTTTTTCACCACTTCTTATCTGAGTGCTTTTGTAAATATTAAAGGCCCATTAACAGATTTATGGATTTGTTTCAAAGCAAACGAGCCAAAATCCAAAAACGCTCAGCTGCCATTTAAGTCATGATCGCTTTCCACCACACAACTTGAACCGCAGCAAAACAGAAATCCTGCAATAGGCCAAAAAATATTCCACTCAGCTTCGCTTGCTGCAGAGAGAATATTGTACTGATAAATACAGAATACACTGCTACACACAACACTGTCTGTAAAAGTATCACAAACTTTTAGTGTTATCATGGATAAATTATTTTGAGCTCTCAGGAAAACTAAATATGAAAAATAATTAGCCGCGTTTTCCTTCGTTTCTGTTCCAAGCACTACAACAATACCCAGCATCCTGCCCCTCTGGATGCAGCTTCCTGTTATGATGCAGTTGTAATGAGGTTACACACATGCGCACCCTGTGTGACTACATATTTGACCACAACATGAGGAAATTGCACAAATGACGTCTCTCATCAGCCAAATATTCAGAACACTTCGGGCTCCGACTGAGACTTTAAGTCATCGCTGAAGAGGCAAAACAAATCAGCTGTTCGACATCGCTGCAACACACATGACCCCTGTGGTGACGCAGATGCCAAATTCATTTACTCTCACGCGTTGAGATATTAGCATCTCTCTGAAACCACGGGAGCACTGGGAGGAATATTAACAGTAATGGAATCATGGGAAATGAATTTACCATCGAATGTCACATATTTACTGGGATTTGACAACTGGGCCTATTCCCAGCAGGCGATGTTTTAGGAATAATGAACGGTCCAAACCATCGTTCACACGCTTCGCAGCAATTATCAATACAGTTGTTGCAAAGCATTTTATGACAGATTAACTCATACGCTGTTTTGGACTCAGATGGAGACTGAGCTGCTGAGATGCATTGAACTCGTGTGGCGCTAAATACCATAAGAGGTTGTCACTTGTGATTAGCAGCTGTGTGTTGAGGCGCTGTGAAAACATGGCTGCTTACTGGACAAACAGAAGAGATCCTCTCTGCCTCCATCCTCTCCGCTTCCTGTTTTCTTCTAAGGAGGCAGTTTAGGCTGAATGTGAGCAGAACCCACTGCTGCGTTATGTAACGTTCCAGGAATAAATGGCTCGAGGTGGTGTGTGAAAATCTCAGGTTGCAGGTGATTTGCTATCGTAAACATTTTCCTCAGAGAACTCAGGCTGCACATGTTCAACCATGACCCTGCGTGATTATTTAAACGCCCTATATGCACATCTATATGCATATGTTTGTGTATTTTCTTGTAGCGTTACACAATCCCTGGCTATTGTTGATGCGCGTATTTGTGTGAAAATAATGTAAAAGAGTGTGGGAGAGGACTCAGTGTGTGTGTGTGTCCCAGCCACACTGTGATTCACTTCTTTTTTATCAGAGATGTCACGTCTTTCCAAATCTCCCATCTCCAGAGCTGCTGCTGCTGTCGGTGGGCTCGGGAGCCCTGGACGCATACACCACTGGTGACCTTTGTCGTATCCCAAACAAGCAAGATCTTCCTGTGACCCCCCCCCACAGCCTTAGAAAACCAGACTGGAATTTGAAAGTGGGACTTGGTTAAGGCAGGTCATAGATGCTGACAGGTCACACGTGTCACCATGTTCTCTGGCAGACATATCAGCTCAAATTAGACTCAGTCAAATCAGACGTTTGCAATGTTGCTTTATGAAGGATGTTGTTGACAGAGGGCAATAAACATGTCGCCAGTTATATAAATTGGGCTCTTTTCAATCAAATTCAAATCATTTCTAGTTTGATAATTACTGCAGATAATTAAAATTCCTTTGAATGCATATAAACTAGGAGCCGATCAACTTGTTCCATCAGCTGCTCTTCGGTGAAAAGCGCTTCGTCTGAGAAGACGAGCCGTGAGGGTTGTTTACTCATTCAGTGGAGAAGGCAATTTTAAAATTCACTTTCAAGACCTTAGAGAATAGACTTGAGTGAATCTGATCATCCATCTGATTTTAAAGGGAGAAACACAGTTGGAGGTGGCTCCCATTCAGGCTCTATGCTGCGCCTGGTGGCTGTGGCTGAACATGGAGAAAACTGGATGAGGGCTGAGTGGTGGCAAAGGTTTAAGAGCCTTCAGCAAATCAAATATTACCCTTGCTTCAATTGGGCTCCGTTGACTGAGCTGTAATATCTTTGGCCCACAAAATTCTGAAATCCACTTAGCTGCCTTGGTTTGGCGACAGTGAGGAAGTGGAGCAATGAGTCAGCTGTGACTCTATTACAATTTAATTGTCACAGTAATAAATTTTTAAATACAGGTTGTCAGACGATCGAGGTTAGAGAGAGAGAACGTGGCTCCTGGATAATCATCTCAGTTGTAAATGTATAAATATAAATGTCTGAATGTATACGCAAAGCTGGAAGGAACCTCCAGCAGAACCAGGCTCGTGGTGGGCGGACGTCTGCCTCCAGAGTAAACAGTATAGAGAGAAAGGAACAACAGAACAGCATCGATTTCTTCCCCTTGTTTTCGTGTGAACGGCTATTTCTTTGTAGCAATTTGCACTTTATGATTTTTCAAACAAAATTTTGAGAAACAGGGTTTTTTAACTCCTCCTCTTTGATCTGCTGGAGTTGGACAAGACTCCTCTGTACTTCAGTCATACTGAAGAGAAATGAAATAAATATTTCATTTCGTAGTAGCCTATTTTTACCCCAGAGTTTTCCTGCTGCTCGTGAGCTCCTTGCCAGCTCCTTCCTAATCGCCCCCATTTCGCTCTCTCTAATTCTGTGTGTACAGATCGTGCCTCTTTAAAGTGCACTGTTAGTATTCCAGGTGTCTCTCTGCATCCTGCCACCAGGCCGCAGGCTCATTAGAGCACTCGTTTAGATTTTGACTTTGGCCTCGTTCCCTGTTTCGTGTCAAGCCTGTGTAGCGCAAATATGTCATTGTGCTATCACAGAAAACATCTCTGTTTATTAACCTTGAGCATTCTTGTTGGTGCACAACGCAGCCAGTGCTGCATATTATAAAATGAACAATCATTTGGATGGTGGATGAATGGAAACTCATTACTCTTTAAAACCACTGTGTCTGATATGTGGTATAACGTCACATTTCCACTTGATGCTACATTGCAAGCTGTGCTACGTGCTACTTACCGTCTAAACTGAAAGAGGACGATGCACAGTTTTATTATATACCCTTTTACTAAACAACAGATGCCAGAACACGGGTGCCCTCTGGATTATAGCGACAGCATAACGTATTGCTGTCCTGTTGTGACACCCATCAGCCACTGAGGTCACAGATTGCAGAATGAGTCACCGGGCTGTGGTCCACCACCAGCCTCTCGTCTGGACGTAGCACGCTCTGCCAGCCAAATCAACCTTGTTAGGGATAATATGCTGCCGCACAGCCACAGGGGGAGAAACAGGTAACTGACAGACCGCTGAGTGTGACGGCGACGTGCTGAAGGATGCTTGACGGGCATGGCCTGCACCGCTTAAGAGCATGACATGGATGTGGACAGCAGAAGAGGAAAGTGCGGAGGTGGCTGTTGGGTAGTTTTCAGTCCTTCTGTTATCCATCGCTGTCTAACTTTGTGAGTGTCTCTTTCATGTCATCCTGGAGCCAGTTGACACCTGTTGGCTCTGTTTCACTGCAGCTCTCTATCATCCGTTACCTGCCACTCTCTCCCTCTCTCCTGCTGTCGCATTACATTTCCATGAGATGGGGCTTTTCTGTCCTGTCCGTCCAGCGTGGCTGGATGCCCAGACCTTCCCCGTTTCATGCTCTTCTATGCCAATGAACCTGTTGCCCTACGGCTTAAGTCAATTTCTCCCTAATGACACGCGACCGCAGGAAAACACTGCTCACCAGAACTGACGTCCAAAACCTATTTGGATTCTGGGAAAACAAAAATGCTACGATTAGACCTATCACATCATTTCAATTAAGATTTGTGCTTTTTATGACAAAATGACTCTTTTGATACCCAATGATATCTCTTTTATCTTTATTTGTTCAGGGAGTCAGTCAGTTACAGGCCTCCTCTGTTTTTCTGAATCACCCTGATCATGTTCACGTTGATAACGCCTTTAAACTTTAAAGTGAAGTTGGTTAAGCACAAATACAATGAGAAGAAAAAAACTGCTTAAATATCCCAGTTGTGCAAAAATGTTTATTTTTAGACAGTAGCGCAAAATAGTGCAACTGTGTAAATATGTCTCGTCTGGACTGCAGAAATAAATAAAGCGTATATTAATAGCAGATCTGGAGGTTTTTAGCCTCAGTACACCAAGCGTCACATAGACAGAACGTTTGAAACTTTATTCCTGGCTGTAAAAGTCTTTTCTCTCCATCTTGAGAATGCACAGGCCCTGAACTCGCATTTGTATTTATTTATGGCTCTTTATACCAGACTTGAAACAGCCTGTGGTGAGGAATTCATGACGCCGATCGCAGGGTAAACACAATTTGAACTATGTTTGCTCAAGACTGCCCGTTTTATTGCAGATGATATTTGTTCACTATTTTTTTTTATTTTAAAAATTGTTTGTTCTCTACTTACTCTGATAAGACGACAGATGTGACCTCTGACCTACTGCAGGGAAGGGTTTTGGCTAACGCCGCTGTCAGTGTCAGTGCAGAAAGCCTGGACAGCCTGGACAGCCTGCCGGGACAGGAAGAGATAAACACAGTTGTGTGTAACTCAGTGTCACTTCCTCAGCTGTCTCACTCTCCTCTCTCAGGGCTTCATCTTCTATCTGGGATTGAAACGCTGTATGTTATGACATTAAATAATATTTTCCTCTTCCTGCTTCGGTTTGTGTTTGTATTCTTTGAGTAGTTCGCTCCTCTATGTGCACACTGACTTTCACACTTTCAGGCGTAAACTGCATTTATTCGCTGACTACAGTTTGCCTGGAACTTTAAGATAAGAACACTTTTTAGAACTCTTGGAAATTCAATTTGTTGTGTTATGAATGTGTTACTGCAAACCTCATGTGGATATTAGCTGTTCCCAGCATGCTTTGCTGCCTCAATTCAGCGTCCTCGTTAGTGTGTTTATCCTTCAAGAAATCAAATTTTTATCATATGTTATATTATAATTTGCTTTCTGTTGTGTTATAAGAGTGATCTGAATAAAACTGAATTAAATTGTGGAACACGTGTTGTGTCAGGCAGCTGATGAAGACAGAACCTTTGGCCTCTTGTGGATTTTGCTGATTGCCAATTTGTTCAATCCAGCGTTATTTATCAAGCACCCTGAAAACAACACAGTTAGCCAGTGTGTGAGTCTATGTTTGGTCAGCAGAGAGTTGTGTCTCCTTCTCTGTCTAATTGAAGTTTTCCAGCAGAATTAGGTTTGACGTTGCTGCAGTATGTGTGTTTTCAGGATTAATGAGGCGAGTGCGACACCATGGACTGTGTGTGTTGATGTGTTGGATACTAATACCTGTTTAAACTGAAGCAAAATGTCTGCGCTGTGACCCTCTGAGTCCTAAAGAAAGCGCCAACTTTCAAGGCAAACGTAAAAAAGAAAAGACTTTCACATATTTAATGCAGGCAGACGTGCTGCATTTGACGCTTACACGCATTACTGCATTTCCTCTGTGATCATACTAGTAATAGCTTTACTGGAAACATGTCAGGAAGTTGTGTGTGTCTAATAATAATGACAACGATAATGAGAAGTGAGTGAAGCTATAAAAACGTTTTATGTTTTGCTACAGGTCGTAAGTAAGTAGTTCTAAAAAGCTGTGCTTACAGGTAACATTTACTAGTTGCTATAAAGCAGAGGTGGACGATTGTGCTGCTACCAGCCCGGTTCTACCCACAGCTGATCGGGTGTGTGCAGTCAGGGGGAGCCAAAGTTAGTTGTGTCCCCCAGCGTCTGATTGAACACACTGGAGCGAGGTAATCAGTGACAGCTACAGCTGAGACGGAGACGGCCAGCGCAGTGGCAGCGGATTTGCCCCCTCCTGCTATGAAGACGTGCGATTGTTGCACAAACTAAAATCTGCTGTACAACTGCAGTGTCCTCCAGTGGTCATGTGTGATACTACACAGTGCAGTTTAAACCAGCTGGAGTGTGGTTGTTATTTTGACAGCTTTGCCTATTGATGACTCCGTGACTCTTTGACTGTGAGCAAAGGTCAAAATGTCACCTGGGTGGTTACGTTCTCTTTCACCAAGCTGCGTTTTAACTTTAAACCTCCAGCACAGCAGGTGGCGACACCTGATCGGCTTCGCTGCAGAAGAAAAATGACAAGGAAAAGCAGGAAGTATCACATTTTTCGACTGTCAGATCTAAGTGTTTTGCTGCAGGTACAGTTAGATGTAGTCCCGTGAATTATGGAGAGAAACGTAAACTCCGATCCGCCGGCAGCGCCAGGAGGTGTTTGATAAGGAAATGCTACAAGTCCTAAGGTCGCATGTGAAGATGACTTATCGTTTACATTCTGCGCCAAACGTGCTGGAGAACAACACAGCAACACGGCGCTTCTTTCTTTAGGACTTCGGCGATTATCATGACAAACTTGTGAGGTTTCCGCGTCGTGGGAGGCTGAAGACGTGAGGAGACATGGCTGATGTGATCAGCGTCAGCTCGGGCGACTCTGATGTAGAAATCGTCGGCTCCTACAGCAACGTGATGACCAAAGATGACCCGCTGCCCCTCACTGCTGTGCGGGTTGACATCGACGTGGTGAACGCCAACGTCCCACCGGTGAGACGGCATCAACATCACACGCGTGGACACGCGACGGCCAACGTCAGCGCCGCCGCCATGTTGGACGAGAAAGAGCTCAGTAAACAAACAGACTGTGTTTCCATTCAGATCACTAACCAAGCAGTGTTGTTTTTGTCTACATTAGTTTTTTTATATTGTCCCTGACGCGCGAAATGAGTCAGACTGGTGCTATTTAATCGAATTTACCATGATCCCATCAGACCTGAATATAAACTGGATTCAGGTTCAACGTGTGTGTAAATGTTTTTTGACGGGTAGATCACAGTAACTTGAATACAACACGCCTGACTGGACCCAGTTGAGAGAGTTAGGTTTTACAGCGCCTACGTAAGAACCTTTGAAGCGGCCCGCGGTTACCATGGATACACGCTGTTACCGTAGAAACGAGCGCTTTGATCAGCCTGACTAGTAATTTGCACTGGCCCGTTAAGGTAACGAGTTTAAGCTAGAGATTAATTAGTGAGCTGAGATTCACGAGAACGTTATTAGCCGCTGTTGGACTGACATGACGTGACTCTCCAGGTGCCATTGAGCCTTTGGTGCTATTCTAATGCTCAGTTTAGAGTTAGCGTTAACAGAAAATTAGCTTTGTTGTGGATTTTGGGCTAGTGAACGTCAGTGTAGCGCTGAGCTAAGATATGCATTCATGTTACCTGAGGTAGCGTAGCTTCAGTTATTGAGTGACACAATAATTTTCATGAAGATTCGGATTCTGGCACATATTCGTACTCAAACTTGATTTAGTGGTGGGAAAAGTCTTCTATGAGAATGTGTTTCTCTTCTGTGTACAAGCATTTTTGTAACGATCTGTTTGTTCTTCCTTCCCAGCGTTATATCGATCTCACGGATCCCAAATGGACTCTTCCAGAGCTGAAGATGCGCAAGAGGCTCTATTCCACAGCCTTGTCAGTGGTAGACTTGACCGACGGTGACTTAACAAACGGGCCAGAGCAGGAGACAGAGAATCTTCCTCCCAATGAATGTCAGTTTATGAAAGAGAGTTTAAGTAAAGGTCAAACCTCAAACAACGAAGATACCCTACAGAAACATTCCTCAGAACATCCAGTTGTTTTTGCTCCACAGCAGGACTGTGGTAACCCAAAGCCAAAACTGAGACGCTTGATTTCTCAAACAGAAGACCAAAAACAGATCAATGATGCACATGACAGTCCCGGTAGAATATTAAAGAGACCGCCTCTTCGCCAAACTCATTTCAAGGACCTGGATGCATCTCAGTGTTCTGTCTATTTAACAAAAGACTGTTCACAAACGTCGCTGTGCTTCAGACAACCGAACAATAACGTTGAAGAAATGGAATGCATTAATAATCTGGAGCGCTCGCTGAACGAGTCGCATCCCGACGGGGTGGAATCATCAGGACAGGTACAACAGGAAAAAATCAGTGACTCTACAAGTGCACAACTACTTAGCAAGAACTCTGAGTTCTTACAGAACCCAGCTGACTCACCCCACTCCGCTTCAGAACTCAGCACTTGTGAGGACAAGACAATTGACTTTTGTTCATCTATTTTTACCCCCTCACCAGCATCTCCTTTATCTCAGTTTAAAGCAAAAGGAATGGAATTGGACAAAGCAGACACAAGACAAAGTTTCTCTGATATTTCACCCCCAAGTTCTCCTTCGACACAACCTAACTCTAACTGCCAGCCCTGTGACCTCAAGTCTCTGTCATCCTTAAGTCATGTATCTTTTAATTATAGTAGTCAAGTTGACCCAATATCCACCTCTGAGCATGGACAGTCGGAGAAGACTGAGCCTGCTGTGTTTTTGTCGAAAACGGAAGATGTGGGTGAAGGATCTGGGAGTGACACGTACAGAGATGACCTTGGAGCAGACAGTCCAGTCCCTTGGGACGAGGGGAGTGATAGAGAAGATATAAACGAAGACAGACGGTCGGAAATGCACTTCAGAGCCGCAAGTACTGAGGACAGAAATTTTGTGTGCCCAGTTACACTCCAGAAAATGATGTCTGGACCAGCTCCATCCTTGGTTAGAACCATTGTTCCAACATTTAGAGTCTTTTACTTGTGTTTTTAGGAACAAGTTGCTTAGTATGACATGCTAGGTTTGCAGCATTTCATTGCCTTATTTGTATTTTAGATTGACATGGATGATGAAGGTTTTGGAGCTCCAGAGGTGCTATGCCATCAGAGCTTGAGTCTGGTTTACAGTACCATTGATGAGAACTACACAGAGGGCACTTTGCAGCTGTTGTCTGACCTACTACAGCCTGGTTACTACCCCCCTAAAAACATCACTACCCATTTACTCCATGGCATTCTGCTTGATCCACAGTGTCCCTATCACTTGTGTGAACAGGCCTTTAATCTGCTGATGAGGACACAGAGGTAAAAGAACCCAGAGACTTAGTAGGAAGGTCTTATTTGCAGCTTTTCCTATAAATATTTAAGTGATCTTTTTGTTCTTTTTTTTTTTTACCTTATTTAAATTTGGTTTTAAGCTTTTCTCTTATTGCAGACATCACATGGCTGATAAAAGCACAGTTCCATGGAACTGGGAGATGTTGACCTCACTTATGGCTAAACAGGTACGAGTCAAAGCAGCAAAGTACAGTAAAGCTGGTAGTTTAATAGGTACACAATGCCAAACAAACATAAACAGCATGTTTTATCTAGATGAATCTAATTAGTTGCCACGTACGTGTACATCATCACACAATATGAGTTTATATTCTACAAGACCATCCAGTATGAGAATCGTCATCATAATATAATGAAATGGCTTGAATGCTGTTCAGGCATCATTAGAACAACAGATTTGAACATACTTAGTTTTTATATTCTTACTTACTTGAACAATGTCTTTCTCACTGCGCTCTAAAAGCAATTTAAGAGATAATTAACACAGTGTCACTTTTATAGGACCATGCAAAGAAACATCGAAGTGAGGTTGTGTGCATGTTTCTGGAGTACGTTGTGCAGACATTGTGGGATGACTTCCAGGCCAAACGTTCTCTCAGTGTCCCGCACCAATCTATTGCTAAAGCTACTCTGTCCTGTGATCAGAAGTTCCATCAAGTCAGGTGAGTTTAGTAACCAGTCAATAAAGTTTACTGTAACTACAGCAGCAATTTTCCAGTGGGCTTTGTCAGAATGCTTTGTTATGTGTACACTCAGTTATGTGTACCATGTTGAAATAAAAAAATGTAATTGCCCCCACCAATCAACATCATTCCTACACACATCTTTTAATGTATGTAGCAGTCTACTTCTAATTTAGCTTTTTGCTACTATAATGACATAATTTTCCATGTTTACATATCCCGCTTATTAAATAGTCTATGCCACCTCTGTTCAAGCTAAATATTTGTCCTTTTTCTTATGTGAAATTCGTAGATTTGTTTCCGTTTTGTAACAGTAGTAGTCAGATTTTGTTTTTTGTCCTCAGGGATGTCATAAAGTGGCTTTTTGAAGCCATTGTGAAATCGACGGATCATGGAGAGAGTATGGCCAAAGAGAGAGATGTGCAAATCAGGTGAAATATAAACACTCTTGCAGCTGGTGTGTAACCATAGACATGTTTATAAGAACTGAAGTGCTCTTATCTTCCATTCTTTTTCTATATCTACGTTAATAAACCCTTTCTCCCCTGCAGAATGGTGTCTATCTTCCAGAGAATGCTGTCTTTGTCGCTGGAGGTGGACCGGTCTCCAGCTCTCAGCTCTGGCAAGCTGTCCCAGGAACTCTTCCACATGCTCATCAGCAATGTGCCTTTACGAGCACACAGGTGAAGAGGCAATTTTTAGATCACTGCTGAGGCAAACCTTGTTTTAAATACCTCTATTGAATAGTTCAGAAATAAACAATTTTAATTATTTCATTAGTGCAATCTGCCTGTTTTCCTCACTTTTTCAAGATGTCTTTGACCAGTCTGTTTTTGACTCCCAGGATGATGTTGTTGGAGAGCCTGCAGAGCAAGCTGCTGAGATGTAGGCTGTTGGAACATCTGCTGGACTATGCGTGCCCACTAAAAATCCGTGTGCCCATGTCGCTCAGTCTCCTGCTTCACTTTCTGAAAAACTGTACTCTGGCATCAGACCCTACGGTAATATAAGAGTAAATGGCTTTTTTAACTTTTTTTTTTTAATTAATCAAGAATTTATTATAATTACAACTTTTTATTTTTACACTTCCCATTAAATAATTGTGGGTGCTTGTCTAGACAGTCTTCTTAATCTCAAAATGTAGATGTTAGCTATAGGAGCAATAATTTCAGCTGATCCATGACTGTACTCTCCAGGATGGTACTGAAAGGTGGCAGAGGTGGGAAGAGTTGGTTCATCTTCTCTGGATGTTGTTGCTCAGTTACAACAAAGCAATGAAAGGTGAGAATCTAGTAAACCATGACTACGTATATGCGCATCCTTGTTTCTAATAATGCCAAAACATAACATTTGGGTGTGTGCTTTAAAATATGTTGTTGCCATATAGCATGATTCAACTCATTTTTATTTTGCTTACCTTATTAGAATCTATTCCTGCAGCTAGGAAGCAGACTGTGTTTGGAGCCTGTAGGAAACCTCAGGCTCCTGTGAATATGCAATATGTGGTATGATAGCATATGGGCTAGTACTGTACTGTTCATCCTATTTAGTCCAGCTGCTGGATTTGAAACACAGCACACTGCTTTTGTTTTTATGTGTGTTGAGCTTTAACTTTGATCTCTGTATTGGAATTGTGCTATTGTCATAGAAAGTTGTTTTAATATCTGACATGTAAACTGGGATTTCGGTAATATGGAATGTCTACAATCATACGCTTTATTAACTTGCTAATACCCAGTTTTCTCTGTCCTTAATTATTTATAATCTCAAAACACAGATCATGGTGTAGCTGCCATTTTAGGTGCAACTGAGCATTTTATGGCCCAAAGACGCTTCATAATGTCAGCAGAGGAGCCAGATGTTAAAGCACCAACCTTGCAGGCCTTGCAGCTCACAAAACTATTTACCACTATTTAGTCCCCCAACCCATTTTTTTCTCTTAATTTCTTGTGTTTCTTATTCACAGGCTATCTGTACAGCTTGACCAGTGAACAAAGTGGCAGAGGCGGCAAGTTGGTGTACAGAGCTGATGATAAGGTGTCCAGGTCTGCCATTTGTGAAGCTGTAGAGGCCTTCCTTTCCAGATCCCAGGCTGATCTTGGCCAAGCCTTGCCTCCTCATGTGGAAGAGTCCCTCACTTATCTGCAAGACCACTTATTAGATGTTTGCCAGTGTTGAATAAAAAAAACCCACTTGTGGTGGTGGTTATGTTCTTAAAAATATTATCAAACTGATTTATATTTTTGTATTTGTTGACTTTGTAATTTAAATAAAGGCTGTGCCTTAATGAGTTTTATGAAATCAATGCAGTGACTTAAGACTTTTTTACCTGAATTTTAACCAGCAGAGATATGAGCCAGTTTGTCATTAATATAATAATTTTATTTGATCACGTCACTTCTTTGATTGCCTTCACAGCTACCGATCAATAACGTAGGCTATATTAGATTAGCCTCAGTATTCCCTCCATCCATCCATTTCGTGGCCCATCAGTCATCTCTCAGATTGTATTTACTCTGGTTCAACAGCTGGTTGGATCGTCTCCGCGCTGACCAATAGCATCAAGCGCTGTTATCGGCAGAGAGAGAAAAAAAAGTCCTTACAGTCGCCATGATACAGCAGCGGAAACGGCTGAGAAGTAGCTAGAAAACAAAAGAGAACACGCAGTCGTCCTCGCGTTGTGGTATGCTCTTGCAGGTAAAATACAAGCCCTTCTGCCAGACTTCAAGCATTTTCACCAATCTCAACGTAACCGTGTCTAGATGATAAAAAACGTCGCAGTTTATTTCCGACCAAACGTTGAGAATAGGAAGCCGACCAGCTTCAAATAATTGGGATCTGTTAGCTTTTAGCAGCTAACTCGCGCTAAGCTAAAAAAGCTCGCAATTGATTGCCAAACCATCATTCAGCTGCTTTGTGAGCTAATTGGCTCACAGTTTAAATAGACCGACGCGTTTTGTGGCAGTAGACGTTAGCTAGCGGCAGCTAGCGAATGCGCTGCTTCGTGGCCTAGTGAGAACGCGCAAGTCAATGCTTAGCTATTATGTAAACAACAATTGTGTGGCCAATTCATAGTTGTCTTTTAGTGTAGCTTGTAGCGTTCTCCTTAATACTCTGTTGTGCAGGGCGTCAAAGCCAGGCGTCTGGAGGCGTTTCGTTGTTTTAAGGTGTCTGTTTTCAAGCTTCACAGTTAGCCAATGAGCTACGGTTAGCTACTTAGCGTTTGTTATGTGTAGTTTGATAGCTACCCATTTAGGTTAAGCTAGGCTAATCAGCTAGCAACAACGAAAACGGGAGACGGCTAACCTTTGCTAAGCAGTTTCTTTACAAGCGGTTTTAAAATGACATTAATTGTAGCCTGCCCAAATCTATATGGTGTTGTAGAGCTGCGCCTTTTTACCGTTTAGCGTGTCACACATTGCGCGTTGTTGTTTCTAATGTCATTATGTAACGCCAGTGAAATCTCAGCCTTAAAAGGGAGCTGTTTACAAGTTCACGCTAACGAACAATTGACGTTGAACCTATTTACAACATTGCATCACTTCGGAGTTTCAACTAGACGTTGATTAAAACTTTCTTCTTGCCATTATGTTTGCCAGCCGCTAACACGTGGTCGAGCATTACAAATTGCCATGTGTGGTTGACTGGTTATGGTAATTTTTTATGCAATTTCAGTTTTAGTTTTCTCAGCCACATTTAGTAAATTTCTCGTTTTTAGAAAAGATTTTACTCTGTCTGTGAATGATCTGTAACGTGGATATTGTCTTTGCAGTGTTGTAGGAATGCCCAAGGAAAAATATGACCCGCCGGATCCCAGGCGGATGTACACAATCATGTCCAGCGAGGAGGCAGCCAACGGGAAGAAGTCGTACTGGGCTGAGCTGGAAATCAGCGGTGAATGTTTTCCCTTTTTTCTTTGGGTTGATCGTCTTGTAGGTGCTCAGATTTTGGAAGCATTAAACTGATTGCGACTGTTTGCCCATTCTTGCAAATTAGGAAATGTTGAATGCTATTAAAGTTTTTGTGTGTGTGTGGTTTTGTTTTTTTCCTTCTTACATTGTAGGCAGAGTAAGGAGTCTTAGTACAGCCCTTTGGTCTCTTACCCACCTCACTGCCCTGCACCTCAGTGACAACTCATTGTCGCGCATCCCGCCAGACATTGCCAAACTACACAACCTAGTGTACCTGGATCTGTCATCAAATAAGATCAGGAGCCTGCCGGCAGAGCTCGGCAACATGGTGTCTCTCAGGTGAGTGTTTACATTCTACTCAAAGGTGCAACACTTAAAAGCATTTTGAGTTTTGTCTGTGGCTGGATTTTGAAGTTCGTCCAGATTTAGACTTTGGTAAACGTGTTCCAATGTTTAGTTGTTTTTTTTTTTTTTTATAAGGGTGGTATAGATGGTGGTTTCAATCGAGAGCTTGGTTCTATTCAGATTCCCCTATGTCCTCAACAGGGAACTGCTTTTAAATAACAACCAGTTGCGGGTTCTGCCGTTTGAATTGGGGAAACTGTTTCAGTTACAAACACTGGGGTTGAAAGGTAAGACACCAAATTAGTCATTTTTGCCCTAATTGTAATTTTCAATTTGTGCTCATTCGTCTTGGTTTACCTTTCCTTGACCAGGAAACCCACTTGCACAAGAAATTATGAGCCTTTACCAGGAACCTGATGGCACGCGGAGACTGCTAAACTACTTGTTAGACAATCTGGCAGGGGCTATTAAGCGCAGTGAGTTTCTGTTCGCTCAGGCAATTGTAAAACAGAGAATCTTAAAATACTACTTGATTTTACTTCCCTTTAAAATACAACATATTTAAGTGTGTGTGTGTAGTTGGAAAAACAGTGCCCAGCAGTTACTTTGTTAAAGTCATTGTCTTGCGTTAGAAAAATGTTGCCACTTCTGTTGAACAAATTCTCCCCTATTTAGTACCAACAGAGCAGCCGCCACCACGGTCTTGGATCTCACTCCAGGAACCAGACCGAGCACGGCCCTCAGGTAAGGACAACACCCCATAATAGCAAAGCACATGTTGAAATCTAACTTATTAAACGCTATTCCATCTGTGATGTTACACTCCAGACTTTGGTCAGGTGTATGTGATTGGCTTTATTGTGTAGTCCACGAACTGAACAGATGAAGTTTAGAAAAGGAAAAGGCAATCCTGGTCCTCAAGGGCCACTGCCTTGCTGCCTTGCAGGGATCTGCTAATGCTAATTACCTTGACCAGGTGTATTCAGTCACTAAGCAGCTGGAAAAGCTAACTGACACGTGATCAAGATAATCTGTAGCATTTATGGCAGTAGTTGGAAGACCAACCAGGATTGTCCTGTCTGTGTGTGTGTGTGATGTAAAGCAATGCACAAAGCTGTGTTTTGTTATTTCATGCAGTAAAACAAGTGTGTGGGTAATAATAAACTGCCTTTTTAAAAATGAGGAAACACAAAAAACACCAGCCCCTTTTCTCCCATCAGCACCGTTCTCTGTGATGTGCTACAACGTGCTGTGTGATAAATACGCTACACGGCAACTATATGGCTACTGTCCCTCCTGGGCTCTAACCTGGGAGTACAGGAAGAAGTCCATCATTCAGGAGATACTGAGCTGCAATGCAGACATCATCAGTTTGCAGGTGAGAGATTGGTGTCAGTCATGTTTAGCGTTTGAATTGGGCGTTGCTAGTGTTAGCGGAATGTTTCAGCCACGCATGTTATTCTATGCATGAAGTGCCATCTTTTCTATTGAACGTTTGTGTGGAGCAGCTCTAATATTTTAGGTAAAGATCAGGATCTGTTTGTTTGGAATTGACTTCCATTATTTCCTAACCTCTTAATATGTGGGAATGTTTTGGGGAAAGCGTTTCGCCGTCTCCATTAGTCTGTTAAGGTACTTTGGTTTTAATGAGCTTTTGTATGAGAATAGCTGTTTGTTATTGAAAGGAAAACATGTTGACACATATAAGACAAGCAGTGAGTTGTTTTCTTTGTTCAGCTTGTGCTTGTTCCCAGAGTTTTGAATATGTTTAATTTAGAATTGCTATCAGACTTTCCTGTTCATTCTGACCTTTTCTTTATGCTCAATACAGGAAGTAGAGACAGAGCAGTACTACTATTTCTTCTTGCCTGAGCTCAAGGAGCAGGGATATGATGGGTTTTTCAGTCCGAAATCACGAGCTAGAACTATGTCAGAGTCGGATCGTAAACATGTGGATGGATGTGCAATCTTCTACAAAACAGAAAAGTAAGTAGCAGTTTTTCTTTTGGCCTGTGTTTCTGCTGCATGTTTTCCTATAATATAGCAGCTGGTGTTATTGCCTGCATGTTTGGTACAGATGCATTATTGTTCATCATGTCTTTTAGACTTGGGCTTCATCAAACAATAACTCTGACAAAGACTTTGTGTAATGAAACCATTGGCTCTAGGTCACACTGTCATGCTTCGAAACCCTAACCTGTGCCATTGTTTTTGTTGCCTGCACGTTGATGGATGTGTTTTTGTTAGTGGTTGCATTAGCTCTAGTGGAACTGACTGGCTTACCTAACCGGTTTGATTACTCTGATTAGGTCCGTAAACCTTGTACTGTAACTGTCTTAACCGTAAGTCCTCTTGGTGACGTACTTGGAATTCATGCTTGAATACAGTTTGACATGTATAATTACAAAAAACTTGAATTTAGTCCTGTGTATATACTGTAGTGGTTGTAGACTGAATACACATGTTTAGCATATTCATCTTTGCATGGTTTATATTACAGCATTTAGACTTGATGTCACTCTGTGTGAAGCGGTTGTCAAAATACATTTATTTATTTTTAATAACATTATTGTGATTGTAGAAACAGTCCAGTGCATATTAGCCTTGAGTTGAATTAACGCACTTTAAAATATGGAAGGTGGTTTATTTATTAGGATATTCTTTGCATCAGTTGTGATTTTATTTTGAATTATCTGTGTGTTTTTGTTATTCTGATGTATTCTATTGAGGAAAAATGCAGCTACTAACCATAGGCTCTGAGTCCAGTACTTCATTTATGTTATAAATGTCAATTTTTGCTCCAATCCAGAAACAATTATGGCTGTTTAATATTTTCCAGGGCTTTATCAATGAACTGTGTCTGGTGTTTATGATGTTTTGAATCTTGAGTATTACTTCAAATTGGGGACCAAAAAACTGGGTAGTTGAAAAGTGTAGCTGCAGAAGGTGGAGGAAATTCAAGAGTATGTAAGAAATTAAAGGCAGGTGACCTCATTGTGTGTTTAGAGGTGGCAAATGTAAGAACATGTTTCTGAAAATACTTAAAAAAAAAAACAAAGCTGACTATCCTAGATTGCGTTATATTTAAATGGATGTTTTATTTATTTCAGGTTCAGTGCTGTGCAGAAGCACACAGTGGAGTTCAACCAGCTGGCCATGGCCAACTCCGAGGGCTCAGAGGCTATGTTGAACAGGGTGATGACCAAGGACAACATTGGTGTTGCTGTACTGCTAGAAGTCCGCAAAGAAATGATGGAGGCCTCCTGTGAGTAACTCTGACTTAACCTTTCTCTGAGAATGTTATGTGGAAAAACTACCTATTTTACGTTTTCATACAAAGAGCAAAAATAATGTGCTTGTACTGGGTAATACAACTTGAGAAGAACAGTTATGTACTGCCTTTCCACTGTCTCATTTTACATTTTAACACAAATGAAACTGAAAAGACTTAAGACGTGGGAAATGATAAGTACCCCACGCCTGCTTCCGTTTTACATAAGGAGGTAAGCTGCAGTCAGCAGCCATTATCTGGCCACGTGCCTCTTTGAGAGAGGTTTGCTGGGCTGGGGTGTTTAGGTGCGAACAGTGCAAAGGTCAGCGTGCTGCACATGCTTTTGGAACATTTTCTGAACAATTTGCAATACAGAGTTCTGATGTATATTTTAAAAAAATAATTCACAAATGGAGAAATATTTAAGGCTGTTTCCCATCATTTTTATAAATAATGGCAAGGTGAGAAGTCCTGTTCATTTGAGGTTGTCTTTGATTCACACTGTGGACTTTTATATTTGTTTCACACATAATACAGGATTATAACAGGACAGGACCTGATTGTTTACAAGATTATTGGCTGTGATGCTGATGAATAAATAATGAATTTCTTCCTGTTTACCCCTTTTCCCACCTTTCAGCTGGAAAGTCACTCCATGGTATGGAGAAGCAGTTGCTCTTGGTAGCCAATGCTCACATGCACTGGGACCCAGAGTATTCTGATGTCAAGCTGGTTCAGACCATGATGTTTCTGTCAGAGGTGAAGAACATAGTGGACAAGGCCACTCGTAGCCTCAAGCTGTCCTCTGTCTCCGGTGAGACCAATGCCATTCCACTGGTGCTGTGTGCTGACCTCAACTCCTTGCCTGACTCTGGTGAGTAAAGAGTAGAAGCGTCGTAGATAATTGTAGGGTAGGTGGTTTGCTTTGAGAGTCTCCTAAGTGCATGTTTTGCATAGATGGACTTCTTTAACAGTTTTTTTTAAATGCCTAAAAACTAAATAGACTTATCTGTATTGAATTAATCTGCAGCAATTAGAATTTTAATATAATAAGAATGAATATTTGCCTTTTACACTTCGTTAAAGTCCTGAGAGGTTAATTAGGTTTTTGGAATAACAAGCACTTATCTTAATCTGGAAATTTGTGGCCATAGGGCTTATACGTTTCATCCTGTTGATACCAATAACCTGGAGTAAGAGATTTGGAATACGGTGTGTGTGTGTTTTTGTTGTTTTTTTTTTTTGCTTCCTCCTTTAATGACTTTCCCTCTCAGGTGTGGTGGAGTACCTGAGTACTGGCGGAGTGGACTGCACACACAAGGATTTCAAAGAGCTTCGTTACAGTGACAGCCTGACCAAATTCAACTGCAACGGCAAGAACAGCACGTCCAATGGCAGGATCACCCATGGCTTCAAGCTGAAGAGCGCCTACGAGAATGGCCTGATGCCTTACACCAACTACACCCATGACTTCAAAGTAATTGCACTCATGCAACTTTGATTTGTAGTTAATGTTACATTAGTCAAAAGTGATGTCCTGATCTGGCCTATATAAGTGAACCCTTCTTCTCCTCCCCTCAGGGTGTCATCGACTATATTTTCTACTCCAAGCCTCACCTGAACGTGCTGGGTATCTTGGGCCCCCTGGATCCCCACTGGCTTTTAGAGAACGATGTCAAGGGCTGCCCACATCCACACATCCCCTCCGACCACTTCTCCCTGTTTGCCCAGTTGGAGCTGCTCCTGCCCAACTTGCCCCAACAGGTTAATGGGCTCCATCTGCCTGCACGCAGGTAGTGAGTTGCTGCCACACCATCAGAGGGCGCTGCAACCACAGGCGCTCTCCCTTTCAACCCTCTTCCCTCCTACAACCAGCTCTTCCCTCCACCACACCAGAGGAGGAAGACAAATACACAACCTGTAAAATATTTGTGAGGTCTGGCCGACAGGGATTTCGTATAATGTTATAGATATTCTATATTTTTCTTTCTTCGTTTTTTCTTTTTTGTTCTTTTTTTAACTGCTCAATTCAGTCCTGTCCATGTATCATATCTTGTGATTTGGAATCCCTTTCCTCCTCAATCTACACTCATCCACTCTGCTTCTGTCTTTTAGATGAGAGGGGGATGGTAGCTCATTCAGGTTTGTCACATGAGGCAGTGTTGTGGTATCGGCGAATGGGGAGACTGAGGGAATAACATCTACCTGAAAAGCTCCATAGCTGATGGTCTACTTGTCTGTCTGTCCTGTATAAATCTGAAACCAGCAAAGACAGCAGACTTGTCCGTCTCAGACCTTCATCGTTGGGTTGTGCTTGTTTCCCCCCCTTTGCTCTGGGCAGCCAGTGTACTACTGACTTTTTAGGAGACACTTTTGAGTCAGATGGGTTTTGGTTAGAGCGGCTTTTAGCTGGTTGTTCCTTGAAGGTGGGTGTGGCGCTGCTTATAGGAGGTGAAATCTTCTGCTGTCAATCAGTGGTGCTGAGGCCGGGTTTTGTGGTCACGGCCTCCCGTGGTGCTACGATATAGTCAACACCCCTGGCCCTGGTGCATTAGCTACCAAAGCCACAGATGCCTCAAAACCCAGACGTCTGAGAACTGCATGCAAGGTTGTGAGAAACTGAGAGCAGCTACCATCCTGACTGTTCCACCCCAGCTTGTGTAGTTGTTAGGGTAGTCTCGTGCTTAGGAGCTTATGTATCACCTTTTTTGTGGCAAGCAGTTTTAGATTGTTGGGCAAAGCGATGAAGGGGCTTTCACAAGTCTCTGTCGCTTATTGGCAGACAGCAAGTAATGGCTCATACACAGGAGCAAAACCAGCATTCCTCTCATTGTCTGGAGTTGCCATCCAACTCCACACATGCAAGCGTACACACACAGGTAATTGAACGCAGATCTTGTAGCACTGTCTCCGAGGCCAGTAGTGACTTTCCCCAGCCATAAATTCCATACACACAAGCAGTGGTTTTTTTCACAAGTGTTTGTACAGAATAGAAATCTAGACTCAGTCTTTACATGATTGTATATGAACCACAAAAGACCTGTTTTCTGGCGTTTTTTGTACTAAGAGTAAATTATGATCAGATTTGAAAAAGATTGTATTGTAAACTATGGCTAAATTTTTATCCAGTTAATGTTAAGAATTGATATTACCAGCTTGTACAAAAGACGTAAGAAGAGGTTGTTCAAGGCGTTCACTGTCACTACTTTGCACTCCCAAGAGATTAACTGTAATGTATCAGTATTTTCTTTCTTCTCTTCCCCGCGTCTCTGCCGTAGGTTTGATTTGCTGGCATATTGCTGCGATTGTAAATAGACACTGAGTCGACTCTGTTGCTTCTCGCCCATTAACAAAGCCATTGATCCACACTGCTGCCATCAGTTCAGACAAAAGGACACACAAGAATGAGTCACAACCCACCAATGACTCCATCTGCTCGTTTTTAAATCTCACACACGCTGGTGATGTGTGACCGATTCAAGCTGTATCAATCCCACACGTACAACAAAACATCGTGCCTCACTGTAGCAGTTGTCGTTGTCTTGCACTATTTACATTTGACGAACGCCTGAACAACCTTTTCTCATTTTATTTTTAAATACTGTTGAGACATTTGTGAAGATTTTATGTCCTTTTTGGGTTTTGTTAATGTTGATTTCCTTTTTATGAGCTGTGACAATGTTATGATGTGTATATCCTTCCTATTCATTGAGCTCTCTAGTAATCAGATGCGCTTTCGGCACCGACCCTTTCTTGTCTCTAAGGAACATGATTAGGATGTCTGACCTTTACTAAACCCACTGTCCGATTGTTTTGCTCCCGCCGTGTACCGTAGCACAGCTCCATGCCCACCTCCTCCAAATGACTAGATCTTAGTTTGTTCTTGGCCATGAATTTTAAGTCCCCCTAAGCCTCGACCACTGAATTCAGACTTTACCCAAACCTCTGTTACGCAAGCTGTGTCTTTTTAAAACCGTTTTGCTCAACCACTTTGTATAGTTCTTACCTTCACTACTGCAGCTACAGTGCCATTTGTGGCCCCCCTACCGGTTTTGGGAAGGGTAGACGGCCCACTTTGCTCCGCTTTTGAATGAACAAGGGATGAGGGGCACCAAGCTCAGCTGTTTCACTCTGACGGCCACTAAAGGCCAGGCAAACGTTGCAATGAATAACTAAGACTGACAAGAGGAATCTGTCAACAGCCATGCTTTTATAAAAATTAAACTGATTAGCACTTAGTAGAGACAGATGCAGCTCCCCTCATTCCCTGTCCCTTCTTATTACTGAATAAAGATTTTGTTATTTAATGTAAATGTTGACCTGAATTTTAAAGCAAGAGGGAAGCAAGTAAACAGGAAGTAGAAATTTGGCCCCAAGATTGTTTTCTGGTTTGTTTTTGCCCTAAATTTGGTTTTTATCTTTTTGTTTTTCCAATGAATTCCAATGTGTCCAGTTTGAATTTCTTTTCCTGAATGGCATTAGTATTGTAGTAGATTTAAAGGCTAGCTTTTTGTAAAGTGTGAATAAAAGATGTATCTCATGTTTCCTTTCTAAAAAGATACTGAATTGTGTTGTTGTGTAAATCATGAATTCTATGATGGTGTTATGTTTGCTACATGATTTTTACTGAATATATTTTTTCCCATTTACTCTCATCACGAACCAAATCCTCTGTAGAAGTGATCATGACGATGTGACGTGTTGGTGTAGAGAAGTTGAATGTTCCTGACGATGCCTCATGGAAGGATTTAGTGCTTGTTGGAGAAGTACCTGCATCTTTGGTGTCAGTTAAGATCTTCAGCACAGGGACCCCCCCCCCCTTGTTTTAAATCACTTTCAGCTTTATTTGTGACGTTGCTTGGCGCTGGCTGGTACCTGTAGGTTAGGGCAGCAGCGCTGTCTTACTAGAGACCACTGTTCTGACTGGTGTCGAGACTAAGCTAATGATGTGCCGCTGGTCGTTAGACTGCTCCTCTGATTACTACTCGCTCTGTTTTTTGTGCACGTCAGTGGTTAAACCTGTTTTTTGTTGGTCACTGATTAGATTTTTAAATCTTTTGTGGACCCCTGTCCAACCACCTTCTCCATCCGCTTCTGACTGGAAACCTGGCAAATGACGGAGCTGAGTTACGTCGCTCTGTCACTTCAGCAAGTGATCGTTGTTTTGTACCTTTCCACTGTTGCATTGTTTTCATAGTTGTCTTATTAGATGTAGAGTGATTTCCCAGGCTGCATCTCTTTGTAATGGTGCACACCAAAGCTGCTTGTAGGTCAGTTGAGTTGTCCCGTTAACCAGTCACACTTTTTTTTTGTTTTGTTTTGTTTTATAATCCAAATCGGTCTTCATGAAATGTAGGGCTGTAAGGAAAGCAAGGTACTTTTGTCCTTTTCCTTGAATCACATGCACATCCGTCTTTAAACTTGTTACTGCTGTTGCGAGTTTTGTTTCTTAGTCCATCAAATCAACTTTTTCCAAAAACTTGGCAATAATACTCAAACATTCACAGACACATTGAAAAATGTAGCTTTTTTCCATCTTTTAACTGTGGTCTCTCAGATCTTTCGCCATCCACACACTTCTAGGCCATTTTGTTCTCAAAAAATCTTTGACCTTATTCTTTTCATTTATTTATCCATCTTGTATATTTGCTCCTCCCTGCCGATCTAGTGGTAGTTGTTCAATGATCAGGATTGTCTATCTGTAGTCAGCTGAGTACATATATTGATCTGTGTCACTGTGTTTATGCACTGGACCAACTATTGTTTACCATTCATGTAATACCAGCAAAACAAAAAAAATAATGACAAAACACTTGCACAATGTTGTAGAATGTCCATTAACCCAGATGAGAAATCAAGGCAGCTGTTTTCAAATCAACACATACAGTTTAAAAAGAATCTGAATGGTAAACAATGCTTTCTGTTGTACCCCTTAGCCGTCCTCTTGATTCTCTCTGAAGTAGTTTTGTTCTTTTTATTTTTTCCGTTTGACTACAGGTTCCGCTCGTTTCCTTTACACTTACCTATGTATTTTCCTACTTCTGGTTGAAAATAAATTCTATATTATCTGTTTCAAGCTGTGTCACCTCTTATTCTTTGCAATGGATATTGAAAATAAATTCTATATCTGTTCTCCTTGTTCTGCCTCTCTCTGCTTCTTTAAGTCTGTCCAGTCTTCTGGAGTCTTGATTTAATGTTTTTGATGCGAAGCGCTTGGTTTGTTGAGTGCACTGACCTTAGCAGCTGTTTTAATTTAGCAACAAAAATATGAATCTGTGAATTTTGGTAGGTGTTTAGCTGATATGAAATCCACTAACAGCTACTTGAGTCGGTACAGAGACCATCTTGACTGAACCCTGCTTCAGCGAAGTGCACTCACCCTCTAATGTGTCCTTTACTAAGACACTAAACCATTACCAGCACCACGGGCGCTGTCTTGAAGCCATTCTTGCCCTTTGAATTTCCCTTTAGGGATCCATAAAGTTTAATATTAACATTTAATACCTGAAACCGCACTGGAGAGGACTGTGTGTGTTGTCTTTTATGGGCACACGGTGGAGCCAAAGGACCAAGAACAAGCAGAGAGCGATGGTCTGTCCTTGTCGTCTGCTGGAGGACATGCCAGGTACAAACAAGTCTCACAGGACTCGTAACTTCAGCAGATGTATGTCAGAACAGGAACAGTGTGAGGCAGCAAAGTTAGTTTGGAACATTACTCACAGTTCAAGGCTCTAGTTCTTAGAAATGATGAGTATATCACCAGATATATATCTGGTATTGGTTCAGATTAGACTCAACAAAAACAATATAATCATAATCTGAGTAGTCAGAAGAAGACAATTAATGAATAAAAGACCATGAGAGATAATGGATCATTGAAGAGGAGCATCAACTAAATTACATACTTTAAGTTTTAAACACTTGATTACTTAAGTAACTGTAAATCATGTCGAGCTCTAGGAAATGGTGAAGCACTATATAAACCAAACAACTGTGATCTGTGTGTTGTTTAATATGCATTCGCTATCATACTTATATTCTGCATTCTCTTTTATGTTTGTGATGTTATGTGTAACCTGTGGTTATGTGATACATCTTCCTTGTCTTGTGTTAAAGTTTGTAATTCAGGCGTTTCTTGGTTGTGCAGCCCAGAAACAGGTCGTTTTTCAGACAACAGGAGGGTTAATCAATAATGAAAATTCTCCAAACTCGCAGCCCTAGATCTGAGTCCAATTAGAACATTTGCCTGACACTTCAGTGCTCGCTCCTTATCATGCTCAGCCTGCCATGAAACAACACATGGTGGTATTCGCTGAAGTCTATTTGTTGTGTTCGTGGACTGTGCTGATTAAAAGTGTACTGCTAAAGTACGTTCTGCACAACGTGGCAGCTGTGTCCATGAAATTAGTGCCAGTTAACAGACCTGCAGGGATGTGAGCCACCTTCTCTTTATAATGGTGCCACACATGGAGCGGCTGCAGCAGAAACCTGAGACCTAAGCACGAGCGGAAGCCAAATCTCAACAGATGCCCAACGGAAGGACAGCAGCACAAAGTAATAATAAAATGACAACAATACGTGGAACACGCACACACTGTACATCTATCTTTACAAACAAAGTCACTGACTCCTGTTGATGCAGCCAAACTGCTGGGAACCACAAGGCGCCTCATTATTACCCTGAAATGGACTGTGACAGTAAATGTACTTACACACCTTAATTTAGTGGCGTTAATGTGTTTAAAATGTGAGCGAGAAAGCTGGAAGAGAACATCAAAAGCCGCCCGAGAGGCGATTACTCCTCTGAAGGTCACGAACCGCTTCTCGTTTTAGGCTGACTCTTCCTAAACAGCTGCCCAAATGCGTGTTTATGTGCAAGTGGACATTAAAGTGAACAAGGGAGGCTTGTTGTTCACAGAGCCAGAGAAGAAAGGAGCAGGCAGATTCCCGCGTACCTCGCCGCCGCGCTGGCGGAGTTTCTGTCTTGTTGACGTGGCAGCATAATTGCAAAGTCTGTAAACTCCTTTGCAGATGTAGACTCTATCTCTTTTTTCTTGTCCCTGCTTGATTTCTCCCCCCTCCCCGCTTCTCCTTTACGCCTCCTCCCCCTTCTCAACCATACGTTGTTTTTTTTTTAAATGCCTTTCCCCAGAAACTCACACTATGAGCGCGTGTGACTATATTACTAGGCCAGTTGCCTGTGTGATGTTGAGCCAACTCCTCCTGACACGCTCTCAGAGTTCTTCTTTGGGTTCCGCGGTTTAAGATTCAAGTTGTAAAGCTTCAGAAAATGAGCACATGAAATATTGCTGTGCGTCTCTCACTGATACACTGCCAGCAACAGCAGGCTGGGCTGGATTCCTGAGAGTTTTCATTCCTTGGAACTCACCTCAGTCCTGACCTTGGCTGAGCAGAGAACAGTGAAACAAGCTGAAGCAAATGCGGCCGTAGGGGTGATGACTGGACAAACACTTGCATGCTGAGGAGAAAGACACCTGAGACGTTGCTGCTCTGTGAAACAGCTCATGCATGTGCGCCCGCGATTTACGAGCCTTGTTAAATGGAGGCGGTGGGACTCTGTCCTGCTAGAACAGACAGTGAAACCTGGCTTTTCTGTGGACTGGCTTCAGCTGGAGAGACTCTAAAACGTAGTAAAGTCACTGAACCTAAATGTTTGCTTCCTTTTGAGACTAGAGCTAGACTTTGAGTGCAGTGCATCATGGGAAGACACTCATTATGTTTCATAATTACCAATCTTTATTCAGTAAACACCCAGTGACACTGTCAACTCATCAGTTCAGGTCAGATACGCTGAGTAGAAAATCAACTGTAAATATATTTACATTTGTAATACTGCATCCCTGTCTCAGGCTTTACTCCCTATACTTGTATTGCTCATGTTGTTGGAATCGACTTGAATCGACTACTAAGAAAATGATTCATATGGCGACGACTTGGGGCAAAGTTAGCTTATGTCCAGGTTAACATAAGTGGAGATGTAAAGGTTTATTATTAGTCATCCACAGCTTGTGGTCTTTTCCAAGGCCTGTGGTCTTAATCAGCAATGGTTGAGCTAAGTCTCCAGTAAAATCAGTGTAATGACCTCTGACACGATGGAAAAACAACTAAATGTGCGCATGTGTGTCTGCATGACTTTAAAGGTTATGGTCGCCAGGTGGCACTCGGGCCAGATGTGAACTACATCAGCTGCAGTCACCTGCGTCCCGTGTGCAGCGAGGCTACACACCACACCTGAGAACCAGCCTCAGAGCAGCTGGACCTGCTGAATCCTGTTTTAAACATCTGCTGTCTTGCAGTGTTTGGTTCATACGTGAAGGAGCTCACATCCGGTAAGATAACTAAGCTTCAGTTCATTTCTTATTCAACATGCGCTCACTTTCCATTGGCCACATCCTTTATTTAATTTCATCCAAAGGCTGTTTCCCATTTCCCAGCAGCTTTATTGTTGAGTTCTGAGATGAGCTCCATATTTTAGGATGTCATGTGCAGTTTGTGTCTTGTGTCACCAAAAACATCATAAAATGAGTGAATTTATGGAAGTATTTTTCCTGCAGCTCAACACAAACCTTAATGTTCTTCTGCTATTCAGTGCACTTGAAATAGTTATCACTGGAAACTCCATAAACACACAATGAATAGGCTTGATAGTTAATTATTAAATTAAATAATGAAACACAGAATGCTCAAACCAACAGGGAAGGTAATATAACCTTGAATTATAAATACTGGTGGCGAACATGTAAGACAGGTGACAGAAGGAACCGAACAGACCCAGCGGCATCAGCTACAAACACACCTGCCTGCACCCACACATATGAACAATCGCTTCACCAGCAGAGAAATGCATTATCCACGAATCGCAGAAAAACAAGGCCGTGTGCCTATGAAGTCATGCCAGCAATTTGCAGCACAAATTTAGAGAAAGATAAAAAAAATATGGGCCAATGTTTCGCCAAACAACGCATGTGTGCCATGTTTCCTGACTTGATTTGTGTTGAAGATGTGAGTCTTGCACGTGACTGCTGTGTGTTTTGGTAGCAATGTTGCAATTAGCCATGGAAAAAGGTTTTAATGGACTTTGGCAAGTGCTTAAAGCTGCAGCTCTCTTGCACCGTTTTAAACGTGTCCATGCAAACAGCGAGAGTCTAATGATGCATCAGTTTAATGCAGCTGCCTTTAACCATGGGTGAGAGGAGGCCTGAGTTTTCCTCACAGACGCCAACAAATAGACGTGTGTTCTTCACTGTTTCTGCTTCTCTCTGACTTGTGTCACTAAGTCTTGTATCGCCGAGCATCTGACAACTGAACACAGCACGGCGGAGCAGGGCCGCAACCCCTCGTCTCTCTCCAGCGAGCTGCCTTCTGGAGACGAGCGCTGCTAATTGTCCTCAGGGCCGGGGAGCATTTGTCTGTCACTCGAGGCCTGTGCACAGACATCTGTGGGTCAGAGGCTCCAGAGGAGGCTGGAGCGGTCGAGTGACAGTTCCTGTGTGCGTGTTTCTGAAACCTAATGAGCGTGAGGGGAGATGGTGATGACGGGGGACACAGTTCTTTCAAGAAATAAAAAAAATGGTGTTAAATGGCAAATCTGTGACAGATATCAGCTACACATTGTGTTCTTGATGCGATAGATGAGCTGTTTATTTACTAAAAGGTGGCTGCTGGACGAGGGCAAGACGTTTGGTAGCTAACACAGTAACGTCGTCTATAACTAGCGCGAGGTTTAATTGGGAAGATCCGAGCTGAGTTGTGCTGCTGCTGCTGCTGCTGCTGTCGCTGCGGCCACAGTTCTTGTTGACGCCAGCGCCGTCAGTTCTTGTGGGGAAGAACTGACGTCTAATGTGAGAGGTTTCAGGCTGCGGTCGTCCCTTTGTTTACTGTTGTTTAGTCTCTGGTATTTATAGGCACAGCGCTGCCTGCTTCTGCTAATTATACTGTGGACGCCATGGGGATGATTGCAGTAATGACTGCTTGGCTTTCGAAAGCACTGAGAGCGTTTTTCCTCTCTGTTCATTTTGCCACGGGACGCGATCAGGGTTTTGTTGTGTCTGCGAGTGAGCGCATGCATGTTGCTCCCAACGCCTGCAAATATACACATGTGCCATTTTCACAGTGCAGTATTTAATTTCTCATCTATGGAATCGCTCGTGCCGGTCTCCACAGCTCACTTAACATGCAGCAACAGACCCCAGGAATCAACCTTAATTATAGTTTCCCAAACTCTGCTGGCTCCAGGTCAGTTGTTAATCCAGGCGTCTGGTTCAAAAGTTCAGCGTGTTGTTGGTTCAGACGGCGAGGATCCCTGAACGCGTCCTGGCTAAGACCCACCAACGTAAATGCCAGCGCAACCTGCATCCGTCGTAGGTTTCTCCTCCGTGCACCCACGTGCCAGCGCTCGGCTAATGTTAATGATGCAGCCTTTGCATTTGAAATGTCATCTGTGTTGATATCAGGTCTTAGCATTCAGCTGATTTAGTTTCACGGTTTCATAGCTGCATCAGCAAAATGCGACAGCAACGTTCAGTTGACACATCTGCAAACGGGGCTGCAGTCGGCCTCCAGCGCCTGCGTGTCTCACGCTCGCATGTAAACAGCAAAGATTTCTGAACCTGTCCAACGCAGAATAATAATTTACCAGAGCCTGAAAGATAATTCAGCCCAGATCCAGTCAAACGCACTCACATGTGGAGTGCGGATGTTATCGTCAGAGTCTGGAAGTACAGCTGACACGTTTTCAAAATACCGCGTGCTAGGGTCAGCGAGAGACGTCTGGCAGGAGAAAAACAGACTGAACACACGTGTGTCATCTCATCGGACTGTTCACGAACTCTTGCCCTCAGGCTCACAACACGCTGTTCACAACTTGAAATATTAAAATCTAACACAGGACGTTTATTCTTCATTCGTCATTCTCCATTTATACCCAAAAGCTTTCGTTTGATTTTTTTTGCAAGGAAAAAGCGTCTGCTAGTCATAATGTCTGCTGGGGAGCTGAGTGGTTTGGCACATATGTGATATGCTCGATAGAGATGCTGCCGTGTACGGTTCTTCTCAGGCCACGTGTGGCCTCCCTTCACGGTCGTAAGGGGAGAGGTCATTCGATGTGGAGAGAAGGGCATGAATGAAAGCACGCGGGGACAGCGATGCAGCTGCCGTGTGAGTGGCGAGACTCGGCGACCTGTGGCTGGGATCGCCACGGAGACCAACGCCACCCTGACATCCTGACATTGTCTGGAGTCAGCTTTCAGGCCACCCAACAACCTGTTTGTCTGTCGTGTGCTAGTTACATTCACGGTGCAGCTGTTTGCTGGAGCGGCGACGCAGATGGACACTTGGCTGCGTTCGCTCGCCTGGAAACCGAGGTTTGTCTCTCTTAATTTGTCAGATGTTGCTTCAGTTGGTAATGAGCAGCTTGGAATGGATGCGCCTTGATTTGAACACTTTTTTAGGCTAAGACGTGTCATAAGACTCTTCCGTCGTTATGTGCAAAGCAACAGTTTCCAGAAAGTCGACATTTCTCTCAGTGAAACCTGTGCAGCACGGTGTCAGTCAGACCATCGTTGGTAAATGTGGTGCATTTGAACGCCGGGGTGGGAACCCGTCCTCGCTTCCCCGCCGTCTCTTTACCTCGTTCCTTGGTGAGACCTGAGTGTTTGTTGTCAGACACTAGTCTATTAGTTTGCCTCGGTGTCTGTTCCGTCAGAAATGCCAGCCTCTTCCTCCCTGACGTCGCTCGGCCTCGCTGCTCCTCGCCGCCGGCGCGAAGCAGAAATGTCAGGGTACGCTGAAGACGGCTCACTCTGTTCCTCTGACCTCCAAAAAGTTGAAAGAGAGATGCTACCGAGCGCCGAGTCAGAGCGGAGGCTGACGGATGGCTCTAAGCAGTCTAATAGTGTTGCCCTCGTCTATGGAAGGAGAACAAATATCTGCCAGGCCTGAATGATGTGTCTGGCCTCTGCTTCCATCGTGCACTGTGCCAGCTTCTCTCTGTGGCTTTCCTTGTACTGTAGATGCAAAGATAAAACAAATAGCGCAACGGAGAGGGATGGGGAGGCTTAGAGGCAGTGGGAGAAGGAGACGCGACAGACAGCTAAATGCAGTGCGCCAGGGACAGAGGAGGGTTAGTGTGACATTGAGAGATCTCAGTCTGTCAGGCTGCTCGTCTTCACACAGCGCACATAGATTCCTTATTCTAATGATCACCCGCGGGCTGGGTTTCTATTTCATTCAGACCAGTGGAGGCAGATAACGTCTCCCGACCGCCATGACGCTGTCCTGCCACCGGTTTCTGCACACGCACTAAACACATTCCCAGTTGTGTAAACGAGCGGCCACGTTCTTGCAGCCTGCGCCCAGACCACACGCTTTGATCTATATTTTAGACCGTTGGAGTTCGTGAACAGAATAGATGGAAGTATCCCAAACTTGGTACTCCTGTCTCGTAAAGCCTGGCAACTTTGTTCATAAATTATTGCACGTCGGGGCAAGCAGAAGCCCTGAGGGCTTCAGAGGCCTCCTATAGCTGAGCAGAGAGGCTGCTTTACACCTGTAATGTAAATCACGTGCAGGTAGGGGGTGGGAGGGATGGACGCATATGTTCACCATCACATTCTCATATGAAGCAATAGCTGCAGCCTGACTTTCCCGCCTCATGATTTATTACTGCCGTACGGTGCAAGGTTAAGTTTTAAATCCTTCAGTGACCTCAAGGGGCAATTTTTAAACAAGCAAGTCGTCAGGCAGCATGAAGTCATACCTGACAACTCTTCTCCTGCTTGGGATTCTGATTGCTGGGAATCACTATCCATCGCTGCTTGAGCTGTGATGCTCAAATATTGAAACAGGGCGATGAGGTCGCTGAAGGACGGTATTTAAATTTTCATTTCCACTGAATATGTCTTTATCATCCTCTGTTGACAGAGCGCGAGAGCAGGCTTAAAGTTTCCTGGTTCTAATAACTGTGGCCCACTGACGCTCGGCTGTTGCTGATTTTCCTTCCATATCAACGGAATCTGACTCTTGCAGCAACATAAGCACTTGGACAACAGCAGGAATTCTCTGTTACGGGACACAAACCAAATGGGATTGTTGTGAAAGTTTTCTTCAGCTCAAAAGCACGTTAGCTTTTTTCTTACTGGCAAATAAGTCGTCCTGCTTAAAGCCACATGAATAAAGCGCTAAATACGTAGCATCTGTCACTTCAGCGTGTTTATTAGAGCTTTAGTCTTTCTCCTAATCAAGAGACTGTGTTAGATTAGGAGCTTAAATGTGAATCGCTTCTGCCACGTAAATAACTGAATTTCAGTCAGCCAATATTAGTTTGAATACATTCATATGCATATTGTGATATTTTTCTTTCTTTCTAGAGACATTTGTACTTTACGAAGCCCAGTAAACAAAGACATGGTGTGTATGGAAATGACCTTTGACCCTTGGAGGTTTTCTTCCTGAGTTCAGCCACGTTGAGGCCGACCACACAGCTTTAAATTCAGTCAAGCTCACAAGTCTTCAAAGTGTTTGACTCTCAGTGTCATCAAGATATGTTCAGTAGCGTCAGATGTGACTGGAGCGGATATTGGTTCCTTTACATTTCTGTGGGGGAGATAATGAAAGAAATGTCTCTGACTTGCGGCCTCCTTTCCTCCCTCACCCCTGCTGTGGGTGTTTGTTCATCGTGGGAGAAACAATCAGCGATTCTGGAAGCTTCTTCAGGTCCCATTAAAAAGTCATGAATCAATTTGAGCTTGCTCAAAATTTCAAACAGAGGTTTCATTAAAAATTCACCGGGGCCTCTCTCTCTGTCACTTGTACATACACCATTGGTCTTGCTGTGGCTGATGAGGTCTGCCCCAGTGTGAGCCCAGTGCTTATGTGCTTGATCTTTAACTTTGGTGTCAAGGGCAAAGTCATAAGGGGCTGTTAACTGTTTGCAAAGTGACACTTTTCAAAGCGCATGTATCCACTGAACAGCTGTATGTCTTTGTGTTCATTTAGACTTGACATTTGAATGTTTATGTTTGCAGCCTTTCGAGCCTGAAACGTGCGTTTGCCTTTAAAAATCCCTCTCTGCTCCGATTTCTAATGGGAACAGGCAGGTGTTAAAAAATGAAGTGAGCTCTGCAAGGTTCAAGCACTTCTTTACCTGCAAACTCTCTCATCCTCTCCCTCGCACGCGCAACCTCCCTGCTTTGCCTCGTTTCCATGGCAACCGGTGGTGAAGGAACAGAGGATTCAAGGCCAGGTATGTTTGCAAATGAGAGTTGCTCGCATCACATGTCCACCGAGCCGCTCCCATCATCCTCCAGCACAAACTGTGGCTCCCTGACACCAGCACAGGGCCGCGTCACCATGTGCTTTTTATTAGGGACACGTTTGATGATGGCACTGCTATTTAATGCTATTTATGCTTTACGTCTGTTGTAACTTTGGTACATCTGCACACCATGTTGTCTCTCTGTGTGCGTGTGTGTGTGTGCACCACGTGTTTGGATGCCTCACATTCAAAAACAGACAAACACAGACATACTCCAATATGCTCCTTGATTAAGAGACCAGATTGTCCCGACTTCACTCTCACCACAAAGTACGAACAACAGTACGAACAGTCTTTAAAACAACAAGTCCAACATGAACGATGCTTTCAGCTCTTGAAAAATCACACGTCGGCAGCAGAAGAATTGAAAAGGGTACATCGGGACACATTTTCCCACACAGTGTGCCTTCGTTGGTTTATCGGCGGGTAAACGCGAACGCGGCATCTCACTTTTAGTGTTTTGTTACTTTGCTGTCTTGATCTTGTGAAGCACAGGGACGATCGCATCCCTTGAGTTTGGTGGCTTACATTCAAAATCCCATTAGAAGTGGTTACCGCATCAAAAGACAAATCACTGGTCAGCGAAGGCACGTGGGGTCGTTTTCAGAGACAGCCTCTACTTGCACGGCAGCAGTTGAAGTGATAATAACACGAACGGCCCTGCTGTCACTGTGAATGCTCGTCCATTAGTAGTGATGATGTGTGAGTACTTAAATATTGCTCAATGAAAAACCCACAGAAAATAATCATCAGTCTCTGTGGTTGCCCTTAGCTATGCAGAGCTTCAGAGCATCGTTTTGATTTTATGACTGTTGCTGTTTGCTCTCATCAACCCTGTTTCCACAAGGCGCCGTGTTTAGCCAAGATAAAGCATCTGTAGCTGCACGGCTACGCGTCAGAGCTAATGACTCGCTACTGGACGTAGTCAAGCCTTTAACAAGACAGTTTGCTTTCAGGACCTGCTGGAACGATCAAAGCGAAGCTATAGAGTGGATTTAGTTTTTTGTTTACTATGCGTTGCATATGTTAAAATTATATCAGTGTTTTGTATTAGGATTTGATGACACATAAAGCTAAATGTCAACATGTCTGCTGTTCTGTAGTTGGAGGACGTGGCGTCAGTAACTCGCATCCGCCTCCTATAGCTCTCGTACCACATGTCGGCTTACGCTGTTGTGCATTTCCTGCATCCTCGTGGAAGCATTGCATCCATAAACACACTCACGCGTTTCGTTTACCTGTATTTACAAGTCTGCGTTTCAGCATCTGCTCACATGTCGGCACACTTCACACATATTATTAATTCTGTCATAATTAAAAGTTGTGATGCTCGTTATTGTATGTGTTTTAAAACGTGTGTTGGTGAGGTCCCATCACTCCTCCTCTGTCGGTGGAAGTTGTGGTGTTAAGTGGTTTGATGTTGTCTGGGTGATGGGCTGATTAGTGGCGGAGCAGCGTTCTCACAACCTCCACTCACATCTGCATGGCAACCAACTTGTTTGTCTCCTCCCGTGTCTTGTCTCTTCCTCGCTTGCCTTTAACTCGGAATCACCGCAAACAACGACACAAGCGCTGTTATGGATGTACAGCATTTACATTTGGACAATTACTTTACATGTTGTTGCGATTCCCACCTGTAAGAGGTTGTGCACATTGTTGTTTATGACTTTTAGTTGCACTGCCTCGTTTAGAGTCTGAAAGTGCACATGAGCTCTTCAGTACCGCATTCACACCCTCCTGCTTAAGACTGAGCAGCAGCTATACTAACGAAACATAAACAAGCAAAATGAAAACCAAGCTCTGATGGGTATGTTTGGTAAATAGGCCGCCTTTCACTAAAATGTCTGAATTATTATCTTCACATGGCTTTATTATGTCAATACTACATAAAAAAATTGTTATACTGCCTCCAAGTGGCAGCAATTCTACACACATTTCACTGTGGACTTTCTATCGCCCAGCACATCCATCTGAATTTAAGACGACTAAAAATAATTCACAACTGGTACAGTTTAAGCTCTGAGTGAGGACTGAAAAAGGATGTTTAGCGTATTTCAGTAAAATTGTTGACTGAAGGGGAGACAGATATGTGCAGTGGCAGAGTAGAGCCTCAGCATTTTGGGTTTTCTTGTTTGCGACTGCGTCTGTCTGCCTAAATCAAGAGGCAGACAGGGAGAGTAGACCTGGTCTGCATTCTTTCTCCATCATACTCACACGCTCTGTGTTTTGCTTTTAATTGGATGTTCCTCTCTCTCTCTCTCTTGCTCTGCATTCCTTTGTTTACATCTTAATTCTTTCCCTTTTCTATCCGTCCGTCTCGGCCTCTGTTTTTCTTCTTGTTTATGTCTCTCATCCAGCTATTTCTGTCGTGTCCGTCTGAGCTTCTCACTCCTTCTTCCCGCTTGTTCCTCCTCTGTTTGTGTCAGATCTTGGCATGGGTGGCATGTTTCCATATGGAAGTGTTCAAGAGATGATATAGGATATATGTGACCCCAGCTCGCTGGCTGGGGACTCTGTGGAGATCACACCGTGTCATTAGTGGTGGTGAGAATGCCAGCACTGCAGAGCAAGGGAGGAGAGGGAAGGGTGAGGAAAGATATAATTAGGTTAAGGAAGGGGGAAAGGGTGAAAAGGGAGGAAAAGAACAAGAGATGGTGCTCAGTACATTGAGTCCTCTGTGGAGCTCAGCCGATGTGTGTGTGTGTGTGTGTGTGTGTGTGTGTGTGTTTTGGCTAGTTAGGTCTCCATGATGATGCAGGCTGAACTTGGCAGGAAGACCAGGCACACGTTCATGCTCCAGTGTGCTTTCAGCGCTTGCTTTGAACCTGAGGCGACTGGGACCAACTTTAGCAAATTGATTTTGTCGGAACCTTTGTGTAACAAGATCGGTCACGATTCATTCACTCGCTGCTCTGAAGACAGCGAGCGCTTCATTTAATACGTTACTTTCATAACACGTACCCGCTTGTTGCACAGTGGCCCCAGTGTTTCGGAAAAGACGTGCGCTGATGTCATACGGCTCACACAGACCTCAGAATGAAAAGCCTCCATGCTTTTCTACGTATTACTTCACACTGTACAGATCTGCTTGGGTCGTTGCTGTCATAGCGTGGCCTCACCACAGTTATTTTGGTTTGGCTTGTGAAAGTCAGCAGAGCTCGTATAAAACCTTTTTAACGCGTTTTCTGTACATTGGTGGTGAGCGAAGAGCCACACGAGCTTTGGCTAAAAAAGACTTTGGCTGGATTTACATTGTTAAGGGCCAACGCTCTCTGCACCTCATTCTAAACTCTAAAGCTTTTATTTGATCATAAATATCAAGGCAAGCAAGGAAAGTAAGAGCGAATCATCCCTGTGAGGTATGTGATCTTTTAAATACAAACCAGGCTATTCAAGCAGCTTCAGGAATTCAGAGCTCTGAGAAATAACTGTCAGAAATATTAGGCCTGTCAAGAAATAAAGGCACCGCAGGTGGCTGCAAAGTAACGAAAACACAACTTACTCCAGCCGAGTTCGAGTCATTTCCTTTAAAGCTCGCGGGAAGAATATGAAATTCCAGGACAAGTTAACGAGTGTTTACAGCAGGTCCGGTCTTGGTCAGGTCACACAAAGGATGTATCGCAGCCTTTGTGCTGGAAACAGCTGCACACTGATGCTGGAATTCATAATTTCTCATTAATTTCTCCGCTAACTTCTGTTGGTTGTGTGTCCGGAAATTACACAGCTTACACACGGTGCTGGACATGTGCACGACAAGACATTCAACACGACAGGCACCATAGGCTTCCTCTCCATCTGGATACTGGTAAGGATCAGATGATGTTCACGAGACACAAAGGCAACAAATAACATCAAGTTCAACTAGGAATTCACAACCTGCTCCCATGAGTCAGTTACAAAAGAGGAATTAGCTTTTCATTTTGTGAGACACAGTCTTTATTAATAGTGCAGGAACAAAAAAGTGCAAATAGAAGTAAAGAAGAAAGGAGAAATGTAATTAGAAAGACAACAGCCTGTGGGGTGAGACGAAAAGCTGAATAATTTAAACGCAAGTAAGGAACGCGTTAAAGTAAAGACTGCAGTTAACTAGTTGTGCATGTAAAATAGCATCGGCTGAACAAGCGCCTGACAGAAAGAGGGTCAGAGGGAGCGAGGTAAGACAGGAGCAGAGGAAACATGGCGGCTGGGAGGAGCAGAGCGTGTTTGCTCAGGCATTGATTCCGGGCCCCTCGAGGCTGCGTCTTCCATTTACCAATTTGTGTCTTTCCTTCCCTCATCCCCCGCCTCCGCCCGCCTTCCCTCTCTCTGGCGGATCATTCGTAGGGAACAAACAGCACCGCTCGGGAACACCGGACCACTGGTTGCCGAGCAACCACACACCGACTTGATGGAGTGGACTTCAGAGCCCTCTGTGAGAAGGGTATCAGGGTGTAGCGCTTAGACCTGAGTCCTGATAAACCCAACAACGCACAGACGCAAGCTGTCGTCCGCTTATGTGATTCACACACGTGGACGCATGCTGGAAATGTGCGACACTGGTAAAAAGTTGCTACTGCAAACAGACGACAGAAGAAGGCAGCGTGGTGGCGAAACTCACATTGCAGGTCGTGTCCTGTATTTTACGCGTCAGCCACAGACGTTAAACTCCTCTTTCAGCGCCCTCTCTGTATTTTCTATGAGGTTTACAAGGAGAGCTTCCTCTCTCATGATGGCTAAAGATGAGTGTGGCTTTTGATAATAACAGAGGGCGTTATTAATTAGAGGGCGAAACTGTCTCGCTGCTCCCCTCTTTAATTCGCCCCAGATGTGAAGACAGAGCGGGGGTGCCCACATCTGTAGGGTGGGTGTCGTGTAGCGGCTTAGACCTGTGATACTGCACCCGTGGAAGCAGAGAGTCCACCTTCAAGTCCTGTAAGCTGCAAAGCAGGGCCTCCGTGGATCAGACCTTATTTTTATTGCTGTTCTAAAATACTTCTGCTGGGAAACAAGGGAGCTGAAGTAGGTCTTCATGTGTAAGCTAATGCACTTGTTACTAGCCAGAGGATATGCTCCACGTACAAAGAGACGGATGAGGAATTTTGGCAAGTCCAAGCCCAGGATCGGGAACAGTGATTAAAGGAATGTGAGGCTGTGTGTCACTCAGCGAGGTATGCGGTGAGATCTGACGTCTGCTGTAAGGAGGCAGAAAAAGGTCTCGGCCCAGCGGAGACGCTCGACTGCACACAGCTGGCAGCAGAACTGGTCCACATGAAAACCGCTGTACACCAATAATAACTATTCAAATCTTTTCTACAGTTTCTACAGCATTTTTTTGTGTGATTTCTGATTATTTCATTTCTCACACACTTGATGATCCCTCATTGTTTTAATGCATATGTTTGATAAGATATTTTTGATCAAATTCCGAGTCAGAAAGCGAAAAGGATCACACATGTCGTCCAGCTGGAACCGCGGAGCAGCTCCACCTCACTTTAGTCTTTGAATTCTCCACAGAGAGACGCGTGTAGAGGTCGAGTCCTGTGACTCTTTGTATGCATACATACGTACAAGTGAGGCTGAGGTTTTACCTTTTCCGCTGTGATTAGTGTGGCTCCCGCTAATTCCTGCCATCATCCTCTTTGTAGACTTCATCTATGTGTTACATGTGATTGGTTTTCAGAGCAGTTCCATAGGCCATGCAAGTAAATTACAAAGCTTAAAATAAAAAACATAAGCGAACCTACCTTTTTGTAGATAACATTTTATTAATGGATGAGCATTTTGTTGCTTTTAAATACGTAAAACACTGTGTGGACGTCCTCATTAACGTTTAACAACTTCGCCGCGGCTGCAGTGAGATGAAAAGACAAATAGAAAGTAAAAGTCACTTACTGTACAGATGTGCTCCATTGTCATTTATACTCAGAGGACAGCATAAGCGCCTTCAGGGCCACGGTGGGTTTGAATCTGAACCGTGTCATCCAGTCCCTCTGTACGTCCATCCATCATCATCCAAAGCTCAGGGGCACAACCAGTCAAGGACACCGACAGCGCACTAAAAGCCAACCTCACCTGATCGAAGGCTCTGCTAATGGAATGACTATGACTGGAGCAAATAATGTTAGAACAAGCGCAACAGGCAAAGACGAGTTCCTCCCTCCTGGCGGCGTTTCCAGAGCGGGACATATCGGACTCAAATCTCAGGGAGGCCTCCCAGAGAGCAATATCTACAGATTGCTCCTGACACCCTCCATTACAGGGTTATGTGGTTGTCAACAGTGGTTTGAAAAAAAGGGGTCAACGTGTGAATGGAGGTGCTATGAGAAGGTGCTAAAAAACAGAGACTGTTTCACACAAAACACGAAGGTGAGAGACTCGCCATTTACCACCAGCTCGGCTCTCGCTTCCTCTCCTCTCCAGCTGCTGCTGAAAGCGCTCCAGCACGTGACACGCGGTTCTAAATCCACACGCTGTTATTGTCTGGTGACAGAGATGAAACTAATCACGAGTATGATGTGCCGCTTATTGCACTTTTGGCTCGGCACAGATTGGATCCACCGCGCTGCCGGGTTGCCAGCAGCAGAGCGGCCGTTTCGGTGGGGCCCGTTTCACCATGGTGATCCCGTTCGCTTGCTGAAGCGCCTGAAGGGCAGCAGAGAGGAACGGGGTCAAGAGAAATTGGAAATGTGATCCCCCTCCAAAGACAGAGAAATGACATTCCAATAATCCAGAGACCTCGCATGCACCTTCCTCACAGAACAGCCCGAGGCCACAGAGCACAACTTGTGTTTGCATTGCGTTTATAGTGTACATGTACTTTGACGTGTGTTAGCATATGCATCTGAATATTTATGTGACGCGTGTGTTGGCTGTTAATCACTATTCCAACATCAGAGCTGAGCAACAAGTGCTCACACATTCAAATGCACAGATTTAGAAAATGGTCCTTTTCCTTTCACTGTGACTTCAACACAAGCGACACAGTAAGATGGATAAACAGCAGGAGGTAAAGCAAGTAACCAATCAAGAGCCAGACAGCGTTTTGTGGATGAAGACTGTAATGAGCAATGAAACCTTTCTGTCGTGTCCTCGTCTGCCGCTCGAGACGCGCCGGCGGTGTTTATGCTGCGACAGCTGGACGCATTCAGAAATGAACTTTGCCTCAGAAGCTTGTGAAAACATTGTTGTCGGTGTCGCTACATTGTTAGTGCAGCGATCAAACGCTCACCGTGGCGTTAATCCAGTGTGAAGGAAAGTCTGTGTGTGAAACAGAGAGCGAGCGGGGATGAAATAACAGCTGTGATGTTTTTATGTAAGTGACACACATCTATATCCCAGCACTATTTTACCATCCTCCATGTGTGTTGACTCAAGCTCGTCCAGCTGGGTGAGGACCCCGGTAGATTCTGGGAAGTTATACGTCCGTGTAGGCGTCCTTTTTATGCTTAGGGGAGGATTTTATTAATATGTGAGCCCGTGTGTGCTTGTGTGTGTGGATTCCCCATCACCTCAGTAGCTGCATCCTTCCAAGAGAAGAATCCATTAGACAGACATCGTTGTTCAACGCGTCTTAGCCACCAACAGAAATAATAAAGTGTAATTCAAACGTCTCCTGCTTCAGGATTTTCTCAGTGCTGACTTAACATTGCATAATCTTAGCATTTCTCTGTTGGGATGTAATCATTCTTCCCAGACTGGGTCAGGTTTCTGGCTGTCAGCCGCTGTCTGTGGATCCTTCCAAATTTCCAGTGTGGTAAAGCCAGAAAGAGTTTTTCTGTGCTGCTTGAGTCAAACTGTATTTTATGACTTCTTTAAATGCTACTACTTTGTTCTCAAATCTCGTTCGGATGTGTTTTGAATAATCAGTAACGTCTTTGAGTGGTTTGCTCCACGGTGTAGATGACAGTGCTGATCTGATGTCAGTGACCCTTAGCTAGTAGCAGAACAGATGTTCTTACTGACAACGTCTGTAGTTGTTTCAAGTTAAGCTAGTGCGTTAGTTCATGTGATGGGACGTCCTGTTTGATGAGATCCACTGTGCATGAACTAAGCTCCAGTGCATAAACCCGGTCCATCGTGGATCATTTACTCTAAATCATCATGGGGGTGTGGAGGGGAGGGAGGATTTCCCCAGACAAGGACAGCAAGCCCACAGAACACAAACTGCAGGCAGGGTAAGTGGTTTCTGCTGTTTGTTTACATTTCTCGGTCGATAAGCGTTGCATAACTTTCAGTCTGGAACTTAGCTCACCTCCTGTCCCTTTTCTCTCTCCTCTCTGCGGCTGCCTCGTCTGTGAGGAAACCAGCCGGTCACACTGTCCCTCCTTCACGCAGCCCTAATTGACAACTCAGGCGACTTGTGCTTCACACCGGTGTCTAATTAACACCAGCGACCGAATGCGAGAGGATTGAGTTTAAATGTTAAGGTTCACACGTGGACACAGTGTGTCAGCAGGTGATGTCTTTCCTTCACGCTTCACCTTATCTAGTGTATTTCAGCTCAACACAGCTCTGGCCCATCCAGGTGTGGACTCTATGAATTAGGCTTGTTCTTCCACAACACCTCACGGATGCTCGGTCCGGTTCAACCAGATGTGTCCTAATGGCAGGAAATCCCATGCAGTTGGAAAGATGTGTGTGATCTGGAAGATGAACAAAGCTGGAAAGAGAGAGAAAAGAGAAAATGTCTGTGGCGGAAGGTTTTTGTCCTAGACCTTAATCCAGATGTGTGGAGTGACCCTGAGAGAACGTCCAGGTGTGGCCTCGTCTTTCCATTACTGTTCGAGGAGCCTGTATGTGAATGACGATCAAACTATAACTACAGGTGTTGATTTGCTTGATTTCAAAGAGGTTCAGTGACCGGAAGTGACTCTATGCTCAGGAATCTCCACCATCCGAATTGAATTCCAGACCTTGACATGTGTGTTTTTATTCATTGGCAACATTAGAAGAGACTAAGAGAAAAACATTAATCTCGACTGAATGAATGAGTTTAATTTATCTCGGTTTTGAGTAACTAAACAGTGGTCCCTTGTTGCCTTCTTTAAGAAATGCTTTCAGAGGCCATTTTCACGTTATTATAGTTTTTGGTGTTGTTCATTGAGTCTGTGTTCTCGTCGTTTCACTGGGCCAGCTGCTCCTCTGCTGGGACATTTTGAGCTGTTTTCACCTTTAAGAAGATGCCAGACATAGTGAGCTCGGTAAATACTGAGGGTGTGCAGCCGAATACATTACTGGACAGCCAACACAGACAGGCAGCGATGGCTGGGCTTTCATTTGCTGTGTGTGTGTGTGTGTGAAAGCCTGCAGAGAGAAAAAGGAAATACAGACCGAGGCAGAGAGAGGGATGTGTACATAACATGTACTGTACGAGTCCGGCTAACGCAGCCTTGATGCGTATAATGATCTGTAAAGATGTTCTTTGTGTAGCCCTGAGAGTTAGAAGAAGTCGCCTCCTTGATGGAATGTAAGGAGTTTGAATTGATGTCAGACTCTGGAATTATTCAACCGAAATCCCGTCACAATATGAAATATAGGCGTGTGTGTGTGTGTGTGTGTGTGTAAATGCATTTGTCACCTGCAGAAAAGAGCTTTAAGGATTTTAATTGAATGCCGCCTGTAGATGCGAAGTATATTTCTCCAGAGAGAGTCACAGCCCCTTTAATGCTCCCTGTTTTCTATTTAAAGGTACTGAATGTCAAAACACAAGATTAAGAACCTCTATGACTCCCATATTGGATGGAAGCTGTTTTAATACGCAGAGAAACACTAAACCCTGGGTATTACTGTTAAAGGCTTGTCTACCATTTGTGAACACATCATTTAAAGTGGGCTTTGTTTGTGCCGTGTGCGTTGCTTGCTCGTTGTCCAACGGCGTTTTAGGAGCCACTTCCACCAAAACATGGGTGAGAATTGTTTGGGCTGCAACCCAATCGACAAGCGTTGCCTACTGTAATGAATGCTTCAGCTGTACTCACTGCAGCTCTGAGTCCATGCGATGGTGGCATCAGACGGTTTGAAACTTCTGAGAGCAAACAATGGTTTCAGCAGCATGTCAGCAAGCTGAAGGACTCAGTAGACTATCTGAATGTCTCTGCCTATTGTTGCCGTGTCCAGCATGTGTTTCTGGGCTCTTTCCTGTGTGTCTTGGCACGAGCGGGGCCCCGGTGAACGAGGAGCAGAATCGATGCGGTGTTTTTACAGATGGAGAGCATTACATTTAGCAACGAGGAGCGTTGACAACAACGTTCAGCCCTAGTTTGGGTTCACCCTACAGATAGAAGGCGCTGGTTCCAATACGTTTGCTGAGATAAAATACTTTTCGCATGTGTGTTGTTGTGGTGTATTGCTGCCCGTTGTCATTTGGTTGTAGCATGAGGTGTTTCTGTTTGGGCCCATTTTGCTCCTGGCATATGTATACAAGCCAATAATAATAATGTGATGTCTATCCCTGCTCACAGAGCCTCTTACAGCAACGATCTAATACCTTTTATTACCACTTTTCCATTTTTCATCAGACGTGTAAATGACAGCACAGTGGTTGCTGAAGGGAGGCACTGATGTGTGATTAAACCCCACAGCGACACACGCAACACACGCTTCGTTACCTGCTTCACTTCGTACCGTTGATTCTAGTTTATAGTACTTGTTAGGGAGTATTAACGCACGTTCTGTGGTCGTGGCATCTCTGAGCAATGGAAGCCTTCATAACCAACGGGTGACACTTTATGTTTGCCATCAGTTAGAAGAAGTTATTAGATAGATGTTAAATACTGAGTGTGTGTTAGATTTATTTGTTTTGAAAGACTCTTCAGACTCTTCAGGCTCATCAGTTCTGTGCTGGTGCTGACTATACCCGTTCCCTTTTGTGAAGTGTGAAACAGCGCCCTCCTAGGTCCTATGTGTTAAATGCGTGGTGAAGCACGGTATTACACTGATGTCAACGCCTCTCAGAGATCACAGGGTTGATGTTTTGCTAAACCATCAGCTACAGATGGTTGATCTGTTGGAGTCATGCTGCCACAGGCCTGAACTGTAAAATGGAAGAATGACCGTTATCCTTCCACGAACATTTGCTGGGCTGTGACATCATCGGCTAAATGGACACACCTGAGCAATCAGTGGACGCACCTGGTCCCACTGATGGTCTTCAAGTAAAACTGACTTCTTGAAACAGCAGCGATGCCTTATGAGTATCAGTGGATTTCACGGTAAGCACGTTTCTTCATCTACAGTCTTCACACCAGCAGCACAGATGTGAACTCACGCTCGTTGTTTGTACACTGGTGAAGCACACGCAGCGTAAATCTAATGAGTAGTACACACACACACACACACACACACACACTGCTCCCTGTCTGCTATTAGCTCATGTTTTCTTTGGACTTTTTCCTCATTCGTTCCTTCGTAGACTGAGGTTTGTGTTTTTGGTTGTTTGGGTGTTGTTCTGTATTCCGTATGTCCTGCCAAAAGTCTGTCGTGTATTTTTATTTATTTTTTTTTAGTTCTTTTGCTCCCTGCTCATTTTATGACCCTTGTTTTTCTGTGGTTTCACTTTTCTTTTTTCCCCTACTTCTTTTTAAAAGTACCACGTTGTCCAAACCTCTTTTGTTACCTCTGACCAGCTTAGGCCAGTTCTCCTCTGTTAGGTGAGATTAGTCTGTTTGCTTCTGTTCTTTGTTGTAAACTGGTTACACGATTTACATGTTGATGTGAGTTACTTTGATTTAACATAATACGTCAATATAACAGTATATTCACAAATATTATTTCCACCAACTATAACCACTAGAATTCCCATCACTGATCCTCAAAACTGTTTTAAAAGAGAAACGGCTTAAAAAGAACGTTTGTGCAGCAGATCACATTTTTCATATCATATTTTATCTTTAATCCAAAAATGAAACCAGAGAGCAGTTGTGCTGTTCGAACTGTTTATATGAATAAACGCTCTGCAGACTTTCGTATTTATACAGTAGGCACTTGTAACAAGTAACAGCTGAAAGCATATGAGAAAAAGGCCGATTGTGTGATAATCTACTTGCAAATGTTGGAGAAATCGTAGCGGACATAGAGGACGAGAAGCTGCTAAAGGCTGCAGCTGTGTACCGTGTGTGGTAGTGCTGCACGGCAGGGCAGATGTTTTACTTGTATGTTTGTGTATTTCCAGCTTTTCACCTACTGGCTTTAGTGTCAGGGTGTGTGTGCGTTTGTGTAACGTTAGCCCGTGAGCTACTAGATGACTTCTCGCTCCATCCATCTCTGTCTCGACCTCACTTCTTCCCTTTCACTTCCCCTTTACGTGACCTCAGTAAGTCTGGGGATTGCTCAAGGATTCTGGTCTCATCAAGTGCATCAATTGTGGAGAATGTGGTGTTTATGCAGGCAGGAAGCATTCATTTAAGGCCTGAGCGACGACGGCGGATCAGGAAGGTGTGTGTGTGATGCACACTGGCCTGTCTTTAAGTCGGGACGACCTACTGAACGCAGAGACGAAGTAGTGTCTTCCAGTTATCTTCACTCTGCTTCGCCCCAACCTGACATAAAACAAACACGCCGCTGTATTTAGGAGACTCTTAGTCAACACTTGACCTGAAGTCACTGTGACAGGATATACTGATTATCACTGGGATTAACTGAGAGCTGACATCACTCTTTACAAGGCGTCAACCGTGTATAAGATTTAATCGTGGACAAAGTGTGTCCTGGGATGACCTGGTGTGTCTCGACCACGGTTTGAACCATGCAGTACATGCGTCAGGGCTTTGACTATGCTGGGAGCTGAGACTGGTACGATATGTTCGGGACGGATCTTGGCGTTAGCATGAGCGAAGTCTCGCCTTTACACCTCCTCCCGACTCTTATTTAGAATCTGTGTCACGTAAATCTAAAAGTGAGACACAGACCACTTTTCATTATTCAACGTCACACGACCGGAAGGCAGAGATCTTTAACTGTTAATCATCCAGGCTGCTCTTCCTCATTATGATCTAATGCTTCCTTGGCTCAGCGTCGAGCCGACAGTGAGGAAGTTAGATTTAGCTGGACTGAGTTGGTGTAACACGTTTGAAGGGTTCATCCAAATATCCTGATAACTTTTTGTGTGTATACACACACAGACGGGCACTAAAACACAAAATCCGAGCCTGTATAAGACAGACACACTTGAATTGCAGCCTTGGTAACTGTTTTCTTTCTTTTTTTAATTAGAGCAAAAGATCAGAGAAATACCAAGTGTCAATACCGCAGAGAATGAGAATATGGCAACTGTGACCTTTGAGAGCTCCCTGATCTTTTATAATGTCAGGGATGGAGCATCTTGTTCTTTTCTGCTTTGAGCTGTGCCCCCTGCCACGCCCCCACATGGACCTATTGAGAACTGCAGCCTAAAAAGGAACGACAACTACTTTCCACTTCCTATGTTTGGTTTTCCTCGTTGGTGGAAACGGCCACTTGGCATCAGATTTGCGGCTGATCACAACTGGTGTCTGGCCTTCCCGTCCCGCCAACCCTGTGTAGATACGACAATTAATAAATAAAGACGCTCGTGTTTGCAACAGTATGAAGTGCAGCTGATAACGCCACAGATTTTCTAATCGTGTGAAATCACCACTTTGCACGTTGATTTCTAAACATACACCACATTGCATGTGTTTATATAACTTTGCGGAAGTAAAATTCCCTTGTTTGAGCTGGATCTAGATTGATGCCACGAGGCACTTTTGCCAGACTTGGCCTCAGTGGCCACATGCTCCTTTTCTTGCTTTCAGACAGCAGCAGGCTGGAGATGAGAGAAGCGAACCGAGCTCCGGGCCCACTGGCTGGGATCATCTCTCTCTGTGCAGTGCTTCCCTCTACATGCCCTGGATGAAGGTTTTAGTGGTTAGCGCGAGCGTTAGCCTCAGGCTGTGGAACAAGGGAGCTTTCCGTGTGGCGCTCATGCCCTGGTCAAGTGGAAAGCAGCCTTATCTCCTAATCCTGTTAAATAAATTGCCTGCATTTATGTTGTCAGTAGGCTGGAATAAAAGAAACGCAGTAAGAAGATATACAATCGCCTGTGAGATAAATGTGCTCTTCGCTCTTCTCTGTGGAAGGAGGTGGAGGTGGCGCAATGATAGTTGGGGAACTCCGTGACCCTCCACTAGTGTGTTCTTCTTGTGAGCCATTTATTACATAAAGCAATAAATTCATCAACAAAAAGACTTTATCTTCATAGGCTCGTGATACTGTAGGTTTTCTCGCTAACATGATAAGTAGCAGATGGAGGAAAAAGCCTGTGTTAGAGAGGAAAAACAGCAAAAAGGGCAATTTTATCATCGCCTGCATCAAAAAGATTAAGAGTGAGTGAAAACCACTGCTTGGGTAACCAGCAGACACAAGGACGCACAGCAGCGATGTGTGTAGCGTGTGAGCGCACACGGAGAGTCTGTAGTGTATGTGCATACGTGTGTGTGTCCACGTACGGCTGCCAGTAGAGTGGGTTGGCCTGGCTGGTGGCCTACGTTTGTTTAGCTGTGAATTCTTCCTCCTGATCCAGTGACTCACAGCCTGCGGCTTAGGCAAAGTGTGTGTGTGCCCAGAAAACACTAATCTAGAGCACACAGACCCAGGACCACAGCATCACTACTACTCCACCGCGTTCAGTGGATGCTTCACTCACCAGGAATACGAGGAGTTCAGCTAAATTGTTCATGCGGCATGTTATGGAAATTGTACACAGATTATAGTAGATTAATTTGACAGTTGCACAAACAGAAGCTTTAAGCAACTTAAGGAGTACATTCAAATAGACAAAACAAGCGAGTCTAGATTACAGGCAGCTAGTTGAGAGAGAAATGCTGCAAATATAGACAACGCAGGCAATTAGAGTAACACTGCAGACACAGCACTGATGGAAAAACAAGCTCATACACGAACAGTCGTAATTTTCTTGGGTCATATCGTTGTGTCTCACACATCAGCCTCGTCTGCCGCCTCGCAAAACTTGGCGAAAGATTAGTCTGCAAGTGCAAGTTCTACAGAAAGCAGTTGGGCAGATCCAAGACTGAGGAACAGGGAAGGGGAGGAGCCCAGAAGGTGGACGGCTTGGCTCTCAGAAGACTTTATTTATTGTGTGTGGAATTTGCGCAGTAAATTTATTATTTTAATATCATAATTTACTAATTAAGTCATTCTATCATTTCTGAGAATATGATGCATCACTACTCTGAAGCTACAGCTACATGTTTTAGTACTGTACCACCATCTCTACACCTGGGTTTCACCTCTAAGGCAGCCGTAGCACATACTTAGCAATTACTCTGATGAGTGCAGTGTTATCTTCGTTGTTGAAGACGGTGCATAACCGCTCACAGTTGGAAATGGAATGTTGTAAAACCAGTACAATTCCATTTTAGTTCATCCACCGCAACTTTGAGGAGGAGAGACGTTCAGCTGTCGCCTGACTCCTACAGCCAACATGTATAATTAACAGGCACGTTTGGGCCACAGTAATTATGCTGCTCGTGTCTTTCTTCCATACTGTTTTCAGTTTCCACTCAGTGGTTGTCTCTAGACATCTCAGCCTCCCTTGCTGATGGCGCGTCTTCTTAGTAATTTCTCAAAGTAAAAGTGGCGAAACACTTTGAGATGCAGCCGTAATTCACCTCTCTCAGTCAAGGCTGCACGGATAAAGTTGTCTGTTGTCTTTGGACTGTTGCACAGATGACTTCTGATTTGTGCCTGCTGCAGAAATCACCACTGGATACATGTCATATGTTAGGGCTTTATCATTTTTTAGGAATAGTGTGACAGCCCTGGGCGGAGCAGAGGAGACTGGGAGAAAGCAAAAGCGAGGGAAGAATGAAATGTATAAATAGTTGGGTCGTGTGAGAAACAGACTTTGCAAGGCCAAAGGGACATGAAGGGGGTGTGAGGAGCAGTGCTGGCAGTACACTCTGTTATGTGTGTGTGTGGAGGGGGGACGCAGATGGACTGTGCCGAGGTTACTTGGAAAGAGCCAAGTTGCTGGAAAAACTCATTTGCCTAAAACAGTTGAGTTTGCTGCACGCTGTTAGAAAAGTAGTTGTCGTTGTAAGCTGTCAGACGTTTGTGTTGAAGTCGGGGGTTAGACTGAAAAACAAGTGAAAAGTGAAACTTAACCCAGATCTGCTGCTGGATGCCCAGCAATGCTTTGACCACACACACACGTAGACACGCACACATGTGAGACTTGTTCAGTGTTGTTCAAGTGGCCAGCTGGGTCGAAATCAATCAGCTAAACTAGGTCAGAAGAGGAGAGGGAGACTCGGCAGGTCCCACAGGTGCAGGCCTTTGTTCCACATAGAAGGTGGATGCAGAGAGACGCATCAACAAAATGCCTCTGGCCTTTCCCTAAGGGGCAGGAAGCCCATCAGGAAGCCTGGGCGTGTCTGCATGATGCATGAACACATGTAGACACATCACGTCGGTCATGTGTTTGTCAGCCCTTGTGGTGCAACATATGCGTCTGCAGGTTACACAAGATCTGATCTGCACATCTCGGATCAGCTGAGCTCCCTCTGTCTCCGACGAGCCCAGTATTACCGAGACCACTCCTCATCCGTGGTAACGCCAGCGTGAAATCCCCTCACTGAGCAGCGCCCAGATTGACGGCTGACCATGTTGTGTCCTCGGTAACCTTATAAAGCGAAGCACAGCGTTGTGCTCAGCAGACAGGAACGCTGCTGGATACAATCTATTCAGAATCAATTTCTGTGTATCATAACTGGTGTTATTGCATCCACAGCGTTTGCCCGTATACATGGAGAAATAATGAAGCACTGAATCAAATCAATGAAATCCAGCCCCTTTCATATAATAGAAAATATGCATTATAGGTTTACATGCTTATTCATGCTGTTCTTTCAATTATGCACTGCCGCGTCCTCAGGATTTATCAATATTTATTTTTAGGTGTTGAATTTTAAATCATAAGTTATATAATGATTAGATTATGCATCAACACAAATTATTTTGCGTCCTCCGTCTTTGTGTGTGTGAGTGTGAGACGATCTGCTTCTCCACATGAGCTGCAGGGCAGTTCCATAAAGTTTAATTATATGTTACAATCCCTGTCGAAGGGCTGAGATTAAACTAAATTAAATTGTGTTGGGGTGCATAAAATGTTTCTGTGCTGCGGAGGATATAGACACGCGCTCAGACATAAGTACACACACACCAAAGAGACAAAGGATGGAAGCCACGGCACCGCTCAACGTTCTCATCGTCATGCCGTCGATCTGTGTCCCTGCAGAAAAATGCACGAAACGTTCCTTAGAGCTCTTCAGCCCCAGTGTGACCCGGCCCGCTCTCGGACGGGAACGCTGTTGAATGCGCTGCTCGTGTTTGGCTGCGCTTGTGAAATGCTGTTGTTTTGTTCCGTTTGACACAGTGTGGGTGCTTCACTATTTCGAAATGCTATCAAACACGTCATGAGCTTAATTAGGATTAGAGAAGTGATTATGTTTTGTTGTCATAGCTCTAATAATATGACACATTTCACATTTAGCTGTGTTAATCCTGGGGTAAGTATTTATAATAGAGAAACAATTAAGGATGGGAACATTGTGTATCTTTCATCTCAATCTGATTACTTGTTTGGATTTATGGCTAGACTATTTTTTTTTTTTAAATCTTCCCATATTTGTTCCTGTGCTCAATGGCACAAAAGAAGTCAAGTCCGTTATGGCAGACACACGTGTGTTGGTCTACATAAGTGCAAAAGTTTGTCAGAGAATAATTTTAGGGATCTGAATCTGTCCTGATGAATTCCATGTGGGGAGTGTCTGGTCATGGTGGAAGTTATTAGCCTACTGACAGACTATAAATATCTACTGAAGAAGGAGAGAGAGCGAGCGGTCATTTTGCTTTTATGATTCATGATCCATGACGTGGCTCCATACAGATGTGGGTTCATCCATGTGGTTTGAGGGTCGTACTGATGTAGTCTTCTGTTAGGCCTGTTTCCGTGTCCTCGTATGAACACATTCTTGTAGTTTGTGCTGATAATTGATAACATGAACATTTTTAACTTTAAACTTTTCTGCTGATCCTGTTGTCGTCGTCCTTTCTCTTCCTCGTCTCATGCTCATCATCATTAGGTCTCTCTGCCACGTCGTCACCTCTCTGGTCCTCCATTCATCATCATCATCTGCCCTCACTGTTGCTCTAATTTGTCAGCCCGTCACCTCTTTTCTTCACCCCAACACACTTGCTCCATTACCCTTTGGCCTAAGACGCCTGACCCTGCTGAAGCAGCGACCAGGGCAACGACCACAGCAAACACCATCAGTCCTTTTGGTTTCACTCACAGCACAGACTCCTATGCAGACATGGAAGCGAGATGAGAGTAAAGTTTGGGATGTTCTGATACAGAGATGTAAGGACTTGTTGTTATGGCTTCACACATCACAGTGACAGATACTTTGTAGATGTGTTGAGACATAGCACTGCAGTCGCAGCCTTTAGGCTCGTCCCACCCTCTGAACCTGGGCTGATCATTTGTTATTGACGTGCAAATAAACCGCACGAGGGACAACACTCGCATTTAGACTCCTGCTAATCCATGTGTAACCGACTACAGCATTAAAAGCTCTTTCCTTGTGTTCGCTGTGTAATACCAATCTCACACCATTCAATCTCTTCAGAATTGAAGGCTTCACGTGTGGCTGCGCCAGCCTCGACCCTGAATCCACACTATGCAGGAGAGAAGAAAGGTTTCCATTCAATTACCAGGCCCTCTTGCCCCCCTTGCACTTTGTGGAACTGATAATGCACCTACAGCCCACGTGCGTGTGACTGTGTGGCTGTGCTATCATACCTCTCATTCTTCTGAAAGCTGGACAGACCTCTGGGGGATTATCCCACCTCACGAGCGGCATTGTGGCTAAAAGTCCCTTTGTCCACTTTATTGAAATGTTAGCCACACGTCCATTTCCACATGCTCCTCTGAGCTGGACCAAGTAATAAAACACAGCCAGTGTTAACACAGTAATGGAGGAATGTGCCGACACGGCGTGAGTTTTAGTGAAATGTTTTGCAGCTTTTAATTTTACATCATGATGGGTTTTCGTGTTTCCACCTTTTGAATAACTGCATTTTTACCCTTCTGTGTTTAATGACGAGTAATACACCTAAAGCCCTTTGTTTTGTTCCTCACCGGGTTGTCTGGCTCTCGTTGCCCTGCATCACAGCCTCTCGCCTTGTAACACAAAGCAGCGTGAAGTCCTCCTTCACCTGGATCAACCCAGTTAAGGTGACTTTATTTAAAGAAAACTGGCCGATCATATAAATGACATTCATATTAACGGAACCTTGTTGGCCTGCACACAGTCCAAAGAAAGTGTTCGTGCCACTCACTTATTATTTCTGTCAGGTTTCTCACCCGTCAGTGTGACAACACACTTAGAGGTGCTAGATACTCTGTCTGCCAGTGTGCCATCTTGGTGCACTCTCTAACCTGATCCTGTGACAGAGCCCACTTCAGACTTCCCTTCCTGCTTTAGTTTCTGCCTAACCCTCACCAATAATTACAGTATAACGGTCCTGTTTCCTGGGCAGGACCTTGAGCTTCCTGTGGTCAAGTTAAATCCAGTGGCCTCTGTGTGGGCTCGTGTGCTGTTGGAATTACAGGCCGGGCTGCCCTCCATTCTCTGGGAAAATCCACACACCACAGCCCGGGTCACTGGTACAGGCCAGGTTCTGACAAAGATTAACAGCTAGAAATATAAAAAATTGAATCCTAATCCTCTTAAGAGAGTGGAAGATTAACCAATATTAATTTAGTATTGGAAAAGGCAGGAATTTATAAAAGAAACGATAGCTTATTTCAACCACCAGCTGGTTGAACGTTTTAGGGAGTATTTTCTTGTTTACTAACCTCTTTTTAAATACTAAGACTGTAGTAATGCCAAGAAAATCAAACTCCATTACTCAGCAGAACTGAGTTAGATAATGGTAAAGCAGAAGCAAACCGTGCTCCAGATACGTGGTGATCACTTGGAAAATGCACCTGGGCCAAGCCGATGAAGGGAAAGAGGTCACAGGCTCCCACTGAGAGCTTAGGTAACATATGGCTCATAAACAGTCAATGGTCAAAGCAGAGTGCTGTATAAACACTCACCTGAAAGCGGACGGCAGTGTATTGGCACCGCCAGTAAGTAAGTAAAGGAACTATTGAGCTGAGGGTTGAGCTCTGCGGGCTTTCACAGTACTCCACCCAATGAAAAGTGAAAAGTATTGACAAAATCAGTCAGTTGGCTTCACTGTAAAAGCGTCAAGTTGCGAAAAAGAAGAATGTATTATTTGAGTACTTCCTTCCACTTTGACTGCAGTGGAATTACACAGTGTTGTGGCGACATGTTGCATACGTGTGATTGTATCTTCCTTAAAGTTTTCCCTGAAGGTTATTTTCGAACATGTCCATTTTGTTTTTTGTAGTTGCAATGAAACGGGTCTGGATAATTCTGAACGTTGGAATCATGAACACAGACTGTAGAAGCACCTGTTGACCTCCCTCATACAATGTCCAGCCCTCTGCATGTTGGACCTTTTTTCCCCATGAGTCTCTCCTTCCATCTTCACTCCTTCCTTTTTTAATTTCACTCTTGCAGACAAACCTCAACGGACAGAATCAACTTGTGTGTGAGCAGAACGGATCTATAGGATGTTTAGCCTCTTCCTTACACTGATGTGAACTGACTTTCGGGAAGCCACCTGTGTGTCAGGGTTCATGGCTTTGGCCTGATGTGCTGTCACGGGGCTTTGATGCCTCGTCATGTAACACCTGTCCTTGCACTCATAAGGCATGCTAATGCATGCAGACACATGGTGGCCTGCTGCCTGACCTTGCTAGGACAGCAGGAGTCATTGAAGAGACGGGGCCATGGCGGCCCTGCAGGACACAATGTGGCATATGCTCGTTCCATATCAACCTAAACGCGCGCAGCGCAGGCGAGTCTTCAGCGAACTGTAATACCACTACTCTGTCCTTTGACCAGTAACGTGGACGTTTTAGCCTACGAGAGTCTGCACGTTTCAATTGCTAAACTGCTTTAATGAAAAACATTCCTTAGGAACGAGATGAGATCATAATCAATGAATACCACAGTGTGTGCGCGTTCTATTTTTGTTCTGTGTTGTTGTTGTCGTATTCTTCAGTAGAGAATGGTTTTCTAAGAAGCTGCTTGAATGCCACTACACAGAGGTGACTGTAATTCACACAAGTGGAGGACAAACACTTAAAGCACTTGGCGAATATGTCAACTCATAATTAGATTCTATATTAACCACACACTGCACAGAAATAGTGCAGCACGTCGAGAGCACAACAGATCTTCCCCACTTGCGTCGTCTGACCATGTAGTTCTATTTCTCCACTCAATCTGTTTGCACATGCACTGACATCTGAACACCCACCTCCCAGACAAACGCACAAATATGCACACACACACAGATATAATAACTTCAACAAACACGAGCGCTTGTGTGTCTGTTTGTCTGGGAGGAGGGATATTATTGTCTGTCTCTCTCCTGCTCCTTCCAAGTGCACTTTTCAAGGTGCAGGGCTTGGTATCTCCATGGCAACAGCAAAGCGACCAGGAGCTGTGGGAGGGAGGAGGTGGTAGGTAGTGGGGAGAGGGTTGATGGGGGTGGAGATGGTGTTGATGTGTTGAGGAGAGGTGGCGGCGGCGGCGGCGGCGGCGGGGTGGGTGGGGGTGTCCTCTGGTCACAGAGAGGCATGATGAGTGCAGACTTGGGAACGTTGACATTTTTGTGCGTCGTGTCGCTGGGAACGGTGGGTGTGGCTTCCTTCCAGGGAGTGTGTGTGTGTGTGTTCCTAGGCAGCCTTGCAGAGATCTATGCACATGTGAGATCTCGGTGCTTGGTGAAAGATGACCTTCCACAGGATGACACACCCTGTTCTCCTCTTAGTGCGGAGTCAGTGTCTCTGTTTGTGCTGCACAGACCTCCAGGTGTTGTTGAATTTTGTTAACATGTAGGTTTCCATCTTTCTTCTTGTCTCTGAGCCTCCTGTCTAGACGTCAGTGTAGAAGTCAAAATAATAAGCACACGTCACCGGTTTCTACTTCACCGTTTCACCATCGTAAATAAATGACGCACATCTTCAGGCTTGTTGTTAAGTGTTTTGTTTAATGTTTCTTCTCTGTACTTCGTTATCACTAGGACCTCAAAGGTTTCCCCAACTGTTGAAACTTCAGTGAAGTTGGTAGAGGAATTGTTTCCCACTAGCAGTTAATGGAAAGAATAAATCCTGAAAAGATGAATAAAAAAAACTGAAGACATCACAGTGCAGAGAAGTAAAAGATGCTGCCTAACAAACTTAATCATTGTCGCACCGACGGGACGAGCTTGGTTCTAGCGACAGCCTGCTTCACTGTGCTTCAGTTTACCTGTTAATTATCCAGAACTGCAGAACAGATTAACGTTTCACTGTCACTGGCTCTAGACATCCAAGATTTATATTTGACTAGCCAACAAACTGGCTTCTTAAATTTAATTGGCTAACTGACTGACAAAATATACAATATTTACTTATTGTCTACAAACACAATATTTTTCTACATTTAATTGCAAATTTAACATTCGTATAATTTTCCCAGAACGAGATAATAAAAACACACTGACTGTTACACCGAGCTTTTTAATTTGTGATGGACATTTTTAACAATGACTCAATTAAACTCCTGATTAATCACTTACTAAAATAATTCGCAGAAATGATGAAACGTTTCAAGTCTTACAGGTGAAGACTCCACAGTCCGGTATGGTCTTTGTTTTGCTTGGGGTTGTTCCAAATAGTTTGGCATCTCCGAGCATAAGAGATGCCAGAGCTTTGCTTACATAAATAAAACATTGCAGGGTTTGTTCGTGTCACGTGTTTACCTTTCTCTGCCCATCTTTGTTTACAGCAACATCAGATTAGTGGTCAAGAGGTAAATGATTTGCTAAATGAGGGCAGTGCAGGTTAGGGCGAGGGAGACTGTTCTGTCTTTAAATTGGACCCTTGGGCCTTACAAAGTCGAGTGCTGTTCCACCAGGAGGCCACACGGGGCGCTAGCGCTCATCCAACCCGGGACGCATGACGGGATGTTCAAAGTTTATGCTAGACTTGCAGCTTGTGATGGAGCAGCGAGGCTGAGGCTTGAACTCTACAGGAAGCGCGTCCAAGTTGCAGGATGTAGTTTGGGGCGCGCCACTCGCTGGGTGTGTGCTACATCTGCCCGCTTGTTAATTTCACCGCATCCCCTGTCGATGCGAGCTGTCAGCGGCCTGTCAGTCCGCCGCACGGACGGCGCGGTCTCAAATATCCTCATCTCACACAGCCGATACACGCGGAGTGTGTGTGTGTGTGTGTGTGTGTGTGGGCGCCCGATGCCCGGTCTGTGTGCGTGAGTGTGGAGTCAGGGAGTTGTCCGAGCACTGAGGTAAAGAGTGTGTGTGTGGGGGGTGGGGGGGAGAGAGGAGTTGCGAGAAAGAGAGAGAGAGAGAGGCAGAGGAGAAAAGAGAGGAGAGTTGAGTGAGAGTGTGCGAGTGGGAGAGAGAGAGAGAGAGAGACACACAGGCAGAGAGGAGGATAGAGAGAGGGGAGGAGAGCTCCGTCTCTCCCGGTGCACTTGGCAGTCTAGTTGCAGGCTGCTGTGCTGTTGCTGTCGTGGCGTGGCTGGTCGCGCCAGGCGGGGAACTTCACCACACTGGAGCCCGGAGTCCCACTCTCTCACCTGCGCAGTTCGGAGCTGCCATGGGTCTCTCGCCTGGAATTACTGTCCTAATTATTCTACCGGCCTTTCTGCTGCACACCAGCGGCCTTTACATCGCCAGTAGCGTTGGTACGTACAGCAGCCTCCAGTTAAACGTGTTACTGTTTATGTTGTTCTCCGTTATCTGCTGATCTCCCATCAGCAGCACCGCACGGAGCGCTTCATGCGCTCACTGCGAAGCGCTGCCCCGCTCCTGCTGCTTCTGTGTGTGTGTTTTTTTTTTTTTTTTTTTTTGTGCCATGCTTTGGTTGGGTTTGGAAACAACTGTGCAGGACGCATTTGCAACTTCTGTGCGTCCTGCTGTGACGCTTGCAGGGACTTTCCGGAGGTCCCTCAACAGGACAAGCCGCGCTGCGCTTCCTCCCACCCAGGTGGTAACGTTGTCAGGGGTGTAGGGGGCAGCTGATGCGCCGGCTTACTGAGCAGGGAAGTAGCCTAACACTATCTGATTCAGCCGCTGTCGCATCTATCGATCTGTCACAGGACACTGGAGTCGGATGTCAGTTTATTGATCCGACTATTATCAAATCATTCCTCCAACATGGAGGCTCAAGAAATTTAAGAAGTGTTCACCCACTCGGGCAACTTTATGAATTACAAATAAAAAAAAATATATATAATAACACTGCGTGCACCCCAGGATCACATAGGCTGTAAGGCGATGGTTGGCTCGGTGACGTCTGACTCGTCGTCATGACATTGACATCATAAAGTGGCCTTGGATCGGTGCGCGCGCGGAGAGCATCACTTTCTGAATGTACCTGTGCTGTAACTGTCACACGTCAACCAGTAATATGTCCTTCATCCCTAGAACATCTGAGCTGAAGGTGTCGATTCAAATGGACTTTTTACTCCGTGTATAAATGACCACTGCTGCAATTTAATATTAACGACTAATGGTGATTTTAGGAGGAACTATTAAAACGTATTTCACGTAGTGTGTTTTCGTGCATCACATTAATAAACCGGGTGTTAATTTCAGTTGCTGGATCAGATTATTTTAAATACAGTCGGTGTCGAGGTTACAGAAATCATTCTTCTCTGATCGAGCAGCCTGATAGTGAGGAAACTGTGTGAGAAAGCCGCAATTATCACTTTGATCCGGCAGCGGCTTCCCTGTTGACGGTGGAAGGGCACAGAAGGTGTGAAGAGCGCGGGCACTGCTGAGGCTGCCGTTTCCAAACGCGCACTGTCCGGCGCTGGGGTCGCCTCTGGGTTCATGGGTGGGGCCGTGTGCGCGTGTACGTGCGTGTGTTTGTTCCCCTTATTAAATACGGGACTACTTGAAATAAACAGATACATGTGTGATATCCTTGACATTTTCCTCTCTTTGCCATCCTTCTGTTCACTCTCTTTTCCTGACTGTCCATTTTGTTCACTGTTTATGCTTCGCCGTCCTTTGGCGTCTCCTCCCTCTCATTCTACTGTTTTACTTTCCCCATCTTTAACACATTTTGGGCATCACATAACAACAATTCCCTCACTCGCTCACCTGCTTCTGCCTCATCAACTCCTCTCTCATTGCTTACCCTCTCACCCTGTCCCTGTCTGTCCTGTGCTCAGACTCCCTGCAGCATGTCCTGGGGGAGTATGGACTGGTGAGGCCAATCAGTGTGGACGCAGAGGGCCGCTTCCTGTCACATGGCATCTCAGCTGGCCGCATGGTAGGAGGGCAGTCCCGTAGGCGCCGGAAGAGGGAGGTAGGAGAAGGCAATGATGAGTGGGAAGGACCAAGAGGAGGCGAGGACGACCAGGAACCGCTGGCCCGCCAGGAAAGGCTTTACTACAACGTCACTGTCTTCGGCCGGGAGTTCCATCTGCGTCTGCATCGCAATGCCAGGCTGGTGGCCCCCGGAGCCAAGATGGAGTGGCGTGATGACAATGACAGCACCAGACAATATGAACCATTGCACAGTGATTGCTTGTACGTGGGTGACATCACAGGCACGCCGGGAGCCTCTGTGGCTATCAGCAACTGTGATGGCCTGGTGAGTGGACAACCTGTCATACCCTGCTCTGCTCTTATGTTTGTGGCTGCTGTAGTTTTCACGAAGCATAAAGACACACCCCTGCAGCCAAGTAGCAAAAGCACCACCGTTTTCCAACTGTGTCCTTGGCAGATGTTCTAATTGACTCCACAGGTCAGAGGTTAATGGACCGTAGGTTCTTGTTTGTTTACACTGCAGTCGTCCTCTAAACTTTGCCCATTGTATGTTTAATACGCGACTGGGGAGAGGGATTGGAATAAGCAGATGCAGACACACACAGCAACCAACTGCCCCCTTAAATATTTTGGTAGCTCAACAGTTGCTTAAAGATCTTGTAAATGCTTTTAATAGAGGAAATGATGAATAGAAGAAAAGCAAAAGTGATGGCCAACAGTTGGTGAATGACTGTCGAGGCAGCGAAGTGAGATACAGACAGTGTGAAGACTCTGCTTAGGAAAAGATGAGATGAGACGAGAGGATGCAGAAAGATGGAGACCGGTGTCTGAGGCTGTGGTGGGGACAAGTGTGAGAGAGATGCCAGAGAATAAATGGAAAAATGAGTAAATGAGCAGAGGTGCAGGGATGGATGGGTGGGATTAGAGGAAGGAGTTCTGCTCATTAGGGAAAGTGTTCATTAGTCAGCCTGATCAGCCCACCTCTGGAGCTGGATAACAGCAACTGGATCCGTTTAGGTTTGAGGACACTGGGGACTGAGAGAGCAGGCAGGGAGCCAGAACAACACAGACATGACATTCCCACTTAGCCTGACAGCAGCCAGTGGCAGCTCGCTGCTGCTGCTGCTGCTCACTCTGGCCTGTCGTTCAAGGGCCTTTTGGAAATTTCTAGGAAAGGTTACTCAGCCAAGTGTAGTTGGGTTCAGTAAACAGATGAGTCTTAAGTTTTTAAAGTTTTTTTTAATTGTTCTGTCTTATATAGAATAATACATTGCATACGCTACATTAATTTATGTTTGCTGCAATGCCAGTGGCCATGGGAAGATCCCACCTGAGCACGAAGTGGCAATGCTTTCACAAGGACACGGAGTGTGACAGGTCACGTGTTTGCTTAGTAAAAAGAACACAAAGTCAAACACGTTTAACACACTGGCTTTGTTGTACGCATGCAGCAAATTGTTAAAAAAATGCTTTGGTGAAAAACACAAGATAAAGATAAAAAGTTTGGCCGTAGTGCCTCAGTCTCACACTGGGATCTGTTGGAGGCCAGCACGGCAGCCAATGGAAATAATGACATAAACCAACATTTGCTCAAATGATGGTTGTTTTTGCAATTTGTTCTTCAGATTTGAGAAGTGTTTTCTTGCTTTGATTTTTAAAACATGGACACGTTTATCAGCCAGCTAAATGGTTCAAAAAATCTAATGAAACACCCTTTGAATAATCACCTTAGCTACGTCCACAATTAATTCGTTTTGCTGCACTCATGTCATTACTAATCAATTCGTAACAGCCTCTTTGGCAAGCCAAGAAATGTATCCGAGCTCTGTCAGGCCTTGCTTACTGTACAGTGTGTCCTTTTAAAACTCCCAGAGCCATGCAGCCCAGTTCTGCCCTGCTGTGCCCACTTCCTCAGTGACCCAAACACCTGGTTAGAGCCCTTTCTGCCCTGCTTTGCCATTCACAGCCAAGAACCTCTGGCTGCTGTCCACAGTGTGTGATGAAGGTTGGGAAAGAGGCAGAGAAAGGAGCAAACGGGGTTAAAAACACAACATAACAATAACAAAGAAAAGGGAAAGTAAAGATTTCAAGACTTACCAAATGCTTGGAATAAATAAGCAACGAAACAAGAGCCGAATGAAAGAAACTCTTTGAGTGGACCAATGACCTTTGGAGGCAATTGGATTTCTATGAACAGAAGCTGTGATCAGCTGGTTAGTTCTCTGGATGGTTGAGAGGCAGCACACTGTGCAGTGTGAGAACTGGGGAGTGTGCTGTGTGTGTGTGTCCGTGTGCTTTTATTGGTGCAGGGAAAAATCAAATTAAAACGACAGCTGAGACTGTATATGTGTTTGTGTTGTGCAGCGTGCACTGTGTGTGTCTGCGCGAATCAACAGTATAAAAACTGTTCTTGGACATCGGTGGCGTTTGTAGATGATTGTGAATATGTTGTTAGAGCTTTTAAAGCAAATGTTACAGAAGTGTTTTAATTTTCTGGTCCTGATGGGTGAACAATCTGAGACGTTTTGTAAACTCGTCATAGTTGGAGGTTTCTCTGTGATGTAGTAAAACCGTCAAAGCATGACGTAGTCTTCGGGGGACATAGACACACGCTGGCGAAACAGACAGGGAGCGAGAAAGTACGGGAGAGAATTCAGGTGCAAAATCCTGTCAGTACTCCTGAACTTGAATTCTGTGTGAATGTGTCATTGCATGTGTGGATCTGAACCCGTGGCCTCACTTCCTCATCTACAATGTTTGTAGATGAGATGTGGAGGCTGTTTGATGTCTTGGCCTGATTTTGTGCACATGTGGGTGTGAGGTCAGGTGCAGTCCTGTGTGCGTCCTTTTGGGATCTCGTGTCAGCAGCGTGTCTTATGTTTCTATTTGCAGAAGACACAGAGACGTAATGAAGGGTTAGTTCTCTTTCATTTTCCAGCAATAGCTACAGAAGTTATGTTGGTGAGTGAACCAAAACATGCTCTGTCAGAAGAAATGCAACAAATTAAATGTAAAGATGGAAGAAAATACTGCACTAAGAAAACTTATTAACAGCAAAGCTGTCAAATTACACAGTGCATATAAAAGTATACACACACACACGTATATATGTATACGTGCCATCAGGTGGATGGACACCTGGATGACAGGACAGTGAACCTGGGTGGAATCACCTGCAGCGTGGACGCCAGTCTGAGGCAACGCTTGTCTGAACCATGTGATAAAAACCACACATCCCTTATTGCGTCTCTTGCTCTTTTCCCTCACTCTCTGTGTCTTGTGTTTCTTGGCCAGCAGCGGTGGCTGTAGGCAGGAGAGCTCCCCTAATGATGGCATTAAAAGACTCAGGGAAATGACAAAGACAAAGAACGTGGCAGGCGGCTTTTTCACCTACAGATTCAAAAACCGAGGCATCAAGAGACAAGGAGTCTGTTTTTAGCAACGGCTCCGCTCCCGAGTGTTGATCAGATAATGGTGCTGGAGGTTGAGGGTATTGCCCGCTGTCTATGCAGAGGCACTGTAAGATGAGAAGCTAGAGCCAGATATTTTTTGCCTGCTATTAGTTAGACCATCGTATTTTATTAGCTGATAAAAAGATTCTCATCAGGTGTTGCTCTTTGTGTAATTTGCCTCCGTGTGTTCCAGCGTGTCATTAAGTGCACTGCTGGAAGGCGGCTGTGTTATTTTGGTGCTTTCACTGAAAAGACTACAACAGCAAGAAGAAATGCCAACGTGCTGTCAGGTGTTTCTCCTCTGAGGGCGGATGCTTGCAGACAGCTCTGTCTTTGCAAGCAAGTCCTACAAAACCACCTCCATTCAATGCAATTACGTTGTGATTTTTTTTAACATGGCTGAAATTAGACCGGTTGTAAACTACGCTACAGCCGCGCATGCACGGACGCCTGACAAGCCGGCAGAGGGTTCGTGTGACAGTGTGTTGACAGAGGCCAATCACAGTAATAGCCCCAGAAGTACACGACACGCAAGCGACACGGACACTTGCGCCAGCCACGCCTCTGGAACACGCTCGGTCATTACCTCCGCTTTCGGAGTCAAGAGAGAAGGCAGCTCCGGACTGAGCCAACCCATCCATCCCTCCAGCCGCCCCGGCAGTTAAGCCCGGCCATGCGTAGCAGCTCACTGGGCCCTACTGCGTGTTATTCCACCCCGGGTCACACGATAAGCAGCTCTCAGCTGTAATCAGCTCAAATTGAAATGATGACATCAATTACAGCACGGCACACAGCTGTTATTGACCCCAGCCCTCACTGGCTGTGCACAGAAGGCTGTGAGTGAGTGAGAGAGAGAGAAGAGCGGAGGGGTGAGGGTGGAGGAGCGACTGCAGGAACCACGGGGCTGGAGGGAGGGCCGGGTGTGGAGAGGCCAGGCTGCTGAAGCACGGTATGAATGGAGAGACAGTGTAGCTCGGACAGTGGGAGAGGAGAAGCGCGTTCTCGGTATCTGATTGCAGGTTCCACCCTGCAGTGTAGCTCCACTCAAACACACAATTACTCAATCTAGAGCTATTAGCAGACAGAGAGAGAGGAAGAGGGGGAGAGAGAGTCAGACAGAGAGTAGGCCCATTCTGCGAAACGCTGCACAAAGCAAAGGAGTGCTTTTACCAGAGCTGTGATTATTGCCGCTCAGTCAGTGCACTTAACCAGCCCCCTTTGCCTCTCTTTCCTCTCGTTCTCTATCATTTACAGAGTGCTGGCTCAGAGCACACGATTTGTTTGAGTGGTTAAAATAACAGGATTCACCTACCTGAGAAAATAGAGCAGTGGAACCCCGATGATTACAGGGAAACACGCCTGTGATGTAACCATTACAGCGGATCATCACAACTTGATATTTAGAATCGGCTGCAGCTCAGCGGAGGGAGGACTGTGATGTCACGATGGAATGTGGATTTCCTCGATTCCAGAATAGGAAGCTAGTGTGAAAGTGCAAAATGAGCGGGGGCAGCTGGACGGCACACGCTGAATACGACGTGAGTGCAGACCCTCCAAGCAAAATGACGACTAACGTGGTCCCGCCATGTCATGTCAGAACAGCATGTGATCGCAGTGATGTGCTAAGGGGCTAAATAGAATAGGAACCGTTTTGTTCTGCTGGACAGCCACCAGCAGGGTGCCTGTCAGTCATTCAGCCAGCCAGTCCCACAGGCCGCGGGGCTGTGCAGGAAACCGATCGATGCCAGCCACATCAGCACTTCTCTAGCTAACGGGCTTCAGCAGCCTCTGTGGTGGATCTTGGGAAACAGGATGAGACATCCTCCCTGTGCTCGGGCGCCTTAACAAGCTTTCTGCCTGCCTGCTGATGGACGACCCTGCCCCTGTCCCCCGTGGCCACGCCGTTCTCCCCTTTCCCAGTCACCACACAGGTGGCTTTGTACTCTTAAAGCTTCCGCGTGTCTGGAAGTTTTCCCCGCATAATCCGCACAAACAAAACCCAACACGAGAGCGAGAGAACAACAGAGGAAAGGAGGCAGGAGAGCGAGGGAGTTAGCTGGAGGAGAACGGGAGGAACGCGCAGGGGGAGGGAGGCACAGCGCGGTGGAATCTTAATGTGCCCAAACCTGAGCAGGAACAACAGCAACATCATAACCGTCGCCACCTGCTCAGGATGGGGAAGGAGAGAGAGGCGCCGCCTGATTAGCACGGAGGCTTGAGCTTCTCCTTGTCTCGCCGCCTAAGCTCAGGTCACTGACTTGCCTCCTGCTTTTGACTGTGCCATTCGTTCCCACTGCAGACTCCAAATCTCCCTACACTCTGAAAACGTGTGCGCGTTTTGTCCGATGGGCCGATCTAATTAGTCCTATTTGTTTCTCTCCTGGGTTGAGTTGTTTAGCTGTCTCGCTTGTAGTTTGTGTTTGCGTGTTGCTTAATGTCAGCGTCGCGTGTCCATCTGCCTGCCTTTCTACATACTGTACAGTATCTGTGGTTGAAAATCCTTTTGCTTGGTGCAGGAGGAAGCAAAGAGGCAAGAATCGCACCTCGTAACAGAAACTCACACCCTCCTCATCTTACTAAGGCTGCCTGTTGTTGTTGTTGTCTGCAATAGAGAAATAATCACTTTATCTTTGTGTAATATGTTGGGGGGGGGGAGGGGGTGCTACTGCATGAAGACCTGAGTGCACCAGCATATGTAATATCTTATATAATAATATATTGTATTCTAATAACTGACTCTGTGGGGGCTGGAGTGAAGCAGCAGAAACAAAGAAACACATCTAGTGCTTTGATCACGGTGACTGATCATCTGCCAGTGTCTACACACAAAACTTTGGCTACTGCCTTCAAATTATATAATGTGCCTGCCAAGATGTAATGGAGACTTTGAGGCGACCTTGTCCGTTTGCAGCTCCGCGTGAGCTTGCGCTGTGCTGTGCGGTTGGACTGCGTTCAGCAGGCCGAGGACCTTATTGACTTTCACAACAGCTGGGCGATGCAGTCGGCAGGTAAGGCCGACGTCTACGAGAGCACAAACTTAAACAAGCTGGTCTCCATAAAAGAGCAAATTATGCGTAAAGAAACACATCCTGTCAGTCTAAATCATTCTATATTGCACAGTGTGAAATGTTTAAAGCTCCGTTGTGCAGCGTGCGCAGGGAGAGAGGAAGACACTGTAGCGGAGATATTATGTGCCGAGAAGCTCGTTGCTCAGTCTGTGAGATTAACTTAATTACTTACAAACACATTTTGATTTTGATATTATTAGCTGTGGATGCTGCTAATTTATTTTGCGATGTTTCTCATCTTGGTTGGCAGTGGTCGGCTGAATCATGTTGAATATACAGTAACACTGGTTTAGTCCTGTTTGACAGCGACCGGCGCGCGTTAAGCTGCTGTGCAGTCCTAAAACGCAGCTTTCTTAACCTGTGCTTGTGTCGGGTTATTGGTACAAGCAGCGTAACTCCTTTACTGTCAGTGAAGGTTTTATATATTTTTTTGATAGCCGTTGCAGACCTGACCTCTGACCTTGCTAGAAAAAGGTACGATAAAAACAAACGCAATCAGCTGACGTCTGTCGCCAGTGATTGCGACTCATGACTGTAAATAAGTGTTGTGATTAAAATCTGGGTTCAGTTTATGTGAGGAGCTTGTGGAGACTCTAGACGTCTGTGCATTCAGGTTCTGTTAGGTGATCACACAGACCATGACAATGATGGTGGGTTGGCCAAAACAACACAGGGAGGTTTTTTTATTTTTTTTCTGTTAACAGTAACGAGTCAGCAGCTTCGACTGCATGAAGTACATGAAACCTGGATTTTACAATCTTCCCATGTCATCCCTCTCCTCTCCCCCCTCCCTTTGCCAGGCAGGTGTGGCTGCAGCTGACTGATGCAATGTGACTGGACCCTCTTCTATGTCCTCTTAGCTGCTGTGACTCCTTTCTCTCTGCATCTCTTCGTTGCTTTTATTGGTTAAGAAGAACCCATTTCTGGGATTCACTGGCCTTCCTCTCAAACCATAGACAGTTATTCACGCTACTAAAGAACATGAAGCAGCCACCACAGCCATAAAGAAACGAAAAAACCAATTTGCTGAAATGGCTCATCTGCCATAACTTACAAAGATTTGACCATATTAGATGTTTTACAGTAGGTAAATAAATATAAAAATGATGTTTTCTTGTTTTAATCAGCTGCCAAATTACCATTCTCTCTATTTAGTGTTGGAAGTGTCTCATAGTGTCACCGTATGAGTCAGCACAATCAGCTCTAAACTTCCCATTGCTTTCAAATGTTTTGTAGGATTCGGTATTAGTCACGCTGTCTTCGTAGTAGTAGCCGTGGTGTAGCTGGAAAGCAAGGAGCAACAGCAACAACTTAACAGATGTATGTTGTTGAGGCTCATATGGGCGTCACATAGGGTCAGGGACAGATGAACAAACAGGGGTCATAGATATTATATAGTTTATGACAGCAAAGGTACTAGTGACTGAGCACAGTAAGAGTGAATTCAACTCATAAAAGACAACCTGTGTGCTCAGATGAGCCTGGTGTTTGGTCTGATCCACGCTGTTCTCTGCACTCGCTGCCCATCCGTCTTTATCTCCCTCCCTCCCACTACTGTGTGTAGAGGTCATAGCCCCGGCTGAGCCACAAGCTGTTGTTGCCTCACACTCGCTACTCTACCTGGTAACACAACCAGCACGCCCAGTTTATCATCAGTCTCAAGCTCCGCGTGGGGAAGAGCGCACGCACGCACACACACGCACAGACGCACACACACACACACACACACACACACACACGGCTGTGGGACTGTGTGTCTCGTGTAAACCTGCACATACTGGGCCTTGTGTCCACTGTATATCTGGTCTTTAATCTGGTACAGCTCCCAAAGGGACATTCACATTAAAGGACACTTGCTGAGAAATTCTGATCTAAATTTACCAAAACGCACATAACATAATAGTCTCTAGTTTGTCTAATAATTACATCATTATGTGTATTACATCTGGTAAAGTTTGGTCACTTGGGATTCAAACAGTGGGGAAGTGGATGTGAAATGTGCTGCCTCAGCAATAAGATGCTGTGGACGATCTTACTGCCGTCTTCTCGCTGGAAGTGCAGCCTGCTTGTGTACATGCCCGTTAATGAAGAGTGAGTTTTTGTAGGTGCTTGTCTTTTCTTTTTCTCTTTGGCAGTGGCAGCTCTTTGTTCACATCATTCCACTTGTTTCAAACAAAATGCTCCTCGCTGTTTTGTTGTTTTTTTTTTTTCCGTGCGCCAGAAGGTTTTCAAAAATGTCAACCAGCTATAAATTGCTCAACGCGGGTGATGAGCAGTATTAGTATATTTACGTATACTAGCGCTTCACCGTATCAGAGCTTCATTCTGACTGGTTAATCATTAGGTTTGCTTTTAGCAGGGATAGGAATCTTGGGTTTTCTAGTGTTTGTTTACTTTTCTCACATGCTTGCTGGACATCACTGCCGCTTTTCTGAGGCAGCCGTTTCTGGAGCTCATCTCTCAGACTCTACAGGAGGAGGGGGCGGCGAGGCGGGGGTAATTTGGTTAGGCGAGGTAACTATGAGATATGGCGGCGAGGAAGGCAGGCCCTCTGACAGCCACTTGCTGGTGATGTTCTTTGATGTATAATGGCAATATGAGGGAGCAGACTGGTGCAAAGAACCGCCCCTCACGCACACACACACCTATAGGCTTTCCTTATATGAGCTAACAAGCACAGGCTCTTGTATTCTCAGGATTAAGATCTGTGTTTGATCCCACTCATAGCATTACTTGAAAAGAATAATGTGGGGGGCCGTCTCGCAGCAAAATTGTTTAAAACCCTTTTTCACGGAGAGCTCAAGTAATTTTTGCTCTCTTTTAGAACATGATAGTATAAGTGGCTTTTGCTAAAGACCCAGCAGCGCATGGCTCAAAGGAAAAAAAGGCGAGATTCCTCCTGGATGATGTGATTGTGTAAAACTGCTGCTGTTGACTCCGCTTCCAGGCCCCCAGTAATTGGGGGCAATAGAGGAGCCGGTGGTTCCCCTACACATGAAATCTGTGGTTTAGCTCAGGCGGAGTGAGAATGACGGCGTTGACGTTGCACCTCTGCTCGGGAAGTTGGGGATTCACGTGTGTGTAGGACTAGTGTGTGTGTCCGGGGGTGTTTGTATTTATTCGTCTGAAAGCGGTGGGGTTCCCCAGTGGCAGCTCGCCTTGTCTTTTCCGTCTTTCTTTGCGTGAGGCATCAATTATACACTAGTTATACATTTTTTTTCACATTTGGGATCGATTATATCTGTTTCCAAACCGATATGTTGTATCAACAAAAGTCTGTAGCTCGGATGTTGGAACTGTGAGGATGTCTCAGTGTTTTAATTGGCACCCACAAATTTATGCAGTACAACACAGAATCACGTATGCATTCACACACTCACGCAGCCTCAGGCTATGTCCTCAGTCCTGCTTTCTTGTCCCTACTGTTTGTCTGAATGTGTTGCACATTTTAATAGTGGGTTGTTTATCAAGGCATGTAAAGTTTGGTACGGTATAGTATTAACGCAAATAATAAAATCTAAACAAACTAGTTCCAAACTGGCAAATCAGTCAGGACTCTCATCAGAACACATTCATATCTCATCTTTACATATTAGACCATACACTCACTGATTTGCTGCTGGCACCATTCACCTCACTTTTAAGTGCCTCCAGTGACGCGCTCCTGTCAAACCGAGCATGACAGTAGTGCATGGACAAAGTCCTTGCTGGTGGAATGTTTGACCTTCCCGTCTACGGCAGAGTCACGTTTCTTTTCTTGACTTTCGCTGTGGGTTTTAGTGATGCTGGACATAAAGATTCATGTGGCACCTCTATGCTGTTTTACCCATTTTCTTAAAATGTACAAATGATGCCTTTGGGGAACGCAGTGTGTGTCCATATTTAATAAATAAAATACACCTTTATATGAGTTTATAAACAGGTTGAAATCGCCTCAGGGAGGAACTCACCTTCGCTTCTCACGGGGGGAGACGAGATGTGAGATAGTGGGGACACGTCTCCGATCTGTTACTGCACTTACACTGAAGTCTCTGCTCGTCTTGTTACTGCTCAACACATTCAACATAGACACACACACACACACAGACGCCAGGCAGAGAGTGAAGCTTGAAGCATGCCCTGGAATATTCTTTCTCAATTTATGTGCGAGTGCTGTGGATGCGCGAGTGCTGGCGAAAGCCCTTCTTTGTCATGGAAACACCAATTTTTAATCTTGACTCCTTAAACTAATGAATTCAAACTTCTCACAGCCACTAACTAACGGACTGGCTAATGCAAGCACCCCGGTGTAATTGTGCCGGATCTGGGCACATGCACATCATATTCAAACCGGAGGTGTGCAAAAAGGCAGAATGAAAGGAGCTGAGGTGCTAAGTATCAAAACAACACCTGGATTATTAATAACATGTACCTGTATTGTAGCACAGGCAGCGTGCTGATAACCGTTAGAGGTGAAGTGCTAACTGAAGGAAAGAGACGCCCTTGCTTTCATGGCATAAGACATAGAAAGATTTAGCAAAGCAGCTTTTGTACATTAGCACACGCAAAGTCTTTTCTGATTCTTCAGAAACGACTACTTTGTCGGTAAAGATGTAACGAGTAAAGCGTCTGTTGGAGGCTGAAGCAGGTTCACCGTTCATATACAAAACGCATCGTGCTGCATGAAGAGAGTGACCTACGAGACTTTGGCCACACCCAATTTTTTTCATTTTCACAGGCGGCTCTGACGGTATCCCTGGCTACTGCTGGTAACCTTGGTGATACCGGTGGAGATATGCTGCAGTCAGTGGGCGTTGCCAGGGCGTGATATGAAAGCATAGCTGGGGAAGCGTGTGCCTGTTTATGTGTGCGTGCCTGAGATCCCGATAGCAGCCTCTGCCAAAGTCCTTATTTTGACGTATCCTTTGATGACGGCATTGGCATTCGAGCAGCCTCACACACACACACACACACAGGGGAAGGGGGAGAGACTGAGGGAAAGCACTGAAATATGAAACAGGATCATCTCAGTTCACGTACACTCTCGCATAGACCTTTTTTAATTAATTGTGGAAACTCATAAGCGGAGAGTTTAAGTGTTTTCCTACTTTCTATGCTTACACGGTGTTCAGGCGTCTCCCTGTGGACCTGTGAGGCCACAGAGTCAGGACTGGCTCCTCTCTGCGTGATTTATGGCCAGATGATTGTGCTTCATCAACACTATTGTGGACTGTATCTCAAAAGCAACACATCCTCAGCATCCTCACTAATTCTATACTTGTGAGGCTATTAGAATTGGATAATAAGCTAATCAATACAGAAATTAGCATTTGGAACTAGCTTGTGTGAGCGTTAGGCAGTTCCAAGTGAAACTTGGGGCAAAAAAAGTTTTTTTACACAGCAGCGTTTTCCCCATCATTCTGAATTTTAGCCCGTTTGCCGTTCACGTTCAGTTTTATGCCGATAAGACGTTTAAAAAGGAGTAAATCTGAACACAGTGGTGAATAGAATGAACTGACATTTTCTTTTTATTTTGCTACTTGGTGCTAATCCTGCCCGCTCCTGCCTTTTAATGTGCATAATCCCTCCTCGTGTTATCCCTGGCTAATGTACAAGGGAGAGCACAGCAGTGGAGGAGATGCAGGCTGGAGCTTGCAGCTTCCCAGAGAGGGTTGAGGCGGAGGCCAGCGATGTTCACTCGTCTGTGGAACACGCACACTGTCTGTCTTCCACCATGGAGAGAGACTCCCTTGGCCTGGGCTGCCTTCATCAACACATTAGCAATATGCTGTGGCCAGCGTTTTTGACTTACTACCACAACACGGTCGCTATCCAGAGACGGAGGAGAACGTGGGGAGGCGGTGTGAAGACAATATGTAGATGACTTGATTGCCATTCTCCGTTTTCCCTCACGCTTGCTGGCTTCCATTTTCAATCTGTGCTACCTTCCCTGATGTCCTTATCCTTTCATCTCTTCCTTTTCTTTTCCTCCCACCCTCCTCAAGAGAAGGAGGTCATTACTAGATCCCCCTCAGGTTCTTCATAATCAAATATTTGACCTAATGAAGGGATTTAATTACTGGTTGCCCAGCACTGGAGGTGTCGGATTACTGCTCCCTCTTTTCATTTTCCCTGCAATTTATCACTACCCTGACAGCAAGGGCGTGTATGCATTTGCAATTGTGTACGTGCGTGTGCATGGGTGTGTGAATATATTCTTTGAAGCAGCATGTTGAAGGAGTGAGTGTGGACCTGTGTACAAATTTGCAGTTAGTTGGCCACTTGAGACCGTACTAGCAGAATGACTTGTTGAAAATGGCATCTAAACTATGCTAATGCCCGTACATTTTCTGCATAAGTATGGCCTTTCTTCACATTCTTTCTGTGAAGTGTCCAAACAGTGTGACGATCATAGCTGTGCACCAAAGGAAGAAACAAGACTTTGTTGTATATACGGATGAGAGGGGTTTTCAAACATGTGTTTATTAGACGTCGTTTGGTGCGGGGAACACGCGGGTGGCGTTACCGGCGCTGGAAGGGTTATGGGTGTCCGGCACATTTAGATTCAACTATGAATTAATAAGCAGACAGGATCACAGTGCTGGAAGAAGGGCGGGCAGCTGAGGGGGCGAGACAAAGGAGAGCAACAAGAGGCAGAAGAGCGAGGGGTGGAGATGACTCCTGGAGCCATTCTCTCGCTACCTATTTCAGTTCTACATAGCAAGGACGTCTTCACTGCAAAGCCTCAGCCTGACGTCTCCCCCGTTTACCGTACCAACGCAAAACAGCTTTTGTTGAATCACTCTTCATTATATAAAGCAGCTATTTTTAATGTTGATAAGGGCAAAACGAAAAGACTTGGCGAGCATCGATCAGCATGAGACGTTTGTCATCTAGGACAGCTGCTACCGTCATCTCAAACTTCTGTTTACTACTGAAAATGACTAATCCCTGATATTTTCTGGGTTACACTACTCACAAAATAATATTCAAGATGTTGACATGATTATGAAAATAAAACCAGACACATTAGGCCTGGAACAAAACATTTCAGTACTTTTCCTACTGTATGGGATCAGTGTAATGTAAACTGTACGTATGCGTACATCAGAGGCAGACGTCAGTGATGGGCTTAAACTAATATTATACTATATTCCTAAGCCTACTACCTATTTTAAGCTTAAGTAATGAGGTTAGATAAACTTAACTGACTTATGCTCAACCTTCCCATTAAAATACAAGTTTTCAGAACCATTGTGATCAGAGTCATCATAATGTTGACATAGACTGCAGGTAGGTTAAGTCCTCTGCTGTTCTACTAATTAAATGAAGTGCACTATATGAGGACGAAAAGAGGCGACGTGAGTGGAAGGATGGTCTGTCCATTCTGTTATGCTCCACTTATTCGTATCACACAAGCCCGTATCCCCATCTCCATACCTACGCCATCCACACCCTGAGGTCCGATCCCGTTCTGTCGCTCTCGTCTCTGCCTCCTGACCCACTGAGGGTTAAATACGTGTGAAAAACTTGGGAATGTGGCAGATTTCCCAGCCCTATCCCTCTTCCCAGGGCTGCTCTGGAATTGTTAGACCAATTCCAGTTAACGCTGTTTTATAACCACAGACCCAGATCTGTGTGCAAGTGTGACAGAAATGGCGCCCATCAATAAACCACAAAATCCCATGTACTCCTGACCTAGTGACCCCTGTGTTTCTATAGCAACCAGGAATGATTAAACACAGAGTGTACTGATGTTGCATTCATTCCCTGGATCCCTCGGTGTGTGATACTTGCTTTGAAAGGTTGCCGTCCTTTATCCGTGCTTTCATCTGCAGCGCTGTGTAACCCATTCAAAATCATCGGTGTAACTGTGAAACCAGAGCCAGCTTTATTTCTGTTTCTGTTCTTACTGTCTAAATGGCCTCGTTTCAAAGAGGCTGCTTTAATTTGAAAGCTTCCCTCTGCAACCTAAAGGCTTACGGGAATATCAATAGCATTACCACTGAGCTTTCCTTGACACATCTTGAAGCATCTCGACTACACAGACTGCACACGACTCTAGCTGATAGATGTGCTGTTGCTTTTCAAGACGCCGTCCGCTCTGACTGATACAGTACCTTTGCTGTGGGGGCTGTGCCCTTCTCGCTACTGTCTTCCCTGCTGTGCAGAGCTGTTGTTGCGACCATTCACCGGGTGGCCTTCTGCAGGGTTTCTGGCATAAAGATGAGTTGACCTCCAGTGTGCTTGCATGCTTGATCACTGAAAGACACGGAGCCAAGGTTTAAGCCGAAATGCATCAAAGCAGTGTTTGTTCCTGCTACTGTACCCTCCCAAGGTCACTTGCTGTACCAATAGGATTTGCAAGATTCTAAGCTTTTCCTGTTTACTGATCAAAATACTTCTAAAGTAACGTCTACTGCATGTGGTACTGATGCATGTCATCGCTCCCGCAGATTAGCTGCTGAACACGCTGTCACAGGTGAAGCAGAGCAGTCAAGTCAAGGTTGTGCTGTTGAGTGGATTTCCTTACCTTGAAGCTAACAGCTGAATGGCCGGTTAAATGTCCTCGTAAGCACGAGCATCACAGAAATACAGAAAAATCTTGTAATTCGTCTCTGTCAGTGAGATGAGCTGCAGTTAGGGAGGCAGAAGACGAGGGTGGACAGGTCAGGGTGCAGGATCGTTATCCAGGGACTGATCAGTCAATGCTGACGGGTGAAAATGATAGAGGGCCGTAAAAAAGTCTCATGTATTCACAATGACAGAATAAGAGAAACTCAGTTACACATAAAACCCTTTTTTTTTTTTATTTCCCCAGGCACAATGCATATTAATTATTTTTCCTCTGCAGTCCCTGGACAGATGTTTAGAGTCACCTTAAAAGCAACAAGAGTAAATATAGAGTAATTATCACAATTACAAAGTGTTAGAACATTCAGTACAAAGTACACTTTGTAATTATACTGTGTGACAATATATTTATATATAAGAAGCTAAAGGCTTGAAATTCACAACACAGCAAAATTAAAACAGCACATTTTACAACTAAATTGCATTAAATGAATGAAGTAATGAGAAAGTGGTTACTTTTCATCCCTCGTGTTTAGGTTTTGTTGGTCTGTATAATACAAAGCTAGTGACAACATAAGGCCAGATACAGTCGTTACCGGACTGACGTGATGTGTAATTTGCTGACAGTAATGAAGCATTTCATCGTCTGATCTCACAGCCTTTCATTCGCTGTCAGCCTCATTTTCTGTTATGTCCTTGATCCTGTCCGACCAGTGCAAATGTCAGTCATCACGCAGCTCCATCCTGTGACACTGTTTCAGTTGCAGTCTTATTAGAGCTCTTCATTAATATTCTCCAGACTCTAGGCCACCGCCTGTTTAGACGAAGGAGCCTCGCCACACCTTACACTGCTCCTTTTAACAAAACGGCGGCTTGATGTGGTTCTAAGGCCTGAAGACCTCAGAGGATTGTGTCTCACCTCCTGAATGTGAACACAGTCTGTTGACTCTGTCACGGCTGTTCCATCTCCAAATGCTCCCTGTGGAAACGGAGATCAGATCCGATCATTTCCTATCCTCTGGATTTTTATTTTTCTTGTTGAAACATGGTCTGATGTTGATACTTCTCTGTGTACATGATCCCAGAGATCATCTGGTTTGGTGGCAGACTTATACTGTATATACTACGTTATTTAGAGTTTTTACTCCTCCATTGTTCTGTTTGCTTCGTCAACCGTGGGTTTTATAAGTTTGTCATTTGAAAAGAAAAAAAAATGTAGTACCTAGTTATATTACGACCACCTTTCCGGTAAATACTTTCTTTCGTACATCACAATGTAAAACCCTGCTCATGTTGCCTTTTCATGCCAGCAATGACAAGAGGAATGAAGGCTCTCAACTCCCTGCCAAACACACGCACACACACACACACACACACACACGCACACACACACAGGGTTCTGTTGGCAGGTAGCTTCCTGTCTCAGTATCCAGTCCTCTCTGCTGCAGCGCCAGCCGAGCCAGAGGCCTCTCAGTTGCGTTTGAAGTGCAACAAGCTGCCTCTGTCCTCATCCATGTCGCAGATGAGGAACCTGAGCTTGGCATCAGGAGAGAGAAGGGGCATCCCAGTGCGATCGGCCACAGGAAGCTGAGAGAAATGGCCGTGTAAAAAGGAAAAAGACATGGCTCCCGCACAGAGGGGCATGTTGTGATCTAAAAAGTGGAGCAAAAGCAGTAAGAGCCTGCCAAGATGCATTAGAGCATCAGTGTCACTTCCACTGAGCCTCTGTGTAGATTGAGTGTTTGTGTCCAATCAGCTTAGGAGAGTTACTTCATGATCGTCTTTCTAAATCCGTCCAGACACGGTTTTGTGTTCTGCCATTTTTCTCCTTTGTCTTTCTGCTTTTGTTTTTTATTCTAATCCGTTTTTAAGTTGGGGTTTTTCTTCTTGTTGTGACATTCCCCAAATTGCGTTTGCACCTGAAGACACAAAATCTTTAAATACCGATTTGATGCATGTCTGCATCTCTTGGAAGCACCTGGAGCAGTTCAGTGCTGAGGGACGACTTGAACTTAGAGCTGGATTAAAAATGTGAATCTTCTACACTCTACAAGATTCTAGTAAGTTTTCTTGATCTCCTGTACTGTGACATATTCGAGTTAATGAATTCAAAAGCATCATGTCCAGACAGAACACACAGACAAGTTGTGCCTCGATATACACGTAATGGGCACCCTTAGAGAAACACACATATTATATTCACAGTCAGACAGAGGAAAGATCAGAGATCAGATGTACACAGACGGTTCAGTGCAGACGGTGCCGTTCACATCTCTATTGGCGTCTGGACCAGAAGAGGAGACATCAGGTAATTAAAAAGCAAAGTGAGAGAAAGAACAAGAGGGGGCGGGAGCGGGGGCGCTGGGGAGAGTGGGAGGGAAGGAGAGAACGAGGCCAGTAGGGAGAAAGATAATGGACAACCTCATGCAGCTTCGCCTGAAAACATAACTTGTCATTAACGTTGCCATCAGCAGCCACCATGTTAAAGCCCGTGGGTTCGGCCAAAAAGCCTGTGACACGCGACGCAGAGTTGTCCTGGAGGGACAGCTGCACCACATTTGTATTTTTTGGCATCCAAACTTTTAGATGGGCTTCGATTTGCTTGTGTCTGCATATTACTGTGCGCGTCCATCGTGACGGGTACAAACCTTCAGTGCATAGGTTTGCGTGTCTGTCCACGTGCCCGACCACTGGTTAAATATTAAGCTGGTGACAGAGATCCGTCTCTTCCCACGTCCTTCAGTCCAGTCTGAGAGACGGACAGAGATGAGGAGTGAGAGACAATAAGCTTCCGTTATGAAAATGCAGTATGTTTTCATCTTCTGTTTGTTTGCTGTCGTTATGGCAGCGGTAAGTGAAGTTAGCCTGTGTCAGGTACCTGTTGGTGTGACCTGCGTCTTTGAAGCTGACAAGCGCTCGAAAAAACACACTGAGGAATTTGGATGGTTCACTTTCACACACCCACACAGGCTGACACACATGCACAGGGAGACTGAACACACACACACACACACACACACACAGGCTAAAGGAGTTCTCAGATATATGCACCACACAAAGCACAGCAGGTTGGACTCGCACAAAAGTGTTGAAATCTGACTTGACTGTCAGTCAAAATAGCGCATACGGTCAATGAGGAGCCTGCTCTCACAGACAGATGAAGACTCGTCTTCTGGCCCGAAGCCACGTTCGCAAAAATTATTAGCATCAACCTTTAAATACGGCTTCCAAAATGCTGCCAGAGGAATCGGGTCTCTAAACCTTCGCCTGTAAACAAAGCGGACCTGAGGGTCCAACATGCCGGTTCCAAGATGAATAAGTAAAACAAAACGTCAAACGCGCACATTATTCATGCGGCGCGGTCCGTTCGGACCACGTGTGCCGTTGCCCCGGCGCGGTAAGGCGAGGCAGCAGCGGCCTGGCAGGTTTGAAGCGGGTCTCTCTTCTGTAAGCTGTGTAAATATTTCATCAGTCCAGGCGCCTGTGCTAAGCCGAGCCACAGCGCTAACATGTCATTGACCATTAGTGCTAACCTGCTGCTTCTGCTTCTTGGCTTTATCCTCTCCTGCTTTTGTTCCACGCAACTTTGCTGCTGTGTGTTTTGGTGTCGGCATATAATTGTCTTTACAAACTACTATCGTGTCGAGATGACAAACTCCTGTAGTTGCAGTGATTGTCATGCAGCTATAGGCGACTGTCGCAGAGCGGAAATGAGAGGATAGAAGTTGACCTGATCAAAAAAACTGGCTGTTGTCGCCGAAGACTGTTGTTCATTTCCTGCTTCCAGCCGACTCCCCTTGTTTAACCAGGCCCGTCCCAGAAGCCTAACCATGTGCTTTTTATTGCAGCCATGACGGGAAACCTCCACTAACTCTACCAAAGCTTTTCATCCAAACCATGACCTTTCTCCAAAGTTAACATAGTGACCGTCACGATGCGCTGGACGCAAAATATGCACAAATGTTTGAATCATTTTAGGAACTTTAGTTTTCTGTCTTTTATAAATACACACACACACACACACACACACACACACACACACACACACACACACACACACACACACACATGCACAAATTGGATCAATGTAGAGAACAACAAGCCCGAGCTGTCAACTGAGGCACAGTCTGAGTCCAATCGATCCAGAAGCAGACCTTATTGGTGTACACTTTATTTGGGCTGGAACACAGACACACACACACACACACGCACACACATCATGATCCATGAACTTTAGGAATATTTTACAGTGGCTTCGTCATTGTTGCTAATCTCTACCACATAGATGCTTCACCCTTGTGTGTTTGTCTTGTCTGTCAGAGCGTGTTTCTGGAGAATATCGAGTGAGTTGACGGATAAAACAGGAATCTTAAAGACTCCCAGCGCTGCACTTAACCTGCCGATGACTCACACAGACACAAAACGAGGAGGTGGGGAGGTGGAGGGGACGTGAAGCTGTCAGCTCGTTGCTGGGTATCAAGTCTTTCATGTCTAGAAGCCCGGACAACTTATCCATGTCCAGCAGTGCGTTGCTGCCTCATCATTCTCGTATGTTCTGCTGAATAAGGCCAGAGTTTGGGACAACCGGTAAAACTGGACAAAAGAAGTGTCAAAAGTAAATGTGTGATGGAGCCAAATTATCGTTATTTAGCTACAGTTCATCAGTTCTGGAGATCAGTGTTAAACTTTCAATCTTAAAGCTTAATAACACTGCTGGGAAACAGACTTTGATTAGATTGAACTTGTTCTTTAAATTAGAAACGCACACACAAATATTCCAAACTCGACGTTCGTTAGCTTTTTCCGGAGCTTTTGATCATGTTACATCAAAAGCCTTCCTCAGCAAATGGGATTGTTGAGGCGTCATCAGGTTAATTTGAATTTGAGACCCGTGTTCCATAACACTTCATTACCCAATAACATCCTGTTGTGCAGTTTGTGTAGCTGCATTTGCAATTAACCAAAAACACAATCTAGACCGAACCGACGCTAGACCTGACATCTTGACTAGACAGATGCAAACGCGCACCGTTAAAGCACATAAGGAAACACCTGAACATCACAACATGGACTCCAGAGCGTCTGACGGCGCTGTGGCTCAGTAGCTACGGTAGTGCACCAGGTACTCACACAGTCCGACCTTTGTTTTGGGAATCGATTGAAGGGTCAGGTGATATTGTCTTCATGGGGCCACTCCCTCCTCAGGCTGCTCTGGGCTGAACTGCTCCCACTGTTTGCTTCTGATAATGGCTCGGTCTAAAAGAAAGGTAAGGTCCATGTCTAAATGTAGTGTTTTAGCTAATCAAAGCCGAATTATTGATTCTCTAGTGAATTATGCAGACAGGAAAATTAGATATAGATACAATGGTAAACACAGACACGGCTACACAGCAGTAGACGGGAAAATGAAACGGTGAGGAGAAGGGGACGGTGTGGCCTTTATTGCTCTGGCTGTTTGCCAGGCCTCTCACTCTCCGTACCTTCCCCCTCCTGTTTCATTCCCTTTTCTCCATGTTTATATCATTCCCATCACTCCTAGCCTGATGTCTCTGTCCTTGAGTCTGCAGCGCTCATCTCTTTATTTCACCCCTTGCTTGCTTCCTTCCTTCCTTCCTTCCTGTGTTCCTCCCTCGCCTCCTCTTTCCAGCCTTTACCTGCTGTCCTCTCCACTCTGTGCCGCACCCATTACACTTTTCTTCTCCCTGTTGCTATGACATTAGCTAGTAGCTGTAGCAGTGTCAAGCTGGTCTTGAGGGATGAGACTAAAGAGCTAACTCTTGCTCTTTTCATTTAATTACTCCTCCCTCTCCTTCCCCTCGCCTCCATCCCTCCTCCCAGCCTGGTTCCCCAGTACATCACACCGTGCCTTCCACTCCCTCCCCTCTTTTTGTGTCTCATCTTTATGCATCTTCTGTCAGTGACTCTTTTTGTATGTGACTCTGGTTATCTTCATGCCTCCTCCCCGTCATGTGTGGTTTGTTTCTTTCCCCCCCGTCTCTCAGGCTTCACCCTCCAAAACCCGTACAGGCGTCGCATAATATCACACCCACAACTTTCCTTTGAGCCTATTTGGATCACGCGCCATTCGACAAATACACATAAAGTGAGCTTGACTGCGTCGCTCGTGCTGTGCACATGCGTTTACGGACAAAGTGTGGCCACGTCCGCTGCGCTCGTGTCCATTTCTGTGTGTTGGCCTAGGCTTGACCTTGATTACCACGGTGACGGTGAGCCTCCTCATTAGCGCTGGACTGGAGGAAACATTTGGGTAATGAGGGAACAGTATTGCCCTTAGGCACACAAACACACACAAATAGATAGATAGGTACACGCGCGCACACACAGATGCCAATGCACCGCTTCGTATTAGTGCTTGAATGCACCTGCTGACACCTGCGCTTATGCAAGATCTCATACATAATCCTGAAGTACACACACACACAGTCCTTGTGAGTACATCTCAGTCTCATGGCCCCCCACTCAGTTGTCTCGCCTCACCTTCTGTTTAGTGTTTTTTCTCTCCCACACACATTCTGCCTCTTCCCCCTCGTCCCTGTCTTCCTCTCACTGTTCTGCCCACCAGACAGACCTTGTAGACCTCGCTGCCCACTGAGCTCCTACAGGCCTGGAACATCCCAGTGTCGCCCTCTGGTGGTGGTGGTGCTCACATCTCAGGCTTGACTCATTCACGCGGGATTTCATGCAATGTAAACCCAATGCGGTGCGGCTCCAGTCTGATCCGAGTCTTTGTCGTATATGCTGTAGCGTAAATGTCTCTACACCTTTCTCCAGCTAATCCGATCACAGTGTCAGCTGACGCGTTCCTTGATCGTCCTCAAGATGTCACTACAGCCGGACGATAATTCTGGTGTTTTTTTGCTACATGCCAGTCGAGCTGCATGGTGCTAAGCTGTGACTACAGAGGGAATTATAGACTGTTGGGTTTCCCATCACGCACATCAGTAGCCTCCTGTCATCTGGTTGGACTCCCCTTCATTCAGTCCTGCTTCTGGTTTTGGTTCCCTTCCAGATCTAGCGCCTCTGGTTTGACTCAAGACAAACTCTTCAAACGCCATGTGATGCTCAAGCCTCCAGGAATGGCACTAAGTAATGAAGTAATATTGGCACAGTGAGCAAAACGCAGTACTGCGACTTGCCAAAAAGCATGTTCCCGCAGAGACTCGTTGCAAAAGGAATCAGTGTAAAACAGACAATTTCTGCGAGTGCCCCAAACACGGTAAATTGAGTCAGTTTATTATCTAAATTTGATCCCTTTGGTCCATTATCACTTGTTAAGTCTAGAAAGGGCGACGTTATTATATTATTTTATCCGTCAGTCATTCTATTATACCCCCTCAGTCCTCTCAGCTCAGTGAGAGACTGGAGAAGGATGCTAGTGTATGTGCTCTGTGGCAGCGTGAAGGAAGGGAACATTGCATAGAAATGAACGGGCAGAGGTTTTTAAGCTGGAATCCCCATCTGAAAGCCAAAACCCTTCACTTAAGAGCAGCTCAGCATCTGGAACTAGACACAACACAGATTCAGCAGGAGCTGGAGTAAGACTGATGCGTTTCAGGTTCAGAGCCTTGGTGAGGCTGACGTGTCAGGAGAAGAGATGTTCGGATGGGAACCATGTGTTGTGACCTACAGTAGGAGCATGTGGTTACCTCTGAGTCTGAGCTAAGCGTGATTGAACTACCTTTGCCTGCGTTAGAGTCCAGATGGGGCTCTGTCCTGCAACTGTTTTCATTTGTTTCAAAGATTGCTGAGGATTTCTGACACAGTCTAATAATAATAATAATAATAATAATAATAATAATAATAATAATAATAATAATAATAATAATAATAATAATAATAATAATAGGGCGGCACGGTGGTGTGGTGGTTAGCGCTGTCGCCTCACAGCAAGAAGGTCCCGGGTTCGATTCCCGGAGGCGACCGGGGGCCTTTCTGTGTGGAGTTTGCATGTTCTCCCCGTGTCTGCGTGGGTTTACTCCGGGGTCTCCGGTTTCCTCCCACAGTCAAAAGACATGCAGTTAGGTCAATTGGTTGGATGCGTAAATTGCCCATAGGTGTGAGTGTGTGTATGACTGTGATTGTGTGTCTATATATGTGGCCCTGCGATGGACTGGCGATCTGTCCAGGGTGTACCCTGCCTCTCGCCCAAAGCCAGCTGGGATAGGCTCCAGCACGCCCGCGACCCCTTCGGGGAAAAAGCGGAAGAAGATGGATGGATGGATAATAATAATAATAATAAACAGCACACGCTCTGTGGAAGAACGGAAACTCACCCTTGATTAGCACTTTTGTCCATTATTGTTGGTTTGTGATTTCTGGGTAATGGGTATGATCCCAGACAACTCAGACAGGAACAGTACAAGGATCGAGCCGTTGATTAGCTGTAAAACTTTATTTATTTATAACTACAGCAGAACAAGCTCACAGTATAGACTAGAAAGTTAAATGTGCTTTACAAGGTTTCTTAAACTACTTGGAAGATCATTTCATTATGATACTTGTTTTGCCAATAGCTAAAAATATCCAATAACTGAACTCAAAGGATTTACTTGCTTTAAACAAATGCAAATGTAAGCTGAGGATTCTACTCCACCAATTTTACAACATTGTGTAATAACAAAACTGATTGTATGCCTAGCAATCATAAAAAAAAACTTGCATTGAAAACTAGTGGACTACAGACAGTAGGAAGTAGGCAGGGAATGCACCTTTAGGCAGGACATGGTCAGCAAAGTCATTGCTAAAAGCATTAGGGAGCAGAAACCTCCCCAAAAAGACAAAGTGTCTGAGACCATTATATTATCCACCAGAGCAGGATGCTTTAGGTTAATTAACGTGAAGGACATCTTTGACATGTGAATGGAGGTGAACACCTCCCACTTTTTTTGTAAACACTGCTTTGCAATATGTATGTTAGCAGGTAAGTCTGTGCAGACACCTCACGCTCAGCGTCTGTCTTCCTACTCTCCATCAGGCCAACAAGAGTCTCCCAGTTTTCCTGCTTTGATTGCTTCCTTCTCCCTCTAAAAATAGAGAGAGGAGAAAAAGGGATGGATACATTAAAGAAAACAACTTGCCTACATGGCATGAAGAGCTCAACGATTAATAGAGTAAATGACTAAAGAAAAGAACATTTCAAGCAAATATGCAAAAGCTTTGCTGGTAAATTATTTGCTGCTATTCGTAGTCTTATGTAACATTAATTAGATTTTCTTTGCACTTTTGCATGTCGGTTGATGGATATGATTTATGGGAGTGGGTTCTCTATAACCAACGATTAATAAGTCAAAACATGCTGCATAAATCTTATCTGATAATAATAATCAACAACAAACAAACCAGGGAAAGTAAATACACAAGTTTATGCTGATTAGTTAAACAGAACTCAAAGGAAACGTAATTATGACACAGCCGGGAGTGTTTTGCCTGAGGATCAGAGAGTATGAGACTGTTTAAATGCAAGTCAGCATTAATTCATCTAGTTGTGTTTTAGGCCTGCAGACAAAACTAACTCTAGCTATGTAATCACACTCAGTGAGTCTAGTCTTTCTCTCTTACATCACAATTGTTCAATGATACTTATAGGAGGCAGAACTTGAGATTAAATTCCTTTTTCAACACCAGGTTATATGTTTGAAGAACATCAAGTACTAATTCTTTCATGGAGGAGCATGACAAAGTGCTCTGAAAAGGAGAGAGCGAGTCGGATGGAGGCAGTGAGGCTTTGACGTTGTGCAGGCACATAGCAACACCAGCGCCTGTGGACGTCCGCATGTTGATTTTGGACCACAATAGTACAGCAGGAAGCCAGCGGTCAAACACTTCCACCATCACACATTTAGTCCATCGCCACATGCAGAGAGAAAGAAATCCAAAAGTACTCTGCAGTGGTCAAAGAGACAGACAAGCAGACAGGACGTGCAGTGTTTGATCTAAACCATGAGGTCAGGAAATCTCAGCGAGAGGACAAATAGCACCTGACAGTACAGAATGAACTGGCCTCAAAGAGCGAGCTTGTTCTGATCTACCTCACATTGTGCTGCTTCGCAGGCCTAGACCATTTGCAGGATTTTAACATTTACACATCCGCTCTCGTGTTGCATCGGTTCCTTGGCCTGTGAGACCAATCCTGTGACCTCCTGGTGGTGGTAACAGACCTCTGCTTGCACGTCTAGCAACAGTGTGCTCGCATGTGTAGGAACAGCTTCCAGTGTGCGCGTCCGCGTCCGATGGGTCAAAAGGGTGGAGATCAGAGGGACAGGTACCAGTTAAAGCCCACATCTGATTGGCTCTTGTTCGTGCCCAGGGGTTGTTTGATTGGCTGTCAGGTCCAGCAGTCAGCGCAGTGAGCAGGTAGGGGAGGGTCTGCACTCTGCTCTGTTGCTAGGTTACAGGTAAACCCAGTAGATGTGGAGATGCAGAGATGGAGTAGAGATACGGATGAGGTTGGGTGTGGATCTGTGTGTGGAGGGATTGTCGTCGTCAGGGTGCGGTTGCTCGACTGAGGGTCAGGGTGGAGGGACTGTGACAGGAGGGAAGCGACAAGTGTGAGAGAACATAAAAAGAAAACATTTATTGCGTTTTAGCACATCACACTTGGTTTATATATTTCCAGCATCCAAATTCCCAGTTTTCCTACTATGAGTAAAGCACCAAATATGCTTCTTTTAGCCATTTTTAACAAATGGCACCAAATGTTTGTATGTGCAGTACCAACTTCATCACATGCCAGTGGCCTCCTCAGACTTTACTGGTGTAGCGGTGTAATTATGACAGCAGACCCCAGGCCTGTGGTTGTTGTGTAATTCATTAAAGCTCTGTTGTATTAATAACAGAGTGCTTCAGACAATACTGCTCTGAGTTCAGCTGTTGCTTTGCACTTAGATTGCAATCACAGAGCGGTCCGGGCATTTATCAACCTGGAAGACCGCACACACAAATGTAAACACATGGAAATACACCCGCTGATCGATGGCTGGGCCGGGCCGGTGAGAGGGATTGATGGGTGTTTGGCTGTGAGTGTGTGCGGGTGCCCTGGCATGAGCACACACAGGCTAAAGATTTGTAAACATTGACCTCCTCCATTTGAAATGTGGGTCACTCTTGTCCTGTGTCTGTGGATGTTCTGTTTTCTGACATATTTCAGGCTTTTCACACTGAGCGATTACAAACTCTTGGATCGGGCTCGTTCCACAGCTTTCAACTGCATCTCACTCTCCCCCTCAGCACATGGAATTTCCTTAGTTGTCATAGAGTACAGGACACTCTGTCTGATCTGTCCCTCTCTATCAGTCTATCTATAAAGTCTCCATGGCAACGAAGCAAACTCCATCACCCAGGAGGACACTCCGAGCCTGACAGGCAGTCATTCCTGCGCCGCCTGCCTCTGGTGCACTGCCCGACGATCGGTTTGCTCTGCAACCCAAAGGGAGGCAGCCTGGATGCTGGAGTCCACCCTGTAGTGGGTTTGTTCCAACAACATCACGTTCATGTTAAACTGAACAGAACCCGGCCTTCTGCCACCGTTTTACAGGACATCTGTAAATACCTGAGACTCATGGAAAGTGTGGATGCTTTTGATGACTGGATCTTGTAAACATTCCCCACAGTTGTCCTGACGCCTCGGCGCTGGTCAGGCCAAGAACATTTGGCTGTCTGGGAAAGCTGTCAGACTGCCGAGGGAAGAGGAACGAAGGGACGAGAGGAGGGAGAGAGAAAACATTCCAGTTACTGTAATTCGTGAATTCCTTCCTCTCTCTACTGCTTTTCTCTGTGTGCGGCGCCCTGCGAGTCCTCTCAGCTCTTTTCTCTGTTATCCTTCTCTCCACAAATTTTCTCTCCTCTAATTTCCGACCCTTCTAAATTCTCACCTGTCATCTTCAAATTGCCTCATTTTTACTTACCTCTTTTCATACCTGTCACCTCCTCCCAGCTGGTTCTCACACATTCCTTCTGCCTTAACTCCTCAGCTAATACAGTTCCTATTGCTCCTCTTCTCTCCTCTTCCTTTCCTGATACTGCTGATTCACAACTTCTGTTTGGACACATAACAGAGGGAGGGAGCTTCTGTCCTGATGAATAACAACAGGAATTGGGCGAGAGCGATAGACAGCGATAAAAAGCGAGAACGTGATGCTGAGGCAGCCTCCTTTGCAAACTGTCTGTCTGGCTGGCACATTGTCTCGCAGTCTGTCTGCCAGACTGTCAGCGGCTGTGTTTCTGTGTCAACGCTCTCACCCTGAACCAAAATTTCCACAGATCACGCATTCAGTCTAACCAGGTTTGGCTTCCCACTGCTATTCCCACTGCCATCCAGTGTGTTTAAATACTTCGGCCTGCGCTCTGTTGTCGTCTTTTGCCAACACCTGGGCCTGTCTTCACGCTCTCACATTTAGTGCCTCAACCACTTAGTATTATGAGAAGCGGAAAGATGTGGAGCAAGCGAGGGTGGCATAATGGAATTGTAAAAAAAAAAAATGAGGGAGGAACTAAACAGGGTGGTGGAAAAGAAAATGGAGAGGTAGACGATGCAGCGGCGAGGAGGTGAAGCAGAGGAGTGGCGGAAAAAAGGAGCACGAGTAGAAGAAGAACTGCTCGACTTTCCTCCTTTTTACTTGTTTTTATAATGGCTTTCCTTCTTTTTTTAAGCGGTCGGAGACAGTTGATCTCTAAGAGCCTGGGTGGAAATCTGAAACCTAGAATGACCCGGTGTTTGCGTACGTGTAGGAGCGAGTGTGCATGTAGTTTGTGTGACACACTGTGAAAAAGAATGTAGGTCAAAGACGAACAATTTGCAAATGAGGTACAAAAAGCAAGGAAATAGAAACGGAGGGGGGGTGGGATAGGGCCGTGTGTGTGTGTGTGTGAGGTTGTGTAGGTGTGTGCTTACATTTTTTTGTGTTTTTTTTTTGAGGGGCGATTTTAGAGACCACTCTATATAATGAGCTGAGCGGGGTGACAGGGACGGCCTACCTCCCTAAACCCTGCATGGCTTAAATCACACACACGCTGGCATCTGACGCACACACACAATATATATGCTGTAGGACCTGTCAGTGTCTGAGTATTTGATGTGTGTGAGTGTGTTTGAGTAACTGAAAACACTCTTGATAAATATTTATTGTTTGCAGCGTTGTATTTATTCTCCTCCTATTTGTGATTAACATAATTGGGCAATCACCTCGCTCTTCAGGACGCTCAGAGAATAATTTTACTCACTTAATAAAACTGTCTAAATGCTTAAGCTTAATTGTGGTTCTCTCCTGGTTCCTGCTCTTTCTGCTTCTCCTTTTCCTGCTGCTGGAGTGAAGTAGCAAAGAGGAAAGGTTCACTGAGAGCCATAAATGTCTTATGTGTTTAGCTCGCCTTAGTGTTTTAAATAGCTGCACTTCGTATTACCTTCATACCGTCATTTTTTTGCCACACATAATCATAATCCAAACAAAACCCTTCTTTCTCTAAGCTTAGCGGGGGAGCATAGCGATAACATTCGCTGCTGATGCGATTAAGGAAAACGTCATTAATATTTGCTGTGATGTTTCCTCGTGGTCTTTTTCCTGAAGCGCGTCTAATGTTTCCAATCAGCCGTACTATTGTATGCGTCTGGTTCCTCCTACGACTGAATTGAATTGGAGTGAGTCACTATCAAAGCTCTGTTTGTGAGACTGTCTGCCCTGCCTGCCTGTGGATGCATGTGTGCCACCGTGTGTGAAGTTAGCCAGCAGTAGGGTTGTGAATCAGATCAAACGCTCACACGCGCTGCCTGCGCTGGCCTTAGCAGAGGAGCCCGACCGGGCCTGACTTTGATCCTCACCACGACATCCGCTCTTCCCCTCCAACGCTGCCTTTCTTCTTCTCGTCTGTCTCACGTGCCCCTCAGGACTCTCCTCCAGGACTTGGGTTACCTCTTGGAGATCTTCAAATAGACCTTCAAACACACGGGATCCTCCTGTTGTAACTGGACACTTGGCGCGTAGGCTCCAGAATTGGATCCAGCTGATGGCTTTCAAGTCACAGAGGGAAGGTTGTGGTTAGCGTCACCGTCTCAGTGGCCACGAGACGACTCATAATTTGGTTATGATTTCAGTCACGAGGCTGTTTGGTTTGACGATGAGGCAGAATCTGCTAATGTTCACTCTTCATTAATCATGATAATAAATCACTCGGTATCATTATAGTGATTTACTCAGGGAAGAATATTTATTTGAAATATGACCCGAAGAAGAACATTGTGCTATTGTTAATTATAACTGATGATTTATTTCAGTGACTCAGACAGTTTACTAAGTTGGCCTGACACTCTGCTGATGCAACAACTGTAATAACAGATTATTACAGTATACAGCAAAAAAACACAGGACATGTAACTAAATAATACCTCTTCATAACGAATGAATGATACCAAATTTATTTGTATTTGGCCAAATAAGGGACAGATCCAGATGCATCCAAACTCCAAATCAGAGAAATCAACATGTAAAGCGATCGACCTGTTATTACAGCCTGATATTCGTGTTGGCTTAGTGGACAGAGTTTCAAACAATCCTCCCCAGGAGCTGAAGACGATGCCTCTCACTATGGAAATGGTTTCAGACGCTTTGATTCCTTATTCACTTCGACTTTTCAAAGGGCATGTCCATTTTTTTTGTTATTTTTTTTTCCCCTCACACCTCTTCCTTTCTTGAAACCCCCCGCCCCTGCTCTACCGGCTCTGATCGATCCAGCCACATCTCCCAGTCCCACATGTCATCTTTTTTCTTTGACACAGCTACCCTCTCTCTGCTTGGTATTCTGAAGTGGGAATCCGTGCACCATTGCGGATCCATCAGCTCCAATCTGAATGCCGCACCATGGCTCGGAGAAATGAAGGGATAAGAAAGATAGAAGGGGGGGGGGGGGGTGAGAAAGAGCGAGAGAGAGAGAGACAGAGCAGGTCAGCAGCTTGTCCACATCCTTCTGGGACCAAAGCCTCTGGCTGTCAGAGAGAAAGAGAGGAGGGAGGATGAGAGTAAAGGCAGGGAAAAACATTTCATTTCTCTGGGATCACGTTTCTTAATATGCATTTCTTTTCAAATCAAGTGGTACAAACTGTCCAATGAGTATAATGCACTGTAGTATAGCTAAAAGACTGAATGAATAGATCCCTGATCTGTTATGTTCAGACTCCACTATGCATGTTTCATAATATTATAGTGCTTGTGTCCCGTTTCAGACAGGACATTAACCGTTTGCTGTCATTCAGAGACTCATTCAGTCACAGCTGTGGTGGAGAAAGTTTCAGTCCAGACTTAATGTTGTTTTGTTCCGCTTTACGATTTATTATTCTTGCTGAGGAATGGAGTTGACCGAGGCCTGGTGTGGCGTGAGGGGCAACCTACCAGTGACAAAGACGAGCATTTCAACACAAAACGTCATCTTCACAGTGTAGCCAGTGCATTTCTTTCAGAATTTCAAAGCCTGGTAATAAACATCTGCTGCTGTAAATCAAAACAGCGATTGAGCAACAACACTCGTAAATCAAGTATTGACGAAGCCCATTCACCTCCAGGCTCGCTGACGTTTTGGAAAACATGTTGTGGGGTAAAAAAACCACCTGAGGAGTGTCTTTAACACGTATCATCTAAATGCCGTGCTCCAGATAAACACTTTTCTCTTTCCTAAACTATGTACTGATATTGTATCTTCCACACGCAGCTTTTATTACACTTTCTCCTGTAGTGTGTACAGTACTTTTTATCATCAGCTCGCTTTCCTCTCTGCAGCTCATTCATCATGCCTCCCTCTCCTGTCACAACCGAGGGAGATACAGACAAGCGGTGATCAAATCTATGTCTTCTCTCTTCTTCATTTATCGCTGTCTTTCTTCCTCTCCAAATCCTCTCTACACTCTGTGTGTGTTCTCCCTCATTGGCTTTCCTCTACAGCAACGCGTTGCCTTGGTAATTACCAGTTGCCTTAAACAGACGGATGGAATAAGAGAGAGTGACGGGCAATTTTCCCAGCTACGTATGCGCATGCAGCAGTGCGTGCTCTGGATGCGCACTACTTTACTTCTGTCCATCTCCTTCAGGCTTCCTGCTCGCTCCCCCCTCTCCCTCTCTTCCTGTGAGTTTGCATTTGTGCACAGCTGATGTGTGTTTGTCTGAGTGTGTGTGTGTGTGTGAGATCTAAGTGGGGAATTGCCTGACAGAATGTGTTAGTCCAGGGCGGGAGTGGGACAGTCTCATCTCCTGCTGTTGTGTTGGCCATTTTAGATGCCAGGTGTCACTCTAGCCCCACTCAGGGTCTCAGGAGGGATCACTGCTGTCCTCCTCTACTCTCTTTTATCCGAGCATGCCTCGAACATAGCAATAAAGCAAAGCAATTTAAACTATCGGGTCAACAGAGGAGGTGAAGGGCGGATGGAGAAGAGAGTGCGAGGCACAAAAGAAGGAGCAGAGCCTGCGTATTATGTGGTTATGCATTTACATAGGGGTCGTCTATTTATTCACGTCCTCCAATTAATTTCCCACACGTTCTCTTTCAGGCCGGCATGATCAGGACGGAGCAAGAGGAGTTTTTCATCGAGCCGGTGGAGAAGGGCGACGGAGTGATAGAAGAGGAGAAGGAGGGAGGAGGAGGGAGGACACACATTGTCTATCGCTCTTCATCCGTGAAGAAAGCGTCCATCGACGGTGCGGCAGCAGACCACTCCAGAGGTCAGTCTGCGGGTCCTGCCACGCCGTCTTCCACTTACACGCCCCAGCCACAGACTCTAACTAACCTCGAGTAACTACAGTGACGACAAACCACGCCCCAGTCTCTTTAAACTGTTTATTATCGCTTTTGTTTTTCTTTCCCTCAAATAGACGCTTTGCACTAGTGTCTTGAACCGCTCTACCCGCGTCCACATCGGGTTATGTAATCGAATCGAGGCACATTGTGAGCTTACCCTTCTGTCAAGAGGATTACACCTACACACACTCGAACGCATCCTCCCGTCACTGCGCTCATTTTCTGTGGAGAAAGGAGTGGCACACAGCGACACATCTGTGATTGGCACGACAGCACCCTCTGTATCTTTTATTGAAGTCTACACTGGCTCAGCTGCCACAATTAACAGCTGGCGCTCAAGTATTTTGTTTCCACGCATGTCTGACTAAGTCTTGCAACCTACAGATGTAATAATTGAAGTGAAACTAGAAAAGGGTTATTATTTTTGACATAGCATGTCAGCTATAGAGTTAGAGCACAGGAAGACAAATGCATGTTCAAATAATCTAAAGGTCTGGACATGATCACAGCCAAAATTACATTGGATTTAATAAATGTGCTTCATCTTGCGTTATCCCCAAAAATAAAACAACACCAGACTCTCAATCTCCATGTGAAACAAAGATGTAAAAATGCTGTTAAATGAGCAGTTTCTCTTGAGTCCAGTTAATCAAGTGAATTTATTTTAATATTTCAGTTGAAAACGTAATTTTATCACATTGGGACTGGAACTGGGAACGCGCATGTATTTGTTCTTTTGCATAACCCAAGGGGACAAGATGTAGAAAAATCAACGCTTTGATTTTAAAAATAAAACTTTCTCACTAAGATGCGCAAGTAAAAAGGGTTGTAGTAACATGATCGCAGTAGTTTGTTCATCTAAAGCTTGGGTGGATCATTGAACATGCGACTGACCCACTGCAGACATGTCGAGTGACCCACGGTTGAGACTCACATGAATGAAGAGTCAATACAAATGTCCACAATAATCAGATATACTGTGACAGTTGTAAATAAAAATGACCAAGCTAGAAAATAGGACAATCTGCAACATCAGCTGTGCTTTCAGGAGTCTGAGAACGTGGCTTGCTGGGAAAATATCACAGCAACGAACGCCTCAGGCCTGTGTCAGTGGACGTGGCTGTCCAATTATCGTAATCGATCGGATGCCTACAAGTCAATCAATTGTAACCTGGACTAGTGTAAGAGTCTGTACCTCAACTAATCGCAAAAGCACAAATGTTCTGAAAGGAGCCGGTCTCCCGTGATGTAGAGACACGAGGGCGAAGCGCTTCGTAACGAAGGTATCGCAGCAGATGAGAAACGCGTCTTCCTATTCTGAGTAGTTGACTCAAGAATGTCTAATAATATACAGAGAGAGTTTCCATAGGAACACCCAGTGAGGACAGACTGCATTAGAGTAACACAGATCTGCTCCCACTGTTACCGATACCTGGCGATACATCCACACACACACACACACACAGAGGATGTAACCACATGCAGCTTACACAACTCCTTTGATCATACATTGACACTTCTGAACACACACACAGACACATGCGCACGCTACACGTCTCACTGCTCCTTGTTGAATCTTTCTTTCTAATGAAGAGTGGGGTGCAGATCAATAGCGTAGGATAGAACAGGCCACAGTTTGCGCTTGTGTGTCTGTGTGCCTGCATGTTTGGCGTGGGCAAGAGTTCTGTGGTCGTCTGGCTTTGAGTGCTGGGATTTTCAAGGCTAAGCAGACATGCAGACAGACAGACATGCAGGCAGACAGGCAGGCAGGCAGGCAGACAGACAGACAGACAGACATGCAGGCAGGCAGACAGACAGACAGACAGACATGCAGGCAGGCAGACATGCAGGCAGACATGCAGGCAGACATGCAGGCAGACAGGCAGGCAGGCAGGCAGACATGCAGGCAGACATGCAGACAGACAGGCAGGCAGGCAGGCAGACATGCAGGCAGGCAGGCAGACATGCAGGCAGGCAGGCAGACATGCACTGTTCCCAGTAGCATTTGATGTGAATCTCTCTCTCTTTCTTTCTCTCCTCTCTTTCCTCTTTATCTTTTGTCTTGGCTATAATGACCACAACATTATGTAAACAGTTGGTGCATCATGTCACTAATATCAGAGCCATATAGACACATAGCACAGACATTACAGACTCTTTACATGCTTATTTTCTTTGATTTAAAACCAAATTAAGTCATTTCATCACAATCCTTCTCTCAGATCACCACTCTGCCTTGTACATCAATCAGGAGCGTTAGTGAATTAATTAATAATCAATCAATCATTCCCACAGATTTCCTTCACCAAGCCTGCTTAATTTACAGCCAGTTATTAAATGTTGGAATCATTTCCTGGCTAAAGACAGAGGGAAGGAAGTTATATTTAGCAAAGTAATAGAGGAGCTGAAGAAGGAGAGATGAAGAAGGAGCGAGATTGATCGGTTTCTTACACCATAAGCTGAGGAGGTGTGAATCAATGTCGTAAGTGGAGAGAGCAAGCTTTATTATTAATGTGGCACATTCGTCAATTAATCGCTGCTGCGATAGAAAATGAAGGATGAACATTCATTTCTCGCTGGGTGGACAGACAGCTTTATTGTTCTGGTTTCTTCCACTGTTACAATTTTATTCTATCTTCTTCTTTTATCTGCTGTTTTGATCAATGTCCCTCTACTGTAGCTCTACTTCCCTTTCTCTCCTCTTTGTTCGCATCTTGTTTTAGCAGTTTCTTTCGTACTTTTTGCCCCAGACAGCGTCTCTCTTTTTTATATATATTTTTGTGAGGCTGGACGCTGAGAGAGCAGATTAGTGTTTTGTCTAGAAGGGCTGGACTGTCTGTGTAGGTGTGTTGTCTCAACTGTGTCCGTACAGGCACTATTCAAGCATGTATACACACGCCAGCGCAGTGCTGTGTCCAGCATGCCCAGACACATGGACCGGGGGCTGTTCCCCATCTCCCTCACCTGATCTGCTCCAGTACCTAGAGGTAACTAGCACACAAATATTACGCATATGCATCCTGCAATATGTGGGTGATACCAAAACCTCTTTAAAGACTCTTTCCAGCACTACAAACACAACAGGTTGGTTGTAATGTCCTGCGATACAGGCAGGAAGGCTCCAGCCTCTAGTGCAAAGCGTTCATCTGGTGAGCTGACACCAGGTGAAGGACGCAGACAAGAGACACGGTGGATGCTCTAAGCCGGTATTTGTTTAGGTCTTGCTAGATTTAGATTGTGTTGTCAGCTGTAAGGTCAGTGTTATTGTATTGTGTATACTAGTAGCGCATCAACCGTCCCGAGCAGAGAAGAAGTTAAAGCAGGTCAGAGAGAGGCCAGTGGCGCTCGTCACGGCGGCTTAAGGTTTGCCTCTCACATCCAGAAAATCAAGGGGGCTCTCTCTCTGTTCCTCTCTGTCTCTCTCTCTCGCTTCACTCCATCCAGCGCCGTCTGTGCTGGGGCGACACGAGAATAGTCATACGGTGCAAAGGCTTTAAGAGGAGACTCGTGACTAAAGGCACTTAGAGATGTGAGAGCGCACAGACAAATCATAAATGGCCTGCGCTCATCTTCGGTGCGTATCGGGGGTCCCAGCAGACGCTGCGCGGTGCAGAGTGCCTCCTGAAAACCTTCATTATGTGACGTCATCGCATCACATCAAGCTTAGTTAACAGGCTGTGCAAAACATGCGCGACCACAGCTTTTTAGTAGTTGTGGTAAACTTTGAAGAGAAGAGAAGAAGCGTAGCCAGGTTAATACCAGGTTTCTACAGCTCTGCATTTTCAAATGCTTTGGAAGAAAAACCACACACATATCCCTCGTTCAGCTCTCTACGTAACTATTTGCAGCTGTGGCGATTATTATTAATATTTTAATTTTACCACCAGAGGCAGTCCTCAAAATAATTTAAGCAACTAGTTGACTTGTTTCCAGCAGTTCAAACCAACTACAGTGTAATAAACAGGAAATGCCCATTAATCACTGCATAACTGAAGAATGTTTCCAAAGTTAATAAACATAATCTAGTTGCAGCACTGCTTTTTTCATGTAGCCCAGTCAAATGTCTCAAGCCCTAACTTGAATGAAAACCATTCATTAGGTGAGGTTTCCAGAGCAGTGAATTCTTTTGCCCTACTATATATAACATGTGTATACAGGCTCATTTATATTTTCAGCAAAATGCTGCATTTAGCAGACAATTCCACAAATTGGAAGCATAAACCTTGGGCTGTAAATCTCAAGCTGGCAATTCAAAACTAAAATGTAGTATCCACAGACCTGGAAGCCGTGCGCTGATCACTGGGTAGTTACTGTTTACTTTACAGCCACAGCTTCTGTCATGATTATTATTTCTGTTATTTCTTTTCAATTGTGTGTCTCTGACTTGGCTTTGCACAATTGAATTCCCAACATAAATCCTAATTTGGCTCCGGTATGACATTGACTGACTTTGACGTCACAGCAGGAATCCTCTTTGGATCAGTAGTGTGCATTAGTGCATACCTGTGTGTACATGCAGCCAACCAGAAGCATCCACGCACAAAAGAACAAACACATGCACAGGTGCAGAAATGCTCACACGTATGTTAACTGCACACACACAGTGTATGTGTGTGAGTGAGTCCTGGTCCAGGTGTGCCTCTGAGAGGAAATTAGAGAGCTAGGAGGGGAAGTGTTTCAGCAGCCAGCTGCTTCCTCTCTCTCTCTGTGGCCACTGGCTCCATCCCCGGAGAGCACGACCGGTTTATTACCACACTCAACATAGTGCATGTGTCCGTGTGCATTCCTGCATGTATGTGTGTTTCCCCCATGCACTGCTTTATTTCCTGTCTCACTCACTGACTGACAGCATTTGTGTGTGTGTGTGTGTTTGCCCGACTGCCTGCATTGTGTCACTCTGTATGTGTTCTGCCTCTGACATGTCTAGCTCCTCACCTGCTAGTAAGCTCCCAGCAGGCCCTCCATTGAGCCGTCACCCAGCGCGCCACAGCGCTGCCTTTAAACAGAGCGGGACTCTCGGGATAATAGCAGGGTGCGGCCGACCTCCGTTCCAGGCTGCAGCCACCCCTGCTGCACTGACCCACACACAGTCTGTGTGTGTGGGAAAGAAAGGGAGTGAGCGAGGAGAGGATGAGGTGGAGAAGAGGGGAAGCCTGGAGGGATGCAGAGAGCGTCGTTATTACAGCCTCTGTGATCGAGAGCGAGCAGCTATAATCAGGGTGATCATAGTATTTTGACAAGATTAGCACCTTTCTAAGCTGAGGAGCCGCCTCTTACTGTGTGTGGCTGTAATACTTTAAGTATCAGAACAGATAAGTGAATTGAAATGAATTCAGGTCTATCCCTTTGTGTTGTTGAAGCAAACCTGCAATGAATGCCTTCTAACTGTAGCCAATTGTCGTTGTTGTTTCACAGCTTGGTTTTTTATTATTTTCCTAACCTTAACTAAGAGTTAAGTTATCTAAATCTGCCTTAACCTTAAATATAATGTAACCACCTGAAACTGGCCTTGGAAGTAAAGACTATTAAAGTATTAGTAAGTAATATGTGTATATGCAGCTGGGTGATGCTTAAACAATAATAAAAGCCCATAATGCTTAGTATGAACTGATCCTATTCCTCCAGGATGTTGGTTCGTGAGCACGGCTCTCCGTCAGCAGCAGGTATAGCAGTGATTACGTGCAGCAGACCTCCCTGGAGGTGATCGCTGTTCTGTGTTAGCATCAGTTATGTAAGCAGCCAACCTACAGCAAGGGACAGAAGCTCATGGAAGATGAGATGGTGTGTGACTTCCTTCCTCCCACTGTTATCACAGTGCAACAAACACACTGCTCATACACACACACACACACAAGGAGGTTGTGTTAAATCTGGCACTCTTCAGAGAAGTGTGGGAGCATCACTGAATTAGGCCTTGATGTTTATGCTTCTGAGCACAAAAAACACAAAAACTCTGGTGATGTTAAGCATTGATTCTCTTTAATTGTGGCTCCATGGCACTGCAGCATGTGGGTGATCTCCTGGTAGCGGACTTACATTTGTTAAAGCCCCACATTCTGCACTTGTATTGCTTTTATAAGCAACACAACTGTAGTGACTCCCAGCACGGCACCACCCAGCGTCAACCTGAAATGAGGCCTAATTAGGCAAAATAACTAAAACACCTCTGTGGGCGTGAAGAGTCTTTGAACTGCAATATAATGGTCCCCAGCATGAGCATTACATCTGCATGTAAAGAGGCTGTAATACCATGGCAGTAGATTCAGAGGTTAATGAAGGACGCCGTCGTTGCTCTGGAGACTCGACGTCGTTCACCGTCGTCGGATCGGTTTTCGTTGATGTGATCTAAAGACACGAGGCCACGCCCCAACTCACTTAGTCCAGTAGCTGTTTTCCAAAGCTTACAGCTTTATTACACTTAAATGCAGCAATAATTCTGAAAGTGCTGTGGATGACATTGTATTAGCTTCAACTTCTGACGTCATCAGATGAATCCATATGGTGCTTTGGAAAGATCACATGATATGATTAAGAGAGCACAGTGAGAGCACAGGTTTCTGATTGGTTGGTTGGTTGGTTGATTAATTGATTGTCTCGTCAGCCTGGTACAACTTCAAAAACCATTTAATAAGAACAACAGATAAATTACAAACTGTCAACCAGCGTGAACATGCTAGTTCAGGTTCATGCTGGTTGACTATGTAAGAAAAAATGACTTAATTACTAAATCCATGGAAATGGAGGATATACAGAAGCCTTTTAGAGGAGTTCGACTCGAAGTCTGTTTTGTTTCATTAACTTATGAATTAAAAAGTTATCAAAGTAAAATGATCAAACAAAATACTTATACTCCATGTTCCTTATAATAATGAATTCAGGCAGATAAATAGACAAATTCCCATTTGGTTGCGTGTTGAACAAACATGCGAGTACGTTTAGTTTTGATAGCTTTGATAAATGCAGGGTCTGGTATCTACAGCATCATATACTGTTCCTTTCACACAGTGGGTTGGCTATTTTTAAAGCAACTCCTTTTGTTAAATTTAATATTTGAATCATATTTCCATCAAAATACACAATATGTGCCTCATGGTGAGAATGAACTGTCAAAGTGGAGGGTGCGCCTCATGGCTGCTTGTGATTAACAGAGTGATGTGTGTTGGCGGGAGTTTGTTAGGCTGCAGTTCATTTGCCGTTGCGCCCCCTAGGGAGGTTTAATTAAATAAAACCGAGTTCTGCGCTTCTTCATTTGATGATGTCTGTAATAGTTGCCATGAGCATCGAGACAGCCACTAATTCAGGTCTCAGACAGACGATGGCTGAACACTGGCCAGGACAGGTTTTGAATGAAAGCAGCATATTAGTGCTTTTGTGGAGCAGAAAAAAAGGTTTATAAGCAAATTAGCAGGAGTGGAAAAAAAACCCATTCATCATTCAGTTTACTGCAGCCAACGAACCGCTGTGACTGTCGGACGCAGACGGGTCATGTTGTGGCGGCGGATCGGTCTTGATCCCTGACCTTTAATAGTCTCTGCTAGTGGAGCTATTACAGTAACAGAGTGGTGCTAGGAGGCTGCGTTATTAGTCTTCATTTTTCAAAGCTACACTAATCTGATGATACTATTTAATTGTGTTTTCCCCGACTCACAGCCTCCGATCATACGCTGTAAACTGTGGCTGCGGCAGCATCATTCAGTCTCTGGTGGCTGAAAGGCCACGCAGACGGATACACCTCATCCATAGTTAGTTATCACGGTTAACTGCAAATCAACAGGCGTGTGTAGTTTAAGTACAAGCTCAGCATTAAAAACCTGTAATCGATTGCTTAATATCGTGTGATCATGAAAACGACATGAAGGCCTCACACACCATATAAACCTTCATGTTTATCCGCCTGACATTTGTCTTCTCTGTCTCGTTTGTCTACGTCCGTCACGGTCACTACAAGAGATTGTTTATTTCCGATGGAAATCCAGTTTATGCTTTTTCATTTGGCGCAGCTTTCACCCTCATAATGCAGCCCTCCACCGTAATCTGTCTGACCTTACATTACACAAAATGTATTGGATAATATGAGTTTTGGTAATGGAAGCGTTTCTGTGTGAGAACTAAGCAGCTCTGCTCATGACAATCATATCCAGCTCCGTATAGATCAGATCATGTTCAGATTAACGGCTAGCTTGCGTCTGATTGGACAGCCAGGGTTAGACAGGGCTCAGCAGAGGACTGCGTCTGCGCCACTTTACCGTAATCTGTATCTGAGGAGTGTGTAATAGATATAATTGACCCACTGGTTTACAAAGTCACTTAAAACTGACTTTTATGTAATGTGTCCTCTGCAGCTCTGGTCGCAGTCATGCTGAGGCAATTACCGAGCACTGGCATGTCCTCGCCGCTGTGCTCTTTGTGTGCGCGCGTCTGTCACAGAGCAGCTCGTGTGCAAACTTTTCCTCTGCTGCCATTCGTGTCGTCCTGCGACGAGAGGGAGATGGATCATCCGCCGCAGCAGATGTGCTGACGCCAGAGAAAAGTTAGCTCACTTCCATGGCAGGTTACCACATTCCCCCTGCGATCCCTCCCCTGCTCCAGACTTCCTACGGTCTCTAATAACGCTGGGAGATTTCTGAAAGGCTTCCCAGTCAAGCTGACACACCCCAGTGGTCTGGCTTGCAACTACCAGTGTGTACGTGTGTCTTGCTGTAGTTAATCCATCTCCTTACTTTCATTTGCTTGAGGGTTAGACTGGTGCATTTTAGAGGTGGTGGTATGTTTGAAATGTCCTGTGTGTTTCCTGCATTATGTTGTAGACATGAACTATAAATAAGGCAGCAAACTCCTCTTAATAGGCTTCTCTTCATAGGAACACAAACGAGACGCAACATGAAGACGTGCAAGAGGCTAAAGGGCAGTTGGAGAAGAGAACGTGTCTTATTAAAGTGATCCTCAGCCCAGTTAGGAAATTATTGCCAGTCTATGCTCAGCTAGTGATTAAATTCAATTCAATCCTGTTTTATATATATACAACAGAAAAGGATGTCGAGGCACTTTACAAGTTAAAGTTTAAGGTTGATTGCATCAAACAACTAAAAACTCACTACAAGAGCGTCTCCATCGTAAGTAGGATGGACATCAGCCCAGGTTTTACCCCAGATGATGTGACAATGAGAAACACTGCAAACTCTTAAAGTCCTCTCAAAATAAAGTGTAAATGTTTCACCAACAAAGCATCATCAAGGTCTTAAGGAAAAAGAATACTGCCATGAGCAGCTGCTTTCAGATTTGAGCAAACAAAACAGGAATATTGCTCCGGTGAAGCGAACACGCTGCCACAATCTCTCTGTTTGGGTTATTTTTACTCCGAAGGCAGACAAACACAGCAATTACTAGTGTTTAGCTAAGCGGCCGCAGCACCAAACCTTCTAAATCCTGCTAATTTAGTCCAGAGAGGTAAAAACACAGAGATAATTCTGTTGAGATGCAGGAAAACATTTTTTAGATGAGATTTCTAATCTTGTTTAATTACAGCTTAGACGGGGTAGCAGCTCTAATGCCTCCACTGCACTGACACACCCACACACAAATAAAAAGGAGGAGATCCCTCAGTTTATCCTGTTGTGTGTTTGTGTGACGGCCTGTCGGACTGTTGTTTCATGGGCTTGTTTATTTCCCATAGCAAAATTTAGCAGGAGCACATGAAAAACACACACAGGGACAGAGACAGTGGAGGCGTCTGCCTGTGGTAAGCGTGTAGCTCTCTCTGTCTGGGTAGTTACAGCTGAGATTGCCAATAAATAGTGGCCGGTGGCCTTCAGCATCACCAGCGGGGAGAGATTTGTGTCCTCGTGGCCGATTGGTCCAAGCCCGAGGAAGGGAACAAACCATCTCGTTAATCAGGGAACAGTGTGAGGACCCAGAGCGTGTTTATGTGCCAGTTACACTCTGTGCTGGTGGCATGTTGTCAAAATACTATGTGTGTGCATGAGAGTGTGAGAAATAGAGAAGGAGAGGGACGAAGACAGTCAGAGCTGTGTGTGTGTGTGTGCGCGCACAATATTATGTCAGGTGATGGAGATGGCAGCAGCGCCGAGCTGAGCCAATGTATGACAGATGACTGGGTGTTAAGGCTGCAGGGGCAACCATGACTCACACACACATACAGGCCGTGTGTGTGCACAAACTCCTCGCTGCCAACGTGTTCACAGTACAGCCCTACCTGTGCTGAGATTCCTCCCAGCACCAGGTCTGTCAAAAGACATGTCGGGAGTATTATCAGTCACATCCCAAATGTGCTACATTCTCAGCTCTCCTCCAGTTATTTAACTTCTCGTGTGACTCATCCCAGCTGTTTCTTTCTCATGGTGTGTTTGCTTCCTCTGTGTTTCGAACGGCCATGATTAGAGGCTTAGGTTGCAGTTGAGGTAGTGTAGTGCTGACATATGGAAGACAACAGGGATTTGGAATTCAGAGTGACATGATGAATAAAATACGGATAATGGGATTTACATTTCAATGACCTGACGTCTGTCTGCCCACTCTAATCTCAAATGTGCTGTGTCGCTTGTGCATTGCTTGCAATCCCCTAAAATCTAACGTGTGATCAACTACTGAGCCTGAAACTGAGTCCTGTCCGTGGATCCGGCGGACGAGAGCCGCGGCTACTGCTGCTAATGCTACTCTGGTGTTACTTCTTCGGTGTAAAAGCCTCCTCAGAAAAACGAGTGGGGCAGATTTCAGATTTCCTGTAGATTCTGTTGAACTGGGACCCAACACGGGTTGGGTGTGGATTGGGCTCCACTAGGCCACGGACGGGTGTGTTGCTGTTCGTGTCCCTGTTCTAAAACTGTCGCACCTCCAGTGTTTTGCCTGACTTTGATAGACGAGTTGAAGGATCTAACTACATTTGTCATCCTCTTTGGTAAAGTGGCCATGACCTCACAGGAAAAGAGACCATTTCATAAAATGGTGTTGAAAGGGAGAAATAATTTCACGCACCTATAAACCTTTTTTTTTATTTTAGAGAAGAAACTTTACCTTGTAGGTGTCAAGGGAACAAATAGAAATACACACTTGAACAGTTTCAACACCGCAGCCCTAACCCCTGTATTAAATTAGTTCTTTATTATACATACACTACATAATTACAAGTGCACATTATGATCATCTTCACATCTCTGGCCCTCTTCAGTGCTGTAATACCTGACCATCACCAAAGACGTATAGATGGTCCCTGAATCAGAACAAAACTTGAATATTAACAGATGCGTTTTTGATTTTGATTATAAAACCAACGCAGCCAACAAAATAACAGTTCATCAAATAAATGTGTTGATGCTTTTAATGAACGTGCAGTTTACAAATGATCATCCACATGAACCCTGTTGGTTTAATCCAGTTTGTTGTCGCTCTTCTCTCTCTCTTGTCTTCGTATTTCACCCTCCCACACTTGTTCTACTTCTAGTGTTTTCCTTTCCTTCCTTCAGATCCATCACCCATTTTGTCCTGGAGGTAGCCCCAGGGCTGCCAGGTGTGTGTGCTCGTGTGCACGCGGATTCCTGTGCACCTGTGCTTTCTCGAATGAGCAATGTTCTCACCTGAATTTCTACAGACAGTGCAGTGAATCTACAACCGGGTTTAAAATTGGCTGGGTTTGTTCTGCCCAGATGTGTCTGCATCTCAGGTGGATTGTTCCCTCTCTGTCAGTGAATCATCATGTTTGTGCTTCACTGGACATCTGATTCCATTTGCCTGCATACTTCTAAATGCACCTCTCAAGCTCCAGCAGCTCTGTTTTGGAGTTTGTATAAGGTCACCTGACAAGAACACTGGGTTGTTTAAATATTTATGAGTGAAATGTGTATGCGTATATATTGTCCAATTATTATTTGAATAAGAAATAGACTGAATGCTCCAAAAGTCCGAAATAGTAAACTGTGCAATTTATCTTTGAAACTCAAAGATATTCTGCTATTTTATGAGCGTTAATTCCATAAAAAAATCATAATTACAATCATCATATGCCTTTCAACAAACGTGTCTTGTGAAACATGACAGTTGTGCAGCGAATGTGATTTTCTTTTTTTTTTTTCCATCTATATCCATAGTCTCACATACTGAGCCACGGGGTCACAGCCTCTGAAGTGAAGGTGGATGTGCTGTATTTAAATAAATGAAATATTAATAGAGTCAGCCAATTAAATTAGGGGCAGCCTGAGTGTCCCAGGAATCCAGAGTCGACATTAGCGCGGGCTAATAAGACGATTTTCACCAGCCGAGCTAGGAGCACACACAGCCAGAGAGTCAGGGTGGGGCCTGACGTCCGAGCCGGTGTCGGTCGGGCGGAGGGAAAAGAGAGGCATGATGTGCTGTGAATGGCCGCCCTGCTTCATTGTACATGTGAGTGAAGGACTGAAAGTTGCTTCTGTTCAGGCTCTAGGCACATTCATTTCTCCTGTAACTGCATTATAATGGCAAACGCATTGATTGCCTCCTTTCTCCTGGTTTCTCCTTTCTCCCTTCTTCCACCCCTTCGCTCTGCTCACCTGTCTCAATGCAGTCCGGCGCAATTCGTCAGGGAAACGGAAACTGCGAATCTTTCGGATTCCTCGGCCAATCAAGACACACGCGAACACAGAGAACATATACATTCGCATGCCAAACATGAAGCATAGCTGTTAATCTATATGAGAGCAGAATCAGGCTTCAATGTCGGGAACATCTCTGCACAAAACAGTATAAAATAACTCTACACATTTTTAATTTTCCTTTAATTTTCTTTGTTTTGGTGAACACTTTATTTTGAAATGCTCAGTGTTCTGGATGGTGGTGTCTACTTGTGTATGTCGTGTGTAGCACTAAGCTAACTTAAGCCAGATGCACCGTGTGTGCCTTAACTAAGCTAACGTCCGTCTGTGTGGAATCTGTAAACCTATGCATTTGAAGCTGTGTGTGCATGTGTTGGTTCATGGGTGTAAGTGAGTCGAGCTCATTTCATCTGCTCCTCTTATCCCTACACACACACGCACAAAACAGACGACGGCTGTATAATAACCTCTGACATTCTAAACGTCCCGTGTCTCAATTTTATTTCGTTTATCTCGTGTCAGTAATCACTTTGGAGCAGCTCAGTGCGTAATGTGTGACAGGCAGAACAAATCCTCGTCTCACACCTCGAGGAGACGTACTTACACACACACACACACCAGTTCACATGCATACACAAACAGTGGTATTCACAGACTAATCAGCACTGCAGCTATTATTAATGAGAGAGAATCAGGTCATTAATATTTAAGCAGTGTCATCGGGGCCACAGCCACTAGAGTGTGTATGTGGTCTGTTTGTGTGTGTGTGTGTGTGTGTGTGTGTACACGTATAGAAGAGGGGCAGAGGGACTATAAGGCAATTTCCTCAGGCAGTGTAGTGAGACCTACTCCATTACAATAGGATAGACAGAGATGGAGACATATTACTCCCTTAAACAGCAAGAGGAAAAGAGATAGAAACACAAAAATCTAGTCCTGCTCTCCTCTGTCACTTGTTCCCGTTGTGTAGAAGATGAACAGTCCTGACTGGGAAACAGCCGACGTCGCGTTACATCATATTGCATAGGACGAGGATGGGAGCTTCGTGTGTGTGTGTGTGTCTGCGCACTGCCAGTGTGAACTCTCCTAAATGAACACTGCTGGTCCTGGCCATGCTCTGGTGACACGCCACACATGAACACATAAATACCGGACACACGCTGCCTCTTACCCCGATGGCACCGATGGACGTGATGGGGTCTAAGGGTGACGGTGCGAATGGCTGAGGAGAGGAAAATAATGGCGCCCGCTTTCCCTCCTCCTTTCTGTCCCTCTTCCCCTCTCTCTCATCCCCACAGTCTCTTTCTGTGTCTAGGATTAGTGGGTATTACTTGCTCTGCAGAGCGAGGAGAATGAGACAGGTCTTACTGCCAGTTCCTAGACTGGGAGAGCAGGGAAAATATTCCTTTATAATAACCCCTCTTATTAAATCGCCCCTCCTCACCCAGCCTCTACAGCTGCCAATAGTTGTCCTGTAGATAATGCCAAATCTGTCTGATTCAGAGTCATTGAGAACATATTGATTAAAAGATAATTAGGTAATAGTGAATGAGTATGGAAAGCTTGTAGAAGAGAATTAACTGGATTACAGTAGTAGTTTTGTTCTAAAATAGTGCAGATAATAGTTTCCCAGAAAAGAACGTCTCTAATTTTTTGGGCCTGTTATCAGGTTTCTAATGAAATGTAATCCTTTATCCCCCACAATCCCTGTTGAATCAGCACAGCGGTTAGTCTGTCACGCACGTTCCATGGGATACTGATTATCTCAAGGTCAGTAGTTCATTAACAAACGCGTCTCATTGTTCCATCATATTATTTTTATAAGGAAGTGGAAACAGCTGCCATACAGGTTCCAGGCGTGTTTGTTCCACATCCTTTCAGTAAATGTTTATAAACCTTAGTGTAATTCTAACATTTCTTCTACTGAAGCTGCAGCACAGGGTTGCATTAAGGATATACTCAATATGTCTCTGTGAGAAATCGCTTTGAAATAAAGAATGACACTAAACTCTGAGATACAGTACGTCCGGGCCGCTGAGGCTGCGGATACGGTGAATACACCGAAGCAAGTAAGAAGAAAACATGTCATTTTCTCATTTGCATGTTCTGGATCTGACCGATGAGGATGCTTGTTTTTATCTTGTACTGTGAGCACTCACATGTTTTTAAGTGAACTGTGTAAACCACTGCGTGTTATAGCTGATAGTACTGCATGAAACATGTTTATTTTTTGTTTAAAGTCATGGCAAGAAAGTACAGGTGGAATCAATAATAATATTGCTCACGAATCTCTTCTTGCTGGCTATTAATCTAGGGATGGTAATAATCACTTCACTGTTTGACAAGTGAAAATATTTTCAGTGAAAAGAGTTTTGTTGCATGTTTTTCCTCCGGTCATTGTGGTTGTGCATCGTCTCCATATTGTTTAAAGGGCAGAGTGGCTTGGAAACGACTCACCAAAGACTTTTATTTATAGAAATTCCAGCATGTTTCCAATCAGTCGTGTACAGTGAGCAGCCTGCGTATTTAGCCTGTTCTTTCCACTAGGTCCTGACTCACTGGTAAGTTTTAAAAACCTTACTGAGGCAGAGGACAGACCACCAGTGTGCGCTGATTATTGGCCATCTGCCTGTATGCACAGTTATTGGATTAGCTGGGAGCTTCATTAACGGCTGGAGACAGGGGAGGCCATGGCGATAGCTCCCCTGTCCTCCCTGCTCCAGTATAGAGTTACCTTTGCCCGGAAGAGGCTGCATCGATCAGCCATAAGCCTGAGATGCCAGGGAAGCGCACAGAAGCCACTGTGTAGGCAGAACCTGTTTTCCCCTGGTACATGCTTGGATCGTCATCCTATCTGGACATTATTTTGAGAAAATCTTACTAAAGCGGACACATGCTGCACGGACGGCTGCCAAGGGCCTAAGGATGGACTTGTTTTTGTGATTTCTCCGTCAACTTCTGAAGTTTCTTCACAGCTTGACTTTCAACCTGTTTTTCTGCCCTGTCCTCTCTCCTTCTGCGCAGACTCTGCCACGTGTTTGAGTGGTAGACGTGTGGCGAAGCTAGTCAGAGGTGTGAGATTTACATGAGCACACCTCAGCCCGGCAGCGCTCGCCTTCGTGGAACGGTTCGCTTGGTTATGTTGCATTCGCTGCCCTCTTGGTGGATCTCCATGTACAGAAACAATGAGTTGCTCTGTTAATAGTTTCTAATTGATAACTGCTATGAAACGCTGCCAGTTCAGTAACATGATACACTGTAGTGCCTTGTTAATTGTCGTTCGTCTGGCTCGAGCAGTGAGCAGCCGAGAGGACGACCAGGCAGTAACGTTCCTTGGTGTGTGAACATGCCAGTTCTTAAATGCCAAAACGCTTATTTTTACTCCGAGTCCAAGTTCTCATTGCATTCTCAACGCCTTAATTGTTTCGAATACGACCGTAGACTCTCTGCTGATGTACTACTCTGTTTAGGAAGCTGCTTTAGAGGTGGCGTGTAACTGTGTTAGAGGCTGGATTATGTGTTTATCATTATCCTTTATGATGAGCTGATATTGGATGATAAATCTTCATGCTACTGCCCTGTGGCAGACGTACTGCTCTGCTGCTTGGAGATTAGCATACATATTGTCTCACACCTTCAGATAGACCTGCTCCTCCTCTCACCCACTCTTACGCTGTGTCTACACATTCAAAAGCACTTCCTAAGGAACATTTAACGAATAAAAGAGCAAATAGCAGAAGCGGGAGGCGATAAGAATAAAAAGAATGAAGGAAAACTCGAGCGTGGTTGTTGTCCAGTAAACCAAAGCAGAGAGAGACACCTGCAGCCTGTTAGGTTGTTAGGTCTTGATGTAGGACATGCACACAAGTACGCTGTTATATTGGCTCTGGTTTCCTGTTGCAGTTTCCATTTATTTTGCCTGTAGGTCATGTATTTACTGGTCCCTCAGTTGTCAAATCACAGAGGTGTGACTGCATCGCTTCAGAGACTGTGAATACTAATAATGAAGAGGCAGAAAGACAAAGACGGATGTAGAGAGTTGTAGATAATCTCACAGCGAAGTGACAGTAGTAGTGAAACTGCTGACACACCTTGTTACTTGGGCTTCAACAAAGAAAAGGAGACAACAGAGTAATGTGCTTTCACGGCTAGAGTCGTGAATCCATACACAAAGAAGGTTGAACAAAGACCACATCAACGCTTAACATGTCATGGTAATACGGAAACTGGATATCAGAAATATCTGCTGACTTTGCCGACCACAGAGAAATGTGTAACCATCAAGACACATCTAAATGAATAAAAAATTGGACAAATCAGGTTTCAAACCGAGAAACCAGCATTACTCTGTGTTCTGAAAGGCTCTGACAAGTCACTCGGTCTGGTTTATTGGCGTTCGTGCTGAGGTATATATATGTACTGTAGGCATTTCTCCTCGCCTTCTTGTTGCTTTGACCTATTCTCCATCATTTCCTCCCGTCTTCCCTTTTATCATTCTCTTCTTCCTCCTCCTACAGTACATGGCCTCTTCCACTCCTTTGGTCCCCACAGCGCTCACTTTGACAGCTGTTTGGCTGACTGGCCTGTCATAATAACTGTGGTGCTGGGTGTCTCAGGTGGCTGGCTTTGGCTGCTCTTTCAGTACATCACAGCCAGGACGGGACAGGACATCGCCCTGGGCTACAAGTGAAGGAAGGAGGAACGAGGCTAGGAGCAGAGAAGATAGACAAAAATGAGCAGGAAAAGCGAGTTTTAATCTTATATATTATCTTTATAGAGTCTAAAATGCAACAAATTTAAGACAGTACAGAAGAGATGAGGAGGAGAGGAAGCAGTAGAAAAATATAAAAGCATGTACAAAGCCCTAAAAAAGCTTCTAACATCTATTTACACTGTATATTGTGGATCTGGAGACAATGAAATTGATTTTATTTGACTGCAACCAATATGTTTATGTTCACGATGACATAAATGATTATTGCTTGTAGGAAATGATTACAGATCAGACAACTCTTAAATATTTGACATGATTTTTTTATTTTGTTTTGTATGTGGCTATATTGTGTTTATAATTTGTTAAAACACCCCAAAGTGGCCCGAAAAAAAATGATCATAGTGGTTAAATATCAAAGAGGAAACAGTAGGAGATGACAACGACTTTATTCGCTGAGGTAGACATGATCAACACAGAAGTGCATCTATAAATCATTTAGCTTCATTTATATTAGTGGTGATGACAGGCAGGGAGGGGTTGCAGTGTTGGGGGGAGAGGTGGCTGGGGGACCACAAACCCTTCAAGCCAGCAGGAGCCTGTCTCAGCTCAGATTTATAGGTATCCTGGACCCTGCACCTCACTGTCAGCCTCGCTCTCTTCATCTTTTTGACGCACACACTGTTCGCTAGTAGGACTGATCTATGGCTGTACTTGTTTTCCTAAACTTGACATATAGGACAGTAGTAATACATGCAGATGAAGAATTGGCTGTTGTGGACATCCTGCCGTTGGTGTTCAGCCTCGCGTGGCAGGAGCTGTTTTCCTACTTTTAGATTTTTTTATAAGACCTTTATAAATGTCTGGCTTTCTGAGGCTGATCTCGACAGACGGGGACGAACAGGCGCTCAGACGGGTCAGTTTCAAACTAGATGAATTTTGTGGTAAGCCCTATATCAGCCTGGCTTTGCTGTCGTGTTGGACACTAAGGCTCTCGGGTTTACAGCTCCGTAGAGCCGACCACAGAGCAAAAACACAGGGAGACTTTGGGATGATGATTTATCTTTGCCAGCAACGCTGCATCTGTGGATGGGCATGATTGGATTACTGAGCTTGGTAATATGTGTGTGTGCAAATGGTATAATGGGCCATTTTTCTTTGATGCAGTAATTGAGGCACACACTGGCCTCGTTGCGGCTCGTGAGAAACGTGAATTCTGTGCATTTCAAGCCCCAGTAAAGCTGAAATCATTCTGTGGTTTGAGCTTCTGTGCATTTGTATGGGAAACTACGCTTAGGAACTATATGAAAACCTGCTAATGAAACCGCCGTGCAGCAGGATGCTGGGGGAATTGGCGTGCGCCACGGCACCTCCAGCAGGCAACAGCCCTGTGTGTTTCTGACAGACGATTATGTAAGAGGCGAAAGCTAAAGGTTGCCTTGTCTCCTGAACCACCAGAAATCCACACAGACACACCAAGCAGCGGTGCGGATAGGCGGCCCTGTCGCCTGCTGATTAGAAAGGCTGCTTCATGCAATATTAAAAATGGTCCTTTCCTTCACTTCTGTCGCCACGGATATTATTCAAACCAAAAATGTAAGACTCGTCTACTCAAAGCACGTCATCAGCGTCAGCCCTACAGAAATCACAATTAAAAATAAAGCAGCCCTAACCTAAAGCAGTTATTAATGATAGATTGATGCATAAATGATAAGTATGGTCTTCAGACAGCTCTCCATGTCAGATTTGATCGCTGCGTGCCAACCTTAAATAAATAGTGTAGTATGTGCTCCACACTCCACAGCCTTTACACCTGTCATATGGCTGCTTGGAAATAATGAGCATTCACCATGAGGACAGTGTGGCACCGGCTACCTGTGTGCTACTCGTCACCTTGACAACCCATGAAGATGTCACACAAAAAATGTCTGTGCCTTGGGTTTTACGTGGCAACACCTGTCCTTAAGTAAAGGACTTGGCTCACGTGTGTGGATAATTGTGCCTTAACTTGGGTGGGAACAAACAAATTCACCGCCTCACGCGCCAAACTGCTTCCACTCAACAGCAAAGAAAGGGAAACGCCCATTTAGGAGCATGTTTGATCCTAATGTGGATGTTTTCATTTGAAACACTCACTTGTGTTTACTATAAGTGTGTCCACCTCGAGTCTCGAGTATTATAAGGTCAAAGTCAGCCATTATACAGCAGAGCTGCAGAACAGCACATCAAGCCATTAACCAAACACAGGGTCTAAATTCTAACCATCATTCTTTCTTTCTTGTTGTGATTGTAGTCCCTTCGTAGTCTAGACCAGACACTCCTGACATTTTGCAATGATTGAAAGACAAAGAACCTTTGTCTCCTAATAAGGCTGTGTGTCGTACCTCACCTGAATGCGAACACTGGGGGTCACAGGGATACAGACGGGGGAGTCTGAAAGTATAAAAGAGAAACAAGAAATGTAGGCAGGCGGAGGCATGAAGGATTGTGGGTAAGCGTGCAGGCAAGACGTGTGCTGAGGCCGAGGGCTGGGACTGCAAATGACTAAACGAAATCCTTGCGTGTAGGTTGAAAGTGGAAACTGGTTTGTGGAGCTAATTTAAGCTGTCGCTGTAAGAAACCGGGAAGCACCGTCTGATGCTTCGCCCGCAGTCCTGCAGACAGACGTGGACTCTACATGAGAGAGAAATTCTCCGTCATTGCAGGATCTTGAAGCGGATCTCAACACTTCTGGTCCTTCTGGTCTCTTCTCATCTCTCTCTCTCATCCATCACACCCCTCAGCTCTACCTCTCACCTCCCTCACCACCATCCCTCGATCCCTTCGCATCCTATTCCTTCCTTTCAGAGACAAACTTGCTTACAATTGCTAGAATGTTATTTTTTCTGCCACGTCGGCCGTTTTGAGGCAAAGACAGAGGTGGGATGAAATGGAGAGGTTTTGATAGTTTCAGCTGGTCAAAGGCTTTACAACCTTTGGTTCAGTTTCTTCATGTTCTCTACTGCACTTGTGTCACTCTGGAGTATTTCTACCTTATTTATTTTCCAGCTGTGGCCTTGTGGCCTTATGTCCCTGCATCGTCTCATTCAAAGTTCTTCAGCTGCTGTCATTCTGCAAAGGCACAGAGCGAAAAGTGAGGTCACAGTTTTTCACTGTTTAGTCTCAACATTATATAAGAAAAAGGTAAAAGCAGATGCTGTGGTTAAGACGTCAGGCTCGTTAAAGGCTGTGGTAACTGGAGTTGTTGTGACGGACACCACCTAAAATGCACCTTTTACTAGCAAGGAGAGGAACTGTTCAGTTTGGTGCCTGACAGACAGAACTAAATTATGTGCAGCAGAAATGTTTAAAGCCTCCTCTCATATTTTCCGTCTTATATTAGTCTCACTCCCCACCTCCTATTTCTCTCTCTCTCTGTGTGGGTTCTCTGTCACTCACTGGAATGTGGGCAGATATGGGATCACATTCAGACTTCCAAATTCATTCTGCTAGCGACTCAGGAGCCAATATTAGCCATGCGGTCGTTGTTTTACCCATGAGCCCGTTGCCTTGGAAACGTTGCATAAGAGGGAGTGGGAAAGCGGGATGCCCCTTGCTGATTGAGAGACAAGGTGGCAGATCTCTCTGTTTCTCCCCTCATCTTCCCGGTATCTTCCTCCTGTATTTAGTTCTCTTCTCTCCACTCAACACTCGCCCTCAACTGTATGTGTCAAAACACAGGATCTCCAGCTGTGCCACATGTTGAATCGACTCAACCTATCTGTTACAGTCAGTCAGTCCCACACCCAGGCTTTGACTGAACTGAAGCTCCCGTCGGAGCAGTGATTTTCAGCCAGACTGGACTGTTCACACACCCACAGCTGCATCCGTGCTCGTGCACGCACCCCTCCATGAACTGTGTTTTGTGCCATCCTTGGCTGCAGGGGTCCTTGGCTGGAGTCTGGGAGGGTAGTGCTTTATTGAATCCACTGGGAGCACATGTTCAAAACTGCATGACTTGGCCTTTCATGGCTTCCATGCAAGCAAGGCCATGCTGTGCCTGCATACAAGGAAAATGAGAGAGCGAGAGATAGAGGATGCAGAGTGGACAGCGCATGAAGAAGGGTGGCCTTGGCTCCGGAGACGGGACAATTTATCCTGTCAGTTCTCACTGGTTGTGACTCTTTGCCTGATTAAAATAGGGAAAAAGGAAACAGGACCACGGTAAACACCAGACAAAAGAGCCTTATCCCAAAACGCCCAAGACAAGATAACACACTCCTCCATACCTGTGAAGGCAAAACCAGACATATGTAATTAGTGATGTGAACAGGGCTGCTGTAGGTTGCGTTGGAATCGCCTCAAATTGAGTTTCTCGTGTAATTTACATATTTTTTCCAGCTTGTAACAAGCCAAGAAATGAGCAGGGTGGGCAGCCCCCCGTGTGAGGAAGCTGCCTTAATCCATGTGTTTAGCAAGCACCATCTGCTGCTTTTATTCAGAGGGGAGTAGAAATATTTGGTTGATTAGGAAAGGATCTGTGAAGGATAGCCGCACCGTTACCATCGGTTACAAGGGACACACATGCTCAGGTCTGTCAAGCGATGCCGTGGAAAGAAGACAAACATGAACACGCACCTGCTCAAACGCATAAAGTTCACTTATGTGATCGTGTGGGACAGCTGTGTTTAAACTTTGTAACATGGTGGATGCTTTTCCTTCAGAAGATGCACATTTTTTTATGATTTTGCTCTATAATAGCTCCTTCAAACAGTTGAGGCCATGACCAGATCATGTTTTATTGGCTTCTGCTCACTGCACAACGTCTCCTTCCTCGACTCCAGGTGCGGATCTTGGCGGCCTGATGGACCTGGAGTCTTTGTACCGTGGTGTGGAACAGAGTATCAACCACACGCGAGCAGGGAGGACGCGCAGACAGAGCCCGGACAGGTCCTACAACATCGAGGTTCTGCTGGGCGTTGACGACTCAGTGGTCCAGTTTCACGGGAAGGAGAATGTCCAGAAGTACCTGCTAACACTCATGAACATTGTAAGTGGAAGATGAATACATTTCAATTATAAGGTTGAATCTTTTTCTTCAGCTGAGTTCACGGTGATGTAAACACATCTTGCACCGATTCTTAAATGCTCAGAAGTGACATTTGTTGCCTTGTTAAATGGAAAACTTTTCATTAGAGTTGAATGGGAGGCGTAGTAAGTCACAGAGAGGTCAAAGAAACAGGGTATACACACACACACACACACACACACACACACACACACACACACACGGGAAATCTCATCATATTCCGATAGAGTAGAAAGGATTACTGGCAGCTGATTGCTGGATGAGAACATGCAGGGAATTGAATCTTCATTCATTGTGTGTGTGTGTGTGTGTGTGTGGGGGGGTGTGTGTGTGTGTGTGTGTGTGTGCCCTGTGCTCTGAAGGGGCTCCTTTCATTGGGCTTTGTGTCATGTCATCAGTCATTGTGAGTGTTTTTGTGCTGCAAAAAAAAAAACCAAAAAAAACCCCAGAAAGTTGCAGAAACAGCAGGCAGTGTGCTCCAGGCCACAACAATACTTAGCCAAGCTCTCGCACTCCCAGGTGTTTCTGTTTGCATGTGTAGGTGTGCGTGTGTCGCTGTGTCGCTGAACACACGGCAGACTTTAATCTTTGTAAATGAAACCTGCGGTGATAGTAATGTTTGCGTGCATTTGTGTGTGTGCACACTTAGGCGTGCGCACGTTTGATTGTGTGCATGCTCCTGTTTGCTTTTGCTAGTATTGCGACCCACTGCGCACGGAAGCAATCTCCGACTGTTAAGCAGGTGCGAGTAGACAGCAACAAATCCTGCCTCACCTCTTTGTCTCAGCTCGGCGCTTGAGAAAGAACAAGAGCCTCGGTGCTTTCTGCCTCCCCTTTTAGATATTTGTTAGACAATACAGGAGAGGGGAATACGAACCCCTTTCGCAGCCCCTCTCTAATCTGTGGGGAAGAGATGGAGCGACAGAGAGAGATGGAGTATTTTAAACAGCGCATTCGGAATAAATTACTGACAGCCAGATAAACAGAAATAAATAAATAAGGGTTGCCTCCCACGCGTGGCATCTGGGCGACTTTCTTCTTGAAAGTTTGCTTTGCTCATTTCAGGTTGGGTGTGCTCTCTCTCTCGTTCTCTCACTGTGTCTGCTTCCCCCCCGTCTTTCCCTCGCTTTCCCAGTTGCTCAGCAGCACTGACTAGCTCTACGCTGAGCTTTTCAGCATTGTTATTCCTTCCTGGCTGCTGTACTTTTTGGTAACAAACCCTCAGCAGTGGTTGGAAAATGTGTAGGTAAAGCATGAAATGTACATGAAGTGCGTTCACGTTGAGATTTCTGGAGTTTTAGCCTGACTGCTCAACCACAGAAAATCGTCTTCTTCCCCAGTTTGTTAGAGGGAATATATTTTATTCAGGAGTGGCGTAAATTAAATGTATGTTATGCCTCATATCTGTTCTCCTTGAATATTTTTCAGAATTTTAACTCTATGTTGCATGTCAATGAAAAACAAAAACAAAAACATCTATAGGTTTTTAATATTTGGTATAAAAACATTATATTGCATGTTTCTGTGGTCATTATAAGAGAATTAAAGTGCATCAGGGTCATTTTGAACTTTCTTGCGTGTTGGCAGTATTTCTGTCTGCCGGACATCAAAGTGCTCCTGCAGTAAACTTTGCGTGTGTGTGCGCATTGGTAAATCTACCTCCCACTCATTTCCCATGTGTTTATCTCCCCTCTTCGTGTTGTTCCCTTGCAGTGGACTGCGTCTCACCGCGTGACCCTGTTCATCCTGCATGTTGCGTCTCTGCGAACATTTAAAAAGACAAAACTTGTTAATGACTCTCTCTCTAATTGTGTGGTACTAATAAGGGCCAAGGTAGTTGAGTGATGTGTTGTTCTTCATTGTGGCACAGTTTCATCCATATGCTAGCACCCAAACTGTCTGGTAGTGTTAGGCTGCACACAACGTTGTCGTAAATCGTATAAAATATGCTTTGTGCCAAATGCCAGGAGGAGGTCATCGTGAGGTGAGCCGACTGCGGCAGCGTGGTGGTGATCGATTTAGCAGCCAGTCGTGCTCTGTCTGTCTACGTGTCTCTCTCTCTCTCCAATTAATGGGACCTTTAGAGAGGTGTTGCAAAGTGTTAATCACACTTTCAGTGGATATTAATATGATGCTCATGAGCAGAGCGTGTGTGGATGAGGAAAGCACACGCGTGTTTATTTTTTGATTATGCATAATAGTACACTGAGGTGTTATTTCTGTTTAAGCATAATTTCTGTAGCGGTTCAGACCAAAGCTCCTGTAGTGAGAGGAAAGAGAATGTCATAATAATAATAATCATAATAATAACTCATAGGATGAGCTCAGAAGGAATCGTAGTCCAAGTAATGAAAGGCATCTAGTTTAGCTGGAAGTGTCACGGCTATGTGGAGTCGGGCTCGGAGCTCAAATTCTGGTTTTAATTTTGAAACATTACCATGAGTGTTGACAGAACGATGCAGAAAAGCTGTGCAATTTATGGAGCCAGGTTGTATTAGATGACTCAGTTCTGTCTCATCAGCAGCTGAGAGTGTTTTTAATGCATATTTTCAAGATAAGAAAATAGAATCTAATGACACTGTGAAAATACTCAAAACATTACAGAGTTTGCTTAATTCTAGCAATTAAAAAAATAATGAAATCCAAATAAGCCAGATTTAATAGATTTAATAGTTTTGTCATCGGGTTACATTGTTTTAGATGATGTAGGTGTGATTTTATGTATGAGGTACCAGCAGTCAACCTGCCTTAGCAGCATCACTGCTGCTCCGTCATTTTACCATCATCAGGCTCTGCAGCATGTTTGTGATAGATTAGATTTTGTGCCTGTCTGACCTTTAGTCTTTACAAGCAGTCAGACACCCGCACGGCTGGCCTTGCTGCTTCTTACAGCAAATATGTGGAACCCAAGAGGTGCCTCTACTAACCATTCACCTGAAGGGAAGGTCTGAATTCGCCAACTTGACCATGAGTGGTTTATAATGTCATTAAATGGGTGAATCCTTTTTATAGGTAAAGCTTAAGTTGGGACTTAAAGCGTTCGTGCGATTGTGCGCATAAGTGTGTGTGTGTCTCATTAGAGAGGATGTTGTGGTGTCGGGGTCACCTGGAAGTCAAATAGCCCTAATTGGCCCAACAGTTGCCAAGGAAACGGGCTGCATCAGGCCAAGCTTGAACTGACCCACCCAGTGACCATTTCAGGCAAACAAATCCAGTTTTACACACACGCTCGCACAGCGTCATTGTGTATCACTTCTTAATATGTACTTCAGCCTGCCAAGATAATGGGGGAGTGTGACAAATGTTACCAAATGAGAGACAGACGTACCAGTAGGTAGCCAGACAGGCAGGCACGATCAAAACTGCAGACACACACACACACACACACACACAGTCTCACAACGTCTGAGACAGGGTTAAACTCAAGAAACTCCATATCTTTTATTTGTGAAAAGCATTGCAAATGTATAAATGAGGGTTTAAACTATTCCCATCTGCTCCTTCATTCCATGAACAGAATGCCATTATTAAATATTATTATTAAGTGCAGTGGACAAGACTGGTGTACTTGTGTTTACCAAAGGTACAGTGAGTAGCAGAGAGAGCAAGCAGGGGGAGTAAAGCAATTTCAAACACATTAAACCATCACACCTGAAAACAGGACATTTTAAAAACACACACCAGGGCACAAGGAGCCGTGTGTTAAAGGAAGCCTGTCTATTCAGTCAGACTTACAAAAAATATTTCTTACTTATCATAAAAGATGCTCTTGCACTGCAATTAGAGTGATTATTACATAATGATTATTATTTTTCATTCAGTTTATCCAAGTAGGAAAATGAGCAGATTATGTTAACGTTTGTTGGATAAAACATTACGTGTAAAACGTAAACAGAATACACTGCAGGGCGTCATTTAAACATTTATTGCTGCTGCTTAATTGTGTCACTGTCAGGCTGTGGCTGCATTGTGTTTCTGATTGATTAGATTTTGTGCCTGTCTGACATCCAGACCCGCATTATTATACAAGCACACACACACACGGACAGCTGGAAATGCTGTGTCTGGGCCGTCTTCCTGTAGATACCTGTGACCCGGGAGGCAAACAAAACAAACAACTCTCTGGATGTTAACTATTAAACATATTGCTGGGTTGTTTAACACAGCTTTCTTGCTTATGGTCTGTATGTCTTGGGTATTTGTGTAGGGTACAGACTGGGATTCTCTCGGGAAGGATTACTCCATTGGATTTTTCCTTATGCTGGTATTTCCAGGGTTACTTTGCGTGTGGAAAGCAGTGTTGGGTTTCTCCGTTTTTTCCTCTCTTATTCTCGCCACAGCTCTTTTTTCACTTGTTGTCTACGAATGCGTTGTCTCCAGGATTTCACTTTCTCACTTTGCCTCAGTGTGTTCAGCTTCTTTCCCTATGACTGTGTCTCTATTCATAGTGTTCCTCAACTTTCTTTTGTATGTCTTATGTGTCTGCAGTTTTGTTGCTCGTCGCTGCACCTCTGTGTGTGTATGTTAGTGTTACTTGTGTGTCTGTGTCAGCCATCTCATTATGGCTGTCTGTTTTTACATCCCTTTGCCTCATTAGCCACCACATACAGCCACTGAGGACAGCAGGCCTTAACTGCAGCACCAATACAGGCCCCCACTTCTCTGTGTTTGTGTCTTCAGTGCTCGTCTGTGCTGCGTCTGCCTTCTCACACATTACCTTCTATCCTTGCATTAGGCTCTTTTATTCCTTTGCATCTGTCTTCCTTCGTCTCTGCGCCATCAGTGCTCATGGGAAACTGAGTTCCTTGCACTCTCTGCACCTTCGCATTCCCTTGATTTTATCCGCTACGCTCTCTGTGTGCTGTGCTTTGCTCGTGCTTCATTGTTTTGTGTTTCACTCTGCTCTGTCGGTTAAACCAACTTAAACCAAAATGTTTTTAATCTGCATCAAATGTTGTTGTTGTTCCTGGTTAATATGAAAATGAATTCATACGCCAAGCACAATGGGGGGTTACTGTAGTGTCTAATTTCATTATGGAAAAGAAGTGCAGGCCATTTATCTAAAGAACGAGTTTGACATTTTGGGAAATTCAATAATTATAGCAGTATTGATCTTCTCAGCAAAGAGGCGAATGAGCATATTTCCCAGGATGTCTGACTATTCCTTTGGCATTTTATTAACATTTATAACTACAGATTTAGACTCGTAGGCTTGTGAGCTTCTAGTTGGACGCACAGTTTGTACAGTATCTGTCAGATTTCTTCTTACCTTTAACCTGTTTTCTTCTGTGCGTGTGCTTTGTTTTGTTTTCCCGTCTCCAGGTGAATGAGATCTACCATGACGAGTCTTTGGGAGCAAGGATCAATGTGGTGCTGGTGAGGATTATCATGCTGGGTTATGGAAAGGTAGGACATGAGTTCTCCTGAACGCTCAGCCGAGATGCACACCAGTGTTTTCTGCTACATTCACTTAAAGCACAACCAAGCGCTGCACACATTCATAAACAAACAAAACAGGCAAACACACACGCACACTCATCAGCACTCACTGATGCCCGGAGTCTGTTATTCCAGCGGACTGAGCAAAAGAGGAACTAAAAGCATGCGGCATCCCAGGGGAGTGTTTTCAAGTCGCACGCCTTCACAGTTCAGCACCAAAGCACACAGAAACTCTGTCCGTTATGCAATCAGCCTTTCTCCCAGTAGGCTGCTGCACAGAATCATGGGAAGTCCAGGCAAAGATAAACAATCAATGATAGCCCTCCCTCATTCATAAAGAAAGAGACCGGACGACGAGTGGAGCCTTGTCTTCCTCACTGTAACTCTATCTTCCTGTTTGTGTTAAAATGAGGAAGGAGAGAAGGACTAGAGGAGAGAGGAGTGAGAGATAAAGCAAAAGATGGCGGAGGAGGGCAGGGATTACCCCACAGGCTGATATAAATGATTTCATTGCTGGATGGGTGCTTTGTGATGCGGTTATGCTACTGTAGCCATATCTCTTCCTCTCATCTCTACATGTCTACAGCCTCAGTGGAGCAAGAAACACACACGCACACACTCCTACATTGGTCATTCTGGACCAGTCCCTATGCAGCTTGAGCCAAAGCTCTGGCTGTCCATCATCCCCAATTACCGTGGCAACAGAGCTGCACCCAGACAGCCTGCAGATTGGCTATGTGACCCTGAATGCAGGCACACCCATACGCCCACACCTCACACGCACTGTCCAACGCAACATAAACATTACGGACAGTAATATACAAGATCAGCAAATACACTGAGACACACGCACACAAGCACCTGATGAACGCGAGAAGGCACACGTGCGTGGTGCACTCTGAACACCGTCTGAGTGGCGCAGGCTTCACACTTCATCATGTGTGCAGAGGCAGGCCATATGTCTTCACTGCAGCACAGTCACACTACGCACACGCCTCACTGTTTGATTCAGCTGTGCATTGTGCATGTGTGAAAACCGCGAGGAAACGTTGAATCCAAGGCAAAAAAGAGATGGAAAGACTTGTACAGCAGCCTCTAACGAGGGAAAGGGAGGAAGAGGAGAGCGATCTTAATGAGGAAGCACCTAGGAGGTGAAGGTGAATGTAAGGAAACAGCAGCATTTGGGTGTCTTATGAATTTAATCATTAGCAAATATGTTATTATTGGACATGCTTTTGAGTCTTAGCTCATTAATAGACAGCTCTGTGTTTAATGCCATGTTTATTATTTAAATCATCAAGATTACACAAGCCTCAGTATTATTATGTGAGTAATGTGGATCCCTTGGAGTGTGTTTGTGTGTACAAGTGTGTTGTACACCTCAGCAATTTGCAAGATGTGCTGACAATATAGAACATTGTGACGCTGCCCCCTACAGGGTTGAGTTAACTGTTGTACCAGAGCTGAAACTCAGTAGTTCACTGTTTTCACTCTTTACCTCTGTGTGTGTGCGCGTCTCTTCTTTTCTTTACAGTCCATGAGTCTGATTGAGCTGGGGAACCCGTCTCAGAGTCTGGAGAACGTTTGTCGCTGGGCCTTCCTGCAGCAGAAGCAGGACACGGGTGACGCCGAGTATCACGACCACGCCATTTTCCTCACCCGCCAGGAGTTTGGCCCCACGGGCATGCAGGGTAACAAAGATACAAACAGAACGTCCAAACTGCATGATCATCTTTTTGAGGACCGTAAGCCTGCGGTGCTGATAAAAAACACGCCTCCTCCCTCCTTTTTGCCTCATACAGCTACATAGTGCCCTGTGGGTTCGGTGGTTGGTGGTTTTCGATGCAGCAGAGTGCAGGCTAACAGGCAGGCCCTAGGGAGAGGCCTCTAAAGGCAGTGGCCTAGCTATCCAGAAGCCCTTCATCTGCCCTTGCGCTCAGCCTTCAGCAGCCAAAAATCAATACGCAGAGCGAGGCCAGCCACAGCTCCACAATTACAGGCAGCATGGGATAGACTAGCACGCAGGGAGCTGCAGGTTGGCATATGTCGAGGTGGCAGGCGACAGTTCCAGCGTCAGGACTGGACTCTCACACATTTGTATGTGTGCGTGAGTAACGTTTAAGGGTCAGTGGGCAGCAAGTGGACACCCGATATAAATGCAGACCGGATAAGTGGACATACATGGAGAGGACGGGGTTTGTGTTAGATGAGTGTACAAACTTTGAATAATTGTGTTAAACATTACAAAAGACAAACAATACAACATAAATAACGATTTATTTGAATTGAGTTGTGTTGCAATTGAACATTAGAGTTTTCCACTGCTTATGTTTCACAAAAGGGTTTGTCTCTCGCTCTGGTTGCCCTAGGTTACGCCCCGGTGACGGGCATGTGCCACCCAGTAAGGAGCTGTACTCTGAACCACGAGGACGGTTTCTCCTCTGCCTTTGTGGTGGCGCATGAGACAGGCCATGTGTAAGTGGATGTCTAGGCCTGTCTTCAGGACGGACGGACAGACAGAGACCTTCTTCCTCACACACCCATGTCACTGCCTTTAACTCTTTCCTGTCGTCTTTTTTTCTGCAGACTGGGGATGGAGCACGATGGGCAGGGGAACCGCTGTGGAGACGAGGTCCAGTGGGGTAGCATCATGGCTCCACTGGTTCAAGCTGCCTTCCACCGCTTTCACTGGTCCACATGTAGCAAGCAAGAGCTGGGACGCTACCTTCAGTGAGACACACACTCACAGTCACACTGTAGAATGTGATGTTTGTGTCGGTGGAGGTCAACTGAGATTGATCAGTCAGTATGATGGAGAGGAGTAGAGCTAATTCCATCTGAAGTTATGGTATGATAATGGTTTTTGAGGAGAGAAAGCCCAGGTTTTAAGGTCAGGAATCCTTTAAATATTTGCTCAAATGCATTATAAAGACTTGTTCAGGTAAGATTGCAGATTTGAAGTTGAATAAGTTTGCTAGCTTTTGAATGGGATCATGTAAGTTGTTCTTAGTTGCTAAACTCAGTTTGTAACTGACCAATGACATCATTAACTTGTTGAACATTCAAATCTCACAACGCGTCTTGCAGCTCCTATGACTGCCTCCGTGATGACCCCTTTGAACACAACTGGCCTTCACTGCCTGATCTTCCTGGTTTGTACTACTCCATGAATGAACAGTGTCGCTTCGACTTCGGCGTGGGCTACACAATGTGCACCGCGGTAAGACACCTCCGTAGCCTGGACCTTACTAACATAGCTAGAGTCTACTAACACCTACTGATGATATCAACCTTGTGACTGACAGAGGCAGTTTGTGTAGCAACTGTCATTGTGCTTTCAAGCGTTTTGGGCTGTAATTTTCCTGTAGTCAACTGTGTGCGGCGCTGACATGTGCATTACCTCAGATCCACACTGTAATGAACTGCTGGGTTTGAAATCCTGTTTTATTTTCAGCTGATGGGTTGTGATGGTTTACAGTTTTCTGTGTTAATGTTAATTTAATTTAAGAAAACCAACCTGATACCACACTGGTCTTACACGAACTAGTCACAGATACAAACACAAAACCTCACACACTAGACAACCTTTGCTTTCCTGCAGCATTGCACCATGCACCAGGCATCTTACACCAGTTCACCCTCACCTCTCTGCTCTGCGACTGTGAAGACCCTGTGGCACATCATTGGGAACCTGTTGCTTGTTAAGGGGCATGTTTAGGCACTTTGCACAAATTGCTAGATTACCCTCTGTTCTTTTGTCAAACCCATTCCCCTCAGCTACAAAAGGTGGGCCCGACAGCACCGCAGGTAAGGTAGCCCCACATGTGGCCCGTCATCTTCTTTTCCTATTTGTCCTCTGAAGTCGTAATTGTGTGTAACGTTGCTCCTTACTTTTCGTTTTTACTGTACGTTGTTGCTCTGTTCTACCCATCATCATATGTTGGACGTTGGTCTGCAGGATTCTAAAATGCTCACATCTCAAGAGAAAACAGTCAGTGAAGGTGTGGATATTAATACTGACGTAAAGGTAGTGGAAAGGTTTATTTGCAATCTGGTTCTGTGATCTTTGCCTTGTTGAGGGTTAAAGTTTAAATTTTTGTTGGAAACGTTTCAGTCCTAAGATATTGTGGCTTAAAGGATGGGAGTGCAGCGATCTGTTCAGTTACTTGGTATTAACACCAAATACTGTATACACAAGCCCCAACAAACAAGGGGACACATAATGACTGATTGGTATCTCTGACATTTGACAGATTTGGTTTTATTCTGTAATGAACGGTAATGAATAAATCAGTCCCTTCCCTTTTTATATGTAGTTACAGTGTTAACATTTTTCTGACTAGTTCCACACTAGTTTCTAAACATCAGAGTTTGATAAGCATTTTACACAACAGTTTTCGTTTGCTTTTCGTAAATCTTATTGGTCCTAGGGTTACATCGGCTCTCCAGCTTAGGGCAGGGTGCATCCCATCAAAAGCCATGGTAAACCTGGCCCAGTGGCTGTACTGGTTCGGCAGCACCACACACTGACTCTTTTCCAAATCTGTATTAAATCACCGCAGCAGTTATGTAGCCAACTACAAACAAATGGAAATGGCTGGAAACATTTCTTTCCTGTCCAAAGGGAAAAATCTGTTTAGCTTTTAGGATCCTCCAGTCTGATATCATTGGTGATTACCTGCCACGGCGTAGGCATATGTGGTGAGTCTCTTGGGGTCATGGTAGAGAAGTGTGGGGAAAGGAAGGAGGAGGGCAGGGCTCCACTGCAGGTCATTGTGGGAATCCTCATCAGAGGTTCATATCAGCCAAAAAAAGAAGAATTTGGTCATTGATCAGTGTCCAGGGGAATTTTAGAGGTCACTGAGGACTCACTTTGTAGCCTTTCACCCTTTTGCCCTCTGACCTCCCTTGTGACCTAATTAAAACCATAGGCTGTCTCATTTCTCCTCTTTCTCTCACACTCGTTCTATCTATTTCAAGCTCTCTCTCTCTCTCTCTCTCATCCTTTGGTTTGCATGACTGGCTGTGTATCTCAGTGGAGCGTAGTGTGCAGTGCAGTGACACAGTGGAAGGGTTGGTGGTGTTCTCGTAATAATAGTGTTTTGTTATATTATTGTTGTTTTCTCTCTCCTCATCTCTCTTTTATTACTGGTTTTGAGTCTCATTCCTGCTGTTTCATAATGGTTGATTTGTGTTATGAAGGTCAGTCTGTTAGTGTTTATGTCAGGGCTTCTCATTGTAAGCAGGACTCTCTCTGTTCCCCCAGTATCGCCCATTTGACTCATGTAAGCAGCTGTGGTGTAGCCACCCAGACAATCCCTTCTTCTGCAAAACCAAGAAAGGGCCGCCCATCGATGGCACTATGTGTGGAGATGGGAAGGTACTACCAACGGTTTGTCTACGGCACAAATAATGTAACTGTATCCAAATAGCAACTGTATTTTGTGTTATTGGCCTGTTGCAGCATTGCATTAAAGGTACCTGCATGTGGTTGACCCCTGACCTCATCAAGAAGCAAGATGGGAGCTGGGGTTCATGGAGCGAGTTTGGCCAGTGCTCCAGCACCTGTGGTGGAGGAGTACAGTTCCGCACACGCAAATGTGATAATCCAAGGTGCGTTTGTCAGCGTGGATCTGTCATTATACTGTAACACGATGTGAGTTTTTAATGAAATGACGTTTAGGCGACCCTGTGTCTGGTACTGACTCATTTGGCAACACATGAAAATATTCTCGTATTATCTGCCCGAATCCCTTTCAGTCCAGCCAAAGGAGGACGCTCTTGTACGGGGAAACCTCACCAGTTCCAGATGTGCAACACCAATGAATGTGAGGATATCTACAGCGACACACGAGAGGAGCAGTGTCGCTATTGGGACTCTCGCTTTGAATACAGGAGCAAACATCACCACTGGATGCCTCATGAACACCCAGAGCGTGAGTACTCAGCGATAGACACAGGGAGGTGCAGCCAGAGACTGTGTGACGACAGAGCCTGGCCTACGTCAGAATTCTGAATGGTCCAATCTGAGCAAAATGTGAAAAAAGGAGGACGTGCACTTCTAACGTACATAGAAATGGACCAGAATGTCTGAAAAGTGGATTTATATATAGGTTATGTTGTGGTCGTTGGCATCTGGCTGGACGGCTGAGGTACGACTACACCCTCTGACAAAACACCCCATGTGTTTATATATCGCTTTGAAAACATTCTTCTTGGAAACTTGGTGTCTTTTTATTCTTTACCCACTGGCTGAATTACACTGTTTGCAACCAGCCTGCTTGCACTTTTTTCCATCGTTACGTGTGGATCTCTGCAAGTCCAGTGCTAGTCGCTAATACACATCCAGCCGTCATCCAAATAAAGGGCAGTACTAGATAAAACCACGATGCTGTTTCCATATCAAATTGAAGGTCATGCTACGCACACTCAGCTAAGAAGGGCTATGTTAATTGTTTTTCTCAGTTGTTATCATTTCTAAAGGCCATATTTTTCAGGCTTTCAGGTTACTTGTCTGTGAGTGTGCAGCCGTGTGTGTGTGTGTGTGTGTGTGTGTGTGTGTGTGTGGGAGTGGAGGGGAAAAAGTGAACAGGGATGTGAAATCGAATTCCATTCATGGCGTGTCATCTCCTGAGGTCCGGAGAATGTGAGAATGTGACAAAAGGAGAGTGTCTGCGCCGTGTGAAATTGTAGTATTCGTTTAAAAAAGTGTGGCAGCTTTTTTTTTCTCTCTCTCTCTATTTCAGTCTTTTGCTGAGTCAGCAGATGTACTGTAAACTGCCCTTGAGCAAACAAATAGCAAGCGTAAGGCTGACCTGTGTGCGTGACAGCTTGATCAGCTGGTTGGAGGGATTCGTCATCAGACGGACACAGTGCACCACACAGGAACAGATATGTCTCTCTGAAACCACAATTTACTCCCTCACATGTACAAGTCATCCACACTGTGGGCACTGATGGGTGCGTCTAAACACAGCAGAGAGCAGCGTGTATCAGCCAGTGGAGACGCACATAATTCATCAATGCTAACCCTGTGTGTGAGAAGGTCAACATGGGCCTTTCATTTATTTTTCATTCTCATTTATTATAGCGTCAGACCACGCTGAAGGGGATTAATATAGTACATAGTCTATGTGCATTCTCTGTCCAAGATGACAGAAATTTACCACCTCTACAGTAGCGTCTCCCGCCTGTTTGTTGGTGTTGCGGTACCAGAAAACAAGGTCTTTGGCTTATGTCCATTTGTAATAAACGTGATGAGGTGGGAGTGTTCGTTCTGTCTGGGCTTAACTGCCAGGTTTTGTCTCTAGAGGCTCGTGCAGTTGTAGCATGAGTCACACAGACGCCAACTCTTATTGAGAAGATGAAAAATGGTCACGTGCTTGCTGTAAAGACGTAATTATCAGACCATAACACGGAAGAGTTTGTGTGACAATCATTTTGATGCACGTCCTTTTTTTCTCACAGCTGACAGGCGCTGCGACTTGTTTTGTCAGTCCAAGGAGACACAAGATGTGGTCTTTATGCAGAGAATGGTCCGTGATGGAACGCGGTGCTCGTACAAGGACCCACACAGCGTATGCGTGCGTGGGGAGTGTCATGTGAGTGGCGTTAACATGCATCCAATAAGAACAGGACATTAGCGTGGCCAGCTCTGCTTGAACCTTGTATGTTTTCATGAACAGAAAGTGGGCTGCGATGGTGTTGTCGGCTCCTCAATGCAGGAGGACATGTGTGGAGTGTGTGGAGGTAACAACTCCACCTGCAAAACCTATGAAGACACCATCACACGTCCTGCCAAGAAACGAGGTGATTGTATACGTTCAGAATCGAGGGCTTGGCTCCATTTGTGTAGCACTTTCTACTGTCCACATACATGCAGTGTTTTTCCCAGTGGTTTTTATGAGCTCGACCTTCCTTTTCTGAATTCCCTTATGTTCAGCTAAAAGTCTCCCTCTAGAGGCAGATTAGTACTATTGTCTAAAAAAAGCAAACAATTCCCAGAATCGGTCTTTACTCTGTCTGCAAGGATTATTACAATGTCTTTTCTAGTTTAGTCGAGAATTGATATCATAGTTTTATGGATGTTCATTGTGACCTAAACATCTGCTTCATTTCAGGTTTTCGCAGACTTCTTGAAATCCCCAGAGGGGCGAGACACTTAATGATCGAAGAGCAGAGGGCGACCGCTCACATGTTCGGTATATGACACGTTATTTTTCCTGTAGGCGTTTGCGTGTCCATGTCCTGGTGATGCTTGTGACGCCTTGTGTGTCGTGTAACTAGCGGGTGTTTGTCGTCATTCCACAGCTGTGAAAAACATGGCATCAGGGCAGATTTTCATAAACGGGGAACATGATAGCCCAAAGTCACGGTCGGTCATAGAGAAGGGCACTGAGTGGGAATATCAGATCGACCATGACAAGGAGACCCTTCGGACCACCGGCCCTCTGCGACACGGAATTCTGATCATGGTAAAGACAATTGTGCTGAATGTGGCTACACAGGACTTAAAGAACACAGAATTTAAAAATAGACAAATGCGACACAGGAAATGTGTTTTTTTCACCGATTTCATGTCTGTTTGTAGATTAATCTAAATGGAGATGAGGACGTGTGTTTGTCCTATAAGTACACAATGAACATGGACAGCGACTTTGCTATTCTGAACAACATGGTGGTGGAGGACAGCGCCTACGAGTGGGCCCCAAAGAGATGGTCCTACTGCTCCAAGTCCTGTGGTGGAGGTATGGCACCGCTGGAACCACACTTTGAAATCACCTGTGGGCATTTCTCACACATTGTCTTTTCACATCTTCCATCTCCTCCTGCTGTGTAGGGATGCAATACATGCGATATGGCTGCAGGAGAAAAGTGGACAGTAGGATGGTCCACAAGAGCTTCTGTAACGAGTCCAACATGAAGACAATAGAAGAATCAATCAGAGACTGCAACCAGAAGCCTTGTCCTCCACCTATGTATGCAGCCTATTACATGTCCCCAGCTGTAAAAGTATTATTTGGGAAATCGTACAAAACTGCCTTATAGACGACTTCTTCATCTTCTGTGCTTTCTCCTTTGCTTCAATACTGTAACCTTGCATCCGTGATGTTTTCCAGCTGGGTGACAGGGGAGTGGCAGAATTGCAGTAAGCCATGTGGGAAGACGGGCATGCAAGTCCGCTCGGTCAGCTGCGTCCAGCCGTTAGACGACCACACCAGACGCTCCATCCACAATAGATACTGCAGTGATGATCGGCCTGACTCCCGCAGACCCTGCAACCGAGACCCCTGCCCAACCCAGTGGCGAGTCGGGCCGTGGTCGCAGGTACGTTGGCTCAGCATGGGTGCATCAAAGGTAGAAGACGATCTCTGACCATCAAGGATTGTTGCAGGGAAATGCCTGTTTTCAAACTGAAGCTTTTCTCAGACATCAAGTGTTCCTCAGAACTGTGTTCTTGGCACACGTGACAGGCTTCTGGGAAACGGATCATCTTCACTTACAGTAAAACAAAGATGATGTTTATAAAACAGCTGCGGCCTTAAAGTGCTTCAAATGTCTTTGTATTGCCTTTGTCCTTTTATAACAGTGTGGTTATGACTGTGTTTGTGACTCCAGTGCTCGGTGTCATGTGGTAATGGGACCCAGCAGAGACAGGCTCTGTGCAACACCAGGGACAACACCATCGGTCTGTGTCTGGACAGTAAGCCAGATACCATCAGAGTGTGTCGCATGGATCCATGTCCCAGTGAGCTACTGCCCATGCATTAACCGCATTATGAAGATTATTTTACACAAAAACATTATACAAAACCTCATTTCAGTCACCTTGGCTAACCCATCACTCCCCCTCTGTCTCTGCAGGGGGCTCGTCTGACGTCAACAAGAACGGCAACATCCTGATCCAGTGGCTGTCCCGTCCTAACCCCAACTTCCCAAAGATCTCATCACGTAAAACCTCCCTCTATAGTTCCCAGCCGGGCCTCCACAGCGGCAGCCGCAGCTGCATGTCTGTCCTCTGCTGGGCCTTGCCTATCTCTGTCCTCCTGTCTCTGCAGGGCCGGCCTCGGCTGGCCCCCTGACCCGCCCCTGTCCCAAGCCCTGTGCCTGTGCCCACGCCCGTGAGCGAGTGGCAAAGCTTTTGCTTCTCTTTTTGGGGGGGTGTTGTCTCTCTCTTTGTGTCTGAGACGGCTCTGACTGGGGGAGGTCTCTGGCTCCTGTGTGTGCTAGTTGGTTCTCTCTTGCTCTGTCTCTCACTCTCTATCTCTCTCTCTCTCCTTTGTGGAGCATTGTGTTGTAACCGCTGGCCAGTCGAAAACTCAAAAGATCAACAAAAAATGTGATGGCAAAAGTATTCGAAGTGGCAACGCAAACCGGTTTTCATTGACACGTCCTGAGATGTGTTGACGAGCCGTTCATGTGTGGGGGGGGCCCCCCTTTGCATTTGGCGGCCATGTTTTGCGCAAGTTAGCTGCGTGTTGTCATGGGTTACTCCTGAGATGCAGCTGCGCTTTGTCTTTTTGTAGCGCACTGTCATTGTGGGGAGAAACAGGTGTGAAAATAAACAGAAAAGGTATATAAATATCTATATAGAAAAAAAAAAGTTTTAAAAAATATGAAAGCTTTATTGTGAATGTGATCTTGTCACAATGAGGACATCTTTGCTAAAGTGCTCATCTGACATCCTGGTTTCATTTGGAGATGAGAATGGTCTTGTTCTACTTTCCATTCTCAGACTGACAGGAACTCAGCACAGAAACAGGAAGTAACACAAGTAAACACTTGGATTTTTTGGGGGAGGGAACCGTGAGGTGAAGTCTGTAAGTCAATTAAAAAAAATAAAACACAGGGTAGTCTGACCGCTTGAGGTTGCTTCCCATTTCACCTCATCATCAGCCATCCTCTCTTTGACTGTTACAATAAAGTTCAATAAATGCAGCTTATTTGTGCTTGCAGACTTTAAACAAAATACATCTATAAATATATTTGTATTTATATATACCTATAAATCTAAATCTATATGAGTAACAATAATATTAATAATGTTTTACCATGAATAAGCTGTAGCTTATTTGGCTAAAACCTTTGGACTGCTATTGATCGCATAGATCCTTGACTGTTACGTGTATTTTTTTATTGATTTTACATGAATACAGATGAATATTTAATAAAGGTAAAGTGTTGTGGGGGGGAAAGGGTCAGATCTATATTATGCAGGACTTGGTCAGTTAGATGCCTCTCCATTCTCTCAGATGGATCAGTGGTTTGCTGTCGCTTCTTGTTTTCTTTAAGGATAGGATCACGTTTAGTGTCATGCACATCTGCATTCATCTCCTGGTGTGTGTGTGTGTGTGAGTGAGAGAGAGAGTGTGTATATATCTATATCTATATTTATATAGGTATAGATATAGCTTCAGTCTGAGTGTGTGTATGTGTGATTGTGGTTACATGCGTAGTATGGTAGTATATACTGTTTGCAAGCTTAGGTGAGTGAAAGTTGCTTCAGTCCAAGTGTGTGTGTGTGTGTGTGTGTGTGTGTGTGTGTGTGTGTGTGTGTGTGTGTGTGTTTGTGCGTGTGTGTGTGGGTGCGTCATCACTCGGGCTTTTACACATTGCAATCAGATACAGAAATACCTCATAAACCTTGATTTGAGAGCGTCTGATGATTTCATTTTATTTTGATGAACATTAATCACATGAACAATGCCTTATCTTGGATTGAATGTAATGGCATTTATCTGTGAAAGAGATGGCTTTACTCATTCAAAGTTTCACTCGGAATAGAGGCAGCTTCAAACCAACTTAACAAACTCACACCCGCCAACCATCAAACCTACCAAGGTGACGTTGGGCTAATGTCCAACTGCTGGGAAGGGTTTACAAAGGGCCTAGGGTACTGACACACATGGCATCTAGGAAAAAAAACACTTCAGACTTGTCATTGTATTGTGAACACATATTTCTGTTGTGACTATGTAGCGAGCTGTCCAAGGTTTCCTTCTGCTGGAGTTGGACTGTATGAGACCAAGCCAGACCTAGCAGTGCGATACTGTAAATAACATTGGTGTTGACTGTATTTAATAATGTTCATGACTGTTATCTTCTTCTATAATATTCTATACTATGGGTAACTGTTTTGTGGCTTCACTGGCCTGCTGCGTGGGGCTGGCTAACGTTCGACTGACGTTGAAGAAACATTCAGATGGACTACGTGCACTGCGTCTATATGCACTTTGATTTATCAGGGAAATTTTATTAATGTTTTGTAAATGTTTCATATGACACTTAATGTGCCATTCCAGTTTTTACATCATCATTGAAATTATGTATTTTATTTAAGCAGCAAATATCATTTATGTACTTCATGTTTTGTTTCTCAATCGATAAACAGATTGACTGGTTGATTTCCAAGTAATGAAGTGTTTTACCAAAGTGACTGTGAACTTGTAACTTTCGATACAGTTGAATTATTTTTCTTAAGAAAAGAATATATCTATATATTGAGCTGGGGGGGCGTACATCTCATTGTTTCAGTTCCTGTCATTCTCAACAGCAAAGTTGTATCAATAAAAATGTTTTAAAAAGTGCGACCCTTCTCTTACTAGGAATGCTAGAGTCAGAGAAAATCTTAAACATTGCTATTTTTACTGTTATGTCACAAAAGGCAAAAGATGCACACCTCAAGCGATGGCAACACAGAGCTGCATGAGCAGGAGGAAGCCAAAATTAGATGTTTTTGATAAGAAATTCAGACTTGAAAAACGGTTATATTTAAACCTCATGACTGGCAACACTTCCTTTTCTCTTTCAGTTGCTCTGGACTAATCTTTAAACTGCTCTTGATGTTTGGGTTATTCTTCCTCTTCCTTGCTGCATTTTCTGCTAATGGTCTGTCTTTTCTAGCCAACACACACACACACACACACTCACACATGTGCATATTTACTAACATGCATACAGAGACGACTGCTAAATAACACTGAGCATTTGTCCATCAGTCCGCACAGCCCTAGAACAGTGTCTACCCCTGGCTGCACCCAGTCTCAGTTCTCTATTCTCTCCTTCACAGGCCAACGTTGTCATGGAGACCGCTCCGTGTTCTGTCGTATGCAGGTGCTGATGCGCTACTGCTCTCTACCGGACTACCGCCGCATATGTTGCAAGACCTGCAGCAATGTCAGCGTCACAGAGCTTCTTTCCAACTCCACCTCCAAGCCCACCCCCATCACTCCCTTACATTCCAGTGTTTCAGCTCCTTCATCAGCCAACAATCTCACATCTGGCTTTACCACTATCCTGCCCACGAAAGCTTCAGTCGCCACCATTTCAGCATCTCCAAATCCTTGGACCATCACTCATTCTCCAGCCCTCAGCCCTCTGGTTCCCCATTCCACCGTAGCCTCTCTCAGCTCCACAGACGTAATCACCACTCATCCAACAGCTGCTACAAGTGCTCCTGTCCGCTCTACTTCATTTCCCATTGCCACAACATCAGTTAATATAACGTCTCCTAGTGTCACTGCTCCTCCCCTGCCTGTCCCAGACACAAACAAAAGCCCAGATCTACACTTACAGAGCACAGCACATAGTCCAAACACAGCTGGTATGATTACTGAAAAAGATCTTCAAACTGTAACCAGTCCAACAATGGTGTATCCAAGAGAAAGCAGCACAAAAATAGACAGCCCACCGAAATCCAAGCCAAAGAGACCCCCCAAAAAGCAGATTTCACCAAAGATAAACCCAAAAGTGAATACTGCATCAAAGAATACTACAGTAAAAGATCCAAATGCAAATCCAAAAAAGAATATTCAGTTTAACAGCAATACTAAAAAGAATTTACCAGAAACCTCCAAAATGAAAACTCCAGTAAAACTTACTCCCAAAAAGATTATACCAGGAAACACAACTCCCAAAAAGACTACTCCAAAAACCATAGCTCCCAAAAAGACGACTCCAAAAACCATAGCTCCCAAAAAGACTACTCCAAAAACCATAGCTCCCAAAAAGACTAGTCCAAAAACCATAGCTCCCAAAAAGACTACTCCAAAAACCATAGCTCCCAAAAAGACGACTCCAAAAACCATAGCTCCCAAAAAGACTACTCCAAAAACCATAGCTCCCAAAAAGACTAGTCCAAAAACCATAGCTCCCAAAAAGACTACTCCAAAAACCATAACTCCCAAAAAGACTACTACAGGAAACAAGACTTCTAAAAAGACTACTCCAAAAACCATAGCTCCCAAAAAGACTACTCCAAAAACCATAGCTCCCAAAAAGACTACTCCAAAAACCATAGCTCCCAAAAAGACTACTACAGGAAACAAGACTTCTAAAAAGACTACTCCAGACAACATTAAACCCCAAAAGGTTATCCCAGATAGAATAACTGCAGACAGTGTAACTCCCAAAAATAATAGCATAGACATGAAAACTCCTAAAAAGACTAGTCCAGACAAAGTAACTCCAACAAGGACTATTCTACACAAAGTAACCCCTAAAAACAATACTCTAGTGAAGACTACTATTGAGAAAAAAACTAAACCTGCACCTAAAAAGGAGGTTTTATCAAAGGCCGGTACCAAAATGACCATGGAGCCAAAGACAACAAAGGCCAAACAAAGTCTAACAAAGACAACCCCCTCAAGAAAAGTCAAACTAGAGCTTAAAATGGTCACAAACTCCCAGGTCAAAGTTGATCAGAATAAGACCCCACAGAACAAAAAGCCAAAAAAGAAGACAGTTCAAACCTCATTTTATTACACCACAACTCCATCCCTGTTTAAAAGCCCAGAACCATCAAGATTCAAGATGAACTTTACTCCCACTAATTCCTTTAGCCCTAAAGTATATGGAACAACAGCAACATCTCCTTTTCGTGAATCAGAAACCAGTGACACAGCAGCTGTGGATGAAACTCCACTGTGGCACCATGAAAGCACAGACAATGGGGGGACAACACCCAGCCCTTTGCATGATGCTGTAACACCCATTGAAGCCATTGGGTTTGATGCTGTTACCAGTGGAACCACACCATTTGATGATGTCACGGCAACCAGCGGGGCTATTATCAGTGGGGATGACCACACTGTGTCTTACAGTGATGTGGACACCGGGGTGTTTGACCACAGCCTCACCATGGTGATTCCCACCGTCACCAGTGAGGATATGGGAAGTCTGGCCTCCTCACCCTGGTTGGATCTTTCAGAGTACATCCCTGTTGGCGTTCCCTCGACAAACCCAGACCCAGCAAACACCTCACCTGCCACCACCTTCACTTCAACAACAGAAAAAGCAGATATCACAACAACCACAAGCTCCACGGTGAGACCTCAAGGAGGAACCGAGGAGAGAGAGAACAACTCCATAGACATCTTATATAACAGGTTCGTCAACGCGGACAATGATGTCTCTCAGAACAACCTGATCCCAAAACGGCGGGTTAACCTCGGAGAAAGGACCAAGAACAAACGGATTCAAGAGCTTCTTGAGGAGAAGCGCAATTTTCTCCTCCGGATGAAGAGAGAGCATACAACACAGTAGACCAAGCCTTCTGTTCTCTTACAGATGACCAATGTTGTTTCCTGGTTAAACCCCTCTTAGTTGCTGTGCTCAGGCCTCACGCCTTTGCACACAAAACTACAATCACTACAATCAGGGCTGTTTCACAGAGACCACGTATGTTGGCCAAATGTTGCTTTATTCACTGAGTGCTTTTAGAGTACCGGTACACACTGTTTCAGATTTGAAGCAAATTGTCTCACGTGTGTAAACACATGTATTTACTGTGACTAACACCAAGCTTATCCCTCCAAACCACTCACAGTCATGACTGAGATAAGATAAGATTGCGTAGACTGTTGTTTGTAAAATGCTATTTTCCATACTGGCAACAAAGGACCACCTAAAAACCAAGTCTAATTTAATACTACAGCCCAGGACTGCAGTTCATTTACGCCAAACAGATATGAATAAAAATGTCTCTTTGCCCAGTGGCCACTACTCTAACCACTATGCAGGCTGAAGCATTTTAAGCCGTGTGCTGATGCCAGACAATCTGAAAGTCAAAGTCTCCCTTTCCTTTAATGAATGAATGAATTGTTAAAGTTGATACAACTTGAATAGAGGGACTGTTGGTGCCAATCAGGCTGAACAACAACGAGTCAGACAGGAAGAAAGCCTGCACCCATGCAAGCAAATATCTGCATGGGCTCCTGTTTTTCTGGAAGTTCAGATGTAAGGGACTCTTGGTGCTTTATAGATATTGATGATATATTATGATATCAAGTTACGTTTAAAGATAAAATTATTGAAGAGAAAGTTTTGTTTACCTTTTTAACAGTGTAGCTATGGTGCTTTTCTTGTCGGTGCTGCTAAAAGCAATGTCCCTCATTTGTTATGTAAAATAAACATAATCTATCATGTCTATCAGCAGCGAAGCTTCGAGGGCCTGTATAGTTTCTTCTAAATGTTTTATATTGGTACGTCTTAACTTGCAATACCTGCAAAAACACCTATGGATTTTTCTGTATGATACATGTACATATGAAAAAGAGCTTAATGTTTAATATTTATTAAAGTTTACACTCCTGTGGTATTTTGCAAATTCACAGAGTTGTGTAATTTTGTTTTAAAGACGAACCTAATAATGTCTAATAGTGTTTCAGTAGTTTAACCTTAGAGAAATTGTACAGGATTGGATCTGACTGAGCAGGTACCGTACCTAATACAATGGCCAGTTAGTTTATTTCACTAACCACTTTAAAGGCAGTGTAACACACGGCACACAGGGGGAGACAGAGCTCATGTATTTATGCCTACTGTACTCACTGAACCAGTGACTGCTAAACAGATCAGTCAGTTGATGCAGCCTAGCAGTAAGGATCTGTCTCGTTCTTCTTCCTGGAGCAGAAAGTAATGAAAATGCCAGAATGTACAGCACTTATTAAGTCTCATTTAGGACAACATGGCCAGTGAAGTCTTCTGTTGGTTGTCGTGTATTTTAACAACAGAAAGCAAAGCAAATGTCACAAAAAAAAACAAATCATCTCGGTTGTTTATTCGTTTGTGGAATTAGAGATGTTTCAAAACAGCTTCTTGGGAGACTCTGTGGCCTTTCTGAGAAAAGACCCCTGTTTGCCCTTCAGACGGTGGCTCTAATGTCTGACCAGTTCTCAGAATCCCACTGGCAGCTGGAAGCTCGATGATAAAAATCAATAACCATGGACAAAAATCAAAGCCTTTCCATTTAACGTGCAGACCTCAGCCCTGCCTACGCTTCACGGTAAATGCATGTCTTTTTTGAAGTACTCATAAAGTATTACACTGATGTCCCTGAGATAAACGGCTTGAACTGATGCCTGCATTCTGAAGTGGGCTGATACTGTACAAAGGATATAATAAAGTATTTGTAGTGTAACACTGTGGACTGTGGGTTGGACCCAGTCATAATCTTTTGTGCTTAGCCTGCTGATAAGGCAACTATTTCCCAGTAAACACACACGGATCAACTAATACAAATACCAGTGTTAGTAGTGTTTAATCTCCTTGTTGTGTTCACGTATTTATGTCCTTGAAGGCCCAATGAAATGATGTTTGTCATTAGCAGAGTGATGAATGTCGCCAGCATCGCTCCCAGGCGTTCGTGAAGACAGTAACAGAACTAAGCCACATGCACGTGAGTCTTTGAGAAAATGTTAGATTCTTGTGACTGGTCCAAGAATCGTGACTCAGTGGGGTCACGCTGCCCCAAACACAAACACAAACACAAACTCACACTCATTCAAACTCTCCCTTAAATAGGATTGAAAGGATTTTCCCCCAGACACAGAGGCAGATTGTTGACTGAATGCTCAAGGTTGCTGCTGTATGTACGTCCTCTCTTGAGCTTCTGTGGGTTTAGATAAATATTTTCTTATTCGTATTCTTTATTCATATTTGCAAATATAAAATTAATATAATCACTTCCTTTATTTGACTCATCTTCATTAGAATAAACCAGAAACTGACTTTGGGAAATAAACTGCGTAGCCTCCATCCAACCACCTGCTGTAAAGTAGTTGTAACGGTGCCTGTATCTGCCCTCAGCCATCACAACAGGCTTCTTATTCAACTCAAGGGCAATTCATGACAAAATGCTTGCGTGGCTTCGAAGGAACCGCTTATGAATTTGCCCTTACCCAGAAATTCACAGTGATCTTTACCATAGGGGTCTTTTGTGAATAAAGATTTTATTTGATTTGATTCTTTAATTAAACTGCATAGTGAAATGCATTTCAGCAGCCTGCAGAACAAAGACCTGTTGGAGGCGAGTGGTCCTGATCTCAGCTATGTGTTTTGCACCCACACATGCACAAGGAACACGTGCGAAGCCCTCACATGCCTGATTACCAGCAGGACGCTCTTGACATGCTTTACACAATAAGGTCACACCCGTTTACAGCAGCTCCACAATATGTAAATGTGCGTTTCAGCAAAGCATCCTTCATTTGGGCAGATGGAAAATTACATGGTTGCATTTGTGTGCAGTCATTTTTAGAAATGGTACATCAACAATAACAACAACTACAGAAACATGCATCTGTCTGCCCCTCTGCCTTCTGTCGCTCTCACCATCATCTTTCTGAGTCCTCTGCTTTTCTCTCGCCCTGGTTCCTCTACCTCTGTTTTTCTCTCTCCATCAGTGCAGTTGGCCAATGACAGAGCTGGAGCTGAGGAAATGGATGGTGAGTCTATTTTTAGAGCCAGGGAAGGAGGGCAAGCCAAAAGTAAGCTAGAGAGAGAGAGGGAGGGAGGGAGGGAGGAGGAGAAGGGAGAAGATAAATTTGCATTCTATCGTTGCCTCTGGTCAAAGACAGTTGGAGCCACAGAGTGCACTCAAGGAGAAGCAGCATCATCTGCTGGAGGACATTACAAATAAAAACGCTACTCAAACAACGGCAGGAGCAGAGCGAGGAAGGATCACCTGGGCTCGACGAAGACCGTCTGCAAGCAGGTGAGCGTGGAAGCAAACTGCAGACAGATCGTACATGAGATGAAAATACGCAGGGCTGCTCTGTGCGTCAGCCCACAGCTGTTGATGTGGAACCAGTTTTAGCAGCCGTAAACCAAAGATGTGCTCTAAATTTAGCAGCGCTTACACCTTGGAAGAAATTGGGAGAGGCTCGCGTTTTGGTTATTTCTGGCTCTGAGGTTGAGTCAAAAATATATTTGGTGAGCTCCAGTCTGGGTTATTACATGGTGTTAGGGAATATAGACACATTCTGTGGCTTTATGTGACCAAGGAGAGGTTTAAAATAGTCGTGTATTTGTGTTGCCTTTCTTGTTTGTATTGTGGACTATTTACACTGCCACTCCAAAGTAAGCAGGGAATGGTGTCGGAAAACAGAACCAGTAAAAGGAGAGGGAGGTTATTACTTCTGTAATAGCCTGAAGGACATAACCTAAAGCTCTGTTTTCATAACCTTCATCCTACTAAACTTGCTATCAACTAAAACATTATGAAGCCATAACAGCAAAATGATGTCAATAAAAACAAAGGAAAGACTCTGGATGGGTTTGTTGTTGTATGAGTGAGAATGAAACTTCTAATAAACCAGAAGCCACTGATATCTCCTCATCCATTTGAGCAGAAGATTATTCCCAAAAGATAAATAAAAGTAAATTAGGTAAAGCTTGAAATAAATGACTCATTAATGGTTGTTTCTGCATTTATGTCACACATCGCTCTGTCTGTGTGATCCCAAGCGCCGGACAGATATTTCGGAAGTAAACATGACCTCCTTTCCTCTCGTCTTCCTTTCAGCTATGCGACCACGGTCCAGACTGCTGTCCAAGAGAAGACTGGTGCTGCCTACAATAAGAGAGGGCACAGAGGAGGCAGTGAGGGATTTGAATGAGGCCAACATGCTCCACATTACCGGTCACAGCCAGTCTGTCTCCTCAGAGGACTACCTCCTCTCCATCTGTCACTTGGCCCACCCCACCTTCCCCACCAGGGATGTCTCCCCTGACAACATCCTCACACGACAGCTGGAAGCTGGGCACCAGAGGCCGAGACTGTCGCGGCTCAGTGGGGCGACGCCAACCACCTTCAATTTGCACCCCACGGAGGAGGCGTGCGCCACTGACATCCAGGAAGGAGAGGAGACAAAACAGAACGGCAGGCTGATGTTTGGCAACTCGGACCCTCTGGAGTATCTTTATGGACACCAGAACAACCTCTCAGGGGCTGTGGGGCAGTATTTAGTCGAGGAAAGGTTTTCAAGGCAGCGCGGGAGCGTGTGGGATGGCCAGACGCGTTCCAGAACACACAGCATCCCCTGTCCTTCAAGTCCAAAGCTCTCCTGCCAGCGCAAGAGCAGCTGCCATGAATTCCACACGGGCGCGTCACTTCCAAATGTCTCGCCAGCAGACGGGTTTGAGGGCAGGAGAGGAAGCCCAGCAGGCAGAGGAGCAGAGGGGAAGGGACAGAATGTAGTCATCAAACAGTCCCTCATCTCCCAGTGGATCTCTGACTGCAGGTCAGCGTGGAGGGAGGCTCGTGTGCGAGCCTGTATGCTGCCTGCTATTGCTGAGATATAGGATGAAATATGGACACACATGAGCAGAAGACATTCCTCAGTGAAGAGTCATAATCTTATATTGTCTTATGTTTAGATACATGAGGGATATGATTAAACACATTTTGAAAACGTACAGTGGCTGGTATATTGTCATTATTGTCCATCTGTGTATAGAGAGATTATTTACTATTACTGCTCTCACTGCTTGTCGTATGCTGGTGATCATACAGATGTTTTTATATCTTTCAGTGTTCAGTGATCTAAGTACGAATAAATAAACAATCTTTTGATACTCGACTGAGCAGGACTGATATTCTTCCAACAAGCGGTGTTTTCCCTGCATGTGTAAACCCCTCGAAAATGAACTCGGCTTTCAGCTCCGCTGGTGCCAGGCGCTTGTGTTTCTATGGTAACTATTGTGGGATCCTGCTCTGAGTGGAGAAACACGGGCACCGAACCCAAACATCCAAGATGCAGCTCGGTGTGATGCTGCACCAGGACAGAGGAGACAGAGGCTGAGACATAGCAGGTGCACATAAGTCCCTGAAATACATTTCTGCGTTACAAGTGACTCTAGATTCAGAAAATGCATCGATATCGCCGTAGCAGCTCTAACTATCAAGAGGCTTTGAGGAGCCTTGGTCAGAAAGAAACAATGCTGTTTTGAATCTAGAACACTAGAGGGCAGACAAGTGTCTCTATGCCCTAAAAAAACCACATTAGAGTCCCATCATCAGGCCACAGTTCTGGAGTAAAAATACTCAAATACTACAAAGTACTGCAAACAACAAGCATTACTTCAATGGTGTGAGTCAGGATGAAGGTGATGCTTTACACATTATTAGGTATATTGTGATCAAATTATGTTTGGCCTCATACGTAACAAAAGTGAAACCTAATTATTCTCTATTCTTGTTACTTAAAACAAATGCTAATCATGTGATAACGTTATAAATAACTAGTATAATAATATGTATTTCTTTGAGGTTTTTCCAATAGAGGTCACCATCTAAGCTTCCTGTTAGGTTGTTAATAACATGCTTTGACTTTCATTTGAGAATGTTGACAGTGTAAAAAAATTGGTGAATCACTATGACGCCACGCATCTGAGAGTTTCCAGATTCTAAGCTGTGAGACTGGAGGTGGCTTTGTCTTGTGGCAGTGTCTCCTCAGATTCACATGAATGTGTTTAAATCACTGACTGCCACAGTGTCAGTGCTGCTGCACAGAGTCCTTTACTGCTTTGACACGAGAAGTCTGACAGCCCGAAAACCTCAGTCTGATGAGTCGATATGAGGTTTTTTGTTTTACTCACCATGGCTTTGTTAAACACTACAGTGCCAGCGAATGTGTGGTTTTGACTGTGAAGCATGAAGGAGGCCGTGTGATGGTGTGGGGCTGCTTGACTTGGCAACACGGTGGTTCAAAAGTGAAGTCACGCTTACGTGAGTGATGGAGTGCTGCATCAGACCTGGTCTCCACAATCGCCTAATCTCAACAAAATAAATCAGAAGGATGATGTCAAAAGTGAGGGAACATACAAGCTACTGTTTCCCCCTGAAGCCACCTCCAGTGTGACAGGAAAAAGCAGCTTAGAATCTGGAAACTTTCAGAATGGTGCATTCATACAGACTGACCGCTTTCTTTCACACTTACCTCATCATTCTCGAACGAAAGCCAAAGCACCTTTAACAAACGAACACGCAGGCGAGACAGTGAGCTCTTAATGCCACTGATTCAATGTGTTTCTGAAAATGAAAGAAATACAAAGAAACGAAAAGCTTTTTTTTAGATTTCAAAACCATCTTGTTGTGGTAAATTGTATTTGTAAAATATTATTTTTAGCCATACAGATATGGAGTGTTTTCAGCAAAGAAAGCCACCACATTTAATTACCGCATAAAGGAACAACCACTGGAATAACAAATGAAACTAATGTTCCCCTCAGTGACCTTCAGACTCAGCACAATATAATCTGCTCTTTGTAGTCAGAACAGGACTCTGCCCTGGTGTCTAGAGCATTGGATGTTTATAGAACATATTTAACTGGCTCACACGTGTCTGATCTACAGTGTGTGTATGTGTAGATACTGTGAAATACGCACGCACTGTTTAAAATACTTAACATTTAATTGTACAAAATATACAACAAAATACTTTACATGAGAATTTCTATTTGTATTCTACGTTGTTCACTTTTTAATGGTAATACTGTGTTTTTAACTCCTAGCATCTGTACGAGATACTTAAATGAAGCTTTTGCATCCAAAACTCGATTATTAAGCTTGATTATGTAGAAACACACCCACACACACTTGTTCTCAAGCAGAAAATTCACCCAGATTTGTGATATTACACAATGGAAAACCAGTGCCACACAACCTAACTATACACAAAATAGTAGTAATATGTACTTGCTTATGTGAATATTAACAATCGAATCTAATAATGTCTTGAAGTAGGCAAAAATGAATTCATTGAATTCACTGTATGACCTTTTTACCCGTTTTCACCTTAATTAACATTCACTGTCTTCACCACAGCCTCCTGATCATGGAAGTCACTTGAAATGAAATGAGAAGTGCAACCACCCAGGCTCAATATACAAAGTTTGGAGAGGAAGAGCCCCTGACGTTCTTTCTACTTCCTGTTGCTTAACACAGGAGGTCACACCATACTGTGGCATTTGCATCTGGTAAAAGGATGTGCCGCCTCACAAAGGGAAATTATGATTTCAATGTATATATCGCTGGCGCATCCCCCGTTTAGCTAACCACAGACCAAGAAACTTAGCAGCAGTCATAAGTAGTGAGAAAAGATGAGCTGTGCTTCGATGTGAGCTGCTGCGCTCTCCTGCGTCTACAAGTGTGAGACCCATGTTTGTGTTTATAAAACCTTCAAGCTTTGCTGAGGGCCTTTACATAAATCACCCTTTTCTACTCTTCCATTTCGTGTTTGTCTGATTCGAGCTCTTTTTGGTGTTTTTTTACGGAAGTCACACTCGCTGACCACCTGACTGTTATTTTTCAGTCCGTATGTGGCAATAAGTGAAACTCCCTTCCACTGTCCTCTAAAGCTGTGGAAGACCCCTGTGTATAAAATTAGCACAGACAACTGAACGCATTCAACAGATTTCATCATTTAGAAATCTGCCTGGTCAGATATCGAGTAACTCTCCATGTTTATTACCAAACTAATGGACAATGCTGACTATGCTCCTGTGTGAACTGTAAAACATTTAACACATTTAACTTTCATGAAAAAAAAACGTGCCTTCAACCTTCGATGTAAATATTATTTATTTAATATCGTGATCTAGAAGCTCATCAACAATAACATTTCATATGTACTTATTATATAATTTAAATTACATTTATATGATTTCTGAGGAAACTTTAAGACTAACTGTGTTCATAAAAACAGGGTACAGCTTCCTACAATGGACAGCTGATGGATAATTAACATTGGATCTAATAATTAATTTGCTATTAGTTAATTAAAATGTTCAGCATCTTCAAAAATATTTTTTATCTGTTGTTCCAGCGTTATTATATCATCCATGTCACTATCAACGCTAAGCGTTACGATGAATCACTAGTCTGGCTTCCGAATAGTTTCCAGCTATGAGGATAGAGATTCTTTACACTTCAGCTTCCTTTTCTTAATTCTCGATTTGTGGAGAAGAAAAGAGAAGGACAGTAAAAATACAGAAGGACCAAACAGGTTGGAAGTTCTCATCGTCCAAAAGTGAAACAAGACATAAAACTGAAAAGTTTCTACTGAAACTGTGCAGTTTCTTTAAGTCGTGTGATTTTGTGAGAGCATATCACATCAGATCTACTGTCAGTACTGTAGCTGTGGTAGATTGTAATGAGTAAGAAAGGATACAGATCCATCAGATAAGAATGATAGCACTGAATTAATAACACAGAGAAGTCACAACGGTGTCTCGACCAAACAACTGAAGTGGAAAGAGGTGAACTAACCTCAATCGACATTTTCAATTTGTGCAGCACAACCTAAAGGTGTTAACCACGGATGCACACAAATTTCAAAACATTGTTCTTGCAAAAGCTGTTCTTGGAACCATGACTAGCCCACACTTTAAAAAGCCATTTTAAAAAGCCATCTGGTGATGAGTGATGTGCTGACAAGTAGTTAAGTTTACATATTATTACATTTACACTTTATCTATTTCTTGTGTTACAAATGTAAAACAATATGCTTAAATAAAATAAAAATATTGTAAGCTATACTTTTTCCTAGTACACGTTCAGTTCCATCATGTCTTGACTGGTTTGCACAAAAATTGTATTAACAATTAAAAGTGAAATGTAAAACTGTATGTGCGGGTCCAGCCTACAAAAGGTTTCATTTTTCTTTTTTTTATGTAATTGTGGAGAAAGGAGTGTGCGGTGGCAGCGCTTTATTTTCCCCGTGGTTTTTGAAGTTTCACTTTCCACTTGCAAAAAATTCCCTTGATGAGAGGAAGGATGAGGTGTGTGGCTAAAGAACGTATTTAAGGCGACCCTCGCCGCCTCTACCCCTCACACTGCTGCAGTTAACAAACTGTTTCTGACCTAAGATCATTTCTGCACAGCTTTTTTCTGTCATCACTCACCAACAATGTCTGGCATCATTAAAGTGTTTCTGCTCCTGGCTGCGATGGTCTGCATCTCCAAAGCTCTGAGTAAGTTTTTCACCATTGTTTCATCCATTAGGACTCAGACTAATAATGAAAGTATTATTAATTCTACATATTTTAATATTAGTAGCAGTGAGCTTGAATTGTGTACAGACAAAATAATTTTTTATTAATTTCTTCTTTGGCTTCTTCTCTAGTAAACGAAACTGGACAGCAATGCCTGTGTCGACGTGTGAGGAACGGCATTGGTGCAAACGCTAAAGTGAAGGACATCCAGATCTACCCAGCAACCATCTTTTGTGAAAAAGTGGAGATTGTGTAAGACGCATTTCTACCTACAGTAACATTAGAAAATTCAGTAGTAACTGTTTAGGCGGAAACAATCTGCTCACTCACTTCACCTGAACTCACCTCTACTTTACATTTTAACAGTGTGACCATGGACGACGGCTTTCGCGTATGCCTGAACCCTAAATTGAAGGCAGTCCAGAAGATGCTGACCAGAATCATGTGAGTGTATTTATCTGAATCCATATGAGCTTCAGTATGAGCTGATTATCATACAGAATTTGTTGGCAAAAACGTAATATGTCTATAATACTCGCTCTAAATTGTAACTAATCTATGCACTTGCTGTTTGTCATTTCCTGAAGGACGAAGAAAGGCTCTACCACAGCCAACCCAGCTGAGGTGACATCCAAACCAGCCAGCGCCAGCACAGCCTGATTACAGCCTGAGAAGCTCCTATGACCTCTGACCCTCACTGAAGGCACCTTTAATGAATGTAGACCCAAAGATGCAACTTTTTCTTACTATTTATCTTGTATTTATACCCATGTCTCCTTTATTTCTGCCTGTTTGTTACCGTAAGTAGGCATACGCGTGTTGTTTTTTATTCCTTTTTTTGTGTGTACTTCTTTTTTAAGAAAATAAAGAGCAGTCAAACGAGCATTTGATGTTTGTTTTCTGTCGAGGGAGCCTGTGTCCTACACCAACAGTGCTATCTTGTGGTTTAAGGCTGATAATGCATGAAATACAGTTTACGTAGTTTACACCGGTGACGTCCCGCAAACGCCTCAGGCCTCCTCCATAACTGAGTTGGCCACCAGTGGTGCCGCCCCTACCACAGTGAGGAAGTAGAAAGTATTGACCTTATAACTATAAATAAATGTTGAACCTTTAGTATAAGGAGAACCGACTTTATTTGCTTTTTAATAATTTACTACCTTCTAAATGTTTTGCCCAATCCGCTCAGTAAATCAACCTATGAGTCACGCTCTAAAAACTTCCAGGCTGATTGTGGGTCCTACTCGTGTATATCACAGAGCACCAAGGTTCGCAGACCCTGACCGAACCGGGTCAGTAACCGCCAGCATTATCAGGTGTCCCAGCTGAACCCTGGCAGGGGGCGGCTCGGGTCAGACGCGTCCCATAGGCTGCTGCTCCTCACACCCATCATGCGCACGCAAGGACCTGCCACGCGTAAACTCACCATACACACCATCTTTACGCACACCAAGGCCTGTTAACCCCAAAGAGGAAGAAAAGATGTGACACAAGCTTGTCTAGTTCACACACGTGTCCCTTTCCCCTCACACGCTATTTATAAAATAATATTACATCACTCTTAGTCCCTAACTTGCTGTTTTGGATCATCACTTCCGCCGGCTGCGCTGCGCCGCCGGCCGCGTTCCTTGTGTACCTCAGCTCTCTGTTGACTCTTTGCACGCAACAAAGTCATGGATGGACTGACCGGCGAGCGGCCACAACCCGTTCGCTCGTCCAGACGGTCACAACGGGGCGGCTTCAACGAGCAATTCACTGCGGTTATGGAATAATCTGGACAGCAGAGGAGAAGATTAATATTAGCAGGTAAGTGTTACACCGCGCGCCCGGTGCTAATAAGCCACAGTTATTCATTCAAACCCTGCAAATGACAAACCAGATGCAACAATAAAGTGGTTTGCTCGAATGGCTTGTGGAACGCAAACCCATGAATTAATAATCGATTTTTAATACGTGTGCAGTCTCCACGAAAGCATCTTCACCGCCCCACAGTGTGTGTTCTTGACAAAATTACAGTTTGTAGTTTCTGTTTGACGCTATTCTCATACGCCCGTGCTGTGACTTCGGTTCCTGTTTTTGCAAGTCACTGTATCTGGCTTCCGACAAGCTGACGTGATCCGAAGATAGATCAGCTGCATGTCCGTCTGTGGACCGGGCGGCTCGGCTCTTTCCTCCGAACCTAGATTTTGGAGATGTCGTTCATTTGAGTGAAGAAGGTGCAGGTGTGTGATGTGAACGTTAGACAAGGTGAAGTCAAATAAGGCTCAATATAGAGGCGTTAATCAAAACCCCAGGGCGTTATTGAGGGAGACTGTTTTGTATTGTGTTAATTAATGATGAATTTATTACAAATGCATTTCCCCTTTATTCTGATTTTGCTTTGGTACAAACCAGAGAGTGGTACAGGAGGAGTCTGTCAAAATGACACATGGATGACAGTGCTGCAATAAAAGTCTTGGATCTATTTGCAGCCGTCTAGAAACAGGACACCACTCAGTGTCCACAGTTAATACAACTTAACCGCTTCTTCTCCAAGGCCATGATGACAGCATGACTCGTGTTGTGCTACACAGCTTGAGCCTATAGACGCAGGCTTTTCTATCTGTATATTGACACTGGCTGATGTAATACATTGAAATGTTTAGGCTTGGAGTCCAAAGTCAAGCAGGGCTGACTTCCACACTGTCAGTCTCCAGGGTCTCCTGTGGTTCTTCTCTCCCTCCTGAATCGAAATGGCCTCGGGACACGGAGACCTGCCAGGTATTTATGACGCAAACTGGTCAAGTCTGCAGCAGTTAATTTCATTTGTTATATTCTATCATCTCTTTTTCTACTGTAACGCTCAAGCGCTTGAGTCTGGCACGTCATCCGGACTCTTTGGCGGTCTGTCGGCTCCTATTGGAATGATTCGGCGCAATATCAGCTACGACGAGCACATTGATGCTCCTATGCATTCACCACCTCCAGACATGTCTGTCAACATCTTATGGAAAGATCCAGTCATCCCACAGCACAAGTTTAGAAAGATCCCAGAGGTTTGTTAACTGCTTGACCCAATTTAGCTTGGACTTGTGAACTGGTTACACACAAAAAAATCAAATCATTTTGTGGACTTATTGATTCAGTCCCCTATTTGTGGGATTTCTGCTGTGTACCTAGGATGGAGAGCATGGTGGAAAGCTGATGACTTTTGAGCCTGTGTCACCACCCAAGTCCCCGGTGCCCGTGGTGAAAGCCAAAGCCACCACTTTAGTGAGCACACTTATGATCAGTAAGTTAAATAATAAGTCATTTATTTTGATTAAAACCTGGACACAGAGAAGTTGATGCCTTGGCTTCCAAATATGGATGAGCAATCTTCACCGTGTACTGTTGACTGTGTGCCCAACTTGACTTAGAGCAGACCCAGGAGAACCTCCAGAGGTTTGAGATGCAGGCAGGACTGACGGACACTGGGTATTCTCCCCACAAGGGCCTCTCTGCTGAAGAGACGCGCTTTCGCCGACTGGGTGATGGCACATTGCCTGTGAGTATGAGCAAATGTGAGCAGGAAAGCGTTGTCCCATGCCATCAAACCACTGAAACATATCTCTTTGCACACGTGTGATATAGATTAGACATAAATACTGTCACTGCCTCCTACTGATTTATTATAAATCTGCAGGTCTGACCACCTGGTTAGGATTTAGGATAAAATATCAAAATAAGGCACATTATGATGACCACAATCCTACTAAATTAGTCCTGCCGTTATAATTATTTGTTATGCAGAGTTAAGCATTGTTGTGTTGTGTTATTGTAGTTCAGGAAGAATATGGAACATCTTGATAAACACATTACGTCACTAGCTGTCTGCCTGCCCACCGGGGCTTCTCTTTGCCAGGTCGCTAGGTAACGCCCCGAAGATGAGTCGAGCCTCCTCGTTTTCCCAAGCGGACCAATCACGGCGCTCGTAAGATCTCGGTCATAGAACGTTTTCGAGGCCTGGTCCGTTGTGTTCAGACCGGACTGTTTGTGTGTCACAGAGATAGTCGCCACTTAAACTTGTTACCACCGCTGAGTATGGACGAAATCATGGAATCCATCGGACTGGAACGTCAAAGAAATATTGTCATAAAAAGGTGCGTCACAAGAGTTTTGCAACACGTCCACTTACAGCAGCGCTCTGACTTCGGCCGCTAGCGTTAGCAGAGCAACATTTTAGCTAAGTTAACGTTAGCTTTTAAATTAAATGAGACTAGAGCGCTGTGGACATGTATATGGGCAAATGGTGCTATTAAATGTAGTGGTCAAATGTTGAAAACGTCAGCCACTTCACTGTCTGTGTGGCTCAGCCGGCTGCAGTAACGCTAGCTAGGCGTTAGCTTGTACGTGGCTGTTCGCAGCAGTTAGCCGTTACCTCAGCATCCACTTACAACTCGTTTTTAACGTTGTTAGTGAGAATAAAAAGCCACTAAACGGAAACTGGCCAGAGACAGATCCCATCCCGCACAGCAGGGCAGTCGCTGTTGTCTAATGTTAGCCGTGTAGCTAAGAAGCTAAGGCTAACCTCATTTCCTTAGGGAAACATTAGTTTGTGATTGTTATCATCACACCAGTCTGGGCCTGGTTCCATGTGCCCTTTGGCAATTTGGCTTATGTAACGCAGTAACATACTAGCTACACACCTGCCTCGGGTTAATTTGTAAGATGCTTTTGCAGCAATATGCGAATGTATGGGAAGATACACGAGATGATCCGATGCTGTCAGGAGAAACACGCGAAGTGTGTTTGTATTCCTGTAATGTCTGCTTTGTTTCTTAAATCAAACGGATATAAGGTCATTTGCGAACATGTTGTTGTCCTCCTTTAAAATACTGGCAGGCATCCAGCTGGGTTGGAGCAGTTACGAAATGCGAAAGGATACTAACCCAAATATCAGAAGATTAAAGGTTGCAGAGCGTCTCCTGATATTCATTTACACTACAGCCGCTGACCTGAGCAGTATGCAGGACCAAATGTACAAGACCGATATGAGGGTTGCAGGGATTTTAGCCTACAGGCAGGAATATGCGCACATTAAGTGGTGGCTGAACATAGAAAATGTTCTTCAGCAGATGATTACTGAAATGAACCTGAATGTCAAGGCAAGTACGGTTTTGCACATTTATCGGTTTGCTGGAAGCGAAGCATGACCAGTTTGTTTTTACTTTGTCTTGTAGTTTTGCTAACACTGCAGGTAGAACATCTACCTTTCTGAGTCGGTCATGGAATTTCTATTGCATTACTGGTTTATAAATACTCTCTTTATGTTATGAAAGCTTATTCGGATGCACAATTTGCTTTATGAAATTCATTTGTTTTTGTAAAACTGTTCTGTTTTTTCTCGTGTTTATAAACTTCAAGTATTTGTGACGCACTTTTATTGATCTGCATGTCCAGACAAACACAGCTAACCTTTAGTATTGTGTGTTTGCTCTTTAAATAAGATCAATGCTGTGACATATGACACACACTAATATGGATGTGTGGTAAGAAAGAAATGGTAAATGCGTCAGACGTGAACAAACAGGTGTTTTTGTATTTTTGCACTTTAAGTTTAATTGTTTTCTTTCTGTGCAGAAGTTGAGAATGCCAAGCGGGGACTTCAAGGAGGACCGGCTTACAACATCAGCACAATCCACCCCAAGTGGCACTCCCTCTGTCACCCCTAGTGTCACTCCCTGTGTTAGTCCCCACTCATCACCAGCTCTTAGTCGCAGGTAAGAAATGCGTTGATGAAATGTCAAAACACACAACAAAATGTGTTGAAACAAACCTTCTCGGTGCCCTATGATGGATCCTTGATGTGTTAGTTTATGTCTTGTAAAACAGGAGTTGGTTCCAGCTGAGTCCTGCACCTCTTCTTGCCACCCCGGAGCTCAGTCCAATTCCTAGCACAGAAATGGGAGGAAATGAAGGAGGAGATAGGTGGAGCTTTTTTGGAACTCGCTCAGTGGTACAGAAGTCCCCCACAGACCCAGGCTCTGAAACCAGCACTGGTGAGAGATTTGCAATATTGTTATATTTTATATAAAAGTACAGGTTTTTAATCACAATATTGCTTAGATATTAATATTATTTATATATATATATATATATATATATATATATATATATATATAGAGAGAGAGAGAGAGAGAGAGAGAGAGAGAGAGAGAGAGAGAGAGAGAGAGAGAGAGAGAGAGAGAGAGAGAGAGAGAGAGAGAGAGAGAGAGAGAGAGAGAGAGAGAGAGAGAGAGAGAGAGAGAGAGAGAGAGAGAGAGAGAGAGAGAGAGAGAGAGAGAGAGAGAGAGAGAGAGAGAGAGAGATAATATTGCAAAACACATGTATAAAATTTAGCTTTGGAACACATCTCCTTCTCTTCTCTTTTCCAGGGTTTTCACTGCAGTCCTATTTTGGTCTGCAGAAGTCCTCTACCATGGATGGCACCAACACCCAGATCAACCTCAAGGTGGAGGACCCTGCCCACTTCATGCCACCCAAAATTGAAATCTCGGGCATTGACCCCAAGCGGGTGCCCCCTAGGCCACACAAACTGAAACCTCGGGACATGAATGTTTTAACGCCTTCGGGCTTCTGAAGCCAGAGCATCTGTGTTGTTCCATCTCTGTCCTCCAATAGTTTGTCTCCCCTCTGTTTGCTTTTTTTTTCGTGCTTTCCTCCGTCCTTTCTGCCTCCTTTCAGATTCACTGAGGCCGAGAGGACTGAGGAACATCTGTAGTATAAACTCAGCAGCCCTGGAGACGTCACTGCACAATTGTCTTGACAGAAGAGCTTCTGTTAATCCACATCGTCCCCGTTGTCTGTTTACCAGTGGTCGAAAAACATCAAATAAACAAACGTAATTTTTCGCCATAAACAAGTTACGGCTTTGCATCATTATTCTCCTGTGACATAGTGGTTGCATTAGCATTCGTCCCCTTGCTGTCCTTCCTCCCCTGTCAGTGATGGCATGAGATGTAGGTTCCTTGATTACCTTGTCAGTCCTTGCTTAGATGGCTTGAGCATTACCCGTCAAACGAGCTGGCCAGCCATTCTAATTTGTACGTCTAAGTTGCCTCATTTATTTTTGTTTGTTTGTTTTTTTAAAGCTCAAAGGTTTGTAGCTGTATAATGCTTATCTTGGTTAGCATGCAGAGTGTAGTGTGATATGACTGATCTTGTGCCTAAACTGGTAGAGTGTGTGTGTGTGTGTGTGTTTCCTTGTGTCATGCAATCCAAGTTTGGCTGTTTGTTTTGTACTTGTTTTTTTCTAAACATGTCTGCTAACCTGAAGTGATTTCTTTTGTTAATGTTATTTAATCTCACGTAAGTCCTATTGTTATGCTTTAAATCAACTTTTTCATTCTTGATACTAGTTAGTATTATGGGCTTGTACAGCATCACACTATTGTTTGAACATGCCATTAAATGCAGTGTTAATTTCCTTTTTTTTATTCTTGTCACAATCCAACAATCTGCTGTTTAATTTGAAATGTTGATCAATTCCAGTAAATGATTGCACAAGGGGGCGTTTCTCCCACATACATCTGTAAATAAAAATTACAATAATGTGTTGGTGCTTTTTATGTCGATTTTTTTTGTGGAGCTTCATTTAGACAAATCATTAACCCAGTCTGAGTTAGACTGGTTCATGAAATGCAGCCATAGTTGGATTTGGCCAATTCAAACAATATATTAATAATATAATCTAATTATAATAACATGAATTGATTTACAGTTGATCTTTAGTAAAATACACTAAGCCTTATGTGCTTACTGTTTAAGGTTTTCACTGTAAAAGAATAGTTTAGTATTTAATTTACGGACTATTGAATTTTAATGTTAGCAGGTTAATGATTAATTTGTTGGAAGTTCTTCGTGTTGTTTTTCCAAAATAGATATGTTGCTTTGTGCCTTGTGTTATTACTTTGTTAAATCCCATAGTTAGCAATCACACTAAGAGTTTCACTAATATCAATCATTTTCATCTAAAAGATGGTTTAATGGGTTTTTGTGCATACAGATTGAAATTGCAATGCTTTGATGACTGGTCTAATATGTTCTGTTCTGTGTTACAGGACTCTGGTGCCAATTTAAAGTTAGGTCAGTCTACTTTTGTGACGTTTAACTGCACTCTGGTCAGAAGATGGCGCAATAGCTTCTTTTTTATTAGAAAGGTTTGATTGTATTCATATGGTTTCAGGCATTTATCGAAGTAGAATCAAAGACGTGTCTGCATGTATTAAATAACCTTAATTTAATTTTTCAAGACAATCAGGAAATTAATTTTTCCACAAAGACATGAGGAGGAGAGGTGAGAAGAAGCATGAGGGGAATATGTCTCTCAGGTTATCTGCTGTGTACACACAGATTTAATTAGTTTTGTCTGTTTGTCGTCAGAGAGGATTTTACTGCAGTTACATTGGCAACAGTACCACAGAATGTCTGGATGTTTTACCCTGTGACCTCTCTCCACATCAAAGTGCACATCCAGGCCTCGGGCTGTGAGCTCGCAGCAGAAACAGAGAACAGAGTCCTCCGCCGCTCACTCGCCCATTAACTGACGAGGTTTACAGCTTGTCAAAGTTCTCATGAGTATCTGTGTGTGTGTGCAGTAGCAGTGTGTGTTTGGCATGTACGCAGATTTATTACAGGGCGTGTTGGCTGTCCACAATTTCTAATTTCCAGATACACAGCAGAGAGTAAATGTGTGTGAAGTTATTTTGATAAGCCACTAAGGCACTTTCTGTAAATAATGCTGTGGTTTGTCACTTTTTCATCAATTTCTAACTTTTTATTTATTTAGAAATCAGCTGGAGGCCCTTAAAGTGACACTCCTCCATTTAATTACAGGCTGCTGGTTTTCAGGTGGTGCAGGAGCAAAGGTGAACAGCAAAGAGATAGAGAGGGAAAAGAGAGAGCCCTGTCAATCAAACACTGAACAGGAAAAATGTTTAGTGACAGTAGAGAGATGCATGAATGGACACGGTGAATAGAACGGGATAGAATGAAGACAGTCAAGGCAGCAACACACTGATACGATGTGCATCAGGTGAAGGTGTGGGACAGTAAATGAAAAATACACACAGCAGCCGTGAAGGTTCTCAGTCATCCAGGTAAGGTTATCTGGAGGCTGGGCCATGCCAACTGGTCTCCAGTTTGGAAAGAAGGACTCCCAGCTGTACCACAGCAGTAAAGCAAAGGCCGGACAAACAGTGGGCGGGAGAATCTGGGAAGGAGAGCAACAGGGAACTGGGGAAATACAGAGCAAAGGGTGGAGGGCCCGGCCGTCATGACATAATACGGATGTCTGTCTCTCCAGGTCCGTCATGTCGCTGGTGCAGCCCCCCCTTCCCCCATCTGTGCTCCCCGCCTCTGCCTCCGACTTGATCTCACACAAATCTTTGAGCTCAGTCACAGATGTGCGTTGGCAGACACCACCCTGCCACGCGTGACAACGCAACAACACAAACACGGAGCAACACACGGCCCCGTCTGCACTCTGACGTGACAGGCTCGCTGTGAAAAAACTGGTTCCTCAAAACAGCTTGTCCTCGACTATGTTTAATGTCTCACACCCATAAATACAATCAAGCGCAGGTATGCCAGTCTGGTTAAACCACACATATAAATAGAAAAAGAAAACTGTTTCCTCCACTCCGGTTTAAACGGTCCAAACGTGTGAGGTGAGGACGCACGGTGCAACCTTTCATCTAGTTCACAGAGGAGTGGAGGCACTTTGTGTGAGCTTTACTCCAGGATCATGAAATCTGTTTATAAGCTCTGTTCATATCCATGGATTTGTAATAAACAAGGGGGATTTTCTTCAAATGGCAATAAAACGTTTAAAAGAATAAATATCTTATCTCGTACACTAAAGAAAGTGATAAAGTATCTTCAGGAGACAGACATTATTACTGGAACTGCACTTTATTTACAGCTCCTAAGTGATATATATGCAGCACACAGCATCCATCCCAACTACATCCTTTTGTGGTATATGACGTCTATAAAGCTGGTTTTACAATGTACTATATGGACAGGTCTAGTTATTGAAATGGATCATTCACACACCGAGTTTTAACTGGTCTCTTGCTTTCATCAACTATGCTGATGACTAATGTTGCTGTTGCTGTTTTCCAGAGGTTCCTCTAGTGGTTCCATGAAGACCCACACAGCTGGTGACAAAACCTAACAACACGCATCGTGGGGCTCCCTTCTGACGCGTGCTGCTGGGTGGCTCCATCCAAGTTTACCTCGTACGCGACGAAGCCCTGACCCCAGCCACAGTTAGTATGACGAGCTTCTCCACTGTCTCTCTACTTGTCTTACATATAGATTTGCTGATGTCTTCTAGATGCCAGTGGTGACCAGCCTCGTTGCCAGGCAGCAGGTAGCGTTATTGATGGGTCAGAGGCAGGAAGAATGACGCAGCATAAACGTCTGAGTGATGACAGGAGCTAGATTGTGGTGGTGGGACGACTGGGTCACAACATCCAGAAAATGGCAGATGTTGTGTGTTGTCCCTGGTTTGCAGAAGAGCGTGAGGGGCACAAGCCTTCAACCGGTGAAAGGGAATATGTCTGGTCTGATCCCACGTAAGTAACACTACTGTAGCAAGAGTATCTGAGAATACGATGCTGTCTGTGACAGCAGGTGGTACCGACACGACACATCTCGCTATGCCAACACAATGTATGCAGCTGTTCCGCTTCCACAACAGTGTCTCTGTTTTTGAAGGAGAACCCTGCTCTGATTATGTCATTGTGCATTAATAAACACTGAAAGACAACATTGAGTTGAAGTGGTTATCTGTTTTAAATAAGCCAATTTCCCGCATCTGGCTGTTAGGTTGTGTTCCTCTATGCTGTTTGTCAGTTGGTCGTCCTGCCATCCCCCACTGAGATAGACACAAAGAAGCAGAGTGTATTTGTACTGGCCCCCAGGATCTAATATGAACCAGATGTGAGGGAAGATTCCCTGCAACAACGTCTGAACCGTCAGCTGGGTGTGCTCTGCTCAGCAGGGCTACATCCGGTCGGCACACGTACTGACGCCGCTGCTGACGCGCCGCTAGCACACACTGCCCTGCCTGTGTGTTAGAGTGTGCGCTGGAAGGTGAAGCTTTCATGTGATGATTCACCACTTGGACATGCAGTTAGGGAAATTTAATTCACTACCTAACACACATGTTGTGCAATTGACCAAAGTACGTACTATTTTCTAGTGTGCAAAGAATTTCCTTTTAGAATCTAATGGTGGATCAAGGTGTCTCTCCTAGACTGGGCTACTGACCCAGTCTTATCTTCAAACCGATCAATGTATCTCCATTATTATTGCTAACATAAACTTTGAGTTACGTACACAGTCCACTGCTTTTTTATTAACTTTAAAACCACTAAGACTGTGCTTTTCTCACCCTCGCTTACTGCACATGGCACTGGGCTTAAAGATAAATGAGCATTTGAAACATCCAAAAACCTTGAAATTCCTCAGAACGCTGAAGCAAAACCTTGCTCTTTGCCCATCATTTTGTATCACCATAGTAATTAAGGAACCTTTGATCTTCCGGGTGGATCTCGTTGGATAATAGTCACAGTGCGTTCATAATTGTACTCATTAATCCGGTAAGCCAGTAGAGGAATGTGGTTTTTTGGCTTTTGCCACCGGTTCAAACTCACGCACTTGGCTGCACATCTTCACAATTTGCGTACATACACAAAACCATGCAAATGAAAGTGTCTATGTACTTAGTCCTGTGCGCACTAAAAAACCATTGTACTTTTCCAAGGTGAGGTGCTGGGGAACAATGACGGACTCTTTAGGGCCCGGTAGGCCGCATGTAAAACGGTCCATCCCTGTTCTCCTTCATCGTGATCACATATGGGCTGATGTGGTTTGGACCGAGTGAGGCGAGGCATGACTTGGCCAGACTCTCACACATTCCTCGAGCAGAGATGTGGTCAGGGAGAGCACATGAACACACTTCCTACTTCTCCAATTTGGGTTTCAGGATTTTGTTGTTTGTGAAGGTTTTTCTTACGTCACGCTGTCTCATAATCTTTCTCACCCTGTCTCCTTCCGCTGGCTCACTGGCCAACGGTGACGAGCTAAGTGAGGTCGAGGCAGAGACTGAGCTGACTCTGTTTGACGTTCACTACAACGCTCTACGTGTTTTAAATACTGGGCGTAATAACATCACTTATGTGTCATTTAACTGATTATTAAACTCTAGCTTATATAAGAAAGTTATCTCCCCAAATCTGTGTTCCATAAACGGATATTATGCGTATGCAATAAATTCATATAAAGCTGCTTAATAAAATTTATCACTGCTCATCATTCCTCTTCAGGTGAAGGCTGGAGCTCTATCGAGACCTTCACACAAGGAAGAAGACTAATCAAGGTGATATGGTTCAAAACTAACACAATGTGCTGAATAATAAATGTAAATAAACAATAAATCTCCTTCATACATTCATCAGACAAATCAAATCTCTTATAATCCCCTTAATGCTCATCTCGGTATTAATCTAGGTCCTAAATACTAAACGTGTTTTTCTTCTCAGTTCTACAGAACAAGTATGACATCACTGTTATGTCGCGTATTCACTAATGAGGAAATGAGGCTAACAAATAAAGCTCCCTGACCTGAATACTTTCACCTTGTTTCATGTGCCCTGAATGTGGAATCTGTAGCCGTCATGTGAGGAATCAACAGTCAGCCATATGTCAATCCTGATCTTCACTGTCTGGTCAAATTCAGGGTATATAACCATACTGACATCACATCAATGTTAATACTATTATATTTTACTTACTATACTATATTTGAATCCTTGCTAACTTTAGAAATAATTATAATTATTTTAAGGATCAGTAAATCTTTCAACAAACTCAGTGTAAAGATTTGATTTAATTGTAACTGATTAATTGTAATCAGAGCCTGTCAAAAATGCTCAAACAAATGAAAGCCACTACACCTGCTCTACATTAGCAGGCACAATAAATTGCTCCTTGTTTCTGCGTTTTCAGGTTGCGTCTCAGTCACAGGTGACAAGTTCGGTGGGACTAGTTCAAGGTGATGCAGCAGGACCAAGCATCTAAGAAGGTTTGAACGTTCAAAGTATTCAAAACATTAACGGGACAGTGTAATGGAGTCAAAAGCCGCCTGTTCATCCGCGATAGATGAACCTGTGAAGCGGCAGGATGGTGCCAACATCACAGGGGAGGCGTCAGAGGAGGTGCGGCCGCCGCGTCTCGAGGAAACGCGAGTTAAATGCAGAGTGGGAGTTGCCCGAGTGAGCAGTCGTCCTGGATTTAACAGGGGAGCATCGCATCAGCACAGCAGGGAAGCTAAATCACTTTTTCAGAGACGGATCACCAACAGCGACTGGCGACAAAGCCTGAGACATGTGTGGTGAGTTTTCTTTCTACTGACTCGCGGAGTTTTACAACTTTCAGGAAAGCATCGCGGTTATTACGCACGAAAAATGCTCCAAACATCCAGTCGTGGCAGCGATGCCAAGTATCGATTAGTAAACTATTTCTTTAAGATGTTGCCCTTCCAGCCGAAGTGTCAGTCAAACATTATTCCTCGGCCATCACGTGTCTGTTGTCATTCCACGAGCGCTCTACGCGCAACTGCTACGTGTCAGTATTTTTGCTGCAGAACAGGACAAGCGAGTAATACAGGTTTGAACGGGTTTTATTAAAGAGAAAATGTTCGAGCCATGACTCCACGCTCCGCAGCTTTTCAGCCACGAGTGCCCCACATTTGAACAGAGTTTTTTTTAAAGCCCGAAGCATAAACATAACCTTTTGTGGTGTGTGCGAGGCGAAGAGGCCAAGGTGCCAACACTGCGCGCAATGTGCGTCCATCAATGGCAAGCTGTGTACCTGCGGCAGGAGACATTCCTGCCCCCCTTCACGACCCCCACACACAGGTAGAGAGAGAAGGGGTAGGGATGGATAAAAAGTCCTTCAGAGTCCAGAAAGTCTGCACTGGCCGATGTCATGGACAGCTGTGATTTAAACAGAGTGACTGCTGTGACCTTTTTATGCTGATGGAGGTCATAGAAATAATCCAGGTTACATTACATGACTTCAGTTACCAGGCATTTTCACCACACAGGTGCAATTAGCCAACACCAACATCTATGTAGGTCACTTGTCCTTTATCTGCAGATATCTGGAGTTAACCTTAAACAAACTGTGACTGCACTTATCGGAAAATCAAAAGGATAACACCTGTTTCTCTGTGTCCCTCTCTCGAAGGAATCTTTGCCTACCTGAATTACCGAGTGCCCCGCACCAGAAAGGAGATATTTGAGACGCTGGTGAAGGGACTGCAGAGACTGGAGTACAGAGGGTACGATTCAGCAGGTAAGACACTCGGCTTCAGAGTTACCACACACACACACACACACACACACAAATAAGCTGCACAAAAGCTTATAGTGCTCGCTGACGACACCTGTTTGATTTGTCTTTAAAAAGGTAAACCCGGGCATCATTTCACATTATTCATGGCTTAAAGACAAACAACGTGTCAGACAGCCCAAACCACATACATACGTTAGTCATGTTTAAAAGAGCCAAAAAGGTTGTGCAGTGCTTTCAGAGCGACACACCCTAATGCTTCCAATGCAGTTATATGCTGCGTTATAACAATATAACAACCTCAAATGAAATGAAGACAAACCGGTTTGTAAGCCCACTCAGCTATTGTCTCTTTAAAATAAAAGAGCGATAATAATAAGTGATCGCAGCTGCACCTCAGCACGTTCCATGACGTCTGGATGAAAACCTCCTGACACTTGGCCGTTCAGTTCTGTTCACGCAGCGACGGACGCACACGGACACGCCCGCACACATGCAACGCTGGCTGTTTGTTCATCCTATTTGAGCAGGATGTCACAGATCTAGGAGTTACTTTCATCAGTGCTCTACGCCTGATCGCCTGTGTTTCGTGTGTGTTTAGTTTGTCCCTAACGTGTGTGCAGGTGTCGCTGTAGATGGCCCTAACAAGACATGCGGCGACATCAACAGCAACACCATCTGTTTGGTGAAGAAGAAGGGCAAGGTCAAGGCCCTGGACGAGGAGCTGTACAGTGGGTTCAAGCACACGCTACATTTTCTTTAACTCTATTTTCTGTTCATCCACTTTAGGTAATTATGGTTGAGACTTTTCTGGCTAGTCTGGTCCAGTCACTAAATGCATCACTTGTGCTTTTCATGTTCAGAAAAAGATTCAATGGACCTGGATGAGAAGCTGTACACACATTTTGGCATCGCTCACACTCGCTGGGCCACACACGGGGAGCCGAGTCCGGTCAACAGCCACCCTCAGCGCTCTGACAAGGACAATGGTAATATGGCGTTGTGTGTAAAAATGTATTGCGCCGACATGCGCTCAGACACAATACACAGTATCTCAGCCTGGGTGTCAGGCGTGTCACGAACTTACTAAGCTTATACTCATTGTCTTTTCTCAGAGTTTGTTGTCATCCACAATGGCATCATAACCAACTACAAAGAGCTGAAGGAATACCTGGTAAGTTACTTAAGCACGTCTAGTTAATGTTTAGATGACTAAAATACACCACAACATTAAACTATAATAGCATTTGGCAAAACATGTGGCATAGTTACTATAATCGTCAGTGATGTAGAATGTTTCAACTGTTATTTGTTGTTACTTCATGCACAGCTTTAGTACATTAGAGCTTTTATTGCATTACAGCCCATTCATCATCACTTGTGCAAATACCAGTATGAAAATCTCATCTTGTCCGTCGAGGGCGTTTTCTTTTAAGCAGGATATTTGTTGCACCCAACAATGATGTGAGAGAACAGACAGAATGAAGAGCACTATTATTTAAAGCAGCATTAAACCTGAAAACGTTTACCGTTGACCTACATGTTTGTTTAACAGCATTTAACACACCCAGTTAATAAATGGAGATAATTACAGATAATTATAATTAAATATATATAAAATAATATCTGGTTTCATGTGGTACAAACACTTTGCGTCTTTTTCAGATCAACAAAGGATACGAGTTTGAGTCAGAGACGGACACAGAGGTGATCCCCAAACTGGTCAAATATCTCTATGACAACCGAGAGAGCGACGCTGTCACCTTCTCCACGTTGGTGGAGAGAGTGATTAAGCAGCTTGTGAGTAGCTCACACACGCATGGACACACGTTATGACGGCATCGGCAGTGTTGCGATACTTGACTTTCTTTTTATAGAAATGCTTTGCTTTGTCACTGAGACGCTTTTTTTTCTTCTGAGGATACAAGATTTTTTTTACAAGCACTTTTCCTGTAACTATAAACAGTAGCATCATAAAATGTGTCACTGCTTCACACACACAGTCATTTCGCCTTGTGCTTGAAAATACTTTAATTTCCTGACGATAAAAACACAGGAATCCAACACAAACACAGTTTTCATGGTAACCAAGCTCACACCAGAAGTGACATCATCAGTTGTAGAAAGAGATTTTTTGGGGGTGAGATGGAGCAGCGACGCCTTTTCCACTGTGGGCTTTTAACGCTGCAGAGCTTCACACTCTTTACGCTGTTGCTGACGAGGGACAACGTCCATTTTGGATTTGGAGTAATGGGAACCAGATAGTTAGCCCCACTAACATCACTCCCTCCCCTCGCCTCCCCTCCATGCTGAACCCGCAGATTTTCAACACCACACACACCCAGGCAGTTCTGCTAACCACCTCAGACATCACTGCAGTCAGAGCTTTCGAAATACAGCTGATGTTACACAATAGAGGTCCTATTTCTCTTCGCCCCCTCCACCCACACCCCAAACACAACTACCAAACCCCACGGGGCCAGAAGAATCGTTCCTGTGTTCACAAACTCTTTCTCCGGTAGATTACACAGTCTACGGGAATACTTGACTAACTATACATTTATATGGAATTTCTACTTAACTCAATTTCTATTTCTATGTTTTTCCTCACCGCTCAGACTGACTTTAACATTGTGTATTCTCTCTCCGTCTCGTCAAGCCAATGTAAACTCTGTGTTTCCTTTGCTTCTCTGTCTCCAGGAGGGGGCCTTCGCGCTGGTGTTTAAAAGCCGTCATTTCCCTGGAGAAGGCGTAGCCACCAGGTTAGTATAAACACACACTCTCACGTTTTCGTTTCATATACTTCACATGGTCCAGTATCTGTTCACTGAGCCAGACTCTGTGGAGATGATTCATTCGGGTTACGACCACAATGAAGCAACCTCAAACACGATTTCAGGCTTCTACAGTTCACTTGCTGTGGATTATCTTTACTAACATCTATTGAATGGGACATGTTGGGAGTCTGGAGCGATCTCTGCTTACGATCATAGCTACTCACGCTGCTTGTTGCATGTGTGTGTGGACTGATGTAAATTCTCCTCCGCCTGCGTGTGTCAGTCTTATTTGCGTCTTAGGACTGAGGCAGAGAAGTGAGCAGAGGTTGAATTCAGGTTCCTTGTCTCCCTCGTGGGCCTCTGGCCTCTGGGCTGCTGGCTTTATGCCTCCTTGTCTGTGACTCATTAACAGAAAGAGTTTCCTGTTTCAGCTCCGGGAAAAACTCAGTAAGACTCTTGGTTAATCACTGCGCGTCACTTTATTTTACGTTATACTTCTTCTGGTTGAGTGAGCCGTCATGGATCTTGGATCAAGGAGAAAAGATGGGGCTGAAAACGTAGATGGGGGAAAGGATGAAATGAAGTTTGTTGTGGGAGAGGCACCTTTATCACATACCTGATAAAGTCAGGGAAGCGTTCTTTGTTTGGTGTGGTTCTTATCCTTGTTGCACACCTTTGTTCTTCATGTGATATTATCAGTCCTGCTCCTTGGAGGAAATTGTTATAATAACTAGAGGTGGTGATCATCTTTCACTACGAACATACCTCACAGCTTTCAAGTCTCATATTTCTAGTACTTACACTTTTCTTTGAGTCATTTGCTTCCCCCTCCTTAAGGGTAAACATCGAACTGGATAGTGGCCACATGTTTCTATGTGCAAGCCTCTCTTTTCAAGACCCACACCCTTTAAAACAACCAGCTGTCTTCCGTCAGCGCAGCTCTGGAGAAACTTTGACCAGAAAAGAGAAGAAAAGAAAAGCCAGGTCCAGATAAGACACAAGGATAAGAGCTGCTGGGCATAGTTTCTTAATAACACACCATAAACAAGTTTTAATATTCTCCTTGTAACTTTATCACCTGTCAACCACAGCCAATGGAAGATGCCCACAACTTCCAGCAGTAGCCAATGAGGAAGAATGTAGATGAGAGGAGGGTCACACTCTGGCAGGACACGCAGAACATTAGACTACGACTCATGTTTCAATATTAGTTCAAAGAGGGTGTGTTACAGAAAAAATGACTTGACCCAGGTGTAAGTAGGTTGATATCGGTTTGCCTCAACCTCCGTAAGTCACTTAGGAGTTACCTTCGTGAATTTCAAAGTCACTATGTCACTAATCTCATCTGAGCGTGTACCAGACACTGCTGTGTGTTCACAAACTCTCCTCCATGTCCCGGCAGGAGAGGAAGTCCACTGCTCATTGGTGTGCGAAGTGAGCACGAGTTGTTGACCGAACACATCCCCGTCCAGTACAACAACGGTGAGCATTCAACCCTCTGTCTGCCAGGATCCAACCTACCCCCACGCCCACACACAGACATACACGGCAGCATACGCAAAGATTAGATAATCATCTAGGTGTTTTATTAGTATATTCATATTAATAACATATTTAATGATCTAAAATAATCTCGTTCTTGCTGATAACCACTCGGTAATATCTGTTATATAAACATACGGCATATAAAATGAACTTAGTCATCATGTGCTGCTCACTTACAAGAGATGAAGCAAGGTATGACGAAGTAGATAAAAACGTGACAAGATCTCAGTAACTCAGTTTCATTATTGTTCAAGAATGTGACTATAAGGTTAGTTGGAATTGTAGTTTATATAAATTATTTAAATTGTAGAGTATTGTCATTTTTTACATGTTCTAACATCACTTTTTAATGTTTCTGTCACAGCTTCTTGACTTTCTTAAACTGCCTCTCGGTCCCCAAGTCCATTTATACTTAGATCTCAAAAATGGCTCATGAATATTTATTTATGTTCCCACAAATCTTCCTAAAAATACAGTTCTTTTACTTTTGAGTAAATTCAACAAGAGGCGAAGTGTTTTGCAGGCTGTTTTCAGACACAGGGCTCCAGTGAGCATTTGCAGCAGCAGGGTGGTGTGTGTGGGCCTGGCTCTAAATAAACTACAGTGCCCATGTGCCTCAGTGCAACAGCTGATGGTAGAAGAATGAATGATCACATCTTTTCACACATTGCCAGTTTGTGTGCTAAAAGCTGAGCACACCCATAGACATTGTTACAGGACTTCAGACACAAAGGTTTGGAGGCCTCATGCACTACACTGTACACAGTGCAGCAGCTTTGGACCCGTCTCCTATGAAGTGACTGTTTTCTCTTTACTTTCCCAGTGGATCAAAGAGTAATGTTGCTCTAACTGCTGATTTTCTCAGACGATTGAAACAGTACGGACAGAAATCCGCAGCGTACAGATGATCCTCTTGGCTAACTGTAAAACTAATGCAAGATGTTTTCTGACTCTGTTATTTATTGTGCAATTATTCTTAAAAAAACGCTTTGTTTCCTAGAAAGACATTTCACTGAGGTGATGCCTGGGACTTCTGTGTGTGTTCCCTGTTAGCAACGATACGTTCTCAGTTTCGTCTGCGTGTAGGATTGTATCGTCACTGACTTATCGTGACTTACTACACATTTATGGTCCTTAGTAGCTCGAATGAGACTGGTCCAAAGTCTGAGGCAGCGTTAAGTGACTTGGAGCCAAGCAGGAACCTCGCTGGGTGTGTCATTATAATGGCTGAGGAAAATCCTCTTTTTATAACATTTGATATAGTGACTGATATCTGTCTTCTCGGATATCTGCTTTGTTGGTTAACAGTATGTAAATAACAGTAAATCTACCATATAAAACTACTGGGTTAGTGTCATACTAGTCGGGCTGTAACCGTAGGAGATCACTCTTTATGCTACAGCTCTCCGTACTGTATATTAGTCTTTGTGGGCTACGTGCTGAGACGTTATTGTATTATTATAAGAACACACTGAAACCAGATGCAAGGCAGCAATCAGTCGCCTCCATTCTGCTTATTGTTAATTGATTAATATAAAGCAAATTGCGTATTTATTTGTCAGTTGTTAACAACACTGTTAGTCTGTATCCCATGACCTCATAAACAGTAGAAACCTGACCATATGTGGAAGTTGACAGTAACGAGCACCCAATTCAAAGTCTGACCTCTGACCTCTGACCCTGTAGGACACTACAAGGATGGAGTTAAGGAGATGAACAGCCATAACCGGCCAGACTGCTCTAACAGCATCAGCTCTGTGGGGGATGGTAGGGCTGTGGAATATTACTTCGCCTCTGACGCCAGGTGAGAATACAGTTGTCTGCCATATGTAAAAATAAGCTCCGTCTCTTGTGTACATTTTCATTTTCCACATTTCGTTGTCCCGCTGCTCTCAGTGCCATCATCGAGCACACCAACAAGGTGCTGTACATGGAGGACGATGACATCGCAGTAGTGACCGAAGGGAAACTGTCCATCCACAGGATGAACCGGCAGGCAGGTGAAGACCCGGTACGGGCGATTCAGACACTGCAGATGGAGATGCAACAGATCATGAAAGGTCAGTCACCAGAGATAAAGACAATTTCAGAATTTGGTCACCAAGGTTAGTTTATTGTGTAATATTTATTTAATTTCAGATTACAGGAAATTGTAAAAATATATATGAGAAAAAAAGTATTGACTGTGTATGTGTACTGTGCGTAAGCATACATTATACATACGTAGACATATACTTGCACGCCCTCTGCTGGCTAAAATATTCAACAACCTTTAGTTTAGCAGGTCAAATCTGATAAAGTGACTTTTCTGCCATTGCAGGTAACTTTGACGCCTTCATGCAGAAAGAGATCTTCGAGCAGCCGGAGTCTGTAGTCAACACGATGAGAGGCCGCATTTGTTTTGACTCTAACGAAGGTGACGACTGATGCACTTTCACATGATATATAATAGATATGATATATAAAGATATGTTGGAAACCCTGAATCAATATTAGCTGGTGCGTATCCACACTACGCACACAGGATCAGCTGTGTGTTGATTCTGTCTTAGTATTGTCTGTGAACTCTGAGCTTCGAAAAACAGTGCTACACATTTATGTACAGTGTATATTAGTGGAAAATCGGAAATATTACATGATTACATGGCATTAGGTACATTTGCTTACAGTAGCTACTAATTTGAACTAATATATTTACTCGTAACGTTCATGACATTAACAGCGTGGCGGTTTAACCTGTGTTGCTGTGTCTCCTTGTGTTTCCTCAGTGGTCCTCGGGGGCCTGAAAGACCACCTCAAAGAGATCAAACGTTGCAGACGACTTATTATGATTGGCTGCGGCACTAGCTTCCACGCTGCAGTGGCGGTGAGTAGGGATAAGAACAACGAATTGAGAGTTTGTGTTGGTGTATTTGTGCTGTCAGTGGTCATTATGAGAGTGAATATTTTGTAACTTGTGTTTCAGACCAGGCAGAGCCTCGAGGAGCTGACGGAGCTGCCTGTCATGGTGGAGCTGGCGAGTGACTTCCTGGACCGCAACACTCCCGTTTTCAGAGATGACGTTTGCTTCTTCATCAGCCAGTCAGGTGATACAGAAATCCTGTACTTGCTGCCTGCCAGAGTTTCAAGACAGTGTTGTCTCTGTCTTACGTGGAACCTGAGGACAACATTGTTCTCTTTCTAACAGAGGCTTTGTTGTGCTGTTTCCCTTTCCCCCGCCCCCTCAGGAGAAACAGCAGACACCTTGATGGCACTACGCTACTGCAAGGACCGTGGGGCTCTGACAGTGGGTGTAACCAACACCGTGGGCAGCTCCATCTGTAGAAATACAGACTGCGGAGTCCACATCAATGCTGGGCCTGAGATAGGAGTGGCCAGCACCAAGGTACAGAGATTCTGAGATAATGCTCAACATTTGCAAGGCTCAAGACAATCGTGACGGTTCAGAGAGCTACACCTTGCTCATTTTTCCTCTGGGTTTTCTATAATAATTATGATAATAGACAATTTAAGCCGGCTGTAATTTCCAAACATTGTAAAGTAAGACAGGCTTATGTTATATGTTATAGTGTCTTTTGCAGCTCTGGGTTAAATGAGTGTTTCATCTTTGTGTGTGTGTAACCCAGGCCTACACTAGTCAGTTTGTTGCCCTCACCATGTTTGGTCTGATGATGAGTGAGGACAGACTGTCCCTACAGAAGAGAAGGCTGGAGATCATCAGTGGCCTCAAGGTGCTTCCTGGTGAGTGCTCTAATCAACTCATCCTGGTCTCAGAACATGCAGACTAGTGTTCCACCACCGCTCAACCACCTTAACATAGTCATTCACTTCAACTCATTCCTGTATTCTCCTAGAGCTAATATCCAAGGTGTTGTCTCTGGATGAGAAGATTAAGACCATTGCAGAAGAGCTGTTCGAGGAGAGGTCTCTCCTGGTCATGGGTCGAGGGTTTAACTATGCCACCTGCCTGGAGGGGGCGCTGGTGAGTGCACACAGCCGTTGTGTGTTAACAATGCAATTCATTCTTCTAGTATAAAATAAAATAAAATACGTGGCTTTGTTCTTTTATTTCTAATCCAGAAAATTAAGGAGATCACATACATGCACTCGGAGGGCATCCTGGCTGGGGAGCTGAAGCACGGTCCCCTGGCACTTATAGACAAACACATGCCAGTCATCATGATCATCATGAGAGACGCCTGCTACATTAAGTGCCAGAATGCTCTACAACAAGTCACTGCCAGATCGGTAGGACAAGGAAAAATACATTTACACAAACATCATACTCATTATACATTATACAGTTGACTAAACTCATATTTAGTAGGTCATGAATTGACTAAGTCTAACTTTATTATTTACTTCAATAATATTCTAAGCATATGACCAGGAGATGGTCTTCTCACAGCCTGGTCATAAACAACTCAAATCCATCACTAATGAAGGAAATAAATTCAGTGACTAATGTTCTTGCCATCAGGGTCGGCCCATCATCCTGTGTTGCCAGGACGACCCTGAGGTGACTAAGAATGCCTACAGGACCATTGAGCTGCCACAAACTGTGGACTGTCTGCAAGGCATCCTCAGCGTCATCCCCCTGCAGCTGCTGTCTTTCCACTTGGCCGTCCTGCGAGGATACGATGTGAGTGCTCCTCCTCCCAGGACATGCTAATCTGATGTCGCTCACAGATTTTGACTCAATCCATGTATACAAATTCACAGTACATGTATAAAAATATTTACATAAAATGTAGGTGAGATTCACAAGACTTGTTCGGACTATGCAGAATGTCTCTTTGCTCTTTTGATTAATCCTAATTCAATGAGACTCTTTCTCTGTCCACGTCCTCAGGCTGTAAATGTCCCTTTCTTTTAGAGGACATGCAAGTTCCCTAGTTAACAAGTAGTGAGCAACCCCTCTAGAGCCAAATCCATTTTTATAGCATATCTCTGGCAGAGTGCTACATGGCAAACCCTAGCACGGTGTGATGTGTTAAAAATGTAGATGTTCCTGCGCCAATTATATTTCCTATAATTAACCGATTTCTATTTTGCAGGTTGACTGCCCTCGAAACTTGGCCAAGTCTGTGACTGTGGAATAAAACTACAACATGAAGTCCAGGAGCAGAGAGAGGAGGTTCATACAGTGCAATTGTGCAATTAAACGTGTGTGTGTGTGTGTGCGCGTGTGTGCGTGTGTGTGTGTGTCTGCGTGTCTGTGTGTGTACATGCATACATGCGTGTGTATCTGTGAATGTGGCAGGATTGGGGTAAAGTAGGGCTCTTTGATTGTGTGAATGTAAATCAGTGTGTGAATGTGACAGATAAAAGAGAGGGTTTACGGTTCAATGCCTTAAAGAAGAAATGTGAAGTCCAACTAATACACTGCTGAGGAAGTGCCAGTGCCACTAATGCCTTGAGGAACAATCTATGGAAACAACAGTCAGACATCCGAAGCAATATGCTGTGCCTTTTTCTAATGAATTGAATTGAGCCAAAACACATGGCTTAAGTAGGAGGAAAGCTTTGATACGGTTTATTGAATTGTTTACAGCTGCACTATGAATGTACACAATCACAAATGAGCTGATTTATTTCCTTTCTGTACAACAAATTCCTTGTATTCATTGGGAGTTTCACACCTTTCTGTTTAATAATGGGACATGTAGCAATGACTTCATGATTTCAGTGAGATATCTGAAATACAACAATCTTATTGTATGTATGTTTTGCACTCCAATGCATCACTGTGCCTGGTGGACCATTATGCAGTAACAAATCAATTCTCTGTAGCAGCAGTTACCAAAAGGTACATTTCACAAATTTCTTGAAATTTCTTGATTCTCATCTATTTATAATATTTCATTTTAAATTAAGGACATATGGGATATCTGTTCTGTTTAACAGAAATTTGAGAGAAAGTCATAATACGCACCATTTCCTCCATGTAGAAGGAAACATTCCCACCCACATACAGGAGTCAAAATAATGTGCCATTAATTTTAACAGAACTTAGAACCATTCGTACAAATTTACAGTAACGATAATATTCTGTATTTTATCTGATTTAATTTTATATGGGCTGAAGATATGGTTTGATTCATCTGTAGCTGTGATTTTATGCAGTATGTTCTATAGATACATTGTGGCACTATCAATCATTAACTGGATAAAGTCTTCTATCGAAAGCATGCAGTTGTCTGTTCCTTATTTTATTAACGTTAAGAGATTGAGTTTTATTTTGGCTTAAATAAATTCCTTTCATGACAGAAGAGCATAGTTTGCTTGTTATATGGGCCATCGCGTCACGACAAAAACACTCTAAGCATCCTGTACTTTGGGAATAAAAAGTTTTCACAATAAAGTTCCCAGAGAAAAGTTTGCGGCCACGTCACTTGGCGTGATGACGTCACCCGCATGTTCGCTCTCCGCTTGTTATGGCCCTTCCTTCGACCCCGCCCCTCCGAGCTGCCGCCGGAGTTAGCTCGGGAGCTGGAGCAGGCTCTGCGTGTCGTGACAGCCCGGCCGGTCGTTTGCCAGAACTTTTCCAAGTGTCGATAGCGGCCGGAGGACGGACGGAGAGTTTTCGCTGGGCGTTCGATGCATGGGAGTGTCCCGGGAGCGGCGAAAGGAGAAGGTAGGGCTCGCTGCCGCCGCCGCCGCCGCCGCCTCCTCCTCCTCCTCCTCCTCCGCCGTCCGTCCGTCTGTCTGTCTGTGTGAGCGGCCCGACTACCGCATTGCCGCCGACAGAAGTGGAAAAGGACGAAGGCTCCAGGCCTCGCTAAGTTCACAACACAGCGAACTAGACGTGAACTCACCCTGCGCTCGTCCGTGTCGACCGGCAGCGTCTGGCTGCCGCGGCGCGTCATGCGCGGGTGACTTCATACCTCTGGGCACGGTGCGCGTGGCAGTCGCAGCGGTGTCACCGTGTAGACGATTTCTAGCGTTTACGCTCGTGCGTGGCCGGGCAGAGAACGCTGACGTTGGGCGTCGTTGCCACTGTCACCGCCGACACAGAGGCAACGTTAGGCTCAGTAGAAGCTCTGCCGAGTTTATTCACAGAAAACTTTGCGCGTGTACAGTGAGCCCGGGCTTCTAGCAGGCAGCGTCTCCAGCGTCCTCCTGAGGGGACAGATCCTCCAGTACAGCCCCGATGCAGCAGCGGCGGAGATGTGCTTCTGCTTCTAGCCTGGTCTGTGTTTTGTTAGTCGGATCGTGAAGATGTGATGCTGAAGCTAATCTGTCATCATAGGCAGCAGCCACAGCCACGTCAGGCCTGAAGGCTGGACTGGACAGTGGTGCTTGTGTTGTGGATGGCGACGTTTGTGTGAAGGTCACTTCTCTCATCAACAACAACCTGTACTTGTGTAATTAGATAGGAGGGTAGGAGAACAGCCTCCTCGCGTCCATATTTAAGCCCTGTCATAATATGTCAGTGTGCTGTTAGTGCCGTGCTCCAGATGTGCGAATGGGGGAAATATATAAGTTCTCTTCTGCTTTGAACCAAGCCAGATGCCAGATTAATATGATTCTTGACCCTATGAAACTGGCCTTAATGAAATGTGTTTTAATGATCAGATTCAAGATGTGTTCTTCCCATTAAATGTTGACTGAGTCTCTAGCTAATGTAAATGAAACTGGGCCACAGAGCAACCGGTTAAACAATTCCTATGGCTCGAACGCCTACTGTAGCTGCTGTGCTGACTGACCGTGCTCTTGCTTCCTGATGTTTGTGGGCAGAGAGACTAGTTATGGTCCGTGTTCTGAACCAACCCTCCTGATCAGGTCCTTGTTCTTTACCGGGCAGTTTATTCTAAATGACAGGTGTGACTGCTTGGGTTTGATGGATTGATCTGTTGAAACTGACTCTGCGATTATCATTATTAAATTATTGGTCGACACATTTAAGACACGTTGACCCGGTTGCATTATTTTGTGTTAGTGGGGGTTGTTCATGTCCAAAATTAAATACTGCATCAACACAGTAATGCTATTATTACTTTAACCAGCTGATTAATTTGATAGTGTTTCACATCTTTATTGAATGTGGAGTTGGTCCAACTTGTGGTCTACTGTACCTATAGTGGCCTAGATTTCCTGAGGGGAACATTAAGTTCAACTGAAATACTTAAGACCTCTTTGAATATCCCTGACAGGTTTCTGCTGATGCTTCCTTCTGCCGTTCACATGCAAATTTCACTTGCGTTGCGTTGTTTTCTCTCATTGTTCATATATGTGTGCTGCACTTTTAGCCCTTAGTCATGCTGAGCTTGGCAGCAGGTGAAGTGCTCCACATAAAACGGTGCTTTTGGTTATGATTAATTGCTCTTTCATACGTTTCTTATACTTAATGTGTCTGTTGTAACTCATCGCTATGGACCCATATGTAAAAATACTACAGAAAAATATCAAATGACAACTATTAACCAATGTTGCTAAAATAGCTTAGGCCACATTGTTCTCAGAGGTAAGCAGTTGGACCATAGGTACATGATGTTCATGTGTTATATTAGTTTTAAATTAGAATTTGAGCTGCATGTCAATGGAAAGTTATTTGACCACAACAAGTGTGTTTTAAGCATTTATTTAATCAGCTGGAGGAATGAGGGAATGTTGGCAGCATAACAGAATGACAAAGGAAGACCACGTCGAGTAAAGTGAGTGAAAGCAGTATGAAAAAGGGAAGGTGCTTGCAGCTTTCCTCTTGGGTGCAGTGACACGCAGCCAGCTGCACGTTTATTTGAGAAGGAAGAGAGACGACAGGGATGGGAAGGATTCATTTTTCATCTGAGTAATGGTGTCACTGCAGACCCACACCTCCCACATCTGAAGGCATATTGTTTCTAGGTTTGATCATTTATACAACAATACAGAACAGAGAAAAGAAGGCAGGTTCAGTAGACACTGAAAACCCCAGGTTATAAATGAAACAAACAATTCAGAGCCTACCAAAATAGCAATAATATTAGTCATGATTTCATGGGCAACCCTTTTCATTTATATATGTATTTACATATTTAATAATATAATCATATATATATATGGATTTTCACATTATATATTTATATGTGTTCTATAACCAGTTTCGATTCAATCTATAGTTTGTGTATACATTTATATATGTAGTATAATTTGATGTGAAGCAACGTTGTGACTGTCAGTAAAACAGTTACTTTTTCCTCACTCCACCAGCGTTTTCAGATTTGAGGCTGATAACATTCGAGTCAGTCAGCTGACAGCTGGTCCATTGATGTAGCTCACTGCTGCCTCGCTGAAAGTCTCTCTAAAGCTGTCACAGTGTCAAAGCCGGGGCTGAGTAGTGTTTACAATTCAAGGAGTTTAGGATGTTTTCTGGCTCGCTTTGATCATATACTCTCCTTTGCTTTTTACGATTTAGCCCTTTGTCTCTCTGACCATGAAAACCAGTGCGTGCTTGTGTCCTCGCTGCCTGTCAGACAGATAAGGCTCAAATATCAGACTCGATTTAACCTGTGGCTGTTTTCTGAAGGAGTGAAAAATAGCTATTACTGCTCGCCGTTGTATTGCTACACAATTGTGTGTCCTCGCCCACACACACATGCACGTACTGAAACACATACACACACATCCTGGCCAAGAATAATACTCCTCCACTTCCTGCCTTAGGAATCAATGCACACGTGATTGTTAATAGTTATTAACGTGTATCTGTTACCATATACTTGGCTTGTGATCATTTCTGTTTCTTGCATTTGCAGTGAAACTTGGTGCAGATCAAAGAATAATGAGCATGCCATGAGCAATAATGAGCATGCCATGACACACTCATGCCGCTGCATGTGTTTCCTGTGCGTGAGTGTGCGAGCATGACTTTGGAGAAAGCAGAACGAGCCGCAGGAACTCTCCAAGCTGTCAGCTGCCTCTGTTCCCAACTACATGTGCACCCAAACATTTACAGGCTTGACTGCAGCTCCAGCCTGTTCTGTTGCCATTGTCAGATGAACAAACTGAGCAGAAAGCAGCAATAGTCTGTTTGACTTCAGACTGAGCTGAAAATGAAGCAAGAGATGCCAGGGACTGACAGATGGAGACGTATCAGGCTCTGCCATTCGCTCTTTTCAGCGATGCAGTAAACAAACAAAAAAAAAGAGGTTTTAGACGAATACACGGTCATTCTAACGATTACTGCTTACTGAAAAATCTTCTGTACCATGTGGAGATTTTGTGTACGAATACGTTGCCTGCGTGTTTATCTGTATGTGTTCTCATCCCTCCAGCAGACAGCGCTGGTTGTCCTGACTGTTCAGCAGGATGAGTGAGACTGATAACCAGTTCTACAGTGTCCAGGTGGGAGACTCCACCTTCACTGTACTCAAGCGCTACCAGCAGCTCCGTGCTATCGGCTCCGGGGCCCAGGGTATTGTCTGGTGAGGATTAGTCATTTTTTTAATAATGTAATTTAGATTTTTCTTTATTATACCACCTAACATCCAATTAAGCGGTTTCCTACTGTATGAGTTATGAAAATTGGAAACTAGCAAAGGACCTTGTAGCAGTGCTGGTATAGTAATGCTGGAAAGCCTCCTGTAAAGGACAGCTATGTTTTAAGTCACCAGATTTATAATACTCAGACTGAACGTGCATTTTTCCAAAACCTAGAACATGCATGCTCTGTTGCTGGGTAACCCTTCTTTTCAATTCTCTGTATGATGTGTGCCCAGCTCTGCTCTGGATACAGTCCTCGGGATACCAGTAGCAGTGAAAAAGCTGTGTCGGCCCTTCCAGAACCAGACCCATGCTAAGCGAGCCTACAGGGAGCTGGTTCTTCTCAAATGTGTCAATCACAAAAATGTAAGTCTTCATTTATACAAGTCATCTTTGCTATGTACTGTATTGTTTTACATGTAATGAACATTACGGCTATTTTATTAAATAAAGCTGCGGGTAAATCCAAAATCTGTGTCTTATTGTTGTTTTGTTATATAGTTTAACTGGAACTTTACTAAATAAAAGTCATATTCTGCTGATGTGATTTGCAGTGGGACAGTGGAAGTGGCTGGCAGCCAATGCCTAAAGCATTTTAATTGTCATATTATAGAAACTGCACGAAACGAATCGAGTCAAGTCTCTGCGGTGATGAACTTCGTTGTTTAGAGGGACCCTCTCAGAGCTCTGTCTTCAGTTGGCCGGCTTTCCACTGTGAAGTGAATGTACTGTAGATGGGAGAGTAGCAGAGTGGACTAATGGCCTGTCTCCCTACTTTGCAGATCATCCGTCTGATCAATGTGTTTACGCCTCAGAAGTCCCTGGAGGAGTTCCAGGATCTGTGAGTGACAGTAAAGTCTCTGTTTAATAGTCCGCTCTGTATTATTTATTTTTTTAATGTTTTTTTCAGCGGGATTCAGAGAATTTAGCTGAAGCCATGCTCTTATTGTGTCTAATTTGTCCTATGTCATTCCTCAGGTATCTGGTAATGGAGCTGATGGACGCCAGTCTATGCCAGGTGATCCACATGGACCTGGACCATGAGCGGATGTCCTACCTGCTCTATCAGATCCTCTGTGGCATCAGACACTTGCACTCTGCTGGCATAATCCATAGGGTAAGCACGTGGAACAATTAGACAGATCATTTCTTCATGTTCTGGAATCTTCAGAATACCCAGATCATAATTACAGATTCACTTTTCTTCTCTGGTTTGTTATATGGGTGTTTTTATCGTAGGCCATCTTTCACCAGACATCTTCCGTATCCACAAAATGTACCTTTAAGATAATGTTTTTGCAAATTCATACATTTTCTGTTCCCTCAGGACCTGAAGCCCAGTAACATTGTAGTAAAGTCTGATTGCACTCTGAAGATCTTGGACTTTGGCCTGGCTCGGACGGCCTGCACTAACTTCATGATGACCCCTTACGTGGTGACCAGATACTACCGCGCCCCGGAGGTCATACTGGGCATGAAGTATAAGGAGAATGGTGAGCAGGGTCACCAATCAGCTTTAAACTGCAGCTGAAAACCTTTTGTATTTATCAAAGCTTGGCATTTTGTGATACTAGTATCTACAATAGTGTAACAAACAACTGTTATTAGTGGCTGATGATCACTTTAATCTTAATATAAATTACCTAATGTGCAAAAATATACAAAGCAGGAGAACATGAGGTTGTTTTATGGTTATATGGTCTCCAACAAATTTCACTTGTTCACCGCAGAATTTGAGTAGGAAAGGGGACGTACAACCCAAATGAATGCTCCAGGCTTATAAAAGAAAAAAGTTCAATAAGTTCAAAAGTTTCACCTGTGTCTTGCTACTTATTAATTAACTGAGGTTTTTTGCTTATTGATGATAATGTTGTGAGTGTTGTTGCTATGCCACAACTCTGCTACAGTGGACCTGTGGTCGGTTGGCTGTATAATGGCTGAAATGATTTCTCACAAAATCCTCTTCCCTGGAAAGGACTGTATCCTTTATGTTTGTCTTCCTAAGCTTTTATGTCGTTCTCCAAGTGAAGGCGAGCCCAGTCTCCTCTGCAAAGCCTTCTATACAATATGGTGCACAGACACAGAGAACGTTATAGAATGAAGGAATTCTTTTACAGGCTTAGAGTAAAACTTGGATTGACTGGGAAAGAGTCCTGGCTACAGAAACCTGCCAGACTGTGCTACAGCACACAGCAGCGCACATACAAGTTGATGCATGTATCATGAAAAATAACAGAGAAATGGAAGCAGGAGGAGCTAATGAGTTCGACAGGAAAGTCCTTTTTAAGAGCATAGCTACAATAAAAAGTGTAACGTGTGACTTTTGCGAGTCTTGGCTTTGTAGTGATCTGGTGTTGTTACCAGAGGAAGGAACACTTTCAGCTCCAGTGAAACTAAAACTGCTGGAAAAGATGAGTGAATGATTGTTTGCCACGTATAAACACACTAAAGCAAACATTGAACTCAAGAGAGAGAGAAAGAGAAACGAACTGCATCCTACTTTGCTAAGTGCATACACTCACACACAGGGAAAGTGAGAGAGAGTAACAGCTGTGTAAACTGATAAGCAGAACTGAAGAAAAGGGCCTGGAAGGCTGTGTCTAGTTACCAAGCCAGCGAGAGGGAAGAAGAAAGACAGCCCCAAGATGAATGTGATGAAAGCATCAGGTCATAGAGGATGGAGCACAACAACGAGAGCCGCTGTTCTGCATCTCAGTGTTTGTCCTTTAAATTTACACCATGAAGCATGTTATTCATATGTGTAATCTCCGTGTGTCATTTTACTCTGTACTGTGCTTTATAGTGTGTTCTTGATGTGATGTGACCATTTTTATTTAATATGTTTTCTGTGTTTGTGTGTCTGTGTGTATTTGTTTGCAGTGGACATCTGGTCAGTGGGGTGTATCATGGGAGAGATGGTAAAGGGTAGCGTCATCTTCCAGGGTACCGACCGTATCCTTCACCGCTCACACCTGTCCCACTCGTTCCTCCATCACCTTCCCACCAGACGTCCATTTAGCATGAAGCATCTCATTCATCTCTCCGGTTTACTTGTCTTATGGTTTGCCCTGCATCTGTCCATGGAGCATTTTAGTTGTTACCAGGACAAGAGCTTCATTCGAAATCTGTGCGTGTGTGTGTGTTTGTGTGTTCTGCTCTTTTTCCAGCCATTAATCTGTAAATTTATTGTCCAAATATCTGTAATTGCCTCAATTGATAGAGTGAATCAGATGGAAGCGAGTCAGACCATTTGCATTTATATTGGCTGTTGCTGTTTTTCTAATAGGTTTGGTCACCTCGTCATTCACCAGCTTCTTTCTGTGGCACAGCCCATTTACAGCTGTGCAGCACAGAAGGCGCTGTGCCATTCTGGGACGGATCGCCTTCCATCTGGGGAAGTAATAGATTGTTACTGCTATTGTAATTCTTTTCTTTGCTTGCTGATTTCCACACTGACATGCTTTACAAAATGCACCATCTGTTCTTTGCATAGCTTACATACGGTACCTACGTGCCCCTAATACAGCCAGGTTTTTCCATAACAAGCATTTTGTCCAGACATTGACCAGTGGAATAAAGTGATTGAGGTTCTGGGCACACCCAGTCTGGAGTTTATGAACCGACTGATGGAGACCGTGAGGAATTATGTGATGAACAAGCCACAGTATCCTGGCGTCAGCTTTGCGGAGCTTTTTCCCGACTGGGCCTTTCCTAATGACTCAGAACACGACAAACTGAAAAGTAAGAATTTATAAGATGCTCAGATATGCATGTTGACCTTTCAATGCAAATCTAGTCAGAATTTTAAAACTTGGTTTCTAAATGTCTTGCCGTGATGCAGCCTTGTGTGTGTATATGGAGTTCAGTAAAATAGGAGCATTCAGGGTATATAGACCTTTGTCTGCAGGTTTCCCAAGTATATAGAAGCTGAAAACTGACCTCTTACACAACTAGTTGAGAGAAGTTTTCTGCCCTGATTTGAAGCTACAGATCACATCACATCACTGAAACAAGGGAACTACTCTTGACAGTCCCAGAAATGTTACCCAGCACCGCTAGGGGAAGTAATCAGTTCTTATGAAGACCTCTTAAGTGAAGTGAGGTCATAGTTGCCATAGTAACTCTACAGTTTCTCTGTTGCCATAACAGCGGGTCAAGCAAGGGACTTGCTGTCCAAAATGTTGGTCATTGATCCTGAGAGTCGCATCTCTGTAGAAGAAGCCCTCAATCACCCCTACATTCACGTGTGGTACGACCCAGCGGAGGCCGATGCGGTAAGGAGACAGGTTCATGAGACACTGTAGCGGGGCAACGCTTTGAAGTGTGTGACTGCTTTCTTTATTATTGTAAAGAATCTATTGTTGCTATTCTGTTTGTTTCACAGCCTCCTCCTCAGATTTCAGATAAGCAGCTGGAAGAGAGAGAGCACACCATCGAGCAGTGGAAAGGTAGGACGCACTGCCCTCTAGGGGAACACGTTAGTAGAGCAGCGTCACTGAGTTTGCCTTTTAATTGAAGGTAAAGGGGACGTCGTTCAGAATAGGGCTTCTGTATTCAACTGTCATTTTATTTTTATATTCAAAATCGCAGTACAAACATCTGCATATATAAAGTTTAATGCCAAGGAAATAATAGATCTTTCTTTTCCACAGAACTAATTTATGAAGAGGTGATTGACTGGGAAGAGAGGAACAAGAATGGCCTGATGAAAGAAGATTGCTCAGGTACACACATGCACCCGTTTTCTTTATTAGCGTTATAATACAATATAATACAACAAATTAGTTTTCTTTGGGTATTAGAGAGTGATGTTAAAGCTTTCGTTTCCAGAAATGTGGTTTTATTGTCATGTGTTCCACTGAATATACGGGATAAAAAGTTTAGTTCCTATTTGTATTACTACTTAATCTTTGTACCATCTGCTTCGCTCCACTGCCTGTCATGTGTCAGATGTGGTGTCAGGGTCAGCCTCCCAGTCTTCCTCAGCCAATGACATCTCGTCCATGTCCACGGAGCACACCTTGGCGTCGGACACAGATAGCAGCAGCATCGACACACTGACGGGACCGCTGGACGAGAGTCAGTGAACAGAGTCGCGCTAGTTTCCAAACCACACTCTCCATTTAAAATAACTGTCACATTCATTACTTCAATTAAATGCCTCCTTTCCTGGTTTCAGCCTTTTCCCCTCTACTTTCCTCCTTAACCACAATGAATAGGTCTATTTTTCTATTTTATTTCTCTGTGTGATCTGGTGGATCTTGTTGATCCTCTTCCATCTTCAGGCCTTGTTTTAGACTGCTACCTAGAGGTCAACGCTATCTGTGCTGTGTGCTGGGTTCTGTTTTGTGGATATTCTTTAACTTGATCAAATATATATTTGTTTTTCGGGTTACCAGAAGTAGGTGAGGGTTGTTGTTTGTTATCTATGCCTGTATTTTAATAGTTTTATTTTTTTAGCAAATATTCCGTTGAGACCAGAGGTTATTATCAGCAAACTCGCACTGAGCATTTACCACAGCAGCCAGCTGCTCTCATGCATGTTACGCCAACAAGAACAAACGCTAATCATAGGTCGATGGCACCAAACGGCTGATGCTCATCTGAATCTTGATCGATCTTTCAGCTAGCTCGCAGTATTGATGATCTCCACAGTGGTGCTTTCTGCACTGTTTATTTTAATTCATTGGCTTGAGTGATGTGGATTTTGAGCTTTTACTCCTGACAACAAGGAGAAGCCGTGGTTGCAGTGTTAGTTTCACTTCCTAATAATGTACTGTACTGTAAAGATGTCAAGACCTGACACTCATAGAGGCTGTAGACCCCTCCATTACAAATAGTGCTTGTTTTGTTATCATATGTGTCGAACTATATGATACAGACGCCCCCATTTGACATAAGGTACTCGCACTCAATGTGTATATCCCAAAAGAATCACAGTCCTGTAAATGTTTAGAGGACAAAGGATACATGTAGTTTATTTTTATGTTAATTGCAAAGTGTTGCACACAATCATCAAGGCTCGTGGAAATCAAAGTCAATTCAAAATGTTTCACTGACAAATAAATGCATGGGCTGCTCCTTTTCAAAACCATTCCATCAGTACTGGGCCAGTAACATTGAATCCTGCAGAGTACACAAAGGCGGTAAAACACGAATAATGGTGCTTAACCCTCGCGCAGCCTTCGAGGGGTCAAAATGAAAATAGGGGGCTCAAAAGCCCACAAATGGTTGACTGTTTGATCCAACATAAAATAAATAAATCACAACACGCTTTATCTAGAGGAACGGTTGGTTGAACTTGAACTAGACCCACACGTGTTCACTGCTTGGATGCAACGCCCACCAAGGCTGTTTTATCCAACCCTTGTGTGTGTTTTTGAGCTTTGAGCGCCCCCTAGTTTACAGTGGGGTCGTTTGACCCCTCGAAGGCCCCACAAGGGTTAACTTGCATGAAGGAATCAACAAAGCCTACAATAGAAATTTATTGAGAACAGTTCTTGTACTTTCAGAACCTTGATGTTTTTGGTCCTGAAAGTCTGTTTGAGAGATGTTTTATTTTTGCCTGTGTGTTATCATAATGTACTATTCAGCTCCCTCCGTTATCTGCTTTAAATGGTCTGCAAAGGCAAAGTCTGAGGTGGAAGCAGGCTGAGGAGGCTTAGGACTGCACTCGAGTCAAAATTGGAACTTAAGGATGAACCTTGGAAATGGACCGTTGAGCTGCTTTGTTGCATTGGACAGTTCGGTGGACATTAAGAAATATGACACTATGGAGTCGCTGAGGACTTTTGTACCATCACTATGTTTCCATTTTAAAACCTTATTGTTTCAGTCATGCCTTGAATGACCTGAGGAGTAGCCGCTCCCAAAGTCTTAAGAGACGAAGGCTGAGCATCCCATGTATGTTGGGATTTGTGTTTACCATTTAGAACATGCTTTGTTGTATACACTGTACATCTCACATTTTTGCTGGGTTTGGTTTTCCTTTTATTTTCAGAGATGTCCTGTGTGATTTTATTGACGACATTATCACTTGGCCAACAACTTATGCCCTGACGCAACTAATAAATTGGACATCAGTGATTACTGTCTTTGTGTATTTTAGATTTTTTTTTGTTGTGTAGTAAATAACAAAATGCTGTACAATATCATGTATCATTTTTATACTGCGCTTAGAAAACACATTTCATGCTCTTTAAAAGCTCTTGACGATAATCTCCGTCTTCTTGGCTTCATTGTTGAGCTCTCCAAAGGTGTCGAAGAACTGCTCCATCTCTCTCTGCAGCGTTGCGTTCCGTCGCTCGGCAGCAGCCCGGGTCCTTTCAGTCTCCGCGATCTTAGCTTGGACGGTCTGGTACCAGTGCCGCTGCTGTGTGAGGTTTGTTGTCAGCCTCACAACCTTTAGCTGCAGTTCCTCATTTCTCTGCTCTAGTCTGAGCAAGAAGCCAGAGAAGAGATAAAGTTGCATTAGTTTATAGTGTATTATATCAAGGTTGTGGCGTTTTGGTAGGTCCAACCAGCACCAGTTCCTGAACTTAGTCCAGACTTGTTCTATCTATATCAGTAATAAATGAGATATGTGTTGTGTCTAGGTCAGCAGCATGGAGCCTAAAATTAGCTGTCTTTCCAGTGCCATGAGTGCTTTCTATAGATCAACCACACTGCTCCTGCTATTTTCCATTCGACACCAACCAACCTCATGATTCTTTTTCATTTTAACACACATAATGAATATGGTAGATTTGAACACTTAGTTTATTTTCACTTTGGAAAGTCTTGTTTTTATTGTAAAGGAAGCTCGTCCGTAGTTAGTCTGTTAGTGTTCCGTAAACTAAACAGGAAACCGGGTGAAGCTTGGGGTCAACTGAGTGACCAGGGCAGCACAGCTGAGTTCACGCATACACTTTGGGCCTGGGAATGTTTGTTAGCTTGTGCTAGAAGTGCAGCAGAGGACAGAAACTCTTTGAATCAGTTTGAAATGGAGATGCTAAAGAAAGCGAAATGAGCGTTACCTGATGATCCTTTCCTCATACTCCTCTCGTTGCCGGACTATCTGCTGTTGGAGGCTAGTGAGGAGGCTGCGAAGGGCACTGGCAGAGGGGTCCGCCAGGGGAACAGGCGGGGGCACCCTGGGAGCCCAGGATGACTGCTCCGGCTCCTGGACGTCAACAGAGGACCACAGGGCTTGGCATCCAGTTTGAGATGACAGAGGGGAACTTGCTGTCTGATGGGTAGGAGATGGCATCAGGAGCTGGAGATTAAGCATTGGATCGGCATCTGAGTTCAACTCAGGTTCCTGCTCCTGCTTCTTCTCTTGATCTGAAATGTGGTCATGGTTACTGAAACCACTTTCAGCAAGTATGACCTCACAGGAAGACCAGGTGCTCTTCTCGTCACTCACCCCCTCGTCTTCCATCAGTCCGTGGATCTGCTCAGGGCCACGCGCTTGGTACATCTGTTCCTGGAGGTTGGTTTCCATGTCGGAGACCTCTTGTAGGCTGTCGGCGGTGACGGCGTCAGGGAGGTTATCGTACAGAGACAGAGCGCTCCTGTGTTCTTCACTCTGTGATGGACTCGGGGTCTGGTCCAGATTAGCTCGGTCCTCTCGTCCCCAGCTGCCTCCTTGTTCTCCTCCTCTCTCCCCTCCTCCTGTACCGTTTATGCCCGGACCCATTTCTGCTCCCCAGTCTTGTCGTCCTAGGCCTCCTCTCCAGCTGCGGTAGCTGTGGTCTGGCCAGGCGCCAGGCCCTCTTCCCCCACCAACGAGTGTGGGAACCTCAGCCACAGCTGGGGCCAGACCAGGCAGACGGCTGCAGGGGCCTGGGAGTCTGGTTACAGCGGGGCACACGACCCCACTCTTCATTTCCTTTTCCCTGGCCCACCCTCGCTGAGCAAAAGGCGGGCAGTTATCGTACAAGGCGTCCGTGGAGCAGGAGCTGGCTGTGGTGGGGGTCTCAGTAGGAAGACAGTGCAACTCCATGATCCAGCCAAGCACATGGATGTGCTGACAGTCTTAGATAACCGCCCTCCCCTCCTCTGCCTGCTGGACTTGGGGTTCAAGACTCGGATTGTGGATTTGTGAGTACGATGAGGAGCTTCCCTGTGCCAAGTGCTGATGAGGGGCGGGTAAGGTGTAGACCTCCCCCCTTTGGCTCTCTGCTGTGCCCTTGACGCTACTGCCTAATGGTAGACAGGTTGTAGTGTGGGCTTAGCCAACGGGGACCGTGCGTGTATGTCTTTAAGCAAGACTGACATCAGCTGTTACTTTAGCACTGCTTCTGAGGGAGGGAACAGGGTGTAATATCGTCTGTCTCATTTCTAAAGACAGCCACACATAACTGCAACCACAGAAATAGACGGTGGCCATGGGCACAAGTCTGAATCTCGCATTGAACCCCATAATCCCCACTCAATATTTATACAAGTCTGCCAAAAATGACACTCCGGGATTTGATGGAATGCGTATTTGTCTCACACATCGTTAGGATTCCTCAACTGGATTCGTCTCCTGTCTTAAAGAACTGTGTACATTAGCGCTGTAGGATGTGTTAACAGCGCTCGCTCGCTCTGACACCCCCCAAACTCTACTGCAGCATATTCTTCACATCACTGATTTGCTGCCATTAGGCAGAACAAACCCCAGAGGATCCAGATACAGTGGAACCCATACTGTTCGACTGTATCTGAAACCGGGGGCGGATTCTGACGGACGATGGCACTGGAATGATGAGGAGAAAATCACGAGAGAGCAAGGACAAAATAGCATGGACAAAAGAACGACAGGCTAAACGAATGCAGAAATGATCCCTCTCACAACTTCCCTGGTCCGTGTGTTTCCAGGTCACAAGGTGGCGCTGTAGACAACATTATGGCAAACCCCTCCTTTAACTGGGCGGTGGACCTGCTTGAAACTGTGACATTTTAAAGACAAGGAAGATGATGGTTATGAGCTTAAATGCATTAACGTGGTTTAGTTTAGTGTCTCTGTGCTATTTTAATGTGAAAAATTAAAGGAGATTTTAAATATTTGCATGACGTCAATTTGCTTAGTTGAGGTTTAGAGAGAGATTTCTGAGCTTTGCAGCCAGATAAAGACCAGATAAAGGTCATTGATTCACTGTTGATTTAGCAGCTCAGTGAAGGGCTCCATCATTGAGGTGGTGGCATGGATAGACCGTCATTAAAGGGGCCTGAGAGGATCAGACGAAACATCAGTGCTGGCTTTTTTTCTGAAATGTGGCAGAGAGTCGCGCCTTGCTTTGTTTTAAAAGCATGATTTGCTCTGTTTGTCTGAGAACAAAGTGTTCGGCACTGGGGTCTCTTTGCATTGCCTTGCAATTCAAGGACACTTGAAACATTATTTCTGCACGTTAAACAGTCAGTTGTCCGTCAGCAGTGATAAAAGTCGTCTCTTATCGGCCTCATGTAAATGACCCTGCGTCCTCCACGGCTGCACAGACAGAAAAGGAATCTCAGTGTCTTATCTGTTTTTATAGACACACAGTGGAAGCTGAGACGACGGCGGCACCAGAAAGAAGGCAACTATCTGTAAAACCTCTCATTTGCTGCAGTCTCACATCCCTCTGAGGCTCTGCCCTGACCTTCATCCGTCGTTCAACCACTCCATCTTCACTCTCTCCTCTCACCCTGTGCCTTATCACAACTGGACCTCCAGCATGCAGAGGACCGGTTCTCCCTTCAGCCCTCCCTTCTGCTCTGTCCTTCTCCACTTCCTGTACATCTGCGTAGTTGTTTGTAGCCATGGTGACAGAATCCATGGCAACACAGATCCTTGGTTCTAAATGATAAAGGTGGATGGATGATGTGTGTGAGGGGAGGGTGATATAGAGAGAGGAAGTGCTCCGTGGCTATTCTAGCAAGTGTCTCGATGGAGAGTAATTGAGGAGGGCTCTTGTTAACAAGAGACTGGGTCTGAGTACAGAGAGGCTTTTTCTACTAATTCATCACCGACTGTGAAACTGACAAAAACAGAGAAAGCCTGGAGAGAAAGAAAGGGTGAAAAAGGGCCAAGTAGACAGGCAGCAACTTGGACTGTGATGGAAAGAGTAGAGATAAGACAGAAGCGTTGCAGTGTTTGTCACTAATGCGCTGGTGTGTTCCTGCACGCAGGTGTGTTTCTGAGAGATTACCTTCCCCGCCTTTCTGTTCTCTGATCTCCAAGCTCTTTGTGTCTGTGTGCTTTAAAGCTGCAGGGCTACCTGAGCTGATTATACTGTTTCTTTGCTGTTTACTCATGTTTTATTAAGCCCATGGTGTCCTTTACTACTAAACACCGCATGCAGGGCTCCCAGTATGGCGGCATTTCTATAGTTTCTTGGTGTATTAGTAAGGCGCAGTATTTACTCTGGAACACACCAGATGGATGCTGTTTGTCTGCTGGTGTTCGTGTGGAGCCCTGTTGTCGTCGTTTCAGAGCTAGTTCCTCAAGTTTCTGCTCAGATTCTGAATTTCAGACCACGGTGAACAGAGTCGTGTCACGAAGTGTGTCTGCCTCACTCTCGCGGTTTCATTCAGTGGACTCGCTCTCTCTCAGACAACGCCACATAGACCCATTCACTGCAGACGTGCGTCATTTGTATCTGTGTGTGTGGGCAGGTTATGTTGCTGCCATGCTAAATTGGATTATGTCATTTTTCAAACCGCCTCTCCCTCGTTGTCTGTAACTAAAGCATATATGTAGAAAACGCTTGGCACGTTTCTTCTTGCACATGCAGGCCAGCGTATGAGTGCACAGGCTCCAACGTCTCATTATAGCTCAGATCATTAACATTTTGATTAGATAACTCCATCATCTTCTTTAGAGGCAGATGTGAAATGTGATTTTCTCCCCAGTAATGTGACAGTATACATTATGCAGGATTATGCATTTTGACATCCAATTAACAGTGTGTAGTTACTATGGTAACAGCTTTTTACATAAACAGGAAAGGGGAGAGTGCAACACCTGTAGCAACCACCTTGCTGCATGTATGCACCTGCTGCTTGGAACAGATGAGAGAGATTTTCACTTTCGATCTGGAAATCACATTTCAGTGTCAATCCTTCCTAAGCCATGGTCTTATTAGAGTCCTGGGTGGGTGAGGGGAAAGATTGACAGGATCTAAAACAATTATTGCCTGTCTGCCCATCCATCAAAGGCAGAGAGAGGTAGAGGAAAAGGGGGAGGATATAAGGGTGAGAGAAAAATGAAGTCCACACTAGAAAAGTAGCACGTGGAAGAAGTGGGTGGAAGCGAGGCCTAGCAGGCTAGAGAACAAAAACATAGGAGGGGGAAAAGGATGAAAATATTTGTGTGAGAGGAAAGGAAACACAAGCGCACGCACACCAGGAGATGGAAGGTGAAAAGAAAAACGCCGCTGATATGATGACTTATTCAGAGTTTCTCTGGAGCTCTCCTCCAAGGATCTCTTTGAAAAGGAACATGTCTGAAGTGTCTGCATATGTGATAGTCTGTCTGTCAGTGGGAGGTGGAGCAGCGGCTGGTAAAACAGACAGAAAGACAGAGCCTGCGTGTGAGGACGTGAGATAGCGAGGGAGGAAAGCAGAAGGAACAGCATCGCTTGAAACAAAGTGGATGTGAGCGCAGAAGACAGCACATGATGGTTCTCTACACTGCACAGGCATGAGCAGGTACTGGCAAGCACAACGGTGGGCTATTAAAGGGACTAACACTGATCTCTAACACAAGAAAAGCTGAAGAACAGCAGGAGAGGGCGAGACGGTACCCAAAAGGTTTTAACCTGAACAAAAGGCAGAAAGATGAGCAATGTAGAAAGTGAAATATGAGTCAATAAATAATGAATGAGAAGGAAGCAGGCAGATAGGAAACAGTAATCGCTTGGAACTGATCTAAGTTTACCTTCAGCGTTGTCTTGCCCTTGTGAGGAGTGAGGACATGATCGACCTTCGAGCTTCTAGCTAACGGGCAAACAGAGCCGACACTTTCCCAGTTCAGCAGAACAATCTGGGCTCACAGTGTTGGCTCTCAGGTCCAGTGTGTGTGTGTGTGTGTGTGTGTGTGTGTGTCCTGGCACACATTTGAACCACATCCAGTTTACACAGAGTACAGAGAAGACTCGGCTCATTGGTGGTCGCCATGGGAGACGGTCCTGCGATGGCCTGTTGGGTCTGGGAGAGTAAACAATGGGATGATGGGAATGGGCGACGTGAGGGTCAAAGGTCACAAGGGCGGGTAGGACGCACAGATGTAGGGACTGTCAAGTGCCCTGACACACAGCCAGCAACAAATATTTTTTGCTGTAAGTGACGGCTTGTCAGAGGTTTGCAGGCACAGGACTTTTTAGCAGGTGCGTGTATTTGTGTGCGTAGCGATGAGGCCGTGATAGAGACGTAGGCCTTTGTGGCCACAACTCATATTTATTAATGCTGATGCAGAGCTGGAAGCTGCAGATAAACAGGGATATGTTTACTTGTGTTTGTGGCTGGTGCAGCTTTGCACAGGGACGCAGACGTCCATCTATGAGACTCCGTGATCAGCCTGCTTTTACGAGTCGATTAAATAAAGGTGAATCATTTATCTCATTAACTTGTCATTAATCGCATTTGATACATTGAGCTGATTTGCTCACAATGTTTAATTTTAGATAAACAATTTTAGATAAATCTTGTCTTTCTTGTTATTGTGTGCAGTACTAAGCGTTGAAACGTGGGTAGTTGCTGTGGTTGTACTTTTGTTTTGCTCTGCGTCTGTTGGGACTGGAGCAATAGTTTCCACGTCTGCACTGTGCAGGTGAGGAGAGGGAGCGTTTCAGTCCAGAGGATTAAGTTCTTGGCCTTTTATAATGAAGTTTACCGTGAGATGTCACAGCTAATACCTCGTGAGACTGTCGGTACACACAGCTGTTTCATCAGAGCCACCGTGAGCAGCAGCTCTTCACGCTGTCCTCACCGCAGACCCAGCTCACTATACAGAAAATACCAACCTGGCTTCACACACATGCTGAACACTGCATGTTTTTGTTTTTAAGTAAAGAATTATTCCTTCCCTGAACATAATAATTAATACTCTTCTCTCATTTCTGCTAAATTATTCAACATGTAGTGATGTGATAGACAAATGTAGATCCTTGTGGATTAGCATCTGTTGTGGTATTAGTCCTGCCAGTAGTAAACCCAGCCCTGGTTTTAATACAGAACATCCCGATATGCAACAGCAAAACTTAGTAAAGCTTTGTGATTGTGGTGTCTGCGCGTTCACACTCTTTCTCCTTGTTAGTTCACCAAACTCATGGTATTTATTTGTTACGTAACTTGTGCAAACTTGTGTGGTTGTTATCAGAACCAACATGAAGCCAGAGTAGTTCAGTGGGAAGTGTCTTTGGGTCACCGTGCCAGCTAATGTAGAAGGAAGCACACTCTCTCCAGTAAATACGTTTCTACATTAATAATTATTCCTGTGTGTTGTTGCCGTTCGGTAGCGGGCGTCAAGGTGCGACTGGAAGCGGAGAGACGAAGCTGGGTGTTAAGAACCAGAGGCATGTGCTGTGTCTCTGGTTGCCGCTGTCTGCCTCAGTAGGAGGGCTGATGATCACACACTCAGCTCTCTGCTTCTGCACACCGACCACTTCCAGGCCTGTGGGCACAGACGGTTGCTATCTATAGAAACATCGCCAGGTCTTTAATTCAGGCTCAGAGGAGACTTATAATAAATGATTCACAGAGTAATTGGAATTGTTTGCTCCCTTCACTGCATAGGTGCTTAAGTTCCTGTGAAGGACATGGGATGTGGTTTTATGGAGCACAGTGAGTCGACCAAACCTCCATCTGTCAGGCGTAATTCCCAAACCATTAGCAGCCCTGCCACGAGCAATAGGAAGAGCCTCAGATTATACAAGCTGCTTGTGAGTGACGACGGAAATTATGAAGTGGATATTTGATAAGGGGAGACTGTGTGAACCTCTCTGAATCTACTTACTGCTGCAGAGTCACATACACAATGACAGGGAATAGGGTCATTGACGTGACTTACAGATTATTCATAGAAGATGAAATGACTGAATACATATAAGACTCTATCTCTCTGCCTCTCACTGCTCTCGACTCATAATTCTGGCTCCGTCTTCTTCGCGAGCAGGCTTTGTAAAGATTTGCAGATCTGGTTCTCATCTGGAAACGTGTCAGGCAGAACAATTGACATTTTCCTGCACGTCGGAGCGAGACAAAACACGGGTGGTAATTCGCTTCTCGGTGTAGAGGAGGATCTGTTTAGGATCATTCTGATGCGTCGCCCGTTTGCACTTTGAGCACAAAAATAAAGCGAAACATATTCAATCTATTTATGAAATGAAAACACTGTTCAGTGAAATTGCCAAACAGCTGGAGGACACTTTAATATCAGCTCACACCTTATTAACACCATTTCAATACTGCGCCCTGACACTGATTCATACACTGCTATTACACGCTGTATGAACCGCGTAGTTCACCGCATCATCCTTATCACAGCCTCGCAGACTGGATCAATCGACTCATTTCTTCTCGTTGGTTCTTTCTCCCACTATTCTTCTATCCGTAACTCCAGCCCAGGTTATTTTAGCTGCTTGTCCCAGTAGGGACACTACTAATAGCATGATGGTTTCATCACATGCAGGTGAAGCAAAAAACCCTGACGGAAAAACCAGCCTGATGAATGTGCAGCTGAAGAAGTGTCAACATCTTTACACAGTTAAGTCACTATATTAATAATCATTATTATTGTGAACTTGTGCTCAGATGGACATTAGGAAGCTGACAATAGAACATTACATACTACAGCTAAATAGTTTTTTAAAACAATGTGTTACTTTTGCATTTTGAGTGCAAGCTAATCTTCTGCTAAACGGCAACACGCAAGTAGTACCGTCACGCTACTGTTCACAGCCTTTTGTCTTTGGATTTCTCTGGATTGTTGGGACCCGGTTTAGAAACGGTCGTCTGATGTAAATATTGAAAATAGTAATCTCACTGTAAACACCACACAGTTGTGTTTGCACGTTTGTCTCCTCTGTTCTTCTCTCGCTGAACCGTTAGACACAAGCTGCTGACTTCAATATTACTCACAAAGAACTGTTTCGTGTAATGTATCGTCGTCTTTTTAGCATTTTATTCAGGGAAGTGAGATAATGATTAATTGCTTAGTGTGATTTGTGAACTAACTAAATCTGTTGTCTGTGCTTTGATTCAACACCTGTGCGTCTGTAGAGACTATGCCTTTACCTTGGTTTGTGTAATTGGTTTCTGTGTTTCATAAGCTGTAAGACAGTCCCACCCACCATTAATGACAACTCCTCTAGACCTTATTAGGTATTTAGTAAATCAATTAGAGCCCATGAGGAAGATTGCCCTGATCAAATAGCAGTAAAGAACGAGATGCCTAGTTGTTATTTAGCCATTATAACCACACAAGAGCCACAAGGAGAAGAGAAGGCATCAAACCAGCGCCAGTACCACAAGCAGGGGGAGAGGAACAATAGGAAAGGAGAGGCACCACGGACAGGAAGGAGGAAGCAGGAAGGCTGCATGGTGCCGTTAATGGGAGAAAATCTTAACTGGCTTACTGAGGAGAGCTGGAGGGAAACAAGAGGAAAAACGATGAGTATGTGGGCCAGGTCTCTGTAAAGGTTGCTGTCCCGTTAGAAAGGCTCTGCTGTTCGCCCTGCCTGTAGGTAAACCTCATTTGAATGAGCTATCGTTACAGACAGCTTGACTTCCTAAACCAAGATTCATAGCCTTCATATTCCAGAAACCAAACTCCGCAGAGCCCTTCACTGAATGTGCTCAGGTTGAAAATGCATCTAGAGCTTTACTAAAGGGCCGTGATGTGATTTGGCCTGTCTCCTACCCCGACGATTTCACAGACAAAAGAGAAGCTCACCCCCCCCCCCTCCCCGTCCTGCCGGTAGTCATTTCTCAACTATCCATTAACTGCGCTAAATAGATGCCTGGAGGAGGAGAGGAAAAGGTCCGCACTCAGTTAAAGGGATTTCAGCGAGATGGAAGGACTCTGAGCGAGACGGAGAGAGAGGGAGTTGGGTGACAATGAATAGGTGGTGAGAGAGGAGTGAGGCAGACGCAGAGATGGGGAATGAAGAAATGAAATAATAGGTTGGAGAGAAAGCGTGGTTGAAAACAGGATGTAGAAATACCCTGTGACCCACTTCTGCCATGTTCCTCTTGGTCATTTTCCTGTCACTGGTCCTCATTAGTCCACTGTGTCGTCTCTTGTTCGTTATGAAGTGGGGCCAACAGTCAGAGCATGAAGCTGAGATTTGTGGTACGGCTGATTTCTAACTACAAATTTAAAATGGACATCATTAAGAAGTGTACATATCACACCCAAAACTTTCCACTATGCCATCACGTCTATTTAGCTTCTCTCACTTCTTCCTGTCTTCCTGTGAGTTCGGTAAATAGTCCGGTCATGCGGCAGAAACTGGGCCGTACGCTCTACTGTAGCAGGTTCCTCCGTCTAACAGCATCTGGGTCTGAAGAGAGGGCAGCCGGGGGCCATCCAGAGCAGACGGCTGAGTCTGGACCTAAATGTGAGTGAGTTCAGCATGCACACTGAGTCCGTGTGCCCCCGGTGCTTTCAGCCTCCCTTAACCTCCCAGACTGAGGTAATGGATGAGCAAAAGGCTTTTCGGCCTCCTAAGCATTTTTGGGTTTTGTCTATTTCATCAACAGCACCACTCATCTCCCAGTCAGACACGCAGCGGCCGTACCTCAACACATTGATTATTGGAAGAATTAAATGAATGTATTAGTGCATATTAACCCAAAACAATGGGTTCAAGCTAAAGCTCTTGCAGACAAGGTTGCTATGACGACCCCATATTTGCATAATTGAAGACCTGTTATATAAAAATAAAAAGAGACAAAGCATAACACGCAGACAAGATGATTAAGATGTGAGTAGAAGTGACGTTTTATTGTTGTATTTTTCTGTTGGGGTTGGACGAGGACTTCAGATGTGACATCAGAGCTGCAGGTGAGATACAGGTGGGATTTTTAAATTGCCACAATCTGGGAACGTATCACAATAACACACCTGGTTTCCATGGGGGCACAAGGAGTAAATGAAGTCCCTCCAAATGAATTCGCCTGTGGTTATGCTCAGTGGGACAACTGGCAAAATGCCATGATTGCACTGCGTTCCCCTGTGTGTGCAACACGTATCCCCACATAATCACACGGTAATATATGCAGGGTAAGTTGAAGGATATCGACCTGCTCGGTAACAGGACCTCTCGGGTCTCACCGAAACAGAAAAATATCTCATAGCTGCCTCCCGAGCTTTCACTCATTCAGCCTCCCCTTTGTCTGCAAACCGCACTGATGTTGGACTGCGCACGTCCCTACGCCCACAGTTCATCACTTTTCCTTCTGTCTCCCTTGTGTCCTTCACCCCCACACTGCATCTCTGCCAGAGCGACATTCAGTGCAACTAGAACTTTCCAGATGAGCACAAATCTGTGCTACAGTGTGTTATATGTGAATGTTAAAAGGAAGCAATGCTGCCATAATGCTGTGCCCCCCAGTTTATATGGCTGCACAACATCTGCCCAGCAGCCAGAAAAAAAATGCAGAGAAATAAATACAGAAATGCAGCAGTGGCTCGGGAGGTTGAGCCAGTTGCATTCAAGTGTCCTTAAGCAAGAAACGTCCAGATGGCGACTCAGTTTGTCCAGAAGGGGCCAAAAAAGTGCTATAAACCGCTGGGACATTATCACGTTGGATGTTTAAATCATTCTAACTGCACATCCAGCTGCGTTCTCTGTTTCCACTGTCATTTTCTCACTTCGCAGGGCGTTGCTCTTTTCGCTTTGCATTCTCTTCGTTCCCACAGCTTCTCTAACAAGGAGCCGCTTGGCTCATAAATATCTGTTGCTTTTTAGAAAACGGGATTTTTAATTGGGGCCATCTGGTGTGAGGATAGTACAACATCTGCATAAGTTTGGTCTGCTTTGTTGGTGTCACTGTTTCCTATGGTGAGTGGGGTGAAGGCACCGCGAGGAACTGAATGACTTCAGTCACACGTCACAAGTGTCCTTCTCGGTGACGATGCTGGTTATTTATGCGGCCATAGTTCGCACATATATTTAGTGTTTAGCTTCTTCATAACAGGCTTTCAGCCATCTAACGTCTGTGTTTCAAGCTTGCTGCTCACAGTGTCGCTGTTCAAATGCATCTAATAAGCAGTTATTCTGTTTCTAAAATGCCCTGTGACAGAGGCCTTAATGACTTGGAGCTGTTTACACGTACGTGTCAACTTTGGCATGAGGGCTAATTCATCAGCTGTCACTCTGGCATTTCCATGAAGTGCCCCCACCCCCGTGTTGTTTGCTATTGTGATGCTAATGTTATGGATCGACTTGTTGTTTTATCGGCGCCAGCGTTCCTGTGGTAATGCACAGTTGCTGAACAAGCTTAACGCTACTGATGGAGGATAAATCCTGAAAATATGACTTCTAATATATTCATATTATACATTTCTAATAACGCAGCCAACGTCTTTTAAGCTACACGCTGCCAACTTGCAACACGGGCTTTCCCTAAAGGGTGGGGATCTTCCTCTGTGCCAAGATCGTCAGACTTATTTTATCAGATTAAATAAAGCCTGTCATCTAAAAAAAACCCTTGATGTGTAAAACCATTTAGACTTTCCCTGCAATTCTAGTGTGGGTTAAAAAAAAACACCTGAAATCAGATAACACAGTTTTAAAGTGGCAATATTCAGTTATAACATGTTAATGTCATCCATCACATCTGATTTATTTATTTTATTTATTATTTGTTTGACTAATTTGCTAAAAATAAGTGGCATTAAATTATAAGAGATGGTGAATGAGATGAAAAAGGGTTAGACATTCTACAGACCCCTCATGATGCCACAGCTTCATATGAGCTGTGATAGCAGAGTGTGTGAGAGTTAGACCACCCACCGGAAATGTCATAATGAGCTGTGGTCTGATCATGACAAACTGCAGTAGAACCACAGCCCTCAGCGAAATTAGATTTCCGGGCATTAGAGGTGATGTCACATTTAAAGCGTTAGAGCAGGTAAAGAGTCATTTGCCTCTCAGAAGCAGAGGGACATCGAAAACGGATACATTTCATTTTTTATGTTGCATGTTTTATTTTGGAGGTAACAAAATTCCTCCCATTAAACATTCTCTGCTTAAAATGTGAATGAAATTTGGGCACTTATGCAGGTATGTATCGTGTCTGTAGGATCTATATACAGTATATTTAGTCTTGTTTGTCTGTGTGAGAAGAAAGACCTGCTACACTAGATCATAATGAATTAATTACAGAGCAGCGCAATCAGCCCAAACCACCATAAATCTCTCTCTCTCTGTCTGAAACACAGCAGGTTCTCCTGTTGAGCTGGTGCAGCACACAGGCTTTCTCCACTTCATAACAAGTGTCTGCACAGCCTCTGGGCTCACAGGACCACTGCCATACATCACCCAGACTCCTGGGGGTTGGAGGAGGGCATATTGAGCTTTCTGTGTATTTACCATAAATAGCCTGTGTACAATAACTGGCCTTCAGCTGGTGAGAATGTCTGTCTGTCCGTCCGTCTGCTTGTCCGTCCGTCCGTCTGCTGGTCTGTCAGTTCGTCTGCTTGTCTGTCAGTTCGTCTGCTGGTCTGTCTGTTTGTCTGTCCGTCCGTCTGCTTGTCCGTCCGTCCGTCTGCTTGTCCGTCCGTCCGTCTGTACGCATCTACAGATGTTACTCTGTCTTTTTTTTACACTACACAAAGACTTTGTCTGTTTTAGTTGACATGAATTAGAGCCACTTATGGGAATGGTTTCTGAGCGAGGGAGAGAACAACAGGACAGGGGCCACTTATCCACTTGCTGATGTGGGACCTCATGTAGGGAGCAGAACATAGCGGAGGCTAATCTTTCTTCCTAATACAGCACTAGCAGCTGTCTCCCAGGCCCCTGCAATGAAGACAGATGATAGCGAACGGTCATGATCAGTGCGAGCGGGAATGCGTGTGCTAGTGTACGAAGGGGGACGTGAGCGTGCGAATGCGCTGCAGCTGCAGAGCAGTGATAGAGGACAGCGAGCTGCGCTGCCTTCATGGGTCATTTCCTCCCCGGAGAGACAGAGAAGATAAAGACAAGTACTCACGCAGCGTAAATATTCAAGGTAATAGATGAAGCAAAACTGTGACTGGGACTGTGGTATTACTGCTGGAAGGAAGAAAAACTGACTTTGAGGCTCATCTGATTTGTCTTCTGACGTCTTCTTTAGTTGACTTGACTCTTGATTTACCAAAGAAGTCCATCGTTCTTTTTGAACAATACAAATGTTTCTGTTTCAACGTGAAATGTGTAAATGTGTAAAGTGAAAATAGCTTAACGGAAACACACAGGGCTACAGATTGTGATGTTTATGATTATTGCTGCTTTACTGTGAAAGACCCAATAATGAGACCATTTTTTCACACTGAATAGAAGCTTCTCAGTTCAGTAATGCGCCTTGTAAGTGGGATGTCATTTACTTGAGGAATTGTAATGAATCTTTTCGTGGCAGCCCTCTAAGCTCTTGTAGAAGTGTAAGCCTGAGGCCTTGGCACAGACTCACACAGGCCATCTGGGTACATGTGAGGTGCAGCTGATGCCACATTAGCAGCGTTGCTCTCTCTGTCATGCTCTTCGGCATCTCTGTCTCTTTACCGAATAATTTAGTCAGGAATCAATACAAAGTAAAATGCAGGGTTTTTTTATAACTTTTATACAAGAACAGCTGTTTCAAGGATCCTGCTGTCCTGCTTGGGTACCAATAAGGCAGTGGAGGAGTAACAGCCTCCTCATCGGGGTTTAACTCTCCCTCAGGAAAACACGATGACACAGAACAAGAGGTTGGGTACTTATGCAATTAATGGAATGTCGAACAGGGACGCGTCCTCTGCAAATGCTCCCTCCGCTCTTTGCACCTCAGGGACGTTTCAGGAGTCTGAATCTGCTGAGTCATTACTGCCAGATATTACAGCTTAGCGTTCACACACACACACACCTTTTTTTACTAGTCATCCTCCAGCTCTGCCTTTTCCCAGGCTCAAATCAAATTTAGCAGCCGCCACAAATAAATGCTGCAAAAACAGTTTGGCACCCAGTTAGCTGTGGAAGTGGTGAACAATCATCAGAAATCTGTGACTGGAACATTGGTAGAGAGTCTGACAGCGCATCTCTCTCTGCTCTGGGAATTCGCACTGAGCGCTGAATGTTTGGTGTAGACAAAGCGAATGGAGAAGCAACCAAACACACGCGGCGCGTCTTGCACTTGCACACTCATGCATGCAGATTTATTCTGTAGCTGCTCCGAAATGAACGCACAGATAAGCGCGCATGCATGAGCGCACAGGGGGTGTAAAGAAAACAGACACCTCTCATCCCTGAATAAATCCCCTCACACGTGATCCAGCATGAGTGGGTTTGAATAGTGTTTTGGATAAGCTGCCCTGACTGATTGCTGTGCGTATGTGGGTAATATTGGGCACGGCGTCAGACCTATTGTGCAGTGAGGACTATTAGCATTTGTGCGTCATATACATTTTCTATAGGTGTTCAGCTCTTTAGCTGTCTCTATAGATAGACGCCTCTCTCTGTTCCTCCACTGGGCCTACTGTACACGCTCTGACTCATCTGCAGCCCCCCGCTGATCCGCCAGCAGCAGGTCTTGAAGACAGATGCAGTGAATGTAACACTGAACGTGGAAACGTTGTGTTGGCTTTGTCTTCCAATTTGTGACTTTCTAAAGAAAATGTGTTATTGTAGGACGTCGACTGAGACCGTCTCAGTAAATCCTGACACAATGAGCAAGTAGTAAACGGAAATTGTTTGTAACTTTGGTAAACACTGTTTTCCAGCTCTTCACCATAGTAACCACTCCACACGCTGCTAAAAGGTGGGCCGAGCTGGAGGCAGGGTGGAAACGGCTCAGACAAAAGCACAGCGCTGGGACAGACACTGGTTGTCGGTCATTTGCATTTCGAACCGTAGCCTCACGATGTGGGCGTTTCAATAGCAAGTGTGAGGGTTACGTAAGAAATCACATGCGTGGGAGTCTACGCTGGAAGGAGTGTGACTGTCACACGTCTGACGCAAACCAGCACGAGAGAGGACTGAAGCAGCAGCTTCCACTGTCTAACTCAGTGAAAATGTGTTAATAAGCACAATTAGAGCAGGGGCTGTGCAGTTTGGGGTTTGCTGCCTTATCACGCCGTTATATCAGATGAGCTTTGTTGCAGCGATAAGTAGCGAGATTGGTGCAGAAGTGAGGTGAGTATTAAGCTTGAAGGAACATATTTTACTGCTGTACAACTTGTTCCAGCTTGCACTCCACCCACACAATACCAAGGGGTTCTAAACGTGTAAACCCGCATGTATACAAGTACAACTGCACACACTACAAATTCTGAATTTCACAGTTTCTCCCTGGGACTTTTCGTATCAGCCGTATATGTTGTGTTTTCACCCTGCTGTGCTCTTCGTTGTGTTTTCCTCTTCCTCTTGCTCCGTTTATCCATTTTGCCCTTTGCACAGAGATTGGAGCACAATGTTGTCCCTGGATGAGGGCAATCTGCCTGTGCAGGGTGTGTGTCGGTGAATGAGTGCACTGCCTTTAGATGGACTGACCCACTGCAATAAGGGAGAACAGAATTACATATTTTATTACTCAATAATCAATCATCTTTTCCAAAACTAAATTGGAAAACAAAATGTAATTTATCTCCAGTGACCGATTTTATGGGAAATCTCTACATTTACGAGAGTGTGTTTACCAGAAGCAAGTAGAACAGAGACTACACTAGATGATGGGAAGATATTGGTGAACAAGCTCAGATGGTTCGTTCTAAAATGAACTGTAGCGTAGTATAATAGCCAAGGTTCATAAATGCTACCATCATTTTGACGGGATGCACTTTCAGGTAGAAAAATGAAGGTAAAGCAGCTTAAGTGGCTGCAGACAAGATGGTGAATTGGTGAATGTTTTGATAGCTGCCAATCTGTGGGCGCCTCCATGAAGACCATGATTTATGGGGGCTGGGGGTGAATACCCAGAGAGCCTTGCTTCTATTAAAGTAATTAAAGGGTAATCGTGATGGGGAGACGCCCCCCCCCCCCATCCCCCCCCCCCGGGTTCGCCCTCAGACGGACCTGTTGCTAGGAAACCCAACAGACGACCTAAGGAAGGAATATCAACAACAAACCAGCGTTGTGCCCGCTAATAAACTGTGTGTAAAAGTGTGATGACTGCACACGTGGAGCTGATATTGTGATGGAGCAGTCACATACATCGCATTCATCGTAGGTTTGGTTTGTTTGATGTCATCAAGCAGTGAACGTCTCTACAAACAGGCTGTGGCCTCTGTCGTTGTGTTACCAGCGGTACCGCGATGCCCAGTGTGCATCCATCCCAGTAATGATGCAGCGGCGTGGTGTTAATTGTGGAGACGAGGGGAAGGCATGGGTTAATTATCACTCACAATGCTTCCTCATACTTCTTTTCAGCCTCTCTGTCTCCCTCCTTCCTTCCTCCCACTCACCTTTCTTCCCTTTCACTGTTGATCAGCTTATTCTGTCTAATCATTAAACCTTTTCCTTCTCGTATTGCTGATTTTGTCGTTCCACGGGGATGCGGATGGAGGAGTCCTGCAGGCTTGGATGGCCTGGGGTTCCTGAGAACTGGGCGGCCGAGACGCACTAGAAGGCGCGATGAAGCGAAGGCTGGGGTAATTTTCTGGAAAGAAATACAGAAAGTGATGCTTGACCGGATCACTGGATCTGCAGCAGCACACGAGTCTCACAACGAGATTTTAAAGTTGGGTGAAGGTTAAGTCCTCATGAAGCGAATGTCTGCATAGAGGCTACAATAATGCAGCTCTCAGTGCGTGTTGGGGCAAGGTGACGCATACCTGCTGTATAAACGTGAACAAAATCATCCTAACCCACACTGGGCTGTCCATGAGTCACATGGCAGCAGCACTCTCACAGCTCCCACCTCTGCATAAAGGCCTGTACGTACGTGAGAGTACTCTGAGCCATCTGAGCACCTGCCCACGACTTGAGGCGCAGCATCTCTGATCTCTATGTCGCCCCAAAGCAGCTTATTATAACATAGAACTGGACACGGACACAGACAGCGAGCGTCAAGCTGTGCAAGCACACGTCTTTATCTTTAATGGAAGGTGAACGAGTCCATAGCTTGAATGGCAGGAGATTAAATTAAGCAACATTTCTACCGGCGCTGTCAGAATGAATGACACACACACGCTGACTGGTAGCTGACGGCCACCAGGATGTGCACAGCCAGCGAGTTTTGTGTGCTGCTGTATTATTTGATCTCATCTTGTAATTCCCACGTTCAGCCTTGTTGGAGTCACGTAATGGAAGTTTAAAGCAAATCTACTTCAATCATCTCAAGATCTCTGCCGTTAGGGGTAGGATGGTGTTCGCTGGTTCCTAATTAACGAGGCTTCGCTGCCTGTGATGGAGACTCATACGCGGGTTGAAACAGACATGTTTTTTCTGGGTTTCAACACTTAAAACTCATCAGCAAATTCCTCGCATTCATTTGGAGCCACTTCACCGTCAGAAACACTGTCTGCGTTTCTGTGAGTCCACACCCAGTCAGATGTGTTCGGCTGGCTCGTATACAGGTAGAACCAGAGAACCGTCCTCCTCCTTGCATGCGTCGTGTCTGACTAACTGAAATGATGTTCATTATGCGCCTTTAATTAAACCTGTCACATACCTGCTGAACAAAGCGAGAGAACTGCTGTCAAATGTGACAGGGTGCAGCTGTGCATGCGTACAGTATGTGTGCGTGTCTGTGGAGCATCTTGAGAGCACGTGTGTGCGTCTGTGTGCATGCGAAAAGGAAGCGTGTGTGCGTGTTTTCCTCTCATGACTAATCCAGCAGTCACACTTTTCCACCTGGTTCTTCCTTCATTATCGCTGCAGACAGCTCAGCATCTCACCTCGTTCCCTCGTCTGCTTCATCTCTCACATGTCTGGCTCCCAACAGAGATGTAACGTCCTAACCTCAAAAAACTTACACAGACAAAAACAGCGGAACCAGGGGAAAATGGCACAGTGATAGCCAGAAGTAAACAAAATGAAAAAGAAAGAACAAACATAAACGATAATTAAAAGAAATGTCCTATAGCCATAATGCAATAACATTCTCAGGTGTGGTGGTTACAGGCTGATTGAACAGGCTGCTGCATCCTGACCCAATCAGAGATGAGGGCATGACCTCTTAGAGGTGTAACCTCACAGGAACCACTACACTTCATAAGAGTTTGATGAGCATGTGCTCTCGTTCTTTGACTGTTTGTCGTTTTATTTCTGGTCCTCCAGTCACAGCTCTTGGTCAAAAGCTATAAACTGAATTAGGTTTCGATTACGGTTAGGACAACAGCTGGAGAATGCACTATGTCCATAGCTGTTGTCCTTATATTAGCACCGTTATACGTGTGTGAGGGGGGGGTGGGGGCAGGTGAACTGCTCTCTGGTCTCATGTAAGACATCCACAGGGTGAGGTCACCCTCCGGAACCTGATGGGCTCCACTGACTCTGATTCCTCTTTATCGGTGAGTGTGTGTTTTGATGTGTGTACTGGTGTGTGCATTTTGTGGGTAAAGTCCGTTGAGGTAATGTCACACTCCATTATTCTTAGATAACTCTTGTAGGTGTGTGTGTGTGTGTGTGGTCTCCAAGGAGACCCTGTCAGGACGGACTGGAGGCCTGGGCCAACAGAGCATGGGAGCAGAGACGCAGCACTGTTTAGATTGCTTCAGTGCAGGGAGGAGGAGGTGGAGAGTTTAGGCCACAGCGTTCTGTAAAGGTCTCTGTCACATTAGAGAGGATGCACTGTCTTACAGTTTGTCCACCTCTGTTACAGGTGGAATCATGTGACTTTTAAACCCATGCTGGTTACTGTGGTCCCTGTTTACATTCTAGAGATAGTTAAGACACATGAAGCATCAATGAGCTTAAAATAAGACAGCAAAAAAACTATGCATGTGGGGGAAGATGAAATGCAAGGTGAATGGGATCGGAGGATAGTCTAGGTTAGGATGGGGTTGAATCTGATTCGTGGGAACGGATGCGAATTTGATTGTCGTAGCGAGATGGAATGAGATGGTACATGATTGAGATAGGATGGGTTTGCATTGGTCAGATAGGATGAGACAGAAGACGACTGGCTGGAGTTGAAGGATCAGATTGGATGGGAAATAGGGGGAGAGGATATGATCAGGTGAATCAGGTGCTGTGGGAGCGCATGTCGATCAAACAGGAACCGAACAGTAAGACGACACAGGACAGACCAGACCTTGGTTAGACAGCACAAACATTTCGTAATGTGCTTGTTTAGCTTTCACACAGGCTCACACATGCATGTCTGAGTGACTTCACCAGTCTGTATGGAGGAGCACATAGACAGTGTAGATATGAGTCATCCTTCACACCTGGTTCTGCATGATACACGACCCGTAGAGCAGCCGTGATCCAGGACCTGTAATCATTACTACTGAAGACACAGAAACAGATTATTAGACACCAGCGACTCTAATAATCCACTCACAGTGGATGATGTCAGTACGTCCGTAGGGAAACCGACTGAAGGATGATGTCATGATGGGCTCAACAATAATTATGTCAGAGGCTCCACGTTGGAGTCTGGTAGTCTGATTACATTTGCAACAAGCACAATGGATGATGTCATCTATCTGTCTTGGCTATGACCCCATTGTGCCATTGGCGCTGCCTGTGTGAATGATGAACTGTGTTAATATCAACACGGTTAATACTGATGCTTAGTGACGGACACAGATTGACTTTAGGCTGGAGAAGGTGCTGCCTTCAGGCTGTGTTCTGACCTGTTGTAGGTGGATTTGAATCAAAGACGGCCTGTGCAGGCAGCGAGAACACACTGCCTTCGTTTCCTGGACACAGAGCAGAGGAATATTACGTTTGGGAATGAGGGACAGGCTCAGACCTGCTCAGCAAACACTCCATCCACAGAACAGTGTGCAAGATTGGTGCTGAGTAGAGAGTGATAGACTATGAGACACTGTCACACTTAGAAACATAAACAAAGACTCACTTTACGCTGTTTGTCTGTGGTGCTATCATTTGTCATGGGAAGTGTAGGATTGACTGAATCTCACCTTCCCCTCCTCTCTCCCGCTCGCTCCCATATCTGAGGTGACAGAGATGAAGATGAAATGTTTTGGCAGAGAAAACCCATCTGTCACCCTGGCAACGGGAGAGGTGGGAGGGGTATTATCCAGCAGAGAGAGAGCACAGGCCTGTCAATCACATCTCCTCCTGACGCCTGTGGCTGCGCAGTGAGAGAATAGAGGATCAATACGAAGCTAAGAGCAGACAAGATGGCAGAGATAAAACAATGAGTGAAAAAATATGTTTAATAATATTGACTTAAATTATATCAGTCCATCATTTAAAGATGTTCCTGGCAGTTGCTTCACGTGAAAAGTTCTGTTGCATTGTTGTTTGCATGCTTTCATTCAGTGTCAATCAATGTCAAGCTTGACAGTCGAGTGGTTCCAGGTTTAGTCAGAAATAGCTTCACTGATCCTTTCTAATAATAGATGGTCAAGGGTTGCTGGTTCAACTCACATCCAAACTTTCAGTTTTACTTACACCTCCAAGAACTTTACATGACTTTTTTCGCAGTCTTAGATTTATATTCTGAAGCGACTTTTAACCAACATGTTTATAAAGCCTAAACTGGACATTGTTTGTAATTAATGCCAGTAAGTAAAGTTAAGGTAAAAGATATTAGGAGAGAAGGTGTTTCTCTGACTGTAGAAATGGCAAAGGATAGAAAGTGAGGTTAAGGAAAGTGGCATTTTAAGGAATTCAGAGGGATGAAGGAAGATGAAATCTGGTAATAACGATTCATATCAAGAACTCATCTCTTCTTCTTCTTTCAGCCATCCTTCAAGGATTAGTGCCGATTAGACAAGAAATTACGGACTCCACAGTTAAAACTGATTCAGGTTTTTCCTCTAAAGCTGCCGACAACTGTTGAATGGTTTGCAATGAAATATTTCAGTAGTAGTGTAACTGTGTAGACTCATCTTTGAAGCTTCAAGACACCATGAGGTCAGAATTTCAGTCACAGCTTTATACTTTGGGGCCAAATCAAGAAGATTAATTTAGTAGATGTTACTTATAATTGTGAGTACGCACAGAGATGTAAAGCAAATACTGAGAACAAACCATTACGTAACAGGCAAATAGTAATATTAGGCAATTTATCTGATGCTGTAATCATTTGTAATTAATTAAGGATGCTGCGCCAAAGGTTTGTGTGAGACGTGATGTCAGGACTGAAGCTGTCAACATGGATTCCTTGAGCCTCACAGTGGCCTTGTGCGAACCAGTGAGTCCCGTATCCGTTCACTCCACCTCAGCGTCAACATGCGAGGCGACACATGTCGCAAACTGCCAAACCCAACGGCATCAAAGCCGCTCGGAGCAAACTCCTTTACACCCTGAAATCACTGTGTGGACAAGTGAAGCTGTTTGACAAACGTGACTACACATCTTCTCCCCATAGTCCTGCTAAATTTTCAACCTGACACAGATGGATGAGTGCAGCGTGCATGTATTCGTCCCTGATGACGAACACAGACGTCACCTCATCACATAGTCCCCCTGTTGCCTTAAAACTGAGTAATAGTGTAACCTCAAAGGATTCTGCTACTGAAATGAGATTTCGATTTTAAAAAAGCTGACATTTTTGCAAGGTTTACCAAGTTTTCCGGAGGATAAATCTTGAAGTCGATGTCCTGAGCTCAGAGCACATTTCCCTGTGTGTGGTCACGTAATCCCTGGCGCCCTGCTGGTCCCAGAGCTGCTGAATGAGTTGCGTGAGGCCTGTAACCCATTTAAAGAGCTCGGTCCCAGGCAGGCTCAACACAGACAGAACCCTCCACCCTGGTTGTCCCACAGCGCACACGAGAGCAGATTATGATCTCTGCTTGAAAGCGCAGCTTGTGATGGATGCGCACGGTGCACCTTATAAGACAATAACGTTGTTAATTACAGCCTCGCCTGTGATGGAATAGCGGGGGAGAGCGGGAGGATGCGTGTGGATAGAAGCTGATCATCACTGTTTGATCTGGTTGTTAATGGCAGGTGGCAGCAGGAGCAGGTGAGGGGAGAAAATGATGAGTACGCCCCCTCAGACGCTGTGGAGGATGAGAGAAATCACACTGGAGCACAAAGGCTCCCTCTGACAGAGTCATTTAAAAAACGACTGCAAGAACATTTCTCGTCTTCCTCTTTGTGTTCGTCTCACCTCCCGGCCTTCTCCCACCGGTGTGACCTGGCCGCTACTATCAAACTGCGCACTCCTCCGTACCAGACCCTTTCACTGCAGTGTGACTGCTGTGCATGGCTTAGGGAACGGCCTCTGAAATCAGATCAGCAGCAGAATGGTAACCAGAGTCTAAAAGCACCACAAACAGTCCCAACAAACAAGTTTGTAATGTTTGTAATTCTCTCAGTCCAGAGTTGCAGTAGTACCCATGTCCTCTACTCCACATCATTCCCTCCTGTCTTAGTCAGGAATATTCCCACTATTCTCACTGTTGCACTTGTTATTGTGTCAGATTGTTGCTCCTTAGTCCAAATGTGTCTGCCAGAAAGCAGGGGGCTACGGATGCGAGTGTCAGGCAACCCTCCCCTTCCACCTCAACCCCCTCAACAGAGCGTTCTTGTTATTTCACCTCATTCTGTTCCCTTTTTTTTTTTTTTGAAAGCGGGGACCCAGCATGGGTGGCGTACAGACGGAGCCATTCGCCCAGGGAGACAAAGAGGCGCCTGGGGAAATAAGGACTGATTGGCCAGGGTGCAGGCCAGACTGGGGCCTGGCACTCGCAACACTTTGACCAGCTTGGACTCTTCACAAGTAGCAGTGGACCAACAAATGACAGACAGCGAAGGTCTCTCTACTCTCACAGAAACAAAGCCTCCAAGAATGCGTCCTGTGAAGTCTTTGAGCTTTCTAGTCAAGCGTTCCAGTGTAGCTATCTCTCTCCTCAGTGCCTCTTCTCTTTTCTCGGTTTCCTCCCACTCATCCTCTGGCAGCTCGTCCTGTCGTGCACACGGGAAGAACTGCTGAACAGGCTCTTGCAGAACATCGACGTGTTACATCACTTAACCTTTTCCCTCCAACGTTACAACCATAGTCTCCACATGTAGCAGGATCAACAGGATCTAACTACACACCAGAGTGTGTCTGAAGCATCTGGCTGAAATCCCAATCTGTTACAACTTATAGCCCCATTTAGCAGTGATTTATGTTTGGAACAGGTGCAAAAGCAATTTCATATTCACTTTGGTAAATTTTCACTGACATAAACAACAAATACAATCTTGGCAAGACACGGTAGCTGCTGTAGGACAACCAAGGACAGAACACGTGTTCAGAAAAGACAGAAAAACTACACAACTATACCAAAAGTCTTTGATCTGTGACGACCGAGTGAAGATTGTAATAATCTAAGCTAGCAGCTAAAATGTTACCACCTGCCTCTTGCTATTTATTGTGTCTGACCTAAGAAGAAAATGCTCAACTATTTTAAAAATGGCTTCCTCATTCATAGTGATTCTGCAGTTTCTGTGAAGACTCTTATGGTCAATGCAGCACTTATCTAAGCGCTTAGTGCTTGATTTGGTCTGTGGCCGTCAAGTTTGTCAGTCCCCATTCTTTCAGGTTTTGTTCCCTCACACTGGTTCCAGCTTTTGATAAAGGTGCAATGCAGGTGTTAAATGCACAGCATCCTGCATCCAAGTGAGCTTGAAAACGGAGCTAAGGGCAACGAACATTGAGACGCTGAGCGTGAACGCTGCAATCAGCTACCATCACCGATGCTGCAGCAACACCTCGGGTGTGTGATGCGAGGCTGTGAGGGGAGAGCGCGGAGCAGAGGCGATGTGAAACATTTGAAAGCTTCCTCTGCTGTTCTAGAAAAGCACCATAACGCAGCTCTGTTGCTCCGTTAACTGGCCGTGTGGCTTTAACTATATGTGTCCACGTCCTTTGTTGTGTGCCAGCTGAGTCATTATTGTGTTGCATGTGTGAGTGTGTTTACTAGTATTATCCTGTATGTTCTGTAGGAAATCCCCTCACCATGGGGAAGAACAGTCGCCACAGGCTTAGCTATTCATTTCTGCTTGTAGGCCTTTGTTGGGCATTTGTTTTGTGTGTTCGTGTGTGTGTGTGTGTGTGTGTGTGTGTGTGTATAAAACAGATATCTCTGCCTCTCATATAAGGACCTTTACTCCCCTGCATCTCAGCCAGTGAATTATCTCTCTGTCCATATTCCCGCCTCCTATGACACTTTAAATTGATTTCAATAAACAGCATCTCAACCTTGCAGCAGTTTTGATGATAGTATCATCTAGAGTAACACCAAGCAACCCTCAGCTCCCTGAACCCATCATCCCAGTTTCTTATTTCCAGTCAGTGGAGAGGATTTGAATGTTGCCCTGTTGTTTTAAAATTAGGTTAATGCTGTTAATTAACTGGGGTTGTGCCGATATTACGGCCTGGCTCTAAATGTCATTTCCATGTTGAGAGACGGTGCTTGTCATTCAGAGGTCACAGTTAGAGAAGGGATTCCAAAGGAGAGGACGGTTGTATTGTTTCTTGTAATCTGCCCCTGAGCGTTTGCAGAACCTCTCTAGTCTGGAGCTTGTCTGTGATGGGGCGAGTCATTAGACAACCAAAGCAGATTTTTAAAATAAATTAGCATTTGAGCTTTTTTCTTAAATTGGTTTTGAAATCAATATAATGACAGGTCAGTAACAGGCTCCTGACATATGCCACAGTGCACTAAAATCCGCCAGATGTGGCCTCATATGATGCTGTTGAATCTATGTGTTTAATGACAATCTGGAGTCCTGTAAAACGAGGATTGAAACGTGGAGACAAGGGAGACAGCGGCAGACCAACACCGGATGTCACTGTCGCTTTTAAAATAAAGCCTAAAGTAAAAAGAAAATAATAAAGGACATAAACCCAATTCATCTATATTTGATTATTACCTACTGAATGAAGTCGGTTGCCCATTTCTGCCGAAGGGGGAAATGTGAGCTCAAGTGCTCTTATGGTCTGCGGCCCAATGAACTGTGCAACCCGTTTCAGTGCAACTCTTATTTTGAAACTTGACAAGGACGGCACAACTGCAACTTGACTGCGTGTGAGTAGCTGAGCTCGCCTCCTCTGTGTGATCACTTGCTCGGAGGACGTGCGTAAGTGCGGTGCGCTCGGCTGCGTCTCCGTGGCTCAGGTCAGGACGCAGGACTCCGCGGCTCCAGGGACGCACTTTTACCCGGCGTTGCCCTTCATCCGTGTCCGGTGGGAGTCCGTGCAGACCCTGGCAGTTTACTGTCAGCGCACGTTTTCCCCCAAATCCACCCAACAGGCTGCGCGTGTGGAGTCCGGCTCGACTTGTGCCCCTGATGCCAGTTGAACAGGCGGGTTTGTGAACGCGCATTGACTTGGGAATATCTGGATCCGCTTGGCTTGATTTGACGGTGGAGCCACGATGGGGATCAGAGTGTAGTTCTGGTGAGTAGTGTACAAAAACAAGCTGGAAACCACACCAGCGTATTGACATTGCGCTCACGCCCACAGCCAGTGCGCGCGCGTGGGCTCTAAACATTTTCTTTTTATGGTCTTGTGGTTTTACTTTGTCACCTCGCTGTGTCGCCACAGCCAGAAGTTCACTGTGAACCGTGGTGACATCATGAGCCCTTGCTGTGTTACCGTAGCGCATCGCTTTACTACAGAGCAGCGCGCTGCGAGGCGTGAGTCAGCGTGTGCAGGTCTGCGCGCAGGGCGTGTGAGGGGATGGAGTCACCGCGTCCTCTGCTCTTCTGGAGATAAGCGGTGAATGGGGAGCAGAGAAGCTGCTGCTAACTCGGACAAGCTGTGCTCATCTCATTATGTGTAATTATTAACGAGTCTTCATGTGGGAGTGAAGCCTCCGTGTAAACTCGCTGTAGTGTGGTGGGCTTGTTGTTTTGACTGGAGTGAGACCAGAGTGGACAGGTGGTGGCATTGTTGTCGTTTTACTCCCTATTTCCCATTAGAATAATAAGAACATCTACATCCTCCTCTAGAGCAGCCTGCACAGTTAACCAGTGCAAACCCAAAGGATTTGTTTGTCTTGCAGCTCACAGCATGTAACAGAGGCTCTGTGAAAAACCTGTTAGGTGGGTAGAAATTCCAGCTTGGCTTGTAGCTGTCCAGGTAAGGCTCTAAAGCACTTTTCTGACAGCCTCGTTTCTCTGTGCCCCAGCTATGGGCTGCTCCTCCCTGCCCCCCAGGAGTAACATGCTGGACTGGGGCATCACGTTTCGTGTCTAGGCTCGCAGCGCGAAGCTACGGGAGGTTTACAGCCTCTACCACCTTCTTACCCAGGACTTTACCCGATAACCTGAGAAAAACCTATTTGGCCATTCTCATTTTCACCCGAGCTGCCATTCGATTAAATGCTTCCGTCTGTCCTTCAGGGACCACGACCTTTTGCAGCTTTTGTTGTACCTGTTCAGCTGAGCCCATCCTCCCCTCGGCGATGGACTGGTTAAGAACAGAACCTTGCCCGTATGGTCCAGGCACAGGTGTATGTACAGACATGAGTCACGGGAGCCGGCGTCTGTTAGAAGGTGCTGATAACGCGTTAGCAGGTACAGACACAAACTGCTGCACATGTTCGCTCCAATTCAGGCCAAGTCTGCTGAGAATAACAGGTGTGCTGTTAATGAGGGCATCGTTCGGTTCGACGTGAGATCGAGAGAGACACAGGCCAGTCTGTGTGTGTGTGTGTGTGTGTGTGTGTGAGAGAGAGAGAGGGCAGGGTCAGTCTGCTGCAGGTCAACAGGGAAGTAAACACAGTGGCTGTTAGCCTGGTGGCAGTGACAGCTTTATCGCCACCACGGGGTTTTACGGCTGTGTGTGCGTATTTATTTATGAAACTTACGTTCAGAACCATCACTGTGAGGGGATTTTGTCAGCTAGAGAGAGACAACCACGCACCGTGTTCAACCACGGATCAGCCACTGTTCGACTGTACTGACATGACGGAACTCAAGTCGAGACAGGAATCCACCGCAGCATCCCCCAGGCAGCCCTGGCACCTGTGCGTGATGAATTATGTTACTGTTATGAAAACACCAAACACTGAAGCTGTGTTTGTTTTGCTTTTTGGTGGTCGGGTGAATGAGGAAACTGCATTTTGTACATTTTCATGTCTTGTATTATTCCAGTGCTACTGCTAAATATCTTGGGAGTGATGCTGTTTAGTGCTGCCATATTTAAACGTCTCCGCCAGCGCCGCTGAATTGTCAAGTAAACCATTTGGGCTTCGACTGAGGAAGGGACAGAACATGGTGAAGGCCTGACAGGCTTCCAGACGTCCTTTGGTTACACTGCAGCTTTGCTCGGTGATGCCGGGGATGATGAGGCTGATCTCACTGACAGACCGAGGCAGGCGGAGTTCACATGTGGAATCGCTCTGTCACAGTCGGCTGCTCTGCCACAGGAGCGGAAGACGGACAAAGAGACGGAGAGAGAGCGAGAGACAGAACAAGGGATTGTGATGGGATAAAAGAGAGGACAAGGGGTGTCACAGCGGGGGCTCAACAGGCATCTAATTAGCTCCCTACAGGAGCTTTGACTCCATGGAAACGCTTTGCTGCTCTCCAGAGCTGGTCTTAGCTGCATGCTGTCATATGGGCAGCTATTGATGGATGGAGAGGGTTAAAAACGAATGGAGTATGATTAGATCCCTGGTGTGATAAATAAACCAGTGGAGTAATGATATAGATTAGTCCATCAGACCCACTCTCCAAATAATAAAATTAGTCTAATCAAATAAAAGGTATGTTTTTCTCCTGTGGCTTGGGTCGAGTCCAGATGTAGCATCGTAGAAGTTAAGGTGAGTGATTGACTGCTAATGTCTGCAAAGCAGCAGTGCACCCTGTAGGGCAGGAAAGACAGTAATCATGTACAGAATCGGGACTGACAATATTAAAAACAATCTGCTTGCAAAGGTTTTCTGAGAAAGAAAATAGGAAACGATATAAACAACAATTTAATATAGGAAGTCCCTTATAGGTTATTATTTCGTTATTGTGATAAATAGTTTCCAGGTGGTTGACGGTGGGTTTTTTTTATTGGAGGAGGAATATTAAACTTTTCTCGCTTGACCTTTGCTTATCTTTGACACCACCCACTGGGAAACCCCCCCGTCAATTTGTCACACCGTCGCTGTAATTTATAGAAACACTTACTGCAAACTGGTCGTTGCTCATAAACGGCGAGTGCATCAGGAAGAGACGCCACAGTGATTCATGAGACACGTGAGACCATAGGTCCCGCTCTCTCAAACAAACGCAAAACACAATTCTGATTTTCAAATGTTCCTTCTTGAAAGGGACCGAAAAGTTCAACCAGTTCAAAGTCTTAATTACTCATTGATCTGACAAACGGCACGAAGGACCGGTGGGGCCTTTCTCTGTCTCTAATCATATCGCAGCCCATGAAGCATGACTTGTGAACACACCCGACCACGCAGTCCCCTAACAGTAATTAGTTCTGTGACATCATACATCAGCAGTGACACGCAGCATGGCCTGTGCCCGTAGTCGCTGTAATGAGCAGATAGATGTACTGCAGCAGGCGAGGAGGCGGCCGGGATTAGATCAGTAATGTCTGCAGACTAGATTCACATCTCTGAGCATCACACTGGTTTGTCTGCGGCGCCTTTTGTGCAGGTTTGATCGAAGGTAGTACAAAGCCGAGTGGGTGTTGCGATGAATTGGTCCTTTTGTAAAAAGACTAGTGAGGTAGCTGCACGTAGTCATTCAGCTTTTTTGTGTGGATGCGCTCATTCACGGCACTGTTTCCTTGTATGTAGCTGATGGTCCCTTCTGAGAGCCGCCAAGGACAGTCACTAAATGACTAAATGACAAAGGAGCGTTGCGTCAAGGGATGGTTGTATGTCGGTACATTGGGATTGACAGATGCCTGTTTCTGAAAGCGCTGTGACCACGGTGAATGACAGATTTGGGGCGTTCACGATGAGACACGTGCTACATTCTCAATCTGTGCTCAGCCTCCAATTACCTGGTACAGGTTCGATTGTCCGGACCCATCACGTGAGACCTGAAGTTCATTATAGCCGTTCGTTTCACATTTCTCACACGTGTGAAGTGGTTTGGAAGTGGAGTTAGCTTCACAGCTGGTCTGAACAGCTCAGGCTTCTTGATTCAATTTAAACGTACATTTCTGTGAGCTGATAGTTTGACTTTGTAGATTAAACGCATTCAGCTTCTCTCATGCAGTGGAATCTTTTACATCTTTCCTTTCGTCTGTTTTTATTCAAAATAAACGTTGACGCACAGCCATCTCTTGGGAAACAGCAACACTCGTTGTTTTCGCAGTGAAGGAATGACAGCGCTTGGACTTTGATACACTCTTGATTTCCCTCAGCCCTCTTTCAAGTTCGTACACAAACAAAAAACAACAAACAAACCGATATATTCACACTTTGTTCACGCTCGCTCAGGAATGAGGATGGCGGCACACACGAGCACAGGGTGCGTTCACGGACAGGAATGCCCAGTGGGCTTGAGACTGGGAGGTGTGGAGCTGGTGGGCTCGGAACAGGTGCCGGGATGTCGGCGTTGGCCCTGCCCACGCTCTGTAAGGGAATTCCAATAAAAAGGATTCGGAGCGTTCGTCCCTGTTAAGGCCCTGAGTGTGCTTCACTGCCTCCGTCAAGCTCGTACCACAGAGGGAGGCTGGGAAATGGGTGGGGGGGCGGAATGCCGCGACTGTAACTCAATCCGGTGTTTGGCTGCAGTGTGTGAGTGCAAATGTGCATACTTGTGTTTGTTCAAGACACAATAACTCGTTTGTTTTCAGCTGCACTCACACACCATTAACCAACAATAGTGCGCTGGTTTGGTTTGTAGTGAAAGCGTGTGCGGTGACATATGTGTAGCATTTTGCGCTCTCTCTGTTGCCGGCGCTGCCGGGCAGCCACCATGCAGCTCGGCAGCCAGATTGGCTCGGCCCCTCTACCTCGCCATTCAGTCTGGGCGCCAGCGCACTTTTGGGCTCCTGTAGAGACTGGGATGATGGCAGGGGCAGAGGGCCAAAAAGCCTCCCATGCCAGTAGCCCCCACTGGGAGAGCAGGCTGCCGCTGGGCCATCTGTGCAGGCATCCATAGCGGGCTCGTTGGAAAGTAGGGCGTATAGACACACATAAATGAGCAGGGTGGGACGGAGGGAGACACGTGGAAGTGGCGCGAGAGGCTGGATGACAAAGAGGTGTTTACTTCCTCTTATTCCCAAGCCGTCAAGAGAATACGCTGCGATTTCTCTCGTCACATCATTTCAGCTTTCAAAGAACGCTGGAATATTTAGGCCAGAGCTGTGATGCTCCAAGGCACGCAAAAGAGTGTCAGGACCAAAAAAAACACACGCATCTGTTTTTTAGAGCAGTCCCAGAATAGTTGAAGCGTCAAAATTGTAGAGTATTAAAGGCACGAACATGTGGATCCCAAATTAGAAGGGTTTGAGTATGTAAATGAGTTAGCAAGCACGGAGCCGGGGAGTCATACGTTAGTCTGCAAAGCAAAATAGTTTAGTCAAGATGCAAATGTACCATTGAGAAAGCTAAGACCGCTAGACACCGCCACCCTCCAGGCCCTGCCACACCTTCCTGCTGCTACTCCAATACGCCACATACACAAACCAGAGGCAAACATGAGTTTCTCTTTTTCCCAGTCACTTTAACAGTATGTGAAGTCAGGAAGCTACAGAAACAATAAAAAAAGTGTTGCTGCACTACCCACGCCGGATATTTCCTGTGCTCACCTTTGATGATGAGCTGTCACTCTAAAAATAGAACTGCAGCCCTTAGTTACGGCATCTTTGTTTTGTGGTGTTTCTCAGTATCAATATTTCAAATTCTCTCTGTAAAATTGAAGGTTTTCCGTCAGTAACGCACAGCAGAAGATGTCATAAGTGTTAAATCTTTTGGCACCAGACATGGACGGCAATGCAATAAATCGGAGTCACCTGCGGCAGCCACAGCGCAGCTTTTAAAGCCTTTCACTTTAATAACGTTTAAAAAAATGTCAGCAGCAGACAGAGCCTGTATGTAGCCTTGAAACTGAGCCAGGCAGCAGCAGTGACCTCTGGGTGACTTTGGATACCAACAGCGCTGCCACTGTGCTTCCTGTGCCCCCTCAGGAGCCTGAGCTCTTCACCTCCGACCCCCGAGGCTCTAATGGTAGAGGTCAGACAGAGGTTTGTTCTAGCTAAGCCTCTTCCGTCTCTAATGCTGTCTGTCATCCATTAACTCCTTAATATGTGCAGCCGTGAAACCATTCTGCTCGCTCACACTCAGGCAGGTGTGAGTAATGCTGCCAATGTGGCGAAACAGGTTTTACAGAGAGAGACAGAAGCGTCTAGTAGGAAACAAAGATTGCTTGACAGCTTTAAGCTCTTCGGTTACGTCAGGAATGCCGTAGTTTCATCAACACACACTGCAGACACACACACACCTATACATCGATTGCTGACAAAGAGTGTGTGTTTCCAGACAGCGCCATTCTTTTCATCATGTTAGGATGGATTTCCTGATGGCAACGATAACAGGCTGATAGATTCACAGGACGAAACGCTCACGTGGTCGTACAGTAAAACGCACACACACACACCGATACACACTGCGAGGCCCCACAACAATGAAAGTCTAGACAAAGAGCAGGGCTGCCATTGGCTTGCTGCTGGAGATCCCAGGGGGGATCGCAACACTCAGCGTAGGTTGTATCTGTTTGGTTTGCATTTGTTGGCGTTGGGCGATCCCATCTCTCCTACCAGGAAACGGTTTGAAACAAAAAGCAGGATGTCAGCACCCGGCTTTTAATCAGTTCCATACATTCATGCTCATGTGCCTGTGCAACCGCCTGCGTCTGTTAATAATGCGAAGGTCAGCAGACGTCACAGATTGTGTCACTGGCATTTAGGGAGCTCGTTGACCTTATGGCCTTTCTGCTCTGCTGCTGTTACATCACATCTGCCCACATAGTCAAAAAAGTTTCATTGCAAAAGTAAAACAAGAAGTAAACATAGCATGTGTTGCTAGGAGACAGAGGGATGTTTTATCTGCTTCCAGTATCTCTCATCTTCATACCACTGAAAGTGTTCATATATGAGTGTGAAGTCACACATTAACACAAATGATCCTAAAGCTTTCTGTAATTACAGCTGTGTCTGAGGATTTGTCTGTGATTTGGTGTATACATTTGTCAGATGTGTCAGAGTTACCTGACCGGCCCTTTGCTCACATGCTAGAGGCTGAGAGGTATCGACTGACGGAGACACGGAGCTGTGATGAAATGATGATTCAGCAGAGGAGAGGAGACAAGAGGGAGAAGCAATGAGTGGAAATAAGAATGAAAATGATTAACAAGCGACAACAGAAATCACTGAAGGTTTTGGCAAGCAGGATAAAACAGTTATTCCTGTACATATCTGAATACACACAGATGGTGTGTGTGTGTGCTGAATCACTGATAAACAGGTCTCCCTGTGTGTCCTTACATGAAGGTTATTCCTTTCACATCTATGGTGCATAGGAGGTTTCTGTCCACTTTATCAGACTTCTCTTCTCTGTGGCTCTCTGTGTAATTCACAATGCAGGCAGGGGAGTAAACAGCTCAGGTGTTTTAAAGCAACCTACGCAAAGCTTCCAAAGGTCATTTAGGTTCAGAACTGTTGCAGATACATGTTATGTCCTGTGTGAGCTACAGCTTCTCTTGTTAAATGTAGAATCCTCCAATATTTATACCAGTAAAACAGGTATAAAAGCAGCTCACAGGTTATTGTCAGGGTATCGCACTGTGTATAGAGCCACGATGATTTAAGCTTAAGAGGAGCAGACAAGAAGATCTGGGCCCGCTTAACCGCCAGCGCTGCTCTTAGGAAGGAAGGCTGTGAAAACTCACTCCCCATCCCCCATCCTTTGTGTGTGTGTGTGTCTGTGTGCGTTTCTGGCTAGGTGTGCACAAGTGCATGAATAAGTGCTCGTGTGTAGAGGAACAGGAACAAAGGAAAGCTGAACCCCTCACACAGGGAACCTGAGACATGAGCTGGTCCTTCCTGCGTGTGCTCACCCGGGGGACCTGTGACACCAGTTTATCAAGGTGGCTGAGAGGCAAAGACGTGACCCCGGAGGTCGCCACAGCTTAAAACGATTGCATCAAGGCTGGTCCACCCAAGGTTTATTCAGGGGTTTAGATCATGTGACCATCTTGCCACATTGGTGCAATTTACGTTTACTGTAAATGCTGTGATGTGATGCTTTTAATAAAGTGCTACCTTCTGCTTCTTTTTAGCTTTCTTCCACTTTTCTGTGGTTTTTCTAGCGTTACTGAACTGTTGACTGTTCTCTGAGTTACAGTCGGCAGGAAGAATATGTCGTGTTTGCATCAGAAATAACTTCCTGCGTGTTGCTCACTGTCAGCGCGCGGATTTTCTGCCTTTCTCGTGACTCCTGCAGGCCTGAAGGCACACGGAGGCTGCAGATGTTCTTGGAGATGATGATGCAGGTAGATGTAGTCACCTGGTTCTGGATGCAGGAATACAGCAAAGACTCTTTCTATAATGAATGAATCCTTACTCTCCGAAGCCTCTGCATCTGTAGTATTGCTACTGTAGCGTATTTCCTTCCACTACCGCTGCAGCGTTGATTCATTGAGCATTGAGGGAAGGAGCATGTTGAATTTTTAAAATGTGTAACCCAAGGCATTCTTAAAGGGAAAGATGCAGACAGAGGGCAGAGATGGAGGCCAAACAATAGCTCTAAGGCAGCGGCAGCCTCCACAGCGACTGAATGGCCCACATTTCCGGTCCCTCCTCTGTCTTGTCGATGCAGGAGACGGGGCCAGCTGTCGGGGGATATTCCACATGGCAGCGGGTCATCTGTTGGAAAGAATCAGCGTGTCCCTGTGCAGAATGAGAGTGAGCAGAAAAAATGTATTGGAAAATGAAAGCACGAAAAGAACCAGTTTAGTAGAAGTGGATTAGTCAGTTTCCATTTCATAAAACTCAGCTATAACCCTATTCCCCATTGTGCCTTTATTCTGCTGACACACATTTTATATTTGTGTTTTAGACAGGAATGCCCCAGACTGTGTGCTCAGGCACCATGTTCACCTCTCCCAGTGGCTTCAGCCCTCATCTGGCCTGTGCTGAGCCAGGGGAGGAAGAGGAGGCCCCGCAGGAAGGCTCGGTACCCGGGGCTTGTCTGGCCGACGGGTCGCCCATCACCTCTGCCTCCCTGGACACGCTTATCCAGAACCTAGTGCCCACTCCCGACTACTACCCTGAGGTAACAGATCACGTTTACTCCAACGCTCAAACTCCTCCTGACAGTCTGTTTCAGTAGTGGTGATGACGATGCTGCAGATGAGATTATTAGCCTTATTATACACGGTCTCAGAGTAAAGTCCTGCTCCGCTGCCTGTAATTAGAGAAAGCTGCAGGTTCTTATTTTAATTGATGTTGTAGTGGGGCATTAAGGAGTGTCTCCCTCTGTCCTTTGACAGAAAGCCTATGTGTTTACCTTCTTGCTGAGCGCTCGACTGTTCATCCCTCCCCCGGATCTGCTGGCCAGGGTGTGTGAGCTGTGCATCAAGCAGCAGCAGCTGGATCAGATCCCACTAGATACGGTCAGCACTGCACCAAACACAAATACACAACGTTCGGGTTCCACACGTAAATAACAACCGCTCACTTTTTGCCGAATTGACAAAGTGCTGACATTGTGATCCTGAATTTTGCTGACGGACCCAAAAACCCAGACAGTGGTAAACCTCTCACTTCTTCAACAACAGGCAAAAGTGCGTAAGTTTGGTCCCAAGATCCTGCAGCTGCTGACCGAGTGGACGGAGACGTTCCCGTCTGACTTCAGGGATGAGAAGATGGTCGGACACCTTAAAGACATCATCCACAGGATAGCTCCATGCGATGAGGTACAGTAATGGCTGAACATAGCGTAGCATTAATGACTTCAACCTCCTGGGCTGGATGTTCGATTTTTTAAACATCGACAGGCTGGTGGATAGGTGATGTTAAGTTGCAGTATAGATGGGACATGACACACTAGTACAGCAGTCACTGTAGTTACACTGGTTATTATAGTCTGTAGGCTGTATCTGCAGTGAGATATGCTCTGATGGGCAATGAAATTTAATTATCATCACTATCACTGTGGCAGGTTGGTGTAAGGGCTCAGAGAGTCAGTGCAGGGTGAGCAGCCACAGCTCCATGTTACACAATCTCACATTACAGGAGAGGAGAGAGGAAGGAAAGATGTTAGAGGAGTGGCTCTGTCTGCAGCCTCGGGGGACAACAGAGGGAGGGAGACGCTTGGGGAAACGGGGGGGATGGGATACGAGGGCAGAGAGCAGAGGAGAAGGTAAGAGGTGGAGGAGGTTGATGGAGTCGGAGTGGAAGGCAGGAAAAACGGAGAGAGTTGAAAACACGGACGGAGGCGAAGGGCAGGTGCTGATAAATGTGCTGCTATTTCCAGCTGGCTGTCTGCACTATGGGTGTGTGCATGCATGTGGGAGCTTTGGCTCCGGGTCACTTGTGAGACAGCCTGACCTAACGGCCTCTGTAAGCAGTCATCTGGAGGGAGGGGCACATTCCTGGACACAGTGCACATCACTGCTGTCGTGTGAAAACATCGAAAACGTCTTTTAATATGACGCAGTTCGTTCAACCTAAAAATTCCAGTGTACTGGTCTCAGCAAATCCGTTTGACTGCTATTAGAGGGTGTCAAGATGCACTGTTGTGTTGTTTAAAAGAAAGAGGTTTGAAATATTAATGTTTTGAAGATTAAAGCTTTCCATAAAAAAACAGTAACCAGCCTCAAAATGACACAATAAATAAGATACTGATCTGCGTTTGCAAAGAGAAGTCGTTCATTCTTATTAGCAGTCCGCATACTGAGTGCAGTAAGTTCACTTAGTCTCCTGTCCTGTACCGTAGCCGAAGTCGAAGGCCTGCACAAGCGCTTAGCAGCAGAATAAATACTGGACTGGCAGGAAGTTATTCTGTTTACAGACTGGGTTAGACTAGGTGCAAGTGTTGTCCTAAGTCATTTACTTTGCGTATTTAATTAATCAGAAATGGCCTTATGTTATATGGCATATATAGATATATATAGAAGCCTTTTGATTGATGCCTACTATGGCACAGTATAGCATAAATAAATGATTCCTTTACATTAATGCAGACTGACAATCCTCCCCTCCCCTTTCTGCAGGCGTACTGGAAAACCTTGAACCAGGTGCTGCAGAAGCTGAACCAGAGGCTGGCCCTGATGAGCCAAGGGGAAGAGAGCATTGTCAAAGTCTCCCTCAACGCCTCCTCTATCTCTGACAAGCTGGTGGCCTTCAAGACCAAGCCTCCACCCATCCAGAAGGACATGCTCTCCATCTGCAACGACCCATACACACTGGCACAGCAGCTCACCCACGTGGAGCTGGTGAGGACAGAGGGAGGGGAGGGGAAAAGGAGTCGTGGATTAGACAGAGGTCAGGGAATACGGGATGATAGCAAAGATGGATGAGTAGGAGTGGAAGGGATTGAAGTAGCTAAGGCTGGTGAAGGATGGGAGGAGATTGAGTCCATGTCAAGGACATAAACATGGAGTAAAGCACATCAAAGGAAGAGATGGAAGGAACAGAAGGAGATATGAGGGAGGTGGAACATGACTGAAAGAACAAAGGCGAGACAGTGGGAGGTATAGCAGCACACTGACATTGGAAGAGAGCCTTAGACTGTGATCTTGTAGCACTGAGTAGCTCATCAAAGCTCGACCAGGAGGAGCACGGGAGCACTTATCAGCTATCAAAGTGCTAAATGCTGTTCACCCAGTGCAAACGCGAGACGAACAAACGGAATAACGTCCACGAGTAGAAAATCTCTGCAGCGTTCCTCACATTACATGGATGGTGCCTGCAGTGTATTCATGTGTGTATTGACGTGTGTGTGTGTGTGAAGCTGTCAGGTCACATATATCCACATCAGTTTTCTCCTCTTTGTTTGAAGCCCCCGGCACAGAACTGACTTCTAGGGTGATGTCACCGCTCAGACAAGGGTAGAAGCTTACTCAGGCACACACGCAGACACACACAAATGGAGAGAGAAACACAAAGACAGACAGGCATGTACGGTGCTCACAGTAAGATTTGGGTACAAGCTTTCTCCCAATTAGATGTGATTGTGAGCTCTGGCACTATGTGTGTTATGCGTCTGTGTGTACATGCAGCGCTGGTCTTGTTTTGTATTATACAAGTTGAGTCTAATGAGTCATTTTGATTTGCACATGTGTGTGTTTGCTCAGTTGTCTTTTAATAGAAGGGAATAATGTCTCAAGTGTCACTTTGAGGAAATATGACTCCAGTGAGTCATGTCAGTGACTCATTACTTCCCTTTATTGATTGACTTCCATTACTGAAATGAAAGAATTATTAACTACCCCCATGGGTGTGTGCGTCTGTGTGTGTGTTTTCCAGGAACATTTGAGTCGTATTGAACCAGAAGAATTTGTCCAAGCATTTGTCCAGAAAGACCCATTGGATGGAACACAGGTGAACTTCTATTGTGAAGATTGTGAACCATTTTCAGGATACAACCAAGTCTGAAACACAGATTCTGTTCCCTTGACTGTTTTCTTGCCTGTGATGGATTTGCTTTTTAAGGGGTCAGACAGAGATGAGAGAGGCAATAGGTCACAAGCTGAACAACACTGTCATGGCACAAACTGCAGCCGTTTGCGTATCTGGACTGTTAAATGCTCTCACTCTGTCATCTTCCATCCTCATTGTGTTTCTCTTTGGGTTTTGCCTGCCGTTCCTTCCATGCGTCTTTTTTTATTTCTGCTACCAGCTCATTTACACTCACTAAAGGGGTCAGTCTGTAAATAGCTAATTAGGATCAGCTCCGGATCGCATCAGTTCCTATACTCACTCGTGTTTCTATGTCGTGTGCATCATCAGCAGCCGTGCTTCAGTGAGCAGAAGAAGAAAACATCCAACCTGGAGGCCTATGTCAGGTGGTTCAACAGACTGTGCTACCTCGTAGCTACAGAGATCTGCATGGTGAGTGGCAAGGGCTGCTACATACTCACTCATAGTCATTATGCCAAATGTGAAGGTGATGCTGAAAGTTCTCCAAAATATTGTGAGCAATTATGTTGTTCACAAAACATGATGAGCACTGAAAAGCTCTTGAGTCATGAATAAGACAGGAGCCAGCATTTCTGGCTTTTTTAGTATCTTATACGTAGGTATTTTTTGTTATTGTTTATGTTTTAAGAAATGGTCCCTATAGAACCATAATATTCTAGCAGCATTTCATTTGACAACTCAATAAAAGCCATAAAGTTTTAGTTGTTGTGGAGCATCATTGCCCCCTAATGGTGACTTAGTGTTACCACACTCTCACTGTCTGTGTCTGTAGAAATATAACACATGCTACAAAAAGCAAAGCACACATGAAACAACAAGCGTTGTCTCTATTTTGCAGCCAGCAAAGAAAAAGCAGAGAGCCCAGGTGATCGAGTTCTTCATTGACGTCGCCAGGGAGTGTTTCAACATTGGAAACTTCAACTCCCTCATGGCCATCATCTGTGAGTTTGTTTTCAGGATACCCAAGAGTAATATGACTGTGAATTCACCCCGATTACCTCTTAATAACAAATTAAATTCATTTCCTCCTGTAGCTGGTATGAACATGAGTCCCGTCTCACGACTGAAGAAGACTTGGGGCAAAGCCAAGACTGCCAAGTTTTATATTTTAGAGGTAAACATGGCGTTACCGTTCAGGGAGAGAGGGTGTAAGGTAATAACTTGAAGCTGACAGTGTGTTGCTTGTCGTAATTTGCTCTGACAGCACCAGATGGATCCTACCGGAAATTTTTACAACTACAGGACTGCGCTGAGGGGGGCCGCCCATCGCTCCCGGACTGCCAACAGCAACAGAGAGAGGGTACGGCTCTGCACCACATCACTGCCATTACTCTGAAAGCATGCTGGCAGGGGTTCAGTCATTTTTCCACCACTTCTCAGCCAGTATTTTTATATCCCCCTGTTTATCTCCCTTCCTCAGATTGTAATTCCCTTCTTCAGTCTGCTGATCAAAGATATTTATTTCCTCAATGAAGGATGTGCGAATCGACTGCCCACTGGCCACGTCAACTTTGAGGTGAGCCTGCTTCCGTCCGCCTCACCCTGCTGGGTTTAACTTCCCTTAAAGTCATACTTGGTGGTATTCTGTATTTTAGAAATTTGTGGAGCTAGCACGACAGGTTGGGGAGTTCATGACATGGAAACAGGTGGAGTGTCCATTTGAGGAGGATCGGGCCATTCTACATTACCTTCATACTGCTCCAATCTTCAGTGAGGACGGTGAGGACATACCACTTTGATTCATTTAAAATATATTTTGATGGTTTTCCATGGTTCATCAATCGAGTTCACTACCCTAATGGTATGAATTAATAAATATCGTCCTTTTTCTCACCCAGGCCTCTATCTTGCATCCTATGAGAGTGAGAGTCCAGAGAATCAGGTCGAGAAGGACAGATGGAAAGCACTCAGGTCAGACTCATGACACATAAAAACTTACAGATGCTGTCAAGTGGAAATAAATTGCCAATCAACAATATTTCCTTCTATCCTTCAGGTCTAACGTTCTGGCAAAGACATGAGGCAGCCAACCCTCCTACCAACGAGGGAGCACGCGTTCTCATTGCACTAAATTGAACTGTGAAGGAACCAAGCTGGTACTTAGGTGTTTTCTTATGAAGAAATGTTGATATAAAGAAACATGATGAACAGGATTCATCAAAAACACGATGACAAAATGAAAGAACATGTGAAAAAAAACAGAACAGAAATGTTAAGCTAAAGAAACTGGAACAAAATGCTTCTGCAGCATCAGTGTTGGGGTATGGTACATTGGAGACGGATACAGCTTCTGTGTGTGTTTACTCTGTAAAAATACGTTTACTACTATAGAAAGTACAGTTACAGGGAAACACTTTCTAAATTGAAATTCCTACTGAGTCTATTGTGTTTGCTTCTGTTTCTCTCTCTCTATCTCCACATTTAGCCCAGAGCCGTGTCTAGGTTTTCTTTCCTCTAATTGTAATGTACTGTAATGAAACTTACAATGCCGTGAAGGGCGCTGGCGAGCCCATATCAGCCATCACGTTTTATATGTCTACTGAAGGAATGGCAGCTGTGCTTAACTGAGAAGGCCTTTAGTATTTTACCACTTCATCTTGTGTGTATCGACATGTGCCAGTTTGCGTGTTCATGCATTCATTCCTGTTCAGATTGTCTTGTTTAATTTGCATGACAATGACTGGAGACAACTGTTAATTGGTCATCTCTTCTTCTTATTTAATTTATTATAGGTTACTTGGGTGAGTATTATACTAACTGTGTTTACTTCTTTTAAATGTGTTGTGCCATTAATGCAAGAAAACCACAGTATAGCTTCAGTTTCAGAAGGAGCCAGACCAGGTGTAGATTATGAATAGGTCACATTTACCCTTCATCTTTCTGCTCTTCAGGAAGTTTTCTCTGACTGACGTTCAGTTGTCTGATATATTTATGGAGATTTCTGTGCTGACAGATGTATAGTTTTTATTGTAATTTTCCTTTAGTGAATGAAGTCAAATGGGATGCAGCGACGAAGTGTTTTAAAGAGGCATTATGTGAATCCATCTTGTAAAGATTACTACTGGAACACAGACTGTGCAGTGGTGATGCATTGTTGCACTCTGTGGAGGGACAATGACCTGGAGACCCGCAGCTTTCTACAAGAAACTTGTGCCATATGAATCAGTGGTTATCATTACAAATCAGGTTTCTCTGACTTAAAATGTGTTGTTCATTGTTTTGTGGGATTGTCACAGAGCTTTGTTTTGGCAGTTTTGTTGTGATTCGGGAGCCATTTCAGGAGATGGGTGATTGGGAGGAGGAGGGGGTCGAGTATGAACCATGTACTTATGAGGTTTTTAAAAATATTCTTATTCAGTTTGCTATAATTGATTGATGTCAGTGTTTTCTCTTAAGAAGCACCTTTCCCTCATCAACTGACTGACTTTAGCTCTCTCCCTCGTGTGTCATGAGTAAACTTGCTTTCCCTGTAACACAGATAAGTTAAAACTAGAGCCAGAGATGTGATGTCAAACCTGACAAGGTGATGACATGTTTTAATAAAAACATTGCCTGTGTTGAACATGTGTTTTCAGTGACAACCCCATACGGGACATAAATTCTGCTTTTTTAATCACTGCAGTTACTTGCTGGAATTTTTAATAACGCATTCATCAGCAGTTCAACACATTGTGTGCATTCAGTGTTTTTTATGGTTATTGAGACCCAGTACATACATTTATGGCTTCAACATCACTGCAAAATTTTGCAACTGGTTCCTAAAAACCCTTTAATAAAGGTAGACCATGCTTAAACAAACGCCTGGTGTTCATTTTGTTTATGGTGGGTTTGAATTCATTTTTGTCAAACAATACTGCCATGTAGATCTATATCATGCCTGTTATTTAGTAATTTAAAATGTTAAAACGATAACTAACATACGATGATATAATAAAACACAATATTGTGATATCTGAGTGTCTGTATGTTTTCTTACACCCCTAATTCTAACACACAAGACCTGCTTTAACATTTTCCCTAATAATTTATTATAATCAACACATAAAGCTAATTTCAAATCAAAGTTATGGAAACCAAATGTCAGATATTACACATATAATTTTATTTATTTACTCTGGAAAAACCCCAAACAAATCAATACAATGTTTATTTTCTGGTTCGGTACACTAGTCCTCAGTCTGTAAGGTTCTCTTCGGCTGGGCGAAACGTTATCTGAGCCAGTTTGGTGTAGGTTTCAAAGTGCCTGGAGCTCAGGAAGGTGCCGAACAAGGCCTGCAGCAGCAACACCGCCCTCATTCTCCTCAGGATCGGTCTGGAGATGTCGACACAGTACCGGAGCGTGTTGCCCTTCTCCGGCATCGGGGCCGTGTGGTACCTGGACGCAAGGCCTACGTTGACGGGCAAGGCCAGGAGGATGGGGTACACACCGCCACCGACCACGCCAACGAGGGCACCGCGCATCAGGACGCACGTAGGACAGTTGAGGTCTCCGGACAGCAGCGGGCTGGACACCAGTGCGGTATACAGGGCGACCGTTGTCATGAAAGGCAGCACGGCCATCGGCAGGCTGGAGGTGATCCGCGCCTGGGACACGTTCAGAGCCCTGCGATACAAGCTGTTGGATATCAGCCCTGCAAGGCCAGCGTTCCCCCCCAAATAAAGACCCCCATAAGCGAAGAGTTTCTTATCAGTGTCGGGCAGTCTGTCGAAATTCTTCATTAACATCTCAGCGATGACCGCTCTGCTGAGCGCATTTCCAGAGACGCTGTCCTTCCGAATTATTTCCGACATCTTCAAAAGTAATTTTTAACGCGAGTCTGTCCACTGTGTTAACTGCTGATCCTGTTTATGAAACGGACACATTAAACGTCACATTTAGGTAAAATGGACATGTTGAACAAGGACAGAGAGCAGACATTTTCTTCCCACAATTCAAAGCGACGTTAAGGGTTTTGAATGCCCTGGTTAAAGCCGGGTAGGCGTCAAATTGCACATCTGTGTTTATAAAGCACCTGAAAGACAGAAACGAGGATAGAAAAGCCCAAAGTCAATGGAAGTGGGCGTGGCATTAAATGTTGCGTCATGGAATTTGCTCGAGAACGTTCTGTCGGATTCTAGGGCAGGTCGCCATCTTTGGAGACGACGACGCGAAGGCTTTCGTAGTTTCTTTGTTAACATTTTTCATACAACTTGCCATTTCAAACTTCATCATTATTCGATACAGGTAAGCCCGAATTTAAGACGACAACCAAGACAATTCACGTAGTTGTGTACAAGTTGGTGTATTTCCCTAATGTTAGTTCTTTATTTCTTTGTCGCCTACGCGATCGACGCTTTCCTGCCTCTTAGCTGCGGCTACCTGGAAATTGGCGAGTCGTCTATTGCACATGATCACAGCAAGCAAACCAGGATATTGTGCTTTATAGTGTGCACATTTAATTTTATGAGCTAGATAGTCATAGCTTATTGGTGCTACCGTCTTCTGACGCCATTCTAATGTGTGTTTTGGCTGCGTGGTAGCATTAGCTTAATAGCTGGGCCCAACGCTCGACGGGCCTTTACTTAGACCGCAAACAGTTGGACGGTGTTATTTTTGATAAATGAATACAGGCGAAATTTGAAAAAGTCGTTTGAATAGTTTAAATCATACATCAGACCAATGTAATGGCTTTAATCTGCAATTTAACCAATGTAAGCGCAACGAGGGGTATTTACACAGTTGGAGTCTATGTTAACGTCAGCGGTAAACAGGCCTGACGCCATCGTGCGTAGACGGGCTTTCCTGACTGGGCTTCCTTCCTACAGATGCGCCACTCGAAGCGAATGCGCTCCCCAGGCGTGTGGCTCGACGAGTACAGCTGGGAAGAGAGGATGGAGTGTCGCAAACGCAAGAAGAGGGATTCACACAGCAGCGAGAGAGAAAACAAGTCCAGAAGGACCCACCGTCAGCACAAGATGTATGACGGGTAAATGTCTTAGCGGTTCTGTGTGTGTGAAGCATAAACCACATTTAAGCATTCAAGGATTGAGGCCAGGTTTATTATCTTTCTATATGTGACTAATAACCTTATTGACATTGGTTATATATGTGAAGTATTTACAAACTAATGCATAGGTTAGGTTTTTTAAAGTAGTGGTATTTCATGTTCATTGTTATCAGAGAAGCTCTTATTGTGTCGCCCTCCTTTTGTTTTGTTGTTGAAAGGACCTAGCTAGTAAAGACTTAATGCTAAGACTCAGTATCACACATGATTTTAACTCCCTTTACTGTAAATTTTGGTCTATTATTGTAAAGTCTGCTCTTGGCAAATTGCCATTTTCATTGGCTTTGCCAAGCACGCATTGTTTCATACAGTACAACAATGATGTCGCTACCCAGAATGCAATGCAGTGCAATTACATAAGTACAGCTTACGTCACATTTTGTGAATTATGTATGACATTTGTGCAACTAACAGAAATTTAACAATGCATACATGTCTTAAAGCGACAGATGTGTGAATTTGCTTCGGAGAACATCAGTTTATTTACGGTGTCTGTTTTAATACTATCCAATTTTCAGTTTCTATTTTTGTGATAGTTATATGCACTTGATGTTTTGCAATTCTGTCATTTCATGGACATGTATTATAGCGCTTGGGGTTACATTAGGTGTTTTCATATCTATTTTAATTTTTGTAGAGAGGCAGACTACTTCTTGAAGATAACTGACACCACCATGGTGCTAAGGCGCTGGAGGTTTTAGTCTTTTTTTAGATGCCTACGGCCGAACATCGCTGGGTGGGTGTGCTGGAAAAAAAATTGGAAATATTTCGAGCAAACCCTTTTCAGAGAATACTGGGATTTTAACCACACTATAAAACAACTGCAGTTCGAAACACTGAGTCTCTTGTTTTTTTTAAATTTAAAGAATATATCAATGTTTTTGGTGTTTTATATCTTTGCATACCAAGATGGGCGGGTGTAAAATCACATATTGTATTACGCTTCATCAGGTTGTGCTGAAAAGGTTTCAGCAACTCTGAATGCCTCGTACATCAACCCTGCCAATATGGCTGTATGTGAGGACATTATTTAGTTTGCCAATTGCACAGTTGTGTTAATGATATTTGAATTGTACGTGCTTGTACGTTGATATTGCTCAAGCTGTTAACCTGTTAATATAACGCCTTCTAAAATGCAAGTCATTGAACAAGATGATGCGTTTGGTGGTTGTAAACCAGCAGGTTGCTAATTACAAATGTTACATAAAAGGCTCAGGAGATAGGGTGTCAGGCAATAGGCGGACCATTAGCACCAGCCTTCTTTTTGAAGCTTGACCACAGATCAGGCTATTCCTGATATGACCTAGACTTTCTAGTTGTTGTTTCTAATCTGTGTGTTTTGTTTGACTGCAGGCACTACCTGGAGAACCGTAGTTTGAACCAGAGACTGGACTCGCGCGAAGGGCAGATCTGTGACCACAGTTTGGACATGGCCTGTGAGGATGACAGTCGCGACGGCACCTGTAAAGACAGAGACCGTGACTGGCATCACTACAGCAAGTCATCAGGGCGTAGCGGTCGAAGCCGGCGAAGCAGCCGCAGACACCGAGACGGAAAGCGCAGACGTAGCCACTCGCGGCACAGGTCCACATCGGTACGGGAACACTTTTCTCCCCTTTCCCCTCTTTCACCTTTCAATAGCACCAAATCAAAAGGGTGTTTAGCCAATGCATAACACCTTCCTCTTTGTCTTTCTGTATTTCTGTGTCTTATTCCTCACTGTTAAGCATGATTTTCTGTAATGACAAGTAGAAGACTTTGGGGCTCAGGTGACTGTTTATAGATTTGCACGAAAACAGTGGACCCAGTATTTGTGCTGACATTTTGTGGGCAGTTATGGGACGTGATAGTAAAGAGTTACAAAGAAGTACATATAAAACGACATGTCATCAAACAAGTTCAGTTTTTTTCTGTACTACTGTGAGAAAATCTCTCATCTGAAAATCTTGTTGCCATGTTTTTCTTCTGTAATACACACTATGTGGTGGCTGGCGCCCAATTTCTCTGACGGGGCTGAATTTGAATTTGCTGCTCCGTCCTTCCGTCCATTCGCCTGGCGGTTACTGAACGGGCCGAATCTATCCACCCCTACACCTCCCCCCCTTGGCCTGGTTGAATGAATGACGGTGTCGCATTGTGGTGGCCTGGTGCTGGCTGACTGATGGGTTGTTGATGTGATGGCGGATTGCTGCGGTTCCGGTGCAGAGGAGGAGCCATCACCGCAGGAGCAGGAAAAGATCCAGGAGTGTTGAGGATGATGGCGAGGGTCACCTCATCTATCACAGTGGAGACATGCTAAGAGCGAGATGTATAGAACATATACCTTTTTTTTTCTACTGTTGTTCACACTTTGTCTCTCTCACTCTCTTGTCTGGTTTTTATTTCCAATCATTAATATACAGGCTGACGTATTTGGGCCAATAGTCTTAATTTTTTGTGCTTGTCAGTGTAAAATATTTAGCATTGAGTATATACCAGTGTTGAGAAGCTTGTTATAGTAGTGTAGCTAAACTGAGCCAAGTAACATCAGGCAGTGAACCAACAACAAGGCTTTGATTTACTTTTTCAATGCTATGTTGCTAACTTCAACTTTCTTATTTCTGTAGATGAGATTGTGTGTACTCTAGGAGAGGGTGCCTTTGGGAAGGTCGTTGAATGCATTGATCATTCAAAGTAAGTATAACTGTGATAAACACATTAATAGTGTCAATTGCTAGAATATTTTTATATTCTTTATCCCTCCTTAAATGCTAACATGATTATTGTGTGTTTCCAGTGATGGAGCTCGAGTGGCTCTGAAGATCATAAAAAACATAGATCGCTACCGTGAGGCGGCTATGTCTGAGGTGCAGGTGCTTGAGCAGCTGAATTCCCTCGACTCAGACAGGCGATAGTAAGTCAGCCCATAGTTCACCAAAGCTGGCTGTGCTTGTACTTGTCACATACCTGTTTAAAGGCTGCCATACAGGAAACTAACTTAGTTGTTTTATGCTTTCTCCTACTTCAGTGCTTGTGTGCACATGCTGGACTGGTTTGACTACCATGGCCATATTTGTATTGCATTTGAGCTGCTTGGCCTCAGTACTTATGATTTTCTGAAGGAGAACAACTTCCAGCCTTTTCCCATCGAACACATCAGGCACATGGCGTACCAGATCATCCGAGCTGTTCGATGTAAGTAGACATTAGACGCATGTAGTGTAACTAGAGTATATTTTGAGTAAACTTAAAATGTGGTTTTGTTTTTCAGTTCTGCACAAGAACAAGCTGACTCACACAGACCTGAAGCCTGAGAATATTCTCTTCATTAATTCAGAATATGATTTGGAGTACAATCCTGAAATGGTATGTATCAGAAATTTTAACTGCACAATATTCTGTTGAAATGTTGGCAGAAATCCAAAATATAAACACATGTGAGTAATGTGTCTTCTCCCCCCATTAGAAACAAGATGAAAGAACATTGAGGAGTCCAGATATAAAGATTGTGGACTTTGGTAATGCCACATACGAACATGAGCACCACACCTCAGTGGTATCGACACGTCACTACCGCGCTCCTGAAGTCATTTTAGGTAAATGGAAGCAGCTGTTGTGTTTTTTTTCTGTTGTAGTAGACATATTTTTTTATTGTTGATTTTCTTGCGTCTATCAGACCTTGGCTGGGACCATTCCTGTGATGTCTGGAGTATCGGCTGTATCCTCATCGAGTACTACCTTGGCACTACGCTTTTCCAGGTAGGTGGTGGTATATATCATAACTTACTTCTTAGTACTCGTAACACTTGTCATAGCATTTGTTTTTGACCTAGTATTCTCACTTCTCACTAGACTCATGACAGTAAAGAGCATCTTGCTATGATGGAGCGAGTCCTGGGCCCTATTCCCACAGACCTTCTACAGAAAACCAAGTAAGGGCACCGTGACACACTTAGAAATATATTTAAACCATTATATAGTAAATCTAAACATCTGTGGAACATTATTTGATGTATTCAACACATTTGGTATGATCAGTCTTATGCTAACACTGCAGGGAGATTATTGATCTATAACTGTTGTTTATTGTGTAGGAAACGAAGGTATGTTCACCGGTGCAAACTAGACTGGGATTCGCACAGCTCATCTGGGAGATATGTAAGGAAACACTGCAAACCCCTAAAGGTAAGAGAAATATGACATCCTACAGTTAAAATAGCAATCTTAATTCAAAAAGGGGGATCGGATGTGATTAAACTGTTTACATCTTCACCATCATGATTAATCTTGGCGTTTTGAGGGATTTACAAATGTCCTTTCTTTTCCACCAGAATTACATGATGTCAAAGAGTGAAGACCACCGGAGGCTGTTTGACCTGATACAGAGGATGATGGAGTATGACCCAGCCAAGCGTCTCAGTCTGGAGCAGGCCCTCCGACACCCATTCTTCTCCTGCTACTATAAGAGCATCAGTAGAGGTGGTAGAAGCAGCAGCAAGTCCAGCAGCAGAAGCAGCAGCAGTGGCAGCAAAAAAGAGTGAACTTCTGACTTGGATCCATGGTCAGGGCCTCGCGGTCACTGCGGCCCTCATCATGGTGCATCACCCTCTACGGTCTCTCCAGGAGAGGTGTAGTTTAAATGACTGTATCAGTCCACTGCCCTGCTTTGCTTGTGTCTGCTCCAGAAGCCATCTTACTCCTCCAGAAGTTTTGTCGTCATCTGTGGCGTGTTTTGATGTAATGAGTCTCCCTTAGGTTTCTATTTATTTACTAGTGTCATTTAGACCATAGTTTTTGATCATATAGTGATAAAACAGAGTTTTATTTAGTCCTTCCTATTCATGTTCTATCTTTGCATTGTCAGGATGGTGATGGGTAAGGTGACACATTGAGAAACGCTTTACTGAGCAAGAGTTTCACAGTAACTTATGCAGCATTGTACATGTGAAAACATTTCACAGGCAGAAAATACTTGTACATAGAATTTGTTGTAATTTGTTTTCATTGGCTATGTAAGTTTTGCAGTATCGTGTACATTTTCTCAATAAACTACTAGACAACAAATTTCTGCGATTTATTCCATAGACGTATTGGCACTGGTGAAATAAGCGTAGTTGAGTCGTGTTGCAGTGGCTGCATCCAGCCGCAGGGTGGCAGTGAACAACATACTAAAAGCATCAGTGTCTCCAGGTGTAGTGCTGTTGCCCCGTACGCAGAAATATCTTATTGTATCCTTAATTATTAAATATGATGCATTTAGCTGCACTAATATCAAACGTATTAGCGTAGAGTCGAAGATGTTACAAGAATTTAAAGCATATAAAACTAAAGTATCTGAAGGTCGAGCTGTCCCCCAGTGACCGGTCCTGGCATCCGGTTCTGAGAACACCACGAACCCTCTAAAGTGATGCTGGATGAGCGAAAGTATGCTGCGATACAACTTTAGACCCAAACTAGTCGCTGACAGAACTGCACTGGATCAGTGAGCCAGCAGAGACCAAACATCAGCTCCACTCACCGCTGTCAATCTGCAGCCTCCCACGTGGTCCGCAGGGCGGGCGCATCCCTACCAGTTCAACGTGCAACATTAAGGGACGCAAACAATTGGAGCTCACTGCTAGTTGCAGTTGCGCGTCTGTGTAGGATACTCCTCGACAGGAAGCAACGACCTGTGAGTGGAAAAGTGCCTCTTCCCATCCCAACTCCTCTCTTCTCTGCGTGGCACCAGGATCGCGCTCATCTGTGGCTGCTGTTACACTCGGACCGCACAACCCAAACTAATTCAACAACTTTGGGCGCTTTGTTGTGAGAGACTCGGGTGCTCTGCCTGTTTCCTTCACACAGCCTGGTCGGTGTTGTCGCAGCGCTAGACCGACCGCGTTACTCTGGTCATTTCATTCTCACCGAGACCTTGGAGCAGAATTTCAGCATGGATACTGCCAGTGACTCTGTCGGGGAAAGTAAGCCGGTGTGTCAGTGTTCCCCCAAGTCTGCGGTCCATCGGTGGCTGCCAGGTTTTCCCATCGCTCTGTGCGTGCTCATGTCCATGGGCTCCATCACCGTGTGTCTCCTGATGAGCTTCAGGACCTTCCAGCTGGAGAACCGACTTCAGATGGAAATGGACAAAGCGTCCATCTTCCACCCGCCCCACAGGGCTTGTCTGAACGAAGATGGGACCCTAATTCCAGAGCTGAGTACTTCAGTAGGGCAGCTCGTGAAAGAGGTACAGACACCAAGTCATTAGAAAAGTCTTTGATTTAATATTTGTTTTCTATTCATAAATGTAAGTAAAGCTTTTTTTGCCTCTGCGTAAATTGTGCGTAATAACAGGGGAAACGCACAGACGTCGCACCTAATGTAATTGCACCTAAAATTCTATTGATTCCCCGCTAAAATGCATGTTCTTAAGGATGGAGCATGGCAGGATGGTGTGCAGTGAAAGCTCTTTAGAGGGTCACATAACTACTGCTGATAGACACGAACCTGTTATTTTATCACATGGGAAAGAAAGCTAACAAACATGGATGTGATTGGAATAAGGCGCGTGAGCTCTAGGGGTTACTGCTAGTCAGAGATCTGAATCTCATCCCAGTTAGTGACGACTGACTCAATGATTTGACTTTCAGTGTTTGTGTGTACTGTTAACTGGGATTTCTGTCTGACTGGTTTGCTCTGTGTTTCCAGACGGTGGCTGGGCTGATGCCGAAAACACGGAGCGCTAGGGATGTTGTCCAGGAGTGCTCCTGTCCTCCAGGTATCACTTATGCAGTAAAACACAGACTCCACAACAAAGACATTAAATATCAAGCCCTCAAGTAACGGCTGGTCTAAGCTTGACTGACTGCTTGTGTAAACTGATTGCCGGTCTGTGATGCCAGGCGTGCCTCCTTGCAGAGCACGTGTTTGTGTGTGTGTCTTTTTCTGTGTGTGGGGATTATGGCCCTAAGTCTGTGTAGGGGTCTGTAGTGCGATAGCAGGGCTCAACACTCAGCAGATCAGTGGGGTCGGGACGTCCAGCCTGAGCCCCCAGCTCTCTGTCAGTGGGGGCTGCTCGCTTTAGTAGACGGAGCAGCCGCGTGCCAAGATTGGCCACGTTTGGTTTGTGGTGTTCATTACAGAGCCTGTGATATTTCCCGGGGTGGAGAACAGTGTGTGATCCTCATCGTGTTACACACATAGTTGCCGGTTATGTGAATTAAAAAAAGATGGGATTTGCTTTATACTTGGGTAAATTCGCTGTCACAATATTTGGTGCGATGTACGACAGAGTTGCCATCAGAGTTCACCTATGAAAAATCTTTGACCCACAGAAAATCTTTGGCTCGCATCAACAGAATGCGTGTTTGGGTGAATTTCCTTCTCGTAGTCCTCTTCCCGCCTTTCTGTGTGGAGTTTGCATGTTCTCCCCGTGTCTGCGTGGGTTTTCTCCGGGGTCTCCGGTTTCCTCCCACAGTCCAGAGACATGCAGTTAGGTCAATTGGTTGGATGCGTAAATTGCCCATAGGTGTGAGTGTGTGTATGACTGTGATTGTGTGTCTATATATGTGGCCCTGCGATGGACTGGCGATCTGTCCAGGGTGTACCCTGCCTCTCGCCCATAGCCAGCTGGGATAGGCTCCAGCACGCCCGCGACCCCTTCGGGGAAAAAGCGGAAGAAGATGGATGGATGGATGGATAGTCCTCTTCCCTCTTCACTCTTTCCTTACTTCCCTCTGTGTGTCTGGATGTAAATATCCCTGCAACAACAGCAACAGGTGAAAGCGTTCAAACGGGGAATTCTTGGCCGGCTGTCAACGCATTCTGTTGTCTGCCGCCTGCTGTGCCAAGATAACTCGCCGGCTCTGTCTGGTCAGCAAACTCGGTGCGAGTGTTTGTTGTTTGGGTTGGATTCAGGCAAAGCCATACTGTAGTTTCACGGTAGACCTTTAGTATGACTCAGTAGAAACACGATCAGATGTGGAGCTGGTAAACGGCTGCCTGATTGCGAGTATCTTGGAATGTCCTGCTTGTTCATTTTAAAGTAATTGCTCCATTACATTTTATTATTGTAACAGATGTTGCGTTTCCCTATTGGTGTCACTGCACTGGCTTTGGCACTGAAACCCAGTCTCTCCACAACTATTCAGAAGTCTATTCAGAGTTTGCTCTTTTCACTCTCTGGGATTTTAAATGTGATGCCTTGTTGTTGTTGTTATTGTTTTTGTCAAACAAAAGCCTATTTTGTCAATGTGGTTCTGATGCAGCCAGAGGCCCTTGGACGTGTATGTAGTTCAGCAATTAGATTGCTCAACCCAGGCTTGTAAACATTACTCCAAATAGTTTTTCTTTTAAGTAGAACTGATAGACTTGGATTCAGAGATCTTTGATGTGCTGCTTTGTGCTTCTGAAGACGTGTGAGCTGGGTATAAATTCGACTTGTGAAATGCTTTCGTGTGCTCTGCACCTACGCGTGTGCATCCTACCCATGTGCTCGTGAGAGGGCATCGCGTGTGTCATGGACCCATGTGACTGCCTGCGTGTGGTGGCGATGTGTGTATGTGAGTGAGTTTCTGTCCCTCAGCCTTTGAGGGGCCGACAGAGTCACCTCTCTCAACACGACGCTGTAAGAAGAGAGCCTCCTTTCCCTTTAGCGCCGACTCCTGCCACCTGAAACCTAAATCTCTCACCACCGCGCTCACAGGCCAAGGTATTTCTGCCTGTATGTGGGCGAGAGACGTTACAGCATAGCAGGAGCGCCGTTTATGCCATCGAAGCTATGCTCTCGGCATCAGGGTGCTCAGCTTTCCGCATGCATGAAGACAGGGGCCCAACAGAGGGCAGCAGTTGTGCAGCTGCACTGGAAATGGTGATGCTGAATTGATCCTTGACGCTTGCAACTGAAGCAGAGGTTCTTATTAAAGCAGTATCCTGAAGGTGAGGTCTCATGGTCTAGTCTCACCTGGAGTAGCAGAGACGCAGCGTAAGCACAGTTTGACCCGTGGCTCAGCTTCAGGGGGGACGGTTCTCTCTCGTTTCCCCTCAGTGGCAGAAGCGTTTTCGCTTTCACGCCCATCGATGTGAACACTGACACGAGCAGGAGTTGTGTCACGCAGCTTACAAGCTTCAGGTGTTTGCAATTAACACTCGCTGGTTCACTCAACAGACACACAACCCACGCTCACACTCAAACGTATGCGCACATTCATTACTTACACAACACCTTTATGGTGCTTTGGCTAATTAGAACCATGTGGTTGCTGTGTGTTTGGAGGGTTTGTCATCTCTGCAATTTGCATTTCAAGTCTATTTAACAGCTCTGATATTGGCTGGGGGCACAACGTCTGCCAACATTTGGGCACAAGCTCTAAATAAATGGCAGCCAGAGGCATCTCAGTCACTGAAGACGGCTCCCGACAACAGAAAGTGATGTTTGAGGTTTGGCAACGTTCTTGTCCCAGTAGTTTGAATGTAGAATTGATCAGTGAGGCTTTGTTGTCTCGTTTTGTGAAAGGCTCAGACTCTGCTCCTTCAGTCAGTGTATGTGGGGCTGAGAGGTCAGACCCCTGACTGTGTGCTCAGATCCCTTTTCATCAGATAACAGATGATGACACAGCCCTGCCCATATATGTGTGTCCATGTGTATTGTACATGGACACAGCAGGGTGCTCGACTCATCTCAGGTTTTATTTTGTGCTTTGTGATATTTCTATGAACGCAGTTGTCTAATTGTGCTTTGCATTTGCACTGTGCTGCTTTTATACTCGCAGTGTAATGTTAAACAGATGAGATGTAACCTGTTGCGTGGATCCTAGACGTTGGATCAGCCTCTCACCCAGGAAGCAGGGAGGAGGCTGCTCTCCCTCGGGGAGGAGGAGACGCCGGTAAACTTCAGGGAGACTGAGCCCACGACGGGGCCAACGCCCCGCAGGGCTGCATGTTTTTAAAGCTATAACAAATCAGGCAGGAAGCTTGAAGCTACCTGCGCAATCCTTCGCCACAGGAAGAACATACAGGCCACGTAACGTTCATGAGAAACCACTTATAGAAACAAATGCAGGAAATTAGTTTTCATAAGTGGTTCCATTCTAGGTTTGTTCCCTTCTAGCTGTGGGGAGTAAGTCGGCTTCTTTAAGTGTTAGTATGCTGGACCCTAACGCTGAACTAACAGTGTGCGTACGTGTGTGAGTCCCTGCTTCCTTACACTCGGCATGTTTCTATTGTGTGTGCGCTGGCACTCATGTATTTTGTGCCTGTGTGTTTATTTTGATGTCTGCAGGTGTATATTTTAGTGTGTGGCTCCCACTGGCTGCTCTGCTTTAAATTCAGTGTGTGTGCAGTCCCTTATGAGGAGGGGTATCATGTGGCCCCGAATCCAGCTGGATTATTACATTATGCTACAGGGAGAAGGAGATTTTTACCCACGGAGGAAAATATACAGTTTTTGAATTTCAAAATACTTTTATGCCTGCTAGCACGGAGTCAAATATCCGCGCATACACATGGTCACAGTCGGTTCTGTGGGATGTTTTTGCAGTTTAATTGTCTTCTTCTCTTCTTTCTGCTACATGTTTCATCAGACTTTTCTTTTGAAAAACCGAGCTTCACCATCTCTTTATCTGTAACATTTTTATTCGACACTACACATACTGTCGTCGTGTGGACACAGCTGTATGACCCTCTTGCCTTTAAGTTACTTTGGTCCTTCAGCTTAAGTGAGTGGTCACTGTAGGGAGGGAATTAAAGGAGCGTCTCGTCTTGATATCTCGTTCTTATTCAGGCAATGAGTGCGCTCAGTTTATTTGTGTAAGGAGAAGGGAATGCTGCCTAGTGGAGGCGTTTGCTTTGGAGTTGAAGACTCTCACTGAAGTCTGAGATAGCTGGTTATAGGTCTAGGTTCAAGAGATGCTCGCTTGGGTCTGACTACATGTTAGAAAATAAAACTAAATCCAGATGCACGTGCGATTGTGACATTATTTCACATGATTATTAAATTCCATAGGATTCCTTCCCTTGTTACATTTATACATTTTAATTCCTCACGCTCTCCCATTCGCTCATAGACCACAGGGACCCCTGTCCCGCATCCTTCAGCAGCCTCCTTATTAAAGTTGGCTTTATAAAACCACAGTGTTCAACGGTGGGGCTGACATCCTACCTTTTGAAAAACAAAACGCTGGACACAATAAAAACCCCACAACGGCGTCAGCAACACACAGAGGAGCGACAGCAGTGAAAGCGTTTCTAGACAAACCCTTTGAACAGACAGCTTCATGCACTGATGGTAAAAGACCGACTCATTGAAAACATGGATGCAATTGTTGACATAATGTCAAATCATCTGTCCAAGTTCATCGTGGAAATGGGGAAATGATGTGGATCAAGTGAAGGTTTATTAAAAGGATTTTTCATCCATGTGTTCATATTTAAGCACCAGATTGAGCGTCGTCACCTCTTGGCAGCAGAAATTTCCAAATAATGTCCAAAAAGAACCTGCTTTGAGCAACACTTCTGTTTGTAAAGAGCTGTTTATATTCAGATCATTGTCTTTTTCCACACAGCTCAAACAATGGTGGAAGTTTTGTTTATGAGTTTTCTCATATTCTGTTTATCTCCATATAATCACGCGAGGACGTTATTGTACATTTCCATGGCATGAAAACAGAAGAATGTTTCTTAATACCATATGTAGACAGAAAAGTAGTAAAGAATAATAATAATATGCATTCAAGTTATTTCTATTTTAGGAAATATTTTTGGGTTAAACTTTTTGTCTGTTTTCAACCTATAACGGGGAACAGGCGAGATGTCAATCACTTGAAAAACACATGGCATCAAAGTGAAGCTTGATTTGGAAGAACATCTGATTTGCTGCTTCTCAGACAGTAATGCTTTGTCTGATGCGCATGATTTCAAACAGCCATTGTTTTCAGTAGAGCAGCGCGCATCAAAAGCATCGGGTGGTGTGTTAAACCGCAGGGACGTAATTCACGTCTTCAGTTGTGAGTTGATTTAAGAGCATCACCGCGGAATCGTTCATGGTGTCGCCGAATCTGTTGATTTAGCAGACGGCTTGGTTTTCCCCATATGCGGTGATTATTTTAATGTGTCCATAATATAAATGCTCGTACTGAAAGGCCTTCTCGTCCTGAAACGAGCTGCAGACGGAACATACTGTCGGAGCGTAACGCAACTTTTCAACAAAGCGGCAGACGAAACAAACCCGTGTTTCAGCCTTGTGAATGTGGACAGTGGAATTAAGCACAAAGCAGATCTGCATGTCGGCCTGAAGCTTTTCAGATGCTGTTTTGCCTGATGTGCTCCTTCTTAAAAATAACCGTCAAACTTCCCATTTTAAGCTTCCTTTAAAAAGCTTTAAAAAAATCTGACTCGGCTTTAATGCATCACCTTAATTTCTCAAATACTCAGCGAGAATCCAAATATTTTCACAAGGATGCCACATTTTCAGCAACAGTTAATATGGTCTGGTTGAGAGAAAGCAGGAGTGACGGAAACCTACCTTGCAGTGCCAAATGTTGGACGCTGTGCCAAACGTGGAAACTATTATGATGTTTTCTTAATTATTACAAGTGGCAGGTGACAAGGTGAATAGCCTTTTAATGGGGTAGCAGAAAAACTCGGTAACACCACCGTGTGGCTTTTGGCTGGCTGACAGCTGTGTGAGGTCAAATGATCGCTCGCTGCTCAACAGCTCGGGCCTGAACCTGTTTAATCATTTATTAGAATGTACAGGAGTCTGGTGCCAAAGGAAATCTTATCATAGAAAAAATAATCCAGCCTCTCGGGTGCTTCTCTAAAGCTGTTAAATACGTAAACAGGCTTTCATTGGATCCCATCATCTTTTAAGATGTCCAGCATGGATAAAGAGGCACAGAAATACGTCTCTAGCATCAGGTTTAACTTGACATTTACAGTCCATTTAATCCATTTGGCTTCCAGCTGCAGGATGAGCCTCACGCGAACGTACCTGGATTTATTGGACAGATTCTGGACGTGAAGCCAGACACACGGGGAGGCAGAGTCGGAGCAGAGGTTATCGCTCATCCCTCCCAGCGCCGCAGTGGAATGAGCCACCGTGGCACCGCTGTTTGGGTGCTGGTGGAGGGTGTTGGAGGTGTGAAGCCGAGCGTCGGCGAACCAGATGGTGCCGAACACGCTCCTGCTTAGTGTAAAAGCCCCTCGATGCGCTCGTCACTCGCCCGGCACCTCTTTAATGAGCGCTGAGCTTGTAAAACGGACTCCGAAGTCTTTGAACAAGCCCTCGGCATCACTGGTCCATGTTATTCTGTCATAACGGGGCAGTAAGGCCGTGATGGAGGGGAGCGCTGCATAGCTCTCAACAACCTACGAGAAGGATGCATTTACAGGCATTAGTTTGTCCTTCTTCGCTCTTACTTTCCTCGTCTTGGTTGCTTTTCTCAGCTCCCGTTCATCCTGCGCTGTCCTTGCTCTGTTTATGATTCGAGAGTTGTATGTTTAAGGCAGTGCCTGGAATCTGGATGGCTCGAGGCTGCTTCACCTCCACAGAGAGTCAGTGTGTGTATACATTAACCCAAGTTCAGGCGGGAGCGAGGTGGGGGATGGAGATGTTATCACAGCGTCTGTGAACAGACAGTGAGGAGGTGCGGGGCGAGCGTCACAAAGGAAGTGTTTGCTCCCTCAGGTGCGTCTATCCAACAAGCTCATTTCCTGGCTGCGCGCGTGCAAGTGGACCACAGAGCAATAGAACGAGACATGTGACAGAATAAGTGATTAATATGTATTTGCATGTTGGTTATGATGAATTGAGTCAACAGGGGTCTTGGTCAAATTTGAGGGGCTCACAGCAGGAATTCAACTCGAACAGATTAACCTCAAAACCAAGACTAAGTGGACCAGGACGCGCTGCAGTTGCTCTGTTCTCATGTTTACAACCGTATATAACACACAGGGCTTAAAATCGAACCGCAGCGGCTGCAGTTAACATGTCAGCTTCACGGTGCGTGTCAAGCCGCCTGCCAAAGCCATTGATGGGTCATTTCATTCTCTGAGGTTGTTGACCAAGCAGTGAGGTGTGTGTAGGCGTAAATCCATGTTTGTACGCTGCATACACGTGTGTTTGCCAGCAGCCTCGCAGGCCAGTTGTGCTGTGACCGAGTGATAATTGGTAGTTAAACAAGTGTTAATGAGCGCACGGTGCTGGACACACACCATGACCGGCCACCAGTAAATTGCAGCTCTTGGTTTCTGTCAGAAACACTGTCGCTGCTGCTCTGTGTCCGACTGCCTCAGCCAGATGGAGGCGCAGGCTGGAGGAGCACATGTTTAAACCTTTTATCAGGCTTCCATCTGTTTTTTACATATTGAGCATAGTATTGTGCATGTCTGCATTTCTTGTTGCCGTGTGTGTGTGTGTGTGTGTGGTGGAGCCTGTATGTCTCTGTGTTGTAATGGTCATGTATGACCGTGCATGTGTGTGTTCCACATTTCTGCACACCATTCTGCATTGCCAGCATCTATAGGGAGCGAATATCTGCATATTTGCTCTCTCACTCATAGAGTCATAATGAAATGAGTCCTGAGTGCATTTTAGGAGCCAGGGGAGTATATCACAGATGTCCAGCCAGCTCGGGTTACACGTGGAATATCTGGGTTGAACATGTGGACAATCTATCAGGTCCAGCATCTCTCGTTCCTCTCGTTCTCTCATTTTCTCAATGACTGCATTTAAGCTTCTTTCCTCCCTTTTCTAATTTGCCCCAGTTTCTTTTCCTACCTTTCCATATGGATCTGGTTCCTTCTGGAGGTCCGTGCAGAAATTGTGACTCATATGCCCACTCTGAGATTCTTGCGGCGTCAAAGCATTGTGTGTGTGTGATTGCGTGATATAATAACTTTGTGTGCGAGCATGTGTTTGCTTGTTGTGTCTGTGAAAAGCTAATTGGCACAGTACTAGAGCTGCTTCGAGACACATGAAGAAGAAGAGGGCGGCTGCTGTGGTTTTACAAGACAGCGGAGAACAAAAGCTTCCGCGCACACTCTTAAAAACACCCTGACGGGTTCAGGCGTTTTTATTGTGCCGTCAGGCTTTTACTTGCTGATAATATTTCTTAATTCCACGCACCAGGGACGCGCGTCGGGAATTCAGTGGGCCCTTTTTTTTTTTTTTTGGCCTTGTTTATTTACTCGGGGTGTTTTCTCACATCCATGTGGTTCTGATTGTGTGATTTGGATCGAGGACAAAGACGAGGATGAGCAGACCGACAGAGCTGTGGGACGGCAGATTTGAACAATTTATGATGTATGTTAAGTGTGCATATGGGATCCAGTTCGTTCTGTCACATTAAGATGCTCTACGTCTTGTCTTAATAGGCAACTATTCTGTTATTGCAACACTGTCTTAACAGACAGTGAAGCCTATTCTCCCTTCAAGCCCCATATGATTTCTTTTACCTGTTTTAAACTGAATATGTATACACTGCTATAACTAAATGGGCCCTTAAATAGGAAACCCTTTGGGAACACATTGGAGCAATGAGGATACATGACACACACCAGGCTGCTCGTCATAAAACACGATGTTTACACTCACAGCAGTGCACTGTGCTCCGCTAACGTAGCCGTGATTGGCACAAATGGCTCGATTTGCAATGTTACCAACGAAGACAAAAAGAGAGGAGAAAAGACGGCTAATCCGATTAGAGAGGGTTGTGAGCAACTGGTTTGCCAAGATGAGATGTCAGCTGTTTGCCGTGGTTGTTAACTTATGTCGGAACATCTGCACAAACTGATCGTAGTGATTTCTGACAGTTCCCTGACATGAGTCTGCAGGTTTCCGTAGTCTGTGTATTTGGAATCACTTTTCCTCCAGTGGCAGAAAACATCAGTTCAGTTTCACAGAGTGTGACCTACCAGCGTGACATTTGAGGACCTTTTGGAAAAACCCTTTTGTTTGATGTGCTTGACATGCACATGAATTTCACTGCCTATTTTCTTCCTGTGCCAGCATCCTCCCCTGAAGAGCCCACATAGTGGAATTCTCTGAAAAATAATACTGTCTTGATTTATTCCTCTCCGGCACCACAGAGCTTACTTTTGGAAAACGTTTGGACCTGGCACATTTAGGAAGCAGGAATCCTGCCGCGTGTTTTAGAAAAGCAGGCAACAAGAGAATCTGTCCAGCACAGACGTTGATCTGTCCATCTGCTTACATCAATAATTAGAGCCGCTGATTTTATTTGACCTAATTACATCAGAACCTTTGGACTCTGAGTCTCTGCCTCCCTCTCAGAAGGACAGCTTTAAATGGAGCGTAACACCCAGATGCTTATCTTTCCCCCGCAGGACTTTTGCTCCATTCCCATCTGAACGGATGCACTGGCAGCATGTTCGTGTCCACATTAGTAACCTGTTACAAAGCGCGTGCCTGCATTTGCGGGCAAAGCAGGTGAAATTCTAGGTGGCTTCTTTCCTTGTTGGAGGTGTACTGTGGGAGATCTGGTGGCTGGGGAGGGGTGAGGGAGCTCCATGTGCACCCCAAGCAAACGGCTCAGATAAGATCAGAGTGGAGGCAGCACAGCTGGAAGCCTTCTCGGGTTGACCCCTGCCTCTGCCTCGCTCGCATTCCTCCAAACCCTCCGTTGCCTCTTTTCCTTCTGTCCTCTCTGTTCCCCATTGTACCTCCCAACATTTCTTTCCTGCTTCACCTCATCTGTTCATCTCAGCCACGTTCAGCCTATCTCCCCATCTATTACTCTATTTTTCAAACAATATCCTCATGTTTGGAGTTTCCCTTGGATCGGTTTTCTCCTTCCGTGTGGTGTCTGGACTTTTCTGCTTCTTCTGCATCTTTGTCCTCCTCTGCCCCGTCTCAGCGGGACCTTAGTGAAGTGGGGTCGTCCTTTAGCGTGTAATGCTGTGTCTTCCCTCCGTTTCCCCCTTTGCTCTTTGACCACATGCATTAATTCTAGCGTCTCTAAACTGACCGATCGTCTTTCATGTTTCCCCCTGGGTCGTGTCCTAGACATGACAGTAGACCTTATATTTCAAAATAAAGCTTCCCAGCTCTGGTGTGTGTGATGTTTGTGTGCCAGCGTCCGAACGACGATCAAGACAAAGCGAAATCTGTGTGAAGCGGTTGTGCTTATTTCTTTTGTGAGCTAATTTAACGTCATTATGGGTCATTATGGGTGAAGCCATCCATCAGGAGAAAGCGGTAAGTGAGTACATGTTTTACCTGCTGGCAGAGAGGAGCATGGGGAGTAAAGGGGGAACATGAAACCCACACAGTTTATGATGTCTTGGAATGATTGTCCTGTATATTTAGCTCCGTGTAGATGCTGACACAAAGACAGCTGTTGTTGCTAGTTCACTTCTATTTTGGCCACGCATGGGTCCCGCCTGTTACTTTAACCAGATCCATTTCTGTAAATAGTCTGCGCCGCTGACAGGCTGTTGAGACCGATCACACTCTGCAGAACCGAGATTATATCTTCAGATAATCTAATAACCCGAATTAACTGAACTCCCCCTCTGGTTCGGGTTCAGCTATTTGCTGCAGGCCACGTCAACATCACTGTTGTTTGTCGAGCCTCTTGTGTCCAGTAATAATCCTCAGCCAATTACCTCACAACCTCTTGACCTTTTCAGCAAGAGCCCCATAATCTCTCCTTCAGTAAGCTTTCAACCTAAACAAGTCATGTTTAATGTGTCCGAGCCGGGACGCCAGAAGCCTGTACGCACTCCCCACCGTCCTTCCCAACCTCTCCTCCTCCCGCTGGCAGCTCGACCTCTAATCAGCACCCTGGCACTATCCATAATCCGGAAATGGAGGAGGATGACGTGGGTGGGTGATTTATGAAGAGGAGGAAACCAGAAGAAGAGAAAAGCAACCTGGATTCAAAATGTAGCTGCTCCTAGAAATCTGGTGCACAACCAGCACACGATTATGATTTCGACTTTTTTCAGAACTATGCTTGTGACATTTATGAGAATAAGAAGGAGGACAGATGATAACAGCAGGTCAAATAGGCCTCCACAAAAACAGATTGGACGACCTGTTCCCAATGTTCCTGAAGTTGTCAGTCGGCCTTTGTGTCCGTCTCTACCAGCTGTCAATCATCACTCACTTTCTCTCACGCACATGATGTTTAAGTTGGAGCTGAATCATATTAGTGGAACAGATCTTGGACCAGTGTAGCGTGGAACGAACGGGCCCTGAGGACGACAGCTAACCCGGTTATAAAGAGCAAACAAACAGGTACACAAAGGCAACACGTGAATGCAGTGCAGTGCACACTCATACATGCATATCTGTGTAGCATTTGTTTTTGGGAAATGTCTGCACACAAACAGGATGTGGATGCAACACAACACACCCATGTGGACTTTGCTTGCACTCCAGCATTAAACAACCAAAAATGGGAGGCACAGAAAGAAGCAAAAAACCCAAAGGGTCCATCTTCTCCCCCGAGGGCCACAGAACGGGACTATTGTCTCGTTTCTGCCTTTCTTTTCTTCTTCCTCTGAGCTCTTTGCGTAGTTCACCCTATAGGATGTGCGTTGAATGTGGAAATCAAGCCGCTTCGTGCGTCGGAGACCTACACCATTCTCCCCCGTCCTGCTGGATGTGATTGTACGTGTGGTATCGGGCTCTTCAGTGTTGTGTACTGTGGTGTCACATTTGTGCTCTGTGGTGTGGTCTTGCGGTAACGCTGAGGGGGCCGAAGGCAGACAGGCAAAACAGGGCTCTTCTTTACAACCACTTCATGTGTCCTTCGCACACTGAGGCCCAACAGGCATTTGTGCCTGCTCGTGTGTTTTCCAGCGCTGCTGTGTCTGATTAGATGTTTTCTGCAGGCCCGCGTGTTCACGGTCCGAGCACCTTTGCCTGCGGAAGAACCCTCTAGACTAGAGATGACTGAAGGAACCTTATGCACAATTGAGACATTCTGAACACTGGTCATGTTTGGTTTTCGGTTGGTTTCAGGCTGATTTGGTTCGTAAATTTCAAGTCAAAAATCTCACTGTCACTGTCGGCTGCTGCTTTAATAAACATCACGGCGTTTGCATGTGTTTTCTGTCCTGCACTTCCTTCGTTTTAAAAACAGCTGTACCCGCATTTAACTAGGAATTCGTGCCTTTGACAGATTTTTGTTCCTTTAGGTTAATGCTTGAATTGATCTCTGACTTAATCCCATTTAAAGAAGCTGAATCCTGCTCGAAGCCCTGTTCGTGTTGGTTTTCTGAATCCTTTGTTTGACTGGGTTCGGCAGAGCAGGGCTTAGCCAAAACCACCACTGTCAGTTTCAATCTGCAGGACCTCATTGCTGTTTGATTGGTGTTCTAGGCTTTTCGGGGCCATGATTCAGTCAAGATGTCTCTACTGCAGAGATCAGTGAAGGCACAAAGTCGTAATGAGGTACGCAGCGCATAATTTGGCTTCACACACACCTTGCGAAACTGTGGGGGGGGTCTGCGATTCCCATCGACTGAATTATGGATCCTTTGGGTCACTTGTGTCTGTTTACCTTGCTGTTTAAAGCTTTTCATTTGCAATCAGCGTTTTCTTCTGTTTAGTCTCCTCGCTGTCATCCCCTCTAAGTAGATTTGCAGATGCGAGGGCCATTTGCTGCCCCTGCGTTGGAGAGGAGGGGGTATTAAAGACGACAGTAAAACTCTCAGCCCACTGTAGTACATGGCCTTCGATGCATCATTAACCATCGTCTGACCCCAGCTGATCTTTCCTTCCACTCCTCCTCACAGTCTTATGCCTCTGTCCCTCTTCTCATTTTGGTCTTGTTCTCACTCCCCTCATATCTTATAACCCATAATCCCCATTGTTCTGGTTTTTGTCATACTTTCCTTCGTCAGCCCTCTCTGTCTGTCTGCACCAGTGCCAGACACTATTTGGAAATAATTTGTCTGTGGATGATTTGATGGTTTAGGAAGGAGAAGATCACGTCCAGCCAATGTCAACTACATAAAGAGCCATTAAATGACCATTTTGTAGAAGGTTTGGTGTTTTGTTTGCTCACTTACTCGTCCACTGACCCCGGCCGGCCCTCACATCTTAGCAAGCGTCTCTTTTCCCGCCCATTTCCACCACAGCTCCCATTTTGCTGCTCCCCAGAGGATGTGGTGTCCACAAATCCCCAGATTGTCGGCCCTCTCTCCCTCATATAGCCCTCATGTGTCACCAGAGACACACGTTTAAGCCTGTTAGTACGCCAAGTAACACTCTCTTAAAATTCTCTGATAGTATTTAATGCAGCCATTTGCTGTAGGGATCAGAGCAGTGTTGTTAAATTTAGGCTCTCATTAACCTCTTCTTGGCTCAGTTTCCTGCTATTGTCAGACGGGAGGCACAAGTGTGTTGGACAACAGGTTTAGAGTCGTGCGTAGGCGGGTGGGTGTAAGGTTAGTGCCTAGATGATCAAGCCCAGGGACTGAATATGAGTCAGAAGATCATCACCTCGAGTCAGAGCGAGAGCCGGTAATAGATGCGTCGACGGATAGAGCAGCCGGACGTATAGATGGACAGATAGAGGGGTGACATGAAAGCACCTGGTTCAGATAGTGAGGAAGGTTTTTCTGAGGTTGTGACCCCTGACAAAGTTCATGAGGGACAGATGAAGATGGCAGAGATAGGACGGAGTTACCCAAACGGAGCAGGTCACACATCAACTCTTCACCAGTATGTGTGAAGAACTGTCACTGAGCACCGCTAGTCTTTTTATAGACCTCACTATAGACCTCACTCAATTCAATTTGGAAAGTGTCCCTATAAATTCTTTCCTCAGCAAGCGAACCGATCACTCAGCAAATCTAATTTATTCGTGTTTGCTCACGTCCACATGTGGTGGTATTGGAGTTATGTTAATGAAAGCCTCTGCTGCCAAACCAGATGAAGATAAATAGACTTCATAGCTGCTTGTGGGATTGTTTTATATTGATTTAAACAGATACAGGCACCGTCCGCCTGAACAATACATAGTGTGGTGATTTACTGGTTGTGTGAAAACGATGGTTCGATTTTACGCTGAATATTTATTTAAAGCTGAACACATCGATTTGTTCTGATTTTTATTTCATCTGTGGATTTTTTTTTTTTTATATTGCTGGATTTGGTCTAGCTGTTAAACCAAAAGAGCAACTTGGAGACAAGTGGGATTTTATGGACCAAACAAATATTGATTATTCCTACCAGTTAAATCTGAATGATTGAGACGTGTTGAGAACTGGTGGTGCAGTTCGGTTTGAGGCTGTTCTCATGTGGTTGTGGATATCATGAATAATGTTTTTGTGGGGGGGTCGTACTAGATCTGGCAAATCTTCACTGATGGAGGCCAGGATGCCAGGCACCACTGGGAATGTTGGGAATGCCAGACGCCCTTTCACACTGACCTGCATTTGTTGTGTTCGCAGGAGAAGTGAGCGAGCGAGCGGCCTTGGAGAGTGTTCGCTCATGTAAACGCAGCAATGCTTCAGTGATGCTGAGGACCTGCTAATGGCTAAGCTAAATGTACTGATATGTTTTCCACACACAGCTTATCTCCTCTGCAAGGCCTGCAACCTCTTATTGGTGGGGTTTGACGTGGAAGTATTGCTAATTTTCATTAAAGCCCTCGCTCTACACTCGTCTGTCTGCTCTGGCAGATGTCTAATTAAAAATATCTCCGGAGATCAAGATCTGCTTGAGTCACTGAATTTGTGGTATGAAATTGAAAACAGATGTTTTGGGTCTAATTAAGAGAAATATTTATTTCTTGGCTTTCTTCTTTGGTCTTGTTTGTCTAACCTTATAGTCTAATGCTAAAAAGAAAACCCTTCAAAGCAATCAGTGAATTCAAGGTGACGGCAGTGATGTTTGCCAAATACCAGCAATTCTCTCCGTGCATTCTGAGGAGGCTTTGTTTTGGCCATTCGTCTCCACGATAAGTCTTTTATTTACGCATGGAGAATTCGGACCGTGTGTTTAGAATCCGTCATGCTCTTATCAGAACCGTTGGGGTAAGGGCTTCCCGATCGATCAGCTTCTCCCGCTGCTCCCGCTGGACGGATGGCCCCAATGTGTTAAACAGACAACCCAGAAAATAAGTCTCGCACAACCAAAGGAGACTTCAGAGGAGTGAGTGTTTGCTGCAGCACATAGATCTCTGCTGGGAACATTAAAGCTCAGGAGTGTCTTGCACAAGAGGAGTAAAGGCCATGTTTGGAGGAGTGTGGAATGCTTTGGCCCGTTGTCGTCCGCGGGTCCGGTGATGCTGGTGTCAGGTTGACTGTGAGCCTGAGTTACTTGCATTCCCATGGTCCCCTCCCTTAAAACATAACACCGAGCAGCCCCACTCTGAGACCGGATCAAGGCGTCCACGCACCAGCCGTTATTGTCCCATCAACCTCTTTTCCACCATATAGTGACAACTATGCTAATCCTGTCCACATAAACACACGTCAGATGTCGTGCAGGGTGAGGTGGGAAGGACACTGTCAACAGGCAGCAAAAGACAGATGGATAAAGACCCAGACAGACACACAACGCAAGACCCTCAAACAAAGCTGACCAGTAGAAGCCTGGCATAATGAGGCTTACTATTACAGTCCACTTACACAAGAGCATAGCTGGATGCGACCATAGCCCTAAACAGGCACATGTATGTGACCACACACACACACACACACACACTGTCACTTATACACAAGCTATTCTTGTCTAAACCACTCATCTGCTTATGTTACACTGAGGGTCTGTGAAGCATTTGGGGGGCAGATTTTGAAGCTGGATAACCTCTCAGTCAGTTAAATGTCACTGTCATTGTTGTTGGCTCGGTGCGACTGCTAATAAACCTAAACTTTCCCATTATGGGAATAATTGTTCTGGTTTGACGGACTGAGACGGGTTCAGCGTGTGTGTGGTCAGACGTTGGCTGCCTGAAATGCGGTTGTGAATACTTAGCTTCCCTCTGGGAGGCTTGCGTTGCCGTGCTGTACTCTGCCTCTGCACACACGCTCTGACCCCTGAGGCTGCTTGCACAGGAGAGTTCAGAGCTCAACGCTTTTGTCAGGGTGACTTTTAAATTTGAGAAGCTGTGAAAGCAATTACGATAAACCACATATAAACTGCGGAGAAAGGCCCTAATGATCAGAAAGTGGCAGAAGGAAACGCGGGGGTTGAACATAAATAAATGCTGACATTTGAATTGATGGCTAAGAAGCAGAAAACGCTGTTGTGTAAATCACTGCCGCTCTGACAGGACTGTCTCCGCTGTCATTGTTTGGACACATAGCCAGTGGAAAAACCATCGAATTACCAGCCAGTGTGGTTTGTATTCCCAACCTTTATAAAGCCCTGTGTCAACACTCTTTTTCCAAATTCCACTCAAAAGCCTCAGGAATCCTTCCCACCGTATCGACCGCTGCCTCTGACAGAACGGACGTATTGTGAAAATCAGGCACATAAATGCTACCGGGCTCAACTTTCTGCAGTGAGCAGTTGTGGCCTGTCAGATAAAGAGGATCACGGGAGGGGAGGCTCCTCTAAAACATTTCATGTTCACTGCATGATCTCGATGGGTGTTGTCATGTTGTGCGGGTGCAAAGGAAGGACAGGTGTGTAGCCCAGCAGCAGTTCATAGGACACGTCTGGTGATATTCTGAATGTTTTCAAATGAATGACCAGAGCGAGAGAATAAACTTATCCAAGTACAAAAACTATACATAATCAATTGAAGCACACCTGTGCACTTCAGCATCCACCAGTCCACCACATGTGCATCAATCTGTGGCTAAATATGGCAACGTATCCCAGAGTAATAAGGTCCTCAGCTGTTTTAGAAAGTAAGACTGATAAACAGCAGGCAAGTCAGAAACAATTAGTTGACAGTAACATAATAATACCAGCACATTACTGAACCAATATTTGCAGAGTACAGTGCAGAACTGTAGTTTTTTTTTAAGGAAATCCCAGAACGCTAACATTCGTGTGGCCTGGCATGTTGCAGTGCGTTTGGCGTGCAGTCGCTCTGATGCCTATCACCGTGATTACAGCTGTCATTAGTTCCAGCTCTGCCAGATCCAGCAGAGCCTGAAAAAACACGTTTATCTGTGGACACATAAGGAATAAGAGCATACGCATAAACACGCAAACTCGGAGCCTGAAACAGAGCTTTGTACTCTCGCTCTCTGTATTTGTTGTTGCGTCTGTGTTTGTGAGCCTCGTCTGTGTTTCCCCCGTGTGCGCGTCTGTTTGTCTTTGCCGTATGTTTATAATTTGCAGGGGTCTACCAGAGGATTAAAAGCCCATTAATTCAGAGAGCGTCGTCTGCTATAGGAAGCGCCGCTTGCACTTCTTTGTTTTAGTGAACGTGAGAGCTGTGAGCAGGGCGGAGTAGCTGCCAGGTTGGATTTGTGTACTTTGTGCCGGATACGCAGATGTTTGTGCGTAAACGCTCTTCCTCCGTCAGACGAGGCTTTAAATGGATCTCCCATAGCTGAAGAGGAAAACGTGTACTTGGGTGCTTTTAATAGATGATTTACAGACCGGGACTGTGTGACATCTCATTTAGCACCTTCCCACACTCGGCTGGACTCGTACACCCGTGCGTGTTGTGTAAGACATTAAATGGACTATGATGTTTCCATGTGTATTCCTTCCACTAAAATCCCATTGAATGGTTTGCAAATGTCTCCATCCGTTCCATTTCCTCTAAGAGCTGATTCCCCGTGTTTTGGCCTCTAATGGAGTGGTCCGTTGTCTCCACGCTGTCTGTTTGTGGTGGAATGTGTGTGAATATGTGTTGGGAGGAGTATTCTGCCCTCTGCTCCTCTCTCTCCTTCATGCTGTCTGAAGTGTGCTGGCTTTCTTTTTCTCCCTGCTCCAGACCTCCCCTCATGCCCTCTGCTCCCTGCATGCTCTCAACCCTTACCCCTCCTTGTGACTCCCATGGTGCCTCCTTTGGTCTTCTCCCCATTTTTCTATCTGGAAGCCGTGCCACCCTCTGCCATCGCCCACGGGTCCTCCTGAGAGCGTCCTCCCCCTTTCTTGCTTTCTCTGGCATCCATAGTCTGGAGCTAGATGCTGGGGTGCGTTCAAGGCCGGAGGTCAGTTCTTTGATGAATAGTCAAACACACATATGAAACTTGTATTTCTTGAGGGAAGGAAACAGCCATATTATGGTGTGAAGACAGATGACTGCCACTTCTCGTCATCTTCTCAATTACCTGACCTCACATCTGGCCCAAGGGAAGCTGTGTGTATGTGTGTATATATGTTTGTGTTGAAGGTTGAGGTTGGTGAACATAGAAATACTATTATTATTATTGAGACTTTAAAGACTAAATTCAGAAAAGGATGCAGAAAGTCGCAGCGCTCTCCAATCTGCAACCAGACGACAGATATCATTCAGCTTTGTTTGACAGCGAGAGAACGTTCCTCTCGTTGGTCCAGATGTTCCACTTGTGAGAGAGGCTTTAATGGAGCATGAGCGTAGTGGAGGGTAACACCCGAGCTGCTCTGCTCTGACAGAGTGAAATGTAGATGCTTTTAATCTCTCTTACATAAGCACATTAGGCAGGACAGGCTCATGTGCGGCTCGTTTACACCAAACGTACAGTTATTCTCTGGGTGACAGCTGTTGAAGGCACAAGGCAATTTGGTTATTTCTTACATTAAGTGGCCGCTAACATCTGATGTATCGAGCCCAAGAGTTTCCTTTCTCTCCCTCTGCAGGTTTTGTAAATATAGCAGATTTTTTCATTGAATGTAAATAAGAATGTAACTTATGGTTTGGAAAACCCTCTGTCGATACTCTGCTCCTGGCCGACACCAAGCTGACGACCCCCCAGCGCCGACGGATGAAGCTCCCACAGAGAAGAACTTTTGATATTTCTCTCTCCTTTTCCAACCGTTCCCTCTGTCTTCATTTTGTCCCGAGAGAGCCCAGGCCGGGCTCGACCGAAGCCGCTCAGTGTCGGACAAGTTGGGTTTCCTGATGGGTGATAAGTGACGGAGCAGGGCCCAAGTGGTCTGGGTCCACGGGAACAACCCTGGAGAGGCTCTGAGGGGTCAGAGGGCATGTCAGAGGTCACCTGTGAAGAAGATGAAGAGAGACTGCGTCGAGCTCATCAAGGTACCACAACACAGATGGTGATGAGGGGTAATAAGAGCTGGGACCTGGTGTGGCGGTGCAAGCCAAGGCATGGGAACCGAAAAAGTAAAGTGTGTGTGTTAGTGACACCCTTCAACTAGTCCACCTGCACTAATGAAGTCCACTGTGAGCTCAAACAATCCACTCAAAGCATAATAATCAATGAGGAAAACTCCGACTGGTACAATTAAGGGGTTTGTTTTCTAATTGCCTGTTTGGAGCAGCTGACACGCTGTCCATTAATCTTTCATGGAGCTTGAGGCAGAAAAGCCGCATTTCGTTACAGATACGTGCACATTTCTGGACAAGCTGTATATTTACCATCAGATTCAAAGTGCGGGGCTGTTAGTTTCTGTTACACTCACTAAAGTGGTCTCGGTCTGGGACAGCTGTGGAAATCAGGTGTAACTAATCAGGATGCGTGCGTGTGACTTGTGGGGGAGAAAATAAAGTTACGATGTTGCTCCGTATGCATAATTGATTGCGCGAGGCTAGTGTGCGTATGTATTTGCAAAAGATCCCACAGCAGAAGGCCACACTTCAGCTGTGGGGTGACCCTTTGCTTGACACCGCGCAGGCCCCTGGGGGCCAACCACTGGAGTGGGTGCCTGCTCTCTCAATAGGTGCTCTCGCTAACAGCATCCTGTTCACTTATGCTAACGAGAGGGTTTTTTTTTTTTGAGGGGAATTATAAAAGTGTTATTTTCAGGGAGATACAATCTGAGTTGAGTTAAACTCAGGAAGTAGCCCAAAACAAGGGAACATAAATGCTTTCACAGTCTGTTAGGCACTTCATCAAACTCATGTGCCCCTCTCTCCTCCTCTCTCAGCATGTTAGGTTAATTACCTCCTGCCCTGCCTTCTCTGTGTAATAAAAATCACATCTCTCTGCAGACGAGCATTTCCTGTTTGGCAGGAAATGGACTAAGAGATAAGGTCTATTTGCATAAAGATGGCAGAAGGAGGAGAGTGACGTTCAGTTATCTTCAGGGAGAATGAGAGTTTGGTTATCAGACTAATCCTCGGGTTCAATCGATGCATCTGATCTTCTTTTATCACGTATTTTGGCCTTAAGGCAGTTCCCATGCTCTTCACATAGCATGAGAGCCATTATGTGGTCCAAATGTGCTGATTTATTGAAATGCTTTCAGGCATCTAACCAGCTTTTCTAAGATGTGATACATGTGAGGAATTTACCACAGCAAGCATGTGTTTGTTTCCAGTGTGTTTAGGATTTAAGGTTAAAAGTTTGGTATTCTGGGAGTATTATTTAACCCTTTTGGAATAATTTGGATGAGGACACGCTGTCCAATGGATGATCTGCAAGACATGAAACTTTCTGATCCGCTTAGCTCGTTTATAGTCTCACGGCCTTGACGAGCTGTTATCGCCTTCCCCGGCAGAAGCATTCCTAAAAACCGCCCAGACCCTCACCAGCAACCGCAGCGCCACTCAGCCATCCATGCATTAGCACAGGCTCACCTTCCAAGACTGGCTGGCTTTCAAAGATGGACTCGGCTTTTATATGATAATGTGTAGCCGTGGTTATTGTGTCAGATGAGACGTGTTTTGGAGGCTGCGGAGATGTCGGTGTGTGATATTGCCTGGATGGAAACGCGCAGTGGTCTGTGTTTTTGGGTCAGGTAATGAGCTATGGGGGGTGGTCCCATGCATGTCACTTCAAACTGTTCTATGATATGATTGGAACCTTATGTCTCACTTACATTTCCAACATTCTTTCTTTGAGTGTTTTATAGTTTATCTCCATCAGTAAAACTCCAGATGCCAAAAGCGCCCAGTGTATATTGGTGATTTTTTTTTTTTTTTTCATGTACTTCAGTATGTCTACGGTTAATTTAAAAGAGAGAGCTGCCCTGACATGCAGTTGCACAGCAGAAGTGGAAACACATTGAGCGTTAACTCAGTGTTGGGGTCAGAGATTGATTCTGGTTTTCCTCAACCAGCCTTTCAAATACCAAAGCAAAATGTCTTGAGAGCATCGTCTGAGCTGTTTTGCCCAGTTTAAAATGCCCATTTTTGTGACTATATTATTTAGATTCACCAGATTAGCATAACAGTGAGTGTTCATGATCCCAAAAACGTTATGTTAGTCATTTTGTGACACTTACTTTCTACCACTCTGGTTAAAGTTCTTCAAAGTTTCATACATTTCTATGTGCAAAGAGACCAATTTAACTCTGTCCTGCAACTCTAACAATACTCCAACAATTTGTTTAGTCTATTAAAAAGTCCAAAAGCTCGTACAAAAGCTGCCAAAGGTGATGTCTTCAGATTACTTGTTTTGTTAGCCCATCAATCAAAAAAACAGCAGGTTTTAAGATTTTAGGTCTCTATTGATTTAAATCCAAGACAAATGTGTGCACTGGGTGCTGCTGGGTTCAAAAGTGGGGGGTTACTGTTTCAGTTTGTCACGTCAGGGTGAGCGCTGATAGCACTCATTAGCAAAGATTAATCACAAAAGCCTTAAACGTTACCACAGAGCCATCATTCACCCAAACACAGAATCAGTGGCCTAAACCGCAGGGTCAGACGTGACCTGATTGCCCGGGAGAGACTTCTGGCAGCACTTATATCCTCTGTGTTCTTCACCGCTTACACAGGGGTTGTGGGAATGACGCCGAGTTTGTGTATGTAGTACTGTGTGCAGATAGTGTTCATTCTAATTCAAACACATGGGATATTATAAATATTTGCGTCTGTTCTGTTTTTAGTGGCAGTTTTGCGTTATACAGTCTTACCACACACATAAACACACCGTGTCTTTTTAGAGTACAGCCCATGAGTCAACCATCATTCCTGTAGCAACACACCTACCTGAAAAAAGAAAGTTTCCTATCTGTGTAGGCTGATCTGTTAAACTGCTGTGCTCCAGTTCGTGTCCTGCAAATCATAGGCACAGGCTGAGCGTTCAAAGCATACCACACGCTGCCCAATGATACAGTTGTATTTCATTTTTATGTACCTTTCAGGGAGGCCTACTGGTTTTGATACAATTTAATTCTATAAAAAATAGATTAACATTTGTGATACTGTAACATTAACGTCAACTCAAGTTAAGTGCATTTACTGTATGGAGCAACGGTCACCGATCTCGTTGCAGAGAGAAATTAAAATGAGTGACACAGGTCAGGAACGAGACAAACTGGAGGTCTTTTCTTTTTGTGACCTGTGCCTGAGCTGATTAGTAAACTACTTGTCCTAAATGTTGTATTTTCTAAGAAAGAGAAACAAATTGGCAAAGGAATCTACCAACTACGAACCCTGTGTCCAGGAAACAGAAGATGGACAGTCTGAAGTTGATGCTTTGTTTTTTACATAGCTGCTAGCTGTTGTTCAACATACATGATGGTCTGATACCTGCAAAGCCACACAAACAGCCTCAGTAAACTGGTTGTTGTATTCTGCTGGGGCTGGAACATAGAGACCCAAACTTCAAGCAATCACCACCTTCGCTGATTATGGGCTGATGAATCAAAATGAATGTCTGGTGTGGAACAAGCTGTCCTAGAGATAAGCGTGTTTCCCCCGCAGTCTGTTTATAGTTAGCACTGGTGAATAGCGCACATGAAATCTCAAACCTCTCTCCACAGCCACTTCCATAAAGGTCGTCTGATGTCAAATGCTCCTAACAAACAGCATATGCTTCCTGTTTCATCGAGACATCTCTCTCTCTGTTGTTCTACTGCGTGGTTTAGAGAAGGACTGACATGTACTGTGCAGTGAATGCCTGTCCACACCGGTTGGCCCTGATTGTTGTACGGCTGAGAATGCGTTCTTGCTCTGGTTGCATTAGATGCGATGAGATAAGGTCGGTGTGTAATGTGATGTTATGCTGCTTGCTTGGTGGAGGAACACGCCACATGTCTGCTTGACCTTACAACATTGGACAGGGCCACCCGATCTTCCAGCAGGAGTCTCTGTCTCCTCCCAGGTGTGGATGTCCCAGCACCTCAGCGCCAAGGTCAGACGATGTAAAGCTCAGAGAAAGGAAAAGTGTCCATGTCCATGGCTCAATTAGAAGACTGAAGGAATGTGGGTCCTTTGAAGGGGTTGCCAGGAGAGCGTCTGTCTACACAGAGCGTGGCCTCAATGCGCAGCAACACACGTGGCAAAAACAAAACAGTATTTCAGCACAAACGCCTCATAACTGCTGACGAGCATGGAGGTGATGACTTGGGCTTGTTTTGCAGCTCCGTTCAGTCACTGGGTCTCAAATGCCATCTAAACTAAACTAAAATAGAAGATCGTCAATGGTTTGTGTGGTGCTAGTAAAGTCCAGGCCTCAGCCCAATTAAAATGCTGTGGCAAGACCTAAAGAGAACTGTCCATAACCAAATGCCTACAAACCTCAAAGAAGTGAAGCAAGGTTTAAATGTTGGGGGGAAAACAACGATGTGAGAGAAAGTCGTCCAGGAAACGATTACATTAAGTTATTGCTGCTAAATACAAACTATTGAGTCATTGTTGACATTGCTGTTAAACAAATAACAGCTCAGTAAAAGCTATTGTTCATTGGAGGTTGGTGAGGAGCCGCATCGCTGATGGCAGTGCTGAGGTCTGCAGACGAGCTGCATTCAGGATGCCTGCTAACCAAAAAATAAAAAATAATAAGCATCACCTCCCACTGTGAACCTCAGCAACAATCTCAAACACACTTTCCATTGTTTGATATGTCTTAATTGAGTGTGTAAATCCAGTCTGAAATGGCTGAGGGATGGGACGTGGATTCCTGAATACTTGGTGCTGAATAGCTGGCAGCGCACAGAAGAGTCTTTTTGTTTTAGTTGGACCGGCACGCTGACGCTCGCTCTACTCCCACAGTCTTGTCCCTCGCTTTGACTTGCACCCAGGCACACAGCGTTTTTGTAGCTGTTCTCCATAGCGTAAGATAACCCTCAGAGTGTGGAGGATGCTTAACGTTTGGAGTCATGTTTGCTTTTCTTAGCATTTTTCTGAGATTCTGTTTTGTCCTCTAAAGGAAATCCTTTGCAAACATATCCGTAAGGACTTTAATAATGGTTTCTGCATCTGGTGTCGTAGCTGTTTGCTTCCCAACCTCTGCTGTGCCTGGCTGTGGTGGTTATTAACCACTCCAGTGCCTTACTGTGATGGCTTTCTATACGTGAGGACAAAGGCAGGGTGAGCCTGAGGGTTTGTGGGTGTTTGAAGCCTCTCAGGGGGTTAAGCTGCAATTTCAGGGAGCATCCACTTGTTTGAAAACCAGGGTTTTACCGGTCTTCCTGCCCCCTGCCGTCTCATTTCTGTCCAGCTGACCTGACATCATCTGTCCCACATACACACTCACTGAATGGATATGCACCTAGGCTTATTGTTATTTGGATGCTCATTTCCTGCCTCTCACACCTCACCGCCCTGCCCTTAAACATACACACACTCAAACACACTCGCTGCAAGCCCAGGGGTCGGCGGGAGGATTACGGAGCTAGTCATTGAGGTTAAAGGTCACAAAGTTTCTACTTCCCAGTGATTCTGGGTCAGTATGATTTGTGCACCCTCACATATGTGCCCGTGTGAGTCTAGGTGGACTCGCATGGGGGACAAAGCGGGGCTTGTGTGCGTAAGCATGCAGCTGCGAGGGCCACAGCGTGTTGATGAGGTCTTAATCAGAGCGCTTACAGCTGGGGTTAGAAGGTCGGCGGGTGATGCTGGGTTTAGATTGGGCTGCTGGGAACCTGACGGAGCCTAAGGGCACAAAGGCAGAGTGGCAGCGGAGAGGGCCACCGCACCGTGACGCGTCCGATTTCTCCTCGTCAGTGCACCCAGCACATAGACACACAAATGCACATTTTAATGTCCGCCCCACACAGACAATGGACAACAGTTTGTTATTAAAAGAGCAGGAAGCGCCTACTGTGCAGCTGGACTGTCTTGCTTTTTTCTCAGCCTGTCAAGTGTGTGGTTACTTGGAACAGACTGAAGAGTGTAAATCAATTAATTATGCGTCACACACAGAAATGCTTTATGGGGCTTTGATAAGAACTAATGGCAAAACTGACTCGCATGGTTTAAACATCACATCAAGTGCAAGATCTGTGGATGTTTTGGATGTTTGTCACAGTGAAAAGCTTTTTAATATTGCCCTTGAAATCTCAATATTAGTCACTTCCCAAAAACAAAATCCATCAAAGATTGCTACTGGAGATTTTAAGCACAGTTTTCCTGTTCACATTTATTTATTTTAGTTTGCAAAAGTACAGCTTTCCCATGTGGGCCACTGAAGGTGATTTGTGGCTATGGCCTTTTTTCCCTTCGTGTTATGGGAAAGAAAAATGAAGCGATTTGTGACCAGACTACTGGATGCGCACTGCCTCAAGCTGTAGAAAATACTGGCAACACGCCACCAGTAGCTGGAGGAAATACTGACCACACAAAAACTGTTTCATAGACCGCAAATAAAAAAGCCTCGAGGGCTAAAAGACAGACTGCTTGGTGTCAGCGTGGAGAATTATGGCAACTCACTTCATTGTGGGGCCAGCAATCATTTCCAACAGTGATAAGTTAGTCAGGTGGGTGGAATTGGAAAGTTTATTTGCTACCTGCATTGCAAATATATGATCGCTCTGTGAATACCTCAGGTCTGGCCAAATGTCATCTGGTTTAAAAGAAGACATCCCCCTTTATCTGCTGATCTCCTCAAGTTTAGAGAAAGAAGAGAAAAATGTAGCTGAGGGCTGTAAGATGGTCCTTCATCCAGCTGATGCTCCTTTGAAGGACAGTCAGAGCCAAGCAGCTTATTTGAACCTCGGTAGGTGTAAAGAAATCTTTCATGAAGAGACATCGTGCCACAGTTCAGTTTATTCTTGTTGTAGTAGATTTACATCACACCTCATAGAGATGCTGAACATCTGACTTGTCTCAAGAGGCAGTTTAGTGTGTGTGTGTGTGTTACCCAGTGTTTGCAGGCTCTAGTTTACTCAAAGTGTTCCTGAATGACTCCCTGAAGATAAATACTGCAGGTGGCCAGTATGGTGAACATGAGTGGATGACGACATGTCAACTCGATGAACTGCCAAGATACATCTTGCAGTTATGTTTTGAACTCTGATGCAAACATCTTCTTTCGCTTTAATGTTCTCAGCTGTTGGAACAATGGAGGCTGCAACACGCTCTCCCTACTCGCAGTTTTCCCGTGACTCAGTGGTCGAAGTTCCCCCCACGCTGCCTCCTCTTGTCTGTCTCTTTTTCTCTTTGTACCCTGGTTGTGTTCCATTGTCAGATGTTACAATGATTTTTATTTTTTGTCTACTACAAGAATGCACACGACTACTCCTAATCTGAGCAAGATGTCCACAGAAAGGCAGCGGTTCAGGTGCTCACCCGTGCACATGCAGGATCACGCAGGACGGTCGTTTCCTTCTCCTGCCTGCCGTCCTATCTGAGTCGGAGTCAGAGTTAGCCTCTGCTCAGATCGCCTTTAATCAGCTCATATTCTGTTTATTATGCTGTGAAACGCTAATTGAGAGCAAGCTCCCCCTCGCGCTGTGTGCGATAATTCTGCTGACATGTTGCCAAAGAGGTGCACATGTACTCGCTGGTGCTCAAAAACAAACGCTCTCTTGCTTTCACACTCACACGAGAGGCTAAATCCAAACCACATTGGCTACAAGTTTCAAAATCTCCCTCTGAAGAGTCAGCTGATGAAATTAGATGCCACGTTGCCAAATAACACTTGCGACTCTTGTTTTCAAAAGCGTAACTGTAATATAGTGTGGCGTGTGACATGGCCCACTCTAAACAGAGTTTAAATAAATGCCAGTCAAGCAGTCACTGAAATAAAATCAATGAGTCGCATCAGACTCCATTAGATTTGCCTGTGTGTGCATTAGAATGCAGCTCCCTGCTTCAGCCTGCTGCGGGTCTCTATTAAAAGCTGCTGTATGTGGCCCTGTCTGCTTCCAGTCTGCTGGTCGGGGCTGCAGGGTGTATCTATAGGGAGATTAGTGACCTTCCGCTCGCTCAGTGGGCTCCGTTAGTTTTAGGATTTACCATTGTCATGACAGGCGGGTGAGCAGCTTTGCAAACAGTGACCCACAAGCTGAGCATGTGGGAAAAGTAAGTGTGAACCTTAGTGACAAACATGCTGACAATTAATTTACCTAACAATGCCGTTACTGAGCAGACGGAGAGATGGATCGTTTGATTCATCAGCTGATTAATGGAGAATTGCTGCGTAGAGCTGAAAAGCCGTGTGTAAAGAGCATGTGTAACCTCTGCTCAGTGCTGAGATGAAAGACAGGCCACAGCAGTGTTTTGGTTCCTTATTGGTTTTGTTTTTTCAGGAGGCGTAAAAACCGACGAAAGATCTCGATCCAGTCAGTTCAGTGAAGGGAGGGGGGCGATGAGGAGTCTGGGCAGGGGACTTCCCTGCCAAGGGTTGCCAGATGTGCGACCTGGCCGACCGTGCTGTGATAAGAGCGACAGCTGACCCTCGGCTAGAGGCACATGGGACGTTTGATGAGAAGGTGGTGTGTACAGTGGAACGCATCGGTGGAGATGTGAGAGAGGAGAAATCCTGACCAATACACAAATGATAAATAAAACCTTCAGGGGGAAACGCTGCTCCTCATGTGCAGTTCACATGTGGAGTCAGACGATCGGCCCAGCAGAGAGGTTCCTCCAGGCATCCATGAGCAGCTGCTCACTCAACGAGACTTTTATCCCCGTTTCCATCACTAACAGGCTCCGTAATAAAACCAGTGTGTTTCACTTTCAGCCTCGTCTCACTCAGCGCTACACCTCTCCGTCTGGGTAATTATCTCGCGTGCGTCGAGTCGGGTTGTGCAGGTTGACCAATTTGTACAGTGCTTACAGGAGACAGGAAAAGTGGTGACAATTTATTAGCCAAGGGTGTATTTTAATAGGCTGCAGGTGCTGCATGACACCATTGCTCCCACTGGTGAAGAGGCTTTTTTGCTCGGGCTCTGATTTTGAGATGCCGTCGGTGACCTGACGGCAGGTTGTCTGTTCAGCATTACACCCCCCTGAGTGCGGCAGAAAAAAAAGGGCCACATGTTGATCTGTGTTGTTTTAACCCTCAGGGGAAAGGGAAGAGGGCTGATAAGGATCTCTGTGGTTTAGGCCAATTCCTATTGTGTGTGTGGGTGTGATGTGGTGATGATGATTAAACATCTGATAAGTCAAGGCAGGAGAGGAACTGGGAAAAAAGTGTGACGAAAAGAAACACAATTTACTGCAACCCATGTACAAATACATTGTTTATATTGTTCTACACACACAACGTGTTTCTAAAGTATCGGGTACGGCAGTAAAGTCATTAGAAAGTAATAGACGTATTGATTTATTTCATGGGACTTGTTGATACGTCTCTATTACAGGAGATGAAGTATTCAGGCCTGCAGTCGACACAGGACCACCACAACCACGAGGCTTATTTCTTTTCATCTCTTCGCCTATGGCATCAATTATTATCCTGAAAAATGACCCCTGTGTCCAACAAAATGATGGAACTCACATTAGGACATAAGTTTAAGCCCCCCCCAACTCCCCCCACACCTCGGAGGCGAACGTAAAAGACAGAAGAGGCTGCAGAGGAACAGACCTCTTCAGTTACAGTGATAAATGGAAAGGGTGTGTGTGTGTGTGTGTGTGTGTGTGTGTGTGTGTGTGTGTGTGTGTGTGTGTGTGTGTGTGTGTGTGTGTGTGTGTAGTCAGGAGCTTCTCCATAAAGTAGCTATAATGGGAACAGCATGATTTGGTTTAGCAAAAGACAGCAGAGGATGTCTATAGAACACGAGGTAAAATAAGAAATACTGGACCTGCTGTTATCGGTAAATCCTCACTACAGGCTCAACAATCAGTCAAGTGACTGATAATTGCATCACATCAGCTATAAAAAACAATATCCAGAGACTGAAGCAGTTAGTTTCATCATCTCTGTTCTACAGCTTCAAACGCTGTGTGCGTGTTGTCTGCAGCACAGCTCGTACATGGAGGTGACACGTTCGCTCCTAAACGCTCCTGTCAGGTTGTTTTAAGTCCTGCAAATGATCTTTGACTCTGTGCTCCCTCAGCAGCTATTTAACCTTCCCGACCACTTGCACCGGCGGGACGTCTTCAGGCTTGTAGCCTCTGCATGACTTTTTGAAGTGCAGATGATCCTCATTGATCCAGATTGGGAAATGTAAAAATCAGTAAAGGTTCTGACTTTGATGAGCTGTGCTGAAGTAATCTGACTTTGATTAACTCCACTCTCTAATGTAACTTTAATGACTGTCTTACATATTCAGACAGACGCTAGCACAGCAAAGGAAGAGGATGATCCTTCAAGAGAGCCAAAGGAAAAGTGAGCAATCAAAGACAGTTTGTCTTCCGCAACATGTTGGCATAGATGGAAAGCGACGAGGAGAAGAGAGGGAGAATCATTTAAAAAGTCTCCGCCAATCTTCCCAGGCTGTTTAGAAATGTGAAGTGATGTTTACGCTCTTCATTGTTATTATTTGCAGGTGGAGATCAGTGTGTTGCTCAGTCTCGTCTGTCCCTCAATTCTAACTCTAACCAGCTACTGCACTGTGAGAAAGCGCCTCCTTCCCAAATAATAGCGTTGTTCTTCTAATAGTTATAAATCAAGTCTGGATTGGACTGTCCATTAAAGTGCAAATGTTCCCGATTAATGGATGATCTGTTATGTGGAGCCTTGTTTACGGAGTGGAAGGAGTCTCAGCAGAACAACAGGACTGTAGATATGGGTTCCTTATGTCGCTGTCAGACACCGTCCGTGGATGAAGAGTCGTGTTTTACGTTAGAGCTCGGCTGCCAACAGGCTCCCCCTTGTGTCCACAGTCATTTAAATGAAGGATCCAAGACGCCTTCTGTGGACTGCGTGATCTGTGAGTGTGAGCGTCTTTACGACTTCCAAACATCCATCTTTTTCTGCACAAGCCAGCGTCTCTGGCCACCTGCCCTCGAACCACGCTCCTCATCTGGCGGAGAGCGTCCCTCCTGGGTAAATCACGCGCCAGGACGACGTGTGCGTGTGTGAGTGAGGGTTGTGAGGTTAATGTAGGAAGAAAACCAGCCACTTGCAGTACAAGGACAATGTGCGTCATGTGAACTCTTGGATGCAGGGTAGTGAACTGGCCTAGACCGTGTGGAACGACAATCAGGTCATGTTGAATTCGTGCTAAATGGTCTTTCTGCCATGCTTGTGTTATTTGGTTGCATTATTTTTGCATTATCCAAATGGGTTTTTTTTGTTTTTTTTTATTTGCCAGGTTCCGTGTTTGCTCCTACGTCTGTTGTTGTTGTTGTTGTTGTTGTTGTTGTTGTTGTTGTCGTCGTCCTCAAGAGTAAGGACGTTTTTGGAAAGCGAGGACATTGGGCTGCTCATTACTCTTCAAAGAGCCGTTTAAAGGTCCGTACTGGGCTTTAGGGTTATAGCTACAATTAGGAATAGGTTAAGGTTGGGTTAAGGGGCTGGGATTAGACATGTGGCTGCGATGGTTAAGGTCGGCTTTAGTGGCAACAAAGTGCACCAGGTCAGAGAGGATCCTTATGAGCATGGAAGTGTGTGTGATTTATGGTTTGCAGGAGGTTTATTTTGATTGGAGAGCGGAGACGTTGGCAGGCAGCTGGGTATGCCGCTGATTAGCTCAGGATCGAGATCACACACATCCACACACTCTGGTCTCATGCATCATATGCAGACATACGTTATTCATGATCGCAGACACTTGCGCGCGGAGGAAATTCATTTAGCTGTTATTCTTCCCATTAACTGGTCTTTTTTCTCTGTGTCTTCCTCATGTCTTCGTGACGTTGTCTCCGTGGTCCACCGCTCCTCATGTCAGGTATGTGGTTCAGATTTCATTTCCCCTTCATTCCTTTCCCTCCCTATCTTTCCTTTTTATCGTACGGCTCCATACTCCTAATTGTCCAATCACTGGCCCCGTGCTTCCCCCAATGTGTCAAACCATCGCTTTGTCAAGACATTCAACACATGAGAACGAACGACCTCCATGTGTCTGCAGCGCTGGTATCAATTGGGCATATATGAGTACGGTGCATATATTCTACTCACATTGACAAAGTGCCAGTAAATATCATTAATCACAGTCTTGTTTTCACTCTGACTCTGCCATGTGGAAGTGATTTGTGTTTAACTTTTGGGCCCTACAACGTGTTCTCCTCCTTCAGTGTCTTTTTTTAAAGTTCTGCACAGAGTTGCTTACATGGTGACTGTGCAGTTATTCACCGTGTCTAAAAATACATCCTGCCTCCTTCCCTGTGTTTCCTGTGCAAGAGCAACACTTTTAAAGCCTGATTAGTGTTGGTCAACTGTACGTGTTTGTACATCTGAGCACGTGGTAGCGAACCGTTAAGCACTTCCTGATGCTACATGCTGGGGTTGTCTTCCCCTCCAACCACCTCTCAGAGATGGCTCCTGTGGTTGGGGCTGGAGCAGTCAAGAGTTCAGGCTGTCTGTTGGTGGGGTTCTGGGGAAAGCAGATTAGTGGGGGGGGGTTCTGGTGAAGCAGATGCATCCGGCTCCCTGGACTATCTGCTGTCTGCCCTGCGGTGACTCGCCAGTGACGCAGCTTTATCACGTCTCCGGTCTTCGGTTGCGCACAGTGGGATAGTGTGAATAGATAAGCGCGTCGACTTCAGCTCCGGGTTTAATGTTGGTGACACATGTAATCGTGGCCGTTTGCAGTCTGGAGCATGGAGAGCTCAGAGTCAGAGAAGGCGTCTGACGTGCGGACAGCGCAGCTCACCGCCAGCTTTCCTCGCCTTCCGTTGTTATTTGACAAAGCAGGGAACAAGAAACGTGACTTTTGGCTGTGAGTTGATGACATGTAGCAAACCTGACGTGGACTAGAGCTTTGTTAGGCTGTTTGGTCCACGGCATCGTTCTTCTGCCCTCTCATCCTGTAGCGATGCTTGTATCATTTTGTTTCTTTGGCTGCCAAGATCTATAAAACTGATACTGTTACAATGCAGTTTATAACTGCACTAACTGTTATGATGTCATTGTGTATGAACTGTGACCGTTCCACTGTAGAGTCACTGTCTGTGTAGCTGAAGTCAGATGATGCTGTTTCTCAGTGAAAGCCTGGTTTCCAGACACTTCAAAAGAATACACATACAGTACAACAACAAACTCCGAGCTCAGCCTTTGCAGCCGCTATTGGGTACTGACTGTAGAATCCAAACAAATGCGATAAAGCAAACAGGACCCCCTCCTGTAGCCCAACGGATGCGTGCTGGGGGGGCACAGCTTGGCCTGCTGGGGGGGCTTTAATGTGCCGGGGAAGCGTCACACTGGAATGCTTTACACAAACACTGCTGTGCCCCCGTGTGTGTGTGTGTGGTGAGGGGTAGAAGTAGAAATCGGAGCGTGAAAGGTATCGCCCACAAGCCTGCGTTGTGGTTGTCAGTGAAAACAGGCCTGCAGCAGCTCGAAACCATGAGGATCTGGCTCGTGTTTTTACAGGTTTGCCGAAATCACTGCCTCTGCTTGGATTTCTTCTATTCTTGTTGCAGTAGTAAGTTGTGAGTTAGTGGACACAAACTGCGATTGCACAATTTCTAAAAATGTCCCCGAGCAGAACAGAGCACATACATCTGCTTCTGTCCATGTAACTTAAAACAGCTCTTACCTTGCTGTAAACCAAATTTAAATCCCTCCTTTACTGTTACTATCGCTCACGTATCTCTCCAGGACTGTTTGCGGTCAAACACTCGCATGTGCACATTGATACTTACTGTAGCATTGACCTCGATTAAAACAACATGAGTCTATATTAAACACGTTATTAAATTATTTTGCTGATACTTTGTTTGAAATGCCAGATTTATTAATGTTTCAGTGATTATAGAAAATGAAAGTGTTGACAGTGATGCTGGCCGGACCCGAGAGGAGAGAGCTTGTGTTCTGGCTGTTTTGTAATGGAGGAATTGCTGATCACGTTACATACAGTAGATCTGAACCCATGAAAGCCAGTTTGAACTTTAAATCGTTCTTGAAATAATAAAAAACAACAGATCTGGTTTACATTATCTACATTATATGAAAAATCACGGCATATTATCTTAGACGCAACCTTGACTATCCTCGAGCAAATCCAGCCCCAGCTCTGTGCACATGCTTTGTGTAATGGTCTATGTTTACACGCGTTTTGTGTTTTTCATTCATTTGTTGTTGTTGGACTTGACTTTCTTTAGATACAACCACTACCAACTTCATTAGCCTTGTTTACATCGTTGTGTAAGCATCTCATGAACCGGGGAACATTAAGTCACAGTAAAAACAAGGGGAAATGCTTTATTTTTGTCAAATGTGTAAATTATTTTCCGTTTTGTTGTTTTTAGTTTCTTGACTCAGTTGGTCGTGTGTGTTTTCATGCCTGTTGGCAGCCAGACTGTTGGGTTTGTGTTTACAGCTCCTGCCAAGCACATAAAGACCCACAGAGTCAGAAAGAACAACCTCGATGAGACACAGAGGAATAAGAAGGATGAAACATGTGCCTTTATTAATGTCTTCATTTTCTTTCTAAACAATCATTTTTAGTGCCTGATGATGAAGTCGTGACAGGGGAGGTAGACACAGACCGGGCGTAAGTAGAAAAACAGAAAGTGACCAGGTTCTCCACGAATCGACCTTTCTCGAATCAATCCCGTGGCTTTTACTGTCAGATTAAAGCAAGTGGAATAATGTGCATGGGTAAATGGATTTTCTACACCATTAAAGGATTAAAGTCGACTTATAGTCTATATTATTTCTTAATGTCAACAAATCCCATAGGCAGACAAAAACCAGCAATGAACTGATTGTCGTGAAAACACGTAGCTCATTCCTTGGTTCCACCTTGACCTGACGTCATGAAGAACACAGGCTCTGTAGTTTATGCTAAGCTGGTCGCTCACTGTCCTGCTGCGTCAGTACTCACATGGTGTCAAATCAGCAGGTAGCTTCCCTCTAATTAAATGTGATTGTGCAACAATTGCAAAAGTATGCTTCTGTTTATGGAAATGACTAAGATGTTGCCAATTTTTAATGTCCCGCAGTAATCAAAACTTCTTTTCCCTTCCTAAAGCACTGGAACAAATCCTAAGGCTATGTGAACGACGGTAGGCAGGAATCAGAGTGATGTAATGCACAGGTTCGCACTTCCAGTAGATGCGTGTGTCTCCAGATTCTGTCGTTCTCTCTGCATTATGAATGTTGCCAATTTTGCAGCAGCGGACAAATGGTCCTGATTAATAAAGTGTGGAGGCATGTGAAGTTGACTAAGCTGATTGTGAAACATTACACGGCCACACAATTTAACTGCGTGTTTATACAGCGCACTGACAAAGAAAAACATTGAAGGGGGAAATTAACCCCAGTGCCTTTAGAACGACACACTTGCTCAGCAGCCATTTATAACCATCTGTTCTTTCTATCGCTCGATGTAAGTAATCCTTAGATTTCATGGAAATGGCCTTGTTCTGCAATTTTCATTCTTCAACTCTGCTTATGGTGTCATGTCAGAAACAGTCAGCTCCCCGCTGAGACATTAGATGGAAAGGCTAAACAATATCTGAGCCTCTGCTCATTTTCCCCGGCCTGTGGTTGGAGGATGAGCTGGAAAGAGAGACGGAGAATGAAAAGAGACACTAAGTGAAAGTAACAAAACATCAGAACCACGTCCTAATGTACTTCACTCGTCTCACCTCAGTAATGCATCATAATAATACATTTAGTAGAATTATCACGTTTGTGACAGCTTCAACTTCATGAGAAATGATGACGCTGTAAAAGGAGAATTACCCTCAGACTGACATAGACTGCACTGACTAATGAGGTGACAGGAATCAAATGTGAGCTAGATGACAACGAACAGCAGAAGGCAGGTGTGGAGCTCTGGCACAGAGCTCAGCGCTGATGGATGTGGTGAAAAGCCCACTACGCCGTGTGAGCAGGGTGGAGCTCCTGCTGCTGTCTGCTGGACTGGGCGTTGTCCTATATACATTTCCCTTCAGGGCTCCGTAAATCTCAGCCCACCACCCAAATGAGACACTTTGGGTGTCGCTGTGGAACCTGAGATAATTAGAACCGATTTCTCCTAATGTCATCACTTTCACACTCACATAATATCGTGTCCTGAGCTTCTCTGGCGTCTGCATTACATTGTCTGGTATTTACGGCTTTAAAATCAAGTGCATATTTGGAGCAGTATTGTCCATTGTCAGGAAGGATGTAAGTAAATGTCGGGCAGCCTGATGCTGTGTGAGATGGTTCGGTGATGTGGTAACAGAGCTGAGTTCTGCTGTAAAGCTTTGGCTCCTCAGGCGATTAAAACATTTCTGATAAACATCAAAATAAAATCCGGCCAGAGCCTCATGTTGGGACATCAATACAATATTGTGTGTGTGCTAATACAGTATGTTTAAAATTAGTAACGGCCCAGAGTTTTCCATGTTTGGGAAGCAGCTCACAGTGGACATGATGTACAGAAGGCCTCCATCGCATAATGTAAATCCAAGTTGGGTCTTTTGCCAACAGTGTCGTGTTCATTTCTAGGCTCCAATGAGTTGGGTTTGACAACACTGTGCCAAATATGCGTCAACATTTGCGTTTTGGAGAAAATCTCTTTTCTGGGATGATTACACAGCCTGTGAATTAAAACCAGCTGTGCCGGAGCAGTTGTGCCTGAGCACCAGTAAATAGCCCGACGCTCTCGCAGGCGCTCACTCACGCCTGATTATGAGTTCTTGCTCCTCGTTCGTCTAACACTAAAGATATGCTCGATGACATATTACTTCCAGAACTACAAAGAGAGCGGCGGGCGGGTTTGAAAGCGGGTCGAACGCTGATGCATGGCCTTTATTTAGCAGGGACACATGAGCCGTTGCTGCCTATTATAGGAGCAGGTCCCTGTACTCGCAGTGCAATTTGTTACCAGTTATTTGTACAGTAACTCAGGCTTTTCTTAAACACAGATATTGGCGCTGGTACGCACACCCCCACTTCATCACCTTTATGCACAAAGCACCAGAGAGGCATCAGCCGGTGGCCTCCTCCAAGCACCAAGGCTGTAAAAGAGGCCCCTTACTTCTCTAACGCGTAGCTACAGACGTAGAAAATGTGACATCTGATTAAGTAAGTTCTCTGCGTTTGGATCAAGTCTTTTATTTGAGTACCTTCATTTGTCACCGATGGATGTTAGGATACAGAGCAGCTGTTGCCGTCCGCCATGAACCGAAAGAAATCGAGCGTCGCAGACACGATTTCAGAGACGTTAGACACAGACGGCAGGGGAAGAAGAAGAGAGGCGGCGATAAAAGACGCGGGATGGAAAATGCAGGTTGCAGCGTAGAAAACGTGCAGGAATGCCAACCGTTAGGAAAGCGCACAGCAAAGGGGGAAGCAGTGGAACAAGGAGAATAAGTGTCTTTGGTCAGCTTAGCCAAACGTGGTGCCAGGTTCACTTTAACGGGCTGCTCACCGTCGGCCAGAGACCGCAGAGCCAGGGCTGCTGATGTCACTGTTCATTGCTCTCCCGCTCCCGCTAATTTGACTTTGAGAATAACATTTCACAACCTGCTTTTATCTATTAGAGTTACTTTGTTTATCCCAGTTTATATAAAAACACACAGCGAAGTACTGTTGCTGACAAAGGTCACAAATAACAGATGCAACCTGAGTCGTAGCAGCTCTAATGGATTATCATGCTCAGACAGTTATTGAGCATTTGAAAATTTAAGCCAGCCTCTCTCTTCTTTTCTAATAAGAATCGAGTGAGATGAGGTAACATTATATTTATCCAGATGTGTCTTTTAAAAGGACACATGTTGAGCTTTTTATCACTCAGCACATTTTAATATTCATAAGTTTGGCAAAAGAATAAACCGATTAGAGGCAACATCTGTCACGGTAATCAATGACTTATTCCGAAGTAAAACGAATCCAGTTCTGATCTAATGCAGCAGGTGATGCAGATAGTGAGCAGAACATTTTAAAGCTTGGCTTATGACATTTTCGGTACTGGAGCCTGTGTTCTTATTGAAATTAAGTTTTTATTTCATTTTCCATGTGGTTCTTTTAATATTGATCCGTGGGGGGAAAAACTTTAAAGCGCCGTCGCTGCTGTGTGGGAAGGATGTGTTTCGTCCTCCCTGTGGGCTGACGAGTAATGCAGGAGCATGTGCTACAGTTTGATCTTCATGTCAGGCGACTCCCGTTCGGGCTGCAGGTCAGCTCGGCCCTGCCTCCGCCCCGCAGGGAGAGAGAGACACCTGATCTGAGGTCCTGCCTCGCACGGTTAACTAAGTCCACACTCGCAGGTCTGGAATGAAATGAGGTCACTGAGCCAAAGCTATTTGTGTGTTTTAGGAAAGTAATAGAATAAGTATAAGTGGCAACATGTTCCTCCTTCATGGTCTCCATCGTTCAGTTCATTCCTAATTGCCTGTCTGTCAGTTAGCTCACTCTGTCATCGTAGATTTCAAAGAGTCCTCATGGCTCGAAAACAAACCTAAAAGCATGAGGTAAGATTCTCTCCTATGTTCGATCAAACATGGGCTCAAACGTTAATTCCACTCAGACCGGCGAGTGTGTTTGCTTAGTTTAATTTGAATAGTCCAAAAACAGGAACGTGTCCTGGTCAACACGTGCAGATCATAAAATACATCCCACCTTGGACGTGAGCCCCGGTCTGACAGGTGTAAACGGTCTCCACCCTAAACGCCAGCGTTTCCACCGGGCTGCGTCTGAAGTCGTTAAACAAGCGACGGGGACAGTTAATGCTTCGCTAAAAAACAGGCTTTGTCTGATTCCCGTAGAGCTGGACTTGGCTGCTAGCAGAGAGGCAGTTTAAATAACGATTAGCATGTTTAGACGGAGCTGATGTGTCTACGCTCTGCTCCAGAGCTGCTCTGTTACTCAGCAGGAACTGTCTAGACTTCAAACACCGCTCTGCGGCGGAGATGAGGCCAAGAGATTTGTAGTTTTTCTAGTTTACACTCTAGATAATCCATCATCACGATGTGTCATTTCTGCACTTCGCAGCCTTTTACACGTCCTAATTACTTTATATTGCGTAGTGTTTGTTGCCTGGGCTCGGTTTTCCTCCAGCTCTGCTTCTCTCCGTCTGGCAGGCCTACAGAGGAATTCCACAGCAGATTATTCGTCTTTGTCATCCGTTGTTGTGGCAGCCACATAAAGTAGTCTGTGACTGAAGGCCGGAGCAGTTTTCATTATGGATAGCAGATTCAAAATGCTGATGTTTGCACATCTACGTTGAATTTACTGCGATCGTATTATGAACCGCGTTGTGTAGATGGATTTTTATGTTGGGGCTCCATGACCTGTGTGAAGTTCTTTCTCTGTGTTAACGGAGGTTTAATCACTAAACCAACACGCTTCTGCCAGCGCATTATGCTCACTTCAGGACCTGTCAGAACAAATGCACTGTTTACACCAGTAAAATATGAGTCTTCGAAATGAAAAACGAAAAAGCCACGAGGCGAGAGTTCAGAATGAAAAGTCATAACCTTAGTTTTCATAAACTTGTCAGTTTCAGCCAACGAGGAGCACGAGATAAAAGTTGACGTCTCCGGCCCCCGACTGACGGACGGTGAGGTGTTGCCACAGTTTAGTAAATACTGCGTCGACATGTTTTAGCCTCATGCTTTCATTTAATTCTACTTGCTTTATTTGCACCTGGAAATCCAGTTTCTCGTGTCCTCCGTCGTGGCTTTGTGTTTTCCTTCCCTCTGTCTGCCTTTCTCCTGTGAGAGTGCGTCCTGGGCTTTAGTGATGAAAGGGATCTGCTGCTTGTCTGGTTGACAGCTGGCCTGCTCATTTGTTTTTCTATTTACCTCTGCCGACCTGAATCGACACGCGCTGGCTGGTGCCTTTCGCCGGTGTGGGCTCCTGCGGCTCAGATGTGTGAAGACACGCAACTCCCATTAGATCTATTAGCTTTGTTACATGTGTTCTGGGAATCCTTGTGCAGAACTTTCTCTGTGCGTGTGAGTCATCGAACCCGATCGTAACGAGATGTGTCAGTTCATCAGGTATTTACTCCAGCAGGCGTTAAGTTCATCTAGTGATGTCTGGGATCCTGGCATTTAGGGGCATTTTGACAGCAGTGGTATTTCAGTGTGGGAAGCTCGGAACCAGCCATGTCTGATACTGATAACATGGCTAAACATGACAAACCTGAGAACTATAATATTCAGCCCAGCAGGGAGCGTCTTCCAGCCGTGAGTGGCACGTCTTTGTCTTTCCTCTGTCTGTCCTCGGGCGTTGGGACAGGTTTGCTTCAACAGAAAATGAGCTGAGGTTACGTGGCCTCCTGACTCCTTAACCCTCGCTGACTTAACCTCTGCCACCGGCTCTATCTGCTTCAGCTGCTAACAGGATGCAGCATTTGCCCCGAGAGGCGGCTGTGAGCTCTGCTCGTCAGACCGTTCCCACAGTGCGGCTCCCATCCTTCCTCACCTCTCCGCTCACTGTCTCTCCACTGCTTCATTGAATTACATCGTAGTAGACTGAGACTCCTCCCGCTGTTCGTCGTTAGCGTCGGCTTCTGCAGGGCTGATCATGGCGATGGTGATGGTGGTGATGATGTGGGAGCAGGAAGAATCAAGAAGCCTTGTTAGTAAACAAGTGCTGATGGCAGAAGCCACAACTGTGTCAAATGTTCTGCTGAGTGGTTTGTCAAAAGTGTGTGATCTCCTTCTTTCCTGAGATACAATAGAAGAGATTTCTATACTATTTCTCTCTGATGCTGTTTCATAGCAGCACCGTGAAACCTGAACCATACTTCTGCTCCACAGTCGTCTCTGGTGTTGTTTAGTTGTTTCTACTCTCTGGGGACCGTTGCAGAAGACGTGCAGCCAGTTTCGTCTCTGAGCGTTGTCCATCTCTTCCATTGTGAACTGATTTGATCCGTTCAGTTGTGGTCTGTGTGCTGTACTTTCTAACAATGCAAGTCTCCACAGGACAGTAAAGTCAGCCGCACTGATCAGCAGATGAAACACGGAGCTTTTAAAAACGAGCAGATCAAAGCCAGATCCTCCGTTCTTGGAATAAATGGAAGATTCTTTGTTATCTTCCTGTGGATGGTGAAACAGGGATGGTTGTTGGTTGTTTGTGGTGCTTTGTTCTCTCATCTTTGTGTTCGGAGGCCCTGCAGCCTCAGATGGTGATGGTCAGTTCGTCATGTTTCCTCGTTCCTGTTTTTGTTTTGGCTTCATGACATCACTCGCTGAGTTTACGTCTTATTGAGTATTATTCACAATTAGATTATTGGGACCTAAAAGTACTGTTATTAACAGTTATTATTAGTCGTCAATTTGTAAACGTATATATTATATTATTATATATTGTAAATAAATGGAAAAGGTATAAAAATTCTCGATCCTTGAAAGACAACTCACTTTATGATTACAGTTTTACAAGAAAAATCCCTTATATCTAAGGTTTTAGATGCAGGCTGAGTCATTCCCCGAGTGACGGATGAGAGCAGGTGAAGGGCAAACGGAATCATTTGTGCTGCATGCGCTTCATCCGTGTCTGTTCGTTGGACTGCGAGTCCTCAAGGTGCCTGTGCCGGACGTCCAGAGACAAATTCAGTGAGACAGATCGTTCCTGGAAGACGGACGCTAACTGGAGACATGTGGTGGGAGCTGGTGCGCCCAGCCAGGTATGATGCTATTTCGCAATCTGTCTTCATGGTCGACGGCCTGAGCAGCACCCCGGGGCGATCCCATTGTCCTGTGCGCCAGCGTCTCCGGAAAGAAGCTGATTCATTTGGAGACAATAGTTCTGCTTCGGAGCATCTCTAACTCGCTGCTCACATTCCTCCGTCGTGCTTTTTTAAGTTTTCCTCTCTGCCCTTGCATTTTTCTCTCTGGTTCATGTGTGATATCCATTAGTTGTGATGGATTTGACCTGGATTAAACATGTTCAAATCATCATCATTTATCATCTGTGCTCACACAGGCTCTTCTCCCAGTATATCTCAGTAGCTTCTCCTCTCGTCTGTTTACCGTGCACCTTTTAGTTTTATGTGGACAAAGGTGGAAAAAAAACCACAGTCCAAAAACAACACAGCCACTATTGGACACAGGCCTTGTGCACTGGCCTGGCTTCACACGGGGTTTAAACCTGAGGAAACCAGTTTTTCTTAAAGGAAATCAGTTTTGATCTGCTGTTATACTCTGTTATTAAATGGAAAGTGAGGTAAAAGATGTGCACTGGGGCGTTAACGCGAGAAAAATCCATCACCATGCAAGACAGCTGCAGTAACAAGACCCGTTCTTCATGCGTTTCTCTCTTATCGTGGCTTTGTCAAAGTTTGAGGGCAGTCGTTAGGATGGTCATACTCAACATAAAGAGAAAAAACACGCACTTAACCTGCTACTTAGTGGCTTTGGCAGCGAGCCTGCAGTAAAGATAAGACAATGCTACCGAGATGTCTGCAGCCCGAGGCCTGCGCCGCCTTACTTCACTGGGAAAATAGAAACTAATACTCTGCTTCAGAGAATTATTTCTCACTGCAGGCTACATAAGACACAGCACAAGACCTGTATCCTGAGAGTTGGGGGGGGGGGTTTATATGAAGCAAATGAATGAAGAGAGTGAACAAGAGAGATCGTCTTAGTGGCACAAAAAAGCGATTTGGGATCAGGTTTGGTTTCCTTCTTCAGAGTTTCCTGGAAGCAGTTGTTTAACACTTTGCCACCAAGTGACGTAGTTTGCCTTAAAATAACCTTGACTCCTTTTTCTGTGAGTAATAAAATAATAGTCTGAACGAACTACATAAAGTATATTATTAGATGTATTGTGAGTTACCCTCTGAGGACAGCGCTGTGTGAAAATAGATGCTCCTTCAAAACACAGACACTGTCGTCTGGTCATTTAAACGCGGTGCACAGTAAAAGCCTGGAAGTGAAGCCTAGAAAAGCCAAAGAGTCTGGTTTGCTGACTCCTTTTTGTGACATTTTAATCCTTCACTGAGAACCAGAGGCAGTTTCAAGGTTTTGCGTGCGCTGACTGTTTGTTTATCCAGTTTGCAGACCTGTGTTCTCCAAACACATCTGACGCTGCTTTGATTCGTCAAAACCGTCAATTTCCCCCAAACACTTGCATCATCTGATTCCTCTCTGTCCAAACGCATGTGGCTTCCTCCCCTTCGTCCGGTAGTTTCCCTGTAGCCTCTGACACTGGTGCAATCCCAAAGGGCCAATTACCTCATAGGTTAAGCTTTTATGAGTTAAAACAGCGATAGAAGCGATTAAATGAGTGGTAATGCCAGGTTATTGTCATTTAGGTTTATAATGTACACGAATTCCTGAATGTTTCTTCATCTTTTTCATAAATTTAGACCCTAATGATGAAGCATTATTTGAGAAATACTTACAGCCTACATCTGGTGGTCAGGGGAAGTGGGTGGTGCTGAGGCCTTTAGACTTTTAACCTGCAGGTTTGATCGGAGAAGAACAGCAACAGGTGCTGCGACTGTAGGAATGCCTGTAATCCCATACACATTTTTTTGGAAGCTGCAGTGTTTTGCTGTACAAGCGGCCGATCAGCTATAGGGAAACCCATCGTACACATGCGAAGCGAGTGAGTGTAAAAAGAGGGACGCAGGCAGGGAAGAGATGGAAAGAGCAGAAAGAAATAGACGTATCAGTGAACAACGGCATCCAAAGCGTGGATGGTTTGCTTTCTGCGTCTTGTTGATAAATCTTAGCGTGGAACATTGTGTAGCTCTCTTACCGCATGGCACCACTTATTACACATGGCACTCGGCAAAAAAATGTGCTGACTGTTTACTTTCACGCAGAGCTCGGGGTAGAGGAGAGGTCAGGCTTTGGCCGTTGTTGGTTTAGGGCCTGGCGAACAGAGACTTCGCTTTCCACTCTGCCTTTCGCCGTTTCTGTAATATTTTGATAAGCTCAAATTCACCATGTTCAGTACAGTATGAATGGACAAGTGTTCAGCTTGTTACAGTAGATCTCGGAGACCTCAAAGAGTCAACACAGACGTTTAATCTCCAAACCCAATTTGTTCCATGCCGACCGCCTCGTATCTGCGGCCGCCTGAGCTTCTGTGCAGCAGCTTCAGAGGACTCGAGTGATGTCATGCCGTCGTTATCGCCGAGTCGCCTCCGACGGTGGGGCCCTGACTACAGCTGAATAAAGCTCATTCAGACTCTTTAAGTCCGTATTTCTCCTTCTCTTCACATGTCACATGCGTTCGTTCCTCGCTGCTCTTGTCTCAGGTAGAATAATATTGTCTAGGTCGAGTGTCGGCGTGAGGCTGGAGGTAATCGCGCCCAGACTCTGCTGCTACTTAAGCTGCTGCGGTACTTCTCGATTACTCACACTGTACCGCAGGTCGTAATTAACCCGAGGCAAAGCACTGACCTGTGACAAGCACACTGCTCGACGCTGCCCGGTCCAGCACGGCACGGTCCACTACAGCGCGATGGAGACGGAGAGGGGCTGCAGATTAAACCTGGCCTGAGGCGGAGAGGAAACATTCCAGAGAAATAAGCAGACATTACAACAGAGGAAAGGTTTGGGAAATAAGCCAGAAACTGTGAGGGAGTTACTTCTGAATCACAATGTGAATGATATTGTCCTGCAGTCACATGGTGGTTATTTATACTGCAGCTGCGCTGAGGAATAGTTGGAACAAGCTCAAAGTGAAGTGATTGTGAGAGCACCTCAGAGGCAGCTGCCTAGTTAGTAGAACAGCCCAGAAATCTCTCATGATATTCGGGAGAGGCTGGAGTCATCGCACCGTTGTGTCCAATAGCTCATTGGTAGTAAAATCCCATCCGTTGATGAGCTAAAGGTCATCTAGTCAGTGAAGGGAGGGAATTTATACCTGTCACAACACTGGAAAAAGTCAAGCTGCATGATTTACTCTGTCCACAGTTTACAGCGTTGGTCACATTTCTTGTGATGTATGTGTGTAATATTTTCAGTTTCTTTTCAATAGTTAGTCACATCTAATCTTGTGTAACCCATCTTTAAAGTAGTGTTAACAGCCATGACTGTCTCACTTTCCTTAATGCGGCGCTAGCTCCCAGAGTCTCCCAGTGCAGGAGAACAGTTGTTTAAAGTGAATATGGAAACAAAACATAAATTTCCTTATGAGTAAACTCGCAGGGCCTGAACGCTCTTCACTTCACGGGGTCATGAGAATATTTGGTCAGTAAGGGAGTAGTAGTATTGCTGTAGTTTCCGTTCGTTTTAGCTGATTTGCAGTACATCAAAGTGTTTCCCACAAAGTCATGTCGTCAATTATTCCCGCATTTTGCTAATTGCAACAGAACGTACACACGGAGACACTCCCCACAGATTTTAACCGTGCATTTACCACAGGTATGTTAACTGGGCCTGGCTTTGGTCTCCGTGCATTAGCTGCACATTCCGGCGGTGGGATAATGGGAAGTTCTATTAGCAGCTATTTGTGGCTGTGCTGTGGCGTGTTTCTCCAGATTCCAACATTAGCTAAAGCTGGGGCTTTAACCTGAAGGGAGTGAGGGCCTGCCACGTCTGTTCTGGACCTCTTTCTGACGCGTGTCCTTGCAGACCACGTGCTTGCGTAGTGTGTGTGACCTTGTTGTGCGTGGCTGTGGTCGCTCTGGCCTCCGTGCTGCTTTCCAGCTTCACACTCGGTCACATGTCCCCTACATGCATTTCGCACCTTCCCCTCTGCTCGTTCTTCGTGTACTGTACCTGCACCGCTGTGACTCCTTGCGTGTGCGTGTGACCGATGGAGACCTCGCGGCCGTGGCAGTGAGGGGCGACCCGCTGATACTGAGCCACAGCAGGAGAGCTTCCTTGTCCCCTGCTTATAGAAAGCAAACAAGCTAATCAGAGCCAGTTCAGTCAGCTGGACGGAGGAGCGAGGACGCCGGCCGGCCTGCTGCAGAGCTCTCACAGTTACGGTGTGTAGGTGGTGCGTGCAGATGTGCCCCCAGTAACCTCTCCGAAACACGGATAGTCTAAACGTTCTTAACGCTTCACTGGCCACATCCTGAGCTGCAGACATCATTAGCTCCAACCAACAACTTGGCCTGAAAAATACACACAAGTTTGTGCAAAACTCATCTTCTACGCTGGAACCTTTGACTATATTGCATGGTCTTCGTCTGCAAATGAAGTTTGGGAACGTGAATCTAAATATCTTTATGCTGCAAGATGGCAAAACGTACTTTACACTGAATGATATTTATATTTCTAAACTAACTCTTATTAATCTCGTTCACACATTATTTCTATCTTTCCATTTCATTCGCGTGTATACGTAAAGTGACCTTTTTCGAGTCAACAAAGCAATATTTTAGTCCTCCACCTGACTGGGGGTGTTTGGACTGAGTATCTGTGTTGTGTACAGGGAGCAGGCAGAGTTGCAAACATACAGAAGCTATAAGACTCAGTGGGGTTATGTAGTGTAATCAGATGTGTGTGTTTTAGTGGAAACAATTTATCCTCCCTGCTCTGTTCAAGTGTTTCTTTCCAGACAGAGTTTTAGTGCCGTGTGTGTGTTTGTAACATCAGGTGCATGTTTCAACTTTTCCATAAACCTTTGTAAACACACTTTCTTCTACTTCCCACTCTCCTGAAAAGACCACAAACAAATAAATATCCGAACATCAGTCTGTTGCGTGTGTGACACGACGTGACCTTTGCCTCACCTGATAACCCTCAGTATGTCGTAAAGAAGCTGCTGCTCGGTTTGTGAGCTCCCTCTCCGTCGTTGACTTGCCAGCTAAGAATAATTTATGTGAACCCAGTTGTTGTCCATTGAACCCTTTGCTTGGTGTCAAGTTGTGTCCCTGAATTTTGGTCCTGGTTATATCTTCTTCTGTCAACACTCTCACGCTCCACATCCTGACCGTTCTCCACCAGGGACCGGGAGCCAGGAGGGATGTGCATGTTAAAGCTTGGCTTTCTTGCCGCCTTTCAGCCTTACGACAGAGGCCATTTGGAAGCTTTCCTTATCTCTCCCTGCTCTTCTTCACACAGACTGGCCTTCTCCCAAGATTAGACATTGCACGCACATGAGAGTACGCAAGAACATTTATCACATTTTCCCCCGAAACAACGTGGAGGTCAGCAGGTTGAAGTCGAGGAATTGGTATCGGCAAACAAAGTTGTTGTAAATATATCACATTATTTCACGGTTTTCTATTTTTGGTTTAAACCCATTGAGCCAAACGCTACTTGAGCTTGTAAGTTGGACGTGTTTCCGGCTGTGAAGAGAAAGTGTTACAACAAATTCTCTTTCTATAAAATCTCTCTAATATAAATTCCAATATATTAAGATAAGAATAAAAAAATAATTATCTAACAAATGAGCCAATAAATGAACAATTATGTTTAAAAAATACATTCTAAAGTAGGGATAGTGTGTTTTAACGCACCACCAGGAAGTGCTGAGAAAGTGATGCCTGCAATGTTGCTTAATAGAGTTAATGGACTGTGGTTTTCTTCAGCACAGTGTTTTATCATTCTTAATGTGAAGCCATGCTCTCCCTGATAACAGACTCCGTTGAATTTGCTCAGACTCGGGGTGTACACATGTACAGTGCTTGGTTTCTTTCATCTCTTCTGTACATGAATTACATCCATGTGTGTCCAATGCCAAGAACATACACATATCTATAGTGTAATGTAACAGAGATGCCTATCGAACATAGTCTTAAGTGGAAAAGTCTGAGATGTGACTGTAACTGCTATGAAAATGAAAATCCACGCACTCACAGACGTCCACATATGGCAAACGTGCTCATTATCGAATCGACGGCCGACTGTGCCTGCCTGGTGTTTATGACACTGGTAACTTCAGGAATAAACCCTCCTCGTGGTTGTGCAACATGTTAGTGTCAGATGGGTTAGCAAAGCATATATAAAACACATCACCGCGCACATGTGGTCCTGGAAGCTCTTCAGGGACTGTTGCACAGTGGCCCAATCTGCAGCTTCGGTCAAACAAACATCAAAGACGCTGGAGGTTTAGAAAATGTGACGGTGTTTGTACCACAGCGGGGGAAACCTCAGAGCCTGTTAACCTGAGACATGCACTTCTAAACACCTTCCTCCTGCCTGCTTCCACTGATACATCGCAGGGCTGTCAGGCCTCAGGAGGGTTTGTATACATGTTGGTTGGGCTTTGAGGCTGTCCAATCTGTGCCCACGCTACTAGATTAGTCTGCATGCATGAGGTGTGTCCGCCCCGTGCGCTGGTGGTCACAGTGCATCCTGTGTGCGAGTGAGGCCCTCGGACATGTGGCAGGTACTGCAGCCCTGTCACTGTGGTGAGTCATACCTTGGGGGAAACTGGACGCTCTTCAAAGTGAGTTTGTTTCTGCTGTGGTGAAATGAGCTGAGAGGATCTGGACCCGGCACATGAAAGACGCCGGGAGTGTGGTGGAGCCGCTGCACGGCTCGGATCTGTGTTTAGGAGAGCTGCACCACAAGCAGTAGCACCCGCTCCAGCCGTTTTTATGAGGGTCCACAGATGCGGTAGGAAGGTAACTTCACGGTGAAGAGACTTGTTCTGAGTGCAGTACCTACTAGATGCTGTTGGTTGATGTGGGATGTAAGAAAGAAAAGAAAAGAAAAGAAAAGCTAAATAACTGACAGAAAGAAATGATCCAGAAAATCACATTAGCAGAAATAGATCAAGGGTAGAACACATGATTGCGTGACTTTGATCTGTAAAACCACTCCCACAAGCTCACCCAAGTGAGATTTATAACTTTTTTTTTTTATAAATTACAGTATTTACTATGCTTCATTTAATCCCAACATCAAGAAAGATGTCATTATGTCAACGTGCAATTACAGAGATCGAGTTATATTTATACTCGCTTTATTAACAACATCAGGAAATGTCTTCGCAGTGAGAAACGCAACCACAACAGCTTGCGCAGTGTTTCTTTGACACATCATGACATATACATGTGTACACTGCCGTAAACAGGACACATTTTCACTTCAGCTTTCATACTGCAGTGTTTACTGAACGTCAGCCACAAGATACCGATATCCTGAACGCTGTGGCTGCCACCTGGCTGTCCATGCAGCTGCAGCCTATGACACTGGCCTTGAGCGCAACTGCATGTAATGATGAAGCCAGTGGGGCCGTAATGAGGGCATCCATCAACAAGGGCCCGAGTGGAGCCCAGAAAGACACAGGTGGGACTGTAAACTGCTCCACACAAGCACAGGACTGTTTCAGAGATCAGTTTATTTCAAGTGGATCCTACTAAACAAAACTGTTGTACATTTTATTTTTGTAGCAACATCTATAACAATTAAATGACAAGTGAACAGGTTAGTTGATGAATTGAAATACCTCCAGCGCAACAACTGAACAATTCCCTTACTCTTGCGTTTTTTCTTTACATATTCCAAGAACAAGGATGAATGTGGAAAGTGCCATGGATTCCCCTCAGCTACACCTCCTGCTCCCTGGCCTCATATAATGTCCTGAATGCACTCTGTGTGTTTCCTAACAGCTGGGCTGGTCCCACTGAACCAAAACACCATGGATGGCTGCTAATAACCCACCCTAATAATCCCTACATTACCTAATGTCTTTCTGCTTTCAGTGTCATTAAACAGCCATTCATTATAATGCCAGCAGCTTGTGCTGTTGCGACCACAGTCCCAGAGGTGGGACTGGACGTTAGAAGGCGGCGGGTGGACTTTGCTGAGCTCTTGCCCTTGGGTATGGGTGGTTGCTGATTACCCAGGGTCCCAAAGAGGTGAAGCCCAGTACGGAGCTCCCTCAGCAGGGCATCTGGTTAATGAGCGCTGGCCGTGCTGCTGGAGCCCAGGACTGGGATGGCAGGAAATACACACACAAGCTGGATATTGTACTAGGAGACAGCCACACAAGCACAGTCTCCATGTTCCGTTGCTCCGTGCTCCATTTCCTCCTCGCAGTGGGGCACCACGCCTGCCGCGAGGACCCACAAGACAAGTAGCTCAACGTGAAACACGCGCTCGATGGTTTACATTAAAGTCACATTTTGTGAAACTGGCAAATTTGACTCTAACAAAATTCACATGTAGATGAAGTCGTTTAATGTTGTCACAGAGGTTTCTGCTCCGCTGAAATCCTGATTTTATCCCAGATTAACTTTGAATTTAAGACATTGTGAAGCTTGCAATATGGCTTAACTTCGCGTCTCTGGACCTAATTGGCTGCATAGAGGAGGCCCCCTGGAGGACGGCTGGTTGTACGCTGGGGACTCTCAGAACTTTACTGGAAGCCATTAAGGAAACAAGACATTTCCGACCGCAGGGAACTAGAAAAAAGACAGAAACTATGACAAAGGGAGAAAAAATGAGGCGCTTAGAGTTGTGAAGAACATGACTGTGCTGTGTGCGTTTGTTGTGTAGATTGGGGGGGGGGGTTGCCTCTTTGTCCGGGTCGCGTGCCAGCAGAGCTTCATCAACCTGTGACGTTTTTGATCTGCAAGACAGACCCGCAAACAGACGGTTCTACGCGTTACCATCCATCAGCCGTTTGTCGCGATCAGGTTTCAGAGTTGAACTTCACTTCGTCTGTCCCCTGTGGCAGTGGCTCTTCAAAAGCTCGGTGCTTTTCTGTGTACACAACGCTCTGGTGCGGAGTGAGGAGAAAACACGGCCGCAGTCTTCAGAGGAAGCCACAGGAACAGCTTCAATATGAAACTCACGGCCTGCGTGTCACTTTCAACTTCAGCTGGTGAAGCTGAAGGAAAGTCTTCATTATGGCTGAGGCATTATGGGAAGCGTGAGCTTGGGGATAGTGAGCAGCGGCTCCGTTGCATGGTGGTAGGATCACATGGAAGCAATTGGGTTGCCCTCCCTGGAATATTTATGTATCGGTGAATTATTCTAAGCATGTTCACTGTGTTTATTTCTACAGTAATGTCAGGCCGCATGTTAAAGCATGCAGCCAATCTGTCCACCCTGCAAGGGGTGGAATAAAAAACAAATCCAGCGTGCATCTATTGACAGTGCAGCACCAAACTGGACCCTTTCAGAGACCGTCCCATATCTAAACACCGTTAAAGACTCATAAAAGCTCAACATAATATTTAGATATCTGTCGTCTTATGCTGTTGTGAAGGAGCGGTACTAAGAGGAAGTTCCTTTCGTTTGTGGTATCCATTCCTATCACAACACACAAGCTCCAGTTTCCCATGGTTGTGTTTGTTGTACTGACTTGTGGCACCAGCGTTCCAACACACACAACGTGGACAAGGACGAAAGTCCTGCTGGAGCTGTTTAGCGTTGTTGGGCACAACACAATGAGAAGGGTTTTTTCAGCACAGCAGAGAAATAAGTTACAGCTGAGTCTATTGAATTATTTGTCTTAGTGATACGTTAAACATCAGCACTGATTAAACAGGGACAATGCACTGAGTTTGTTTTTCATACACTAATCATCTTAAAGGTATTTATTAGCATAAACATCTGTTCCTTTCCTTTCATTTATTTAAAATAAATATATATATACCATAACTATATCACTGTTGTGGTTTACGAGAGAGGAGGATATCAAAGGACAACTGCAGGACGCCATGAACATGAGAAAGCAAAAAGAGAAGGAGCCAGAGAAATAGATGTGTATGGGTGGAAGTGAGAGCATGAGAGAAGTCGAGATCCAGACAGGAAGACTCGACAGTGAGGGAGGAGAGAGAGGTGTGGAGCAACGGAGTGACGGAGGATTTCTTACATTCATTATGACACAGCCCCAACGTGACTCTGGACAAACCTGGCCTCAACCTGCAACACGTGACCTGCATCAAAGTGCATCTAGACGACGTCTGCGCTCGCCTGCATAGAAATGTGAGCGTGTGTGTGTGTGTGTGTGTGTGTGTGTGTGCGGGTTGGAGTTTAGTGACAGATTTACGAGCTCCACCAACCTGGAGGCTGGAGGTCACATGCTGAATGTGTTATACGCCTCAACCGTGTCACACACACACGCACACACCTCTGTCTTTGTGAGGACACTTAATGACACAATGCTTTAATTTAACAGTAACCATCACATTTGTCCAACAACCAACCCCTATCATAACGAAAACTAATCCTAAGCTTAGCTGTAGAAACCAGCTCTCAACCGTCGGGTGGCACTGGTCAGTCGCTCTACGGTGCCTCGTTGTGTTTCCTCTGTCACAACACGCAGTGACCTGCTGTCCACAGCCTGCTTCTCGGTGCGTACGTCAGACGTTAGCGTGCGTGTGGTGGGTTTAAGCGTGAGGTCTGATTAAGATGGAGGACAGGAGACATGATGGGTAAAGAAACATGTTCTGGATCAGACATGAAAGAACAAAGTCGGATCATGTTGCTCGGTATCATTAATATCTATCAGGAGCGATGTAAAGCGCAAAAACTGCCAGACGGAGAAGGATGAGAGGCTGAGAGGCCAGGAAGATAAAAAGGGGGAGACGTTTCTCAGGGTCGTGCTGTTGCCCTCTCCTACTTACTCCATTCATTCGTTACCTCCCCACTCTGCTGCTGTCACTTTTAGGACTACTTTTATCTCCTGTGGGGTGGTTTGGTTATGAAATCCAAAACCCCTGGGAGAGAGTCTACTTACTGCTCGTTATGCTCAGACTTTCAGATTGGTTTAAAGAATTTATGTGAAACTAAGTTAACTGACTCCCAATATGTCCATCTAGAGGACAGCAGCTTATAGGAGAATGTGCTGTGAAAGGCGCGTTAGTCAGCTGTGAGTCTAGAAATGGATCCGGCTGCCAGTGATCCTCTGTCTGGTATTCATCTCCACTCCTTTGTCATAAACAGGTGCTTTACGTTTGACCTGCTCCTCTGCCACTGTAATCACTGACAGACAGAACATTTAACTGGATCCTCTTAGCGCCTTCCCTGCCAAAGTCTGGCTTGTTTTTGCACTCATTAAAACAAGCGGAGTGAATTTGAGTTTGGAAGCGTTTCGATCTCTTGCTGTGGCTTAACTTTCAGCAAAATTGTTGCTGTTTTTTAGTAATGGTTTTACCAAAAGGTTTACTGAGGAGGGACGTGCTTTAGAAGCCATGTTGGATTTTGGGCGAGCGACTCGCCTTGGCCACAGTCAGGTGAATGCAGACAAAGCCTCCATTGTTTGAGAAGTCTAAATAGAGCCTTTCACTACAAACGTCCTCTGACGGATTTATGAGGCCAGACCCATCCTGTGAATTAAAATATGAAACATTTCAAAGCGGTGCTACCATTTGCAACAGATGGCAGAGACCCTAAATCACTTTTGGACTAACCACAAAATGTATTTCTTGTAGTGATGTATCGTTTTACCCACAACACCCGCTGATTTGGGAGTCCAGCCTCGTCCAAGAACCTGTCTGCTGGTCAGAGGGGCGTTGCGACCACAAGCGCTGTTCTTCCACTTGACCTGGCAGGCGTCTGCTGAGTCCACCCGGCTGTACTCATACTGTACATCAGGGTGGCTCTAAACCCACAGGGTGAAGGTGTCTGGTCTCTGTCTCGTTCCCTGGCTGAGAGCTTGTTGGCGTGTGCTTTGTCGGGAAATGAGGGGAAGTGAATTTGAACAGCAGCACCTGAGGCGGTTCTCAGATAGCCCGGCAGGACCTCAGCGCATGAGGCGAACCAAAGACACTGAAGGTGACACGACTGGGATCGCGGACAAGGAGTTAGATGAGCATGTGTTGAGTGGAATTCAGATGATGACTCGCGTACTGCTCTCTTTCAGCAGCTGTGATCGCCCCTCGTGTATGAATGGTAATACAGAGATGCGATTGGTAGACGGATGAGTGGCACATGCCTCTGTCCTGCCCTCCCAGCTGCGTTCACTTTCACCGCTGCAGACGAAGGCTATCGGACGCACAGGTTCAGCGCCGGTTGCAGCTGTTGCACAGCTTGCCTGGTTTGAGACGCGCATCCTCCTCATGCGCGCACAACTGTAAAAACACACAGTAGATGTCTCTAACGCCGTCTCACGCACATGATGGTATGTGTGCTGGTTACGTGAATGGAAGCTCGCAACAGGCTGAAACGCCGTTAAAGGCTCCACAGCCATTCCAGTCACGCTCTGACCCCAGGAGTCTGAGCGGCCGATTGGACCAAATATGGAACCCGCCAATCGCCAGTGATACCCGATCCCCTCCTATAAAGTTCACGCTGGGGCAAGTCTGCACCTGCTGCAAGGGCAGCGACAACACAACTCACAAGTGTGGACACACGACACCATCGCTCGTGGTTTATGTAACGTCACAGGGAGCGAGGGACATTTGTTGGCATCCCTCCTATGCCTGTGCCTCACCTGTGTAGTACAACAAACACGTCGCGGTCTTTGAAGACGCATGTGGTAACGCACTATGACAGGTTGTGAGTGATCTCAGGCCTCATTCGCGTCCCAACAGGCTGAAGCAGCTCCTCAGGTGACGTGACACCATGTCCTATAGTGTGACACAGAGAGATTTCTGTTTTGATGGTTTGAACCTTAAAGCAACGTGGACCTAGTTTTCTAGTTGTTTCATGCTCCCCCAGCGAAGAGCGTTGCCTTAGCAGTCTAACAGGTATTTACATGCCACATGTTTCACATAATAACATCACGTTCTCGTGTAGGCTGAGGTTGTTATTCCACATTAACGCTGATTCTCTGTCATTGATTCTCGAGCCACATGTATCAGATGGCAGTATGGGAGCGTTAAGCCAGCGTGGGTTAGCCGAGCAGGAGGCTTTGCAACGAGACGTAATAGCTACCAGACCCGAAACAATGCAGTGCTGGCACCCAGTCGTGCTACGGCTAAAATATGGAAATAAAGGTAATAGAAGCAAAGTGTTAGAGCACTGTAATGGTGGTGAGGTCAAAAAAGATGGAGGATGGAAGAAATTAGATCATATCCAAGCAAAGTCCTCACAATGGTCAAGCTGTAGAAACATCCATAAACAAAGCTGGAAACATGGAAGTGAATAATGCAGAACATGAGTAAACCAGGGAGACCTCGTTTGACCACACATACACGCTCACTTGTCCATTTATTTACCGCTTAGCTGAGAAGATAATGAATAAAAAATGACTTCAAAGCATGTACAGTACAGGCCTGCAGGGCCCTATCATAGATAACTATAACGTTTCCACGACTCTGTTCACCTGAATAAACTCATAACTGTGTAATCGGGCTGGACCACCTGCACCAGCTCCAATCATTTTAAACTTATTAGCCTGATCAGCTTCAGGTGTGAGAGGAGAGGAGACCAGAACAAGTTAGCGTAGATGGAGGAGAAGGGCATGAGGTGAGACACCTGTGAAGAAGAAGGGATTTTTGTGTTCAGCTTGCCCAGGAGAGAAGGCAGAGGTCGGAATTCTTTCCAGAAAAGCTGTCAGGGGCTAATGATGGAGGGATAGAAATTCACACCATGTTTCCTCAACCACGGGCCACACATTGTCTTCTGTTACAGCCGCACACGCGAATACTGCAGATCTCATTGAAAGTCGTGGTGATTAGTGAACTTTCCTCTTTATTCCCTTACACTCGAAGACCCACCCTCACTCCCTCCCTCCTCACCCGGCTCCTCGCCCTAACAGCTTCCAGAACGTCAAACGAGAACCACATTTTATGAATGAATAACGGACACAAAGATAAAAGGGCACTTTATCCTGTTACAGACCACCATTCGACATAGGCTGGCACTGGACGAAACCAACACTTCAGAATACCCTTGTCGAATTACCACTGCATGCAGAGAAGCCGCGTACATGCGTCACATCTGGTGCCTTCGTCACGTGGTGCTTTTAAAACCAGTGTTTGTGGATCATTAAGACACAGTTGTGCCGTGATGGGGTCGACTGAGATCCGACTGATCTACGAGCAAAAAGGAAATGTTCACCCTAACATAGCAGTGGTTTCCTCTTTCAAGGCTGTGTGTGTGTGTGTGTGTGTGTGTGTGTGTGTATACAGGTGCTGAGTTGCTCATTTGCATGCACCTGTGTTTGTGTGCTCAAAACCTCAGAAATACCAAAAATCCAGAGCATGTATTTAATGGAGCTGCCACCCACGTTTGAAGCCTGTTTGAAGAATGGGGGAAATCGTAGTTCTCCCATAGAGCATCAACACAAACTCAGTGACTGTGCGTGTGTGTGTGTGTGTGTGTGTGTGTGTGTGTGTGTGTGTGTGTGTGTGTGTGTGTGTTGAGCACGGTTTGTTTGTCAGCTCGTTTAAAGCATTGCCACGCAAAGGCCTTCTTTCCAATAAAAAGGATGCAATTATATTAACATGTGCTCATAATAAACTCCTAACACCCTAATTCTCAGCACTTTCTGCAGGAAGGACATCAATGAATCTCACATGATGAAATACAGCCAGTTAAGTCAGGAGAGTTTAATGTGTAAGGTGAAACGTACTTCGGTTGGATATTGTGGCCTGGTTTGAGCCTGAGGAGCAGCTGGCGTTGCCTGAAGACAAAGACTTTCTGGCGGCTGAACTCTGGCTTTTCTGGTGCACTGCGCTGTGACCCGCTGGTATCTGCTCGGCTGGTGCTGGCTGTGTTTTGCCAGGACTCTCTCTGTTTTGACTGCGTCTGTCTCTGTGTGTGAGGTGGATCTGTCTCTGCCGTCGCCTCTCATTAGCTGTGACGCGCGGTGTCTACCCGGGCAGCCTTTCAGCACCAGCCTGCCACTCACCTAAACCACCTGCTGCACATCACAACAGTGGACTTGACGCAGAACACCGGGGTGGCTGCTCCCACCAGCCAAAGCTCCACAAATGAGCTGCCGGACATTATAGCAAGCCAAAGAATGCAGGCAGTATGTTCTCACACACACAGGTTTACAGCAGGGTCAGTCATCCTCGACAGACAGTGTCAAGAGACTGTTCGTTATTCGCCCTTGCGTGGGCATGAAACGGGCGTCAGTTCTCTCACACAGATGTACTTCCAGCTTCTCACATGGACGACCTCTCACACGCAGCTCAGAGAAATGTGTGTGCAGTCACGCAACACTTGACGCCGTTAGTCAAACAGGAAGGTCGGGTTGGTACCGTGTTCTCAGCTTCCTATTTCCCAGTGGCAGATGGATGTTTGCATGAATAACACGGCGATGTTTCCTGTTTAGCATCTCACTCCGATCACATTTCAGCAGTGAGGGAGGTGAAGTGCAGTCCACTGGCAGAGAGCTGGCAACATGCACTTAATTAGTTCAGATGTGTACGTTCACACATTTCATGGATTACCCTCCTTTGAGATACTGAAGCGGTTCCTGAACTGGACTTTTGGTGGCCGTCGGTTCCTGCTTGGTGCCGGATCTTCGATCGCACCCACAGCGACAGCGAACCCTGCGTGAACCACTGGATGTCGTCGGCCCCGGGGGAAGCCAAGACGTGGGGCAGCTGGAGAATGAATCACCACCATGTGAATCACATCCGCTGTCTTCTTCTCCTTCTGTTGCTGTTTACATCCACAGCATGTGTCCCCCATTTTATTGGAACCAAAGTTGGAGAAGCACGGGGAAACGATGACGGATCAGGAGACAGTTTGGTTTCAGACGAGGAGGCCGAGCAGCTGTCCCCATCTGTGCGCAGACGAGGCGAATGGAAAAAGGGAAACCCTTCAAGAAGTCTTGTATCTCGGATCCGTAAACAGTTTCAATGATTTCAACTGACTGTCGACATCCCATTATTAGCAAATAAATCCCCTGCCATCGAATTTTATGTGCACTAAAACAACTCACTGGGTCATTTTAAACAAACGCTGTATGTTTATCGTGGTAATAATAATAGATCTTGAGAACAGAATTTAAATTATTCCTACAATTATGTAATGAAACACACTTCATAGTGAAACTGGGACTAGGTCTTAGTCTCTGAGTATAGAAACCATCCAAGTCTTTTATGTAAAGGATACCTGAGTGGAATCTGCAGGGATTTTTAAAGACGTGTGATTCCTAAGAGGGTGAGAGCGAGGACGTGCTATGGAGACACATCGCCTCCAGCTAACATGGAAGCAGGGACCTGACCTCCATTGCTTATTCTCTTCCTCCTTGCTTTCCCCCACCCTCACTTAAATTAAATTATCCCATGTGTAACAGCGGTGGAGTGGCTGAGGCAGAGCGTGTGGATCGATGGACGGATGTAAGACCTGTGCTCGTACACACGCAGTATCACATTTTGCTATTTTCATTTTGCTCTTAATTGCTCCCAGTTGTAGTTTGATAAAGAAAGGAGGGGGAGAGGCGAGTGGCGACCAAGCGGCCCTCCGCTTTGTTCTCTGGAAGGACTTTGTTTGCGAAAAAACGTCACAGTAGCTACATCAAGCCGAGCCGCGGCTATGAGAAACAGACGGAGCAGATGGAGGACGGAAGCGTACGTGTGTGTCTCTCGTCGAGCGGAGACCAAAGGTGGCGTAGATGCAGGGAGCTTTTTGAAATGGCTGCTCAGGAGGAAGAAAGAAAGCGAAAGAAGGAAGTTGTGTTTGTGTGCTTCTGTGTGCGTGGCTGTGCGTGTATGTCTGAGTGAAACACAGGACGACGTTGTCACGGCACCTACGGCTCAGTCCCCAGCTGCTCCTGAAACCTCTCCCAGTGGAAGCACAGGCCGCGTTATGGCCTTAAATACGCACAGCGACCATCTACAAGTTCAAGTGAAGTTCAATATGTGTTTGTATCCCTCACAGCTGATGGTGACTGTCTGGCAGAGGTCTGTGCTCAGGATGTAGTCTTCCTTCCAAACTGTAGGATTTGTGGTCTGTCTTTCTTATTTCTGCTGTTTTCAACACGTAACCCAGTCAAGGACGACCTTGATGTCCAGCATTTGTCCCCCCTCTCCTGCAGCCGCACTCACCTGCTTTCCTCCCATCTGTATAAAATATTGAATCCAGCCGCTCATCCTGGCCTGTTTCTTACCTGTTTTAATGTTAATGTCACTTGGCCTCTAAAAAGAGTGAAACCTGAGCCCGTGTCTGTTTTGTGCGTGCGTGTGTATTCCACTCGCAGGAAGTCCAGACCCACACTGAAGCTGTTGCATGTTGTTTGTTTGTGTCTGAGTAGGTGTGTGTGTGTTCACTGCTCTTCGTGTAACAGGAATCTACACACACACACACACACACACTCAGTGGTCTCCAGCTGCTGTTTTCCCCATTAATTCCTCTAGTCCATCCAGTCCCACATCCGCTTGTCATCGCCGCCTCAAACCTCGCAGCTCAGGACCAATCACTCTCCCACATTTCAGTCACTTTGACGCCCGCTCTTCCAACATTTGGCAACCAACTTGTCGACATGCTGACGGCAGCCTTTTATGTTTCAAATAAAGGTAGAGCAAGCAGAGACCCCGCTGACCCCTATCTTATAATGCAGACCAGCTTCATTTCTCCTCTGACCGTGTTATGTAAGGACTTTTTAAAGGATTGTGAAGTTATTCATCCATCCCCTCTGACTCCTTTTCACTGTCAGGTTGACGTGCGGCTCCTCCTTTTCTGTCCCGTCCTCTTTTGGTAACTCCAACCTCATCCCACCGCTCCCTTACACATTCCTCTCTCCACCCTTTTCAGTGTTAGTCCCCTCTACCCTAGAGAAGTGCCACAGCTCTGTCTGTCTGAGCAGAAGCCTCGGGCCCCAGCAGAACAGCTCCACGCTGTGGTTTATGGCCGTGGGGGCTGAGAGGAAGTTAGTCTGCAGGGCAATATGGAGACTATTAATATAAAGCTGGCATCTGTGTCTGAGATTTTAAGGTGTTAAATGATTAAAATTGTTCAAACATACATTTTAAATGAGGGCCAGTAGGTTCACAGCTGTACTTATTCCCCATTGTCACATTTTAGAGTTTCTTCTATATGAGCCAAAACTATTATTGGGAGCGAAACATGAGGAATAAAATCAGACAAAGGACAAAAAACATTAGCAGACTGTGGACCCGTGTACTCGTGTCCTTCATTTCCAAAGCCATTAACAGCTTGCCATGTATAAAGGAGGGAACGAGGGATGAAAGTGGGAGAGGTAGACATGAAGGGGAGGTGGAGGAGAATGATTGAGGTCTCTTTGAAAGGCTGGCAGAGTCAGGAAGTGATTAGCCTGCTACAATATCTCCAATAATGGCAACAGAAAAAAACCTTTCTGCAGCCACAACCGCTTAGCATCATGGACAGTGCCCAGTATGCTGAGAGCGGGAGGGTGGCGTTATCAGCAGGAGCAAGCAAAGGAGTAGTTATGCTGGCTGATGAGGCTTTTCATTTCTGGCAGGCAGCTGATTTTTGAAAACTTCAATATGTGCTGAAAAGACTGAGGCGCAACCTTCACAGCTTCTGCATGTGGGGAACTTGACTCAGCCACAGGCCCTGAGCTAAGTGGCAGGGATGAACGATCTTCCTGAACCTGAGCAGAAACCTCTGTGCTTGTCTGTGATCAGTTGCACCGTCATGTTAAACAATACCTCTGTAAAGTTGGCAGGCAGTGATTCATGATCGCGTAGCAGCATGTAGTGTGAGAAATGAGGCTGATCCTTCTGCAGGCCACATCATCCTCTGGTTCCTCTACAGCCCTCCTGCTATTTGTTTTACAACTTCAAGAGACTCTCCATCAACAGCAAGGAATCCCTTTACAGGAAAGATGCTGGTACCAGCTGCGTCAGTGCAGGGTCAGAGGAAGGACGTCCAGGCAGTGAGCAATGGGTCTCAGTTCATCCAGCCCGAAATAAAATAAAATAAAACAGTACATTTGACTACATGTTAAGAGATCTTTGTCTCATCTGAGTCACTGCTTACGTCACTGACAGATATTTTAGCTCCTCGCCAGCGCACACAGACGTGAAGCCAGGCTACGACCCCCAGCAGTGAAACCACAAACGATGCTCGATTCCTCTCTGCTCTAGTGATGATTTGGAGGATTTATTGCTCTGCCTGTGTGTTTTCACAGGGCCTCCAGGAAAGCGTGGCAGGATTGGACGACGAGGGGAAGCTGGTAAGTGACGCCTACCACCTGCTTTGTTTGTTTATTTCTTCTCTCTCCTCTTTTCTTTCTAATCGCTCCCACACTCACCGTCTTCCTGGGCGACTGAGCGAGTTGAGGGCGGGCGGAAGCAGTGGCCCGTGCGTCCGTCCAGGGCACGGTTGGCCCTTCTCCCTGTCCCTTCCTATTTGCAGTAGCATAGCTCTAAACTTGGCCATGTGGTTGCGCTAACTTTGCCCAGATGTCAGTCGTTCCCGGTGAGCGGTAGCAGCTGCACTAGTACAGGAATAATGAGATTCTCCTTTGCCAACATCTCTACCCACCAGTATTGTGCTGCTTTTTGTTTCCATCCCCACCCTCAAAAAAAAAACCTCACAGACGGACCGAATCAGCACCAAACTATAAGTGTACTTAGACAGAAGTTTGTCATGACACAAGGGATGTTCAACAACTGACTCAGACTAATTTAGCATGTTTTTTATTATCTGTGAACTAAAACCAAATTGTGGTGCGACAGTTTTACGTGATTTGATCAAAACCGGCAGCTCTAGTTCCTTTGCAGGATATGTGTCAGATGGGAACATTTCCAGTCTAGTAGTGATTCACTAGGGAGAGGCATGACTTAGATACAGATCATGAAGTGATCTGTGACGCTTCCTCGATCCCAAAATATGGTGTGTTATTATGTTTTCTTTTTAATAAATACAAGTTCTAAGACTCAGCTTCGCACATTTAAGGTCATGTTCACGGGATTAGTTGACAATAAGAAAAATATGCAGTAGGCTTTTCTTTTAAATGTTCTGACTGTCCAACCACCTCTCAAATAAAAACAGACCAGGGAAATCCCTCTGGGTCTGTTGGTTCCGTCAGACGATCAGCAGGACAAATATTTGATGATGTTTTTCATCCACTCGGTGTTTTGCAGGGGGATCATTATTATGAGAAGGCTCATAGTTTGGGTTTCATGTGAGACGACGCGCTCATTGGTTGCTCACTGTTTGTTATGGGACGGTCCGTATCAAACGGCCGGCGTGGTTCTGTTTAGGCTCTCCGTCTTCTTGTTTAGTTTTATGTCCCTCACATAACAGCCTGGGTTCGAGTGCGGGGGTAGGTAGCACATGTGTTCTGTTGATGACTCTGGGACGTCTTACTTCTTACAAGATGTTTTCCCGCTTCTCTGAGAAAAACACACACGAGTGGAGAAACGCAAACCTTCAGCTCTCCTCCGTGTGCTTCTGTCTCTCTTTCACATTTGGTGTCGCTTCTTTCTCATTAGTCTTCGCACACACCTGTCTCCACTTGGCTAAAGCAGATCTCACCGCTTACTCACTGTGCGTTTGCACAGTGTGCATTTGTTTGGCTGTCTGGCCCAGTCTGCCCTTGTTGCCACATCTAGACACAGCCCACCTTGATGGATTTGGGCTCATGCTCACACGAACCCCAACACCTTATATGTTTTTATATTCCCTCAAACCTTCTCCTCAACATTTCCCGCCTCAACATTCTGATCCTTTCTTTATTTGTGTTGTCGCCAAAACACTCTTTACATTGAAACAAACAACAAACTCCAAGCTTCACATAGACTCTGGTCACATTAGTTACTCTGTGTGTTTAAATAGTAACAATATACCACAATTACCCCCAGAGGAAGTCTGTTTTCAATCTCGCTTAGTTTATGTAGATGTTTAGTGTTGCATCGAGGGCTGATGGGCTGTGATGTGCAGGAACTGCAGTGGGGCATAGCTCTGTGCTGTGGCTTAGACCCTAATCGACTGTTAACAGTCACATAAATCGGGCATCGTGATTGGTTTGGAAACTCAGATCAGATAAACTCAAACCAATCGCTAATAGAAAATCCTTTAAAGTCGGAATTACACAGTCACTTTATGGGGGTTTGGTTGCTTTACTAGTGCACATTTAAGAGAATGGCTTTCATAAGAATATTCCATTAAAACCACGACCACTGGGAATGAGAGGTCTCCTTTGATCATTGCTGTTGTTTTTGGTTAAGCTAAGTATGAAACGCAGAATGTCCTTTTCACTGCTGAGGCTCAGCATCAGAGCATTTCAGTCAGATCTGAAAGAGCCTCAGAGAAATCTCCGACATCTTTTTTCATTCTTTAAAGGGACGCAGCGTTTGCCAGCACTTCCTGAACTTTCCCCCCTCTGTCCTCCATCTAATACACCCATATCTACTTAGGAAACAAAGACTTGACATGACTTCATAGGCTAATTTAAAACACGAGCCATTATCCAGAAGTCTGTTTATCATAATGGTTTCACCACAAACTCCATTGGCAGCAGCTCTAATGAGCTTGTTCTGTAACATATTTAGGTGGTTAATTACAGTCATCGTCTAACAAACCGCATTGCTTGTGCACGTTTTTGTCGCGTACCACTGTTTCAAGTATTTGATTGCTGTGCAAGCCATGAATCACGTCTGCTGAGTTCCATGTGACAGTGACAGCGAGAATCTGTTTTCTAAAATGTCTTCTCTCTCTTCTTTGTTGCAGGACCTCCTGTAAGTACAAGTTCTTTTCATCCAGGTAGTATGAGGATCGATTGAGGCGTTACACAATTACAATACAACTATTACTGAGCAACTATTACTATCTTTGTCTTTTCTCCCACCTCCGTAAAACACAGAAACACAAACACAGAGTCACACAGACCATGTCAGTAAACGTGGGTGTGGTTATCGCTCTGCTTGATCAGTCTGATCCAGAGTTATTGTCAATGACTGATGCCTTCAGGCTCAGAAGTTTTTTTAAGTGACCTGCCTGGGAAAAAAACATTTTTGACTATATTTATTTTAGTTCTTTGTGTGTTAAACGTATTTTTTTCCACTTTTGGTGTAATTTAGATTTACACCAGTGGGAACAGCTCATTTTAAAAATCCATGGTTTTAAAGAGTGTAAAGATTTAAGTGACCGTTAAACAAGGTAGAATTTCTTTTTTTTTTCATACCGTAAGGCTGGAATGGGATGGTGTGGTTACGTGAAATCACCTGCTCTTGGCAGCGTAACTACCTGTCAGCACATTGTCGACTGTATCAGATATAAACGTAGCAAATAGCACCAAGAAACAATATAAACGCCGTCATCTTTTTTACGTGTGTTTCTCTGGCCACACTAAATTTAGGACCGGCTCACTTTGGATATTGAACAAGGATTCAAATCTGATCCGAATCATAACTGTTTATTTATTCCAGTTTATTTTTGCTCCCTGTAGAATAAACTGTGTGTAGTAAATTTAAAGCCATAATAATTATAATAATGTTGTCATCATCACATCATCACATGTTGAGCATAATGAGCCATGTGCAGCAGATGTTTTTGTTTCTAACCTGTGTCGATGCTTCATGCTTCATCCCTAACCTCACCAGGGCAAAGCTGGACGGGATGGATACCCGGTAAATCTCATTTGTTATTTTTCCTGTGATTCTTCAGTTCCGTCATGTCTTTACTCTTCTATAACTTGCTCTTCTCTTTATTAGTTATCAGTTTCCTTTCCATGCTTTACTTGATGACGTTACCTTTACTCTTCACTCGCCGCCTGTTTTCTTGCCTCTTCCTGCGATCAGCAGCACTTGGTTTTCATCAGTGATATGTCCTGCCCCGTGACTGAGAAGTGACTCAAATACAAAGAGAGTTGTGTTTAAACACAAACAGGCACAGACGTCTCAGTGGTGTAAGATGAGATGAAAGTTTTTTTCCTCACCATTGGCAGTTTGAAACATTACACCTCAGTGACTAAAGGCAGAAAAGAAGTCAAACAAAACATCTTTAGTGCAGCAATAAAAATGAGAAAACATAAAGAGTTGTAAACATGCAGGCAGAAAGATATCATCAGTAAACATAAACCACAGCAGTTTAAGCCAATAAACGTGTTTACCAATGAAAATGTGAAACATTCATGCACACGACACACACCATGCCCTTTAGCTTGTAAATGGGTTTTAATAATGTTTGAATAATATAACTGCACACATCCAATAACTCCTGAATGCAAAGCAGATCGCTGACTTCTCCCAGTGAGTCAGACCACAGACCGTCCGTTTCCCCCTATTTCAAAGACGCAGCGGCCTCTAATGGCAACTTAGACTTTTACTCTGTGTAGCGGCTAAGACGCAACAGCTCATGGCTCTGTAGCTGATTTGTGGTTTAGCCGTCATCAAAATCTCATCAGCTAGTGCAGATACACCCTCATCACTCATGGCTTCAGAGTGGATTCGTCAGCGCTGCATGTCTGCAGAGTGGCACACACCACAGGAAGCATGAGCGTGTGCGGGGTGCGTGTCAGCGTGTCGCCCGCTGCCATCTGGTCGTCATGGTGACCGCCGGTGGTCGCCTGGGGTTCCACACCAGCTCGTAAGTCGCGTCCTTGCGTGTTTTCTCACCGGGGGAAGTTCATATCCCAGGGGTCTCTCTCCCAGTCAGATTCCCAGCCTGCCTGGCACTGCACAGCCCTCCTGACGGGAAATGCCTGCTGCTAATTACACACAGGTGGACGCAGCGCACAGAGACGTGTGTGTACGTTTGTGTTTGTTTGCCTGTGACTTTATTCGTCTTTGTCGCTGTCTGCATGAGAAATTCCAAAGATTCGGCGCGTTGCCTGTCGTCCACTTGATCAACAGATGTAACACACAAATCTGGATAATCGCCCTCAGTCTAGTTGGCTCCATGAAATCAATCATTATACCTGCATATACTATATACTTACATAGATGAAAGACATGAAAGCCTGTTATGTTCCGGCGTATGTGTGCAACAGTACGATGAAGCGAAGTTACTGTACAAGATTAATCATGCTGCCGATTAACATAGACAGAGCATCCTGTCAAACAGCGGAGCTTTAAAGGGCCACTCTTCCTGTTTGGTAGCACAGTTTGTGTATCTAGCTCCATGGACGCATGTGTGTGTGCTCTGCTTCCAACCACCCATAGATTATGTACATCAGTGTAACGAAGGCCAGAGCCAGAGCGTGTGATGTGCACTCGCACTAATAACGTCCTACACATGAGCTGATCACGTGGCCCCATCAGCACAAATGAGTCCAGTCAGTTTCCAGAGCGCCGAGCACCTCAAACGTGTGCCAGCGCCTTGTGCCAGAAAAATTTCACTCTTTATTTTTCCATTGTTAAAGCAAACCACTTGACTTCATCCCCCCTTTTTTCTTGACCTCTCTTACCCTTGTTATGTTTCTCTCACTTGCGCAAATTTCAAGCCTCAAAAGCCAGTTTGTAAATTTACACATTATCACATAATTCAACAGAACAAATAATTGCTCTGGGAAGGAATGATGGATGCCAGTGTGCATTAGACACATGTGTCTTGCAGGTTTTAAACGCATCAGACTGATACATGCAGCAGTCGACTTCCACCGAAGCGTCGGTAATACAGAAAACATCGTCGGTGTCATGTGGTTTGTGTGTATCTCGACCGTAGCGCTGCCATAAGTTATTGTGTTTGTTGATGTACGTTTTCGCTCCTCGTGCAACCCCGTCGCTCCTTCCCCTCATAAATCAAGGGCGGGAGGTTTAGACTTTCAGAAGAGAGCCTTCCCCCTGTCAAACAATCCGCGTCAGACGGACTGACAGAACAACAAATACCCACACGGACCCACTGGTTCGTATGCGCAGTCACCAACGCACAAAGCCACTAGCGTGTTTATATGAGTGCCAGGCTGTGACAGACAACGGACCTCACGCTGCACACAGGCCAAGGCCTCCATTGTTCAGCCTTCCTGGCTGCTCAAGGCAGATTAAAGCCAGAGAGTCACCCAACAACATGTCAGTAATTTAGTTTCAAACACACAGCGCTCTGGTATGCTTTATTGTACTCTTCACTTTTTGCTTTGTGCTTTTCAAAGCAGCAAAATGTCATGTATCACAAATTGTGCTCATGTAGCCCTGACATGCAGTTGAGTTTGGTCCCTGCAGCAACGTGAGACTTACGTAAACATGAAAGGAACAGAAAAACACTCAAAGCAGGTTTCACGGATCACTGCAAGGCACAAAAGATAGCGGAATCAAAGAAAGAAGGAAAGTAGAACCAGGAGCGAGGGAAGGCGTCTCTCACCCCGTCTTCTTAATTTTGACGTCACGTAATTACCCTCATTGAGCCTAATGTGTGACACATTCCCACGTGTGTTTTTAGCTGAGGTGTCTGCTCTGATGTACAGACACCTATTTTCACATTGCATCCTAAACACCCTAATGGCTAATTACCAGTCTGCACTATAGGGGGTACAATAAAGACAGTAAAGCAACACCTCACACTGTTAGCGTGGTATTTAGACACACACACACACACATTGTTAGCTGACACAGAGATGTGTTTAAGAGCCACCTAACTGGTGAGAACGAAAGAGATGATTGGTTTAATGCTGACAGATGCGGCAGAACAAGAAACCGGTGCTGACAACAAACACTAAGAAGCATCACACACTCCTGAAATGAATCTCTCGGTTTTTCTCTTGTAGCAGAGGAGAATTTATTTCTATTCCAGCTTTGCAGTCTGTTGTAGATTTATATAACAGCCTAAGCATCATGTAACAATGTAGCTATTTAAGAACAGAATGGCCACACATAAAAGTTACAACCTCTTGTCTCACTGCTGGATTGTTAGTTGAAATATGCTTCATAGTTCTTTTTTATTCTGTAATAAATACCAGTAAGGCCATATAGGTCATACTTAACGCTAAATGCAAACTGTCGGCCGCCAAATATTATATTTGAGGTTTTACTGCTGAGAGTTGACCCGTTGTATAAACACACATACGCCCCTTTGAAAAGGATGGACACATGCATGCAATATTACCTGTGGTTCACAGGTCACGGCGCGGCTTGTTAGCGACCGTAAATCAGTCCTTCTCTGCAGCAGCCGGTGACCTCGCGTACACACCTCGTCTCCTCATCCCGATGAGTCCTGATAAACGCTCCCAGACGCGCACATACACACGCAATACAGTGTGAAGCCACTGTGACATTTGTGGACCCATTTAAATTCTTACTCTCGCACGCGTGACATGATAAACACGGCGGGTGGCATTTAATGAAGTGATAAATCTGCAACCTGTCTGGTGCAGAACCCAACATCCAGAGTTATTTGCTTCGCCCCAGTTTTTGTCACCTACTGCTGTTTAAGTGGCATTTAATAAAAAAAAGGCATCTCCTCGCATTGTTTAAAAAGCCTTTTTCATTCAATGACCACTTAAGGGTTTGATGAGAGACTCAACGAGGGGCAGTTACTGATCACATGACCTGTTAACAAGAGGCTCCTCATATCTATTTCCATCCTTGTCTCCTCTCTGCTTCATCTCCTGTGTCTGCTCTCCATCCATCAAAGCAGGCAGCAATGACACTGCGGTAGGCTTTTACTGCAGGAACTGGGTCCTGATGGAACCCATGGGGCTGAGGAGAGCAGCCAGACGTATGTGAGCCATCTGAGGCTGGGGATGATGAGGATGATGACCATTTCCAGTCTGCTGGGCCGCGGGGACTATGAGGCATTGAGCAACCCACAACTCGAGGGACCCTGTAAAAACTGTTAGCTTAACATCGAGTGCGGTCGTTAAGCAGGAAGTCAACATTAGGCTTCACTACATACATCACGTTTAAGTGTTTCTGGAAGGCTCGAGCCAACTTTTCCCTCATGTTTAGTGGTGATCTAAAGGTTCGTGCCTTTGAACTGAGAGTCGCGGCGCAGAGGAGGTTCAACGACAGCTCGGCTGTTTCTAGAGAGGTAAACAAAGTGGAGAACTTCAACTGCTGTTTCAGCACTTGGTGAGGTTAGATGGGGACTTTAAACTGTCTGCTGGATTGTCTCATCACCGGAGGGAAACAAGGAGAGGATGTGTGGCCGATTAATGCAGCTGGAAATCCACCCACAGTTTGTTAAGATGGACACCAATCTCATAATTATCCTGGAAACGTCTTACACTTGCACACAAAAACCCACGTGAACATTTAAGTGAGGCAGGATGTACGTAGGGCAACTTTCTTCCTTTTTTTCTGCTTCTTATGCTAAACGTTCTTTCGTCGCAGCCGTCTCTCCTCTGTTGTTTACAAGCAAACCTTTCACTGTTTTTCCAGAACCACTGAGCTGTTTTTCCAAAAGCTGAGATCATTTACATTGTTTCCTGAGCGATGCAGAGACATGACCCAAACATTTTGAAAGACTAATATCTACTGTCCTTTTTACAAGAAGCGGTGACATTATCGTGGGCTTTCTTATTGTTTGTGTTCTTGATAGATAGGAAGATTTTTACGCCTCTCACATCGGTTGGGATAGAAGCTTTAGGGAAGTGTTCGCTTAGCTGGACTGGAAACCACCAACTTGGCTTTGTCTGATGATCAGAGAGTTTTTCATTTACACTGTTTAGACAGATAAAAACAAACTATTCAGGCAACACGGAGGTTCTGATGTAAATATGATTTAAATTTTACCACATGGGTGCCAGTCACCATTTTTGTTGCATGATGGTGCACAAACACTGTGGAAGACCCAGTGAGAGCTGATTCCTGCAGGAAGAAGTTTTATTTGTCAGTCACACTCGCTAATTAACTAACAGAAGCCTCGTTTTGTGGAATCAGTCTTTTCATCTACCTTTTGGCAAGATATTGAATAAATGAGTTTTGTAAAAGGAAATAAATGTGTGCTTTTCTCGTTTCTTTTCTGCCAACAGGGGCCACTGGGCTTGGATGGAAAACCCGTGAGTATGCTTTCACTCAAACACTAACAGCCCAGTGACTCAGTGACTTGAGTCTCATGTTAATCATCTGTTTTCTCTATCAGGGTTTACCAGGTCTTAAGGGAAGCCAGGTACACCGCAACACACCTTGTCATGTACTGATTTTCTGACAACACGTATCAGCTAACTATGAATCCAGGCGGGTGTCTGACCTGCCAGCCAGGTGATGGGTTGCTCTAGCTCATCAGTCATTTGTATAGTTCCTAAGGGAACGCAGCGAGTAAGTACGAATCCCACGCTCGCTGTCTCGTTTCTCGTTCCTCTTACTTTGTCCTTGGGCTCAAGGCTGAAATCCCCTCTGCACTTCCCCTCCGATTCCCCTCCATTGATGTTTGCTGGAACCCGGCTCGGTTCTCAGACACACCCAGGTGCAGCGTGGAAACAGGCGAAGCAGAGCGAATGGGTTACACACCAGCGAGAATAGAGTTTATAACTTTTAACAGAGGCTCCTTAAATACTCATTATTGTATCCTATGGCAACTCCTTCAGCTCTTCCCGCTGCCTGTTCTTCCTGATTAGAGACTGACTGAAACGTGAAGCCTGCACAGCTTAATGAGAAAGGTTTGATTAGCTCCTCCTCTAACGTCATTAAGCTTCAGTTTCCCACTAAAGGAGACAAGCTGGGTCTGTTCTTTAAACTGGACTCTCCCTCGTCACTGAGGATCGGCCGTAAAGCCACAGCAGGTCAAGGGTTGTTAGAGGGGGAATAAAGCAGAACAGTTGACTAACCCGCATGACACTCAAGTAAAGATCGGCGCTTCCAGACTGTGTACGCGTTTTTAAATTATTCAGAAATCTTTGGGAACTTTCATTGAAACTCACATTTAGCGGCACAGTCTGAGTTTGTGTTGGCCTCTACAACGCGTCAAAAGCAGCTGTCACGTGAATTAGACCTTCTTCCTCTGTGTCTCTTCTCCGTGAGGTGGAGCAGAAAGCAGTGAAGGAGATAAGCTGCTGCTGTCGACATGTGGCCGGTGACATTAACAAGCTGCTCATCCTCTTAAGCGCTGCATGGCTGAACACAATTAAAGCTCAGTCCAGACGGCGAAGACGTGAAGAAAAAAGGGGGAAGGAATCACGGATGGAGGACGGCGCAACTGAATAAAAGCAGGAGATGCAACGGGATGTGAACCAGTAGAGGGTTTAGAGAAAAGGTTTAACATAAGGGATGGCTGGGCTGTACGAGGTGAAGTCTGCTCACTGTTGTCACTTTGAGAGAGTCTGTGTCTGGGAACATTGCTGCTCCATCCTCTGTCACAGAGGGCCTGTTGTCAGCCTGCGGTTTGCGGCGCTGCCACATGTGGCATCCTTGTGCCAGTTGTCAGCAGTGGACAGGCTGAGACGGACGAGGACAAAGCGCCGCTAAACTGCTGGGGGTTAGGTCACGTGAGGGCCTGGCGTTCATAAGACACCGTCAAAGAGTCCGAACACAAAGTGTGACTGTGTTTCACATCGTGCGTCGCGTAGAAGGGCTCACAGGCTTGTTGTGAAACCCGTGTTTTTAGTTAGTGTCTCCAACATTCCTCCTCTCAAACATCAAGAGTCCCCCTCTGAGAGGGAGACTGATGGAAGAGCAACGACACACATTTCCCCTTCAGCTTTATCTCTCAGCACAACACTTTTCGTCTTCCAACGCCTAAAAGGCTTTCCCACAGCCAAGCTCCTGGCACACGGAGCTCTTATTGTGAAATGTGTTCAGACCAAAGTAAGTGGTGATTGAGCAGTCTCCACGGCACAACTGTATTAAGTGCTGCTGCTTTAGTGTTTGATTGAATGCTCCCCGCTCTAAGCTGAAGATGTATTGTGCTGTGATGGATGCTGCTTAGATGATACCTGATTTATCTTGACCAACTGTCTCTGATTATCTCCTACCTCCTACAGGGACCAGCTGGACCCAAGGGAGAAAAGGTATTCCTAACTATAGATTTTCCACAAGTCCGTGCTGTGTATAAGTGTATTTCTCACATTCATTTACAGACAGACCGCTTCAAACAGACATGACTGCAGGCACACGTACACACGCATCGTCACAGGTGTCCTCTCCGTTGCCCTCCCACATTCAGGTTTCACTGCACGGCCATCAAATGAGCTATAGCTTCACATGTCGTTATGTAGAAGCTCATATGTCTCCACACATTCTCACGTCAAGGCTCCAAAAGGGTTTACAGGCCTTCAGCGTGGCCCAATGATAGCCAGATGTTTTCCTGCTCTGTGAACCTCTGCCCAGCGCAAGATGTTAGCAACCGTACGGGCTGCGGGAACTGGCAGGGAAGGAACGCCCGCGTGCGCATGCGCCAACAGGCACCTTGTTGTCTGACTGTGCGCAGGTTTTGATGATAACGCAGTAAAAAAAGACTGCAGTAAAACGCAGCGTCTGAGCAGGATTGCGTCTAATGACAGATGATGCGGAGATTCGGAAAATCGGCTCCTTTCGTGTAATCATGCCAGTAGCTCTGCGAAGAGAGCGTGACCTCCAAATGCCCATCGGAGGAGCAGTGATCTCCAGCACGTGCGCTCCTTGTCGGACTTAGCTGACCGCATCCTGTCAGACGATTCCAGTTGTGGCATTTGAAATGATTTATCCAGTAAATGTCCACATCCTGAGCTTTTTCAGGAACGGATGACCTTCGAGTCTCTTCCTTCCCAAACCAAGTATTAATTTTTAGGTGTGGCTGTCTGTCACTGCTGCTCTGCTGTCTGTAGCCGTGTTCTGATGCATGACTGGTCCTGTGTGCTTATACAGTGGTAAAAGCTGCTGACAATGGTTATTTTCCTGTTTTTCTCTCAGGGTGACCAAGGTGACATAGGGCCAAGGGTAAGTCATGTTTTCGTTCTTTGCTCCATAAGGTTAAATGGGATGTTCTGTATGTTTTCGCAGGTATTTCTTCATTATAGCTGACCTGGCCAAAAGCAACATGGCTTTTAACTGTGCTGTTCTTTTCATTAATACAACAAGTTCCCGGTTAAACCTTTCATCCAGTTTCCGCCGCATCACACTGGGAGAACAGTGTGAACGTGGACAGAGGCCGACTGTGATCACAAGTTTTGTTCTGTGAACACACTTTTCAACACTTAAACCAAGTCTTTTTCAATTCAAAAGGAAAGTGTGTTTACACTGTGTGGCTTCCCCAGCAACTGCAGCAACAACACAGTGCAGGTCCTGTGATGAGGTTTGTGTTCCCCACATCTCCAAAGCCAGAGATGAGACATGATGATATTAGAAATGATGGAAATATTTAAAGCTCACCATCAAAACCCAACATCTGCCATCTTGTCCCGACCCAGCTATGTTTTGTTTTTTTATCATTTCTGGGTAACCTCATTCTGCATCTGGTCCATGTTGTCAGTGTTGTCTATTTATGTGATTTTATTCCACCCATCACCGAATCTCCATAATTATCTCCTGCTTGATTCAGCCCCCGGCTCTTGGTAAACAGCTTGGACTCTTTAAAAAACCCTTGAATGTAGAATTTATTTTTATCTCACGTCACTGAGGAGATGTGTTCCCAGTAAACCCAACGATCTAAAGTGTTTTCACATTCTCTAATAATGGTCAAATTGCACAAACATATTACAGCAATTATGATTAAAATCTGTGATGTGCATTTTGCTTTGATCAGTTAAATTATCGTAACAAGCCACTGATCAGTAAAAATTGAAACCATAAGACATGATCACAATTTCACATTTATTTTTGTTTGAGGATGGCTGTGAAGGTCCGTACATACGTTAGTCATCCACTGTCTTTATGTTCACCTGGCACAAGCTCAGGTAAAGAAGAATTGGTGGCTTCCAACATGGATTTGTATTCATTACTGCAGTTACTCATGCGTTGGCACCTGAGGGGTCAAAGGTCATGCACATCCACCAGCTTTGCAGCTTTTGACTTTTATTCTCTTAGATAATATTGCTTTGTGAAATTTGACTGATTTAGAGTCCTCTCAGATGTTTTGTCACAAATAGTGGAGCCAAAACTCATTTTCCTTGCAAAGGCAGACTCTGTCGTGGTGCCATCATCTGCTCCCTGGCAGCTGACGAATAGTCATTTCTCTAAGGGTCTCACTAAAACATTCATTCATTTATTTGCATAATACAATTAAGTTAGTAAAACTATGAACGTTGTATTTTCTCAGACAGATTAAATTAAACATCACAAATGTTATTGTAATTTAGAAATAGTCCCCAGAAAAAATGTGCTATAACTTAATAATAAAAATAAAACACAGATTTTTCTCTTAACAGACTTAAAACCCTTGTGCCACTACTTGTTGCTTCTCTTTATTATTTCAACATTTTTAGCATCCAAAAAATCAAAAAGATTTAGGATGATAATTAGAAGTAGATGTCCATCATAAATTGTCTCAGTTGGAACTTGACGATGCTGGAAGGAACTGAGAGGCTGTTGTTTTATTGCAGAGCACAAATGGACTATAGATTTGACAGCGCTGCCCAGTGGAACATTATTTATTATGCAGTTCAGAAACATTACATGAATTCCTGATTCCTGTCAAGGCATACGCCATTTGCTCTGTCCTTTCAGATTTTGAAGAGATAGTTTATGCAGGAATTAAATCTTTTGGCATATTGCATTACGTGCTTTTTTTTCCACGGGGTAAATATTGCAGTTGGATCAGGCTTCTGGATCTTTGATATCCTTGGATAAGCCTGCAGCCCAAAACCCTCAGAGTATCACTTAGAGACACAAGCTTGGTTCAAAACAAACCGTGCTGCTCCTAAAACTACTGTAGTTATGAATAAGGTTTGGCTCTGGCCTATGTTTTCATAGATATGGCTAGATAATTTAGCTAATGAAAACCTGTTGGTCGTTGAGTTTTTGAAATGTGACTTTTAACAGCTAAACTTTACAGATCCACAGAGGCTGAGCAGTGGAAGGTTTGATGCAGCATGAGCAGCATGTATCCTCAGTAACTCAGCCCTGATTTCCACATGGGCGCCGCTTCACCTCTGAACTCTACAACATGATAACAGAATTCATCTAAAAACAGGATATGGCCATGAATCTCTGTCAACCTGTGACTTCCTGTCAATCCATCATTTTCAGTGCTTTTGTCTGAATCAAAAACCCAGGAAAGCGCGTATCAAACACACTCACATAACAGGTATAAATATATAAATATTTGACTAATGCATTTTCCAACCCACTGTCCACACAGAGCAACTTGTCACTGCTTGGTTCGTCTCCAGCTACAGAGAAGGCCACGGTTAGACAGGGCTCCGAGGGTGAATGGCTGTTTGCCATGTATCATCCTGACTAAAGGACAACCCCACGAAGAAGCCTGTTCTCTTAGCAGACGCTTTAGGGAGCATGTATGTATGTGGTCTCCATGGAAGGAGCGGTGAATGAGTGAATGTGACAGTGGGGAAGGAGGAGTGTGTAGGCAAAGAGAGGAGGAAGGGAGGATCTGCGGTGTCAGGAAAAATAAACCTCAACTATCCAGCGCTCACCGCAGCCTGTTAAGAGAAACCTCATGAGCAGACTAGTATCTTCCCTGCTCTCCCGACTGTCCCCCCTGCTGTACATCCTCCTTCTTTCCTACACGTCTTCTTCCTCTCATCTCTGCATCCTTGCCAAGCAGTTGTGAAAGGAAGCTCAGAGCAATCATTGCGCTTAATGTCTGGCTGGAAAGAGTCCAGGCACCTTTATTTAGTTTGGTCTAAAATGGAAAGATGGGAAGACATTAAATGTAACTCACACAGTTTAATACATGTTTGAACATGAGATGAATATTATGTGAGGGTACAAAGAACAATTGTCGTGTTTCTCTATTTGCAGATGATGCATTTTTATACTTTGTAGAAATTGTGAATGCTTTTTGCCTACAGCAGTATGTTAAGCTGCTATTTTTCTGTTTGTTACTTTTGTCATCAGGGTCCTCCTAACTACAACACATATTCAAGTCTGCTCAGTAATCAGATTCTCACCGTTAAGGTTTGTCTCTTTAAGTGAACTGCTTCTTCATCCTCCCGGCTCTCGTCTGTCAGACTGCTCATCTGTCGCTGCACCTGCAGATGGAGGCTCCTCCGCAGCTTTCTCTTTTGACTCAGAAGCTAAAGTCTGATCCCGTTTTTCCTGCAGAAACTGTTTCCTTGCTTCCACTTTTCTGATTGTCTTGTTTCCTTTTCTCTTGTCTCTCTTATTTCATACTGCTCCCTGTCCCTTCTTCTTCTGATCCTTGCTGTGCCACTTGCATCTCAGATGGTCTTTCCTCGTTATGATCATGGTTTTCTCTCTGGAGAGCAGTCCAGCAGCTTTCAGAGGCGCTTTCTGAAGGTAGACCACAACTGAGGCATGTGCGCTTTTAATACTTTAACCAACCTTTTAATTAACCATGCATGTCCCTTTTCCTTTAGTCTGATTTCATGTTTGAACATATTCTTGTAGTCTCTGCATGTCCTGGCGTGTTGAATCTCAGCATGAATTATTTTGTGAAAATATTTGTCTTAAAATTTAATAGCAACCAAAACCTAAGAAAACATCTTGATGGTTGAGCCACACACATTTCAGAAAGACTCAGGAAACGTGTGCTTTTTATTAGACGTAATTGAAGATCTTGGTTGGTGACAGTTAAATTCGAGGCTTAGCTTAATAGAAACGTAACGATTATCAGTACTAAGAAGAGGTTTTAGGCTTTAGTAAAACCATTTTCATCAAAGGGCTGGCTATACCAAATGTCTTGCCGCATAAAAGCAAACCATAATGCACCACATGTCTGCAGAGATGAGAGGGTGCGGAGGAAGTGTCGCCATGTGACAGTAGTGAAAACACTGTCAGCGGTGAGCAAGACCTTTAGGCCATTAATGGTTTCTGTTTAGCATAAACACCAGCGTGGAAATCTTCAGAAAGGGACATGTTCCCAATTAGATGCAAATGCAATGATGAAAGGCCTTTTAATATGAGGTGACAGTTCGGTTGTTGTTTTATAAGCCATAAATAGAAAAGAAACTGAGATCATTTAACAGAACCTCTTGTTCTCAATTATGTGTGTATGCATTAGCCCTAGAACCTTTACAAGTTAGGCGTTTGAGACTTCGGCGGCTAAAGAGCATATTTCCTTCAGGGGGCTAAACGCTGCTCAAAACAGAGTGAATTTTGGATTTGTCCATATATTATATGTGACTCTGTATCTGATGCATGTGGACATAAGTTACTGTTATTATTAACTTACATAAATGTGTCAAGTAGTGAGATCATCCTTCACGTGTTTGAATTGTGGTTTGAATATTTGCTTTGTGTATATATCGCTACATTGTATTGTTGCTTTTTATTTTATCAGGGTGACCAGGGCCAGGCGGGACCTGCTGGTCCTCCCGGGCCCCCAGGTCCTCCTGGTCCACGAGGACCCCCCGGGAATACGGGCAAGGATGGGCCCCGAGGCCCTGCTGGAGAGCCGGTAAGAAAATCAGACGTCTCCTAAACAAAACAGAGCACCCATGCTCGCCCACGCAGTTCACTGCTGTTGCCATTCTGCTCCTTTATGCTTCAGTCATTTTTTCCTCACCCTCTTACCCAAGAACCACAAAGAATGCAGTGCTGTTAAACACCTCAGTCATCAGGAGCAGTGTTACTCCAATTGTGTGGAGCTCCCTGGATTGAACCACGCGGTGTGACGGATTGTAAATTGCAACGTTTCTGTGTGAATGTGCTCTATGTGCATTGATACACATGCATCCAGTGGGACAGGGTCCGTGCGGTAAATCACAGTAAACCCATATTCTCATTCTTCCGACTTTGCCAGTGAGCTGTGGCTTACCTAAAATATCCCAGAATAGCAACTCTACTCCTGGCCTCATCTGTTTTGTGTAATGGTGCGGCCACAAACTTCTCTAACACGCCCCCATTTTCCCACCAATGGTGTCGCCATGCACCCATGAAACAGATATGGCTCTGCAGGGAGTTCATGGGCAGTTTGCTGACCTCACCAAACAATAGTAGTGCTCCTCATCTGAGGCAGTTTAGGTTTCTCAGAATTGACTTTGTTCTCTTCAGAGTCTAGTTCGTATGAAGTGGTAGCGCCAAGCTGTGGTTATAGGTTGAAGGAGAGAGGAGACTGCAAAGGTAATTTTTGTTTATCCAAGTGAGGGAATTAATGATCTGTTACCCTCAACTGGAACCAAACAACAAAGAGAGTGAAGTGAAAAATGCTGGTTTCAGTCTGGATGAATTGAGACAAGCAGACTAAAAACAGACGAGTCCAAAAGAAGGGGCCTGTCCTGTAACCTACCCAATTGGAAATGTACTCTCCAAGCTGATTAAAGGCATTGCAAAACCCAAAACAGCAAAACAAAGCAGCGTCGCTCTAGAGCTGCTACATGTTGTGGGCAGATGTCTGAGTGTAGAGAGGGCAGAGCAGGAGAAAGTGAGCTTTAAACGTGAAGTGGAAGGCAGTAAAGCAATGACACTCTAACAGAGCTGTAAGTAGTTTGTGTGTAATGCATGACTGCGTGAAACTGCTCCTGTCAAGACGTTGTATATTAAGATATAATAATATGGGAAATTATATGAAATCATATGAAATTATATTTTATATGTCATTTGAGGATATTATTTAAAGTACATTATGTGTAATTTATGATATTTATCTACAATTAAACCTACTTCTCATCCACACCTTTGTGCAAATATCATAGAAATGATTTATAACAGTCATTTGTTTGACACTGCCAACGAGGAAAGATCAAACTATGGCAGCGTGCAGGCCGACAGAGGAGCCGATCAGACGTTAAGCAACGCTCTCAGCTGCACATTATTTTTAAATGTGAAGCCAGAGCAAAAGGTTAATAACCTCAGATTTATAATCTGCATTTATTACAGCACTTTCAGCGATCAAGTAAACACAGCTACTTGATCATCATCGTGTGTGTGAGACGCAGGGAGAGAGACGACTCTTGCACAAGCCCCTAATCGGTCTCTGCCGTGGATGACTTCATAGCAGTTGTTGCTCCAGGCACTTGTCCACCTTGTCTTCATGAACAGTCTGTACAGTACTGTGGGTCTGTTTACCTGAATAAACCAAATCTCTGAGAGACACGTACCAGGAAGTGCACACGGGCCGCTGTCTGCTCTGTGGACACGGACACCGCGTGTGAAAGGAGGGTTATGAATACTCATGGGCGTCAGATTAAAGGAAGACCACGAGCCTTAGATTATCAAAGGCTGTGGGAGGATGCTGGAGGGATGAAGAGCATTCTTGGTGTTTTAACGTTGGTGATCAGTGCTTGTGACTGGACCAGAAAATCTTATGGTTCGTGTTTGCGTGTTCATCAAGCCATTAGAGACCATCTACATGAGTCTCTCCACTCCCTTATTCTACGTGACCTTTTTAATTCATCAGCTTTCTGAGTTTTAGGACAAGGTCACGTGTTGTCAAGCGCTGCCATCTAGTGGTCGACGTGGTTTGACGCTTTACTTTCGGTTGTTGTAGTTTGGATGGTAACAGAGTCTCTCTGTCCTCCTCAGGGTTTTCCAGGCCGCGATGGCGTTGAGGTATGTTCAGTTCAGTTCAAGGACCACTTTGGAATAATTTTACTGTTCAAGCTATTTTGTTTATGGAAGTCTGTGGTTATGAGTGGTCATCTGTGGATATTTTGTGGATGTATACTTGTGGATGCTTTTGTAATCACTGTGTTATTTCTGTCTCAGGGACCACAGGGAATGCCTGGAAAGCCGGTGAGATGATTAATCCTTTTCTGTCACGTGGCCCTTAAACACTGCAGCAGTATTATACATGTACTACTTTTTAATGAGGAAATGTAACATGACTGGAAATTTCTGAAAGGGAGAAGATGGTGAACCTGGTCATCCAGGACCACAGGGTCCTCCAGGAGAAAAGGTATCCAGAAGCTCTACTCAACAGTCATGAGGTCTCTGTTTAAATTGTATATTTTCAAGCACTGACTTTTACTGCCTGTGAAATGACAAAGGGTGAAGCAGGAATGGGAGAAAAGGGAGAGAGAGGCACAGATGGGCTCCCAGGATTAAAGGTACAGGACATAGGCCACAGCCATTAATAACGTACGTATTAATAATTCTGTAATGTCGGAAAGGTTTTTACTGTAAAACTGCATGTGTGAATCATACAGGGGAACAAAGGGGAAGCGGGAGAGCAAGGACTACAGGGGCCCATGGTATGTGTCTCACTCACAGTTAACTGTCTGCCGTCATCTATTTGTTTTCTATTAAGGATCGCAGCTTATATACTTCATTCATTTTCTGTCTCAGGGTTATCCTGGTGAAAAAGGTGCCACGGGTTCGTCAGACATCATCGACTTCAATGGCAAGCTTCTGGATGCGTTTCAGGTGGGTGAGACGAGCGCAGGTAGTAATTACAAAGGCTAAACCCAGAAATGACTTTGCTTTGTCAGAAACACATCTGGATCTTGTCTTTTTGAAAGCTAAATATGTCGCCATTTCTCCCTGACAGGCCATCAGCACCATCAGCGTTTCGGTAATCTGTTGTTGCTGCATGGTTCTGAGGATATGATCAGTAACTAACACGTGTAATAATGCACAGGCTCGCAGAGGGTTGCATAAAATCCTACTTAATCCCACCTGCTCAAACAGTGGATCTGTGTGTTCTGCTAGACGTCTTCTATCCAGGGCTACAGACTTCAGGTGTATTGGATGTCGCTATAGAGGCCACATCTAAAGAGTCCTACAGAATATAGTAGCCTACCAAAGATCTCCTGTGTATCCATATGGGATTAAACCTGAGCAAATAAAATGCAGCTGGGTTGTTCCAGATACCATGTAGCTACAGGAGCATGCTTAACCCTGCAGAAAGATCAACTGCCTTTGTTCTGAGTTGTTTTTGTGCTATAACTGCAACGTGTTTGCCTGTTTTTGTATGTATTTAATATGTATCTGTGTTGTACCATATAACCCAGTTGTTGCCCAGACAGGATGTACCTTGTCTTGATTTCATATCCCCCCCTCTATACAAAAATCCACTATGTAACCTACTACTTGCTAATGACAGATCGCTATCTCTACAGCTGAGTGTGTATTTGATTAAATCGCCTGCTCCCTGGGACCAGATCTGAAATGGGCTCCAGCATGCAACACTTCAGACAGCAGCGTGAGATACTCAGAAAAGAGCTGGTGAAAATACAAACCTCAGATCTTATCAAAAGCCTCACGCTGACACGGATCGGCCGGCACCAGATCCCACGCACGGTCTCCACCTGAGTTATATCAATGGCGCGAGAAAAACTCCTCGGCGTGTTGTGATCATTTTACGAGTTTGTGGGAAAAAAATGAATTGGTTTCATCTGTGGTGGGTTTTTAGGTGATGGTAAATTTCACTTCAAGCCACGGTTGTTTGTCACTACCATTCGCCTGACAGCTAGTTAGTGCAATTTTTTAAAGATGGAAGATCTTGTATTTTTGTAAACATATTTGTAAACATCTGTTGTTTACAAAGACTTTATTGGAAGGCAAATCAAAAGCTGGACAACAAGAAAGAATCAGTACGTACACCTCTGGGAGCCAGCACGGTTTCCCCTCTTTATTACTTCAAGATGACCGAAGTCGACTTCAGAGCAAATAGTAACAAGTGTGACTTAAGGGACCTGCCACTCATCAGGCAGCACGCGATGAATGCAAGTTATTATATCATCAATCATAAGTGTTGCATAAAGTTATGTGAATGTTTTGTTTCTCCAGCTTTCCCCGACTGCATCCTAACAGTCAGCACAATAGAAATGCGTGTCAACCCACAGCCAGCACTGTTTTACAATGTTTGTAAGATCAAATTGCTTCAAGTTGGGTGTGACTTAAAGCAGTGAACCAAAAGAAGCATCAGCTTTGTTTTTGTCAGGGCAGCATTGTGAAATTCATCAGCTTTGTATGTTGGTTCTGATTTAGGGTTTTTATAGTATGGTGGTAAAAAAGAAAGCAAACAGCCACATGTTGTCTGAAGGAGGTGGACGTGTGCAGCTGTAATCACTTCTGTTACATTAACAGTTGATCACCCTGCTATTTGAATGTGAATGCAAATCTAGTAACAACCTCACAGACATTTTGTGGTCTCCGTCTCATCTACAGGAAGTTGTTTATCAGTTTTCTGGCCTTTCGGTTTGTTTGTTTGCTTGTTTGTCTTCTAACGTGCAGTTTTGCAGCATTTGAATTCTCTTACAGCTGTTTTTGATCAGAAAACACAGTGTAGCACAACATGCATCATTAAGTGACACAAAGCAAAGCAGTGAGACATTTGTTTGGAACATACATGACTCCATCGTGAACACAAGCAGCTAACGTTGCTCTACATCTCCTGGTGGTTTAGCTCTTGTTTGCTAGTGGAGTCATATTATCTACCTATAATCTACCTGTAATGTCCTGAAGACAGAATTATCTTTACTTCTCGTTTCCAACGCCCCCAACTGGATAAAACCTGTTACTACGACTTCAGATCAATTCAGTTGATTCCACACATAAAAATGTGCTGGATATAAAGTTAATTCCTGTTCCTCTGTCTGTCTCCAGGGTCCACCTGGACTTCCTGGGCCCCCAGGGCCTCCAGGGGAAAAGGTAAGGTTTAGATGTTAAAGGTGCTGAACCTAATTTAGTCCTGTGTTAACGCCAGTCACTGATATTTTTGCCTCCCTCCAGGGTGAGATGGGTTTACCTGGGCCAGCAGGACTCGATGGAGAAAAGGTACAGGCTGATTACATTGTCTGGCTTTACTTTTTCAGCCCTTCCTCGTTTTGTTGATATGAGAATTATTCTTAATTGTTTACCTCCAGGGACCCAAAGGTGACATGGGTGAGACAGGACCCCCAGGTGACAGAGGGGAGAAGGGAGAGGTGGGACTCTCTGGGCCTTCGGTGAGTAGTCACGGGACGATGGGTACGAACGGTGAAAACTAGCAGCTGACGGTTCATCTCACTCTCTGTGATCTAGGGTATGGACGGACACAAGGGAGACAAAGGCGACTGCAGACTGGACGACAACCTGGTCAGTGTCACACACAGGTTTTATTACAGTCATATAGTATCACCAGTGCAGACACATACAGGGCTGTAGCTTAAAGGACACCCACAGTGGTTTATATGTGTTTTGTGTGGTGATGGGATCTACACGACTCTGTCCTTTAACCAGTAAACTGTCCCTATTCTATACTTCAATTAGCTTCCTCCTTCCTTCCTTAATTTATGTCATTTTAATCATGCTCAGGTTCAAATGATTTCCCAACCGGGTCCACCTGGCCCGCCTGGCCCACCAGGAGTTCCTGGGTCTCCTGGATCTCCTGGATCCATGGTGAGTGCTTTTAGCTTAACGTTATTCTTCTCTGATATTGTTTTGTTTTTTTACACAATTTTGTCACATGCTTACGTCACTTAATGCATTTCAGGGGCTCCACGGGATGCCTGGCCCTAAGGTAAGACTCTACATGTGTGGGGCAGCCTGCGTACAGTCGAGACCATGACCATGTTGTTTAATCCTCAGTGTCGCTGTGTTTTAATGCAGGGTGAGCCTGGTGTCGGGGTAAAGGGAGAGAAGGGAGACGATGGTGCTCCTGGACTGAGGGTAAGTAACACTACTTATAATAAACTGTCAGATATGTGGATGGGATACACTGATGGCACTGTGCTGTTTCTACAGGGGCTAGACGGCCACCAGGGTCCTCCTGGGTCTGCAGGGTTGGTGGGTCTTCCAGGAGCAAAGGGAGAAAAAGTAAGAACATGAGCACATCCAGCAACATGTTTTCGTTACTGAGTGCATCTTAGAGTTTTGATTTACATGTGTGAATGTGTGTTCACAGGGCAGACCAGGGGAGCCTGGATTAGACGTGAGTTTCTCAGGGATTATAGTAAATGCCAAATTTTGAACATCCAGTGTCAGAGTGACTTCTTACCTGCTTGTGCGTCTGCATCCAGGGTTTCCCAGGGCTGATGGGAGATAAAGGCGACAGAGGGGAAAGAGGAGAGAAGGTTGGTACACAACACAGAAATAAATAAAATACACAAACAATGACTGATTTAGCTCCTTCATATTACTGCTTACGGCTGTTCATACACAACGCATTACTTACCTAAAGGCAACATGATACATGGCTGCTGCGTCTATGTCTGTCTATGTAGGGATTCTTCCTTAGAGAAATGAATGATGCAGTAACCACACTGCTATAATTAGTGACATCACGATAAGGTCTGATGAGTGAGTGTGTCTCCACGTGTCTAGGGCGACCGGGGAGCAGTGGGGAAGAGGGGCCTAAAGGGCCAGAAGGGAGAGCAGGGCCCTCCAGGCCTGGACCAGCCTTGTCCTGTGGTATGTCTCTCTCACACACTGATTGTCCTTTCACCTTTGACTCAGGGAAGATTTCCCTGATTTCTGCTCTGTCAATGTCTTTACCTTTCTTTGAGTTCCTTCCTCTGTGCTATGAATGTCTAACTGGCTCTTGCTGACAGGGTTGTGATGAGACTAAAGGTCAGTCCGTGGAGACAGGGCTCCCTTCCCTTGCGCCTCCTCCTCTTCCTCCTTCGGGCCCTGAGGCCCCCTGTCCTGTGGTACAGTATCTCTGTTTCCTCTCTCAGCTATTTTCTGATCAGGCGCCTTTTGCTTCCTTTCATTTTCTTTTCCTTTCATTTCTCTCAAATGCATGTTCTGACAGTCATCGCGTCATAATTCATGTAGGTGGAGCTAAGAGAGTTCATTTAACATACTATACAAACAATGGGTGGGAAACATTATCGGAAAAATATTTGCTTAGTGGTGAAAAGATTGATGTCATAGTATATGTGGGGTTACAACCTTCCCTGTGATCACTCCAGTTTTCTGGCTTTTCACCTTTCCTCTGTCTGCCTGTACCTGCAGGGACAGGATGGACTGCCCATAGCAGGCTGCTGGCACAAGGTGAGCGTTAAGAGGCGTTTGAATGTTTATTGTGAACTAATTACATTTGATTATGATCTTGTTATTTATAATGACATAATGACTTTGATTTAATACAGGGGCATTTTGTAAGTATGTGACGATTAAACAACTAAATTTTGAATATATGAAGTCAGTAGTTATTTGCAGAGGTGGTAAGTATCTAAGTACAATAAAGTCTCACTTGTTTCCCTTTTGGACCTGAATTTTCAGCAATAACAGATTCAGATGAATTAGTTTCTTAAAGTAAAGTGAATAATTCAACCTTATTCCTCTATAACTGACTCTGTGTACTTATGCCACCTCTGCCTACTTGTCTTGTTGATCCCAACAGTTGGTGTTTGTGTCCTACTAATAACCATCCCCTCGTTCTTCTTTTGCAGTGATGACTAACCTGCAGCATGGAATCTGTACATATTGATATGGTATATTTTGCAACTGAATACTATGACAAACAACCCAGTTTCTTTTTTCCCTTTTTTAAATAAAAACCTTTTATATAATATATTGAAATTTTGAAACAAAGACATTTTTGAGTCGACAGTATTATGTATTTTTTTTCAACTAGAGATCTGACGTGGAGTGTGACTGTGTTTTGAAGAGAAGAAACTGAACTGTCAGAGAGACTCTTACTTTGAAGCACAGAGGAGTGTTAGAGTCCCCACTAACACTAACAAAATCAGTCTTGCTGCTCTGCGTAACCATGAACGCTGTTTGGGAATGATGGTGTGCGCACTCACTGAGTCTCACAGGTGGATGGATGCTTGGATGGATGGACAGATCTCTTGGCAGGTGGAAAAGTGTGGATCAGTGCTCTCTTCTCCTCTCTGTTTCCTGAAAGGAGGACATGACAAGGCAGAAACTCAAACGCAAGCGTCTCTCTCAGCCTTGAAAGGGTCTGAGGCCAAGACATGTTGACCACAGGGAGCATGAGGGGCAGCCCGGCCTTTATGAAGCAACGCAAGCCATGTGATGCCTCAGTGTCATACTGAACACTCAGATCCTCAGTTATGGGGGCGAGAACACTGTGTTTCCACTTTCACCTAAGGCAGAAAGACAAATTTGTGGCTGCTGATGTTACGCAACAGCCTGATACCAGCCACTGACGTCACTGGCACATAAGGAAGGATTTACTGCGCGGATAAACAGAACTGTTGTGATGATCTCTTGTATAGTTCTTTTGTCAAGGTGTTTAACTAATGAAATGCATGATCATAACAAGGCACAGCGTTGTTTAGTATCCTGACAGCTGTGCTCACTCACTGAAACCTCAAAGACATAAATTCGTCTTCATTTGCAGTGTTCAGGATCAGTCTTTCCAACTGAACAAGCCACTCATAGTCAATGAGAGACCCTGCATTTGTTAATTATGTCCGGTATCATTTTGCATTCCTGTGCATTGACATTATTTGTGGAATAATTCAAGCCCAAATTTGAAGGAACCATTTACAGTATTGATGAGCAGCATTTCAACCATAGAGCTGATCAGCTCTGACATTATACTAGTTATGTTTGAGTTGCATTAACAAATGATTGCCACCCAGTTTTCCGAGTGACTGATCGATACCTTTTAATCACAGATAGCTCACGTGTAAAATGCTGTCGCCAGTTTCTCTGGGTTGCAGTGTAGTCTCCTGCTGCTGACTAAAATGTGTTTGTTTGATACTGAATCGACATTGACAACCCGGCTGATGGAATGAAATTTGGGGCAAACAAGCATCTTTTTTTCGGCAGGTTGTAACAAGTGAAATCAAGTATTAAACATTTTGTGTGTTTTCTTTCAGTGATGACATTGACTTTTATCGTGTGTTTGTCAGTCTTTGTAATGCAGTTTGTTTTCTCAGATGGAGTACGTTGTTGGTGCATGAATATGCAAATAATTGCATCAGAAAAGTAGAAAAGAGGAAAAATGAAATGAAAATTAATGGATTGCAATGTGGGGAGAAAGACATCTACACTGCAAACAAATGTATTATGCTATATTTTCTTAGATGACATCTGCATATTCTGCATTGATATTCATGGGATGGAGAGACATTGTGGCATTGAGGCAATGTCAATATCTGGGAAAAAATGCTCCTTAGATTTACAAAATACACATTTAGGTAGATAAACAGATATGACCGTTTTTTTTTTTTTGTTAGCTGAAATATGAACATTCACAATGTTTTGTTAAATGATTAGCATCAGTCACCATCAACATATACGTAGGCTACCAAACCTGTTCAACTCCTTATATTTTAAACCGTGTTAGTGTTGGCATTGTTTTAAACACAAAGCGAAAGGCAGCGTCTTCTAATGCATCTAATGGACGAACAAGTGTTCTTTGCTACTAAGTAAGATAAACTTGCTTAAAGGACAGTAGGAGGAAAACAAAACAGTGCACTGGTACTGATGACCTCCCTCTGAAATATATGCCCTGGTATCTTGCAGTAGTGATGACGTAGAGGACATATGTCTGCAGTAGTATTTTTGTACCAGTCTGACGATGTGTAACTCTGAACACTTTTATTTTTGAGATCTTTTTACATTGTACCTGCAAAATGCCAGTTTTGATTTATTGACATTGATGGGATGAAATGAACGTGGTCATTTTTCTACCTTGTGTTAAGTGTTTTAAAGGAATGATCAAAAGGTCGCACGCTGATCCCTCCTATACATTCTACTTGTGTATGAACCCAAAGTCACTCTGATAGGTTTATATGTTTACTGAAACCTACGTAAGAGATGCATATCACTGTATACAGCTTGTTCTTTCAGAATGATATGTTAGAAGCATCATAGTTTCATTACAAACCAAGCAGATCTTTGTGGTATTTTACTAGAAACTGATGGTTATCTGTCACTTAACATTATTGTATGTCCTTTTATTTCTTTTGCAGATTCTATCAGTTTCAGTTTTAAGACTTAACGCAGTCAGTAAATAGCACAGTGGCTGATACAGTTTGGCGTTTTAGAAAGTCATGTGTTGCAGGATTACAGTAGTAGTTCAGTAGGATGTGTTGTTTTTTGGTTGTAAAAGAATTAAGCTATTTTTGTAATTACTTAAGTTAGTATAACGTGAAATCTGGTAAACTTAACATGTAGACTGAAATAAACTCTCCAGTTTTATGGTTTTGTGTCCTAAAATTATTGTGGATCACTTATTTAACTCAACTAATCAAGCGATAGTATCTGTACTAGTGTGAACGGCGAGTCATGTGGTAGATACGGCTATATTTTATGCAACTAGCATACACAATCTACTGAGCCACATGCGTTTGTGGCTCAAACATCACTTTACAACTGAGTAATGAATGAACATACATACATTAATGAGAAAGATGCCAGAAGATGATTCTGATGCTTTCAGTGTGTTGCTGGATTAATTTAATGCTGATCTCTGCCCTTCCTGTAGAAAACTATAAATCGGAGCGGACACAAAATCAAAACACTAGCAGACACGTTCACATCTTGCCATCTACAGAGAGCAGTATCAGCATTTTCAGAGAGGCTACGAACATATTTTAAAGGTTGCTTTGGACCATGTTGACTTACGCATCTACCCAAAGGAAAATGCTAATGTTCTGCTAACTAAGCATGTGAATTGTGAACTTCATTTTACAAATGTATCTGACATTTTCACAAACCAGTCTCATGTGTCCTCCATTGTTACAGAGCAATGAGCTCATAGTTTCTAACACAATTAGATGAAGTTAAAACATGAGCCCGGAACCCTGGCAAATAAAATTAATGTCTGCTTGAACTGTTTACAACAACAACGCCGAATTCCGTGTTTTCAATTTTAAACAATATTTCATTATGATCTCTTTTAGTTTTGATCTTAAATTTGAGATTCAGCGTTTGTGACTGTGAAATAGGTTACACGTGTGTTTTAGTCATGATCATAGAGCACGTATCTTCATTATGTTTGAATAGAAGGGCTTTTATGATTAACTGCTGTCATGAAAATTATATAACAAAATATATATGTTACATTTAGCTAAAATGCACTTTACGTAATAGTTTAGGATGCTTTCAGCATAATTAAATGAGAAATCTGTCTCATCTGAACCTAAATCCCATCTGAGAATTCAAGGTCCACCAGTAAATCATTACAGTGTGACACTGAGCCTGAATTTTTTTTAAAAGCCAAGTCAAATAGTTGCTTTGTATATTGTGTGACAAGTCAGCATGTGTTGTTTGTGTCTTTGTTTAACATACATCTCAAAGATTTCAACTAAGAAATCTATACAACAAAATATATCCACATCTCTGGAGTCTCTCTTTTTTTGTGACGTGAAATTTGCCTGTTGTGATAAACAACTATCCAAAGAAAATACAGTTGTCAAACTTCCCGTCTTTAAATATATGTTGTAATAGGAATGTCTTGCTATAGTTTGTTCTTCTTTTTTTAACGTTATTCCGTAGTATCAATATTAGGAAGAGGAAAAAAGTTCATGAGTCCTAACGGGAAAAACGGAAATGCCACATGACACCGTTTAATCCACGCGGACTTCATGAAAGTCTCAATTCGTGGCTGGAGGCAGACGCGCGTTTAAAGAAAAGCCTGGGCGCAAAACTGAACACGTGAATTAACGTACGGTAGCATAGTCCACATGTCCCAGAATGCTCTGCGGCTTGTTCACCCCTCTTAGCTTTTGCATCCGGGTCTGAACTTCCTTTTCCTCTGTGCCCAGATGCAATGAGGATCTAGGTTTTTCCGGACCTCTGAAAAATCTCAATCCATCCTTGTAAAAGGCTGCACCGATTGTCGCCGAAATGACCGAGCAGATGACAGTGAGGGGGACCCTGAAGGGGCACAGTGGATGGGTCACCCAGATCGCTACTACGCCCCAGTATCCCGACATGATTCTGTCGGCGTCCCGAGGTGAGGTTCCCCCGCCGGCACAGCCAACATGGCTAGGGTAGCAAAAGTCAGATGGCTGGTCTACAGCTATAACGTAAGATTAAAAGTGATTCTGCTATGAGCGACATAGTAACATGTGTAAACAACCACGAAGGCGTTGTGTAGAAATTTCAGACTTCTACTGACTGTGGCTGCTCAGCTAGACAGTTAGCTAGCTAGCTAGCCGTGTAGCGTCATCTGGCAAGTGTCGAGGTAGCAACAGTCCATCTGTGGAGGAGCTGCCGCACACGCCACATGGACTGGGCTGTAGAAGTATGACTTTAAAAGCTGTCCTGTTTGGTTTTCAGACAAGTCTATCATCATGTGGAAGCTGACCCGTGATGAGACGAACTATGGCATCCCCCAGCGCTCTTTGAAGGGCCACTCTCACTTTGTAAGTGATGTTGTCATCTCCTCGGATGGACAGTTTGCCCTGTCTGGTGCCTGGGACGGGACCCTCCGCCTCTGGGATCTCACCACGTAAGGGGATTTCACTTCAGTAGTGGCTGAGGGTTTGTGGGTTTAGGTGAAAAGTTGCTTCCCCCATTAGACTGAAAGATAAAGTGTGTTTTACTGGAGCTGCACCTAAAAGTCAAGTAGTAAAATGATTAATCTGTGTGCATGCAGTCTGAGGACAGCGTTGCAATAAATGCCACACACTGATTATTCTAATGTAGAAAATGATGTGGTAGAAATGCTCATTGTCTTTGCCTGGCTTCACTGGTTTTGCTCATCTGAAATGATGTTCCTCACAGCGGTCTCACCACTCGCCAGTTCGTTGGACACACCAAGGACGTTTTGAGTGTGGCATTCTCTGCTGACAACCGCCAGATTGTGTCTGGCTCCCGGGACAAGACTATTAAGCTATGGAACACTCTTGGAGTCTGCAAGTACACGATCCAGGTTAGCTGCTGACATTCAACTCTGTCAGTTATAGTGCTAATCATAAAAGAAAGTATTGTCCCTTGTTACTCTATCAAAAACAGAAAATAATGAATCCTAGACTGTTTTGCCATACTTGAGATTTTGCTATCATCTGACTGTCCTCCTGCAGGATGAAGGCCATTCTGAGTGGGTGTCTTGTGTGCGCTTCTCTCCCAACAGCAGCAACCCCATCATTGTCTCCTGTGGCTGGGACAAGATGGTCAAGGTATGGTGCTGCACCTAATTTCAGCTGTTGTAGTTTACTTCGTTTTTTTTATAATGCAAACCAAATCCCAAGTGCTTGCCCAGTGATTAAGAAATTGCATGTATTACCTGACATGGGTGATGAGAATTTTCAATTCATGAGGGCAAAAACCCAATAACTTTATATGTTGGTGTCTTTACTCCAAAAGGTGTAAAGTTGTCTTGATCATCTTTGTTCTTAGGTGTGGAACTTGGCCAACTGCAAGCTGAAGACCAACCACATCGGCCACACTGGCTACCTGAACACAGTGACGGTTTCTCCAGATGGCTCTCTTTGTGCATCTGGTGGAAAGGTACAGTCTGAATCTTTTATTATAGACTGCCAGTAATAGCAATAGACTTTTGCTATTAGGTGTGAACTTCATAGAGGCATCAGGTTAAGTGGAGTTTGCAGGTTCTAACGATGATGGAAACTTTAGAAGTATCTGTTTTAACAGTGATGATAAAGAGGCTGTTTCTGAGTGGCACCTGCATTTGTAGTACAGACTTGTAATGTTTAAACTCCTGATTATTCCTGCTTGAATAATGACTTTGCTACCACTGAGGTTTATGAATATAACTGAATCTCACTTTGTTTTTGCTTTCAGGACGGCCAGGCCATGTTGTGGGACCTGAATGAGGGCAAGCACCTGTACACCCTGGATAGTGGTGATGTCATCAATGCTCTCTGCTTCAGTCCCAATCGTTATTGGCTGTGCGCTGCCACTGGCCCCAGCATCAAGATTTGGGTAAAAACTTCATCTTGAATCCATCATAAAGAGTAGATGACAATTAAAAATGATATTTCTAAGGGCAGTGATGGAATTTTTGTCTGTACTATTTGATGAAAAAGAGGCTGTTTCTGAGCCCTAGATAAGTTGGTTCATTATTAAATTCTTTTACTTATACTAATGTACACATGCTCATTAAGCCTGTCGTTTATCTTCACATAGGACCTGGAGGGCAAGATCATTGTGGATGAGCTGAGACAGGAAGTGATCAGCACAAACAGCAAGGCTGAACCCCCACAGTGTACTTCCCTGGCATGGTCTGCTGATGGACAGGTATAACATGCTTAGCTCTGTAGGACATTTCAGTGTTGACACCCAGCTATTCAGACAGTTGGTGTTTTACCCCCAGTGATTATATTCATTCACATTATTCCTCTGATTTCTACTGCTGATACTCCTGCAAATATGAGGGGCACTACAAAAGCTCATTTCAATATTATTGGGCAAACTGAAGGAACAAGTATGTAAATAGTTGGCATGTCTGTTTTCTTTCTTACAGACCTTGTTTGCTGGCTACACTGACAACCTGATCAGAGTGTGGCAGGTCACCATTGGAACTCGATAAGAACTTTGAAGCAACTTTGAATAAAAGACTTTGAAAAGAACAAAGTGTTTTGTCGTAGCTTTAGATGAAATTATCATAATTGTAATACTTACAATATGCAGGGTAATATAGGTAGGATTTACAAACATGGGTCATGCAAAAGAAATATCAAAACGAGTATTTCTTGGTGTAATGAGTCACTTTTGTTCGTTCGATCTTATAGTATAGAGACAGTAATAGTGTAATAGTTGATATTTAAAGGCGGTTTTAAAAAGTGGAGCTTTGGGGTCTTTGAACCAACTGGAACCTGTGGATAATTGTCCCACTTCGCTTGCCGTACATGGGTTTTGGTAACCTAGCAACGGGAACACGGACCTGAAAGTAAGGTGGTGACTGGGGCAGCGAGTAACCATTTGATAATGTTATATACATGAAAAGCTTTTAGTAGTACCACCTGCACATTGTTTGTAGTTTGAGTGTTACCCGCGTTTCTGCCCAGCAACATTAAACTGAACCAATCTATCGTGATTCGAAGATGAACCAAACTTCAAATGGTCGCATTTACGTGGAAAGAACTCTGGCTTTGATTAAACCAGACGCCATCGACAAAGCTGAGGAGATTGAGGACGTTATCTTAAAATCGGGCTTCATCATTCTGCAGGTGGGTTAACCTACAACGCTGACTATAAAACAAACACTGAAGTGTGGGACAGTGTAGTCAGGCCTAACTTGCCTGACGCAGGACGTACTGAGTCATGTCTGCTCTTATTATTAAAGTAAACTTATCTGCGCTGTATCAATAGGAGCGACATCCTTTTTCTCAAATGGTGTTTTGTTGGCTCAATTTTAACACAATGTACCACAAGATGGCGTCGACAATCATCGTCGTGGTCAATACGTATAACATACAATATCAAAGATAAAAAAATCTATTTACTGGAGTGTTGCTTTGGTTTTAGTTCTGTGAATTTGTGATTGTATTTCTTGTGCAATATAGTCTTAAATCCAGACAACGTATAGTTTTTCTTTCTGTGAAACTAATCTCTTGAAACTCTTGGAAGTTTGAGAGAAATAAATCCAGTCCACTACATTTGATCCAGCTATCTCTGCGTGTTTTACTAAAGTGCCCGATTTTCATCCCTGTGGCAGAAGCGGAGGCTGCAGCTAAGTCCAGAGCAATGCAGTGACTTCTATGCTGACCACTATGGCAAACTCTTCTTTCCCACCTTGACGGCCTTCATGTGCTCCGGCCCCATTGTTGCCCTGTCTCTGGCTCGTGAAAATGCTATTGACTACTGGAGGTCCATCATAGGACCTGTCAACAGCACTAAGGCCAAAGACACTCATCCAGAATGGTCAGTCTGTTCATTTTAAGGTGTTGATCCAGACTCTCCTTTTGTTGTTTGTTACTTTTGTAGTATGTTGTCTTTATATATATTTATGTATTGCCAAGATGAGGTCCATAATATATACAAGATATTTAGATTTATGTTAGTGCCGTAAATGCTTGTTTTGATGTTCTCACATATAAGAAATTACACTTTAAAATTTTGTCTGATTATAGTTCTGTGTTTCTCTTTTTCTCAGCTCTGTGTCTAAATTAACTTGCATAGGCTAGGGCATAGAATTATGATCATTTAGGTGCAAGACTCACTATCATTCGTTTGTTTTTATCAAAAGTAGAAAGTTAGAGTTTTATGTTCTAGAAAAGGATGTCGTTGTTTTTTATAAATGTACAGTTTTCCCCAGTCTTAGGGCAAAATATGGCACATCCGACCTGAAAAACGCTGTCCATGGCAGTGACTCATTTCATTCAGCTGTACGGGAGATCAAATTCATGTTTCCAAACTGTATGTAATATGTACACAGACACACACTATAAAAATGCTATACATATAGAATTGTAGTATCGGGCATACAATCTATACTGAACATTGTTATTCCCTGCAGCTGTAATCGAGCCCTTTCCCTCAAAAGAAGAAACTGAACAATACCTGAGCAGGTATGTCAACCCAACGCTACTACGTGGACTCACTGAGCTCTGCAAGACCAAGCCACAGAATCCATGTGTAAGTATACAATGCTGAATAGTTTGAGATGCACATGAACATGTTTTCTTCATTGGCCACTTTTACTGCTGTTAATATTAGGTGGCTGTTTTGTTGTTGACCTTAACCTTAGAACATCTGTATTTTTGTTTTCTGTAGATTTGGCTTGCTGAGTGGCTGATCAAAAACAGTCCAGACAAGCCTCAAATATGTGAAGGAGGCATTGTTGAAAAAACAGAATAACTGGAGAAACAAGAGTAGAATACATGTCAATGTAATTTCTTTTGCCAAATGTCTTCAATACTATGATAAAATAACTTTGAACAAATGTATTGAATTAAGGGTGTGACCAAAATTCTTATTAATGTTATTTTTTTCTCTAGTCACAAATACAATGTGGGTCATATATTAATCTCCATGTACAGTATTTCATTTAGTTTGCCTGTTCACTGCATTTGTCAGAACATGATAGAGATATGTTTATAGTGATGATTAAAACATCACAATGAAGATACCCAGAGAACTGTTAAAGATATAGTCAGATAGTTAAAGAATCGGTTGACCAGAACATAGCAGCATAGCATAATTGTCATAATGGTCCTGCTATACAACAGAAGATGGCCACACATTTGAAACATGTTGCTGAAAGCTATGATGAGACTGCACAGAACCCAACAAAATAATGCTTCATTAAAACCCAATATACTAATGTTTGTATGTATGTTACTGGTGTGTAAAGGGGTCAGACTTCTAGATTTAAATGCTTTATAAGCCCATAGGGAATCCAGGAAGGAAAGAACCACACGCTTTAAAGTATAGAATAGAATGCAATGTAGCATAATATTGGACTGGGCCATAGGGCAACAAACATTGATGATTCACATGAATAATAATGTTTGTTTACCGGTAATGAGCACTGAAAGGTGCAATGGTTACATTGTAGACATTATGTCGTTCAATTTTGCACAAACTTTCTCCACTTGCATGCATGTATATTTAGTCAGATTCTCTGAAGTGCAGTGCAAGGCTGTAAAGCCTGGAAATAAACCGGTGAAACCTTATTCTAAAAGACACCGCAGCAGCTGTAAGCCCGTCTTTAACTGTGCACAACTGAGCTGAACGACCACTGAACAAATCTACTCTCGCGAAACACAAGGTTTTCTGAGGTCCTTCCTGTGTACAGGGGCGTAAACATCTTCTGTGTGAAAAGAAGATGCCGCGCATGTAATTGGTCGGAGCTGTGATTGGCAGCAGTGTTCGTCCAATAAGGTGGCTTCTGCGCAAGAACGTCGTCTTTTTTCCCTGCTGGTTCTAAAAAAAAAACCAACCACGAGTTGTCGTCGTGTGGGAGAATCCATCTTGAAGAGAGCTCTCCGGTTGTGTGACCAGTAAGCCGGCTTTCCTACTTCTTTAGTCTTGCTTTATTTCAGTGTATTGTCACGTAAGTACTGCTGTTGGTGTGTTGCTTTTGGTATTTTTACAGTAGATGAAGGTTACGTAGCGGATCTGACTTGCAAATACAGGCCCACTGTGCCGCTAGCGCGGCCTCCGCATTACGTAACGAATGTGAGTCGCGCAGTGTAGGCTGGTTTATCGATGCGAGGCAGATGGTTACGCTTCTTCTAATCGGCGGCACAAACGCACTTTAGTTTCTGCCTTGTGTACGCAAGCTCTACTTGGCTGCATTTAAGGCCACTCGTTAGCAAACGCGACTTTCCATGAATGTATGGACCACGGTCGTGTTTGCCAAAATGGTGGGATATTCACGTATTGGCACCATGTAAATGGCGATGCATGCACGGCACAACAGATTATATAACCACCCGGGTTCGTCATTTGAATGTGTTTCTTTGGGCCTAGGTATAATAGTGCAACATGTCTGAGATAGAGCAGCAGTATATGGAAACATCAGAGAACGGCCACGAAGTCGACGATGATTTTAATGGAGCCGGCCTCACCGAGGAGGGGAACGATGACTGCGCTGTGGATGACAGCGGAGAGGGCGCGGGGCCCGACGACGACGAGAGCTCGCAGAACGGAGGGACGGAGGGCGGCCAGATCGACGCCAGCAAAGGCGAGGAGGATGCAGGGTGAGTTTGAAACCCGCGCAGCGTGCGTTTCGTCCGGCAGACGGCTGTCGGACTCCGCCGCCGAGCGTTTCCCGTGCTTCTTTGTTCAACCGGCCTTTGTTGGCGCCATGTGCAGAGCGGAGGGGGGATGGGCGCGCGAGCAGGGCTCACGTCTACCCTGTAGTGGCTCAGAGATCCTGCGTAGAAGCAGCGTAGGCTCAGGCCATTCAGCGGCTTTCGTTGCATTGTGTTCGTGCTGTAAATCATCCCTAGGCTACAGCAACTGTAGCATGTCTGCTCCGTCACTAGGTCAACAGATGTTCTGGAACAGTGTGTACAATTACACCCCCCAGCCCCCACAGACGTATAGCCACAGGACTGGAGCCGCTAATATTGACTGCTGTGCTAAACATGCACTTTCCACCTTTTTTTGATTAGGAAAATGTTCGTTGGTGGTCTCAGCTGGGACACGAGCAAGAAGGATCTCAAAGATTACTTTTCCAAATTTGGTGAAGTGACAGACTGTACCATAAAGATGGACCAGCAGACGGGCCGGTCAAGAGGCTTCGGCTTCATTCTTTTTAAAGATGCAGCCAGTGTAGACAAGGTGAGTGGGAAGACAGCTTTATTGAGATATGTTATGTTTACAGTATGGGACATATTCCAGTGTTATAATCCTTGTTTTACTTTTAGGTTCTTGAACAGAAGGAGCACAGGCTAGATGGCCGACAAATCGACCCAAAGAAGGCTATGGCCATGAAGAAGGATCCAGTCAAGAAAATCTTTGTTGGAGGTCTAAACCCTGACACCTCAAAGGAAGTGATTCAGGAGTACTTTGGAACGTTTGGAGAGGTATGTTGTTTGCTGGGCTTTATTGATGTGCTAAGGCAGTTAGTGATGATATTATTGGCGTCTTAAAATGTTTTTCTTCTGGTACAGATTGAGACCATTGAGCTTCCACAAGACCCAAAGACAGAAAAGAGGAGGGGATTTGTGTTCATCACGTACAAGGACGAGGCTCCTGTCAAGAAGGTTATGGAGAAGAAATACCATAATGTTGGTGGAAGCAAGGTAATACATTACCAATGTAGTTGAAGCAGTGAATAATGTACCATGTTGAATGCAACAATTTATGTGTTGCTCTCTTGGGATGTTCCAGTGTGAAATTAAAATAGCCCAACCCAAAGAGGTCTACCAGCAGCAGCAGTATGGTGCACGTGGATATGGAGGACGTGGCAGGGGTCGTGGAGGTAAGCATGGGTTTTGTTAGTCTTTCTTTCTACCTACACTTGACAATAGATTCAAGTAGCTGCCTGGCACGTGTCTGCTGGAGAGTCATAACAAACGCTTCACCTGTTGTTGCTAGGCCAGGGCCAGAACTGGAATCAAGGCTACAATAACTACTGGAACCAGGGATACAACCAGAACTATGGCTACGGACAGCAAGGCTATGGATATGGCGGCTATGGCAACTATGACTACTCTGCTGGTTATTACGGCTATGGGGGTGGCTACGATTACAGTAAGCGATAAGTGCCCCCGGGAACGCAAAAACTTTATTATCTTGGTCGTCCTCGTTGTACAGAAGAACTCAGTCCCTTTTTCTCTTGTCCTCCAGACCAGGGCAATACAAGCTATGGGAAAACTCCAAGACGTGGAGGCCACCAGAGTAGCTACAAGCCATACTGATCACACATAGTGCAGGTATGCATTTTGCATCATCCGTGGTAGTGTGAGAACATAGCTGTAACCATTAGTGCCTTTTTGAATTCCCGACAATCTCCATCTAAAAATTCATTTGCGCATTGAGGTGGGGTCAGGGTAAACCGTGCTGTGGGGTCTCTGGTCATTAAAGATGAATTCATTCCACTTGTTGGCCATCATCTTAAGACACTACTTGATCAATAAGGGTTGAGTTGGTGGTAGTTGAGAATTGGAGTAGGGACCGTTTCACCCCCCCCCCCCCCCTCCCCCCCAAAACCGTGTGTCTTTTCATTCACTGACCTGTCAGACTCATTCTACACCTGTCTGTCTTTGTGTAACTGCATGCCGTAATTGGTTTATTCTCAGTAATGTTAAGCACCATGTTTTTCTCTTAAGGTCTAAAGTAAATAAGAAAGAGATCCATGGTCTGACCACAGCGAACATGGGCTCTGGCTTTTCCTTTGGAGTTGGCAGAAATTTGGACTCATGCTCCATTTGTACAGATCAAGTGAGGAACTGGGGAAGCAAATGTCACTTTTCCACATTTTATTTTATATTGTTTTGTGTCATTTACATTTCCACTGATGGAAGTGTTATTTTTACTGTACTTTTTGGTACCTTTTTGAAACTAATGTATTGTATGGTTGTATTTTTACATGTCTACTGGATTTACAGACAAGCCGGAGAAGGAGCTTTTAAAGCTCTCAAATAAAACAATTTTGCTTTTTTTTTTTTCCTTTGGTGTTTCTAGATTTTTAGTTATTTCTCCCGTACTGAGTGTTGGATGCGAGTTGCATGGCTTCAGATGTGGGGTGAGGTAAATTAAGGGATTTAATGTAATCAAAGGGTTCATTGTAAACGTGTCAAGTGAATGTTTGCAGATGACCTAGTAGACGAGGACAACCAGCATCTTTTTTTTTTTTCTTCTTTTGGCTTTTAAAGAGTTTCTTCCCCCATCATGTCTACAATTTTAAGTGGCTTTACTAGTGTTATTCAACTGAACGCAAGCCTGTTAATGTAAGAGGGTACCCCCTCTCTCACTGGAAACTCATTCCTCTAGTGTCTTGAGCAAATTGGTAGAAATAAAATTTTGGTTTATATTACACATGGATCTTTTTGTTATTATTTGTAAAGTTAATGTTAAATGTTTTGTACTGTTAAATGGCTTGCTTGTTTTCGTCTTGAGTAATGTTAACATCTCTACGGATGCCTCTTTGAGAAGCTGTGGGGGAATACTTCACTACCTGCAGGATAACTGCCTGAGTCTTAATACCCACCCCACTAGCAATACTTGAGCATTATTGTGAATGTGTCCAGAAATTAAAGATAGTGGTCTGGTAAGTGGATATTAACCCTCGTGCAGCCTTCGACGATATCAAAAGGAAAACAAAAACCACACAAGGGTTGGATAAAACAGACAATAAATCACAACACACTTTATCTAGATGAACGGTTGGATGAACTTGTTCATCTGAAGACCAACACATGTTCATTGCTTGGATGTAACACCCACAAAGGCTGTTTTATCCAACCCTTGTGTGTGTTTTTCATCTTTGAGCGCCCCCTAGTTTACAGTGGGGTCTTTTTGACCCCTCGAAGGCTGCACAAGGGTTAAAACAATCGTGTGTAATGAGAACATGTTGCTGATCACTGTTGGGACAAATTATTTTTAATGCTGCTGTGGACAGATGAACATTGGGGATTAAAGTGGTTCATTAACATCATGATTTTTAAATTTATTCCAGTAGTGTCACATAGTCTCCCAGGTGGTTAGCAGTGTGCTGTAGCTGGTATCATTTAAATATAAAGTTCAGTCTGTAGGCCTTTCGTTTATAAAGCCTCCAGCTCTTCATTTTAGCAGTGATTCAGTTGAACACCTGGAGGGAAAGATTTATATTTTGCTGTTGAGCAAATACAGGCTACAAACCAATTTGAGCAGTCATCCCTAAATAGTCATTCACCATATGCATTCCTTACTTTGAGACTGCCTATGTTTAAGATGTGAATATTTTAACTTATAGAACAAAGGTGTTGTCCACCAGATGAAACATATTTTAAAAAGCAACAGTCGAACAATGGTCAGCGTTGAGTGGAAAACGGCAACATGTTCTGTCAAGTGACATGAATGAACCTGTTTGATCTACTGAACCTCAAGTACAGTCGTTCTACCTCTGAATTTTATGAATGTGACCATTTGACGATTTCTGATGCAATTAAAAGTTTTTCTACAGGTTTGAGAAACCTTAGATGTCTTCCTTGTCCAGTTTAAGGTCATTGGCTTCGATGTCTGTAAGAACAAGAAGGAAAATGTGTGAGGTTCTCTTCATATGAAAACTTCCACAGCATTCAGATTTATGCTTGTGTTGTAAGTGGGTACACATTCAGTGAACTGCTGCTGTGTTTGGGCAACTAACCTGTGAGGATGCGGTCAAAACATTGCACCACTAGTTCTGCATTCTCCATAGTGAAACACATAGGAGGTTTAAACTTCAATACATTGTCCCAGGGGCCATCTGTACTGGCACAGATTTGATCCTCTTCTTTCAGCCTGTAATAAGTGAAATGAGCACTAGATACGCCTTAAAAAATGCTACTATAAAATTCAGTGCTGACATACCTCTTCACCACTTGTGCAGCTGTTTTTGTGGCAGGAGACTTCTTCTCTCTGTCTGTAACCAGCTCAACCCCTAAAAACAATCCTACACCTCTAAGAAAAAGAAACCACTGTTTAGCTCTCCCTGCAATATTGACACATGGAACTAGTGTTGACATTTTATACAAGGGCTTCATAAACTACCATAACAATACTGAGAGGCACAGGTTTGTCATGTTTTTTTTAAAGAAATGAGATTACCTCACATCTACTGTGAGCATAACCTGTTACCTATAATAAGTACGTCTCAGAATTAGCCATTTATAGAGCCAATGATCTAATCTTTATATCTGTGTATATATATCTCTATATATGTGTGAAGATGGATTTTCATGTTATTTGGGAATGTTAAGAGGTATGAAAATGTATAAATGATGAATTTGATTTTTTTAGCTAAGCAATACAGAGCCGTATTTTTTTCAGGAGACATTTGATGTGCCGCAACATGAGATGCAAAGCTATAGATGATTGTATTGTTGCTAAAATTCATGGGAGCTTTCACGTTTCAGATTTCCTGTGACATGTGAATAGCAGCACATACTGTTAATGCTGTTACACTTGTGTTCTCTCACTCTCAAGTCAAAGTACATTCTGTAATGTATTACCAATTCTGACTTGACATATGCTACCATCAGTTTAAATTAGTCTTCCATACTGACTTAACCTTATTTGGAGTTTGAGTTAAATACATGCTTTTTGGGGTCCAGACATAATTAACATTCTTCTGTATTATGCTTTCCATGTTTTGGTAAGACATTTAAGGACATTAGTTATTAATGCATCTGTCTAACACACCTCGCTAGACAGATGTTAATAATGAGGTATAATTTACCAAGATAAGTAAAAACACATGTGGATCTACCAAGGGTGTGTAGGAACTTACATTTTAATAAATGGCGGTTGTAAATGAAATTCTTCTAATGGGTTTTCTGAACTCAAGCGCAGAATTTCTTTTTTCATCAGTGCATTCTTACCTGACATCACCAATTAATGGATGTCTTGTTTGCATCTTTGTGAGCAAATCTTTAAGATGTGCTCCCACCCGCATGGCATTTCCTCTTAGGTCCTCCTGCTCTATTACATCAAGGACTGCCAGACCAATTGCACATGAAACTGGATTCCCACCAAACTGTGAAGTTAAAAAAAAAAAAAGTCATCTTGGTACATTTAACAAGAGGTGGTTGAAATACATTATCCACATATGCCCTCATTTTAGAATTTTGGCCTTATAAGAGCTTCACTGACATAGTCTTACTAGTAAAACTTCAATGAAATATTGTTTCAATGTGAGCACAATGATTAAAATACTATAAGTAGGCCATTTCCATACACAAATCAATGGATTATTATACAGGCTAGACAGTCATCTTAAAAATGTCTAAAAGCACACTTGTGTTCATTCATTTTTTTTGCTTTATAGTCACCGTATTGAAGTACTCCACTGTGTTAGCTGTGAAAGCGCCGGCTATCTCTACAGTGGTTGCCACACACGCCACAGGGTGCCCATTGCCCATAGGTTTGCCCATTGTCACTATATCGGGACAGAAATCCTCTCCCTGCAGCTGGAATGCCCAGAAGTGACTTCCCACACGCCCGAAACCTGTCTGCACCTCATCTGCCACAAACACTCCACCAGCTGAGTGCACGTATCTGTGTGAGGATTATGAGAAATATGTACAATCTCATCACTGCTGTACATGAGTGAAAAGAGCATGAAAAAGAGAGTCAGTGCTCACTCTGCAACTTTAGATGAGTATCCCTGAGGTAAGATAATTTGCCCTCCAACACTTGGCAATGATTCAGCAAAAAAGGCAGATATCTATAAGAAAATAATGTAATGGTTGTGTACAGTTAATGTTTATTACTGTATTATTCTAATTCTTGATTTTGACAGATTTTATTTTGATTCCATGTAATAATGAAAGATTACCTTACGGCCTTTCTTGTGCACATCCTCTATTAGGTCCTTTACCGTATCAGCATATGCTTGGCCCGGGTCGGGGTGATCCTCTCCATATATGCCTCTGTAGACATCTGGTAGGGGTGCCTATGAGGATGAAACATCTTTCAGAGAGGCAGAACTCTACTGTTGGTCAGCAGTGTAAAAATGGCTGCATGCATTTACAAACCACATGAACCCATTCTTTTTGTCCTGCCAGTTTCCGGAACTTGTAAGGACTAATGTCGATGAGGGACACTAGATGCCCATGGTATGCACTAGTATAAAAAAACAGTTCATTGTGATTGGTAAACAAGTGTGTCATCAGACGGTGATGTGCTGCATTGGGTGGAAACACTTACTGGTCAAGCACTATGACATCCTCATGTTGAGTGTACTGCCGTGCCAAGCGCAGGGCAAGGTCATTGGCCTCTGAACTGCAGGGATAGAACATCGTAAAATCAGTGGCTTGGTCCTCCACAGTATTATTCTGTGAGGGCAGATTTGCAACAGACACCAACACTTACCCAGAGTTAACGAAGTAGAAGACGCACAGTTTATCGGGCAAGGTGGCAGCAAGGCGCTCTGCATACATTACTATGTTGTCATGAAGGAATCTTGTATTTGTGTTCAGGAGGTCCATTTGAGCCGCTGCAGCCTTTGTAATACTTGGATGACAATGGCCCACTGCAAAAGACAACAAGCGTGATTTATAGGCTCAATGTGAACTATACACTGCATCATAAATGCAATACTTTACCGTGGTGGACGTTACTAATGCAGTCCAGATAGCGCTTGTCATTTTCATCGAAGAGATACTGTCCTCTTGCTCTTATTATTTTTACAGGGTCATCTGAATAAAAGAGTCTACAAGACTGCCTGTAATCGAAGGAACGAAACTTTGTGCACAATGTTTTTTAGCTAGCGCCACGAAAACGAGACATTCGTCTAAAAGTTTCACATACCCAATTAATCTGTTTCTCATTGCGAGAGTTTCTTCTTTCTTGAGTCCCTGCGTCACCATGATCATCTGGGGCCTTCTGTGTGTGCCACCACCAATAAAGTCTAAAGACACGATAAAGGAAGACTAAAAGCAGTTTACAACCCACTTCTTTATGGAACTGTTAGCTGTCCGGTGCATGTGCTCACTGCGCATGCGTCAATTGTCGATTAATGTTAGTTTGACCATTTTCCTCAATTATAAAGATACTGTATTAACCTTGTTAAACTCTATTATACAATAAAACGCATTAACACGACACAGCTAAAAACTAAGAATTAAAAAAAGCCAGGGTCTTTCTGCTGCGGCTTTATTTGGAAGGACCCAACTATGGGGCTGTCATCGGGATAGAGGCGTGCGAAATAAGCTTGAAATATGAGACAAAGATTCAATGTGTGTATGGAACATAGAAATAAACCACACATTAGAGCTGTAGATTCTAGGTGCGCGTTGTGAAGGGTAACCTTATTGCGAGTTGGGAGGTAAGTGCGTTTGCTTGTCCTCTGTGTTGGTATCGCCCAAAGGCTATAAATTCTCCGCGAAACGGCTCTCCAAGCGTTGCGCTGTGTGCAGCTTCGGTTGCTAAGGAACCATCGAATGCAGGTAATACATCAGGACAGCTGTAGCATGCTAGCATGCAATGAGCCTGCGCAACCAAGCTAACGCTACAACTGTTTCAGTTCTACACTATCGACCCATGTTTTATGTTGTATTACCATCTATTTTCGTACAATAATCATGGTTACAGCCGGGTGCAATAAGACGTTATTACCAATGGCAAACTGTAAATATAAGCAAACTAATGCTAGTGACGTTAGTTGTGGCACTTGTTATCCTGACACCTACTGTAGCTAACACAACCGGCTAATAACCTGGTGCTCAAGGCGCTGCATCGTGCGCTCCGCTAGCTCGTTACATACTCGGCAGAATAGCTAAAGTTGCTATTTGCGTTAGCCAGAAAATCCTTCTCGTGTTAATGGATTTTACGTTGCAAATGACAACCAGTTCTCCCGATGTTCGCGAAGCCGGTAATACGTTAGATTTTGAATTAGATGACTTAATTGTTTTAGGCAACATTGAGAATGACCTGCTCAACACTGACTGAAACTTGTTTTTTAGTCTGCATGGGGAACATTTTTAAATCAGAACTACTTGATTAACCAAGAAGTAGCCAAATCTAACTTTGACGTCTTTGGAATAACGCGATACTATCACATATTAATTGGCAACTTTGAAGTTTGTAGGCCTGCCTCTAAAAGTGAAAGTTTTAAATATTCTGGTGTTCATGGCTGTGTTGTATTTCTGTCTAGTCTTATACGTGGTAGCTACCACGGGATGAGGTTTAGCCTGTGCTGGTGAAGTAGCCTGTCTTCTGGCATGTGGAACTAAGCTAACAAAGCAGCACCATGTTTGCCATAAGGAAGAAGGCCCAGCAGGCCACATCTGACTCCCAGCTACAAGTTTGGACAGTCTTTTTAGTGCAGGCATTAAATGCATGTGTATGTACATATATTTAAAGCAATAAACCATACAAAAGGGGGGTGAATTTAAATGCATTATGAGACACTGATGCACTTATATCTGCTCTGCTGTCAACATTAAATGAAAATTTTACATACTTAATTGTGTAGAGCAGTGTTATATTTTCATACAGGGGATAAAGTTTGCATATTTTTTATAGTTTCTATATATTTTGTGTATTGTCAATTTCTTAAACTTGCTGCAGTTCTGTACATGGGTCAGTGCATGATTAAATGTATATTTGTGAATGCAGTGACCATTATTTTAAAATTTAGCTCTGTGCCACTAGAACATAATAAAAATTATGATTGTAATGAATCTAACGTGCACTGGCTTGTGGTTCTGTGGTCACTGGGTACATAACTTAGTTCTGGTCTTGCCTTGGTAATGGAAGCCCATGAGACCTGGTCAGTGTTCTTTTGTCCTTCCAAAGATACTAAGGCATGCTTCCAACCCCTAGCCCCATTCATTTTTCACTCACTTCCCCCCATGCTTTTCCTTTTTGTCTCCCTCCCCCTTCCATTCTCTTCACTACTCTTTATTTCAGGTTCTTGGACCCTCCCAGCTTTGATTTCCATGCAATGATTCATAAGTCATAGGAGGGTTTTTAACTTGGGAACCACTTAATTTAATGTTTGCACACCCTGGAAAAAATGTTGACTGTGCATGATAGAATGTGACGTGTCTTTTAGTCTCCCCTCACATCCATGTGCTCTTTTATTCCTTATTGAACATGAACTTCTGTCTCTGCCTTTTATGTAATGAGGCAGCTAAGTCTAGTCTCATAGAAATATAAAACCAGCACATGTACCTATATGGAATAAAACAATTGTAGCACACTGAAAATTTTAGAGAAGTTTTCAAAAGTTAGAAATTAATAAGCTATACTAGAAAAGTGTGTTATCCTCAATGTGGAATACGTGTGATTAGATTCTTACAGGTCTCTTCTCACCTTTCCCTCTAGGTGGCATGAAGATAATGGTGGCATAGTAGGAAAGTTGGTCGAACTGGCTGGTTGAGGTGTAGAGGGGACACCAAAAACCACGCCAAGATTCTGACAAATACAATTTCCACTGCCCTTAATAAATCTGGTCTGTGCCTGTATTGTACCTACAATTATGGTGACGCTTATCACAGAGCAGCTCCGAAAACAGAGTTTGGAAGAACCCTGTCACAAGGCTTTCTCATTCAGTGTAAATGCGGTGAGTTGACTAAAGCTTAACTTTTAGACTGCAGATTTTCCCCGAATAACCCGGAATTCATTGAACTTTTTTTCTGTTACAGTCCTTGCCTGCAGTTGGCTCCAGTCCTACTGTCTCATGTAGTGCTTGTGGACCAACAAAAGGCAAGTTTATCAGATTGCATGCAGCATTTTCAAACCATAAGTGAAATGTTTCTTATATTTATCTTTTGGCACTTTTCAGAAAGCAGCTCAACTATACACCAATTGTCCAAAGCTAACTTTCTGCATGATTCCTGTGAACTTGAACACTTATGGCCCCGTTCCCACTCTGGACAACCTCTTCAAAGAACAGAGGTTTCCTTCACAGATGAGGCCCTCCAAAGCTCCCCTCCACCCCCACCTCCAAAACGTCATTGCCGGTCCCTTTCTGTTCCAGAGGACCTGTCTCAGTGCCGCACCAGCTGGCATCCTAGTGCATCTAAGGTTTGGATCCCTGTAAAACGTGGCTGCCAAAGTGGAGGGGTATCTAGTTCAGGCTCTGCAGCTAGCTCTTTGCCACCTTGTGGTCCAGGTTCATCCTTTACCTCTTTGTCTCTGCACTCATCTTCTAGTCCTACCTTCTTTAGCTTAGCACTATCTTCTGAATCCCCACTACCATGGAGCTTCCAATGGGACCTTTGTGACAGACTAAAAGGTGCCTGCTCTGCCACCTTTGCTACCCCTTCTTCCTGTTCCTCCTCACCAGCCCCCATGATTTCTCACTCGTTGTTGCAGCGACGTTTTTCCCTGTCACCTGTGCACATTCAGGATGCATCTGTGCTTCTGCCCCCACAACCCATTCCTGCCTCTGGTTCGTCATTTGGTTGTTCTGGCATAGAGCATCCAGCCCTGTCTCAATCTCCTACTTCAGTCTGCAGTACACCATCCTCTTCTAGGCGTGACCTCCACCCAGCGCTGCCACGGTGCCACTCTCAGCCCTGTGACATGCGCAAGCCTCGCTTGAAGAGACGCCATGATGCAGATGTTCTGCCCTGCTCCAGACCAGGGTTGGACTTTAGCAAGATGACACAGGTAAGAAAGTCTAATGGGTTGGTGGACACAAGAAATGGGCAGGTTTAGGTTTTTCCTTGTTTTGCTGAAATATACAAACATGATAAACAACTCTGTACACATTCAAAGGCTGGTAGTAAAAATGCACACCACTGCACAAAGTACTCTATTTTTGCTTAGATTGGTCTTCATTTAAAACAATAAATGATGATTAAGTAACAGAACTTAAAATCTCAAATTAAATAGCTGCTCCCGTGAACGTTCCTATGTTGCCAGTGTTTTGAATGCATTTGTACAAATGTCAACATGACATTCCTGGTGTTTCTTCTTTTGCAGATTGGTAATCGTGAGAGCCCAATGTGTGACACAGGAAGCTGCATAGTTTCCGTGTCTTACCAAGCAGAGCAGCACTCAACATTCTCCCCTGCAGATTTTCTGGGACGAGCTAGCATTGGGCCGTTAAGCGAAAGTGACGAAGAAGACGACGATGACGACGACGACGATGATGATGAAAGAAAAAGGAACATATTAGATGGAGGACAAAAGGTTATTTTTGAAAGGGACTGCACAGACCTTGACTTGAATCTCATTGAAGAAAACTGAACAGTTGGTCTTATTACTGCATTCCTAACAATGTTAAGCACACCTGTAAGCTTTGTGCGCTTCTCTTGGAGACTCCATGGGAACTGCTGCTCTTCTATGGCTCATGTCCAGATTTTATAATCAGAAACCCAGCAATTAGGAGCTCATATCAAATTACAATTTTGTCATTGTATCATTTGAGGTAGTTAACTCTTCAACAGACCACTGACCTGTCATGGTGCCTGCCTGTTCAAACCCCTATTGGGAAATGTGCATATTTGGCAAATACGTCATATTGATGAAAGTCTTATTTAACCCAAATTGTTGGTATACATCTTAATATTCTCTCAAGAGCGTTGCCATCTCATACTGTGTGCATGTATGGTGGCAATTCCTCCCCATAATAACTACAAAATTATTGAAGATTTAGTGTAATTTGCATAAACTTCATGAAGTTAGAATCTCAAATGTCCCTACAAATACTAAAATGGTGGTGATGGCTATGATTTGCAAAAGAAAATGTGGCGATACAAATCAAAATGGTTCCATCACCTCTAGTGCAAACACTACCACGCTGAAGATGACCTTATGGTCCATATTTATCCCAACAACTTCTCATCACCTATTTCAGAGGATTTATTTTTTTTCTGCTTACAGTTAAAGGTAAATGCTGGCATAGAATTCAGGCCACTGATTTAAAATAACAAGAACAACCATAGAGAATGAGTTTTTGGTCCATATATATTTTATCCAACTTCATTAGTTTCATTTAGGACTTGGTGGTGGTCATGGCTGTGTTTGCGCTGACTTGCGGCCAAAAACTGTATTGCTCGGTATGCAAAATGTAATATTCGATGATTTTTGCAGAAAGTTTTTTTAGCACCACCGGCTAAAAAAAGTTTTTTCCTTTTTCTTTTTTGCCTGCTCCTTGCAACCAGACTGCTTGTAGTATTTTCTCTCAAGTCATTTGAATACACATTGGAATCCAGTGGTTGGAGGTAAGCATTAGACGTTACTTCAGCAGTTACTGCTGTAGTCTAATTTAAACGTGAATGTATGTCAACTAGTAAAGCTGGGTTTGATGTTGCCTTGTGAAGGGCAAAATAATGAAGTAGCACAAACATAATAGTATATGGTTAAATGGTCTTTTCTTGGTTGAAAAGGACCTATTCCAGTATTTCACTGCAGTTCCTTAAATACCTCACAGCCTAAAAATGGCCTGCTTTTACTGCTCTTCTGCCAGTTTGTCTTGTTCTTTTGAAGCAGCAGTCAGTCAAAGTTACAATTTACTCATTGCTAAAACAATAGTCTGTATTATTAAAGTATACTTGTACTATATAATTTCTGTCCCCCCTTAAACTGACCATGCCTTAAGGTAATAGTACAGAGTTGTCCTCCTTTCACAGCCAGACATCCCTTTGTGGTAAATGAGATGATTTTGAACAGGTGACATATGCACTATAGCAATGAACTGAAACATTGTATGAATGCTAGAGCTGGACACCGTAGGGCATAATTTACTGTACAGGGAGTGGTGTAAGACATGGTGAGGATGGTACTAAGTCTGATGTTGGTGGCCTTAGAGAAATACGTTTTAATGTGTTTTCAGATGGAAATATTCTTGTTGCACAACCTATGTACAAATAAACTTTAATAGAGATTTTTTTCGAAAATAATGTCTACTCATTGTTTAAAAAAATATTTGAAATGCTACAAGTCCAGTCAGGAGCATTGGACATGGGGGTATCCCAACCCCTACTGGATTATTTTGGTATTGATCTGATGTCGCGTAAAAATTCACAATGTTTATTGATTTGTGATTATAAAAGTTATGTATGAACTCCGTTATGTTTTGTGTTTGAGGAGGGTTATAACCGTAACACTTTTAACTATCTGTAACCGGATCGACCACGTATCATTTGAAACGAACGAAGTTGTTCAATTTTTAGAAAATAATCCCGAGCAAAAAAGAAACAATTTTTTAAAGGTTTATTGCGATGACGGCGCCGCAGGCTGTTGCGTGGAGGAGCCCTGTGTGTGGTGTCGCATACTAAGATAGCCGTTCCGCCGTGGAAGGTGAGGGCGCTCCTCCCAGTCCACTGTTACTTTTCGCAAACAGTCGGACCCCCCCACCATCAAGCCACTTCCTCTTTTGTCTAATTTCATGGCGATCGGGAGAGAGGGAACAGCACCGACGCACGCACACTGTCTCAGCACTCTTGAAAGAGTTTTTTTGGGGTAAATAATTGACCGTTTTTGCAAAGTTTGATCACTGGATTTTAAAGTAGCGTTGCTTAAACCCACCCACGTGGACTATTTGCCTTTCACTGTAGAAATAATTTTATATGGTTCTGGGTCAGGTATTTCACATTGTAGCGCCACTCGCCGATAACAAATCGGACGAAATGGGCTCCCCCTCCGCTGCTTCTCTCCCACACGCTCAGCGGCACACTAGTTAACGGCTCTGCTAGCTAGCCTTAGCAATGCTACACACGTCTCGTATTTGTGGCTGTGGAAATGGTTTTGTCGTGACACACCCGCACGTTAGCGGCAACAAAATAACACAACTCAGCGTTTTATCGAGAGCCAGTAACTGATTGTAGTTCAATTAAAATGTTGGTCACTTAAAGTCATCAAATGTTTGTATTAGCTTGCCCACGTCAGCTAACTAGCTAGTTAGCTGGCGTGCTATGTGTTTAGTTAGCCTTAACTCAGGTTGCGATTCAGAACAAACACATTGATGTATGTGTCTCTTAAACGGAGATAAACCTCATAGTGTTTACGCCAGACGTGTAAGTATCTGCCATTCGTAGCAACTGCCCCGGTTGTTCTCGAAATAGTTAGCACCACCGGCTAACAACTTCACGCTAACGGTAACTTGGCAGTGCCTCTCACAGCTAAAGCATTATGTCCAACTTTAGCTACCTGATCAATAACATACCATCTCGAACTCACACGCAGTCTTAACTGGTGATGCTGATGTGCAACAGGGGGGGTTTGTGCAAGCTAAAGTAAAGTTGACCAAAGGTTTGACACATTGATAAGCGACTCGTAACATATTTATCATAGCAAACGATCAGATGTAAAAGTGAGGTGGTTGAGAAATTTCTAGTTTGCGGCCGTTCAAAACGGAACTAGCTAAACAATTGAAATACGTTGGTCCCCACACTACATTTGTATTTTGTGCTGTGTCTTGTGTAGTAGATCAGTGCGTTTTATCCCCTCGACAGGCCAGTTGAAGTGAAACAAACTGTGCGACACTGCCATCTCTAAAGCCAATGTACCTTTTCATTGTTTACAGTGTAAACTACGTTGTCAACCCGACTGGTACAACGACATTGTTCTCCGGGTGAGTGTGGGTCACTAGTTTAGACAGAGAACCAATATCAAGGCAGGTTTTGTTCCATTTATTTATTTATTTTCTTCACATAATTGGTGTTTACGCCCTTGGTTTTAGTTATGTTTGGAGTGGTCAGTGCTAATCTATCTGTGTTTAATGAATTCGCCTTTTTTCTCCCCCCTTCCTCACAGTTTTTCTTCTGAACATGACAATCAGTCATCATTGATGAACAATAAACAAGTACGTTATTCATGAAGCGTTTCACACATTTCTGTGCAGGTGAAACTAGGTGGACATTGTTAAGGGAGCTCCGTAGCACTTGGATCTGTTCTTCTGTCCCAGGTTCAGATTGCTTGGTCTATGGCTCTGATGGACAAGCACAAACAGGTGAAGCGGCAGAGACTTGACCGCATTTGCGAAGGTAAGATTTAATAAATACTTTCACACAAAGTATGAGTAGTAATTGTAGTGTTGTTTTTCTGTTATATTTAGTTACTGTTCATATAAAAAAAATTATGTTGATGTAATGAACTCAGGCGATAGTAAGATCTCTCCACATTTTTTTAAATTGTTTCTGGGTTATATGTTTTTTGAGTAATCTCCATTTTATGGTACATGGAAATCCTGATGTGTTTTTCCGCTGTATTTTTCATTTAAGGGTGCAATGTGGCCCAACTGGTTAAAATGCGTGGTATGCACGGAATGTACGTTACATTGATTTTCAGGCGCATATCTGCGTATAAAGTTGCGCGATTTTTTTCGACTTAGTTCTGAATGGGATTAGAGTGGAAGGTAGATGATGGAGATCAGTAAGGACGTTGGGCTAAAATGGAGGGAACAGCCTGCACTAGTCTCTGGAGACGGGGGAGAGGACAAGGTGAAGGGTCGTGGCCGCAGCTCCAGGGAAACGAGCCAGCTGTCTCTTTAAAAAACGACAACAGCCCAAACCGCCCCGGTCTTAGCCCCGGCCTTAGCCCCGGCTATGCTAATGAGGTTAGTGCTGGTTGGCTGGCCCTCAATGGGGCCGCGCGTGATTGGAGGCTGGGCGTGGGTGAGCGGCTGGGCGTGGATGACAGCTGGGATCCAGCCAGCCAAGAGCTCGCTGACAGAGAGGGAGGGAGAAAAGAGCTGTAGAGAGAGAGCGAGGCAGGAGAGGGAGGAAGACAGACTGACAGACTTCATAATGCAAGGTTAGGCCTGATCCTCGACTGTTTTCTGTTCTCGCTTGGTGCCTTTTTTTTTTTTCCTATTTCTGAAGTGTGTGGCGGGGTTTTGGGTGGGGTGCAGCTCGGCGCGCGTGTAATTTCCCTTTTCTGTTCACTGCTTACTGGTGTTGTCGTAGCCGTTGAGAAGGAACTGAACCGAGTGTGTGTGTGTGTCTGTGTTTAGCTGCGTCTGGGTGGAGTAGCGCCGCTGCATTATCATCGTTCCCTGCCCCTCCCCCCTCACCTCTTATTCCTCCAACTGCGGCCAGAGGGAGAAAAAAAGGAGGAGGGAGTGAGGGGAAAGAAAGGGAGAGGGCGAATGAATGAATCACTGAATGAATTGTATTGTGTGTGCAGCCATGCTTGTTCTTCGTAGGCCTTGGGTATGCTAGCGTCCTTTGCTCAAATGGCTCCGTGTGGAAGGTCTACATGTGCATTTCCAGAGCAGCATTCTCCCATTGGGTCTTTGTGATCAGCCCGTTTGGGCTTTTCTACTGGCGAACAGAGGCTTTGTGCTTTAAACACGTTGCACTAGGCCCGTTAGCATTTTTGTGCCATCTGCTATGAATGTGACTCACGCTGCTAAATGGAGTGTAGTACATTGTACAGTTTAAAGGGCTCCCAGGCTGTAGCCTTTTCTGTGTGTGTTTGTATGTGTGCATTCATGCAGACTTCAGAGGAAGAGTTCACAAATATTTGTCTTTCTACATTTGGCTACTAGCTCCCTTCCCTTTCCCTCCTCTGCAGTCTCACTATTACCTTCTGCCCTGTGTCCAAGTAAATGTTCCAGCTGGACGTACTCCCCCACCCCAGGAGATGTACACACACCTGTCATGCAGCAGGGACGAGACATTCAGCACTGGTGTATCTGTGGAGTCATGTCATGCTTCAAGCTGCTGAAACAGAAAGGGGCGTGAGAAAAGCAATACTGGGAAAACGCCAATAATTAAATATGCTTTAACCTTACTTTCCCCTAGTTTACACTAATGGGAAGTGAAAGATATAGATGTGATATGTATCTATGGCATTGATATGACAGCATTTCCTTTGTTTCTGAGAAGTGACGCTGGTGCCCCCCGTTTACCACAGAGGTGTGCACATTTTTAAGAATGGGTGAAAAATTGGAGACCCTCTTCCAGACAGGAAAATTTAGGTCATGACTCCTACCCCTCTTGAATCCCCACCACCTCCTTTCTGAGACCCCACAGTTTTCTCCACCCTTCCCCCAGTTGCCAGACCCCGCCCCTTCTCCTTTCCGCCCCAGCCCCCTCATTTCTGCTTGTGCACTGCTCATACAGTAGCCAGATCAAGTTCCCAGGATTATCACTTTTTCAGAAGTGCTCTGCTTTTCTGGGCAGAGTCTAAGGAAATGTCTCTGTGAAACTATGACATTTCTGAACCGGGTGTCACTCACTGCCAAATGAGGTTTTGAATGATATCAGTGCATTCTCACAAATGTAGTCGTATATTTCTTTTGTAGGCATAGAACAATAATTTAATTCCTGGGAATATGCGCATCCTCTTGGTCGGATGCTGGTGGATGTATATGCTCTAGAAAAAGGGGCAGAAAAGTCTGAGTTATCTATTAAGAGTGTTTGAGTCAATCGAACCTGAGCCACGAGTGCAGGGGAAGTCTGTAAGTGTGTGATGACTTGCAAACTAACTTCTAACCTGACTTGTTCTTCAATACAAGCGGGTAGTAGTTATATATAACAAAGTCAGCAGTAAGCTCTGACACTTTAGTATGATTGACATGAAAATGTAATTTAAAAATAAATTGCTTTTGCCTTTGTGACTTTATATATGTACATCATACCTGACATTTTTATGAAATATTTTTCAGATTTCTTTTGGTGATGGTCTTTTATTTACTGTTCATAAGCAACTGTCAGCAAGGTATTTTTTTCCTTACGACTTCAGGTATCCGACCCCCAATCCTAAACGGGCCCATGCATCCTCGGCCGCTGGTGGCCCTGCTGGATGGGCGTGACTGTACTGTGGAAATGCCCATCCTAAAAGATGTGGCCACAGTGGCCTTTTGCGATGCCCAGTCCACACAAGAGATTCATGAGAAGGTAGGGAAGGCAACCCTCAAACTCACTATATTCTATTAATTATAATCACAGTCCATGAGGAAGAAACACTGTAAATTAAATGCATGGTTTTGTACATAATGCCATTATGTTACAAATGTTAGTGTGGGATAATGTGACTAAATATTCAGTGAATTTATATCATCTGCTAGGTGCTAAATGAGGCAGTGGCCGCCCTGCTGTATCACACCATCACTCTGTCCAGAGATGACTTGGAAAAGTTCAAAGGCCTTCGTGTAATTGTTAGGATTGGCTCAGGCTTTGACAATGTTGATGTCAAAGCAGCTGCTGAGCTCGGTAAGCTGGCCTGGAACATCAGACTATATTTAATGGAAGGTTTTAATGATTTTTGTCTACGATGCTCGTCTTAATTTTTGTTTCACTATCAATGCAGGTATTGCTGTTTGTAACGTGCCGGCAGCCTCTGTGGAAGAGACAGCAGACACTTCATTATGTCTGATCCTCAACTTATACAGACGAGTCACATGGATGCACCAAGCCCTCAGGGAGGGAACCCGAGCGTCTAGTGTGGAGCAGATTAGGGAGGTGGCTGGTGGTGCTGCTCGCATTCGTGGCGAGACACTGGGCATTATTGGCCTGGGTGAGTGAGCCTGGACAGGACTGTCTAGATTTGTTGAGCCTGAAGCGTGCTTTCAGGGAGGAACCACACAAAACTCTTCTCATCTTTCTTGCTCTGAGAGACCATTCTGCAGAAGCGAACAGGAGGTTATTGTAGAAGAAGATAGACAGTTCTGTTTTGATACTTTAAACGCAAATGTCATTCACCATATGGGATTGTTGGTGTGATTTTACGTATGCTGCGAGGCAGCTGGTTGGGTTTGAATATGTTCTGACCAACGAGCCAAAAAGCAGCTAGCAGAGATTCAAAGCTTCATTGATGTAATTATGAATGTTTACAACTACTGACAGGGTTTTGCACCAAATCTTCACAGGAAGCGTAAAGCTTCAGATGACATTGTATCATACATGGCTACATATTCCAGCAGAACCTGTAATCTCTAGGTTAGTCTTGGTTATAATTGAACTCAATTAGCTGAAATGCGTTGATGGATCAGTTTAATCCAAGGTGCTGATCACTGACACAATATGCTCTGGGGCCCATTTGATATTTTTCTTTTTATTATTCTGGGTCCAACAGGAGCAGCGTAGTGACAGTTAATAAGCTCATCATTTACTTTTTTATTGCAGGGCGTGTTGGCCAAGCAGTAGCTCTGCGGGCCAAGGCCTTTGGTTTCGGCGTGATCTTCTATGACCCCTACTTGCCCGATGGTGTGGAGCGTTCACTGGGACTGCAGCGTATGGCCACCCTGCAGGACCTGCTCATCCACTCAGACTGCGTATCTCTGCACTGCAGCCTCAACGAGCACAACCATCACCTTATTAATGACTTCACCATCAAACAGGTGTGTAGGCTTCCACTCACAAGATTCCACTCACTTTTTGTGCATATGCTTCTGACTTGTGTTTCTCCTCTTGCTGTGTTTGAGGTTGTTTGCTGAAGGATTTAGCTGCATTTACTGTAGAATCTGTAAAAGAAAATTCTATGTTAGAACTTTGCCACTATCAATAAGTAGTTTTGTCACATGGGCCGTTTTTCAATACGAGCGTGTCCTTTTTGTTTAATAAATTTAAGCAAAGATCTGCCTCAGAAAACTAATGATGGTTTATGCTGTTCAAATATATGTTTACTGAAACTGTTAGTAATCTGTTTTTACATTGTGTGGTTGTAATGGTGTAGACAACGTGGTCTGTTCCACACTAAGTCTGTGTTATTAGAAGGGAAAGAATTTCTCAGGTTTAAACCTTTGCCATTTGATACAGATGCGACAGGGAGCCTTTCTGGTTAACACTTCAAGAGGAGGCCTAGTGGACGAGAAAGCACTAGCTCAGGCTCTCAAAGAGGGACGGATACGAGGGGCTGCCCTGGATGTCCACGAGACGGAACCCTTCAGGTAACCCTGACCCCAGGACTACACTTGCCCATGGACAGACGTGCAGGATAAAGCCGCCTCTCCACTCTTCTCTATAACAACGTTTCCCACTCTTAACAGTTTTTCAACAGGCCCCCTGAAGGATGCCCCCAATCTTATCTGTACCCCTCACACGTCCTGGTACAGCGAGCAGGCATCTGTGGAAGCACGTGAGGAAGCAGCCAGGGAGGTTCGCCGCGCTATCACCGGTAAGACTCTTCACCTGTGCTTTCACTGAAATGAACTGATGACCATATATACTGTAGAGATATAGCGAGCAATGCATGGGAAGCATGGGCTTCACGGTAATTTTAGAGTAAGCAACTCTCTGTTTTTGTGATTTATCGCGTAATAATGGTCTGTTGCCTTGCCCTAGGCCGTATCCCCGACAGTCTGAAGAACTGTGTGAATAAGGAATACCTGATGGCAGCCTCTCAGTGGCCTAGCATGGAGGCAGCCACTGTTCACCCAGAACTTAATGGAGCTGGTTACAGGTGAGCGGAGAAGCTGTGATAGATGGGACTGGATACCAGGGTGCGAACAAAAATAAAAATGTTTTCCATGTGTTGTGTTTCTCTCCCTTTCAGATTTTCTACTGGTATAATTGGTGTTGCAGCAGGGGGTCTCACGGGAGCACCACCAGGGGTTGAAAGCCTGGTTTCAGGAACCTTGGCTCATGGCATCGCCCCTGTGTCGCACCCTCCTCATGCCCACTCCCCTGGGCAGCCTACTAAGGCTGAAGCCGACAGAGACATCCCCTCCGACCAATAGCCCCCTTCTGCTGAAGCCAGCACATTCCGTCACCTCTGGAAACTCACCCCCACCTCCCACTGTCAGTCACAGCCCAACCCCTCCAGTACATCGGCAGCACCGGTTTGACCTGACGTGGAACTACGCAGTCTTGTTTTTCAGATCACATAACGTCACCAGGAGTGTCCTACAGCTACCCTGTCCCATAGCCCATCTCACCCAGTCCCTCCAGAACACAGGCATCCTTCCATCCCAGTCCTCATTTTACCCACCGCACTTCACTCCCGACAATGTCAGCAATAACTGCGTTCTCAAGGATTCAATGATTGGATTGGTTTATTTCTGTAGTTGGCTGTTGTTTTAATGGAAAGTGAATCTGTTGTGGTTCTAGGTGTTAATGTTTTAGTTTTAGTTTTTTTGTTTTTTGTTTTTTTTTTTTAAAGCATTTCTTCCATGAGGCTTTACAATCTGCTGCCTCTTGGAGTCCTCTGCTCCTCGTCAGTAGAGGGATTGAGTCAGAAAATTTGGAGCCCCTTTGTACATTGATGGCTCACGTTACTGCTCTTTCTGCTCTCCTTTTCTTTCCCGTCCTCCTGTCTTGTGATGGGGGGGGAAATGTGTACTAAAGTAAACCAGAGAGAATCGCAAACAATACATTCTGTTCTGCCCTCTAGACATCTATCCATCTACACCTCAGCTCAGTTTTGACCTTGGCTTTGTCTGGCACTTGGCATCAGCTTGTTGAGCAGATGGCTATTTACGACCCTTTGTCACCTTTTTACTGCTGTTTGGTTTAAGGACAGTTTTCTCTTTTCTCATGTATTGTCCCTTTTATGGATCCATTTGTCCCGAGATAGTTTAGAGGGTATAAGTTGAAAAGCACGTAGGCTTTGGCTTGTTTCTCATGCTAGCAGTCAGAATACTATGCGTGATTTATTTTATTTTTTCTTTAACAAATAGTGCCCCTACATTAGTGCATACAGCAGTTTTTCTTTCCCAGAGAAACAGCAGCATGTGAAGGTCTCACCAGCAGAGGGCGCCATCTGACTGCTACAGCAAGGGCGCTGCACGCATCAGTTACAGGTCAGCTTTAGTGATAAACTACATTATCACACAGTGGCACACATTCTGAACAGGATGGGTGACCAGCGATCGACTAACCGCCTTATTGTTTGATAAAATACACCACCACTGCTGCCACCCTGCACCCACCATACGCTCCTGTGCTACTGTCATGTTTCAAACCTTCATATCTGCCCATGATCCAGTATGCGTTGATCATTTCCTGTATGAGGGGACAGTAGAGGGTAGATTCCCTATAGGAGCCAGGGGACAGAGTTGCATGCTGGTTTTGTTAATTACAGTGGTGTGTGTGCGTGTCTGTTTGTGTGTGTTTACACATGCGTGTGTGGGTTTGTTTGTGTTTATCTGTTCCTCACCCTTGTTATGATAACAAGCTGTTGTCTTTCCAAAGGAATAGTCCCTAGGAGTAACTCTTTAACGCTGTTGCCCTGGTGTCAAGGGAGCACCTTTCTAGTACCTCAGTAACAGATATTGAATGTACCGTGCATACCCTTTTATTTTTTGTACAGATTTTCTAGATACTACTTTACTATTCTTTACCAGAAGGGTTGTTAAATTGTAGCAGTAATGATATAGTACATACATGGCCCCATGACATAAATTGACAAAAATCTTTGAAAGTACACTATAGGTCACTCAATACTCAGGCTTCAAAACCAATGTGTATCATACTAACCTCTATTTTCTCAAAGTGGACATTTTCCTTAAACTGTAGCTGATGTGGTTTGACCAACACCTTACTGACTAATGAAAAATAAGGAAACAACTCCTGTTGAAGTCATGATCTGCTGGTTTTGTTTTACTAGAGCAGTAGTATGAAACGCTGTTTCGTTTGTATTCCACCCATCATTGTCAAGCTGCTTTCTCTATACTGCATGTGAGGTAATTTTTAGGGGAGATAGTATTTGGCTTCAAAAAAGCGTCAACTTGCTGTTTTCCTCTGCTCCCAGGCCTTTTCACCTCTTCAGAGTTTTCAACCCAAGTTGCCATTTCTGTTGTGGTCGGTTTCCAGTGATGTACAGTTTTCCCTTCAGAGTCTATGAGAGACACGGAGCATGTCTGTGTCCTGAGATGCTAGGCTTCCCTGTCAAGTGATGAGTATATATTTTTAAAAATAACCCCCATAGATCAGATTATGAGCATAATAGTAATCTTAAATTTTGCTGTTGATGATGATTATAAATGTTTCTTTCAGTTCAGCTGTGCACTGTTACGAAAACCATTCTGTTTTATTGTAGGATTTCATTATTATGGATATGCTGTCTGTGTTCTACATGTTGTACTGAAACATTTCGAGAAAACAAGAGTCCCCTTACTCCAGTTAATTTCTTTTTTGATTTGTCTTATCCCAACTGTGTTTTCCAGCCGATCTCCTCTGGGCCTTACTTATTCTCTCCCTGTAAAAGTAGCTGTTATAGAACGTCGCCATGGAACCACTCACTGCCTTAATACAGTTGACCACAGCAGGTGAAGTCAGGAGACGAACACAGCTGGAAAAAAGGGCCACAATCGAGGCTGCGCCGCATAAAGCTCCACACCTCGACAGGTCTAAATCTGTGCACCTTGCATTTCTCTTTTAACGATGAACCACATTTGGTCTTGTCAGCAGTTTTTAGCTCATTCTACAAACGCATACATCCAGTGTGAATTCTTACTGTGCATTAATAACTTTTTGTTTTTGTTTTCTAGCTTAATAGTTAGTCAGCCCAGCAGTGTTTATGCGTGTAAGCTAACGGATAAAGCACAGTGTGTCTGTTCACAAAGCCACAGCTGATATTTCACTCTTGGGTGTGAGAATGCCCCCACCTCCCACCCGCCGCGACCGTTCTGGGGCTCCTAAAGCTTTTTCCCTTGCTGGCAAAGCCTCAGTGGGACTGGGAGGGGTAGGACATAGCGGACACTGGTGTGGTCTGTCAAAAAAAAAAATTTAAAATGTTGAGAATCGGTCACTTTCTCTCTCAGGGGTCAAATGCACACATATCCTCCAGCAGTCACCCTCTGTCCTTTCTCATGTCCCAAGTTTTTCTGGCCTCAGAATGTAGAACAGCCTTGTTTTTAGAACCCCTCGCCCCCCCTTTTGTGCACAGGTCTGACTTTTAATTCTGTTTTGCTTTCTTTTGGCACTGACATCTAACCATCTAACAAGGAATGAATGAGTGAATGTTTGAACGTGACTGTGTGTAATGTTAAATTTGGGAAATGTATTTTTACAACATGTGAACATGTTATTGTTTTTTTTTTTCCACTCACTCTCATTGTGAATTTTTTTTTTCACCAGACTGCAAAAACAAACAAAAAAACAATGGAAAAAAACCTCCTGTAACTAGGCTCTTAAGCTTTATTTTTGTTTTTGTTTACTTTTTTATTAGAAACAATCATGTTTGTGATGGTAACTTCCAATGGTAAACTCCACAACATATTTTAATAAAATCTTAAAAATTAAACATTTGCTCCATTTATTAATTGTATTTCTGCAACTTTAACGTTGTAAGGATGCATTTTTTTTTAATCAGCCATAAAAACGAAGGTTAGTGAGTTGGTGATGAAAGCAGCTGGTGATAGATTACACCCAGCAGCTTGGGTACATGGTGCAGTATTTGCTTTTTCCATAAACAAAATAGTTTTCCACCAGTTTGTCTGCTTTTGCCTTAAGTGTTTATGTTGTGCCAGAATGGTCACAGCTGTATAAGTGGGCAGATGAGGTGCATGGGAAAGCGGGTGGTTGACCCACATGGCATTGGAGGGTGGGGGGTTAGTACCACATGCACCGAATAAGGAACTTGACCCAGTAATGGTGTCAAGATACTGAAACCTGGTGCATTTATTTGGAAGTCATTCAGCAGCTTGACTTCATCTTAAAAGTAGCAACATTGATGTTACCATCTAGTACCCACAATGCAACACCATCACTAGGGCCCTCAGAGGTTTTGATGTGTTAACGCTCGTCTGATTTTTCAACTTTTCTACTTCATGTGGTTCTAATTTGAGGTGTACTTCTGCTGTTGCATAGTAATGGCTTGTCCCTGTTTTGCTGCAGTCCACGTGCGTCTGTCCAGGCTCGTGCTCTGATCACCTCTTTCTTAATCATTGCTTTCAGAGGTGCAGTAGCATCTTTAATGCTAATGTTCCCTTTAGCCAGGACAGTATATCTACTGTTACGTAATGTGTTGCCCCGTTTCCCTCAGTAGAAATGTAAAGTCATGGACATAATATTACATAACACCATGTGTGTGGCGCTGAAGGAGGCCCAGGATGCGAGCAGTATTTTACCAGGTCTGATTCACACACTCTGGCTCTTTGCGTCCTCAGTCTGTGCATCGAACACTGTCCCAGCACCAAACAGTAGCGCTGACAACCCCCATGCTGGGCCGACAGAGGTTTTACTTCCAGTGGACGGGGAGCAGGAGTCGAGCTCCAAATAAGCACACAATTCAATTAGTCTGGATGCATATTTCTGGACCAGTAAACTGAGCGTACTGGTTCCTGGTAGCTTCCAGTGGTTCTGTGAAATGGGTCGTCTTTCACTGGTAAACACTGTTTGTTTTAGTGAGTGACGACAGCTCAAATTTTTAAGGTCATGTAAAATCCTTTATTGGAGCCCAGAGACACGAGGTGCGTGTGTGTTTGTGCATATGTGTCTGTGGAATGACGAAGTGTCCAGACAGATGATCTATCCCACTTGGAGGGATTCTTCCACCAGCCTCAAACCCGAACAGATAAATAGATAAATCTTCAGTGGAATGACTGAATACTATTTCTGTGAGTTGTTGCATCACCTCTAGCCTGCACGATTCTGCAGTGGGTCTTTTATTTGACTTGCTTTCATGACTTTATTTAAAAGAAAATTCATTTCTGAAGTATTTATTTGTGTTTTCGACCCATCAACCATGGAGTTTCTTTAGCTGGTAACATATGGGAAGTTGTTTTCATCCTTTACTAATTAATAATACTAAATACTAGAAATGTAATATCGAGTGAAGGACTGGTCGTTTTTGCTGCCTGTTACTCATTTTGGGCTTGTTTTCATTGGGCTACTTGCTTGTTTCTCTACGCAGATCTGGCAACACTGAAGAAACCTTTCGCCTACGTCTGAGATGTGCGTCAGTCAGCCTAACTGCTGCTGCGTCTCGTGTCCTATTTCTCCTTTTTACAGGACTGTGGTTTAACTGTAAACCATTAAGTCTGTCCTGGTAATCAAAATAAAAGTGCGTGTTCATCTGCCAGCTTGCGTTCACGTTTGGAGCGATGTTGTCTGTGTTTTATGTCTGCACACCTGAGCGTTTGATAGCGTGTCTGTGACGTTTCACGTTAATATAAGTACATTTGGATGCTGACCTCACTGTCATTAATCTGTGGTGGAGTTTTTAACCTACTTTAAACTAGATAGAAACGTCTTCTCCTCTTCCTCCTGCTCTTCGTCTTCACTCATTCCTGAGTCGTACCGTGACATGGCCAAGTCCGTTTAAAGGCCTGCTGCTCTCCAGTTGCAGAGTTGCCTTTTAGGTCTGGCTGATGTTAACCAGGTCAAGTTGATAGTGCATCCAAGTGTGTAATCCACACCCTGAGTGAGTGAGTGTGTGTGTGAAGTGGACTGATGAAATATAGGCTGGCTGCTGTGTTGCGTCATAGTCGTGAATAACAATCAGGAAAGTAACAAATAGTTCTGGGGGTTTTAACGAAGGCTCTTCTTACAGTTGCACACAAGAACACTCGGCTTCATTTAGTCTGAGCCTCGACACGTTGATAAGTGTTGTGAAACCTCCCCACCTCTCCATGTGTGTACCAGCTGTGGGAGCTGGTGACCACACGTCTGATACACGCGTTTGCACACCCTGACCCGAGGAAGCGGCTTCCCCCGGCTGAGACGCAGCTGGATCAGCCGCAGGACAAAAGCCTTTTCAAAGACAGGGAAATTACAGTAACTTTCAAAACCCCTTTGATTCTCTGCTATGTGCAATCAGTGGATTAACTTCTGCTTCTGTCCCAACTCCGCTCGTCTGTTCCCCAGGTTGCATGTGTGTGCGGACATCTGTGTGGGCTGAGGAACAGAGCGAGGAAACACAATGGTGTGCGTTAGGAGGCGACCAATGTGGTGTTGATTACCTTTCTAGCAAATCAGGGTGGCCGAGTTCAGAAAGACAGAGTTGGAGGGAGAGTAGAGAGGGACAGTGGAGAAGAGGAGCGAGGTTGTAAACTGCCTTTCCATACAAGGAGAGGTAGGGGGAGAAAAGAGGTAGCGGGGGGGAGGAGAAACAGAGAGGGAGCGAGAGAGGAGGGTGACATGACAATGAGAGCGAACAGGGAGGAGGAGAGAAGCTTGAAGAGGAAGATAGAGAGAGGGTACAGGGAGGTAAGGCTGATAAGGCCGAAGGAGAGAGAGGAGAAGAAAGCGAGCGGAGCGGTTTCCTCTCTGAGATCCTGCTGCAGCTTCTCTCCGTCACTGCCTGATCCAGCACAGGTAGGACACACACGGAGTCTTCATTCATTCTCTACACAGGCTGACAGCGTCTGACAGGACGTCCAGTAGGTTCATAATCTAGAGTGACAGCTTTTAAAGTATTTATAAGATGCACGTCAAGGGTATTTTCATGGCTTAAGCATTAACTTGTGTAGCAGCATTTAAACGTTACAGGAGTTTGGCGTGAAACTAATTACACATCTTGTTTTTTAGTGGGTTTATGTGTAACAATGCATCTTTTTTTTTTTAAATGCCAGTTTTTACTAATAATCGTTGTCTGTGTGGGAAAGGTACAGTCTTTACTTGGTCTGTAGTGAAAGAGACATAAACATAATGAAAACAAAACCCAAAATGAATATACTTCCTCTTAACGTAAACCTGCAGCCAGTGCTGCATGTTGCATTTTATATCTGCACATTTGTAGCCAGAGCCCTTTTGTGTCTCTCAGCACAATTTATATTTCAGCTGCAGGTAGATGCGTGCTGCTCCACGCATCTGGTCCTTTGGTTGAAAATGTGGATCTAGGCTTTTCAGCCAAGCCATAATCTCCTGACTTTTCTCACTGTGTGTGAACTTCTGCCCACTCCGGTCATGATTTCCCCAGGTCTGGCCTCCTGTGTCGTTACATGTACGGGCGAGTGTGGTTGTGTTTTTGGGCACATGCGTGAGGGGGAGATGTAACCGATAGATGCACATTATACAGGAGCATGTCAGGATGTTACGTCGCTGTTTTTTCGCTACAAAGTTCACCTCTTCCCTTGAATCCACCTCTTCCCAGTTTTGCAAATGCCAATTTACCTCTCTGCCGTCTCCTTGTTAAAAGTTGCTTACCTCCCTCCCGCTGTTTGCACAAATCCGTGCTTGTGCACGTACCTACATGCCTGTGTATGAGAGCTTAGGTAAATGTGTGTATTATCTCTGCATGAGACTGCTGTAATTACACAGTGAAGGTGCCCATGGGGCGGCAGCCGCTACATTTGGTTCTGCGCCACATCTACTTGTTTTATTGGGTCTTGTGCCTGACACTGACCAGAGCGGCCCTTTTTTCCTGAGTCTATGCTTTGGTTTGTTTTTGTAAGCACAGATAAATATTGCATAGCTCATTATTGTTGCTGTTAGGTCTTGAGGTGCAGCAGCTGATGAGTCTGTGTGTTGTTAAAGTGCAGTGTGGGAATTCAAGAAATGTCTCTTTAGTGTGTTATAGTGTCACTTCAGGGCGAATGAGTCACAGTGAACCAAATTAAGGTCTCAGTGTATAATACAGCCATCTGATTAACACTTATAGCATCAAGGGCGACATCACAGTCACTGCTATTTTAAAAACGTAATCAGAAATGTGTAAGTAAAAGTCGGTCATCGTCTCGGTACTGTGACCAGTTTGACCTGTCAAGTGACCATAGTAAAGACAGACAGAACAGAAGCAGTAAAAAGCTCCAGCTCCAGCTTGTGGGAGTCCATTAACTGAAGCCTACGCTACGTTCTATTAGTCCGTACAATGTTAATTTTCCAGAAGAAACGTACCTTTTGGAACTAGTTGCACAGTTGAGCATCTCAGCCTGGAACTGCATCTGCCTCCTGCAGAGACACAACAGTGCCAATGAGGAGATCACATGACTGAGCAGGAGATCAAAGCAGGCTTCTGTGTTTCTCCATACTAAAGGTATTTTTATGGTTGGCTGTTAAACTGTGCTGTGGTTAATATACATTTAATGGCTGGGAATTGATAAAACACTCAGTGACCTACAAGCCAACGGTTAGAAAAGTGTTAGAGTTGGAGTTTTGCAGCTACATTGACAGAGTAATACAATCTGACCTCCGGAAATAGACTTCAGGGACAATGTGCAGCATGACATGCGAGTGATGTGCGTGGCTTGTGTTTGTGCACTGGTCGGCCTAAGTTTAACCATCTGCATTCTGCAGCTGCCTGGAGTTTTATAGTATAGTAACCCATAGAAAAGCTGCGTCTGCAGCCAAATCATGAAGTCATGAACTCGTGGATCAAGACAAAAGGGAAACGGGTGAGGTGACATCACGTTTTTGCCAAACACTTAGACATTTATTTATATATTTGTGGAGAGGAGGATGAAATGCATGCACTTTCATTCAACATGCTCAACACATGTTGAGGAATAGGAGGCTTTCATTTAATAGAAGCCTGTAGGGTCAATGGGTTCGATAAGCTTTGTTCTTTGGTAAAAACTGATGCGTTGTCATATGAGAGATGGGATGTGGAATTTTCCTACTTATGCCGATTTTCCTGGATTATCTGGGTTGGGTTTCCTAAATGCTCATGTTCAGAGCCTTCTAACATTTGCCAAAGTTCTTCTGAGGGATTTCTTCAGCTTCTTCTTTGGCTTTCGATTCTAAAACGTACCATACTTTTAGTGGTGTCCATGACAACGTTCTCTTTTTTTTTTACCCAGCATGTGCAAACTCTCACACGGCCATTTCTCATCTCCCCATTTCTCTCAGATGATGTCACCAGAGCACCTGAGCTGCGGTTGGCTGCAGCGCTTGCTCTTTATGCTGCTAAAACTCGGCCTCACTTTTGCCGGACCTTTGCGACCAATCAACGGAACAGAATGCACAGCCAGGGGTCCCGCTTCTTACATCCTGGTCTTTACAGGTCACTGGAGCCCACAGTCGTTCCCCAAGCAGTATCCACTGTTCCGGCCCCCTGCACAGTGGTCCAAACTCATGGGTGAGTCACACACGTGAAGGAAGTGCTTAGTAGAAAATCTGCCGTTTCTTGTGGAAATTTTATACCTCTGTGGCCTGATGTACCTCTGAGGCTCTTACGTCAGTTATTAGTTAGCGGAGTCATTATTTGATCTCCAGCAGTGAAGGTTCACAGATGTATAAACGCAACCAAATAAAATGACAGAGATGTTGGCAGCAGTGACATAAAGGGACGGGCCAAGCTGGCAGCCTCACCTTCAGTATAGATACACACACACGGGGGGTGAGACTCGTTAATGAGCAAAGCAGCAAAGAGTAATAAGAAAAGCAGTTTAAATGCTGCCAGATGAGGCTTTTCTGCTTCTCCTCCTGTGCAGTATTATCTCTGTCGTGTTCTCTGTTTCTTCAGCTTAGTCTAACTCTGCTGCCCACATTTCCGCTGGTTTACCACAGTGTTGGGGTCAAGGTTTGGGGGCTGTGGAAGGAGGGCGATAATAGTGGGGTGTGTTACAGTTCAGACAGCCTCCTCCGTCTATAGAGGCGATGGATGGCAGATGTAAACATACCGATGCCCTTTTTACTCCATGTGAGTTTGGAGTTTTTGAAACACCCGTCCCTGCTTTTAATGTCCCTGAGCAATTGGCTTTGGTGGAAAGGAGACAAGCGATGGCCTTTCCCACAACAAAGAAAATAAAGGGCCTCACCAGTCTAGGGTCCACTGGTGGAGGAGGTAAAGGCTGGGTATGGAATTTGTCACAGTGCAAAGAAAACAAAGCCTAGCGAGCGTTTGGGCCCCTGCAGTGACTTTCTTGGCTTTGGAGATCAAGGTACCGAGGACACTGGCTGAGGAAAGAGGGAATGAATTTAAGCCAAAAAAGAAAAAGAAAACCATGAACAATTTAGGAAATACGGGAAGTGGGATTTACCATCTTAGCGGGTCTTCAACAATGACATGTTCTCGTGTTTCCAGGACTTGACGCTTGTGGGAAATTTGTTAGGATGGAAATATAATTAAGCACAAAGGTAATAGCAATTCAGGGAGAAACAGGATAGTGTGTGAAGTGTGCTGCACGGGTTACGTGTGTGGTTTGATGTGGTGTATGTGCTAATCCATTTGTCAAAAGTGTTTAAGTGGTTGTGCATGGTTGTATACGCGCGTGTGTGCACGCAGCTCTGAGAACAGAGGTAAGGCAGACCCATCAGAGTATTTGTCAGCGTGTTTCTGGCTAACCTCACCCTGTCCTTAAAACCACGGGCCCAGGCCAGTGGCTCAGTGGGTTTCAGTATGCAGCTCAAGAACCTGCGGTACAAACAGCTGAGCCTAGAACAGCCTCTTAATTCCTACCAGATTTGAAGTATAACCAGAACTAAATATGAGAATGTGAGGCAAACTGTTCCGTTAGCCCAGACAGTAAGAGAAGTATCAAATAGGGCTTTTATAAACATTTTAATCATTTTTGTTCACCATCTGGCTGCCAACTCTGAGATCCTGACCTTTCTCCTGGCAGCTCCAGCCTGTGTTGTGGTTTTATCAGTAATAGATGGAGACAAGATATAACTATTACCATGCAATAATGCCCAAGATTTTCTAAGCATGTGGGCAATTTCTTCAGAATTATCCGTTTAAGTGCAGGAAGTAGAAGACAGTTGTAGAAATACACACAGGCTCCGCGGTGGGAATGATCTCACTGTCTGGCTGTGGCTCTGTGGTACTGCACTGACAGTGAAATGCATTCCAGTCAATAAGAATCGTATTTCTCTCTACTCCCTCTTCTTGTATTTCTTTTCTGACTCTAGCGGTCAGCCATAATCTCCATTTTCAGCTGTGGGAGGAGGGAGCTCCAGCCAGTGCAGGAGTGCAGAGCTTTGCTGAAGTTGGGGTGACAGTGGAGCTGATGAAGGCGGCGAAGGAGGCCAGGAAGAGGCGCGCAGTTGGCGCCATGTACCGAACAGCCGGTATCCCTAATGGCATCGGGCACAGCTCCACAGAGTTGCTCATGCAGCCCCGGAATTCACTGGTAGGCACGAGTAAATCGAGCAGAAGCTGCACTTATTCATTACAGCCCACACACGCTCAGACTCAGTGAGCCTCACAAACCATCTGCACCGATGCAGTCATTTCATGCCCTGGGCCTCCCCATAGCCCCGTCCATCCCAACCAGACCTCACCACGTCTTTCCACTAGCCAGTCAAACTATGTTTAGCCTAAGTGTTGGAGACCTGCAGCCACAAAAGCCCACAACCATCCTAAGTGATCTGCGCTCTGTCGGTTGCCCCACTGATGTTTAGCACATACCTACTGTTACTTTTCTGTCTACTTTGACTTCTACTTGCTTTGAGCATAGAATTAGTTGAACAAACTGAGGCCACTTAACGCACCTTCTTATATAAGTACAGTGTAAGTACATAAGCAAATAGACAGAATTCATTCTGTCATAATCATTACTAGACACCATCCTTCACCAGATTGAACTAACCCTTCTTCACAATCTTGCAAAGACCTGCAAAACTGCACATCTGCATCCTAGCAGAGCTAAAACAAGACGTCAGGAGTTGGCTTTTGTGTCTGCAAACAAACAACGTCCATAAGCATAAAAGCAGCTGTTAAATTGAAACAAAAACTGCAGAAGATCACATTTAGTTTGGCTAAGAAGCCACTAATTACCCCACATTCAAGGCTGATAAATGCTGACTTTTACAGGGCTGCAACTGTGCCTGCTTAGGTATAACTCAGCTCCTTGCTGGGGTGCAGGGTAATGTTGCTGCTGCTGCTGCTGCTAAATAGTGAGAGGCTTGGGCTAAAATTGGGGCCAGGGATTAAACAAAGACACCGGATTTTTGACAGATCACAGTATCCCTGGAAAATTAGGTGTTTCTATATATGGAAATGATACAGTGTATAGCTGTCATTTACTAAGAGGTTGAGAAAGTGTGGTGACCTATATTAGTTTTTTGGACGCTCTGTTGCTTAAACTCCAACGTTTCTTACGCCATAAACAATCCTGTAGACAGCAGCTTAAAACTGTTTTTACATCAGTGGCCGGAACGACCGAAAAGCCGCTTGTGACTGTTGTGTGCTTAATTTGACAATGACAGAGTGGGAGATGTGAGTCTGTCTAGAGTCTGTCTGTTCCTCTCTCGCACATGTACATAAATCACATCATTTTTCTCTTGCCCACTAACCAAAACATTCATACGCAATACTACAAGAATCCCAAACACACATGATTCCTCCCTCCATATTCACAAGGCTCCTGCTTTTGCTGCTAAATGTGTAATTCAAACCAGACAGGTAACACCAAATAAATGCCATCCGTGACCTGACTACACAGAAAACTAGGACAACAACAACTTCAAGGTGTTTGCTTGCGTTCTTGGACGACTCATTCTCTCCAGGGCTCTGTGGAAGATTTACGTGATGGAATTAATGAAGGATCATGGGAGCCTTGAGTAATGGTCTGTCTGCGTCTTTATATTGCAAACCACTGTGGACTGATCAAGCCGGTGTTGAGGGATACTCTTAGTAGACTGTCTTTCTGAGTGGCCCGATGGATAGAGCAGGATGACTTATGGGGAAAAAAATGCTGTTTAAGAGGAGGCTGAAAAGGACACGAGGAGGGATGGATGTCAGCAAAACAGAGAAGAAAGGAAGAATCAACTGAACCACTTCAGATTTGGTTTCTGTTTCTTGCCATGCGTCACAGGCAAGAAACAGACCTCGTGTGTCACGCTGACTCTACATGCCTCTCGTCTCTAGTGGTTTGCTCTGCCCACTCAGTTGGTTTGATGTCTGTTCCAGCACTCATCCATCCAACACTCTATCGGACTCCAGGCCGACCATCTCAAACGGGCCGAGCCACCCAACTTACCCTGCTTTGCCCAGGCCCGCTCTCAGGCTGCGAGGGTGGAGACATTGTCAGCGTGTGCTAACCAGCGGGGCCACTTCCTGTATGAAGTCACCAGCTCTTGGGAAACATCCATCACACAGTAGACACAGTGTAGCACTGCACAGGAAACTACGTGGACGCATGCGTGTGCACACACATGTTGTCTCCAGTCTCTGCATTTAGACGTATTTATAACCTGGGGTCATTTGTGTGTGTGGATGTAGAATTAGATTGAAATTATTAACACGTGTACAACATGAGGACAATATTCACATATAGCTCAAAATATTTTTTTTAAATACAGAGGAAGAATTAATCCTCAGAGGGAAATGAAGGGAACTCCAGCCAAAAGGCATGACAGATATTAATTGAATCTGGTCCAAAGCTGTGGACTGAGTGACTGAATTTATGTACGTCTATGCTAAATTGTGTATTTTTTGCTCTCTTAGTTGTTGCAAATGTCCCTTAGAGCGAAGTTTGAATGAACTGCATTCTTTGATTGCCAGCTGTCCTTGATGGTGAAGATCATCCCCAGCCCTGACTGGTTCGTGGGTGTGAACAACCTAAACCTTTGCATAGGTAGCGAGTGGAAACAGGAAGTGACCATTGACCTTCACCCTTATGATGCGGGGACGGACAGTGGATTCACTTTCTCCTCTCCCAACTTTCCCTCCAGCCCCAAGGAAAACATCACAAAGGTGAGCCATGTACAAACAACAACATGAATTTCAGTTAACTTGCTCCTGAATTTACTCACACTCCACAAAGTGAATCTATCAGACTTAATAAATAAGTTAGCAGCCTAAGAAGACATTTTTCTGTGCTCAAAACTTTGCTTGACAGCGTTCGTGCCTGATCTGAATACAAAAGGCCTCTCTTACATAATAGACTATCCATCATTTCTCTGTGTGTGTTTCAAAGTGGGTTTACTTCTGTTGACAGTCTGCTGGCTCTCCAGATAAAATGTTACTCACTGTTCTCCACTGACTTCAGATCACGTCTCAGATGCCAAACCACCCAGCGAACTCCTTCTACTACCCGCGCCTAAAGGAGCTTCCACCTATTGCAAGCGTAAGGATCACTCGCCAGAGCAGATCCGCTGACCGCCAAGCCCCAATGTCTAATCACATTCTGCCAAACTCTATCAGTCCCCATCACTTTTCAGGTAAGACCACATAACGCTGCACATCAAATGTTTTGCCTTGGGCACGGTTTAAACTGGATGACTGAAAAGCAAAAGCTGCTTCACTGTTTATGTGAGTTGTATTGTCTTCCAGTCCTTTAACTGAACAAAACCGACAACATGAACAGCTAACACTGCTGAAATAGAAGTACTGCAGTACGAACATTTATTGGCCGTCGCTCTTAATCCCCAAACTACTCTCCAATTTCATCACAGTGACCCCGCTGGACTGCGAAGTGTCTCTCTGGTCCTCTTGGGGGTTGTGTCTCGGCCCTTGCTCACGGGGAGGCGTTCGCCACCGCACGCGTTACATCCTCCTGCGGCCTGCCAACGCCGGGACGCCCTGTCCTGAGCTGGAGGAACAGGCTGAATGCGTACCACACAGCTGTATGAAAGTCCAGTAACTCTCACGTCGAGCAAAGATTTTGCCAGTATTCAACACTGGGACTTTGATGTTTTTTTACTTTTTTACATTTTTTTGTCTTTGACTTGGCTAAATGCTACAGTGCTTTAGTTTTAGTTTTTCACGCTGCTGTGGGTGTTTTAACGGCAATAAAGGGAAAGACTTTGAACAGCTGGAATATTTTGAGATTTTTATAAATGATTGTGTGCAAAAATAAAGAAAAGATATATCCCACGTTGTTTCATGTCAAAGACCTGAGTGAGACCTATAATGGTTTGTATTACCAACAACTTATGTAATACAGTGCTGATAAAGTAAACAGGAGTAAATGTGCAGATACACGTACATGTAGTGGATATACACACAAAGATCCCTGCATATACTTCATACCTCTACAGGTGCAGAGGTGTCTGTTTACATAGGTAACCTATACATGCTATGCATTTTATAAATATCACCTTTCACAAGAAATACCCAAGTACTGACTCTAGGCTTAGAGCCAGATGGAAAAAGTTGTACAAAGGTAAATATATGTGTTAAGAATTTTGTATATACTATAGGATACATCTCATCTTGTATAACTATGAATGAATGTGAAGGTGTTTTTCTAATGGCAAATGCCTCCGTATAACTTTTGGCTTATTAGCTGGGAAGTGTCATGATGTAAAAGCAACGTCTAAATATAAAACTCCTGTGAGAGCACGGAACAGAACATTCTTGATTTGCAGTAATGCGCGATGAAGTCAGCATATTTATGTCTGCTGGAACACAAATGGACCAGTAACAGCACACATTTATTTGTGTCCACAGAACATTCACAGTCATCCTAAATGCTAAAATACCCTCACGTTACCATCACAGTTTTCCATATTTAGCAGTAAATTAAATGTGTCCCCAGTCGTTCATGGCTCCTCAGCTCCTGTGTGGTATTCTGACTGTTAATAAATTAATGTCTTATAATATTTATGCTTATGAGGCTGATTGTACTTTCACTGTTGAATACACTGTGAACAATTGCCACAGAAATGTTGAGCCTGCTGTGGCCTTTCAGTAAAAGTGTGTGTGTGTGTGATTGTGTAGCACCTCCCAGTGGTTAATATACATCAGCATCACTAGTCAAACGACTCAGTCCCACTTAAATAAAACAACCCCACCTTTTAGTCCTTATCTCCTCCTAGATGATGAGACGGTGATAAATAAAAGGCTTTTCTGATATGTACGTCTAGATCATGCTTTTGCTAAGTTTTTTCACGTGTAGTGTCATTTCTTCAAAGCAATTACGAAAAACAAAGGGGATGTGCAAAAATAAAATAAAGATGCTGTTTCTACCAGAATATTGCAGCAGAGACCGTATCAAAGATTAATCTCGTCTTCTGGTAAAACGAAAATCGCTACACAAATAGTTAAGCTACAAGTTAAGCTACTGTTATATTAACAGAGCAGAATAAAAGCTTATTCTAAGGGGGCATCAATATAAAATAATCATAATAATGTTGCATTTTATACATGTTTGCCGGAGTTGATCGGGAAATGTTTTAGTTCAGTAAAATAATGCCAACGTGTGTCTTTATTTCAAGGCTCCACCATCTCACTGCGGAAAACCCTCAGCGGCGGCGGCCGGACGCTGGGGGGCGCTGTTTCCCCGCGCCGTCTCCGCAGTGCTGCCTTTCTACGAGGAGTGCGTTTGATTGTTGCAGGGCTCAATGGCGGACAGAGCAGGGTAGTCGCGTTAGCACTGAGGACAATAACAGCTCGACTCTGCGAGATCCTGGCGCGACTCGGTTCGCCGCTGCGTGCCTCCGGGTGCGACGGTTGAAGCGAGCTCTCCTGTGCACCAAGGTTAAAGTCCGAGGCGGTGCGGCTGGTGTGCGGCCGTGTTCTGGCGTTCTCGAGTTCCACATCCCGGAGAAGTTCCACTGTTCGTGGTGGCTCGCTAGCTTGCGAGAGAGAGAGAAAAAAACATGGGGGACTCTCTTGAATTGATAGGGAAGCGTCTGTTTTTGCTTCTCGACGACGGCAGCTTCTCCAACGGATCCGAGCCGGAGCACGCTGTCAGGTCCCAGAGTTGGCTCCGGGGGACGGTGCGGGCAGTCAGCGTTATAGGCCTGGCAGCACCGGAGGTTAGCGGCGGAGAGGCGACAACAACAACAACAACCGCTGCTGCGGGGCTGACGGTCAGTGTTTACATACGAGCGCTGCCCTGCTACACGCTCCAGAACCGAGCCGCTGCTGCGCACACGTGTTCGCATATGTCACCTTCACCGCGCAGCTCGACTTGAGTCAACTCGTTTGTCCCGCACGTCGGTGGATTTGTCGGCAGTTAACGTTAGCTCGTGCGCGTCGAAGGTCGCTCCGCGTCGCGAGCCGTTTAGGCGAAGCCAAACTCGAGTCCGGGGCTTCTCCGGCCTTCGCTTTGTTCGCGGTGTAGGTGAGCGTTTTACCGAGCGGTACTCTGCGTCAGTAAAGCCGCCCCGAACCCGGTGCTGCGAACCGGGAGGCACGGCTGCGTTAGGGCCACTTACACGAGCAGTACTGCAACAAAACCGCAGTAAGAAGGAATGAATTAGGTTGAGGCTGGCGCGCCTGTAGCCGCTGCCGTTAGCTAGCGTCGCTCAGTGACAGGCCTCCAAGTTCGCGTCAGGGTGAGCCCGACTTCACACGGAGTTCACTCAAGACTTTCGATCGAAAAGAGACCTTCTCCACACGGAGCCGATAAATTAGACAAATAGCAATAAATGAGCAACGACGAACAAACAAAAAACGTTTTATGCTCAGCGCACAGGGGTTTGTACATAACTATAAACAGTAATATTGTACTTTAATACTATGCTGGACTTGTTCACAAGAATGTTTTTTATTTTATGTTACGTTTACGCTACAACAGATCAGAGGAAAATAGACTTCATGGGGTACTTCACCTCCAAATATTTATTTCGTTGTATAATTTACATTTTGCAGGTTTAGATTTTTAAAACGTCTATCACCTAATAAAATGTATCATTTGTGCATGAAAAGACCATTTAATAATCTGAGGAATAGACAAATAACCCGCCTGTTACTTGACAGTCTTGACTGACATCTTTAGTCCTGCATTTCTGATCCGTTTGTCCCTGTAGTTGTGTTGAACAGTGTCAGCGTCATGTGTATTTATTTCCCTAAACACTAAACCATCTTTAAATCTAGTTCACTGGACGTCGGGTCCTTCACTTCATATTGGATTTCCTGCATTTCACAGTAAATTTGTAAAGGATGAAAAACCGCTCCCATGTGTTAGCAGCTTATGAAATCCTGTTGCTGATGGGTCATCAGTTGAAGGAAAGCTTTAGACCCTTTAACAGAAACACAACAACAATAAACCTTAGTATGGGGGTACAGTGTGTTTCAGCTCTGTGATGTAGTTCGGCCCCAGATGTGAACTGAAATGAACAAACTCGGATCCACGGATGGTGGAGGAGTCCGGTTATCTAGACACGGTTTAACCAGGAGGATTCGCTGTTTTCTCAAGGGCAGATTTCAGAATGTGATAATACATGACACTGGGATACCTGCTGTGCGAGTTTGAGAAGCTTTAATTTGGCCTGGTTGTATCCAGACTGTTAGTACAAAAATGCTTCAGTGAGACAAAAATCCACTGCAGGCGGTATGTGCCACCTTGGTAATGGGATGGAGCACCACCTTGAATCAAAGGAGAGTACAGATACTCTGGCTTTTCTAAAAATCAATTCACGCTCCAGGGAAAATAATACTGTTCTGCACATCTCCCGTGCCCTTTATTTATAGCCAGATGATCACATGTAGCAGTTTTATGTTGTATTAGGTTTGTGTCTTCAAATTTTGGAATGGATAAACTTAAAAACTAAGGATATTAGGGTGTTTGAGTTTGTCAACTTTACCCAGCACTCGCTTTACCGCAAGGCCATTATTATAAGGTTCTTCACGTCTTTCTATGCTAAACCAACTATCTGTTAATAACTTCTTATTATAGACTTATCAATTTCTGTTCTATTCCTTGTTGCAATAAAAATAATCCAAAATGTCAACAAAACGTACCTATTTATTGTTAAAGGAAAAATAATTGCAGCATTAACACCCTGTGGTAGACTGTCAACATTACGAATGAAAGCTCTGTGACAGTCCTTAGTTTTCTCTTCAGTCAGCTTTCGTATTACTGCCCCAGAGACAGACTCTTAAACACTGTTCAGTCTTCATGTCTGCTCACATGTGATGCACAGATAAACAGCAGGTTAACTTGTAGTGGTTTTTGTGTTGCCTGCGTTTTGTCTATCACATATGCCTGTAATGATGGCAGTGCATGCTGCCTTGTATCCAGACAAATGTCTTGAGCATTAATTTAGCATTTTGTAACCAATGAGGAGAACCAAATTTGATATTTTTGGTACCTTCTGGTAGCCATAGCAAAAATATAGCAAAGTACCTTTCCTCCTTCATCTTTCCTTCACTAATGTAGCGACTTGAAAACTCTTTCTGATTATCCATACGAATATATGAGTGAATAATATAGAGTCCTCTATAACACAATCAGTGATCAGCTATTTGACTTACTAGTTGCCTATTAATAACAACCAAAGCAATGTCCATATTTATTTAAGGTGTTATCCCGCCATTCTAATACAATATTTTATTTCTTTAAACTTCTAGGCAACTTTCCAATATAATGCAGTGGGTGCATAAAGCCTGGAAGTTAAGAAATTCACCACTAGATGTTTTTGCAGATACATGCTCAGCCCCTGATGTCACTTTGAACACACGATTAGAAGCATGGCCTATGGGAGACAGGCAGCTTTATAATAGTTTAGTCTTTTTCCTGTAATATTATTCTATCATTTAAACAGCTGTGATCAAAAGTCCACAGAATATTAAACCTTCAGTATTAACTCCAAAACTGGGGCAAATGGGAGGTGCCCCACATTATCTTCAGCATGTGATAAAAGTCAGTAAAATATCAATTATATGCACCACATCACTGATTTCTGTCTGTGTATTTCTGTGGCATTATAGTTTGACAGGTGATTTATGACCTTAATTCACCAAAGTCCAAATACAGTAAGACTTGGCACATAGGACTAAAAAGCTCTTACATTAACGTTTTTGACTGTTCTTGTCAACAGGTATTTGTGGAGTTCGAGAACGCAGCGCAGCGCTGCTCTTGGGTACAGGTTTATGACGACGGAGTGAAAGCTGTGTTGGTAGAAGACTTCATCGTTTGGGCCAATCAGAGTGATGATACTGCGACTACTGGAGCCTCCACATCAGCCACAGCCTGGCCTGCTCTGGTGAGGGATCGCACGAACACAAACGTTTACGAATGCTTTAAAATGATTAGTACAATATAGAAAATAGGCATCTTTGATGCTTGAGCATTGCCCCCATGTAAATTTAAGCAGCAATATGCTTAGCTGTTCTAAGGATTGATTAGGGTCAGTATCATCTAATGTCACCTTGTAGTTTCTGTGGAGGCTTATTTGGCTTTCCATCCAATTCTGTAGCTGTATACACAAATTAAACTGAAAACCACAGTCATGGCCGTTTGTCTTCATCTTCTGTCCGAGTTGCTACAGTTATTGCATTTCCATGTTGATTGTTCCATGACATTTCCATGTGTTGAGAGAAAAGATGCTTATTATTATGCTTTTTCTGTGTTGTGCTCTCAGGCCTTTCGCTCTCTAGTGGACAGAGTGGGATTAGGGTCATTAGTTCCTGTGGAGTATTTTGGAAACAAGAATTTTGAGTTCCTGCCTGACAATAAAACTGTCCAGAGGTTTGAGGTGTGTGCATTTGTTTTCACTGTCTACATTAGTAATTAACTTGTGAAGGAAAGTGATATTTAAACATTTTAAGGAGCAATTACAACTTTATTTAAATCTAAATAATTCTTCTTGTTTGTTTTCTTGCACAGATCGATAAAGACCTGGTTCACCCTTTGCTGTTGGAACAGCCCTCTCTGCAGGCTGCCATCTCTAGCTGGTGTACTGACTTTGAACTGCAGGAGATCTTCAGGAAGGGTAGGCGTGAAACGTCCCTTATTTTTAGTGTTTCCTTTAAAGCTGCAAGAGTATAACAGCTATGCTGAATTTCTAATTGTTCTTGGCTTTAGGTTCATACACTATTCAAGGACGCAGGGTTCGTGTGTACCAGCCAGAGTTTGAGTGTTGGGCCTCAGGACTTGTCTCACACCATGACCCTATCTCACATATTATGGAGGTTACCATGGATAAGGTATTAAGTGATTGTGATTTGTTGTTTTGCCTAAATATATTGCTTGTGGTGTGAAAAGATGACCTTTAAACTAAACATTTTACTCTAGGGAGAGGAGAATCAGATGGTAGATCCTCGTGTGATACATGTCATGCGGGCAGAGGAAGAGGTAAGGAGGATGGTCATATCATAAAACTATGCTGTGCACTGTATTCTACATTCTATGTTTTGTGCTTTTACATTTTTAAGTACATTTAAGGTATTTTTGCATTGGTTGATTTACTCTTTTACATGTGGCTTTGTTTTAGCTTGGTAAGAATGGGCGGCGAAGAAAGGACAGTGAAACAATGAAGGGTGATAGTGGACGTAGACGTAGGACTGCCTCCGAAGGTGAGGATGACTTGAACTTGAAACGTTTTAAAGGAGCAGGAGACATGGGTGCTGATGTACAAAACTGTGGTGACTCCAGCAAAACCCCAGTGGAAGGGATAGGGATCTGGGGTGGCGACTCTGGCGAAAGAGTTAGCAGCACAACTAAAAATGGAGGCTCTTCAGAAGGACCCTTTCCGCAGGGCAGAGTGTCGTCCCCCAACACCAATTCTACACTTACAATTGACCAATCTCATGCTGCTTCTCTTCGTTATCCTGCCCACGTCAAAGAAAACGGTCGCTCACTCACAACACAAGGGGCAGCGGACTCCACCACCAACCTTACTCACACCCCCACGCCTCCTCCCCTCAAACCAGCCCCCTCTCCCTTCTCCAGCACATCTTTCCCTTCACTAGGCCAGATGCCAAGCCTGGTCCCTGGAGCTCCAGCTCCTAAGGTCTCACCAACCCCACAGCCAGACCGGGAGGAGGCCTCCCAGTCAGCCTATTCTAAAACAGCTGCTCTTGTTTCCCCTGGACCTGTCACCATTTCCTGGTTGCAAGACAGTGGCCCTAGTGTGGCACTTTCCTCTTCTGGCGGTTTTAGTCCTAAAGCCCCTGCCTGGGGAAGCCATACTGAGGTAAGCGGGCGTGATGGGTACCACTATGTGCTACTTTTGCTTTTACTGCTGTTACTCATGTAATTTTGTTCACCTCATTGTTTTCCTTCTCAGGGCTCTAAAGCTGCATCGAGTTTTCGTCTGCCCCAACCTGCTCCCACTGCTCCTGTGTTCGGAGATGTTTCTTCTCAGACTAACGGAGCTCCCGCCACAACATCCCAGGACACTACCCCCAGGCCTTTTGGCTTTGGTTTTGTTGGAGCAAATAATGAAACTCCGTCTCAGCAAGACCAAAACCTGTTTATCCAGTGCATGAACCAGAATTCTGGCTCCAGCCCAAGCCTAACTGCTGGTCAGACTCAAAACAAGGACACCAATTATTTCACTGCAGTGTCTGAGAGCCTGACTAAAGAACCCCCATGCCTTTTCAAGCCTGCAGTCTCCACTGAAGGGTTGAAAAAGCCCGAGCAGCCCAAAGTGCCTGAGACCCATCCAGCGGGAAATGGTGTGCTCAACAAGTCATCGACCTTCCAGGGCATTGCTGGTTCTGCTGGAGGAAGAGGAACTAGTATTGGTGGTGCAATTACATCCTCTGGAACCCAAGGTTTGTGTAAAAAGAACAGTAATGATGGAACTACTTCAGGGGGTTTAAGCATGCAAGCTGGTTTTAATGCTTCAAATTGCCACCAAAATCTTTTTTTGCAAGCCTCCAAAGAGCCCACAAATCCATTTCTTGCATGTGGAGAAAAACCCTCCCACACACCCTTCGCTGGTCTCAGTGCAGCTGAACCACAGAATCTGGGTTCTGCATCAGACAGTAAACCAAACCTGTTTACTATGACAGAGCCACCTAAGGGGATTCTGTCTTCATCTTTCCCAGCACTCTCAGCAGCCAGCACTTCACCTAGCTCTTCCTCCAATCCAGCACCGGCTTCATCTCAGAGGCCACAAAGTGAGGGGACTGTAACAAAGGAGGAGCAAGGGGTTGCGGAAAGGCCCACGTCCACCTCAGGGTACTCCTTGTTTGGGAGCACTGGCTCCGCTGGATTTGAAGAAGTGCCTGTGTCATTTGATCAGAGCCCATCTCAAAAGTTTGCCCTGGAGAACCGTAGTCAATCCTCCAGACGTGACTCTGAATCCAGCAGCAACAGTGACCTGTCAGACCTGAGTGACAATGATGATGGTCCAGAAAAAGAAGTCCCAGAAGGCCCCACAGGCCCTGTAAAGGACGGAGCTGTGTTGCAGAAAACAAAAGTCCAAGGAGCTGCTAAAAGCCGTCCGCGTAACAAGCCTTTCAAAGGTAAGTTTTGTTCACTTGTGAGAGTTGCTGGTGATGACATACAGAAATTAACTCTAATGTGTCTCCTCCAGTTGGACAGTCTGTCTTAAAAGATCAGAGCAAGGTTCGACGATTGAAGCAGTCTGGCGAGTCCTTTCTCCAGGATGGCTCCTGCATCAATGTGGCCCCTCACTTGCACAAGTGCCGTGAATGCCGTTTGGAGCGTTACCGCAAATATCGAAATACAGAGGATGACAGTGACGAGGACGACGACCCAAACGTTGCCTGTCGTTTCTTCCACTTTAGAAGGTGTGAAGAAACAATCTGTTGTGTCTTGCATTTGAGAATCGTATTTGGTTGTTGATAGAGAACAAAAGTAGAAATAGAGAGAGCTACAAAGTCTCACTGAATCTTGTTTTCTTTTCCAATTAGGTTGGCTTTTACCCGTAAAGGTGTTCTGCGGGTAGAAGGTTTCCTGAGTCCTCAGCAGAGTGATTCAATGGCAATGAGTCTTTGGCTGCCTGTGCCAGCTGTACAAGAGGGGCTTGACCTCGATACATCTAAGTATATCCTGGCCAATGTAGGAGACCAGTTCTGCCAGTTGGTCATGTCTGAGAAGGAGGCCATGATGATGGTGGAGCCTCACCGTGAGTATAAGAACTTCTTCAACATCTGAGGTGAAATGTTTAAATGTGATGTTTTTTTTTTCAATTCTGTTTACAATCCTGAAATTGTGCTTCAGAAAAAGTGGCCTGGAAACGTGCTGTGCGAGGTGTCAGGGAAATGTGTGACGTGTGTGAGACCACCCTGTTCAACATCCACTGGGTGTGTCGCAAGTGTGGCTTTGGAGTGTGTCTGGACTGCTATCGACTGCGCAGGAACAGGCCAAGAGAGGGTGAGTTATTACCATGACATTAATGTGAATTTAATGATGTATATTAATCTTAACCAACAACATCTCACTGTGTTGACTTGTCTTTTTCTGTAGATGTAGATGAGGGTCCAGAGGATGAGGTTTTCTCTTGGTTAAAATGTGCCAAAGGTCAACCTCATGAGCCACAGAACCTCATGCCTACACAGATAATACCTGGCACAGGTAACATGTATATGTAAAATAATCAGAAATCTATAAAACTCATGTATGAGTCACTTGAGTTGTGGTGATTGAATGTGTTGTTTTTCTTTCAGCTCTTTACAACATAGGTGACATGGTGCACGCAGCCAGAGGCAAGTGGGGCATTAAGGCCAATTGTCCCTGTGCAAGTCGACACACTAAACCTTTAGTGCGCCCTTGCGCTCCAAATGGTATTTCACAGGTAATATTGCTCAACTTGACCTATTTTTGTGCATTTCTTTTCTATTTTCATTTCTTTTTCTAATGTATGGTTATATGTGTCTCAGCAGACTACAACAAGCAGTGGTGGCAGCCTTGCAACTCCAGCTTCTGGTACTGGCACAACTCCAAAATCAGAGGGAGAAACACCAGCAATTAAAACAGAAACTACACAAACAGCAGCACCAGCAGACGGTGGGGGTGGGGAAAGTCTAGGCAATACTAGTAACCCTGTTAGTGGTACGACCTCCCCCTGTAACCTCACCCAAACGACTGCCAAGGAGTCGCGCTCAACGGGAGAGGGCAACAGCTCTGCTCTGCACTGGCTGGCAGACTTAGCCACGCAAAAAGCCAAGGATGACATCAAGGGTGAGTAGGAAAGCGGCCATGCTGAGTCAATGTTATTTGAGTGCATGGAAAAATTTTCACAATTTGAAGTGACATCAGCATGTTTTTGCCTTCTTCCAGAATCTGGTTCGCTTCGCTCGATGATGAATCGAGACAATCGGCCTCCCTTTGGCCTGGACTCCCTCAGTGTCCTGTCAAAGCCTTCAGCTTCCAGCCCTAAGCTATTTAACAGTCTATTACTGGGCTCCAACATGGGCCAGTCTAAACCTGAAGGGTCCAGTCTCCGGGATCTGCTCAACTCTGGACCAGGCAAACTCCCTCAGGGCCCTGGAGACAGTGGAGTACCATTCCCTTCTGTCTTTACCTCAGGAGGCGTACGTATCCATGTGCTTTCATGTTTACACAGTTAAAGTCTAATTAAACACGTTTGAAGTATTAAGTGTTTGTCATTTAGAAAGAATTCCTGCAAAAAAGCATGTGAAAAAATTTCCACCGAATTGGTTAAAACTCTAAGATGAACTGAAATTAGAGGATGTGTGACCACCACCTACTGGTGTAGGTTAAGAAAATGCATTTTTGAAATGCTGGTGTTGAATAGATTCAGATGAGTACATCTATATATCTGGTAATGCAAAGTGTTATTTCTTCTTTTTTTAAATTAGAGCGATAAGCTTAAGAGCAGCCTCCCTAACTTCCTGGATCACATCATTGCCTCAGTTGTGGAGACCAAAAAGGCAGAAGGCAGGCGCACTGGGGCTCCTGAAGGTGGTGAACTCAGCATATTGGGAGGACGTAAAGATGGCATAATGGGCCTCAGTGTTCTGGAACCACATACCTCTCACTCCTGGCTTTGTGATGGGCGACTACTCTGCCTACAGGATCCCAGCAACAGCAACAACTGGAAGATATTCAGGGAGTGCTGGAAGCAAGGACAAGTGAGAACCTTTGTTTTTATTACTCAGTTGGCCAAAGAGCTCATTGTTAGAAGAACGTAAACATTTCCATGCTGTCTTTCTAATCTCTTCCTTCTTCCCTGTCCAGCCTGTGTTGGTGTCAGGTATTCATAAACGCCTGAAGTCTAATTTATGGCTCCCTGAAGCGTTTAGTGAGGAGTTTGGAGACCAGGATGTCGACCTGGTTAACTGTAGAAACTGTGCTATAATCTCTGACGTCAAGGTTCGAGACTTCTGGGACGGCTTTCAGGTCATCTCTAGTGAGTGCCCAGACTATTTATTTTGATGCCACTGTATTAAATAAATGTTGTGCTGAATTTATGTCTTACATTAGTCGGGTAGTAAGTAAAATGTTTAATATGCTTCAGTAATATGCTTTTTGTGTGCGTGAATACAGAGCGACTACAAGACAGTGACGGTCAGCCCATGGTGTTGAAATTGAAGGACTGGCCTCCAGGCGAAGACTTCAGGGACATGATGCCCACCCGGTGAGTAAATACGTTGCTCGTGTCTCGTATATTTGCTTGCCATGTAAGTTGTAGTGGTATGTAGCTTATTTTTAGGTGATGTGAGCACATCTACAGACACACTAAACCTGATTAGATTTGCTTTACTAATTGCTGGTGTAATGTCAGTTGGTCATTTCTCTTCTCGTCTCCTCACAGGTTTGACGATCTGATGGAAAACCTCCCCTTGCCTGAATATACAAAAAGAGATGGTCGTCTAAACCTTGCTGCCCGTCTGCCCAACTTCTTTGTCCGTCCTGATCTTGGACCCAAGATGTACAATGCCTATGGTGAGACAGGTTCTTTGAAACCGACAAATTTTTCATCAGTTGTACACTCTGTCGTCGTGTGTGTCATCGATGTTGTCTCTCATTCTCTCGCTGCCCTTTCTCCCATCAGGCTTGATCTCAACTGAAGACAGGAAGGTGGGAACCACTAACCTTCATCTGGATGTGTCTGATGCTGTTAACGTCATGGTCTATGTTGGCATTCCTTATGGAGATGATAACCAAGATCAAGGTCAGTTGACTCGTAAACATTTCGCCTTTCTCTCTCGTCTTATTCTGTGTCACTCACATTTTATACAGATCAACTGAGCCACTACTTTACTCCTAAAACACAATATCTTCATTATGTAAAAGTAATTGTGTTTGTAAAATCACCTGCAACCTATTTGAATATTCTCCATACCAGACAATAGAAGACAATAATACTGTTACTGTAAGTAGGCCATTAAAGAGTTAATTTGAAACTATGCATATTAAATACATCTCCATCAAACCGATCTCCCCTGAACAATCTTGAGGAATATTTTCAGAGCTGTGACCCGAATATCATGCTTATACTCTTTTACTTGTATCGAGGTTGATTGACTTGGATAGGAAAGGTGATAAGACCCTGCAGTGGGTCTAAAGTTTTTACATTGTGGCAAAATTTCTCATTCACAGAGGCAGATATCTCAGGACGCAAAGGTCTGTAGCCTTTCAATTGTATCATTTCAGTAGCATGACCTTCTCCTTGACTAACTCCCCTTTCACTCCCCTCACCCATACTTGTTATTATCTGTACAGTGGGGGCCAGAGCACTGGGAATTGATTTGATTCTGTTGTGTAGCCTCCACCCCATTACTCAGAACAGGGAGAACATTTGGACTGAAGGGCATGTAGATCTGAGCAGTGACACTGCTATACAACAATACGACTATAGACATACTGTCCTCCTACACCACATCCTCTTCGTCTGTGTCCTAGGGCAGAGAGGAATTGTACCCAGGAAAACATGCTTTCCTAATTTATCCTTTGGTGGGGGGGGCTCTCTGCACACTTCTTAGGGAGAGTGATGCAAAGCCCCCCATTGAAGCTCAAACCTCCGCTAGCTGGCTTGTCACCTACATCTCAGTTGTTCAAATTCTATATCACACTAGCACATGGCCTGTCGATGGTGATTGGCTTATTGGTCAGAGGAAACACTGATCCAAAACAAGATAAGAGGATAAACAGCCTGTGTGCTGCTTATCACCGAGCACACTGTGGAAATGATGCAACATGAATGAGAGCAGGGCTCGTATACATGAACTTGTGCGTGGTTTTCTGCAGGAAACCTTACTTAGTGATTTACCAGATGATAATACCTGCTTCCACATAACGGGTAGCTTAATCATGCCTGCTTCCACTTTTTTTCCAGATAACTCATAAATGCAATAAACAGTAGCAGCTTACTTTTGGGCTATAGAGTGAAAACACACTAGCTGCTATGCACAATCAATTAAAAGCTGTGGATGCTTGTTGTGTCAGTAAATGTGATTGTTTAGCCAGTAATTTGTCTTTTACTTTGCACCAGTGATTCTTAACTGGTCCAGCTACATGAACCACATTTGTCTGTTGTTACATTCCAAATATAATTGCACTTTTAATCCGTTTAACACATATTGTTCTCCTAAATGAATACTGTGATGTACAAAGCTTTCCTGCACTAGAAACATTACTCCATCACTTGTTTGCTATTTAGACAGCTCAGATTTGAGGCTTGTCTGTCATGATAGAAAAATTGTTTTATGAACAGCTTTTTAAAAAAAGTTTTGTTTTTTTTTGGAACCAAGGCACCATTCTGCTAACGGATCTGCCTCTTATTCTAGGGTAATGAGCCACCAGTTGAGAACTACAGCTCTGTGCCATTTCTGTCAAACAGTGTGATGGATGAATGTTCATTCATTTGTTTAAGAATGATAAGATGGCGAATACACGCGTACTTGCTACAATGGATCCATTGACTCCTTCACAAACATGGAATGTACAAAAGCTTAGTGTCAAAGAAGACACTGCTGTCAAATGTCATTTTCACGGAGACCCGCTGATGAACCTTTGACACCCTGTATGTGTGCGTGTAATTGTTTGTTTGGTCCTCCAGAGGTGATGACCACTATTGAGGAAGGCGATGTGGACGAAATGACGAAGCGCCGGATTTACGAGGGACACGAGAAACCCGGAGCTCTCTGGCACATTTATGCTGCCAAGGACGCTGAAAAGATCAGAGAACTGCTCCGCAAGGTCAGCAGCCAGCACAATTCTGTCACAGAATTTCTATCTCTATTAATTAAAGGTGCACTCACACCAGAGAACATAGTCATTTGACTGTTTTTCTGCATCTGTGTCAGGTGGGTGAGGAGCAGGGTCAAGAAAACCCTCCAGACCATGACCCTATTCACGACCAGAGTTGGTATCTAGACCAGGTGCTCCGCCGCAGGCTCTATGAAGAATATGGAGTCCAGGGTTGGTCCATTGTACAGTTTTTAGGAGATGCTGTATTTATTCCTGCTGGAGCTCCACACCAGGTCAGACTACAGAAACATCGATGTCCCTTATGTCAATTGATGGTTCATGATCTCTCATAAACATACTTGATCCTCTCTGCTCACAGGTGCACAACCTGTACAGCTGTATCAAGGTAGCAGAGGACTTTGTGTCTCCTGAGCATGTGAGGCACTGCTTCAGACTGACCCAAGAGTTCAGACACCTCTCCACTACTCATACAAATCATGAAGACAAGCTACAGGTCTGAGTCTTACTATACCTTATAATTTTGGTGTTGCACATTAATACATTAAGCTAGAGAATCATTTGTTTAGTATTGTTTGTGCTCACACAAACAAAAACTGTGAAATATTAAATGCAGTAAGTCTAAATATTTATATATTAAGCTCAGTTCCAAAATATTCCACAATCATGAGCTCAGAAAATAAAACTTTAAATTTGTATTTTTTAGCATATAAAGATTAATATAGCTTTATTGTAAAGAGGTAAACAAATGCCAATAAAATGTGGACCTTGAGCAAATACTTTCTCCTTCTTTACTCTTTTTCTATACTGGTTACATATCTTGAATACATAGTTTTCTTCAAAGTAAGGCGTTGCTTAGGTATCGTACTAAATGCAGATGCCATGTTTACACTATGATTGAGAGGAATTCAAACAGTACTATCAGTGTAGTCTGTTGGGCATTAATACGCCTTGTTCTAAGGCAGATTTGCTGTTGTTTTTAACAGACCTTTCCTGTTGTTTGCTTCAGGTGAAGAACATCATCTATCATGCAGTGAAGGATGCAGTTGGGACTCTGAAGGCCCATGAACCTAAACTAGCTCGCCCTTAGGCTCTCGACACCTAAAAATGACCAGCCTCTGAAGACCACTCCACTACGTCGACACGCATTACACATTTCATGTCTACGCACACACATACAAGCTGCAGAACAGGGCTGCAGTGTAGGTTTGTTTGAGACAGTGAAGATTTGTTTTGGGGGAAAGGGATTGATTTGGGGAGGGCTTATATAGGGAGGGAGTAGTCAGCGCTTCGATGAAGGAGGTCCTTTATCGCTGTTACACAGGATGCTCAAACATGTCTAGTTGTTTTCCAATTTTTTTGATTGACTCTGTATTTAAGGTCAGTGTATTTGTTCAGTTTTCAATGTACATGTAAGATTAAGGGAGATGAAAGCTGGCGTGCCTTTGGAGCAGAGGTTCAGCTACCATGTAAGCGACTGACAAAATGTGAGCACTGGGCTAACTTCCCCAATTTTGATCAATTCTTTTTCCTTTAATAGGAGAGAAGTTAACCTGTCTTTGTAGATTTTTGTTGTTGGAGTTTTTTAACAGCTGAGTGCTTCTGCCCTTTGTGGCTGAAATTAGTTTGTGAAACAGCCAGTGAAGGGAAGCAGACCAAAGTTTTGTATTTTTTGTTTTCTTATTTCACAGTTAAGAGAAAAAAAAGGTTTCTTTTTATACACAATGAAATGATGATCAGGAGGAAGGCAGTTCCTCTTCTTTTTTTAGTTTGGTCACATTTTTGTCCCACGGGCTGAATGAACTGAAGACTTCCAACAACATTAAACACAACTGCAGCTGAACAGAACTACTGGCCATTAACATTGTATCAATATATATATTGATCTTAGCAGTCTGTTTGATTTTTCACAATAAAGTTTACAAAAACATATCTTTGTGTAATTCTCATTCGTAAAATAAAGATGTGATTAAAAAGCAGCAGATTCTCGGACCTGGCTTCCGCTGCTCCATTAGTAGCTCACAGACCCGGAGCCGTGCATCGATCACCGGGGACTCGGGCTCGAACTCCTCTTCCTCATCCTGCGCCTTTAAGAGCCAGCGCTCGGCTCTGGGGGAGCAGAGCAGCTCGGAGCGGCCGCAGTCTGCAGCACATCCTTCACCTGCCTCACGACAAGCCGCCACCGCGTCCCGGACGGGAATGGGGGGCACCTAGCCCGCTAGCTAACCAACTAGATTCCGTTGAAGTGGACGGCTTGCCGCCGGCTGCCCAGCAGGATGGTGTCGTGGATTATTTCGAGGATAGTTGTGTGAGTATGGGCTGGGCTGCATCTGTTTAACGCCGCCAGATCCATTCATCATCTGCCTGGTGCTCGGCGCCAGCTAGCCAGCCTCTGACTCCCACGTCCGCCTCCGAGTGATGGAGAAGGCGCAGCTTTTCCTCACACCGGCCGTCGCTCACTTTCTGTGCTCAGTACCAGCCTGTAGTGAAGCTGTCTGCCCCAGCGTTGCTAGCCGCTGGTTGCTAACATACGCTGGCTAGCTAGTGAGCACCTGACACAATGTGCTGGCAGCGAAAGGAGCTGTTCGCTGGCTGCGGTGGTCGAGCGAGACCTGCTTGATATGCCAGCCTCGCTGCACACAAGTAAACGGAGTCCAGCGGGGCCGAGGCTTTTAAAAACAGCCCAGTGTCAGTACTACTGCTGTGCAGACTGAGCATCTCAGCACCAGCTGCAACATGATTGGGACAATGTGTCCAGTCAGGGATGGGCATCAGTCCACTCACACACCATGACTAGGCCTAATTCCAACATTACCGCATGTTGGATGGACCTTTAACGGCCAGCATCTGCAGTTCAGGCCTCTGCTTCCACCTGGATGCTCCACATCCCATCAGTGAGGATGACTCAACTAATGCCAGCAGCCGTCATCACCCGGATCCTCCATTCAAACGTGTCTGCGAGGCGGCTTTAGTTTCTTGTGACTGTGGGTTTTTAGGAGAGTCGTCCGGTTGATCCTTGTTATCCTCTAACAAAACGGCGCTGGTGTCTTTGAAAGGTCCAGGTGTTGTCTCCTTCCAACACATGTTCTGTTTGTGTAGGTTACATAAGCGGAGGAAACATTTATTGGCAAACTGTTGTTTTAGTTGCTTCCAGCTGGCTCTTCCACTTCGCTGCACCTCAGGTTATGCGTCGATGGGAGACGAACGCTGGCTGGGTACGCACTCGAATGGCCGCAGCTCATCCAACACAGGAGTTCTCATTGTCATTCTGTGATTTCAACATGCTCCTGCTTTGTTCTTCGGCTGGAAGCTCAGGCATCACAGGGGTTTTATTGCAAGACTGCTGGTGCCTTTCTGTTTTCTGTCTGCTGTGCCCACAGTCAGCGTTCAGCGTCCTGTCACATCAGCAAAATCACCACGGTGGCACAGGATGCGACCGAATGCACATGGAAAACACTGCTCTGTGTGGACAGTGTCCCCATGTGCACATGGCTCAACACATGGTGACCCACCTCTGGCAGACTTGTGTGTTTTTTTCCTCTTTATCTCCCTGCAGTCTTCCTGGCTCTGTGATTATCAGGCCGTAGTGTTTTAACAAACAACTGGCTGTCAGCTCTCCACAGCCATGTTACCGTTCAGATCATAATTATGTGAGACTGACTTATTCATAGCCCAAAGTGTTTTACAAGTCAGCTAATAGAGCTAACCTACTTTTTTAAAGAAGAGAATGTTTGTTAGGTGTCAACTCCCAGAGGCCATGTTCTCCAGATGAATCTGTGACCTCTGACCCTGCCTCTTCTGCTCCTCTGCTTTTTGCAGCCTTGCCTTCGGGACGCTCTACCCTGCATACTCCTCATACAAGGCTGTCAAAACGAAGAATGTGAAGGAATATGTGAGTATCACCTCTAGTTGCTGAACCACAGCAGGCTCTTTTTGACCTGTGTCTTTTTAGTTTGGCTTTTTCTATATGTTTCCCCGGGCTGCTGTGATCTATTTTTACACTTATGTTGACATATTCACACCAGAGGACACAGATTAATTACCAGGAGTAATTTCTGTTTTGATGCGTGCTCCAGTATTTGTTGTTTAAACATTACAGCCTCCCAGATAAAGTCAGATGTGTGGTAGGCAGTTAATTTGGGGCAAGTCAACCTTCAAAAAATGGGGTCACATCATAATCGTAAAGATAAAGTAATTTTTTCCTACTGTACATCATCATGGACATTTTAACCTTCAAATGAGTCAGAAGTGTGTGAGTCTCTTTTGCCTGTTATATTTGTCTATCATTAGAATGAAATGGTTTCAAACACAGGGTTGTTTAAATAAATGTTGGGGATTAAAAGGATAAATCTGATTTCAGGAGATATTTCAGATCAGACCCCTCATTTTATTTGAACTGCTTGTGGAGAGTAGTAATTTACTGCTGTTTAAGTAAAATAAGATAAAAAGATTGATTCCCAGTCATCTTCTGGACATTAAACCCTTTGCACTTAAGACATTTTAATGTATGACACCACCCAATCGCTTCATAGCAAAGTGAGTCAGATGTCACTCTCTGATGCTGTGGTTGTGCAGTACATGCAGTCTTTTCATTTTAGGACAAGTTTAAAAACAACAGCACTAAGAGTACTGACCAAGCAGTGTTGCTACTGGTAACCAGTATAAAAGGCAACAGATTTGACTACCTGGGGTCCTCCTGCAGAGATGATGCAGGCTCCAGTAGGAGGAGGAATGGCAAGCAACACTCTGGCCCTCTGCCTAGATTTGTACTGGAGAACCATCTCCTCCTCACAGGTTACCATAGCAACCCCCCCCTCTCATTTGCCACTCAAGCAGACAGTCACAGAAGGAGCGAATGAGGGAAGGAGTATGTGGGGGAGTGGAGGACGCCATTTTTAGATCTGCTGTTTTTTTTCTTGTTGATGCTTTAACGAGGTGGGAGTTACGTGTGTTTACGTAGGGCTGCACGTCAGTGACCTAATAACTTTAACCTACCACATTACCAGCCAGTGTTCTTCTCACACTCAATACACAAATATGTCTGATTACAGATTATATTTTTGCTTCTGGTTCTCAAGCTAATTCTGAGTGTGGATGCCCTACATTTCCTCCGTCATACTGATGTGACCTGACGGGACTGAAACATATGTTACAGTTCTGCGTTAGCATGTGCTCTGCTCTGTGTAGCTCCACGTGTCTCGGCACGTGCCCTTTGGATGCTGTGGGCTTTCATTGTGCTATTTTTATTACCGTTCTTTCTCCTTGTGCATGTGTGTCCAGGTGAAGTGGATGATGTACTGGATAGTATTTGCGTTGTTCACCACAGCAGAGATGGTCACAGATCTGCTCCTTTCATGGTGAGTCAGGAGCTGCTCATCTTCTCCAATCACGCCCAACTGGCTTATAAGCAATAAACAGCTTATATAATAGCACTAGAAAACCCACATGAAAGTCTTCTTGATATTTTTACTATGATGATCTTGTTTGAGCGTCTTGTTCTCATTTTAACTCACACAATTATTAACCTCTTAGAAATCAGACTAGTGTCATAGTGAGACAAGTATTCAGTTATAGCGGTGAAACTCCACTTTGACCTTTTTTTTTTCTTCTTCAACCTTCCAGGTTTCCATTTTATTTCGAGCTAAAGATCGCTTTTGTGATATGGCTCCTGTCACCATACACCAAGGGCTCTAGTGTCCTCTATCGCAAATTTGTACACCCAACGCTGTCCAACAAAGAGAAGGTAGAGATGTTTTAACACCTGAGTCAGTCTGATAAACGCCAGCTACTGTGAGCCTTGATCTCTTCCCCGTTAACTGTCCTCTTGTCCTGCAGGAAATCGATGAGTACATAGCTCAGGCCAAAGACAAGAGTTACGAGACCATGATGAGGTTTGGAAAAAGGGGTCTGAACCTGGCTGCTAACGCTGCTGTCACTGCAGCCACCAAGGTGAGCTGTGTTCTCTAGTCAATTTGTTTTTGCTGCAAAACGGTTCTGCAGCCATGCTGTTGTGCTCTTGCATGGTTTGGATCGTGAGCAGCTCCTGTCATCTCTCACCAACATCTTCACGTTGAGACTTTGATCCAGAACTTGTGGTTCATCTTACTCTGTGATCCCCAGGGGCAGGGTGTGCTGTCAGACAAGCTGCGGAGCTTCAGCATGCAGGACCTGACTCTCATCAACGCTGAGGATGAGCTGGCTCTGCACACTTCAGGCCCCCGCACGAGACGGGACCCTATGGACGACATGAGCTCGGGGGCCAGCACGCTGCCCCGAGCCAAGAGCACTGTGACACGTCAGAGTAAGGCCAGACCACACGCACATCACACGCCTCCATTCACCTCCTCCAGGTGGAGAAACACGAGGTCGTATCTTGCACAAATTATATAGAAATTATTTCTGGACTTTCAATAAAGCAGGCCTTTGATTGGCCGTATACCGTATAGTATGTGGTAAAAAACACACCTTTAGTATAGTATGTGGTAAAAAACACACCTTTAGTATAGTATGTGGTAAAAAACACACCTTAGTATAGTATGTGGTTAAAAACACACCTTAATATAGTATGTGGTTAAAAACACACCTTAGTATAGTATGTAGTTAAAAACACACCTTAGTATAGTATGTGATAAAAAAACACACCTTAGTATAGTATGTGATAAAAAACACACCTTAGTATAGTATGTGATAAAAAACACACCTTAGTATAGTATGTGATAAAAAACACACCTTAGTATAGTATGTGATAAAAAACACACCTTAGTATAGTATGTGATAAAAAACACACCTTAGTATAGTATGTGATAAAAAACACACCTTAGTATAGTATGTGGTTAAAAACACACCTTAGTATAGTATGTGGTAAAAAACACACCTTAGTATAGTATGTGGTAAAAAACACACCTTAGTATAGTATGTAGTTAAAAACACACCTTAATATAGTATGTAGTTAAAAACACACCTTAGTATAGTATGTAGTTAAAAACACACCTTAGTATAGTATGTAGTTAAAAACACACCTTAGTATAGTATGTAGTTAAAAACACACCTTAGTATAGTATGTAGTTAAAAACACACCTTAGTATAGTATGTGGTAAAAAACACACCTTAGTATAGTATGTGGTTAAAAACACACCTTAGTATAGTATGTAGTTAAAAACACACCTTAGTATAGTATGTAGTTAAAAACACACCTTAATATAGTATGTAGTTAAAAACACACCTTAATATAGTATGTAGTTAAAAACACACCTTAATATAGTATGTAGTTAAAAACACACCTTAGTATAGTATGTAGTTAAAAACACACCTTAATATAGTATGTAGTTAAAAACACACCTTAGTATAGTATGTAGTTAAAAACACACCTTAGTATAGTATGTAGTTAAAAACACACCTTAGTATAGTATGTAGTTAAAAACACACCTTAGTATAGTATGTGGTAAAAAACACACCTTAGTATAGTATGTGGTAAAAAACACACCTTAGTATAGTATGTAGTTAAAAACACACCTTAGTATAGTATGTAGTTAAAAACACACCTTAGTATAGTATGTGGTAAAAAACACACCTTAGTATAGTATGTGGTAAAAAACACACCTTAGTATAGTATGTGGTAAAAAACACACCTTAGTATAGTATGTAGTTAAAAACACACCTTAGTATAGTATGTGGTAAAAAACACACCTTAGTATAGTATGTGGTAAAAAACACACCTTAGTATAGTATGTGGTAAAAAACACACCTTAGTATAGTATGTAGTTAAAAACACACCTTAGTATAGTATGTGGTAAAAAACACACCTTAGTATAGTATGTGGTAAAAAACACACCTTAGTATAGTATGTAGTTAAAAACACACCTTAGTATAGTATGTAGTTAAAAACACACCTTAGTATAGTATGTAGTTAAAAACACACCTTAGTATAGTATGTAGTTAAAAACACACCTTAATATAGTATGTAGTTAAAAACACACCTTAGTATAGTATGTAGTTAAAAACACACCTTAGTATAGTATGTAGTTAAAAACACACCTTAATATAGTATGTAGTTAAAAACACACCTTAATATAGTATGTAGTTAAAAACACACCTTAATATAGTATGTGGTTAAAAACACACCTTAGTATAGTATGTGGTTAAAAACACACCTTAATATAGTATGTAGTTAAAAACACACCTTAATATAGTATGTAGTTAAAAACACACCTTAGTATAGTATGTAGTTAAAAACACACCTTAGTATAGTATGTAGTTAAAAACACACCTTAATATAGTATGTAGTTAAAAACACACCTTAGTATAGTATGTAGTTAAAAACACACCTTAGTATAGTATGTAGTTAAAAACACACCTTAGTATAGTATGTAGTTAAAAACACACCTTAGTATAGTATGTAGTTAAAAACACACCTTAGTATAGTATGTGGTTAAAAACACACCTTAGTATAGTATGTAGTTAAAAACACACCTTAGTATAGTATGTAGTTAAAAACACACCTTAGTATAGTATGTAGTTAAAAACACACCTTAGTATAGTATGTAGTTAAAAACACACCTTAGTATAGTATGTAGTTAAAAACACACCTTAGTATAGTATGTAGTTAAAAACACACCTTAGTATAGTATGTAGTTAAAAACACACCTTAGTATAGTATGTAGTTAAAAACACACCTTAGTATAGTATGTGGTAAAAAACACACCTTAGTATAGTATGTAGTTAAAAACACACCTTAGTATAGTATGTAGTTAAAAACACACCTTAGTATAGTATGTAGTTAAAAACACACCTTAGTATAGTATGTAGTTAAAAACACACCTTAGTATAGTATGTAGTTAAAAACACACCTTAGTATAGTATGTAGTTAAAAACACACCTTAGTATAGTATGTAGTTAAAAACACACCTTAGTATAGTATGTAGTTAAAAACACACCGTAGTATAATATGTGGATAAAACACACCTTTAGTAGAGTATGTGAGATCTGCTCCTTTCATGGTGAGTCAGGAGCTGCTCATCCTCTCCAATCACGCCCAACTGGCTTATAAGCAACAAACAGCTTTTATATAAAAAGCTAAAAAAAAAAAAAAAAACCTAATTTTATATATAAATTATTTCTGGACTTTCAGTAAAGCAGGCCTTTGATTGGCCTGCAGGATGGATGAGAGTTCTCTATTTTTCATTGTAATCCATACTATTAAGAACTGTCTCTGTCTCTTTTATTTATTTTTGTCCAAAGCTACAGCTCGCTCTTTGGCAGCCACGTCTCCTTCTGATGACACATCATCTCAGCACAGCTCTGACCAATCAGATACGAGGACTGAACACTCTGATGAAGACGTGGGAGACAGACCCCCTAAACGAGGCACCGCCGTCAAAGCAACAAAGAAACCGGCCGCTGCTGCTGCTAAGACAGAGGTAAAGGTAATGAATATGCACATGCACTGGAGCCTTTTGTGTGCACACGAATTGTCTTGATGTTCCCCTGTTAGTTACATTTTAATTTGTCCTCACACCTCAAGGCTCAGGCGAAGACTGTGAAGAAGCCAGTGAAGAAAAAGACCACGTCCAGTAACGCAGAGACGCCACCGTGAGGCCTGCTGTCCACGTCCATCTGCCACCCACAGCCTACAGGTCCCTGCTCCTCTTAGCCTCCACTCAGACACATGCGCACTATTTACAAATCGAGCTAAAGTGTGTCACTCAAATTTAGCTTTTAGCCCGATGTGGCCTTTAGGTTGGGAACAGTTTACATTTGCTGAATTGTTGCATATTATGACTCATTCAAGTCTTTGCTTCATTTTTTTAGATGATATCTAATTATATTTAAAATGTGTTCTTGTCCTTTTGGACTCTTTGACCCAGTAGTATTAGAACATTATGCTACTTATTGACTGACTTACATGTGTGTGTGTCTTTTTTCTTTTATGTCTTCAGTACATTTTCCACTATTACCTTGCTCAGTCTTTATATACATGATTTGGTTTTCCTCTGAGGTTCGCATACAACTGTCCTCTTGAATATTAAGTGTTGCTCAAGCCACAGTGTGTGGTTGTCGTCACTGGGACGACCTGATAGTGAGGATAGAAATGCTGTAAACCGTATAAGTCCTTGGAGCACAGATAACGGTAAACTACTGTATGAGATCAACCTAAAGGCCTGCACTCACTAATAGTTTTGGACATCAAGTCATCATTTCCACATTCGATTACTGCTCAGAGATGTTGCTCCATGTCCTGGTTCATGTCCAGCTTTACAGGATGACTTGTGCTCTAACATGTCGATTCTGTTTTCCCTTCATTTTAACCTCTAAGTGCATTTTAAGTGTCAACACAGTTTAGATAGTTTAGGTTCACCTCCTCTAGATGAAATCTCACTTTGTTTAGTGTATTTCCTTAACTTCACTCGTAGCTTGTCTTTATCCATCAGTATTTGTCTCTGGTCCAGGCTGTGGATGCTTGTTAAACACCGCACTCAACTTGGTTTTCATCAGTTTTCCCTGTAGTGGGAAGTTTGAAAGCAGGAAGTCACTGCTGCGCTCAGTGCTGCTGTCTGTGGTGTGAACGCTAGTATGAGCCGGTAGGGGGAGACAGAGCTCCCCTCAAGTGTTAAACTTCCTACTGAACATGTAAACAGTGTAAATAGGAGCCCTGTCTGTATATAGAGTATGAGCTTGCTTGCCTTATTCACTCTCTGGGCTGAAATTAATTTACTTTTTGAATTGTTTGTGCTTTTATTTTTATTGTTCTTAGTAAATTATATGTTCTGAAACAGTTTTTTTTACTGTCATCTCTTTAAGATATTTTAACTCATGTTCATCAATAGGCAGTGAGTCTACACACTGAGTTAAGGCTGATGTTTGTAAATTAATATCAATTTGTTCCTTGCTCAGACTGATTATAGATTTTTAGTTTAGTAAGTTAATACCTGCACTGAAATAAAGAATATATGGCTCAGAATGTTTGCCTTGTCTTCATTTAATCTGTTTTTCAGTTTATATCCATATTGTATGCAGGGACATGTAGTTGTGCCAACTCTCAAAGGTGGTTAAAACACACCTTATTCTAGTATGCGATTAAAAACATGCCTTAGTATAGTGAATCGAGAGTCTGAGTTAAAGCTGATGTTTGTAAATTCATATCAATTTATTCCTTGCTCAAACTGATTAAAAGTATTTTAATTTAGTAAGTTAATATCTGCACTGAAATACATGGCTCAGAATTCACATATCCTTTGGATTTTTGTTTGTGTGTATATTATTCTTTTATATTTGTTTTTCAATTTATATCTGTATTGTATGGAAGGATGTGTGTTTGTGCTAACTCTCAAAGCACCAGGCTATAAAGAAACAGTATGTCCTGGGACCGTAAAATTTAACAAGGTCATGTGTCACTAATAAAACAACTAATATGAACTTTGTCATGTTCACATCCACACACGTTTGAAACAGCAGAGGTTAAACACATTTTGTTGATGTTCAGTAAACAAAGCACAGATAACGAGACATCTTTATTCCACCTGATAGCAAATGACAAAACACGCACTCATGACAATTAACTGTACGTCAGAATAGTGAGAACAAAAGCACAGAAAAGTCACAGCCTTGTACGAGGTTGAGATGGTAACAATCCAGTCTGTGTTGCCCTCAGATCTGACAAAGTATTAAAGGGCAGTTCTCCAAAGACTCAATAAAATTGAGGAGACATTTAACCTCATATTTTTTAAAGTGAAGGTTGAATTTTTCAGTTACATAATGTGGTAATGGGCTGTTGTCGATGGTTTTATTCCAACTGCTCAAAATATCTGACAATTCAATTTGTGAATTCAATGTATGGTTCACAAATGCTTCAATCATTTGTGTCCCATGGTCCAAATGTTCTTCTCATGTTTTTTGGGTTTCTGCTTGCTCCTTAAGCTGTTTATAGAAATATTCAATGTCTCTGCTTATTTTATTTTTATCTTTGGCAGAGGAAATAGTTTTATTTAACTTGTGTTGGATGCATCCAAGTGTTTTTGTGTTCAAACTGAATGCGATTTTCTTGCATTCAACACTATTCCGAGAATTAAATTCAGAGTGAGTAAGATCCTTTTTAAGGATGTCACCCTTTAGGCCCCAGGGTTGGGTCCATATCACGTAAGTACAACATTCATATTCACATTGCCAATCATAAGCTTTCACCAACAGCAGAATCAGACAAGACAAACATGGGCTGTTGTAGGTATAAATAAAAATATCCTCCACTTTGTCGTTAATGCTCAACAGAAACTTATCCATTTGTTCCATTAGTATTACTTCAGAGTGTTTTGACTTCAGGTCCTCAGTTGCATTTGTTTCGTTGGGTCTTTTATTGTGTCGATGGTATGGTTCTATATCTCTGGAATACCAAGCTTCATTTTCGGTCACAACACCACCAAAAGCATATTGTTTTTTTTTTTTTTCTCCTTTCACGTTTATGCGGGTTTCCACGAAGAGCCGCCATGATTTATTGTGTAGTGTTGAATAGCTTACGTCTGTTTCTTTGTTGCACTGCCACATTTTGTTAATTCGTTCGAATTGGTCTTCTATTAACATGTATTTTTCGAAATACATTTTCATATTTGCCATTTTCATTGGTATTGCACATATTTGCATATGAAACTGTTGCTTAGCCACTGTAAGCAATTCTCCATGATTGCTGTAAACAACTTGTTGCAAACGAAAAAAAGTGAAGTTTTCAGGAAGAAAAAAGCACCAAACGACTTTCCGTGAAGGTTCAAAGATGAGCTTTTCAAATCTGGATAGGAAAAATATATAAAGTTTAGTAGGCATATTTGTAATAAGCTGTACATATTTTTAAAATAATAAAATCAATATAGGAAAATTGATTCTTTAAATGTTATTTTCTGTTTACATTTAAATAAAGAAAGTTTGCCTAACTTTGACTTTAAAGACTCATGAAGCTGTGTCTTCATAACACAACTAAACAAGAGTTAATTGGTCAGTTAACCTTTTAAATACTGTATTTTAATGAGTGAAAAGTGAGAATTTTTGACATATCTGTATGGGAAAATAATTTTAATTACGGTGTATATATTTGAGCAATTTGCCTTAAACATCTCTACAATGAGTTAGTGACGTTTCCACCAAAATTATTCTCCAGCAATATTTTTAAGAAACATACTTTCTTTTAACACAACTAGACTGAACTAGTCCTCAATTTTGAATCAAACTAGATGATAAACAAGCAACAGTACTTACATTACTTTTGTTTCACCCTCGTTATGATTGATAACTTCTGTACTGGGTGCATCAGTGTTGACAAGGGGGGGGGGGTTTAACCAAAGATAAGCATATGTTATAGAGCCTCTCCCTGTCACACAAAGATTTTGCATAAGAGAAAAATTATTTAGTTTCATCAAACCCAAATGGAAGTGTAGAAAATAATACCAATAAATACTGTACATCTGAGCCTGGTCAAGCTGATCAGGGGAGTTGGTAACAAACACGTCTTCATATTCAGATGGGTTGTGACTGAATCTTGTTGTCTGTCTCTGTCCAGCTTACAGATGAGAAAAAACAAAGGCTACAGTTAAAAAAAATAGTCAACTGCAAACTATTCAGACACAGTTGAAACCTACATAGTGTAAATGAGATGAGATCTCTGCTGTAAATGCATCTGAATCGTCTACACTGTGACTAAAAAGGTTACATGATAGAATCAAAATTCACAAGATCATCTGTAAAAGATAAAACAATTATATTTATAATAAATTAGAATTAGATTAAAATCTTTGGTACTTACCAAACTCTGTCAGCAGAGCTGACCCACCCCAGTAGGGGTAGGCAAAGTTTGTCTTACACAGACACGGAAGACAAGAATTTAAATAATCTCTTATTGACCGACAAGCTTTATAAAATCTTCTTTTCAAACGTCTTTGTATACGACTCCGTCTGCCTACCCCTACTGGCACAAACTGATTAATTTCTTTACTCTTTTCTTCTACCTTTGTGAGTAACTGCGAAAGAAAGCAAATCATAAATTTTTTTGTGCTTTGCTTGGGCCGTGCCGCTTTATAAGACCATGTCTTGACCAATCATATGGCACCTTGTTGACGTAATAACCAGATTATGGCTCTGATGATGTGGCAGAGTCAGTAGGTTTCATTTTACATTCAAAAGGAAGTTAAACGTCATCAGCTGTGCGATACCATGTCACTGTCAGGTTCTGCCAGTTCTTCCAGTTTGTTTGGGCACTGCATCACTCAGCAACCTCCCTTCATGAATCACTGCTTATGCCGTTTTAATTTCTGCTCCACATATTTTCTGTATCTGTACTTGTCTCTATTCTAATTGGGATCAGTCTGTGTTTGGTGCATTTTGCCTTGGCCTAACCTCTGGCTCGTCACACGCTTTCAGCCCTTGTGTCTATCTTGTAACATAATGAATAGTAAATAGCAGGTCACACACTCCATGTTTAGGGTTTTGTTTTTATGTTTGTCCATTAATACAAAAATAAAGAAACAGTGCTCTTCTCCTCTAACAACAACAACAACAACAACAAAAAAAACAGTGAGAAGGTTCAGGGTCCGACTCTCTGTGTGGAGTTTGCATGGGTTCTCTCCAGGGTCTCTGATAAGATTGATAAAAAACACTCTTCACGTCTTTGTACTGTGTAAAACTCTCTGCACCTATCACTGGTTTCAACATGATTAGAATTTTATATTTGTGCTTTTGTGTTTCCAGCTTTGTGGGTAACTGCAGAAGAAAGTCAAATGTTTCAGCCTGGGCTTGGGATGTGTTGCTTTAGAAGACCTTGTCTTAACCAATCATGCACTTTGTTGATGTAATAACCAGAAATGATGATCATGTATGTGGAAAGCTCAGTAGGTTTCATTTTCAATACAAAGGATGTTAAAAAAACACTTTGGCTTAAGTTTCACCAGCTGTGAGATAGATAGACAGATGTCACTCTGCAGGTTCAGCCAGTTTATGTTTCAGCAACCTCCCTTCACAAATCACTGCTTTATGCACGTCGGCCGATTCTGTTCCACATATTTTAGATGTGAACAGAAAAACATGATGCAGCCCGAGTTGAGTTGAATGAAGAAAATAAAAAAGCAAAAAAAAAAAGCAATAATACTAACACTGACAAACAAAAAAATGCTTGCAGACCACAAAACCCTGCACATCACTGACAAGAGATTGATTTGATTTTAAAGATGATCCAAGATATGGAAATTCCTAAATCTCATTCTGAATAAATTCAAAAACTAAATCTGGAAAAATAGATGTACACAGATTTGTGTACTCGGTCTCCTCATAATAGTTCTTACTGTTGAACACAACGTTTTGTAGTTTCTGTAATGACAAAAGAAATGACTGAACAAATGAACGATTATATAAAAAGGGAGATAAAAAAAATCTATAAAAGATACAAAGTAAATGTAAATGTCATATGTTGAATGCAAACATTCAACATGCCTGGCCCCTGGAAAAGGTAAAAGAAAACATAAAAGTAAATAGAAATTGAGTATAAAACTTCCTGCACTTCATTAACGTCACCTTTTGTCACATTTATACTGTAGTAGAACTTAAAACTAAAATAAAAACTCTACAGGAAAAATGTATGTGTGAAAAAACAAGATGTCCAGTAGCATCTAGCACTCAGATGCTTTTTTCTTATTCTTGAAACAAAACATTTTTAGTTTTTTGCTCCCTTGTGATGGAGACGTACACAAAATCTCACACACCCATCAACATAGTTACTGCGCTATTTAAAACCTTGAAAAACCAGTTTGAATTATTCTGTTACGCTGAACGTGCCTGCATTGACGTACTACCGTTCTATCATTAACGTCTGCCAGAACGTGAAGGCTTCCAGTAAATCATATGACGCTTCTGCTGTCAGGACACTACAAATACTGTACATGTTGTTACTTGATGAATCGTACGCACCTTGTACATTGCATAAAATGTGTAGGCCAGGAAACTGCAGAGCTCAGATACCATTAAAGTGAAATGAGAAAAGGTATCACTGCCGTTTTAATTTCTGCTCCACATATTTTCTGTATCTGTACTTGTCTCTATTCTAATTGGGATCAGTCTGTGTTTGGTGCATTTTGCCTTGGCCTAACCTCTGGCTCGTCACACGCTTTCAGCCCTTGTGTCTACCTTGTAACATAATGAATAGTAACTAGCAGGTCACACACTCCATGTTAAGGGTTTTGCTTTTATGTTTGTCTGTTAATACAAGAATAAAGAAACAGTGCTCTTCTCCTTTAACAGAAACCTCCCAAAACAATATGGATTGTGTGATGTCTTATGTCTAAATAATCTAATTATGATCTTTTGATCTAATTGTGTGACCTATCTAGAGGTAGATAAAAAATCTATGATAAGTAAATGTAGATTTCATTTATTTAATACAAACAATGCTATATAAACAATATTGAAAATATTAAAGTAAGAAAAATTGTATAAGACGTCCTGAACTTCATTAACATCACCTAACATTCATACTGTAGTAGAATCTAAACAGTAGATGTTAGAATATTCAGTCACATCAAGGAAACACCACACAACATGTCACAAAGGTCCAAATATGATTTTGACAAAGCTGGATGGGAAAAATTAAATAACTTGTGGGTACATATGCTTTAGAATAAAATATAAGACAACCTTGTTACTTTATTACTAATCATTTATTGCAGATTTTCCCTTTGTTTAAAAACATCTGAAGTAAAAGCACTTGGTTAAAAGAACGTGCTTGTCCAAGGTCCACTGCCTCTTGCTGTCATCCCAGGATAATCCAGTGTTAATCAAACAGGTTTGCTCAGTCAGTTCACTCTGATGCACCAATGATCAACAGTTTGTCCCAACTTGGACAGAAGTTCAAGAGCAGCAGAGAGTTTGTTTCACCTCCCATCATTTAGAGTCGAGTGCCAACTAAATGTTAACTTCCTCCTCAGCCCAGTTTGAAATTACAATATTCTGTTCACATAACCATCCAACCTCAATAAACGGTCTATAGGTCATTTGAGGTACATGAAAAAATATGGTAGAGAACAATCATTCCACAACGTTATAAATGTGTACGTTAATGGCAACACTTCATCTAACAAGGCAACTATTAACTTGCATCAGTTGACTTTAGACCAATTTTCTGTTCTTTAATACTGAAACATTAGTGTAGCATTATTTTAGTCAAACCCTTTCTTCCTGCCACAAGTCAAATAAACAAGGCTTTAACCAAGTACATCCCTTAGGCTTTGGTAGTTGTGTCTTTGTGTTGATCACCAGAATAACACAAATCTACCAAAGTAGATCTGCCTGAGGAAACAAGGTTAGTACATAAATCCTGATGTAACCTGGCTGTGACTGACACTGACAGACCAAAGCCCAACTAAATAATCCCTACAGCCTGTACACTGGTCACTTTAAATTACACCAGTAATTTGAGATTATGATGAATCTGTCATCATTTTGGACCAGTAGTCGACTGGTCTTATGGACAGAAATGTTACAATTTTAAACATACATTGACTGAAGTTATGAGAACACCTGAACTGGAAGAAGCTTTTTTTTTTCTCACCTGTGAAAATAAAATTAGTGGACCCCGTCGATAACCAAGGTTCAGACTTCACCTACTGCTTGGAAAGCCAAGAAGCTCATTTGAGGGTTTATACAGTTTATCACATAGGTGTGAAATTAGATTTTAAATAAACGCTTTATTGGCACAGTGCTGCGTTAAATGTCTGCGGAGGGTCGTAAAACCGAGGAGGCGGCGGTGAATCTGTGAACACCTGCGCGTCTGCAACAGCCTGATGTTCAGAGTTTAAACACTGATTAACAACAGATTCAATGTTTTATCTTTTAGGACATTTGTGAAATGCTGTCTAACGTAGACGATGGCCTGCTATACAATCGTAATGACGTTAAAATAATAAATCTCATTCTGAATAAATTCAAAAACTAAATCTGGAAAAATAGATGTACACAGATTTGTGTACTCGGTCTCCTCATAATAGTTCTTACTGTTGAACACAACGTTTTGTAGTTTCTGTAATGACAAAAGAAATGACTGAACAAATGAACGATTATATAAAAAGGGAGATAAAAAAAATCTATAAAAGATACAAAGTAAATGTAAATGTCATATGTTGAATGCAAACATTCAACATGCCTGGCCCCTGGAAAAGGTAAAAGAAAACATAAAAGTAAATAGAAATTGAGTATAAAACTTCCTGCACTTCATTAACGTCACCTTTTGTCACATTTATACTGTAGTAGAACTTAAAACTAAAATAAAAACTCTACAGGAAAAATGTATGTGTGAAAAAACAAGATGTCCAGTAGCATCTAGCACTCAGATGCTTTTTTCTTATTCTTGAAACAAAACATTTTTAGTTTTTTGCTCCCTTGTGATGGAGACGTACACAAAATCTCACACACCCATCAACATAGTTACTGCGCTATTTAAAACCTTGAAAAACCAGTTTGAATTATTCTGTTACGCTGAACGTGCCTGCATTGACGTACTACCGTTCTATCATTAACGTCTGCCAGAACGTGAAGGCTTCCAGTAAATCATATGACGCTTCTGCTGTCAGGACACTACAAATACTGTACATGTTGTTACTTGATGAATCGTACGCACCTTGTACATTGCATAAAATGTGTAGGCCAGGAAACTGCAGAGCTCAGATACCATTAAAGTGAAATGAGAAAAGGTATCACTGCCGTTTTAATTTCTGCTCCACATATTTTCTGTATCTGTACTTGTCTCTATTCTAATTGGGATCAGTCTGTGTTTGGTGCATTTTGCCTTGGCCTAACCTCTGGCTCGTCACACGCTTTCAGCCCTTGTGTCTACCTTGTAACATAATGAATAGTAACTAGCAGGTCACACACTCCATGTTAAGGGTTTTGCTTTTATGTTTGTCTGTTAATACAAGAATAAAGAAACAGTGCTCTTCTCCTTTAACAGAAACCTCCCAAAACAATATGGATTGTGTGATGTCTTATGTCTAAATAATCTAATTATGATCTTTTGATCTAATTGTGTGACCTATCTAGAGGTAGATAAAAAATCTATGATAAGTAAATGTAGATTTCATTTATTTAATACAAACAATGCTATATAAACAATATTGAAAATATTAAAGTAAGAAAAATTGTATAAGACGTCCTGAACTTCATTAACATCACCTAACATTCATACTGTAGTAGAATCTAAACAGTAGATGTTAGAATATTCAGTCACATCAAGGAAACACCACACAACATGTCACAAAGGTCCAAATATGATTTTGACAAAGCTGGATGGGAAAAATTAAATAACTTGTGGGTACATATGCTTTAGAATAAAATATAAGACAACCTTGTTACTTTATTACTAATCATTTATTGCAGATTTTCCCTTTGTTTAAAAACATCTGAAGTAAAAGCACTTGGTTAAAAGAACGTGCTTGTCCAAGGTCCACTGCCTCTTGCTGTCATCCCAGGATAATCCAGTGTTAATCAAACAGGTTTGCTCAGTCAGTTCACTCTGATGCACCAATGATCAACAGTTTGTCCCAACTTGGACAGAAGTTCAAGAGCAGCAGAGAGTTTGTTTCACCTCCCATCATTTAGAGTCGAGTGCCAACTAAATGTTAACTTCCTCCTCAGCCCAGTTTGAAATTACAATATTCTGTTCACATAACCATCCAACCTCAATAAACGGTCTATAGGTCATTTGAGGTACATGAAAAAATATGGTAGAGAACAATCATTCCACAACGTTATAAATGTGTACGTTAATGGCAACACTTCATCTAACAAGGCAACTATTAACTTGCATCAGTTGACTTTAGACCAATTTTCTGTTCTTTAATACTGAAACATTAGTGTAGCATTATTTTAGTCAAACCCTTTCTTCCTGCCACAAGTCAAATAAACAAGGCTTTAACCAAGTACATCCCTTAGGCTTTGGTAGTTGTGTCTTTGTGTTGATCACCAGAATAACACAAATCTACCAAAGTAGATCTGCCTGAGGAAACAAGGTTAGTACATAAATCCTGATGTAACCTGGCTGTGACTGACACTGACAGACCAAAGCCCAACTAAATAATCCCTACAGCCTGTACACTGGTCACTTTAAATTACACCAGTAATTTGAGATTATGATGAATCTGTCATCATTTTGGACCAGTAGTCGACTGGTCTTATGGACAGAAATGTTACAATTTTAAACATACATTGACTGAAGTTATGAGAACACCTGAACTGGAAGAAGCTTTTTTTTTTCTCACCTGTGAAAATAAAATTAGTGGACCCCGTCGATAACCAAGGTTCAGACTTCACCTACTGCTTGGAAAGCCAAGAAGCTCATTTGAGGGTTTATACAGTTTATCACATAGGTGTGAAATTAGATTTTAAATAAACGCTTTATTGGCACAGTGCTGCGTTAAATGTCTGCGGAGGGTCGTAAAACCGAGGAGGCGGCGGTGAATCTGTGAACACCTGCGCGTCTGCAACAGCCTGATGTTCAGAGTTTAAACACTGATTAACAACAGATTCAATGTTTTATCTTTTAGGACATTTGTGAAATGCTGTCTAACGTAGACGATGGCCTGCTATACAATCGTAATGACGTTAAAATAAGTCGAAGCTCTGTGCTGCCACCTGCTGTTTTTTTCCTGTCACTTTTCACTGTCATTTTATCTTTAAAGAAACCTGATAAACAAAAACACAGGTTACCATTGTGACGTTTGTTGACAAAATGACAAGAGTTTGGAAATATTTCAAGAAAACAATATTAAAACTGTTTAAAATGTGAAAGTTTCAGCAAAATCTAATTGTGAGAAAAGAAACTGTTGAATGATCAGTGGCACTGTATCGCAGCCTTTAGTTTCTCTGCTCACCCACATCTACAGATGAACAGTCTGAAGACAGGACAGCAGTTTATTACCGTCTGACACGACACAGTGATACAGTTACAGGAGAGAATTGCATAAACTACTTTCTCAATTTAGCACCAATGCAGATGTTCATTTACTTTATTCTTAATAATGCTGATTGTGATGAAGTGTTAATCTAAATAAATTGAATCCAATAAATGAAACAAAAACATAAGTAGTTTTGTGGCAGAGACACAGCAACAAAACCCTTTATCAGAGATCATCCAGAGACCCTCAGTCTCTCGTGCAGGGGATCTGGATTCACACGCAACTGCTGTGTTACGTCTTGGATCAGACAACCTGCAGGAAAAGGACTTTAATGGATGGGGAGAAACTGACGCCAGCAGTGTCAGAGGCCATTTAGAAGTCAGTAGAGATAACAGCAGCAAGACATATCTGAAACTACCCAACTTGAAGCCAGAGGACTCTGCGTATTACTTTGCTAGAGAGAGACACTGGTTAAAGTAAACTGAGAAGCTCTACAAAACCTTTTCCAGTCTACACCGTAGACATAAGAGCATGAACAAATAAAACATGTTGCCAGTTTCATAAAATTTTATTTAGAGTTTCAACTGAATGTCATTTCCATTTCTCAGACCACTTTGAAATCAGTTGTGCTGTTGTCTTCATCATTAAGGAGCAGAACATTTTGCTCACTCAGCAGCAGCTTAGAGTCATTTCTGCCAGGTTTGCTCCTCTACACGAATGCAGTCCTACCTAACACTACAGCGATGAAAACTATCCTTGCAGCAATATCCTACGGTAAAAACAGGGGTAGGATACATTCCCCTGCTGGGAGGCCTCCCATTGTACTAGAAAACTGAACCTAGCTTCACTAACTTTTACTACTTGATTTTACTCTTAGCAGAGAATTCAAACTTGGCAGAGATGAGTCAGCATTTAACCCTGAAATCCCTACAGGTCAAAGTCATTTAACAGTGACTCCATATAAAATTTAGGATGTGATGAGTGACAGCACAACTAGGGCTTTATATTTAGAAGATGCATTGCGGTGGGGGGTACTAACACCATCATTCTCAAGGGGGAAACAAAAAAAAAAAAAAAAAACAATATATGTTCAGCCCAGCTATGAACGTCAGAGGTCCCATGTTCACAGATCTGAAACAAGGTACAAGAAATCTATAAATGCAAAATTATATACATAATTTAAACCATGACAACACTCAGGCAATTCATACTCACCACTGGTTCAGTCAGTCGTTCTTGCAGCCACCGTGTTGTCCTTTGAGCGAATCAAGCTCCAGATGAGACCAGGCCAAACATGTTGCCAGATTGATTTGATTGCTTGTATTTGTGTGTGTCGTTTTCTTATAACAGTTCTATGCACAAAACCATTGAATCTCAGTGGCAGTAAAAGCTCCAAATGGAACTTTTTTTTTTAACATCATATTCTACCAGAGGGGTTAACTAGCATTATGGCTCTTTCAACAGGGATGTGGGAGGAAAAAAAAAATATATATATTTATAATCTTTCTCTCTCTCTCAATAAAATCGCCCAAACAATGTTGCTGATGCAAAAAAGTTAAATAGCTTTTTTTTTTTTTTTAAAAAAAACATACATGACTAAGGCTTCTGTTGTAGTCATCACAAGGATAAAACTTCTAATTGAAAGCTCACTGAGTTGCTTTGAGTCACCTCTGCCGGGTTTGCTCCTCTATATATGCAAATGATCCGAACTATACCGCGACACATACGGATGAAATCATAAGAGCTGTGCAGTCTACTACTTAAAAAAAAAAAAAAAAAAAAAAAAAAAAAAAAAAAAAAAAACCAGGGGTGGGATAAATTCCCCTGCTGGGAGGCCTCCCATTGTACTAGAAAGTTATAACAAGCCTGCCAATGCAAAAGCTTTCACTATCTATTTTTACTCTCGCTTCGCAGAAAGATTCAAACTTGGCAGAGATGAGTCAGCATTTAAGTCAATTAGTGATTCCATATACGCATTTAGAATATGATGAGTAAAACTATGCTCAGCAACAAGTTTGGGGCTTTATATTTAAACCATGAAGGTGAGGAGTAAACTGCCAATTGATGGACCATGTATAAGGCTATTGTACATTTGTGAACAAAAACAAATAACAAAAAAAAAAAGTTGACCAGGACAAACTGCAACATGTCCAGCCCAGAACCATCTAGAGACTTGAAAGAACTTTGTCCACAGATCCCTGGAGCCACCTGTGTAGGGACAAGCAAGCAGTTAAGGTTTCTTTAAAACCTTAACGCCTTATCAGATCTAGATGCGCAATTCATACTCACCGTTTTGTGGCCGAAGTTTCAAAACGCATTAGGGTTTTATGGTTTGATCCTGGCGTTTGTTCAGTCTCCAGTTTGTTCGTTCCTGCATCCTCCGAGTGCTGATCATGCTGCCAGATGGTGCAGGGCCAAACATGTTGCCAGTATTGATTTCTCAAAGTTTTGAGTGTCTATTGAATGCAGTTTCTAACTACGGGGTGGTCCTGTAATTCACCCAAACAAATATTGCTGAAGCAAAAAAATAAAACCAGGCTTTTGTAGTTGTGCTGTTGTGGTCACCCCTAGGATAAGATTTCTAAACTGGACACTCAGCTGCTTTGAGTCTCCTCTGCCAAGTTTGCTCCTCTGCATATGCAACACGTACAGATGGAATAGTCTTTAGAGCTGCGCAATAATCAACTACTCTAAAACTGCAGAGCAGGGGTGGGATAAATTCCCCTGCTGGGAGGCCTCCCATTGTACTAGAAAACTGAATATATACACTATTCTACTCCAGCTTCAGAGGGATTCAAACTTGGCAGAGATGAGTCAGCATTTAACCCTGAAATCTATGGGTTAAAGTAATTTAAATCCAGATGGTGATGACCACAACGCTTTTAAAGTTAAGAATTTATTGATTGGCTACAATTAAAGGCTTGCTCTGTGGGATTTGTTGGGTTTAGTTGTGTAAGGTCTTAAAGTTCACTTGTAAAGTGCCTTGAGATAACTGAATTGGCACCATATAAGAAAAGTATATGGAATAAGAATGAATAAAGCTGTGACGTTAACCAAAAAAAAAAAAACAAAAAAACACTATTTGGTTAAATTTCAATTAAAGTGTTATGCATCTGGGTACCTTAGCTTTTTTTAATGCAGTTGATACAATATGATTGACAGCTATGACATTAGTTATCCTCAAAAACATATGGCCAAATTAAATTTTGAACTGGCAACATGTCAGGACCAGTGCCATCCACTGTCTCAGGGGAGACACCTGATGTCCATAAAAACCCAGAACAACCTGGGTAGAGACAAGAAATCTACAGGTAACATTCTCAATGCACAACACACCAAATAATGAGTGACGCTCCTGTTGTACTCACCATTGTGTGGTCTTTTATTTAAGCAGTTTCTTGATGCTGCATTGGTCCAGCCTCCTCCATTGTCTCTTGGCTGGCCCATGTTATGTGCCCGCTCATGATCATCTCCAGCTGGTACAGGACACGTTGCCAGTTGAACTTGTGTTTAAAGTAAAGTCACAATGACCCTGAAAGTGTTTAAGTGTGATAAGGCCAGTTTTTTTGTCATGCTGGTAGTCAGTAAGTGTAACTGGCAACATGTCAGGCCTGTACCAGCTTCTGAGGAGACTGATGTGCACGAGGCTGTGAGCACCTGGTAGAGAAAAGACACCTAAAGTTAATGTTCTTAAATTACAAACCTATCGCAACCATGCGCTGAAGTCGAACTCACCTTGGTGTCTTGTGCAGATGCCTAACATCTCCTGGCAGCTGTGGCTGCTCTTCCCCCTCAGTCTCCTGGCTCGCAAATCTGTTTGTCGTTCCGGCTCACACTGCGTCTGCACCGTACTTCGGGTCTACCAGCACATCCTTGCCCTACATCCGTTGCCTCCTCTGTGGAGGTCTAAAACCTGCAAACTTTTCAGTGCAGCCATAAACTGAAGTACAGTGTACAAAGCTTCAGCAAGTTAACAGCAGTAAACTTAAAAAAAAAATAATTTTGATTTAACATATCCAGTGTTTGTGTCCAAGGGAGTAGTTTCCAAGATTGTCCAAAGATTAGAATCACTGATCAGTGAGGGGCAAAGTCTTTTGAGTCCTAGTGAGTGATTGTCTCACTATTTTTAGGTCCAGTGTTGACTGAGCATTTCCTCGGTTTAAAGTGTACACAACCATATAAACTTGAGCATTTCAGTACAGAATATATATATTAAAAAAAAAAAAAAAAAAAAAACCACACACACACACACACACAAAAACAGTCCAGTTTTTTTTTTTTTTTTTTTTTTTTTTAAACCTGGTACATCAATGCATCACTTGGGCTTTGGTAGTTGTGCCGTTGAGATTAATTATCACGATGAAAAATATTAGAAAAAGTCTGGCAATGTACCGACTTGACCTTATAAAAGGTGGAGAAATTCAAACTTGGCAGATATAAGCCAGCACTTAACCCTGAAATTGTTAAGGGTCAAACCCATTAAAGGGTAAATTGCAATCACAGCACAACTACACAGAGCAACAATTAGTTGAGCCAGAACAGAACAAAAACAAATTTTACAGTATAAGGAACATGTACCTGTGATGCCAATACATTTTAGACAATAGAACCACAGAGAAAAAAAAAACCAAAAAAAAAAACCCACACACACACACACACACACACAGCATTAAGGGCAGGACAGAGCTACTATAGGAGACATGACTACAAAAGTTAAACTGCTCCTGGATTGATCTGTAAAAATAAAAGAATGTTTAATACCTGGGGGAATAAAATGTTACTTGTACATATTGTTCAAAGCTGATGAAGACAGATCCTGGATCAGGGTCCTCTGTTAAGTTGAATAAAATCAGAGACAGAAGGAAAGCAAAAGGAAGCAGAGAGAAAGATTGAAAGCTAAATGTCCACATTCAATCAGATAAGTTCTGTTTATGTGACACCTGCTGCAGCCTGGATCAACGCTACCTGATAGATAAAAGGGTAAAACAGACTTATCTGAATAAATGTGGACACTATTGGTTCTCAGTTATTAATCAACAACTGTAACCATTGGCCAATTTGATAAGTTAGTAACTTATATTCAGGGCATAATACTATGCCAGGAGTTAGTGGGAGGGTCAATTGCATTTACACCTGGTAGTTCAACTTTTACAGGACTGATTCAGATGAAGAGGCCATGCATCATTTCACTTGTAAATTTGCAGATTTTAGTAATTTATTCTGATTTATGCAAGTCAGCAACAGCTGCCAGCTTTCACTTTGTCTTAAATGTCATTTTAAATTTTGCGCCAGATTAGGCGACATTTACTTCTGTTAGAATCCATTGGTCTGTGGACAACAGCTGTCCCTGAGATTAGAGTCTACACAACTAGAATAAAAATACTTCAGTCTATGCTTTGTGCTAGTTTATTGTATCAACCTACTGGGAGACCACCACACAAACAATGCTGAAACTACAACCAAACCTACTGCGACCACAGACCACAAAAAAAAAAAAAAAAAACCAACTGTACTGGGACCACACCCCACTTATACTGGGAACACAGGCACCATCCAGTAAAGGCCACATGGCCCAAGCCATTTGCCACCAAGCTGCTAGAACTAGAACAGACTCCGCCTTCCTTGGCACAAACAGGCTGATCAGAGGACTACAATAAAATAGATAGAGGACAGAGAGCAAAGCAGCAGCAATTTAGAGCACAGCAGGCAAGAGAAAGTAAGGAAACAGTGACAGAGAGCAAGGGAGCTCGCGATTTTGGCATGGCAGCCAAGGAAACACACGGACTTACTATTGACGACGAGAAACTGGATGGTCCTGCTGGAAAGAAAGAGGTTAGTAGGCACGGCGGCCATCAAAAACCCACTTACTGTGCATAGACCTTCCAGGTCTATGGCGGAAATGTTGGAGAAATTTACGTACGTACGAGCTGGAGAAATTCTTGGAGAAATGACGGCACAGCGGCCGTGAAACTTACTGTTTGGACCTTATGGTCTGACACCAAAATGGATCCAGGCATCAAAATGGACGAAATGCGATACACCTGAAATAAAAGCATGTGAGGCAAAACAATGGGGGGGGGGGGGGGGCAAAAGAGAGGAAGGAGGGGCAAGACATACAATGAAAAAGGACTCACCATTTGTAGAAATCTGAAGGGGGAAAAGGTTATTGCATATTAAATTGACAGCCTGGCCTTGATCTACCCCTCAGAAACCAAGTTCACACATCTGACCTGCTCTCAACCTGCTAAAGCAAAGGCCAAACCTCACAGCAGCCACCAACCACACGGCCGACCACCACCACCTACATCTACCCAAGTAGAAGCCCCACCACCAGCTACAGCTAACCAAGCAGATGGCCGACCACCAACACCTAACTAAGCTAACCTCTCAAATACAAAGACAACGGTTTCATCCAAAAATAAAAAGACCAGTAGTCGGCTGGTCTTACCAGTAGTCGGCTGGTCATTGCAAATTAGACCAGTTGTTGGCTGGTCGTTATGAACTGGACCAGTAGTCGGCTGGCCTCACCAGTAGTCGGCTGGCAATTTTGGCTAAGACCAGTGGTCGGCTGGTCTACCTAACAAATGTCACGGCACATTATTCATGTTAATTGGATGAAACCAACAGTTGAGGCAGTTCTGGCACGGCGGCCAAAGGACAGTTAGAGAAGTATGAAAATCACCACCTACATAGATCCAATCTGATCAGCCAGACAACAGGCTCAGCAGCCAAGCAAATAAAAGGGACTTACAGTTCGTAGATCTACCTGAAAAAACAAAAGAAGAAACTGAAGTTACATACTGCTCACTTTTCTTAATGTTTCAGGCTTTGAAGATTCCTGTACTCACCTGAAAAGCAGAGACTACTGGACGCCTCCATCGCTCAAGGTCCAGGTGTCCTACACCTGTGGCTGCCGATCCTGGAGGAGGATCACAGATCACTGAGCTGCACAAACCACCAACTTAAGTCATGTCACTAATGAGACCACAACACATTTAAACTGACGGAGCCTGTGTTCGGCAGCAGAACTAAAAGTGCAGATACCTTCTAACAAGCGCTTCGCTTTAAAACGCGGGGAAGCGTAAAAACGTTTCTGAAGCAGTTGGTAAATTCAATTGAACAAGCTGGATTTTACCCGCAAAAACTTTGAGGCCGATGTAAAGAAAAACTAAAGTCCAGGCCAAACATGGAGCCAAACTGCGTCACAACCAGCAGCGGTCAAGACGATTCTTTGCTCGGTAGCAACTCACAGACTCTCAGCGCTGCACTGGCTCTTTTAGACGTGTATTACCATTAACACTAAGGAGTTTTAAGTAATACGTCGAGTATTCGACGGATAAATTCAGTTCAGCCCCAGTTAGCGCGTGTCCACCAGGCCCGGTGGCGTCCAACACCTGACGTTAATCACACAACAGCCGCTCAGGTAACTTCCAGAACGTCACTCACCTCTTCAGATGCCTTTTGGATCAGGTTTCCAGTCCGGACCAGCTCGACCCGGTTCTACTTTGGCTTTTGTCTTAGCAGACGCGATTGGTTTTGTCAAGCGCCAAAGTGTGTTTTCAAAAGCCCGCTCACGCGACCACAAGTGGTTGGCGCGTGCTCTTAGTGGCGTCTGACGTCAGGCTTTTATTGGCCGAGTGTTGCGTTAACTGAACGCAGCGGGTCGTAAAAATCAGACTCACCTGCCTGGTGGAGGCACGTGAGCCTTTAGACGCCTGATGGTTAGTTTTTGGATTCTTCATGAGTGAAACGTTTTGAAATGTAGTAACATTTTATATTAATATGATTTACTGAAACAGTGTATTTATCACAAACCTGATGAAAAAAAACGTATTAATTATTATTTCTTACTGTTAAAGTGCTGAGGCGCCGTGACTGCATTTCCTGTTTCCAACCACCAGGTGGCGGTAGAAGTAAAATACATATAGTGGTAAAACATCAAACATCATCTTTATTAAAGAGCAGCTGTTAATGTTGGTTTCGACTCCATTGTTGTTACGTTGCACAATATGTTTTCAAAAACACCAGCGTTGTCTTTTTTGTAATCTTGCAATGAAGTTTGCTGTTATGTTGTTGTGAATTGTATTAATTAATAAGCCAGTACAATTTTTCTTGTCATAAAATAAACCTGGCAAGCATCTGAGTCAATGAGAGGAGGAGTCAATGCAAACTTCTCTCTTGTCCAGCTCTACTTATGTGTGAGCGGATGAGGATGAGAGACAAGCGGAGGTGCAGTAACATGATGGACTTCAGGACGGGGCTGCTGCTGACTCTCTGCTGGGCAGGATGTTCCTGTAAACATTTTCACTGGCCGTAATCTTTTATATTTATACATATCTTCAAACAGCCATCACACAGGTACATGTCATTGCTTCTGTTTTATCCTGACAGGTGCTGCTGGTCAGACTCTGAATCCCACAGATTGACCTGTACAGCGTCTGGGTTTAACTTTGATGGCTCCAATATGAACTGGGTCAGATAGGCTCCAGGACCAGGACCTGAGTGGATCGCTTTTAATGGCAGTAAAGGTTTAAACAGATACTACTCTAAGTCAGTCCAAGATCGTTTTACCATCTCCAGAGACAACGGCAGAGAGCAGCTGTTCAGTCTGAAGACTGAAGATTCTGCTGTTTATTATTGTGCTCGTAAAGACACAGTGACTGAAGCTTTCTGAGCAGCTGTACAAAAACCTACAATTATCATTGCATCCATCTTCTTGTTTTATGTTGCTCTGGGTTCACCTTTAAAGACGACAGCACACACTGGGTCAAACCACGTTCTGGAAAGGCACTGGAGCGGATCACTTATATGATATGACAGTAGCTTCATCACTGCTCATTCAGCCTCTGAGGACTCTGCTGTGTTTGACTGTGCCAGTCTGGCAGAGACGTTCACTGGTTAAAGTGAACCGAGAGCCAATGCAAAAGCATATTTCTTGCCTGTATCTATAGATGACAGTAGGAGATCAAAAATAAAATGGACCCAAAGTGTGAAAAAGAACCAAACTACTGCGTCTGGATCAAAACAAGAGTCAACTAATACAGCTTAGGTCGGACAAAGCTTCACAAAGCTGATGTCTTTCATGTCCAGCTATGCAACCTAATCAATAAATGAATAACCTTTGCATTTCTGATGCAACAACAAGACATTAAATTCATGACAGCTCCACGTGCCCTGGAAAATCAAAATCTCTTTTTTCTCAGCAGACAGGTTGTGGGGAAATGACTGGTTTGTTTACTATGTCAGAGGTTCAAGTTATTAACGTGCAAGTTAAACACTGACCAATCTTATTCTCTCCTTCCTGTGAGGAGGAGTCAATGCAAAACCCAGACGTCCGCTACCTCTACTTATCTGTCTGGACAGAGAACAGTAGATGCGCTGATCAACACGATGACCTACAGGACAGGGCTGGTGCTGTTTACGCTCTGCTGGGCTGGTGAAATACTCAGTGATGCACATGGATCTGTGTTTATGAAGATGCCAGTTTACACCAAGTGATGTATTTAATTGTTCGACAGGTGTTGACGCTCAGACGCGGACTCAGTCTGAACCAGTGGTTAAAAGGCCTGGAGAATCCCACACAATGACAGTGTCTGGCTTCAATGTCTATGGCTACGACATGAGCTGGATCAAGCAGGCTCCTGTGGAACTGGATAGGGTTATATATTAAATATTTCAAGAAAAGAAATTGGTTGAATTGAACTGGAACTGTATCGCAGCCTTTAGTTTCCCTGCTCACCCGCATGATGGAAGAGACACATTTGAGCTCTACAATTATTTATGATATCAACAATGATTAGCAAAATAATAGACTTCAAAAATGACCAGAGAAATATCTATGTTTAAAGAACACAAAACACTGCACATCACTGACAAAGAGGAATTTGTTGAGCAAGGCAAATACTTCCAGGCAAACTGGGGACAGAAAAAAATCAAATCTGTGGAAGATTTGTAGAATAAACTTCACAGTTAATTAAAGTCTTGCTTCATTTATTGACATTGACAATTATCTTAACTGTGACCATCACCTGAACATAACCTCAGTATTTATTGATAAATACTGAGTCACTGAGTCAGGTGGTTATGGTCAGGCGATGGTTGAGCTTTCTCTGGTGTATACTGCCACCTTGTGACTTCTGTGTATACTACAGCCAATGAGCACACACTTCTGAAGGCCAAGGAAATGGAAAAACAAAAACAAAACCCAAGATTCCACAAATCCACAAAAATAAACAATTTGTTCGAATACTGGCCTTGAGGTGAGATTTAGGTTGTTGTTCGTTCCCTCGCTTCTCACCCAATTACAACCAGGATGGCTCCAGCAACCCCACTACCCCTTCAGGGACAAGGTGTTTGGATAACAGTTGGACGGAGGTTCATCTGCCAGGGATCAGTAAAAACATCTGTAAACGGCTGGTCCACCCTCACTCAGCTCCTTCAGTGTAAGTATTCAGTATTAAAGTTATTATCATTAAAGTAGTCATCATTCCAGATTATCATCACAAAACTCTTTAGTTTTCTTATTTTAAAATGTACAAAAGAACTCACAGCTTATATCATTATGTTTTGGACCTTTGTTTGCTCACTATCTGATCTCTGTTTGACCTCTGGTAACTAATCTGAATAATCGTTTAAATTCTGTAACACTTAACATTTCTGTGCTCACTCAAACAGCTTGTATCATTTTTCCTCTCTGGTAATGATACAGAAACTAGACTGCACATCATTTATTTCTGTTTTGCTCCTCATCTTTCAAACTGATTAATTATATTGTGTATATATATATATATATAGTTTAAACTTCTTATGACACGCATAGTTTTCAGATCCATGTGACTGTTGTGACCATTACAACTTGACAATGCCAGAATAAAAACTTCTCTAAAACTTCTAAAAACTCATATTTGATGTGCATTTCATACCTGCTCCGTTGTGCCGGACATATGTAACACCAACCTTCAGCACTTGGTGGAGCTCTCTGCACAAGAGAGGAAGCCAGTTACAATCAGTGCGCGGTGACACACAGACCTGAAGCCACATATTGTGGAGTAGAAATGTTTTAAAATGTTTCCTGTCTTGAATTGAATCTAGAGAAATGGGTACATTTTCATAGTATTTTAGCTAAGTCCAGATTTCTTTCACATTACAGCCTTTAACTGAGTGCGTTTTTGATTTCAGTGCTCACGTGAAATTATCCAGCATGCGTCCACATCGTCCTGTTACCTGCTGTGTGATGGTAAAAGGCTGTAGCTCTTAATACATCTATGTCTGAGGAACATGGCTTTCGACAGCTTATGTGACATGTCAGCTAAATGCACGCGTGTTTGAAGACATGCAGTTTCAGTGTTTCAGACGGCTGAAGGTGTTGTCAGGGCCAAAGAGCTGGGTTGGGACCTATTGCTGTGCTTTGTGGTGTTACACATGCAACATCAGGGCCAGAACGTCGGCTACTACAAAAGAGTTGCCCTTAGAAACACCTGCACAAGGTGGAAGTATGAAGCTCCAGAGGTGCCTAATGTCACTAATAGGCTGTCTAAACGGTCAAATAGCAGATAATTACATGGCAATAATGGACACGCGGTGCTGGGAGGTTATTCGAGTTCACCCTTTTCTTGTTTTTTCCATTTAGGAAAGAATCATTTTCGTTGCGTCTGTTAGAAGAAATCTTCACTTAAAATTCAAGTCTAATGTGTTTGCTTGTTGACTGATTTGTAGCTTTTCCTTTCTGTCATTCCTAGACAGCGAGAGATTGTTGTTGAAAGTGTCTGTGACAATGTGGCCGACCACCCTCTCTGAACTAAACACTGTTTCTACTTCCTTTGCCTTTGTAGAGCTGCTGTTTGCTTTATCCCAGTTTCTTGTTCCTGCTCCCGTTACTTCCTCTCATGTCTTTTATCTATTTCTATCTTTTTCATTTTTTTTTCCTGCACAGAGATAAAGAGGATTGCAGGTATCCATAGCAACATGTTTGCGTGTGTTGCACGGCCGTGTGTGTGTGTGATCTGACGTGTGTAGCCTCTTGTCCGAGACACAATGTGGTAATTACCAGAGCTTACCTCGGCGCTAATTAACCGTCGCCGTGGTAATTGGAAGGGTCAAGTGAGCAGGACGATTGGCTCACCTTTCTGCATCATCCACCACCCTCTCCTCTACTATCCCTCACTCCTTTTCTCCTCCGCTGACAACTTCGCTACTCCACGCTCACCCTTGTGTGTCTCCCTCCTTCCCCGCTGTCCTCTGCTCCTCATCCTTTCTCTTTTTTGTCGTCTCTCTTTTTCAGAACTTCCTCTCATCCTTGCTGTGCTCACTTTAATGCCGTCAGAGCCGTCGCTCTCATGTAGTTGTGACTTATTCCATGTTGTTGTTTTGGATCAGAAGATCCTTGGCTACCATCCCTCAAAAGTCCGCCCTCCCTTGCTCACCTGCTCCACCTGATTCGGCACACTGACAGCTGGCTGCCAACCAGGGGTGGAGCTTTTGACCTTCACAGCCTCCAGGACTCCACAGCAGCATCTGATTAACTTACCTAGAAATGTTTACAGAAACTGAGAAGGTTTAGATGGTGGTAAACAAGAGAGTTTGAACTCTGATTGTGGATTGTGGGCTTTATTTGTACCGTTAATTTGGCATTTTTTTAAACACCAAAGCAGTGGCTTTTAATGATGAATCACCAGACACTCATCACAGTTTAGCATTCGTTTTCGCTGACCAGCACAACATTGGTGACTATGACAGTGTTACTTACTCGTTAATAATGGCCATGAGCAGATGCTTTCAGCTGAGGTGAGTTATTCTTATGTGCAAAACTGTATTCAATGAATACTTCAAGCGGACGTGAGTCTGTCATGCTTTGAGTTTATCAAATCCAATTGATATCTTCCAAGGTCAAAGTGTTATTGATCAGACCTGCTGTGTTTTTATGGCCAGTACAATACACAAAGAGTGAGAAAAGAGGTTTGTGGGTTTTGCGTCCTGTCACTAAAGCTGGTTTTAAAATAATGTATTTATAAGATGAATGATTAGAGCCGGTTTGAATCAATCTTTACTCAAATTTATATATTACAAAGAATATGTTTGCGTTGTGTGGCCTGTTCTATGTAATTCAGTGATGTGGAAACCTCCACTGGACTCTTATTGTTTGTCTAAACCTGACACTCACGAACACCAGCTCCTTGAGAGTTTGAGGTGATATGATTTGACACTTTAGGTAACTTGGGGACAGACATAATATTTTAATCAACTGTCCACTGATAGAAGGCCTGTAGTGACTCAGTCCCTCACCGCGGGCGCGACATCTGCTGCTGTCAGTTTCCTGTCCTCTGTGTCTCTCTGTGTTTCTTCTCTGTATTTACCACCGTGTTTCTGATTTCGCAATGTTGAAAAATGGTTATTTATATTTGTAAGGCACAAGATTAAAGAAGAGAACGTCAAATGTATATCTGTGAAAAATCATCAGGATCTAGATTTTGTCTTTTGATGCTTTGATATACAAATTTCACTCTCTGTACAGTATCTTCAAACCGTCATGTGTCTTTTCTCTTTTCTAGCAAAAAGCTGAAGGTTGCCAAGGTGTCTGCTACCTTCCACACATCATCCACTATTTCTGTCCTATCGGTCCTTGGGGTTTCAGATTCTCCTCATCTTTCTTGTTCTTGAGGCTCATGAAAAGAAATCCAACTGCCCTTTAGGGGAAAGAGTAAAAAATAGTCCTGCACCTTAAATCAGACAGAAGAATGGATAGAGGTCCTTAAGAAAGAAGAAGAAGGTGGATAGTGGAGACTAAAGTGTTCAGCGGGGCATCGAGGTGAGGAAGCATTCAAATGTCTGTGGAGAGAGAAAGAGTGAGCTGTCAACATTACACATGGTCAGAGAGGCAAGGCAAGCTGGAATGATGGAGGAGAGGGGTGAAAGTCAAAAATGTGTTGAGAGAGAGGTCAGGAACGAGTGGTGGATGCAGATAGAGCACAGGATGAAAAAGGAGCTGCACAGCAACTAGAAAGGATTGATGAGGGAGAGACGCATGGAGTAAGCGATGAGCGAGCTGGAAGAGGGGAGATAAGGTGAGACGTGGGTTTGACATCATTACCGTCAGCAGGGCTTGTGTTTACCGCTCAGCTCCTGTTTACTGAAGAAGTCATACTGAGAGGACACCTGGTGAGCTTTCAACACACACACACACACACACACACACACACACACACACACACACACACACACACAGAGCAGCTGTCAAAGTGGAGCTCTCCGTGGTACTGAATCCTACATGAAGGAGCCCAGCGCCGAGCAGAACGGGACAGGCCTCCCCCTCTGCTCTCTGTGTGGAGACGCTCCTGTCAGAGGGGGAGAACAAGGGGAGAGGGAGCTGTGGAATAAGGGAGTCTCTATATTTAACCACTCTACTCATTGTTTATTAATGAGTGGGTGTTTAGTCAGACCTGGGGTGCTGTTTAATGTATGATGACAACATCGCTCTCCAGAGACCTTTCCCATGCTCCTCTCCCTGCGTTTTACATAACCGACACAGATTTGGGGGGATGGGTTGGGCAGGCTGGCCATGGGTAGAGTGGGTGGTGGTGCGTAAGTTAACGGGTGTGTGCGTAGACAGGAGGATATCCTCTCCCCTGTTGCTGACTGCTGTGCACATGGGGAGGTTTAACAAGGGGCCACAGTGAGGTTCCTATTTCTTCTTTATGCTGGGAGCGATCTATGAATGCAGCAGAGAGGCAGCACTCTTCTTTGATACCATACAGATCCACACGTTCAATAACAACACTTATTATGTAGAGCTTGTCCATCGCGGCCCATCTACTGGCAGATTTCAGATGGACTTGGCTCACTCTTCCACTCCAGGAAACGATCACTTGAAGAATCTTGGTGTTACATTAGTCTGGGTTTCAGTGCTGTTTCTGTACTGGCATCAGAGAAAGATATTTCTTGTCTTGTTTGTTCAAAATTATGTCGCAACACTTCTGACTGTCTTTATAAATCCTTGCTTTTAAAACCAGAGCTTGAAAAAGAAGAGTTTTACTACACAGTAAGTTATTGTGTACATAGCATGAAAAGATTGTAATCATTGTTTACTTCCCTTTTGCATTTGTCTCATAGCTCCTCTCGCGACCTCCACTGCCTCACATACTGCAAGACAGGACGTGCTTGTAGATTTTTGAACACACAGACAGTGACTGAGAAAACCCTGCTGAGGCGAGTGTGAGTGACACAGGGGTTGTCCTGACAGCTGTCGAGAAGACCTCTCTGAGTAAAGAGCAGAGGAGTAAAAACAAACCAGTTTGTTTCCCCATGCCAGGCCAATGAGCGCGCACACACACGTACACACGGGGAAGGGTGCGTCACAAGAAAACGGGGCATCCACCGAGCTTTAATTTGCTGAACACACAGGAACAAGAGGGAAGAAGAGCATAAGTAAACAATCATCAGGTCAGTGAGGTGGCTGATGATTATGAAGGGGGACAAAGAAAGATACTGATTGTAGCATAAATACATAATAATGTAACATAACCCAGAATTTAATTAACATTCAAATAATCTGTGCTTTAATGAGGCTTATATTACTTTGGGGACGTTTAATTTGCATTTAAGACACACACACACGCAAACCAGGCTGGATGTATGGTGCACCACAAACTGGGAAAGTGCTGCAGCCTTCATCAATAATGAAGAGAGAGAATTTTCAAAGACAACAGAACAAATGAATCATACTAGTCCAAGAAACAGAGCAGACAAATGGCAGCATTAACACCTGTGTGTGTGTGAAGTCAACAAAATGACAAAGCAAAATAATGAATGAGTATTAAATTCCTAGAAAATAGCAAGGCCAGCCTCACCTTCTGAACAGCATCAGCACCGCGTCGAGTTTGTTTTTAAGCAAATTATTACCTGAGATGGCACATGGAGGGATCCTAAACAAGGCCAATAGCTAATATTTAGATACAGTAGGTTGTGACTGAAATTATTATGCCACTTCTCTTTACACTGGTTTTTGTATTAATATCCAACATCTCCTATGTGTTTGTCACTGTTGCACAGCAACAGTATCAGCGGATCTCAGCCATGCAGTGAATAGAGTGGAAGGAAGAGTCTCACACACAGGACATGACTGAAGTCTTTCCTCCTCTGTAGATGTACAGTTAGAACAGAATCAGTATCTCTACACAAACAGAGCTGGAAGGAAGGACCTAATTAGCATATGGAATCGTAATCCTACAACATGTTGGGAAGGACCTGGAAGGAACCAAATGACATCCATGAGCCTGTGTTCTGTAACAAGGAAGGTGTCCTGAGCAACAGAGGTGCATCGTGTGTGTTTGTGTACGCATGCAGGTGTAGAGTAGTGATCCTTTGAGTCCATGTTTACGTAAGCATAGCAGGCGTTTTACTGTTCCATGGCACCGGGAAAGCCCTTTTCCACACACACCCACACACACCACCACAACGGCGGCATTGAATAATGAAACCCGACCCTCTTGCTACGGCTTCATAAATATTACATCAATAATCTGACGTGTAATCCAGCCTTCTTATTTGCTCAGAGCAGCCACACAAACAACGGGAAAAGTTGTGAACCTCACAAGTTCCATTTGTGTCGTGAGGCCTCTAGACAATAAAACGACAACTGTTTTGTTTACAAATGCGTGTACATCACCAGCGCATTCATCAAAACACAAAGTATTTAGTGCATTAGGGCCAGTGGGTAATAGATGTTTTATGTTTCACCTTCTGTCTGCCACCTAGGTGTTGTTGTTTGCTCTGATATCTCGCTGTGATCCCAGACCTCACAGCTGTTACAGCATGGGGGAAGCCCTTTGTACATCTGTGTGTGTGTGTGTGTTTGCTTTTGTAATGAGGCTGCTGGTTTCTGGGGAAAGCCCAAGGGCTAACATCCTCCCACTCACTTTTTCTGGATACCTCTCTGTGCATCGCTGTCTCTCCCTCAGTGTGTGTGTGTGTTGGCCTCTGGATTTCTCTCCTGGAGCCATTCTCTTTCTTTTTCTCTCGCGATCTCTCTGTTTTTTGCGTATGTGCACTTTCTGTTTAAGTTTTGTCTTCCTGTGGAGCTTTAGTGTTAAAGACGCACTAACCTCTTCATCACCCTTTGTGCACATGTAGAGTTTTGTTGGTATAGAACAGTCTGTGTGCAACAACTTGAACACTGTGATTTTGTCAGGTTTTTGTTTCGGTTTTACCTTTTTGTTGGGTTGAATTTTCTGGATCAGTCCAAATCTTCAGCTGCACAGACGCATCTGTCACTGTCGCTCTTATGGTTGTGGGTGTCTGAGGCCAAATGTAGATTTCTGTCCATCTGAGAAGCTCACAATCCTTCTTCCCCTTTGTTAATGTGCTCCACAAAAAACAAACGCTATTAATATACACAATAAACACATTTCCACAACATTAACTGTGTAGTTGCTTCTGGCGCAACTATATCAAGTATCATGACTTATTTTCAAGTCTTCATCATCACTCGTTAATGGACTAGAAACTAAAGATTACTTCTCGGCCATGTTAGCGCTGTGACTGTAGAAACAGCAATGTGTGCAGGTGGGCTAATACTTAGGTTGTCCTGTACCTCAGCATCTATTTTCACATGACCCAGTATTATTTCCACAGGATACAGCGCACTCACCTTGGCGAGACCCTGAATTATCCTTTAGTGCTAAGACGAGGTTAACGTTCTTTGTTTTGAGAGAAATATGTTGTCAAGATTCGAGCCGACTGCCATGACATTTGCAACATTCATTAAAGTGATTTGGAGAAAGGCCCTGGTGATGAGCCTCTTGGTTTTGGAGGGGGTCATTCTCATTATGAATTGAAACAACTTTAGTGAACCTCTAACCTTCCCTACACACCCTGACGTGACAACCCTCAATTATTCCGATGCTTTGCTTTGTAACTAAATACTGTACCTGGAACACTACGGACAAGCACATACTCACTGCTGGTTCAAGTACAAATCTCAATCCTTAAATACAGCGCGCCTACACGTACTGAAGTACCTCTTCATTATTTACTCCAGTTGACAGTTAAAGTCTGTCATGAGAAACTGTTTTAATTCTGTGCTAATTATAACAATAATTGCGTAAATTGTTTGATTAATCTTCCAATTACTACAAATAAAACATCACATAAAACGTCTTACTGTGAAAAAAAGCAGCTGCTGTTCTCAACTACTTTTAGTTGCGTTATGTATTGACAGATGGCAAACAAAGCAATTATTAGATAATCATATTATGCGAAGTTACTATTGAATAAATGTACCAAGTAAAAGTATCAGTAACAGAATTACTCCGGTAGGATACATGCAGGCTACTCAGTATTCGAGTAACTGTACACAGTTGCCTCTGGTCGTACCACACGAAGATGAACATGGTGAATATTTATGTACAGTAAAATCCAGAGGTGTGAGCTATCTGCCCCCTCATTTACATCTCTCGTAAAAGAAATTTAAACAAGTACTTCACTCTGGAGCTGAAACAAACCTGCACCGTCATCCTACCTCCGTAATCACAAAAACACAAGAAACAACAAGCAGGATGTCAATGTGACACCCACTCTGTAAAATGCCAAAGGAAACCCCACGGAGGAGCAGCGCACCTCCATGTCATATGACAGCGTTCACACCATTTATTTCTGAATTTATTGACTAATAAGCCGTCTGCCTGTGCGTGGAGCGATACAGAGTGCGATGTGTGTGTGGGTGTGTGGGTGAGGTAATAAGTAAAGCCTGTAAGTAGCAGTGCTGTGGGAGGAAAGGTACTGGCTGTTACTGGATGCAGAGTGGGAGGCAGGCAGCAGAAGCAGGGCTCCCCTGGTTACCGTTGCTCTGTGGGTGGCGAGCAGCAGCCCGGCTCTCCTCTCTCCTCGACGCTGTCGCTGGGCTGAGGGGGCGACGGACGGGGCTACCTCTCTCCATCGCGCTTCTTTCTAACTCCACGCCCCCTTCCTGTGCCCATTGTCCTCGCCTCTTTATTTTTTATTTCCCACCTACACAATCTTTCACTTTCTTCTGACATCCGTTCCTGCCTCTTGCAGTCCCTCCACTCTGTTTCACGGGCTTTCCCTCTCTATCGTTCTCCCACATTAGACCCCATTCCCACCTCTTGTCTTGAATAGAGGTTTCTGAACTCCACAGTGGCTTGAGGAAAGACCTTTTCTTCAATGCTCACCCACCTGCCTGGACCCCCTGCTCCCCTTGCTTGTTGTTGTCTCTACTTTCTCCTTCCTGCTAGCTTTCCTTTTCATACCGCCACTATGACGCACCAACAGCCACAGTTCACATATACTTAGCGTGTATCAAAATATCACAGACTTGTTCTTTTATGAGCAATCCTCATTTCTATCTGTCCCTGCTTTGCTTCCTTTGCCCTTCAATCGGTGCGTCATTACTTCAGAACAGTTTTCTGACTTTTGTGTTGCTGTCTTTATTGCTGAATCCTGGTGTGTGTGGTCAGCTGTTCTTAGTGCTGCACAGCTGATGTCAGATTGGATAGTCTCAAAGCAATAAGGCAGTAATGTCTTAAAGGCCCAGAGGCTTTTAAGTCCACACACTCTCTCATCTCTCTGCCCGTCCACCTTTACCTCCCTCCCGCTTTCTCACCTTTAGAAAGAAACAGCATATTACCTCTAAATGGATCTTTTGGTGCGGCGATGCCCTCCTAACACTCACATACACACTGATGCATACATGCGTCCCTGCACACACACACCACACGCACGGATGCACACTCACGCGCTCCTGGACATTGCTCTGCACCCACCATCTTTATGAAGCTGAGAATTATCCCACCATAGGTAATCATAACTCGCCATACCTGGGACTCATACAAATACACCTTGGCCCCGTTTCTCTTATAATGTGTATACAGTGATCTAATATAGAGGCTGGAGGCCAGGGCTTGGAGCCAGTGGGAAAACAGTGACCCACTGCTCTTTTCTGTCTCTTGACTGTGCCACATTTTAGTGGAAGACATGAGCAGCACAGGATGGACAGTTTAACAGGAGCCTGTTTCTCTCCTCTCTCTGCGTGTGTTTACACTAAGGAATAGCTTCAGAGCACAGAAGCATTAAAAACATGTCTTTATAGCAACGTGCACAGAAATAGAAGCGTGCTATGTCGTTTGATATGAAATGTGCGCTTGGGGTGAGAATGAAAGCAGGATGGGCAGACAGACGGGAGACAGAGCTGCCCCCATGCTAACACTTATATAACAATATGTCTGGGATATATAGCACACAGAGGATCCATACTGCTGTTGGTCAACAGTAGAGACATTTAACGCAGGCCTGCAGGAGTCCGATGTGCTGATGCGCATATGCATCCCACAACATTTTCCACCGCCTCAAAGTTCAGATGAAACTTCTGCTGATACAGTAGCACTTCAACAAAAGTTTCTCTTTGGCACTCAAGTGCCAGAACTGCACCAGCTACTGTAGGAAGAGGCCTGAGTTACAAGCTTAGACTTTCTTAGGATCCCGAGCTGTCTCTATAGCAACCACCGTAGGCAGTTGCTGCGGTAATCACTAGTAGTTCCTGCCCCTGGCATCGTTAAGTGTTTGAAGTTGTCCCAGAGGTGCTCTGCTGAAAGGGTTAACTCCACCGCTCCGCTGATAGGCGTGTTCGCTGGCACGCTCATTTGTCTCTTTGATGTTTCCCAGCGAAGGGGTTATCTGGCATCGCGGTCTATCTGTAGGTGTTTGCAGTGAGCAAGCGGCGGGCCAACGTCTGACATTGATGCTAAAGCCAAAAGAATAGGTCAATGTGTCTGCTGGTTTGTATATGCAGCGCACAAATGAGATGCCCACCACTCAGCACAGCGTGACGCTCCGGGGTGCAGAGGTGTCACAAGCTGTTAGCCGCAGAGAGGCAACGAGCGCTGACACCAGTCAGAATGGCAGATGTCCACACGACTAGGCAGGGTGGCACATGAGGGCACGGGACAGGCCAGGACTGGCTTGTAGAGACTGTCCCCTCTGGACATGGCAGGAAGCAGACAGAGGCGTTTCTAACATGGGCAGCAGGATGCGCCCTGTCGTAAACTCAGCCACATTAAAGGCTGACGAGATTGACTATGAGATGATACCAGCGGTGACCTCTTGGACCTGTGCATGCGCTCCTCCACGCGCCGTCCCCTACATCTGTCTTTGGTTTGGTAGCTGCAGTGGTAGAGCTTGGTGACAAAGAAAATGCAGTACAAACCCTTTTAGCGATAGAAGTAGAAAGAGTGAGTGACAAAGCTCAAGTGTGTAAAGGAATCTGTCTGAGTCTACCGAGGCCTGTCAAGTCCGACCGCGCAAGCAAATCTTCTTCACCAAATAAGTCGGGCAGTGTAGATATTGAACACACCCATCATGTCACTGTCAATTTAATCTGCAGACCAGTGGCCTCTAGTGGCCGAGTCTTTGTCTAGAGGAGCAGATGTGGAAGTCGCAGTTTAATTGTTTAATTTCTAAAGTAGAGCAAACTATGCCAGTGAACTGAAACGTCAGGGTTAGTGTTTTATTAAAGCACAAGTACAACTACACATATCGATGAGCTGCTCCTTTATCCAGTGAGTTTCCTTTTCTTTTTTGTTGGAGAGATGCTTGCGCGCTTTTTCGTTGCATTTATTTCGCTGCATTTATTTAGGCCCTCAGTTATCGGTGGCCCAAGAGCGAGAGGGAGACGCGAATCCCAGGAGTTTTAGCTGCACTTACATAAGCTCACTGCAGCTTTTCTTCTTTCCTTTCTTCACTTCCCAGAGATTACCTGGATTACCCCGGCAAGACATCAGAAGGGAATCAAGAAAACAGAGAAAGAAAGCAAAGAATTACTATTGCATGACTGAAAGTGTGGCCTCATCCTAGCTAGCGGGCAACAGGCATCCAACGGACAGGAATACGCTCCGGTCAGTGGAACAGAGCAGATTCCTGTTAATACCAAGGATCCATCTATATGTGTGCAAATGGCAGTTTAGCCGTACGGCTCATGAATTAAGTATCTGCTGGAGATCAAATGTACAGTAAGCTTAACTGCAGCTGACAGCCTCTTCAAAGGGCCTGCAGAAGATGGAGCTGAAGCAGATGTGATATTGTGAGGATTCATCATAACAGATGGCAACATTTCTCATCGCACATTCTTTTCTGCCTTTAATTACGAAGCTATAAGTGAACCATCCCCCTTCTTTGCCCAGTTGGGCTCCTGCGTTTACGCACAGCAGCATATCATCCAGGGTGATTGGCTCACACAACGCATCTAATCTGCTAATACTGAATGAAGAAAGCCCGTCATCGCGCCAAGACTTGAAACAAGCTTCTCTTTCCCCTCTGCCTTTGTTTTCATCTCTGATGGAAATAGCAACACATGGGCCACTGTGTTTGTCTTTAAGATGGCACACAGCTAATCCTGTGTGAAGCTGGAGGGATCTCTTAGCTACTCTTGTCAGCGTAGATTTGTCAACAACAATCTTTTCATTTCCTCTGTAAGCTGACACCATCTTGTCTGCGCGATAATGTGATAGAGGCAAAGCTGGATTGAATCTGAGCGGGGTGCGTTTAAAAGCCAGGCTGCCACTGTGCCACCGTACAAGCGGAGCCTTGTTGGGCTTGTGGACTGTGGCTTTAAAAAGAAACGCTCGACAGTTTAACAAACAGGCCAACTAACAAATATTGTTGACTTAACTGTGGTGTTTTTGAGGATGCAGGAGGCAAAACGCATATACACACTGCAGCGCAAGCATTTAATCATGCAATTGTTTGATATAAGGGGACAAGAACTGAAGGTAATTAAAGATTCCAACCATGGCCGCCTGGCTGGTGAATATGAAGCTCTGAGCAAAAGAAGCAAACAACAATTAAAAAACCTCAATAGGAACACCCAGCTTAAAGTGAGCAATCATGTCCGAGATGTAGGGCGTAAATGAGGCTGTTGTTTTCTCTTTTCTGTTCTGTCAATCTCCGCCAGAAAGCGATTTCCTCCTGAAGAGTGGCGGCCAGGGCTAAAAGCATGTTTTAATAAGCACACTGACACATCCATCTTTGTTTCTGAGAGATAAGTCACAACGAGCACGGAGCAAAGCATCCGGGGCTAGCTGGAAGGATGCCCATTGCTGCGTATCATTTGAATGTGCTTAGGCGCACACAAACACACAGGCGCACACTTACGTTCAAGCACGCATACATACAGAGGAGCTGTCACCCTAACTTAAATCCTATTTATCACCAAACCAATGGAATTTTTTCCTCGGAGCCGAAGGTGGTTGGCATGTTCACTTTATGCCTCCTCGGAGATTAGTGAATTCAGCCCTGCTCTGTTCCCACTGTGTCTCCTTTTAAGTCTTCCCTCTTATGCTCCCCCTTCCTCTTCTTCTTCACATCATTGCGCTGCATTAAATGTGCTTTTATTTGTTTATTTATTTATTTGTTGTTTTTCATCTGGGGGAAAAAGGAGTGAAGTCTCAGATACCTGGGACTTAGAGCTGGCTGGGGCTGGCAGCTGTGTGCGTGTGATTGAGGAGCGTGACAGAAATGTCCTCATTAGGTCTTCCACAAATGCTGTGAAGAGAAGCGAGCTGCGCAGAGGAGAGGAGGGAAGAGGAGAGGAAAGGAAAGGAGACGTTGAAGGCAAGGAGAGAGGAAAGAAAAGTTTGCGAGCTTTTGACATCCGGCGCCTTTTATCTGTGCGGCGTCTCAGGGTATAAAGTTATGTGTGCTGTAAAAGATATTCATGCACAAGCACGCTTGCACAGGCGTGAGTTCACCCGTGTTCTCTCTGTCACACACACACACACACACACACACACACACACGACGAGCCACAAAGTGCATTGGAGTAACTCAGTGTCATTATTATACACTATTAATTAAAGAGAAATAATAGAACCCAGATGAACTTCTGTTCAGCCTAATTATCATGTCTTTGATACCAAATTGTGCAGAAAATGAGTGAGAGAGAGCACATGAAGCTGGAGAGAGAAAGATGAGGGTTTGGGGAGATGCAGACTGGGACTTGGGACTTTTGCTGCATTCCAGTATGGCACCAATAACCCTACCTTGAAATCAAAGCATAATTTCATAATTACAGAACGAAATGGCAGAGAGAGCGAGAGACAGCGCGAGATAAGGACAGTGACGGACTACAGGGAGGAGAAAGGGTGCAGGCGAATTCATTGGTGGAGGAACAGGGGGAACAGTGGGGGGTAAAGGGAGCGACCGAACTGTTGCTCAGGGGAAAAAAACGACACTAACAAACAAACAACAATCAAGTGTTTTATCTCGCTGCCTTTCCTCCGTCTCGTCCTGCGTGTGCATCGAGTGATCTCTGAACTCCGCGCTTCCACGCCAACTCCCCTGTTGCCTTGTTTACATGTTGTTGCCGCTGCTGTGTTTCGCAGCACATTGATCATTAACATCATTATGTGTCTATGATACTGCGTGTTGAGTCACAAATCAACTTTCCTTCCATCCTCGCTCCTGCTCTAATGATCAGACCAAGTTTGCAACTACTTTCAGATGAAATGTGTCTTCGCTCATTGTCATTAAAGTGCTGCAAAAACACACCTGTTTGTTGTCTACGTCGAGGATGTGACAAACCACTCTCGCTGTGCGCCGCTGCCGGCAGCTCTGCCTGAGAGGCGAGATTAGGTAGATGGAGAGCGAGAGGCAGGCGATGACAATAGTGGACGCCAAAGAAGCGATCAGCGGCAGCTTTCAGGGAAGGTATTGAGCAGCAAATGCAATGTGAAAAAGTCAAACGGCGGAAGACAGAGAGATGGAGATGTGGAGTGAGAACGAGGGAAAAGTCAAAGAGATCGGGGAGAGGGAGAGAGGAAGAGGGAAGGAGAAAGTGGTGGCACAGCCGAGGTTGACACTAATGAGGAGCCTTTGTGATGGGACCTGACAGAGAAGAAGAAAGCAGAATCCCCCGACACCGATGCTCCACAACACTCCTCCGCTTAATTGGGAGAGCCAGAGCCCACAACGAGGGTGTGTGTGTCAAAAAGAGTGTGTATCTGTTTTAGGTTGAGTAAGTGAATGTAAGACAAAGTAGACTTATATATGCTCCTTTAATTAAGTCTACATATTGTACGTTGCTGGATAGATGTAAATGCAACAGCGCTAATGTAGGTATTCACAACTCACTCTGTGTTCTTGGGAGATTTTCACACTTTTTGGTCCAGAATTTCACGCTTTTAGTTGATGCTGGCAAGATCTGCAGCTTAGAGCATTACATGCATGCTGAAGGCTTTGAGGTTCACACATCAGATATCTGCCATCTTCTCACATTCTTTAAAAGTGTCAGGAATCCAACGTAATAAGCCCACCCTTCTGGTTTCCAGTAGCCCACGAACGTCCATGCGTACTGTAGTCGCGCACGGCCGAGGAGCGCAGCCACTTGTGCACACGCTCGCTCTTTAAAACGCGCACTCGTGTGCGGACACAAGTGGGGGACACTCGCTCGCTCCCTGCGGTGCCGTTTCCATCTTTGACTCTGAATCAATCATTTTTAATTTATCAGAAGGGATTTGTGTCGTGAAGGCTGATGCCAACTCTAATAAGAGGGAAAAAACAACACAACAGCAGTGAAAAAGCCAAAGCAAATCCCTGCTCTGATGCGATTATAACACACAACCAAATCAGGGCCGACTTGAATAGACACAGAACACAAAATCATATTAAGGGAAATTCGATGTGCATGGCATTACATTGCTCTCAATCTCCCTTCTTTTATCTCCCAGCTCCTTCATTCTCCCTTTCTTCAGACTTTTTCACTCCATTTCTTCTTGTCCTTCTTTCTATCTGTCATCATCACCACTGCCTCTCCATTTCTCAGCGCCTTCAGTGACCTGAAAAATCTTTTGCCAGTTACTTCCCCGTTCCCCTCCTCCTCTCTGAGCCGATCCTCTGTTTTCTGCCACTGGTAGCGGCTGTGCCATCCGCCATCTCCCCGGGGACAAGCTCCGCTAGCTCCTCGTGTCACAGGTAGCGCCCAACAGATTGAAGCTGGATACCATATCATTTTCAACAATACCGCAACTATACGGTGACAGATAAAAAGCAATCGCTTTCACACTGTTAAAATGTGGCCACAGCGAAAGCTCTTGTACGATAATGTTTGCTTTTAATGAAAAAATAGCTGAGCTGCAAGCGGGCATCTTGTGAAAAAACAACAGCTTTTCGATCAGCAAGAGAGGTGAGTCAGGGAGAGGAACTGTGAGGTATAGACGAGGGAGGGTGGCCGAAATACAGTATGGAGAGAGTGAGCGAGAAGAAGCTGAAGAGACAGATAGAATAGGGTTGTTATGTCAGAGGCAGTCGAGCTGCTCTCATCTTGCCATTATCTCAAGCACCCTCACATTACCATAATAATGGCTTTTAACCAAATGTAGCACTCTCCAAAGCAGCACAGGCAGAATCTGTTTTAACCAAATGTAAAACACTCAGAATCAGAGGGGCTTAACGTTAACATCAGCGCAGAGAGACGAGTGCTGTGTGGAAGGCATTTGTGGGTTTGTGTGGGAGTTTCAGGCTGGATGTATTCCGCTGGTGCAGACTCCGTTCTATATAGGATGTGCAAAGATCATGTTGTGCGTTGTAAACACGCCCACGGATCCACTGCACATCCATGTTTGACTGCTGTTAGCGTTCTGCAGCCCGGATGCTGTACGAATCCGTTTTCAGGCATGTGAGCGTGTGTGTGTGTTCCTAATCGAACTGCATGTGCTGCATGCGTACATACATGTTTTGGTGCAGTGTGTGTGTGTGTGTGTGTGATCCTGTGAGTCAGAGTTGAGCTCCAGGTCTGGCCAGGTACTCTGCATGTGTTTCCCCCGTCCAGATGGCTTCGCGGCAGGCCTGGGCTGGGGCACGGGGTGTCCTCCTGCCCTCCTGCCCAGCCACCACAGAAGGTCGACTCGACCGCGCCGCCCGCCTGCCCTGCGATGCCGCCTTCCAGACCAACAAACTCCTGCCAAAGGCAGAAAAAGAGCCAGAAAATGGTTTTGAAGGCAGGGTTGTGCCATCTATACCATTAAGCAGGTGCACATATAATAACGACCTTCTGTTAACCAGAGGAGGACACGTGCCGCATTTCAAAGCTCTCTTTGTTTTCTTTTAGCACATAATGGTTTTCTGTCCCCTTATGTTGCTTTATCTTGTTTTTTCTTGTCTCCTTTCCTTTTGCAGTGTCTCTTTCTTGTAAGACTAGTGTTACAGTTATTGTGCGAGTATTTGTGCAGAGCGAGGTGCCAGGAGGGTGCAGAGACCCACAGATGGTCGGGGTGGTTCCCACTCAGTGGGATCTGGGTCAGAGCCCACTCTCAGATTAGTGCCTCACTCGTGAAGCACCACCCACAGGTTTCTGGGCAGACCTGAATCTGACACAGAGGTTTTGTTTTGTTACAGAGTGACACACTCATTTGTGATATCATATTGTTTCCAACAGCTCTTGAAAACAGGGATGTCACCTTTGTGTGCACCTGGCTGTTATGTTAGTTCATTTTGTTTGAGCATTCATTGTGCGTCCTTCTGCCGTTCTTCCAAAATGATCATGGAAATTTAAATAGCGGTCTGGTAAAACCTATCCGCATGAAATCCCTCCAGCTCATTTTAGGAGTCAGTTCAGGCCTGCAGAGCTCAAAACAATGTACAGTACAGTAGTCCCCTGACAATTCGTCTCACCAAGAGAAACCTCCGTACAATAGCAAACAACGACGATAAAAACAACCAACAAAAACCTTAACATATGCATAAACGCCAAGAGGTTCCTGAACCTTAACTGCAATATAGTAGGAAGAACATGGACGTGCTTTTTTAACCCAACCCCAGTAAAAAATAGGTTTAGCTGGTGGCCTTTTGCGTCTGGAAGAAACTTTTCGTTGGTGTCTGATTTGACAGGGGTAGCGTTGATCTGGGTGTTACCTGCTGAAAATCACATAAAATAATTCAGATATGAGAACTGTGTGTCACCAACCCACCAAATGTTCACTTTGTCAAACGCTCACTACTGAAACGGCCTTTCACTAATCCAGGGCACATAAGTGGGTATGACAGTATGTACAGAGGGTAATGGTGTCACAGTGTGCGGAGCGGCACCCACAGCAAGTCAGCACAGATCCTGTCAGCTCTCATTCTTTACAATAAAGTCCTTCACACACACACACACACACACACACACACACACACACACACACACACAGATATACATTGGTACCTGTGTTGCCATCTTCAAAACCCCAACACACACGCTCCAAACCATCCTAATGAATTAATTACAATCACAGTCTGTGTGTTTGTGTGCATGTGGTGCTAATAGGAAGTGACAGGGGCTGCAGTGATGTACTCATCACTCCAGGCTTCCTGTCTTTCTCCACTGCCCTCCCCCCCCCCCCCCCCCCCCCCCCCCCCCCCCCCAGCTGTTCAGTCGGGCTTGACGTTTCTATCTTTGTAGTGTGGTCACCTGTCATCGGTTTGCGCTGTTAGTTTATCGCGTACACTGGCACAACAAATGCGCGCAGGCAGCACATGTACATGTAACATACGCTGATCATATCTACCGAGACTGACGGGAAAGGAAAGAAGACGCCTGGTGGAACAAACACCTGATGCTGGGTTACATTCAGCCTGGAACTTTGTTTTCCTCTAAAAATCATTTTTGAGAGTGAGGTTTTTTTTTTCCAATTTCAGCCTGATTAGTGCCTCTTTTTTAATTGGTGTTCTTTGATAATGGCTATTGACTGAAGGACTGTGCAGAACAGGCAGCGTTAGAGCGTAGTAGAGCAGAGTGGAGCGATTCCTCATGTCATGTTAGCATTAACTGCAGATTGTGGCTTCAGTAGCACAAAAAATGAAAATGTATATAAAACAATGATTTTATAAGCTTTATAATATAAAATTAAAGTTAAAATGAAGCAGAAGCAATTGCTGCTAAAACGTCTCCCTGATTATTTCTGTAGCTCTCGGCTCCAGCCAATATGACCTACGATGTTTATGTCTTACTGAGTGAAGGATTGAAGTCGCAGCGTTAGGGAGAAAACGTTGGCGCCCCGTATGGACTATTTAGAATTTTAATGTGAAACCGATAAGGACACATGTACAGTCATTTAGGGCAGGATGGATGTCGTCAAAGGGATAAAACCTGACGAATGTTAAAGTTCAATCAAACGGAAAACACACAGTTGATGGAAAAAAGATGCCTCCAGAGCGACAAGCATCGCGTCAGCAGAACGACCAGCAGAGGTTGACACGCTGTCTGAAGAGATCAGAGACGAGGAGAAACACAGTCATCGATCTGCTGATCGGCTTCGCTTTAATGTGGTGTTTTATGTGGAATTTAAGTCGTTAGCTGCTGAAAATACAATTCGCAGCCCAACGCATCCGTCTCTTATTAAAAGTTTTAATTACAGAACTCAAGGTAACTGTTAAGGTCATTGTTAAATAAAAAAATCCAGTGTTTTTGTTCTGCATTCCAGTTTGGAATTTGTATTTTGTCAATTTTGTTGGTGTGAAAACAAGTTGATGTGTGAGTTCACACTGTTGAAGTAAAGTGTAGTTTTTAAGTCCTTCATTGATCCACTGCTAACTCAACTAAAAACGGGTGAAACTGAATAAAGCTCAACAGAACGCCAGGCCTCTGTCAAACTGATGTGCGTGCCAAGCGTCCGCGGTCGGTCCTGAGTTCACGGGGCTCTAACATGCAGGGGAATGAACTGAATAGAACCTCCACAGCAAATATGTTGCCATCACCTCATTCATTATGTAATGGCAGTAACAGCCTTCCTTCTCGCTCCTCTCGCTCCTCTCCTTGTCTCCCCCTCGCCGCCCCATCCTCCCCTCAGCCTTCACCTTCTGTTCACCACCTGTAAGGGAACAGATTCACTCCTCTCTCCGTGTGACACTTCAATCTGCTGTACGGCAGATAGAAGGACTGAGCGCCGGTAGCTTATTTTTCCCCTGCTTGTCTCCTGCATGTGGTAGTCAGGGATTGACATGCCTGGACGCCACCTCGGGTCAGATTCAAAAGGTTAAAGGTCTGACATTTGAACGGCGAGCCAGCAGGGTTGATGTTCACAGACACGTGACGTGGTGCATGCACACAAGCAGACGAGAAGGCGGGAGGCATTTCAGCGTGTTGTCTTAATGTGGGCGCACACGCGTGAGCATCCATGCATGTACGGAGGGTCTGTGACCTTAAGTAGGTGCTTCCTGGTACATAGTGTGTGTGCTCTTTGACATATGAGCTCGACAGGTGTTACAGCAGCTGTACTGCAACTGCAGCAATAATCTAAAAATGTGAAAAGTGAGAACGTGAATGACAAGATGAGAGCAAGAACAATATGAGGGAGGGTTGACACAGATGTCTACAGGAAGAATGAGCCACAGGTGAAAGGAAACCACAAGCACCATGGTGCCAGAGAGCTTATGCTTCCTCCTCATTGCTAAAGATACAATTGATGGCAATCCCATTAATCCTGTCACTCTTTCCCTCCATCTCTCTAAACCCCCCTCTCGTTCGCAGTCCTTTTATAGATGAAAGGCTTCCACTTTTTCTCTTAACGGCCCGCAGTCATCTGAATTAAACATTGATTTTATCGGAAGTTTAGTCACTGTGTCCGTGGCGACGCGCTGCCTCCTCGTTGCGAGTGTCTCAACGCAGAAGAACGCGGCCCAAGGAGAGAAGGATGAAGGAGATGAGAGAGGGACCAGATGAGGGGAAAGAGATTTTATAAGGGGACGACATAAAAATGAGCGAAGACAGACAGAAAGGGACGAGGAGAACACAGGGGATGAGAAGAAAGAACACGGGATTCGGCGCACAGCAATTAAGAGAGGATTGAGGGAAGGGAAGAAAGACTCAGCGGTGGATGAGGCAGGGCTCACAAGGAATAGAAAAGGGAAGGAGTTTTTTGAAGTGCAATGTTCCAGTCTGTCTTTTGTTCCCGTCATTGTCCAACACCTGCCACAACTCATCTCTGTAAAACTCCCGTCCTCCTTCAGTTCTATCAACAAAAGGCATCAATGCTAATCAGCTGAGCTAACGCTACACAGGGCACATTCTTCCTCTTCATCTGAAATATTCTGAAGTTCTACGTTCAGTGTCTGTGTTCAGGTATTTGCTTTTGCTTGCAGATGAAGGATCAGAAAGAAAAATCCAGACCTGAGCTTTGACGAGGACGTGAATTCTGCCCCGTGTTGCATCCACAACCTCTGGTATGAGCAGTGGAGAAAAAGCTTTGTTGACACCAGATTCTCCAACATGCCAGCCGGGCTTAGACAAACACAACTGGCTGACCTCTAGCTGGAAACGATCAAGCTTTGCTATCAACCGCCCCGTGGCCAAAACTTCCCCGCTCGTCCTCCCCCCTGCGAGAGTTTTTGCCTCTTTCCTCCATTGGTGGTTTGTTGTTGGGCACCCTGAAGAAACGGGGAGATGAAAGGGAGCTGGTCTCTGGAGAGCGCCAGCGAGCACCACTGTTCCTTGAGAGGCCCTGCGCTCTGCTCTGTCCCTGCAGCAACATACCCTCCCCAGAGCGGGACGGTAGGATCCGAGTTCACATTCACCCCTAGACATAAGTTCATGGCACACGAACAACAACAACAACAATAATGACTAATTGAATGAGAATCTCTCTCTCTGGGACCTTCTGGCACCTCGTGGCTGAATACCCTCACATCCATGGCACTGGGGCGGCACGACTTTCTGCACTACTGCACTCAGAGCACCTCCCCATTTGGGTCAGTCGCTCGCTTTTTCTTCCTCTCTCCCAGTGTCGCTCTCTCCCTGTCTCTGGCGCATACTTGCTCTCTTTTGCTGCAGTAGGTATGAATAATTAAACCTGCGTTTCCTCTCCTCTCATGTCATGTCTCTGTCTGCCACCCCTCCTCCCGGCCTCTCCTCTGTGTCTCTCACTCAGGCTGAAGTGTTATAACAGAAGTGAGTCATTTAGAAGAGGGGAAAGGCTGCAGATCAAGGAGAGTTGAGTTCAGTTTGGAACTTGGCATGTTACATAAGCTGTCACTGTGCGTTATTGGCTGAGAGAGAGAGAGAGAGAGAGAACCACAGAAACTGAAAGGGGGGAAAGGTGAGACTGTGATAATGGTGAACGGAAAAGCGAGTGAGAGAGAGATGGAGAGCAAAGGATCACGAGGAGGTAACTGGCTTGTAGAGCGATGTCGCAACAGAGGTGATAAAGTTGCGTTTACAGTTTTGTAAGCTGCCTTTCATGAGCAAAACACATGTCAGAATTTGTAAAACACCCTCAGACTGAAGGATCCATTGTTGCCTGTAGAACAAAAGTAGAATTTCAGCTGTGGATTACTTTGCTCTGTTATATATTTTTGCATTTTACATTACTTTTACAGTGTCTCAACGGTAAAGTGCGTTTGAAGAGCATGTCCTGGCCAGACAGAGCCTACAGCAGATGCTATACAACCTACAGTAACTGCCTTCAAGAGAACAATTAGCTCCGAAGTTTTCCTGGGAAAAGGACTCATGACTTAGGGGTGGGGGCTGGGTTAGAGGTGGGGTTTCTGAGTAGTGCAGGAGTATAGCAGCACTGCAGAACAAAGTCCCAAACAATAGGAAAATGACAACATTTCAATTTAAAGTTTCGCGAGAAACCTTTTTATTCTCTGTCTAGAAGTAAACTTTGTACATTAGCCTGCACATCACATGAGAACTGCCTTTGTCCCGGCCCGCTTCCTCTTCTCCCGTACACGTGTGCCTCTCTCTCTACCTCTCTCTCTGCCATCTTTCTTTCCATCTCTCTGTCAACTTCTTCCATCTTTCCATCTCTCTTCCCTCAGGTGCTGTATTACCATAATGGCTTCTTGTGACGGTGATGTACTAAACAGCAGTATGGAAATGCAACATGCCACAGCGAGCATTATTAGAGCGGAATGCATTAGATGTCATTTATGTGAGTATACGGCTGTGTGGTCATTATGTGTTAAATTGTTCTGTGGGAAAGCGGAGTAGAGGACGGGGACAGAGCGAGGGAACAGTGGTGAGCTGAAATCCCTTTATGGTACCGCTACGACGTGCAGCAGGTTTCATGCAACGACAAGTGAAGATGAACAGGGATGATGGTAATGGAATTTCGCTGTGTCTGTGTTTTAGCATAATACGGTTTTGCTTTACACTTGCTTGCTCTAAACTCTCTTAGACTCTTAGACTGTCTGCAGCTGGTTCACCTCCTTGACCCAGAACGACATACGCCAACAAGAGAAAAGTTAGTTTTGCACTACTACAATTTTTAGATGTAAACTCTGCTTCTTAAACTCAAGGTGAACGTTGCATACATTGCATTGTGAAGCCTTTAGTGACGAAGAAAGCATTTGGTAGTAATTCAGCTTTGGTTGTGTTGTGTACACGTTGTCATGAAGCGTCAACATGCTGTACAAGCATTTTAATCATCAGAGCTACTAAACTGCATTAATCTACAGTAAATCTCTCTCACTCTGTAAGACAGAAGTTGTTTTTCTATGACCTGAACTCATTTCCATTATCGGTTTGTATTCATTTTCATTTCATTTATGGGCAGTTTTTTATTATATATGTCTGCGTTGCTGTGCACTCGTTGTAGCGGCTCGTCTTTCTAAGAACACTGACCTTTTCTCACCAGCCACATTGTTTTATTTCATCACCTGTTTGTTTGCATGTGTCTGTTTGTGTATGTGCGCTGCTGCAGCAGTGGTGAGTGTGTGGTCTGAGGCTCGTCTCCTCATTGCAGCAGGACCCTGGGATGAGTCACTGTGTTGCCGTGGGGACACTTCCTGCCCTCCTCATAAATATAGCAAACCTTAAAGTGCAGAAAAATGTTTCTTTTTGAAACTAGGCAAAAAGAATGAAGAGAAAATATGTATGTATATGAATATTTCAGTATTTATATAAGCTCTGAGAGAGCATAAGCCAAAATATAATAAAAATAAGAAAAGGTTTGTTTAAATGTGTAGTTTTTATAGGTTTAGATGCCTCGGATGTATTCGAGCAGGTGAGAAAAGTTTTTAAAAGCAAAAATAGAGCTCAAAGTTCATACGACTCATGGATATTGTGTGCTTTTTTGTTAAATAAAGGCAAAGAGGGTGGAGGGAAAAGGGAGAGTGTATCCGTGGGCACTGCTTCAGGGCATCACACTCAGAGTGCCACAGAGAGAGGAAGAGAGAGCGAGAGCAGAAGAGCAGCATCCTGTCACCTATCAATCTCTCCTCTTCAGGTTTTATTTATTTCACATTGTTTTCATTCTCCTGTTTACACAAATTGTTTTTCCTTCAATCTCTCTGCTTTTCAAATTATGCACTGCTCTGTGTGAAAGCAGGTTATTGTTGTGGAAGCTCAAGAGAGGGGACAATGTGGGTCCCAACCCGCAAATCTCTCTTTTTGTCTTTAGGCTGTCAAGGTTATTGCTGTCAGTTTTCATTTACTGTACAATAACAGTACAATTTATGCCTGTATTAGTTCATGTGAAAAGTGTGTTTACTACTGGGTTCAGTGTTTTACAAGTACCTCTGTGCTCCTGTCACAGTTTTCCCTGAATTATCCCAAAAGTACACATGATGCACATCGGTTTTTGCAGCACTAACTCACTGTGATTTACGCCAACCACAACATCAGAAACACTCACACGATCACATTTCTCCAAAACAGGTTGCAAACGTCAAGAATTCGACCCACTCAGTCCATTTCACTGCAACCAGGAACGCTGAGAGGACCACGGCCATCGCGCAACATTCAAACCTTCATCAGCGCCGCCTTAGTGGTGGGATGTTGTCTAAAGGCAAATAAAATACATTCATTCAACAAGAAAAGAGGACGGATTTCAAAATGTACCTGCTAGACAGAGCTTTGGGTTAAGGTCAAAGAGCGATTGTGTAACTTAACAGAGTAATATTCAACAGCCATTTCACACATGACATCTGTATTAAAATTTAACCAACACATAATCTTTCTGGAAGCCCAACCAAAGTGTTCTCCTTGCCTCAGCTCACATGGGACTCGGGACTTGAACCGGGGTCTGTGGTTTGTCAGTCCTGCGTATTATACGTCGGTCCAGCCACTTCCTGAAATGTCAGCATATGTAACACTTCATTCATTCCAGAACATATTGCATCACAGCATCATTACCCTGTGATTCACTTTGGTGCGGAGCATAAGCGTGTCTGCGCTTCACACAGGGTTGCACAATCCAGCCCACGATTTGACTTTTCCACAGAAAAACTATTGTGTTATTTTCAATGACACAATACACACGACATAAATATATGCAATTCGACATTTTTCCGGCTAGTAATCACATTCACTAAGCTGAGATCTTAAAGGGCCACAACTCATCGATGAAAGGTGGAGTGTATGATTCAAATCAGCCAAAAACTAAAAGAAAAATACTGGCTTGTTATTGATTATTGCTTGGATGGTTTACACAGTCTCGTATGGAAGAACATCCATCCATTATCTGAAGTGATCTGGCCTCTTAAGGGTCACATACTGGAGCCTCATGGTCATAGTGCGAGAGGCAGGGTACACCCTGGACACACGGTCTGTACCCTGTGTCTCTAAAAGGCATGGAATAGAAACCTGGTCCTGACGCTGGGCGGCTGAACGTCTTGGCTATGACCCAGTAAATGACAGACAAGTGCAGCTGTGCCACATAGGAAGGAACTATGTGTCATGACCTGGGAGGAGGTAGAGGAAGTGTCCAGGGAGAGAGAATTATGGGTTCTTGAGAATGGATGGGTGAAATTTGACTGTAATACATTAAATATGTTTTAGCTTTAGATAGTGAATTTCTTATACAGTAGCCAGTGAGAAGAGGACAGTATGTGGTGTGTGTCTGTGCGGGTGCTATTGCTGAAGTCGTGTGGCCTGTCAGTATATTTACAATGCTACAGTAGCTGAAATGCCGTCACATCACCCCCTTTAATTCCCTAAGAAGCTGTTGGTGCTGCCTTCTCCAGTTTGTGGGACTGAGTGGGACAGATGGAGGAATCCCTTCCTCATCTCCCACTCCTGCCTCAGCTTTCATTCCCCAATGGGATTCGCATCTCCCTCAGCACAGAGGTGTTTTCAAATTAAATACTATCTAATGAACTGGAAAACCTGCCCCCGCCCTGTTGTGTGTATGTGTGTGTTTGTGGGGTGTGAATTGGAGAACAGGACTAGAAAATGAAAGAAAACCTGCGTGAGTGATTAAAAGAGAGAGCACTGCATTTGCATTGCAATCTAGTGATTGCACCGCCTGTGTGTGGCGTCATGAAGCGTGTGTTCCTTAATTGTATATCTCTGCAGCTCTAATTGCTTTAATTCCCTGTAATTAATCAGTAATTGCAGTGAGGAGCCACGCACAGCTTCGCTGTGAACGCAAAAGAACTTTTCAATATGGAGTACATAAATATAGATGAGAGCAAAGAACCGACAGAGATGCTGTGGAAACAGATAAAGAACGGAGAAAGGAAGAAGACACTCTATATTTAGTACTGTATACTCTGAAGGACACAGTGGCAGGACCTCGTTCCTCATGAATGTTTGGTGATGCAACAGAAAACGAGAGCGCAGGGGTGAAGCAGTCCCTCCAGAAAGGCCCACAACTCAGGGAAGGAGACTCTTGAACTGGTTTGTCCAGACAACAGCGTCCCTCTCAAGGCAGCGTTTCACTGAGATCCCTGAGTTGGTGCATTTCTGTCTTTTACTGCTTCCAAGGTCGTGAACATTTAGGAAGGGTGGCAACTATTTGTAGGGAGATCCCTGTCCCATCCGCGAGAACGGGGCCGAAAGGAGAATCCCACCCTCACGCTGCACAGTCGCAAGGTAATCCCCTCCTCCCCCTTCCCCCCCTCTTTCCTCCTTCCTTCCTCCCCCTTCCTCCCTCCTTCCTCCCGCACCTTGCCCGCTCATTAATTCTGTATTAAGACAGCAGCCAAGCAGGAGGTGAAGCGTTTATTGCACATAAATGCTTTTTTTGGTCAGACTTTTAATTTACACGGGTTTGAGCTAGCAAACTGTGTGAATATGTGTGTGTGTGTGTGTGTGTGTGTGTGTGTGTGTGTGTGTGTGTGTGTGCGTGTTGTATAATGGTCACTGTTGCTTTCGTGAAGCTGGATAAAAGCAATCCTTTGTCATTCTTGATCGTTTTTTTTGTTTTTTTTTAAATGAAAGTCGGTGGCTGGACTTCTGCGACCTGCTGTGCCCCATCCTCCTCCTCTGCCTCCCATCTGCCCCCTTGCACCCCTCCTCACCCACACCCACCTCCTAAATGGCTCAGTCTCCCTCATAACAAGCTTGATTCTTATAGATCTCCATCAATTTGTGTCACACCAGGGATTCCCTGAACAAAGATTCCTTTGCAGCATCAGCCACATCAATGCATTATTAAGGCTAAAAACAGCCTGCAAAGTGCCTGCCCCAGCCTTGGTTACTGAGCTAAAAGATACGAGGAGCAGGAAGACAAAGCAGAGAGACAAACAGAGGGAGAAAGCATGAGACTAATGACAAAAAGCTAATGTTTTATGTTCCAACGTGGCCACACATTCTCACTGTGTTAGTGATGCCACTGTGGAGCAGAAAGCTTTCTCCGTTGTTCTCTATACCGCCTCGGTTCATTAAAGAGATTTTCTGAGATGCGTCTCAACCACGAGTAGCTTGCGTCAGTGTGCACACGATGAAGCTCACGCCGATCTCTAAATACTACGGTTTCAGACGAGCTGCTCTGGTCCGTCTTCATGTAGAGCAGGTGATGTACATATTAACTGAGATTCATTATAAGACTGCAAAGGACAGCTAACAGAAAATAACGAGTGTCTGAAGGTCAGCAATTCACCTTTAGACCAAACTTATGATGTTTGGCTCCTTCATCCCTGACTCATGAGCAGGACCAGCTCTCTGCTGCTCAGATACAACCAGGAAAATCAGGCTCTAACCGAGGATTTAATTAACGGACGTCACCATGAAGAAGCTCTGCTGACAACAAAAAGGTAGAATACTTCATCAACTATTTAATCAGCGATGAATCGCATTTAATGGCACCACAGAAAAGTCATGAATGACAAGATGAGTCAATTTGACCATAACATCACTGTACTGGTCTATTCAACCTCTGTGGAGATTCAAGTTTAATTACAGAACTAAAGCTCCAAAATGCAAAATTTAAATCTCTCATGGAGGACGAAGCTCCTTAATAAGTGCTTCTTGTTAATATAACAAAACAGCTGTTGCCCAGATCAGACCCTCAGCCCAACACTTGTGTGGCTCACATACTCACATACATAGCTCTGCAGTTTGCCAGATCAGAGCCACTGCACAGCGCCGTCACAATTCAAATAGAGCAACTCCAAACTGCCAAAGGTCACCATTGTTTGATCCGACATAGTCGGGCCCTGCTCGCCTCAGGTTCACTTTGCCTCAGACGAAGACCAACTGTGCCACGTCACTGGAAAGTCCCACATCTGGATGGTATTTAGGATGAACTTTCCCTAAATCTGATCACTAATGAATCAAAAGTCTACCACGTTAATATTGCATCACAAGATGAAGATAACGCTTCTCAGTAACGCAGACAAAAGCCGCACCATGACTTTAAATTTGAACCACTTGTTGAGTCTGTTACCGTATACCCTGCTGGCTATTACCCCTCCATTATCTGGACCTGTTGGCACACGCTGCGATGCAAACACACGCCTTTATTTCACAGAGCACCTTTACCTTCTCAACAGTCACAGTAATAAGATCAAACTTGCTCGGCGAAACCCAACCTTTGTTTTATCCGATAGAGGCATGAAATGAGATTCTATTAATACCTGCAGCCCAATTGGGCTGGCTGGCTGACTCCCAACGGAGGCAGCACTGAAAAGGTTAGGTGCAGCAATTACGCAGGTGGAGTTGCAGAGGAGATGGGGGTGAGGAGGAGATGATTCTGCCTTGATCGCTGGCTCTGAACAAGGTGTTATCAGCTGCGGCAAAGGGGGGGGGGGGGGGGGGGGGTGAGGACGGGAGGTAGGATGTCTGCCAGAACGGCGTTAATGACTCTCCTTGTTTTTTGAAGCGAGGAGTTGCCTTTTCAAAGGCACAGCAATTAGAAGGGGACTTGTTTCAATGCACTTGGGCTACTGCAGAGACTTAGTAAAGCTGTCACCCGGTGGGCAATCGATGCTGGACAGAAGCAACTGGTGACGCGCGAGCACACGCGCACGGTGGAATGATGTAACACCGTAACAACCCCCCCGCACACCTGAGCAAGCTTTTCTCATCTCGGCGAGGTTGACGCGCGCTCGTGTTAAGGTGAAGTTATTACACATGTGAGTGCTTTGCACGGCAGCCCCACGCTGCCAGCGACGCTCAGGTGACACAGTTAATTGGAACCTTACACCCTTCGAATCTTATTATGCTGCCTTGCTCAAAAGAAAAGAGAAAACATGGAGTAATTTGGCCCCTCTCGCACCCCAACCTCTCTCTTTGTCTCTTTGGATTATCCGGTAACGCAGCAACACACCCACCATTAGTTTGCTGCTGCTGCTGACCCCAGTCATTCATTTAATTGGCTGTTAATTGCTATTCTCTCTACAAGACACAATGTATATGTGGAGCTATATTTAGTCTCGCCCCTCGATGGCTCTTCATGCTAAATTACAACTTTCAGCCAGGCGCTGAAGGGCCCCATTGTGGCCTGTCGTTCTCCCCCTCTGCGACTGACTGGCAGGCCGGGGAGGGGGAGAGACATTCCTCCCTGCGTCTGTCTCTCTCTCCCTTTCTCTTCTTCTCCGCTTCCCTCCTTCTGTTAGCTGCCGTACTGTACAGCCTGACACCTGGATCAGGCTGCTTGTCACTCGTCTCTTTGACACAACGGCAACAACTTTTCGTTTCTCTTCCAGCACCGTCTGAGGACTTCACCCAGTCCACATCCGTTTCTCATCACCTTCTGTCTGATGCGCTGTTTGCTGAACATTTTTATTCAGTTCGCTTTACAACGCCAGCTGTTAAAAGGCTAATTTCTCCGTCTCACTCGTTCTCTTTTACTTGTATCCTGACGAACGATTTTCAGTAAACATCAACGTCAGGCTGCTGAAACCAATTTGCTGATTTTATTTCTCCGCCCTCTCGTCCCCACACGTCCACTCCAGCAGCACAGAGACGACCAGCTGCATCTGAGTCATGTGGGATTGCAACACACACACACGGAGGAATGCTTGTGACACAGATGTGAGCTTGATGGATAACATGGGCCAACTGCTGACGTTATTTGGTGGAAATCCCGGATTACTCAACCTCCCCTCCCCATCTGATTTGTCCCTCGTTCCCTTCTGTCCATATCGCTTCTGTCTTTCTCTTCTTTTTGTCTTATTTTTAATGGCGCGACAGAGCGAGACAAAGACGCGCGAGGAGAGTGAGAGAAAGAACCTGTGGGGGGAGGAGGAGGGAAAGTTCCTGATTTATGGCTCTGACTTTTCATTTGTAATACCCTGATTATCTCTGGGGAGCTGGGAGGGAGGGCAACGAGGGGGGAGAGGGGCGGTGGTCTGGTGGTGGTGAGAGGCCCGAGCAGCTTAATAATGTGTACATGCCCACAGCGGTGGGGATATGAAGTAACAAAAAAGCTGCCTCAAGACGGGGAAGTGCCGGAGCAGAGCCGACTCTATTGTAAATCAGCGCATCTTTGATTTCATCTCCCAACCACTTTTGTTCCCTGTCATGTTTTTGCCATCATTAAGCGTCTTCAACACCTTTTTGATGACTGAAGGTGATAAAGACTTCAAATAAATATGCATGTGTATTGCATTTGTCTGTTTTGCTCAGCAGGATGTGAATCCAGTGAGACAGACAGCGATGAGATAATTAGCATTACGTCTCTTCTAATGACAACCGCTAACATTAGCTGCGAGTCCCACAGACGCAGGTGTGTCAGCGTAGCGAGACAGAGTTACACAGTTCGCAAAGTGAGAGATAATCTTCACACAACGTCTCCATCTAAATAACCTTTAGGACAAAGTGCATAGCTGAAGCAATAGTCCTACTTTTGAAGGGTGACACATGTCTCCCTCACATCAAATGATCGTACCTCATCTCTCTCTCACACGAAGGTAAGATGGACCCTGGAAGTAACACCCTCGTCATCACAGCAATCGTTTTAATAACCATCATCACCAGATTCTCTGTTGTTATCGTAATCAGATCGGCGGCGGTACACAGCTTTAACGAAATGCGCCATGAACCCTGCTCATAATAATTGGTACGGTTGTGCTGGCTGGGAGTGCATCTCCAGTTTTCACATGGTGCTATTATCCCAGCACATAATACCTTGCTGATTATCCATTCAACTAAGGCGTAGCTATCGTAACTGTTATGATAATAGCCCGCGTGGCTGCGATAATCCACATAACCGGGGCTCTCTCTTTCTCTCTGAGATGCTAATGATAATAGTGGGTGGCCATACACACAAACAGCATTAACTGGCGGGAAGTTGCGCCCGATTCACTGGTGAGCCAGCTGAGCGGCGCCAGCTGAGCGGCAGCGCCGCGCGAAACCGTTTGACCCCAGAAAGGCCGAGGGTCAGGGCCGCTGGCGAGCACGGCCAAGTTGGCTGCTCACGTGGCTGGTTGGCTGCTTCTCAGCCCCGAAGATCATATCGCACGTGCTGATTAGCTCATTTAGACAGATTGATTAAGTTATAAGAAGACACCTGTTTACCCAACGGCTTGCTAATATGTTGCCATGACAACAGCCGAGGACGGATGGAGTCCAGTTTCTCACTTTATCTCTATACCGCTAGTCTTGCTCGTTCGTTTTCAGGCTCTCATTGAGGCTCTAACGCTGACCGGCGCGCACAGATGTCTTTCCACTGAGTCCTTCCATCTGAAGTTGCTGAGGTAAGAACATCACGTTTTCCACTCAGTGGAGCGAGAGCGCTCTCACCTCTTCCCCACGGTCCACCCAGCAGCACCTGTGTGTGTGTGTTTATGTGTCTGTGTGACATTTTGGGCCCAAAGCGAAGGAGGCTAAAGAGCACAGGTGCATTTCTCATGTCTATAAATCACAGGAGGATGTGGAAAGTATAAATCATCAGGTTTTTAAAGTTCCCGTCTGGTGGGTCAGATATTTTATCCGAACATAAACAGGACTACGTTGAGGGGGTGATTAAACGCATCCTTTCAGGGGGAACATCGTTCTACTACTAAAAGTTTTCAGAAGTGGACACACTGGAGGACGATCACTCCTCTGTCTTCCCGCTCATAAAAGATTGCTTCTTCATCCTTTCCACCTTCCAGCCCTCCCGCCCTTCTCTCCTTCACTTTGTTTCCCCCCATTTCTCGCCCTCCTTCACTCTGTTTCTCTCTTTCACACCTTCCATCTCATGGTGGTTGACATGTGTCTTAGTAATGTCTGTGACTCCGTCTTTCTCGCTCCGTCTCACGGCTCCATTTAGGTCAGCTCTCTAAGCTGAAACAATGTGACGGGCTCCCCTCCACACCTTTTTACATGGCTCACTTTGATTTATTTCTTGTGCTGCTCCTGTCTTTCCACCTCTACTCATATCTATTTTTTTGCATTAGTTGTCAGTCTGTAGCTGCGCTGGGAGTATCTGTATTTTGTTGATCTGTCAGATTTCGTCTTCTCCTCTCTGTCTCGCTCCTCAGCTGTTTGTTTCTCCCCTTGACTCTGGCAGACTCATTATCTTTGTAGAACAGCAGTGTGCGTTCGTCAGCAGTGATTAGCAACGTTTCATTCCAACATCGTTAAGGAAAGACAGTTTGATATTTGACGAATGAAGACATGGCATTCTCTAATCTTCTACAGCAAAACTGTGTCACAGGAGATAGGGGCTCCGGTTAAGTTTGCCATAACATTGAAGCTTGCATTGATCATAATCCAATTAATGGGAAAAAAAGAGAAACGGACAAAAAGGACAGGAAAGAAAAAAGAAACGCCTGCTTCATTAAATAGGGAGAAATCAACTGTAATCAAATTGCTGAGTTCTCAGAACTGATGAAGTGTACAAATTTAAAGATCTAATGAAAATTCTCGCAGTTAACATAATTAATTTGCAGCCTTTTTGATAAGTGGTAATGACTTGGAGATTATTGGTTTAAATGAATCGTTCTGTTGTACAGCTGCAGCAGAAGAGATGTTCATGGGGATGGGGGGGGGGCTCTGTGAGGGAAACGCTATCCTACTTTCAAAGTTCTGGAGGAGATGAAGCAATGTATTTAAAAACACAATAAGACAATTAGACTCTTCTATAAACTAATTACTGCTGCTTTAATTCCTTTCTAGATTAAACTGCGGTTGTAATAAGACGACGTCTCAAAGGAGATGTTTGTAAGCAGGGGGAAAGGCACATTTGTAATTAAAGGTGGAATGATATTTTCTCATTAAACAAATATTTGCATGGTAGATAAGGATACAGACACCACGTCTAGAAACACTCGTAGGCCTCGCTCTCTTTCTGTGGTGATGAATGAGAGGTGCTGCTGCTTTGCATTGCCTGCAGAAACACACTAGCAGCCTGCTAACAGGAGGTGAGTCAGTCAGACATCTCCTCTGACAAGATATTAAGGCACAATCTGATGACTGAGGATTGTTTTGCTCTAAGGCTAAAAAGTGGGACACTTAACTTACGGAAAAGCAACTTTTTCTTTTATTCCTGCAACGTTATTATTGTGAGAGAGCGGTGATAATGTTATTATTGCTCAGATCCACCGCAGGCTTTTCCCCATGCTGTCAGCTAATGTTGATGATGCCCTCCCCTCGGTCGTTGCTCTGCGCACTAACAGCATCGCCTCTGATGGACTCAAAACAACTAGTTTCAGCACGACTGACTCTGTCTTATCATAATTTGATTATTTTAATGATCTTGTTACTAAACCTCAGACGCTGCACTTGCATAAACCCGGAGGGAAGCTATGGTTGAACGCATCTGTATGAATCTCACATGAGTCTCAGGAAATGTCCAAGGGTTACACTAAACACTGGCATATCTGCCCCTGTGTGTGTGTGTGTGTGTGTGTGTGTGTACACGCTACTATGTCACTTTCAGCAGACAAACCCAACCCAGCAGCACCCACCACAGCCACGCTGACACAGACAACAAGGAGGTTATGGAAAACTATTAGCATGAAACAGCCCAGTGCACTATCAGTCAAACACCAGAGCCAGAGGGGATGTGATTGTGGCGTTTCATCATCGCCTATTGAATTATCTGGATTAATTTAACGCATTTAGGCCTGTGTGTTTTCCCCAGCTCACAACTCTCCCATCTCTTCGTTAGCGATAATTGCACTAAGTGGGTCATCTCCTTTCTTTTCTCTCCACCCCTACATAGCATTAGCAATTTCAACTTCTTAAACAAAGTTTGGCAAAAAAAATCTAATGATATAAATGTCGTGATTCACTCTGCATTCTGAGGATGAAAGCCTTGAAAAGCAGGCGGTTGACTCAGAAAGTGGAGGAGTGGAGTGAGAGAATAGAAGGGTTGATCTAGAGGTTTTCAAACTCACCTTTAATTTTATTTTACTTTCTCACACATCCGAGCTCTGAGTCACAGAAACTTGAGCGCGTGCCCCGGCTGTTTTAACCCGCGTGGGCTGGTCAGTAGAGCTGCTAATGCTGAGTTAAAGGATAATATATCACAGTGCAGCAGCAAATTTAGCAAAGTAGGCCAGATTATGTAACAGAGTTAATATTTTATTCTAGTGGTACTACAAAATGGTTACGGTATGTTTCTCAGATCTTTACAAGTCCATCCACTGAGTAATGAAACACGCTGAACAATAGACAATAAAAGAAATCAAGCGGTTGCCACAGTAACAGCAGCCTCAGTTGCTTTTATCCACAGTTTTACATCATCTTGAAGCTCTATTTTTCAACAAGCTTAAAGTTTATTCACCTAAACGATTCCCCAAAACATACAAAACAAGAGCGGAGAGGTCAAGAGGACGAAACGCGCTGACAGCAAAATTAAATCACAGTGCACACCGAAGAGGAGCACGCTGAGCTACTGCTCACAGACGAAATATGGCCGTTAAATCATTAGGCAGCTCATTAACACGTTGTTTAATTGGTGTCTAATTGATCACGGTTGTTTTATAAAGCCGTGAACCTCAGAGGTATGTGGCAACAGCGGAACACTCTCAGGGGAGCCAAGGAGTCAGCTGCAGTCGTGGAATGGGGAGACAGAGTCAATATTGCAGCGCGAAGCTCCACGAGCTCAGCAGAAATGGAACCTAGCTCAAATTTGGATTCAGGTCCGTCAATAAAACTGCAGATCCTCCTGATGCCATTCATAGCAGCCTAGTTTGTTTGAGTCTGATCAGACGGGTTTATCGCCATAAGAAAGAAAAAGTGCTACAGTAAAAGGAAAGTGACAGAGGGATCATCTTTTTCTCCTTTTCACTCCAACCGACCCAGCAGCAGCAGAAAACTCCAGCTCAGCATCTCAGGTGTCCTAATGGAAAGAGTTGCTCCTTGATATTTTTTACCTTTCTTAAGCTGCAACCTTTAAATTTCCGCTCCCATGCCAAAAACTGGTGATGAAAGGAGAACATCCTGTAAATGTTCCAAGGCTAAAACCTTTTCAGACTGCTGTAATTCAGCTGAAAGCGCCAGATAAAAGAAGCTCACAATGTGTGATCCATATGCTGAAAGCCTCAGTGTACTTGTAGCAGGGTTGTAGACTCACATACATAATCAATGGCCTCTGCATGAAAGTCTTTATAAGTTAATGGAAGGTATGAGGAAATGTATCACTTTCTTGACATGTGCCTTCTCCTATTTTTGTGCTTGTTTTCAAGTCGGAGCGCTTCACTATCTCCCACTGTCATTTTGTGACGAGAACTCACCTGTGAATAATTCATGAGGAGCAGCACATACGATTACGCTGGTTAAAAAGTAATGAGGCATTGCCATAATAAAAGGTTGTCTTGCATTGTTTTACCAAGTGTCTCTCACACGCCGATGCTGTTGCCGGCCCAGAGTTCACATGAAAGCGCACTGTTGCCTCTGACAGAGCGCAGCATTAAGAGAGAGAAAACAAGAAAACAAACCCATGGCCTGTGGAGCAGGTGGTTAAAAAAACAGGCGCCACAGAAGCCCCCTTGCACCCCCCCCCCAAGCACAGCGGCGTGATCTAGCTCGGGCTATGAGCTGTCACTGGAGGCTTTTCATGTCTGAGCTTGGGAAAGATCAGTAGACTCCCCGTCTGAGCTCGGAGCCCTTTGATAATCGATGGAGCTTACAGTGGTGCTTTGTAACGACAGCGACCGTTCACGGCCCAATCAAACCGCGCCGCCGTCCTCTCTTGTTTGTTCCCAGGATTGTGCAGGCTATTTCCTGTTTGACTAAAACGAGGCCTTGTGTTTTATGAGCATGTCAGCGTTGACAGTCAGGAGATACGTCGGCTTCACAAAGCTCCTCCTTTTTGAGCTTCACTACAATATCTGTTTTCAGCTCAGCCTGGCATTGTTGTCCTCGTAGCTAGAACTGATGTACGAGACTGACACAGTTTTTTACATAAGACGTACTTACACTGTGGCACACTTTGACTTTGGTAGCAATGAACCAACATGGCAATAGTCATTAGGCATCATCTGTCAGATACTTTAGCATTAGAAGCGATCAAGTGCGGAGAAAAAGTAAGGTAACGTAATGATCCACCTTAAGGTCACACAACCACAAGCCACACAGTAGCCGCTTGGCTAAACTTAAATGCCACATGTCAATTATGCTTTATTCTGCCAGTAGAAACAAAATATAATTTACAGTAACTGCAGTTTATCAGAGTCGCAGCCACTGACTGCATTACAATTTCTTACCAGCAAAAATTTTTAATATGTCCAAAACCTGGAGAGGAACCAAAATACTACTTTTTACAGTAGTGTGATAGTAATGGAAGATCACAGACAGTAATATCAGTTTCACCTCTATGTCAGTTAAGCAGCACAAGTAACTTACGGACAGTAGTATGAGTCAGACAGTCATCCAGGTGAAGCGGAGCCATGGCATCTGGACTTGTCTACAAGAAAGCAGTCAGCATAGTGTGAGCTTATATTTGGTTTGGGTATATACATTATATGTATTATTATATGATTAATTTAAAATTAAATATATCAATCAGTATTTTTGATTGACTGTTGTTGTTGTACATCAATTATCATTAGGTCATGAGTCACAAGCTGTGCAAGAAAAGTAAACGTAAAACCGCAGATTTCAAAAACATCTTGAAAGTGGCCTCTATCACAATTTCCCGTGTCCCCTGCCTACATGCTAATTCTGTCAGCACACACATTATTCAATGACTGCGGCCTAATTAAACATTCAACATGCACAGGTGGTGCTTTTGACCTCTGAGTGCAGTGCGTTGTGCTTCCTCTACAGTATTTGAAAATGAGAAACATCTGTGTGAACATACTGTACAGTATTTGGGAGCAGCTACTGCGAGTTTGTGTATAGGCCAGAGAAAGGTTTCAGTGTTGACGGCGCAATCATATTGATATGTTTATGTTTTTTTGTGTATGCGTTTCATGGCATGTAATCACAGCATGAATCACACCACGACAGATGAAAAGAACCTGTTCATTTGCAGTCTAGCTCAGTTAGATGGACCTATTTAATAAACCATCATGCTGGCGACACGGTGACATTTCCGCTGCTTGTACAGCCTGCATCACGCACATTAATTGTGACTGTGTGTATTGCTGGACAAACAGTACAAATGACATGTGGAGGAAACAGACAGAGAGAGAGAGAGAGAGAGAGAAAGAGCCCAAACTAATGGATGAAAAAGTGGAGAGCAGATTGATTGAATAGAAGAGAAATAAAGGGCTCACGTAGTGGAGGCACACAGCGTTCACCGAGAGCTCAAAGTCCCCAAGGTTGTTTTGATATTTCTCAGCCACTTCCTTCAGTCCAGCGGTGTCTGCGTGGTAGAATAGATACACATGTCTCTCTGTGTGTCTGCATCTTTGTGTGTGTCTTATGTGAAGTACAATTGTGTGTTTTTGATCATATGCTGTTCAATGTTCCACGTCCTGTCTCACCGTAAACTCTGTCACCAGACAACCATGAGCATAAATGACTCCATAAAAACGGTGAAAGTCGAATTTATATTTTCTTGGATAAGTCCTTAAATCCGTTCTCCCTTCTATCTGTTTTAAAATCGTCCCCTTCTTTTATCGCCATCCATCACTTTCTCCATCTCTCTCCCTGTCAGCCTCAGCCTTGACTCTCCTCGTTTAATGTCTGCTGTGGGCCAGCCAGATCAATAGACAAAGACAAACATGCACAGGCATAAATGCACACGCACACACGCGATATAGGCAGGGAAGCCAGCAAACAACACACACATTAAAGTGAAAGCGCTCTACGCCCTTCAGTGAGTTCATGTACACAGCTATCGCAGTTCTTTAATACAATTAAGACCTGATTTGGGTCAGACATCCAGAAACGTGCAGAGGTAAACAGCAGAAGGAGGAGAAGGTGAAGGAGAAAGCATCCATCTAACCAAGCACCTGCACCCACTGACTACACTCACAGAGACGGCATCGGCCACAGAGCCCAGCGTACGATTACCATTCAGTGAATATGCATGAGCAGAGTGGAGCTGAGGTGAAATGACTTGTGTCACGTCTGTGGGGCCACAAGTGGCTGACGGCCTCATCGCACACAGCCCCGAGCAACCAGCGTGCAAACCGCACTTGTGTGCTTGCGTAAAAAACCTGATTAGGACTTTTTAGCTTTTCAGATTTTCTCTGCGCCTCGCTCGGCAGCGGATGCACTCAGTCACTGCTGCTCAATCCTGGCCTCTGGACGATTAGGCACCATCTCACTCCAAGCATGACCGATTCTTCTGCTGTCCTCTCACAAGCTTGTCTCTCCCCGGCGAGGTCAGGGGACAGATGAGCCGAGGACTTCATTCCTTACGCTTCTGTCGTTTAAATCAGGTCAGATGAGTGTCATCCTCCCCTCCCCTTTAAGAGCATGGTAATCTGATTCTTTCTACTCATGCCTCTATCTGTTCTGTTCTCTTCTGCCTCGAACTCTCTCAGTTTATCCCCCCAACTCTGTCTCTCTGTCTTCTTCACGGTTGTGTTATGATTAAATTATGCCCCGTGGAGTGACTCTATAGGCCTCTGAATGGCTGCTGTGGTAGCTGAAGACCTACATCTCAGCTCTCTCTGCCCTTGCGCTATATGCTCACCGTATCCACTCCAGCTCCGCTCCGTCACCTCAGATCACGGTCGAAGACAGAAGAGAGGAACAAAAGGAAAAAAACAAACACTGACCTCATGGCAATGAATCACAATGAAAACGCTAAGTTATAAAACATTACATAACATGTTCCAAATTGCACTGATCTCTGTGTTCATGTACTTTGCGATTAATACAAAGCACGACACAAGGATCATTGCATGTATTACTTGTATTACTCCACAGATACACACAGCAATAAAGTCAGGTTAGTGTGTGTGTGTGTGTGTGTGTTTGTGTGAGGAGCAACCAGTCTGGTCAGAAGTGTATTGTCTTAATTAGGCCTGACAGCCTCCTCAAAGAACATGAATAAAAAGCGTGGAGCCCCAGACAGAGTTGTGCATAATGGCCAAGTGAGAGAGACTCACACTTCTGTGCACATGTACAGTAACTAATGCACATTATGGGATGCTGATAGTGCAGAAGGTGTGTGTAAACATGTGTGTACAGAAAAAAAACTATAGCAGTGAATCAGCATCTTTCTATTGTAAAGAGCTGAGAATGTTTAAACATGAGAACGGAAAATCCATTGTTGGCTTCTTCATCGATTCGTCCACTTTATAAGACATGATCTGAAAGCAACTCACTAGTTGCTCCTTTGTGCTCGGCTCGTTTATCTTTTTTTTAGAGCTTTTGGTTTTCGACTTTCTTCACACTTTACCAGGTTGACCACAGGGTCCTTGTGTGATTTACCTTTACTATGCTCGCCTCACTAGCGTGGCTCTCAGAATAGTCATATGCTCGTTTCCAAGGCAACTAACCGAGACCTGTGTCCCAGCGATGTTTGACAGACGTTGGATGGAGGAACATGAAACAGTGGCTAGTCTCACAAAATGGCCAAACCTTCTATTAGACTGAAGCTACTAAATTTGCATACCAGTTTGTAAAAGTGATACTAAAGCACAAAGCTGTCTATTGCTTAACAGCTTTGTCTAGTGGAAGATTTCCCCTCGACAAATGGATGAAAAACTAGATTTTTCAGGAGAGGCTGCAGCCCCTCTGGACAAAGAACAGACTTAATTTTCTTTTCCCCTGGGTCACTACACCAAATAAGCCCCATTAATGTAAAGAGAGAAATTAGAGGCTTACAAGAAGTGAAAAAGAAAACTCAGTGGACCAGCACTGCTATCAGTCGTCTAATTAATCTGTTGGCTTGGTGATGTTTAGGGAGAGGAGGGAGGGACAAGGAGCTGCAGCGACAACAAGAGACAAGAGAACAATAGAAATCTCAGTCTCACACGTTGTCACTGGGGTGTTGGATAATCCTGTTATTTCGAGCAACAGAAAGGGACAATTAATAGCAGGGTACTCAGTGTAAAGCGCCTCAAGGGTCACAGATTTGGAGTTATTTTGTGTCCAGTCCCACAAGGGTGAAACTGCAGCGTAGAAACAAGATTATGATAAAACAAAGGGAAGTTTGTCTTTGTATCGCAGCCTCTCAGACACAGATACGGGGCCACGGGCCGGTGTCTGTCACCCCTCACAGCAGTGCTCTTGCTCTCCAACAGGAGGTGCTGTTTCATGTCCTCTCCACAGGCTCACTGGTGTGATGGGACCTTTCTATGACGTAGAGGGAGCTGTGGAGCTGGTGGCCTCTTGCCAAGTGACCCTCCCAAACACATCCCAGCATCCCAGCTGAACGTGAGTCATGGCTAAATTCCGGCTCCTTTCCGCTACTCATCACTTTAAATTGGACATTATACTGTATAGGGAGAATAGTGGTGTAAATGAGCTACTGTGGTGCCACTGCAGGTGTGGGGTCTGGCATGGGGTCTAATGAGGACACCTCTTTTTAGTTTTCCTAAAATGGCTTCAGCCAGAAAACGGTCGAATTCAGTTTTGATTGGATGCGTCAGTATTTAGAACAAAAATAAAACCAAAGCTAAAGCATCAGAAACACGCAGCATTTAAAGGTTCACGCCACGTGAATTTAACCTACATTTATTCCAGTGCTGTTTCTCAGTTGTAAGATCATAATAATAGAAATATCTTGAAGGAGGACCTGTCAGACCGGTTGTCTTGAAGCGTGCGAGCACTGACATAAGACTGCCAGCGGCTTACTTGTCCTACTGTAGTCGAACAACGGCTGATATCCAATCAGATTTAAATCAGGCTGGATGTTTTCATTAAGATCAGTCCATACGTCTGGTCCGGCCACGGTACAGTGAGATAAGACCTTTGATGCAGACCCGGGGTCAGATTCCACTTGCTTTCATCAAACCAAGAACAGTCGTCTGATCAGCGCACACACATTGACAGCTTTCAAACAGAACCTTTGTTTCATGGTCTTAATAATTTGAATGCCAAATGATATTTACTTTGACTAAACATGAGGAACCCCTGCAGAGAGAGATGGCTAAAACAGTAAACAGTGCCAAAGAATCTCCGTTCCACGATAAGGAGCACACAGGTGGCTACGCTATTCTTGCTTTTGGTTTTTTTCATCGGATTAAAAAGCAGAGCGATGCTGCGTCGCCACCTGTCCATCAATAAATGAAAATAGAAGAGATCAAATTTGGAGTAATGAGAAGGAAGCTGCTGTAAAAAGGTGGTGTGTTCTCAAATTCAGATCCTGTTCAGTAGATTAGGAAGTCAGAGTCCTTCAGTTTTCTTAGAGTAACCCTGCGTTTCACTGTGATGAAGTCTTAAAGATCTAAGGAGCATCAAGAGACATATCTAAGCAAAGTGCCTTCAGTTTTTATTCATGTTCCTTCCCATTTCTTTTTCAAGTGATCTGCAGCCTCAGAGCGAGGAAGGTGAGGGAGGGAGACAGAAAGAGAGGGAGAGGGAAAAAGGAGAAGTGTTTTTCAATAGAAATGAGGCGAGTCGAAGTGGGTTCTTCAGTCGGGCTGAAGCTGTCACTGCTCGGTTCAAAACATTCTGGCATGCAAAACAGCCAAAAGCCCCCCAAACCTGTTTTATGACTTCACTTTGAACATCAGGCAAATTCATTCACAAGCAGGTCGGGCGCTTTCAAACTTTCAGATTTAATTTAAATTAAAAAAACAGGGTTCCTTAGGTGTTTGGTGTCAAACTGAAATTGATTTTTCTCGTTAGGCTAAAAACTTTGTTTGGGCCTTTGTTATTCCCTGTCAATGAACATCATTGTCTTTGCTTATTGGCAAGCAACTAGGAATAAATTTGCCATAACCACAAGCATGTACACACTCACACACACACTCACGCACACACACACACACACACACACACATGGTTCTCATATTCTAGAGGACAGCTGCAGGGGTGTGGAAGCCTTGGGAAAATGCATCATGGAATCAGGCCAATCAACTTCCTGTGCAGCCAGCACCTGTTTGTTCCTATCTGCTGCTGACAATTTCACAATATGAAGGGATTATGAAAACAAATAGGAATTAATACTCACAGTGGATGCTATCGACTGCTGTCACACACATGCCTCGCGTTCAGCCAAGTTCTCCACGTATGTTGTTTTTTTTTTTTTGCTTGCATGTTTGTCACTGAGGTTTATTCAACAGAGATTATGCAAATGTGTGTATATTACACACCCTGCCCTAATTCACTAAACCCTTTTATAATTAAGACACACATCCGCCACAGAGAAACCTACACACACATCACTGTAATGAAATGTTACCTTGAAATATTCCCTCGACCAAAAAAGAGATGAAGAGATGCTGAGATGATGACAGTTAATACGCCTTGATGTTTTTGTCACTTAGACAACAGGAAGGCTGAGCGCGTGTTTGTGTGTCAGTAGTGTGTGCCATGAGAGAATAGCTGTGCATGCGTGTGTGTGTGTGTGTGTGTGTGTGTGTGTGTGAGCTGCGAGCTGAGGGGGCGTGGGGTGGGGGGGGGGGGTGGGGGGGGGGGGGGGGGGGGGAGACGATTTTCTCTGAAGCGGCCCAGGCAGGCATCAGCACTCAATCATCCCAGATCTGCCAGACGACACCAGCAGAGAAAACACATTACCCGTGTTGTGTCGCCTCGTCGTCTTCTGTTGTCTTCTCTTTATTATATTTAGGGCTGCCTTGCCTCGGGGTCAGGTGACAATCTGCATTCGCTTTCTACAAGTTTTCAGAAAACTGTCTGGAGTTTTTTTTTTCTTTATTTTTTTTTTTGTATTATATATCTCACCGTTTTTTTTCTATCTCTGTTAAAGGGGAGCTGTTGATGGTTTTTAATCCCTACATGAGTCCCTTTGCAGATGACTCTGCTGGCATGGTGTCAGAGAGAAACTAACAGAGAGCAGCGCTACGCATTAGACAAAAGATGAATACCCTCAGAAGGGAGGGAGGGAGGAAATGGAGAGAGGAGGCAAAGAGCCCATTTGAAGTGCTTGTCTAAGTTTTAGTAAAATATGAGTTCTTTGTAACGGCATATAAATATATAAATGAAACACTTAAAGACATTATCAGGCACTTTCATTCCCCTGCCTTTTGTGTGCCGGCTGAGGTGGGAAACAGAAGGGAAGTAAACACATCTGCATATCTGAGTCATTGGTTCCAAGGGAGCTGTTATGGGCTGTCTTAGCAAATCTCTTCTCTGTGTGGCTTACAGCCCACCAACAACAGAACCAACCCCCCTACGCTGCTGATGCCAGGTCAGATATTTCAACAGCGCTTTAACTGATGTGGTTAGATTTGAGGGTGGTACATCTGATCTCAGGTCTCCTGATTTCTATGGCTGCGCACTCTTTTAGCGACTCCTTCCTTGTGGTTCAAACACAGGTGCCCGCAGTCTGCAGCAGAGGAAAGTGGCGAACGTGTCGCTGCCGTTTAGTGTCCACTTGATGGTAAGTTGGCACAGTCGGTGTAACAGGGTGGGCCAAGACCGGTCAGGCCCTCTGTCGCCACGGCAGCCATCACCTGGACAACCAAGCGTGCCAACCCTGTGGCCAGAGGGATCAGAGTAAAAGCATCACCTGGCAACAAGTAAGAAGCTGATGACTGGTATGGCCCGCACACACAGTTTACCCTCAGTCAGTCAGGACTGTATGCTCATTCTCAGCTGTGCGAAAGCTAATACAACTCCTGCTACAGAACACATCACCCTTACTCTAAGCTTCCAGGTGTTATTCTACGCAATGGTCACCTTGACCCTATAATAAAAATATATATATCTGTACAGTTATGGTAGACAAATCAAAACGACAAAAACAACAAAAGACACAAAAACAATATCACCTCACTAAAAGAAGACATTAAATGATGGTCTACATCATAATCGAAAGCACTAATGACGACAAAGGGATACAAAAGCTCCTTCAGGTTGATTTCCTGGTAAATTTCTCTATTGTTTGCAGCAGGATGTCAAAGCAGAGGAAAGTGGCCTGTGCTGTATGCTGCCACCTATTAAACACTTTGTGCTGCTTTGTGGGAGTTTCAATCGCTCTGCCTGGTTTTCTTGTAACCTTGAGATGCTTTCCCTTATCTGCTACTGTCGTTCACCTTCTGTGTGTTTTTTTCTCTCTTCCATTTGGTCATTGTGAAGACTCCATAGCTGTCACCCACAGGACCAGGCTCATAGAACAGGAATAATGACCAACTATTCTGCTCTGTCGCAGCAAACCAAACAAGGTTTACAAAGAAGAAGGACTCCAGGGGTCAAGGCTGAGCGCTGGCTTTCTCTCTCCTCGTCTCCCTTAAGCCTGCATACACACGCATTTGCACACACTTCTTTATGACTTTCACTTTACGTATGTCCCCAGTGTCTGGGGGTCACTATGGAAACCCTGTCTTCTGTAGAAAATGGCTTGGATGCTGTGATGAGGGCTTGACCAAAGTTTATTGATCCACGAGATTTGGTGCCTCTTTCACAGAAAAATCTCGTTGAGACACGTGATCGATACAAAGAAATCCCTGGAAACAAACTTGATTAATTTATGTTATACGTGTGAGATAGTCACGGTTTATGGACTGTTTACGTGTTTTTTTTCCTGGCCTGCTTGTTGCAGTAGCTTATTCTTAGTGTATCTGGTGATGCTTTCGTATGCTGGCTGTAGGTCTACGCTATATATGTGTGTGTTCCATGGGTACTTCCTGTGGTTATGTCTTTGCAGCAGAGATGATTCATGAGTTTCAGTGTTGCTTTAGAGAGAGAAAATTCACACTATAAATTTGTCTCTTTCCAACACTTGTGTCACACTCACAGATATGCACACATATACACTCTAGCACTGTTATGATACAGTGTTCCACCTCCCACACAAACAAAAATGAGTGCATCTTCATTTATGAGTTTTTTTGGGGGGTAACTGACATAAATGAACCAAAAATATCACTTTGCCTATTCTCTGACGAGCAGGTTATAAATATCATAATCACATAACAATATAAAACATTTTCTCTGTGTTGTCTTGTAGATTCGTGCCAATAAATAAGCAGTTTATGTAACAGATTACTTTCAGAAATCTGTCTCTTAATTTGACACTGCACTTAGCAGGATGCGCTGCGGCACATTTTTGTCTGTATTACAAAGGATAAAGTCCTTTTTTGTGTGTGTGTGCAGTGCGCAGCCTGCTTAGCGGAGGTCACAGCAAACAATAGCCCACGGGAAGAGAGAGCAGCTACAAAGGCACGAAAGCTCAACAATATGAGGGGGATAGAAAAAAAGCCTTTGTATGTACTGTATGTGTGTAAACATGTTGACATTTATTTAGATGTAGGGCTTTTTGTACAACAAAGCTAAATAATTACTCCAGATATTTAAAGGAACAACAGCATATTCAGCCTGTTGGTCATCTTATCGCCACTACACCTCACGTTATCTCTAAGGGGAAAGTCCGCACACAGGAAACTTTACAGTTCAGTTACAGTATCCACTTACAGTTCAGTCAATAATTTTCCTTTTTCAGATGAAGCCACAACTTCCTCATAGCTGACTTTCCACGCCTCTCTCATGCTCTCTTCTTTTTTCCGAGTGTTTCGTCACTGGGTTGTGGTTTTCTCACTACTCACAATGCACAGGAAATGTGTTGTGGCAAAACAGGTCCCTGTCACAGTTTCCACTCTTCAGGAGGACCACAAGGCTAAATTTAACACCAATAACAAGATCACAGGTGCCCAAAATATTCAACTCCACATGCATAGAGGTTTCATTTAACTACCCCGAGCTATTTATACTTAACCATGTTAATATACTTATGTCTGGGCTGAGGTTACGTTTACTGTGTGACGCAGGGTGCCACAAAGGAAACAGCACAAGCCAATTAGCCAGTTAGAGGCTAGAGAGGAGTTAAGACAGTCAGCGGACTGCCCACGATGCTCACACTAGTTTAAATATCCCGACTGGCTCCAGCATGTGTGACACCTGACAGCGTAGTGTAGATGCAGATGTCATGTGTGTCATCAGTGTAATAGATCATTTTTTAGGAGGGATCAACTATAAATACTGTCATTTCTTTGTATAACGCCAAGTACTTTATATTAACAGACATCATATCTAAGTCCAGGACAGTCAAATTTCAGGAAGTGAAACGTCTGTCGCTTCAAAACCTTAAATCTGGTGTCACATGTCAATTTAAAACAGAACATCGTAGACTATTTTAAATTTATGTGGTTCATGTGGGTCTTACTACAGAAAAGGGAACTGGGGTTAATAGCGTTAAGGAAATCATAGAGACCATAGATGGAAAATGCTAAATCGTAATGGAAAGTGTGGAAAAAAACATAAAAACTATCCAAAACAATACAGGAAGGAAATGAGCGTAAGAAACGACGGCTCAGTCACGCTGAGAGGGACTGGAGGGAAGCTGCATAACGCCTCTGGATTGTGTCCTTATGTGTACAGCGCCGGCAGTATCATAATCAGCCCCTTTATCGAAAGCAGCTCCTCTCTGCTCTCTGTCTTTGTGTCGAGGGTATAGTGAGAGCTTTCCTTAACCCAGCTCTGGGACAGTGCGCGCCCAGTATCAGTGCAGCTGAGAAGGGGGTTGCAGTGGACTTGGACCACAGCCAGGGCCAGAGTGGGTTTTACTACAGCTACGCGTTGCTCTGTTAGGTCAGTCTGGCTGGAAGCAAACGCCGGTAGTGAGACATTTACCCTTCGCAATCCCATGTCTGTGTCCACGTACAGCAGTCATCGTGTGTCTCACGCCACCCTGCAGTTTGCCGCTGTAGGTCTGTACAGTGTAGGGTGATGTAAGTTGGATGTCGTGGGGCTTTAGAAAAAGCAGATTAGCACTATTGCCACTAGTAAAACACGAGCCAAAGGGCCTGCTATAAATAGGCAGACTTACTCCACCCCGTTACTCAGGGCTCGGCAGGAGATCAGGCTCGGAAGTGCAACTTTAAGGCCAGGGTCAGTGTGTTACTATGGTGACACGGCTAATGCGGTGTGTGTCTGTGTGTGTGTGAGGATGTGTGTGTGTCCTCTTCCTGGCTCTCTGGGCCCTGTGTCTCTCCAGCAGTCAGTCCCCAGCCTCCACACAGAGAGTGAGAGCATGTTGGGTAACAGCAGTCTGGAGTTCCCCTGGACTCGCTCCAGACCTCCTCTCCCTTCCCTGCTGCCTCTCTCCCACAGTCCCCCTCCTTCACCCCCTCACCCCCCCACTGGCTCATTCACTTAGAAGGGATATGGGTTTGAACATGTGTGTGAGTGGACATGCTCGGATGTTCCCAACACCCTATTCAGTCCCACTACAAGTTTATTTGCTCAGTTCACAGCAGGTTGTCCCTTTGACGTTTTTAGTGTTTTCAACGTCACCCTTCCTCTAAACACTGCTCCCACCCCATCTTTCTATTAAACCCTGTGGGCTCCGTGCTCCTATTAAACAATTATGTAGAACTGATCTAGAGTCAGCTTCTGCTGTCTCAGCATACCAGCACATCTGTTCTCACTCATTTTGTCTAGTTCCCCCCATTTGAGAAGCAGAAACAGCTTTCAAAACCTTGAAGGTCAATTTAAGTCTATTTTTGGGTCTGGCCGAGCCATGTCAGAGTATCATCATCATCGTGGCAACAGTTTGGGGACTGTGTGATGAAACATTTCAGGTTACAATCAGTGTCTCCTGGGGGGATCGTCAGGTGGGCAGAAAGTTTCAGAAATGTCTTTACAAACATTGACTGTAAATTACATGATTCAAGTACTGGGAAGGAAATTACTTTTTAGAAATGATTCAAAAGTTCAGTTACTCACGTCTGAACACAAGTGTGGAGTCTGATCCAAGTCTGGTTATTTATAGCTGTATCTAACCGTAAAAAGCCGAGGAGAAGCATAAATCGTCAAAGCGCCACATCCCAAAAGTCAAAACTCAGATGATGACAAGCAGAAAACGTAGGTGTTAAAACGTGCAGGATGTCAACAAGGCAGCACAATTACGACGGCGGCTTGTTTTAGCATGTTTACCTGCACCCACTCTATTCAGCGTTTAGCCTCGGTGCCAGAGGAACAAGCTGCCACATGCTTTTGCCACAAAAGCACACAACAGTAACTCACCCTGCATTGCACCCGGCGCTGACAAAGCACAGCGTCACAGTTTCCGAAACCTCTCCTTCCACTTTTGCATCACCTTGCATGCAGTAAAACAGAAATGTCAGTGTACTCATGTGAACTGACAGATCAGAGACGCAGATGTTCAGAACCTCGTGGAGCTTTACAGGTTGAATACTGTGCCGTACATTCAACCGTACGAAGGAAAGTGCTACAAAGATACATTTCCTCCTTTATTTAATTTTTAGCCTTTTAGATTTAGTTCAAATCAGGGAAGAAAACTTATCCATATTTAAAAAGCATAAAACACAGTGGCTTGATGTTATCATGAGGATCAAAAACTTGAATGCAAAGATCCATACGCACATGGCAAGAAACAAGAAGCAAAGACCTAACCGAGCAAATGTGTCGAACTTGTCTAGCAACTGCTGACGTCAGCTGAGTTTAGCCCAAGAATATTTAAGGTGTGTATAAGCGTGAGGTCTCCGAAAACACGTGTTGATTCAACACAGTCGTGAGAGCGGAGGGTGGTGAGGACTACGAGTTTGTTGTCCCTGCAGAGAGGGATTAAGTAGATAAGTGATAAATTAGATCACTTTATTTGTCTCGCTGGCCTTAAACAAGACCACAGAGTCTGGGATGTCTGAGCCACAGCCAGTGAATGAGAACGAAACACAGACAGCTTCCGCTTTCCACCCGTCAGTCACACTCCCCTTTGTCTCTGTCGCTTTTTCTTCCTTTCACTCTGTCGTTTTCTCCGACTCAGCCTGGTGATATCACGGAGCAACGGATGCGATGTCACTTCCTGTTTGGGTTTCCGTCGCCCTGCCAGAGACACAAGTAGCGGCTAACTGACAGCTGTGAGTGGAGCTGGAAACATGCAAATAAACAGGGTCAAAGGTTAGCGTTTGCTGATTGTACGTGTTTGGAACAGCTGTTACTTGAAACCACATCCGAGTCAGTGAACATGTTTGCTTTGCTGTTTGCTACGAGACTCGCAAGTTTGTTAATTGTTAAATGTAATAGTGCACAGAAGAAAATGTGCACATAACATCAAGCAAGGTCATGTAGCTGAAGTACAATATTCATTTTTACGTACTCCACACAAATGTCTGTATATATTTTTATGTAGTGTACAAAGACACGTGATTATACTGTATATACTGTATCACTGTGTACATCCTCTATTATCTGTACTGCCAAAAAGAGCAGCCGTATGAAAACTCCAACTCCGTTTCCTCATCATCTGTCGCTAGTTGAGAGTCTCCTGGTGACAGACAGGCAGGCGCTGTGACACCCAGCCCTGGTAATAGAAGGCAATTATAAGCCCTGGCGAGAGCTGTGGCAATGGGGAAAACTTTTATACAGCCCCCCTCCTGGGGCACTGACATGCAGACACACTGAAATTAATTGCTACAAAACATCAGACGAGCTTGACGCACACATGTGCATAGTCAAACTCCTGGAAAGGAAAAGAATGAAACAATAACGCTGCATTGATGCTCGTGAGGAGGAAAGAAGAAGAAAGAAAAGACAGCAAAGAGAAGCAGCGAAAAAACAAGTAGATCCCTTCCAACAAATCATGTTTTCATCTAAATAAAGAAGCCAAAGACAATAGACTTGGGTACCTTGGAGACCAGGAGGACTATTTCTCCATGGCAACCAGTGTGGTGTGTGACAATGCCGCAGTGCGAGGGTTTGAACTGCTAAAGCTGTCTGGGAATGCAGAGATAGATGGAGCGAGAGAGAGAGGGACTCAGAGTGAGACCCGCGGAGGGCTGTCTGTACGCTCGTAATGAGAACACACACTGTCACAATCCCACTGCGAGAAAAATGGAAGTTCATGACTTTCCAACTCGTCTTATTTTCTTTCTTTAACTCCTTAAGTCAATACAGAGTGAATCCTGTTCCTAACTACGTTAAATTATGACACGAAGCCTGCTTATGCGTCCAACGGTGCTTATCCAAATATTCTCATTCGTAAACATTTCTCTGGTGTTGCTATGGAGTTGTTCCCCTGTTAGAAAAAGCAGCACCTCGTGGCCTTCGTAGGAGATTTATTTTAATTGTGTGGTGTATTGTGGCCAACAGAATGTCAGGCTATATGCTGGGTGTGTGCTGTCAGCACACTTGTGGATACATGCACATCCACTGGCCCTTGGACGTGATCATGCTGGTGTAAGTACTGTAGGTGTTTGTGTCCAACACGCCACATGCATAGTGTGTTTGTCTAGCAGAACAAACACAAATAATGGAACGTGTGGTGTCTAATAACTTACTGTGTGTGTGGGCGATCGAGTCAATATAAATCCTTTGTTACTTCCTGTTTGATCACTACTCCCCATACATGCGTTATAATCCCGGATTTAATTGAGATCATTGTTCCACAAGCTTACCTCTGGCAACAGAAAAGTGTTTTTACTTTTTAGTTTCACTCTGGAGTTCAGGCTGAGGCTACTGGATGTCTTGTACAAACCGTGCGCTAATGCAAGTCTCAACACCATCCTCACCCATTTCTCAGTGTCAGCATCGGCCGCCAGCCATCAGCATGCAATCTCCTTTGTGTGTCTTTATTTTTATTTGCACTGCGCTTTATAGAAATTCATTACGCTGTCTGACGCCGGCGTAGGCAGAAAAATATTCCCCCAGCTCGGATGAACTCTCACCCTCCTTTAATGTAAATACTGCTCACCAGTCACGTTTCCCCCATTAAGGTAAATGTGTACATAATGTATGAAACTAGTCTCCTTAATCCAGTTGCGCCATTAACCTGCACGCCCAGGCATTTTCAAGTCCTCGCATGAAGCGAGAGAATGAGAGACAGCTCCGACCCTGTTCATCTATAATAGATACCGTAAACTCTAAGCTTTAGTGTGAATTGGATTACTGAGAATTACATACGCTTTAAAAGCATTTATTGTCTCAGTGCATGAGTTGAATTTACGGTAGTAAATGCTCCGGTCAGTCTTCTGTCCAGCTGACCCAAAGTGACATTGGGCCCTCTAGCCTCAGCTCCTGGAGAAACCATTGCCCCATAAGCCAAATGCTTCTGACAGTTATTCATTTATTCATTCCTCCTTCCTTCCTCCCTTCCTCATTCTTCCTTGGAAATATGCAACGAATGCTGCAGTTAGCGTTGTTTGTTGTCATGTCTGTTTGCCTCCTCAGCCGTCATGCCTGTTGACACACGGCACTCGGAGTTAAATGATTATCCTATGATTGTAAAGGATTGTGGGGCTTTCTGATGGAGACCTGTCTCCTCAGCGCTTTAGGCTATCCCACATCGGCAGTCTCCAGCTGGGGTAGAGGGGAGTGTTGGAGGATGGGGGAGAGAGGGAGGGGAGGGGCGGCGGGAGTGGGGCTTACCTGACTCAACCTGTCGTACCTGCCCTCAGGCCCACCTGTCAACAACCCAGCGACAATCGCTTTCTCTTTCACTGTCTCTTCCACTCAGTTGCTTTCTGGGTGTACTTTTCCATCACTTCCTATCCCTCTCTATCGCTCCTCATCCATTTGTCTCCCTGCCTCTTACCCTCTCTACTCCTTCACTTTACTTCTGCTCTGACACTACAAAACAAATAACTCTCACCTGAGCAGATGTGCCTCCCTCTGACTGTCATTTTCACTTCACAGCAGGTTATTGGGAATCTCTTTGGCCACTGGACCCAAGGAGACTATTTGTCTTGGCAACTTCAGATCTGACTCAAAAGTCGAATAAACTCTGGAGAACAACTTAAAGGTCTGTACATGTGCGTGTGAGTGTGTGTGTGTGTGTGTGTGTGTGTGCACGTCCTGCCTGTTTGTATAACAGCAGGTTTAGGCAGGTCATCTTTACAGAGACAGGGTGATTTCAGGGTAAGTTTACCAAATTTTCACTGGCTTGGTCTTTGTGTTTATAGCGCAGGCAGGAAAAGATAAAAACCAAACTATCGTCCCTTTTCTTGCCTTCTCTCAATAAACGTCACAGATCAAGGAGAGAGAAAGGGTGATGGCATGACCGATGTAATAATAAACCCGTGCTGCTTAAAACTGCTCCTCCACATAAACAGATGTGGGTTGGCAGAGCTCCACGCAACTGCGGATTAAAGCTAAAATCTCAAGAGTGTAACAGAATAAAAACAGGCCTGTGAGTCTGAGTGTTGTCTGTCTGACCCGAGTACGTACGTACGCACATGAGTCACACCCCAGTGCGTTCGCTTAAGACAACAAACCAGTTGCTTTTGAGTCTGGACGCCGAGGCCACATGTTTCTGCCTTCCTCGTTCCATGTCTCTTCCTGTCTCTCTCTCTCTCCCTGCCCATATGAAGACGTCAGCGGTGTGAATAAACACTTGGCTTTAGTCAGCTCAGTCAATCAGCCAGTAAGAGCTTTGTCCCGGTCCAACTTCAAATAGAAATCTGTGCCTGATTTGTTTCTCCACATCCTGATTTATACACACAAAGGAAGAAGGGGGAAAGCCCACCAGGATCTGAAGAAAAAGCCTTGAGGTTTTAGATCAGGTACGATGTGAGATGAGCAGAATCTCATTGTTCATCAATCAATAACAGCAGGCAAAATTCAATAACATTTTTAAATCACATATTTGATTTTTAGCCGTGGTCTCAGTGGTCTTTGAACTCAAGCACGGGACGACTGAAGAGCCGACCTATTACCCGTCAACATGCTGGGGTCTTGCGCCCTACGGATCGCGGCATACAAAGCTTAGGCAAATACAGAAAGGTGTTATTCGCCAACCTTTAAATGTTATCCAGTGCCGTCTTGCAGCTGCAGCGCGGCATGGGGAAGCCCCGTCACTGCCGGTGACTCACTGCGAGCTCAAAGGTCAGGGGTCAGAGCTTTTGTCACAAGCATCAAACAAACAGGCTGGGGGCTCAGTGACTCACACATCCTCAGGGACGCATCGGGTCAGTTTGTGACGGCCTTTGTGCCGCGTTTGGTAATTGTCTCTCTGTCACCTACGACTTTCGAGTACAACAGCTGACAGGAAGGCACATACAGTAGCTATCTGATGCTGTTCTTATGTGACAACAATCCTGTTCCACGTCAACACAACAAGGGAGAACACACACACCTACAGTACAACACCATAACCCAAAGCTTCACTAGGTCTAATAAAGCTACGATCAAACCCACATAGATCATATGCTGCTAACACAGAGCAGCGACAGGTGGTCTGTTTCTCCGTTGTATTGTAATGTGCTGTGTTACATTTCAGTAAGTGGGCCGAGGTTTATGATGGCTGAAGGTGTCAGACACCAGCCCTGGATATCTTCATCGGTGGCAGCTTCCAGAATCTCATTAGATCAGCTTGGCTTTTCACACACGTCAATTAGTCCCGAGACCCTGTTACAGTTTCCTCAACAGATTTGATTCCCCTTCATGCCAGTTCGTCTTTCCCCAAGCACATCTCAATCTGCGTGTTAAAGGTCAGCCTGCGCTTGTCTTCTTTAAAAGCGGGCAGAAAAATGACATTTATCAAATACCTTCCTCTCGTGTTCTCTGCTTCTCTCCCCATCACGCTTTGGCTATGGGCTAAAATTGCGCCTGTCACTCTGTCCGAGACAATCGAGCTTCTCCTTTCCTCCCATGTAATTATAAACGTTCCCAGTGTGCTATACACATCTACGACCAATCTTTACATTAAACCTAAAATCCACCAGTCTCACCTCATCACACAATAAAGCTGTGATTGCATCAGCTGCATTCAGTGCTCCAAAATATCTAAGCACTGTCTTTCTCTCTGTCAATACTTGATCCCTCCCTCCCCCTCTCCTCTGCCAGATTATGTAATATGCAGGCTTTGGTAACTGCCATCTTGCAGCTTCTAATCTCGATCCGCCCGTCACGGGAGCTCCCCGGGACCGAACACACCTGTAGGATTGTGGGAAGGGACTTGCACCATTGGTTGACATGCAGAGCCCTGGAAGTGAGGAGGTTTGACGGCGGAGCAGGCGTGTCCGTGTGTCCTGTCTTCCTGACTGAGTGCCTGGCATTGGCTGCTCACAAATGACAACACAAAGCCTGGTGTCTGCTCCCACGTACAGCATGTGGGTGTGAGGATTCTCTCTCGGTATCTCTGCTTTCTATTTTTCTATCGCCCTCTTCCTTCCCACCTTCTCCATCTTGTTTTTGCAACCTGCCTCCTTCTCCTTGTTATTCGTATTTGTCCATTTATCTATGCGCTCCTCACTTTTTCTTTTATTTCATGAGGCCACTCTCCTCATCTCTCCTCTTTTGCTTTGTAGCCTTGCTATTATTCTTTCTCTTCTTTCCTCAGTGGCAGGGGCACTACTAAATATTAATCACTTCTCGTGCAGCATATACAAGGGCGTGGTGGCTGTGTAGGTAATGGGAGAGCGCTTCCTCCTCTCCGGTCGGCGGAGCGGTGCAGTTTCATCAAGCGAGGGCTCCTCTGGCTGATTTGTGTGGGAAGAAATGGGGAACACGCAGAGGAAAATAAACCAGCTGACCCAAACACACACACATATACACACCTACACAAACACATAAACATGCAAGGGTGCACACACATTAAGGGATCTACATCCACACAGACTAATTCTCCTTCCCCTGCCCTTAAAGCATCTGGCTTCCACCCCCTCTATGCATCAGAGTAAAGGGAGGCCCAAACAGCTGCTGTGAACTGTTTATCATCTTTATTACTTTATTACTTTTCTGAGAGTTTTCCCTAACCTGATTTTATTACATTGTCATCAGATGATGAGTTCTCTCATTCGCTCTCTCTGCTCTTTCTTCTTTGCTCTGCCACAAATTTATCGACCACAGTAGCTGATGCATGACAGCGGCAGCAGCGGATGCAGGGGATCTTAGATTTTGTATTATCACCTCGCCACACAGTCGCTCACCACCATCATGCTCTGCCTTTTGTTTCCATTTTTAAATGTATTTAAAGTAACACACTCTCGCTGATAAAGAAGATAGAGACTCCAGCTTTTAAAAGTGTATATTTTTCGGTGGGATCGCTATTTGGTCCTAAAATACGACACCGCTGTGCAGCGCCTCATACCTTCAAAAGTGATTATATTGGATCATTTATACATAGCTGACTGTATGAATAAACAACATTACACATTCTCCAGCTGCGCCTTCTGCTTCAGGCTTATTTGGATTTTGTAAAGGAACCTCTGCTCCAGATCATCCATAATATATGACAGAATTTTGCTATCAGTCTAATGGGGGTAAACAGAGAAATTTGCCAGAGGCTAAATGGGAAATGCCTGGGAGAGAATGCAATCCAGCAAAGACCCATTGTGTACCTGAATTATGTTTTATGCTTTGTTTTGCTTTGTTGACTTATCGATCTATCTGTCTGTCTAACTGTTCGCGCAATTTATCAGCCATAAGCTCTAAGTGAAAGCCTTTTTCTGATTGTTGTGTTATTGTGGCACCAGCACCGTCTAAAACTCTTTTTTGCGCAGTCAGTAAAGGCCAAACTATTCAAAAGCAGACGCGCAGCTACACCTGCACTGCCCTCTCCGACGCTACTCTCTCTCTCGGGCCTTCTCCAAGTGTCCTGCCCACGATGTTTCCCAATGAGGCTGCCCGCATATAGAGCCAGTCAGCAGCAAGGGAAACACATTGATTTCCCGTCAGCACCCAGCGAGCAGTGCTGGCTCTCCAGCCGAAGCTGAAGCAGCCGGGGGGGGGCATCGGTATCCCGCAAGCGTCCTGACAGCTGTGCGCTGCGTTGTTAATGCGGCCCATTAGGCCGCTGAGTGGCGCAGAGATTCCCCAAATATTGAGCCGGGGACACCCCTCAATTAGACGGATCGGCCCGCACTCAGCATCCGTGGCCATCGGGTCTCATTAATCAATGACACAGCTGAGAGCAACGGAAAGTTAATGGAAGTTTGTACCGAGCTGCACAGTCTTATATTAACTTAATATGATTGCATTAAATATCGTGTGTTTTACATTTAAAATGCAACAAAATACACATAATCAGCTTTAGAAATGAATACAACTAGTGGCGTTTGTGTACGAGTACAGCACGCTATTAAAATATTAATTATGTCCCAGCCAAAACGTACAGAGCTACTTTTTAATCAAATTAACTATAATTATGCTAATGAGACGCGTTTGCATCTCGTTTACGACCGTGTCTTGACGCATATACAGCAGCTTAGAAGACTAAAACATGAGGACACACGTTAATCCTTCGAAAATAAATGTCAAACAAACCATCTGTTGCACAAGGTCCATCGTGTAAACTCTTCTAGTTCAACTAGAGCCTGTGCTTTGAAACAGAGAATCAGATTTCTGCTGCTGACATTAGTTATTGTTAGCGCTGGACATGATTTGCACTCCAGCCTCTCATTCACTGCCAAACAGCGATCAGCGCTGCCTCAGGAAGTTCCAAATAAGGCGAGGGAAATGGAAACCCACCGGAATAGGTCCTTATGTAGTCACGACCTTATAAGGCACGGCGGAGCCGGGTTTTCCGGCAGCAGCGCAGCCTGCTGCACAGATGGGAAATCCAAATCAAATCTAAGTGGCGGAGACAGAAGAGTTATGCAGCTGCCGCGCGGAGCCGCTTCGCTATGAAAATACACAGTTTTCGACCGGGACCGAAGCAGCGTCGTCTTCGCAGTTTACTGCAAAAGCTTAACATAAAGTCTCTCTTCTCTGTTTTTCCCCCGGGCCAGCGTCATGTGTCCTCCACTGCAGTGCCTAAATATGGGCTTCCTACGCTCCATATATGGACATCTACGTCACGGCAAGAGTGTATAAAAGGAGCGGGGAACCTCTCAGCTCAGAGAGAGCTCTGAGAGCCCACAAGAGCAACTGTTAGAGCGCAGATAGATCGCGAAACACACAGAGAAAATCCCTAACTGAGAAATATCACAGCAAAAGTGAAAAGTGAAAAGGCATCTATCCTAGAAGGTCAAAACCTGCCAGGATAAATCAATTAATATATAGAAAAAAGATTAATCTTCTGATTAATTTTGATGCACTTTAGGGAATGAGTATAAAGGACACTTTTGATTTTTTTTGAAAAGACAAGTGGATCTTTACTCATCATCCAAAACGGAAAGCAACAGGACAACTGGAGAACGACAGCAGCATCTTCCTCAGCATCAGCAGAAGTGTGCAACGCTCCCTGAGCTGGGCTAAGTAATTTCCTCCACCTGCGAGGCACTGCTCTGTCAGCGTGCAACCGACCTCTCTGCACACCACCAGCCAGCAGCGCAGCCTCAGTCCTGCAGCTCCAGCACCAGCAAAGGATGGCTGCAGCCAAGACCGAGATGATTCTCCCAGCCCTGCAGATCTCAGAGCCCCTGAGCTTCCCTCACTCCCCCATGGATAACTACCCCAAGCTAGAGGAGGTGATGATGCTCAGCTCTGCAGGGACCCCCTTCCTCACCGCCTCCGCACCTGAAGGTGCAGGCTTTGGCTCCGGGGAACCGGGAGAGCAGTACGACCATCTTGCTGGAGGTAAGGGCTGAAGATTTGCTTGTTTTGCATCTGGTTCTCTTTGCTGTATTTAAAGATGAATTAAAAATTAGAAGGAAAGGAAAAGCATTACCAAAAATAAGCAGTTGCATAACTTTATTTATTATCTTTGTTTCATTAATTTATAATAAGAATTTACCAGAAAGCTGCAGCTGAGTATTTTATTATGACTATTATTCATATAATAAAAGCTATATAATTTACTTACTCATGTCATGTGATGACTAAAGTTGAATTACAGGCTTTAAGTACTTTATTTATGAATAAAACAAATAACAACAAACACCTTATTATTAATTTGTTGACAGCTCTATAACAGCGCAGGCTCTTAGGACTTACACGCTGCTCAGTCACTGCATGCCTCCAGTCACTCCTACAGCTCAATTCAAATTACATTCCTAAAACCAGCTGAACTGCAGTTTTAGTAATCAATTGCCTGAGGCTCTGTGATGGGCTTCAATGTGCGCCTCTGTGTGTGTGTGTGTGTCTAAGACAAAGAAAGATCGAGAAAGTGTGAGCCCTGGAAAATGCGAGTTTAGAGCGCTTGCACAGCAGCTCCTGTTAGGTTTGAAGGAGGCAGTTTCAGAGTTTGGGGATGAAGAGTTTAGTTGTAAAGGCTTTCTCTGTGTGGGCACCTGAGTGATGTGTCAAAGAGGGGAGGGGTGTCACACTGTCCGCCGCTCTGGCAGGATTCCCCCTCGCCCTCCCTCTGAATATTGACAGTTTGATTAATGTGTCCCCTCTCTGTGCTCCTTGCAGATACGTTAACAGATATCCCCTTCGCCTGCGAGAAGCCAGCAGCAGATCAGACCTACCCTACGCAGAGGCTTCCCCCCATCTCTTACACAGGCCGCTTCACCCTGGAGCCCGCCACCACATGCAGCAACAGCCTCTGGGCGGAGCCCATCTTGGGTCTCTTCACCAACCTGATGAACAATGTTGCCCCCAGCTCCAACTCTTCCTCTGCTGCCTCACAGACCATCTCATCCTCCGCTTCATCCACCCCATCCTCTTCCACTGCCTCCTCTTCTACCTCCTCCTCGTCTCAGAGTTCCTCCATTCACCACAGCGAGCCCAACCCCATCTATTCAGCTGCCCCGACCTACTCCAGCCCCAACTCTGACATCTTCCCAGACCACGGCCAGGCCTTTCCCACCTCAGCTGGAGCAGTCCAGTACCCTCCTCCTGCCTACCCCAGCGGCAAGAGTTGCAGCACTAGCTTCCCTGTGCCCATGATTCCTGATTACCTCTTCCCTCAGCAGCAGGGAGAGATCAGCCTGGTACCTCCTGATCAGAAGCCCTTCCAGAGTCAGTCAAGCCAGCCTTCCCTCACTCCTCTGTCCACCATCAAGGCCTTTGCCACCCAGACTGGTTCCCAGGACTTAAAGAGTGTCTACCAGTCCCAGCTGATCAAGCCCAGCCGCATGCGCAAGTACCCCACTCGGCCAAGCAAGACACCCCCACACGAGAGGCCCTACGCTTGTCCCGTGGAGACCTGCGACCGTCGCTTCTCGCGCTCAGATGAGCTGACGCGTCACATCCGCATCCATACGGGCCAGAAACCCTTCCAGTGCCGCATCTGCATGCGCAACTTCAGCCGCAGCGATCACCTGACAACACACATTCGCACTCACACCGGCGAGAAGCCTTTCGCCTGCGAGATCTGCGGACGCAAGTTTGCACGCAGCGACGAGAGGAAGAGGCATACAAAGATTCACCTACGGCAGAAGGACAAGAAAGCAGAGAAGACGGGAGCAGTGGTGGCAACAGCACCGCCGGTGTCAGCCGCCTCACCTGCCTCCAGCTACCCCTCTCCCATCACCTCCTACCCCTCTCCGGTGTCTTCCTACCCCTCTCCGGTCACCTCCTGCTACTCCTCTCCTGTGCACACTTCCTATCCGTCTCCTTCCATCGCCACCACCTACCCGTCAGTGTCCATGTCCAGCACCTTTCAGTCACAGGTCGCTTCTTCCTTCCCCTCCTCAGTTGCCTCCAACATCTACAGCTCCCCCATCCCCACCCCACTATCAGACATGCAGACCACTCTCTCACCAAGGACAATCGAGATCTGCTAAGAAAGAGGAAAGAAAAATAACTTTTTTTGTCTCTGCACCTCTCTTTCCATAAGGTTCTTTGAGGGAAAAGAAATGAGCATCAAAAGACTTTGTTTTGCCCTCCAAAAAGCACTTTTCTGTCTGCTCCCTGTGCAGTGCTAGGTGAATCCTGAGATTTACCTGAAAGAGACAAAAAGACACATGTCAAGGACTGGGCAAAAACAGCAGAAGATGAAAAGGGATTTTTTTGGTCTCTATAAAACAAATGCAGCACTTCAAATGCATAAGGGATTGAACAGACTGAGAGTAGAAACAGACACGGACTGTTTTCTACCATTAGGTACTGAAAAACCAAGAGACAAACAGATTGCCAGCGGTTGTGGTGCTAAAGCACGTTTGCCCTTGTAGGCACTCAAGTACAAAAGACATTGAATGATATACATAAGCTACCATATATGTATAGTGTACATGTGCCATGTTTCGTTTTTATCATTCTTTGGTACCATTGATGTGAAAAGTTCTTTGCATATTTGCATTGTATTATTTGAAGTGAGCAGGGCCATATTTTCTACATACTTTCTCTATTATGTAGTGATGATGCTGTGATACGTTTTGACATTGTTTGGAAAAAATCACTTTAGTATTCAAGCATGAGTAAGAGTGATGTTAGTTTCTGTTTGTAAATATCATCCACTGGTACTATCTCTTTCTCTCTTTCTCACATGTGACGAATTGCTTGGTTATATGGAAAAACAGAGAAAAGGAAAAAAATGTAAAAAAAAAAACAAAAAAAAAAAACTAAACAAGACAAATGCTCCTGTTATTTGGTGCCTTTTGTGAAGCCTTGCTGATGTTGAGACTTGGCTGCGCGACGAGAGGATGCACTGCATCTTGCCTTAAGGTCTGAGGGAATATTTTTGTTACAGAATGTAAGTCATACTCTGAGGGAGGAAAAGAGATGAGCTATGAGGGCACCGCTTCATTTCATTAGAATGTAAGCAAAAAAGGAGAAAAATTATAAAGTATATTTTTGTAAAACTTAAATGTAAATATCCACATCTTCAAGAGCTGGAATGTTGAAGTTACCTACTGAGTAGGCATGGGATTCTTTTGTATGTTATATACATGCAGTTCATTATTTTGTGGTTATCTTTATTTTGTATTTGTGTTTGTTAAAACAAGTGACTGTTTCTGGCTTCTGAACACATTGAATGCGCTTAACTGCCAATGGGATATTTGATGTACAAGATATCCTTCCAGAAATGAAATACAAATAAAAATATGAATATATATGTATACTGGTTTTCATACTTTATTGTTTGACTTTAGTGTTTTCAAATATTTCCATTGGTGCTTCAGACCTATTTACTGTACGTTACATCCCACTCTTCATTCCATCCTGCACATGCTTCATGCGTTAACTTCATCTTCCATCATCTTATATGTTATCATCGATTGAAGTGAATTTAAACCATCACCGAAAGTGATGTCTTTAATTTAAAGAAATGTGCAGAGTTTAATCTCATAAATCTCAGCTGCCGTTCTGCAGATGAACCCTGTGGTAACAACACTAACGCATGACTCCCATGCCTATAAAAACAGATGAGAGATTTCTTATCTAAATCTAACAAGCTCTTGAAGATATTAAGGTTATCAATTTTTTTTTTTCCCACTGGCCCTCACTGCTGCGAACACAGATTTCCAGCAATTTTATCTTTAAGCAAAATAAGAAAATATGTATATTGTATATATTCTTCTTTATGCTGTTGGGAGGGGGGGTATTTTAAACTGACTGTGCTTAGACAGGCTCAGAGTTATTTTCACAGTGTGCAGGTGAAATCCATCACAAGATAATTACCTCCTTTTCCACAAATGTGGTTGGTGAGATGCTGTCACCTCGTCGTGAAAGAGCTGTAACACACAAGTAGGTAATATCCATGTAGGTTAGGCTGAGCTGTTGCACGGATGCAGCTGAACAGTCTGGCCCTGAAGGTTTAACCGCTGTTTCTTTTGGTTTTTCAAGCAGAATATAATAACAGCTTTATCGCGCCATCATTATTCATCTGCCACCGTTCCTTAGGCAAGGAATACTTGCTACATATTTGAGGATGAAAATAAAACAGCTTGGTTTTTTGTTTTTTTTTTTAGCTTAAATGTAGACAAGAACCATTCTAAGTTTTTCTCACAAAGCTTTGGAGTAATTTCATGTTGTGAAACGCACTAACCGAAATCCTCACAAATGCAAACACAGCTAAAATAGAAAGCAGGAAAACAAGAGACGGAATGATAGAGGGAAAGGGAAAATAATTAGGATAATTGGTCTCCTGATCCCAAATTGACTTTCTAAATTGGGCAGTGTGTGTCTGTGTATGTTGGTGTGCACACACGTGCATGCCGGCGTCTACGTACGACACACAGCAACAGACTAGTGTAGTTGTGTCCTGCCGTGTGTCTGCATTCTGCCGCAGCGATGTTTACGCGTGTGATCCAGAGAAGTTTGCCACGTTAGCAGTCGCAGCTCTGCGTCCCCACGAAGGAGACCTACCTGAAGAACGCGCTGCTTACGCGCTATCAACGTTTGAACGCGTGCGATGGCTTGCGTATGCTTAAACCCTCACACCAACACAACTCAGCACTGCGGTAGATCAAAATCATACTGATGTTTAAATAATGACGTTCTCCACTCAGAAGCACATCCAGCTTTATTGAGTAAATCTCAGACCTCATTGTGTGGCTTAAAATGATGAAATCTGTCATTTCCTGTCATTGTTTACTCCATTATGTTGGTCTCTGGCTGCAAATCAAGTGCCACTCAGCAGATTTCGTATCTTTCTCATACTTTAGTGCTTTTAGGAAAGTCTTTTACTCTATGTGAAAACCGCAGACGGTGCTTCCCTCAGCCCTTTTCCATGTTAAGAGATAGTATTTCAGCCAATGTTGGTTACACAGCAGAGTCCGTGGTTTGACTTTGTCACAATCCATAACCAAAACGCTAGAAAGACACTTGGCCGCTATCCCTCAGAGTAGAGCTAGAGCATCGCACGCTCCGATTCGAGGATCTTCCCGCCGACCGAAGCTCATGCGCTGGGCCCGTTCTGCGTGGGGAGGAGTGAGCGGAGCCCGACAGGAGCTGATAGTGTAGTTGTGTCGTGGCTTCATTCTGTTGTAACCCACAATGGAGCCACCTCACGCCCCCCCATGGGTTTCCACTTCAAGAGACTTGCCTTTGTTCAAAAATGTATTTGTTCTCTTATTCTTTTTGGAAACTGTGTAAAACAAAAAAGGACGAATGGCGAAAAGAACCATTCTTTCTCCCTCAGCCCTCCAAGCCCATCCCGCTGCCACCTCTTTCGCACCCTCTCTCTCGCGCTGCCTCTACCTCTCTCTACCGCTTCGGCTGTGCATATTTTGCTAGAGATGCTAATGATCTTCCCCCCTCTGTATTCTGATGCAAGGTCTGTCTACACTTTTCCCTTTCATCCACATACAAATGTGCTCTTATTGCCTCTTCGCCCTCGGGCCTTTTAAGATGCCTTTTTGAAATATGCCGTTTGATAAGCACATCATTGGCCAAGTCCCCGCAGTGATTAGCGTTCTCTTTAATGTGAGCAAGTTACAGAGCGAGTGAGGGCCCCGGGGCCGGCAGCTATCTGTTCGCCTCTGCCCTCACCCCTTGACATCTCCCCGGCCGCTGGGGAGAGCCCATTCTTCGGCAGGATGTCCCAGAGCCCAGCTTGGCGTGTAGACACCGTTGGCCATCCTCAAACCTTCATCTGCACGCAGAGATTCAGCAGGGGAAGAAACGCACTGGAGAATCGTCTTCATAGAGGCATGCCGCTGTATGCTGGAAGGCTAGATTCCTGTGCTTTATCACAGGAATGTGACAGGACGACTGCTCTCTAATGTCTTTTAAATATGCTCCATTGATCTCATCTTCAGCTCCGACTTGCTGGGATGTTTTTTTCATCTTGCCAATAGGGAACACAGAGACGGTCGTCAGGTGCATTCTCCCAGTCTCCCTTTTGTACCTGACACCTGTTGAGCCTTTTGGGATAAGGTTTTTTTTTTTTCCAAACTGCTTGATGTCCTGCCTCCTCGCAAGTATGTTTCAGGTAGATTGCAACATTTACACAGACACGGTGTTCAGGAAATGTGCCTGGTATGTCAGAGGCTGAGCTGTAAGTACAACTAAGATAAACTAGCCCTTCCGTGTGTATTCAGGCATCTCCTCATGCTGCGGATAAAACGCAACGACTAAACATGAAAACAAATGCTGAACAAAAAGACACACGAGCACATAATAGATAATCAAGAAACCCCAAATTGGCTTTCCATTTCTGGGTGAAGATGCCTCTCTCACTTGTTACCTGTGTACCTGTTCAAAACAGAAAATTCAACTCAAAAGCAGCTTTGAAATTATTTGTGGCACACAAAAGAGATTTTTGACGCATCACTTCCACAATGATCTACAGGTGTCCTGGCAACTTTAGCTCTACTTAATAAGCCATGCTTGTTTGAAGTACATGGCTTTGAACAGACAACAAAACAGTGCATGCTTAAGTACCTCCAAATATGACACCTCTTCAACTCAGCATCAAGAACACTACAGTTTTACAAAAGGCACCTGGGTGGCTCTGAAATGCAAACAGGCCCTCCTAAGTCTTTATGTGTCAAGGCTAGTAAGTGGGCTCGAGTTGTTTTCTTTTCTGTCTGTGAGTCTGCCTATCATGTGCAATCCCTGAGCGCGGTCTCTGAGGCTGGGTAAATAAATGCAGTCATGCCTCTCAGTGACTTGTCTGTTTTTATCAGAGGGATACATGCTATGCAGCAGATGGCTTCCTGCTGTACATTAGAGGCATGTTTTGCTGGCAGTGTGCAAAACCTCAGTTCATACATAACAATAATTCTACCAGAAAAAAAACAAGGTCTTTATGTTTTAGACTATGTGAACGACTCACTCGCGGTAGAGTGGCGGCAGATTAGACTGCAGCGCCGTCCTAATTTGGAAACAACACAAAATCATTGATAGCTCGCGCTGCCTTGCTTTGCTCTCATAAACCTGTCTATTTTCATGACCCATTTTACTCTACATGAAACAGCAGGGATGTGTTTCAGGGTCAATGCTTTTGCATTGAACTGCAGTTCAGCAGTTCAGAACAACCACCCAGTTGTCACAATAGCACAGATTAGAGATGATAGCTACAGCGCTGCGATCACGAGCGGTGCGACTACAGGGGTTTGTGGTCGAATGAGACAAAAAACCAAATGTAAAAGAAAAGAGGCATTTGCACCACTTTTCCTCATCAGACCAGTGCATTCTCTGTGTGACGCATCAAAAGCTGAGAGAGAAAGAAAGAGAAACCTAACAGAAAACCCGTGACTCTACTCCCACCCTCCAGATGTGCCCTGCAGTGACTTCACCACCTGTCACTCAAAAGGTACAGAGCAGGTGTCTGATCTGACACTAGAGCCACCTGCTCTGGGAAGCACCACACACACACACACACACACACACACACACACCGCTTCTGTAAGCACCCTGCCTTTCCATGGCACATCAGGGCCGACTATAACTTAATCTTGTCCAGTGTATCTGGTTCATGCACTGCCAAAAATAATCCCTAACCCACTTATTAGGTAATACCTGTGGAATGAATTGATAATAAATGAAAATGTAGCCTGCCACAGAAATGGCTTCGAACACACAACTGAAAAAAAAGAAAAAAACTGAAAACAGTATGAATGGTTCAGGGCATGAGATAATGGAATCAGGACTGGAAGCAGTGGAGACATCCTTTATCTTGTCTGTTGTGTGATTTTGACAATAGTTCAGTGCGCCGCGGCTGTTGCGCTTTCATAACGCAGCGCCAGGTATTACAAAAGCTTCACTTGTCATCTGGCTGCTGCTAAGCCTCATTTAAAGGCTAAGGCATAATCACCAGGAAAAAAAAACAGCGTGTGTGTGTGTGTGTGACAGCAGAGCGATGTGTGAACATACACGTATTTCTATACTTGTACGGACCGATTTGTGTTAGGTGGCATGTGTGTGAGCGCAAATATGTACTTAAAGAATGTACGTGTGCCTATATGCTGCAGCTGGTGCGATCATGAAGGAGTGGGAGAAGTGAGAATTGGGGAGGAGAGGAGATACAGTGAATGTCTATCATCATCTGGCCAGGTTTCCTTTCCCACCCCCTCACTACAGCTGTCCTCCGTGTCTGATGAAAGCCTTGCGTTGCTATTTTCGTCCCACAGTGATGAGGTGGAACTAATGGCCACTTTCGCACCAGCTGATGTCATCAGTGAGCAGCGCCTGGACAGCAGGAGGGTGGGATACCTGCTGGGAGCTCCTCTTGTCCACCGGCACATGCAAACACACATCAAGACGTGTCTTTGTAAGTTAGACGAAAAGACAGATACCAGCATCATCTGTGCAGCAAATGCAGATAAACCCAGCTGATTAGCTCGGTTTACTCCTGTTTGCAGCTTAGGAGATGTTTGCAGACATTAAAGTTGAATCAATCGTATCGTCTAACTCTCAGCAGGAAAGAAAGAGCATTTGTCAAAAAACGTCCAACTTGTTGCTTAATATAAACCAATGTACTGCAGATTTATAAAGATATAAATGTAAACAATTGACTTTATTTTTATTACACTGTCTCCGGCTGTCGCTCCCCGTCTGCCTCCCTAACCGCTAGTTAACAATAAGCAGTTTGAGCTGTGTCGAGGCGAACACAGCCACATCTCTGTCACATCCACACCGTTAGGTCCTCATTTAGAGCCTGTGACTGCATGCGGTGGCATGTCAGCATCTGTCAGCTCTGTCAAGTGTGTATGTAGGCTTTAACGCTCCCTAATGTGAAACAGTTGACAGGTTATTACTGCCAAAGTGGAGTTGTGGGGCTTGACCACAGCTATAACCCAACTTTAACCTGGGAGAATTTTAGCCGGTGCAGAAACACTTTGACAAGGTGAGACAGGCGAAGTTTTTTATATAGCGGAACATCCAGCTTAGTGCAGCTGTAAATTACTGTATCCTGGCTATTGTGTTTCTATCGGAACACATCTGTTATCAGATCATGAACTCTGCACCTTTTCAGCACATCGTTTGGCTATAAATACCTCAGATGCCCCCTCGGTGAAATGACCCCCTCAGCAGCCACGTCTCCTCCTGCCCTCCTCCATCATTTTCATCCTCTAATGTCTGTGAAGCTCCCAGTAATGGTGTTAGATTATGAGCAGTGCACAGGCTTGTGTGTCTGTGGTTTTTTTTTTTTTTTACAGCTTTAAAATATCCCCGCAGTTAAGTATAATTCACACACAGAGGGCCGCACATTTGACCCATGCACATGCACTTCACCGTGCTCTCTCTGCACCTCAGGGTGTGAGTGTATGCGCCTGTGCATGTGTACATTTAGCTCTGTACACTGCCGCTTAATAGAGTCCTCCGCTGTGAGTAATGACCCTGGCTCTTTTCTGTTATTCAATCCAGACCAGCGGGCTAAAAGCTGCTGTGAGGATGAGAATGAGGGTCTCTCTCTCTGTGAAGCAGTAAAGTGGGGAGAAATTGCAGTTAAATGAATGGTTGTTTACTCGCTCGCCTTCATCTCGAATTCACCTCATCCCTCTTAGACATCTGTTGATGTCTGCTTCTACATTCTTTTCTTTGACTTTTACCTTTAACACACAGAGTTGCTTTTATTTGTATCTGACATTTTACCTAAGCAAACACATTCTGAGCACAGTTCATGCGTGAATCTAGCGTCTTTGCTCCGGTGTTATCCGATCCATCACACACTCTGGACCTAACCACTCCGGCCATGCCGGCCATGCCATGGAGCAGCAGGGCTGTGCTGGTCCCCCTCTGCTGAGCATTATGAGGTAATCATCCAGAGAAACATGGCAGCGGGAAAAATGTAAGTCTCAGGTTGAGGTGTGGATGTCATGAGTGTGTTCGTACGCGTGTTTATTTTTGATTGTTTGTGTCTCTGACACATTTCACACCCAGCTGCCTGTCTACTGTCCATCCTCCCTTTGCCTTTCCCCAGTCTGCTGCTTTTCCTTAGTGTGTGTGAGCGAGAGAAAGCAGGTGCACAGCTTAACTTGTCACTTAACAGATTTACTGTAAATCTGATTGGAGCACTCGCTGTTTACCAGGAAACATCTGTCTGTCTATCTGCCTGTCTGTCTGTCTGAAGCAGTTGAAGTTTACTGTCAACACAAACGCACAGATGGTTGATCAATAAGCAATGAAGCATGAGCCCACAACAAGGTTTCAGCTATAGATGGAAATGTGTCTGGGTTTTAGTATTTGGCACTTTTCACAGCTTCAGAAAGTGGGAAGGAGAGCAAACAAGGTCACCAGTTTCACTAAAGACACATTAACAGAGCTCAAGCACAACAGGTAGACATCTTTCTGCGGTCTGCTGCAAGATAAATGGAAACAGGATGCTCTCAAAATATCATTTGGTAGCAAGCAGCTTGAAGGAAAAATGTAAATTGTTTTCCACTGAAATAAATGAGTATTTTCTAATAATGAATGCGTTCGTATGACTATTCTCAACAAAGCCAATTCAGTACAGGTGATGGAGCCGAGCTTAAAGATGGCATTGATTTAAAAGTGAGTTCCCTCACTCACCATGTAGTTTACAGTATGCGGCATCCAAATGCTGACTAGTGCGGTTAAAGCTGATGGGGACGTCGCTCGTTTGCAGCTACACTTGGTGATAAATGGAGCACTGGAAAATTTCCTTTCTGAGCTGATTAAGCACAGGAGGACGTGTTCTGTTTCGTCCTGAGGGAACTGGGATCTTTTCATGACAATGCATCGAATAGTTGTGCACATTACACTGAGGACTACAAATGTCATCGTCATGGTAGCGCTGGAAGAAAAATCGGTGAGACGAGAAAAGCTGATAGAGGTTTCACCCTGTGGAGACCTGCGTTCTCAGCGTTTTGCGTGGTAATCCAACTATTATTGTTTGAGACACAACTTGAAGTGGCCACAACAGACTAAATCCTGTAGATAATGGCTTCCAGCCTTCTGAACTGCCACCGTTTAACAGTTGCGTGCTGTAGCCTGCCCAGTGCACAACTGCAGAGAGTAGCTGCAGACTGTACACAGACAGACAGGCAGGACAAGCGCGCGCTGGAGCTGAAACCAGAGACTGGGCCCAGCCCAGCCTGACTGGCGGCCCACCGCCACCCCAGCAGCCTCCTTCAAGCCTTCATGTGATCCCTTCTCCAGAAGCCAAGCAGTAGAGGAAATGTCAGTCTTACAGCCAACCAGGAAACCTCCATGCCCAAACAAGGAACTTCCTGTCCTGACACAGCTCTTCCTGTGGGCTATGTAAGGACTTTCCTGTCCTGTCTCCTTCCTTCTTCCCCCTTGTTCTCTCTCTGTGTCTGTGTATCTCTCTCTCCCACTCTTTTGGCAGGCTGCCCTTTGGCAAGCTGCCTCAGTGCAATCCTTTTTTTCCCTCTTGCCCTCTTCCAAGGTGTGTTTGTGTGTATTTATGTTACGTTATGCTGGTTGATTCACTTGCAAAATAACATGGTGTGTTGCAACACAATCAAAATATTTAACCTAACTACACTAAGGTGTATGTGATGCATAAAGTTTCTATTTTTTCTGCGTGTTTACTGTACAGAAACCATCTCTAGAGGACCTGTTGTGCTGATTGAGCAATTAACCTCATTCTGCTCCTCTAGTTGTTTGACGGGCCCTTTTACAGACTATTAAAGGTGTGACACACCGCAGCTCAGGGTGGAACATGTATGTAACTGTCTATAACATAACCATAATTCTAGGGAAGAGCACTTTTGACTGAGTTGCCGCCCACATATACTGTAAGAGCTATTTGGCAGGACTTGTTTGAAGACACACCTGTGAACTTCATGCAAGAATTTCATCGTGCCTTAAAAGGTCACATACTTGCACTCATATGACAAAAATAACAAACTCACATACAAGAGATTCAGATAGATTAGAACAGGAAGACACATCTGAGAAAAAAACAGCCCATCTCTAGCCAACTACTTCTCTTTACAGTCGGTGGGTTGTCTATCTGATGTTTCATAACCACTTACGACACCCGGCCATTGATAATTGGCCTGGCTCGCTGTCTTCCTTTTCTATTTAGAGCTGATATAAATCCCAGGGTGGCAGCAACAGTTTCTGCTCACAGAATGTGAGAAATTGCTGGAGGAAATCATGTTTGTAGTCGTGTTAGCGGCGTGGCTCTAGGGAGGGACACGTGGACGCCACCACTTCACATTGAGGTTCAGGCTGACATATAAACTCTCCGGAGTAAGATCACATTTTGGACAGAATTAGAATAATTGACGTATGACTTTGTGCTGCGTTGTAATGACTCACGTCATTCATTAACGCCGAGTCTAAAACCAGAGTCAAGTCAGATTTCAGTTTGTCGAATAATTCGAGTTATGGGTTACTGGAAACAAAGGACAGTCCCATCATCGTCAACTGCAACTTGTGTGTAGTAATAACACAACCACGCATTTCTCTCAAGCATCCCACTGCCTCAAGAGCTTCAAGAACTTGCCTGACCACACACTGTGCTCCTACCCTAAATGCATCTTACCTGACCAGAGGAGCAATGAGCTGCTGTACTGATTATATGCTGCCAAACAGGAAGACAGTATTTGCATACTACAGTACAAGTTGGGACTCATCTTCCTCTTATCAGTTACAACCTTGAGCATTCGGTATTCAAAAACACACAGACATGCCATTGTACAGAAACTGAAAGTGTGTACGCTCACGGTCTATCACAGAGACAAATTCCTGCCTGCTGCCACGGCAGAATAGTGGCACGGTATTTATCTTACAGCTGTAGTTAGCCCTGAGTCGTACATTTCATCTGTACCACTTGCAATTGTACTCAGACGTGGGAGTGGGAGCACAGGGTTACCTCGCTGTATCTGGATCTCTCACAAAGCACAGCGGCATGCTACTGTAACATTATCTGATTTATGGCGGGGTGGAGGGGGGTGAGTAAGAGGCTTTGCGGAGCGGAGCAGGCCGCGTATATCAGCTGGTTCTTTTGAACAGAGCATTGAGCTTTTTCTTTTGTGAAATCCATTACTGCTGAAAGTGTGTTGGTGAATGCTGGGAAGGGGTAGACAGGCCTGACTGGGAAGTGTGACAGAAGTTAACAGGGATTAGATCGTATTTTATAGTATTCAGTATGAATTAGTGTAAGGCTGTTTTAAAATCTTTGCTATATTTACAGCATTATGATCAGAAGCCATGTTTAACATCATTTTACTACTTTGTTGATCTCCTGGTTTAGGGATTGTGAAGGTGTTATCGTATCAAAGATGACGTGGGCAAAGGGAATAGCTAGCACACAGAGGACAATTGTAAATTTATGCTTGGAGCCCGTGCAGGAAACAGAAAGTCTGTGATGACTGAGACATTTCATTTGGCCATGATTTGATTGTGAAAGAGGAAAGCAGTCCTTCCACTTCGCTTCCGCCAGTTCTCTGTGCCTCACTGTTCATGCAGAATATTGGCTCACTCTTAATAGTCAGGCTGTTTACAGTTAAGTGCTCATATACTTACAGTAGGTTTGCTTTTAAGGGTCTTCATCACAGCTATTACAGGACTTCTTGCACTTCCTTCTTGCCAAGACTTGTAGAAGCATCAGAAGCGATGAAAGCAGCCTCCACCTTGCCCAGATGACAGTTTTCTGGGGTGAAAAAAGGCCTGACAGGACAAAAGGGAAACTACATCAAACTTCTTGTGTTGGTCTACAAAGGCGAGGATTTCATTCACGAAAGGGGACTTTACGTGGCCTTTCAAGAGACACAACAATGCTTTAGCCACAAAGAATCACAAAACTCCACTGACCTCGAAACATTTATAAGCAGGAGCAAAGGATGTAAACAGGCCGTGAACGTCTCCTCTTAAAACCACAGCGATGGCACTCTGTGAGAATGAGGCGATTAATTGAATTCCAAAGAGGAAGAATTTCTTTTGATCCCGGCAAATTGATTTTAACAAAGTGGTAAGTAGTCATTTTACAAAATGCAGCTGTCTCTAGAATCAAAGCTCTGAAGATTTAGTTCTGAAGTTGCTGTGGCTTGACAGGACGTTGCCAACATGCTGTTGCTCTCACACCTTGGAAGGCATCACCTTCATCAGACTTTCTCTTTCTATCTCCCTCACACTCCCTGACGCACAGTACAACATGGGTTCCCTCATATGGCTGCCTGTCTTGCAGCAATTACATGATGTGCGGTAATTGCCAGTCTCTGAAGCGGGCTCTTCAGACACACTTCAAAGGGAGCGGAGCGCGTCCACGGACGCAATTAACAAGATCAACGGAGCCCAGATGAGCTGGCGGGCCCCGCGCTCCTCTCCCCATTGTTCTCATTTTCACTCTCATTAGCGAGTACGCGGTGGGTTGGGGTTGGGGGGGTGGGATGGATTGGACACCTGCAGAAAAAGCGGGGTGCGCAGCGCACGGCGTGTGGAGAGACAGTGGCGCAGAGGAGCTAACACTAGCGAGGCTCAGGGACGCGGGTGTTAATGATGGTTGTCTAAGCTACTGGAGGGAAGGGCGCAAACAGCCAGCTGTGGGTGTCGAGGCATTAGAGGAAGTAGTGCCGACTCCAGAGAGACAGAGGTTTGCGTCCCCTTTGTGTATGTTTGAGGGAACACGACAGACAGAGTGAGAAGGAGAGTGTGTGTGACTGATGCACCTGGGAGAGAATGTCACCACGGCAACTGGATTGAGGCTGTCAGTGCACAGGAGATGCCGCAGCTTCACTTTCCACGCACACACTGAACACACACCCCGGTTCAGCCTTATCTGGCCCGTGAACATCTCTAGTGACACCTAGAGGACGCCAGGCGGAAACAAACTGACGCGCACACGGACAGGTGGAGATGTTGATTTAGTGCCCAACACTAACAGCCATTTCTAAACTCACACTCGTGAGAAATGTCATATTTCCCACATGTCCCCTATGAAATGTATCACTGGCCGTATCTGGAATAACTGGAGTTGATTCTGAGTTCTGGTGACAGCTAAAGTGTGCGATGATATATCACCATTCATCAAAAGCGCCACAAAATTTCCACCATTGACTCATCTGTCTTTACTGCTGCCCAGCCACTCTCCACCAGTCCCCTTAAGATCTCAATATTGCATCTCTGTGGCACCAATTCAATTTCTGTAAGCAATAAACCAAATGAGTATATATATGGTCCACTACAATACATTTGCCAGCACCAAAGGGGAAAACATTTAACTCTAGTTGTTGTATTCTTTCAAAGTCTGATTTCCTGCTGTCTAGACCATTTTAGTCTTGGTTTTTATTCGAATGCAGCCTGGTAGGCTTGTAAAAGCCTATTGGTTAGAGCTTTTAAGAGTAACTTTCATTTGTTTCCCCTGAATGTTTAATGCTACAAGACCCAGTGGTGCATAGGAAGACTTTGAAATGTGAGGGGATGAAAACTGAAGTGTGGCACGTGTAGCGGCAGCCAGTCAACTTTTATCATGTAGAGGTGCATTAAAATACATTACTGCCGTTCTGCTCCAGAGTACCTCTGAGATAAATGGACCAGATGAGGAGAGATGAGGGGAAAGTAATCACACTAACCCGATGCTTTTCAGCAATTTCCACCGTTGCCCACCGTGGGGGAAATCGCTCAACTCTTAAACATTCAGCGTAGCCTCTTAAAGCACAGGTGAAAACGCGTGAATATTTGTCTTTTTTTTTTTTTTTTATTGACCTGGCATTTTATTCACATTGTACAGTGGGTGCAGACAAATGACATTAAAACTTCTAACCCTGACTATGCTCTATCTGTCCAGTCTTGCCCAGCCCAGACCGCATGCTTACCGTGCCAAACCACAAGAGGACAAAGAGGGTGGGGGAGCAGAGACCATTGGTCGGCTGCAATAACACAGGCCTTAAGAAGACTTTAGTTTACGCCAGAAAAAAAAAGATTGGTCTTCTTTTACATTGTATTCTTATTGTCATTAGGTTTTTATAAGCCGGAGTGAAAAACTGCTTGTGTGAAAACAAGGTATTAAAACTGTTGGATGTGTTTCTCCTCTTGGCAGTCAGCCTTTCTGATGGTTATAGACTGAGCTAGCTATAGTTGGCTGCTTGGCTGTGATTCGCACAGCGAGGCAAGTGCTTTGGAACAAATTGTACCATGCGGCACAGAATATAGAATTTGTAGCGTTATCCTGGCTGCTTAAAGCAGCTTCGTTCCTCTTGTAAGAAAGAAAATCTTGGCTGATGTACGTTCACGTTCCTGCCCGTGTGCACTTAGACACATTCCCACACACACACTATTAAACCACTCTTGGCTGGTACAGATATGCGACATACAGCACAGTTTGGTAAATGTCTGTCTCTGCAGCTTAGCGAGAAAGAGAACACCGTGTGAATGTGTGTTTACATCTCAACTCCAATGCTGTGAACTTGGTTTCACAGCGGCCAGATGGTGATTTAGCATGTGAACATGCGCGCCGCAGAGATGAAAATACACATTGCTAAAAGGACTAAAAACAGAGAGTCTTGCCACTCTAATCAGGTCTGACTGAATGTGGCTTTCTGCTCTGGGGGGGGAAATGTTGTTCACTCAAGGCATGAAGACTCCATTTCTCCACAGAGCACAAGCTAAATCAGTGCCTTAATGTGGTCTAATCAATCATGCCCTCACACATAATAAAGACAAACACAGGACACACAAAAGTAAGAGTGGTCATTTCATGCATATCTTTAAATACAGGAAATAAGCCTAGACTCATTGTTTATACTTCAATTATGTAACATACTGTTAGGAGTCAATGTTGTAAAAGTCCAGACAGATGTAAAAAAACAAAACTTTTGACCCACATCCCATCTGAAAGTGTTTGTGTACTCGTGTGTGTTTGTCAGTAGATGGGAGTGGCCATGACTGGTCAGGGGACTAGTAGACAGACAGACAGAGAACGCGCCTCAGCTTAACGGGCCTGTGTAATTATGGTCAACCACACTCCCCGCCACCACCTTTATTTATAGGGATGCAAACACACTGGGGCTTCATAGTGCTTTTCCCTGCGCATTCCAGCACTTTGGGACTTTTTGGTGGGGGTGTAAACAAATGATATTTTAAGTAAAGTGCAAGCGGGTTGGGATTGTGTGCATGCACATGCTGTTTGTTGTGCGTGTGTTCCTAGAATTAAATACGTAGCAAAGTTGTGAGTCAGAAGCAAGAACGTAAAATGGGATTGGTCCGACTCAACAGTATGTTAAGGGATAACTTACATTTGACTAGATCCAAACAGCAGAAGATCTGCTCAGCGCTTCCCTGCATTCCTGTGCTGTGGGGATAACTTTGATCAAGACGGAGAGAAACTCACGCTAACCAACCCAGACAGAACTCATCAAAGAAACATGCTATTGAGGTTTGGTCAGAATTAATGGGGAGGGACGTCTTCGGCCACAAGCGAGCAGAGCGAGCCCAGTCGCCCCGTGGCCTTTAGGCATAAGCCACGGTAGCCCAGGCCAACCGTCACCTTGGAGGTGCGCCAGAGCGGAAGTGAACAGACATGTGAGCTAACATGAAGAGAAAAGAGGAAACACGTGCACATGAAGCGATGGCTATTTTTTTTCTCCCCCCTTCTCACTGGCTGACTGAGAGCATTTCCAGCTCACCGTTCTCTTTCACTTTGTGCCAGTCGAGCACATCTGCTGCACAACCGAAGGAAATGTAAAATGTTCAGGATATCCTGTTGTAATGAAACTCCAGGTTGAATGAAAGGGAGCGAGGGTGGGTGTGGGAGGGGGGCTCATGTGCAGTACCTTTGGTGGACATGGAGGCTGAGGGCCCGCTCAGGAACACATGAGCAAAGCCTGCAAGTGTGTCTGTGATGTGGTGAGTAAGGCAGGGGGCTCATATTGAGTGCAGGTGCGCCGTGAAAGCTGTGTTGAGGGTGGGATTATAAGATGTGAACAGGGAAAATTAGGGAAACCCAATGGCATCTGTTCTTATGGTGCGCGTGTGTTAATTCACATCTATCTATGAACTGTCTGACTGACTTATCTATGAGCAGTGAGGGCGATCAGGCCAAGCACCGAAGATCAAGCTGGTGGCAACTCACCTCGAGTACTGAGACGGACAATAGACGAAACTCGAAATTGCTTCATTTAATATCAGACTCCTACGCTCACATGCGCAATCGCCCCTTCCGCTGAGGAGCGACGCCTTTGTTCTCACGGCGGCATCATTTTCTGTAATGCGCTGAGCAGCTGACCCAGCTTGAGCACTTCTTTGGATTTGGACCCTGTGTTTTGCATGTTGCTGGGATCGGGTGCTGTAGCAAAGCGCTTACCCAGGTCTGTGTGGCAAAACGCACGAGAAAAAAAGTCTCCGTAAAACCCAAATGACAAATAGGGGAACCATACAAGCCACAGATAAACAGCAGAGAGAAAGAAAGAGAGGAAATCGTCTCACAATAACAAGGCATGTGTCGTAAGACTTTTCTCAGCAGTTGTGTTTACCCTCACTCAGTCCTCCAGGGGTAATTTGGGGAGAGGAAGAGAGACAGAAAGTTAGACGCAGCACAGAGAGACCAAAACTAGCAAATAACTGTCAGGAGGCAGCCTGTCTCCTTCAATGTTAGGTGTTTGTGCTGACAAACACACAAAGGCGAGTACACAGCTGTGCACGGATACATCAGTGCATGCGCGTGCGATACTTTTTCTCTGTCTCTTTCCAGACACGAAAACTCTCAGAACAGACGCTGAGCTTTAATCCAGTACGCGAGTATGAGGATCGTCTTTGTTGTAGTCGTTTGGCAAAGAGCTGTTAACAATGCACCTTCGAATTTAAGCATCAGCGGCAATATCTCACTCCCATCCATCACTCCCCGGCAAAGCAGAGAACTTGGAGCAGAGTCACACCCTCCCTGGACGTTCTTTAACCAGCAGGAGGATGAGAAAATACCCAGACCGGGGTCAGCGCTTGGGTCAAGCCGTTGCCATCAGCTCCGTCGTATCTGTGTGTGAGCGGGTCAGGGTGACATGGAGGGCGGGTTTGGGGTTGATTCCACGGAGAGACATAGGACCCAGGGTCAATGTTGACCGTCAACCATCCGTGAGTTTGGCTGAACACCACTTGACTTTTCAGACTTCAGTTCATTCTGGCTTAGCCAAGTCAGGGGAGGAGGACTCCAGTGTGGAATAAAGTCGCGCTTAACAGCTCACACGCGCACACCCGCACGCGCACACACCAACGCTCCGAACCGAACGTGCGCTGCTCTCGATCTGCCATCTGGAAAAGGCAGGCAGGTATGAGAAGGCTTCAGAGTGAACTGTGTGGGAGTTGCAGCGGTTTGGGCAGAGTGACAGAAAAGGTGACAGAGGGAGGGAGAGAGCGAGAAGAAAGAGTGTTTGGAGGGTGAAGCTGCAGTGAAATGTAAAATGAGATTATAACAGCGCCACTGAGGCCTTTTATATTTGTTTTAACTGGACACTGTCAGACCATCTCAGGTGCCCGTTTGTCTTTTGGAGCAGCGTTCAAGCCTGACCTGGCAAGCACCGTACCCACCTTTCATACACAAACACACGCACCGCAGCGCAGTCCCATCCCTCCTGAACCGAACACACGTAGTGTTGTAGTTAGAGCTCGCACCTCTGAGAAATGGCCCGTTATGGTCGGAAGGGATCGACGCCGAGCCAACAACAATAGCACATGAAAACACAGACAGCACCACGAACCAACGCCACTCAAGGGGAACTATGCTATGGCTATAATGAGATGTAACCGTCCAGATGAAGGCTTCACTCTAAACTTGAAACTGAAAGTCTAAGCAGGCCAGAGGATGTCGTTTACTCATCGGACATCCTGTATAGTCATAAGTTGCTCAAGTCAACAGGGGCAGCTCACAATAAACAAGTGACCAGCCTGAGGCGCCTTGGGAAGCTGCTCATAGCACACAACAGCGCACGGATGAAGCGGCTCCAAACCCGATCGTTCGTCAGCTATTCGCCGTCATCAGCGAGAGGTCAGCAGATCTGGCCTCGAGTGGGTTCGCACCGTGTGAGGGTTCAGCACAAATCCGCGGTTTCGTGCGTTTGTGAAAGTTCATCTGCAAAGAACAACGGGAAACAACGTGAGGCTGTGAGCGGAGAGAGAGAGAGAGGCGGAGACGATGGAGAAATTGGAGTTGCAATCATCTTGGAGAGACTGCTCCTTTGTTCCGTTGCATTAATCTGTCTTTTTTTTCTGTTCCCCTGCTCGTTCTTTTGATCCGCTGTTGGATCATCCCCTTGATGATTCACTAACAGCAAAAGAAATTAAATACATCAGCTTGACGACCCTCCCTCCCCTCTCCACCAACCACCACCCCGTTGCCACTACTACCTCCCTCCTCATCTCCTTCCTCCCTTATACTCCCTGAGGCCTCCATTTCTTCAATAGATAAGCAGCGGATCTGTTTTTATCACTTCTCTCTCCATCTCCATCCGTCTTTCCCTTCTTCCCCTCTCTTTCTGTTTTTTTCCCTCTGTGCTGTGTTTAATCCCAACCTCACGGTGGATGCATGTCAGAGATGTAATTCCATTGTTGAACATGTTCTTCTGAGCCCCCACCCCTCCCTAAACACAGTCACTCCCGGGGCCACATGCATATTCATCAGCTATCAAAAACAAAAGGCAGATCACGCTGTTTGTCGTGTACCGCAACCAGCACTATTCAATTCTCTCCTTTTCTATGCAGCTTCTGGTGGATTAGTGCATGTTAAACATATCTCAGACAGACAAATCCTAAGCACTAACATATAGACATTCAATCAAAGAAAGAGAGTCTGTAGTTTGGTTCTTAACATTCAGGCAAAAGCCACTTATACTTTGGCTCATGTGAAGACACAGAGAAGTCTGGGGACAGTGTGGAGTGCGGCGATAGTTGGAGGCTCTACACGACAGAGGCAGCAGAAGATTTAAGAGCAATGTTGGAAAAAGAGGTCAGTTATGCGAAGGGACACGCATGGCTCAGTGAGACTGTAGGCCATTCATCAGGCAGCCCTGCGCAGTGTGAGCCCGACTCCAGGTCCTGCTGCAGTCTGGGTGATGTCCAGGATGCGCCGGCGGACAGCTCCAGGTTCCAGGCTCCAGGGCCAGACAGATGTAAACACGGCCTGACCGCACACAGAGGCGCAGGGCCAGCCTGCCCTCACCTCGCACATAAACAACCAAAGAGGCCACACCGTGGGCCAGGGGACAGACAGTATTGAACCTGGCTGGAGGCATGCGGGGAAGGGAAGAGGGGAGGGGGTCTGGAGGAGGAGAGAGGAGGCCAGGAAAATGCAAGCGAGCAGGAGGAAAAGATTTTATGCTCGTTAGAGCAGTTCACCAGTCGGAAACAAACCTGCAGCATCAAGACTCACTCGCCGTAACACTGTATATATTCTATTGTTCTTATTATTTGCTGTTCCTAATTGCGGTTCGTGCCACCAGCGGTGTGTGCGTTCGGGTGGATCTGCTTAGATTTTTTCAACGCCCTGTCATGGCAGATGCACTGGGCTCCTCAGCGCCTGTTTGATTTACGCGTCAGGACAAATATGGGTCAAAATGAAACATCCAACACGGTGGCTTCAACTTGCTTGTTCTTCTTTCTTCTTTTTCATTCCCTTTGCACTTTCTTCTTTTCAAAGCTCGGCTCAGCGGGACTGTGTGTCTCTGCTGTACCACAGCCAGGTTGTGTGTGTGTGTGCGCGTACGTTTGTGTGATGAGACGTGACAAGCGCCTTCATCCTCCCCTCAGACGCCGCATTCCACAACGCTCTGCCACTCGCTCCGTGTGGCGCGCTTTTCATCTTTCCTCCACCCGTTCCTTCCTTCTTCTCCTTCTCCTCCGCTTCCCTCCCAGTGCTCTTCTTCTCCTCGCTCTCACAGGTGGAAAAAAGGCACATGGAGGAATGAAAGGGACAAGATTCTAATTAGAGGAGGAGGCTGAGACAAAAGCGGGGGGATAACGAAGGGAAGCAACGATAACACATGTAAACCACAAAGCCTTAATCTTAGAGAGCGTTTGGAGGGATCTCTCATTTCTCACTCTCTCCAATGAACCGAGGCAGCGGGTTGTGTGTGTGGGAACACAAGGGGATAGGATGTGATTATGAGCACAGAGCTGTCAGACATAGAGACTAGTGCACGTGTGCGTCAGTGCGTGCACGTATGAGAGTGTATCCCCGCAGGGCCCTAAGCTCCCTCTGTTCATGCGACCAACTTAAAAACACAGACATGCAAAGACACTCAGGCAGATGTACTTTTACAGTTGTTTACTTATTTGGAGAAACGTGCACCAAAGTAGCAGTTTGACATTAATTCAGTGTCAGTGATCAAGTTTCACGCAAGTTATGTTGTGTTTAATCTACATTAAGGCTGTAAAAAGGAGGAGCCAAGACAAACGATGACTTCTAGAATTCTCATTGCTCTCTTTGCTTGGCCAAAACAAACAGCTGGATGCTTCTAAGAGTTTCTTTAACCCTTGCTTTCTTTTTTTTTGCTTTCTATGCAGTTCTATCTGTTTAACTCTTTGTATCCTGTGTCTGAGCTTTTCTGACATGCTGCTCCACCTCCAGTGTCCTTGGGTGAGACTACAGGGCTTGGGGACTTTGGTTTCCTTGCTACTGCTGCGAAACTCCATTGAGATGATGAAACTGCGGTGCAGCTGTGTCTGCGGCTCACGGTGGGATGCTGGTGTCTTTGTGGCTCTCTGCGAGGCTGAGACAAGTTCTCACTGATGAAAGACCCTGCAAATGCGTCTCTTTAGCCTGGGCCCATACATCTTCTCACCGAGAAGCCATTATTACTGTCATCTGCCAATGCATTCACATACATGTACTTTGTTTTATTCAGGATAATAAGCCAATGCCGTTCGTCTTTGATCTTGTCTTACCGCTCTACCGACGTAATTATTCTCAGGTCATGAATTGATTTATGTAGAGTTGCTGTATATTGTTGCTTTGTTTGTCACATACGTGCACTTTTTTTTTTCTTGCACCAATTTTGCCATAAAGTTTGGATCCTGTGACTCACAGGGAGACTGAAAATAACAGCGAAAGATAACCTGGCAAAGCACATTTCCACAGTCTTCCCTGAGGTGATGTAAGACTTTAGACAAATGTCTTGTTTGTTCAACACTGAATGGCCATCGTTCAAGAGGTGGCGTGCTGGCACAAACACACACGCACATGCACACACACACACAGACACACACACACACACACAGATATGCTCACAGGAGCGAATCATTTTTCTCCCTCATGAAGTAGGTAGCGAGAATATTACAAACCAAAATTATAATGCATTGCCGTAGGCCAGGGGGCCGGGTGAGGAGAGGGGAGGCAGCTGTGTAATTGAATTACAGTCTGACAGACAACGAGATAGATAGATAGATAGATAGATAGATAGATAGATAGATAGATAGATAGATAGATAGACAGATAGATAGATAGATAGATAGATAGATAGATAGATAGATAGATAGATAGATAGATAGATAGATAGATAGAGAGAGCGAGTGTGTGTGTGTGTGTGTGTGTGTGTGTGTGTGTAGTCACAGGCGCACACACAAGCTTATTCTCCATTAATAACAGCCACTAATCCCCTGATGTGATTACCTCTCCCTCCTGCCCTCCTCCTCTCCCTCCATCCTTCCACACTCCTGCTTCCATTCAACAGCGCCAACCACTTGTCTTCCACAGCAGAGCTCAGCTGGTCCAATCCCCTGAACCGATCCAAGACTTCCACTGTGTTCAGCTGCCAGGACGATGGAGGTCTTCCAATTTGACGCCTCTCCGTACTAGAACTCGCCTCTGGGCAGGTGTATAAAAAAGCAAAAAGTCAGTGGTGTTAGCACAGAGAAGGAAGCAAATTTAACCAGATTAAGAGCCATGCCTCTGTTCAAAGCTCTGACACTTAATGCTTCCTGAATGAGCAGTGACGTGTGATATGAATCGTACAAGATATGGTTTGGGATGTTCAAACGTTTATGGAAATAACTGCAAGCATTAAGGATTATGGGTGTGCAAAGGGAGGCAACAAGCATGTCAGTATAGCTATTTCTGTCCTCAATGACTGGCTGCCAAATGCATTTTTTTCCAGCATTTGATAAACTCGCTACATCAATATAAAGTCTAGTGTGTTTCTATGGAAACTTAGACCTCCGAGAAGGTTGAATTTTGCCACTTAGCTCAAGATCCGCTCACTAATAATATGCTATGATAAACCTTTACAATGTGTGTTTAGTTAACATATGAATCATACTGTGCAACTTTAGGCTTTCACACGTTGTCAAACAGCTGTTTTAACACACAAAACCTTTCAAAGATAAAAGCATGCCATTACATTTATCACATCAAATGTATCAGCTGGGGTTTTTCAAAAGGAAACGTTCTGCTCACGAATACCTACAAGTTTTGAAAGTTGAACCGTTGTATCATTTATTTATTGCCTTTAATCTGTCCTGTCAAAATGATGTGAAAACGCACAAGCGCTTAATGCAGCCTGATAATTGTCGCTGCCTGACTCACACGCTGACAGCCACACGCAGATGTGTACAGATATAAACCAGCATGCACAGAAACACGCATGGTCTGAATACAGGTCCCTCAGGGAAGCAGCGGTGCGGTACAACATTGCACTTGGTTTACTTGCTGATGTCGCCATGGTAACTGTTATGACTGACCTTCAAATATGTGCACTACCTTCCATCTGGCTCAGGTTGGCTAATCAGGTCACATCAAGACACACACAAATGCACTGTCAGGTCTCATCATGACTGAGGAGGATTCTGGGGGAGACTTTTACATCCCTATGTCACCAAACTAACACACGAGTTACAGTCCTGATTACTAGGATTATCAGCTGGGCTTGCTTTTACTTTGCCCACTGACAGGCTGCAGGTTTCGGATGAAAAGTTCTCTTTAAGCTGTCTCAGTTTGTGGGCGGTTTTCAATAAAGACATGAAAGAATTAGGGTTACTTTCATCAGCAAATAGTCCATTCCCTAGACCTCTGCATGCTTAAATTGCCTCCGTGTCCCCCTTCTCCTTTTTTTGTCCCACCCCACATCCCTGCACCTTTTAATTTCAGCTCTGTTCAATACTCTCATCTGCTGTGCCATTTGTGAGTTCTTACGGCACTCCAGAAGGGCCAACATCTGGCAGCTCCTTAGGCCCAGTCTCATGCATCCGTTCTGGGGATGACGAGGCCTGGAGACCAGCCCCTCCTGTGGAGATCAGGCTTTGGTGTGTGTGGTTCCATTCGAAATCTGTGCTTCCTGTGTGCTGGTGCCTTGATGTGGCCACAACTTTGGTGTATGATTTATTACAGTACTAACCCTGTCCCCACTGCTAATACTGCCATTATTATGACCATACACCCCCCCCCCTCCTTCCTCAGGCTCCCACCTGCAATCTTACACTGAAGCCTTTACCAGATACAGCTGACACAGCTCTGCATGGCTTTTACAAGGAGTGTTGTGTTGCTGCTTTAATGAATGTTTGGTCTCAGTAGAAGATGTTTAAAGAGGCTGGACGAGCCAGGCTCGGATGAGGTGACAGAACACTGTGTTGTAAATTGACAGCAGGTTAGCGAGATCGTCTGTTTCCATTTGTGTCCTGCTCCTTGTCCTTGTTGTATCGAGTACTAGTTTGTTGCCTCGTGTGGTTTTCCGGTGGCAGACATGGCCCAAAAGGAACCAATAAGGGTGGGAGTGGGAGGTAAACAGTTTTTTGACTGTGCGGCTAATCAAAGCCACCTCATCAAAGTCAAATCTGACCAGGGCTGCCCTCAACCATCGTTGCCCCTCTTCTACAGTTTATGTAAGTGCCACGCAGCGTAATCAGCAGGACTCGAACAGACGGAAAGATGGATGAAGGGAGAAGAGGACACAGAGGTGTAGAGATGGAGCAAAGCACCAGGACAGGAAACGTTTATGTAAGCAGAGCCAGGGTGAGTAGGCAGAGGAAAGAGGGCTAAGGGCAGTGGACAGAGGAAGTAGGGGGTCCAGAGATGAGAGGAAGTCCAGGGAGGAGGGATGTGGTGGAGTTGTGTTTACATGTCTCGGTTACACAGCGCACTGTGGCTTGTTGTGTTAGCAGTGCTGAGTTTGTGATGGGCTGCCACTGCAAACCAATAATCAAGCAATATTTACACCACTGTGGACAATTAGTCCATTTCCCAAGGAAGCTCGACACTTAAGTATATGAAGGCACAAACAAGCAAAACATCATCACTGGCTGCCTGCAGAAGCAGACATAAACAGGAAGTGGAGGCCCTTTTTAAACATCCATTCATTCATCCCCGTGCAAACATTGATCCTACTGTGCCATGTGCCCCCCACTGAGACACAGGCTTGGGTATCACCCCAGTGATAACACATTAATGAGAGACTCCCTCCCAGGCAGCTGCCTCAAAGGCCCCCAGAGGTATCAGATCTCCTCCTCTTCCTCATCTCCTTAATTAGGACAATTAAGAGATTTACAGGACAGATGGATGGAAATCCAGCTGGCTGCGGCGGCTGCCCCCGGGGACAGCACTGCTCATGATGAGGTGAGATATGGAGGGACACTGAAAGTCTTGGCATCAACTCAGAAATGGGGCTCTAGCGCTCTCTAGTGGTCAAAGATAACATGCTGGTGGTGAGTAAACGCCACAGATGCCTGTAGTTTCAGTCTCACATGACTGTAGAGGCGCTGGAGCTTTAGTCTCCAATTAGGCCAGAGCACTCAGACAGAACCCTCCCAGACGGTGCTGACCGCTATACCACCGTGCCAGCAATGCTCAATTTATAAACAACCTTTCATAATGAATGTGTTACTGAGCTCGACTAGCCTTTCATAACTTTTACCAGCTGGTGCCGCTTGTGGCTAATAACCAAGAAAGCATGTAAAATTCAAAAGCTTCTTACTATAATGTCACATAAAACCAACACAGTTTAATGATGTGTGGATGGTTAGACAAGTGGAAAGAACAGATGTTGTTAGGAAACAACAATCACAAAAGTGCTGCTAAAAGACACTGATTATAAATCAACACCATCTTATTAACGTTCTCCTACTGTAAAAATAGAGCTTCTTTAAGTGTTTACAAGGTAGTGATCATTTTCTTTAGTAGGTGTAGCTCAACTAACTGATGACGTTGAATATGTTGCATATGCAGCTTTTCTGGGTAACAACAACAACAACAACAATCTGATTCTGCTCATTTAGATCATTCAAAACCTCAATGAGTTGATTTTTATCAAGCAGCTGCAGCGTTAGAGCTCCTGCAGTGACTCAGAGCCTCTGTAGCGTAACGCTCTGCTGGTCACCCACCTGGAGACAAGACATACAAACAGGCAGTTACCATTAAATGCCTTAATGGTGAAATTCTCCATTTAAATGTAACACATCTTGCTGCCACTCACATGCTCAGGCTGCCTTGTTTGTGTTTTATACCTATGAACAGGAAGCGTGAAGATGACATTAAGGAGAAAACTGTTGGGCCTCTGTAAGAACGTCATGAGTAATAAAAATCATTAGTATACTCACGTCGAAGTTGCCATGTCATCGCTATGGCGATAATAATCACCACCAGCACCACAGGCACCGCGATAACAGCTGGGTGATGGCCACGACTCTCCTCATATCTCATCTAGCAGAGAAAGTTAATGTTGAAATTGTTGTATTGTGAAATTAAAGCTGCTTTAACAGGTTTGTGTCAAGCGAAGGCAGGAACCCTTTTGAATGTGCAGAGAGGAATTATGAAGCTCTTAGAGTGATGTTTCACTCCTTCAGTTGTTTTGTGGCCACTAGGAGGCTGTTGGTTTCATGAAACATGAAACACGAAAATAATTTTGAAAATGAATTCAGAGAGTATTTCATGCTATTTTATTCCACCACAGTTGACACCTAAAGAGACATTATGGATAATTAAATAGTACATAAAACTGATGAAGCTGCAATAATTTACTTATCAATTAGTTCAGAAAATGACTAAATGAATCAGTTTCTGCTGTATTTTAACATCGCTGAATAATTTGGGGTTGTGTAGCCGTAAAACTATCATGGTACAGTACAACATTATTAAATTATTAAATCTTTTGTTACAAGCGTAACAGGGTCATTTTGGTCATTATTTATTAATCTTACTTTTTTACCTTTTTTTTAACGAGAATTGTAGCGAGCAACTCTTATTAGCACATTTTCTGAACAACGCCCCTCCTACTTACAGCAGCACTGGTGGCCGTTGGTGCGGTGGTGACGCTGGGGTGACCTGTCAGACACAAGCAAAATGAGATAACAGGAAGTGCTGCTGCTAAACAAAACAAAAATCTGTAGGAATCTATACAGAATCTAGAGCTATAATATCCAGCTGAACGTTTAGGACACGTGAAGTGTGTTGGTGGCTGCTCCAAGAACCGTGTTTGTATTTTGATGAAGTTAAACGTTTTTGAAATTATGTGGCCACTAATTCTGCTTTTTCTGTAAACAACAATAAATTATTAAAAACCCATTTTGTTTTCTCTTAATGTAATGCACTGCAGTACGGCTCCACCTCCCTGCCCTCAACACTACACATATAGAAGGTTTATCACCTTTGCGACAGCTTCAACTTCAAACAGAGAGAGTATAACCTTGAAAACGTAGAGTGAATGGCAGAGTTGACATATTGTATTAAATTAAACGGAGAATTGAAAACCTTAAAAACAGTTCTAATAAGGAAACACAAGACCTGCTTCTCCAGTAGTGATGGTGAGGACATTACTGGAGTTACTGGTGCCCAGACTGTTCCTGGCAAACATGCGAATGTTGTACGTTGAAGGATTTACTTCTATTATTGTGACATTTGTCTGGTTGGCGCTGAAGTCTACAACTGTCTTTGTTGCGTCCCACGAGGCTGTGGAAAAACGAGACTTTCCATAATATTAACACTTACGAAACCCCCCAGAGAGACTCTAACTGCTGAAATATGATTTCATTTCCATTATTGAACTCGTGTAAATCTCTTACCATTCACTGCTTTATACTCCAGGTAATACCCTGTTATGGGGCTGTCACCTTCAAACCCAGGAAGCCATGAAAGGGAAATGGTATTTTGTTTGATTTCCTTCAGCTGGAGCACTGGGGGATCTGGACCCACTAGTAGGTAAACAGTTAGAAATACATTTAGCAGAGCAAAAACGGTTTGATTCTGACAGTTCATCACGTCTGACTCTGACCTGAACTGAAATCAGTTGTGCTTTGTTCCCAGGCGGTTGAAGTCGTAACGGTCTCGGCTGCCGACGTTGTGTGATCCACGGACATAGTAAACCCGTGCGTCCAGACTGTAGCAGCAGGAGAAGAGGCTCTAACAGCTGTTGTTGTTGTTGAGGTTGGGTGAACTTGAAACAGAGTGAAATACAATCCACATAAAGCGCTTGATATTACACAAGTGATACAATTCATTCTCGTGTTTCCCTCCAGTAGCTGACCTTCGTCCAGAGTGGAGCAGAGCGGCGCCGTGGAGGCAGGTCCTGCTCCTGCGTTTGTTTTGGCCTGTATAATCACTCCGTAGTTGGTGGAAGGCTTCAGGTTGGTCAGGGTGATGCTCTCCGTCTCCTTTGTGGCCATCACACTTCGATGCTGCCACTTCTTAAACTCTCTGCCTTCGAGGTCGTACTCTCTGTAATGAATGCTGTAACTCTGCAGAAGCCCGTTTCTGAGCTCAGCACTCGGAGGCTGGTGAAACGAAAACAATACTTACTGAAGTGTAAGAATACACAATACTAAGATTCATAGATGAGACCTTACCTTCCAAGTTACTCTGATACTGTGGGAAGTCAGGGCCTCCAGCTGCATATCCAGTGGAGGACCCTCTGGTGCTTCAGGAGAAAAGTTTCAAAACACTGAATTTTACTGTTGCAATAACTGCAATTATTTCAGAGGAGTAATGAATTTACCCGATTCTTTTGTTGTGACCGTCAGAATGTTGCTGACTGAGCTCATGCCAACACTGTTGATAGCAAACATACGAATGTTGTAGGTTTGGGCCGGATGCAAATCTACTAACGTCACCTGAGTCAGTGCAGGGTTCGAGATTCCGGTTCTTGCTGCGGTTTCCCAGGGTGCTGTGCAACCGCAAATTAAACAGAAAGTCATTAGATGCCAAGTTTGCTCATGAGATTGTTGATTTGCTTGCACTCACCCTGCTTGTTTTTGAGATCAACCGTGTAAGATGTAATGGGTCTGCCACCGTCAAACCCAGGGGTCCAACGAACGGTGATGGTCCGCTCCCTCACCTCTCTCGTCTCAATCGTCAGGGGCTGAGGTCGTGCTAAAACCACACAACGCTAATCATCTGCGATGCCACCTCAGCAGTGAGACTAAGGTGCTTCGTCTCTGCTCCTTGATTCATCCACGTGGGTCTCACCTGCCACCACTGTGAGAGTCTCCTCGTGTTTGTGATCATTAAACCAGCCTGGGATATCCACACGGCAGCCGTACACTCCAGAGTCGCTCTCCTGCACCTGCCTGATGGTCAGCGACACGTCACCCGTGGCCAGGTCCCCCATGAGCAGGTAACGCTCCGACAGACGACTGATCACCGATGTCCCATCTGACTTGATCACCTCGTCGGCGCAGCCTCTGCTGGGGATGTTTCCCCGGCCCCAGCACACAGAAAGCCTGCCATAGCGGTTTGCATCATAGCTGCATTGTAAAGTAGCATCAGTTCCCACCGTGGCTATGGTGCCTTCTGAACGCACACAACCTGAAACAAGAGCAGGACGGTCACGATAGACACAAGAGACATTTGACAAAGCACATCAACGTAGATGAAAAGCAGCATCACAGCTGTCTTACCGAGCAGGAGACAAAAGATGAAACTTTGGCAAAAAGCAAACAGAATAATCATGTTCAAAGCGTGGTGTTTACTGAGTCACTTCACCTGCTGATCAACACTGAGCCAAGCCAGGGAGCAGTTTGAGCTTTGAAATCTTTCCAAATCACATGATGCTGTCCTTGATATGCTCACACAAACAACTTCTGCTGGAAGAAGAGGAATGCAGAAAAGAGCTGTTTCCTTTTCTGTGGTTTTGGTTCCTTAACTGAGAAGCAGCACAATGTTGCATTTTGATGATTAGACAGAGACGATCAAGGTTATCAGCACACTGCGTTCACCCCGGTGCGACGGGTCATTGTTCTTAGTGGTGCTGTATAAAGAAAGAAACACGTCTTAGTCAGTCAAACGTTTTGGCTTCTACTTTAAGTAGAAGATGCTGTGAAAGCAGCTAAACATTCAACTGGAAAATGTGAAACTAAAACTATGAACAGGCAAAAAGCAGATGTTGAGAAAAGCAGTTAATGGTCATCAGCATCTGAGAACAATCAAAGGTTAGTTTGGCCAGTTATGTCGAGCACGTACATTTATCCAACGTCCACACAAACATCCTGATGCAAGTTCGGTTTACTCAAGGTCTCCGCACTATAGTGTGTTTTACTGCTGAGCAAACATCTGGGTCTGCTGCAAGTTTAGATACTTCCTCTTTGATTCTGCCCCATAGCACAGGGCAGTCGATACGTACAACAAACAAACATCATTTCTGTACATTTTATCCATTGACTCCAAAAAATAAATCACACAATTTTTTCTAATTTCAAACATTTGCAAAAAATCACCAAGGATGTTTACAGTAGTTTATATACAGTAGTAGGATGTGAAAACCACCATGAGAACAGGATGAGAAACAAAAGAAGAGCAACTTTCACTTTCTTCAACAGAAGTATGACTGATCACAAGATATTCTATGTGTGTGCGAGTGTGATGTGCAGTGGGAGGAAATCGTGTCCACAAATATAAACAACATATTTGTGTGTTGGTTCTCAGCCATGGAGTAACTGACCCGACATCAACTATCTTTTTGACTTCGCTGAGAAACGTGAAGCGGCTGCTGCTGCATGTTGCATTTTTTAAACTGATTAGAAGCTCAGAGGTCAGCAGCGATCGCGAGTACTGCAGGACAGTTTGTGTTTGTAAGGACGGCCAGTGCTCGAGCCTTCAGACACGTGAATCCTTGAGCAAATCTTGCCAGATTCTTGCTGGAATGTGGTGAAATGAAGTTACACAGTGTTCCTCCAACTATTACAAATGCCCAGAATGAACCACTGTAAATTCCTGTAGCAGAAGGAAATAAGACCCTTAAACAAATTATAATCTGTTGTAAAGTTATGGAAAATAAGGAGCAAAGCTTTGGGTTTTCCTGCAGCCTCATCATGGACTAAAACAGCTTAATTATCACAGCAAAATTATTTAATATTAACAATATGTCAAAATAAAATTAATAAAAGTATTGTTTACTGTATTGTGTTTAATGAATACATTTTTACATTATCTTTGTGAGTTTCTATTCATTCATTTTTTTAATTTGACTCTCCTTCTTTTATTTGACCACTTCTAATGGTGTTGGAGCAGGAACTAAAATATCTCCAAACTTTGTTAACTCCAGTTAGCAATGACACCAAGTGAAGCCTTGTGTCCGGTGGCAGGGTGAACAAGCCACCGTTCATTAATCTTCAAAAACAAAACTGGTGGTGTTGACCATCTGGTCAGCAGTGAGATTCAAGGTGATTTACTACATGTATTGAGGCAGATGTAGTCAAAACCGTACATTCCTTCATTTAATTTTACTTTGTGCTTTTGAGAAAGTACCAGTTTACACAGGATTGCAACCAAACTAGAGAAACGTGTGTTCAAACCTTGCAGCTGGTTTACTCTCATCAGTGACACAAATAAACACAGTCACAGGCTCATTTCCCAGCATGCCCTCATTAAATACCTCTTCAGCTTTACTTTCACGCTGTCTGCGTCAGCTGATGGAAACACGCGTCCAGAACCAGTTTAAAGATACATCCGCCAATAAAACCGCAACAGAAACCGCTTTCACGGGACATAAAACATGTCCACGGTTTTCTAACTATACATTTCAGACATTACATCTAACTTTCTTTAAAACACAGAAGGAAGAGTCTCTACACATCCACCACATCACATCTTATTAGCATCCAGTGCAGCAGTAATAATGTCGTAGTCCAGTAGGTGGCATCATGTGCACAAACATAAACCAAACACTTTTGAAAGCAATTTTGCCATGAAATCAAAAGGGCAAAAATCCAAAGCAGATTAATCTGCAGCTCTTCTTTTTGTGCATCTTCTGACCCACATTAATCCTTTATTGCAATCTCAGAGCAGTGGGCGCTATAAGCTGTGATCTCATTGGGTTTCATTGTCAAATCCATTAATGATGTCTCTGTATGAGGTATGATTCATTGCATTGCATGAATAGGCCACAGTGAACCTCATTTTATTGAGCTAAAGATCTTTATTCTCACTGGTGAATTAGATTATAGTTACCAATTGTGTTGGTTTGGTTCTGTCCTGTCTTTTTCTCTTGGGGAGAGAGCAGCTGTCACAAGGCAAAGTCATTTCCCAGTGCGATTAATAAAGTTCATTGACTTTTGAACATGGAATGATTTGAAGATGTCTTCCTAAAGCTGAGGACATGGAAAACACGAGCACAAGCAAGCAGACACATCTTCAGCCTGAAATCCTGAAACACCTTCGCTTTCATACAGCTCTTCATCACTCAGGCATTGGGACACTTTCATAAATGTTCTCAGCAGTGGAAGTGCTGGGACGTTGAAGTGACATCTGTTGCTTAAACCTCCTCCCTGTTCGAAAGAAATGGAAATAATAAATATGAATTTCTGTCTAGAAAAGGCAAAGGGAAGAACTAGTCAGTTTTCAATCAACACTTACACAAAACAGAAATGATTATTATTATAGTGATGATGAAAATGATTCCCATCTTGCAGATGCTGTTCACTTCCACAAAGGCAATGGATTTGTCCTGCAAAGAAAATATTGTTATAATTATATACATTTGTATTTTAAATTAAACATGTGATGCTAATGTGTTTTTGTCAGCTTTAAGCCTGTCATGTTAAAAACAGTAGATACTGTTTTTCTTTTTTCTTCAGGTATTTTTATCTTTCATTACAAAATACGTTATTTCAGACAGGCCAGAAATATTCCTGGAGCCAACTAACATGTGAACTAAGGTATCAAGCATCATTCTGTTGGAAATGAGCTGAATCAAACCTCAGATGTTACTCTTTCAAGTGCGATTTGTCTCGGATGCGCATCTTCTGGACTCTGAGATGTTGATGTTTCTGTAAAGAGATGAAACCATGGCTTACTATCAAGAATTTAAAGGGTTCATGCTTAAAATTAAATGCAGGCAAATGCCAGATGGTAGATACGTACATGTGTAGGGTGCACATACAGCATGTGTACATTTACACTACTTATTGGAGCTGCTTTACAGCTACCAATACTTTGAGTCTACTATCAGACATCATGAAGCAGCTGTTCTATGACATTCAGACTCATTCAGATTATCGTCATGCATGCATTCACTTTTTTCAGTCTCCTACCAGTGAAAGCTGCATCGTCCTGGTTAACAACCTGTTCCACCGGAGCTGGTAAAAAAAAAGAATCAAAATATATGGAGTTGACTTTGAGAACACCACAGACTGCATGAAAACACTTCTCTAGGGCAGTACCTTCCTGCATGAGCAGGTGTGTGTTGAGCTTATAGTCATTGAACCACCCGGGGATCTCGACCCTGCAGCCGTACATGCCAGCATCGCTCCGCTGAGCATTCAGGATGGTCAGCGACGCGTCTCCCGCCGTCTCCCCCAGCAGCTGGTACTTGGCGGCCTGCCTGAACTGCACGGCTCCATCCTTTGAGGAGAGGATGGTGTTGGAGCACTTGGAGCTGGGCACCGGACCTCGTCCCCAGCAGAAACTCAGAACGCCCTGAGTTTGGGTGCTGTACTTACAGGACAAGGTGACATTGTGCCCGACGAGACCAACGACGCTGACGGCGCCGGAGCATCCTGCGAAGGTCAGTCATTGATCAAACGTGACAAACTGATGCTATTCTGAAATGTGAAGGCCGTGACTAAAGAAGCCTCCTCCCACAAACAGACTGCAAATACCAATAAACAAGGCAGCGCATAATATCGACTTACCTTGGGTCAGGATTGAGAGTAAAAAATACCAAAGACCACGCATGTGTGGGCTGTTGTATAATGATGTCCTGAGGTAAGGATGAGATGATTTTCTCCACTCTCGCACTCCAGGACGGAGGGTTTTCACACACTGATGTTTCAACTACCCTTTTTAATTGAGGAAGCACATGACTGGCAATGTGTTAGGACATAAATGTGAAATGAGCTCACTCCTACAATAAACTGGCTTATCTGCAGTTCTAAACATACTCTGAGCCCATCGCTGACCATACTCTGCCCATCTATCCCTTACCAGTTGTAGTTGAACCGCAACTTAATAAAAACGAATGATCTGGACAAACTCCCATTAATGTACACATAGAGTGATTTATCAAAGGGTTAAGAGGAAGATGAAACATCCAAACACAGATGACACAACAGGAAATAGGGTTGAGTAAGTGGCACTTGCACAACCAGTCTGGAAAAATAATCCGTCCTTCTTTAGAAACAAATATTTATAAATATAACAGTTCTGTTGTTTTGAGAAATGTTTTCTTCAGGGCTACAGTAGTTTTACATGATCGTGAGTTTACACAACTACTAAAACTGCCCTAAAGCAACTCAACATGCAGCCATGTGATGAACTGGCACCATGTTCACAGTTTAACCCGCCTCTTGATCAATATCAGCTAATTGGCCTTAAAACCAGCAGCTAATGGATTGTTGTAACACGACTTTACTAATGGAAATATAAATATTGTTTATGCGAAGACAGCAGCCTAAAGGAAACGTTTGGTCCCGTCTCCACCTCTACGGTGCTCATATATCACTGTCCTCCCTCAGTGATATCACGTCATGTGTCATTTCTCTAAGCTGTCAGACTGTTCAGATCAACCAACATAATGAAACCGTACCCTTTCTCTGGACAGATTTCCAAATGTGAGTGCACTCGGAATTTGGATAATGAGGTTTCCTACTGTAGTTGTATTCCAGCTGGATAAAACAGACTCAGAAACTTATCACACGCTGCAAATGCTCTCACTGCTGTTGTATTTATCGTGACATTAAAGATTAGCCTTTATTGGATGAACTGCATCAGTGTTTACAGAATAAAAGCACTGATCCCCCCATAAAGCCTCCATTTACTTGTTGTATTATCTAATAGAAAAGGTTTTGTTTGGATTTTCAACTTGGGTTCACGTTGGAGTTATTATAAATCGTCCCTACGTAGAAGGATTAAAAATAGCAGTGAGAGCAGTGGATGACAACAGTTCTGATCTAAGGCCAAAGTGTCAGCACCAGCAGTCTGATAAAAGCATGACGCTAATGAAAAGGAGAAGTGAGACTGCAGAGCTGTGTCTGTCCCTTTCCGGGAAGTCAAAATAATGGTCAGCTTCGTTTTTTTACAAACTGGAACTAAAGCACAGAGACGCTGATGTGTGGTCACCAATACATTTTAAGAGCTGAATAATTACAAATCATCAGCATCATTAATCAATATGAGGGCTTAGATGATCCATCACCAGCGGGCAGATGACAGAAAACATAGATTTGTAATATCGTTGACACAAGAGGATCAATTGTTAGAGCAGCGTGGGATAAACTAAAGATACTGCCCTGCTATATAATGGAAAAACTGTGATATTTCACACTAAAGGGAATAATCTGAGAAATTATATTCTGATGTTTAAAGGTAAAGGCTGTAAAACCACCTGCACCACAGGGACAACGATCTGATGTCCCTGTGACGACAGCTGCAAAAGTTATAAGGATGTTTATGGTCAATGGGGCTTTGGCCAAGTTTGTTTTACATGGCACCGAAGGGAACAGTGCAAATGCTCGACAAAGATCCAAGGACGCAACACGCACACAATGACTAACTAAATGCTGGAGAGTAATAGAGGAACTGAAGCAGGCGATAAACGCGTGAAGAAGACTCGCTGTCTAAAGTTTGCAAATGTTATGTTGTAGATGAATTTGTTGCATTTTCTGCGTTGAACAGAATAATCTAAAGCCATTATTATTCTTTATTAATGAGAAAATTCATCTATTCAACTCATTTATATCACGACGAGACCTGAAGTTAAATATTTGGCCTTTGTACGATGGAAAAAAGAGGTGCATACTGCAAAACACCTGTGAAGTGTGAAGTGACGTGATTTATTTATTCATTTATTCAGCACTTGATGCCATGCTAAATTCTTTATGTGGCAGTGTTGCTGAAATATTGTGGAGACGGGTCTCCAGTGTCCTCTGCTGACCTCTGCTGACAGCTTGTTTTTACCTCCTCCCTGTCAACGCTCTCAGGGAAACAACATAATAAACCTGAGCGTCCAGAGTAAATATTATCAGTCTAAATATTGTTCTTATCGGTTTGTCCCGTTTCCATTCAACAGTCAACATTCGTCTTTGTATTTTTTTTTTTCACATGACCACTTCATGGTCTTAATTATGTTTATTATTATAATAACCATCACAGCAAAGCAAAGCTGCTCTAGCTATGATCTTTATCTCATCGCCGTCACTTTATGGAGGATTTAAACTTACTGTACATACATGACTTACTGGATGATGTGCACATGCTCCCACACTGTGTTTTACTCCGAATGGCCAACGTTGTGTTTACTCCTGTCTGTGATGCAGACAGACCATGTAGAGTCAGTAGCAGCAACCCAACGTCCCCACCCATCCGTCATCATGAAGGAAAAATCACTACTGTGTCAGCTACACAGAGAGGTCTAACATTTTAATGGAGAATGATGCAGCGATAATGTAAACAGTTACTTCAGGGGCAGGCATCAGCATCTGGACTATAAATGTAAACGTTCATTGCACATGGACATGACGAATGGTTCAGAGTTTGGTGGATTCATGTAGGACAATCGAGTGAGCATAAACAAACATGTAGAGTAGGTTTCTTTGTTTTCAATCATCCACTTCCTCTCAGTCCATTTCTTCCTCACTTCCTCTCCACTGCTCTAATCCGTGTGTATGTGCACAATTCATGCATGACAGATTTACGGCTGCCGCTCCCGGCGTCTGTACGAGTCCCAGCCCTTTCCCCACTTAATTTCCACCCTGGTCCCTTCTGGGAGTGCGTCTCAACGTCCCCCCTCCTCTCTCCTATTAATATCCCACTAGGGAGACCAAAGCTCATGGGGAGTTTGGGAGCGGAAACGCCTCCCAAGCACTTGTGCAAGACACAGCACTGGATGTGAGGGAGGGAAATAAAGAAGAGGGACAGAGAAGCCATTTTCTGTCCAAAAGTGTGAAAAGAGGATTAGTGAGTATGAGAACAAGAAGGAAACAGGATGGAAGCAGATGAACAGTAGGTGGAGAAGATGACTGTGTGTACTTCATGTGATTTTACTACATATTCCTAATATTTGTTTCCGTCTCCATCTCCTCCCACCCAGCGTTACTGACACATACAGTAGCAACAGAGTTTTCCCACAACCACTGGGCATGAATATGGTTCTGGGATAATGACTCTACCTCAAGAGTGAGGAAGAGAGATTCTGCCCAACACAGTCAGTCCTGAACGTAGGATTCTCATGAGTTACGCTTTTTCTGTACAATTAGACTTGGAAAAATGTGCAAAACATAAACATGCCCTTAAAATAAAGATGATTAGGGATGAACAGCAGAGAAGAAGCTCTTCTGACCCAAGGTTGATCCAGATCCAACTACGTCTGTCCGCTGGGAAACAAAGTCCTTTTTTCATTTCTCACATGGCCTGGCCACCCCTGATACCAACGCAGAACAGAGAGATGCTGAGAAAACCATGAGAGGACATTAGGCAGGGGACCAGTATGGGAAAGACTGTCCTGAGTCATCTAAAACACTTGGGCAATTTAGTTTTTACAGGTTTTAAATATTTCCCTGTAAACAAGTTTTAAAAACGTCTTTGTGGCACCAACACTGACGTCAACTGACAGCTACACAAACTGACATAGTCAGGGACAAACAAGTGCAGGGTAGAGGTTTAGGCGCTTGTTGGCTGAACTCCCCAGCTTCTATCGGTGTTTTTGTTCCTGACGGTGCATCTGAGCGGACAAAGCCTGACTAAGCCACAATAGTGTGCATCAGCCCAAGGCCACGAGTCCTCAGGGCTAAACACAGCAGGAGTCAAGGTTCATGAGAAAACCGGTGTTTTCTCTGTGTCCTCGCGTTCACACACACACACACATACATACAAAATTCATACCGAACTGGTGCCTTAACTACGAGAACATCATTAACATGTAAATGAGTTGCACAGTGACGCAGTAATAAACCTGCTGAGCCACTGCGTCTCAAAACTGCAGACGAAACTATGAGTGTGTGTGTGGAACAAAACGAACATGGATTCCTTTCGAGATCGAGTCCAGTTCTACTTTGCATGTGCTAATGAAGTGTTTTGCATTATTGTTACCATGTTTCATTCACTGCCTTTCAATAACAGCCTCTGAGTAAAGATACAGTACAATAAGGTTTAAAAAGCCTGATTTGTGGAATAATCCCCTTACATTACATTATAGAAACTAAACACTTGTTTAAAATCAGTCCAGCTACATGACAGATGAATGAACTATTTCTGATGCCGTTGTGCTATTTCTTAATCTAAGATCAGATCCACTCCATGGCTTGTGATTGAGTCACTGAGAAAGACAGAGGATTTGATTTATTGCAGCACGCGTCGAGGCGGCCATATGTTCAACTCCAAATATGTGTGGGAAACATAAATCAGCGGGTTAAAAGTCCAGCACAACCGTGCGAGGCTTGAGCTACGAGATGCAATTTACTGCCACATGTCTTCAGCCCAGTACAAGGTATTTAAACAGACTGTCGTGTTTTGTTGTCGTCTTTAGGCACGTTTGAGTTTTTTAGTTGTAACACGTAGCATCTCACTGTGATTAAATATGCCTTTCAAACGTTGCTGTGTTTATTATTATTACGTCAACTTTCACATCATAGCTTTCATTCCTGCCGCACTGAAGTCCGCGTCAGGAAAGGAATCCGTCCTTGGACCAGTTTACCTACTTGGGGCATTTCAGGAATCTTAATGCAGGCATGCACTCGTACAGTCCGCTTTCATCAAGTTGTCAGCGTACGTTGTCCATCTTCAGCCAAACATCAGTGTTTATTCGACTCATATGGAGCAACTAAACAAAGACGGGAAGGAAACGCACTGTGTAAACAGGTGACACAATGGGGGCCGGGAGCGAGGGCACAGAGTCAGATGGAAAACTGTCACCTGAGAGGGCAGACGTGAAATTCCACAGAACGGGGATTCAAAGTCATCTCAATGTTTATTTTCATGTTTTTTGTCACAAATTGAATTATTTTCTAAAATTCACTCAACACATTTTTAAGTGACCAGATCTTTTTGATGGGGTTACATAAAGTCCTCTTTTGCTACAGTAGTAAAATAAAATAAATGACATCTAATGAATGCAAAAGGTCCATTAAAATGATCAAGTGCATTGTAAAACTAAGCATAGCTACAGAAAGAGCAGTGGGTGAACCAAAAGAGCAGAGCAGAAAGATTTAATGAACATTTACAACGTCATGTGAACCTTTGTGTTTTTCTCGAAAAGCTTAACGTTTATTCTTTAGCCAACACAACAATTTTTCGTTGAACTCTAGTTCAAATCACACCATCGTCATCAGATAGAAACTTTTCCATTTTACATTAAGGTTTCACACATTAACATCGATGGGTTTTGGAAACTAACACGTCAGTTGTGTGTAGTGTACATGTGCATGTAGTCATCTCATAGGATGGAGACAGCTGGAGTGACGTGAATCATTGCGCCACACATTCACTTGCTTTTACTGTACAGCATGTGCACCAGAGCAAACAAAACTCTCTCTGTGCGCCAGCTATTAAAACCTCCACAGGATAAAATCTCCACACCCGCAGACTGTGTGAGTGATGGACTTTGCTTCTGTAGTTGCAGCAGTTCCACATGTCAGAAATGAAGTTGGAAAATAAATATAATAACATAATGGAATGTTATACATTTTAGAAAATGACTTTAAATGGTCATGTTTGAGTTGTTTACATTAAAAATAGCATGTAGTCGCTATTTAGGTTGTGCAAAGACATCTCTGTATCTCCCTGCAAGACTTAAAATAGTAAATATATTTAATGACAAAAAGTGATTTACAGCTTGATTTTCAGCCAAGAGTAAAGGAAACCTTCTATAACAGACTCCTCTGTCTCTCTCACTTTCTTTCCCTCTGGCTTTTCTGTTGCAAATTTGCAGTATCCACTCAGACACGCACAATAAATGACCAATCAGTGAGATTACTGCCCGGTGTCACGGCGGACCTCTCATCTGGGCTGCATTGTGCTGCAGCCTGCAGACGGGGTGAAACACGGAAGCAGCTCTTTAGAAGCGCACTGCAGTCTCCTTGGAGACGCTGTAGCTGCATCTGTGCAGCTCCCTTGAACGGGAGTCTGATGGGACGGCCGAGGTTCTCACAGACGTCTGTGGCATTTCAATGAGACAAAGTAAAGTAGTTCAACTTCACACACACGGACAGCGTGAAGCCTGCAGCAGGCACCATACGGAGAAACTCCATTCACAGTGTAAATGATCTCTGTTTTTATGACTTTTGTAATATTTGAAGGCTTTCACTAACTTTCAAAGAAACTGCTGAATGTTCCCTCAACAGCTATTTTGTCATACAAACAACAAATCCGCTCGCATCATCTGTCACATCACACGCTGCTGCGTCCTCACAGCGGCTGGGAACCAGGGGTGATGTCATATTAGCTTCTTTTGCATTGTTGTTGAATTTGGCTGAGGCCTGTGAGTAAAGTTGCCAGTGTTTGTACTGACAGACTGCAGGTTTATTAGCGACCGTATGGTCACATTTTGTGTTTCGACTCGGAACATTTTGAACAAATTTTCATCGATAAAATGTTGTGCAATAGGTTTGTTTTAGATTTAGTTTGTTTTTGTTTGCAAATTAGTAATTTAACAGCGACGTAAGAAATGTTGGGTCAAGTCAAATTTTAATAAAATGCAATATTGTAATAAATAATCATTTAATTTGTAAATGTCAATGCCTGCTGATGATTAGTGACTGTTGGTGGTGGTACTTCATTGACTAGTAGCTGTCAGCCCACTGACTGAAGGATCAGCTGCAGTTGGTTCACACACAAAAATCACAGGACAAAATTCTGACAGTTTTAAGTTTTCTAGCGCTGATATTGACATTGGCCTCACAAGTCAACTGTGCTCCAAGCATCAGGTGGTTGAGTCACAGTATGGAGGCAAAATGGGAATTTGCAATCTCAGTATTTTAAATTACAGACCACAGTATGACGCTGCTTTTTGAAATAGGCACCATGTACATATGTTTCTAAATATGTATAGTAACCTGGTGCATATTTGTATTATAAACGCTGCTAGTGGCATAGTTTAATGTTCAAATCAGGTGAAAGTAACCACACTGGAAATTTGAAGATGTAATAATGTTCTGCATATTTTTCTTTTTGACAAACCTTCCTTCATAAAGCAGCTCCAGTCTGGCTGCGATAAGCTAATACGACTGATCTGTGGACGTCTTGCTGAGCCGAGCTCGATGTGACTGATGGTTTAGTGGTTCGGGCCTGAGAACAGCTCCGCTGAACACTGAGCGAGTCTGTGGTGAGAAAGTGGGAGAAAAAACACAAACGCTTGTCTGCACTATTTCCTGTAATGACAATAATTAAAACAGAGAGAAGATAGCGGCTCTGTTCCCCAAATGGCACATTTAATGTCCATCCCCTGTGTGTGACTGAGGAGTTAATGCGAGAACTGAAGGAGTAGCACTGAGGCGTTAATGGCTTTGAGATGCAGCGTGAGGACTGTCTGACGGATGGATGGCAACAGAAACATCTCAAACACAAACTAGAGTCCCAGTAAATGCTTCAAACAGCAGCTCTGCCAATGATTTGCTTCACAAAAAACACTAATGAACAACACGCGCCACTTTATTATCCACTCTGTTTGTTCTGACTTTTCTAATTTGCTCTACAAAGCGTTTCCCTCTGTGGAGAGAACATGTAGTGTTCAGCTGAGCTCGTCTTGTTCTGAGAACATTGGGATATTTTCATTATTCAAATTTGTTTGGACTTGTAGATTGAACAGTGAAGTTAAATTAATAGCTTATAACTGGGCCCACTGAGTGGCTGCAAGTCTGACTCACATTTCACGTGGCGAGCACATAATGCAGTTATAAGCAAAGTGGAAACCGCACAGCTCATTAAATATCACTTGCCCCCCAGTGGAGATTCTGATTTCTTGGTTGTGTTTGTTTTTATTAATATGTCAGTACAATCATTAGCTGTTTTATTCCAGGTTTGAACGAGGCGGCTGTCAGACAGTCACTGTATGGTTTCTGACGCATCGAGGGCAGCATCCATCACTTTTGACTCTTTGCAGTGCATTTCGTAACAGTGGGGATAAAGAAACTGGGATATTTGTTGGATCTCTTGACGCAGGGACTTCTTTTCCCTTTATATGGTTGTTCCCTTGCACACCGTTCTTGCAGTATTTCACCTCGTATTCCTTCAGCGATCCCCACAAACAGCACCAACGTGTACGTTTGTATCATTATAAACAGGATGTAACCTACTTTCCTTTGCTACGGTTTCTGACCAAGTCTTTGCTGGGAGTGGTGGTCATTTCTGATGGCCTAGGAAGTGATGTACTGTATGAGAGCAAAGTTCACTCCAATATTTCTACACTCAAAATAAAAAAAAAAAGAAAGAAATGAGAAACAGCTGTCTCCCATCTTATCACCTCGACCTCTGTTGTTGCTCTTTTTCAGCTCTGGGATCATCTTAGATCTGCTCATGTCTTAATTACACAGACGATGTGTGATTACAGCATCTATGCCTTGTACTAAACCATCGCTGTGGGTGTGAAAACGACCAATATGAGGCCATTTAATGAGATCATTTGACAACAGGAGATCATTTGTTTTAAATTAGTTCTGTACATTTCTGTGACATTAGCCTATAGATAAGTATTAGACCATAGTGTTGGCAACTTTGTGCCTAAGTTGAATTCACCAACTCACTAATAAGAAAACTCACTCACTAAGTAAGTAAGAAAAATGGGCCGTCACACAGCAGCTTGTTATTTTTTTAGAAACTGCAAAGCCTTGTGGGCTGAATTTCCCCTAATCGCTTAGCAGCATTATAGTTGTTTCCTATAGGGAGTGTACATGGCATATTATAGATGCTATAAATCTCTGACAAGTTGAAAGCCTGAAAGCTAAGTTAAACGCAACCTCTCGTGGGCCTGGATGACCCCTGCTCTTCACAGTCCATGTAAAGCAGAAATCCTGCTTCCTTCTATCTTAGGCGCAGCCTCCAGCCCACTGAGCTACCGCTTCAAATGTTTCTCATCTTTCTCATATTGACTGGGTGCCTGTCACAGTCTGCTGAGTTAGTAAACTCAGCGCAGACAGTAAAATATAATGTACAGTATTTTTATTGATTTACTGTCTTACTGAAAAATCGGAACAGCAGCAGCCTTCAAATCTAAGGTAACTACCTTTAAACTGCATGTGACCAGAGTGATCGCCCATCACATTCAACCACCATTGTGTATATATACGGTAATGCACCTCTCGCATTACCGTATATATACACATATTATATTACATTTACGTCCAATTAGCAGAGATGGGAGTCGGGTACTGTTTCATGATAAACTCTCTTCTTTGCACATTTAGTTATTTATTCACTTGATTTGGGTAACAAATAATAATATAATAAAATAAATATAATAATGATAAAAATGATACAAAATAACAGTAAGAGTGTCTGTGTGTGTAATATCGGACACACTATAGTTATTCTAAATGGACCGTGTTCAAGACTGGACTCAATAAATAATGTGATTTAATTATAATTTCAGCATAAAAGTTTTTTGCCTGTGTTCCAGTGAAATTAGCGCATCAAATCAATCAAACTGCTTTTGGTTAAGAACTGTAGCAGCCAAGATGGCACAGACAAATTGCGTGAGGCATCTGTGGAAAAAAAAACAAAAAAAACTCTTTACATATTGCCAAAATTTGGAGGCACATTCTAGCTTGATATATTTGGAGACAAACTCCAAATATAAACCTCTCTTGAGAGTTAGCACATGAGACATTTGCACGTATCCAGTCATTATCCCCTTCATATTACAGCATGACAACAAAAACACAGCAACAGGCATCAGCATAAGCAAACATCTGTTTTTGACTGTGGGACTGTAGGAGTCGGGCCGTGTTGTGTATCTTCTTCTAAACAAGCTCAGACAAATTGAAATCGGATCACTTTATTAGCCAACCACATTTTACGCTTACCAAGGGATTGATTTCATCTGCAAGCCACACCGAACTATTCGAAGTATTTTAAGTAGCCCTTCACTACTGCCTGAGAAACGCATCAAAGGCCAGAGCTTTGGCCAAGGCTGACGTCGAGTGACTCAGCAGCGCTTGAATCAATCTCTAATCGTCCCTGCAGCGGTGGGTAATCCAGTCAACATCCCTGGATCTACAGACGTATGACCATGACATCATTACAGAGTTACACCGGATTTGCATGTCTGTGGTAGCAGGGGTGACGAAGTGAAATACTTCTTGCGAGACTCTCAGGAAGTTTCAGACTCTCAGGGTTTGAATTCATGCTGCAGCAGCTTTAAGCATAAACATGCAAGGTGCTATTTAAGACTGGGAAGATCAGGATGTAATACTTTACTTGCTCCAGCCCACTTTTATGGAGGGTCTGGGTAATAAACACTGAGAAACAAGCACCACTGAATACATCTAACTTTAAATACTGTAGCACAACAAACATAGATTTAGCAGACATCAAACATTACCCTCAGACTGAACCAATCTCACTAAGGACGTTCCCAACTCTCTCCTCCATTAGTTGAATGCCTGCACAATAATGTTGCATAAGAAGGTGGAGGAAATTCATCACAAATAGGAATCTGCATGTGATGGTCTTCCAAAACCAATCAGGTTTCCTTCCTAACTGCTGCTTCATGGATCTGCCGCTGAAGTCAGCGTCGCGTTCTCCACAGGCTGTTTACACAGGCCTGCGTGTGTCTGTAGTTTCGTGGCTCACATTAATCACTCCTTATGTACTTCCAGGGCTTTCTGTGACCTTACATTGTTGCACCGAAGGAGAGCAGAGGCAAAACAAAACAATCTCCTGCTGGACTTTGTCCTAATTTCACACAGTTAGTGCTGTGGCTTAAAGGGTAATTCCGGTTGGGAGTCAGCGGCGGCCACTTCTCTGTGTCCTAGTTCTGACCACTAGACCAAGGAAGATTCTGTTTAATTCACAGTGAAGACTATTAGATACTCGCTGTACTATTTAAACTGGTGAATGTCTGTTGCTAGGTTCTGAATTACACAAAGCCTATAATTGGCATTTCCACTAATGTCCTGTAGTTGCAACTTCCACATGTCCACATTCAGACATGGACGTTCATGTGCATTTCGTCTTTTGCTGCCCCTCGTTCTCTGTAATGTGAAGCTTTTATTGTTCCCCGAGTTCATCAGCCAGGTACCATGTGAGGAAATATATTTTTAGACAAGTCCAGTCAGTTTTCACATGGGAAGTTGGTCATAGCTGCCTCTTGTTGGGACTCAAGAGTAACACAGGGAGAGGAAACCACAAATGAGAGCAGAAGCTGTTTATACGGCCTTGAACATACTCGACTGTCTGTATACGTGCTCGGTTTACCCTCAGGGCCACTGGTGAGATGCCCCAGGCTGTAAACCACTGCTGCATGTAAACAAATGCCAAATAATGTAATGCTTGCGTTTCTGTGCGCACACAGCCCACAGTTCAGTCTTAGCCGGGGGCGACTGCAGCGTAATCCATTCATCTGGTGGTGAAGAATCGCTCCTGGGTCATTTTTTTTTTTGTTTAAAAAAAAAGAGCCTGTGGGTTAAAGGTTGAACAAGCGTGTGTAACAGATGAATTATTTGTTCAAACATCGCGCTGAGGAAGCGTTACAGAGAAGCAGAGAGCATCTGAGGTCACACGGTTATCCACAGGGGTGGAGGGTAATCTTACAAGTCTAAAGCAATTCTGCATGACAGATTTATCCTGGAGAGATCAGTCAAAGCCAGCCAGCTTGTTTCTGGCAGCTTGACTCCTTTGTGATGTGAAGGAGCATGAAGGGGAAGGTAAAGAACATGTTCTCCGCCGTTTAAATCAAAACTGGAACAGTCGTCACAGCTTCACCGCATATTTCAAAGATCACTTTCTGATTGTGAGCTCAGATGGTTAACAAATTTCCGTAGTCCAGAGCCGGATGCTATTCCAGTCCTGTGTGTTGCTCCTGAGGGGAAGCAAGCTGATATATCCCCTGAGGGTGTTGTTATTATCTGAGCAGCTACGATTCAAAGAGTGTCATAGAAGATATCTGTAAAATACTCTTCTTGAAGTTGAACATTATCGCTCATAAAGAGAGAGACTATGTTTATGGATGTGTTTAAAGCCCAGGGTGGTAAGATCAGAGCCTCCACTGAGAGATCAAGGTCAAAGACAGAGGATATGATTAGGATCAAATTGGCTAACTGTTATCAACCTTAAACACCAAGACAAGCAGAGAGGGAAAACCCCCAATAACAAGCCACAGTGCAGCCGCCGCCATGGGCCTGGTGAGCTCAGTCAGCCACAGACGCTGTGATCTGGAAACAATTACTGTCGGCACACACTGACACTCAAATTACAACTTTTACCACACTTTAGAACAGGGCTGCCTGGTAGATAGAAGGCAGTAATTAGGCCTGTACCCTCTGATTGAATGTGAGAAAGAAAATCTAAAACTGACATGTATGACTTTATATAAAATACTTAAAGGATTACGGTCAAAACCACTGTAGGTTTGCAAAGCAATGTGCATTTGAGATGATGTGTGAGGTGGTATTGGTGCAGTAATGACCAGACTAAACCTGCTTTTACTGATGTGTTTCAACATGTATGTGCAAATTGCAAATGTGCACAAAAAACAGCATCTGAAGGGTCAACTAGTGTGACTTGAATCAGCCAAACTGAATTAAACCACCATTAACAACTACACAACAGCTACGGTGTCTGTACTCATTCATTCTGAGGTCATCTGAAGTTTAGGGATTAGAGAGTGACCATCATTTAAGTTAAGTTGTTTTATGGCCCTGAGGAATTTGAAATGAAAACAGTCTTTACCTTTTATCACCAGTGGTCCAGCCAGATAACCACAAACGCACAAGACCAACATCTGGGTGCAACCGTTTTTTTTTTGTTCTATGTTGTTGTGAGGGTGGGATTCTCTGCTCACGCTTCTTCTTTTGAGTCTCTCAGAACTCTCAGATTAATGTTAAAATCATTTCTGCAACACTTTTAGCAATAGGTGGGGGTTGACAGCTTGCATCAAACAGAACCCAGAAACATGTAAAGTACAGCATCTTGCATTTGAGAACAGGTTTTTTCCTCTCTGACTTTCCTGTCTGCCTTCCTGTAAAATATATTGTCTCCATCTGGTAGATCAAGTCTCTCTAGTTCCTTTACTTAAATATGTTATAAACATTCCTAAAATAATTAATTATAATTATGAAATTGCTCCTTGCGTTTTAAGTTTTTGAAAAACCAATGTTCCTTGAAATTAAGTGCTTCCCATCCCTATCATCCAGAGCATTGACGCATTATCCAAGTTCAAACTGAACGACACCTTTTCATGCTAATTTAAAAAAGTATCGTTATAAGCATACATTGCAGGAAAGGCTGAAACACTAAAAGAGTTATGGTAAAACAAAATAAACTATGTTATATACATTTCTTTTTCCACAATAAACCCAAAGAGAGAACAGAGAAGCTGTCAAGAGTCTAAATGTCATAAATTAAGCTGAATCTGCAGTAAAAAGATGATTGCAACAAAATCATAAATGACATAGAATTATGTTTTATGTCAGAGGAAGGAGCTGATTAGATTAAATACTGGAAGGCATAAACAGGTTTATTATATCAAACTATGACTGGAATACACAAAAACAAGACACCACTATTTGTATAAATGATATTAAATGTAACAGTAAAAGCCATATGATGTTTAGCATAAAGACTCAGGGAACAGAGCAACAGGTGGCACAGTATGAATCTGTGGAGAGAAGCAGAATCTATGTACCCGCAACAAGTTCAGCAATTAGAACATTAAGTCCGGACAAAATCCAGGTGCCGCGTTACGGGAGGTTGTGTTCTGGACCCTGCAACATCTGTGGGGTTTCAATGTCCAGTAAGACACACTGGACACTCAACATGTAGCACACGCACTCAAACCTAAATAAATAGAGTACAGACAAACACATTTGTCATCGTGCAGGACTAATCTCTCCCCCCCTCACTACTAACTACAACCATGTGCTCCCAACGTGAACAAATGTGAGCTTTTCCTAAATACAGAATTTGTTCGCTCGCACGGTTTCATGACAAAATACCATGTTGAGATTTGTTCTTGGTGGGTCAGTGCTGATAATGTTCTAAACACGTTAAATTATTTGGGAAGTTGGAGTACAGAGTAATTTTATCACGGTCGGAGCTCAGAAGTGGCTTTGATGTCGGTGTTTGATTACTGGCAAGGAAAAGCTCCTGGAACTAGTTTGGAGTTTTGAAACCATTTTTGCACCTTTCACAACTTCAGCAGATGCCAGTAATTTATCTCTGTCTTTCTGCCACATACACAGAAATGCTCCAAGCCCCTGGTCCTCATCACGGCTCATGGATCTCAGGGACCACAGCAATTCTCAGGATGAAAATATCTCCCTCCTCACAGAGGTTTGGTCATGTTCAGTGTCCAGAGAGGCATCTGCGAGACCTTATTTTGGGATGCATGTACAAATTTCCACGCATAGTTTATTTTGCCTGAGCAAATCTTGTAGATGAACATAAATGATCAATGCTGCCGTTTAGGGGATGTGCACGTGGCTCTTTACATACTGTATCCAAACCCCTGTTACAGTTTGCTGTAACACCAAATACTCGCTACTGTACATGATCTTGGCTCACGATTACTCACAGGAGCGAATCCACATCATCGTGAGCCAGGTTTTGACTCCACTGTAATGATGCACTTGATACACTGTAAAGGATCCTGGAAGCTCAGATTTATCACAGCAGCAAAACAAATGACCCTATAAATACCCCATCTAGCTTTGGGGCTGTGAACGAAATCCAGCTCCTTTCAGCTGATGGTTACAGATCACAGCTCAGTCTCTTCACGGCTTTTTCAGACACAAAAGTTGCTTCCAAAAGGTGGCTCCATAGATCTAAGATATTTTTGATATACAGACTAATGGGACATTTCATGACACTAGACAAACTAGACACTGAACAAATGGGACATTTGGGGAATTGTTTAGCCTTTATTTTCATAATTGTGTTCATTTCTATGCAGACTCTCAGCCACATTTGTACAGATGAGTGAAAAGCAGTTCTGGAAAAACTGTACATATCAGGGCAAAAAGCTGACAACAACAACAAGCAATCGTCTGAGCTTCGGGCTGGAGATTCTTGTTTTAATTTTCGATTCCGCCTTGAGTGTTTTTATTCATTTTAATCACTCTAATAGTGTTATGTTAAGCTGCAACAGGCAGTTATTTTCATTTAAAATGCCATTAAAAACCACTGAGCACTCCATCAAACAGCAGGCAGACACAGATGGAGACTAGCCAGTAACCATAGTGGCAGGTTGAACAGCTAGATCATCGTTTCAGACTGATTTCTGCTGCACAGACGCACGGCAGAAGCATAAAAAAAGCTCTTTATGCTAGAATTCACACTCTGACAACTGAAAACACACAATTAGACAATAAGACCCACAGTATTTAGTATTTAGTTGTGGTCTCTTTACACAATATTATCAGTTCATTCTTCCTGGGATGTGATGGAAAACTGCTGCAGAGGTGATGACCTTTAACTCAAGCACATACCAGCTAAACCACAGCTGTGCTGCAGATATATTTTTTAAAAATACAGTAAAAGCAACAGGGGCTTAGAAACGGATTGTGTTTTGATGAGGAAAAGCCAGTTTTATTTACCGGCAGCTTTTCCTTTTCTGTGGGGGGCCTGATGTGACCTTCCTCTGCTGTAGAGGAGTGTATGGCCATGGTCATATCATCCAAAATCTCTTGCTGCTTCCTAATGTCAGATGTCCAAGCTAACAAAACAAGCATATTCCCACAGAAAATGTCTCATTTTTTTCTGTAGATATGTTTTCTTTAAAACAAAGACTTCCTGTAGATTTTAAAGCATCCTGTTTTTGCTTTTAATTACAATGTGTACATTTCTGCAAAGCCTCTGATGGGTTTTAGCGGCTAAAAATAAACCAATTCAAATGAGAAAATAAAAAACGAGAGTGGGTTGAGCACCGTGCACCTGGACCCGAAGGAGGACATGTCTCATCTCGTCAGTGAAGAAAATCTGTTTGAGCAGGCAGCTCCAGCAGGTCATTGCTCATCGGTCTTAACCTTTCTACCTGCTTCCTCAGGAGCAGTTCTTACACTGGTTCTTTGGGTTTGTTTGGCTACATAACTTCAAGTTACACACCTCAGTACAACACCTCAGGCAAAGGGATTTATTAACAAGTTTTCACAGGATATTCTGAGAAACAGAGAGACACTGACGCAAGCAGAGTCACCATCACTTCAGCTAAACTCAATAGGTTTTCATTAAGGCTTTGCAGCAGAGGTCATGTGATGATCTTGGCTCCGTGTTCTTTTGGATCAATGAAGAAAAATCGGTCTGTTAGCTTTGATTTGCAAACAGCAGCTGTTTTGTTGTGCACAGGAAGTCTATCCTAAGAAAACAAATGTGTTGGAGGAATGTAGGGGTAACCAGGGTCACGGCTATCAGGTAAAGGGACAGTTCAAAGAAATGTGCAAAAATATCTCCAGACTCACATTGTTTGTCTTTATGAGTCATTCATTTTTTTGTTTCCTGTCATTTATAACTACAGCTTATAGTTTCATCATCATATAATTGCAAGAAAAACATTTAAAATGAAATTCAGAAACCCAAAATAACCTGCAACAAGATTCATATAAAATGTGTCTGCATCAGGCACATAGACCAACAATAGACCTACAATTGTGACAAAAATGAAATGTTTATTTTATTAATGTAATTATCTGGTAGAAACCCAGTATTTTCAATGCTGCTCAGTAATTCATTCGTTCTGAACCACTGACAGGTTGGACGTGGACACACAGTGCTGCTAAATTCTACGTCAGACTGCTAATATGCTGATGTACCGCATACATCTTCAGCTGGCATCCTCCCATCAGCAGCGCAGCATCCGAACCTGAAGAACAGGGCAAACACTTGGCAGCAACCAAGGTTTTATTGCATCTTAGAGATACGACTGGCAGGAGAACACACCGGGACAACTGTTCTACCATTATTATGGCAGCAGTTAAAAGCGTGCGTCCTCTGGAAGCATCAACTCAAATGTTGTGCCAGTTCATTCTGACGTACAGTATTTTAAGGGTGAGACTAACCTCGACCCCATGATGACATTTGAAAAGTCAATACATAACAAAAACGTTTTGAGTAATACGAGGAGAACCTGGATCAATCAGTCCAGTGATCTGCGGTGAAAAAGACAAGCGGCTGACTGATGCTGCCTCAAGCCTTTTCAATCTACTTTATCACACACACATTTTCTTGAAATGCTGTATAATTCGAATGAACCCAGACTGACAGTAACAAATTTCCTGTAAAAGCTTGGTGGCAACGTTAAATTTAGTTTGAGGAGCATCATTGATTAACAATAGAGCTCTAATTAAAATGTCCTCATCATTTTCCAACTTACTCACAAAATCTGTTCCCTGTTTTCTTCTTTATTTCCCTCATGCGCTGGAGCCAGACATGAGCATTAGAACAAAATGTTTTTGTTGTAGTAAAGATCAAAATGTGCGATTGTCATAACTTTGACTCCAATCACATGTGCCAAAAGTTTGGTGTTGGAGGAAAATGAACAAAAACAGCGGGTACTCTATAATTTAGCTGATCGGTTGTTATCCTCGTGTCAATACGAGTTTGTCAGCTCTATTTATCATCACAATTACAGACTTAGATTTACATGGCACACACAGCATGTGCCAAAAAGACAATCACAAGTTATAAAAGCACACACACACACGCAAATTGCTGTGATTGTGGGCAAAACATCCCCCCAAGCAGAAATTGCTTTTTACTTTCAGGTAGAATTAACTGGTATTCAAGTAGATGACTAGCATTGAAATGGAATAATGATGTGCAGCTCTGCAGCTGATTGTAGAGCAGAATGACTGCGATATACGTTTCTAGAGGATAGAGACTGCGGCTACTAACGTGCTCTATTATGGCGTCAATAATCTCATCTTTGCAGCACCAACAACCTGTCAGTGGCGGTGAAATGAAATGCTTTTTGGCTGGAAACTCTTCTCTAATTTGCCACAGTGTGGTTCTCATGCCATTCATGCCCCGCTCATCCGAGACGCCGCATCATGTCCATTGTTATTTCTTGGTCATTGGAGAGGGAACGTGCAGAAGGCTGTTTTAAGATGTTTCAGATATGTCGTGGTAGTTCACAGACCTCATCATCGAGATCCCGAACGAGGAACTTTGAAAACATAACACACGTCACTCTTCTCTCGAAAGATTAGAGGCAATCGTCTAATGGCTGGCGCTGCCAGAACTGCTAAACTGTCCGCTCAGCAGCTCCCTGTAGGTATGGCCTGGGCTCCTGCCAGGCCCTTTCCAGCATCAGGCATCCGCAGCCAAGAATCCTCTCTGATGTACGCACCTTCCTACGAGCCTGACCACAGTGCAGTCCATCAGCCCCACGCATACCCCTGCTATGGCCCCGTTTTTGTCTTTGTCAGACAACCTCCCCTAACACACAGATTTTGCAGCCATGAGCATTTCTGATGGGGTCAGCCAGGAATCATAGTAAAGCTTTATCAAATTTAAGTGATGTGTCCCTACCTTCACTGCTCCCGATTCCCCTTTGGCACATCTAAACAGTGCTTTAAAAAGAGCTGGACTTGCGTTTTTTTCCCCGTGAGGAAGTAAATCACCTCTTGCCAGCTGTTCATTTTCAACAGGACAGGCACCTTATCAGCGTGCGGCAGTAAATGCCCCATTGCATGGTCTTCATAACTGCATGGGCAGTCATTGTGACTGTGTGGGCAGGTACGATGACTTCTCCGAGATGGCTAGCTGCTATATGAAGAGGAAAAAAGAGGGAGGGAGAGCGATGGGGGCAGAGAAAGTGAAAGCTGGAGAGAAGCAGAGTTGAAAGATAGTCTTTCAAGGTATCTTCAAATAGATAAACTCAATCATGCCTCCGGCTCTACAGAAGCAAGACAAAGGCTATTCAGCTGCTCTTTTGTGCAGCCCAGAACAATTTGGTCTCCTCTGGCACATTGGCAGCAGAGAAGCATTGACAAAATCTGTTTTCTTTGCTTTTCATTACTTTTCACTGACTGACGCCAGCTGCTGACTCGTCTAAAAACCAAGATATAACCACCGCAACCTTGTTGTCCTTAAATTATTATACAGCCATGATCCGAGATCCAAGAAGATAAGAGTCGTTTTCACATAATTCAGAGCATCAACAGTTATTGTGTCAACACCACGGCCGTGCTGAATTCAAAGTTCCTGGGTGTGACAGCAATAAACCACAACTGCAACAATCTAAAGTAAAGTTTCACTAATTCAAATTGAAACAAGAAAACTGACAAAGAGAACAATTTGTATCACTGTCCATCACAGACCTGTTGCTGTTTCAACTTCAGTGCTGCTGTGATGCAGCTGATGAAAACCAGAAACTAGATAAGACTGTGAAATGTAAGAAAATTGTCTGGTTGCCACTCACACACAAATTCCAATGTGACACGGTTTAAAGTTGCTGAGAGGGTAACGTGTAATGTTTAATAAATGATGGCTGGTCCCAGATGTGCAGGTATTTCCATTTGTAGAGCGGTAGAAGCAGATCTGCATTCTGAAAACATTTGCAAACCACTAAAAATCAGCAGACTGACTTATGAGGAAATGGCTTCTCTTCATGTCATAAGCACAGCATCATATGAAGACAATGTGATAGAGCAGTCATTTCAGAGATTTTGCCTTTATTTTTTTCCTCTAACTGTCACGTTGATTCCCATCAAAATCCCAAAGGACAGTTTAACTTTACTTCCCATTTTTCTGACAATCTTTGGAGACTTCGGCAGATATGTGGGTTTCTTGGCCAAAATATTATCCCAAATAGGGAACATTCGACAGCAAGCCCGGATACTTGTTGTCAGGGAAACGAAAATAATAACTCTGGCTATGTGTCTGGTGGCCTGGGTCTGGTTTCTGTGTTGTACTTTTTGGGAAACGTGCTACCAGGGGGCTGCGTCCGTCACGTCCACGAGCAGAGGTGTGAATCCTCTCCACCACTGAAAGAAACCAGATGGGATCTCGTTTGCTTTTCCAAGAGATGGCAAGATGTTGAAGGACAGAGGGGAAGGTTACGTTTCACTTAATGGAAACCGTTATGTGGTAGCAGGCTGGTAAGAACAGAACGATATTTTCTAATAAAATAATGAGTATTGCTCATTTGTAGTCATGTGAAGTTTTAGATTAAATACTTTGGCAGACCGTGTTGTATTTATACACCCAGACTTTTGTTTTCTTTGCTCTGCTTTGGTCCCTAATAAAGGTAAATATCTGGTTCAGCTGCTGCCTCCTCACTAGTTGCAGTGTGCAGCTGACTTATCAGACTGTCTTGCTTAAATCACCTGCCCTCTGTGGCCGGAAACAACAATCGTGAGCAGCGAGACTGAACCAGAATATTCACGCTGTGAGCACTGAAACCATAAAGAAGCTTTAAAGAAAAAGCTCCATAGAACCGAGGGGAAAGTTGAATAATTAGCCTGTTCAGTTCATGACTGCATGAAGTCCTTCTCACCTTACTTTTGCTAATTGAATCGAATCTGTATACACAGCATTAACCAGTGCAGCTTCAAATAGGAATTGCTTTAAAGAAAAATCCTTCAGTCAAAATAAAATGCATGTTATGTTACACACTTGTTCCGTTTAATACGTTTCTTGCCATTTCACTTGGGAACATTAAAAGGTCACTGATTTGCTGCTAGAGGCGTATTATTAACCTTGCGCAGAGATTTGTTCTCTGTCATAATTGCAGGTACATGCCTAGAGGCTATTTTTACAGGCATTACTCCAAACATGCTGAAATACAACTTCCTCTGAGTGATGGGTACAAAATGTGCAAGTGTCAAGCCTTTTGTGATACAGCATGAAGCAATGCATCCTGCTATTCTCAGGCTTGAATGTATGAGGAGTGACAAACATGGAGGAGATAATCTGGTTCTCCATCTTTTTATCTTGGCTTCTTGAGTCTATTTATGGTCCCCCCCCCCACCCCCCAATCATATTACTGATCCAAAAAACAGTTATACAACAAAAAGTATTTTCTGGGTCTCAGCTTATTACACAACGTTTTCCATTTATGGTGTGGGAGCGACTACACGACCAGGCAGCAGGAGCCCACTCTTCCAGGTGGGCTGCTATAGATTCGATGTGTGTGTGGGCTTCACTGCCAGCTGGCATCTATCTGCCTATTGATGTGATGAAAACATCAACGCCTCTATAACCGGAGTTTGCCTTAAACTGAGACACGTCACATTGTGTAAACTGCTCATTTGCCTCCAGGCAACAGATTTGTTGTTGGAGCCACTGTCGGCTGGGTTAAAAGGTGAGCGTATCCAACCCTCCTGTGAGTTTGTCCCACCGATGGAAAATAAACAGGCACGTTTAATCAAACAACGCTCCAGAGAAGTGGTGACGCCTCCTGTTTGGGTATTTGCCTCCTGTACTTAACACCTTTACTTCACTACACAGTGTACTTTTACTTCCATACATTAGTCTGACAGATGCAGTCCCTCGAATTTAAGAGCAGCTTAAGATGAGCTCAGTAACACATTCTTGAATTATTCTAATGCTCCTGTGTTTTTGGCTCATGGGGCCTTACAAAAAGCACATGTTTAGCTGGGGCCCCTTATCACATTTCAGATGCCTCTGAGTTGTTAGCATTTCCACCAACGGATGACTTCGCCTCCACACTTCTCATATGGTTTCATTTAAAATACTGTAACTGCAACATTTCACATAAAGCAGCCTTGTGATACAGTTACAGGATTTAAATGCTGCTGACTGATGAGCCGGCACGTTACTACCACAAGACATTATTATGCGGCGTCCTGCTGGACTCTTAAAAGCAGGGTTTTTACTTGCGACAGGCTTCCACCTCAGTTAAGGAACGATACTGATTTCGCTTAGTTTCCAAGCCTGTTGGAAAGCACTGTCAAAACACTTCTTCACTCATTATCACAGCTGACTCTAAATCTGTCCTGTGTGTTCGGTGGGATGATTAAAGGATTTGTTTCTCTTGTTCGACCGAATAACGCTGAACATATGGAGTCAGGCTCGACGTCGCCATGAATACACTAGTTTGAGACAAGGCCTTGAATAGGAGAAAAGGTCAAAGGGAGACTCTCGCCTCTTAATGCTTCACAGCAGGAAAAACATTTCACTCATATGACTGAACCCAAACCGTTTAACACAGAGGATCCGGACCTTAGGCAGAAATCAAATGAGCCATTTATGTCAGACTGAAACCTAACCAACTTAGTTTGACAGGTAATCAATGAAATATAACCTCCATTACAGCCTATATCTACAGTCAAGAGCAAAAATCCTTTCCTAATAATTTTATATGGAGTAAAGCGATAAAAGATTCCAGAACACAACTGCTTCAAAAACCAGGCTATAATTTGTATCATGTATAGAATTTGCACTGCGAAAACAAACATGGTTCATTCAAGGCCAACAAGGATGATGATGCCTCTGTTCTAGCTGATTTTCCACCAAAGACAAAGGTTCTCACACACAGGTATGGCAGCCTGCTGAGCAGCCAAAGCTTCTGTTCGAAAGTTCAGTGGATTCAATCAGTGAAATGCGTTTTATTCCAGCAATAAAGTCTAGGAGATATGAATGGATATAATTCTAGGCAATTCATCTTTTAAGAAAGATGTTCGTAATGGCCCAGTGCTCTGGTGCCTGTTGAAGGATTGAGCGATAGCGTGCCTGATGCTCGCTGAAGGAATGCTGCCCCACACCGCACGAATGTAAGCATCTCTTGATTTACAGCCCATCCGAGTCCCGAGTTCCTGAACAAATCCTGCATTTATTCATTCTGCTTGGTTGAATCATTCATGTCGCTCAGACGTTTGAAGTCGACCTTCAAAAGGTCTTTGGTAACTCAGAGACAGTGATGAGACTAACAATGCTCCAGTCCATCTGCTTGATAGAAAACTGAAGGGCTCAGGTTTTGGTAGGAGCTCACTCTGCATAATTAGAATGAACTAACGCAACATGAATTCATCGCATCCATGTACATGAGGATCATTTTGACAATGTCAGTGGAAAAGTAGCCCCACGGTAAAAAGAAACTGGTGCTTCTAATGACAGCGAATGGCTGAGAGAACGTAAGGGAGGGGTACGAATCTCAAAGTGAAGGTTTTCATCACCTAAAAAACAACAACTAGAATGTTCATGACCACAAAATCCATTCAAACACTAACATCATCCTTTGTCTAACAGCCGGGTTTAAACAATAAAGTTTTAAATAGGAAACATAATATCTTGGTGCAATCTATATGTTTAAATCAAATAATAATGAATCCGAAAACGGGCAATATGATATGAATGTGAATTCATCTTCAAGGCGCTAAGGCTCATTTATAAAAAGATGGTTGTTATTATTTACTCGCATCCGTTTTATTAGTCAAAACGTAATTAAGAGAAAGAGACTGTGCTTGTTTGAATTCGATCCATTAAATCAGTCGCTCCCCACTTGCTTATATCCAAAATGAGGTTACCTGCGATTATATGAACAATATCACCTTTACAACCCAGCTTTTGCCACAAAGGTCTTTAACGACCGTCTCATTAAGCTCCCTCCCACAGTGACACACAGCGAAGTCAGACTCCTCCCGAAAACAATCTGCACCGTTTTTACTCCGTCCCTCAAAGTTGCGTAAAATTACGCGAAAATGTTTTATGCGGGTTCTGTGGAGACACAGATGTTCGCGTAATGGTGCGTCATGTGGGCTTCGTGAGCTCTTGTTCAGGTTTGTCTGGTCACTTCATGGCAAAGCTGCGTGCGGTGGAGAGGAGGCAGGGGATGACAGCTGCCCCGCTCACTTCTCCGCTGAGCCCTCAGGAGAGTGGAGGCAGAAGCACCGGATGGGGACTGGACGGCCACACAGCGAGCGGCTTGTCTGCAGCAAATCCACGCGGCGAGCGCAGTTAGAACATGCTCATGACCACTTGGGCTGACGTGGGTCTGGTACAGCTCTATTGTGAGTTACAGTCGCAAGTGCTATGGAGGACCTCCTGAGTCAAAATGAGTCTGATCACTGACGATCTGACCAACTTGTGGAAAAATGGTTCCGCGGAACTCGACGGGACTCCGAGCCCAGTCTCCCGGGTCAACTTCACCAACAGCTCCAGGGGAAACCACACGGGGTCCGGCGAGGTGGCCCTCACCAGAGCTATTCCGCTCGGGTTGGTGCTGGGGGCTTTCATCGTGTTTGCCATCGCCGGCAACATCCTCGTCATCCTCTCGGTTGTGTGCAACAGGCACCTGCGGACCCCGACCAACTATTTCATCATTAACTTGGCCATCGCCGACCTGCTGCTGGGCACCACTGTGCTGCCGGTGTCCGCCACCCTGGAGATCCTGAACTACTGGGTGTTCGGCAGGATCTTCTGTGACATTTGGGCGGCGGTGGACGTGCTGTGCTGCACTGCATCCATCATGAGCCTGTGCGTAATATCCATCGACCGCTACATTGGAGTGAGCCACCCGCTGCAGTACCCGGGTATCGTGACCGAGAAGAGGGCTCTGCTGGCCATGCTCGGGGTGTGGGTGCTCTCTGTGGTCATCTCCATCGGGCCGCTGCTCGGCTGGAAGCAGCCGCCGTCGCCGGACGACACGGTGTGTCCCATCACAGAGGAGCCATTTTACGCGCTCTTCTCCTCTCTCGGCTCCTTCTACATCCCGCTCGTCGTCATTCTAGCCATGTACTGCCGCGTGTACATCGTCGCAAAGCGGACCACCAAGAACCTGGAAGCAGGCGTGATGCGGGAAAGGATGGACTCCAGCGAGCTGACCCTCAGGATCCACAAGGGATCCCAGGTGCACGACGAGCCCGGCGGTTCTGGCACCGGCAAGGGCCGCGCGCACCAAGCGAGAAGTTCCCTGACGGTGAAACTCCTGAAGTTTTCCCGGGAGAAGAAAGCAGCTAAAACTCTGGGAGTTGTGGTCGGCATGTTTACACTGTGTTGGCTGCCCTTCTTCCTGGCCTTACCCATAGGTAGGTTCAAGAAGTCAGCTCAAAGTGTGTGACAATAAGGAAAATGATAAGAAACTATTTGACAGATCACAACCCTCCCCGATTTCAAAAACTCCATGTTTAATTAGTTAATGAGAGTTGAGATACATCTCTGGAGGAAGGGGAAGAGGCAGTTAAAGGCTGCTGCAGGCCTTTGAATTATACCTTGTTGGCAGTGGGGAAGTCTCTCGGGCAGCACTGGCTGCTTTGAAATGTCACCAAAGCCCTTAGTGGGTTTTGATATACTGCAGGAATAAAAATGTATATATGCCATTACCCTTTTACATTACTGAAGCTTTCAGTCTAAGCGTGGTGCTGCAAGGCTTGAGCCACTTTATGCATTTGATTCACCGCTTACAGGAAGTTACTGTATGTGACAAAACATTTTTCATTAGGACAAACTGATTTTCCAGTTGTGCACCATTTACTTTATCAACCAAAGCAGCAGTGACTCTTTAATCTCTAAATTCAGGCATAAAAACATATTTTTAGCAGTTTGTGGAAGAAATTATTTACAAGTGTGTCCAAACACTATTAGTATTATCCCGGGGTGACAGTTCGTTTTAATGCAACAAACAGAGTCCTTGTCTGAGCCACGTGAAGAGAAGACGGCCTTCCTCTGCTGTAGCCTGCGGTTAATTCAGAGGCCTGTGATGCTGGGACTCGCCGATGCCATTGAGGCTAGAGAGTGTTCAGCTGTGTCAGTCGGGCACTGACACAGATGTTTACAAAATTGCAGGGGGAAATCAAACAATATAAATTGTGTGTTGAGATTCTCATGCTGTGGGGCTGGGCTGTGCTGAAGAGGTCGTTTTGTGTATGGTGAATTCCAGCGAGACTCCAGTATTCAACAAATATAATTTTATGCAAGGACCACATCACTAAGGACCCTTATGGATCTGAAAGGCTTCAGAGAGCAGAGTTTATGCAACACTAATCAACAAACTGCCAAGAAAGTCCCTGAGGAAACATTTCTGACTAAAAGCACTCAACCTTTGTCATGATTTTAACTGCATTAGACGAAGGAAAACAATACAAACAAGGCCAAATGTGTTCTGGGGGGAATTCCACATAATGCATCCTCTATATATAGGTTACTCCCCCCCACCCCACACACACACACAGTTTCTCCAGCATCAGAGCCTCCCCCTCGGTTTAAGGTGCGCTGGCTCCCTGATGAGATTTGTACCCGACCTTTAATACTCCACGTCTGATAGGGCAGCACTCTCCTCCTGTTGCTCTCCGAGTATTCATTAGCCTCCACCCACTGAGTGGGATTTCCTGTCTCACACTTGTTATTACCCTGGTCCTTCCTCTGCATTCAGTCACTGATATGTAACATATGCTAGGTTCCTGGTTGGCGGTGTGCTGGCTGGCGCTTGCGTTTTGTTTGTGTGCAGATGCCTGATAAAATATACATTTGTGTTTATGCGCACGTCTTGTGTAAAGTCATCAATCAAAGTCATCTGATCGTAGTAAATCTTAGGCAAATACGACCACAGTCAAACAACGTGAAACATTTTTAAGAGTCTATTTGACTTTGCTCCAGAGCAGCAAACTGATGAAACACTTTTACAGACCTGATGCGATGATCAGTTACTTAGGGCCAGTTGTTCTCTTTGAGGTTGTTTTTGTCTAATATTAAGACTCGATTTGAATATTTTTAAGCTTTTATACAAAAAAAAAACATGAAACAGGGGAAGCTACGTTTTGAACATGGCTATGTTATTTCAGTCAGGATGAGGATTGTCGCTGTTGTGTGTTTTGGTTTGATGTCATCCCCTAAACAGCCCAGTAGCAAACCTTGAGGGGTGAACATAGTGAGTGTGTAATGTTCACTCCTCTCCTAGAAACCATATTATAAAGAAGGGGGATTCATGGCTGTGTGTAACCACGCTGTCCCCTGGCGCCTGAAAAGACTGCTGCTAACCAGCTTGGAGCAAGGTGAGATGTAGAGACGTCAGCATTATTACAAACTGCCAACTTCACGCTTCTGTCAGCAAGGTAACATATCTACACGCGATCATATGACATGCGTGTTTCCTCAGAACATGAGGCTAGAGATGGAATAAATCATTCAGTTATTGTTGAATTACAGCTGAGAGGAAAGGTTGACAAATGTACAGAAACTGTAATAAAAGTGTAAATGTTCATACTAATGCAAGTTTTGTTCTAGTTGTATCTTTCTACTCTGCTAAATATTGTTCTTGATCTAATTCACTTGATTTCAAAAGCAATAATCTCATGAGCACTTTTAGATGAAATTGTTGCACTGAAGTATGCATCAGTCAAAACATGAAAATATGTTAGTGGTCATAACAACAACTAATTAGAAAAACATTTTATTACAGCCTTGAAGCCAATTATTGTTTCAAACTAAATATATTTATAGATAACCTTTTTGGCTCATCACTCAAAGGAAAACTAACAAACAAATGTAGCCTATACATATTACAAAACACTGTCGCAACATGGAAAAATGTTTTCAATTAAAGCTTTGTTAGGATAAGTTTAATGTAAACATAACAGGAGATTTAGGGGAGCTCACTTTTTCCCCTTTCTAACTTTCTAACAGCCAAAGAGAAATCGTTTAGCTCTCACGGGGACATGTGTGAGTTCAACGCACACACTTTCCCACAGCTCTCTAACACCCAGACACTACTGTCCTGTGAAGGGTTCGCGTTTAGCAACCGGTAGCGAGTCCAAATGTGAGACGAACTAACACTTGGAGGTGTTAGCAATCGTTTCCGTGTTTTCTGGAAGAGATACGCGTCTGTGTGCATCTCAGCCACTTGTTACATTACGCTGGCCAAGCATGTGCCCTGGGGGTAATTGAAATGATTTTTGAAGAGGAGAAATAATGAGAGTGCTAAATGTCAACGCGCTGGAGGAGAACAGAAGTGGCAGAGCTGAACTGGTAGGGCCACAGGGCAGCGGGGGTGAATCCGAGGGCCCCTGGGATGTCAGCTCAATTTACCAAAAATAGCATCATGCTATGGTTTCATTGAAAGCAATCTGCAAGCGCAATAATACTTCTGTCTTTTTGGATTAAGACATATTAATCGTATTTATAGGTGTGTTATGAAACAGGATGTGTGAGGTTGTGGAGAGCAGATTGTGCGTTCACGTGTGTGGGAGGGTATTTTGGTGCGCGGTGCCGCACATGGCACAGAATAGGTAACGCTTCTCCCAATTAGAGAGAATAACAGGATGCCTGGTTTTGTTAAGATGTTCCTGTGTTCCATAGTGAAATATTTGTGCGCGTCTTCAGGAAGGAGGTGCAACATTTCACTAAGCAGAAGGGGAGAGACCACCATCAACAACCTTAACCTAGTTATCTATATACCATTGTCTTACAGACGCGGCCCTTGTGTCCGCTGCCTACTGCGCCTTTTAACATAAACATTCTTGAAGGGACAAAAATGGACCCTGTTCACACAGAACTTAAAATCACAAACATACAACCATATCTGGCCTCAGGAAACGCTGATTTGTTTCTGTGTTTCCTACACTTTTATTTTGTGCTTGTGCGGAAAGGAGGCGCAGGCACATGTTGGCAACATCCCACCTTTTCCTTTCTTCGTGGGTCTCTAGACAGGGGCCTCACCACATAGCTGGGCTTCAGCTTGCAGTTCTACATCTGAGATGTCTATGAAGCAAGTGTAACTTCACACGAGATACTGTGTGATTACATTCACATTATTTCAGGTGTGACAGTCAACAAGAAAAACCAAACGGAGGAAAACATGGGCAACAGTTTAAGCACATTTTGCAAATAAAAATTCAAACAATCTTCACAAAATATTACATTGAAATCAAAATAATTACTTGAAGGAAAATGACTAATATATAGATATCAATATCACGAGACACAGACAGACAAATAGTGATGGGTCACGATAAAAAGAGAGAGAAATGCAAGTTGGACCAAGTTCTATTTCCACCCGACTCTGTATCCCAGTCACAGACATCATTCACGCAGTTATGTAATCACATTTAAGTGGCTGTCCAGATGCGAAAATAGCATGTGAAAATACCAGCCACTGAGCAGAGAGCCATTCATCTACAATACAAGAGGCCAAGACACATTCAGACAGCGTTCTCTAGTTTCCTCTCACAGTCTGGCCACCGGAGCGAGCACACTCACACATGGCTGGTGCTGCTGTGATTGATCAGCTCCGGACCGAAGCTCGGTGCGTGTGTGCGCTTTCTCTGGGTCACAGATGGGTTCGCGTTTCATGACGGTCGGGTATTTGCATGTCACTTAACAGAGCAGCATTGATGTAGACTGAGCAGGCAAGGCTGCAGGCTCATCAGGTGGAGTAAGGCCCAACACACGCGACACTCAACGCACCCAACACAAGCCTCCATCAGCGGAGCCCATAACCTGTCACACAAGCCGCCCAGCAACAGGCGTGTTAGCAGCCTGGCAGGCTGTCCAGCAAGCCACCAAACATGAAAACTGACCAACTACACCGGCTTCGCGTTAGGGACTAGCATCGCTCCATCTCTATCTGATAAATCAAGTCATGTCAGGTTGTTGTCAGCAAGCACTAGTCCAAACCCCGCGTTAGATAGCATCCTGTGCTCACCTGTCTCTGACGACGGCTTCACCGCTAATCCACAGACAGTCACTGGAGCTGGCAACGGCAGCCATGTTTGACTTCCTGCTTCAGGCTTTAACCTTTGACACTTAACTCAGTGACAGAAAACCAAACCCTAACGCAGCCTCCACCTGGCCATAGCTTTCTAATCATCCTGTTTCCAACTATTTATTGGCATCATATTTTTTTTTTGTTATTGTTAATTGCAGCCAACATTGCGTTTCACCCCTAGGATGCCTAATGTACCTTGTTCTGCTTGAAATGATCATTAAATCTGCTGATCTGATATTCGTGGCTCTTTGTTTGCTCGTCATATTCCAGCAGATGGAATTTCACACATCAAAGCCCCAGATTACAGTTCATCTTCCTTCGCTCCAGGAATTTGATATTATTTTAGGGTTTGGTATAAAGAAACACATTTAGTCAGATCTGCCTACACAAACACACACAGTCTCTTCTTGTTTTACATTAACCTCACGCTTGATGTGCTGATTAACTCTCCGCGTTCATCTCCAGGTTTCCTTTCACCTCATTAGCCTCTGAGATATTGAAGCTTGGCCACAAACACACGGGTGGATTCTCTCTATTCAACACGGGTCTCTGTCATTAGCATACATGACAAACATGCTTCAGAATCTGCTAGTACTTGTGATCTATTAACATTTCCACCTGCTAACACACACACACACCTACACACACCAGCAGCACTACTTGCATCTACAGGTGCAAATGACTGGTGCTTGTAGTGGAGCCGCTCAGAACAGGCTGCGGGTTCTTTTTATGTGACATGTAAACCATTTTGTCAGCCCAACATCTCGCTCTGTGTATTTATCTGAACAGCAGTTCGGGGTCGAACCACTCTCACTATGTTCTTATAAAAGTGGTTGATATAAACAGTGACAAAATAGCTACACTTTTTTTAGATGAGGCACTTTGTCTGTTTACGAAGGTCCTTCTTTCAGGGTAAACGCTACGTGGAACTCACTGTCCCCTGTGATGCTTCGTTGCTTTACGTCCTGCCTTCGAGCGATGCGACAACCAATGCTTCCCCCTGCTGAGTAGAGCATGAACTGCAGTCACAACGAAATCCAAAGGCAAGACAGGAGGCACTGACCTGCTTCTGCCCCAGTTACAGCGACAGGCAGAATGATTCACTTACGGAAAATACAGACTGGAATCATGTTGTGTTTGTTTTCTACTTCTTATTTGCGGCACTTGACAACTAACAGATCAATGCAGGACATTAGGACATTTCTGATGTGACAAGAGGTTTCATTTCAAATTTTAATACATCAAAATAATATGTCCTTCTGTGTCTCTGTCGTGTTCCCCAGGGTCTTTTAATGTGAAACTGCGCCCACCTGACCTCCTCTTCAAAGTGATTTTCTGGCTGGGTTACTTCAACAGCTGCCTAAACCCCATCATCTACCCCTGCTACAACCGTGAGTTCAAGCTGGCCTTCATCCGCATCCTTAGATGCCAGTGTCACCAGAGGAAGCGTCCTGGCTGGAGGGCATATAATTATCGCTCCTCCAACTTCAGCTCCTCTGGAAACTCACGCAAGGGCTCTGCAGATCACAACTCAATTTGCTTGAACGGCAGCCAACGTACTCTGCCATCCTCAGCCAGTCCGAGTCCCAGCTACCTGAGCAAAGGTCTGCCGCCTTGCCCCGAGGGGGAAACAATATACTTCTGGGGGGCCACCACCCCGACTCCGTCCACGCCCAACCTGCTGCCTGGCAGCACCACAGACTTCCAGCAGGGAGCTGTGAAAGGGGAGGTAGGGGGACAGAAAACAGCTGAAGAGACTGCTGCTGGTGTTTTCTCTTTCTCCTTTGGTAAGAACAGAGACAGGGGAGGGGTCAACAAAGACGACTCTGGGCCTGAGGGCAAGGTGTGACTGAAATTAAACATTTAGTCGTTACAAGTCATCTGCAGAATGGGGTTGTTGGATTTCACGGGTTTGCTGCATTCACTGTACATGGTCCCATGATCACTCGTCAGTCAGTGGATTGTCGTTAGTTGTCAGTGTCTGGATTACGACTTTGCTGCTGTATTACAGGTATTTGTCCTATGTTGCTGTGTATGTGGTTGACAGGATGATTTATTTCAACGGATGGTGAACAGTTGAAGACTTCTCTGGGACAAGAAACTCACCAATGCATGCATTTTAATTCAACTGAAACACAATGTAAGGAAAAGAACTGTACCCATCACAGTCATTCGGTAAAAGGCCCCATGCCCTGTAAAAAGACTGCAAACATGTAAAATGTGTAACGAGACAAAAGATCACCTTTCTGTTTCAGTCACTCGATGTCTTCATGGTATGTTGTGGAAATAAAGTATAACCTGGTTTATCTGCTGTGCGCACAATCATCATATATCGTGTAGTTTGTGTTTGATGTTCAAAAATATCTGAAAATCAATATTGACACGTGATTGATACATGAATAAACTTAGATCATTGCTCAAAAGTAGCCTGGCTACTACTTTGACTGTCTAAAAGAAAGAACACGCTACTGTAGTTTATTTGTCCTGAGAGAGGAGAAGAGTATCAGGTATCAGGTACGATTTCCAGGAACATTTTCAGAGTAAAGATTTTCAGATTGCTGCTGAATCCAAAGATGTCAGTCGATATATGGCGCATACGTACTTCTACACTTACCTCATCACACACTCACTTCTGGCAAATGCCAGTTAATGATTGACTCTTAAAGGCTTTGTTGTGAGAATAAATCAATATTGAACATACGCACACACACAGATGAACAGACAAATACAAAAGAGTCTGGTACACACGGGGCGGCTTCATATGCTGAGGGAGCTGATTTAGATTAGCCAGTGGGACATGACAGCACTCAGGGAAAAGGCATCCACTTGATGGAGAGTATGGACTAACTCTGAGTGGCTGATGGTTTGGGTTTTGCCGCGTCATGATTTCTACCACAGAGACGAACACCTCAGATAATCACAGTCTGCCTACTGACAGCAGGGACAGCAGCGCCGTTAGAGTTTTCATCGTGTGCCTGCTCGTTCCCATCCCCGTCTTTGCCATCATGGGGAATCTTTTCATCATGGCTGCAGTGGCTCGCATCCAAAGCCTCTGGACGCCCACCAATGCTTTTGTGGTTTCCCTGGCCATGGCCGACTTCCTGGTTGCAGTCCTGGTGATGCCTTTTAGCCTGGTGCGATCCATCGACCACTGGTACTTTGGGGACCGCTTCTGCCGGGTTCACTTCGTACTAGATGTGACCTTTTGCACTTCGTCCATTTTTAATCTCAGCTGCATTGCCCTGGAACGATACATAGCCGTGTGTGACCCGCTGCACTACCCTGCCCGAATGTCTCCCAGACGTGTGGCCACGCTGCTGCTGCTCTGCTGGAGTCTGCCTCTGCTCATCTCTGTCCTTTGCGTCTCCCTCGGTGCCTTCAGTCCGTCACCGGCGGAGTCCTGTCCGGCCACGTTTAACGTCCCCTTTGCTTTCGCCAGCTCGTTCACGTCCTTCTTCATTCCCATGGTTTTCATGCTGTTCGCCTACGGGAGAATCTTCATAGTAGCCCAGAAACAAGCAAAGTGGATTCACGCTATTGAGCACCACACTGAGCAGCTTCGGATGAACCGGAGCCGCCCGAGGACGACCTCCCCCAGACCTGTCCAGGCCTACGTGGAAAGATTTACCCTAAAGAGGGAAAGCAAGGCTGCTAAGACACTGGGTCTGGTTATGGGGGTCTTCCTGTTCTGTTGGCTTCCCTTCTTCTGTTTGAACATGATCCATCCTCTGAAGGGCTACACCGTCAGCCCTCTGATCCTAGAGGCCTCCACGTGGCTCGGATATGCCAACTCTTCCCTGAACCCTTTCCTCTACGTCTTATTCAATAAGAACTATCGTCGCTTGTTTGCAGCCTGGTTAGACTGTGGAATTCTGGGCAGACGTCTTTCCTTAACATTTGGTAGAACTACACACTCTGTTGTTATGTTGGAGACCATTTCCAGATGACCAGCGTGTGTTAGGCTTATGAGGAAGATGAAGCATTTCACTGACAATGATATTTAAAGACAATCAGTCATTAAAAGGCAGCTTGCTCTGGCTTCAAGCTCTTAATTGTGTAGATTTTTTTCTAGCTGGTATTACAATTATTAAAGCAAAATTAAATAGAATTGAATGTTGATTCTTTTTACTGTATTACTTAACATGGTTTGCAGTCTCGTGTGTCTCTGGCAAATCAGAAGGTCCACTTATTATAAACACAGGAAATAAATTACCTGGATTTGTCCAAAATGAAGTCCTTGTGTTGCTGGATTGAAAACTGTGAGTGACTTTACGACTGGTGACGCTCAGGAAACAAATTTGGGTGCGGCTGCACCTTTACACTGTGACTTCATGGTAAGTCAACACAATGTAATGTGATGTAAATGGGACAGAGGAGGAAAAGTTTGCTGTCGCTGCTTCGTCGATCGTCAGCGTGATACAAAACTACATACAGCAGGTAAATGAAAGTAAACTGAGTAGAAAACGTGGCTGCATTGGTCTTCACACAGAACCTTTATTTGCTCGACACGCTTCAACAAGTGTGTAACTGTAATTAATAAAGCATTTACATCTGTCAGATCTACAAGCAGAAATGCAAATCCAGTAGTAAATGCAACGTATGGATATCGTCACCATTAAACCAGGTGTTTGCCTGTATTCAAGGTTCAGATATGTGATGCGTTCTTCAGGCATCACTTTGAAAGACCAACCAATCCTGTCTTTTTCTTACGTTTCTGAAGGATAAAGGATCTGAAATTGAATAAAAGTCCTAGGTAGGAGAGCATACACCTCAATAAGAGTGAATTATCCTCACAGGCCTCTTTTCAATTTGTTTCACTTATTCTAGTTGAAAAGCTTCTCTGAAAAGAGCTGAGCTTTATATGTTTGTTGAAAGGGCTCCATCTTTTCATCATTACATCAGCCCCTTTCGAACATCTCCTTCAGTTCTCCTGTGTTCATTTCACATCAGGTGGTGAGGAAGCCACAGCAGTGCACGAGTCAAAGACAAACTATCTACATGTCCTGTTTAAAAGGATGTCAGCAACATGTAAACGTTCCTTAAGACGTGTTTTACTACACCGTACACGCTCAAACCTGCAAATCAAACAATGACAAAACACACGAGTACTGGAAAACTGGAAATGCTTGGAATATTTGACAAGGGCACCTCACTGTGTCTCTACTCCTGTCTTGCATAAGCACTGCAGCCGTTTGTTACACGTGAAATGACGCACAGTGAGTTGTGGGGAAGGAGGAAGCAGGTCAGGCAGTATTTCAGGAAGCACAGATCTGTGACAGATCACATTTGTCTCAAGTTCCTCTGCTCCGTCTTCTCCTTCATCATGAGTTCTTTCTGTGGGAAATATGAGGTGGAGAGTCAAGAAAACTACGAGGAGTTTCTGGAAGCGATTGGTATTAATTTATTAATACAGATATTAGGATGCATGTGGTTACATGTGAAATGTGAAGGGTTATTTTCTCAACGTTTTTTGATGCTACTCCTCCTTCTCTGTCAAAGGCCTCAGCAAGCTCAAGATTGACCACAAAGTGATAACGGAGGTGGTTCAGGATGGCGACGTCTTCACCTGGACGCAGACCATTCCCAACTTGACCTGGTCCTATAAGTTCACCCTTGGCGAGGAGTGTGAGCTGACGACAATGACAGGCTTAAAATTTACAGTAAGTAAACGATAAACACACGTAGGCACAGCCTGACAGTGAGTCAGGCCCAGTTCATTTAGTGAAACGTGTCTTTTTGTGCTTTTTAACTACAGGCTCTTGTCACTATGGAAGATGGAAAGATTTCAATACCGTTTCCTGACTATCTGGTCACAGCAGAGATCGTAGACGATAAACTAGTAGTGGTAAGAGAAAGCATCACTTCACTCACATGTCTTTTCTAAGTAAGGCAGATACATTTTTAACCTTTATCTTTTCTCCACCGTGTAGATCAGCGTAACAACAGAAAAGGGCGTGACATTCAAAAGAGTTAGCAAGAGGATCTAGGACTGCAAGACCCAACATGTTGCAATGGAAAAGAGGACACGAAAACTCCAGCGCATGATGAACGTGCTTGCTCCACGGACCCAAAGCCAGAAGCGATGACCACGTCTCCCGAGGAGCAAGAATGATACTTGTTGACTGTAATATTTGTAAGACTAATCAAAGCTTGGTAATTATTACACTACTTTTTGTTTCAAAGGTGTCTGACATCTGTCTACTCAATCAAAAATATGACTTATAAGTTTTGAAGTTGCTCTTTCATCATTGTTGTGCTTGTGTTTGTGAGGATTTTAAGTTTTCTTTTCTTTTAAGAGAAATAAAAGAAAGACAGCATCAATACAGTTGGATTATTTTCTGGTATGTTTATTTAGGAAAATCCTCTTGGTGTTGTAGAATTTCCTGCTTTAGTTTAGTGTATGTTTCCTCTATAGCTCACACATTTGCTCTTCTGTAAAATGAAAAGCATGTCGTACTTCATCACAGTCATTCTACTGCAAGTTAGGCCAACATGTCAGCCTGCCAGTCACAAGGCGAACGAAGCTAACAAAGAGGTCTATAACCCGATAAAACATCTGTCATCATCAACATCTGTCAGCTCGACCATCTGTGGTTACAGAAACTGCCGGTTATCAAAACAGGCCACTCGGTTTCATGGGGCGACACAAGCACAAGCAGGCACAGCATTAACACAGCTGACAGGCCAAGTACTGACAGGGACAGAGACGCCGGTTAACGGACCAGGCAGGTTACACCAAACTCCGAAACAGGACACGGCTTCTGCTTTTCATTTCCAGCTGTGGAAAGTCTCTTTATTTCTCAGTGAGCATGCTTCAATTCCTGGCTTTGAACGATGTTGCTTTAAATGTAGAAAACAGACCCTGACGTTAAAATGATAGAAATGAACATTTTTATTTGAGTCTTGCGTAGTGAAGTAACATTCCTGATGGTTGTGTCAGTTTTACTGGGGCCACAAATGAAGTGTTTAGACTTATTATGTCTCTCCTTAAAAATTAGCCTCCTGGTTGCTAGGCGCCTGACCTCAACTAACTTTTTATCATGTTCTGTCACCTTCTTTTATTGCTGCTTTGCCTTTTCTTTACAATGCACATAAACTAAATGAAACCACACATCTGTGCCAGAGGTCCACCTTTGTCAGCACAACTAAGCAAAGACGAATTGTTAGAGACACAGGACCTCAGCCCTGCCTGGGTGGCAGAAAAATGTTTGATGAATATGAAGTGTAAACGAAAAATGGAGCACATTGAGGCATGGTGTTTGCTTGAAGTGTATCATTTTTGGTTTCTGAGTGACACTGTGGTGAATCATTAGGTGTGGACCCATCTTCCAGACCTTTGTATCAAATCCATCCCACACATTAAAAATGCACTTCTCTACTATTGCCACTGGGAGGCGCTCTCGTGTCTCTATTAAAAGATGCTACAAGGTACTGTTTGTGTTTACATGCTCCATAAAAACATGAAAACGTTTAATGTTTGTGCAGTATTAGTTTAAGCGGACTGTGTTTTGTTATTGCTGTGGCTTTGACGAACATCAGAATATGTTTCATGACCAATTCAGGCAGAAATCCATGTAAACGCGTTTACAAGCTTCTTCTTGCATCTGTATATTGCACTAAGAATATCCTAAAAGAACGTGTTGCTTTTGCTGTTGTTGTGTCAAACCCTGATCCGTACCAAGTTGTCCTTCGGGCTTTTTCTTAAGTGTGACATCATACAGTACTTTGAGCACAGATGACCTACAGTAAATACGTCTTGTGACTTTCCCAAATGAGCAGATCTGCTTTTAATCCATATTTCTCCGTGCTCAGTGTCCTCAGACTTTTAAAAAGTAATGCATTGAACAGAAATACAGTGAGCTCATTTTTTAAGCCTTCCTGATATGCTATCAGTGTTTGAATAAGTTTAAAACTCACATATGGAGACACTCACAAACACTGGACGATCAGCGCCCCCCACACCGGCCAAATTCTTCCGCTTCTTTAGCTCCACATACAAAAGCTTACAGGAGGTTGTGAGAATGATCCATTATTACGCTGACAGCCCTGAACGCAGCCCTGCTCTGCCGTCTCCACCCTCTCCCTGCTGTTACAGCTGGCTCACTTAACGTTACACTGAAGAGCTGGAGGAATCTCTCTTTGTTAACTAAACTTTGTGAATGTCTTTCTTTAATCCATATCCAAAAGCAATTACATTTTTATTTGGTTTAAGTGAAGCTTAAACTAAAATAACACTGTTTAAATATGCTACAATATTCTGCTGCGTTGGGAAAAATGAAGCCGAGACTCAGTGAGTCCACTGTGCTGCATCAAACACATGAAGAGTGGCTTGTTGGCATTTCTTACATAGGAGCATATCGTCTTGTCTTGTCAGAGCGGATTTGTACACATCAAAATGCCACGAACGCTGAAATGTGAGTTAAGAAAAGAACTGAACATGTCTGGTTATGATAATGGGAAGATGATACAATGTAGTGCTTTGTGTTTACTTTTAGCTAAACATACTAATGTTTCATTTCCTTTACGATTTATAATAATGAACCAGATGTCTTACTGTCCTTTTTTTATGTAAAATGTATTCTACTAAATTTATCACTACAGTTACAAGGAATATGCTCCTTTAAAGTAAAAACACATTAAAATATTTATAACCTACTGTGTGAGTACGTGAGAACACACATCACTGGCTTCAATGTAATTGAATATATTTTTTAATGAATAATGTGGACTGACAACATGTGGTCACAGCTGGATGCCTGTTAAAACTCATCTATTCAGCTGCATGTTCCCACTGAACCAATTGAAACGCTGGGAAACGCAGCAGGCAGGTCTGCTCAGAAGAAACACCCCCCCACCCAGAAACTCCGTTCACTTGGGTGTTTATTGTTTCATGACATATAATGATAATTATTATTCTTATCATTCAGTGTCACATAACTACAGATTGGTACAAAATAATATAAAAAATATAAATTGGACGTTTGTGTTGGTTTATTACCATGACATTAGAAGTGTTGTTTGGTGAGAGTGACATCTTTTTAAAGGCCTTGTAAAACTCTAGCTACAAGACAAAAGCATTCGTTCATATCTATCAAAGGAGGTGGCTGCAATATGCAACATACTCGTGTTCAGATCCCACTGCCCTCTAGAGGAAACTCAGCTACAGCAAGTCAAATCACACAGCTTTAAAAATAAGTTAGGAAAAGATGAACCAGTGGTGTACACAAGACAGTGACGGCTGTGGTCAGTTTAAACAGAAACAAAATACATATTGCACCTTTGACACCTCAGTGAGAAGTTGCTCATGATCTGTGAGTGGAAAAAAACACTAGTTTGAACGCTAAGAAAAAAATATTTAGCTCACACAAAGCATTCATCAACTAAAAATATTATAAAAAAAGAAAATGTAAAACATATGAAAACTGTACACAACGGTTAGCAAAGGCATAGTGTTTTAGTCGGAGAAGGAAACAGCTCTATATTTGGTGACTCGTGATTATATTTGTGTTTTCAGAAACCTTCACGTAGTTATGTGAGGGGCGAAGCTGCTGAGGACGAGGCAGTAACATCACACGATGTCCAGAGTTCACAGCAGAACGGTATGAAAAAACAGAGTTACGCAATTTAAACTAGTCTGAAACTTGCAACCAATGCATCGCATTTCATAATTTCCTCATGAACGTGTTCACTACTTCCCACCAAACAGAGCAGTCACTGGTTTCAGTCCAACGCTAGAACAATTAGTGGATTAGTGAACTGACAAAAAAAAGCAAACAGCTGTTTGTTTAAATTCATCTTTTCCAATTTTTCATGGAAAAAGTTTGCAAGCTCCTCTATATCAAAGAGGAGGCAAAGATGTGAAAGTCTTAAAGTACACACTTTAAATGGATAATAACGGATATTTTTAAATCCTCAAATTTTACAGACAACACAATTAGCTGGGATAATCAACAAACTAATCATTATTGAAAATAATAATGCCGCCCTACTAGTCAGCAGCATCCTTGTTGGGATCCTTAAGCATTTTTAGTATTACTATGGTAACCAGTAGGAGACTGGCACCGGGAATCTGGATGCGTTTAAACTTCAACAGGAAGTGAAGATTGCAGCTTTAGAAATCTTGGAAGCAATTACAGACGACTGGCTACAGATGTCTGTGTATAAAACCAGTCACCGCAAGGCTGCTCACAATGACGCAAACAGACCGATTCGTGCATTTAGTTACTAGGCTGCAAGCAGAGTATGGTCCAGTGATGAAGATGGGTTTTTTTTCAGACCCCAGGGATGCTCCATTAGCATCCACTTTAAAGCATAATAGCACTGAATAATGGGAAGGCCACCAGCTTCAGCCTTAAACCTGAGTTTTACAGTTTCCAGTTTCTATGAACAGGTACAAATATCAATCAATGGTGTACGTGTCTAAGTTGGTTTTAAAAAAAGCTAAACTATAAAAAGAAAAAAAAACGAGCGAACATAAATAAAACATATGGCATGGTTCAATGGCATCATATTCAAGTAATCTTCAAGTCCCTGATACTTAGTGGTTCATGTAAACATTAGAGTAACACAGACACAGAACCAACAGTTCTTAACAAGGCAGCAGCAATTCATATGTACATTACACAACCAACATCCACAGCTCCTTCACCGTGCTGGTCCAGTAACATCAGTTCGTGTTCTATTCTTTGAGTGGTGTTGGAGAAATTAAAACTTAAGTTGGACACGAGAGCCACGATTTCACCCGATCGTGGCAACTCCGCCACAAGGCTCAACTTTGGAGAAGGGAGCAAAGACAAAAAGACAGAAAAATAAAAACACTACAGGTGTTCACACCTGCTGTGAACAAAACAGAAGATTATTCGTCTCATTTGAGGTCTTACGTGGTGAGGAATTTCCAGAGGCCCTTCGCCTAAACCCCACAGGCCTTGGATCAAAGTTAGCTGACATTCAGGAAATGCGACACAAAAAAACTTCACCACCATACATAGCTTCTTTGTTTCCTGCCAAGTCAGCTACAAGCCTCTGTTTCTTTTCCTTTGCTCTCACTTACGTGGCGGCGTGAGAAACAATACCAGTCAATGTGCCTCTTTAAGACATTTTCATTTTTTGGATTGGAAATAAAAAGTATGTCAAGCAGCAAGATATCCTTATCACAGATACTTTGTGTTCTGTACACTTCTAAAATTGGCTCAGCTATCACACAACTGAGAACAGGCACTGAATGAGGTGGGTGTCAGATCACACGGCTGCTTTCATCTCATTCACAGTGATGACAGTCTTATAATAACACAGTTGTATAAAACAGCTCAAAATATGGCATCCGTTTTTCCAGTATCTTAGTATTTCATGAGTCAGTGGAGCATTTGTCACGTCAATGTGATGACTTCCACTGGGTCTGTTTTGCCTTTGGACCTCTGTTTGCGTTTGAGGCGTCTCTGTGACAGCGGCGGGGGAGTTGGAGACGCTGAAGGTGTTGCTGTGCTGACGGAGAGAGAGAGAAGGTCTGTAAGTGGATGTTTACGGGCGGGGAGGGAAGGAAGCGCAGCGGTGCACTCCCGCAGAGCTTTGTGTTCTCTCTCCGTCTCCTGGCGTCACCTGTCAAAGCAGCCGGCTGCGAATGTGTGGTGAGCACCTAGGTAGCCCCCAGTATAGGCCATGCTCAGACAGTGTCGTGGCTCTCCAGCGAGGGCCATCTGCACAGAAATCGGGCCCTGGAGCGGCACTGCACGAGCCCCTGGCTGGAGACTAGAGGTCAAACTTGGGTAGGAAGGGAAGCCACCAGAAGGGGTCATGGAAGGATCCCCAGTTAGCAGGCCCATCCTGTGGCCCTGAAGGAAGTCCTGAGACATATTCACCACAGGCCCCAAAGCTTGGGAGTCAGCTAGCAACTGCAGCTGGGATAAGGATGGGGAATGCTGAGAAAGGTGTGGAAAGCCATCAGGCTGAAAGAGCAGCTGTGGTGTGGAGGAGGTGGAGGAAGAGGCGGGTCTCTGGATAGCCGACACCGGAGAGAGGTGGGAGGTCTGGGGCTGAGACTGTATAGACGAGGGTCGGTGAGGAGGAGTGGATTTGGTTTTGTTGGCCTCCTTAACGTCATTGTCATGAGCACTGTGTAAGAAAGGGACACATTTTAATCGTTATCACGTCAAAGCAATAAAAATACATGTAATAAAAATATAAGTGGGATCTATTCAGACGTCTCCTGGCTGTTCAGTGCAGAGTTCAGTGTAAAACATCCCTTTTCATTACCCCACCATGAGTCTCAACATGTGCTAACAATTCTCCTTATACAGATGCACATAAATAACCACCACCTCCCACTGACCAGGAAACACGCAACTTAATTACATCTCTTAAACCCAGAGGCTATTAGCCAGGATTATCAGATGGACAGGCTTAGTCAGATAATACAGAGGATTTTCCTTGTTAAGGTAAGGTAAAAAACATATTCAAATGCCCTTTGCCTTTCACATAGAGATATTCACTACCTCACGTTTAGTTTTTTTTTTTAAACTACGGTGTGTGTAGTGCATCTCTTACAGCAGCATAAGTTCAATGCACTGGGTGAGGTGGTCCCAGGTGTAGCCTGTTAGCAGGTGTAGAGCGGTCGTCCAGCTTGGGGAAATCTGAAGGCAAATGCGAGATGCTGCCACACACGCGGCAGCAACCTGGGATGGTCGGAAACTGAGGAAGGCGTGGTCTAAAAGCACCCAGAGAGAAAGGCTCCGTTAATTTGCATGTGCGAAATCAATTCACGTGCAAACACCTCTTGAGCAAAGGATGCCAGTTGACCCTGCCCTTCGTAACCTACCTTGAAGGGAGACCTCCAAAAAGTAATGAGTGTACTTTTCCATGAAAGCCTTGGTCTTTGAGAGAGAGGACAGGGGCCAGCCGTTGTACAGGTCACCCTCCTGCACCGAGGCATGGAGGTAGTAGTCGATAAAGTGGGCGGGTGTGGGCATGCATAGGTTCCAGTTAAAGGTCTCCAGCAACAGAAGCTCCATTTTGATCAGATCCCTCTTGTTGAGAACCAGGTTCAGGCTGCACATGAAGCCCAGAGAGTTCAGCTGCTCCAGTTTGGGAACCCTGTCCTCTTTCTCCTCAAATTTGCCTTGTGAGAAAAAAATAAACGTCACCTTGCCGCTAACACAGACGTCTGACAGACACATTTCTGTGATTTATGGGCGGCTGAATTCCTCTTATAACCAAATTATATATCATTTTATAAAAACATTACGATAAATGAGCTGAACAGAAGAAATGTTTTAGACACTACATGGTTGAATCATGGCTTGGAGGAGGTTGAGTGGCCTCTGTGTCCAGTACTCCGTGTGATTACTGCATGAAAAACACCCCATCAAAACACTGAGCCAACGGTGGATTAGGTCAGTTACCAAGACAAAATGCCAAACATTCCAGCTACGCACATGGGTGAAGTGGTTCAGCGTTTCACACTTTGCTAAGTGAAAATCCTTTGCATTTTTACAAAATAATGTGTATTAACTTGTTTACATTTAATATGGTGATTTGCAGGTTCCACAAAACCAAAAAAAAAGCATTAGATATTAAACTGACAATTACTCAACATCTGGCTATAAAGCTAAGCAATTGCACTAAAAAGCCTTGGAAGCATCACTACAGGCTTATAGAAAGCGGAGCATTGGCTGTGGATTATACAAGCCTAACACCTAGAAAAGCCAGTCACCTCTACTCTAATATTTCTGTCCCTCTCACTCACTCCAGATTGTTGCAGACATTACAGCAGTGCCATTATGGTGAGTCCCCCTCCCTGTCCCAAGACATCCTCTTTTCTATAGCAACAGCCCTGAGGCCTCTGGGGTCCTGTGGCCAATGAACAGAGGTGACTTTGCCTTTAATCCGTAGGTTGAACGGGCCTCAGTTCAAACTACAGCAAGAAGGTGTCGGGTTACTCTGATTCCCTTAAACACAAAAATCACATTGGTTTACAACTACTAAGCAGCTAGTTATTAATATTACCTGCATTTCTGTTTTACATGTTTTAATTTGTCTGATTTATTAGGCAAGCGCTAGCGTTTTCTCATTAAGCAATAATGAAGTGTCTCTATAGAAAAATGCATTGATTAATTTTCTGTGACATACAAACACTTGAAAGAAAAATGTTAATACTGACACACAGTTGCCTGCTGACAATGTGCCACTGACGTGTTACTATATTCACCAATTCAGAATTTAAGTTACTCATCGGGTTTAACATCCAGCTGGGAACAACAACAAAAAAAATCCTTCTCGGGGGTAAATGTCTGCCTCTAATCTAAAACCATGGCAACAAAAACTTGAAAATAAATTGACTTTTCCAAGCTGCTCCAACTAAAGTGGTTTGTGCAGAATTTAGCTCTATTTGAGCCCATGTGCTGAGGAGGTGGGGGTGTCTTCTCTTAAAGTGGCCGTTTTATCACAAATGTTGCGACCTGCCTTTAAGCAAAGCAGCAGAGAGGAAGAGAGACAGAACGGTTGAGAGAGCATGAGGGGAGGGCAGTGGGGGATATGGGCCAGAGGGGTAATTAGCAGGGAGGCAGTAATGGCATCTCTCCAGCAGAACAGGAAGCAGAGAGAAACGGGGCTGTTTACACCAGGGCTCGTTCCAACGCCCAGTCCTGTCCCTTTCTCTCACCCTCATATCCTCTGGAAGCGAGCGGCGTCTGCTGCTAGACAGCTATGTCCACACAGACGCTGCCATAAAAAGCCATCAATGCTACCAATCTCAACACAACACCAGACTCTTTGATCTTGAGAGAGACAGAACAAGTCAATCTCCTCATTGTGCTCTGTGATTACTCTCTAGGTTTACTACTGTGGGTGACCAGGCACATGAATAACACTGGGAGGTCCCGAAAGCTTTGGAAACAAAACCAGCAACTTCGGAGAAATTACAGCACAGGTGATAGACACAAAGTAGTTTGACTTGCTCTGAAATCAACATCACTGACTTCTGTGCCTACAATCTTATTTTTAATGAAACGGGTTGATTAATGTTTTGCAGATTGTTTCAGTTGGATGATCCTAAAGCTGGACTGAATTGTGTTCCATCCTCTCAGTGACACCCCAGTGCTACATGCAAACACCATGACAGCGGCTGAATGGTCTCCACCAAGCAGGGATACACAAATGTCAGAGAGGCTACTTTTCTATAAAGGTTCTAACCACACATATCCGTTTTCACTGCACCCACAGGTGACTTTGTGATGAGCAACTTTCAGGTAAACAGGAGGGGTTAAAGGTCATGGGTTAGGAAGAGGTAAGGCTGGGATGCAGGGCCTCTTCCCAGGTGTGCTGTTTGGGGGTGAGGGTGGAGGTGAGGAGGGCTTAGAGCGATAGGGGCTGTTAAGAAACCCGAGAGCTGCATTTTCACAAGGACAGAAAGGCCTCTGTTTCTTCTGCCCTCTGTGTTACCAGCACCATTTAAAAAGAAAGATAAATGTCACAAAACAACTGCTCTGGGAGGTGAGCTTTCCAATGCCAGACTTCATCTGTAACTGTGCAGCAAATCTTCTTAAAGAGAAAGCGAACAACTTACATGTTATCATTTCATGTTTTGTAATGAGTTTTCTCATTGGATGGTTATTTTTCTGCTCTGCTATTTCTGCTCCTTCATCTTTCATTGGGAGGCTGAAATTAGTCACAGCTCCATCACAGCATCAATGTGTTACCACCCCTGGCCTTGGGGAACCGACATTGTAGGCCCAGGCTGATCCTTGACCCCTTATGGTAATGCCTGGGTGACCAAAGAAAACTCCAGAAAAGGTCCATCAACAGAGCGCATAAAGCATCTTGGCTCATGCATGATGAGGACTGACACAGGGAGGGTGTGGGCAAACAGAGCCTCCAGCAGCAGACAAAAAAATACCAGTAAATTCTGACATGTGCAAGACTTTGCTGATTCTCGTTACACAACAGCTCAGCAACAAAGAGGGGAACTAGTGTTTGGAACAATCTGACAACAATGGCTCATATGAACATTTCCAACCCCATCTGTACATCTCCCCATCATTTATTTAATTATGAGATCACCACATGAAAACAGTTTCATCAAAATGACTGTCAAGTCTCTGAGAGGGGGATATAGTGAGTTCTCGGTTGTTCTACAACACTGGGGATCCTGCTGGGTGGGTCAGTGCTAACATGCCTCATTTTGCAGACCACCACCTCTCCCTCCCTTTATACCCTGTTTAACATCAGCAGCCAACCTGCCTTTGAAGTACTGCTCTGCTTGCTTCCCAACCCCCCGGGGATGTGGTGCTGCTTTTACTGGCTGCCCTGTCCCAGGACTAAGTTGCTCTGTCTGACAAGATGGGAGAATGAAGAAGATGCAGAGCTCAAAGCAGAGACGTAAAAAAAAAAAAAGAGACGCCAGTCGGTTAAGTGGTAATGTGACAGTAAAGCAATGCCGCTTCGGTTGGAAACTCTCTAATGGATGATATTTCAAATTGAATCTTAATTAAGGTGCTCGGGTGAAAAAAAAAAATCCATAGGTTTATCACAAGGTTGCTACAGCAACCCGCTCTCCTTTAGCGATGTTAGCTCATGGCAAGTCTCTACTCTACACACACCACCTCCACCCCTTAGTCTCTGCTCCCCTCCCCCTCTCTGGGACGGGTCTGGCTGGCTAGCAGTCCTGCTTGCATTGACGGGCTTTTGTTTGAGGCCTGACTCGAAGAGCATATGGCAGGTGCCCCTCAGCACACAGTTCCTCCCCACCCCCTGGCTCTGAAGTCTATGTAAGTGCTCTGTGTGGTCAATATGACTGAGCTTTTTGTATGTTTCACAGGATGCTCTTTTTTTGTTTAAATACCCCTCATTGAATCAGGTTCACTAACCCAAAAACATTAAATCAAGCCTCAACAACAACTCACAGCTGAAACACAGCACAATGTGGATATTAAAAGCATTGGATATACATAACTAATCATTTAAAAAGAAACGTAAATGCAAACATAAAACACAGACGCAACAACACAAAAATAGCATGCCATAGCATTTTTGTTCTGACATCAAAGATGCATGCATGTTGTCATTTACCATAACAAATAGCTGCAAGCATGCAGGGCCCTGTCTTCAGGGTGCAAAACCTGCCAGGAAGACTGATGTGATCACTGCAGGACTCCATGGAATGTAACACAATAGAAACCTAAGTTTGTAGACTGGCTTTAAATGGAAATATGAGTAAACAAGATAGAACTTCGGCAAAACTAAATGTTATGAAGAAAGAATCCACAAGTTAGTTAAAAAACTTAACACAATCGTACCGTTTTAAATAAATAAATAATCCCCATGCACAAACAAGAAGCCAGGAACACATTTACAATGGTGTAACAGGATTAAGCAGTGACTGCTGAGAGGCACAAAGGAGGCAGCGATTAATTAACTGAGTGCGGAAGCCTGAAATATTTAAAGAAAGACAATGTATGTGCCTGTCAAAGCCAGGCACAGGGACCTGGGGAAGCCGCTCAATAACTAGGCCAGATTCCAAAGCACCTCAGGACAGATAAAAACCCAAGACTACTTTGAATCAAACGCCCTTTCATGCCTTCATCAATCACGGCTGAAACTCCATTGAGTCCTGGGAGAGTCAGAGGCAGGAGAGCATGGAGGAGAAAGCCACAATCAATAGATTCAATAAAAAAATGATCTGAAATGATTTCATCTATTAGAGAGTAGGAGTGGAACCTCTGTCCAGGTTTGTTTAACAGTACTTGTATTTCTGCATGAGCTAAGACTCAAACGTATCCTTGTGATCTCACGAGACTGCTTTTAAATATAACCTCTTTCAAGTCTCTTATTCAAATTTATCCCACCACAGAGATTACTCTGATTGCAAAGGTGGCCTTTACTCAACTACACACACATACTCTCCCAAGTGAGTGGGCCCTGTTCCAGACTCCCACTTTGATGGCATCATTAGTCTAATTACCCATGATGCCAAAGGCTGCATTAATGTACAGAAAACCTCACAGTCTTTTAATCACCAGACAGGCCTGGAGAAACACCGCCACAAATTGTTCACCATGCATTAGCAGAGACACTGAACAACACGTGGGCCGAAACACACACAGCAAAGAAGCTTGAGTGAGTGACATGGTTCCACCACAACTGTTCTCCCTCAAACACAAACACCTACAGTGTTCTTTACAAGAAAGGAACCAGACATTCAGGACAGTGCTGCGTTATATTGATGCGTTTCTACATTTTCCAGACAGTAATCTGGCACGACACACTCCTGGTACTACATCAGGCTTAGATGGCACAAGAGGTTTAGGTAGGAACAACCTGAGGTGATCTGAAATGTGCTGAGATTATACAGTAGGTGAGCTGCTCTCACCAACAAATCATGTTTTCATTGACAGTGTACAAATCTTGAATAAACACAAAACCAATGTGATACACACTGAAGATGACTCGACTAACAGCAGCAGCCCCAGACTTGTCATTACAGCCGGGATCAAAGACAGAACGTTTTGCAGACACAGATCTCCCGAAAACAATGGTCCACAACTTACCCCCACCACAATGGTAGCCTTGTTTTTTAACCTAGACTGCAGCTAACAGTAAACTGTCATTACAGGTCTCCTGAGCACAACTCAAATTAGCCTTGTTGCAGGAAGTGTTTTTACCTTATGCATCTGCACAGTCACGGTATTTATTTTTTTTTAGGCTCAGAGGAGCTGTATGGTAGTATTGTATTTTTTTTTAAGGTAAAGCAAAAATACAGTGTTCCTCCAGGTGACAATAAAAAACCCAACTCAATACAAGATGGAAAAGCAAAGTTAGTGTATGACAAAACAAAGAAAACACTAGAAACAGAGTGTTAAGACCGTTATGGGACTTACTGGCTAGAAGCAGACAGGAAAGGGCAATCACGTATAGCTGCTTGACGGCCACGTCATAGTGGTCCATGAACAAGTCCAGCAGGTAGACGGCCAGGTGGCGTGCTGTAGGACATAGCTGGTAGCGATTACTGAGGATTGCCAACAGGTCTGCAAAGTAGCGTCGCATGCCAATTTGCGGAGAGTGGGCCCGGTAAATGGGTAACTTCAGCTCCTGGATAAGAGACAAGAAGAGGAATGAGGAGGGGGGTGTAAATGGCGAAGGGATGAGAGGAGCAGGGTGGGCAGGAAGCGGCGACAGAGACACACGGGGGTAGTAAAGAAGACGCATAATAATGGTGAGGCATGCATGGCTCCTGCTGACTGGCTGCTATCAGGAGAGCGACTCATATCAAGTATAAAACTCAATTTGACAATAGAAATTCTTGACTGTGTTTCATCATAATTTAATTCAACATTGCTTTGGCTCATTTGGGTTGTTGTCTGAACAATGAGGGCGGTGTGTGTGTGAGGCATGGTTCCTTCAGTGGAGGTTGAGTGGTAGATAGGGATTAGGTTTCACCCCAACACATCTCCTATTCACGTTCAATTAGCTACATGTGTTTCAAAGTGGATGAAAGGTACTTGGGGATATTAGCATTGAATAAGCCTCCGGTATCCTCACCAGCATCTACACAAACAGGAGAGCAAAGGCTCCAGTAACACGGTTTGCCTGCAAATAGTAAACATTTGGCACCGGGTGTGCAAACTCATTCTCCAGTTACTCATTTTGTATTTAAGCTGCTTATCCCAAAATGTTTTTGTTTTTAAAAATATTTTTATGCTCTGCACATTAGCATAAAAGCAGAGCTTCAGGACTAGATTTAGTAAGAGATTGAGGATTGGTGGAATAATCTCTATTGGCTTGAACAGTGATGGGAGTTTAAATTAGAATAAAAAAACACAACGTGTTATGATGTTGTTGTTGTTGTGTTCCTGCCTTTAGGGTGAACAGTCTCAAACTGACACTGATGCACAGTGTTTGGAAAGAAACACAAACACAAACAGCCAGCTATTTATTTTGAGCACAACTAAAACAATGACGCTCAGACTGGCACTTCCATAATACTCAAAAATAAACAAGACCCCCCTCTGTAATCCACATATCGCCACTCCACCCCCGTGCCACAAACATGCATACCACCCAATCCTCCCCAAACTCTCCTCTCCTCCCACTGCTTCAGCCTCTGCCTCTGGTCCATCTGTCTGTCTGGGGGTACAAGAGCCGCAGGGGAATGGGGGAGGTGAGTTTTTTGGGGGAGGTGGGGGCCTCTGGAGTCTGGAGGAGGCTCCGGGGGGGTAGGTGCTTTGTGATGGAGCCATACCATAATTAAGGATTCCACAGCTGCCTTCACCTGATTTGCATGTCTGATAATTTGCCACATGCTACACACCACCGATATCTCCCACATCAGGGCATTATCACTGCAGCAAATGTCATTAAGGCTGGATGAGACTGTGGGGGAGCAGGCGCCATGCAGGAAGCTTGAGCACAGGAGTGAAGGCCTTTTCACATACAATTCAACCCTTGGACATATTTTTCTCATTTTAAATCAACCGTTAAATGATGTTACAGTAACTGCTGCAAGTCAGCTTTAATATTATTGCTGGCAAATAAACTATGAATTTATCACGATTTGATGTGGGAACAAACAGAAGTGTAATGTACCTATTAGAGTAATTACACTACGACCACATTAAACATGTAGCAGAATTAAAGCCTCTCGAATTTGACGCTGAAAGGGTCGAATTCACAACTAAACAGCTGTTTTGGATTACATCTGATCGTACTATTGTATTCTAAATAAGGTGGAATGATAATAAAGATGTAGAAAATCTTCCACGAAACACAACTTAGTTATTTTAACTCAGCATTTTACTGTTTGCCTCCACAAATGTAATAACGTTCACTTTATTTTTAACTTCTATGGTCTGTTTTAGTTAATTTTGAGCTTCTACGTAGTTTCATTCTCTCTGAATCAGTTTGTCTGTATTGTATCTGTATGAGTAGTGGTTCCATAATAAATTGTCTTCCATAAAGCAGTGCACAAAATTATGAAACTAGCTTTGTTGACCAAAGCACAACTAATTAATTAATTCAGTTGTTCCTTCATAAATTCTAATTAAAAGGTCTATAAACTTTAAAAATTCCTTTAACACACATATTTCAAAACAAGATAACGTGTTGTCACAATTAGGAAGTAAAAGGTAAAACAATGCTTTTGGCAGGATGCCTAGAGTCATTTAATAACCTGACACACTGACTGCAATTTAGATCATAGTTTTGTGAAAGTGATACAGTTTGTTGTCTGCTACAAGACACCTAAATTAAAAAAAAAAGTCTACTCACCTTGTGCAATAAGAGCCCTTTACAGTATATGCTCTGGTTTTAAGTTTCACCAAAATGTTCATGTAGGAAGCTTAGAACATTGCACTGATAGTATCTGTCCCTCGCTCTCAGAATATCTGAGAAAAGAGTGGGTGTGTTGTTGTAGTTTCCCGTTCTATGTACCGATTGTCAAACAGCTCACTCTGAGTCAGACTCTGTGCAAAATGAGTAAACCGAACAACCAGTCTCACAACTTCGATACACTGCATCCACTGACATGTACAGCCAACCTCTGGCATGTTCACACACTTGACGTTTCAAACCTGACCTCTATTCGTCTACCCCAGTGAGAAGCTGGCAGAAGAGTCCCAGCTACATGCCAGTCAAGTGACAGATGTCTCCATTAAAATGGCACATGGGAAGAAATATGATCATGCTTCGAGGTTAATTAAGACACTCTTAATTAATGAGCCTTAACTCCTCCATGTAATCTAATTTAGATCATGTTTAAATAGACAACATCAGGGCGCAAATTGAATTTTCTTCAAAATATCGTACAGCATATCTGGAACATCAACACAGGTCTGCCGGCCCAGACCTCACAGCGCTTTTATTCTGAATTTGTCTTGTAATTAGTTTGCTTAATTAATTTATGACTGAATAAGATGTGAAATAGAAAAATGTCTGCAACTTAATTCCGTTCGTTTTCAACTTACTGTTCTGTTGACTAGACATTCATAAGGCCACAACAAATAACCATATTCATTAACAATGTGCTTCGATAAAAGAGCAACAGAGCAGAAGTACTGACAAACAAGTGATGACTTTTGGAAATTTTACTTATAACTCTGGATTAGCTATTAATCAGTGATCGTGTCTGTTGTTGATTAACTTTGTGCAGCTCCACTAATCAGTTAATTACATCGTCCTCGGCTCTAATGACTCGATTAATTTAATCACAGTAACTGTTGTAACTGGCTGCTGTTTTATTTAAAGTAAGCATAACACGCTGGTAGTTTGATGTTGTTAAATGACTGAGTCTGATCAGGTACACACCATGTAAATCATACGTTTTATTTACCCACGTTTCCAAAACCTGTGCACTATGATGTGAATAGGATTCATGTTCTCAAATGAATTAGGTCGTGTCTAATGATCGCACGCCTCACCTTGATGCGGAGGGACTGATGGATGTCTGCAGCTAGCTGTCCTTTCCACCACTGCAACTCTCTCTCCATCTTTCCCATCCAGAGGAGACTTCACTGAAACTGGTTTTACCTGCGGAGACAGATCCATCCAAAGCAAGACAAACACTTTTAACAGAGTGAAGAAACGGGCAGAGAATAATTCACCGACAAACGTGTAATAAAGGAGAGGGGCTCTTAAATTAATTCATCCACCCTTTAATTAAACATTTTTTTTGGGGGGGGGGGGGGCAAACGATCAGGCGACACAGAGGAGCACGGCGGCGTGGTAAGTTCTCCATCGTCCTGTGAGTCGCACGCCAGAGGTCTGCGCAGGCCATTTTCTCTGCTCGGGTATTTAAATGGCTCGGCCACGCTGCGGCTAAACGCGGAGCAAAGCTCGCATTGGACGAGCGTCTCTTCGGAGCCTGTGCACTTTCAAGACGAAACACGAGCAAACCCTGCACTTTGGCTACCGCTGGAAACGCGTCGGCACCACGAGACAGCGTCCAAACAGCGGGGCCACACAAGTTAACTGGCCGCCGAGCTCACAAACAGCCCGCTCGTCAAAAACACACAAAAACCACGCACAACGGGCGAGAAGCTACACATCTCCACACAAGCACACGCAGTTTGCCCTGCAGCACAGCCGCCGGGGAAACTTCTCCTCCCGTTACATGTGCCACTCACCGCCCCGACGGGAATGCCCCCCAGACCCCTTTGTCTCAGTCCGACATCCTGAACCAGAGAAGTCCTCTTCGGCTCAACTTTGACAAACACCTCTTTTTTCCCGGCGAAATCGCGACACTCGGAGCCGCGGACAAGTTCACAAAGCAGCTGCCGCCGCGGAATCCCCGACGGGACGGGTTTTACGGAGCCGTTTTCCCGAACTGCTCGCACTTTTCCAAGAGACTCCGCTCCGCCGATCTCCCTCCGGCGGCTCTGCTCTAACAAAGTAGACTCCTCGGCTGCACCAGCTGCTGCTGTTGCTGTGCGAAGCTCGTGCGCTCGACGTGAACGTCCCTCCTCCTCTGTGGGAGTTGTAGTCCTTCATAGGTCAGTCCCAGAACTACAAACGCCCACGCCTCATCTATGTAAAATCACATTTCCGCAAATATGTATATATATAAAATATAATGCAAATATTATACTATTATTTTTATTATTTATCTTTTAAACACATCGAATAAAATCCGTGTAAATAAAGTTTTATTTATACTTGAGAGTCGGAGGACTCAGTGCTGTCATCATTTGCCACTGTCCATGAACTTACTGTTAATATTTATAGTAATTATAGCTTATATATATAAATATAGCAGTTTTATTGTTTTATTAGGTTTTTTATTGTTTTATAGTTTTAAACTTGAAATGTGGAAGCTACACTTTATACATTGCATCTGTCTTTCTTGTGGCTGTAACCAGTAAAGTAAAACAAAAAGGACGTGAAAAACAATCAATAACTACTTGGACACATTTTGAAAGATTTGATCTGTTTCATAGCATCAGAGAGCCATTAAGTCTCCAAATGTGTCCGTGTGTGCCCCCTGGTGTCAGAAGTGCAGAACTACACCGGCGTCTCCCAGACTGTCTTTTAACTGTCATTCTGAGCATTAGCTTTTCTATCAGCTTCACTGAGAAAGTCCTGGTCAGCATAGATGAGGAAGCCCGTGAAAGTGCTGTCCGTCCAGAAAGGGTCAAAAAACAGTCCGTTCTGCTCGGAGTAGAAGATCTGCAGCCAGACCTGGTCTGACTGGTTCAGGTGGAGAACAGTAGAGCCAGATGCAACATCATGGTTCCCTGTGTTTGCATCCAGTGTTTTGATCTTGTACTGTCCGTTGTGCACCAAACCGATTGCCAGGTGCTTATTCGCCAGAGTGATGTCATAGGTGAAATAATACACTCCAGGGATGGCGCAGACAAACTTTCCACTGCTGGTATTGTAATGATTCCCCTCATTCAACAGGATCCGACTGAAGCGGATGGGCATTCGCTCTCTAGGGTAGCTCTTTGTCACTGCCACAGAGAAGGCCGAACGGGCCGCACGGCCACAGTTACAGCCTCCAGGAGCTCCTTGCTGGCCCAGGTCACCCGTGTCTCCTTTCTGCCCTCGTATTCCAGCCACCCCTAGTGTTCCTTGTAGCCCCTTCAGTCCTCGAGGTCCAGCCTTGCCAATAACACCCTCGCGACCTTTCACACCTGGCTTGCCTGGGTTCCCTGTCCTGCCTGGATCACCTGACAACAAAGAGGATGAAGAATTATGGCACACGTTACTGCTCATAAATTCAAAAACCCAAAAGATCCTAAATTAGCTCGTCAGTTTATATCGCACAGCTTGTTATACAATTTCTATCAAGTTCTTGTCTTGTTTATCTATATTAAGTGTGGTTAAGTTATCATCACATTATTTATTATTTCTAGGTGCTTAAACAGATGCTAAATGTTTAGAATTAGCAGGCTACTGAGACATTTTTAAAAATGATTGCACAAATTAGTAGTCAATCAATAACTGAACTACCTCTTTCTCCCTTTTCTCCCTTCTCTCCATCCTTTCCATCGGGCCCATCTTTTCCTGGAGGGCCCATGGGGCCCGCGGTCCCTGGGGACCCAGGGCCTCCTGGGCTTCCTGGAGGCCCAGCTGGGCCAGGCAGGCTACAGACCAGCTGGGAGGATTGGATGGTGATGTTGCGCCCTTTCTTGGATGACAAATTCACAGACTGGGAGATGACAACTGACAGCAAACAGAACATCACACATATCTGGAGCACGATGTCCACTGTGGAGTCGTGAAAAGAAGTAACCGTAATCAATGATAAGCTTAATTATTGCTTTTTATGATAAGAATCAAACATCTGTTAGCAAAAAACAACTATAACAGATGACAAAACATAGCAAAGTTATTATGACGGCGTCTTCTGCTATAACCAATGCAGCATGTTTTTGCAAAGTTGGTCTTACAGACGTTCTAGAAATGCAGAAACAACTCACCCGTTGAAGAAATGTGACCTATGGCCATTTTTAGCTCTACCAAAGTACTTTTTCTGAGAATCTCCAAACGTTCTTACAAGCTTTTCCAATAGTGGGGGCAGTATTCTCTAAGAGAAGCACTGTGGAGAAATTTGAAGTCGTGAATCATAGTCTATAACACCCGCCCTGGTTAGGCTGCTATGCTGCCAAATAAATGCTTTCACCATGATGTCATTAAATCCAAGTCACTGCAACAGTGATGTATCACTCCACAGTCATTGTCTGGGAACCGATAATGTTTCATAGTGATGCATTTTAAATACTACTGCATTAATATTTTTAGGATACAAGTGCCAAATCCACAGAATAAGGAGCTTTGCAGCACTTCATTAAAATGCATGAGGAATAATACCAGCTGTTTGTGTTTATTAAGGAGAGAGTCAAGAGACCAACAAAAATGTTACAGCTGTGGGGTCAGGCAGCAACTTCTGTTTAATAATCTACTGTTTCTACTTTTAACTGGACCAATGTGCCATTATACCATTGGTTGTTGCATTATGTCACACACTGTGGGCAAAAACAGACATAAAATGATTCATTTTGTGTAATAATAACTAATTCATCTTAGAGCCATCAATATACAGTACAGTCACTTTATTACAAAAACCTGATGCTGTGACAGACTGATTTGAAAGAATGCCATTGCTCATTATGCAACATAAACAAGTGTGACCTGGAAACCTGAAAAGCCCCAGAATAGAATGGATCTTGCAGTGTTGAAATCTTGTATCCAGCAGAAAACCTTTGAAGCTAAACGTGTTTTTCACAAGCAACAAATGACAAAGACTGAACTGAGCTGTAACTGTTAAACCTTTGTATGGAATTGATACTGGACAGTAAAAAAAAAAGGCATCAAACATCTTCTTTTGCTTACGATTGGAACATTATGTTATTTGATAAGTGTGTTACTTGCGTGAGAGAAAATGTTTCCATGACCACGTATAAAGAGAAAGGCTTTATTATAAAAATGCAGTATTCCTACTAAAAGATGCTTCTTAAATTATAGCCATGACCAAGGTCTGCTTCATTTTGACTGAAAATCGTTGTCCTTCTGTTGTTACCTTTTTTGTGAAACAGATTAAGTAGATACAAAAGCAAAACCTGGATAAAGTGAAATAGAAAAAAGTGTTGTCCACGTTTTTCTGTGTATGTCTGCTGTTCCAGGATCCATTTTACAAGTCTGACACTTTTTTCCCACCGAGCATCTGCTCTGGTAAAGTCACTGGGAGAGTTTGAGGGAGTTCAGCAAAGATAAGACAAGGTCACTGTCCCAGGAAGGAAGCCATGGGATCATCTGGCCGGCTGCGTTTCATGCGGAAGGCCTCGATCTCCTCCTCAGTGGGGGCCTTCACTTCCTGCAGGCTATTGTATGGCCTCTTCCTCTCATCCAGCTGCATTATTGTGTCTACGTGCTTCACCCACTTGTCCTCAGCTTCTAGTGCCTGTGAGAGAGAAGAAATGTCCAGATGAGTCACAGAAAAATGTTAAAGCTGATGCAGAAAAACAAAACAGAAAACACAAAGCATTTATACCTTTTTCAATTTCTCCTTCTTCTTCTCCTCATCCTCTGAATCACTGCTGTCAGAGTCATGCTTCTTGTTCTTTCTGGTCTTCTTTTTCTTCTTCTTTTCCTTCATCTTATCACGATGCATCTGTTAATTGAAAACAGTAACATAATGAACATGGAATGTAGCTTTTCCCCCTGCATTATTAGTATGAATTTAACAACTCTTCAGTGTGACTTACATCCAAAAGAGACTTGGGCTGTTCCTCTTCCTGTGGCTCAATTAGTCCTTCTTCAAATGGAACGCAGTCTGTGTTGTTCTACAGGTCATTAAAATAAAAAAGTAAGTAAAGGCTATACACTGTGTATCAAACAGAGCCTGTAAACACAGCAGCTTCATATACTTACTGTTCCAATTCCAGCGTCTCCTGTGCAGTAGCTCTGTTTGACCATGGAATGACAACACTTGTATCCCCAGCAGCCGTCCTTCCAGTAAGATCCCCAAATGCACTAAAAAAAACACGACACAAAGGCTAAGTTTTATAATACAAAGAGAACGATAAGTGATGAAATGAAGCAAAAGCTACAGCCTGTCTAACTTACAGTGTGGTTGTTGATGAGCACGTCCTCTTCATACTTGGAGCGGGCGATGGCCTTCTCAAGTCCTTTCAGAACAGCACCGTGGCGAGAGTACTCCACATAGTCCTCTGTCTGCGCCAACAGCAGCTCCCGGGGTGGAGCATCCAGGTGCTCTTGACCTCCATACTGATTATACACAATGTTTTTTAAATTAATAACAATTTCCAGATTGAAACTAAGTAACATTCAAAGCATTGGTTTGTGGTGAAATTCTCACAATAAGTGTGAATTAAAAAAGTGACATGCACATTCAAATCAAAGAGGCAAATGAGGTCAGTGATATCTGTGCTTGTATAAGGTAATTCAACAATGCACTAATCATGACATAACTCAAAAAAGACAATTATTTAGTATATACCTAATGCAATAAACCATAATCATACAGCTTGACTCACTGAAATTACATACTTGTAAGAGACTGTCGTCTCAGGGTCCTTCAGTGCAATGAAAACATGTCAGTCACATTTGTGAGGCATCGCACAATAAATATGCCAATTAACCCAGCTTTTCCTTTCCATTGTGCAGCCCAATGCCACTTTCAGACCGTAAGTCTAATTTGCAGCTTCAAAATTTATGTAGACACAAATTCAGGACTGATATTGGTGCTGTTCATCTGCTAAAATGCTGCTTGTGCTTTTTGTGTGCAGTCAGCATCAGGTTCTCACCTTCTCCAGGATGCTCTGACCCTGCTTCTCTTTGAAGTCCTCTTTCTTGACCTTGAAGGACCGATGCAGCAGCTCCAACTTGGTGGGATCAGCCTGAAGATGCACCTCAGAGCCCCTCTCATAGGCCTCCCAGGCAAACACTGACACCAGAATAAAGCACAGAGAATTATTAGGGTAAGGTACAAATATATATATATATATAGCAGTGAATGTAATTTATTTGGTTGCAGCCAGCATCTGACACACACAAATTAACACTTTACATTTTGTATTTCTTTTCATGATCCCATCATCATATAAAACATAGCACTTACATTGTGTTTGAGCCATTGTGATTGTGTCCCCACTGTAGCGAACAAAGTTGTCTCCAGCATATCCCACTCTGTCACACAAAACAATTTATCAATCAAAGGTATCAGTAAAACTGAGTTCTCAGGAAATGCAGTAGCAGTAACTTACTCGTCAGGGTTCATGCCAGTATTAGAGTATGGGTTCTCTCTCATAGCTCGAGTCTTTGGATCATAGTAGGCAGAATCTGGATCAAGGTTTCTCAGGTACTGCGAAAGACAGACAAAAGTTCTGGTTAATGAGAGTCTAAACTGTTGACCTAACATAGCTCAGCAAAACAAAATAAGAGTAGCTATGAGTAAAATAATAGCTCATTAGAGCTTGACGGTCATGGGTCATTTACTTTAGCTGTATCTTCTCGAATACGCAGATTCCTGACAGTGATGCGCCTCTTGGAGTCAAAGTTCTGACCAGGCATGTCAATGTCATCTGCATATTTATCTTCATCCTCATCCTCACTGTCATGTTCCCACTCCTGCAGAGAGAACATTTAAACAATGAAATATCCATATCAAGACAAGACCAGGGTTTTATCTATAACATGAACAACAGTGCTATTACTTTGTTATTACAATCATCTTGACTTCACTAAACACTTACATTTTGATCAAGTTTCCCTGAGGCCAATTCATCCTGAAGTTTTTGTGCCTTCAGTGTCCTTTTAGCCTGAAAGACAGAAATAAATACAAAGATTCACATCGTATAGAAATTCAGCAGGCGCTCATTTTAAGAGCCTTGTTTTATTTTCTTTTTATATATTTACTACTACTACTTTTTAGTCATTTTAAATGTACCATACAATTACTTGGTTAATCAAATGCAGAAGAAGTGATAGAATGCTTGATAAAAGATGACTAAAGATGTTTTGATTTTAAATAAATATGGAGAATGAGGGAGCTGTGTGGGTTTTTGTATTTTAAGTAAATGATAAAACACTCAATACTTTAGTTTTAGTTACGTTTTACCCGGAAAACTCTTCCACATATATTAACAATCTATGTAACAAGAAAGAGAACCTTTATGTAGCCATAGTGTGGATTTTACTTCTGCTTCAACCAACCCATTAAAAATTACAACAACTACAACAAAGTTAAGTTCTTACCAGATCAACCTTGGCATACTCCTCCACAATGCGTTGATGTTCCTCAGGGTCATACCCATTCCACCGATCCCGCTTCCCATCATAGTCCAAGTCAAGCTGGACCTGTTCGTGTTCATCTGGAGCTATTGCTATGCCTGTGTGCTTTGCTCCAACCTTTCTAGGTCGCTGACGACACAAAGACGAAAGTCAAAAATTTAACATGCTAATTGAAAGTAATTCATTTAAGACGGATAGAATTAAAGATTAATTTACCTCCATGCAGTCTTTTTTCTTGTGTGTCATGGCACCACAGTTCTCACAAGCACCTTTGCGAAACTTAGTGGCAACAGAAGTCTGTGGGAAGAAACAATAAGGCATCAACTTTTAATTAAGGCAATTGCTGCCAATATGTTACATTCGTACCTAAGTAAATAACTGACATCTTCTTACCTCTTGCACACCTCTTTTATACCACTCTCCAATGACTGAAAACTGCTTCTCATATTCAGCCTGGGGTCTCTGATGTTTTAATGTGGGCCTTTTAGTTGGGTCGACATACCATGGGACTGATGAAATGTACTGTGGGATATGAGGGTTAATGTCCCTGAAGAGGGAAAAAAGCGACAAAAAGCAGCAGCAGCATAGGTTAATGTTACAATAGGAATATTGTATGGTCACATGACTCCAGAATAACATCGACAACACTATATTAATTAGATTTTTATGGCGCGAAGTAGTTTGAAGGACCAATGGCTGATATCAGAGCTTCGTTTGGTTTTCAGGAATTAGATTAAGTCGATTAACCACTTTTATTTACAACACAGGTGCTGACGCGAACGCTCTCTACAGAAACTTACTTGCCCTCCTCGTCCACCTCAGCTGGAGCATTTCCGAGTTTTCTCTGCTCCTCTAACTCCTTCTTCTTCCTCCAGTCCTCCCTGGTCATCTTCTTGGGCTCATCCAGGCCCACGATCCCCTCAGAGCTGCCGCTGGTCTGTTCAGTCATGACGGAATCTTGCAGCAGAAACACGCCACAGGTTATTAATCCAGCCAAGTAACGCGTCCGACGTGTTTAACGTTTAACTTTAAAAAGCACATAAGACCAGAATATACAGTTTCACTCCTTCTAGTTTTCACATACAGCTAACTCATTTAGTCTAAATCCTTAAAGTTCAAACAGAAGCTAGCATCACCCAAAACGTTAGCTTGTACTCTTTAAACTAACGATAATGTAGCTGTTTACATTGTTTGTTTTGTACTAGCTAAGACGTGACACATGTATTTTATTTCTTGTGTTTCACAGTAACCCACAGCTATGTTACCTTATCAAGTTCCGACAAAACAACACTGTAGACTGTTCCAGACGTTTTGCGCTTCTGTTGCGTTTTCAGACATCGACTAGGACGTCGCCATTTTACGTCTACAACCGTTACGTCACGTCAGTTCTTCCTCTGCGGTGTTTTGCTAAAACGGGCGCCCCCTAGTGTAAGTAAAGCAAAGCGCGTGAAGCTGAATCTATAATTATTTATATTGAAGAGCAAATAAAGCTTTCAGATAATTGCAGTGAAGTGAAAAGCAGTAATAGCAAAAATGGTTCAATCTGAACTATAGTGTAGCAAGTGAAGTAACAGTTCTTTAAACCTATATTTAACTTATATAAATTATAGTAGTTATTAGTGTTGTTGTTGTTGTATTTTCTTAGTTTATTTATTTACACCTCTGCCAACTGGTTTGTGTTAAAAAATGGAAAAAAAACAAAAGCAAAATAATAAATGTATAAAAATGCAGTGCACCCAGACCCTTGCTGTTCAGATGGCAGACTGTACAGTAGATATACAAAAGTGACAATTCGAAGTATTACCATCACCATGGCTAAACTATAGACACACCAGCGTACCGATAAATAGGAAATAAGGAGAATAGCATCTGTTAGCTTTGCATCACATTACCACCAGGTGGTATGATAAGACAACAAACAAACTAGATTCAACATAAGTACTTAGATTTTATTCTACTTTAATGGAACAGCATTGAGGACTGTGCATTGTTAATGACATCTGGTTTGTGGATTATTTTATGTCTTTATGTGTCTGATCCTGAGCTCTCAGCTACGAGTTTACCAGGACAAAAACACATAATATGCAATATTAACTTTACTTGTGAGATGAATCATCTATAGTCTTGGCGATGAGTCCACTGGGTTTATTTTTGCATTCCTCAGAAGCACCAAACAGTTCTTAATTGTGTCTAATTGTAACATGAACCAATGAGAACATCATATTTTGATCACAAAGACATTGTTAAGACAGTAACAACAACACAAAGTGTCCTCGTTGCGACAGTGGGACAGGCGAAACTTCTCAAACGTTCTTAAAAAAGGCCAAAAAAATGTAAACAATGTCGAGTGAAAGAACTAAAAAAACATAACAGCACCAGACAATGACCACATGGACAGAAGTATAAAGAGATGGATTAAACCAGTCTTTGAGCCTTAGCACCAGAACACATCCCCACTGTCAGACCAGCAGTCTGAGGATGAAGAAGGCCAGTACCAGAGAGAAGGCAGTGTTGCATTCAAGTAGGTACCAAAATATCAAAACTCTTCTTGTCTTTTAAACCTGTAGTTTTGTTTTTGCTGAGAGGTTATGAAAGATTCAGTGGACTGACTCATTTGTCATCGTCCTCCACTCTCCCCCACTCCCAGAAGTCCTCCCCATCATCATCATCATCGTCGTCGTCGTCATCATCATCATCACCACCACCTTCATTGTAATCACCCCAAGTGTCATAAACATCCCCTTCAGCCTGCTCCTCACTTTCCTCTTGCGGGTGATTTTCATACAGCGGCTCATCCTCGCCATCCTCTACTATTTCCATCTCCTCCTCATCTTCCTCCTCCTCCTCATCATCATCATCATCATCATCATCATCGTCGTCATAATCATCCTCATCTTCATCTTCGTCGTCTTCGACCTCTCCCATGTCTACACCACACACCTCCCCATCCTCCAGCTCTCCATGCTCTCCCTCTTCTTTTGAGGAGGCAGGAGAGGAAAACAATTTAACTTCAGTCCCGTCTGAGAGGTAAGAGCTGCTGGATGGGACGAAGCTTGATGTGGCAGTCTTTGTGTTGATGTAGAGACGGGGAGGCGGCTCCCGCCTGGCCGATGCATCCTGGTTAGCAGTTGAAGAGATAGGAGTAGGAGAAAAACTGGCTGTTTTAGAGTTCGGGACCACAGAGGGGGAGACAGGCACAGCAGTAGCCCCGGGCCTCATGGAGGTCATGTTGGGCACGTATTCCCGAATCTCCCCTGGCTCCAGCGGATCGGGTCCACAGGGGTCGTGCTCACTGCAGGACAGCTTGCCATCCAGCTTGGAGATGAAGAGCATGCCATCACGATGCTCCTTACAGTAAGAGCTGGGGCACATCTCGCAGAACGAAGCGGCCTCTTTGCCACAGATGTCACACTGGTGCCAGGGACACTCCCACCGCCCTGGAGACAAAATCAAATTCAAAAGGTAAGACTTGAAAGTTTAGTTGTCCTTATATCACTCTTCATGAATGTGTCGAGAACCAGCACGTCATCGCCAGATGTTCCAGAACATTATCTAGAAACCTGGTCTGTAAGCCCAGTTTTCTATTCTCAAAGCAAGCATCTACACAGTGCTTCTTCAGTAGTACCATACAGGTGGATCACCCACGGATGAAGAGTCCCAGCTCGCTGCCTCTACTTGCCTGCTGGTCTTTTGGCCAGGTTGAGACAGTCAGCATGATAAACCTTGGGGCAACCTGGTTTCTTACAGGACACTATCTGCCCCCCATCACCGCAGCTGAAGCACTCGTCCTCCCTCTCCTTGGTTACTTCTTGCCTGGCCTTCTTCTTCACAGGGACCCTCCTTTTCCCATCCTTCTGTTTCAGTTTCTCGGCTGACGGCTGATTCTGAACAAAAGGACAGGCAGTAGTTAATATTTTTACCTTTCTTCATCTTATGGGTGAGTAGGTGCTCAGAACCTTTTGAATCTAAGCGTTTACCTTTGGCCGGACTCCCAGAAAACCACTGCAGTTGGGTGCTCCACATTTACAAGCAGTTTTGCCATTGCCAAGACACTCCAGGTTGTAGTTGAAAGTCAGCTCAATGCCTAAAGTGCACAAGGAATAGAAATGAGTAACACTGCAGCAACGCAAAGGCTGCACCAGAGAGATTCTCAGTCAGTCGCTCACCTTGTGGGATGTCTTGCAGAGCAAACAGCCCCACTCTGGTGTCTCCATTCACAGTCCACTTCTGAGTCTCACAGTTTGGCTGGCAACTGTGGTTCATGAACCGAGCCTGGTTCCCCTTAGGCCCAGCATCAATAATCCGGTCCTAGGATAACCGAACACAGCATATATATATATATAGATAAAAGCACCATTTTCAGTCAATGCAGTAGGTGCTGATTACTGCCTATTGGGCTCAGACATACCTTGTCCAGTGTAAGCATGTAGAAGTTACAGATGTCATTTTCTTGAGCATGTCTGATCCGGGCTCGACACTCTTCTTCATCTATTACCTCTCCTACATATTCGCTAATAAAAGCTCCCTAAGAAACAGAGAAGCCAAAATGAGAAAAAGAATCAAATAAAACGAGTCGTGAATTATATTAATGCGGCTGCTATTCGCAACTACCTTCTTGATGTTCGACAGCGCGCGTAAGCCCCAGCCGCGCCCCAGCGTCCTGAAAATGTCCACAGGTGTGTACTGGCGCTTTGTGAAGGCCTGGTTCTGACACTGCTCCCCTGCCGCACACACCTGAGGGTGGCACTCGTACATCAGCATGCGGTTAATACACTCCGAGTCGACGCCGCAGGGGTTCTCATCGGTTTTCTTACAGTTACACCGTGGAATCTCCGACAGGTCAGCTGTGATTATTTGTACTTTCCCAACTGGCCGGTTTACCTAAGAATCACAACGAACGTTCGAATTTTACTGATTAATTGGACGTCAGAGGGTAAGACGGCACAAATAAGGATGTGGTGGCACGCAGTACCCTAATATGCTTGTACGGAGGAGGTTTCTTGTCATTCTTTCTGTCCTCTTGAAGTTGTTTCATTTCCCTTTCTGCCTGGAGCTCTCTGAACCGCTCTGCTGCTTCCGTCAGGGCTACAAAAACAGACAGACTTAACTTTGGCTAAGAAATTCTTAATCATTAATTATGAATTTATTCATTAGATGAAAATGGCGTACGCACCTTTTTTGTACACTGCATCAGCACCCTTCCCCATTTTCTCTATACTGTGAGTGTCCCCTTCCATGTAAGGGAAGACTCTGGCCTGGTATGTCCACACAAAATCTTTGGAGCCAAAGAATTGCACTGGAAACTCTCCCACCTCATGTTTCATCCTCAAGATGTTATCTGGGACATCTTTGGCCAGACAGACTTCAGCCGGCCACCACCTAGAATTTCAAAAAAAACGTGAGCCCAGTCTCCACTCAGAGTAGGGGATAGCGGTGTGTAGCAGGGAAACAAAGTCGTGTCCTCACCTGTAACGTGCATATTTGACCCACAGTATGTCCTTAATTCGTGGCCTCTTTCCGGCTTTGCAGTCGTTGCAGAACCAGCTGCCCTGTGGCATCTCCATATTCAAACATTCCTGATGGAAAGCAGCAGGACAGGCTTCACAGCACAGCAGACTGCCCCCTACGAGCCCACAGCAAAACACTGGTTAGCACTTAGAACCAAACCATAACTCGCTTTTAGAGCAGATTTGTGTGTGTGTGTATATATGTACACACACAGAAATGCGAAGAAAAGAAAATAGGATGTTTTGCAAACAATATAATATTTTAAATATGCAAAAATTAGGGAAGAAAATGCAACACGCTCATAAGGTACAAAATATTTACAGTGAACTTAATCCACTGATGTAACCATGATTAGCGTAGTAAACATATTTTAATGGTAGATTCAACACCATGAAGTCCAGATATACCTTCAGAGCAGACAAAGCACCAGCTGACATTAATGTGTTCGTGGTTCTTGCAGCCTTTGCGGGGAGTGAAGTGGTTTGGACACAGGAAACTGTTATTTCCTAGCACCACACTGCCTGCTGCCATGCAGTTATCGTTTGGATGATAAGCCACAGGGCAGCGCACACATCGGGCCAGGCGACCTGCAACAGAGAGGACCAGGGTTCATTTAATGCAAGCAGGTCAGGACGACAGCAAATTTAAAATTCAACAACAAAAACACCAAGTGCTCTCAGTCTAGTGGATGATTGACAGATTAAAACGCACTCGTGCCGCACCTGGAACTCAAAGCATAAGAAAACTAACTTGTAGATGTGATATCACATTGCACACGAGCAAAAAATCTGTAGACATTTTCCCATGTTTATACCTAAATCTCATAAATATGTGTAATTTCTGACCATCGTGTATATTATGTCCACAGACAGGACTGGACCTCACCCTTAGCGCTGCAGACGTTGAGCGGGTTGCTAATGTGGCAGGACAGACAAACATGTAGAGGGCAGCGGACGCCTTTGTTGTGTGGCTGCGTGGCAGAGAAGGCCAATATGCAGTCGCTGTGGTAGAACTTCCCACAGAGCGGAATAATGCAGCGCTTCACCCCTTCACCGGGCTTCTTACACACAAAGCATGTGTGAGCGCCTGAAAGAAACATACATGTAAAAAAAATAAAAGAAAATCACGACAGAAGCATGTGCAGACTTTTTATGATCAGCGATGGATACGCACCAGTTTTGCATTCATGACAGAGGAATTTCCCCTTGGGAATTACTGACAGACCAATACAGTGTGGGTGAAATGCTCCGTAACAGTGGCCTTCGCACACCAGCAGATCTCCCGTCCTCTCACATACCTGCACAAACATACAATGAGATTCGTGCTAATAATGCACCTGTTACCACTGACATAAAATAGGTATGTACTTCCTGATCTCACCTGACAAACATTTTCCTTCGAGGACGTAGTTCCTGTTTTACCCTTTGCATCCCCGTGGGAAGACATGATGTCACTCAAACCGACAGACTGCACCTACAGACATGGAGAAAGAGCTGCTGTTACTCTGACTCGCAGTGGAGGTAGGATGGACTCATTCATTCATTTGATGGCGAACTGAATCCTACACTCCTACCTCAGGTTTGGGAGTTAGTGTTACAGTGTGTATGCTTCGTTTCTCCTCAGTGCTGCAGGCCTCCATCGCTGGCTCCTGCTTCGGTGTCTTAGATCCTTGGGGGCTGAGAGGCCCGTTTGGAGAGAGGCCACTGAGGACATCTTTGCCCTCCGAGTCCTCGGTGGCAACCGCAGGGGCAGAAGGTGCGTCGGCCAAAGACTTTTTCTCTTTTTTCACAGATCCAACCTTTTCATTGCGAGATTGTAAGTATGATTAGGGTATTTGTCTAAGACCAACAATTGCCTTACAATCCAAAAACCAGATGGTGTGACTATTTTTTATGATGACATTATGCACAAATGGAATGTATAATAATAGTAAATTAAATACTGTACCTGAGCTTTTCTGATTAACACTTTCACCTCTGAGGTAATTTTGTGCTCCTAGAAAACACACATTTATCATATTGTGAAAATGTGTCCAAAATAAAGAGCACTGGTACAGCTGAGCGCTGCTCTCTCGGTCCTAACATACCTTCTTTTTTGGAGATGCAGCAGACACTTCTTCTATGGTACAATCCAGTATCCTGTGTGAAAGCTTCCTTGGCTTCTTTCTTTCTTGCATTATTAGCCTCGTGTCTAAGAACAAGTAACAAGTCTTCAGATCATACAGGAAGGTTTCTAAAAGTTTATCAATGGTAGCATTGAGTAAAAAGACACAGTCAACTCATTTACCAGATTCAGGAGGTAGATCAGTTTCTTCTGGTGTCTCTGCACCAACAGAGGGCTGGGATGTGTCTGGAGATACTGAGGGTGCTACAGGAGAAAGCTCTTCCTGAGATGGACTCGGTTTCAGCTCTGCCAGAACTTCGGTGGGTTCTACGGGAGCCAAGGCCGAGGTAACCGTCCCCGGCGTGGTGCTGACATCATGCAGTGCCGTCATCCCTGATGTCTGCTGTGGACACATGCAAATGATCAGCTGTGCAGCTGAGAATTAAATACTGGGTTGGATGCAAAATTGTTCCATTGAGGTTTTACTGGTCTTTTAAGACACTCATCCGCAATACAACATAATTATTCCCTGAAAAGAAGAAAACCTCTATTTAAGTTCACTAATCATCACAAGTCCATCATACATCCAACATACGATAAAGTCAGAGAGATGTTTATTTATACAGAAGACTAATCACAGCGGTTACTCTGCCTGACTCTGCCACAGAACGTTTGTCCCATACGGTTTAAAAATCTGTGCCAAATACAGAACAACACCTTTTACATGCAGCAAGGACTCATTTAGGACTTATTTATGTTGAATGCCGCAAAATAGTTCCACCTGTATTGTAAGAAAACAAAGACAGGCTTCTCACCATTTCTGACGACTGAAGGATGAACTTCTTTGTTTTAATTTTGGAAATAAATATCTGTTCATACTCTTCAGCCGACTCCAGGAGCCTTTTAGTTGGTCGCCGCCGACGTTTAGTCCCTGAATGACCTGTTTGAACAAATCATAACATGTAAATCGTTTTCTTAGTCATTTCGACGTTACAGAGGATAAACTTAGCAGCAACGGTTTCTGTCCTACCAGCTGAGCTGCGGGAGACACTTGCTTGCTTCTCGACTCCTACATCAAGCTCGCCTGATGTTCCTGTGTCGTAAAGACCGTTGATCTCAACAGACACCTCTCTCATTCCGCCCTCCTTGCTCTCTGCTGACTCCTCGAGCAGCTGCCATCGTTTCTTTGGAGCTACGGTGGATTCTGGGTTTTTATTGAGGTAGCTGACTGTGGGATCAGTAGTGACAGAGGAACCAGCCAAGTCAGCGTGGCCACTTACAAACTCCCTGCCGTAAGCCAAGTTGGAAAGGTCTGAAGAAAGCTCTGAGGAAAGGCCAGATCGGCCGAGTTTAAGTTTGGCTGGAAGTCTTTGTTTTCTACGCTGTTTGTCGGAGTTGCCGATCCTGGACTGACCTGCAAGGTCTTTACAATAGTAGGTGTCAGCTCTCATGATTGGTTTACTTCTGTTCTTGGTTTTCACAGCTTTGTTGTGAGCTGTGGTGGACTTCTCCGACAGGCCTTTCTCCGTTTTGATACCTTGAGCAAAACCATCATAAGAACCATTAAGCGCGTGGCCTCCCGAAGAAGTAGGGACGACCAAGGGTTCCTCCTTAATCAGCACCGGCGATGGAGGGAGAGTCAAGGGCTTACCTTCCTTTTCTCTCGTGTCATGAATATCTTTCAGCAGCATCAGGAAAGTACTGAACTGATAATTGGCATCGGGCTGAAACGCAGTCAACGCAGAGCCACTGCTGTCCTCGTCCGCAAGAGATTTGAACATCAGTTCCTTGACATCCTGAAAAGCAGCCATTGGAGACGGAGACGAGAAGAAAGACAACGCTACATCTTGGACAACAGTTTCTGTCTTGACCCTAACAGGTCGGTCAGCAGACACGCTTGAGCCTACACACTTAGACTGAGGCAATGAGCCATTGCGAACTTGCTTCTTATCAGGTTTCCTCGCACGCCTTTTTGGAGAGCTGTGATGTGCAAAGGACGACGCACCGGTAGAGCATTCCCAGCCAGGAGACCTTTCAGTTTTGATCGGTGAACTGGTGGGTGTATTGTTAAGAGCATTATCAGTGTGGGCTGTTGTTGACATTTGGCTTGTGGCCAGTACATCACGGACATCGGTCTCTTCCTCTGCTTTCAAAGCTCTGGTCATCAGGCGACAGGTAGCAGGAAAATTTACCGGGTGCTTTTCAGTTGAACGGCAAGATAGTTTCTCACAGGTGCTTAAACTCCCTTCAGAGTTGACATCTTCAGATTTATTCACTACAATACGTGAGTCACTGGAAGCTGTCGCTTCATCGGTCGACTTTGTTTTAGCTTTTGCTGGACACGTTTCTTCCTGGAGCAATCGGCCTACGTCCTGTATTGGAGACACTGCTGTGCGTTTAGGTCGGTGCAGGATTGGAACCGACTCCAAGTCGGCGTAAGGGGAGAACTTTGGCTCGTCTCTCAGTGCACAAGTTGTTGTTGTATGACACTTGTCCGCTATAATGCTGGCGGTTGATAATTCCTTTGATCCACCGACTATATGACCAAATATGTCTGACAAACATTTCTTTTTCTTCTTGCAAACTGTGCTCTTATTGGGTTTAACTGTAGAGTCTTTGATACAATGGTGCACGTTTACACTGAGGGCCCTGTTGGGTGATGGGGTTCGTTCAGGGCGCACAGAGGGGGGGAGGGCCTCCCGGGGTTTTTCATTAGGAACGGGGCTGGGTACACGCTCCTCTCCATTGATGGATTCTGAAAGTTCCCTTTCAGTGTTCCGGTGTTGAGCACGGAGCAGATACTCCGCTTTGGCCACGCTGATTTTCCATGCAGTCAGTAGACTTTTGGGTATCTGCAAATTACAGGCTCACCATTAAACGCGTGAACCACAGGAGGTTTGTGTACGATTTTTAAATGCACTTCAAGCACTTACCATATACTTGTAGTCCTTGTCTTTCTGCTTTCCTCTCCGTCTAAGCACAGGTAGGTCTTCAAACTGATGACCGCCTTCAAAAGGCAGAATGACATTTCCTGGGACCCAGGCGGATTCTACCGTCTGCCCTATCGTCTCCAGAAAATACATTCGACATGGACGAGGACTGGGTTCTGTGAAAAAAAAAGAAATAAAGGTAAAGTTATTATGTAATTAACAGACACAACTCTTTTGTTTGTCAGATGTGGAAAACAATTTGATTATAAAATCCATATGCAAATGGGAGCTCACCTTTCATTTTAGTGTGGCTACCTTCTACTGGATCACTTGTGATTTGGCAGGGCCACCAGGGCCTTCTGTTGAACTTGGCCCACACCAGGTCACTTTTCAAGTACTTCAGTGCAGGAGGAGGCTTTTTCTTTGGGCTGTTGGACTAACCAGGACAAACGACGTGTTTTAGAAGCTTAAATTACAGCATGATTTTAGAAAGCTGTGACACTATACGTCACGACGGAGCTGATTGTGAGTAGATACATGAGATACAGGATTATTACACTGATGACTGTCACATAAACAATAAAATATCCTTAACCGAAGACCAGCTTTGTAAAGAAAGCCGGGTACTTCTGACTCACATTAGAGTTGGTGCCAACTGGTGAAATAAGTCCGGGGTCAACAGGAGACAGGAGTTCACCACCACTGTCAGACTCTTCGCTCAAGATCCATCCTTCTCTCATAGTGATTTCTGGCAGTGCGCTGGGGCTTAGTGTAGGGTTGAGTTCAGATATAGTTTTTGACATCAGATTAAAGACAGTAGGTTTGTATGTTCTTTCATCCCCTCCTGAGATGCACGTGGACCTGCTGTCTGTAACAGTTCGATCCTGACTCAACTTTGGGGAGCGGTGGAAAGGCATCAGCCCTTCACCGCTGTTGGTCACTCTGCCGTACTCCTCCTCCTTAATGTCACTGCTGTCAAACAGTGTGGACCCAAAATGCAAGTTGCTTTTTGTTATGGGAGAGCAGCGCTCCACATTTTCGGCGCTGTGAGGCGAGAATCCATTTCTGACCTGCAGACTCTCAAAAGCGTCCATGTCATCGTCTGCAGGAGAAGGAGGCAGCTGGACCGACGGCGCCTCGAACTCATCGTCGTCACTGATTGGGCTTGCACAGTTCAAATGGTTCCTGCCATGAGGGTCCCTCTCCAGCTCATGCCTGCTGAGCGCAGGGTTGAGGTCCTGCAGCCTCTTCAGCGGGCTGTAGCAGCGAGAATGCTCTGGCTGATTGTATCCCCGTAAACCTGGCTGCTTGAACACGGGAGGGGGCAGCTGCACAGGTGACTGTTGGTCGGACCCACACTTCAAAATGCCACATTGGTTTCCATAGGAAGTGCTCACAAGGCCATTGCGGGGCCTAAGCTCTGGTTGGCTAGAACCAAACAATGAGCCCACCCTTGGTCTGTATGACTGATTCATGTTGTCATGGCTATATCCTGTCAGAAAAAAAGAGGCAGGTTAGACAAGGGAAACGCGCCATGTAAGTTTCTCACCACCTCCAGCCTGTGGGGTCATTGAAGGTTGTGTACTATACATTAGGACAAAGCAGCCGACGAGTGCTGGTAAACACTGTACTAAGACGATCCAACTGCAGATAAACCTACGGAGGACCGACAGAAATGAACAGTGCACGCACACAAACTAACGTGCCGACAGTGCATGGCCTCCACACTAGAGGCAGGTCGGGCGACACAAGAGAAAACACGGAGCACAATCGCTGCCTCGCTCCTTTCACGCGTTTCATTCACGTACTATCAAAAAACCAAACATCAGCACCTTGTCTGATGCTCGCGGGTCCCGGCGATCGCTGGCGACTACAGTCGGCGGAGAAGCCCTGGCTGAGTAGCAGAGGTGGTGACACCGAGCCATCACAGTGAGTCGCTCACACAAACAAGCTACAGCCACACACCGACATAGGAAGCTGCTATTAACTCACAAAAAACGGCTGATCGGCACTGCGTCCACACAACACTATCAACACGTGGAAAAAGGCGAAAAACTCACCATCTGGAGCTCGGTCACCGTGAAGCCGACAGCGAATGTTGGACAATGTGGCACAAAGCGAGTGTTTTGCTCGGTTTGTGAAAGCGGATCTGTACAATCCCAGCTGCAGCAGCTCTAGTAGTAGGCCAAAGCACAGCTCTCATTCTCTGCACTTCATCGCCTCATCAGCGGCGGCCCTCTAAAAACTGTCATCTTTAGATACAAAATAACCAGTAAATGTCCCTTACGCCGCACCATCTTACAGCCGCGAACTTCACTGTGCCATAACCGCTCCATTAACAGCCACAGCGGCTTATTTACTACATGGTTTTTTTGCCTGCTGTCGAAGTGCCCCCGGTTATGTTAAACAAGCCCAGACTGACTGTGTTGGTGAGCAGCAACCAATCGGCACTGCTACCCAACCCCCCGTCTGCAGAGGGCCGTGACACTCACCCAGCACAGACGCGCACACTTCACAAGCACGCACGCACACATGCACGTCAGACTGAAGTTTATAATAGCGATTAGTGCGACAGCAGCAATACGAGCCAATAATGTAATAAAGTAAGCGAGTGCCCTGTTTCGCTTTTTTTTTTAAATATTCGGCGCGTCTGGCCCACTGCTCTCGAATTTGACGTCCACTGCCCGGCACAGGCCTGTCTACGTGTAGGGGAAATACAAATGATTGCTATGAGCAAACAGCCGCACGGCCTGTCTGGCCTGGTCAAACCAAACTACGTGCGCCATGTTGCTTTTCCACGGAGTCCTCTGACATGAGGAAACGGGCCGCTGCGCGCTCAGGAAAAAGAAGCGCACTGTGTGGCTGCAAGTGTGCGTTAAAAGGTGCGATTAAAAAAAAACACCACCAGCCGAAAAACACTCCACCCTGTCCACGCACAACTCTTCCGAGTTGTCGCGCGTATTATATATCACATTTATAAACGCGCAACTTGAAGAGAGCACAATAGAGTCGCCGCAGTGGGCCAGTCCTAGAAGATCAAACAAAGGCTGTGCAGTCACGCCGACATGACAGAGGAACTCACATTTGTGTGCTCGTTTCTTTCAGTAACGTAAAACTACCAACGATGTGGGCTCGGATCGCGGTGTGGTTCATTTCTCTGACGTATTTGGTGACTGATCCAGCAGAAAGACCGAATAGATTCGACAAGGAACTTATTCACTCGCCCCAATAGATCAGCTGCCGAGCGTGTACATCAAATCACGGCTCGCTGTTAGCGTTTCTAGGCAAATCTGCGTTGGCAGTCTGGAAATACGTCAATAAATAAAGACCATGGACGTCAGGGCGCTTTAATTTAACAGAACGGGGTGAATAAACGTATTGTTTCATGGCGATTAGTATTGTCTGGAGACCTAAGCCCCCTTGCGTGTACAGGGAGAATTACAAGACGGTTTTCATTATGTTTTAACATACAACCTTTCTTCATTTATTACATATTCAACAGGACTTGTCTGTTTTATTAAGGTATATTTGTAATGAACACCATTACAACGTACTTAACATGGAAATCCGGAAGTGCTTAGAAAGTGTTTGAGGACAAAAACAGGCAAGTACAATACACGTTCAAAGCGCCATTCACAAAGTGACGAAATAACACATACTGCGCTGGAAATAATATTATGCTTTTGAGTTAAACTAGCTCAAACTCACGATGGTGAATTGATGTGTTTCTGCTATGAATGCAGGTAAATTCAAAATAAAAACATATTGAAAAATAGACAAGACAGATAGGACAAATATACACCCACGTATTTATGCTCAGGAAAAAGCTAATTTAAATACTGTACTAAAAGTTGTAAAAATGTAGAAATGTCCAAAAAACCTGGCAATAGAAATATTGAACCAGAGTACGAGAACATGTCACAACTCAGAAACGAAACGCTCAAGGAAAACAGTTCATTGCCCAGAGAGGGTTCAACATCAAACTGATAAATACATTTTGCTTGCCTATACTGACTGGTGTGATTAATTAATATGCATGCAGCGCTGCCAAATTTGGAAAACATACTTCTAGTTATGTCACGTATTATAAGAGGATGAAGAAAATGTCAAATACTGTACAGTGAAAACAATATATGACAAACGGTTCTGTCCTCCAACATGTCATCAGATACATGTTGTCCTACACATGCACTGCAGAGACTGGTGCAGAACTATTCGCTGCTTTCATCTACTTTGTCACTGTGCTCACAGAGGTCTCTTTTCTCAAGCACGGTGTATGGATAGGGTGGGATGTCACAGGTAGCAAAGTCCAGTTTCTTGGAAACACTGCAGTGGCTAAAGTCATGTTTCTTGGCGGCATCACAAGCGAATTCCAGCTTCTTGAGCCGGGCTAGATTCTTGATGCTGCCTGGGGGCCTGCCTGGGCTGACCTTGTATCCTGCTGCTTTGGTGGTACCGAGAGGCCTTCCCGGGCTGGTTTTGAATCCCGCCGCTCTAGTCGTCCCCAGTGGACGCCCGGTACTGGTACGGTATCCAGCTGACTTTGTGGTTCCTGATGGTCTCCCCCTCCGGCCCGACTTCACTATGCCCTTCTTCTTCTTGGAGCCGTCCGGCCCCGCACCGTCACTGCCCCTGATTCTCAAGGTCTGAGCCTGGAAATCGTTCTGCGCGTCTTGCATTTGGCACGCCGTGGCCTTTTGCATGCCCTGTGACAACGGGCCGAGGCCAGCGAGAGACAAACCAGGGTTTGTTGGAGAGGCGTAGAATTTGTTGGATTGTGTGCTACACAAATCGAAGTGGCTGCCTGGGTGACAGTCCTGTGTCAGTCCACTCATACAATACCCGCTGCTGCTGCCGGTCACTTGATGCATCATTTTCTGTTGGAGCACAAAAATACACAACACCAGTGAGGAAGACTGCAAACGCACGCGCGTGTTCCCGGACTAACACAAACCCAAGGAGCATTTTAATGGCTTACTTTTGGTGGAGCAGACGGGCCTATCAGCGCTGCAACACAAAAACACAAAGATGACTGCACTTAGACTGCAAAAAACGACGGATCACGCAGAAATACGAGTCAATGTATGCGGAGGAACATGCAAAGCACACGTAAGAGCGTAGAAGTGAGTGTTCGTACCTCATTTGTTGGAGGATGGAGGACGGGGAAGGCTTATTTTCGACTCGCTCACGTTTTCTTTCTCGGACAGCTTCAACATCTTCATGAAGACGCTGCCCGATCTACGCCCGAGCCTCCATAAATGCCTTCCTCGACGCGGGAGTGCGGTTGGGGCTGCCTGTTCAATGCTTATTTAATCCGTTAAGCAGAGCTTTAGATGAGAGAGGCAGCCATTTTCACCTGAAAAAAAATATTCATAAAACAGGATGCGAGGCCAACGCATGCGCACAAAAGGAGCCGTTTGTCAGCGTCACCCGATGCGATTCTGCGAAATCGATGCAGCATTTAAAAAGCTAATATTTAATTTATATGAAGGATTTAAGGCGTTCAGACACACGTAATCGTTTTAATTGCGTCTATCTAATATCTCGTTTAAATATAAGCCAGATTGCAATTGAGTTCTACTGCAGCATCTTTACGTTCTGCTCATTAGCTAAACGTCCAAGTCATCAATAATAAATACACTGTCAAGTACAACACAGAACATTCTCCATTTTTGTAGTTTTTATTCATATTCATACGAACTGAAGCACAGACAGTGGATTCATGGAGCAACTGCACTGTTAGAACAGGTAGTAATATACATTTATCAGCTTTTCCCCCGTTGGCCGTCCACAGGACTTAGCTTTCCCTGATTAGCTTGGTCAGCTTCTGAATCTTCGTTTTTGTGGACATGTCAACATACTTGTCTCCAATACTGACAATCATGCCACCCAGGATTGAAGGATCCGACTGTAAAGAGGAGAAAACGTATGAAATCACAGATTCATCAAAAGTACACTTGAATCATTAACACGTGTAGGTAATCATAACTGTAAGTGTAATTTTAGGTTTCCCAAGTCATGTATTAGCACACTACCGTTGTGTCCAGCTTGATAGTTTCACCCTTCTGAAGAAAGCCTTTGAGTGCTACTTTCAGGTCAGCAAGATTAGCTTCATCCAGAGGCTGAAACAGAGAATGTTTATTGAATGGTTGCACAATACAGCAACAGAAAAATATAACGCAACAAATAACAATGAAAAGCCAGTCACCAAAGTGACCTACTTTGTAGTGTAGTTGATCTAACAAGAGTAAGAACATGTCATGCATATCCACCCATTTTCTACCTGAGCAGTAGTGACAGAGCAGATGACTTCTCCACGATGAGCACTCATCATTTTGCCAAAGGCAGTGATGACATCACCAGTTAGAGTAAGACGACCATTGTCTGCCAAAACATCTGCAAAACAAAAACAGAATATATTTGAGAAAAACTCATAACTTATACTTCTCAGCATAATTAACACACAGCCTCATTCTGAAAATGTATATTGTTTGCAATTTCATTCAGATGATTCTGCTACATCCATTTTCATTTAAATTCCAAAATTAAAAATGTTACACACTATTCATGTACACAGTTTCTGATGGTAATACAGTTCCTCTTGAAGTAACCCTCTGTTGCTTAATTCATCTTTCTGTCATATGTACATCACAACAAGGTGCATACCAGCAAATGACATATTTATATGTGCTCATGGGCAAATTAGGCCATCAGATAAATTTACTTATTTATACACAAAAAACTAAATAATACACAACAGCAAAAGAAAACATCTGTCCACTTTACATGCAGTTCTGTATTAATTAAAGTGTTACTACCTCATATTTAAGTCTATAGATCATTAAGATACTACCAGCTAACTAAAACATAATATTGTACAATTACATATATTTATTATGATTACCTCCACGTGTATTTATAATTTTTTTTGCTACTGTTGTTCTCTTAGCTACTGTTTATTACTGTTACCTGTACAGCACCTTGGTCAACTCTGTGTTGTGATGTGCCGCTTATAAATAAGGTTTGATTGCTTGACTGTGGCTTTCATTAGATAAGTATAAACTGTACAGTTTGAAAGGCTTATTCCTAAAACACAAAAATTCCCTAAATGAGTAAAACAATTAAATGTTTTCTATCTGGTGAGTGTAAGTGGGCTAAGGAAGAGTTCAACACAACAATAGTGTCACCTAAACCTGGTAAGTGATGACTTACTAATGAGATTGATGGTGATGGGTGAAAGCTTAGCCTTTGCAAGAGCATCACTGAATGTCTTCTGCTTGATGCTGCGCTTAACATGAGGATTCATTACAACACCGGAAATCTTGGGGTCCTTGATCAGAGTCTAAAAAACAAAAATCACACAAAAAATTACTTAGTTTATGTACTGGCGAGATAAACTTAATTTAATTAATTTATTTTGCTTACAGCCACTTTTCCCAGTTCCTGCTCCACTTGGTCCAGTTTATTCTGCTTACTGGCAGCTGAAAACAGGGCAGTGGCATATCGACCCTCCACCCCATACACCTGGATAGGGGGCTAGAAAACACATGTAAACCTTCAGAGACGAACTCAAGTGCGAAGACTAATTCTAATAGATGCAAAATTACGCTCAGACTCGTTTACCTTAACCAGCTTTGATGCAGGTCTGATCACAGACGTGCTGAACTGGCGGACCTGGGACATAAAACATGCGTGATTGTGCTACAGAAAACAATGACACTAAACGTGACAGCTTTTCACCATTTACGTTACGGTTAGCCGGTAGGCTAACGTTAGCAGTCATTCAAGTGCAATGCCTCGGGTCGACTTTGTTTAACATTTAACTTTACCCCCTGGTAACGAGAAGTAATACTGCAGTTAAACGTGTTCTTAAGATAACGGATTTCGCCTAATAACACGCTTAAAACCATTAAAAGTACAAAAATCATTGAACGTCTTACCTGCTGCCCTAGCATGAACGCTGCCATTTTCTCCTACAGCTGTCTAGCGTGGAACAAGCAACTGCGCATGTGCATATAACAGGAAAGTGTCTTGCTCTGGGTAATGTAGTCTTTGCAACCTGACACGTCGGGGGAAAACAGCGTTTTAGAGGTTATTTATAAAATAGATTAAATAGAATTTTTGGAAAACCTCAGAACCCGTCTTTTGTGTCTATTGTATCTTGTTGTTTTTTGACATTTGACATTTTAATTTTAAAAAACAATTTTACTTGCGTTGTTATAATGCATTATGTGCCATTAACTCCATATTTTGGAGTGATCTGCAGCCAGGTGTTCCAGAAAAGGATGGGTGTTTATCTTGCATGTTATGAAATTTATTTACAAGCCAGTTACCATTTGCATTTTATTTTGTGTAAATTCAGTTTATCATACTTTCCAGCTAAAATCCAAACCATTCAACTGATCGGTTGTCTGTAAACACTAGAACAGAAACAGTCCAGCAGAAAGGTTAATTTCAGTCTTCTTTTAGTTTTGTTAAGCATATCTTAACTTTCTCAAGTCTTTGCTTTTAGCGTCAACGCGTGTCTATGTTATCTGGAGTGATTCAGTAGATCCACCTAAGATTAAAATAAGAGCCACCATGTGAAATAATGTGAACATCATCTGGGTGATGCCAGCAGCAGTGTTCAATGATTGTAGCAGTTTAAATAAATTAGAAAATAAGCAAGTGATTTGTTCATTTCTAAGACAGCTCTGATTTAAGTTGTAAGCTTTACGACATTTAACAGTATAGGTTATATATTTCTAAGTTATAGCTAGGGTACATTCACCCCAGCTGCTACCAAAGTTGTTTAGTACAACTTGCATTACATGCAATATATAAATGATGCATCAGATTATTAAAAAGTACAAAAGCTAGGTAGCTACGCGTAAATACAACAGCAATGAAAAATAAATAATATTACTATTGTCACGTTTTTAAATCCACCTTTGAGACCATCATGCGATGACGTACGTGTGATTCGTGGCTCAGCCCGTGGACCAGTCGTCAGGGCTGGGTCTAGTTTCTGTGACTGTCCGCTGGGTTCTAGCGTGTTAATGTAACATAATTATTTCTGTATCATGTAAATTCGTCCTTTTCGTCGCCATCACACTGCAGAGCAGCTGACGCATTCGTTTCCGCGGAAGCGCGCGCACGCACGCACACACACACACACACAGACACACGCGCGCAAGTTGCGAGTGGTGACCGGGGAGCTTGCGGGGACCGGTACCATCAGAGACGCAACGAAATAACGAGGCTTTCCGGAGGGTTGTTACAGCTGGTCGGCTTCCCAGCTGACAGCGATCCAGCCATGGACGACAAATCATTCACCAAGGAGCTGGACGGATGGATCGAGCAGCTGAATGAGTGCAAACAGCTAACAGAGAATCAGGTCAAAGTCCTGTGTGAAAAGGTGGGTTTGCGAGCTATTTAGTGTTCGAGCTCAGCTTTTCTAACCTGTTACGTTGTCGGGATGAGTATACGTTTCGTTAGCAATGCGTGTGGCCTTGCTTTGGCGCGCACCATTTGGCTGCAGCTGCATGCAGTATATTATAGGGAAGCCCAGTCGGCAAGAAGATGGAGGGGGCCGCCTGCAAATATGTTATTTTCTAGCTACGCCCACTCTTGGTGCCGCTTCTCCACCGGAGTGCACTGGTACTGACACATCTATCTGTAGAATAATCAGCTGAATGCTTGATGGACGTTCACTGTTTAGCTTACAACACATGGCTGCCGTGCGCCCCTGCACTGCACCACATTCAGCTTCATCATCATCATCATGTGTTTTCTGGGATTTTATTTTAAGGCTAAGGAAATTCTCACGAAGGAGTCCAACGTGCAGGAGGTTAGATGCCCGGTGACAGTCTGTGGAGACGTCCACGGTCAGTTTCATGACCTAATGGAGCTGTTTAAGATCGGAGGGAAGTCTCCAGACACGAACTACCTCTTCATGGGAGACTATGTTGACAGAGGCTACTATTCTGTGGAAACTGTGACGCTCTTGGTTTCTCTCAAGGTAAAGCAATGAGAAATGAAGTAAAGTAAGAAGTAATATGTGGGAGGTATTTGACTGATGTCCTTGGCTTCATGAATGCTTTTATTCACAGGTAAGGTTTCGTGAAAGAATCACAATACTCAGAGGGAACCACGAAAGCAGACAGATCACACAAGTGTACGGCTTCTATGACGAGTGCTTGAGGAAATACGGAAATGCCAACGTTTGGAAGTACTTCACAGACCTGTTTGACTATCTGCCCCTCACTGCTCTAGTAGATAACCAGGTGGGACTAATGAATCCACGCGTGGCACAGGGCAGATGCAGGTAACTTTATTTATTTACACGCCATGCTTCTCCTTTCTAGATTTTCTGCCTCCATGGTGGGTTGTCACCTTCAATAGATACACTGGAACACATCAGAGCGCTGGATCGCTTGCAGGAGGTTCCTCATGAGGTAAACTTGGCCTATATATCGATTCTTCAGTGATTTATGCCTCTTTTACTAACATAATCTGCTAAAGATGCACATTCACTAAATTGGATAATTTGGTGAAAGGAATGAAGCTTTGTTGCAGTTTTTATTACCAAATGTGTATATTCAACCACTGAGCCACAGAGGTGCAACCCACTGAAGATGATAAATTATTTTGGCTTTGTAAATGTAATAATTGTTGTTTCAGGGCCCCATGTGTGACCTGTTATGGTCAGACCCAGATGACCGTGGTGGTTGGGGCATCTCACCCCGTGGTGCTGGCTACACCTTCGGGCAAGACATTTCAGAGACTTTCAATCATGCAAACGGCCTAACTTTGGTCTCAAGAGCCCACCAGCTGGTGATGGAGGTAGTAAAACTTTGTTTAACTGCTCGGTTCATATTTCTTGGGAGGTGAAGCTCTGACATTACCCGTTTCTTCATCCAGGGTTACAATTGGTGCCACGATCGCAATGTGGTGACGATTTTCAGTGCACCCAACTACTGTTATCGTTGTGGAAACCAGGCGGCAATAATGGAACTTGATGACACATTGAAATACTCGTTGTAAGTTCAGTATTTTTTGATTAATCTAAATGTTTGTATTTTTATATGGAATGTTGAAATATACAGTGGTCATTATAGATACAACTCCCTAGAATGAGTTGTTAACGCTTTTGATTGTAGCCTACAGTTCGACCCTGCCCCACGCAGAGGAGAGCCCCACGTCACTCGCCGTACTCCAGATTATTTCTTGTAAAGTTCCCTGGTGAGGGTGGTGACGGACTACACAGAGGCTTGAGAAGATAAAAAAACAACATTCATAACCACATGGACCAAATATATGTGCCATAATCGAATCCATCCAGCCACAACCTACTTTAATCTTTTCAACTTTTTCCTCTCTGTGCATGATGTTTTTATTGCTAGAAATACTATGAGCAGTACAGTCACGATACCTGCTGGTTTGTCAGGAAAATGAATAATAACTGTAAGTAAATAATATTTGTGTTAGAGTTTTATTGATTACCTGAGTGTTAACCATGTATGGTATCTAAGGTGCATCCTTCACTTGGCATGGCCTCACATCAAAAGTTGCAGTAAATCTAACGTCATCTCTTTTCGTTTTGTAGCCATAGCATCATAGTTAATTTTGTGAGGTGAGATGATAGGGTTAGATGTCAGAGATGAATATGTTTTCCTTAACCTTTTGTATTTGATTTGATCACATGGCACAGCACAGTGTAAGTAGCTCTCTTTCTGCTCCGCTGTCTGTTATGCATTTAGACGGGAAATATTGGTACAAATATATCAGTTGTGAAAAAAATTGTTTTGCAGTTGCAGCTGTATGGAAGAAACACTGAAGTTGCATCATCATCATTATTTTCCTTTAGGTACAGTTTGTGAGTTTATAGTCCACAGTCCTCACCAGCCCCCACTAGATGGAAACAGACACCAAAAACCTATTTGATGCTTAACTCAGACCAGATAATCAGCATAGGATATTTAATTATTATTATTATTATTAAGTATTCTGTGTGCTATGGGTTCAAAACAGTAAAGAGACAATACTGGTTGTTTACCTCTCATTTAGCTTTTTTTGGTTATGTTTCATGTATGTATTTAATAAATAAATGATTAATGCCTTGTTTATTTGAAAGGCTGCCTGCTTCTTAGCAAGCGGCCCTTTATTTCTGTGCTGTTGAACATTATCGTGTGTGGATATCTCTAAGTTTTTCCGGTTATTAATAATTTACTATAAATCAATGCAGTGAAAGTGTCGCGCCGCAGCCGGATGTGGTGCTCAGCTCGCCGCTCAAAATAAAAGCCCCAACACAAAGCACACAGTGGAATGAAACCTAATTTAACTAAGGTGACGCTGGTTTACAGAAGAGCAGACAGTCTTGCATATTCAGAGCCTTTTTCACAGAACATTTCAGTCCTGACTTCAGTGTTTCCCGGTGTGAATCCCCGCTTCGAGGCAGGGCTTTTACTTTCTCAGCGAGGCTCCTCACGCTGCGGGATGTGACTGCGCGTTGTGGCTGTGCTGACGCTGCTGCGCGTTAAATTAGCTGGCTGCAGCCATTCAGGGACACCTCTTGCGATCCGCCGGAGCCCACGGTGCAGTAAGTAGATTGTCCTTTTTCTTAACACGGGTCCAACGGGACGTCGACAGGGAAGCGCGCCGGTGCGTCTTTGTGTCCGGGGCGCGTTTGGCTCTTGGAGAGAGCTGCTGATGTGTGGATGTGGCAGCCTGATACTAGTTGAATCTGGGGCTCACAGCTGGACCGGGCTGCACAGATGCCGCGTCCAATTAGTCGTTTTGAAAACGATACGCGATGAATGATACTTTGCGTTTATACCGTTGTTTGGCGTCGGCGCTTTGTTGAAGCGCAGAAACACCTGCATGAATGGCTTGCGATAGTTAAGAGTCCAGATTCAGCTGGTCCGCGTCGGGCTGGACAATTACCCTCGTCCAGTCCCAGCGTGTTTCCGCGACCGCAGACTGAAATCAGCTCCGCGATACGAATGATATAATATGAGTCAGGAGGCGCGTTCCGGGGCAATTGGCTGATTGTGAGGAGCTGTTGTGAATTGCAGGTTAATGTGTAGCCACGCAGGCCGCGTTTGATTGGCTGAGAGTGAGAGCAGAAGCCGCTGAGGGTTTATATATCAAATGGAGCGTCAGTCCAAAGTTCAGTCCTCGGGTATGATCCTCATCAGTAATTAACACTGTATTAGTCCCATTAATGGAGGTCTGGCCGGAGGAAGGGCCCATCACCCACTGCTCAAATTCTTCTGATACACTGATGTAATGTTTTATTGGATGCGCTCAGAGGGGTGTTTTTCCTGCCACCTCTTGAGGATCCCCCGTCGTGTTTAATTCAGTTTAAAGAGACAGCAGACCGCCTGAATGTTCTGTTGTGTTGTCGGCCCAGCAGCCATCTTTGGTGCAATTTCAGGTGGAGTTTCATCATGCTGCTGCACACCCTTGCATGCTCTGTAGTCTATTACAGGGAGCGTGAGACCAGCTCAGACTGGGTTACAGTGGCCCCACACCCCGGGAAGAAATAAGCAGGCATGTGTGCACAGATCTGACAATGCAGGAAGCCAAACGTGAGCTTTCTGGGCTGTGATGCAGTTTGTGGTGGTAGAAATTAATACAGTTTCAGTTCTGCGATCACACTTGTCCACATCTGAAATGCAGATGGTTTGGTCACTTTCTGCTTCTCTGCTGCTGCCTTTCACTCCTAGTTGGGGGGCTGGTGTGCGCCCATAATAGAGCTTTGCAATTTAGCGCTTCACAACCCTTGTGTCAGGTCAGCCATCACCATAGCAACATTATGCTGAATTAGCAGCACGGCAATCCAGAAAGGTTTGGGTTTTTTTCACCGGTCCTCCACTGACTTGTGTCTGCAAAAGAAAACAAGGCCTGAAGGGCCACATGTTCTGGGGGGAGCCCTGGAGTTTTGTAGGTATCTAGTCATTTGTTGATATTTAGCTTTAGTTTGTGAAGCCACTTCTGTTACTATTTATTCCATATCTCCAGAAAAATGCTTTAACCTTAACATGTCATTCATATATTTACTGTACTGTGTGCTCTCTATTGCTCTCCACAGATAAACATGGCCGCAGAGCTATCCACCTCCATAAATATCAATGAGCCCCGGTGGGACCAGAGCACATTTGTAGGTCGGGCTAAGCATTTCTTCACAGTCACAGACCCCAGGAACGTCCTGCTCACCAACGAACAACTAGCACACGCGCACAAAATCATCACCGACTACAGGTAAACACGAGCGCAGCAAAAGGCGGCAGCAGCAAACTCAATCTGATGGAGTGTTTTCTCTTCCAATCCTTCAGACAAGGCGTCGTCTCTCCAGGGCTGACCGAAGACGAACTGTGGAGAGCCAAATATGTTTTCGACTCTGCTTTCCACCCTGACACTGGGGAGAAGATGATCCTGATCGGTCGCATGTCAGCACAGGTTCCAATGAACATGACGATCACTGGATGCATGATGACGTTCTACAAGTGAGAAGTTGTGTTGTGGCTGTAACGCCAAGCTGAAAATATTACCTCACAGTCTGCAGATAAAGTAACACTGTCACAATCCCGACTAGCAGAGGCCGGTTTTATGTTTCTAAAGGACATCTGACGGTGTTTGTTTAGCTTCAGTGATCCATCTTATTTAAACACAGAGATAAAGCGCAGACTTTCACCTACGGCTCCATGTTAGCCTTGATCATGACTCTACTCTTGTGCGTGTTGTAGGACGACTCCAGCCGTGTTGTTCTGGCAGTGGATCAATCAGTCTTTCAATGCAATAGTGAACTATACCAACAGGAGCGGTGATGCTCCAATAACTGTCAGGTAAGAAACGGTTGTTGGCTCTGACGCTCACTCATGTTAACCCTTTGTGCTTTGTGTGGTACGACCGGTGACGTTTTCTTTTTGTTTGCAGTCAGCTTGGCACAGCTTATGTGTCTGCCACCACAGGCGCAGTCGCCACCGCTCTAGGACTAAACGCACTAACAAAGGTATCAGTTGCTCTAATGCACTTCTGCATGTGACTGTAATGCACTGGTGTGGAAGGAACAGGGTCTTACTCTGTAATGTTGACATGTCAACTGCTACAGTAACTTTTTTGGGTTCATATTCCTGTGAAATACACCAATGAGGCATAACGTTAAGGCCACCTGCCTAAGACTGTGTTGCTTGGGTTGTCTGACCTTACGTGTGGGCTCCACTAGACCCCTGAAGGTGTGCCGTGGTATCTGGCACTGAGACAATAGCAGGTTGGGAGGTGGAGCCTCCGTGGGTCACACTTGTCCAGCACATCCCCCAGATGCTTGATTGGAGATGTATGTCTGGAATTTGGAGGCCAAGTCAGTGCTTCAAAGTTGTGGCTCTGAAACCATTTCTGAACTTTGTGGCAAATACTTTCAGGCATCAGGGAACACGGTTTACAAGGGTGTACACTGTCTGCACCAGTCCTTAGGTCGGCGGTGCATGAAAAATAGCATCCACATGGATGGCCCAGGGTTTCCCATCATCAATGTGCTTTCACTTCCCATAGTGCACCTGTCAGTGGTCATAATGTGCGACCGACAGTAACCACACTTCCACAGGTCTGAAAGGTTTAACTGTTGTGCTGTGTGATTAAAGCGTAGCCAAATTTCTTTCATCCTGCTGCAGCACGTCTCACCTCTGATTGGACGATTTGTTCCGTTTGCTGCTGTAGCTGCTGCCAACTGTATCAACATCCCACTGATGAGACAAAGGTAAGGATGACATTCAGCACTTTCAAAAGCACATGGTGGGTTTTTATTGAGAATAAATATATTGGATATTCTAAATATTCACCTATGAGGGTGAAGTTAACGTTCAGATGGACTCTCTGGTTTGCTCCTTGACTTCAGAGAACTTCAACACGGCATTCCCATAACAGATGAGAATGACAACAGGTTAGGAGAGTCGAAGAAAGCGGCCCAGCAGGCCATCTCTCAGGTCGTGGTCTCCAGAATCCTCATGGCCTCGCCTGGAATGGGTATGAATACATACGCACATGTGTGTCACCTGATGGCACACAATTTTTTTTTTTTTAAAGTTCAAATGCACATCTTAAATCACCACTTGGTTAAATTTTTAGAAGGTTAGTTGAGATTATACTTCGTTTTGTTTGTTTTTCAGCCATCCCTCCATTTTTAATGAACCATTTGGAGAAGAAGGCCTTTCTGAAGGTTAGAAGCGCCACAAATTCTTGGCTGCATCACACAGTGGAGGAATGAGAAGCACTGCGGACATGAGGTCATGTTTCTATAGAGATTCACCACTGCCTTTGTTCCCCTCATTCTTTTTTTTGCTTTTCAGAAGTTCCCATGGATGAGTGCACCTATTCAAGTCAGCCTGGTGGGATTCTGGTGAGTCGTCAGATGGTCAACCTGATAAGTCATCACGTGAAATGCTTTTGATATTTAACCCAGTTTCTAATAAAAAGAATATAACACACCTGTTAAAAATTCTGTCAACAAACATCTCTCAGGTTTTGTGTTTAACTCTAAACTCTTCTACTTTACCATAAACTTGCAGTGACACATTTATTTATTACTCAGTCACTCATTTTGTACTTAAGAACCGGTGAAACCTAATTTTCATGATGTTGACCGTCCGTTCAACTCTTTGACTGATTCTTTTTCAGCCTGGTGTTTGCTACGCCGCTGTGCTGTGCATTGTTCCCTCAGAAGAGGTGAGTGAAACATTCACACTGGACACATAAATCACAGCAACCGCTCATTACCTTATCTGTGGGTGAACGTATTCAGAGAATGCACTAAGTGTTGCGTAACGCACCCACCGAACGAGTTTGACTCCTTAACCCGTGTGTTTCTGTCGCTCCTCCTGCAGCTCTATGTCAGTCAGCCGCTTGGAGCCGGAGCTGCAGGATAAAATCCGGGCCAGCCACCCAGGAGTGGAGCGGGTCTACTTCAACAAAGGGCTATGAGTGTGCAGCCCCCTCATCCAAACACTGCCATAGCACAGCTGCAGGCTCAGTCCTCACCTCTCTGCCAGCCCTCCTCATTCAGTGTGCCAAAGTTCAGTTTGTCTCGTCATCTCCACCGCTCAGATGGACTCTTGATGACTTCCTCTCTGGGTCAGATGTTTGGTTTTGTTTAAGTGATTTTATTGTAACTACTAAAGACTGGGCTGGATGAATCCGTGATGAATTGTGTTTATCATGACAGATATAGTGGCCTGTGTGTTTCATGTGGACATTTTCCTGTGCAGTATTTTTTTTTTTTTTTTTTTTTTTAATCAGTCGGCCATTTGATCGTATGTTGCTGCCAAATGATTTTTGTATTATTTGTACAATTTTGTCATAATTGATCAGAATCAGATTTTAACACTTAAGACCTTTGAAGATGATGTATTTGCCAAATCTGTACTTGCATTACCTTAGACCTCATTCGGTGATTATGACCTCCTCCTTTTGACAGTGTTACTTTGTAGAATGGTCTTCACATTTATTTCCTTTAATCCAGTTCAGTTTGCCACATGAGTGGAACTGAGCAAGACTTCAGATGAAAAGCAATTATCCAGGTATTCACCCTATAAAATGTGATGATATGATGGTGGCAGCCATTGATGGTCCACGGTGCTATTTCAAGGCTTTAGTTTCTGTGGTTTTTACGTGTATTTATTCAGATGCCAAAACATACATGAATAAATTTCCTCATGAGCATCATGGAGTTTCATCAGAGCAGAAAGTCATTCATCCTTTAGGAGAACTGAACAGTGGTGACTGACTTTAATTACTGACAATTTCAGCAAAACACTAATATTGATTATTGCATTGTGACCTAGACGTCAGTATCTTTCATGCCTTACAGGTTTGTGCGATTTCAGTCTCTTGTACTGTACATTTGGCAGTTTGGATTCCAGTATTGTGGGAAAATATCAAGAGTCTTTTTCAATACAGGAAGCTCTATTTAACTTTAATTTGAACTGTAGCTAGTGTAAAGCAAACAGGTACAACAACGTAAACATTTCTACATCCTTACGCAGAATCAAGTTCTCAAGTTATTTGTGTTGAACTCTATTTAGCTGTTAAAGTGATCAATATATTACGGAGCTCTGGCCTGGTGAGCTGATGAGTAGGTGCAGCCTGACGTAACTTTTGTTCTGTGCGTTTTCTGCAGTATTCAGGTGATAACGTCAGGTCACTTATCAGCCTGACAGTCATAGTAAAGGCTGCCATATTTTCAGCTGCTTTTTTGATTAATCTCTTTTTTGTGCTGCATTAGCAAGTGTAGGGTTATTTTATATCACATATATGACTGGATAGTTTAAAATCAGGGACCAGATTAGAAGACTTGGCACAACACTTAACAGCAGAATTTAAACCCTTGAAGCTGCAGGATCCACGGAAATTACTGGGTGCAGTTAATGTAAGTTTGACTACATAAAACGCTCAAACTCCTAGTTTTGATCTTTTGCTCATCCTACTGTGTGATTTCTGTAACGTGTTTAGTGTTAAATATACAGTATGTACTTGCATATATTGCCGTAAAAGTAACTTTTGGTTGTCAGTTTGCCAAGAGGTGTTAGTTGGAGCCATTTCTTAGCTGGTTTGAAGTGAAGTTTCTTATTCTGATGTTTGAGGTAACTGAATGTAGCATTTTTCAACTGCAGCTGTTCTGTGTTAGTCCAAGAAAGCGGTGTTGTTCTTCAAATGCTGTACATTTTGAACTCTGTAAACCTGTTCAGTTTCCACTATGCCTTTCTGTAGGTCCTTGATTGTTAAGGGAGTGAGATTAAGCCTACCTTTTTGGAGAGGTCGTCTTAACCTTCAACTCCCTGTGACGAAAGCCAGTTCCTCTAGGAAATGTCAAAGAAACAACACTAAATCAACTCCCTAAATAACATCTTAACAAGCTTCACACTACCAAATGTCTCCACAGCCAAAGTGATACAAATCAACACAAGAGGGAAAAAGTCATTACTTTGCATTTGTTGAAACTAATTTAAAAACAAAAAGAAACAAATATGCTGCTTGATTTATTTGCTGTAATGAGTTGAGGGGCTGTAATGTTTAGACTAACCGGATGAAATAAAATGAAACCTTTTATCTGTTGTTTGATCAATGTGGCTCCACTGCGCCATCTTCTGGTTTAAACTGGAAACAGCTGTAACCTTACAAAAGCATTTTATTCAAGGCACATAATGTTCAGATGAACTATTTAAGACAGCAAACAGCAACTTGCTTATTTTGACTGCAGGTCTGGAACCATATTAATGTCTTTACATACAGAACACACAAAATCAACAAGTTTTGACAACTACAGCAAGTAATGCATCATGGGAATGCATTTTAAAATCAGAAAGAAACAGGAATAGTGTAGTGATTGTTTTCTAATATGATGCAGCAGATAATACACCTATAGCACAAATGTTTGAACAGGCCACGTATGGTTGTAAAGTGTAACTGGTGAGGCCTTAGTTTAACAGCTTGCACAATACGGCTTCCTGAAACAATTAAAAAACTTTGTCTCTCTGTAACTTATTTGGTGGAGCCGTTGGGTCATAGATGTGCTCAGTCTGCAGATTATAGTCTTCAGTTTCTAGAACCCTGCGTAAAGTTGTTCTCATCAAGTGCAACGGCTTGAGTCATAACCACCATATGAAAAAGCAGAGAGAAAGAAAAGTTGCACCATGACTCTTGTTTGAAATGGTAACACCATCTTGACACCATCTTCTCACTGCAGAATGCAAAAGTAACAAGCACAAACTACTTCTATTCAACTCCAATGTTCACATTCACTCAGCTTTCTGGTGTGAAGTGCTGACATTACAGGAACTACAACAAACCTCTCTATAGGTTTGCTTCACTTTTTTACAACCACATTCCTCAGGTTGCTGCTGAGTCTTTGACCCATTATTATCAGTCTGTGCACGTCAAGTCCAAGGTGACCTCTGTGTAGTGCTATCTTTGGAATGCGTGACTTTGCCAAGGTGGCATTTCTACTGGCACTTGTGTCACGCTCTTCTGATTGGCAGCAAGTCTCTAGATCTACTGAATTGATTTTTCCTTATGATTTACCGTGCACATATTGGGAAACTTAAAATAATAATGGAATTTGGATTCAACATCTTCATTTTCCCATGATATAATGAAAAAGATAAATAATATAAATACTCTGAAATAGAATAATACAACAATATGATATTTTTTCCATTTAAGGAACACGAGTTAAAACCCAACACTGTAGTGTCTAAACTTACAAGAGACACTACTATTAAAATGTCTTTGGATGGATGTTACAGATTGTACTGGCTAATGACCACAGTGGCAGAACAGATGGGAACTCTGCTTTCTAAATGTTTGCTTCAAGGCCCTTAAGATACATTATGCTTACACAAAGAGCATCAAGTCAAAGGACCGATTAGTGTGGAAGAGGGCACTGACCTCCACAAAAATAATAGAAAATCAGCCCAGGCAGCTCAGAAATTCACCCGTTGACTGGCTGAACTAGAAAACAAAGGCCATCTGAGTCTTCAAGTCAACAGATCTGCCTCGAGGGACCTACAGATGGATGGGACATTATTCAATACAATCCTTTCATCTCAGCATGAATAAAGCCAATATTTCCTAGCACACAAGTCATCGCTGGCCCCTTTAAGTTCCTTCACTCAGCACATCTCCTCCTCACACTGTGCATCCTCCACCAGCAGTGAGTGTTTGCTGGGCTCTTTGAGGACTAAGCTGTTGAGAGACTGTTTGTCAGAGCGCAGGGAGTTGATAGAGGCTCGACTGTAGTTGATAATGCGGTCCAGCAGGCTGAGGTTTGGTGATGGACGACGTGGCTCACCCATGCCTATGTGGACGCTTACATCAGATAGGCTGCCATGCCACCTTTTGTTACCAAGCTTTGCCTGCAACTTCTCAGCAGTGGGCTTAATGTAACTACAAGAACGCAGAGAGAGAAAAAAGATTGTTACACTTGAATGCAAGAAAAACAAAAGAAGTCTGAACAATGCAGAAAACACGTCATTACCATTTAAGGAGAAGTGACGACAAAACCACAGAAATCGATGACAGTGCCATTGCAGCAGAACCCATCCATGGCTGTAACACCAGACCAAAGGGAAGAAATACGCCTGTGAATAGATGAGGTCCATATTACCTTTGGGCTTAGTTTGAATACAGCAAACAAAAACATTTATCATCTATCCTTTTTATTATTACCGTATTTTGCGCACGAAAAGACGCACCGCATCAAAAGGCGCACCTTCAATAAATGACGTATTTTAATTATTTTTACATATATAAGGCGCATCGCATCATAAGGCGCACCTTTAATAAAACGCTTCGCATAAGGCGCTAAAGTAGAGGCTGGAGTTACGGTGCGTTATGCATCCATTAGATGCATAACGCATCCATTAGATCAGGGGTCGGGGACTTATGGCTCGCGAGTCACATGTGGCTCTTTTGACGACTGCATCTGGCTCTCAGATAAATCTTAACTTATATTCCTTAACACGATATGTAAGAAATAATTCCGCTGGAAATCACAGTGTTAAAATAACGATCACACTGTAACTTAGAGCTTTAGCTGCTTGGGCTGTTTCCGCAGAGATTTTGACTCTTACAAAGATCATCGCTGTATGAAACGATGCCACACTCTGTGATATTTCCTGACAATAGAACGCTAGTCACGCACAGAGAGAGAGAGAGTGTGACATCCTCACTGCAGAAAGGATCTGTGTTCACACAGACACAACAGCGCTGAACCAAACAGGTGACAGCGTCTTAGCAGAAGTGGAGCGCATTTGGTCTTTTGGTAGGAGCCATTTCAGGGTATTTACAAAAATATTAAAATGGAAATGAAACGCCAGTTTCCCGGTATCCCAGCATGCACTGCGCACTATTACGGGGGAAAATCGAGTCGCGGCTGCTTACCGTAACTGAGACCTGTATGCGTTTTAATACTGGGCCATATACAAGGCGCATTGTATTATTAGGCGCATGATCAGCTTTTGAAACGATTGAAGGCGTTTAGGTGCGCCTAATCGTGCGGAAAATACGGTACATTATACACATTACATACCAGCAGCAATAGGAATACCAAGCAGGTTGTAGATAAGGGCAAAGACAAAGTTGATCCTAATCCTCTGGACAGTGATTTTAGACAGGTCAATACTTCCTACCACATCCAAAAGATCGTTCTGTAGAGAAAAGAAAGAAAAAGACCTTTAAAATAGTATTAATAGGTCTTTGAAAAAGAAATAGGTAACAAACATTACCAGCCAAAAGTTTGGACAAACCTTCCTTCAGTGTTTTATTATTTTCTTTTCAACATTTGCAATCAATTACGCAAAAGACTTGTTTTGTTTATACCACAATGTACAATGTGAATGTACTACAAATGTGATTGGTATTATCCTTAATCCATGTTGTCTTTATGATGCATGCATCAAAATAATAATAATTAAAAAAAAACTCACCCTAATCAATACAACATCTGCTGCCTCTATGGCCACATCTGTGCCTGTTCCTATGGCAATGCCCACATTAGCCAAGGCCAAAGCAGGCGAGTCATTGACGCCATCACCCACCATCGCTACTATTTTTCCTTGTTTTTGCAAATGATCCACCCTGGCCGACTTGTGGGAAGGAAGCACCTCAGCAAAGACCTTCCGGATACCCACCTGGTACATACACAAAACGGAGCAATAAGGCTAAAGATGTTTGTTGTATTAAATGTAACATTGTACTATTATATGGAAATTGCGACTGTTTGTATAACTCTTCTCATTTTAATGTATTCATTGTGTTGTTGTCAAAGTACAAATGTATGTCTTACAATCTTGGTACATTATTAAACAATATTCAGTAAGTCAAATATTATACACAACTGATCTTTTTCAAAAAAGCCAGTTCTTTCTCCAGACAGTATTTATACCTGGGCAGCGATGGCTCGTGCTGTCTTGCTGTTGTCTCCAGTCATCAGAACAACTTCCATACCCATGTTGGTCAGAGTCTGCACTGCCAGCTCAGCTTCTGGCTTCACTGAGTCTGCTATAACTATCATTGCACACAGCGTATCTATGAACAAAACAAAACATTTTACACCAAAAATACAACGTGCCTTTCACTTACAGAAAACAGCGTGACCCCAAACAAAAACAAAGTACTACTTACTGTCTACAGCCACAAGAACAGCGGTGTGTCCTCTGTTCTCGTGGTGTGTCATGGCCTCATCTTCGCGAGGGCCAACCTGCAGGCCGTTCCTCTTCATCCACTCTCTATTGCCAATAAGGACAGTGTAGGAAGCTGTCTGGACGTGACCTAAAAATACAGATTTCATCGGTGATGGCTCTGAGCAGCCAGGAAACATAAATACATGACAACAAATGTATCAAGACTGAATTTAGCCATTTACTCATTGGCTGAGGGTCCATGATGAGAGGATGGGAGCTGGTGGTTATATGGTTGTCACTGATATGGACAAGGACACTGTTGCGCTGGTTGCTGTCACCGTCCACACGTTTCAGTAAGAGCTCTGTGTTGCTGACCTCACATCGAATCCCGCAGCCTGGCACTGCCTGAAAGTCTGTACATGTGCCGAGAGACTCCGTTTCAAGCTCCTGCACACGGACAGTATTAAATGTTTATTATAACATTGTAGGTCATGTAAAGCTCTTACCACCTCAGAAACTGAAATGTGGGGTTAAATATGAAGGCAAGACTAACCTGTTTGCAGTACTTGGTGATTGCTACAGCCAGAGGGTGTTCACTCTTGTTCTCAGCTGTACCCACAATTGCTAGCAGTCGGGAACGAGGCATCTTGTTGCCCTCCACAAATATCTCAACTCGGATAACAGATGGAGCACCTTTTGTGATGGTCCCAGTCTTATCAAACACCACTGACTGAACCTGGACATTAAACAATATGTTACTACTCTGCAGGTGACATCAAAATGAACGTTTGATTTTTTTCAAGCTATTTTATTTGAATGATATAAAGACTCTGTAACCTAAATCTAAAACTTCTCTGTAATGTTTAACCTGGTAGGGTTTCTCTTAAATTATTAACACACCTTATGCGCCATCTCAAGTGGCTCTCCACCCTTTATCAGGATGCCATTCTGGGCTCCAACCCCTGTGCCCACCATGACAGCCGTCGGGGTTGCCAAGCCAAGGGAACAGGGACAGGCAATGCATAACACTGTTATAGAAGCCTGGAAGGCAAAACGAATCACTGCCTCGGACTTGGAAATGCTCTTATCATAACCCTGCAGGAAGATCAAACGCAGTGACAGTTTTTAAATGAACAGATCTTATTTCCCAAAGAGCTTGGAAATACCAGATATTAGAAATCAAACAATAACTCACAGGAAAGTACTTCTCCACAAGAGCGAAGTCCGAAAACCCAATAAAGATCCATGAGATCAGTGTAAGGACTGATACGAAAACGATGAAAGGCACAAAGTAGCCACTGATCTTATCTGCATACTGCTGGATGGGAGCCTTAATAGAAAATTCCAGACATTAAACCTTGTAGGTAGCAGATACACACAGTGCATATCTCAAACCACATAACTCACCTTTGAAGTCTGAGCATCTTCTACTAGTTTGACAATCTGAGCCAGAGTTGTGTCCTTGCCCACATGTGTAGCACTGACAAGAAGGGAGCCATTCTGGTTGATGGAGCCTGCAATAACCGAGCTCCCGGGTTTCTTACTCACTGGCATGGACTCACCTGCAGTCACAAAGCAACAGCTGGTCAGAAACACAGTAATATAAAATAATCACATTAAATTAGTGAATAATGGTGTTTTGGCAGCACCTTACAGCTAAAATTATAACCAAACAAATATGACTGAGGCAATACAACAATGTGACCTATTAAGCCTTGTAAGCTCTGTGGTACAGAAAATCTTCTACGTAAATGGTTGCTTACATTTACCCCCTCTACTTTAAGAAGCCCTGCAAATCTCTAAGTATACATTCATAGGCCATTCAGACATAAAGCAAATAATCAATACAGATTCTCTGCTGCCTGCAACAAACCTGTGATTAAAGATTCATCTGCCAAGGAGTGACCATCGATGACCTTCCCATCTACTGGAAATTTCCCTCCAGGGACGACTTTTACCACATCACCTCTGTGCACCAGCTCAACATCCACTTGCTCCTCACTGGGTAAATGTAAATGTTGGAAACAATACATTACCAATTAATATGCTATAATGCACTACTGCTGTAGCTATTATTATTATTATTATTATTAAGTAAAACACATTTTTCTTATTAAGCCAGATATGGATCAGAAGTATTTCTGAAATTCAAATTTTGTATCCCCATTTTTAAATAAAATTATATCTTTATTTGCAATTCACATTAGATAGTACTACATGTCTTGATGTGAATCTAATTTGGCATTTCATCGTTCTGACACGTCAACAACAAACACATGTTCTCTAAAACCAACAAAAGAAAAGAAAGTGAGAATATTAATTGAGTACCTGAGAACAGACATGTCACTGTTGAGTGTTACTACTGTGGCCTCAGTAGCTTGTAGAGACATCAGCTTAGACAAAGCCTCAGATGTCTTGCTCTACATGGAAGGGGCACAAAAATGTTTTCAAATAAATGCATTTAAGATTTAAGACGTTTTTAACAATATTTTAATCATGTTTTTAATCGCAGATATAAATGATAATAATAATGAGATATACCTTAGCTATCTGTTCCAACCAACGACCCAGAGAGATGAAGACAAAGAGCATCGGTGGAGTGTCGAAGAACGTGATGGGGTTGATTTTTGCCTTCTCCGCCATGGCCACAATTACAACAACGAACGAGTAGGTGAAGGCTATGGAGGTAGCCAGAACTATCAGCACATCCATATTGGCTGATCGGTGTTTCACCGCTTTGTAGGCTTGTATGTAGAAGTAGCGACCTCCAATAAACTAAGAAGTACCAAAAGTATTTTTACTGGTGTGATAGCTGTGCTGCTGTATTGATAAGTACAGTTAATATGTCTGATTTACCTGCACAGGCACACAAAAGAGAAAAGAGAGGAGGTTCATGATGGAGAGGCCTGGAAGCAGCTGCTTTTCCAGGAACATGTTGGAATGGTAACGGACGCGGTCTTCCACTGTAGCATTGTGATGATGTGATGTCATCTGGTGATCTATTACAATCATGTAGATCATCATCCCCATCACAGGCACGCAGAAAATCAAGCTCACCAAAAATGATTTTCTCCACCTTAAATGGTAAAAAGACAGTAGTGTAGCGTTCATCTGTGTTTTGCTTTATATTTTCCTGATTGCAGGACTAAGTAACGCACATGGACAATGCCTAATCACTAGTAACAAATATTTAATTCACAGTATACCAAAGTAAAATAAGCCCACAACTACTCCAAAAGGCCCAAATCCTTACTGGCAATTTCTGGTCATTTAAAAAAATATTTAATCAACTAACGTCTGAAACATGAACAAAGTCAGAGAGATTGATAAATTATAAAACAAATGTAAATCAGGAAAACTAAATGCTACTTACTGTCGTATCTCCTTAGTGTGATCTAGGTGGCTGGCAGAACCATCCTTCTTCACCAAAGATGCTTCGAACCCCAGCCTCTACAAATAAGTGTCAAATGACTAATTAGCTTTCAAGTCCTTATATTTTAGTATGTCAAATTTGTAATTTTACACTAGTTATGACTTTTTGCCAACTAGTAACAAAAAGTAAAAACTAGAAACACCAAACATATTTACCTCAATCAGCTTGGTGATGTCTCGTGGCCCTATAAGGTCCAAGTCATACCTAATGTGTGCTTTGTTTGTTGCCAAGGCAACAGAGGCATACATAATCCCTTTTTCTTTCATTAGGCTGGATTCAATTTTATGAACACAAGAGGCACACGTCATTCCCCTAACCTGAAAGAAAGTAGACACAAGAAGAGGAAATAATACATTAAAGAGAGAACTGACATTATTCAGCTAATGTAGTCAAAAGGGTTTGTCAACTCTAAGAGATTTCTTAATATGAAACTATTCCACTGTGCTGAACATGTTGTCTTCTTTTTATAGATAGAATACAAATATAAAATCGATGCAACCTTATACTGACTCACCACTAGTTCTAGATTTCCATCTGAACCTTCATAGTTCTCCATCACAGAGGCAGTGAAGCCCAGCTCATTCACACTCTCAGCTATTTTCTCAGGGTCAGTTACTTCCGGATCGTAACGCACCTCAGCTTTACTGGCCATTAGGGCTACCAGAACAGAGTAGATACCTGCAGAATGATAAAAGAGGTTGGCTTTAGTCCCTACTAGTTCTTCTTGTGTGTGAAATAGAAAAATGTTTTGGCTGCAAACCTGGTTCATTCTTCAGGTTTCGTTCAATGTTTGCCACACAGGACGCACAGGTCATCCCACTAATATGGATGTAGCATTTAGAGCGTGTTTCACCGTTGAGTCCCTGTGAGGTTGCTTTGTGTAGTTCGCTCTCCTTGAAGCTTGAAGACTTTAAAAGACTGAGATCACATCCAGGCAGCAGAGAGGGTGTCTCTGTGAACAACAATTAATAGTTAAAAAAAAAAAACTTGCAGTTATCTTTAATGACCCAACCTCACATCCTAAATACACCCAGTGACTGTGTTGCATTGATAGGTGACACACACATGAAGAGGCAAAAACAGGCATCAGACTTTCTTTTTAGGGACTGTTCTATTCAAAACACCACAGTAATGCGCTCACCAGCTAGTGAAGCATCAAAGCCCATGTCCTCTATAGCTTCCTTCAGCTCCTCTGGTGTGGTCAGGAGGGGATCATACTCAAAGATCCCCTTCTTATCGTTCAGAGACACCCGGGCTGATACTACACCCTTCCTTTGGGAAAGCATGCCTTCTATTGACTGGACACAGGAGTTGCATGTCATGCCATCAATATGAATGTTGACCACAGAGGCTAGAGGCTGAGTAAAACAAGGTTTTGACACTGCAGATTTGGCATGAAACGATCCTGCAGGCCGTGATGATACGAGGGGTGTGGACAGGGAACTAAGAGGGCTAGAGGAGTCCCTGAGTTCTGTCTTAAAGTTCCCTGGAGGCAGTGCCTCAATCGCCTTCTGCAATTGAGGCACCGTGACCTTTTGAGGATTGTAGCTGATGGAGGCCATCTCTTTTTCCAGGAAGACCTCAACCGAGGAGACACCTGGCAGCACAGAGATATTGTCTTGGATGTTGACTACACAGGAACGGCAGTGCATGCCTTTCACCCTGAGAGTGACAAGTGTTGTGTCTATGAATATTTCTGTCTCATCTGAAGTTTCGGGTGGTGAAGAAACTGTTGGTTTTTGAGAATCCACAAGACGTTCAATTTCAATAGATGTCAGCTGTAGAGGATGAGGCTTGGACCTGACTGTCGCTTTGAAGCCAGCCACAGCAATCTGGTCAATAATGGTTTGGACAGTGATGAGGTAAGGCAGGTACAGGATCGTAGCTTCTTTAGACTCTAAACCAACTGTGGAAGATTAAAACATGACAACATTACAATACAAAAAAGCAGTAAACAGTAAAGTTACTGTCTCTACAGTTCCTTATAACTTACAGCAAAATAAAATTGCTACAACAAATATGAACACTGTTATGTTTGTGACATGACCTACATATTCTCTTTTTACATGCAATTAGATTCTCAAATAGAAAGAAACCACTAGCCATTCTGCAGACAAACAGCAATTAGTTTAGGCTACACAGAGAGAGGAACAGAGGGTTTGCACAGACATAATGTCCCCACTGCATCACGTCCCCACGGCTGAACTAGGCAGCAAAAACAAGCAGCAGCCATAGTGCCATTGGTAAGAGAAACTCTGAAAATGGGAGTTGAAGAGATTATAAACTGTTACAACTTTTCAAATATCTTACTATTTTTGCTGGCAGTTTTATGCATGCTCCTCTCTTTTAAAGTGCTTCTTCTAATACAGCAAAATTATGTAAAATTATATATATAAATAATATATTTATTTATATAATTTGTGGATGGGTCAAATACATCACCTTTAATCTTTTTAATCCCATTCAATTTCCCAATCTTTCCTTCAATAGTGGTGATACACGAGTGACAGGTCATTCCTTCAATGGTCAACTTCAGGAGCACCACTCTAGTGCTGTGAGACGGAGACAAACTTGGGTCTTTGGGCAAATGGTTAGAGGGGGTTGACGTCTCCAGAGATGTTATGCTGGTCACCGCCCCATTCAGCTGCTGGAAAGAAGTCAGCGAAGGAACAAAGTTGACAATGAGACCAGCCTGGGATGGGCTCTCTCTGGCTTTCAGGACTCCGTGAATTTGAGATAGCTTTTTCAAAGCCTCCTGTTGGCCTGCAGGTGTCAGGCCTGAGGTGGGAATTAAGTGGGTATCTGTAGAAACTGGTGTGGTTGCACTGGAATCTGATAGACTTGATTCAAAACCCATGTCCTCAATGGCCTCTGACAGGGATTCTGGACTCTGCTGGCTGTTGTCAAATATGATGGTGGCATTTTTATGCTCCAAGGACACCTATAAAATAAAAGAGAATTCACATTCATTATCATTCATCAACTCAAACTGAATGCATATTTTTGTGTGTGAAAATAAAAATTCAAAAGATTTATTTAGGTTTAAATTTATATTCCATAATAATCAAGCTAACAACATTGTCAAAAACGCTCCTACATATTAATAAAGTTGATTTTTCTCATAAAACTGTAAAAGAATCTTTGTGACCATGTATCACTGTTAAGCATCTACTATCACTATATCTGCCTTTTACTAAGTGCTGGTTCAGTTGGAATAATGTTTATTATCCTATGAACCCATGATACCCACTACCTCTTACTCAATTTATTGGCCATACTAGGGCAACATCGTTTTAAAACAATGGAACTTTACAATATAACAAAAGTGAAATTAGTCTATGTAACCTCTCTAGGTTATAGAATGCTGACCCTTAGCCTTCCCTCTTCAGCGTGATGGTAACATGTGACACACTGAAGTCACTTGACTGAGTCTCAGTGGTGTTTTAGTAGAGTGTGCCTGCTTTTAGATTAAGAATGGTTCTACCAAGAAAACTCAATTCACTTGTCACAGATGACATCTTTTGAGGTTAACATGAAACAACAGGCACAGACTTTCCTTAGGACACAAATTACATTTCCTGTGGGGATGGGCTACATATCGATCTGTTGTCACAGATCTGCAAAGAGCAGAGTCCTATAAGGAAGCATTATTGTGTTATCTTCTCATTTAACCTTACCCTAAGGGGTAAGCAAATAAACAAAACACAGGCCGCATGAACTGCAATTTAGCCATCGTTAGGTGCCACCTGCTTGGTTATAAATTGGATCAACTAGTCCTGAGGGATCAAAACAGTGGAACAAATCAAAAAAATAATGATGAATGTCTAACTGGGGTTTCTACATAATAATATGAATGTATCTACCTTGCGCAGAAGGTAAAAATATTGTCGTATAAAATACATAACAAATTCTTAATTTTGTGTTTGTAAGCATAGTCAGATCCTGTTTTTTAAGTGGAGTCAGCAAAAAGTAAAAATATCATCTCAGTTGCTTTAATGTCATGGAATGACATTACATTTAAAAGGCGGTTTCTATATACTTGTATTTACCTTTATGTGTATTACTCCAGGGAGAGACCCAATGCGTTGCTCTATGGACTGAACACAGGAACCACAAGTCATACCCTTCACCCCAAGAGAGGTTGAACACAGATTGACATTCTGTGTCATGGCTGCTTAGTCTGAAAGAACAGACAGAAACAGCCACACAGTCAAACAAAAACTAGTAACCAAACGAGGATTGAATGCAGTGACAAAGAATATACAATGTGGAGAGGTTGAAAACCATTACTGTCTATAAAATTGTTAGGTGCTTAACTCATCTCTCACTTTGGCATGAAATAAGAGCCAGTTGCACACAGTGAGTCTCATGATCAGCACTGGTCATATTTGAACTCTGCAGAGCACTGGATTTTCTCAACAATAGACCTTTTATCTATATACAGCAGCAACTATCACATTAAATGACACTGACATTAAATACACGAACACAGCAAACTTGAGGTTCCTGGAACCTATTTAATGTTACCCTTTAAAGTAGCTCAGATCATCAGATTAGACAACGAATGCCTCGACGTTATCTGCAAAAAGATTAATTGTTTAAAGAGCTTTGATTTGGAGCCTGCTCTGTTTCTAACTCACTTTAGCTAAGGACAGGGGAGCTAAATACAAGCTAGCCCGACCACGCTAAATAAGTTCAACGTCAGCAGCACTTAAACTTAAAAAACAAGGTAAAACGTACTTAATGCCAAACACTGGGTGAAGCAAATCTCGCTTCCGTTTCTTTCCTTGCTATGTTTAAACACAGTCAAGGCTACTGTTGGACAGAATGAGCACAGAACTTACCTTAGTCACAGATAAACAGCCAGTCGGGTACAGCCTGTTGGCTTTATTAACGTTAAGCTAGCAAGCGAGCTAGTTTCCCGTCTCTGCGCCACAATCAGGTAAACGGACACACTGTAACATCTCGCCACCGTCCAGAACCACCGGAGAGCGCAGGAATAAAGGAAGTATTTCCTTATAACGTTGGTTACAAAACACGGCTCCGCAAAGCTGCCTTCATCGCTTCCTCGCGCACTGACGTGACTAACGGCGGCGCAATGACGCAGCAGCGCCAACAGGGTCTGCGCGAGCGAGCGAGCGAGCGAGCGACAGCCATGGCAACGGCGAGGCTATGAGCTAATGCTGCCCTGGCTCTAGTCTGACAGGCTGTATTTATGACCGTGGTTAATAGAAGAGGGGATTTTCTTTTTAATTGAAACATTCATTCGAAACATTTAATACGTTATATGAGATATATATAATCCACTGCAATCAAATGCTTTATGATGATAAAAGCAACATTAGTGGTTCAGATACCTGCAGTAAAGTGTGTTGATGCTCTTTACACAAAACAAATTACACACAACAGAGAGAAAATAATAATAAAATATGTTCTATTCAGCAGTAAACTACCTTTAAATTGCACATTAACATGCACCCATTTACATACAACTGTATTAACTTTGAATAAATAACAGCAAGAAACCTTATAAAACCCAGTTTTCCACTACACAAACATAAAGACATTCTTGAGTAGTAGTGAACAACATAATCAAACAATTTATGCTAATTTCATGCAAATTTTGCTAATGACAAACCACAACATGGGATTATTATGAGTATCTGATGTAGAATTTATTTAACAACTGACTTTCACTCCCAGCTGGTGAACTACACAAAGCACCTGACGTGCACCACAGTAGACAAGATGAGCAGCCGTCCTCACGTCCCCCCCAGCAGGTTTGTTTCCTTTACAGTACTTTAAATGTACATTTATGAGTCAGAACACTGACAGCGCAGTACGAGGCAGAGAGAGATGGAATGTTACGTCCCTGGTCTGACCTGAAGTGAGACGTTGCAAGTTCTTTACATAAGATAAGATGAGATTAGATAACTCTGTACTAATAGTCATGGGAGACATTTATGTAGCAGCAACAAAACAAAACATAAAAAAACAACCATAAAATAATGTACTGTGTAAGTTATAATGTCACCAAAGTAGAGACATAAGCTAAAAAGCTGAGAGTTGTTATTATAAGCTATACAGAATATACACTCTGCATGCTTATACAATCCTATGCCGTCAAGTGGGAACAGAGGTGAATAATTAACAGTATTTTGAATCATAAAGTGCAGGCTTGTTCCTAAAATGTGCATAGTAGAAGAAGTCATATTCATTTGACATATTTAGTGTTGGTTCCCATCAGTCCCACAAGTCCGTTATCATATTATTGTGTTAATTATGGCTCCTCTTTATGTCCTCTGGTATCCTCTATGGCAGATCAGTCCCATGGACTCAGGGAGGTGGCACTGAACAGCCACCTATGGAGTGATGAGCTCCTGCTTGCTCTCTCATCTGAAAGACACATTCACCTTGAGCACCAATAAATTAGAGCAGCGTGTAGAAACCCCAGTCAGACAGTTCCACTCGCTCACAACATGGAGCAGATCAACAGTGAGGATGGAGCCCTGACATGACGTCACTGCGAGAGGGTTGTTAATGAAATATTAGGATTATATGAGGGCTATTCAGTTACAGTGGGTTCATACTAACATAGTTTACTGCCTAAGGCTTCATTTGATGCCATACTAGAGTAATGTTTTATAACTTGGCACACTGCGCTACCTGGGGACTGTCTGAACGGCTACAACTTCGCTTTATGTCTATGCATGTTGTGATGTGAACATTTCAGATGCGCTAGCTTCTGTCAGTCTGTGAAGAATGATCTGGATCTTCCATCACTCAAATGAACCGTACACCCTCTGTGTACAGCATGTGGACCTGCCACCTGCTGGGTGCTTGTGGTTAAAGCATCACACTGTGGCGTTTATCCTGAAAAGAATGCCCCACATTCAGTTGTCTTCCTTATTTAATAGAAATATTCCACCAACATGTATTAAAATATACAAGACTATGGTATTTAGATCCTCTCACCTACTTGTATCAACTAAACAAAGGCCTTTTACAGATGCAAAGTAAGAGGCAGAGAATCACTTCAGCTGAATCCTCCCAGCAGTCAGTTACAGAGGAAACCAGACTTTCCAGTTTTGTCACATATACATATGAAAACAAAAGCAACAAGTCTTTTATACTGTTGTTTATTGACAGTATTTTTGTATCAGTGAACACTACAACATTTTGCTATAAACCAAGGCATAATGCACAAGTTTTGAAAACGCTCTTCTACACTTTTATCCCTACAAATGATCACGTCGATGTGACAAAAGTTCTGCATTTTTAATCAAAATCCTGCAGATTATACGTATATACAATAATATATACACAATTAACATCTATAGGTTTTATAATTTGTTTTTTATATTCTCTTTTATTTTTTCTTTATGTTTTAATATAAAATGCTATAGGTTAAACGTTTAAATAAAAAAAATAAAATTAAATATTTTTAAAATAATTTTAGACTTTGTCATAGATAGTCATCTGGGTTTGTCTACAGGCGCTGCTTAAAATAACCAGTTGGCCCAAATGCCCAAAAGTGATAAATATATATTTATACCACAAATTTATTTTGTGCAGGTTGGTTCAGACTCACTCAGATACGGAAGAATTCAGCTTAATTTTCATTAACTACATTTTCTTGAAGCTCTAATACAGTGAAGCCTGAAATGAGCTGTTGCTACAGTTTTGCTGACTTTGTCCAGTTTGACCTTTCTGCAGTTTTTCTTCTTCCACACTAGAGAGCGGCAGTGATCTAAGTGGAGGCACTTGAACGTTATATAAGCAGACCCTGCTACTGTATCATGAAGTGTGCCAGTGATAACTCAGCCCTTTTTACAAGTGGATTCAGCTTGTGCACACTTCATTTCCACAAGAAAGGAATCTTTCTTACATGAGAAGCATTTTCTTATTCTTCTGACATTTTTGTTTGTACAGCCTTCCCCACCTCCCCCCCCTCCCCCCACACACACCCTCCACACACACACACACACACACATTTTGCCACAGACATACAAAAATACTCAGTACTAGTCACAGGCCCAGCCTATGGGAAACCTTCATATTCTAACTTGGGAAAGTTATAGAAAACTGAAAACCTCTAAACCACATCTGCATGGAATACATTAAAGCAACATTTTGTTCTGGAAAAGTGCCACTTTTTGGAGGGGTGGGTGGCTTGACTAATGAGGTCACAACTGTACTTCCATCAGCAAAGTTACAGACATTCGTGTTTAGTGTAGCAGCTTATTTGGAGGAGCGTAAGCAGGAGTGCTCCTACTGTACACGCTCTTTGTCAAGTGTCACCCCAGTGGATCACAAATAAGAGAGACAGAGCTTGGCTTCCTGATTTCATTTCTGTAAGATAATTATCAATTATCTTTGTTTTTGTCCACTCCGACCTCAGCAGAGCTTTGTTTCTCATGTGCGTGAAGGTCTTTTTTTACTGAATACATTCAGCGTGAATTCATCCCCCATGACATCGGAGGTGGTGGGAGACGGGGGATAAATGTCCATGGGAGTCTCCAGGGTGTGAGAGGGTGGGGTAGATAGCCTAGAGCGTCCGACCTGCCCTCCACCCCTGAGACTCCTCCACTCCTTGATCCACTGGTCCCTTGAGGAGGGCTCCAGCTGGTCCAGATGCTTGGCTTGCACTACTGGTGAAGATGTGATGGAGTTCTTCAGCACGTGAAACACGTACCTGGGGGAGAGAGAATGATGATGAGAAAGTAGGCCAGTGAAAAACATGCAACCCTTTGATGTAAATCAGAGCATTACTTCTAAATATCAGCACTTTCAGTCGCATCAGCACCCGAGAGGAAGAGCAAGCTGTGGTGCTGTTCTTCATCACCTTCACAATTAACCAGTTACTCACAACAACACATTACCAAAACACATTCAAATCGATACCTAAATGTGTAGTTGCTACATATTAGTTTTAAAATATTGTACATATAACAGAAGAAATTAAAACAAACACATTTTCTTGCTTGTATGTTCATGATGGCAGTAGTGCAGTGCATAAGATGGATAAAACAACAATACAATTATTGAGCTAAATATTATACTCGTGTAAAATATATGACACGTATATTAATGGATATGTGCAGTGCCAGAGCCACGTTAAATGCCTTCTCCTCCAGAATGACAGACACAGGGGGGAGAACACTGGCAGTACCTGGGCAGGAGAGCCATCACAGTGGTGATGATGCAGACAAGGTAGAACATGGGGTCTGCCATCTGGCTCTGGAGGATCCAGTAGGGGTTGGATGGAGGGTTACAGGTGATGCAGGTAGCACTGTAGACAGCTGTCACAATGAAATATAGTGCTACACTGCCCACCATGATAATCCAGTGCACCAGCGTCTACAGGACAGAGGCAGGAATGATACCAACATGAGTTATTCACGACCTCCATAACTTCACTGGTCTTATTGCTCTGTATTACATTACACATTCAGTTTTTGACTGATGAAATTTGACTGAAACTACGTATGTAACGAGATGTGCTTGGCTCACTGGTGCTGCAGTTCACTGTGCTTGTGTCTGGGAAAAGATATCAGCTCGGGACTCACCCAAGATTTAATCTCTATTGACAGATGCAGCAGGATGGTAAATAAAGACACTGTGTTCAAAGGAGTTCCAAAGGTAAAAATGTCAATGTCAGAATCCTGGTACACCTAAAGGAGAAATACACCTCGTCAATGTGCAAAGTCAAGCAGTAAAATAAACATAAAAGGATGCATCATCAACATCAGTTTCAGATGTCTCTTACCAAGTATGGAACAAAGAAGCACACCAGACTCTGGTAGAAGGCATCCAGTACAGAAACCCAGAAGGTTGTAAAGTTGTACACCTAAACAAACGCAGAGCAAAATCCTAGTATCTCAAGTCTATTAACAGTTTCCACTTGTGACTAGGAAGTAAAACAATGCATTTGAGGTATTGGCACTGACCCCTGCACCCTGTCCTGTCTTGTACAGTTCAGGAACACCCAGCAGCATCTCTGCTGAAAAGTCTTTGTCCATTATCCCAAACATGATGGGTGGTGCAGAGGTGAAGAACAGGTTGAAGAATATCATCAGCCAGTAGTCAATCATGGTGGTGCCAGAGAAGCCGCAGAAGAACTGGTACCAGAACAGCAGGTTCACGTACGCCTGAGAGACACACGGTCTGTTACATGATCTGGTGGAAAGAGGGTTTGATTCAGACAGCAGAGCGCTGCAGCGTCGGAACAAGACTCACCACGTTCTTGTAGAAGAAGTAAATGATCGTGTTGGCCAGTCTGGTGTAGCACCAGTGTCCATGAACCAGGAGAAGCTTTTTCAGGTGTTTGAAGCGAGATATAGCAAAATCACTTGCCATAACCGCCTTTACAAGACAAAAAAAGAGTCAGAATCTGTGTTAGCACGTGATAAAAAGGCAACATCTTCAAAGCTGCAGGCGTCGGTTCAGACCTGCATGCCTTCCTGACCAGATATCCCAATGCCGATATCAGCTGCCTGGATCATGTTGACATCATTTGCTCCATCGCCTGAAGTCACAGAGTGAATATCAGTTTATATTTAAGCATGTTATTAACTGACCTCATGCCCCCAACTCATAACTCTGGTTGGATCAGATCTTGCATTTGGTTTCTTACCAACGGCGAGGGTCATGACCTTGAGTTTCTCTTGGACCACCTTCACCACTCTGCTCTTCTCCAAAGGCGTGACTCTACAGCAGAGCACAGAACGACAGTGTTTGGCCAAGTCAACGAAGCGGTCCTGCAGGTCCGGCGACAGGGCCATGGTGAGCGTGTGTCCGTCAATCACCAGCGCGATGGCTTGGGTGGTATCCACGTTACGGGGGTCACTGTTGTACCTCCTCACTTCCTCCAGAGTGCAGTCCAAGATGGATGTACATGTGACCTGGAAGATGTCTGATCAATTAGCTCATCACTTTTTTATAGTTAATAATATTTATTTTGATCGATGGGAAGAAAGGTTAAATATATTCTGGTTCACACTCTTGAATCGTAAAGAAGACATAACAGTGATTTTAGGGACAACAGGATGAACCTTGCAAGTCTGTAATTGGTAAGAAGGACACATTGTCCTCCAGTCAGACTCTTCGTCTTTGTCTCTAAGTGACTTTCCTCTTTACCAAAAGGCAAATCATCACAATACAGAATGGTCCTATCCTGTTGTTATGGTGCCTACAGTAGAATTCATGTGGTAAGTTGATGAGAGCGTACCTCAGGTGGTTATCAAGGATTAGAGGAAGGGTATTTCCTCAGAGAGTTGACTATTATACTCCTAATTAGATATGAAAGCATCAGTAATTATGTTGGGGGTAGTTCACTCCATTTATCATCAGTCACTAGACCTCCAGAGAGAAGTGCCGTGGCCCCTTTATTCTAGAAATCTCACAATGCATTTGCCACAACTAAAATATAAATTTGGTTCACTGAGGCGAGGGATGATAAGACATGGTCAAGCTGTTACGAAGTATTTCCCAGTGTAACAACTCTTTAATAGCCTCTGAGGATGAGGGGCCACGCCCATCATTTTATGCCTCTCAAATTGAAATGGTATGTTTGCCCTTCACTTTGATTTTAGTGAACAAGAAAGGATGAGCCATTAAATGACAAAAATTTATGACCTGAAATTTATATTTTCTATGATGATGATTTACTTTCCTATTTATGATCACACCTGCATTTTAATGTCATCAGAATTTTAATCCAGATTGCTTTTAACTTCTTTTCGCACTTGATAAAATCTCAGAATATGGCACCATCAGAGAAAACAGCGCTACATCAGCCAAGCAGCCTTCAGAGAGGCAGGCAGAGGCCGCCTCACCTTGTTTTTGCAGCTCATGTTAATCACCAGGTCTTCCTCTTCAAGTAGCCTACAGGCATAGCCGATGTTGACAGCTGTCTCGGGCTTGTCACCAGTCAGCACCCACACCTGGATCCCTGCCTCTCGCAATGCCACGATTGTGTCTGGGACGCTGTCTTGCAGACGGTCCTCAATGCCAGTCGCCCCTACAGAAGGACACAAATTGGGAGCCACACTTGACACATAAAGTATAGTGTATACTTCATGTGTTTATTATAAATGACTGGCTGTGGTGTGTTACCTAAGAGTGTCAGGTGTGTTTCTAGCTGCACAGCAGTGTCCATTATTAGCTTGTCTCTGTCTTCCATAGCAGCCAGAGCTCTTTGTCTGTTCACTGACCAGCTTGCGTACATTTTGTCACTGACAACCTGCAGCACATGCATGAAAAAAAGAATCAAACAGGGCTCATGTCTTATGAAAAGGGATCAGGTAAACTTGTGTGCATTTGCTAATGTACCTTTTTTGTAAAGCAAAGCGTACGCAGCCCATCTTTAGCATAGGAGTTGAGGTGATGCTGAGTGTCAGTGGCTATGGCTTTCTGGTTTCCACTGAGATGCTCTGAAAGAAAAACAGTACAGTTTTCTTTTAGTACGAATGACTCAGTGGCTCAGTGTTTACTGAGACATGCGGAGAACAGAAGAAGCACGTAATAAACGCACCTCGCCCTCACGTACCTGCGTATGGTGTTCCAAGTAGCTCCATGATTGCATAGTCTGCACCTTTTGTATACAGCACATACTCTTTGGTGACTGGGTCTCGCACCAAAACAGACATTCTCTTCCTGCTGTAGTCAAAGGCCAAGGTGTCCAGCACCTCAAAAACCAGGTCCTCCCCAGACGGGAGCCTTACCGCCACGCTGTCAGGGGTACGGGCCAACAGAACGAAGCCATATGCTTTGGCTGCGTACACCAAGGCGGCCTCGTCTGGACTCTCCGCCTCATAGCACAGATTATCCAAGTTCACTGTGGGCTTTCCGCAGTGGGATGGAGCATGGAGCGAACATGCTTGGTCCCCATTGGTGCTTCCAATCTCCTCCATCTTTACACGAGGATTAAAGTGGTCCCCCTCTATAACTGAGTTGTCTGAATGGGTGCGACTCCTCTTTGGTTTGTGTCGCCAGGAGGTGAAAACGTTGCGAAGGGAGCCAGCACCTTTCAGAAGGCTGGACAGAGAATCCAGTGGACCTTTAGTCTGGCAGGCGTGAGACAATCTTCTCACCTGTAAAAGAAAGAAATGCATATGCCACTTACTGTCAACAAGGCCTTCTGCCCAAATATACTGTTCTATATATGATGATAATACACTAAATGTGTCAAAGACACTTAGTCATCTTGTTCCACTTGGTTTCTTTTTGTACTTTTCCCTTTAATTAGAAACTCAAGGGAAAACAAGCACAGCTTTCTCCCATCTGCCCGACCTCAGAACAGCACAGTCAGGAGCAGTGAGAGCTCAAATTAATAAAGGTAAGCCTGATTGCCCCTGCACGTCTCCCTGTGCCATGCTGCTAATTTAGCAAAGACTCAGACCCTGAGTGAAAAAACTACTTTAAGAAGAAGAATTTAACTTTTAAATTCACTTCATCCTTAAGGTTAATAAGAATCATTTGAACTGTATTGTGGTGTGTGTTACTGGTTTTACTATAGCGTTGCTGTCCTGATTGCTGTATAGTACGTTTAGGACAGAATAATGACTTTGTTAAGTTTGCCATTGTGTTATAAGTTGCCGTGTTTTGTAGCTGTTGTAACTGTGTCCTTCATCTCTGCTTCTTATCATTTGCACACAGCAAACACGGCGCTCACCCTCTGCCGCTGAGTTGTTGCCATGGAAACCATCACCGTGTTGCAAATGGCGAGAGCGAGAAAAAAGTCCAGGTAAGGATCTCTGCCGCTCGGTGGCCTGCTAATCTGCTGAAGCAGCTTCCTGTCTGGAATCACCTCCGTTTCCTGTGGAAGTAAAAGTTAATCAGTTTGTTAATTAAAAGCTCAACATCATAAACTGTTTCTGGCTTATGCTCAGCTTTCAGAGATCCTGTCAGTCATGTGATTAAAAGAAGGAGTAAAGGAAGCACGTTTCCATCCATACAGTACAAATGTTCTCTGTCAGAGAGGCAGCAGGATAAAAGCTGGCTCCGTGTCTGCCTTCCTGGTCTTTTTGTGTCTCTTCCTGTTCCTGCAGACCTCTGCCCCTCGCCCGGTGCACAAAAATAGACCCAAGGCTACTGTACTGTATAATGACGACATCTAAAATGACGACGACTAATCTATAGTGCACGTTTACAGTTGGTGTGACATCAGTGGTCTGTGCCAAATGGGGCCCAGCGTGACCATATGTCCTGCCACAGACAGGGGCAGACGTGAGCCAAATGGATGTGCTCATCACAGACAGCTAGCACTCAGCCATCTGCACCAGGGGCTGGGACCATGAGGCCTGTTGATTCGGATAAAGAGTGAAATTTGGGCAAAATTTGTATCTTCAAAGAAGCGTCAATTCTAATATCAAATGTATTATAACGTTTAACCTTTGTTCATTTGTTATTTCTCGTAGTAAATGCAGATACTCTACGTAGCTACAAAAAGGAAATAGTCAGAACTCTGTCAAAGCTCGTTAGCAGTGACCCTGCGTCGACTGCGTTCTCGTTTGAAGACAAGCAAAGCAGTAAGTCCCCCCCCCACTCTGAGCTGAACATGCCTCCTCAAGCATCCTACCAGTGGACTGCTGAAGGCCGCATTGCTATGGGCTGCCCCTGAGACCTCGCGTTTGCTGCCAGGGAGATGCTGTGTGTATTCATTGTTGGTTTCCTCTGCATCCAGGGACCATCCAGCCTGTGGGGTTTGTATTCGCTGGTTGAAGATGACCTCCTCCTCTGACTCTTCTTCGTCAAGGACAGCAAGACGAATGGCTGCAAGAACCACAGCGTGCATACTGCATCATATGTGTATGACTCATAGTGTTCAGTCTTCGGCTGGAATGAAGGGACCTTTACTAGAGTATCATGAACATTAACTCCAGGTTAACTGGATAAATGAAATCAGAAAACGCAGTGCAGCGTGAAGTTGTGGAGGTGTACCGTTTTCGTTGTGTGGGTACTCATTGCCCATGACGGAGCATCGCCGGAACACCATCTTGTTCTCGGTGAGGGTGCCAGTCTTGTCTGAGAAGATGTATTCAATCTGGCCCAGGTCCTCTGTGATATTCAGTGCCTTACACTGCACGCGGCTGTCGGTCTCCTCATCATACAGATCAATGTCATTAGTGATGAAGAAGATCTGACCGATCTTTACTAACTCAATGGAAATGTAGAGGGAGATGGGAATCAGGATCTGCAGGACAGGAGGGTGAAGTAAGAAAAATGGAAAAGGAGGGAATGAATGAAGACACACAAACAGTCCTGCACCTGCAGCAGGATGATCATGGTGAAGAACGTGTAGAAGCTGGAAAGACTGGGACTCTCCGGCGTGCTGTGGGGGACCAGGTAAGGGGTCACACCGGGCAGTGACTGCAGCCATAAGTAGTGACCTGCAAGACATGGAGATTAATCACAAGGAAGCGAGTGAAGGAACTATTTTTGGCACCAAACTTTGTCTCCTCCCTCCTCCTGGCACGTGGCCAAAGTTTTATTTTTTTAAATGAACCATTGTAAACCATCTGTCACAAGCTACTGCGTGCAGCCGATGTGGTTGTGGTTATGTAATGTAATGCATTACTGACCTACTGCTCCGACGAGACACATGGAGAGGAGGAGAATGACGCAGAAGATGATGTCCGTGTTCAGCTTCCGCTCTAGTTTGCTGCGTTTGTGTCTCGCCCCGTTGTTGTTGAGCATCGACTTGGTTTCATGGCCTTGAGGATCGGACCAGAAGGTGTTGAATAGATTAGTGTTCGACAAAAAGAATACGTGTCATTTTGCAAGTGATTATTTCTTAAGCGCTCAGAAACTTGTATGAAGTGTAGCTGGCATCATGTCAGACATTCGTTACGTTACATCAATACATTTAGATTCAGGACCTCAGCATTTTTCAGCAGGCCTCGTCTACAAACACACAAGAAGCTGAAGGTCAGAGCAGTGGAGACTGTACCCGCATACACCACGAAGCCGACCGTGTGGTCGGTGTTTCTCACTGTGCAGCCTCGCAGCAGCAGACTCTCGATTCCAGCGCCCACCCTCTCCTTATTAGGTTTCTCTCTGCGACGGGGGAAAGTGAGACATCTACTTTATAACTTCAGATCCTGTTAGACGTTCATTACTGCTAACATTTCCCTCATTAGCTGTCTTCTCTAGGTTTCCTTTACAACCATACAGTAGCTGGACGTCTCTAAGGGCCGAGCTGCCCAAAGTTGATTGTAGTCAATTACGGCCGTTAATGCTTCTTGTGTCACCAGAAACTGCAGTGAGTGGGTAGTAATTCATTTTGCTTGCTGGGTATTTGATACTCACACATAACACTTGAAATGATTCAGATTATTGTTGGGCCTTTCACACACCACTATGCCGTTGAAGCTTCCAGGGTCAAATTCAAGATCCTGGCAAAGAAGAAAAGGCACCGGATCAGCACAGCTACAGTGCACGTAGCTTAACCAGCATCTCCAAATGGTTTCAACAAAGCACATTTAAGCTGCTGTAATCCAACAAGTATGTGTTTCTGTCTGTCACCACGACTTCTGAAGTGTGTTAAAAGTCAGTCGCAAGGCGAGAGGTGGAAGAAGGTGAGGCAGGGCAGAAGGAATGGGGACAGGGGAGAATGAAATGGAGCTGACACGTATTACACGTTCCTCTGCCTTACCGAGCTGCAGATACCAGGCACCGCTTTCCTCTGCTTCAGGTTGGTCTCCCCGTCCAGGTTGGCGGTTTCTATATGACACACACAGTTGGGGTCTGATGTATGCAGCACCAGGAGGTCTGCGGGAACGGTCTCATTGCAAACCACTTTCACAAAATCTCCCACCCGCACATCCTTCCACCGCCGCTCCATGAACTGCGCCTCCTTCCTTTATTAGACAGACAAAGTTTTCTAAAAAGATGCTGGACGGCTTTGAAATTGATTTGTCACAGTATTAGTATTATGGGAGTATTTTTCCAAGCTTATGAAAATATATACTCACCTGTAGATAAACAATTTTAGGTTCGATAGCTATATTGGAGAAAAGCCTGGGTGTGCTTCACGTGTTTTTGTATTTTTAGAGGAAGACACGTTGCACTACACGTTAAAAGCAGAGTTAAATCTGTGTGTACGTAGTTTGGATCTGCATGTCAAGCTGAAACTAAGTTCCAGGTATGTCGCCCTGCGTGTAGGACCTGACAGGGTGGTTGCATTAACACCAAACCACACCTCGCTGCAAAAAAAGCCACGAGCAAAGAATTCTTTTGGTATCTCACAACATAATTACATGACGCAAAAGATTTTCCTTCGACAGAGAAGCTTTTACCATAGTTCCTTCACATTAGTTTGTCTGGTATGTATTCGTGTCAGCCATGTACTGTATGTCACGTAAATCAGTTACATCCCAGACATGATCAGAAACAGGCTGACGCTTTAATTCATTATTGTAGCTTTACTTTGCTTTCTTGTTAAGGTAAAACACCTGACTTTGCTACTGTAAATAATTAAAATAACAGCTGGGTTTGCACATGTAACTAAATTTCACAGTAACACAGCAGCAGTTCATTTCATTTATTCACTTCCTGACTATTTATTATTTTCCACTAGTTGCTTGACTGTTGCTCGGAGCCAAAATAAACGTCTGTACAGAGCCTCATTAAAATATTTTATGTTTATTTAGTGTTGATGCTGGTCTCTGGATTGTGTTAGTTGTCTGTGTTTTCATGCCAAGCTGAGATAAATGACTAGCTTCATATTCATGAGATGTAGGTAAGACAATTATTTTCTAATCCAACTACAAATAAAAATGTAACAACAGAAAAAGATACTTTTTCAATTTTTAATATTTGCCTTAAAGATAATCCAGGAATTTTAATACTTTTATTAGATTTGCTAGCTGTTGTGTTTTGGCGATAAAGCCTCAAAACTAAGAGGAGAAAAAAAGGTATCAGTGACAAAGTGATGCTTTGCATAGATAACGTGTTTGTAATCTTTATAACGTGTGATAAGATCAGAGATGACTTGAACTGTCAGGACATAAAGGAGCAGCCTGTGAGGTGAGGAGACTGATTAACAGTCTTGTAGAGATCAGGAAATAAACACAGACAGGTCTGACACAACAGTAACATGACCCAGCATGGTGAACGGTCGGCGTACTCTAAGTGTTTTCTGCCTGGATAGGACGACCCTGGAGATAAACCCCGTCAGCCTCACGCGCCTCTTTCCTCTGGTAGAAGAGGTTTCATTGCATCTAGCTAGAAAATGGCAGCGAGGGTGTGCAATTCTAAAATTTATTCTTGAGCTTCTGCTGGAAACATTTGTATAGTTCAAAGAAATCCCAGACAATTGATTTGGTTTAATCTGTACAAGCTCAAGATTAAGCTTCATCATCCATCCTGTGGGCCACATGAGATGCACGGGAACCCGCTTACCATGATTCAACTCTCTGACTGTGTGAGGCACGCGACTAGTGGCCACTAACAGGCCCACAGGGACTGACGTGCTTTCCTAAGTGTCTGAAGTTCTGTGTCTGGACTCTGCACTTCAGGCTACATCAACCCTTTTACCCCACGCATGCACACGCAGTCATACATAAACACACGTATTGCAAGCGTCTCCTCCTGCTGAAGCTGCACAAGCAGATTTGGAAACAGCCAGCTGATAGTTAGTTAGTGACAAATCCTTCCAGAGATTGACTCTGTTAGGATTCATCATCAGAGGTGGCTCCCGTCACACACACTTCCCTCTCCTCCTCCTCCTCCTCCTCCTCCTCCTCCTCCTCCCACTGTGCTCCAGAATCACGGTAGCGAAAGGGTTGAATGTGATCGTGCTTCGTGAATTATTCATTTTGCACCAGTAATTCAAAAATAGTTACTGCTAACCTTACTGTCTTTTCAGACGCAACACGAGGATTTCATCAAATGTACACAATGCGATGAGAGAGTGAAAGAGAGGGGAGGGTGTTGTTGTTGTAAGGCTTTGCAAAAGAGGAACGATCTCCCACATGCTTTCTATTTCTAAGTCAAAAAATTCCCACGGGGTGTCGAAACGCAGAGGAGGTACTGTAACACACACAGTGCCCAGATCACACGGATCTACACACTCACTCACGACAACATGCAAGAATCACAAACGCAGACGTGGAGGTGTTGCGAGGGTTTCCTCGTGCCACATCAGTCACAAGCAGCATCACACACTGAATTCTCCATGGGAACTGCTGGACTTACCTGCTGTATATAAAGCACGGCGTGTTGTTGAGCTTCCTGTCTGACTGGTACCTTCTGAAGTCCTCCCAGGCGTCCTTCAGGGCTGTGAGAGATATTATAATGCAGATGGGGATCAGTGCTACTTCAGGCTGGAAGGCGTTCACCACGGGGACAAAGTTCAGAATAGCCAGGCCTACAAAGTATACGTTGGCCAGACGGTGAAGCTGCTCAAAGAGGTTCATGGGAATGAAGAGCAGGGGGGTGTATTTGGTGGTCTTGATGGCGTTGCCGGGGAAGTGACGGTTGGGCTGTTGCGCTTTCCCGAGGCCTTCATAAGGCAGGTTGGACTCCAAGCTGCGGAGGTCTGACCTCCTCGCCCTCTGACCTCGTAAAGCATCTCTGACCAACGCCAGAGGGCTCCTCCACGTCATGGCTGCTGCTGTCTTTCTCCTCTTGTCAAAAACTTTTCCTTCCCATTCTCTAGATGCTACCAAGCTCTTATGAGTTAAAGAGACGCGTCCTCTCTCTGCCAGTGATTCTCTGTGAGTGTATGAGAGTGAATACTTGGTTAAATGACAGCACACCTTGGAGTCCGCCCCTTGCGGTAACAGGTGTGTTTGCATTCTTTCCATTGTTGTGGAGAAAAGACACAAGGCAGCTAATTATAGTCGCTTTGATCACTCGTCTGGCTGATTTGATTTCATTTTTTCTATTTTTTCTATTATTAATTACTAATTATTTAGCAGTGGACCCTGGAAAACATCAAAGCCATAGTGTTTACATAAGATGGTGTCCTTGATAATCACATCCAGTGAGTCACAATTTAGAGATTTGAAATGATAACAGAATTCGAAGCAAAGCGTCCGAACTACGATCACGTGAAATATTGACGGCTTGTGAACAAGCTCCACACCCAAGCGATGATGAAGACTCCGAACCTGTTTGTTGTTCTGATAGAGTCACAATAGTTTAAATATGTTCTAGAACAATAGTCAAAGTTTCTATATGAAGACCGAAGCAGGTTTTTCTTGCTTTTACAATTTCTCCTCTACTGGCCCTTATGTCACAGGAGCCAAGTCCTCCCTGAGGAAAAGATATTATAAACCTTTTCTGAAAGCAAAATAAGTATAAACATCTGCCGCTTGAAACTATGAAACAGTTTTGAAGGCTAAAGTCTTCATATTAAGGATTTATTATCTTTATTGATGCCTGTACGAATGCTTCTGTCCACCTCGCCACAAATTGTAATTGTAAAATTTTTTGTCAAAGGCACAAATTGTGATTGTTAACTGCAAAAAAGCAGCTTCTTGCACAGATGGCCTGCGTGTAGGACGCCTTCTACTTCCTCATGTTGACATATGTTGCCTTTTCCAGCAGGCTGCCAAGCTTCTTTTAACAAACCAGATTTTCACCAGGTCACCCATGCACTAAAATTTAAATTTCAGACATATTTACAGTTGGAGCAGTGAAGCTACATGTAGCGGATGAGTGTGTAATACGCAGCAGAGAGGCATTAAAACTGTTTTTCCACTAGGAGAACAGACATCTGTGATCTTCGCTGGGACTTGATGAGCTGTTACAAATGAAAGGAGTCAATGTTTTCCTGTTTTGTCATTGAACAGCTGACACAGGCAGGTTCTTTCCTCCTGGCAGCTCCGCACGTTTTTCCATCGCATACGTGTATAGCAGGGGAGCAGCGTGATGCCAGCGTGCCTGACTCTGCGCCCCCCTCACCTGTCCCAGTCGGCTCTAGCTGAGTTGGGCTTGGCTGTTGCATCAACTGCACAGTGGCACAGCTGTGTGTCTACACCACACACACACACACACACACTCGGCTCAGTCCTAATTACTGCAGTGATATGGAAACACTACAAAGACATAAGCATCTGGCTCTGTTACGTCAACACTAATGTCTTTTTTGAAAAGGGAAAGAGACAAATTAGCACAAACCATCTCTCTGAAATAATGAGATAATACATCTGTTAAACCGAAGAAGAAGTGAGACAAACACACACACACACACCCTTTGTGGTACAGTAGACGCTTCAGACTGTTTTTCTCCTGCTATAAAATCCTCTTTTTGTGTGTCACGTTATTTTTCCTAAACTCAGTGAATAAAATCTACTTCTGCAGATCGTTATATTTGTCAAGCAACACTGAAATATTTACCAAACTCAAAATCCTTATTTCCTGCTTGTATCTTTATTTCTTATTCATAATGTTCATTAGATATGTCCTTTGTTACAACATCCTCCATTGGTACATTGTGTTCATTTTATTTCTCTTAGTTCAAACTTGAACATTATCTACACATTAGCTCCTGCTAAAACAAAAAACCTTTTTTAAATATTAAATATTCAGTATTTTGCACAATGAAATATTCACCAGCATCCATTTAAGGGGTGTAACAGTGGTCGGGTCAAGACGCGAGTGCAGCTGAGTGCAGTTGGCTGAGTGAGAGAACACAGAGTGAGAAGTGGAGGCTTGAACGGATGGATGAATTCCTCTCTTTCTTTTCCTGTCTTTTTTCTTTACTCTCCCTATTTTTCGTAGCTGGTGCTTTGGCCCCTCCAGCCAAGAGGCCACAGTTGATTCCACAGAGAGCCTTCATATCCGTGGCTCGCTGCAATAATGTCCCCCGAGGCCAAGGCCCAGCTCAGAACCCAGCCGAGACCATCTCAGCGCAGACCACCGCTGCAGCCTCTCACTCTGGCTCCTCAGCCTCTTCATCCATTATGCAGCCAACAGTCCCCAGCTGCCGCCTGTACATCTCTCTGTTCACCCCCCTACGCTTGCTTCCCTCCTTTGCCTGCTCGCTGCCTGCGTCTGGTTTAATTGTTCACTCACTCATTCAGACGCTCAATCAGCCATAAGCCTGACAGTCAGTAATCAGCCTCACAATCATACAAGACACATAAACCTGCCACCTGTGTCTTCTGTTATTGAAGTGATAGACTGAATTAAGTTTTAATTGAATTTAGATACATCTTCATAATTGCTGACAATCATTACACAATGTATTTACAGTCATTATGAAATATTACAATTGGAATTTACAGAAACTTTGTACAAAATATGCCTGACTTCAATGCCTGGATAGTGGGGGTCCTCGTTAAGTCATTTCTGGAGAACAAAACCTTGACCAAAAAGTCACTGGTGTCTGGAAGTGCTTTAGTTTCAGCAAGTCGATGCTTTGAGAGTCCATTAGAAAGAAGAACCAAGAGAAAAGTTCAAAAAGTACAGAGTCAGCAAAGTTGTGAACTGCGTTTTCTTTTTTTCTCAGATAAATTGCTTTTTTATTATTCTGACTGAATGGATCATTTGAGCTGTAATTTAACTGCAAAAACAACAACAGAGACCCATTTAAATAGAATTAATCCATAATATTTACACAATAATGCGAGTATAGTTCTATAAAAATGAAGCATCTGCTTTTCTTTAAACATGATTTATGTTTATCTACAGTTTATTTTTTTAAACAGAAACCTAATCACAATGGGACGCATCATACTTCTATCGTTCAATTCTACTGGTAATGATGATTGTGGATTTGCCATATTTATGCAGCAACTTTGGTTGCAATGAAACTCAGCCTGTTCAGCGAAGTTCTCACGCCAGATTTTAAAGCCGTTCTCCGTCTCCCGAAACGTCACGCGATGGCAGAAGCTACAGGAGGAGTCACAAGTTTTTTCTCTCTAAAAAAATAACGTGTGGTGAAATGGATTTGATTTTCAGGACAGCAAAGAGCAAAACCTAAACTTGGCCAAAGTGTCAGTGTCCACCAGTCCCGCTGTTTCACACCACAAGAAGACCTTCAACAACTGTGGAAGATTTTTTTTCACGTTTAGCATTGGCGCCGTTAAAAGCCCCACGTGGTTGTCCAGACAAAAGAGCGCCCCCTGCTGTCCACCCGAAGTCATCCAGAGAAACCATCCACCCAGCTGGGTTGTGCTGAGCCAAAGCTGCAAAGTAGAAACTGACAGACTAAACTTGATTAGTAAAACTAAAAGGCTTTGCACTCCTTCATCAACATGGCTGAGATGCAAATGAAATCAAACATAAGCATGCGTTAAAGGATGTTTTTGATATACAGTAATTATAGGAAAATAGACTATCAAGGATGACTCTTTTTAAATCATTTATAAAGCTTTCCTGGATGCAGACTGCTCGGCTACGAAGTAAATAGATACTAAACAAAACAAATCCTTAAAGTATATGCAAACACAAGCATAAATATTTGATCCACAGAGAGTAAGCTACGAATGACAAATATTAGTGATATACTGAAATTCTGGAACAGGCACCATTTCTGTCTTTTTGCTTCTCGCTCTTCTTTTTCGAGTGTTTGTAAGTCTTTTTAAGGTGTTTCCCAAATCCTAAAAGAGTCACTGCCGACTGAAGTGTTGGGTGCTGCTGCAATCCATCCACAAGTCTTTGCAAACTTCCCACATTTTCTAAAATGAACCAGCTACAAAAGTTGGTTCATGTCTCAATCTCTCTCACACATCATCTCTCATTCCTCTTTCTCGGTTTCGCTCATCTTTCCTACATCGCCTTCTCCACCCCTCCCCACCCCTCCCATGCCTGCCTGCCAGAAGCCGGCCACCGGACGCTGCCAGGTTTAATGGACGTAGTAGAGCCAGTAGACCACGTTGAAGAAGGAGAAGACAGTGGGGAAGATCATCCTGGACCATTTATCGATAGAGTTCACGTCGGACAGGTCTGGGATGTTCACCTTGAGCTGGGAGGCCCGTCTCCGTAGGCGCGACTTCTTTTGGGCGTGGCGCTCCAAGGCGCTGTGGCCATAGTTCTGGCGAGCCATGGCTGCTCTGCGGTACTGCAGTGTTGAGCTATCGTAGGCCAGCATGGTGTTGCGAGGGTCTCCGGGCGCTCCCAGGCCCCGGGAGAGATCCCCGGCACCACCCATCTCGTTTTTCATCTCCAGAGTGCTGAACAGGATGTTGTCGTCGGGGGTCATCTGTGTGAGGGTGTAAAAACAAGTGGAGCCATGAGAAGTTACTGCTTAAGGGAAATATCTGCAGTGTATTTAAAAACTAACTTAAAGCACTAACTATTATCCACTACAGCTACAATGATCAGTTACTAATTTACTGTGTGAAAAAATACTGATGAGGTGCTAGAATGGGTAATGCAAATGGGTCAAAACCATGTTACTTACAGTGATAAAACCTTTAAACACTTTGAAGTAATAAATAAAGAAATAATCTATCAATTAACATCTGAGCGACACTATGGCTACAAGACATTACATTACATTCCTGGAGGAGCACAACGCACTCCACAAACTGACTCTTATGGAGAGATCTTCATTGTCATATCAGAATTTCAACCAGACTTTGGTTAAAATTCTGTCGATTCACAAGACGAACTGAATTCAAAACAAAAACAAAAGAGAAAGCAAAGGAAAAAAGTGACAGGAGAAGGTTGAGAGAAAGAGTAAGGACTTTGCAAAGATGGAGGAGAGGCTAAAAAGGTTCAGGGCAGGTCAGGAAAGACGTGGGAGTTGGATTCGGATCAACGTTTCTTCATCCATAGCCTGACTTCTGAGGAAAAACTGACCTATAATCCAATCCTGTCCTGCTGTCAATGGAGCTCTTTTCATTTCATTCGTTTCATTTGGTGTAACTCTGAAGCGAAGGCACTAAGTTGGCACCATTCATCAAACTGCAAACAGTCTATTTTTTTCAGTTGCTGCACTTAGTCTTAAAAGGCTCAATTGATTTTTTTTGTTGTGTATTTGTATGTTAATAATTTAAGCTTGAAGTTGTCTTTTTTTGTTATATTTGTCATGTACCTTTAATTTCCATGTACAGCTCAAACTGAGATTAAATCGATGTTTGCAGAAATCAAACTGCTGGGTTTGTCAGGAAAATGCATGAAGAGCAAACCAAGAAAGGGAAAAACACAATGGTGGGAGTGATGATCAAAGTTGCCTTAAAATCTATAAAAATCAAAGAAATGCACAAAAACTACAGCATTTTCCTCTGATCTGGGTTGATTCAGACTGATGACATACTTAGTTTTGACTTTCAAAACCTCCAGTACCTTATTTCTTTGCTCGCCTAGTCCTAATGCGGCATCGTCCACAAAGATGGGATCCCACATCGAGTCATATGCGTCAATTTCCCTCTGTTTCATTCTGGCATACAGAGCATCATCTCTCTGAACTACATTTCCCACCAGCCACTGCAAGCATACAAAATCAGCACTGTTACTTAGGGGGAAATCGTAGCTTGCCACACTCAGGAGGAAAGGGTTTTATTTTGTCCTGCTGACTTTAGCAGCTGAATAAAAATTAAAGGGAGGGTTTTGGCACCACAGCCAGTGACTTTTCCAAGGCGCCTTGCCCTTTGAGAGACACAGAAATATGGAGATAAGGTGAAATCCAGTCATTGCTTTCAGATCCTAGTCTGAGTAATAAAGTTGATACACAAGGCTAAACCATTGAGAAACGCAGAGCTAGAGCAGGAGTAAATAGTGCTGCTAAAGGACATCAAGCATTGATCACAGCATCACATTGACCTTGAGAGGAGAAGAAGTATTCTGCTGCCACAGAAACAAACACACACATTGACTAACAGCACAGATACCTCTAGACAAAGTCTCCCTGCACACATACCTTGTTGGGATCAGGCCTCAGCTTCTCGTTATTGGCTGTGGCGGCTTTCTCAGCCGCCTTCTTCTGGCGCTGGGGGCCCTGGCCGAAGAAGATGTAGTTGACGAAGGCGTACTCCAACAGGGCCAGGAACACAAAGACAAAGCAGCCCATTAGGTACATGTCTATAGCCTTCACGTAGGGAATCTTAGGGAGCGTCTCTCGCAAGTGGGTGTTGATCGTGGTCATGGTCAGCACCGTAGTGATCCCTGGAGATCAGCGGAGTCACACGTTTAGAAAGAAGTGAAGATGCTGTACGACATGATTCATCTGTACATTTAAAAATGAAGGTTGTCAGTTTGAACAAATAAACAAATCTAATACACAGTACTGTGCAAAAGTGTAAACAAAGATTGCTTTCAGAAAATCTAAACCAAATCAATATTTGATGTCTGGGATCACATGAAGAGACAGAAGGATGTGAGAAACCCTGCATCCACAGAAGATCTGTGCTTGGTTCTCTAGAACCTACAGCCGAGATCCTTCAACAACTGAACAAGTGAACGTAGAAGAACTGCTGCTGTTTGAAGGCAAAGGGTGATCGCACCAAATATTGATTTGATTCAGATTTCTCTTTTGTTCATTCACTGCATTTTGGTCATTTATGAAAATAAATAAAACACTTCAACTTTTGAAAGCATTTATAGTTTACAGCATTTTTTTCACACCTGCCTAAAACTTTTGCTCATTCATGAATCTAACTAACTTTAGTTCCCATTTGTTTGTTTTTTCCTTTTGTAGGTTGACATTTGTAGTTTTCATATTCACCTTAGGATGATTTCATTTTATTAAGAAGCCCCTGAAAAAAGATGGCTTTGCTAATAGCCGTGCTTTGTACGCAATTAGCTCATTAGTGCTAATTACAAAGGAACGCTAACGTGCTAAATTAAAATGAACATGTTAGATTCTGCACGTGTCGCCACCGTGAGGACATTTTGATGCTAATGTTAACATCTAGCTGGAAGCACCACTGCTGTACATCCTCACGGAGCCTCTGGCACAGCTGCACACTCTGCATCCCAGCCTATTTATAAAGTAGTGAGAGTTTTCACCATCCTCCATTTTATCTGAGCGACTCAGGGTGATTGCTATCCACTGTTTAGTTGAGTAACTCCACACAGGATTAAAAGAAACCGTTAACGTGATGCTTTTGCATGAAAAAATGACTTTGTGCATCCCTGCATCCAGCAGCTTGGGGGAAAAACAATGATGCAAAACTGTGCACATTCTCACTATTACAAAAGAAGTAATAAATAATTGCCTCACAGGATATTGTGAGACCAGGTGCTCAACATTATCTCGCATACTGAATGTGTTTTTTTTTATCATGTACTGTACTGTAAAATATATGTATTTATAGTCTGAGCCTTTCTCCAAACCTCCTGAGATTGTAGTTATGTGTAATATGTACAATCATTTATCCAGATGGACACAAAACAAACTGTAGGCTGAATAAAAATCACATTGCCACTGTAAACATGTGCTATTAGTCACAGCACAATTCACCTGTTTTTTTTTTTTGTTTTTACGAGCAGACTTTGTGTTTGATACATTAGTCATCTGCATGCACAATCTGCATTTGGTTAGATTCACACGCATTATAAATAACCCAGCAGTGTCACTGTAGCATCGCGCCTCATCTCTCATTGGCCGCATTCGCTCGCTGCACATTCTCAGGGAGCTGAGCGCAGGCACATCTTTAAATCATGTTACCCTCCGAACGCACCGTCTACAGCTTCAACCCGCATGTGTCCCACTTCAGAAAACAAATGGTGTGTGACAAGAAGGACACACATAAAGCTCTGAGCCATTTCCTCTGCTCAGCCTCGTCGTACCCATGTTTAACACTGACGGGAGCTTCGTGGCATCTCATATGAGCGGCTGCAGTAGTTTGACATTAGTGCAAAAACACTGACTGCGGTGCATAAGTTCCACCTTCAATTCAGCTGTAATTTAGCTGCGATTTGCCTCTGATAAGCTGGTATCTGCGACCAGCAAGAGGCGCTGATAGACAGACAGGCAGAGAGAAAGACAGCACGCGTCAAGGTCGAGCTGCAGTGCTTCTCGCTCTGCATGACTCATGCATACAGTCATCTCTGAACAACAGACATTTAGCCAGGCAGCCTATCACACACTGCTATCACTCACATGCTCAGAGCTAATGAGAGAACAACTAAATGCTAGAAAAACACACTGAATAGTCAAAGCTGAGACAAAACGGCTAAGCAACGACTAAGTGTAAAAGTCTCCGCGTATGTTCAATTGGTCATTGTTTAGTCTGGGCTGTGTCCCAGGGTCACTTTTCAGCAGCAGCGAGGCAATCCTACCCAAGGCCACTCTGGCAGCCGAGGCGTCGTAGTTGATCCAGAAGGAGACCCAGGAGAGGATGGTAATCAGGATGGAAGGCATGTATGTCTGCAGGATGAAGTAGCCAATGTTCCTCTTTAGTTTGAAGCTGAGGGACAGGCGGGGGTAGGAACCTGAAGGAAGCACGGGGACACAGGAAGTGGGATAGAAATACATTTTCCTCAATGACGCACACTCAAATCTGTATTTTCACTAGCAGCATATCTATGTCTAGTATATATAATGATATGCATTCAAATAAAAACAGGTTCTGTGTAAGGTTTTTTCATTTCCACTAACTGTTCCCTAACATGTGCTTGTCTATTGCGTACCTGTAGAGAAGACCACGTTCTTTGAGATGAGTTTGTAGTCCACAATAGAAAACTGAGGCAGCTCTATTCTGTCCACTCCAGAAACAGCACCATCTCCACCTCGCCAGTAAAACTCAATATCGTCTGTGGTGTATCCGTCTGCAGGAGACAACACAAAGTCAGGACACTTAAAAACATCATCATAGACGCTAGATGCACTGTAATACATCCTAATGTGGTTTTTGGCTGATTCACTCCAAACACTGACAACCACTTCTAGAGCTGTGGTACGTTGTTGGGGACGTCTGTCCACTTTTCTTTTATGTGATAGCGCATATGTTCGCATTCAGTGCTTTAAAAACGATTCAGATCATAGTGGTTGCAGTGTGGAAACATAAATAACCTTAAAAGTGGACACATTTAAAACGAGCAGATAGATGTTCACTGGAATGAAGGAGCAAGCAGTTTCTAAACTGTCCTTGTATCGGCTCGCTTTGCAAAATGTCTGGTAGCAATGTAAAAAATGGTTTTTGAAAGCAGCAACAAAATTAGGAAAATGACGGAACGACAAGTCAAGTCTATGTAAAGGGCCAAACCAAATCTCTCCAGCTCTGTGTGCGTGGTTGCAGGGAACCATCTTCCTCCTCTGGGTTCGACTTCATCTGCCTGTACTCAAAATAGATGCAGTGACCTATTCAGATGTGATGAATAATTAAACTCAAAGGCTTATTTTTTTTTTTTTTAAATCAACACATAATTCTTTTTGCTGTGCCACTGACATTCAAGGTGAAGTTAGTCACAGCGCGCGTGTTGCATTGTTGGACAGGCAGCTAACTTCAGCCGTAGGCCTTTTGCACAGCAGACATTTTGCTTGGTTGAAAACGGGAAACCAGATGGTGTAAGTAACAATAACAAGCAAGGCACAGCTCAACAGGAGAGAAATGTATGTTTGTGTTATATATTTGCTGGGGTCTATTTTCAGCAGAACATTCATACACGAGCTCTACTGCATAAAGGTGAACGGTGCACGATGTGGGATCAACCACATATAATAAGTTTCACATAGCAACAACAAACAGCCCAGTCTCACTGGGAAAACAGCAATAACATGTATCCAAGAAACATCAAATCAGCAGCTGAGAGACAAATTATTCTTTGTCACTTTCACATAACAGGTGCAAAAATTTCATTTCTGTCAATCAAGTTTTATTTTTAAATTTTCTTCCCACTGATTTGTTTAAAATCAGATACGATCATCACCATTATGCTTTAATTGCTGTGCTTCAAGCCAGTGAGAAATAAAACCCAGCAGCTGGATACATCCCACCCCTGGTGCAGCTGTGGAGCACATTGTACTTAATGATGAACTCGTACACCAGTAGACACGCTTCCCTTCACGTCTGCATTATGATCATCCCAGCTCTGTGCCTTCCTGCATCAACCCAATTAGGGCCAAGTCGACCACGCAGCTGTTTTGTTGTGCAGCTGGGTTTAGTTTTGATCAGCTGTGATGGGCTGGGATCAGGAGGTTGTCAAGTGCTTTGCAAAAGTGAGGTTCTGGCATGAAACGCAGCATTGCAGGAAGATTTAAGTCAAAGGGGTCACATTGCTAGAGCCTCACAAGAACGATGAGTAGAGAAAAACAGCTCGCTAAACGCTCTTAAATATGCATACATGCAGTACGTGCATGTGTTCAATAGATCTTTAGCTCCGGAGGAGCAGAAATCAATTATTGCTGGGTGCAGCCCAGCACTGGCCTGAGCCACAGCAGTGTGCTGCTGATGTATCATGGGATCCTGTGTCTGTTAAAAATGCATCAAGTTTATCAAGGGGTGTTGGAGTTCTCTGGGCTCATTAGTCTGAATAAAATAGCACGCGCTGGCATGAAGAGATTTCAACGTTAAAACTGTTGCCAGTTAATCCATGTGAGAGCAGATATTGCCTGGTGATCAAAACTGGAGCCGTGTGTGTGTACGTTGTGTTGGGCTGCCTTTGAGAGGGCCATAAGAAGAAAAAAGAGTGACGGAAAGAGAGATAAAAAGGGTGGCAGGCAAAAAAGAGAAGAGGAGGAGATCGTGCAAAGAAGGGAGAAGAGAAACGGAGAGAGGGAGCGATGGCGAAAACATGGCGAGCATAATGGTAGAGAAGCAGCGAGAGCCAGTTCTGACCCACGCTGGGTTTTTTTGTGCCGCTGAGTGCTGCTGGCAACCGTGTGATCAAACTCGAAAGACGGAGCCCTACAGCACATCCCAGCCCATAATCCTTTGCACCGGGGACTCTGAGAAAACACTCAGAGGGGCTTGACTTTTTCTCTCATGTTCCTCCGTCGACTCAGACATGTACCACAACAATCTCCATTTATACTGGATGAAAGCAGTTTCTGGAGGAATCTGCACAGACAGTAGCATCCAGTCCTGGAACACTGGACGTAATCAGCCTCCTCTATGCGTTTGGGAAGCCACTGCAGCTGGAGCTGAATTAATTAGGCTGGATGTTATCAGTCAGTGAGCCATTAGTGATGTTCCTCTCCTTGATGTGTATCACTTGATATCTCATCAGCCTTTCTCAGCATTTTACATCCAGCCTTATCAACCCTGCCTCTACCTTAACAGACTGTTCTCAAACCTTCTGCAGAGCTCGGTGTGCACATGGGATCTGTTTAATTCTACGTCTGCGTGTGGGTGTGAAGGCTGGTTGCCAGGGACAACGGTACTTACAGCTTTCAATCTCCAGGGTGCAGTTCTGCTCATCTAGAGGGTAGCGGCGCAGGTCCATCATGCAGGCTGCAGTGGTGGTGATCCTAGTCACAGAGCGGGACAGAAAACATAGGCCACATCATCACAGAGCCGTTTGAGGTTCATTTCATTTGACCTTCACGACAGAACACCACACACGGCAAAGCAGGATGATGACAAACGTCTATGGCTTCACACCATACAGGGCACAGACTTAAACAGCAGCTTTATATCTAGACTGATTCAAAACACAGACAGACACCACAGACTTTATGGACGTTTGCTGTCACCGTGTGATAATAAAAATAAGACTGGATTTAAGTTATTATATTATTTATCAGTCAACCTCATTTCTTGTTTCTGCTTTTCCAAACCAGGTCGTTTTGAACACTGGAAGCTCACATCTTCTGCTCACAGTTCAGCCTTGAAGCCCAGTTTATTGCTGGTCTGCCTTCTTTTATACTTTTACTAGTTTATATTTCTCACTTGTTTGCAGTATGGTAAGTTTTTATGTATACAACAACCTCCATAAACATAAAGGCTGAATGTAGAAATTCATTTGTAATGCTGTACCAACTAAAAGATGTTTTTTCTCCATCAGACACCCACAGACAGTGTGGAATCATTTAGACCTGAACTGTGACATTTGGATTAGAAAAATACCTTTTAATGTTGCATGCTAATTCTGAAAATTCAAAAATGCTAATTTAAGTATCTAAAAACATGCAAATACCTTCTGTGTTCTGCTGATTACTACTGGCCCACAATGCAATGCAAAAAATGGACTAATGAGAAGAGGGAAAAAATGATAATGCATATATTTAAACAAACACTGGATTTTACTGATGACAAATGATCACATGTAATACTTGTATGAAAGTGAGCCACTGTATATTTACCCTTGCATAGATAACACAAGTCACAGGTTCAACCTCTGGTGAAACAGTCCTGTAATAAAGAGTCGCCAAGCGTGAGCCAGCTACGTCCGACAGGTTCACTCAGAGCGACGCATTTCCCGCTACATACACGACAAGTTGGCCAGAGCAGAGACAGGCTGGCACCCGGCCGTGCCAAACCCCCGAGGCTGTCTGAGAGAGACTGGACACACAATTTAACTGGGAATGTGAAATGGGCTAAATCTAACATCCTAGACTGGGAGGACAGAGCCACATATACACCATCCCTCCAACACACACACTGACTGATATGAAACATCATAACATTATAAAACCATTAACAATAATAGCAGACTGTGGGAGAATTCCCCGTATTACGTGTCTGTCAGGACGCGGAGTCTCCCCTCCCCAAGAACAAGATAGTTTGTATAGCAGGGCACTATTTTCACTACAGTCAATCATTCTTTAGAAATATCACATTTGAAATAGCTGACATTGCTAAATTGTTACTTAACCCTATACTGAAATGCAATATGTTTATATATCCATGTCCACTCAAAAACAGCACGCATTTCATAGACCGGCCCAGCCAGTAAGAACCAGCAGCTAGAACATACAGATACTGCAGCTGTACAAAAGTCAATCACAATATGTGTCGTCTCTTAACTTCAACTACAAATTCATCTTTAAAAGTGCTTTGTCTTTAATAATTAAGAGCAAAAGTTGATTCGAAAATCCTTCTGCATAAGCTCAGAGCTCCCCCGGGTCCAGCTTGGCAAGTTTGGGATTTCATTTTTTGCGATGCAGAGATGTGCAGACTTTATTTCCCTCGCACTCGGGCTCTGTCTCTCTCTGCCTCCTTTTTCTTGCTCTCTGGGCTCTTATGTAAGAGCTAGTTAGCAGTGCCACGGTGCACTGGGGGATTAACACAGAGTCTTATTCCTGTCCTAGTTTACCCATTTTATGGTCACAACTTTGTGCGCTGTTGAGTTTGCTCGCTTGACGCTCATCAGTCACCATCACCACCACTAAATCATCACTTTGGCAGGAAAATCACGGGGAAAAGCGGAAATGAGGCCAAAATGGCAGGGGTAAAAATAACAGCCTATTTATAGCCCACCTACATCATCAGCACAAGTCTCAAAGCTTTTTTGTCTGAGATTCTGCATCAATGATCAAGAGCCGCTTCTGCATCCCCGGGCCCAGCTAGCATGTCCGATACCCACGCTAACAATTAATAAACAATGACAAAAATGAGCAAGAGGAGAGAGGAGCAAGTTGCGCTCCGCAGGATCCTTTTCCCATCGCTGCCTCTCCTCCTCTTCCTCATCGTCATCGTCACTGCAGTGAGAGTCTGCTGTGGACCTCTGCAGCAGCAGCAGCAGCAGCAGCAGCAGCGTTCAGGAAGCACAGGCTTGTTTGCTCTTCATCAGCATCAGGACCAGCCCCTCTCTCTCATCCCAACCTGCCGGAGGAGAGGCCGAGCTCCAGCAGATCATGCAGATTCAAACACGCTACATTTGTTCTGCGTCTGAGCTAATAGGACATGGAGTTCTAAAAAAAGGCTGTTTGTGGGTTTTTCATGTCTCCTGTGTATGTTCCCTCACAGTTCAGTCCAGGGTCTGTGTGCGTGTGCGTGTGTGTGTGGACCACCCTAAGGCAGCCTCTGCACCTTTATTCTAAATGACCTTGTTTACGGACATAACACAACCACCACAAAATCCCAGACAGAATCTCATTTCGAGGGAGCATCGCAGCAGAGAGCGAATGCAGAGAGGGATCCTCGCAATCAGGCTGCGAACCTGTGCAGCCTTTCATTAAACCAGTTTTAGAAGTTGAATTAAGATGGAGAAGCTGCCTCCATTTTGGATTGAGAGCCCATGTTGAGCTGAGGAAGCATGGCACGCAGGATTGTCTCCCCCCTGCTCAGTCGCTGTTGCCAAAATGTAACAAAAGAGTGGCTCAAAGAGGCTCCTGTGTGTGCCAGAAAACGTCAAATCAAAAGAGTTCCCCAATTTCAAAACGGCCGCCTTCAAGCGCATGCATCCGTACAAGCCATCCTGCCTGATCGCTATTTTGAGAGACAGATGTGTAACCTTTAAGGAGATGCTAAGTTTGCTTCGGTTTTATTGACGGGAAGAAAGGCTTATTTAAATCCCTCTCGTCCTCCACTCAGCAGCCTTCTCCTCCTGGGCATGCGATGTCATCTACAGAGCTGCAGAGTGGAACACTCCTCGCCCTGACAAAGGAGGACGTCAGTCTCCATAGCACAAGGATACGTCCTCTCACAAAAGGAGTTACAATATTCACAGACAGCGCGAGAGACAGAGAGGAGGGAGAATCCTAATAATTTCCCCCATTTTGAATGAAGCCTGACCTTCATGTCTTTCTCTCTCGGTCCTACTCTGTGAATTTCGAGCGCCATGCTGCAGGAGTCATACACTGAATGTGTTGGCTTTTTCCTCCCATCCTGCATAAAATGAAAAGCTAAGTGGAGTTTGTGTTATTTCCTGTCGTGTGTATGTGTGTGTGTGTGTGTGTGTGTGTGTGTGTGTCTTTTCTCGCAGCCTGGGCGGCATCTGTGTTATTGGCTGAGCCTTTTCAGGGGCTGGGTAATTAGATCAGACTGCCTCTCCCTGAGAGTCAAACCAAGCTCTAAAGTGACAGTTGGGAGCTGTGTTGTAATTTTCTGCTCCTCTTGGTAATTGAAGACGGTTTTGGCAGGATTGGGATGCACTCAATAACCAGGGAACGAGGCCTAAACAACACCGTCACTCTTCCACCTCTGCATACACCCCAAAAATAACACTGGCCCACTCTTTGCCTCATCCACAGGCCCTGGTCCAACCCACACGCAAACGTTTAAAATTTAATTAAAAATGCATTTAATAAAAAATATTATTAGAAGAATATTATTGTTAGCATCATTAATTTTAAGTTACAGTGCTTCTACTCATTTTATGCTACTATTATACTATTCTATACTAAATGCATTATTCACTACACATTTACTTCAGTGCAGGAAACAGTTCACACGTAAACAGGTGATAACATGTAATTAACAAACTACAAGAAGAACTTTTATCTTTGCTATTGTCCTCACAAAACTTCTTCTTACATCACGGTGCTGCTTTACTACAACTGTTGACCTTTACACTGCTGGAAATTATTCAAAAATAATTCATGGGCCGACAGACGTGCGTCGGGCGTGTTTTCACATACATTCTGTTTTCCCAATGAACGCGCTACGACTCCTCTCAGTTAGCCATCGTGCACCAGCCCTGCTGCTGCAACCAGCCGACCCGTCTCTACAGGTACGTGTCAGCGTGCTCAGAGCACGCAGGCATCTGGCCGGGCTGACTCTGACAGCAGCTTGTGTCTGGACTTGCTAGCATCAAATAAAACCTGGACCAAACCCACGAACCAAATAATGGAGGAGCCGGGAGGCACCGGCACTGACAAGGACAACGTATCTGAGGTAACAACCACATCCCCCTGCTGCACGCACTCTCAAACGAACAGCTCTCTCCTAGCCTTCATTCCTTTTTGGCTGTTATGCAAAAATATGTGTTGGGCTTATATAATTTAGTCGGAGCGTTATAAATTGCTTTTCTCAAGTGCTGAAACAAAATGTAGCGATGAATAATCTGGTGCAGTGCAGATACTTAAATTTTTTAAGCTGTCTTTGCGCAGGAAAGGCATCTTAGCGGAAAGCGGGAAACAACTGAAGGCTGCATTATCTTAAATTAGCAACAATAATCTCATCGTTAAATGCGAATGCTGATCTGAGATCATTTGCACGTACAGACACACAAGTAGACACGAGGCAGAGGTGACAGATCAGCACAGTGATAGACGAGCTGTGCAAGCCTGTGCAGTAAAACACGCAGCCTCAGTACAAATACAGATTCAGTGTTTGTATTGAACTGCTACATTATTGATAATGAGTCATCAATTATGGATGACGGTCTCCGCAGAGGCATCACAGTCCAACCACAAAGAAACGTCTTATGGGCAGCCTGAAACATTCTGCACCATCAGACCCAGTCCGGCTGTTTGCACCACTCTGCTTCATTATTGATCACCACCAGTTAATTATTGACACTGATAAGACGAGAAAGGATGAAATATGAAGCCACGTACTTCACAGACACACACAGCTGTTAAAGTACAATTAAACCACAGTACGAGTGTTTTCATAATTTGTACTAGTATAAAAAAAAACAATCACTATGAGCTGGAAAGCGGCTCAGCAATACAGTATGATGAATTTCTCTCAAACTATGGAAAATAAAAACATCCTGGAAAGCATAAAAGATCATGTAAAGCAAAAAAACAAACAAACAAAAAGCAAGTACAGGATGTCAAGCTTAACTTTACAATAACTTTTTCCAAAAACCTAGATTTAAAATTTGTTTTAGTAGCTTTAAAAAGTCAATTTAGCAGCATTAAAGGATACAATGTTACAAAAATCTATATTTATGTTGTACTGGTTTGTACATATGATAACTGTTATGCATTTGGTGTTTCACCTGTAACTACACTGTGCTGTTGTTGTTTTACTCTTTACTTGTTCGGTCTCCTGTGTTGTTTTGAATTGTTACTGTCTTCACTCATGAATCGTCTTCTTTTTCCGTTTTTATCGCTGCCCTGCCACGTCCTGATCTGAACCACTTTGTTTTCAGTACAGGTCCAGCATAACTTCCGCCAACCGTCAGTCTTTGAGAAAACTGAGCGCACACGTGAGCATGTAACTGTGAGTGAAGCTTGAATGTGGTCAGTCTCTTAACTCTGGGCAATAGTTTTGCTACATGTCTATGTGGCCAGAAAAAAAGCTGCATCATTCCTAAAATATTCATATATATGATCAGTATATTAATAAAGGCCCACTGTGAGGTGCAAAAGGTTTACCTGAGTCCATAAAGCACTGTTCCGTCCGGGTGCAGTCGGATCATCCTGTTCTTGACTGTGACGCCATGAACAAAAGACTTCTTGTCGTTGAGGAAGTAGGTGTCGGGGACCCACAGCTGATCGGCCACTCGGTTATCCAGAGTCAGGTTGTAGGCGATCTCAGAGTAGGACAGACGCTTGTCCCGCCACGCTTGTTGGAAATACATGGTCAAGGTGTAGTCCTACAGGACAGAGAGGCGGAGTCCAGTTACTTTACAGTATGAAGCCGTAAAATACGTTTTTACACAATTGTTTTGATTTGTTCAGTTTGCACTTTCGGTAAACGCGTGTGTTTTACTGTGACTTTCCCCTTTAGCTGGGACACACATGAACAGCAACAGCTTGTGATTCTGTATGAACACGACTCCGTCCATGTGTCACGGCACATTGTGCAGACTCTGCATAGCGAGGTCACCGGTGGTCTGAGAGGCCGCAGCCTCCAGTAGAGCCCATCCTGGCAACAGTTGGAGGGTTAATAGCCAACGTCCCTCTCCTCAATAACCACAGGGACGTTTTCATAGCTGGCTGAACATTTTCTGGTTTGTGTGGTTTGTTTGATAGAAGACAAAGCCTCCCAGATTTACCCTCAGTAAAAAAAGAAAACCTGTATGTATTCGGTACAGTTTGTTTTTACACATGCTCAGAGATGTAGCGGTAAACTGTATCACCTCCTCTCTCACTCTCTCTGTCTCGTTTCTCTGCTTCTCACTCTTAAAAAAAAACTTAACGCCCACGCGGCAACAGTAAAACCCAGCACTGCAGATGGATGTGCTCGGCTGCAGTGTGTTGCGGAGCAATCGATGAGTGGGAAAACAAATTAAAAAATACAGTCCGTGAAACGAGGTCCTTGAGCTTTCACTCCAGGCAGCCATCATCGTTACTCATCATCGTATTTTCTGTGATTCCAAGTCTCTTTCGTCTGCTGTCATCGCACGTTGGTGTGACGCTGCAGCGAATGTGCCACTTTGGCTCTTTAACTCTTAACATTCGTCGCATGCAGCAACTGTAACACTGCATAAAAGGGCATCTAAAAATACATGAGCTGCTGCCATGTTGATTTTTTTCAGGAGAGAAAAGTCAAGCGAGGGCGAGCGCATCCTTATCCTGTTTTACAAGAGGTCCCGCTGAACCTTCCTCTTACAATGGCTCCCTCTCCGTCTCACTATCGGCCCGTCGATCGGACATCTCTATCACCTTTGGGATCGTTAGCTGCAGGCTCAGTGGCGTCGCCCACTGAGGCAACATCTCCTGCAGTACGTTGAGTCCGTAAAGCAGTTCCTCACCGTGCAGTCTATGAGGCGGGACAATCCCATAGTTCAAGACTCAAGACTCAACAGAAAATGACAGAACAGAAATTCTTTCTCAATGCACGACTAAATGAGACATTAAAATTGTTGTGTGATGTCTAGTTGTTTGACTTAACTTCAGCATATAGAGCAGTGGCATTTCCTGCAGCCAACCTGACCCTGACATTTTTGTACTGTTTAGCAGAAAGAATTAAATACACGGTACAAATTGTGGAGAAAGCAATGTTGGCGCTAAAATGTTGTTGATGCGAAGACTTTGTTGTTATTGCTACAATAACAAATTCGATTTATTCGGGGATTAAAGAATCGCTCGTCATCATTACGGCCACAAGAGGTCGCCAAGGCACAAATGTGTCCGCAGCTCGTTATGATCTGTTTGCACTGTTACTACTAAAATTAATAATGTTCCTCTGTTCCGGTGGTTTGTCGGCGTAACTGCGCCCGGATTCCTGCTCTCGTTTCCGCGTGTGTACTGTATACAGTAAATGTGTCCGCGCAGGTAGACGTGGGGTGAAAGAACACAGAGAACACCTGGGCTTGCACGCTGCCTCCTGGCTGCTCTGTGAAACGGCAGCATAATTACAGCCTCGCAGATGGTGCTGTTTACCGCCTCTCGGACATCACTTGAGCTTAGAGAGGGACACAAACTACAGCTGCCTCCTCTATTTCCTAGTACCAGAGCTATTTTTCACAGACACACAGATCTGGAAAACTAGACTATTGCATGTTTGGAAGAAATTGGGGAAGTTGTGCTCTGCTGGTGCAGGAAAATCAAAGTAAATCCTACGCACCTCTTTAAAAAAGTCAAAAGCAGAGACCCGCTCCAGGACTAAAAGCGCTTTTGTGTTGACTGAGCAGAATATGTTGGAGTAAGTGCACAAGATGGAGAAGAGGAAGCAGGTGAGCTGAGGATACGTGCGGTACGCCTGCCACGGCGACCTTCACTCTCCTTGTTATGCGCTTCTCCTCAGAAGCTCCAACATCCCGCAGACAGCACCAGTGAGGGAGACATCTTGTGGAGAGTACCAGTGTTTAAAAACGGGGGGAAAATGGCATGACAGCAGTGAATGTATAAATGTGATGACGACACACACACACACACAAAGTTAAAAACCATCAAGGCTGGTTGCACAGTGACAGTGTATCACCACAGATCTGTTTCTGGGCTAACAAACCTCCATTAAGGACCTGACAGGATGACAAGGAGTACATTTGTGTTTGCCTGAGAAATCTGACAAGCTACGGCTGTTACACCACCACCATTACAACTACATCAGCTGCCACGGGCAACATGGGAGGAAGCTGCCAATAAGACGACCTTAACGCAACGCGCCCAGCTGTGGACTCACACTGGAAGAACGTTAAACGGGCCCACAAGTTTAATTTAATATGTTATTTATAAAACACAAACCCAAAAAACTACTTCTAACAATCAAAAGCCTGGTGAATTTCTGGACTGAGTTTTGTTTCTATTGAAGCACATGAATGAATGAAATTGACACAGCAAATATAAATGATGAATCTGGATGAACTGATGGTATGAGACTCGCTGGGTGCCACCGTGCTGCTGGCACTTCCGTCCGCATGCATGTCCAGCGGAAGCAGGGCAGAGTGTGATAATAAACTGCTCTACAAGGAGACATTTCCACATTTGGACAATAACAAGCTCGTCCGCAGACATCCCAGCCCGGCGCTCTCTTGTTTCCCCTCTACAAGCTGGAGGAGACGCCACAGCACATCGGCTGGTCAAGCTTAGTTTATTCATTTGTTGTGCTCGTTCTGCGTCTGGTTAAGAACGGGCTTCAAATTAAATACTAGGAGTCGGGGGGGACTTAGTGCATCCTGAAAGAGCTGCTGGTCATACGCATCCGGAGGGAAGTGACAACATGGGTGCTTTTATTGCTCCCGTTTCCAATGGGTCATTTTTCAGCTACTTAGCTTCAGTGGACAAAGTGCCTGACAGAATCATTAAGGGAGCCATCAACACATTAAAGGCTCTTAATGGAGCTGGCTAACTTACTGCCTGTTTTAAGACACGCAGCTTTTTTTGTTCCCATATCAGCCATAATGAAAGAATATTACGACCAATTTAAAGTTGGCATTCCTTCTCTCCTGCGGTGGGGCTGCGCGAGGCTATCAAAGGAAGCGACGAACTAACGGGGAAACTCTTTCATCATAAGTTTGACGAGGTGCCTTCCAAGAAATGTGCAAAACAAAGAAACAAAGTCACACATCGTTGTTTGAACATGTATTACATATAAGCGTCGACCGTTCGTGACATGCGTGTGAAAACGGCCATTACTGCTACTTCCCCACAAACAGCAATTATGTTCAGCTCACATTCTGACACTGACACGGTTTCATCTGTAAATGAACACACACAAAGCTGTAGGATTAAGTGTTGTTCTTGTGCTGTAATTATGTTGCTGACCAGATTAATCTGTTACTCTGTGTGTCCACTCAGCATAACTAATGAGATTGTTCTGGACAACCTGCTTTCTCTTTGGAAAGCAAACCGCTCATGTAGAATCAAAGCAGCACCGGATGAGCACAGAGGTGAAATCTTTCATGCGTTTATGTGTCATAAAAAGGTTCAAATACTGTTTCTATACACGTGAAGATGTACAAGAGTTCAAAGCTTAATTAACATTTCTGCCCCATGTCCCTGTTTTATGTAGTTGATGAACAAAGTAAACAATTTATCAGCATATTCTCACACACATTAAATGAAAATAATTGACAGCTGCTGCCTGATTTGAGATATTAGAACTTTTAGATGATGTGTGGTTTCTTGCATTGTCAGCATTAATCTAAAAAATTAAAACATCTCTCAAAATAACAAATAGAAGCTACAGATGTAATAAACGTCACCTAGATAACAAATGGATAAAAACTCCATACAGAAAGAGGCCTTATTTGTTTTTCCTTGACTTCTCCACATCCACCACCACACACACACAAAAAAAAAGCTGCGTTGTCTTGGCAACGCTGAGTAAAAATAACACAAGCTTATTTTCCACAAGCTGAGAATAAAATGGAACGGGATCAGTTTGGACAAACAAGATCAAAATGGTTGCTAATTCACCAGACTCTCTCGTTCTCTCATGAGGGCTCGGGCCTCGCCGTCACGCCGCGGCCCCTCTGGTCAGCTCCCGCGATCTGACGACCAGATCCCCTTACTCGTGAAAGAAACCAGCGCTTGTCAGGGTAATGATCGTAATAAGGGGAACGCTCACGCCCCACTAATTCCTCCATCCCAGAAGCCACCACAGCTGGTTTGTTTAAATCTTTTAATTCACAGCCAGCTAATTAACATTCAGAGAACAGTATTATAGTGCAGGCAGTGCCTCTTAACAACTGCCAACCTCAGGTATTTTACATGCAATTAACAAGCAGGATGGAGGAAAGATGAAGGCTGGGGATATTCTGCATAGCTTTTCTCAACATATGGCTAAAGACGTTGTCACGCAGCATCGAGGCATCGCTGAAACAACAGACTCCACTCTTATTGAGTCAGCGACGCTGGCTGTGTGCAGAGCCCGTTAAATGCACTGTAACCGAAGTTCAGCTCCTGGATCTGTGATTTTAGTAAAAACCAAAAAACAGCATTATGCAAATGCACCTTCAGCGGCTAAGTGAGGGAGGGAGGGAGGTGCGTGAGGGTGCCAGAGCTCAAGCAGTGGAGGAGGAGAAGGGGGGATATTGACCGTGATATCATAACTGTGCCACATTTTGCACCAACCCCGGTGAACGATCACAGCCCACCCAGCGACGGTGTGTGGTCGCACCTTGGGCTCGGAGGACACTTCCCTCTCAAAATAGCACAGTTGTAATGTCATGCAGGCGAGGCTGCAACCGCGATGCTGCCTGACCTGCACATTTCTATCGCCTGACAGCAGGACTGACCTTTTGAGGCTCGATGGGCTCGCCGTGGACCACGCAAGAATCCACAAACGGCTGCACCTTGGCATGTGTGAGGTGGACTCGTGTGACGTACAGAGAAAATCAACAAAAGTGCAAATCACATTACGCAGCGACACCCCCCGCAACACCACCGTGTCCTTCATGTCAGCGCAGAAGGAAAAATGCCACAATGGCTTCAATCAGCCCCGAACAAAACGCAGAGTTCATTCTCCACCAGAGGCCGTTTTATCTTTAATTAGAGGAGTGAGCAGCTGTCTTCATCCCAGACCTGCTCGATGGCAGCCCTGCACACAAACAGCGCTTTCACATCGGCCCATATTATTACAGTTCTCACTGCCAGTTCCTCCATTTTCCTTCAGGTCTGAATTGAGCACGTGTCAAAGTCAGCACTCGTTTGGTGAGTAACTGTAATGAATGCTGCTGGTGTGGAACCAAAAAAGGGTCATTTTCTTCAGAAACAGTTCGCGTGAATCCGAATTTACAGCAAATTCCCAGTTTTGACACATTCTCCGCACTGATTAGGCCCAACTCGACAAAATCAAAGCCTTGGATGTGACCTCTCTTCTTGCCGTGCCTGGGACTGCTTTTCATTTTGTGACCAGCCTTTCATCTTCAGGAGCAGCGAGCGCTTTCAGGGAACGTGACTCAGCACTTCTCATCTTGGTTCTTTGTTTTAACTCTTTGTTCGACTTATTTTGAGGCACAGAATTCACTTATTCATTTGCAGTCACCTGAAAATCGAAGAGTCTGCTCTCACTCATTCACTAATGAGGATTTGACTCATGTTTAACGAGCAGATATTGTTGAAACCCAGAGATAATTGTAATGTGCGGTGGAGCCTCAGTAGCCTTGACCTGTCTCTTCTACCCTTTTCGCTGCCTGGAAGGTTTCATCCTCGCCTCTCTCACTGTTGCTTTCCCTCCCAACGCTTTAATCTGAAAAGTGGCTGCCCCTGATGAGGAAGATCAAAGCGGCCCCGCACCAACCACAGGTCACCAACTCCATCCTCGTGATCATGGTGCACAGTGATATTATTGATTTCTCAGAGGTCAATATTGCCAGCTGCATCAAAAAGAGCTGGACATGAAGGAGGAAGAGGAGATTCTGGCCAGTTATGTAAGTCACAAGGCAACAACAAAGCCTGGGCCACAAGACACTGAGGTCCTGGATGTTGTTTTGTTTTTTAATTTTATGCCTAAATTTGCCGACCTGGCATGAAGCACTTTTCTGAGGAATGATGGAGATGAATGCTCTCCACAGCCACAGGGACTTGCGTGACGTCAGTTGCCATTCACTGTTTGTGCACAGTTTTGTGTTTTGTTACACACACACACCGCTGTATGAAGCCGTGTTTTTTTTCCAGATGAATGCCTGCATAGATGCCCAGTTCTTAAGTAAGATAACCCTTTGGAGCAAGGCAGAGGTGGATTACATGCCTGCTGAGCCCAGAGTCACAGCCAGGCATCCAGTCAAGGAGGTGGGAGGGAAGGACGGAGGAGGACGCCAGAGAAACAAGGAGAGAGAAAAAAAGAGCGCGGCAAAAGCAGATGAGCGGTTTCTATTTCAAATGTCCACGGACCCCCAGGGCACTTCATCCACCACAGTAAACCGTTTCTATCAAAGGAGAAATTCTGACCATCCAATGTTTGTATTTAAAACTAACGCATATCAGCTGTTGCATTGGGTGAAAGCTCCTTCAGCGCAGATTACAATGACCAGCAGGCACACAGACGTGACAAGCAGCCCAATCAAAACCTGACAGGCAAAACGGACTCAACTAAAAACGGCTCATTTAATAATAGAAAACGCATCTCACTCCATTCCTAGTGGCAAAGTTGTGTCTGTGCTCTTATATAACACCTCTGTTATGCTGCTCCGCGAAGAGGCTGCTGTGTAAATGATCTTTTCTCACACTCACTAAATCTGCTCTGTTTTTCCAAATCCAGCCAAAATTAGGGATATTTAACGCAGTACGGCTCCAAAGGCTGCGCTGCTCTGCCGTGGGTTTCATGTCTGCCTGTCACACAGATCAATAGGTGGTGCTCTTGCGTGGACTGTTGAACTTTTCCCCCTGCCCTCTCCGTGTCGCATGTGACGTTCATCTATGTGCACCAACTCAAATAGTATTTTTGTGTGACCACGTATGTATGATTAACAAATTGCTTGCGTCATATAAGGCAAGCAGGGCTGCGATCACTTGACGTGAACGGAGAGGATGCGATTTTGCGCAGCATTATTCCAATATACACCAAAAAAAATGCCGGATTTGGAAGAGAAGAGGTTGCTTTTATTCATTTTGTAGGTAAGTGCCAGGAGAAGAGGGGATGCGTGTCAACAGAATTACACCACCGAGGCTCGACAACGTGAAGCAGTCTCCACACGCGCGCGCACACACACACACACACACACACACACACACATAGACGCACACGCGCATGCAGCTCTCCGCGCGCAGAGCCGGGGCTGTGCGTCCGAGTGCGCCAGTGAGTGTGTGTTTTGAATTCAAATGCAGCAACACACCACAGCTGCAAATGCGGAGTCTGAGAGGAGGATGGCTGTGATGTGTTCCACGGCCGATGCCTTCATTTTCCCCGGGAGTAAAATGGATTAGCCCGGCTCAGATTAGCCCGGCTCTCTCGCGCACACTGGCCCGTGATAAGTAGCCCACTCCAGCCGTGCCAGGTGGGCTGCAACAGCAAACATTAGGCGGCGTGATAATCATGAAGATGCACCTACCATATTGACTTCGGAGACCATGTCTATGCTGGCTATGTCTATGTTCATCCCCACAGCCACTGGCGCACCTGTGAAGGGAAGCAGCCATTAAAACAGGACACATCAAGTACTTTCTCATCATGTAAATTTAACAAATTCGTGACGCGCGCACAGGTTCCTCTCTGCTCCCTCCACCTACAGGAGAGTTGTGCATCATCACCCCAAGCAGAAATCCTGATGTTTAACACGCAGATCCGCTTTATTGCGAGCAATCTCACCTTTTAGCGGAATAATCAAACATTGATGAGCGGAATCGATCCCGCTAAAAGCCCGTCTTATCTCCCCATCAAACGAAATACGGAGAACATTTCTCGCAGCCGAACCGAAAAGGCCTATTTGGGTGCGAAGCGATGATTATGTAAATTAAAGCAGATTTTGCAGGTTGTTTAACATGTATTGCACGTAAGGAGGGCGTGAAAAGATGACAGTCCGTGTTGCAATTTGCACGTTACCTCCGAAATCTGGCCTCAACCGAATGTCGTATCCTTTCATCAGTCTGTCAACTGTTTCTTTTACCAGAGGCATATTGCTCGGATCTTTGATATCCTTGACGCTGTGGAGAAAATAGGTGGTGTAATGCTTATTAATATCACACGCCAGGCAAGCTTTAACAGAGGCTGCACAAAATGCGCGACGAAAACCAGAAGATGCCAAAAAATTTACCTTTGAGCCCAGACGAAAGTCACAAGTAAGGAAAAAGTCAAAATCCCAAAGTGGTTTTTCCTGATCCTCCCCATCGCAACAGCTTTTGAGGTGGCTTCGGGATGCGAGTGAGGAGCGCGCACATCCAACTTACTCCAGACAGTGCAGAGGAGCCAATGAGGGGCGCATGCGTACAGCCAGCCCAAGATCAAAGAGTGGAGACTGATGATGGTGTTTGAGCAGTTTTCATTGCAGAGAAAAATATTAAAGGGACAAGTGGACGTGCGTAATGAAGAAATAAGCATTTGCACAAGAAAACGAACAGCAGTGTCAGTTTTAGGATTTGTTTTGTTTTTATTAATTGCATGGTAGATACGTTTGTCTAAATCCCGACAAGGTCAAACATTAGGTGAGCATATCTATATATTTAGACATATACATATTCAAGTTATGAAGTTGATCCCTTCTGTTTATAGGGTGCTGCACGTGTTAAGTGGCTAAAAAGAGACTAACAAACACAAATGTCTGTGCATAACAACCATGCATCATCCATACAGAAATAGAGAATCTGTGTCAACACCGAGTGCTAGTTCTCCCTGCAATGTTTCCGAAGAACCCGCAGTAGATGTCAAAATGCAAAAGGAAGCACCAGAGCAGAAAGGTGGGATGGAAAACACAACCCCTCAATTCAGGTTCCCAGGATTGAGTGCATTTCTGAAGCAGCGAGGACGGATGCGAGCCTCCTCTAAACTGTCTTTGATCTTGTTGTAGTGGGAGCTGTGCTTCTGTAGAGGGCAGGCTTCCGAAAACATTGGTTCACTGTTGCATCACCACCAGTTACAGCCATCACAGATTATATCACCCGCTTCTTTTTTGAAGTGTTGTTTCGTGTCTCCGAGGGTCATACGTGTGTGTGGCGCGCGTCTGGATCCAGGGCTCTAGGAAGTTCATGCATGTGGCTGGTTTAAGGTGACTGCAGGCCGTGAAGGGCAGCTCTTCAGCCACTGATCGCAACGTAACTGGGCAGTGGTCACAGCCTGTGAAATTAAGAGGAGCTTCATCAGAATAGAGCAGATTGAATGCTGGGAGAGGTGGGGGCGGGGGTGAGGTTGGCTGGTGGGGTCCCGAAGCTCTCAGCCAGCACACGTGGCCTCTTCGTGCTTCTCTTAAGTTGTGAGCTCCACGCCCCTGCAAGACCAGACCACGGCAGAGCGCAAACTGTTTCTACACTGAGGATTCAGAATCCCTATCTGCAGTGCAGCGCACAGCCAGAACAGTTACAGTCCTCCCTGTCTGCTCAGCGCCTTCATCAAAAGTAGCAGGCAGGGGACGTGGTGAAAATCTGGAGCGGGAGTAGGAGTGATGCAGCCTCTCTCCAGCTCCTCGTCTTGCCCCTTTCATTATTTTACAGAACGTTATAAACAAAACAACCAGAAAATTCTATGACAGGAACACGAGGAGCATGATGAGCAGATTTGCACTCTCCAGCTTACATAACACAACAGCCTCTCTCTCTCTTGCTCGTGTCTCTCCGGTTCTTTCTTGGACATGGAGCTTTCTGTTCTATAAGTGTCTCACTTAAAAGGTGGCGAAACGAAACGTTTCTCTGCGTGCTTAATGTACACAGCGTAGCTCTGCTTTATTTCTCCTGTGAGGCCAGTGTTGCCATTGAAACAGCTGGAGCTTTGCCAGCCCCTCAGGTACGTGAGCCTTATATAAAGGAGAGAGTACGGTGCATATTTTCCTTCTGAAATTAACTCAGCACCTCTTTTTGTATTTGTAAGTCTGCCGCGATAAAAGCCACGGTGCCAACGTCAATGCAGCAACCACAACACCGTCATTCACATCCTCCTCCTCTTTTTTTTCTCCAACAACTAGACATTACTGATGTCTCTACGGTCTAGAAAAGTCTTTCTCTAAAACCACGGGTTGTTATTGTTCTCGAAGTGAACGTGGGTAAACACTATTCATCCGACATTTTCTCCTCTTCTTTCTCCGTTGTACCAGGATGCTGAGCTGTAACTCAGCTATTTTTATCATTTTGCATGAAAGACTGTTTGGATCTGCTGCCTTGTGACTGATGACTCAAAAGGTTGAAGGTTAAACTCCAGAAGGGAATCTTTTTTGGTACATGAGGAGGAAACACAGTGTGGTGGTGGTTTTTCTAAATACGGGGGTCTGAGCGCTGACAGGGGGTCTCAGTGTTTGAACAGTGAAGCGTGAAGCCTGTTTGTGAAACACGGGACTTCTCACAGCTGTTGTGTGTTGTTGTAAGTAGTTACTATTTTGCTACTTAGCTCATCCTGCAGATCAAAGTAATCTGCCACAACGTACAGTCCAACAGCTGATACAGTGAAATAATATTAATCAGAAGAAGGCAGTTACACTAGGATGCTAGAGAAGGTGTTTACCTGTCCCTCTCCAAGGGGTCGTTAGCCAGATAGATATACCAGTAGATTAGGTTGAAGAGGGCAAAGGTCAGGGGGAAGAGCACGCGGGCGTACATGTCAATAGGGCTGGTGCCGGCCAGCTGCGGATTCTGTGGAAAGGCTGAGCCCTGCTGGAGGAAAATCAGCAGCGGTGGAGCGTCCCCTGGTTCACTGCGACACACGGAGTGGTTTCTCCTCTTTGGACCTTCTTGAGCGCCGCTGTCCAACTGGTGGGCAGGAGTGATTCAGAGGAACGGGAGGAGGCGAGAGGAAGGTGGTTAGGGGCCAGTGGAACTATAGCAGGAGTTCAGGTTCTTTTTCGTTGGTGCCACTCATACAAGACTGTAAGTAATAGTTGCCCCCACGGGAACTTTCTTACGTCACCATCCTTAAAAACCACAGCAGGTACAGGAAGCTGCTGTTTGTCCATCTGATGCTTAACTCAATCTGTGGAGCAGAGTGCTGGAGTTGTTCTCTGTTCTCACACTGAGGCTATTTTTACAGCATCTAACCATGAGCCCCGCACGTGACACGGCTCCCAGGAGGCTGGCTTACTGTATTAGCATATAGCATAGCTGGGGATGTATTACTATTTAATGTCCCGTGGGCCCTGAATGCCACAGACGGCAGCGGCATGGTGATTCCCCCTTATTGGAAATCAACAGAAGCAGAGATGCAGTTGGTGGAGTTATTTCCTGGTGTTGTTCTCCTTTAATATCACTCTCTGCGACACTGTTGAGACTCACCAGTCACCACTATTAACTGTGTGAACGCACTGAGACAAACGGACCAATAAACTGGCTAAACACACTTCTGAGAGTTTCATTTTCTGAAAATGTTGAAATATCCCTTAACCTCTAATCTTAGTCAGTGTTGCATAGTTCTGAAAGACAATCTGCCAGAAATTGTCTATTTTTTTCTAAGAATATTGTGAGCAAAATTTGTTTTAGTATCTAAAATAAATACTGTAAAGATATGCGTCAAATGTAATTAATAACATTGGTAATAAAATAATCTAAAAATAAATAAAAAAATAAAAAATAGTGTCATTTTCAAAACAATAATAATAATAATATTAATGCTATTTGATGACTGGATGAGTTTTGTCTTTTTGTCTCACACCTGTTAACACCTGTTCGGCATCTTTCAGCTTGTGCCTGACTCAACACACCTGGTTTGGACAATTAATTTTTCATTTGGAAATGTCTCACAGCGTTGTGCTCACCGAAAACGTGTCCTCGTCATCGCTGCCGGTTGCCAACACCTCCAGTTTGTCCTGTCTTGCTTTCTGCTTCTTCAGACGGTTCGCCTGGAGGGTGGCAAAGTAGTTCACCGCCGCAAACTCGATGAGAGACGATGCCACAAAGGCGAAACACACAGCAATGAACCAGTCCATGGCAGTGGCGTAGGCCACTTTTGGAAGCGACTCACGGGCGCTGATGCTTAAGGTGGTCATGGTCAGCACTGTGGTGACGCCTGGGGGGAACCAGAACATATGTGCTGTACACGGATGCTCATACACATACTGTGCTGTATACTGTATAGAGTAGTGTACCAGCAACGGTGCGCGCAGGAACCGACTCTTTGTTGATCCAAAAGGAGACTTGTGACAGCACCACGACCATAATGAGCGGGATGTAGGTCTGTATGAGGTAATAACCAAGCTTCCTCTGGAGGTGGAAATGGACCACCTGCACAGAGTAGTGACCTGCAAGATAAACAGCACGTGTGTAGAGAGCAACCCCGCGGGACAGAGCAGGCCGACCCAGAAACAACGGCCTTGCTTGCCCTTGAAGAAGAAGCATGTGCAGTGGATGTATTGGTGCTGTTAAGGCTGGAATAGTCCCCAAACTGTAAGACAGCATGAGAGAGGACAGAAACGAAGAGAGGAAGGAGGAGAACGGCACTAAAAGGAGGAGGAGAGAAGGAATGATCACAGCAGACGTTTGGAAATGGGATAAAGGAAGAGGAGGAAGGAGTGAGTGAGTGGGGAGGGGGCCAGAGAGGAGCATGCAGTGTCACTATGCGTAACACTGCCCTGCTCTGTCAAAACACATGCATGCAGACATTCACAGACTGAGAACATGCTGCATCATGCACCACACACACGGCACGAAGGGGTCGTCTCTGCGTCTTGGTTGTCTAAATGAATACTACATCCGGCCTTGTTCTCCTTTTCCTCGTGTTATTGCTGGAGAAAACACACACACACACACACATATGCACATATACAGACACACACACACACACATATACAGACATACTGCTCCATCCTCCCTCCTCACTGTCAGTGTATTGACAGGCCTTTAAACCCCCAAGTTCTTTTTTAAGGCACACTGTGCGCATTAGGACTGAATTAAGCACCTTAGATGGATGTTCAAGGAAGCTCTTACACCAGCTCAGCTGAGGAGGAGGAATGGACACTAGTGCAGTGCTTGGAGAAACTCATTTGACCTCTTTGTGCTCACACATGTCAGATCCTAGAAGCAATGGTCTTTATAAGACAGAAGATGTCATAGTGAACAGTAAATATTACCTGTGTTGGATTTGAAAACCTCACTCGACAGAGTCTGTCCCACCAGCTCATACTGCAGTAGACTAATGGACTCTTTGGGACAGTCGACAGAGGCGACTGGACCCTTCTTCCAAGTGAACAGAATTTCACTGCTCGTGTAGGCATCTTAAACGGAAACGAAACACGGGTCACGTGTATAAATCTGGACTTGGTTTTGAAGAAATCTGCCACACTCACAGCTTCCAAACTTGAGAGGACAGGCGTGACCGTCCATAGGGAAGTTGGTCAGGCTCATGGGACACTCTGCGCTGATTGTGAGTCTGAGATGACACACAGGTTATTTATTATTGCAAAACTGGCGTCAGAAGATGGTCCAATAAACTACTAACAGCTGCACTGAACCAGATCACCTCATAGTGTAGAGGACAGTCCCGTTCTTCATGATGCGGAAAAGCTTGTTGGGTGTGGTCATGTTATGGGAAATGGACTTCTTGGAATTTCTGAAGAAGGTGTCTGGTGTCCAGATCTTGTCCACCATACGATTGTTCAGGCGTAAAATTTCAATGGGGCCCTCGAATTTCAACCGCTCATCAACCCACATCTGGCGGAAGAACATGTCCATTGTGTACTCCTGACGCACAAATACAAACGTTAGTGATCCACAGACCTGCAGCTCCAAATTCACGCTCTAAAATTAGATCTTTGTCCACTTGAATGCCTCTGTCATTCATCAGCGTGCATAATGCCGCAGACATTCCAACTTGCAGTGGAAGGTGAGGAGAGATGATGAGGCAATGATGGATGCCACTCATCCCATATAATCATTAATCAATCCATTCAGCCATTCCTTGTGTCTGACATGTTGTCATATTGATTTAGAGGCCATCAATAATAGAGTTATGGGGCTGGTCAAACAGATTAAAGCTCATTAGATGGTCTCATGGCAGATTGCCCATAAGGCAGGCGCTGAGTGGTCACTGAAGCGTTGTTATGTTCGGCACAATGAGCACATACAGAACCCGTCCCCTTACACATATGGCATCTTACCATCTCAACATCGGAAACAGGCCCGAAGCTGGTGACAAAAATGTCTGTTTTCACCTCTGTAACACCACCTGCAACAATCATTGTACACAATAATAAAATAATAATAAAAACAGGATCTATCTATCTATCGATCGATCTGTTTGCTCTCTGAATTACCTCCAGATCCAGGTCTCAGTCTGTTGTCATAATCATTCAAAAGCTCATCCAAAATCTGGGTAATGTTATCCGAGTAACTCTTCTCGCTCCCACCTACGTTCTCTAGACTGCGGAGGAAAAGGCAGATTGGCATCAGAAGCTCAGTGAATTCTGACAAAACCAGCCGCTGAAAACTTACCGTGTGCAGCACATAAAGGTAACTAAGGTTAACCACAGGACGGCCATGCTTCACAGCACGAGACACCGAAGGCTCAGTCAAATCTGTCAGCACTTCATACTACTACAAAACAGCATTAAATTAGCTCAACTAAGAGAGCAAGAGTCTACAAGTGTGGTTATAGTGACCGATTAGAAAGCACGAGGACGCGAGAGGAACTACACAGGAACAGTAATCTAATTAGCAGATTAGAAAATCCTCTCCATTTTTAAACAAACCGTTCTACTTTTTGGTTACAGCCAAGTTCACATAGTTATATAGATATAAAAACGTAAAACCTAAGAAACAGCTTAAACATAAAATAAAAAGGCAGTGACATATAAATCTGTCTTCCTGGGCTTTCGTATTCGTTCGTGCAGTTCATATTATCAGTCGGTGGTGGCGCTGTTGCAAACAAACCACGATGTTCACAACCGGATACACAAACACAGAAAGGAACGAAGAAGAGAGTAGGGACGAAACAGAAATAGTACAATCATCATATACTGGGCTAAACTGTTTTACTTTGAACATTCTCAATGACAGAGTTTTTAAGTAGACTCCTTCTTAAATTATGCTAAATCTTAACTACGTACTAAACTGGTGAATTTACGCTCAGTATAAGTTAGTTAGCCAACATTAGCCTGACAGCATGTCGGTGCACTTTGAAGAGAGGAGCGGCGTCGTGCCCTGCAAGACGCCCTGGGGCTCCTGGTACCAGACCATGGAGGAGGTTTTTATCGAGGTCGATGTGCCTCACGGGACGTCTGCTAAAGAAGTCAAATGCCACCTGGGATCCAGAGACGTCGAGCTGCAGGTCAGAGGGAGGGAGATATTCAAGGTAAGATCACGGGGCGACTGGGAGGAGCTAAGTAACTTTGATAAACGCTCGGAGGGAGGAAGCAGATCTGGGAGACAGTGTCTTGTACTTTACAGTGAAGTGTTTTCTGCAGCAACAAGTTACATGATGCTTGTAGTAACATGTAAACCTATCGCTGTATAAAGCTTCTAGTTTTAAAGCCGACATAAGTATGAGCAACACATTGGTGTTTGTATATGTTGATTTCAGGTATCAAGGACTTGAGCCAGTTCTTCATTTGTTGCAGGACTCTTTCACGCAGTACTTTTTCTTGTATTGTGATCCGAAGTATCCACTAATCACAGAGTCACTATTGACACCTACGTCAATATAAAGTAACTTAATCTTTTTACGTTTTTCCAGGGAAAACTGTTTGACACAACTGTATCTGACGAAACTACCTGGACACTAGGTGGGTTTTATTTTCGAAGTAACACAAAACAGTCTTTAACCTTTAAAGTGCAGTAATCATCCTATTTCGTCTGACTTGTTTAACTGTCTTTCATCCTCAGAGGATAAGTGTTTAATCCGGATCGTCCTGATGAAGACTAACAGAGAGGCTGGGAACTGTTGGGCGTCACTCTTGGAAGGGGAGTATTGTGCAAATGCCTGGGTCCAGGATCAGATGCAGAGGAAACTCACACTGGAGAGGTTCCAGCGGGAGGTTAGTTCGATTTAACTCTTGGTTCATTGTGTGTGTTACACCTTGTTAAATGTTGACAACCTGTGGCTAATACACTGAGCTGTAAAAAAAAAAACAAAAAAAAAAAAACACTCGTGGTCAGATGATCCAACCATGTTTCACTAGCTGTGGCACCAAGGTTGTTTTTTTTTTTTTAACTAATGATGTATACAGTTATCTTTACGCCCTTATTTACAAGGTACAAACCACATGTTTTTAACCTTTCCTGACAAATGTATAGTTGGCAAATAGTTTCACTCATTAATCCCCTTTTCTAGAACCCTGGATTTGACTTCAGCGGTGCAGAGATCTCTGGGAATTTTGCTGGCGGTGGTCCTGATTTCTCCAGTTTACAGAAGTGACCCTTGCCTTTACTGTATGAGGCTGTTGCGTTCTGATGTCCTTGCTTCTTAATGAACGCTACGGAGGACTTCGATGTGCAGAGGAGCAATGGTTCCTTCACGTCATGTATTGACGGACGTTCACCTCCAAAGTTGTTTAAATGTTGGTTTGTTTGAAAGACTCGTTCCACACAGCAGCCCAGTTGTGTGTTGTCTTGGTTATGAAAGGCTGACGTACCTTTATTTGGCAGAATGAAAGCTGCCATTTTCAGGCAGTCTATAGCAGCTGTTGGTGACTGGTTTGAAGAACCCTTTGGAATATGCAGTCTTAGAAATTAAACATATGCACACAGCAATAGCTTTTCAATAAAGTCTTTATTGAAAGGTGCAAGTACATACGTTAACCAGATGGTGTATTCAATTAACCATGAGAACAGATTTGTCACTAAAGGAAACTTAAAAATCAGGGAAACTGGAAAAGAAAGTACACATTTCAAACCATATTTCCACTGCAATGACCTTTCACTGTTCCTTGAGTAATTGAGAACTAAAATCAATCAATACATGTGGTTCTTCACTCAGTGCCCACAAGATTTTTAGTGAAAAACAACTCATCTGTAACTGTTGATACAATTTCAGCTTAAACCGTATGGTTAGCCATGCATGATGGGATCGTGGAGAAATCCCTGGAGAGCTCCCCTGCCATATAAAAAAAAAAATTCATCACCTTGGGTAGGAGTGTGCATTCAGGACAGCTTAGCAACCTAGGGTGGGAGTTAAGGATTCTGGGCCCGATTTCTTGGTTCCATTTTTACTATTCACAAAATCCTTCTCCCTCCTCTTCCACATGGTGGACTGAGGACCTAGGTGGTTCTCTACTTATTAGCTTAAAACCAGCAACCCGTTCCAGAAAATACCAAACATCTGGCTACGGATTTTAACAAGAACATACTGTACACTAGTGCGAGCAACTCAAACAGAAGAGTAAATCTTGGCAGGATGACACTACATTAACCTTGCTGACAAAGCATTACTCCTTGTTAATGGGAAAGATGAGATACAGTGTGCTTGATCAAAAATGTGAGACAAATTACCATTTAGCTTTTCCTTAAAGGAATCAGACAAATTTCTGTAAGGAAAATAACTAGAGCTTTGCATGGGTGACCCTACAGTTTCAGCAAAAAGATGCAGCCAATCACAAACAAAGATAATTTAGGGAATTTGTGTTTTCTCTCTGCCCGTAAGGTCACCCACTCAAACTCCCAGGTTTTAACAAGCTGACTCAGGTATGGTGGGAAGATGAGTGATCCTGTAGTAGCTATGCTTTAGCTGACGTGCGGTTCTTCCTGAAATAATCCAGCGTAGCCTTTGGCTGTTTGGTTTTGAGCACTTAGTGGTGGCGTATTCTGCCAAGCATTTTCCAGCGAGCTCACGTGCACAGAGTAGGTCTCCATCTTTAATCTGCAGAGAAGAAACAGAAATTACAGTTAAGGCAAAGATTCCACAAAACCCCAAATTAGACGATTGCTCAATTCTAACCAAGCAAAGCTACAGCATAACCTGGCAAAATACATTTTTACTTCACTATTCCACAGCTCACAATTAAATTGTGATTTCATTCTGGACTTACATTCAGCAGCTGCTGCAGACTTGTCAGAGTCTCTGAAACTTTGTCACTGTGGTCGGGGTCATGTTGTTCTTGGGCCTCAAAACACAGGAGAGCCATGGCGAGCAGCGACGGCTGCAGACAAGCAGAACAAGCAGCTCTTCAAATCAGGAAGTTACCAGCACAGTCGGAGAAATAGAAACAACTTCTACTACAAACCATTATGCAATGTGAAAGAATTATATGTATGGTTTGCCAGATCCTTCTTAATACACATAACATTCTTACTAATAGGGCACATATTCTTTTTGCCTACCTTCACTTTAGAGAAGGCAAATGAGCAGTGACAGGCCTTCAGCTGAGACTCCAGTCTCTCAAGACTCAGTATCTTCTTACTGTAAACACAATTGTTTTAGTTTACTGCAACACATCATAGAGTGGTGTAAGGCATGGCTCGAAAGAATTAGAATATTTTGCTTCAGTCAATTTTTGAAAAAGAAAAAAAATAAATAAAGTTGCTTGAAATTCAAAACAATGAAAACAGGTCATTGATAGGGGGATTTCTCATTTGTCTTCCAACACTGTCATTCATCTACAGTTCTACATGATTTCCAAGGTGCCTGACAACCTTAAAATATTTCTGGCTACTGTTCTCTTTAAAGCCAAATCCGTGAAGACACATTTTAGTAGAGTAAATATAATCTTGTTGAGTCATGGTTCAGCCCTGCAGGTTCATGTGACCATCTGTCCTTACCTCTCAGTGTCAAGCTGCTCCTGGATGTGGCTGTGAAGTAGGCGGAGAAAGCGCAGAGCTGTGGGGGCCTTCACCTTCCAGTAGAGCTTCTCCATGATGATCTTCTCCATCCTCATCATGTCCGACACGGTGAAGCGATTCTGACTGATGCGGATCAGGTCGTTGGCCAGAGGCACGTTCTTCTCCTCCTCTGACGACTTCACAGCAATGTAGAAGCAGCAGAGGCCCACACAGGACAGGTGCTTTGGCTGGATCTAAATAGGACAGGAGGGTACAGCTACATCAGAACTGTGTCCTGACTGATGACTAATCACGCACAGTCAAATGTGTACATTTGCAGCATCACTGCATACACACCTTCATTACTGAGAGGAAGCGATCCAACAAGCTGATGGCCAGAGAGAAGGTCTCAGAACTGAAACCAAAGAACCTGGTCAGAGACAGCAGGTCCTTCACCTCCAGCTCCCTCAGTCTGCTGGTCATCCTGAGGCCATTGTCCTGGGCAGCCTCAATCAGCCTCAAACCGCTCAGCTTTGGTTGGTATCTGCCCTCCAGATCTGTTAGGGCCTTCAGCTGAACTGCGAAAGGCTGTGCTCCAAGTCCTGTGACTGTATCAATCATCTGGACATACAGAAAAATAAAAAAGGTGAATAACATTGACTAAATAGTTTTCACAGCATGCACCAGTTCTAATGACATCACGACAATGTGTGTATGATAATCACTAGCCCACGATATACGCGATACTTCGGAACCATAGTTATGACACATGCAGCAGAACTTGCCGTAGCCTAACCCCACATACTGCAGCTACACAGCTGGTGTCTACTGGCATCTCAAGACTCTGAAGGGAGATGCAGTCTGAGAGACAACCATGTGGATATTTGACCTTTCACTCTGCAATACGAGTCACGTATGTTACAAACCTGCGTGTGTGAACTAAGACAACAGCAACACAACGTTCTGAAAATCCAATTCCCGAGTCGATCCTATTTATCCATTAGCATACATTTCCCTCTACAAGTTACATTTCACTGACAATTAAATTTACCCCAAGTGCACACTGTGTTACTAGTTGCAATACCTTTATGGGATTAGGTCTCAAACTGTGGAATCTGTGCTGCAATAAGCACATAACAAAACACGATAATAACCCTGGTTTGTAATGAGCACAGAGCTTGATCAGAGCTGCGAGCTGCTCTGGATTATTAGACGGGGCAGCGTTTCCATATTTGTGGGTTATCCAGTAACGAGCCTTCCCCCAACAGCAGTCAACGAACTGGACCGAACTAGATTAACCAGGCAGTGGTGAAACACCTGCCACAACCTGATACGACTTTACATGTTCTAGTACGTGTAGTCCATTAAAGCTGGCTGACATGAGAGCAGCAGGCCCCGGGTGTGAGCGGACGGAACCTGCGTCATGTCGGGACATGTCCCTGCGTACACACTAATGGAGAACGAAGCTCAGCCTCATGACAACACAACTAACGCGGACGACAACAAACTTCGGATCAAACTACACGTCGCAACACTTAATTTTACTATTATTATTACTGAGCTGATTTCTCGTTAGGCTTTAACGCAAACACTAACTAGTTGAGTTCACGTAACGTTATCCGTTAGCTGCCAGCTAACACCAGCTAAATCAGTTCATAGCGGTGTTTCACGCCGCTTGTCCCAGGAGTGATCGCGACACAGCAACGTGTATTACGATCATTAACACCACTTTAAGTTTAACATTAGACAAACTATGACAAATAAAGAGAACTGGAACATTTATTTACTGTGACAAATGAAGAGAAGCCTGGTTTAGCGCTACTTACCTTAGCTCAACTTACTGCCTCCAAAATGACAAAAGAAAAAAAGCCTCTCGGCGTTTAAAGAAACGAATGAGAAGCGGATTAAAACACAAGCAGATGTAAGTATGAATTTTGCCTAAATAAAGTTTTAAGCATAGGTTGATTTCTGCCTATGCACACCCCCTACCCTTGGCAAAAGGCGACGGGGAAAAGGGTAGTTCCAGTATTAGAGGAGGCATAAAAACGAGTCCTGCCCCCAAGAACTGAGCTGCCATTGGTCATCGTTGAAACACGTGCTTAGCTCGAGCGTTCGATTGGATACTCGCCCTGCCGTTCAAATCTAGGACCCGCCTCTTACGTGCTGGAGAACCAATCGGTTGTAAGAAGGCGGGACCTGATTAAAAGCTGCAATTTGTATTTGCTCAAGTTAATATTAATAAAATTACATCCTACAAACTGCACAAAACTACATTTCAGTCAATATTAAATAGCCTGGATATTTATCGTCATTAGAAATTGCGACCTTTATTTTGCTAAATTCCACTTTTAACACCAATCAAGGCTAAATCCACAGCACTGAACAAAATGAAGGGGGGGGATAAAACCAAATACTAGATTTTCTACTAAACTGTACTAGATTTCTTAAAATTTCATATATCCAAACTATTGTGCTTGTCGTCACATAACAGATATGATCACAATGAGCTATGTCCCTTTCTTTTTGAATGAGCACTACTGGCAGGTTTCTGGAACAATCTGGTAGGAACCTGAACCTTATGAAAGCACAGCTGGTCACAGCCAGTTTTCTGTCAACTGGCTCTAGGTTTAACGAACAGTTACAGAGAAAAAACGACAAACATTCAATACATTTACTCTTTATTATCTCAGAATATATAAATATGCATAAAGGACAATACAAATCCACTCTATACTGACATAAAGAGTGTTTATCCTACATTTATATATATATATATATATATATATCCATCCAGACTTATTCATGACACCAGTTTAAAACTGAAATATTCATAACTAGGTCTTTTAGTATTTAATATATACAGTATTTGTACTAACTGAAATTTAAATGAATGAGTAACACACAAACAAATGACTATCTGGTTTAAAATGATTCATCTTCAGTATAACCTCTGATAAATTATAATTTCATTTCTGGACTAAAAATTATATCTGTTAGTTTATTTAAGCTTTTTGTTGAGATACATGCACTGTTAAAAAAAAAGAACCTTGTAACCATCACAGTAAACTTCAGGGATGTCAGACTGAAGAAATTATTGTGAATCAGTTTCAACTTCCTTGGTGCAATGTAGAGGCTAAAGCAAGAAACTCCCAGAATGGGAATGGTTTTGCATGAGACACAGTCACAGGAAGATTTGCTGTCTCTCAGCGCTGACCTCTAGAGCTGGATTTGAAACTTGGACACTGGTCGTTACATCAGGGGAGTTGCTAGAGCTCTAAAATACGACCTCCTTCAGGGTAATGGTGTCCATGTTCCCGTGCACACGGTCAGGAACACACTCTGTGGGTCTGGCTTCTCTACTAGTACCTGTGCTCATGCAGCCTCATAAGCAGTGACCAGAGCACACCAGAACTGGCAGGTCCACCTTTGCAGAAAATTCACGCTGAGCACATGTGACAGACGTGCTTAGACACGAATGTTATACTCCCTGTAACATCATTGACCAGTTTGGTGTTTGGCCACCGTGGGACACGATGCACCTGCATATTCAATGCCACAAAGGACTATTAGAGACTCTCCAGGAGCTCAGCGATGCCCTGATCTTGGTCTGGAAGGTGAACATTGTTTGCTGACTCATCAGGCCTGCGGGGACCATACACATCATGAGTTGCTGTCATGAAATTCACACAAAGATGATTACAGCCTGTTATGGTTTCTGGTAATAGTTCTTTATTAATGAAGCAAATTAGTGCAAATTACAGTATTTTAGGAATTTAATTGTCATTAGAATTCAAATAATTCAGCTTCAGTCAATTAAAAAACAATAAAGTAAATGTGTCTTCCAACACTGTCATTCATCTACAGTTCTACACGATTTCCAAGGTGCCTGACAACCTTAAAATATTTCTGGCTACCGTTCTCTTTAAAGCCAAATCCGTGAAGACACATTTTAGTAGAGTAAATATAATCTTGTTGAGTCATGGTTCAGCCCTGCAGGTTCATGTGACCATCTGTCCTTACCTCTCAGTGTCAAGCTGCTCCTGGATGTGGCTGTGAAGTAGGCGGAGAAAGCGCAGAGCTGTGGGGGCCTTCACCTTCCAGTAGAGCTTCTCCATGATGATCTTCTCCATCCTCATCATGTCCGACACGGTGAAGCGATTCTGACTGATGCGGATCAGGTCGTTGGCCAGAGGCACGTTCTTCTCCTCCTCTGACGACTTCACAGCAATGTAGAAGCAGCAGAGGCCCACACAGGACAGGTGCTTTGGCTGGATCTAAATAGGACAGGAGGGTAAAGCTACATCAGAACTGTGTCCTGACTGATGACTAATCACGCACAGTCAAATGTGTACATTTGCAGCATCACTGCATACACACCTTCATTACTGAGAGGAAGCGATCCAACAAGCTGATGGCCAGAGAGAAGGTCTCAGAACTGAAACCAAAGAACCTGGTCAGAGACAGCAGGTCCTTCACCTCCAGCTCCCTCAGTCTGCTGGCCAGTGATGTAACTACGTTCTCTGTCTATTGGTCCAGTTCAGAAAAAATATCTTTATTTTTAAAAACTACACCAATGATTCACGCAAATGGCAGCAAATATAAGATTTATTGACAAAAAGGGTCAATGATACACATCCAGATGAACATCTACCAAGTCACAACCAGATCTGGACCCCTCCTATGCCAGTCACGAGCCTTTCTGTGTGGAGATGGTTGCTTAGTTTGGTGCTCGGGCTGCGTCCCACAGTCCAAAGACATGGAGTCAGATTAATTATAATTACATTAAACTGCCTGTAGGCGTGAGATTGAATTGTTGCTTGTCTTTACATGTGGCCCTATGATGAGCTGGTGATCTGTCCAGGGTATGCCCTGCCTCTTACCTATACCTATACCTCTGCCTCTGGCCTGACGATGAATGAGTGCCAGACAAATTTCCAAACAATGTGTATTCTCGATAAAAATATAATTTAATGTTCACGTACAACTGGATCTAGGTTTCTCTGTCTAAATGAACAGATATGGAGAAAAAAAGACAAATATTCAATAAAGTAAGTCTTTATTACATGAGAATATACATCTGCATACAGGCAAATAGAAACCCACTCTATACTGCATCTACTGACATCAAGAGGTTTATTCCTGAATTTATATATATCCATCCAGGCTTTTTCATGACAGCAGTTTATATAATTCTTCCAGTTTAAAACTGAAATATTCATAACTAGGTCTTTGAGGGATAACAAATGGACGTGTGTATGACAGGACGCCCCTTGACGATGATTAAAGATAGTATTTGACCTACAATTAATTTAAAGTGCTTGTAAATCATAATGTATACATTATATGATAGCATATATCTTTGACAGCAATATTATGTCACTTTATAATTTCACAGTGTCAATTGTCAGGGAAAAACTACTAGGTTTACATGACATGACAGATATCACATTAGTACAAAACAAGACATTTTGGCAAAAAACAAAATCATTAATAGTTGCTGAAATGAAGGTTAGGAGTCATGCAGAGACCATGCTACAGAACGCCGCTCAAGATCTAAAGGAGGGTTTAGTAGACGTGGAAGTCCTCAGGCTGACTCGCTTCCAGGGATGGTGAATGCATTTCTAAAAAATGTTATTTCACGTGTAAAAATAACACACTTGAATATTAGTCTGTAAGCTTTTGATGTAGTAGAAAGTCTTCTAATTCAAATTCCTTCCTGAGGTTAAGGAACACGCAGATGGAAGACTAAAGAAGCTATGAAAAGGAAAGGAGAAGCGAGTCATTTGTCTGAGCAGTAAAGTGAAATTCATTACAGTCACTCGACAAGCCTTAATGTATGCATTACTAACATTTAGTGCACATGATGAACTTGTGTTATACGTTCTGTTTGTTAGCTTGACTGACTGAAGGCAAAAGCAAAACACTGTAAAAATCAGGTGCATCAGAAGATCATACTGGCCTGTGTAATGATGACAACAAGTGCATTATGAGATGGTCACATTCAAACATGATGTGATGAAGTCCCAGAGAACAGGAATGGATCCAGATGAACAGATGAACTGCTGCCATACGTGCTTTTAAATAATAAATCTTTATTTCATTGTAAACTCTGGTAAAATATCAGCTCATTGGACCAAAATTAACATCACTTTAGTTATTTAGGTTATGTTACCTCAAACTACAAACAATAACAATGTTGTTATGTACATTTGAACCTTCTGTATTAAAAAGACGCCATTCAAGTTGTTAATGGTTCTATAAATAAATACACAGAAACGCTTGCTCTGTATTAATACGCAACCTAACTTCCAGTCATCGTTTCATTTCTTCTTCCGTTTCCATAAATACATACAAACCAGGAGATGAGCCCACATTCATAGAAAGAACATCAACTAACACGAGCTAGATGAAGTCCGTGGATTTGTTTTTGTATGTTTAGGATACAAATTAAATACACAGAGCCAAGCTACCTTTTTGATGCTTATATGCACTCTGGCCTACAAACGTCACACTATTAGGCTCACATGTGCATAGTCACTGTGTCACTGCATCCACGCAGAAAGTAATATCAGATATTCATCCTGATGGCAGACACATTCCTCATTTCCCTGGATGTTTGATCCACAAATCAACTGAAAGGGGAAAATAAATTAGACAACACGGGAAAAAGAATGAAGGACTTGAAGTGTGACAGAAACAAAAGGAAAGAAAATGAATGAAATGGGTGGAAATGAAACATTGCTTGAGATGTAACTAATCATTTTCTTCTTTTGAGACCTTTCGGTTACTGACGCTGTCTGCAGAAGTGGATGAAGTCCTTCACTGCAACTATTTATTTCAGAGGCATTACGAGAGACTGGCTATTGAATAAGACATTGGCTTCATGCTCAGGGACTCTTTCACTTTACTATTTAATGAGACAGTGTTCTGATTCTGGATTTTAAAGGCAGTTTACACCATGCATGTAAAGCTTAATCATCCATAATCACTGCTGACATATAATGTCTGGCTGCAGAAAAGCCCAAAGTTCTATCTTGAAGTATCACCTGCACATGGAGCGAGTATCAGGGAGACAGTGTTACACGCAAAGAGCTGCTCCCCCTGCCTGAGACACAGTCTGGGTAGCCTGCAGAGATAAACCAGTCAGGCAACGTCCTGCACGCTGTGACCCTTCCCACTGTGTCTGGCCACACAGTGTCAGCCTGAATCCTGCCCTGCATCAGCTGCTGAGCCAACTTCTGGGATGACAACACTATCTCATTGATCACATTTTACTAGTTTAACCTGAGAATGGGAGGCATTTGGCCAATTAACCTGTTACCTGAGAGAACATCCAACTCAAACACTACAAACACACAGACTTACTTCTTCTTGTCCTTGTCCTTCTTGAATGGCTGCTGTGAGGAGCCTTGAAGTGCTTGTCCCATCAGCGTCTCAGCTGCAACCTTTCTCCTATTGAAGGCGTTCATCTCCTCTTCTAGTTCTCGCCTTTTCTCTTCCAAATTCCTTTTTTCATCCTGATGCATCCGCTTGAGCTGCTCGAACCTCTCATGGAGCTAGAAGACGTGACAGGATGAAATGTGAGGCAGCCCAAATGTGCTGTATATTCGCTCAGTATTTATTTTATAACGTTCACCTCTTTTTCCTTTTCCTTCAGCTCAGCTTCTGTCTCCTTCACTTTGTTGACGAACATCTGCCTCATTTCTTCCTCTTTGTGCTGCAGCTCAATAAGGAACTCCTTCCTCTTGGCTTCATATGTTTCCTGGAGGCTGAAGATTAGGAAAATGTTATGTTAAACTTAATCTAAAGCTCGTAATCGACACAGTTAGTGTTTATTATGTGGCTGCTGCAGCTGTTTATAAATTCAAACTTAAGTTAGTTATATATACAGTCAGGTATATCAAACTAAAACGTTTTAGCCCTGTGTAAATTAAATGAAAAACTCAAAGACTGAGCAAAGTCAAGACTTCTAGGTGGTTTGACAAACGTGGCACCAACTATTAAGGAATAACAGCAATTTTCACACATAAACACACACACACACTGTGTGGAACAAGTCTTACTGCCTATGTGTGTGACACATAATGTAACTAAATGCCCAAAGGCAATAAACTGATCTGAATAGAAATGTCACAAAATCACATTTGAATGTTTCTATTAAAGCAATTTTACCAGAACGTTTTTTACTGCAGTGAACTGCCCAGACGCATTACATCAGTGGTATCCCTAATTTCACCTGAACGACTGGCTGTCTGGGTCTGTGTCCTTGAAGCCCATCTCTTCCAGCTTGCAGCGACGGTAGAGTTCATAGTGTCGAGCGTGCGTTTGCTCCCGGAGATCCTCCATGTTCACGCGCAATAACATCTCCCTCAGCTTCACAAAATCACAGTGGTTTTCATTCTCCACTGGAAGAAAGGAATGTCACTTAGAAAAGAGAGGTAACAACAACCTTCGCTGCTGATAAAAACTATAGAATTAACATTCTATTATTTTTGTATCTTGTATAACAAAAAGCGTTCTAATATTTCTTCAGCATGCTTATTAAATCGCTTTAGTGAACTCACCCTGCACTGATCCCCACGGGTACAGCCTTGCTTTCACCATCTTATTTCCCACTTTAATGTCTTCCACACTCCCAACCACAGCAAAAGGCAGATAACTCTGTAGTCAAAAATATGGTCATATTTTAGCAAGCTGTTGTTTTGTAACATGCTTAAAATATGAATAAACAAGTAATAAAATGTTGGATGTCCATAAGTAATTTAGCTTTCTATTTCTATATATTATCAAATCAATCCAGAACATTTGCATTTCTAGAGCTCACGTTCATTGAGGAGTTGATTTCTGCAACAGCCTCGTCCTCCGTGGGGAACTGATATATCTGCACTCCGTTGCTGACCAGCTCGCTCATAATCTTGATTTTTAGTTTGTCCAGTTCACTCCTGGAAACCGTGTCTGCCTTTGCAATGACAGGGATGATGTTCACCTGCATGGATAAACATAATAAGGGGCGTGAGAGACTGTGGAAAATGAAGTGCTGAAATGCACGGTGCCAGTTTCTTCTGTCACCTTGCTGTCCAGTTTCTTCATTGTGACCAGATCCAGAGACTTCAGGGAGTGTCCAGTAGGAGCGATGAAATACAGGCAGATGTGGATTCTCGTGTCATGGTAATTAGACAGGGACCGTTTTATTTTTAGTTCCTCCTCGAGGTACTTTTCAAACTGGGCATCAATATACTCAAGGACAGGTTTATAGCTGAAAAGGCAAATACACACATGACAGAAAGCAATAAAAGATAAGATCACTATATCACTGTAAAACGCAAATCTATGTTGCTTCCCTTCTTGTTTAGGACACGAGTTTGCATCCTGGTTACAAACCCTGCCACCCTATTCAATCCAAGCACGTCCGGGTTTCACACTCCCTACTGTTGCAGCACACAAATGTCTATTGAGACTGCATTCGTTCTACCAGTCATTCCACTACGTTCTTCCTTCGCTTCCAGTTCACATGCCAACATCAGGGCAGATCCTCTCTATGGGTAGTGTGAGCCACCAACGCAGGGGAGGTCAGAGAACTAGAACTCTTTCTTAAATTTGAGCAGGGAAAGCACATGTGCACGCTTTAGTACCTTTCTTCTCTGTTGATCTGGTCTCCAAAGCCCACAGTGTGTACAATGGTCAGCTTGAGGTTGACATTGCTCTCTTGCAGATCATACATTTGAGGGCGTAGGTGCACTTCGCTCTCATAGTGGCTGGATTCCTCGTTTTCAAATGTCGTATTGAAAAGCGTGTTCATTAACGTTGATTTGCCGATTCCTGTCTCGCCTGAGAAAAATCAGTAAACACCGTGAGAGAGGGGGGAAGATGACGTGAATTATTAGTCCAAATTCAGAAATGCATGTATGTTTATGAACTCCTCCTGTTCAGACATACCTACACAGAGGATATTGAAGCAAAATCCCTGAGCCACCGATTTGCTGACCAGCTGATCTGGAAGACTGTCGAAGCCCACGTGCCCTCCCAGGTCCAGGCTCCGCTTTTCTTCATTCTGCAGGAGAAAAATATTATTAGAAGGAACAGAACTACATCATCGTTTCTGCAAATATCAGGTGCAAAAGAAAATCAATAAAAAGATTTAAGATTTAAGAGAAGTCTTTGTGCCACATCCCATCACCATCTTCTGCTTTCAAGCCTAAAAGCAGTCTTCCCAAATGAGGTCATCTCACTCTTGCACTTAACACGCAAAATAGCCCGACCTATAAAAAGCTTCTGTCTGAGTATCACAAATCACATCGCAATAGTTAAATCACATATAATGAAACCATTTACTACAGTTAATAATGGCTTTGTCATTAGAAATAAGCTTTTAGGGTTAAAGTTTTCATAACTTTAAGTTATTATTGTTTCAGAATTGTGAGTTCTGTTCATTACTTTGTTCGTTATTCATTAAATACCAAACATTAACATGTTTCTCACAGACCAAAAATGAGTTTTTAAATAAAACACCTTACATTTGCAAACATAGGGACGAATGATTGTCTTTGGAATATGAAAAGGAAATTAGGCCTTTAAGCTGTGTACATAATGTGGGATGTGGTTTACTCCTCCCATAGAAAACACACACTGGGATGCTGGCATCTTTCAAAAGGCTCGACATGAGAAGCAGGATGTGTTCAATGCAACAATCATCAGTTTCTCCCTCTCTTTACACCCCCCCCCCCCCCCCCCCCCCCCCCACACACACACACACAAACACACACACACACACAAAGAGCTCTTTATCTAGATGTTATTTCACAGGGTGAGAGCACATCCAAGCTGCCTTGGTACCCATGACCCCCCTTCACAGCTAAACTGACAAACACACACCGCCCTAACTAACTGGAACCATTACACTGAACACCACACTCAGGGTATGAAGCCTTTCTCCCTAACACTGTCACAAAGCGCACATTTGCCTGATAAACGCTTAGACATGGTGAGTGTGGAGGATCTAGACTGATACTTTATCCTCTTAACTCCGTCCTTTGCTGCCTACTGCTCTTTCATTCAGGTGGCTCCGCGCAGCAGCCTCGAACACCTGTCAGTGGTGCTGACATGGTAAACAAGTATTTATGCGCACGGTTCGTGCTGTTTCGCGGCGCTCGGATGCTGAAGTGCGCTTTTCCTGCGCGTCTCCACAGATTCACCCAAGTGGGCGAGGACGCGTCGCTTCTACTGAACGATACGCTGGCGAAAATCCGTCTTTATCCCGATTGATTAGAGATGACAGGCTCTCTCACTACCGCATCGGTGTTACTGCATTCCTCACACGCATCCCATCTTCATCACCTTGCCCTCCCGCACCTCTACACAGGCGGATTGTTCAATTCCTCATTACGGTCCAGGGACGCTGGATCTGCCATGGATCACAATACTTACTGCGAAAACATCCACGTCATTGGCCGCCATCGTCAGAAGTGGCTGTGCGTAGGAATTATCTGTCTTCACCCAGACCTGCTCTGCACATCACGAAGGGACAGACTCGCACTGCTTACAATATGGCCACTTGGAGGCAACACCCCCTCGGTGCCGGAGGGCGACATTACAGCCTGACTGTTAAGTTATTTTTCTCCTCGGCTTAGAGAAATGTTAAAATGCTTGCTAGATAAAACGTACTAAAATTTTACAGCAGCTTTTTCGCCTTTATTAATTTTGTTATGTCACTCGGAGCCACTGTCCTTGTCGCGGAGACTCCACGCGTTTAGGATACTCCAGCTCCAAGACCTTTAACTGTGTCCAGCGGATGCAGCTGTATCCTAGCAACCCGACGACCGATGAGCTCAACGGTGCAGCGGATACAGTTGCAGATATTTGTATTATATTTGTGTATTTGCCTAAAATAAAAGGTTACAGTATTTATTTGGCTGATATATTTAATCTCGTTGGGATTTACAGCGGTGAACGCACAGATTTCGCAGCAGTTACAATGTGATTAAAATTAAAGTAGTCAATTCAATGTAGCGTCATTACTACTACATCAGTGATCAGGCCATAATCCAGTGACGTAAAGTTAAGACTGCAGGACACGAAGGGTTGTAATTATTATTACAAGCAGCTTTAACTGTATGGCTTTAATACTGATTTCCACTTTTCTCTATCTAGTCAACTGTTTTTCAACATTTGTGATTTTTGGAAACATGATTGCGTTGAAGAAAACGCGTCTTTGGGCAGTAAAGCTGTGTCTGTAGGAGAACTAAACCACAAGAGTGTTTTATTGGCGCGTAAAATAATCCGGTGACCACCAGACAGTCTGCACTGCCCCTGGCTGTGGACCCGGTGTTAACAGGGGATGCCGTTGGAATAAACGGGTGAATTCATGAGGAGAAGCGCCGGAAGCAGCAGGTTGGTGCAGGACAACGGAGAGGAGAGCAGATCGAAGAGACCTCGGCCTTTACTCAGGCTGAAGTGACTTATCCTTGTACTTTTTTGCCCCGCCAGCACAAAATGGCTTTAACCCAAGAGGCTATATTGTCCTTTCTACTGGAGCGCGGAGGTAAAGTGAAGAACTCGGAGCTTGTGAACAGTTTCAGGAGTCGGATCCACTGCAGCGACGCCGCGGAAAAGCAGCACAATAGGGAGCTTTTCAAGAAGTTGGTGAACAGCGTCGCCGTGGTCAAACAGCTCGACGAGGTAAAGTTTGTGGTCGTGAGGAAAAGGTACCAGGACTTTGTTAGAGAGGCGGCGCACGACGGCTCGCAGAAAACGCAGATGGATGACAGCTGCTCGAGCCAAAACGCGAGCTTTACGTACACATCTCCCCTTCGAGCCGAGGCAGCCAGGATGAAGCGCTCAGACGTGGAAAACAATAACATCTGCTATGCGTCAAACGTCAATGACAGTTATTATAGTGATGCCAAACAAATTAGTACGCAGGACGCGAGGGCGTTTTCGATAAACGCTGGTGTGGACACAACCACAGTCAAAGTCCTGAATATCGCCGCAGATCAGACGAGCAGAGTCAGGAAATCTGGAGCCGTGTTCGCTGTCATAGCAGTAAAGTCTCCACCGAGAGATTCTGCACCAGCCACTCAAAATGGATTAAATTCCCACGTGAATCAGCATAAATCAGACAAGCCTGTGACAATGGGAGCTAACGTTTCTATACCATCTGTGCCGAGTCTGAATTCAACCTTTCCAGCTTGTAAGAGAGATGAATTAATAAGCGGGACACTTACTGGGAAGATGGGACAGACGGAGTGCATGCCAAGCCTTGGACGTCCCCAGGCAAGGCCCCAAAACAAGCCCACAAGGCAGGCAGATGATTCAAAGCACTCGGAGTCGCTGCCTTTGGGGCCATTAGCTCATGAGTGGTTGGTAAAGTGTGCCGCTGGGTTGTGGGGGCAAATCTATGCTTTGCTGTTGCTGGACACTCGCTTAGCACAGAGAAAAGACTTCATGTCAGGCTTCACGGCACTGCACTGGGCTGCCAAGAACGGCAACAGCGAGATGATACATAAGCTCATAGATGTCTCAAAGAACAGAGGCACTGATGTCAACGTCAACAGCAAAGCACACGGAGGATACACACCTTTGCACATTGCAGCCATACATGGTCACACTGAGGTCATGGTTTTGCTCGTGCAGGTTTATGGAGCAGATGTTAATTTAAGAGATAATGATGGCAAGAAGGCGTTTCATTACCTGGGCAATGGTGCGTCAGCTGAGACGAGGGCACTTATGAGAGGACTGCAAGAGAGCAAGTACAGGGAGAAGACAGAAGATGGGGAGTACAGAGACCCCCCGAAGGGATTTAACTCCATTAGTAAATTGTTCCAGCCTCACATTGGAAGGAAACAAAAGGCATCAACTAGGTTTGTTCAGGACTGGTGAGAAGGACATTGTTCACCGTGATATGGACGATATCAATACAAAAGATTTAAAAAACATCGAACTATAACAGATGATGGATCACTTTATTGTAGCACTTAAATGTGTAGTCACTCACTACATACTGTAGTAAGTTGTAGTTGTCCTACACAGTGTATCACTGTATGTAGTTTAAATAGAATTTAATGTGTTTTTTAAAGTCTGTGAATTAATTGATGTTTTGTTGCACTTCTTGTAATTCTTGAATCATAACTTCAGACTATGAAGAAATGAAATCAGACCACACCTGGAAACTATAAACACTGGTGTAAAATGTGTAATTGTATTGTACAGTATTTTTGTTCTACAGTACTTTTTGCTTTTGTGTACAAATGATCATATATGTCTGACAATTTGATCATCAAATTAAATAAATTAAAGCTTCATTTAGCAAGCAGGGGACAGTGTTTCATGATGGAAAACTGGGACCATTGTGATAATGTGACAATGTACCAACACTGTAACAATACCAATAACAACAAAATAAAACTCTCACTCACTCACTTCTGCAACAGCAAAGGGAAGCGCTTATGAAAAGCCGCCGAGGAGCCTGGCTCGTGGAACGTCTCCTTTACAGATCCCGTTTTGAATGAGGCGTGTAGTGAATGAGAGAGGCCTCCTTTTGTGGGGGCATAAGGGCCTCATTCCTGCACTGCTGTTAAAAAATACAGTTAATACATAACCTGGCATTGCCCCAAAACATATAATAACTACTATGGTTCTAATTCTACCTATCTGGAATCACACAACAATTAGCAGAATAATCTGTGATGAAAGCTTTTACAAGGCATAATCAAACTGAATTTAAACAATGTTGTTGTCATGCGTGAACATGCATGAACTTTTTTTTTCCAGCATACATGAAAATAATATGATAATAATCTTTTTTGTGCCTTGCAAAATGCTGGTTATGTCCTAGTCTGACCTAGAGAAAACAATCCCTCATGACATGTGTATAAGTTCAGACAAAGAAGGCACAAGCAAAATAGTTCCTGAACAATGGCCTTTGTCTTGTTATCAGGAGAAGAAGCAGCTTGCGTCAATGGTCCTGACAAAGAACAGCTGCAGCAGCAACTATTCACCAGTTTTCATGCCACCGTCTTTATTGCTGCAGGAGAACTAAACGATTTTAAGAGGAAATCACCCACAGCACGGCTTCCTGTGTATAATCTCCAATGGCTGACACAACGTTTCCAAGCCCCAGAATCTCTGTAACAATGGTGTGTTGTGGTGCAGATGTCGTAAAATTTCCATATTTACACAGTGATATGTGTGTATGTGTAAAAAAATGAAATAAATAATGTCAACCAAAAAATAAAATAAATAACCGCTTTTATCAGGCGCAAAACAGTCAGCAAAGGAATGAATGTAGCTACAGGGATAATATGACTTGGTCCTGAGAATATACAGTGTATCATGTTGTATCATGTTGAATACTTTCTGTTCTCAGGTGACCAGAGCCTTAAATAGCTACTCTCTGATTTGAATTATCCCCAGTGTACAGAAAACGTGTTACTATTCCCTTTTAAGTGGCCCAAAGTGAGTTACACTATTATACACACAGCTAAAATTGCATTGACAAAAATAGACCAATCTAGCATAGTGTGTTTATTAAATGTTAATGTAATTGAACTAGTTCAACTTACAAACTGAAGAAATATTACAATAAAATACAAATCCATAATATTAACCTTAGCTGTAAGTTCACTGGAAGCGTCAATTTAGTGTAAAGTGACTCTACAATGTAGCTCAATACAGTTTAAAATGGCTGATTGACTGATGACTTTTATGAATTATGAAAATACCACATTTAATATGCTAATTTTATTTGCATTCAATTTGACTTCCTCCTCGTTTGAAATGAACGACAAATCACTTTCACCGCTTTACTGCCACCTACCGACCTGGAGTGTTGAGTAGAGGACGTGTCTTCAAAATAAAGGTGCACAACATGACAACAGATTTTGTCAATTTTGCGCAACTTTAACCTTGTCCGAGACCTATTAAATGTTGATGGTATCAGTGACGTCCTAGGACAACCTGATGTAATGCTAATAACCATGACATCACTTCAAGTGCCTCTGTAAAGTCGTCCTCATGTGTGAAGCTCTCAGGCCGAATGTCTCTCTTAAATATCTCTACCTGAAAAACGACTATGACTCCAAGCTGATTGCCGACACCTGCGCGTGTTGATCAGCGGCGACACGTGCGTGATCCCGTCGCCCTCGAGCTCTCAGCGCAGAGTCTACGTTTCGACTGGCTTCGTTGTTTATGATGGACAAACAAATGCTGGCGTCAGGCACCCGGGGTTGTTTTCTCGCCGCCCTCCTGCTGCTGTTCGCCCGCAGCTGGCCGCTCGTCAGCTGCTCTCCCGGCGCCTCCAGCCCGCTGCACACGCTGGGCCGCGTCACGTCCCCGTACGGCAGCATCTTCTCGCCGCTGCTCAAAGCTCTGTCGGAGCATGGAGGGTCGAGGTGGAACCCGGGCCCGAAGGGGAAGATGAAACCCGAACACAAGTACATGAAATACCTGACGGAGGTTTACAAGAGGTCCTCCAGAGTGCAGAGGAGTCTGGATGGGAGTCAGGTCTACAACACAGTGCGGCTGATCAAGCCTCAAGAAGAATGTCCGGCAGAAAGTTATAAAGGTGAGCTGTGTTTTATTCCCAGTCCCAAATAGGATGAAATGACATGAAACAACTCCGTAAAGTGAAAAACGTGTTTTGACTCATCTTAAAGGGCCTGAAAATAGCACTTAAAGCGACAATGTTAAAATGTGGCTAATAAGGCAACAACCAAGCAGCAATAGTTTACTCACTGGATGTGTCTTCATCTTTGTCAGTATATTTTTGGTACAAGCGTTTCCAGATTATCACCACATGAGCACCTTGTTGACAAGGGACCGCTCAGTCCTTTTACAGTACATTCTATCATGAGGCACGGCTCACCACTGACACTGACTTACTAAAACGGCGCTTGATGTTTTCCTATTCTCCTTCAGAAAGTTTTATGCAGGATCTTTCCTACAGCCTTGATCAAGTAAGAAGAAAAGAGCAGCTTCTGAAGTCTGCCCTGTTGTACCATTTTGATCAGTTGCCACGCGGGAACTTCATGTGCTACCTAAGTGTCAAGGAGCAGGAGCGGTCGAATCAGTGTCAGCTATGTCCTGGGGTCAACCACACCGTGAACTTCACAGCCAGTGCTGAGAGGAGGAGCAGGAGGAACTGGGTGGAGGTGGACGTCACCTCGTTTCTCCATCATCTCTTCAAGTTCCAGAAGAACAATATACACCTGCTCATCAATGTTACCTGCCCAGAGGAACAAAGAACCAGAGAAGATTGGGGCCACGGTCCACTGGAGTTCAATCTGAGGTCCCCTCCTCTGCTGCTTTATCTCAGTGACACCAACACAATTGTCCACCAGAGGTTACCCATCAGTGCCAAAGCAAATCGTAAGTCATTCACTGCAGCTAACGCGTTCCACAAGCAAATGGTGTTCAAAGCAGAGAAGAGGTTTGGGCGCAAGAGAAGATGGAAAAGGGAATCTCAGAAGAGCAAGCGGGGCGATAAAAGCCTGGATATCCACCTGCCTGAGCTTCTTCCAAGCTCTGAGTTCCCCACAAGCGACTGTGCCTTGTATGACTTCAGGGTGCGATTCAGCCAGCTTAAACTGGATCACTGGATTGTTTTTCCACCAAAGTACAACCCCAGGTACTGCAGAGGAATTTGCCCGAGGACCATGGGCTTCATCTATGGTTCACCTGTCCACACCATGGTGCAAAACATCATCTACGAGAAGCTTGACTCTTCTGTGCCCAGGCCTTCGTGCATTCCCTCCCATTACAGCCCCTTGAGTGTCATGATCTTTGAGGAGGATGGTTCTTACGTCTACAAGGAGTTTGAAGACATGGTCGCAACCAGGTGCACATGTCGCTAAGCCAGCTACCAACATGTCTGTTCTTTTCCCTCTACAGGCTGAAGAGAACATCACTGCAATGCCAACAGTCACCACAGGTGGATTCTGAGTGTCTCCTCATTCTCAAAGTATCAGACATTCTGACCACGCTCAGTGATTTCATGAATTCATAAAATAGTGCATGACCTGGAGCAGGTGTGTTTACTTAAAAAGTATTTTAGCCTAATGAAATGTGACATTAATTTCCTTTTTGTTGCAAAGGTGCAAATGGATCCTGTTCCTCAACTAACTGTTGGAACATAGTACTGAACCTAACACACTTGAAGAAATGTGTGATATATGATTTGTATAATTTATTTTAAGTTATCTTTTTGTTAACTTATTTTTTGGTGGTTTGGTTTGTCATTATTCTTCAATTAAACACAATTGCCAAGTTTTAAGTAGCCCTGTTCTGCACAACAGATGAAAAGCAGTCACATATTCTTATCAAACCCTTTACATATTGTTTTATTCTTGGGGATTACAGGCAGCTGTTGAATCGATGGCTGTCTTTATAATGTCCAGAATGAAAGTTGTCAAGGTTTCGGTGTATATTTATTACTTCTGGTCACTGAGTGACTGCATATGTATGACTTTGTGCTGGTTGAATGTGCCTAAATGCATGTCATGTCTATTTATAAAACTGAATGAATTCAGTGTGTGTCTGTGCTCAGGGATATTTAAAAGAACGAAAAATGTGTAGACATGTTCTCTGAAGAAATGGAAATAAAAAAACAAAAAGCAGGAATAAATGTTTCTTTGCACACAACTGGTAAAAAAATCTAATCAGATATCAGGAACAATTTTACAAGTTTACTCGGTGTTGTGAATGTTAAATCAAATGACATGGTAGTAGTAAGGTACCTGAGAGACAGTATCTGATGTTTGCAGAGGCGAGAACCTATTAATACTATAATAATAAGTAGTAAATCTCTAGGTTTTGAGCGGCACATTTGGAGAAACTGAGTCAGTAATAACACAATGTCACATTATCAGAAGATCAACACATCAAGCGTTGTTTAGTGAGACACAGGGAACCAACCCAGATACAGCACATGTTTTACTAGACCTAAATAAGCACGAAAGTTCAGGTCATTCACTACAGTCAATTTTTATGAGGAAACACTGTGTATTTGGTAATATACCACAACAGGCAATGTTAGCTAAGAAGTCCCAAGACCATCAGTCCCTATGATTTGTATAAATGTCCACATTAAAGCTCCCAGCGGTTCTTTCACAAACTCGGACGGAGAAGCAGCTGAACAGCCCCCGTCCGACAGGTGGCGGTAGTGAGCGTTACCGTCACTTGTATGAAACGGAAGGACACGGAACCTTATTAGGAAACACTGCTAGGAGCGAGACGGTAAGTTTCAATGTCAACGATTCAACGCCAGTCTTACTTCAGTTACGCCTTCTAAGCCAACGTTTATCGTGGGTGTAATATGTGTTTATGTGGCAGGGGGTTATTTAGGTTTGGGGTATGTGGATGAAATCACTATGTTTACGCCTTACGATGCGTTGCCTGTTTGTACCCAAACAGTTAGCCGCTAGCCTTAGCCAGCGGTTAACTAGCGTGATTTATACCAACGTTCATTTCTTTCACCTTCATTGATTCATAGTCAATAGACTAAAGACTAAGCTGCCGTGTTTCAACGCATCCCCTTGTTTATCGTTTACGATTGTATATTAGTAGATAAAATGACAATTCGATCAACAATCATATCAGATCCACAATCAATCAGTCCTATAGATCGATGTTACGTCTAAGCAATGCGTTCACCTACAAAATGTTCATGGTCCGAAATATATTTTGAATTTTAAAACTGCAATACTGGGTACACAGGAAATATCCCTGGGTTTATTTGTTATAATGTTTAATGTTCAGCATTAATAACATATCTTGTGACTGCGTCCAACGTCATAAATGTAATTACAGTTAAAACTACTTATCCTCCTTTTTGTACAGGCTGGCTCCCACAGTGCAACTAAAACTGAAGAGCCATTCAAGCTGTGATAATGGAATCAGAGGACCAAAGTCAACATTCATTTTGCACATCTCTTGTTGTCATTTCAGATCAGCTCTCTGGAAAACATGGGGCATCACTTTGGAGACTTGGCCAAGGTCAGGCACGTTATCACGTATACCTTGTCCCCTTTTGAGCAGAGGGCATTCCCCAACTACTTTTCCAAGGGAATCCCTAATGTGTGGAGAAGATTCTCTACATCTTTCTTCAGAGTTGCACCCCGTGAGTTTTTATTCACAGTATATGAATGTTTTACAGTTAGATATTATCAAAATGATACATTAAGATATATTTAAGTATTTTATGCTTGCATATGATTTTAAATAAAAAATGTTTTAAAATAATATTGCAACCATTGTTTATTAATAACATTTAGCTTGATTCTTATTTTTGAGCCATTTCTTTTACAGTATTAGAGAGCTCGTTCATATTATCTCTGACTATATCCACATTGGGATTTACCAATGATCTACTGCCTTGTCTGGTTGTGTCCTGATTTTTTTGGCTCTCACTATCAGCTGCTTGATTTATGTTGTTGTGCTAATTAGTTTTGTGATCTTTTTTGCAGCAATGATCCTCATGTACCTGACATACAGCTGGGGAAATAATGTCCATGAGCAAAACAAGAGAAAGAATCCTGCTGACTATGAGAAGGATGAATAAATACCTGCCACCTTTTTGCAAGCTGCTGTTAATTATAACTCTGTCTGTTTAACCAATAAAGATGAAAACATTTATGTGAAATCAGCCTTGGTTAATTTCTTTGTTGGACTTTTATTATTATTTTGCACTGTGGGTTAAAATCATCTTGGGGGTCTAGTAAAGTATTGTCATAATTTTATGTTTTTATATTTTTTACAATACAATAGATTTTATACAATACTTTTGTGTACACCAGCATTCGTGTGGGTGAGATGGTTGTTTACTAAAGTTTGGGAAACAACATATATAGGTGATGAACAGCAGATTTCGATATTTTTGAATGGGTAATATTTAATTTAAACTATTTTGTCATTTTTATTTGGGTCAGATACTGCCCCAGTAACCTATTATTACTACTCAAAGGAAGTGGAAGGATGTTAGAATCATTAAGTGTCATAGAGTTACTGTAGTATTTGAACTTACTGACATGTTGAATTGAAGCATCACTTTTAAAATTGACTGTGCATCCATCGTTTGTGCCAGTCTTCACTCTACACAGGCTCATGGATGAAATTAGTCGTGCACAGATCCATACCTGAAGACGCAGTCATTACAATGTCAGGCCAGTGGGGGGCGCATGATCTCGCGGTTCAGCTCTGCAGTCGGACGCTATTGGTCGGCAGGACACAGAAGATTCCTGAACGCGTTCAGTCACCAGCCGGCGAACGTACCGCATGCTGTAGCCCAGCTTCATGGAACAAGAACAAGGGTGGATCACCGTATACTGACTACCCCACTGTAGCTGCTGCTGTCACTTTGGTCACCGAACTGTACTTGTGTTCTTCCAGTTACTTACTGCATTCTACAACGCTCAGCTAGCCAGTGAAGATGTCAGTTGTCGGATTTGACGTCGGGTTCATGAGCTGCTATGTAGCGGTAGCCAGAGCCGGAGGGATTGAAACTGTCGCTAATGAATACAGCGATCGATGTACACCGTAAGTACGATTAGTCAAATGGTTGTGTGAGATTTCCTTTAACGCTATAGTATCCGTGCTAACGCTGGAAACATCTAGTGGATTACTCCAGTTTTGTTCATCATAATACTAAGGGAAGCTAACATTGCTAACTAGCCGCAAAGCTAGCTAGCCATGCTAACAGATTTCACAACAGGAAACAGCATGTGAGTGCTGAAGCTAATGCTAACTGGCGTGAAATCACTGACCATGAAAAAAAATCCCGGCACCGCCTTACATAGTAAAATTGTTATCGTGCTGTCTTAGTAGAGCAACATCGTCCAGATAAGGTAGGGACTGTAATAAGTCATCTGCCCAGTCAGGTGATGGGGTTTTTTTGTACTGCAGGCATGAATTCGCACATAATGGGGGAGGCCGGTGGATCCCGGCTGTCAAAACGGCTAAAGCGATTCAACGTACAATTCCTCCAAGCGAGCCAGAACTGAATATAGACTATAGATTTGTGACGCGAAAAGTTATTAGCACTTTTCCACTGGACGTGAAACCCACAGTTGCCATTTTGTTACTAGCTCAGTACGGAACAGTGTCATTGTGAATCGGTTCACTGGTGTCATCTGATGTCAATTGTATTTTGTCTTTTTAGAGCATGTGTTTCTTTTGGACCCCGCAATCGATCCATTGGCGCAGCTGCAAAAAGTCAGGTATGTTTTTGTGGGTCACGTAGAGCCTAGAGAGTGTGAGACTGAGCCTGCATCACGTTCAGTGCAAACGTTTAGCTTAGAAATGGGCAGTTCAATTTGTTGTGCGTGCGTTTAACAGTGCTTTTCTATGTTTCTATTAACCAGGTCGTCACAAATTGCAAGAACACAGTCCAGGGGTTTAAAAGGTTTCACGGCCGGGCGTTTTCAGACCCATACGTGCAGAAACTTAAAAACAGTTTGGTCTATGATATTGCACAAATGCCTACAGGAACAGCTGGTATTAAGGTAAGAGACAAAATCTATATGCATATAAAATCAATCTGCTCATTGTACTAATTACAAGTGAGGCAGGTGCTGAGTTCCTGAATACACAACTTATTTCAAAAAAATGTGTGATTTAATGGGACTAAGAGGAAAAAAGGTTTTGTAAGCTTTGACAACAAATGCAAAAAGAGCAACACTTATTAATTTATGGGGCTGCATCTACATGCATCCGTTGTGTGTCTGTGCTGTCTTAAAATGACCAGAGAGACGGGATTTGAACGTCTTGACAGTGGAAGTATAAACGATTGATGCAGTAACAAACTGTGTCTGTAACTAGGCCCTGTTTGTTTTTATCTATTATTAATCTTTCAGATACTTTTCGTACAGATCATGCATTCTGAACCATCCTGGTCCTGTACTAACATTTTGTTTTCTGACAATTTGAATGTGTAGGTGATGTACATGGAGGAGGAGAAGGTGTTCAGCATTGAGCAGGTCACGGCCATGCTGCTGACCAAGCTGAAGGAGACAGCAGAGAATGCACTAAAAAAGCCTGTGGCTGACTGTGTCGTATCTGTAAGAACCAAATCCTCCCACTCTGCATTATGTTGTTCATTCAGGTGTTTTCACTTACATCCTCATATTAGTCTTACGGTTATGTTTCATGACTTCGTGTCTTTCCCAGCATAGATCGGTACTGATTTTAGGCGTATTCAAGCAGTTTACATTAAGCACTTGTGAGTGTGCAAAAAGATGAGCCTGTTGTATTGTTACCAGGTCCCTTGCTACTACACTGATGCTGAGAGGAGATCAGTAGTGGATGCTGCTCAGATTGCTGGACTCAACTGCCTGAGGCTCATGAATGAGACAACAGCAGGTCTGTAAAGTTCTGTTTTAAAAACACTTGGGCAATATTGAAAAAGTGACTAAGTCATTCTATCACAATTTAATATAGTGTGAGTTGACTGTAATAAGAACAAAACTATTACGCCTACAGTTGCATTGGCTTATGGGATCTACAAACAGGATCTCCCTGCTCCTGAGGAAAAGGCCAGGAATGTAGTGTTTGTGGATCTGGGCCATTCTGGATACCAGACATCAGTGTGTGCCTTTAACAAGGGCAAACTCAAGGTGTGTATCCTGTAGATACTGTCTATCTTAGCTTTTAAAGCCAGTTTTATTTGTACATGTCTAATTTCTTCCTCTGTTACAGGTCCTTGCTACAGCTTGTGACCCAGAGTTGGGAGGAAAGGACTTCGATGAGGTACTGGTCAATTACTTCTGTGAGGAATTCGGCAAGAAGTACAAGCTCGATGTCAAGTCAAAGCCCAGGGCTCTGGTCAGGCTCTACCAGGAGTGTGAAAAACTGAAGAAACTGATGAGCGCCAACTCCTCAGACTTGCCGCTCAACATCGAGTGCTTCATGAATGACATTGATGTATCTGGAAAATTGAACAGGTAGGGCAAGAGAAGTTGTCTTTTGAAATTATATTTACAAACTATTCCTATTAAATCTTATGTAATATGTCCTTTTTCTTCTGTGCAAGGGGTCAGTTTGAAGAGATGTGTGGGGATATTTTGGCCCGAGTAGAGCCTCCACTGCAGAGCCTGTTGGAGCATACTAGTGAGTATCAATTTACCCAATGGTTAATTTCATTGACTTTACATAACCTTCTAGTGACTGATTTTATGAACATAATACCTGCAGGATTCCAGTGTGTGCTTTTAAATACGCTTTTTGTTTGTTCAAGAACTGAAAAAGGACGACATCTATGCAGTAGAGATAGTGGGTGGAGCTTCCAGGATCCCAGCAATTAAGGAGAGAATCAGCAAATACTTTGGGAAGGAGCTGAGCACCACACTGAATGCTGACGAAGCTGTGGCCAGAGGATGTGCCCTGCAGGTACATCACATTCATGTGTCTGTTGCTCACCAGAAAATGTCCAAAAGTAATGCTTTGCGTTTGTTTTGTGGTTCTGATTGAAACATTGTTTGTCTCTCCACAGTGTGCAATCTTGTCACCTGCCTTCAAAGTTCGTGAATTCTCCATCACAGATGTTGTTTCCTATCCCATCTCCTTGAAGTGGCACTCTGCTGCAGAGGAAGGTCTCAGGTAACGTTTTCCTTCATACATTTGTTTCCATCCTGTTTTTGCTTAGTATTTTTATTTACCATTAATATGCAATCTTCAATTGTTGCAGTGATTGTGAGGTCTTTCCTAAGAACCATGCAGCACCTTTCTCCAAAGTCTTGACCTTCTACCGGAAAGAGCCTTTCTCTTTGGAAGCGTACTACAGTAGCCCTAACGAGCTGCCCTACGCCGACCCCGTTATTGGTAAGCAACTAAACTTTTTAAAGCCGGAGACACAGCTGACAACTTTTGAGACAACGATGAATGTGATTTAGTCGTCGCAGCGGACAGATGTTGATTTGGGCTTGTTGTCTGGGTCAGCTGTTATTGACTGTTGGCAGAGCAAATTGCAACTGTATTGTCCAATCTTTGTAGATTCCTGCTAGTCTTCAGGTGTATCCTTGCCTTTAGGGACTTCTGACTATTAGGGGACCTAAATACTCCACACACTGGCAGGAAGAACCCTGATATTCCATGCGCTTTGGACATATGTATATTTACCTTCATTTTTTTTTTTCTCTCTTTCTCTTGCTCTTCAGGTCAGTTTCTGATCCAGAAAGTTGTTCCACAGGCATCTGGTGAAAGCTCCAAGGTGAAAGTCAAGGTCCGGGTGAACATTCATGGTATCTTTAGTGTGTCCAGTGCCTCCCTGGTTGAAGTGCAGAAGTCTGATGAGACAGAGGAACCCATGGAAACTGAACAGGCCACTGAAAAAGATGGAGAGGTACTTCAAACAATGTCGTCTTTTTCTTCTTTTCCACTGGGTTTCAGATTTGAAACACTACACTATTGGAACCAATGTTTTTAAGAGAAACTATTTGTTTTTTTATTGCTATTCTTCAGAGCAAAATGCAAACTGATCAGGATGAGGCAGAGGCTCAGGGAGAAGGTCAAAAAGAAACAGAAGAGAAGACACCACGTGAAAATGAAGAGATGGAGGTAGGATGCTCGGTCTGGAAATTAAAGTAACTCCCATTGAGTGCTTTTGAAAATCAAATGCTAAATGTTTAATCTTAAGTGTTATAATAGGTTTAGACATTCTCTTAAAATGAAGAAGTGCTTTTCTGACACAGTGCCAACAAAAACTGAACTAAGCATGTTTGCCCGAATTGGGTTTAGTGCTCGGCCCCAGATTGTGATATTGAATGAAACTGAAATGTTGCTGTGTATCTTGTAGACAACAACGGAGGAGAATAAAAGTGAGAAGAAGTCTGACCAGCCCCCACAAGCTAAAAAACCCAAAGTGAAAACAAAGGTGTTGGAGCTTCCAATTGAAAACAGCCCACAGTGGCAGCTCGCAGATGACATGCTCAATCTTTTTGTAGAAAATGAGGTAACGACCTCTCAGCCATCACATACGCATCATACTAAAATGTTGTCCACTTTCATTCTTCACTTTGACATGTTTTGCAGTAACGGGTCTGTTTGGGTTTTCCCCAGGGTAAAATGATCATGCAGGACAAGCTGGAAAAGGAGAGGAATGATGCCAAGAATAATGTAGAGGAGTACGTGTATGAGATGAGGGACAAACTGCATGGAATGCTGGAGAAGTTCGTCTGTGAATCTGTGAGTGAAACCCCACTACAGACTGAAAGAACTTCAGAGTTTGGCTATACACAAACATTCAACAGGTTCAGGATTTGTTTTGTTTTTCACTTAATGTGGAATTATTCTGCTTGTAGGACCGTGATGCTCTGTCATTAAAGCTGGAGGACACTGAAAACTGGTTGTATGAAGATGGAGAGGATCAACCCAAACAGGTGTACATTGACAAACTGGCAGAGTTGAAGGTAATTATTGTTGTTGTTATTATTATAATATGCCTTTTCCCCTTGCGTTTTGATTCCTTCAGCTTCTGTGCTGTATTTATTACAGAAACTGGGCCAGCCTATTCAGGACAGGTATGCAGAGGCTGAAGAGAGACCCAAAGCTTTTGAGGAGTTGGGGAAACAAATTCAGCAGTACATGAAATTTATTGAAGCATACAAAATGAAGGTAAACCTAAAGATTTATTTTTGTTTGGATATCCATGGCCATTGCATTAGATTACTTTTAAACAAGACCTAAACACTTTAATTTGATATAAAGGTCAATGAATGTTGATAACGCGCCCATGTCAATTAATTTCCAGGAGGAGCAATACGATCATTTAGATGAGGCAGATGTCACCAAAGTGGACAAACTGACCAACGACACAATGATCTGGATGAACAGCGCCATGAACCAGCAGAGCAAACAGAGCTTGACGGTGGATCCTTCTGTCAAAATCAAAGAGATTAGAGCAAAGACAAGGGTGAGGGTCTTTATACTGCTATACACTGATGTATGCTTATTGCCATCAGTCCTTTTTATTTAGTTGGATTATGTTCAAGCATTATTCAGTTTTGATTGTGCAAGTTAAAGACTTGTCAGGTTTTCACCAGGTTAGACAAGGTCAGCTCATGTCTTTTATTGACCGTGTTTCTTAGGAGCTGTTCTCCAGTTGTAACCCTATCGTGACCAAGCCCAAACCCAAGGTGGAGCTTCCCAAAGAGGAGACGCCTGCCGAGCAGAACGGGCCCGTCAACGGGCAGGACAAGCCCCAGGAAGAAGCTGCAGACAAGGGAACGAGCGACAGCACAGGCAACCCCGCCTCAGAAACCACAGAAAACAAGCCTGACATGGACCTTGATTAAAGCAGCGTTACCTGTCTCACTGAGCAAAGCTGAACAGGAGCTGGTTGCCTTAGATTGAGATGTATATCAGAGCAGGTGAAGGGTTTCAGGAACTGCATTCCACAGTCAATAGCAGGCAGGGTGATTGGCACACTGAGCCCAGCTCCTAATGGTGTCTCTGTCTGATGACATAGCATGCCCTCTCTCTTTCTGGATGACATAAATCAAAAACCAGCTGCAATAAGCCTGTTTGACGATGAGCGCTGTACACATGATGGTATTTATTTCTGTTGTGTGCTCTGTAAGTGTTCTGGTCTGTGTCATAATATGGTTTTAATAAAGTTACTGGAAATCATGTGTTCTGTGTGGAGCAGTCTGGACAAAACAGGGTGAGCTGCAGTTTAGTAAATACATTTAATACAAGAAAAGACTAAGTTTAACGACTAACTTTCCCTAAACTGATCAGGTTAGATTATGAGTGAACTGTGGGGCAGGTTGTGTCCTGATGTATGACACACACGTTTACTGCAATATGCAGCTTTATGACTAAAATGTAAAAGCTAAAGCTAAATGACTAAAAGCTTGAAACGCATTTAGTTTTTATCAGTTCTTTGAAAACCCAGTTGTGTCTGTCGCTTAGCAACCAGCGTCAACGTTGTGCTGCGCGTCCAGTGACCTTCCATTCCCAGAAACTTGGTACCGTTTGGCCTCTGGACGCATATAAACAACGCGATAAGCAACTGCATTGCTTTTAAAAAACTACTAAGCTGTCGAAAGCAGTTTCGCCCTCAAGCATTCTTTTCTTTCGGCTCTAAATCAAAGCCACCAAGTTAGCTTAGGCGCTAGCTAGCAGATACGTCACCTCCGCGGACCAGCGCTTCCTGCCTTAGCGGGAATCACATGATCCGCCAAGATCCCGTCGGTTCCGACTGAAGGCTGCGCGGATTCGAGGTGTATATCTGTGAGAACTGACTATTACCTGTACTTGTGTTGATCGTTGACAGTTTGGGTGTTGTTGCGTCAGGGCTGCCGTAGTCTTCGTCAGCGTGTTTAACGACGCATTAACAGCCATGTTACTGTTTACTGGGGATATAGTTACTTGATGAGGCTAAAGTCTAATTGAGGTGTGTTTTGTCCTGAAGTCATTCGAGGCTCCGCTTCTCCACACGACCCGCTCATCATTCCTTGCTTTTCTCCCCAGGACCATGAAGCTGATCATCCTCAATGACTACGACCAGGCGAGCGAGTGGGCTGCAAAGTACATTAGAAACAAGATTTTAATGTTCAGCCCCGGCCCAGACAAATATTTCACCCTGGGTCTCCCCACAGGTAAGACGGACTCAGCTGCTTCTACGCACCCGGATACGGATAAAACTTTGTGCTCAGATCCTAAGCAAATATAACCCATTGATGGGGAAGTGTTATTATTCTATATGTGAAATAAAATCAGTGAGTTATTTTCCAAATAAACTAGTGATTCCTTCTGAAAGTGAAAATACTGCATAGATCTACAAACAACAACAAAAGGGCAAATTGTGAGAAAACAAGCTCTCAACACTTTTGTTGTTCTTCACTCCAAAAAGCTTCCTTCTGTTATGCTCATGTTTTGCAGTTGTAAGCTTTTTTTTCTTGCTTGTTTCAGGAAGTACGCCTCTGGGTTGTTATAAAAAGCTGATCCAATACTGCAAGAATGGAGAAATCTCATTCCAGTATGTAAAGACCTTCAACATGGATGAATATGTAGGCAAGTCGAGACTTTTTATACATACGAACGTATAAAATGTTGTGTTACTTTGAGAGCTTCCTCTAGTCTTGCATAAGAACCTGTCGTAAAACCATGCACAGGCCTACCAAGAGATCACCCAGAGAGCTACCACTCCTTCATGTGGAACAACTTCTTCAAGCACATAGACATAAGAGCGGAGAACACGCACATCCTCGATGGCAACGCCGCAGACCTGCAAGCAGAATGTGATGCCTTTGAAAAAAAGATAATGGAGGCTGGAGGAATCGAGCTGTTTGTTGGAGGTTGGCAGTTCAGGGCGTTGATAAATAATGTACCATCACTCCTTATGCAATGACGATACATTGAAATATGTGGTCTTTCATATCCTGTTTTCCAGTCTTGTCACAGTCTTTTACAAAGCTGTAGTGAAATTTACATGAATCACACTGCTTTGTGCTAGGTATTGGACCCGACGGTCACATCGCTTTTAATGAGCCTGGTTCAAGCTTGGTTTCCAGGACCAGGGTAAAGACCCTGGCAAAGGACACAATCATGGCTAATGCCCGATTCTTTGATGGGGATCTTTCAAAGGTGCCCACCATGGCTCTGACTGTAGGAGTAGGCACCGTCATGGATGCAAAAGAGGTTAGGAGCTCAGAAGAATGTCAACATATTAGGATTGTTTGTATTACTTTATGATCAACAAACTATCATGCACATTCTGTTTTGTAGTTAATGATTGACTCTTACAACACTGGTTTGAGTTGCACAGCTGTGCAGCTGTCACACCAAAACCCATCAATTTCAAAAGCAAATTGCTTTTGCTCTATCATCAAGACTACAGGTCACATTTTTAATTTCTTCTCAGGTCATGATCCTCATCACTGGTGCACACAAGGCATTTGCTTTATATAAAGCCATAGAGGAAGGAGTGAATCACATGTGGACCGTGTCTGCGTTCCAGCAGCACCCACAGACTGTTTTTGTATGTGATGAAGATGCCACATTGGAACTGCGGGTCAAAACTGTGAAATACTTTAAAGGTGAGACTAAATCAACCAAGATATAAGCCCTATTTTGACTGCATCAATTTGTAACCAAGTTAAGAAAAGTTTTTGCAAAATATATGTGATTCTTAGCAGCAGTACTGATCAATGTTCCTTCTTTAGGGATGATGCATGTGCACAACAAGCTGGTGGAGTCACCTACTTCAGGATCTAACAAGAACTGATGTAAGGAGACCAAACCTAGTGTGTTCATGAAGCATTTTGAAGCACAATTAACTCATCAGTAATTCCTGCATCTTCTGGTGACTATGAAGCCATCAAGCGTTGGAATCAACTAATCTCCATATAATTATTCTGGTGCCTGTATAACAGAGGTCTTTACATATTCTGGCGATTGTTTGTACTTTAAAAGCCTTGCTATTAATTTCTGTTTTGTAATAAAGTCTTTTTCTATCTCCTATGTTTTTGTTAAAGTGGTGTTTAGATGTATCGTCCTGTCACATGACAACACAGAAAAAAACTGGGGATGCATTTAAGTGCTCTTTGTACGTTTCATCATCCAGAGTCATACGAGAATTTTTGTAATGGGACAGTTTAGTTTTGATTTAATTGTATGTTTGAAAAACCCAATCTCCAGTCGTTGAATGCTTAACACGACAACGCACGTACATGTGATATGATATATGGTATATTTCTTGTAACATACAAATTTTAACACCACTGATCGTCCCTTGGAGTAAGTAACGTTCTACAATATGACGCACAGCAGTGAAACCCTACAGTCCTGCTAATATATCTACAATATGACAATATTAAATGTGCAAAGCAACACCGTGAAGCTTTTACATCAGGTAAACGTGACAACATATTTGATCATTCATCTGCAAAGTCGCCAATCTCCCAGCTCTCCGACAAAACCTGAAGGCAGCACCAGCGTCAGCTACAGTCAGGGGGGTGAAGGAAGGAGATGGCCGACTAGGAGGAATCTTACCTCTGTGACTTCGTCGGGGAGATTCATTTATATAACGCATCTGCGCCGCTGAAGTGCGAGGAGGACACAGTTAATATTTCGCTCCTCGTCCACAATGGCAGAACCAATCAGCAACGTGAGATATCAAGAGGTAGGTAGACGTTTGCTGCCACGCTAACATGTAGCTGAAAGCTAACAGTCAACATTAGCCTGTCTGCGAGAAAACAACGAGCCCGACATTTGTTATGGTCTGTATTCTAACCAAAAAAAAACAAAAACAAAAAACTGATGTGTTCAATATGCGACTACGATGACACCAAAGCATGTTAGACTCGTTTTCATTTAGCAGCTGTTTAAGTTGAAAGACTACTAAGGTGAGCGCCTGCTGCCTGGCCTTGGCAGGACTGGAGACTGGAGAGCGAGGCTATATCCTGTCACTGTTGTCTTTCCGTCCTCCAAACATTGTATCAGCTTCTACTTTAACCTTTCAGATCGTCACACACACAGAACGCGATCAAACTAAACTACATCTGATCGGTCGTCCTTACATAAGACGTGTCTATTACGGACACTTGTTGCATAGTACGTCAAGAATGTGACACGTCTGTGGAAACGAAACCGAGATGATGTTTGCAGGTTAAACAAAAGATGAGACGTAAAGGTTTACGTAGAAAATGATGTCAGGCCAACTAAGGGGCTCCCTGTAATCCAGATTGTTTCACACCATGACACACCGTGCTTTCATTCTCAGGGACCGCTCTTATTCATCAATTCTGATGAATAAATATGCATAGCTTTGCAATGCATATGCAAGTATTGTCATAAAGTATGATTCTCTGACTGTATTTAATGCCTCAGTGTTTTTTGTTAAGTAAAATCCATATATTTGATTCCTTACAGCCGGGAAATTCGGGTTCTCTTTAATGGAAATAATGTATGTGGCATAAATGTGTGATGTTATTTGCTGACACTTTGGCAGCTGGTTAATGAGGAGGATGCAGCTCAGCCATCCCAGGATGCTCCTGCCCAGGACGCACCCCCACCCTACAGCAGCGTTGCTGCAGCAAATGCAGGTTAGTAAGCTCAGCTGAACCGTCACATACTAGTGCCACTTAGGTACGTGATCTAATGTTTCTGTAGTGGAAGTAAAAGCTGTCTATATATTCATGTTAGTACAAACTGCATGGTCACCTTTTAACCCTGTTAATGTTTCTCATACATCTGGTAGCAGTATAACCATATAGTGCTTTCTATGTTAATTGCTTTCATTGTCTCAGATTTCGTCAGACCTGTTGGTTGAGACCAGATGTATGTAAGACCTTGCCTGATGCTTCTAATGCTGTAATGCTCTCTGATGCTCTAAGAGGGCAAAGGTCAAGGTGTTGCATAAGTGGTTGTAGCGTTGAGCCCTTCCTGTGTAAGCACATTGATGTGGTTCAGTGTTGTTAGTATTTGAAGAACACAAAGGATGTTGCTGGATAGCTGCCAAATGACCCAGATAAAAGTCTTTGCCTGCATGGAAAAGAACATCAACAGTAATGGACGCTTAAATGACTAATGACTTTCTTCCTGTTGTAACTCACTTCTCCTTAGTCTGCTTTTCTATTTCTTTCCTGCTGCTCTCCATTTTGAAGGAAGTGAAAGTCGATTCTTGTCTGTCAGCAGACCCAATGTTAATGACCGCTAATGAACCAGTTACCCTTTAAAATCTTTTGGTTAAGCTGATATCTTTTGACACTTTCAGATACAATTGTTACTGTTAATTGTAACGTGAGAACTCTCTGTCAGATGTAATAAGATGTTTGCTTGTTCTATTGACAGCTTTCTTTGAATATAAGGAAGATGGAGGACGATTTCCCAATCCTCCATCTTACAGTGTTGCCACCACTCTGCCCTCCTATGACGAAGCTGAGAGAAGCAAAGCAGAGGCTGCTGTCCCTCTGGTCACTGGAAGAGTCACGGTATTTGCCTCTTTTTCAGCCTTCCTCCGAATGATTCAGTTTCTCCTCACTTGTTAATGCATCAACAAAAGTAACACGTTTTGATGATAAGACAAGTTGATGTGATGTTTGGACATGATGCAGGAAGACGACTTTGTCACAAGAGATGACTTTGAAGATGCTGATCAGCTGCGGATAGGAAATGACGGCATCTTCATGCTCACTTTCTTCAGTAAGCGCTTGTTTATGATTTCAGCACATTAGACCTGTTCAGACTCTTTTCTGCTACTGCTTAAATATAGCTAACGTGTGTTAGGCCAAAGTGTTTTGACAAGGAACTCTTTATGGTGAGGCGCAGGTCAGAACAATAGTATGTACCATTTCTAAAGCTTTGGGTGTTCCCAGCTGTACAGTGGCCAGAATAATGGTGTAACTGAAGAAAGGTAGCTCTACCAAGACTCTTCCTAGAGTTAAAAGAAGAGAGAGACCTTGATCAGGGTGGTGAACAAAATCCCAATGGTCTCTCACCTAATACACATTTGTTGTGTAGTTTATCTTGCACAAGAGGCCTGGTTTACTACTTTCTAAATATAATTGGATTTGTTGACGAAAGTTGTTAAATACACGGTTGCAAAGGCGGCTTCCCCCCATGACTACGCACATTGATTATTTTAATGAATTTTAGGTTGATCAGGCAGAAATGGTGGCTCCAAACGGGGCAGGCAAGTTTATTTAACATGTTTAGAAAATCCAGCGGCCAGGTGAAAACTGCAAGAATTGATTTAACACAACTATTTACATCTTCTATTATCGAAACGTCAATATGTGACATCTTTGATTGTTATATTTCTGTTCAGTCTTTGCCACCATGCATGTGTTCATAGTTTAGCTTTATGTTTGTATAACACATTCTGTGTCTTATTTCTGTCACCAGTGGCATTCCTCTTCAACTGGATTGGCTTCTTCTTGTCGTTCTGTTTGACCACGTCAGCTGCGGGTCGATATGGGGCCATCTCTGGCTTTGGCCTGTCCCTCATCAAATGGGTTCTCATTGTCCGGGTGAGATCTATGTACTGAATATTCACAACTATAGAACTCTAGGGACAACTGTACTGCAGGGTTGTCTGAGTGTGTGTTTTGTTTTGATTTACAGTTCTCTACCTACTTCCCTGGTTACTTTGACGGGCAGTACTGGCTGTGGTGGGTGTTCCTGGCCCTGGGTATGTGACACATAGAAACAAATAGCACACCCACATATTAATAATTGTCTTGTGTTGTATGATGATCTTTCTTTTTGTTTTTCTTTGTACATCTTCTGTCTGTACTTTAGGCTTTATGCTGTTCATCAGAGGCTTTGTTAACTACTCCAGAGTGCGTAAGTTGGCTGATCCCACCTATGCCACTCTCCCCCGAACAAGGGTCCTCTTCATCTATTAGAGGTAAGGTGGGATTTCACTGAAAGAGTGTAGAGGCACAATGTTAACCTAAGACAATCAAGTCAAATAGCATATTCTTAAACGATCACAGGCTTTTCACTGTGAGATTTGCATGTGCCAGTCATGCCAATAATAGCAGAATGCACAGTTTTATACCCTACACACATTGTGAAAACTAATCGAAGACCTGTGTTGTCTTAATTATGTGATCATCAAGTGCATTATAACTATTAAAAAAAATCCCCTGAACCACACATCCTTCAATACCGAAGAGATTATCCTAAATACATCCAGTGTTTAAAACTGGGTTTTACATTTTCCCATACCTTAAAATTTAGGATGTCTGATGTGGAACAACTGGACGCGACCAAGTCTCTGAAGAGGTTGAAATTACAATTGAAGACACCTAATGAGAAATAAGCCAGACAAGTTATAGATGAAGACAATGAAATATTCAGGAATTATATCACCCGTTTTTTTTTTTTTTTTGTTGTTGTTTATTTTTGGTTTGGCAACTTGATTAACGGAAAATTGTTAACAGTAATAGTCCCTCAGTGTACTCATTAGTAGCAAATGTTAAGTGCTTTTTACATTTCTGTCTGTATTGTATAAGTAATGCCTTATATCATTTGATGGTAGCGTACGAGCATGCATCTGCCCTTAAGGTCAATGAATAGGGAAAGTCTCCTGTTGGTGACACTGGAAGCCAACGCACCGTAGACTCGCCATAGCATGCAACATATTTCGTAATCTGCACTAATCTGACTTTATGGTTTCTATGTGAATATTATAGGTTGTTTTAGATACCACACACACACTTAAAACGCAAGCTTTAGTTAAGCTGTAAATGCCAGTATATGCGTTACCACTTTTTTCACTCACCGTTTGGCTTTAAATGGTGTTTTTGTTCCGCACCAGGAGAGGGCAGTGTTATGTGTTGCTTTTAAGTCAGTAGAAACCGTTCATTAAGGGCATTGTCATGATAAAACATGCAGGCTTGTGATTAAAATGCAGTATCAACGTTACATCCTTGTCAGATTTTTTTTTTTTTGTTGTATGTTAAAATGGGGGGTAAAACCACCAGCACTGGAAATATAGTTTAAGTTAAACATCTGATCTTGGATGATGCTGCATTGTTTAGCAGCCATCAACCAGATGGCCACAAATGTCAAGTGACAAACCCCCAGAGCAGCACAGTTCACGGTGAGGAGACACAGAAGTTTTGGGCAGTGACAGAAACGATTTTCATGGGTGTTTGAGCACATTTTCTGGTTCACATCCTGAAACTGTTGATTGAAATTTAGCAGGGTGACTTTTTCATGACCCCTAAGTGAATCAGTGAAGTTGGCACCACATTCACTAGTCGGTGGAAACGAGGGAGTCTTGACGTTCTGGGTTTGTCTCAGACATTGAATCAAATCATCTAAGAGCATGAAAGTAACTCGAATAACATTTCCGTGTGGGTTATGCCTTAAGACTGAATTGACAGATTGCTAATGGTAATATTTTTTTTTTCTTATTTTTAAAACATAGCGATCAAAACTATATCCAAGAATGTTGTTTGCAGGTGCACTTTTAGAAACATAACCAATAAAACCCAAATGTTCCCATCACAGATTGAACGGATCAAACAAGTAAATGAGTTTGTTTCAGTTTTATATTCTAAGGTCAAAATACTGCAGATTTCACGATCCAGTCACTGTTGTAAATGGAACGACTTAATATGAATGTTAATCTGGTCCAAACTCAGTTAACCACATCCTTCATCGTGGCTTTGATACAGACCCATTGTGCTTGTTTCTGTGTGATGTAGAGCTGAAACCTTGGGGTTTTGTTGTTATGAAACTGTACAGAAAATGTTTAGTGTTAAATAAATGTCACCTTTAATGCGTCATGTCTGAGTTGTCTGGATTCATGATTGTTGCTACTACAATTTTAAATTTCTAAACCAACCACCTGGTGAGAAAACAAACCCCCAGTGACTGCACCATCATCAGTCCACAAAAACTATTGAAATGTAAAGTTGTGTTGGTGGATAAAGATGAAGAGTGTAACATCTTAGTTCACATGCATTTTTACTAGGACAAAGTGTCTACACGCTTGCTTAGGTCCCTAACAAACATGCATCAGCTGTAAGAAGCTTTGATCTCATTGATCCTTTCCTACCACCTCTTCACGCCGTCGGAATCATTTAATATGTGTTTTTAAACAGAAGCATCCTTGAGCAGCTTTCACTTCCTTTAAATCGTGTGTTGCAACGAACATCTTCACTCCCCAGAGCGGTCCAGCTGGCGCGGCAGGAAAAACACGGCCTTCTGTCCGATGTGAGTTCTTGGACCCAGTTTCGGTTTGCCGCTCTTTTTCAGACCCACGTACCAGTTCCTGTCCTGGTATTTCTGAGGCTGATACGTGTTGTAGTGGTTTTCTTCCAGTTTCTCCAGGAAGTAACATTCATCAGTGACTGAGGGCTGTGACATAAACACACAACAAGCACAAACAGCTGACAGGACGTACGGGCGAGTTTGAGATTTAACGTTAAAGTGAGTTTTTATGATGACAGCTTTCATGATCTATAGCCTACGTCGATGACAGAAGCCATCAGTCGCAGATACTCACTGAACCGTACAAAGTCCCTTCATTGCTCATTGCCAGGTAGTGTCCAGCTTCTGTTCCTTGGATGACCACAAGGCCTCTGTCCGCAGCCTTGATCCTTAACACAGCTGAAATGAGAACGCAGATGTGAAAGGAAATAAGCTGGCAAGAGAAATGTCAAGGCCAAATCTGAGTCCGTTTGAAGCGTTCATTCGGCTGCAGTCAGCTGGATGAAGCTTTAACGATTAAAATATGGGTTTTGCGCATCTGGAATTGGGCAGTTTATCCCACATCCTGGAGGGGAAGCATCTTCTGGTCTGATTCACAGATGTTCAGAGTCTTGACTGGACAACGTTTATTGGGGCCACACTTGGTAAATGGTACATTTTTTGCACTTAAAGCGCTTTGACACTGCGTCTCATCCACCCATTCACACACACACACATTCACACACACATTCACACACCGGTGGCAGAGCTGTGAATGTGAATGGTCTTCACTCCTGCACACATTTTTCTTCTCCCAGTCAGAGGTTATTGCAGGCTATAAACCCACCCTCTGATATAAAGGGAAGTAAAAGTAACGTTAAATGTAAACACTCCAGTAGCTGAACAGCAGGGACTCAGTCAGACGACTGTGATGTCTTTCAGGAGGCGAGCATTTAAAAGGCCACCAAGTGGCTCCAGCATTTCCCTAAAACAGGAATCCACTGGACGTGTGGTTCTTTGAACGCTACACACCTGCAGGGGAGGAAGTGAACGCGTCACACCGAGGCCTGACCTGGATGTGAAATGAGCAGTGGGCTGTGCTTACTGTGGACGTCTCCGCCATCCCTCTGGCCCTGCACCGTCCCATCGGGGAGGATCTGGAGGTGATGTCCGCCATTCATGCAGTACAGCCGAGTCAGCCGCCTGTGGTCCCACGGCGCCAGGCCGCTGTTCCCGGTCCTCGGATCCTCCGCAAACGTCTCTTCATCCGCCATCCTGTCCGGGGGAAGCAGCCTCGGCGGGTCGGGCGGGTCTTTGCGCTGTGAAAGAACCAGCGGACTCAGTCCCCCTGCAGTGGTCAGGTGTTTACAGCCTCGTTCACGCGCGTAGAGACCAAACACGCAACTCGGTGCGCGCCCCCGACTCCTGGCATCCACATAAAGCCTGTGGAGTGACGCCTCTAATTATTGTACTTTCATATATTCATGATTGACAAAACTGACTTAAAATATTTATATGAATCGTAAAACACCAGATGCAGTAAAGGACACAGCCAGGCCTATATTAATACATTACTGGGCTATTCACGTTTCAATATTTTGTTCATTCAGCAATTCCCTGAGTGGAAACTCAAACTGGTTAAGTCACAGATTAGCTTTAAGATACGTTTATGGTCAGGATTAAATATTTATACTGACTGTGCTACACTGAGTAGAAGGGTTGTTCAGAAATGAATTACTTCATCAAATGGATTAAATCTTCAGTGATGAATGTGGCCTCACATGTGCGAACACAGACGACCTGCTGCTGTAAGGTCTGAATCTGCCACGTATAGAACAGAACAAACACAAAACACAGTGGTTCAAAAATCCACGAAGACCTACCGAGACACATTAATGACAACTCCACAAAGCAGCGGATGCCAGAATGGAAAAGCGCATTTATTTGACGATGGGCTTGCTGTGAACATGAAAAGTGACTGACAACGAGCGGTTTCCATTTTTCAGAATCAATGAGTTAATATCATGGCAAACATCAGCATACAGGTGCTGTATGATAAGTACCACACATACACATACAAGTCGACCTTTAATCAATGGAGAGAAAGTCCAACCAGAGTCACACAATACAGGGGAAGGTATAGAAAATTATTTGGAGACATATACAGCACATTTTTACAGAGGATTATATGTACACATTCAGCAAAAAAGCTGCTTTAAAGAAAGCGTATACCTGTCGAACATGGTCGGCCCTTTATTGTCAAAAGTTAATGTCTGCATATGTTTATACAAAATAGATTTTAAAACAATATCTGGGTAGTGCAAATCGTTTATAGATTCAAGCTGGTTGATTACTTTCACAAACAGTATGAGTGTGAAATAGACTGACTCCTATCCTATTCACAGTATTACACAATTTGACCAAAGTCATGATGTTCCAAGTAGAAAATGTTTCGTTAAAAACAATAACTGTACATCTGTCTTTTAGTAGCTACTTCGCCCACACTGACGTTTCAAATTTGTCTGTTCTGGCTTTGGTCACCTTGTAGTCAAAAATCAATTAGGCTGTTTTCATGCAGTCCAAGTGGACTGAATAAGATGATCTTTTCCTGAAAATCTGTCCTGCATAAAGTTATAGGACAGTCTCCTACTTTCCCATAGCTTATATCAGAAAAAAAAAAGGAAGCAACCACATGTTGCCATGTGATGATGGTAGATTATCCGTTTCTATTGCATATTCAGCTTTCTGCCTCAAAAATGTACAATTAGTGAACAGAGATACAATTTTGAGTCAGAAGAGGCAAGTTTAGTATATATATATATATATATATATATATATATATGCCACTTGGGTAGACATGTACAATCCAATGCAATCCAAAACATTAGGAATGCCTCTTCATGGAACACATTCCACCAGTACTAGATTGTGCATGTACTCTGTGTGTGTGTGCGTGTGTGTGTGTGTGTGTGTGTGTGTGCTGAAATGACGAACAACAGCAGCAGAAGATATTTGGGTAGACTGAATGTGAAAGTAACCCTGGAGTAACTTCAATGAAAATGGTTTTAGACTAGATCGGATAAAATAAGCTTGTTCTTCCAGGCGTGTCTATGAATGATAATGGTGGGAGCACATTCCTGAAGCCTTCGAATCATTCTAATAGACACGCATGAAACCCCAGAATCCGTGTTTTTGGTGCTTATCAGAAGACAAATAACGAAACAGACTGTGACTCAGACATCAATCCTGAGCAGAGTCAAACTATGTGATGCTTATTTCAGTGAGGACATTTTGACTTTAAATGCCCCCGTGGGGCCTCTGTAGTCGTTCACTTGACACATTTATCCAATTAATTCCATGACGCCGTTACCTTTATACTCTTCAACTGAATTTTGCGATTCACACTCATGTCAGAACCTGAATAACACAAATCATGTCAGGGTTTTTGTCTTCACAGACATTTTCAACTCAGCGAAAATGTTGCAACATATTTCAAATTTTTACTTATAAAATATAGAATATCTGGCTACTGACAGACCTACATTATTCTGTATGATCAAGTCTGTGAGCAATGTGTGCTCCAAACATATGACTCACTAACAAAGACCGTAATCCAGTGGACTGGAGCTCTTTTCACACGTCAAATCAATTAGTTTCAATTCTGGGACTCATTCCCCGTGTTACAAATACTGACCAACTTTCAGCATCACTGAAAACAGACAAAACAGGAGTTTGGCACTGAAATAGTTCCCAGAGCATAAAAGGATCCATTTTGCCTGCCTCCCCCGTCACTGATGCTCCACTTTCACTGCGACATAACTCTGAGGTAACTAATGCTAAGTGCTTTCGAACATTGGGGCTTGACTACAACACAGACAGTCAGATAAACGTGCAAAAGTACTCAAGCCTCACAAACATGAAGACAAAGTGGCTACACAACATTGAAGAAGCAGGGGTCAAGGGTTATTAGCAACCGAGGGAGAACTTAAAGGATGATGAATCTGCACAATCCAAAGTGCTGTACACACAAGCCATCTATCAGACAAACTGCGCTTTTAAAGGAACGGTTTGACGTTTCAGGAAGTCAGTCATTAACTTTCTTGTTGAGCGTCTGACAGTCGCACGTGCGCACGCTAAACGTGAAATAGCAGTTGGTGAACTTATGGAAACAAAAAGACTGGAAAAGGCACGCTTCCCAAAACGTACACGAGTCCTTTCAAAAACACAGCGAAGCAACGATTCATAGGATTTCAGTATCGTACGACAGCTTGACAATGTGGATATAATGTCGTATGCATGTCTGTCAGTTTTACAAAAGCAAATGAGAGATGTCTGTTTGAGAGATTTCTAGGTTGAGGTGTAGCTGATGAATGAAAAATGAATAAAAAAGAAAAAATAAATCATGTATTTTTATTTCTGATTGGTAGACGCACATATTTAACGCATTTCGCTATCAGGGGCTAAATAACCCTAAAAGGCTATTTCCTAGTAAAAGTCCTCCACTTCCATCCAAAGTCATATAGAAATGACTTGTACTATATAACAGTCTTTTTTCACAGTCTAAAGCGTTTGCCAAGGTACAAAGTGCTTGAACTGCACTCTGAGGGTGTGGCGCGCAGGAGAATGCGGGACAGAAAGCAGACTGTGAATATTCGGTCTCAAACGCAAGGATGACTTCTACACACAAGTGATGGACCGAGCTGCCACATCTAAAGATAAACACAGCCATCAAAGAATAAAAAGGAAAACGTGGAACTGTGCGTAATATGAAAAGTACAATCAGCATTTGGTGAAGGTAGAATATAATGGGTTAAAACTCACAGGTAAGATAAAAACTGTTAAGATGATATCTGAAGCAAAAAGGCACATATTTTTCCCTTTTATAGTATGTGTGTGTAAACCTGGAAGAGGTTGGCTTGTGGGAGAAATCACCTTTTGAATGATCGCTTAACAATCCAAAAGAATAGCTTATTATGTAAGTATCTATTAAAGCAAAAATATGCTTTTTAAATGATTCAAAAACGTATTTCCCCCAAGTAACTCATGATCATGTGATTACAACCTCCTAAAAAGCTAAAAGAGGAACATAGTCTAAAAACTTATTTAAGAGTATATCATTAGTTATACTTTGTTACCTTCCAGGCAACAATAATAACCTGGAAAACAGTAAAAACTGTTAAAATTTGAAAACATAGAAAATACTATTAGACATGTACATAGATATTTGTTTTATCTACTCTTAGAGATCACTCTGTATTTGAAGGTAAGAAACCTGAGACAACGTAGATAGCCTGTTATCCTATTTCTCTCTGAGATTAACTCTTATCTTACAAACATTTCCTACTTTTTGTTACACACTACACCTCAGACTGCACAATGAAACAAGCTCTTTGAGGTCACGGTCGGGTTCCCACACAAACGTCTGCAGTCTGTCTCCTTCCAGACACACAAGCCACCACGCAACTTTGCATAGTTGCTTTAAAAAAAAAACATCATTCGTGCCTCGCGCCATGTCCCTCGCCTCAAATCCTCAGCGTTTCATCGTCACTTATTGGGAGGGGGGTGGGGTATTTTAAGGCATCCTGTCTGTTATGGGACAGTCATTTCTGGTGGAAGAGGAGAGGTTTGACACTGCCAGCACGAAATTTTGGTAACTGATTGCTGATGATCTCTGCCAACATCTCTGGGAACTCCACACTCAGGGATTTATTCACAAAGGTATAGAAGCAGAAATTGAGCAGTCCCCCGACCATCTGCAGACACACAGGAGAAAATATTAGTGGATGATTTTCATATTCCCAACACCTGCTTAATCCACATGTGGCCTAGTTAGGGTTTGGTGCTGGCAATAAAGCATGTTTCATGAAAAAAGGTACAAGGAAGTAGAAACCCAAAGTTTATCTGTATCTTCACATGTACTCATTTTCTGACTGTATGTTATTTCTAATTATACATGGAGCTGGAACTGGGTGATGGGTGGGTGGGTGATGAAGAAGGCAAGTGCTTTTAGATTCAGCAGAAACATCCTGTGTAAAGATCCATCTTAAAATCTAAAGCCTTTCTAAGCTAAAGGCGGTAAATATATTTGAAATCAATCCATTACAGTTACAACCTTTCACACCTATATACATTCCTTCAAAAACACTGAACTGTAAGCACTTAACCACAGGCAGGTTTCAGTTAGTCTGCGATGTGACCGCTTATCATCGTTGTCAAACTAGTTTTTCTCGACGCCTGTGACAGTGCATTTTTACAAGACTAACATGTACAAATTGAATCAGACATATTATTTGGACTAGACAAGAACACAAGAGCTTACTGATGGCACCGCTTCTTTTATCGGGAAAGCAGCCTTTTTATGGGCAGACCTCAGCACAAGCTCTTCCAGAGGTGATGCTTAATGTTGTTCATCACATTAAATATTAAGCTGTGCATCAAGTGGAGAGACTTGGACATATCATCAGGGGTGATATGCTAGGTCAACTATGCTTAGCTGGAAAACCACTGATTTTACATCATCTACAGACTAATATTATGTAGACTTCCACACCTAAAATGACAAAAGCAATCTTCATTGGCAATAGCCTGGAAACAAATGGGACCGGAAAGATGATGTAGATTGATGATATATGATTTGTTGCACCTAAATGTAAACATATTCTAAAAACTGCCCAATGCAACGTTATATAATTGGAAAACGGTTCCTTTAAACGAAGTGAACACTATAAATAATGACCAAATTAATCACAGACTGTGTTTTGGCATAAACATTACATCTTATCAACCACTGCTGATAACATGTAACGATAATACTACACACACAGCCTCTCGGTACCTCGTGCATGGAGTCGAGCAGCTTGGTGAGCTGATAAAAGCGCTGCCAGTTCTGGCTGGAGTTCTCCTCGCGCTTTACGATAGCTTTCCCCAGCTCCTTGATGTATGACATTCGAATCTCATCGAACACTGCCTGGCTCTTCAGGCCGTCCTTTGGCACTGCAGGAGAAAGAAAACACCCAAGGTCAACATTTGTGAGAGATAATGTACTTTGCCGGGTCTGCAAAGATTTAATTATTTATTTATTCACTATAACTTCATGCCCTTTGCTTACATCAACATTATATTCCAGCATCTGTGGACAGTTTTTCATTGTAGTGAATTTGTAATATTTGCATTTCATATGGCCCCACATTCATTAGGTGCATGGCAGTGTGTGCTTTAAGGTAAAAACAGTCTAACCTGTGCTGAGCAGCAGCAGGACCTTCATGCACAAATACTCTTCATGAGAGACCTGCAGCCGGACAAACTCACTGGAAATCTTCAGCATCTGCTCACACTGGTCAGCCATGTAAGGCAGCTTCATCCGCTCCCTGATGAAATCAGAAAATGAATAAATTCATAACAGCCCGTTCTTTTCTTGTTCTATGTATAGAACAATGTGCAGAGCTCATCATCAGAGTTTCTTGGCCCTTATTCATTACAAATGAATCTTAAAATGACATTTTATCAAACAGAAAAAAAGACAGTTTCAAGAATAAAGTAGCTGACTGTCAAATCAGAAGACAGATCAAATTTTAATTACAACCATAATAACTTTCACCTAGCGCACAAAAAAAATCTTTTTATAAGTTACAGCCTTAAAAGAGCTGACTGTGCCAACTACGTTCACAGTGCTGTTTACAAATGGAGTCACCACGTCTATAAAAAGGATGAAACACTGATTACTCATGACAGCTGACAGACACTGATTCTTGGCTGATACGGCGCAGCACAGAGCAGAGAGAAGCACTGATAGGCATAAACAAACAGATGTATGCGTTGGCAGCATGATGGGGAAAAAAAATCTGACACAGACGTAAATAATCAGCACTTAATTTTTCTGAGGTACGTATGAAAAAAATTATTTACGGATGTGTACTAATGTTGATGTTGTACTACTTTAAAAAAAACAACAACAAAGCTTTACGCACAGATTGAAAATAGATAGATACATACTCATTGATGACAAGGTCTGGAGCGAAGCAGAGCATGTTGCCGTTACACTGTTGGTAAGACCTCCAGCCCAGACTGAAAGACATGAGGAAGAGCCAGGAGCACTGCAGCAGGGTCATCTGGTCATCCAGGTGTAGGTTCCTGAATCCTGAGGGGAAGAAAATACTTCAAAATAAACAGTCCACACAGTCTGTATTTGTTCAACTGGACAACACCATCAGATGCCACTGTATACCAAATGTGCCTACATGTCAACATGTCCCCAGACGCAGCAGATCCACGTGATTGGTTGTTTGTCCATATTGAAGCAGAGGAGAACAATGTTCCGCACTTATGGAGTAAATAAACCGTCCTGCTTTTAGCTCACATCTGTCAATTAGTCATGCTTCTAAAGTGCTGAGCGCTGGGAAAATAAACTGCAACTAAACATGTTGTGCTCTAAACAGTGAAGACCGCAACAGCACAGACTTCCCTTTGTGTTTTTTGGGTTTTCTTCTACATTGGGTAGAAACACTAGCTATAAACAGAAAGCTTTACCCTCCTGCTGGCATAGTAAAATATTAACCTGGCAGTGACTTGGCCCACTTGACAGCTGAGATGACCTGTCTGCCACCCAGCCTGTTGAGGGTGGTCATAAGACGGGTGGAGGTATCAGGCAGGGTGCTGTCATAGCCGGCGAAGATGGTGTCGGGCTCGATGGCTTTCAGCAGAGACAGCATTGTGGGTACGAGCTGAGGCATGCACTTGGGTACAAGGGAGCGGGTTTCAACAGGTGGAGGTGGAAGCATCTCTGGCGGGTTGCTCTGCTGAGTCCTTAGGCGGTTCAGCTTCTTGGTTTTACGTGCTGCAGAAGAAAAAAACAGGTACGAACATGCAAGAAAGAGTTAAGCAATAGAAAGAGAAAACTGGGGCAAAGTCGTAGAAGCACTATTAGATGTTATCGGTGTGGTTGATGTGTACCTTCAAGGTTCATTCCTGCCATGAGACACTTGCGGAACCGACAGGCTGGGCAGTTTTTCCTCCTGATCTTATCTATTATGCAGTCGTTCCTCCCAGCACACAGGTAATTATGTTGCCCTGAGGGACATAGACGAGGAAGATTAATCAGTTATTTACCATCATAGCTGTGGTAAGAACTCCAGGGAGAAACTAATTAGCGGTTTCATAATCCTGTACTATGTGATGACCGTGGCTCCACCCAAAATCAACACGACTCCAGAATTGGACTATACCTGTGTGACATGTGTAAATCAGTGGAGAAATAACCACATTTTCTGAGGCTGTGTACCTTCCACTGCTCTCTTAAAGAAGACCTTGCAGCTGCCGCAGGTGAGAACGCCGTAGTGGCAGCCTGAAGCCTCGTCGGAGCACACCAGGCAGATCTTTTGAGTCTTGCTCTTTCCCGGTGCTGCAGATGTAGTGGCGATGCCCCCATCAAGTTTGGTGTTTGAACTGGAGGGAGATGGTTTGGACAGAGCAGAGAAATGCCAGCAAAAGTCAGTCTTTCACATCCATATGAGAGTTTAAAAACATGATCACAGCACATACAGAAACGTTTGAGCACAGTCACACTTATTTTCCTCTTATTTGTGCCTTCAGCATTATGAGAAAAAGTGAGTCTCTCTTAGCCTGTCTGAGCCTTTAAGGCAAACATTATCTGAAGAACTGTGGTCGCATCTTAAATCCAGTGGTTGGCATAAATCAGCCCTTCTTCCTTTGACTGAGGCACAAACGTTTCCAGACCCAGGCAAAAGTGATGAGACACTACCACAAAACTACCACTAGAGGAAGCCAGGCCTTGCTGCATCTTTAAGCCAGAAGTCCACACCCCCTTTCTAACCCACTGGTCTCAGAAACAACAACACCGCCCACAGTGAGAGAGACAAGCACGCCTGTCTATGTGTCCACACATCTGCCACTGAAATGAAAACAAACTGCTGTACTGTATATGATATGGCCTCCTCTGAAATGTCACTGCACACTGGAGTTCATTCAACAACATGAAAGAATTAGCATGAAAGCAAGACAGCACCCAGCAGTCAGTGAAACATCAAAGCATCACGTCCAGAGGCCTTCAGCAGTTAAGATTACAAAAACCAATCAGGCAGAGACCTCAGACGAGGCTGTCTAGCCATGACAGGACTGAAAGCTTTTTGAGCACCACTGACAACACACTGTGGTCAATAAGGATGCCCACTTACCTCTAATGGTTTGTATTCAACACAAGTGTAGGTAGTTTGCAAGCTTTTATTTCTTGAGTGTCTCTGACTACACCCAGCTAAAATTCAAACTTTGGCATCGTTAACACAAATTCTTTTCATTTCCTCAATGGAGGACAGAACAAGGCTTATAATCTAAAATATAATCAGTGAACTGCCATACGCTGTCATACAACTTATATAAAAGCAGCGTCGTCGTCGTGATGTAATGCCATCTGTCTGACACGCAGATTTATGTGACAATCAACTGCCACTGACAGCACAATCGCACACAAACATGCATGTACGGACCCACACAAACAAAAGACCGTCCAGCCTCGACGCGAGGGTGTGGAGTCCAGCTGGGAGGGCGGAGGTGGATAACCCAGGGTACTGATAATGATGTCAGAGGCTGTGGAGTAGTAACCAGCTTGTATTTCACTGGTCCACTGGAATAGTGTCAGAGGGACAGCTTTACTACAAGGCTTTACGCTACTGGTCCAAATCCAATTACTGCCGCTGCTAGTCCTGCACGTGTCCAACAGCACAGTAAGTCTGAAGTGGTGTTACTGCTTAACAGTGTTCTTCAAAATTCAATTTACAGCCATGTCATAAAGAAGGTACATGCCTAATTTGCGAGACAAAAACAATCAAAGCTGCACAGCAACAGGGGGAGAGTCAATTTCCTCTTTTTGAAGGCATCTGTTAAAGTGCGTGCTCACCATCGACAGGAAGTTCTTCCATTCCCTCACGAGTTTACTGTCGGTCAAAGCTCAGCGCACAGGCAAAGACACCCTGACATGGGCCTCGGCTTCAACAAGAGTAGTATGTTAAGGAAGGCAACCGCTTGTGTGTGTAGGGCAGATCCATCAACATGGGTTTTAATGAGGCAATCCACTTCACAAACTCACCACAATGCCCTGCTTAACAACTCATAATCCCCTTTTCGCCTTATATATCACAAGTAGCTTGGCAGGTCGCTTCACACAAAGTCATTAAAGTTATAATAGCGCTTAGCCATTTCCTTAAGAGTGTGATGGATCCATTTCTGTTGCATTTATTCTACATGTCAGTAAAATAAATGTGCCACATTTCAACCTAGAGTACTTGACCTACTTCACTACAAATGAGTCAAAACCAGAGACAAATCCCAAACAATCATTTTTCTCAACTGCATGTTTCTGGCTAATGTGGTGAGGGCAGGCCCCTAAATATAACTAAAATGACAGAGTAGGGATCTGCACAAAGATGTCACAAGCTTCCACGTGTTGGCTGCCAATTCGATTTCTGAATGAGCAACTATTAGCAGTGACACTAATATGGAACAGCATCACCACAAACTCCTGAACTTCAGTGAAGCTGTGCAAGTATTGAGGAGCAGCCGACGGAAGAGCTCTTCTATGAAGTAAGACCCAACAGAAAGGGGGAACTAGTCTGCATGCTCCGAATATTCTCACGTGCAGACCAACAACACATCCTCTATGGCGAAGTGGACAGACTTGGTTTGTTTGGCCAAAGTCTGAGCTGAGCCTTGAAAATATCTGCTCCTGTGCCCTCCTGTATATCTGACTGCATATTTTTATTAGAACAGACATTAGGTTAACATCCTTTCTATACATAAGCCATGCTGTCATAGCAAATACACATTTTTTACATTTGATATTCAGAATGAGCTTTAACATATCTACAAGGTGCCAATGTCTCCTGTTTGCTCAACTGACAAAACAACTTTAATGCCTCAAGCAGCATCAACTGCTTGGCTTAATTAGCACAAAAAAAAATAAACTTAACCCATGAGCCCAAGAAAAAAAACCCCAAAGGATTTGAGTTTCCAGAATAAGAGTCATTAATGTGTTTAGGTGGGAGGTGGCTTCCTGGCCTGTAAAATGAATTGGAGGCTTCCCTGTGTTATTGTGCACATAACTGTAATATGTTCAGCTGTATGCAACTGAATGTAGGAAGAATCCACACCCAAAGTTTAAATTTGCTGACTTGACAGTGAACATAAAAGCAAGAAGAGCACATGTCCTGCACAGACCGAGCTAGATCCTCCTAACCTCAATATGGGGAGTTTCTACAAGCCTATTCAGTGTCAAAACACAACAAACTAAATGCAGAAAAAGCTCAACTGTGGTTACAGGGGATTGCAGTAATAACATGAAAGTGACTGGAATGGCTGGCATTTGATCTGCTGCGTTCAATCGGCGCCAGCTGCGGGGAGACGAGAGAAAAAGTAGGTCAGGAGAGTGAGAGCTTCGCGGCAGCGCTCTGTAGTCCACCTGACTAACAGGGTGAGCAGGGCACACCCACATGCATGTACATGTGCACTCCTACACACTCACATGCAGTACACGCAGATATCAGGCACAAACTTCACACGCGCAAATTAAAGACGCCATTTACAGACACTCAAGGCCCCTGCCCTCCGTTGCAGGAAGCGAAGGCGGTGGAGGAAGAGGGGTAAGAAGAGATCGAGACAGAAACTGAGAAAAAAAACAGGCAAAACAGAGAGAGACGGGCGCTGAGGGGTGTGTCAGAGCAAAGCAACCAACTGACCGAAGATTACACTGAAACTCAGAGCTGAGGGTGTGCATACACTAAATATAAACTCCTTATGAACATATACAGCTATATATAAATGGACTAAAGAGAATAAACTACTCATGTAACCAGGCCCCACATCACAGCTGATGCAACTCACACATGTGAAAACAAAGTTCTACTGCAAAGTTCTGCAGTAATCACAGCTGTGAAACGCAGCCTGCGGATGGGAAACGTACAGTGCGTCGGTTGTTTCATGAAGCGTAATCTAGCGCCGATTCAGTATTCAAAAACCAAACATGGACAACTATTGGTTGTAGTGTGTCTATTTTTATGTACTTTATTCAGCAGTGAGTCATAGTCGGTTTCCAACGCTGACTCAATATTCCCATATGTGAAATTCCTTGGGCTCTTACCACCTTGGTGAAGACACTGTCAGATTTGTTGTTCAGCTTGTTCAGGCACTACTCCATTTAGCATGGCCCGCTCTGCACGGCAGCAAACTGTCCAGCAAATCAGAATCCCTGCATCATTTTATCTGTGTATTATTAGGAGCCAGGTAGTAGGAGGCCCATAACACAGGACATTTCATTATGAAGGGTTATATGTTTTTCTTTACACAGTACATTACTCACAAACATGTCCTGCACGCAAACAGCAAATGTGTCTATGTGTGAGAAAAATGCTGTTCAGAAAACCAGTTTTATTACTTCTGCAGACGATTAAGTAAAAAGCCTCCAAGAAACTCTAGGGACAGCGTACAACTAGATTTTTATAGATCATATGTGCACATTTTTTTAATCAAACAGCAGTAAAAGTAAGTCGGCACAGCATACGGCCAAGTAATTACATCTAACCCGTAAACCGAACTCTACACTGTAGAGCCAGGCAAAGAAGGAAATGCCATGCTAAAACAAAGGTTGTATAATAAAACTGAAGAAGCGTTTTGGATGTGAATGTCGGGCAGTTCCAGCTGGCAGCAAACACTACTTCAAGGAGTTACATAATAAAGTCCTTCTCCGGGAGCTTTGGGATGATCTACCACAGAAATGATGTACCTGCATTTTTCTGTCATTGAGTGCAGGTATTTCCTCTTGTTGAAACGCGGTGTAAATCAGGTCATGTCACTTCAAAACATGTGATCATATGATGAGGGTGTGTAAGTTGGAACAAAGCGGAGTTTTTGTCTTCGCCTTTGTGAAAACCGGTCGATGAGTCATTTTTGAAAACTGTGATGCAGTCAATGAGCAGAAGTTAAATCACTAGTGACAGTGACAACTAAGTTAGAGGACCTGCACAGAGCAATGCAGCACAGAGCACACACTACAGCACATCAGTAGGGAACCCAGAGCAGGAAGTAGAAACAGCACCGTTGCGTGAGAAACTGGAGGACATGGTGACCTCATGCCAACCGCCTGAAAACCACAGGTCCACCGCAAGCAAGCCTTCAGTTGATTTCTAGCCGCTTAATGTCATACAGGTTGAGGCGGATAGCCACCACAAAAACAAAGCTCCTACTCACTAGAGGGACAGAGAAACGCTAAGTTTACACTTTGGTAAACCAGAATGTAAACAGCCATATGCCCATATACGTACAATCACCAAGGTTCACGCAAAATCCTCTGTTTCATCCGACACAGAACAGTTAAATAACACAAAAACGGGGTGATTAAAGCAATTTGCGATGTACTTGGTGTCTCTTTGCATCTGCTTCTGAGCAGACATCAGAATGAAGGAGAGATTGTGAAGATAGCACCAAGCATCATTTTGTCCATTCTGTAAAATCCCAACCACGTCATGTGACACAGGACACTTCAGCCTGACAATTTGGATCTGATCACTCTCAACTTGTCCTGAACGTACGAGAGCCCCTAAAACCTTTGAATCTGTCGGACCACAGCTGGTGAACAATTTCTATTCTACTCTTCCACAGATCATCCCCAGAACCACGTTCACAGCTGAAACTATAAAACTATAGGGAGACACAAATAATAACTGAACAAAAAAACTTTGTAGGGCAGGGTCACTACTATGACACACATTCATTGAAAAAAAAAGAAGACCAACCTTTTCCAATTTAAAGAGGAATTTCTCTTTGTTATAATCTAGCCATTCTGTAAAAGCCACAATTCATCCATCCCTATTGTTGAATCAACTGCACCTAAAAGTCCTTGGGGACAGATCTGCCTCAAGTGAAGACATTGCACATCTCAGGTTTATTTTTGGCATAATCCAAAATGTCCTTATTAACCAGTATTGTGTGGCTCCTTCTGTGACAGACTGAGAAGGACTGACAGATGACAGGGCTGGCAGAAAATGAAAGGTCTATTTGGCATAAATTGGTTGTGAAGAAAAGCTCTTGATTACATACTGAAATTAATGGGCATAAACTAACATACTGATGGTCTGGCTCCTAAAAACCAGGTGAATTATGTTGCTGGGTGGGAAACTTGGGGATAACATAGGATAAAATGTTTTAGCCAGTGAAACTGGCCAACAAGTAAGAGACAGCAAAACAGAAAGACGTATTATTGACTGGACCCAGACTAACAACATACGCTGAGAGCAGTATGATGTTGGATTTGTGCACAAGATAACCTTTGCACAAGTAGGTGCCCAACCCAAAATTATGTTCCACTCAGATTAATAACTTGTGTCATGAAATGGACAGGGTAATAAATAAGATAAATAATAAAAAAGGTCTCCCTACTTTAAAGCTCCATTTGTATCTAATCTATTTATTACTGAAAAAAAACCTGTAAATCATTTAAAAAATGCTATATCATGTCAGTAACATATAGATTTGAAGATACAAGTTATAATTTAATGCTCTATATGTAAAAAGTGTTAGCAGAGTATGCAAGTGCCTCCATTTCTCACCTGGGAAAGGTGGTGGGGAAAGAGAGAGAAGTGGAGAAAGCCTCGCTGGCCCTCTGCATCAACGAGTCATCCCCAACACCTTGGCTTGTGTTGCACCCCCCGCCGATGGTCGTCACTGGGAGATACAGACTCGACACTGGCTTCTGATCCTTATGCTGCTGAGATTCGGTGCTGCATGCGTTCATTCCAAAGTGGTAGGTCTGCCCTCCTAAAGAGCTGATCCCACAGATGGATATGGGGTTAGAACTGGGCATGTTTGGACTGGATGATGTGCTGCTCATCTGACAGTAACTATGGCCGCTGGATGTTTTCTCCTGCTTGATGACTCCTGGGGTGCAAAGCTGAATGAAGCTTGTATCTTTTTCTTTCTTTACCAACAATGACAAAGGAGTTGAAGGGGTCAGGGGGGAAGCTGATGATACCCCAGAGGTGGACTGATCTGGACTTGTGATACTGCTACCATTGAGAGCAACAGAGGCCGCCCCACCGCAATTACTGCTCTCAAACTTCTCCGATGTCACATCCCCAAGAAAAGAGTCATCTGCCAGAGTACAAAGGAAGGCATCATCTCCTACATAAAAATCTGAGGGAGACCCTGTGAGCTCAAAGTCTTGGAGCAGATCCAAAGTGTTCTCATTGACCAATTTCTGGTTCACGTCCACATCTTTCCCAATCGGCTCAAAATCATGATCCAGATCAATTGGCTCCTGGTCTCCTTTATCCACGGAGAAGTCCTCGTTTTTCATGGGGAAGAAGTTGGGATCTGATCCCCCAGTAAGAGAATCCATGGAGCAGTGGGTCAGGTCTCCGACACCGTCCTCAAAGTTTTCCGTCACGTTCTGACGCTCTAGTGTCGTGGACGCCTGGAGGAAAGGCTGAGGCCTCTGAACTTTGGTCTGGCTCCTGGGGTCTAGGTTTTCAAACGAGGGGCGCACTGTGGCAGCGATGAAAGCGGAGGCGAGGTCCTCTGGGAGGGGGCTGTTGCTGAGGCCGTTAGGCACCTCTCCTGGCTGCATCAACGGGCTGGATGGAAGGATTACAGAGCTGGCAGACGTAATGGACACGGCATTGTGAGGAGCCACTTTCAACAGACCTCCCAGCTCGGGGCTTTCAGTGTAGACCAATTTGCTCAGATGGTCATCTCTGGGGTACGACGCCTTCTTCAGGCTTTTATCCATCTATTCATGTCGGTGGGGATAAAGACACAGAGCGTTAGCCGACATCACACCGTTAAAGACGCCTACACAGCGACTCTAATGCCATTTAACTTCAGGATTTGCACACGCAGACAGCGGCGGGCTGCCCAGCATGAGGCGAGGCTATGTTAGCGGGCTCGTCGCCCTCCACAACCCAGCGGGCTACGTTCACTGACGCCGCGGCCGTCGCAAAATGTTGCCCACGCCAAGGTATTGACACCCGACGTCAGGGGACCAGCGGGGTCCGAGCGGCGTCAAACCGCAACAACACGCAGAGCCGCACAGTTGACGCAAATGTACGTCAGGCTACCGTTAGCTCCTGGCTAACTTTTGACATGCTAGCTTACGGTTAGCAATGCGGCTATCAGTTGCGGTTAGTTGGTTGAGTTCCTGGATGTTAGCCTGCTTGCTAACACAGCCCGTTTAACTGCACATTTAACGTACAGGGCTATGTCACTGGACCCGTGTTGAACTAACACACATATACACTCGTGTGTGAGTAAACGCTGATATTTACCCTTGAAACGGCTGCTTGTTGATAGGTGTCCGTGTGTCGTCTGTCAACATTGTTTTCGTTGCAGCTGCCAGTCAACAACACGCAACACGAGCCCGACTCCGCGTTTGTCAACGTTACACTTCGCGCGTCGTGTCCAAGCTACATGTCCAGAAAAACAACAGCGCGCCGGCCTCGCTCTGCTCGTAGGTCCTCGGTCATCCAGTTCGATCTGGCTGGAAACAGTCGCGCGAACTGCACGGGACTGGCTGAGCCGTAGAGATCTGCAGCTACCCATAAAAAGTAGGCGCTAACCTTCAGGAAAAACATACAAAATGGAGAACAGAGGCAGGCAGCCCCATGGTCGAGCTGTTGACAACGCGCAGCGCCACCTGCGGGCCGCGCCGCGTCACTACAGGCTGAGGGCTGAACTCGAAACACTCACAGGTAGGAGTATTTAAAATAAAACACACGGTAATCACGGTTTTAGTGCAATTTAATAAAGGAAATATATACACAAAACTACCGGCAGCCAAGCAATAAAACATGGATGTTAATCCTGGCAGCATATACATTTATAAAAGGTTCTTAGTGGTTTATTTGTACGAACACCACACAATAATACATTACTGCTGTGCAATGTAAGCTGCAGTACAGTTTTAAAAGTTTCACATAAATTATTTGTTGCTTTTCTAAAAGGTCTTATTTTTGTAAAATGACTACAAGTTAGTTGATGTTCATGCTCATCAATTAAACAATAATAGATATGAGATCAACTCAGGTTACACCTACTTTAATTGTCTACACAGTGTATTGCCCCCAAAACGAGACCAACTGTCAAAAAAGGCTGCATTTTCTATTATTAGTCTGTGACCTGTGATTAACCGGTGACTCTTAATACTGACAATATGGTAAAAAGAAATGAACATAAACACTCAAGTAACAAGTACAAGTAACATATGACAAACATACAACATTTATGTCTCAGTGATCAGGAAAAATAAATGTGAGGAAATACACTAAAACGGGATATTAATACGTGCATGGAGTTCATACATTTGCAAAAAGATATATTATGCACATGCTCAGAGATCAGATGTTAAAATGTACAACTGAAGGTTTCATCATACACAATGTTTAAAGTTGATCTCATTCTATAGTTGTCTATTGCCATGCAACGAACCCACTCTCCTTCAGAATGTCAACATTTTTGCCCAACCTACAATAAACATTAGTTATTCTAGAGCTGGCAAAACCCACAGCTGTCAATTTAATGTTACAGCACATACAGAATTTCTTACTTCACGCTCAGCTGGGACCCATATTGTCTTACATTATTCATGCTGAAGTTGCATGAAATTCAACCCCTTCCAAAAGATAGAATCTAACCTGGGAGTGGTGCACGAACAGGAAATAAAAGGCAGACAGGAGGCAGGGAAATTGGCTATAATAGCAGGGTGAGTGATATGAATAAGAAACAGGGTTTATAGCACATATGGGCAGAGAGTCATCCCTGAGCAATCGCTACTCAAAGTCAATTTGTTACACCCACATCAGTAGGAAATTAATGAATCAAACTGAGCTCTGTAGAATAATTTGATTAATTCGATTTAATGATATTAGATGTAATTTCACATCCAACGAGGTGTCTGGTGGAATGCTAACATTATAAATTCTACAAAACATTACAATATGGTGTTTATCGTGTTTAAAAGGAGAACCTCACATTGCAGAAAAAGAGAACACTGTAGTGCTAAATCCCCACTGTTTGAATCCCACTCAGTCCCCCGTGGCTGCTTAGCAACCCCTCTCCAGCACAATATACTCTGAATTAACAGGGCAAAGCGTGACCGCTGCCTCCTCAAAACCACAAGTCAAGGGTGCTCTCCCATCACCAACGCCTTCTCTCGGCATCGCAGCGTTAAAAGCGTCTGATATATTACAACGAGGCTTCAAAACACAAACAGGCCTGAAAGCAAACAAACAAAAAAACAATGGGAAACCCGGATTGGCGTTAGCGTTGCCGGTGCTTCTGTGGGAACTGGACATGTGGGACCTGGACCTTCATATTGAAAAGCAAACAGGCAATAAGTAAAAACACAGAACCTCAGATTCAGGTGAGCGTGAGCCTTTAAACGCATGTTTTCACTCCCCTCCCCTGCCACAGACATCTGCTTGCACATTGACACATCATCTATGAACAATGCTTGCTTGTGACCTACATGTGGCAGTAGATGAGCTATATATATATATATATATATATATATATATGTGTGTATGTGTGTGTGTGTGTGTGATGACACTGTCAAGCGTTAAATTCAGCCTAGCATCTCATTCCTGCAAACGGGATTTTCCACCCTATGTACTTGGCTTTACTGTGGAGTGTACTGATGGCTCTATGACAAATTCACTGAACAGACCCTGAGTAATAATATACAAGTCCCAAAACCCTCCTCCTCCCCCTCCTCCTCCTCCTTTTCCTATAATCTAGAATGGAAAGTCTGTCATAAAGATTTCACCTTGCATATGAATTACAATTTGTGCCAAAATGAAAAACACCTGAACTGCAGTTAATTAAACACATTACTATGCCCCATCCTTGTGAGCACGTCCACAGGAAAGACCAAGCAGCTGTGAGAGAAGTGGACTAAGATCTCTCCATGGTGCTGAAATAGGAAATAACTCGTCTAATAACACATCTCAAATCAATGGCATCATCGAAGGGATACGTTTGCATTTCCAGTCACAGTGGGACTATCTGGTTTATTCCAGGTGCCGTTTGAGCCTTTATGGACAGATAGTAACGTATCCTGTAGATCACCAGCTCTGTTCACGAGCTGCCACCGCCGATGGGTCTTAGAGCAAGACGCGGCATGGGACGTAACCTCTCACCCGCCTCTTGGGGATAAGCGCGTCAGCAAAGAGCGTTAAATGTAAATGTGAAAGCTTCTGTGAAGACTTAGAAGAAGGGATTAAAATCCGCAACGCTGGGATGTTAAAACTACATTAGACCTGAATCCTCTCTGCCAGCTGCACGTCGCCCGTGGCTAGATCAGAATGTCATGAAAAATGGCACAGATGTACCCACATCAGCCCGCTTCGTGTCGATCGTCTGCAAATGCAATTTTCCTTTAAGATGATGTAAGACGCTACTTCTTTGGGACGATTTTCCCTCTCTCTCTCTTGCATAGCTTGGAGCGAAATGATCTCAAACCTTCTGCCGGACCAAGTGTTTCCGCACTCAGCAGTTTGGAGAGATGAGAGCGCGCAGGAGTCCCGCTCCTCCTCTTTCAGAGTGTTTCAGCATCCCAGCTCCCAGGAGCAGCGCTCGGCAGCAGGATGTCGGGATGCAGGCGCGTTCTTAAATTGATCTTGGACGTTTGAAGTAGAAGCCAGGCACAGGGGGAGAACCTCTCCACACACAACTTCAGCGAAATTTCTCTTTAGTTTTTTGGATTGTGCGAAATGTCAGAGTGAAGTGGGGGTTGTATTTCTTTAAAGTCACAGTAGCCTAACGTCCCATCGCAGTGGATGTCTGTAACATGATGCTGGACAATCGATTGTGTTACAAATGATGCAACCTGGACACGCATATTTACGCATTGGGTTAAAGGATATACTGTAGGCGCACCTTGGGATTGTTTGTCCTGACGCTAGATGGACTGCAGCTTGAGTCGAGATTACGCGTTTGGTCTGAGTGCATCCACACCATGCAGCTACACCCGACACGCTGAACTTCTTGGACGTTTTCGCTTCGTGGTCGAGATTTCTTGACGGATCTGAAGAAAATGAGCGAAAACTGCAACACGCTACCTGCAAAAGAGCAGGGCTCAGTGCAAACCCCTCCATCAGATGTTATTGAGCTAAATGTGGGCGGACAGGTGTATTACACTCGTTATGCCACTTTGACAAGCTTTCCGAGTTCCTTACTTGGGAAACTGTTTTCTAACAAGAAGGGGTCTTCAAATGACTTGTCCCGGGACCTTAGAGGACGCTATTTTATTGATAGAGATGGTTTTTTGTTTCGCTATGTATTGGATTACCTCAGAGACAAGCAAGTTGTCCTTCCTGAGCACTTTCCAGAGAGAGGAAGGCTAAAACGGGAGGCGGAATACTTTCAATTGCCGGAACTGGCCAAACTTTTAGCATCAGAAGAACCAAAACTACTTCCAGACGACTTGTACTGCAGTGATTTAGATGATGCGTCGCAGGGCAGCGACCAGAGGTTTTACCACCCATACTGCTTGGACAGGAGGTACGGCTACATCACGGTCGCTTACAAAGGTGTTTGTGCTGCGGGAGGCAGAGAAAGTCAAACTGAAGCCAAAGCCAAAAAAACACCGAGGATTTTCATCAGCAGCAGGATTGGTTTGGCGAAAGAGGTTTTTGGAGACGCCCTGAATGAGAACAGGGACACGGACAGACCACCGGATCGTTACACTTGCAGGTTTTACCTCAAGTTCAGGCATCTGGAGCGAGCGTTTGACATGCTGTCAGAGAGCGGCTTTCACATTGTGGCCTGCAATTCGTCTCTAACTGCGTCCTCCATTGGTCATTACGCAGATGACAGAGTCTGGTCCAATTACGCACAGTACATCTTCTACCGTGAGTGAAGGTTTATTATTACTACCTTGAGAAGTGATGTGAGTTAAACTCATGGCTTTGACTTTCAGATGCTTTGCAGACAACCGATAAGTTAGGCGCAAACAACGCCCAGTGGACACTTACAAGCAAGTGCCACACCCTCCCCCATCTTCTCACACCGCTATACAGAAACGGGCTGCTTTCGGCTGAAATACGTTTTTGCTATTAAGTAAAGGATATTGATTCCCGTAAGAAATCCATTTTAAGTCTATGTATAACGGTCTGGAGTCTAGCTGTCCTGCAGAGACCAGTGTATGTTTGCTCACACCACCAGGAGGCACGGTCGGGTTAGAGCACACCTTCCTCGAATCTTTGTGTCCCTTGCAGCGCCTTTAAACTTCTGTGTTAGGTCTGAGATACGCAAACTTGCCTACGGGCCTCAAAAGGAGTTGAGTCACTCTGATGCCACACTTGAAGTACCCATGCGTCATGCGTAAACACGAGTTTGCCGCTCAGATTATGTCAGCCGATGGTTTATGAATAATATAGCACCAGTGGGCAGCAACATTTCACGTGGATTCTGCTGCGTGTTCCCACCGGCTTGGAATTAGAGGCTGTTAATCGGAAAATGCCTTAATTAGCTTCAGATATGGGTTATTCCTCTTTTTGCAGAGGGAGGCTGGGCCATATGGGCAATTACCAAGCACTTTGATATTGATTCTGAAATAGCTCCCTTTGGAAAAGCTGAAGAAAACCCAGTTGGTGGGTCATGGTTAGAGGGTGCAGCAGGGTGGGCAGTGGAAGACATGACATATGGTTTGCTAATGATTTGCCAATAGTGTTGTTAATACAAGCTAATTATAACAGTGAGCTCTGCCCTGGCTCATATTAAGATTCAACCACGTAAGATTTTCCTGAGTCATTCAACTTTTTAATGCAAACATATGGTGTAGTTGTTTATCCCTTCCTCCATTAACAGACACGGCCCCGGGACAAAGACGCGGGACAGACAAGAGACGGTACAGCATGGAAGGATAAAAGATGCAGAGTTAGGAGAGCACACAGAGGAGAGGAGAAGAGATGGAAGCAAGCTGAAAGGCAGTTGAGAGGAGGGAGAGAAGCAGATGGAGGAGAGAAAAGCTAAGCAGGATGGATAAGGGAGTAAAAGTTGCATGAGACCTGGCCATGGGGAGAAAGAAGTGAGGCATTAAAAAGAAGAGCCGGAGCGATGAGGAAAAATAGATGAAAGTATCAGAAAGGAAAGTTCACTGGGTCTGATGAAGCAGAGTTGAAAAAAAAAATGTGTGTGTTAAGACAGAAGAAAAGAGAGGTTTCATTAAAAGAGAGCAGACAAGGTGAGGCCGAAAGGAAAAGTGCATACACACACCCATATGGAATATTAGGCCGAGACAGAGGCCTAGGCGGGATGATGGATAGACACATCAAAGGCAGACAGGCGTGAGAGCCCTTGCTTTACAGCAGCACGGCAGCCTGCATCCACTTTCAGAACTAATACTGTAACCTGATTCTGAATGTGGGACACTGGCTGGCCTAGGGCAGGTAGTCCTAAACCAAGAATGCATGTAGACAAGCACACCTTAGGGGAGGCATGAAGCAGATGTGCTTTATTGCTGTTTGTTGTTTTCAGAAGAACACTTTATTGCTCCTTTTTGTTTTTTTACCCTTCTGCTGTCCAATCTCATATGGCGTGAATCAGGGGGACTGGGTTTGTGGAGAGTGTAAAAGAGCAAGTCAGTGAAGTAAACAAATTGAGAGACTTTCTTCCAGCCTGTCAGTTCCTTGGTGTCATCCGTTTTGGAAAATGTGTCAGTTTTCTACAGGCTCCACTGACTCAGTATTAGTGTGGCTTTCAGTTCACAGTGAAGATTGATCCTTTCACTGCTGAGGACCCTGTGTGTTATTAGTCAATGGACTCACTCTCTCATTACGTTACGATACTTATCGCCACCCTGTCCTGCCCTGTGTGAGACGTCTTCACAGGCTAATGCCACTTTAAGTTAAATGGCTCTTTCATCACGATGCCACAGAGTCTTGGCATTTATCACTAACAAGGGTCTTTACACCTGATACTAGTAATGAATAATCCACATTCATCCAAAGATAGAAGTCAAGATAGAAATAAACATCAGAATTAACTAAATTATGCTTTATTTTTTCCACGAGAGCTTTAAAATCATCTAATTACGACAAACCTTTGGTGTCTTTCTTTCTTCTTGGGCTTTATATAGCTAATCCTCTCAGGTTATATGTCAAGAGAAATAGAGCTCATTTAATGGGATAAGCTCATTTGTTGTTTTTTTGATTGGCAGTGACAGCGTTATGGATGTAGTGATAACATCCCAGTTGGCATTTGGGCCTGGTCTCCTCATTGCTAATTATCTCTGGGGAAAGATGAGAGTGCTGGCTAATTAAAAAGCAATCTGTGATCCCAAAATATTTCCTTCTCTCCAGTCAGCCACTGGAGATTCAATTTAGATACATGAATGCTGACCTATTTTAAATATGGTGCTTCTTAAAAGTCACGTTTTACAATAGGAAAATATTCTTTATGTCAGGCAGTACACAGGCATCGCCATCAACATGTTAAATAAGATAATAACCTCCTCCACATCACATTGTCAGGGCAAATTATTATTGAACATTAGGTTTAATAACATCAGTCACCGTTTCATCGTTTCCCACCTGAAGGAGCAGTGGGAGTTTATTGTCAAAATGAGACCAGTACAGTAAAGATGAAGAATGGTTACTCTCAGCCGCTGTGCTCGCTTAATGTAACTGTGCAGTCTTCATTTGGGTGGTGAATGAGGTGATGTGTGGCCGTAATGGCTCCTGAACAATGGCCACAAGGCAGCGGGAAGAGAGAGGGGAGAGTAATCAGTTGCTTGAGTTTAATGGAGGCAGAGACTGGGCCGTTCCCACAGAGGCTGGTTGGGGTCTGGGTGGATCTGCGGTGCCTGGAAGAGATGGATGGTGCACCCATGAATAACTCACCTAGATCTTAGAGAGCAACGGGGCAGAAAAATGGCCAGACATACAGTAAGTTGTGTGTGTGTGTGTGTGTGTGTGGGCACAGTTGCAGAACTTTATACACAGCCAGCAACACAACTATCGGTTCAGGCTGGCAATCCTGCTGACCTTGTGGGTGGGAGGGGGGCTTGGGTGCTTTATGGCGAATGCACCCATATAAGTTAATAAAGCTTGTCCTAAAGAGGAGAAATCTTTTCCATGCTTGTCATGCTTTGACTATCACCTATTTGACAGGATGAGCGACCGGAATGGTCGCTCTTCTTTCTACCAACCTCTTGAGGCATCATTTAGGTGATGACAAGAGCTCTGCAAATACTCAGGACAGCTCATCTTGCTTCATCGCTGCTTGTGCAGAGGAAGGGTGTGCTGCTGGGTCAGGGGACAGGCCTGCAGGGAGAGGCCGATATAGACGTTTCAATCTGTCTTTGCTGCTTGTTCACCTCCCTGTCAGGGAGATGCTCAGCAGGCAGCCGCTCTCTGACTCTGGAAAGGGACAGTACTGACTTGCCGTTAACAATCAGCCAGCAAAGCTGTCACTCCCCTCATGGGAAGCGGATAATTTGGGCTGGGGCAGTGTATAAGAAACCGTAAGAGACACTCAGTGTCCTTGAATTAGGTCACTTAAAGCTTGTTGGTTCTTCTTTCCCACCAGCTCCTTGTTATCGCCGCTGCTGGTGGTGGATGTGCAGATTTGAGATAATTAATACTGACAAATTCAAATTGATGCCGATATAACAGAAATTGTTATCTGGCAAAAAAAAAAGGCTGTATTTCACTATTGCACTTTTGGAAGACAAGGCTTCTTCCTATTGCAAGGACACGCTGGCCTAATTTGTGAGCTAAGCATGTAAACTGCCCTCTTCCTGGGGCAGTGGCAGGGAAAGAAATATTTGAGTAATGGGATATAGAAGCTATAAAAGTGTGTCTAACAATGGAGCTTAACTCGCTCAGTGGCTGGATGAATATACATTTTCAACTTCTTTACCAGACTAACGACCAGATCTGATAATATCTATGCTTTCAGTCAACCTCTTTCTCTTTCTCAGAAACCATATTTGTGGTATATTTGTCTGACTGTGTCTCAGCCTCACAGGATTCCAGTGTGTTTGAAGAAATGCAGGACAGTAATGAAAGTGAATACAGCATATGTTTATTTCATAAACCTAGAAGTCAAGGTTTCTGAGTCAGGCAGCTTGGATGTGAAACGCTGCTCGGCTGTTCAAACCTTATTTTCATTTTTTTAGACTGAGGGCACCGTTCGCATCACTGCTTAGATTCACATTTGAAAGGCAGACAGCTCTGGGTCACTCCAGTCTGAATGTGAAATAAATTGCATTATGGCCTCCTGGTTATATTTAATAACAAGTGGAAATTGCTGAGTTGTGCGTCTTTCTTGTTTCCCTCCATTTATTTAGCTTCTTGACTCTCAATTCTCAGCATATTATAGTCATCGGACGTCTCTGAGATTATATCGTCAAGACGCGGGGCCGGTCTGCTGTTAAAGAAACAATCATCAGACTCCCTTAATGAGTCATTTTAGGAGCACAGAGAAAACAAACACACGGATGTCTGGCAAGAAACCCAGTGACATTTGAATAGCAGTTTGTCAGAGCTCCCTGCCTTCAGCCCCCTTCATGTCCTACTTCCCTGCCATTTAAAACCTTTGAAACATGTCATTTTAATCTGATGTCCAGGCTGAAACCAAACTCAAACATCACTAATTCATTCAGAGGCGAACGGGGCTTTGAAGACCCCCTGTGGGGCACCTGTGTGTCTTTAAACAGAACTCCTCTCCTCCCTGCGTGTTATTTATGGGAAGTGAAGACACAGCCCACGTCTGGTCTGAGGGCCGGTCCTTTGCTGTGGTTGCAATATGATCGCTTATAGAGGCTGTATGGAGAAAAACACACAGCAATCAATGGCTTCCCTGAAAAGATACTAAGTGTATTAAACACACAACACACACACACTTGTTTAAATGTCCCAGCTTCTGATTTGTAACTTCATAATGCAACTATTTATTTTTCAGCGTATGACACCTACAAGACTTTAAGCTAGTTATTGTATGATACGTAAAATCAACACTCTTATACAATTCATTCTCCTGCATGGTCCACACGTTTTATGATACTATTATTGGGTGTTGCCCCTGTGGACCATAGCATCCATCCATTTAGAAACAATGCTCAGCCTCGCCCCTCATGATCCTCCTCCCTAAAGCGCCTGCATCCATTTGCCTGGTGCTGCTCGTCTGGTGGACTGAGCTAGATTCGTTTTCTGTGGGGGGAAATTGGTGCACTGATTGGCCTCTTTACTCATGGATTAGCCATTAAAAAGCTGTTAGCGACTCTCTCGCTATCAGCCCAATGCAATCATCGCACCAGAGATAAGGTCATTATTACAGTGTGTGCAGAGAGTTTAAAATGCCCCTTGAACTCTGTTCAGTACAAATTGGCGCAAGCAGTGGAAGTAGGTAATGGGCAAATTATCGCTTCCTCTGAGATATCAATGATATGTAGTCTGTATCATCATACTGAAAAAGGCCATTAAGATGGTTTTAGAGACTGTGTGTATAACTTCATTTCTCTGAGACTTGTTTATATTTCAGCAGAGCATATTTCTACCTGTTAGTATACAATACCCACAACAAAGAGAACAAAGAGACCATAGTTCAGGCCTATATTTGGAAATGAAGGACGGCTACAGTGTTTACTGTCTTTACTTGAACACTTCACGAGCCAGCGGGCAGTACAATACAGTATTCCTAGCTCATAATTAGCAGCGTAGGAGGATGTGAGATGAGATAAGAAGTAGGCACAGGAGAAAAAAAACTACTAAAATATTCTGCTTGTACCAGATTTACTTTTTATCCAAACTTTCTGACAGGAGGTCAGGACACCTGCTGAGCTTCAAGTGCACCACTACTCACTGACCTGGTTCTGTTACCGCCCAAGATAGATCATTTCTGATTTTTTATTTTTTTTTGCAACAAAATCCTTTTTCTACCTTTTTGCCTAGAGAGCACATTCCAAGACCTGGCTGAATGTTCTGAAAACTGTAAATAATATACCACCTCCTTTGCAACCAAGTTACATCTAATAAGCATCTGCCAAGGCAAAGCAGATCGCTCTGGCTCTGAGACAAGCTTTTGCCTTGGGAAATGGAAAAGGTCTTTAAGAAAGCTGCACTAAGCTCAGAGGTTCTCCTTATCAGAGGAAGCAATATGCGCAGCCCACCAGCTCTTTGAGATGCAGTAATTAAATGTCAAAACCAATAACTTACATGGCTAATTCCACGAAAACGCCAACACATGCTTGACTAATGTTACAAATTAATTTGTATGCGTTTGAAACGGCTGTGTAGGTATTTGTCAACATTTGCTTGATCAGTACAACAGTTTCTCTTGATTAGTGCTGAAATCTATCACTATAAAGACACATTTACTATTAGGTGTGTATGTGAAGTGGGTTCTTGCTAAGCTTGTCTAAACAACTGACAAGTGTATGTTTGTGTGTCTGTGTTTGTCTAGGCGGCCCCTCCAGGTGGTCGTCCTCTCACTGTGACTGCTGCTGCAAGAGCCACAAAAGCGAGCGAGAGGGGGAGAGTGGTACTTCCTTCAACGACCTCTCCACTTCCTGTTCTGAGACCCAGTCCGAGGCCAGCTCCCCACAAGGAACCGTGATCTGTGGCCCCGTGAGACGGCAGGCCAACATCCAGACGCTGGACCGCCCGATGCCCAAAGCGCCGGTTCACATGCTGCAGCAGGCAGAGATGCGCCGAAAGACCGACATGCTCCGCGTCAGAACCTTCGGGGTGCGAGAACGAGAAGCTGCGAAGAGAAAAGGGAACAAGGAGAAGATGACTCCGGAGCAGGAGCTGGAGAAATGTATCCAGGACTTCCAGCGCATCAGGATCCCCGATCGCTTTCCTGAGAGGAAGTACATGTGGCAATCAGAGCTCCTGAGCAAGTACCGTCTCTAAATATGAGCGTGAGGAGGAGAGCAGATGGTACTGGAGTATCACGTAAACATCAGCGAAGACTATTCAGCCACACAGGCGATAGACTGCACCCTCTAAGACACATACTGTACTAGGAAAAAACGTCTATGGCCACTCTCCCGTGGGCATGACTAGCGGAGCACACACAGTACGAGGCAGCGAGCCGTTGATTTGTAAAGTATGCACAGTGTTGTGTGTGTGATATGCACATGTGTAAATCAGGTTCCTCCTGTCGGGGCTTAAATCACGAACCCTGTTCTCACCTCAGAGAGCTGGGAGCAGGTGTAGAGGTAACTATGTCACTAGGCGAAGCAACAAAGCAACCTCAGGGGCAGCATCATCTCTACTCATCAACTTATCACATAATGTATGTGCGATTGCCCACAGTAGCTGTTTTTTATTGGATGTACCCAGATGGTGCTGTGAGTTAGCAATGGATTACTATACTCCACTGATAACACAAATATAATAGTAAGCTTTGACAACAGCACTGCATGTCATTTCACCCTTAGCATTATTATGCAATATCAAACAAACCTTCGAGTGTTTTGTCGAATGGGTAACAATTGTAGGTCATGACTGAGGCTTAAATGAGGAAGCACTGCCTGTGTCTGTTTGCCATTGTAAAACTTTTGTCAAATGTCGTCACGTGTTGGATAGATGATGTGGTGTAGATAGAGTGTAATGCCAATGGATGTCGACCTAATCCTTGATTGTAAGTGTGCAAAAAAGCTAATAAATGGATTAGAGTTGGAAAGAATACCAGCGGACCTTCTTCTGACCCGAACAGTGTGCGAATGCACTTGGGAGCATTTTCGGTGCAGTCATTTTCATTTTGCAGCTTCAGAAACTCCCCAGGAATAAACACAGCATCGCGTTGCCTCAGCCCACCTCTCACAAAATGATCTCTGTTTAAAAATCAAAATACATCCCAGCTTGTTGACATTTTAATGTGTGTGTCATCCTCTTGAGAGGATCCCAAATACATGGGAAGAAAAGCATAGCTGTGCATCACAAGCACTATTTTTAGCAAACAGATTTCTGCAGCATTGGATCTGTAACCAGTGCGAGCGAGCTTTGGGGACTGTACTGCTGCAACCCCGAAAAACTGTGCGTGTGATGATAGATGAAGAACTGCCTCCCTCCTGGGACAGTGAGTGTCCTCTAACACAAGTTCAAAGGAAAAAAGCTTTGTTAGGGCTTAGTGATACATTTTGCTCTGTCTGCAGAAATACATATGACAATAGCCAGATTATAACCATAAGATGTATACTCCTACAATCCTGCTACGTCTGTCAGGGAATAAATCAAACGGAAAAGTATAATCCTGGTCAAAGGGACGTCAGCCTTCACCCATATGGCACAAACATTTCTATTAAGCTCAAACACTACACAGCACTTAAGACATGAATGAGCTACGGGCAACTCACAGAGCAACAAAGGCGGTTTTTATTCTTTAAACCCCAGCAGAGAATAAAACAGCGAAAAGCAGGAGAGGAACTATAACCTAATGAATTTGTCAGAGACACGGTGGCCATTCTTCCTCTCCTCTCTCTCTGCCCTCCACCCATTTCTTTTCCCACCAGCCTTCATCCTTCAATAGGAACATCTCTCAGTTTGAAATCCAACGCCTCTTTCTCCAGCCACTCAGAACCAGATCTGCTTCGGCTGGCGTTTCACCTCGCTCTTAGCGCGATCTGCATCCTAATACCCCGATGAAAAATCAATGAGTGGGTCTTTGCATGTAAGACTCTGACCTGGCCCCGTCCACGTGGTTTTGCCTGCCTTATCCCACAGAAGCACCTGAACACAGCTGTTGTCTCTCCACTTCCCCTACAGATCGATAGCCTCAGATCCTGGCCCGGTCTTTGCTGAGGGTCGATAACAACATCCTCCTCTAGGATGCAGAGCAACATTAAATCCTCAATCAGAAAACATCTCTGTCACCGTTATCTGCTCTCAATTATCCAGCGGGGCTGCCTGCAGGCCTTGCATTTCCTACAACAGCCTTCTTCAGCTTGAGACAGCTCTGACAGCATGATAACAGCCTTTGTATTAGAAAATTACCCCGAAGCCTGTGTGGATTGAAGAGTTGAAGAACTGCCCTGCTTATCAGATATTAGGCGCCCAGACAAGGCTGTTATTCACACATGGAATAATAGCGGCATGATGTAAAACTGAGCAAACAGGATTTGATTCCTTACTATGAATATAAGGATTAGACTCTGCATTATAGGCCCATTTGGAAGACACTGTAATTCGCTTTCACCGACGTTATAAATCCGGGGCTATATTGTTGCAACATGCAAGATGGAACTGTCGCGGCAGGCGCAGGCCAATTTCTGCCAAGCCTGACATCTGGAATAGAGAGATGAAATATGCAATTTATCTCCTTCTTCTGAAAGAGACTCCTACTGGGAGAAGTCTTGCCTTCAGCACATTTCCATAATTATCATGTTTTCTGCTTGCTCATCTAATTTTAGATGATTGACATGTCAGAGTTTTATAAACACTGTGTAAGTGCATGGGAAAGTGTCTGACTTACTGAGGAACTGAAGACGTTCACATCTTTGTTGTTTGCATGTTTGTACATGGCGAACACAAGACAATTCTAGGCTGAGATGAACTCTGTAGTATAATGCACACTCATGGTAAAAGACGTATGATGTGACCTTTAGCTCACTGAACATCTCTTGCACAAAAGAGCCCTATGAGTGAAAAAACATTTCTATTCTTGTGCATCAAGTCAGGGCCCAGATTTCTTGTAATTGTTGCGACTTAGTGGTGAGAAATATGTGTTTCATAGACTTTTTTATCAATATTAAAAGGGCTGATTTGCCTTTTTCAAGCCACTTTGTCCCCTAAGCTGTATATTAAACAGACTCTTCGCTCTGTCGTGAGGAACCTGCTGGGACATTGTTAGAGGAATGGGAACCAATTTACAGATGTACAGAGCATCTGAGGTCTGACGCTGGCCTGATTCTGCTCTGCTCAATGTGTGGAAATACCCGTGGAACATATTAAATATGCATACTGGGAAGGACATAATATATAATAAAATATAGTGGCATTATGTATGGAGCATTATGCAACATATGTTTGGCCTTTACACCCTTAAACTGTGAGCACTGGTAAACTTTAATACACTTCACTCCTCTACTTTAAAGCCTTTGCAAGAAGTAAATGAATATTAAAAATTCCACATTTCCTAAGTAAACAGTTTTATTAGGCCTGGTTTTGAGGCATCCCAAGAAAACAAAGATGAATACCTGTAGGTTTTTAGTGTTTAAAATTGCTCCGTCATGTACAGAGTAACCTGTGTAGTCTGACGCAACACTGCTGTGACGAATCCATCTGATAACACTTAGCTTTTTGTAACGGTTGTGAAGCGATGTTGATTAAACATTATAATTATTTCAGTGGCTGCTGTTTGTGCTGCTGTTGGATTATGTTGTGTCGTTCTGAAGGCTATTTTTTAGCATTTTTCTATCCCACTTATACAACAATAGGAACAAAACAATATAATGAAAGTTCTCGTAGACGTGGCACCAATTTTTTAAAATTTACATTTCACTTCCCTCAATTTAACAGTAGCGCACGCACACACACACACACACACACACACACACACACGCACACACACCGCAGTGACAGGTGTCAGTCAATAATGCTGACTTCAGCAGGCGCTGAGGCTACTGTGAGTCTACTCTGGCACTTCTTTGGTGCCGTATCTCCTCCTTCAGCTCACCGCTCTGGCGCCAGCGCTGAGGAGCAACAACGGACACACACACACACATTCACCTCCTCAGACAACCTGACAACCACTGTCAGTGTTACGCTTTCTATTAATCGATCACTGTATATTCTATGCAGCCCTACACATACTTGGGTGTTCGTCCAGTCCCTTCCGGGATCCACTCAGGCTTCATCTCTGGATAAAATTATCCTGAGTGACAGGAGGAGAGGAGCGAGCGAATAAATGCAGAAAATAGAAAAGCCGCTCCACTGATTTGTTATGAGGTCAGTTAAGTGAACTTGAATCTTCTCTGGATTTGTACAGGTGCACTTCGTGTTTTTTTTTCAAATGTCACCTCTTGGCAGCTGTAAGGAGCTTGATTTACGGCTAAAGTGTCTTCCACTTGTCATTTTCCCCCTCATTACCTTATCCCCTTTTCAAGGACCGCTGTGGAAAATATACAGGCTCAATTAAGCTGTTCTGACCGCAGATCCCACGGCTCATAAATCACCTCCAAGGGCTGATCCACACTGCTGCACCACAGTGTACAGAAGCCCACAGTGGCGAGTGCTGCTGAGCAGGACAGAGGATATTATTAATCAAAGGCAGATTACAGAGTTTATTGCAGGGATAAGATACACTAGGACACTGTGGCATAAATCTGGACCAAAACCCGCGATTGTCTGTGGGCTGTGACGTCAGACAGTGAGTACGGGACAGGTGAACTGTTACCATGTTATGGGAGCGTGAGCTAGCACTTACTCACCTTCTCACACGAAACTATCGCCTAACTCTTACACTTTGAATTTTAAATGACGGGTCGTTTCACTTTTCTGTTGAGCCAGACTTGTGCGGGCAAAACGCGCTGCTCTCAGCCAATGTGTCGTTCTGTTAAATAATCAGTAGGGGAACGTTGTGTTAACTCCTCCAAACACTTTCCCAGGGCTGTGCAACTAGAATCGCTTGCTCTAACCATACCTTGAGGAGTTGTTACTTCATAAAGCACTTTCCTTTATGTGTAACCTGTTTTAGAGATAAAGACTGTGTTGGCTGCTAATTTCCTTCATGCCTGTTAATGAGGGCAGAGAGAGAAAACCTGCTCTGAATGCATTACAGACATATTAGTGTATAAGGAGAATAATCAGTCCTGAGCGTTTGACTCAGGTTTACTTAAAATAAATCCTTCACGTCTTCTTGCTCCTGTTTAGAAATCTGCTGAATTTGCTGTGGCTCAAATCGACTCCACGCTGGAGTGAATCGGTAAATACGACTGGGAGGTGACGATCATATGCCGCACACACCCACAGTGAAGAAGATTTGCTCCCAGTCTGTCGCAAGTCTTTGTATGTAATCCAATCTATTTTCAGCGGTAATCTGTTGTTTTTAAAGGAAGCGAGGTACAGGACCGCGCAACAGAAGCTGCACATTACTGCCAAACTCATTATTGCCCAGTTGCTCTATTTAAACAGCATTTGTTTCTCTGGAGAAGTCATTATCTCATTGTCACCTTCCAATAAAGAACCACGGGGTGTTTTTTTTTCTTCCTCCCAGCTATTATGCAGCATTTTTACTCATCTGAACGCAATGTACATGTAAGAACCCCCTCATACACGGAGCACCAGACTAATCCTTCCACAGATTAAAATGTTGCACACAGATGGCGGGTGTGTTTCATCCACATCAGCTGACCCACTGCCATCACTCTGTTATCAACAGGGCACTAAACATATCTGCACAGATTACTTAAAAGCATATTAAGCCTGGAAATGTAAAAATCCTGGAAAAAAGATTCTGCACAAATCTTTTAGTGGCGTGTTGAAATAAAGCATCGTGCTTTGTGTTTGTTGCTTCAGTGTTATGTAAAAATGAATATACTTTCCCTGCTAGATTTTTTTCTCAAAATTTTTATATATAACCCTCATTTGTTACTATAAATATCAGCAAGTGCAAGAAGATCAACGACCCCCAGTGCTGATATCAAATACAAGGCCTGTGCTTGTTGCTGTCTACCTCACTTAGGACCACCTTAAACCTGATGTGCTTCGAAAATACCTTAGTTAAACTCTAACATAAGTACAACCCACACGGTCTGTGCTCTCCCACGCTGCTCTTCAGAGTCATATGCAGAGTTTCTCACTTACAACTCAGCCGTAAAGTCACACAGAAACCTTATACATCAGGTTATCAGCTTGTCTGACTTCCTGCAGCACGTCACAGGATGCTTCACTGCTGCTGTGATAAGTTACACGGGTAAAAAGACTCGCCCATGGTCTCGGAGCTTCTGAGGTGATTTACGGTATCTGGAGTCACAAGTTAGATCCTTTGCCTTTGTAATTGGCTTTTCCTTCTTAGTGTCTTTATCAGATGCTGTTTTTTAAAGACGTCTGTCTGGCAACTGCATTCTGTGAAAGTATTGAAATCAAGAAGCTGATGAACCTTGATTTTAGGGGCACAGTCATTTATTTCAGACTCCAGTATTTGATTCAAGCTTGAGAACATCAAAGAGCCACAACCTCACCTGATTTCTTTCCTGACATTTAAAACACTGCAGCGTTTCCTGAGGAGACCTGCGACTTTCCAACATCCAGGCTATAAGGCCACAGTTTCATCAACTCTGCTCTATTTCATCATGGCTTGTGAGGTGTTGATGCTAACACAGTCCAACAACGTGAGGCCAGAAAATGGTTGCTGGTAGGTGTGAAAGTAAACAACACAAAGCTGGGCTGATGCTGTTTCTCTTGTAGCAGTGAAAGTGTTAAGAACCCTGCGCTCTCATTAATCTCTATTGGCCTGTGTCACCGCTCAGATTACTCCCATCCGCAGCCTCAGACTCTCATCTAGCCACATACTTTGAGCCATTATTCGGCCATCACAGAAAGGCCACAAAACAAATGGTATTTACCTCAATGGCCATATTACCTCAGGGGATAAGGCGTTAGTATCAACCCATCACCGAGCTCCGGTACATTCACTTCCTCTGCAAGTGTTGCGCTGTCATCTGTCATCCAAGAACACGACAAACGGCTGAAATGAGCTGGAGAAGGATTTGACACAGATGTCTGACATTGCCATCTAATCCTTCACTACAGTCTAGAAATGCCAAGATGGGATGGACCTGATTGCCATGGCAACAGACTGAAAAATAATCTTGCAGAACCGGCAAGCGTTGGTGATTGGTTTTTATTTTGATTGTGGCATTAAGTCTGCTTCTACACCAATGACTGACTGATTTCCACATTAGGCTGCAGCTAATTAGTCGGCGTTGAGAAGCCGGCGAGCGGTCTGCTGTTGCAGTCCACAATCAGAGAGCTTACTGGTGTGGCTGCAACCTACAAGCTTCTTAAGGCAAAGCTTAGGCCTCAGTAACTGATTCAATCTGCTCTACGGCGTTTTACCATCATTTGTTTTAAGCCTCACTTTGCCGCCTGAATTACCAACATCTGGACTGTCATCCTTTAAGCAGCAACAGGTCCAGGCTGAGAAAGTGAAGTCAAGGTGAAAGCGACTAGTGTGTGAGGGTAGGGTGATACTGAGCAGCCCTGCGAGTGTGTGTGATAAATCCACAGTTTGGGTGCCAGCCACGAGTCGAGGACAGGACTACTGTGTGATTAACTTTAGATAAAGGAGACTGAAGACCAGGCCAAGCAGGAGATGAAGAAGTCCCCGGTGGAAATAAAGGCCAGACTTCAACACAGCATTTCAACAGGACGTAAAGAACACCACCCTCTCTATGGAATCCCAGACGAATGCGTTCACACACAACTCTTGCTAAACACAGTAGGAGACTCAGACTGCGGCAGGAAGTGGCTGTTTCTGTATTCAGTATTCTGCTAGTGCTGTTGTATTTGTATGTGACAGCCTTGAGCAACTCCACAAACCCCTCCAAGGGACTGGTGACATTTCCCAGTTTTGTGCACCATACAGATTATATCCACGGTTAAACAGGAGTCGTGATCTGGCCTCTAGATGGCATTGGGTGTCACCTTAATCACATCTGACACACTTCATCACTGCTGTGACAGGATCTACAGAAATAATGTCACAGCAGAGGGAAGCGTGACCGACAAAGTTGGTTGAATGTTCCTTACTTACCTTTAAACATGTTTAATGTCCTAACTTTCATTTGTAACCTTTATATTTCACGTTATCCATCGTAGGCCCGACCTTCTAATGGGTTAGAAGCAGAATAATAATTTAACGGGAGCACAGATGTTGGTTTGTAAAGGATGTGCATGAATAATGCTGAGGCGACCAGAGAAAGGAAGAGGTTGCATAACCTGTTTTGAATGCACTGTGTCTTTCTCCCAAACTGATACCGAGCAAACAGTGTGACACATGTATCTGCCGACTGAATGGGAATTAGACACACACTAAAGCACTTCAAAGGCTGTGATTGTGATTGAGGGGGTTTGTTCCACAGGAGATGAGTGAAGGAAATACAGCCAGTCATTTCACATGTAAATTTCTTTCATCATCTGCACATTTACAGCAGCCCATAATAATCATATTAAAGCATTTACTTTGTAAAAGGAGATTTTTTTTTTCTTTTGACAGACTCCGAAGGGAGACTTTTATTCACAGGCACGCGGGACACATGCAACTTGTTTTTCACGGCAATTCAACAATTCTGTCAGACCACTTCACATTTGATTTGATGCTCTGCAAAGTCCGTTTACTGTATAAAGCTGGACGGTGATGTACGGCCAGTAGTAACCTTTTTTAACTTATTGTCAAAAAAATCCCACAAAAAGACAAAAACAATATTTTAGTCAATATTCAAATGTACAAATGGACATGAACATTTTATGTACACATGCAGTTTCGGTTCATTTTTTAAAACTGGGTCGTTTGCTGAAAGGGTTGAGCACAGTAGGTTGTGCAATCATTAATCAAACAGGACAAAGTAATGTATTTATCAGGGAAAATGTTCAGCCGTGGATTAATTCGGTTTTGGTGCCTGGACTGTGAGTGAGAGATTGATTGAACCACAGCAGTCACGCTCTCTCTTTAATGAAGGACTACATTGCAACTAGTTGTCTACCTCATGAGTTTAAATTTAATTGTGTGGATTTATGTTATTTTTGGAACATTACTTGAGATGAATTGAGTTTTACATAATGGACCATTACTGTCAACTTCACAAGTTTAATGATGTTGGATTCAGGGGCTTTGAACAATGTAGGGGAAAAGTCCAGCTACACAGGCATCAGTTTTACCAGATGACTTTACGGATGAATAGAATAAAACTGAAAATGAAGATAAGAACTGACAGATCTGTTTTCACACGGTTGCTGGAAACATTATGTTTGAATTACCAAAATATCTTGTCAGATGTCAGATGAGAAGTGTGAGGCTTTTTTTTAACAATAAGCAAGAGTAAAGCACAAAGACAGAGTTTTAAATACACCAAGTCCTGCGTGATGTCCTGCCAAGGCACTAAAAGGCCATTTTAACTCCTTGTCTGATACTTCTTGGCCACACTATGTTCTGTATTTGGGGTGAATTTAGTTTCTGTGTGCTTCTCAAATAATTGGATCCAGGACTCATGTGTCAGAGACTTCACATTTTCAATACTGGATCGCCCTGTTCCAGCTTCCCATCAGGCTGGATAATGGACTATAGTGAGGGGAAGCAGTGTCCCATTTCAGGGCTTTCATCCCAGCACAGGACTGACCAGACACACAAGGCCCGATTCAGGCACTAAGAAATGTAGTAAAATAAAGAGACAGAGTGGGTTAAAAGCAGCTACTCAGAGCGAAGCAGAACAACAAGAGGACTGAAAGAGGAGAGAGGGGAGACGCAAAAGCAGTCCCAGAGGCAGTAAAGAGGCAGCTGGCTCAAAGGTGTGTGCGTCCTATTTTTAGTTCCCCTCATGCACGTCTCTAACTCATACAGCTGCTGGAGCATTTGCACACCAAAAGACTTCAGCATCGACACGCTCGCAGACAAAGAAACATCCACGCAATGGGGAAGCTCAAGCTGTCTCCCAGCTCAGGTGTTTGAGCTGCCCCGCCCCTCGGCCCAGCTTTTCCCCAGGTGAGGCTCTTAGTGAGTGCGAGAAACGTAAAACCGCGTGATCCAAAGTGGTGCCGATGCACACAGCCTGCAGCTACCCGTGTGAGTAATGTATGGAGGGACACAAAGGGCTAGGAGAGCGGGCAGGAGGTCACAAAGGATGTACGAGATAAAATGTCACTCTGGTATCACTCTTCTAAAAGGCTGCTGGGAAAATGAGGAATATTATATATATATATATATTTTAAAGAAACATATTGACACTGTTATGGTTAAAAATGAATTATGAAAAGCCTTAAAAATCTTGAAACATACATCAATAATGGCTCCAGACAGGACATGAGCACCCAGCGCAAACAGTAAGAAAGTGTTGTTATCAGCAGAATGGATGCATTATAAATGAAAACGACCCTGGGCCAAACCTCATTTAGGCAACGGCTGAGACAATGTCAGCGCTCAGATAATAAGCTCCGGCATACTTAGGTAGGGGAGCAACGTCGGGAGCTACCCAAAAAGTAAGAAAAGAGGTTGTTTCATTTATTTATCAAATATGAAATATTTATAGGATTCAATCTTCTGGCAGAGAACGGCCAGGCAGAACAAAATGTGGGTGGAAGAATCGCAGAGTCGCTTTGGATGGAAGTTTTAAAAAGCATCTGGCGGGAGGCTGCTTGCTGCTCTGCATACATTTTCTCTCTTAATCACATTCCCTCGCTTGACCCTGAGCGACAACACTCCGCAGGCCATTATTTCAACTGGCGTTTGTGTGTCGTCAGCTCACCCGCATATCTGCATATAAACACAAGCACATACAGTATTAATTACCCAAAAAAATCCCCCGCGGACGTTCTGGTTAGACCAGTTAGACCGGAGTACAATGTTTCTCTGCTAAACACATGACGCAGCCGCGCCTCCCGTGTTTGCTCTGTCAGAGAAAGCTGGTCAATAAATCTTTCAGAAAAGAAAGAATCAACAAAAATGAGGCACCAAACCAGCACCTGGGAACTTTTGCAACTGTAAAAAGTACAGTTTGGGTGAAGGATTAGTTCTCTCTGAAAGGGAGAAGTTAATTATGGAGCTTAGATGCACCTAAAGTGCTGTTCGATGTGTGGCTAATCCTCATCAAACTGCTGCATGAGGATTATGCAGCCTGACTGACACCTTGTTCAAATTAAACTGCTGAAACACATCCTCATACGCGTCGAAGAATATTTGCACATATACCGGAGTCAAATGATCAAACGCAGCCACAGACCCAAAAAACGCGGGAAAGGCTGAGACAGATCACATTCGGCGAGTTAGCGGCAGCAAGACAGCGTCTTAAATAAAACATGAAAGCTGGAGAAGAAGACGCTCCTTGCACCACAACTTGTGACAAGCCATGGTATTCTGAGAGACAGCACCCCCAAGCTCAGCGCGATCCTGGGGGGGGGGTCCTCTCCTCTCCATCAGATAGATTATATATCAGAACCATCAAATACGGCCCCTCATCCCCCAGCGTCTCCTCCGTGGAGGCCACGCTGACCGTCTGGCTGGACGAGGCTGATAAGGACTTACAACCAGACTTCCTCAGAGCAGCAAACGGCTTCCGACACGTCACTCACAGATGGGAGCGCTACGCTCAACCAGCAGTCGAGTTTCAAACCAGAAACAAAACATTACCAACGAAAACCAAGCCCCGTTTGGCCTCCCGCGCAATCTGCCGAGCCATTAAACTGTAAGAGGCTTGAGAGGAAGGGCCTGTATCAACACTGATGTGAACATGTAAATAAGTCATGGCTAATCTCTCTCTCTCGTTCACTCTCTGTAAAAGGCATACGTACATTTTTAGATTTCCCCGAGTACTGCTGACGTGAAGAAAGATATGAAAGATTCATGCTTGTTTAAAAAATTCAAACGAATGTCCTCAACCTTCTGTACATAGCCAATATGGTTAAATTATTTAGCCTTGGGATACGAGAAAGGGGCTTTCGTGTTTAAACTGTACAAATAAAAGCTAAATTGGTGATTATCTCCGTCCAGCGTTAACTACGTGTGCAGTGGAGGTTAATACTCCCAGATGTGTACATCACAGGAGGGATGTGATTCCCTTTCATCAGGTTTCCAGGTGGATTTTTGTGGATTGTGCATGTGCTTGATGAAGCAGCAGAGCTGGTCAGTGAATGCACCAGCAGAGGGAGACTATGTTACGTGTCACTGCTGTTGAACACTTCTGCTTCATTTTGCCCTGCTCGCTTTATTTTACGTTAGAAGTAAATTGGGTCAGATGAAATAACTAATTACAAAAATGAGGAATAAGGAAGAACTCTGCTGGTAAAATGAATCAGCGTACCATTCATAATTTAAGTTTGGGGGCGAAAGTGCAACCAAAACCCATGCAAAGTTATAAAACACACGAAGAAAAATCTACGCAGAATTAATATATTTACAGAAGATCCTGTTTTTATTGCGTGATGCCAAAGCAGAAGCTGCGTTTAAGGGTTAAAGGATGGAGCGGGGCGTTGAAACCCGACACATTTCCTGAAGAAGTCGCTTGTCCGTGGCTGGTGGCGCTTCACGGGATGCTTCCAGTGAAGTGAATCTGTTTTCCTCAGGTGAGATTCACGCATTCACGGACGCTGACACGCGTGAAGCTTGGGAGCAGTGACGCGTCTGTCCCGCCCCGCGTCGTTACCAGCGCGTCGTCGGCGCAATGCGTCATGGAGACCGCGGCGAAGAAGTTACGCATTTCCTAGTTGGGATTTTGGACTATCACTGACCTAGATAATAGATGAGTATGTAAGTAGGGGGTTTAGTGTGTGTGGTCTGTGTCAAGCGAGACGAACGCGGGAATGGTTCGTCTAACGCGGATGTTTCCTGTTGCTGCCTTACCTGTGCAGCCAGGTGAGCTGATATGACACCTGTGAGTTTACGGTGTGCTGTTTACTACATGTGCCTCTTATCCACTAAACCGTATCACGGTGTTTGAAGTGCTGTTTACAAGCAGTAAAGGTGGTTCTGGAGACGTCATTTGACCAGGAACGTTGTAAATGTGCCTTTGTGGAGCTCCTGGCATGAACTTCTGCCCCTGACTTAGCTTTTCATTGTGTTTCTCTCTCAGCATGGTGGATTACAGAGTCTGAGATGTACCAGAATCCCTAGACTCAAAGACAGGCGGCCCTTTTAAAATGGAGCAGCTGGCTTTAGCAGCCTTGCTCGAATGTCCTCTCTGTTTTGAGCAACTGGATGTGTCAGCCAAGGTCCTGCCCTGCCAGCACACGTTCTGCATGTCCTGCCTGCAGAGGGAGGAGGCAGCTCGCTCCCAGCTGCTCTGCCCAGAGTGTCACGCCGCCGTCCCGGTCAGGACGGTGGAGGAGCTTCCTGCAAACCTTCTGCTGGTGCAGATCCTGGAGGGGCTCCAGCGCTTCACGGGGCCCAGCGGCAGCAGCCATACAGCCCGCTACGCTGCGCCTGTGGCCAGGGGAAGCCTGACAGTAAGGGAGAGTCAACACAGAGAGGCACAAGGACACAATGAGGTCAGTGCATGGCCCGGATCAAACCCTCTGCAAACCTATACTAATATCACCTAAAATGACACACAGGGATGTAATGAATGTTTTGTTGCACTTGTGAATAAGATCATCTCATCTCAAGCAGCAAATAATAATATGTTGGCTCTATGGTTTCCAAAATATCAGTGTTTGGGTCTAGATTGGCCTGTTTACTGTAAATACACTACACGAATGCTGTCTATAACTTATTATTATCTTATTATTTTTAATGCAGTTAGTTTTTCCACCACCATTATGTGCAACATGATTAATGATTGTGTAACAATATCAATATGTAGAAGTTGAATCACAAGGTATATCTGGATATAGATGTAACATAGTTGTGTTCTGATGTACACATTATAAAAATATTTTATGATCCATAGTCCACCCACATAATTAGAGGGAGGTTGATCTCAGTCTAATATATGCAGAATCTCTCAGATGCATCATGTTCAGGTCAGCCCAGTGACGTGTCATGAATTTATTCCTTCACACTCTGAGGTATAGGGCTGTATGTCTCATCTGACCTAAGGAGGCACTGACTCAACACTGTGATCACACAGTACATCTACTGTAACAAACTCTTAGTCTAAACTTGTATTAGTGTCAGAGAATGTGTCCAGAATTCATGAAGTATGCATCAGAACGGAAATAACACAGAAACGTTTAGTGTGGAAATGTATTGTTGCTTACACGCAAGTGTAATTATAAATAAAATCACAACCCAGACTGAGAGGGAGCAGGTTACATTTAGTAAATCATCACACAGCACTGACGCGCATGCTTTACTCTTCTAGGCGATGAGCAGCACAAACCTCCTTTCTCAGTAGTTTTGAGTTCAGAGCCTTCCACAGTTTACTTGTAAGCCATAGCTCGAGTTCAGCTGCAGTTCAAAGAGCTCAGCTTGTGATCTGTCTGCTACTTAGACACGCACGTCACAAACTGCCCTTCAAACGAATGTGATGTAGTTTGTTCCACTATGATCTTGTAACTTAGGCCAAATACTGAACCAGCTAATATTATGGTTTATAGCTTGAATAAACAACGTGGAGCAGACCAAACAAAACCCATTTGGGCTGGAACTTACACTAAACCTAACTCAATCCCAAACAAATGTGGGGAACAAAGAAAGAAAATAGTTTCTTCCTTTGAAATCGAATAGCCTTTAATAATATTTCACATGCGTTATCATTGTATTATACAGTACAGTACAGTATTATTTAGTATGTTTAAAAATATTATTTATTACTTCTGGACCATTTAGTGTTTTTGTCTGTTCTGTCTATTTTTTTTTCTTCAGCATTACCATTAAAGTGTTGATACAGTTTGAAAGAGGTTGACTAATGCTAAACATCACACCTGTTTATCCAGATAAGAACATCAGAAGCTTATTAAAACACTGAGGTTTGTCACCCAGCTTTTTTAACATGTCAGCAGATTTGGTTGACCTATATGATACAACCGCATTCTGTCACCTACACTAATCGAAACCTGTAACACACATTTTTTAATAAGTAATCACTTCTGCAAACTTTCTGATAATAAGCGTTTCACAGCATCAGCTGAAATTATTTGCACTTCAAAATGTAGAAAACGCTTTGATTTCATAAGCCTCAGAGATGTTACTGTCATCTGACTATGCAGTAGCTGGCAGACGTGGTATCAGTCTGTCCTTCAGTCTGTTTGCTAACAGTATCACCCAAAAACAGGAAGGAGATGAGAAGTGGCACCAAGCGAACGCTGGCGACAGCAGCAGTGCTCCCGTCCCTGCCGGCACGCTGCAGCCCCTCCAGCAGGCCCGACCCGCGGCTCTCTGCAGGGCGCTGTACGACTTCAACACCGGCGAGCTCAACGTGGAAGACAGTAAATATTTTCTCAGATTCTTCAAGGTGTGTTACTCAAACTACTGACGAAACCTGGGTTTCTTCACTTGGTCTTTTGAGCAGTAGTGCGGTGTCCCTTCCTTCAGTTAATGAACAAAGAAAAAGAGTGGAGACATGTCCCTGAACAAACATCCACAAGTGGCGCTGAAACTACCCAGTTGCCATTTTTGCTTAAAACCCGACTTTATTAGTTATCAACGTTGTTGCTGGATTAATTCGTTTGAAACATTTCGCATCACATTCATTTACTGAGAGCTGGAAAATCCATCAATTCTGAAAGTAACTGTGACCTTTCAAATATCTGATGTAGTGTTTGGCTCAAGCTGTGCGTCATTACAGCATCTTAATGCATTTAACACAGCTAATAATTCTGTTTTGGACAAATATCCTACTGACTGTGATGATGTTTAGCTGAAACAACCCAGTGCTGATATGAGACACTATTGTCCTTGACTCTTTTGAGGAACTTGTGACGCCTCAGACCTCTGCTGCAGTGATTGTTACTTACCCTGCGGGATTCTCATGGCTGTTATATAAGGGCTTCAGTACTTCTCTGCTCTCCATTAAAGCACACTTGAACTCACCTTTTTCTTTTTTTTCTTTTAATGCAGATGGTCAAATGGTTTTTAGAGCGAGGCCCAGTCCACAGAAAGGACTGTGCCTGCAGACACTAAGTAGTTGAAGTCACATGCTGCAGGAGAGACACAAGGCTCGGGCGGTTTCTGAGCAGAGTCTTCAGTTTCCAGGGCGTGCGGGCGGTGCGCTCCGTTCTGCCCTGCTGTTTCTCTGCCCCTCACCTTTACGCCACATTTAAGCTGAGTTGTCTGTGTGTTTACAGGGCGACATCCTCACCGTCATCAGAAAGCTAGATGAACACTGGATCGAAGCCAAGCTAGGGGACAACGTCGGAATTTGCCCTCAGCAGTTTACAGAGGTGAGTTCTTTCAGTTCTGTCTTCCTCCATTCCTTCATGTTGGACGTGGGTCGGGGCCTTTTCAGCGCGATCAAGGTTGACACCTGACGCCTGGCGCTTTGCACCGATAGTGCAGCTCTTGTAATGAATTAGGCCGTAGACGCCGTCGCAGGATGTCATTAATTCCAGGTCACTGCCAGGGTGCTGCATTGATTTTCATTCACATCTTTGATTCATCCATAAATGTGGCTCCTGTGCTGCCAGGGCTGAGGCACAGAGCTAATCTGTAAAGCCCTGCTGTGTCTGCAGCTGCTCATTAGTGTGTGACTATGTGGCTTGCTCACATTTGTAGGGTTTGCTTAGCGAGCTGACTGTCATTTGTTTGCCTCTGTATTTTCTGCCTCCTGGGATTAACTTCACGCGTGTCTAGGAACATTTCTTCCTCCAGTGGGGTTAATGCGATGCCTCATTCACTTCTTGTTTACTTCCCTCACTTGTCCGCTGTTTGGCTTTCGCTTTGCTCCAGTATTTTCTCTCCGCTCATTAGTTCTCTCCTGCCTTTTGTCTGCGGCTCAGCCGTGTCTCTTCCCGACGCCCCGCCTCAGCGACGCACTTCGTCGATCTCCACCTCTGTACTCGTTATTCTTTCATCCTCCACTCTCCTCTCTGAGCCTGCCTCTCCTCATGTCGTGCAGCCAGGCATAAAGACACAGTAATGCTTTCTCTGCTTGGGTGGCATAACAGCACATCACTGTGGGGAGTGAAAGCATTAACCCTGGCACGTCCGTCTGTCTGTGTAGCTCCTCTCCTAGCACCAGTCAACCCTTCCTGGCTTAGTGGCTGCTACTTCTCCTGTCTGCCTGTCTGTTCAACAAGTTGTTGGGGTGAGCGGAGTAGTGGGTGTATTTAGACAGCCGTTCTGCTGATTAGAGCAGAGGTTGACAGGCGCTAGTAGCAGGTAGAAGCGCGGCTGGAGAGGATTTTCTTTACAGAGGATTGAGTGTTCTCTGTGCTAGGATTTATTCAGATTTTCACTGTGGGATTTTTTTTTAAAACGCTTTTTTCAGCCAAACTCAGTGGCTGCCAAACTGCTAGAGGGAAAGAGTCGGAGGGCGAGTGACTCAACAGAATTTCACCATCGGAGTAGGAGCGGGGGCAAAGACAAGGCCACTGACGCATCCAACAGGACCGCCCATTACGGAGTCCCTCAAGTCCCAGCAAAGACATCCATCATCAATTATTTGCCCCTCTCCAGTCAAGGGAAACAATCTGGAGCCAGCGGTGGCAAATCTCACCAGAACCCCAGCACTATCAATAGCTTCACCCGCCAGGGTCAGCCCCATCGTCCCTCTGTGACCTCTGCTGTCCGGGATTCCTCTCATCACTCTCAGCGACGTAGACGGTCCAGTTACAGCACGCAGCGACACCTGTTACAGGTGAGTCACGTGGCAACACATGCATATTTACACATCCTATGCTATTATTTATCTCTATCAGCCCCCTCTTTCAGACTCTGCTCTGCGTTTGCCGCTGGCTGCACTTGGCTCGGTTTCATTTGCTGTGGTTTGGTTTAATAGAAAACATGTTGTTGGCAAAAGGTGTTCGCTGAGATCATCACTAAGGGATCGAGTTGAACCTCAGGGGTACAGGGAAGGAACCGTGACATTAAAGCTCAGGAATGGATGAGAGAGGCATCGCCTTTGTATTGGCTGCTACATAAATAAAGATGTTCTCATTAAGGCAACACAGATGTGAAGAAGGGTTGTAGATAAGAACAGACAGAGGACTGAGGGCTGAATGGACCGAAACTTTGAAAGGTCTTTAATCATGTGTCCTGGGACATGAGCCAAGGTTTCCACTCCACAGATAGAAAGTTTCATACAGCCTGTGTCCTACCGTATCTGAGGGAGGCTGTGTAACTTTAATGTCACAAAAAAACCCAGATAATCTCCTTTAATGTGACCAACATGAGCCCCTGCATACTTCATAGCAGGGCGATGGATGGATGATGAAATAACGAGTCTTGTCTACTTTCTAATTTTGTTTCATGATACAGGTCATTGTGAAACTGCAGGGTGTCAGTCTGTGGGCAGCTGTTTACGTACGCAGTAGGAATATTAAAGCGAGTTCAGTAAGGGAAGTTTACAAAAGACAGACAAACTAACTGTGAGGTTTTAATGCATGTATTTCACATCAGCACTCAGATGTCTACAGCTGGTCATGTTTACCGGTAATAAAATACTGTGAATGCTGCATGCAGCCACTTAGTCCCTAATGCAGAGCCAACATAAAAGTCTCAAAGGTTTAATAATATAACCTGCTGCCAAGGACCCGATGCCTAAGATAATCAGTTCCTTTGATTCATTTCTGCCCTGTAATTATGGCCATATAAATGCTACGCCTCATGTGGGCTGGAGAAAGCCCAGAGGAGGAAGAGGCGCTCAGGTGGAGGAGTCTTAAAAACAAGAGAAAACACAGGGTGTGGGAGAGAGAAGACAGGAAGAGGAAACGCTGAGACGTAACACTGAAAACAAAGATGGTGTCTCTTCAAGGGAAGGGAGTCAGAAATTCAAACGTATGAGCTGCGAAAAAAAAACAACACAAGAAGTGGGAAGGAGGGCGAATGAGAGATGGATGTAGAGAGTGGGAGGCTTGGAGAGTCCCTCACTGTGTCAGCTTATCTCTCTCACGCTGATGATGATGATGAGTCACTGGTGAAGTTACATAACAGGCCCCTCTCTCCACTCTCCTTCCTCTCCACTAAGCAGGTAACACTCACTTTCACATCACTGGGCCAGTAAGAGCAGACAAGCCACGCACTTCCCTTTTTTACAGGGGCGGAGGGCTCTGTCCCTAAAGCCGAGCCTGAGCTCTCCACTGACCAAGATGACGTGTGCTATTCTTAGCGTCGCATCCACTAAGCTCTCACCTCTGGCTTCACTGTGTTGCAGGGAGATGCAGCCTCCCACCGACTGTGGATGAAAGAATGTGTTGTAGTGTGAATATTGGCACTGGTTATGTAAGAACAAAATTTGGGATGGAAGTGAGCCAAAAGCACAAGAAAGTTCAGCCCACATATTATACTTTTCTGTGCATGATGATACAAGCTCTGTCAAACATGTTATGAAATTTTCAACTCATTTTTTTGCGAATTGCTTCATTGCCTTGTTATTATGAAAAATAGGACGTCTTGAAACTTTTAACGCCTTAGTTCCACACACAGATCTTCTACTCGTGCCGTCTGGTTAGACTTAAAGCTGTGTAGGCATCTACGGACTACAGCTGAATGACAGGTGCAGCAATCTTCTGTTAGCGTTGTTGCAGAGCTTTCGCCACAAACTGTTTGGTTCCGTTATATTATATTTCCAGTAAAGATCACTGCCATCTCAAGCTCCCAGTGAAATAAAACACCAATTAAAAAAAAAATAAAAACAATAATAATAAGCCATAATGAGACTTGGCTTGAAATTCATCAGAATGTTTCCACTTTGCGCTTTGATGTTACATTGAGTTATGTTAAGATAATAGCTAATAAAACCTACATTTTATTATAAAAATAATCGTCCAATTACGTCTTTCTAGACAATGTAATATTCTAGTGAAGGCAAGAGGAGAGTGAAGCAGTTTCCATTTTGTGGATGGTTGATAAGGCAGAAAAGCGTAGATTGATCTCATGTGGCTCAGTGAGCTGGGCTCAGGTGAAGCTGAAATCCAACCTGCCTGCATTGTGTTTGCTGGTGCTCTGCCGGTGCAGGCCTGGCTCATCACAATCTCCAACTCTAATGTTACTGTTTAGTGAACGTAGGTCATATCTTTCCACTTCTATTGTTCCAAACATTAATCTGACTCAATGTCTTTTCATGCAGAATAATTAAAATAACGATGGTAATTATTCTGGCATAGTTTGAGTTCGTAATTGCCTCTTGGCAGTAACCCTGGCTGCCCTCGCCCAAACCACACTGTACATGTTTTTGTCTGATGCTCTAAAGATAAGACAAACCTTTATTAATTAACCTTAATTAATTTATTATTAACCCAAAGTGTGGACATTTTTGATAATATTGTGTTTACATTTATAATTAACACAATAGATTTTTTGCATGGGCTGTGTTGGGGCGGCGGAGGTGACTCTGTGTGAATTTATTGACAGCCTGTGGTTATGCACTGGATGACCAATAGCTGAGATGCTGTCGCTATACAAATATAGCCACTGCTGCTGATGGGTCACTGCACCTGGCCATTGCGTGACTGCAGCCTGGCTGGAGCAGGCGCTTTGTGTCTGATAAAACCCAAACCAAGAATAGAAACAAAAAATAATGAAACGAGCTAAATAATTTAATACGGAAAAAGTTCTTCTGGCCTTATGCAACACTTTCAAGCAGATGTCAGTAGTCTACTGTTAAGAGATCGTGATTACGTTTCACACAAAGTTCCCTGTTTACTCAAATGTTCCTCGGTTCTGCACAAAGCAGTGGAAACTCCCCTCTGTTTCTGAAGTGTGAATGCGTAGCGACATGTAGGATGCACTGTATAGAGGTAGACACAGACTCAAAAAGTTCCCCTTTAGTAATTCAGTAATTAGGTATTAGGCATCACAGTGTGCAGTTAACGGCTGTGACACAGACCTCAGCGTCACTCCCAGATAGTCACTCGCTGTGCCAGGCCTGACTCACAGTCTGCTGACTTCAAGCCTGTCAGAGACTCTTGGTTTTCAGCTTCAAAATGAGAAGCTTAAAGAGAAAATGCAAAATATGCCTCACATGCTGGAAGAGAAGTGTGTATATAATCAAACACAGAGAAGTCTATGCAATTGGTTTGCACATCTCAGTTTTCATAACGAGGAGATTGATCGTGTGGAGGGAAACTATGCTGGTAGATGTGCTCCACATGGTAAAGTCCAGTTTCAAACCATTACACTTAGGTACAGTTCTAAAGGATTGTAAAGAAGCATCAACTTGTGTGTGAATAACTTTGGATCCGCCCTATTTTAGAGTGAGAAGAAGATGACCAGTGAGACTCCACCCGCCATCACTATGGCTCTGGTGAACCCTCAGATGTCTTCTGCTTCTGCAGACATCAGAAACGCCTCCACACAGCAGCTCTCCATCAGTGTGTGAGTCACTGCTTAAAACGCCACATAAATGGTTTGATAATGTGAAATCACAAGTAATATGCAGATATGAGTAGAAATGTTCCATAAAAATGCACTTTAGCATGAGTCTGTATCACAAAACGATGGTAATCACGTAGACGAACTGTCTGTGCGACTCCAGGTGTGGTGTCCTGTATTCTTACAAGCCTCGACGGCCAGAGGAGCTGGAGCTGAGGAAAGGAGAGATGGTGGGTGTGTACGGACAGTTCAAAGAAGGCTGGATGCGCGGGTTATCACTCAGAACAGGCAAAGTGGGCATATTGCCTAGCAACTACATCACACCTGTGCTCAAGTAAGACTCTCTTTAAGCCTCGTTGTTTGTCTGCAGAATGTGACGTTTGGTTTCAGACAGTCGCTTGATGAGGCTTACAGTAAACATTCGTGGAGCGCGAACATAACCGGTCCTAATAAATGTGTAAATGTGTATCGTTGCCTCACCGCAGAACCTCCGCTAGACTCCTGGAGACCAAAGCAGCTAATGCGTCCTCACAGCACAACTCTGGAGCCGTAAAGAAACCTACAGCTGCCAGGAATCCTGCTGTGGTCCTTGCTCTGGACAGGGTGAACACTGATGGAGCGACGTACCCAACAGGACAGGTCCCATCTGTGCCAAATGGAGCACAGCATGCGATGTCATCAGCTGGTACTGGAAAGTCGGCCTTTTATCGGGGTTCACAAGGTTGGGACACTGTGAGGCGCATCTTTAACCCGCAAAAAAGTTAGTGTTGCGCAACATCTACAACATCTTTCACACTGATCGTGTTACAGATTGTGTTGTTTAATGTCTTTTCAATGCTTGTGCAGGCTCAAACCATTTCTCCCGTACGTCCAACTTGAACATCCCGTCCAGCTCACAGCACTTCGCACAACTTCAGGTGTCCGGCTACTCACCTGCCATGCAGAGGAAGAAAAAAAGCAGCATCATGTCCAACTCCAGTCGAACGCTGAGCTGGATGACTGAGTCAGCAGCGCCCCCTGCTGGTGCAGTCATGAAGGACATTGACTTCACTGCTTTACGCGAGACATTACCTACCAACGGGCCTCAGTCAATACTAGTGAGACCGGATCCTTACAAGAGCAATGCAGACAAAGTAATGTCAGATTTATTGTTTGACAAAATTGGCTTGGTTTATTTTGTAATGCGTGTGCATCAATACTAAATTAATTCAGTTTTTTTTACCCCCCCAAGCCTGTGAAGACGGTGCGGTTTCTCACAGAGGATGACTCTCCTCCTCCAAGACTTCGGACCTCGTCCTGGTCATCCGGCACTCAGGTGTCCTCTAACAGCCGCCCTGGGCCCCTCCCGTTGGAGGTGTGGGCCCCCTCTCTGACCTTGGGCAGAGATGGACCAGGGATCATTCTTAAAGAGGGAAAGGCTCCTGTTCTCAGAAAAAGTCTTGAAGCAGTCGTCTCTGATCTGAATTCTAACCTGCCGAAACCGCTGGTGTCATCGCAGCCATCCTTAGCAGCTGTATCAGCTCAGTTCAGCCCCATCAGGTACGTTGAGCCTTTGTGCCCGTCCTTGATCGTAAAGGGCAGTAGAAAATGTTACTGATATGACCCCTGGCGCGTTTTGCTGTCGTTCCAGACATCGAGTGGCCACAACGCGTTTAGCCCAGACAGATTCAGAACTCAGCCTGCTTCAAGGGGAGCTCGTCCTTGTCCACAGACCTCGTCCGGATGGGCGGGTTCTGGTTACTCAGGAGATCAGTGGGCAGACAGGGTTATTCCACAGCAGTGTGCTTCAAGCCCTGGAGAGGCTCAGCTGACTGTGTAGGACTAATCTAGTAGTGTATATTTTTATATCCCACATCATCAAACTGCCAAAAGACTTCACTGACCTGAACAACAGTATTCATGTTGGGGTCCAAAGGGTTACACTGCCAAATGCCAGTCGTACAAGAGACACGATAACGTGGCTAAATCCTTCATACATATATTGGTGTCCTTTAAAGTCTGTGCATGTTTATGACACATGTGCTATTCTAAAGTTTTGCACAAAAATCAATGTAATGCTTTTTCCTTGTTTAATACCCATGTTATACACATTAGTGAGTGCCTTCGTCAGAACCCACAAACAAAGTATATTTAATTACATTTAGAAAGATGATGAGGTAAAATGTCTGTACTGTTTATGTGCTAATAAATATACTTTACAAATGACCAGTTTTGTGTCTTACGTCAGTGTAACACAATAGTGGAGACACCTTCTCAGCGACAACTAGACGGGCCACACAAGTTAGAAATTGAGTAATTAAGAATGGATTGGGAATATATGCAACTAAAGCGCAGTGGTGTGAGTGTCAGGTTAGTCAGTGAACCTGACTGCATGTCTTTAGGCTGTCAGAGAAGGCTGGAGCAGAAATGTGGAGAACCGGCAAACTCCACACAGGACGAGACCTTGAAAGTTATTCTGCATATCAGGAGGAGCCATATTGACGTGTTTGTATTATTTGTCTTTCACTGTGCTGCACTTCAAGCTGGATGCGGTGGCAGCTGCCCAGGGACAGACCTACAAACTTTGATCTATATATTACATCTATATGTACTATTTGCACTGCTTGCAATTGCACTGTCAGCCCCAACTGGTCCCTCCAGCAATAGACCAGTAACAAAATGTAGCTTTTATTAGTTTACATGGTGCACATTATAACATCAAGCCTCATCAAACTGTATCAAAAAGCATCAAGTTTCTGTTATCATAGGTACGTTGTAATGCGCTGGTTCCCACAACGCATGCGCAGGCACATCAGACAACAAGCTATCGGATGTGAGCTTTGCTGTGATGATGTGGTCACTGTGCAGGTTTTTAAATCCATCGGATAACTGAGAGTCAGATGAACAGAGCCTCACACACCTTCCCGTGTCCGCATCCATATACCGTCACGTCTTGCTCAGCATTCTCACTATGCCGGTAAGTGGCGAGGCCCGATCGTGTTTTCTTGTTGTGTTTGCAAAAGGGTTCCTCCCTCCGACCTCACTCATATGATGCTAACCGGGTTAGCATTGGTAGCCCCCCGCACACCAGTTAAACCACATGCCGATACGTTCAGGTTTTACCTCTACTGCTAATTCATTAGCACCGGGTTTAACGTGTGGAACATTACTGTGCAGACGATTTGTCTGATCCGTAATTGTCAGTGCTTGCTAAGCTAACGCCACACAACGCTAGTTAGCGTCTGCCTGCCTAGCAACCCAGCAAATGGACAAGACGCTAGCATTAGCAATTGTAAACATTTATCAACGTTGTGAAATTCTTCGTTGACATAAATCTTTTGCCAGTAAAATAACATCATATAATAACCCTACGTCACACGCCATGACGCAGTCACTGTGCTGTTTACGGTTCGTGTTTGCAGAGTAATAAGCTTGAGAAATCTGAAAAGCAGGAGGCCTGTGATAACGTCAAGGTGGTGGTGAGATGTCGCCCACTCAACCAGAAGGAGAAGGTGATGGGTCACAGGCAGGCCGTCAGCGTGGACGAGATCCGCGGGACCATCACAGTCAACAAGCTGGAGACGCCCCAGGAGCCTCCCAAGACCTTCACGTTTGACACCGTGTTCGGACCAGATAGCAAACAGCTGGACGTCTACAATCTCACAGCCCGTCCCATCATTGACTCAGTGTTAGAGGGTTACAATGGTACTTTGAATCTTACCAGTCATTTGTAATTATAAACCGATGCTATGAAAGGTCAGTCATCAGTGAAAAGACAACATCTGTTCTCAAAGACACTATTCTATTAAGTATGGTTAATTAGATCATCTATTAAAGCTAATCAATTTTCAATTAACTTGATGGAAAACTTTACTTCATTAACTATGTCAGCATAAATTTGTTTTATTTATTCTTTAATGTCTGCGCTTCATTCGTGTGATTTTATGCTGCACTCTTCATTTCAGGTACGATTTTTGCGTATGGCCAAACTGGCACAGGTAAAACCTTCACCATGGAGGGTGTGAGAGCTGTGCCAGAACTCAGAGGCATTATACCAAACTCCTTTGCTCATATTTTTGGTCACATTGCCAAAGCAGAGGGCGACACGAGGTAAGAGCAATTAGTTTATGAAGAAACACAATGAAAAACAACAATTTAGTGAACTACATCTAATGGATAGTTTATTGCATGGTTCGGGCTTTTAGCCTAGGCAACTTCTCAAACATCTTCTTGTCTTTTATATATTTATTGTTTATCCTTTGGAGAACTTAACTCAAATACATTACATGCAAGTAGCCTGCATGTAATACATAATAGAGATATTAGGTAATAGAGATATTTTTAAGGAAATGTTTAGAGGTTTTTGCTGTTTTACCTGGAGAGGGGAGCATTCCGACCTGGACTAGATGACAGGTGCTGAATCATCAGTATTATATACAAAAGCAAGGCTGAGACTTAGTTATGGGTAGTTTTCTGAAAGCTCTAGTTAACAAAACATTTTTCTACGTATTCTATTTCACTTTTGTGTGAAATAGAAGAGTAATATGGTACAGAAGAAGCCTGTTTTGTGGGTTATAAGTATACAATTCAGTATCTATCTGACAAACATTTTGTGTTTACAGGTTCTTGGTTCGTGTTTCATACCTGGAGATTTACAACGAGGAGGTGCGGGACTTGTTGGGCAAGGACCAGATGCAAAGGCTTGAGGTAAAAAGATACTGAAATAGAACAAGTTAGGTGGTTCTTGAATAACTCTTACTATTACTCTTTCCTAAACGTGAGCAATTGCAATAGAATTTGTGTTTTAGCTTCTGTTCTGATCATAGTTTTCCATGACAATGTATTTTTTGTCACAGGTGAAAGAAAGACCTGATGTTGGCGTTTATATCAAAGATCTCTCTGGTTATGTTGTGAATAATGCAGATGACATGGACAGGATCATGACACTGGGCCACAAAAACCGTAAGCAGAATAGTAAATGTGCTCTCAAGGATATGGGTACCCACATAAACAGATCCCTATCTATGTACTCTGTGGTTTAGTCACATTTATCAAACAGGATGACACATTTGACCTGTATTAGTCAGAACTATGGATGAACATCAATAAGGCTTTTTAAAGATGTGTAGTTTGGAAAATGTATGTACATAATTATTTAGATATATTTACATAATGAATATGTAATTATAGCTATTGAATATTAAAAGCATACTCAGTATTCAGGAAATGCAAATAGAACAGCAGAGTCACATTGTCTGATCAATTATTATTATTATTTGTTATGTTTAGGTTCTGTTGGTGCCACAAATATGAATGAACATAGCTCCCGCTCTCATGCCATCTTCACTATCACCATCGAGTGCAGTGAGAAGGGTGTGGATGGAAACCAACATGTGCGCATGGGAAAACTTCATTTGGTTGATCTGGCTGTATGTATCTGAGCAAAATAAACTATGTCCTAAATATTGTGACAATATAGATGTAAATATGCTGTTGGTTTTGTTTTTTTATCAGCCAACTAGCACTTAATCTTCTAAGCTAATACCAATCTCCTTCCTGCAGGGTTCAGAAAGGCAGGGTAAGACTGGAGCCACAGGCCAGCGTTTAAAGGAAGCCACCAAGATCAATCTCTCTCTTTCCACTCTGGGTAATGTCATCTCTGCCCTAGTGGATGGCAAGAGCACACATGTTCCCTACAGAAACTCCAAACTTACCCGTCTGCTGCAGGATTCTCTCGGAGGAAACTCTAAGACAATGATGGTAAATTGAAAATCTGAAAACTATACAAGAAACGTGAGCTGGAATTCAATTAGAAATCTTCTGCAGAAGTGGTACAAACAACAAATACCAAAACAGAGACTGTAACCTCCAGGGGTCAAAATCACAATAGGTGAAATTGACCCATTTATGAAATTTCTGCTTTAAAAATAGTCATATATGGACCTGTAGTTAATTCTTTGTGAAGATAAGAACAGTCATTGTTTGATACTGTTGTGTGTAATATAAGTTATTTAAGTAGGCAATAACAGTAACTGCTTTGGATAATTATCGGTATAACTCAACCACTTCCGCTGACAAAGTTTTTGTACTACTGCTTTGGTGAAACCCTAGTAAACTAGAATTAATAAGCACATAGCTTTTCACCATGGTTACATTACCACATGTTTCTCACTTTGATGAACTTCTCTCCACCAGTGTGCTAATATTGGCCCTGCAGACTATAACTATGACGAGACCATCAGTACTCTGCGCTACGCTAATAGGGCTAAAAACATCAAGAACAAAGCCAGGATCAACGAGGATCCTAAGGATGCCTTGCTGCGCCAGTTTCAGAAGGAGATAGAGGAGCTGAAAAAGAAACTGGAGGAAGGTGATGAGACAAACACGTTCCACCTTCTTTATAGACCTGCATTTTATATACTCCCCTTCACTGTGCACAAATAGTCAGCATACTGACACATACCAGACCTGAGCCTAACGTCTCTCTCATGTTGAACCACTCTAACAAACAGAATAGAGCTTGCTCAAATAAAATCAGTGGAATATGCATTTGTGTTATTTCCCAGCAGACTCTTTTTTTTTTTTCTTTGAGTAATACAGAGACGTACAGAGCAGTGGCAGTTTCCCCTTTTGACAACATGTATATTACAAATATTGTTTTGTACAATTGTAGGGGAAGAAATTTCTGGCTCAGAGGGCAGTGGGTCAGAAGAGATGGATGAAGGGGATGATGAAGGAGGGGAGGCAGGAGAGGGCCGTCGGAAGAGAAGAGGTAAGCAATGAGACGCATACATGCATATGTTTAATTTAGCATTAGAGCAAATGACAGGTCATGGGGAGTTTTTTTAATTTGGCGGGTTTGATATATGTCTTTGGTACATGAATGGATATACTGTATATCTGTTTAATGTAATAGTTTAATCTTATTGGGTAAAAGTTATGAGTCAGCATTCCCTTCCTCAAATAGTCTTGCTTTGAACTCACCACATAACTTTTACACTTATACGTGTGTTCTCATTTAGGAGTTCCCCACATATTCACACCTTCTGTTTTATGTTTTTAAGAGGAAATTGGTAAATACTCATGAACAAGCATAGTAAAGTTCACACGTTTTTCCAAGTACAATATTTGGTTATGATGCATTAATGATGACCCAATTACTCCATATGCAGGTATGATGCTGTGCTGCGTCTGCAATTTGCATATGGGCGTTGTTGTTTTTCGCTGGACTTCGCGGGTTTGCTCTGCTCGTTGCTGCCACTCTTTCTAGACAGTGGCAGTGATAACTCTGAACTTGTTTAGTTCCTGCTTGGTGCCATTGTCTACTCAGAGTAGTGAGTTGGGTCGGTCCCTGCTCTACCAGCCCACTTCCTACAAACTTGAGCTCTTTCCACACATTTACGTACTCAGTACTGTTTTAGATGTTGGTCTCAGAATTTTATCAATTAATTATCCTTGAAGTTTTCTATTTGAAGTGATTGCGTTTTGCTTGTGTGCAATCGCAGTCACTTTTCCTGTGAAATTTGACTTTTCTTTTTCCCACTTTTATTTGTAATTTTCTTTTCTATAGAGTCATAAGACTTTGGAGATCACTCTGTAATGTGTCGCTCTTTGTCTTTCTCTCTCTTCCTCATGGTGCAATTGCCGCCTGTCTGACTTGTTATTCCCTCTTAATTCCAGAAGAAAGAGGTTGGTGTGAAAATCCACAAGGCCCTATTTTCCTGAATCGTGTCCCTACGTGCACAAATTCTTCAGAGAGCCCCTTAGTTGCTTTTTCACTAACATGGACTAATCTGGAAACAGATTATTTCATAATCAATGTAAACATTTTTCTCTCTGTCTATATGTTGCTCCTACAGTCACACACAACCATCTACATAACGAAGGGAATGTTGCACTTGATACCATTTTCTTTATTTTCATATTTTGCTTGTACTCGCAATAAATATTTATTGTTACAAGACTAAATATCACCGACACTAACTCTGAGAAAGATGTTCCTGCAGAGTTTTCTAACTGCACACGTTAAATACTAATGCTGTTTAATTTTCCATGAAATAACTTGATATGCTTCCTTCTAACCCATGCACGGACATGTACTCTGTAATGTACGAGATGCAGTACAGTTAAAGACACTCTTTTGTCGTGTGTGTCTCTTAAGGGAGGAAGAAGATTTCCCCAGACAAGATGGTGGAAATGCAGGCAAAGATCGAAGAGGAACGAAAGGCTCTGGAAGCCAAGCTGGACATGGAGGAGGAGGAGAGGAACAAGGCCAGAGCAGAGTTAGAGAAGCGGGAAAAGGACCTCCTTAAAGCTCAGTGAGTCTCTAAGCAAGCAGTACACACAGAATCAATCAAGTTCCATATTTTATCAATGTTCGTAGACTTATTCCCCTACATTTCATAACCTTACTCATCTTATATCTGATATGTCTGTAACTCCTTAGGCAAGAGCATCACCTTCTCCTGGAGAAGTTGTCAGCCTTAGAAAAGAAGGTTATTGTGGGTGGTGTTGACCTTCTGGCCAAGGCTGAAGAGCAGGAGAAGCTCCTGCAAGAGTCCAACAATGAACTTGAAGAACGTCGTCGGAGAGCTGAGCAGCTGCGGAAAGAGCTGGAAGAGAAAGAGGTAGGAATACATAATTTAGCAAAGTTTGTTAAAAAAGGACAGTCTCACAAATTCTTCCGTATCGGAGCGTGATCACCATTTTGCTACATTGCTGTTGTTAGAAGACCATGAATTAATTTGATGGAGTTCAGACGCCTAATGCTGTTTTTGTTTGTAGGTGATTTCTCTTAAATCGTAGCCTGCTATGATACTCTCTTCTCATACTAAATAATCATCTTTCAACAAAACTTGAGAGACTTTAGTTTTGAGCTTGCAACAACATGTTTCACTTGAAAGATGTTTGACTGCTGTTCAGCACACAGGCCTCAGGCTTATGGTGTGAGCAGGACGTAGGCCAGTGCCTCCTTACAAAAGGCCAGAGCCTCCTTCTTCTTACAAAAATCCACACCCTCATACTCCGGCACCATCTCTTGCCACTTACTGCCTGAGTACAGTGACAGGACTTGAAGTCAGAAGTCACAGCCTACGTACTATGTTAATTTCAGGACTACATAATTTCCATTGTGTCATTGTGGTTGGAAAATACTGTACATGTCTCTAAAAGCTGTTACATGTATGTGATTTAGAATTGTTGTGTTTGTTGTTCTTGCTTTACACACGTTGCCTTGTAGACTACTGACCACAGCTTATTTTCTCGCAGGAGGGTCTTACTTGAGCATAATTCCTGATCTTTTTCTCTGTACTACAGCAAGAACGTCTAGACATAGAAGAGAAATATACTAGTCTGCAGGAGGAGGCTCAAGGAAAGACCAAGAAACTGAAGAAAGTATGGACCATGCTTATGGCTGCCAAATCAGAAGTAAGCATTACTTACAAGACGGAGAGTGACTGCTTAGCTAACAGCCCCTGTTTAGAATGGCAGCAGGATGGTCTGTGGTCATGATTGTTTTTATTCTTTTGTCTGGCAGATGGCAGATCTTCAGCAAGAACATCACAGAGAGATTGAGGGCCTCCTGGAGAACATTCGCCAGCTCAGCCGAGAACTCCGGCTGCAGATGTTAATTATAGACAATTTTATTCCACAGGAATACCAGGTGTGCACATGTTGGGGATTGGCTCTGTCACATTTTCAATATGCTAACGGTTAATAACAGTTTAATGCTTTTTCTTTATTTCTTTTTTCGTATGTGGCTTTGTGTGTTTGAACACGAATGGAGCACATTAGCATAAACCTCGTAGCATCATTCAACATTAACCTTGCATCTCTGACAATTTCTGTCTCTGTTTATAGTTTTATATTGTCCAATGTTTTTTTTTGTAGGAGATGATTGAGAATTATGTGCACTGGAATGAAGACATCGGAGAATGGCAGCTGGTGAGCTCAACACAGTGGCTTGTGGTTTAAACAGTGATCCTTTTGAAGTCAAAGATTAGTAGTTTCTTTCTAACTTTCCTTGTGTTTTTCAGAAATGTGTGGCATACACTGGCAACAATATGAGAAAACAGACACCTGCACCAGACAAAAAAGAAAAAGATGTAATTTAAACTGTAGATCTATTGTAAAATAATATAATATTCCTGCAATTTTTCATTTCTTCCAGTGCACTGTTTACCTCTTCCTTCTTCTGCCTGTTCATTCTGTAGCCATTTGAAGTAGACCTGTCCCATGTGTATTTGGCCTACACAGAAGAGAGCATGAGGCAGTCTTTGATGAAACTAGAGAGACCCAGAACCTCTAAAAGTAGTAAGAGCGGACGAGCCAAGACTGGGCGAAGGTAATTTTTGTAGTTTCTACACAGCCTGTGAAATGGTTTGATGTGGTTAGTTTACATGTGTCTCCATACTCAGTTCACAAATCCAGTAGAATCCATTTTGATGTCCTGGGTTAGATGCAAATTGGTGTGAGGAGCAGGGTGGTGGATGTAACTCAAAGTGTTTGATAGCTTCCAGAAGGTTAAAAATAACTTGAGGTTTAGCTGTTCAGTTGCGGTATAACCAGCAGTGCATTCGAGATTTGTTTGACATTGCAGATTAAAATGCAAATTGCACACTGGAAAACCTACACAGCTCCCGTTGCCGCAGGAAAGCACAGAACATTGTTAAAGACACTTCACACCCAGGCCACTCCCTGTTTGAACTGCTGCCCTCAGGCAGACAGAATAGACTATGTAAAACTAGGACAAACAGACTCAAGCACAGTTGTTATCCCACTGTAATATCTGCTCTAAACGCTGCAAAAAATCTAAAATCACCATTAAACCTTCGTGTCATTTAACGGGGAAAGAGAGCTGATTTCAGTGTAACTTCAACGTCACTTCAGCGGCTGGTATCACATCTCATCCGTCTACTTCTACATCACATTACCTGCGTCACTGGCTGCATAATCATCTTGGAAAGCCTGATGCAGGCACTTTTCAACATCTAGCTATACTTCAGTTCTCTAATGATACTTGTTGATATTGTCACAGATTTTTCTTATTTGCTGTATGCAAACATGTTAACAATTTATATGTAAGTGGGGCATCTCTAAAAACCAATATGTTTAACTTTATATTGTTTGCAGTCTATTACCTGACAATTTTAGTCAAACTACATCAAACACTGCCTTGGAAAAACGGAAGTGTTATTAATAAATTTAGCTTGGTGGGATAAACCGTATCAGACATTATCTTGATATATTGTTATTCTGAGAAATTAAGAAGCCTCGAAACTCTCAGAAGTTGATAACAATTATCATGCATCCATCTCCCCACAGGAAAAGATCTGCGAAGCCGGACGCTGTGATCGAATCCCTTCTGCAGTGAAGACGATGTAGAGGCGGCCTACTTTACACTGCAACTTTCACTTACTATAGTAAAAGAAGTCGGTAGTCACGTCTAAAGAAGTTATTGTTGAGCATTATGTATAAGATTACAGTGTATAGGACAAGGTTTTAAATATGAAAGAGCTACAAATTGAGATCACTTGGCCAAGAGGACTTGATGTTTTTTTTTTATAATGGGAAGCTTCTTTGAGGAACACATTTCACCAACAGCAGCCAAACTTACATCAGCACCAGTATCATAGGTTGGAGTTCCACCCTAAATGCACTACACGTGGAATATCTAAACATTCTCAAGTTTTGAAGATGACTAAAACTAAAGATGTAGGATTTCAAGCTGAACTTTAAACAACTGATTAAATCTTGGCTTCCGTTTTTCTGAGTACCTGCTGTGTTAGAGACTGACTTTAATATCTTATGCTGACATAAACACATAATATCAGTTGCTTTTACAAGCAAATTCTTCTGTCAGCACAAACTGTAGCCTTGTGTTTTTTTTCCACTGAACACAAGAAATCTTTACTATGAGCAACATAAATGAACACTAATGTATAGGCATGAGTTCGTAACATTAACTACATAAAAAAGTGAGCTTTATACTTTTCCTCATATTTCAGAAACGTAGGGGCATGCATGCCAACCAGCTCTTATGTTACTGCTCATTGCTAATCAGCATTTTATTTTTCAATGTGAGGACACAGCTGTATGATGCATTAAATATGCCTTAGTATTATGCACTAGTATGAATTTTTGTGGCAATTATTTAATGTGGTGATGTTGTGTAGTGACTTTTTCTTTTGTATCCTAATGTATGTCAAACGTTTACGTCCACCCAACTTTCTGAGATTTTATTTATTAAATTATTTTATGCATTCATCTCACATGTTGTTTGTTTTATTACAGCAGATAGATTGTTAGGGGTTTTTTTATAGGTTATTAATGATTAATTGCACAGCTTACTTTTGTAAAAATTACATTTCTCTTGTCATGAGAACATAAACTCATTAGCTGGTGTCTTATATACCCTATAAAATATGAGTGGCAAGTAATGTAATGATGTACATTTTAAGACAGCGACCAAGCAGTTGTTTATTTATAATTTATTGACATAAATGCAAATGTAAAAATTACACAAATAAATACCACAATAAATAAAAATAAATTATGAGGAGTGCATGTGTTAAAATTTATGTATTGTTATGCTTTTCCATGCTTTGTGTGCTTCGTGTGGTTCGTGTGCGCACATTTTCGGAATACGTTGTTGAACCTTGTACAATCCGTGATTTCTTTCAGAAATACATCCAGGGTGTCGCTTATGTTGCTGTTCAGGGCACAGTTGGTAGTTGACTGAGGACACTGAAACAATGGACAATTTTGGATTATTTTAAGTTCGCAGACATTGATCTGAACAAAGCTAGATTCGTAGAAAACACGTTTGACATTAAAATCACATTCAAACTAGTCTTCAGACTTATACCTTTAAGGGCCCCAGCATGTCATGTCATCTGTATTGTGGTTTGGGCTAAAACTCATAAACACATTCAATAACATATTAAGTCCTCTTTACCTTGTTGTACTGATTTAAGAGATTTTTGAGTTTTTGTAATCCAGGCAGTTGTGTAGCATTCAGAGACTTCTCAACCTTACAGAAGAACTTGTTCTGTTGGGAGAGGAACAGAGTGAGTGATGGTATTCAGCAATCTGGCCTTGATTGGCTACAGTAACAAACAACAACTTTTTTATACTGAAAATAAAAAGATGTATCATGTTTCATAAATGTTAAAGCCTACTATAGACTGCTGAAAGCTTTTGAAGCTATTACATACCGAGCATTTTATTTCTGCCTCTGCTACTGTCATCCTTGTCTTCAGCTTAAATGACAAGATATGATTGTCAACATATTATAAAACAACAGCAACAAAAAGCCTCTTGCAGTTTTGTACTTTTCTTACCTTTTCCTTAGTCATATTCTTGCGCACATTTTCAGTTTCTTCACAGATTTCGTGCATCAAATCACACTTGTCTTTTAATGATGCACAGATCACTGCCACCATCAAAATCAGAAGCATAGAAAGGTTCCTCATGATTTCAAAGACACCTGTACTGCTAGGATCACCAAACAAGCTGTTTACAATACTCACTCCAACTCCTGTTGCTTATGATGCTGTCATACGTTTGACACTTTATACCACAAATACAGACACGTCAGCGGAAAACACCAGAAATGGAAGCAATGATTGTATCAGTCTTTCTATCAAATGTTCCACTATCAGATGAAATGATCTATTACTAAGCAATTACCTCGTAGTTCCTTATCAAAATAAAAAAAAGCAAGACATTTCTTATCATATCTTCTGACACCGACCTGTAGGTTAACATTAATTTAAAGCTAAGGGCTACTTCTCTTCAGGGTTGGTGATTTGTAACAAAAGAGCAGAAAACTATATTCAAATTAGAATTAGATGTATTTTTTGTAATATAAGCTCAACGTTTCATGTAATGCAACACCGTTAAACTGAGATGCCTACAGAGACTTTTTGACTTGCAGTAGAGAGGCACAGGTGGAAGTTGTGAAATTCTGAGCCAGAATGAAGCTATTATTAATGCAATGTGTAGTTTTAATAAACTGTGCATTTCCTGTCCACATACACTGCGTACACTGCGTAGGCTTGGGAAATATTTTGAGTCATATCTTTACTTTTTTCCCCACACATTAAGAGGAGGGAGTTGTAAGTCAGAAAAAGCTACATTTTCCTGTAAATTTCAGTATTACTGAGGCTGATAAGACGGCAGTAATACTGTAAAACGTAAGTTTCAGACAGATGTTGTAAGGTGCCTCATCTATACGCAAACACATCTGTCAATCTAAGGAACACAAAGAAAGTTTTGGAATAAGAAATTGAAAAGTAAATATTAAACATTGTCTTAACAAAAGGACTAATACATTTTTAAAAAATCCCATCCTACATGACCTGCCAGTGAAGAGTGAAAGTTTTCACGTCATGCATATGTGAACACGTCTTTTGTTCTATTGCAATGGCAACTGACAACCCTTGTAAAGGGCCCCATCTGCAGGTAGGATTCAGTAATAAACAAACGCGACAATAGTTATACAAGCACAAGTTCAAAAAGCAAGAAAGTAGCAATTTTAAACTAAACAATTGTGTTTCATCCCCACAAAACCAAAAAGCAACTAAGTGCATTTACTAATGAACTGAGCACCTTGCAATTGTACAAGTGTTTCCATTTTATTTTGTAGACCACCTGCAAGACGACTGGAAATGACGCAACATTATAGAAATTAAAATAAACTTTATTCAAAACATTATTCAGTATTGCTGAAGAGCGACTCCTTTGAGATGAACTTTGAGCTTCTGTCAGTCAAACAATCTGCCCATTCAGCTCGGGCATCCCGCTCTAGCCCCGCCCCCTTTTGCAGCATCGCGTATTGAGATGTTTTGTTGAACGTCTAACTGTGAGTATGCTAATGTTGATGAGGTTTAATTACCTAATGACCTGCATCATGGTGAAAGACGTGCTACGTAAAAAAATAAAAATGCTTCTGGGCGCGATAAACAAAAGCAACGCGCCTTTTACTGACTCATTATATGAATAAAATGAAAATACAGCCAGTGGCCAGTCGGCACCGGTCAGGTTCAGGTTCGGTTCCCACGAATCGCTGATCACCGATGAGCCTGGACCACTCAGAACGGCAGAGCCTGTGAAGCGGTCAGCCAATCAGAGAGCGGAACGGAATTCGGCTGGATGCGCCATTTTACTGCGTCCAGAGCCATCCGGTAAGATGGTCCCCTTGCTTTGTCTCCCCTGACCGGAGTTGTTTCAGTATTCTGTTGCTTTCCTTGCTTCACTGCCGTCGAAAATCTGGAAATTGGGTTAAACCGAGCCGCCTGTACTCGCAAAAACGTGTCTCTGTCGGACAAGACATGACGACAGTGCAAAGCAGGTAGGAGCGCAGTTTAGCTGGTTTGTTTAGACAGTGGATTCTGCACTGATTACTGTGCTACCGTGGCTAGCGGCGAGCCGGGCCACGGCTGTGTGTTGTCAGTGCGCGCTAGCAGGCTAGGCTAGCTGAGTCGTAGCTGCTAGCTACGCAGCCGGCAATGTTCAAGTTCACACACGCGCACGTTGAGACGCGATTCGGATGCACGCGTGCAGTTCCGGGTGTTTGTCCTAGTGTTTGATTTCCACCAACACGCCTTTAAAAATGCATCTGTTTCGCGTGATTTGCGTCGTTGTGACTTGTGCGCTGTTACACTCATTTGGGTGCTGCCAGATAGTGCCAGGCTGCAGCTAGCGCGCTAGTTTGTGCCATGTTATGGTCACAGGATGGGAAGGCCCGTGCTTGCGTGTTCGGTGCATGTCCATGCATTGGACCCCGTGTGCACTGCCCAGACTGCAAGGTTGCCAGGGCAACGTGGGGCAATGAATTGAGTGGTTCTGCGGTCATGAAGGCAGCTGGATCTGCGAGTGTTAGCGAGCCAGAACTTGATAATTAGGTGGTCGTGTGTTGTCAAAACAGCAGGAGGCTACGCTGAGGATAAAGAGCTGGAAGATGGCAAAGCGTGTCCCGCTCGGCTGCTTTTCGGACTGACACAAGGTTGTGGATAGATTTTAGGCCTAGTTGCTTGTGGCGGGACTGAGTGTGCAATTAGCACACTGTGATGACGCGGAACAGCAAAATAAACAGCAGTGCCACTGTCTGGGCAGGGCTGTGCTCCACTTAAATGTACGTAGAGTCACAGTAAAGCACAGCATTGTTTATTGAAGACATCAGATTACTTTGTTAGGGACTAACCCGAAAAACCCGAACAATGACAGCACATCTCCTGTGAGAACCGTCTGCATGAGCGTAGTTACTGCTCATTTCTAACTTACTTTCTGAATGTGGCAGGGGTGACAGCCTTTCTTTGTTGTGTACTCATTGTAATGAAAATGTACACTATAATGTCCGTGCATGTTATTAAAGAGAAGATCTGCCCTATACATTTATTTTACAAAGCTGAATTTGTGCATTTGCTCCTTGTCATTCTGTGGCAGTTTTTACCCTTGAGTTTTGTGATAGACTTTCTGGAAAAAAATAACAGTTTACAGTGGTCTTTAAAACTCACTATACGTTTCCTTTTTTATGTTGTAGGGTAATAATACTTTTTAAGACTTCTTGGATTTCTGTAATGTTTTGATAGTGCATGACGACACAGGAATGGGTGAATGGAGCCAGGATATGACATGTAACAAAGAGTATTGAATCATGAATGTTATGTGTTGTCTGCCTAAACCACTGTGTTTTCCATAGTTCCAATACATCATACATCATCCTAATATACCAGCACAATCATTAAGAAACAAATGTCTTTTCAGGTAATACTGGTAAGTCTGGCTTCTTCTGAATCAAACCAAAATGGCGGAAAAAGCAGAAGAGGTACTTGCATGTCTTTTCTGAAGTAGTGTTTTACTTTTCTACTGCTATTCTGACAATACTAAATAAAATCAACATTTTCTTATGCTGTTATTAGCCCGGTAGCTCGACAGAAACAATGAAACCCTCCTCTTCTCGCAACAAGAGGTAGGAAACGGGTTTCTATTCGTCTTACTGTTGTTTTGAAACACAGACAAATTGTTCACACGTTAAAACTTTGTGCTAACTTGTTTTAGGAAGCCTGCTACTGTCACTAAGCACACTGGACGGAATGAATCTGATGCCTCAGCTGATAGTGAAAATGAAGATGTCACCTGTGACAATTCTCCAGAGACTAATACGAGCAGCACTTCCAAGGGTATGAAGTACAGAGAGAGTCAGTCTTGATTGAGATATTATTTAGGCTGAGTATGAAGCAGGTTTTTTTGTGATTTATTTCTTTAGGGACTTTAGTGATGAGGCCAGCTGGAAATGAAAATAAAGGTGCCATGAAGCTCAGAGTGGATTTCAAACAGAAACGTACAGGTACTTTCATGACATTATTAGGAATCTTTACACATGTTTGGTACATTCATGTTCACAAGTCAGAAATAATTTGCTGTATTTATAAATGCTCTGGTTAAGATAGAAATAACTGAAAACAAAGTGACCATTATTGGTTTGTCATTATTAGATGATACCTTGCAGAAGAAGGTAAACTGCACTGCTTGTGGAAAACAAGTAAACCAGTTTCAGCGCAACTCAATGTACGAGCATCCAGCATTGAAAGTCCTTATTTGCAAGGTAGGAAAGTACAAATGCACAATTACAGCTGAATCATTAGCCGTCACAATAAAATGTCTCTCTTCTTAACTTATTAGTAACAACAGTATTACCTTTTCTAGTCCTGCTACAAGTATTACACAAGTGATGACATCAGCAGAGACTCTGATGGGATGGATGAGCAGTGCAGGTAGAACTTGACATTAAACCACTACAATCTTTGCTTATTTGGGGTCCACAAAAAAGATAATAGTTCTTACTTTTTTTGACATGTTCAAAATGTATGGCACAGGTTTTAATGGGCTCTTAAGAGTAACCTCTATTGTATTGGAGTTCTTATTGTTTTAATGTTCTTTGTTTGGTTTCTTGAAATCAATCATTAATAGATTGAGTTTTGGCTCAGTCTTTACATAAATGTGAATAGTTTAGCTTTTATTATTTACAATGGTTTAGCATTTATGTAGTATACATAGTGTATGTAAGACCTGATTTGCTTTGTGCCCTAAATCTGTTGAATGTTTCCTTCCGTAGATGGTGTGCTGAAGGAGGCAAGCTCATCTGCTGTGACTACTGCAACAATGCCTTCTGCAAGAAGTGCATTCTGCGCAACCTGGGCAGGAAGGAGTTATCGGCTATTACTGATGAGAACTCAAAGTGGCACTGCTATGTGTGCAGATCTGACCCTCTCCAGGACCTGATCTCCAAATGCCACCGTATTATGGAAGAACAAGAACTTTTGCAACTCAAGCAGCGGAAAAATGATAAAACAGAGGAACATGAAAGCAAGAGTCACACTAACAAATCTGTCAAAAAGCACAAAGAAGTTGTCAATGGAAAAGAACACACTGAAGGCTCAGGGACCATGACGTTTTCTTACAAAAAACTGCAGGTACCCAAAGAACTTATAAAGAAAGCAAAAAAGCTTGTTGAAACTACAACTGGGCTCAACAACACGTTCATTCAGTTTATCCAGCAGGCATCCGAAGAGCAGGGAGATAAGTCTATCAGGTATCGGCACCTGAAAGCCTTTAAGGCTGTGCTTGCTGACTTAAAAAAAGCCCACAATGCTCTGGAGGCAGCTTTAGAGCCTGAGTTTAGAAATATGGATTTGCAGAATGGAAATGAAGGTCAGCATACTGTGAGAAAGACTCCTGATGTTGTGGCCTCTGTAGAAAACGATCACAAGGAGAGTGTGGCGGTTGCAGATAATGAGGCTGATGCATGTGAGGAGCCAGTGAAGGAGCAAAATAAAGAACAGGAAGTAGAAAATGATCAAAGCTCAAATGAGACAGCAATTAAAGTCTGCCAAACAGAGACTGGTGTAACCGAAAAAATGGTCAAAACTGAAGTCTGTGACGATGGACCAATATCAGCTGGAGAAACACCCCTGGACCACGATATTATGTCTGTACCACCTTCAGTTCCTGAGGAGCTTTTTCAGATGGTAGAGAGTCTTGCAGATTCCACTATTCTCTCAAAGACTGATATGAATTCGCCCGCAGACACTGATACAGAGTCCAATGAAAACTCAACAGATGCTCAGCAACCCCAGCCTAAGGTGAAGAACCTCATAGTGAAACTGACTCCTGTGCCAGTTGTGACAACATGTGGATCAAGGACATCCAGGTCCAGTAACAAAGAAAAAGACGGAGAGTTGCTCAAAAAGTCTAAAGAAGAATCTATGGAGGACAAAAATGCTGCTGCTGATGCAGTAGATGGGATAGACAGCCCACCACCCAGCCGTCGCTCTAGTAGAGTGAAGACCACCCCCTTAAGAAAGCAAACTGACAATAAGGGAGAAGTGGAGACCTCTGAGTCGGAGTCAGAGGAAGATAAGAACAAGGCCAAATCCAGAAACACCAAAAAAGACAATGGAAAAAAGACCAAAGCATCAGAGACAAAGACAGTGGACTCTGACTCAGATGAAGTTCCTCACGCACTACTAGAGAAAGCTGCAGAAGACCACAGTACAGACGAGGAACAGAGAAACAGCAGAGCAAAAAAGCATTTATTCAAACTTAACAACACTTCAACACAAAATACAGACAAGGCATCCAAACGTAAAAGGAAATCTGAAACCTCTGATTCAGATTTGGAAAACAAAAGTAAAAAGACATCAAAGAAAACGAGACATAATGGCTCAGAATCCTCCAACTCTGATTCTGAACAGGAGGAGTCAATGAGTAAAATGGGCACCGCAAAGAGGAGATCTAGTCGTGTGAAGAAGCAAGATGAACCAAAAGAGGGAGGCCAAAATTCATCTGAGAGAAAGGGGAATGAACGCAAACGGTCTTATGAAAAGAAGCGCGGGGGAAGAAACTCCAAGGCGGCTGCCAAGCTGGATTCTTCCTCCAGTGAGCACGAGGAGGAGGAACAGCAGCAGGCTGAAAGTGGCTCCGGAGAGGACAGCGACGAGCAAAAGACCAAACCCATTGTGGATGATAATATGGTGGGAGGCAGTAGACATTTTCATCAATCCTCAGGTAATTTACCTGCTAGGGAACACTGGTGTCCCTTATAGGAGTTATGCTTATTTGCTGCTTCTGCTGACAATTGAATTAGACAATTGATACGTATAGCTGTATGTTAAATGTGTAGCTGAAGGAGTAGGCAATTGGACGACTTGTCAAAACAAAGGAATTACTAATATTGTTAAAATTAATATTTATAATATTTGATCATTTACATCGTGTGTGGTTCTGTTGTGCAGGAGATGAAGTGGATGATAAAGAGGATGTCTCTCAGATTTGTGAACTAGGTGATGATGATGACCCTGAAAACAGGTACTTGAGTTACGATGAATTGCAGAATTAAAAGAGTGTCAGTCTGCATTCTTTCCTATTGTTTAAAGTCGACAGTAAACAGATTAAAGTACAGTTTGCTAGTTTTATAGAGGCTGTTCAGGCTTATGTGAGTGAATCTGTTTTTAATGATATTATCAATTCTTAATCTTCAGGGAGCATAGTTAATCTTGTAGAAAGTAATTAACAGCACCTGTTTGTGTGTTTCAGTTGTCACATCCTGACAGAGATCAGTGTCTGTCTGCTCACCTAAATTTTTTCTTCTTAAGGATTGCAAAGAAAATGCTTCTTGCCCAAATAAAGTCCAACTATTCTTCTGGAGCAGAGAGCTCTTCTGATGATGAAGAAGCAGAGAAAGATGACAAGCCATCCAACAAAGTTAAAAAAGAGAGTGATGATGAAGAAGAGCAACAAGGTAGCAACTTTAACTAACCATACCCAGCTGTTTTCATTTTATTGTGCATCATATCTAATGTTTTTTGCCTTTGCTTGAAGACGATGATACAGAAGATTCCGGTTCAGATGTTGAAGTGAAGAAGCGTGGCCGACGCCACAGACTTCTTCGTCATAAGCTCTCTCTGAGTGAGGGTGAATCAGGAGAGGAGAAGCCTTCGAACAAAGAGAAGAACAAGGGTAGCAAGAAGAAGTCAGGACGGAAAGGTTCATTTAAATTTTGTCATCATTCATTTTGTCAACATCTGTGTCTGATGTTTACCAAAAGTAAATCCTCCTGAGCACTAAGATCAGCTGATGACTGTGACAATTTCCTTTTTGGTTTTTCAGTTGACAGTGATGACTCTGCTGACTCTGACTTTGAAAAATCAGAAGTCAGTGAAGAGTCTGGTGTAAGTGAGGAGGTTAGTGAATCAGACAACGATGGGAAGAGGCGGAAGACCAGGTTAGTTCTCCCAGCTTCAAACAATCAGTGGTTGTAATTAGGTTCACTGCCATCCGATCTAGATTAATATGCTGCTTTTGCTTAGTCAATTTCGATGCTGTTTCCTCAGAGCTGCAAAGAAGAAGGACGAGGAGAAACAGAGAAGTTACAAACAGAAGAAGAAGCGACGCAGGATCAAAGTTCAGGATTCCTCTTCTAGCAATGAAAAGGTGTTTAAAAAGGCAGTGCAGTTGGTAGCAGGCTTCACATATCCTTAGGGCTTTTTTGACATGGCAGGATTCGTCAATTGGTGGAGATGGACTCACATAACCTTTACTCATCCACAACACAGAATGTTATTTGAACACCCTGGAGTGTGTTGTGAGGATTGAGGGCACAGCTTAATTATGGAGTTGCTCTGATCACAGGAAGTGAATTTTTATTTCCCCAAGGGCATAAGATCAGAGGGCTGAACTTAATGTTCATTTCCACAGAGTGGAGAGGAAGATGGTGATGACCCTGATGGAGAGGGACGGAAAGGACGCAAAAAGATCCGAAAAATCTTGAAGGATGACAAACTGCGAACAGAGACAAGAGATGCTCTGAAAGAAGAGGAAGAGAGAAGAAAGCGTATAGCTGAGAGAGAGGCACTTAGAGAGAAACTTCGTGAGGTAAAAATATAAAGTCTGTTTTTCTAAAAGTGTTGCAGTTTGTTTAAATCTCCAAGCTGGTTCTTGACACTACATCTGTTTACTGTCTTTTTGAGAAGCTGGTTGCCAGGTGGGACCTTAATTCTATAATATATGTTGATTATTGCAGTTAATGAGGAGATAATGCACAGAGTGTATTGTCTCTAATAAAATTAGAGTGGTTGACACTGAGGTCTGCCTGCTGCTGTCAAATTAAACTGCGGTGCTTTGGTAAATGGAATGAATTAATGTCATGAATCTATTAGTCAAGAAATAAAATAGGTTATTCTGTGTGATTCAAGGCATTTAAGGCATCCATCCAATATGCGCATTACAGCTCTGCGTAAGCTTGGTGTGACTAAAATGAGAACAACTCACAGCTGTGATTGTTCTCTAAAATATTGTAGTTTTAGGTTTAGAGCGCGAGAGCTGCCATTTGTGTGATTTCCCACCCTTGCCCTGATCCCTCTTCAGGTGATTGTGTTGGAGGAGTCTTCTCAGGTAACGTGTCCCATCACCACCAAGCTGGTGCTGGATGAGGATGAAGAGACCAAGGAGCCTATGGTCCAGGTGCACAGGAACCTTGTTACAAAGCTGAAACCTCACCAAGTTGATGGTAAGTTTATAATAATACACATGCCCTAAAAGCAAAACTTGATGAGTAAATTAAAATGAAATGTCTAAAATGTTCAAATAACAGAAACAACAACTTAGGTGAAGTGACATTAAACAGTGTGGCTGCTAAAGCTGCAGCATTAATGTTCTGTGATACACTGACATTACATGAGAAAATCTCACTATATGTACCCTAACCACAGATTTTGTTACAGCCCAGTGACAGTGCTCAGTTTTTTTTCTCTGCTCATTGTTACTGTCTCAGATGTGTCCGTGCTCTTATTTGGTGCTACGCTGGTTAATGACACACAGGCTCTGAGTTATGCTATGTTGCAGTTATGTCGCTTTGTTTTGTTTTAGGTGTGCAATTTATGTGGGACTGCTGCTGTGAGTCTATGAAGAAGATTCTGAAGTCTCAAGGCTCTGGATGCATCCTCGCTCATTGTATGGGTCTGGGAAAAACTCTACAGGTTAGAAGGATATAGAAAGAAAGCCCTAAGCATCATCATTGTTATGCAAATAATTTGACCTCAATCAAAATCAGTGTTATGCAAAAGGAAATCAGGGAGACATATTAGTGGATCGCTGTCCTCTGACCCATGAGAAATGCCTAATGTCGTGCAGAAAAAGTACTAAATTTGCATATATTTAAAATTATTCACTTGTAGTTTCTTGTATTAGGTTGCTTTTACCTTCATTCTTGTGCAAAGTGAAGCCTGAACAAAAAATTTAATTTGAATACCTGCAGTAGTTTGTGTCATTACTTGCCAAGCTGTCAAACTTTAGTGAGTGAACGTGCTTTTGAAAAGCAGAGTCTAATGTCAAACTGTTGCGTGGTTAACTGTAGATCTTCTCCTTTTGCCCTGTAGGTGGTGACATTCCTTCACACTTTGCTTCTTTGTGAGAAACTTGAATTCACTACTGCCTTGGTGGTTTGTCCTCTGAACACGGTTCTTAATTGGCTCAATGAGTTTGAGAAGTGGCAAGAAGGAATGAAGGATGAGGAAAGTTTGGAGGTAAAACCTTACAGATGATTTTACCCAGTTTTAATAGATGTTCACGCAATGCATTGATCGTCAATCTGTTTAACAGGTGACCGAGTTGGCCACAATAAAGAGGCCACAGGAGCGAGCATATGCCCTCCAGCGATGGCAAGAGGTGGGTGGTGTTATGATAATTGGCTATGAGATGTACCGAAACCTGACACAGGGCAGAAACATCAAAAGCAAGAAGCTCAAGGAGACCTTTCAGAAAACACTGGTTGATCCAGGTACAGTTACGTATAATGCATCTATGTAATCATTATTGGTGATGTTTAAAGTAACCAATGTGTGAGCTATTTTTCGTAGTGTGGCTGGAAATAATCTGTGTGTTTTGTGTTGATTCTATTGTTCCATTCATTCACACCAGGTCCAGACCTGGTAATATGTGATGAAGGACATATCCTGAAAAACGAGGCATCTGCTGTGTCTAAAGCGATGAACTCCATCAGGACACGGAGGAGGATTGTGTTGACTGGAACACCTCTACAAAACAACCTTATTGAATGTGAGACATCCTTCCTCTATGACGATGCCGTTAGATCAAGATGTTTTTTTGTAGTTTGAACGCTTTTAATGTGATCTTTTGTACCAGATCACTGCATGGTGAACTTCATCAAGGAAAACCTGCTTGGATCAGTTAAGGAGTTCAGGAACCGATTTATTAACCCTATCCAGAACGGTCAGTGCGCTGATTCCACACCACACGATGTCCGGCTTATGAAGAAGAGAGCCCACATCCTCTATGAAATGCTGGCTGGCTGTGTCCAGGTATCAAATCATCCTGAAAACAATCATTCACGTTCTCTTCGACCATGCGCTCTTTAGCGCCTAAAGAGAAGGTTTCTGCTTTCCACAGAGAAAGGATTACACAGCTCTCACCAAGTTTCTGCCTCCCAAACATGAATATGTCTTGTTGATAAGAGTGACTCCACTTCAGTGCAAACTCTACAGATACTACCTGGAACACTTTACTGGTGAGAACCATCCTTTAATAATATTGTTGTACAGGCACAAGGTATTGTGTGGTACTGGATATTTTTGAGCGTGAGGACTAAAAGACCCTCTAGACTAAAACTACATTCAGTTTAGAATCGCACTGAAACATCTCTGTAGTCCAGAACTAGACCAGGTCCTGCCAGAGTCTTGTTTCTCTAAGTGACTCGATATCACTGTCAGGTTTTTAGATAAATGGAAGGCGTTTCTGGTCTTTTGCTTTTTAATGCTGCGTTGTTAAGTCGTTTAGTGGACTTTACTTTCTGAATGTGGCCTAGAACGTCCATGTGTGTATTAGAGTGGCAGCTGGCATCGTTCCGCAGGCAGGGTCTAAGCCCAGTTTCCCACGTCTCTCTAATGAAGAGCTCTGGGAGAAAGGGAACAGAGGGAGGGGGGCAAGGGGAAATTGTGGGGGTATAAAGGAAAGGGAAAGACATTTTTAGGGAGGAGGGACCAGAGGTTTTACACCAAAAGTGAAAACAAAGAACAGGAGAGTTGGTATGTAAGAAGAGGAGTGACTGGGGGGCGTTGATGGTATGTGCTGTGGCTAATTAGGCCGGGTTGTTCATAGGGCACAGTGCTGATGTTGTGACTGTGGCTTTGGACCTCTACAGTGGTATCTCTTTGCAAACAGAACCACCAGTCAGCCTGCAGGGCCACAGCTTATTCAAATTTCACTGTAACTTCTGACCTCTTGGGGTCAGTGCAGGGCAACATGCAGTTCACCTATGTCATTAACTTTTCAGTACCTGCCCCAGTAATCAAACATATTATATATGTTGCAGACTTGGCATCAAGTTTTAACTTTGTTACAGTGCCTCTTCTACATTTCCTGTATTTTTAATGAGCTTGAGGGCAAATGTGTCAATCATCATATCTATAGTTCACTTGTTCATCGATCTTTCTCATATGCTTTGCCTTGTGTGCAGGTTTGGGGAATGCTATGGAGGGGGGCCGGGGCCGTGCAGGGACCAAACTCTTCCAGGATTTCCAGATACTCAGCAGAATCTGGACCCATCCTTGGTGCCTTCAGCTGGACTACATCAGTAAAGAAAACAGGGTAGGAAGACGAGACCACACTACCATCTTAAACTCTGAAAAACGTTCAATACGTTTATGCAGATCACACAAACTGTGGGAAAACAGTATAAACGTGATCGTGACAGGTTGTGCACCAGGCGAAGAACAACACACACGTTCTTACTGCAGCAGAATTCTTCGCTTAGTCATCATTTTTGTGATCCATATTCCAGTTACTTGTTTTTTGTTGATCTAAATGAAAATCACATGGTTTAGACTTGATACAAATGTTGCAGGGTTTCTTTGATGAAGACAGTATGGAGGAGTTTATTGCCTCAGAAACAGAAGAATCCTCCATGAGTCTGACCTCTGAGGATGAAAGGATGAAAAAGTAAATTCAGTCATTTGCACATTTAACCAGAGATGTCATTATTTAATTGTATTATGTTTGGTATCTGTTCTACTTGTTTACCTCGTCCCCTATTCTCTCTCTAATAGGAAAAAGAAACAAGGAAAGGGAAAAAAGAAGGGATCTGATGACTCGGACAGTGATGATGTGGAGGTGATCAAGGAGTGGAACACCAGCTCTCGAGGCAGAAATGGGGAGGGTCGAAACAGGGCAGAGTCTGTAGACATAGAGCGTAAGTCTAAGGCATTAGGATAGAACTGTATGTACAGTATGAGAAGTTTGTACTATCTGTCTTTTTTGCTTTATATTATTTCATCTATAGTACAGTAGCCCAGTGGTAAAGTAGTCGATGCTTCTTACCTGCAGCTGTAAGGTCCTTGTTTTTCCTGTGTGTAGTTGTGACCTCCTAGTGCCTGCCTGTTTAATGTTGATTGCTGGCCCTACCTTAAGTGTGAATGATTGTCAGTCCTGAGATGGACTGGTGTCCTGTCCAGGGTGCACCCTGCCTTTTGTCCAGTGACTCCAGCACAGGATAGGTGATTTAGATGGTGGATGGATAGTCCTGTTACTGAGGATGCATCACTGGTATGAGAGGGCAGTTCTCTCAAAAACGCTATCATTGTTATGCTGATAGAGATCGCTTGTGTGTCCAACTCAAAAATTACTAATGGACTGACTGGACTTCACTGGATAGTTTATTAGAGGTCAAATTATTCATTCCCTTGTATTGTATTGTTATTTGTTAAGCTAGTGTCCCATTGAAAAGCATCAAGTTGTATTAGTACCAAGATTTAACGGACTGCAGGAAGAATAATCTGTAATGCCACAAACAGCTCGTCCCTCTGGCTCTGCACCTGGGAGTCCCTCTGCTGACTGGCACAAGGAGTTTGTTACGGAGCCTGATGCTGAGATCCTGGAGCACTCTGGAAAGATGGTGATTCTATTTGAGGTCCTGCGCATGGCAGAGGAAGTAGATGAGAAAGTGTAAGTATGTCTGCACTCTCCAGGAAACTGTTGTTGTTGTTAAAATGAGTTTTGTTAATCACAGAGTGAATTGTAGCCGTAATGAATTGACACTTCTATCCTATACATCCTCAGGTTGGTGTTCAGCCAGTCTCTTATCTCCTTGGACCTGATAGAGGATTTCCTTGAATTGGCTTGTAGAGCTAAAGATGAAGAAAAAGTTTCTCCATACAAAGGTATAAAGAACCCCCCCCACCTAGTTCACACACTGTACTTCATTTAATGGAACATCTGAATCTGAATTGCTTACGCTGGTGGTGTCATGATGTGTTTAAAGATGCTCAGAAGCTGCTTGAGATCTGTCTTGAGATCTTTTTTTTTTTTTTTTTTGGCTTTCAAGTATAATTCTTTGAACTGACAAACAGTTTGAAAGCTCTAGAGAAGGATGAAGTATTTTCATAAGGAAATGCAGGTTTCACACTCACAAGACAGCCCACATGCAACATGGATTCTTGTACATGCTGATCTGCTTATTACCCTTAAACACACGCAGACACACACCGCCTCTGGTGTAAGGTCATGTTCCTAATTAAACTTGAGCAGCTGTTTTTACTTTCATTTTGAAAATGATTAGACCTTGACTTTATATTCCACAAAAAATGTTTGCTCAAGGGTTTGTAATTTGTAATGAAAAGATCACAGTGCTGTAATTGGAAACATACTGAAGTGTTGGTTATGAAGGCTGGTAGGGGGTTGGCCATCTTGAAGGCTAAACATGGCCGGCCTCACAACAATCTATCTGCTTTCTGCTTATACCCGAACTAAGTCCTTTTGACAAGGATATGGCCTAGTCCATGGTTCTGTCGTGGAAGGTTTGAAGCAGCATATAAGGTAATGTTGAACAGTTAGAGCTGATATCTCAACTGTCATGTTGCTGTGAAGGTGAAGGAAAGTGGTTCAAGAACATCGACTATTATCGCTTGGATGGCTCCACAAACGCTACCACCAGGAAGAAATGGGCTGAAGAGTTTAATGACACCAGTAACACAAGGTGATATTTCTTATATAACACTTAATAGGAAACACTGACTTAATATATACAGAATCTTTAACTGTGCCCCACTCTTAACACTTTCCCAGAGGTCGTTTGTTTCTCATCTCCACACGAGCTGGGTCTCTCGGCATCAACCTGGTCGCAGCCAATAGAGTCATCATCTTTGATGCCTCTTGGAACCCCTCATATGACATCCAGAGTATCTTCAGAGTGTACCGCTTTGGGCAGCTTAAGACGGTCTATGTCTACAGATTCCTGGCCCAGGTGAGCTTGACACTTTTAGTTTATTTCTACAGGTGGTGCCAGTCATTAAAGCTACGTGAATATTACTATTTTCATTTGCGTAAGTAGCGTAACGAGTGGGTGTATGGGTTAGTGATTAATCTGACAAAACTGGCAAATTTTTCAAACGCCTACTCCTACGCCTTTAATAAAAGTGGTCACTGAGGCCACTACCATTCGGTAGTGGCCTCAGTGACCCCTGTTTTTTTTTTTTTTTTTACGCTTTTTCAAGACATGGTTACATCTGTAGTGTGACATACTGAGAAGACTTGGAGGGAAGTAAGTTAAGCTTTTGTTTCCTCTTTTTTTTTTAAGGGTACAATGGAGGAGAAGATTTATGAACGGCAGGTAACCAAACAGTCTCTGTCATTCCGGGTCGTGGACCAGCAGCAGATTGAGAGGCACTTCACCATGAATGAGTTGGCTGAGCTCTACACCTTTGACCCAGACTTACTGGATGATCCATCAGAGAAGAAGAGTAAGAAGGCCACGCCCATGCTGCCTAAGGTATACATGCACACGTAAAAATGGGTTTTGACGCTGGACCAAGTATAATTTGAGAAATTAAATGTAGAATAAATTGATGCTTTAGAAACATTTGACTTAGGATTTATAGTTTTCTTTAGGTTAACCCTCAATGGAATAGCTGTTGTAAATGCCAAGCAATTCTTTTTTTTTTTTTATAACTTGCATTAAGTAGAATGTTCTCCCCTTTTGAAGTGCAGCACCTCCACCTCATATCCTGCATGGCCTTTCTGGACTCTCCTTTTACGTTTCCAGTCATAATTCTACGCTCCCCTTTCCTCTGAGGTGCTGTGTCACTATTTGGGCCCCCTGGGGTTTAATAAGACCATACAGCCCTTACAGGGCCAGCCAACCCCGCACAGCTGCACAGATTTGTCTGTTTACTGCTATTTACCAAATAGTCTTCTCATTGCAACACTGCTGCTGCCCTGCTATAAACCTGCACTTCTTTTCATTCATTCCTTTCTGTTTTTTACATCTCTGTTGATCTTTGAATTAGTCCCATCCTTTCCCACTCCACCCCCTTTCCAGTCTTGGGGTTTATTCAGATCCTCTTAAGTGGTTTTACCTCTTTGTTTTGGTTTGACCTGGGTTACTCTGCGGACATCTGTGGATAAAAGACACACTGTATATCCAGCTTGCTCTTTCACAGTACAGCCAAGAGGGCTTTCAGTGCACCTTGATACCTCGGAAAATCTGTTTTCCATTTACACTGTCAGAAGATCTTTATCGGTATTGCCTTCATGGGTATTAACAGGTAGGAGCTCTGCGTGAATCCACTCAGCTGGCAGCTGATACCATTGCTCTCACCTTCTGAATCTTTCTAAACCTTTCTTACAGCACTGAGAAGCACAGTTGGAGATTTAAAGAGGAAAGATGTGTTCATTGAGTCGCGGCCTGTTAGATGTGTATGATCTTTAATGAGCCCAGTGACATTTATGTGAAACAGTATTAAAGACGGAGAGACTGACAAGTTCTTTAACAAGCTGACCTGTTTTGGCTCCGAGGTTAACTATGATGTGGAAGCAGGGCTGTAGTATTATGGAAGGAATTTGCCGTCTGGAATGATGTGAAGATGAGTCAGACACCCTCCATGCCTTTCAGCCAACAGCTCTGCACAGGAGAAAATGGTTATGAGCCAATGTAGGAGTCAACTCTTCACAGTGGGCAGTGCTGATTTCACAGCAACTGAGGACATATTCCTTTAAAGATCAGGTCACAGAAGGAGTATTTGATACTTGTGTTTAAGTTTTTTCTTCAGTTGTTGTTTGGTCCTCTACCTGCTCATGTCCTTCGTGGCTTATTAGTTTACCTGCCCAGTCCTTCTGTCCCCACTGACCAGACTCCTTGTCCGTACTGATGTCCCCACGCTCTTCTCTGTTCATTATTCCACATCAGCCTCGCCCCCACCAACTTTGTGACCATCTGTTGCACTGACTCGCCATTCAGCTTCTGAATGTTCAAAGCAAGCTCAGTAAAGTTGTTTTTCTTTTTCTCCCTCTGGCCTCCCCTGTATGATGAAGGGTCATTATTTAAGCCCCTCTGTTTAAGATGTCTCTGCTCTCTTCAGAGAAACTAATTGGAGACAAAGGAAGCAGGCGCACTCCCCCCTAATAACAAAGAAGGTCTGCGCAACCCACACATAAGATTTTAACCCTCCACCTACTCTTCCCAATTTTCCTGTTCATCACACTTTTCTCTTCCATCTAATATGCAACCACTTGCATAAAAGGCAGCACATAACTCTGGTTTGTGCTCTGAAATGTTTCTGTATTGCATACTACCTGTGAAACTGGCAGGCTGTGGACTTGACTCACCGTATAAGCTCTCAGCAGGCATCGGCTACAGTGGTCATTAGGAGGTGGGGAAGCGCAGTGCAGGGTGGAGCACTAAGCCCCACCATGTTTCTCATTAGGTGTAAGAAGTTATGTAGGCCTTCCGTCCCGGTCCCCTCAGTTTTTTTTGTTCAGTATCATATCATTTAGGGACCTGGGCTTGGCGCAGGTTGAGAAAACACTAATGACAGTAAAACAAGGAGATTTAGTTGTTTCAGGTGACGGATTTAAATTGGTCACATCTCTTTGTAACTGAGTTTTGAGCCCGTCTCTGTAGAACGTACGTACATTTGTTCGGTGTTTTGTCAGCAACAGCTTTGGCATCTTTCACTCTCACACTGTTGTGGACCACTATAATGAATCCATAACGCACAACCTTCGTTTCACCTGTTTAATGTTTTTGACTCAGTTCAGTCTTACCATCATATTTGCACAGACTCATCTCGAGTCTCTTAGCATGTTTCTGTACGAAGGCCAGTCAAAGTCAAAGAAACATTGTGTTAGCTGACACTTCTGTCGTTTATAGGAGTGTGATCAGTGTATTGTTCTTTTTTGCCCCTTGTCACATGCATAATTTTAGCAACTGCTAGTTAGCTAAACATTTTGAACTCTCTGCAGGCCATAGCGGCTAAAACGCAGTGTGGTCCTGAGGCCTGCTCGTGTCAGGCACTGTGCCGTAGTCTAGTGCGTTTCTGCAGAGAAACTATTTAGAGCAGGCCAGCAGTGTTTTGTGTATCATGTGCAGCTGTAAGAGAGCGAGCTTGGGCTGGCTATGTTTAGGTATTACAAATATCTCAACCATTTGCATTCCTGCTCTCAGGATCCTGTCTTGGCCATCTCTGTTGCTATGGTTAAACACACCTGTGCATCTACAGCAGTTGCTGTAGTCAGACAACTGAGGAATTCTCAGTTTGGCAATTAAAAGCTCTCTCTGTGTAGAGCTCCTCGTGTTGCAGTCCTAACAAAATTAAGTTTTCTCACCGTGTCTCTTAATGTGCACTTTTACTGCCTTCTAGTAGAGGTTCTGTTGTGGCAGTGACACGAATACAATAGAACACTGCAGAGGCATGATTGAAGCAGTCTCAGCTAAACTAGTGGTTTTGGTGCAGGAAATTGGGTTAACATGGTCGAATAATTCTCAGCTTAAGAAAAGTATCTTGTGACCCAGCCAAAAAATCATGCATGCATACAATCCAGCGGTATTAATGCAGACAGGTTTAATTGCATCTGACGCTTTACAGTTGAGCGTCGCCTAAAACCTATTGGTGAAGTGGTACCTGACCCAAGTTGTTAAGTCCACATGGGGCCCACTTATGTCGACTTACAACTTTTCATTTCTGTGATGTGAGAACTGCCGAGTTTCACCCTTCTTTATATCTTTTATGGACTGCTGGCAGTTGAACCATTTTCATAGTATATTCCTGTAAAGGAATTTGGCTTAGAGCAAGAATACATTTGTTTTCTGGAAAGAGTGGAAAACGGTTTCACACAGCAGTGACTATCGTGCATGTTGGATGTCTTGTTTGATTAGTATACCATCTATGCTGTTTTGCTCCACTGACTCCTTTTTGTTTAGTATGGCCTGCCACCTCCATTATTACATCTGAACACATAAACACACTGTGATGCCAAGATTCTTTCCCAGATTTCTTGCACTAAGAAAAGAAAAACTCACCCTGCTTCCCCATATTTTTCCTCAGAGGAGAAGAAAAAACTAAATTGAGTTGAGTGGAGTAATTTAAGTCAGTCTAAGCATCTGCCCACCCAGCGCTTTCTCTTTTCCACTGCAGTAAAGTGATAGGTCTTACCATGTAGCTCCATAAGGATGACAATAGGCCAGGTCAAGTTACCTACAATCATTAGTGCTGGCTCAGGACACACACACTGTGCACAACATGATGGAAGATGGACCGGACCACCCCAGAGCCTTGCATGTGGGCTTTACTTGGGTATCCTACAACGCACATGGATCTAGTGGAAGCTTCTGTCATTTGACCTGCAGCTCCGCTGACCCATTCCCAGTGAGAAGTGCTCATCTGTCATGCATTTGAATAAAACCAATGCATTCTTTCTGTGTTTCTGTAGTTTGGTCTTCTCTAGCGAGTAGCGGCATTCATTCATTCATTTGTGAAAAAAAAACCATTGAATGTTATTTTCATCAAATACTTGGTTATTGTCTTTAAATAACACTATTTCCCATGAGACCTGTGTATTCCCGGTGAAACGTCCTGAATCGGCAGAAAAGGCAAGTTTGTGAGTGGACAGGTGTTAGAGCTTAGATGTGTCTGAAATAACAGCAGGACAGGGTGGATACATACGACACATGCTTTTACACAGCACAGGCTACAGCCAGAACGCTGAAATAATGGCTTTAGAGAAGAACGCTGGAGAGCTTCTCTTTAGTTGTTCAGTTAGGTTTAGACAGGTGCTCAATAACACATTTCCTTTTTAACCGAACACAATACTGAAATGAAGTCAATGAAAACTCGCAAATACATATTGCATTCACTTTAGGTACCATAGGTAGAAGGTCCTTGTATCTTCCCGAGAACAATAAGCATCTCTGTCAGATGGTCCTGTGCTGGTATCTACTGAGGTCTTTTGATCTTCTACTCACCTATTTTTGAAAGAAAGCCTTAATGGATGCTTTTTATGAGTCAGGCCATCAGGGCTATGTTTTTATGTTCTAATTAGAGAGTGAAGCAGCAGTTAAATCGCTGCCTGTGCCGCCACTCTGAAGAGTCTGCTTGATCAGGGGTGGCCTGGTTGTATCCTGATTGACTGATTACACAGTTGATACCAGGGCCCAGGTATTGACGGTAAGGGACATGCATGTGTAAAGTTCCTTCTTTGTCTATTTCTACCTGTTTTAGCTGCCATATCTGTCTCTTTGTAGTCGCGTACGCCTAAAAATAGGTCCCGTAGTTTTGCCAGTTCTCCCCTTTGAGGGATCCCGTTTCACTCTGTCTGGACTGGTGTTTATTATCAGATTATTCAAAGCAGATTTGCAATCATTGCTTAATTTCATTGTTTAGTTTCTGCTTTGTCTTTTTTCTTTTGTGTGACATCTATGATTAATTTTGGTAACTTTGAACTCATTGTCACCATTAAATGTGAGAAGACAAACGGCAAGAGGTTTAGTGAGGAACCCTTGTGTGAATTTGGACCCCGTGTAGGTTGATGATGCAATTTTGTGTGATGTTTGTTCCAGTTTAATGTAAAGCTAACTCAGGACAAAGAAAAGCAAACGTGCTGGGGAAGGGGGAGTAATTTAAACCATGTTTGTGTGAGCAGAGTCCAGGTCTCTTAATTTTATTTAGGTATTGTTTTCAATAACAATGTAGCCTTGGAAACCAAAGCCCTGAAAGTACTTATTTAGTTCTTTTAATGTCTTTTAAAACTCTTACAAGCAACATTTTTTCATGAAACCAAACAGTGTAAGTTATTTCATACATAGATTTTGTGTCCCAGTGTGAATCCACCGTGACCTTCAGTTAAGCTGAAGGCCAGTGCTTCTCTGTCAGGCACATCTCTTCTAGCCCTTTAATGAGGAGCAAGGACTTAGACCTCTTCTGTCTCGTCATCTCTGTAGGATCTCGTCTTGGCTGAGATACTGCAGAACAGTAAGGACCAGATTGTAAGTTATCATGAGCACGACTCCCTGCTGGACCACAAGGAGGAGGAAGCCCTGAGCGAGGAGGACCGCAAAGCTGCTTGGGCTGAATATGAAGCTGAGAAGAAGGTAGGCAAGAGGAAAACCTCCACACAGACACACATGCTACACAATGTCTGACAGTTATAAATCAAAGGCACAGGCATAAAACACGTAGCCTGTCCGTCCCTCATCCTCCAAGCCACTGACATCAAAGTGCAAGGTGAGCTAAAGAGCCCACACTTTTGTTTGTCAAGATGTGTTAGTTGGTTCTGTGTAATCACTTAAGATAAGCAGATGAAACTCTGCGAGAGCAGAGAGGCCATCTTAGCCCATTCACGTCAGTGCTACTTACTGAAAGTACTAAGCTCTACAGAGGGTTAGGGACTCTCCTTTTCTCACGTGTTACCTCCTGTTCCCTCGTTTTTCCCTTTACTATTTTTGTGAGACAAATCAATAGGATATTAGTAGGTTATTGTAGGGAACTGTATGAAGTGGGGGTTCAGTTGGAGGAGAAAGGAAGCAAGGTTTCTCTCCCTTCCTGTGTAATCCTAGAGTCTAATTCGTTCTAATGATTATTTTTCCAGCATGCTCTCCCGTCTTTGCCCTCTGTGTGCCTTAAGCGGCTTTTCTCTGAGAGAACACAAAGGGTTCCCAGTGAGAGGAAAGCCATGATGCCGAAATTGATTGTTAGGATTCCAGTTGTATCGTTGCAGTTTGTCACACTCCAACTGAAATGTAACTTTGCCTCTGCTAATGTCTTCACAACTTTCGTGTTGGCCAGTGGTGGTCAGGAAAACCTGAATATCAGATTTGCAACTCAGGAAATGGGGGAAAAACTGTGAGAACATGATCAGGCGCCCAAAACTAGAGCGAACCCAGGAGCCCTCCGTCTCACTGGAATTATTTCAGCTCAGTACAAAGCTTAGAGAGGCTTATGTCATAAATTCATATTTCAGATGCAGTTTTGGAAATGAAACTAAGGTTATGTTTGTATGTGTCATCTGAGATGCCGGCGAAATGTGGCTGCTTGTTAATAGCCAACCCAATGTGTGTGTGTGTGTGTGTGTGTGTGTGTGTTTTGTTTTGTCTTTTTTGGTATGGTTTGTACTGAACACCTGTCTCTGACCAGGTCCTAAGACTCCCCACTGTCCCCCAACACACACAAACACCCACACCTACACTTACATACCGGATGGCCAGATTACAGGGCACAAGAAAACCATCTGCAGCAGGGGCTCAATTACACGCGAACGTCGGCATCCTGCTGTCCTTTACTGGGACACAACACAACAACCTCAGGTCACTACTCTCAGACACGTGTGATACAAGAGGAGCAGGCTGACACGAGGCGTGACTCGCTTTTCTAATATCATGTGTAAAGAGTTGAAAGCTTTGTTGCCAGGATTAGTGATTGACCGGGACCACTGGTGATGTCTGAGTGACGCTGACGGGCTTAATGTGCTGCTGTTGAACCACGGTGATGGCGTACAGTCCTCCAGCTGCATGGGCCTGCTTGCTACATTGTGTTTCTTTGTGTCTCAGGGCTTGTCCATGAGGACCAACTACCAGTCAGCATATTCCCAGATGGACATGGGCACCTCCAGCTACTTCTCTTACAGCATGGCCACTTTGGCCTCCATGACCAACCAGCAGCTGGAGGTAAGTAATGAGCTCCACATGTCCTTCTTCTGTCTCGCACTCCTCCCTCTACTTCCCCCACGGCATAGCATCCCACATTCCTCAGACCTCACTGCTAATTGTGACAACAGTCTAGTAGCCGACAAGCCCGTCTCCCCCACCCGGCGGTTTGTAATACTCCATGTCTGCGGCGGCGGCTATTTATACGCACTGCCATGACTGAGGGAGAAGGTCCAAGAGTCAAATGAGTGTGAAAATACTTTGTGCCCGCTTCAGTTTTTGTAATGTTTCTCTATTGATGAGACCACATGACAGTCAGATTATGGGCTGCGAAACAAGACAATGGGCTGGTCCGGTTCGTGTAGTGTTGCACAGTCTGTGAGTGGGGTTGTCACTTCAAATGACACAAATTGTTACTTCCAAAATGATTTTTTCAATATGAAGATCCTGCATCAGCCTCCTGGCTGAAAGCTTTACTGTTAATCAACTTGATGGCTTCTTCATTTGTGTTCAGGATGTGATAAATCAGGGACGACAGAAATGCATTGACGCAACAAATGCATTGAAGACTTTAACGCGGGAGCCTCTGGAGGATACCATCAGCAGAATAGTGAGTGTCAGAACAACAGCTCTTTATCATTATCATTACTGGACAGCATGAGACGGGTGGAGTCTCTAGTTCTGGTTGAGGTTAATGTGTGTGAACTCTTACAGTGGACGGAGAACCCAGCACTGACGGAGAGTCAGGTCCAGTCCATGGCTTTAGGACGACAGGCCTCCGTGGAACTGGAGATCAAGCGCAGGGAAGCTATTTACAGGGACGTTCTCACCAGTCAGCAGACGGTAAGAACACTGGGTGTTTGAGCCACTGAGGCTCATAGCTTCAAGACAAGGACTAATTAGAGGCAGTATGTGCATGGATGGAAATGAAGTTACACTACTAGTCTATATACTGGTTGGTGGCTGAACTTGTTTTTGTGCTCATAGCATGGTTCAATACCTACATAAGCTACTGCATTACGTCTAAATGTAGAAATATTCTGTTGGCCAGTTGTGATTTATATCGTATATACAATATGAAGATTGATGTTTGAATGTTTGAGATCCTCAGTTGGTTATTTACTTATAGTTGTAGTTTTGTTTATTCATTTTATCTCTTTGTTTGTCTTTGTAGCTGATGATGCTCGTGCAAAAACTCATCACCAGTAGGAAGATGCAGGAGCAGCAGCTGGCCATGGCTAACCAGGCCAACTACCTGAACCAGCTGGCCCTGCAAAACGGCATGCTGGGAGGTAGTGGGCTCAGCCAGATGGAACTACTGGGGCTTTACCAGCAGCTCCATGGCCTGGCCCCCCATCAGGGCATGGGCAAGAATCCTGGGCCCTCCAAGGGCCTCTAGGTCAAAAGGACACTTCCTCAACCCCCCAGCCCAACTTGTCAGCTCCCAGTGGCCCAGTCCAAGCGAGGCCCTGTATCAATGCACTGTGAGACCACTGAGAACTCAAAGCAAAACCACACACCATGGGTGGTGTACTTTAGAGACACCGTGGTCCACGGGGGGCTCCCACTCTCAGTCTTTTATTCTGTAGTTCACTGAGAGAAGGTGGAAGATAATGTATAAATGACTGTGTGAAAGGTCTGTTCAGTTTCAGCAGGAAAAAAAATGTATATACCGCCTTAATGTTATTCAAGTTATATATTCATTTTCTTGTATTTAAAGAAACAAGTTTTACCCCCAATGCTTTTAGGCATTGTGTTGTTTTCCCCTTACAAAAGGGTTTCCTTATTATTTAAGCTCAGTATTTTCTACTGTTTTAAATGCCTAACCTGAGTGGGACCAGTGTTGTTGGTGACAGGACTGATACATGACTGATTATTAGACCCACTAGATTCTTCCAGCAAAATCTAACCAAGCAGAGAGAGGTGGTGCAGCAAAGACCAGCTTTTTTTTGGGGGGGGGGGGTGGATGAAATTGATAACAAAAACAGAAAAAATGGCCTTATATATTATTTCCTAAAAAGCTCTGTAAAGTTCTGAGATTTGTTGAGAGTCTTTTCTATGCTTTTAAGTGTTTACATTAGTTGTCGCTGAACATGGTAATGGAATGCTTGTGTTGTTCAAATCTGCCTGCTGGTTCCTATGAACATTTTGTAACATCATTCTCATCGTCACGTGTTGTCTAGCATAGCACCGCGCGCGTCTCTTCGTTGTTTATGTTCCCCCTTGTGTTGATCCCACGTTTGGGCGACTGACTCGGTCTCACGAAGCACAACCAGCTCAGCCACGGGCCCAGAACGTTCTGTTTGCCTGCCTGTCAACGGTTGAGTTTCCCGTTTCATGATGAGATCAATAGAGGAGTAGGAAACTGGAAATCCTTTTAAAATTGGCTGAGTTGTGTCGTCTGCTTTGTGAGACACGTCTTACTCAGCGCTAGTCTCACCAGGCCGACACTTTGGCACATTCTTACTTGTAAATGCTTAAACTGGTGTAACTGTTAAACACAAAGAACATGCGCATTTACATAAGGAGACACCTGTTGTCTCTAGTTGGCTCCTGTGTTTGCACAAGGTGTATTTAATGTAGAGAAACTTTTTAGCTCTCTTCAAATGTTCTTATGTTAGCAAATACACCTATGTAATTTGCCATTATTTTGATTCTGCTATTATCTTGATAAGTATTTAATATAACATTTAATAAAGTGACCAAAACGACGAGCACTGAATTTGAATCAAACATTTTTAATGAGTTTGCAGCTTTTGTTTTGACTGAATGATGTGTGAAGTATGAGTTTGTTTTCTTTCACCTGTGTCATAATGTCTTGAGTCAGACTGATTTTCTGGGTTTTCTCTTGTAAGATACTGAAAGATATCAAAGTAATAATAACAACCATCGGTCAGTTTACTTCACAGATGGTGGATAAAAATCCAAAGTACCAGCTTTTCCTTCACTTCCTCCCCTGTGTTAAGGTAAGCAAAGACATCTGACACCACCTTTTATTTACCACACAGATTAGTGTTATCAAAAGTGAATAATTTTTTTCACTCTTGTGCCAGTTTCCAATTTAAAACTATTTATTTAACGTGAGTGATGAAGGTGTGAGATGCAGTGTCCCTGTATTTCACACCCACAGCATTAAGTGGCCTTTGTCCCACTCTTCTCCCTTCAATCTTTCATCTATTTTCCCCTTTCCCAGTATTGTTTTCATTTCTCAGTCTGCCAGGGTTTTCCCCTGCATGTCTTTGACTTTTCCATTCCCTCCCCCCAGGGGAGCTTGCTCTCACAGCTTACAGATATCTGCCAGTGGAGAAACATTACAACTATTGCAGATGTTGAAATGCTGATCCCATCCCCTCTTAGCCCCAGATTACCACCACTCCAGGTCTGCAGCACATCCCCGCTGTTTCTCCGTGCAGCAGGCAGCTGTTTCTGTCCATTGAAAGGACCTGCTGCGGTGGACTGCGAAAGGCCCCTGCAATGAACAACCAATCACTGCTCTAAACCCAGGCTGATGTGTAAAGCCAATTAGGAGTCGGGATCCAGTTGCATAAGGAATCTGATTTTGTACGGTGGATGTAGGCCGACTAAGACCTTATGGAGACAGACGGGGCCTGTACACATTACTTGATAAAGGGTTTATGAGGGTAAATTGGCATGGGACAGCATGGGCGTTCTCTGGGAAAAGTCCGCTGGATCTTTTTACCAGTGTTGCCTGTGCTTGTTGCTTTTCAAGACATTACATATCAGGTATTTAATAATAATGACCTTGCTGCATAACCATCATCATCTTTCACTCGTGTTACATCAGCAGGTCCTTAGCTGTTGTCCAGACAAAGGGAAGCAATGATTTAAGGTCTGCAGAGCAAAGAAATACAACATTGACATCCGTTGTTTATCTGGTTTTAATTGGTACATCAGATTTGAATCCCAGTGAAAACAGTCCTGCACAATCTCTCGAAGACGCGACAATTTTATTGTCGTGTTCAATTCAGTTCTTGTTTTCCTTGGTTTTCTGGTTTTGGTGGCATGTCAGTAGAATCTACAGTCCAGATAACTTCAAGTTCATTACAAAATAAAATCTTTGCAATAAATAAATATATAGATTTATATTTATACTTTATATGTAGAAAATAAATATATTGTACATCTCATAAATAGGATCGCCCATAGGTGCACCTCAGCTGCTTGCATTTTTAATAATGTTCCTGGCACTCTGAACATTACAAGTCACCATGCTTTAGAAAGAAACCACGGTCAGAGAAGTGCTTTCATCCTGAGCTTCATCGCGCGCTTTACGTACAATTCCTGCTTCTTGGTATTTAAGTGAAATGATTGTGATGATCACACGATAAACCAAGTGAGCCTAAAGCCGGGACTGAACATGTGCGGTAAGTGCTCTTTCATCCGTCACGCGTTGATCACAGACGTTTCCCATCCAAACTTACATGTTCGATCTGATAACGTGACTTAATAAATTTACAGTTTGTCTCACTTTAGTACCAAACCTGTCACTTATCAAGCATGTAGCACACGGTTGTATTTCTGACTGTTCCCTTCTATGTCTCTGCGTATGTGGAAACGCTCATCTGGACATCTGCATCTGCTCATTCGAGGTCTCTGTCCTCACGGTGAGTAACGTTACGTCTCCTCCGGCTTAATGCTACTCAAAACTTCCAAGCGGCGTGACTCCGTTTGTCGTTATGTGCCGTGTCGGCATCTGTACATTTTCCTCTAAACAGTGGTTATGGAGAGAACATGGCACCTGTTTTGATTGTCCAGATCGCTCCACAGCTGGGTGCTCGTGTGGGCCTCCTCCGTCCGTGTCTGCAGTGGTTTTACAAGAAAGCATTTCCCTCCTCTCTGAGGTCACAGGTCCACCGCTGAGGCAAAGAAGCAACATCCAAGGACGTGCACAATGTTTATATCAGTGCTTGGCAGCGGGCCGAGGCACAAACACAGTGACCTCAAGGTAAACAGTTCTCTAAGTCCAAACTCCACAACCCCCCCCTCCTCTCTCCTCTTATTTTATTACATTCCTCCTAATGTAACCAGTTCTCCAAGTGTAAGCACTGGTCACCTGTTATGGAAGACGTCCCTGTATGCTGGAGGGATCTTCTCGATTTCTACCGGCCGGGGTAAGAAGTGGGTGAGTTTCTGGTGTTTCTTAGTCCTGCCACCCTCCCTGGGCGAGCCGTCCTTGTTCAAGGCCACGTAGTAGAAGCGACCTGTGTCCGTGTGCTTGTACAAAGTGGAAGCATAGGTGTTGTACCAGTTCTCCTCAAACTGCTCCCTGAACACGCATTCAGCGGTCAGCTTCTTCTGCAGGGGGAGGAAACAACACGTTAGCCATTACTCCAGCTCGCAGGGCACACAGTGACGTCAACGACACGATTAAAGACGCTGAACGCTGCACAGTTCAAGATGGACGATGCTACGTTGCACAAGCCTTCCTGACCTGGATGTCGCCAGACGAAGTTGAAATGAGAACAGTGAGCAGAGAGTCTTTCCTCACTCCCTCGTTCTCACACATACGCACACGCAGCAGCCCTCAAAGCTTCAGCCTTCACTGACAGCACAGCATGAGCGATGGCTGTGGGTTCAGCAGGTGAGAGTGTGCTGGCCGAGCGAGTGTGTGGGAACAATAAGAGACATCCGAGTTAGAGACGCTCTTTCTGCCAAGACCGGTCAGTCTCTGCTGCTCTGCATGAAGGCCAAACCTCAGTCAAAGCTATCACAGAGGACCAAGGAGCGAATAGCAGCCCCCTGGTGAGAGGAGCCCAAACACATCTACTCATTCTTCTTGGAGACTCTAACTCTTGGACTAACTTTCTTCTGGCTTAGGGGACGTGTGTTCTCTATGCAGCGAGATAAATGTTCGCGATCAGTCAATCTCTGTCTTCTCTGCGATCTCTGTTTGTGCAAGTGTCTCAGTTTTTTTTTTTAAACTCCAGAAGCAATTTTGTTGATTGGCTGTCAGGCTGTGCTTGGCTGCGGCTGTGTGGTGAAGCTGTTGTCTGTAAACACAGCCCCGAGGGCACATGACTGGGCCAGCTCCATCCTAGTACTCGCACACACACACACGCACCAACATCTTTGGATCAAAACTTGTCAAGGTCTGGTGGTTGGGGGGGGGGACCCCTCTACCTGCTACCCTCCACCTTCTCCAACCACCCCCTGGCCTCTCTGAACCAGACATGTCTACATCGCTCCCTCTGTCAGTCAGGTGACTCAGTCAGGTGTGCAATTACCCCCAGCCCCTCAAATCACCGCCTCTCACTAACACCCCACCCCCCAGGGTCAAAGCTCCAGGATGCCAGACTCTGATAGCGCGGAGTAACAATATCTGCACTTTCAACACAATGGCTGCGCTTAAAGGTAGCCTCTGTCTGAAATGTTCTGATCGGGGGGGGAGGCCCGAACCCTGAGAGGCCCTCAGGTAATGCCCTGGGACACCTGATACAGGTTACCCTCACATACTTCCTCTTCATTGTGTTTATCTCTTCCTTTTCCCTTCTCTCTATCTCCACATGTGAGAAAAGGTCACCCGGGAGGAGAGGCCTGTTCAGCTCGTCTAAAGGTGCATTTACTGTGGAGATCCGCTGTATATGGAACGCAGCCGCTGGAACCCGAGTCCAGCTGTGCAGAGAGGGAACCGTCACCGAACTGAGCCACAGCACATCCAAAGCGGCTCCAAATGCTGTCTCCACTTTGGGAAAATATGTAAACGCTTCTGCATATCTCAAAACTAGATGAAGAGGTCGGTTCGCTCCTCTCTATTTAGTTGCAAAAACGGATTCTGTTTATATGAAAAAGAGGTTTTATACTTAAAACTTGACTTTGTCACTTTGCTTGTAGTAATTTCTCTGGTTTCTTTGCTGAAGGAGAGCAGCAGGGGAGGAAGACATGAAAAGCACAATGTGCCAGGATCACATCGTTGTTTTGTCTCATTGTGCTTTTCCCCCCATCTCACGCTTGTGGGAACCTTGATAACAAACAGACCTTCAGGTCTCTGACTGCACGCACGGGCTGCCTGGTGATGGCTGTGAATGAAAAAGGGGAGTTTTCGACTCACCGACCCGTAGAGCTCTCCTTTTTCATTCATGCCGAGGTAGAGTCCAGCGTCCACCCCTCTGATGCTGACCAGACCCACTGCCACACTGATGAACTCCAGGATACCTGAGGTCAAACACACACAACATGAAGTGGTCAGAGAAGCTCACCTGAGGAGATAAACAGGGCAGAAGCGTTGTCATCTTTTGTCATCGAGACTTCAGTCTGTCTCATTCCTGCATCTATGCAGTCCTGGGCTTCGTTTAGGAAACGTTTTGGACACAAAAAATTAGATTTTTGATTACAGGAACAATGAATGCGAACAGTTTAGATAAAGATCTTTGATTTCTGTCGTTCCTTTTTAATCAGCCCTAACTAACATCATTCTAGTCTCTCATAATAACTTGTGGTGTCTATAAACGTGACGGTCCTGCCTTTGGGACTTCCCAGCTGGCTACTAAAGCGGACTGAGGAGTCACTTTTATAAAGAGATGTGGGTAGAGTTCTTTGGTGAGCTTCTGACTCACAGGAAGTTACTGAAAATTGAACATGTACATCAAAGCCAGGAGGAAGAACCGGTGAAATTAAAAGCCACTGGCAGTTGTGATGCAGAGGTTAGTCAGAGAGGGCTCAGCTGTCTGCGCTACCAGGCAGAGGACAGCTGACAACCACCTGGTCCCCATCTCCTCGACCTCACGATGCCAGAGGATGGCAGAGAAGATCCCTCTAATTTCATGTGGGGTGAAGAGTGTCTTTCTTATCCCTCTAATCAAAACCATGTCTGCAGCTCTGACAAAGACCTCTGCATTTAAAAGCTAAGTGGAGCCAGAAACAAACTCGCGGACCACCCATCCCAGCGAACCGGCTTGTTTTGGCACGAGCCTGAACATTAAACCTTCCCTGAATTCCGCAGTGGTCATGCTTTAATTCAGAGCTATTCCGCTGTGTCCCCGGCGAGCGAGCCGGCCTGCACCTGTGAGATGACTGCACGGATATGAGGCGCAAGACATGTGCGCATCTGCCCTCCGGCCTCATTTGCTTAACGCACAGCCGCGAGCCGCACCTCGCTCCATTTACATTCACGGTCGCAAATTTTCCGGGCTGCGGCTGCGCGCGTTACGCACGCGCTACTTGTTTGCGGCTGAAGCCGGAGAGAGAGAGAGAGAGAGACACCTGCGCGCTGCGGGGATTACAAGAGAAAGGTGTGCGGTTGCGCTTTCCCGTGCGCAAGGTGACGGTGACGCACGACTGAGTTTTCACTGGGGATGTGCTACAGCTCCTAATTAAAGCCACCAACCCGGGTGGCAAACGATCTAAACCGGTGTTACAAGATGTGAAAATGTTACATAATCACATATTAACTACCAAAACGACAGAATGGGTTTTTTTTAGGTCATTTTATTTCAGACCATTCTGTTCAGGCTGCAACGGGTCACCAGTAATAAATAAAAATGATCTAATTTGATACATAAACGCATTTGGTGATATCGTTTCAAAACATTAAATAAATATATATTCTCACCAAATCTGCTGTGGTCCTGTCTCGTCCCGTAAACTGTCCCATTGGGGAATATCTCCAGCTGAAATCCTGTTCTGCAATAGAGCTGCCGCCGTCTCAGAATCCCTTTCAGGTGCCCGAAATCCGTGGGCGACCCCCGCTGCAGCCTCCCTTCAATCTGCCCCAGCCGCTCATTCAGCCCCACTGGAGACTCCGGTAAAGGCATATTCCCGAGTGCAGGAAAGCTTTGTAAATCCAACTCCGTCCCCAGAAAGCTCCCGACTTCTGCCATCGTGTGCACGGCTGTCAGATTAAGCGTAGGCATCTTTGAAACGATTCGGTGACTCAAAAGAGAACGAGAAGTTTACACAAGTCCGGTCCATGCACGCACAAAGCGAACCCAGCGCGCCGTGGTCTTCCAAATCCAAAGAGGAGTCCTCTGGGTTTATAGGTCGTCCTTAGCTTTATTCATCAGTTTGATATCTCTGTTTATCAGATGGAAAGACTCTATTATATACATACTCCCCACGCATCCTCACATTGGATATTCAAGCTCAAGCCACGCCTGGCTGGCATCCCTTCTTACGCGCATCAGCTTCCTTTGCTGAACGTGTAGCAGTCCTCCTTTAACTTCTGATGCTGCTGTTGTCTTTACGCGCCTGTCGCTGCTCTTCTAGAAACTTGTCCCGGTGTATGTTGCCATTGCTCCTGCGCTGTTGTTCGCAGTCCGAGGTCGCCTGTTCAAACCTCCTCGTCTATCCAGGGGCAGGGCAATTTGGCGACAGTTTGTGGCGCATTAAAACGCGGCGGAGACGCAGAAGCAAAGTTGACAACAAGTATCAGTTGACAAGAAGCCGAAAAGCTTCATTTGACCTAAACTGTAGCAGCCCCTCCGCCACACAGGCAATCCGCAATGTACACTGGTTGGGCTTTGGTCACACCACAGCCGCTCCTGGGAACAAAAAAAAGGAAAACCGCAAAGTATTGGTGGCACGTTTCCACAGAAGATTATCAAAATAACCTGTGCGCAGCCTCAATCCAGCCTCCTGCACAGGCGCCAACCACTGCAGTTGGACGTTTTCATGCGAGCATTTTCTCCACCTCCTTCTTGGAAGCAGGTGCTTCCTCGTCCTTCTGCACAACGTTTGCAATGTGCTCCAGCAAAACCAGCAGCTTCACCCCTCGTACTTCTGGCAAGGAAGGGGGGGGGGGGAATGCTGATGACGTGGAGAATCAAATCTGCCTGCAGTTGCAGCAGGGGCGTCTGGACACATCAACACAGCCTTGATTAGGTTTTAGTTTCAAACGGTTTTCTTGATGAAGGAGCAGCTACAGGTACATTTACTGAATGTCTCCTCTGAAGCACTCACACACTTTAACGGAGCACAAGTTGCAATAACATAACTTCAAACTACTGTAGAAAAAAATATCTGCTAGTAATTATCATGCAAAAATGTGCTTTGAAGTATTGTATCATTGTTGACGTATGCATTTACCAGTAAAGTGTGTATCAGAGAATCGTGTAGATTGTCAGGATAAAGTTGGATAACATTTAAAGTCCCTCAGCAAAAGTACAAATACCTCAACGTACGTGTTTACTTTCCTGATTATCACCCTCACATCTGCACCTTTCTCTCAAGTGAAGCCAAAGTAGCACAGCTGTCGCGGAACATTTTGATATTTCAGGTGCTCGCTGAGCTGTGCCATCATGCTCATGAAAGACACAACGGGAATAACGAATAATGTGTGTAATTTACGATTCAGTGGGGATTTTGCATCTCCCCTCTGCACAATGGGGCAACAGGCCTCAACCTGTGGCTTTCGCAGAAAAAAAAAAAAAAAGAAAAAACGCGGCTGTTTAGTTCAGTGAAGGCTTTTTCTTTCTTCTGTGCGAGGATTGAAATGAAAACAAACTCCAGGAGTCTTTTAATTAGTTCACTGTTCTTGAGATATGTGTGACAGTGGGATGGTGTGTGTGTGTGTGTGTGTGGGGGTGTGTGTGTGTGTGTGTGTGTGTGTGTGTGTGTGTGTGTGTGGGGAGGGAGGGGGGGGCATGATTACACCAATAACACGCTTTAACTATTAGACATGTTATGTTAGACCTCCTTCAATCAGTTTTTTTGGAAACCCCCGTCCTCAGGGGGCGTTTCTTCACCTAAGAGCTGCTCATCACACCCAGCAGCAGCAGCAGCAGCAGCAGCCGCTTTCCTGCAGGGAAATAAGATTTATGACGACGTCTTTCTTCCAGCAAACAGTGACAAACAGTGCGTTACTACTACGTGTATGATTGTCCTGATGTCACTTTCAGGCTTTGATGAATTTCTTGGCTTCTTGTTTTTGGTTAATTTATCAGCTTTTGTGGTGCGGGCACATTCTGTTTTGAAGCAGATGTGGTTGGCTTTCAGAGCTGCTCTGAGTGCGATACAGTATGACTGACCCTCCAAAGCACGCAGGACCTTTTTCGCTGCTACTGATTATGCCGCTATAAATCTTACGGGTGTGTCATGACTGCATTGAAGTCAGAGGAGGGACAGTGGCTTTCAGCTGGTGTGGGATATGAAAGGTGGTGGGGGTGATGAATGCCCGTGGGCCTCTGCTTGATGAATTGGGCAAGGGGTTGACGAGGAGTCAGGGATGGTCAGTCTTTGTGTGAGCAGAGACCAGGGCCCTTGTTGTAGATGAGGATGAAAGGAGGATTCGTCTCAGCCGAAGGGGGGAAGGAGAGGGATAAAAGAAAAGAGAGGAGAGAGAGAGAGAGAAAGCAAGAAAGACCAAGATTGGGCAATTGAAAATAAGCAGGAGAAAACTCAAAGGGAACCCAACCCCCCTCCTCCTCCCTCGACGTGAGCATGTTCTGACTTTCACTCACTGTCCATCTCCTCTGCACAAAACTGGAATCAATCTTAATAGTTGCTAAGTGGTAGAATAAAAATCTAGAGGTGGTAAATTGATTTCGTTTTTTTGGTAGCTATTAGAGCTACATCTGCTGCTGGTCAGCCATATTTTATAGTTGACATGACAGATTTATGGCTACACACACACACACACACACACACACACAATCCAGAGTTAAAATGTTCCCATATGCTGAGAACCTGCAGAGGATATAGAAATGAAGATAATGACCTCAAGTACATGGCTGCAGCTTTGAAGTTTTGCTCCATGAGTTGGTATTGAAAATGAAGTTAGACTTGCAGTGGGAACCGGGGCCTAACGAGTACCTCACCTGTTTGCTCGTTACGGAGGTGCTGCTCGCTTTTGTGCGGAGTCATCCGACGTCCGCGGGATTTCACACGCGTGTGAAGAATATGAAAATCCTGAAACCGAGGCCGCTTCTTCCTCTGGTGAGGCCTTTTGCCTCAGTACCAGCGACGGACGCCCGCTTTAGCCCCAGGCCCCCTGCTGCTCCCGATAGCTTCCACCTCGTCGTCCTTCCCTGAACCCCTCTTAACCCCAGGCCAGTGAAGGCACCGAGTAAATGGCCGAGTCAGAGTGAGCGGCTGTCTCCCACCACTCGTTTAGCAAGGCCACCAAAGCAAAGCCCTGCGAGCGCGGCTGCGGAGAGAGAGAGAGCAGAAAGGATATCATCTGTTCTTATTTTACCTTTTGTCAAGCAGCATGTGGAAAATGATCTTAACTGTGAGTTATTTGCAGAGCTGGATTCCGTGTTATTTCATTCCCTAGCGGAGACATAACAGAGAGGGTCTCCTCTTTCACGCAGGTGGTCCTTCGGCCTTATTCAAGGGCACCGTGTGCGCCGGGGCGGCGGCGGGAGGGGACTCGGGGGCAAGACACAGACAGATGCATGCGAATTTAGGTAATGGTGTAGCATTTCTGTGCCTGCTTTCCTTGGCCGCCCCGCATGACGATAGTGTTAATTAATTTGTTTGCTTTGCTCCCAAGCACTAACGAATGGAGCTCTGCAGGCTTTGAGAAGCCACTAGTACGCAAGGAACACAGTCTAAAACCAACATTTGTTGTACAAATTGCTTGCATATGTTCCTGGGAGAGGAAAAAAGATCCTTGTCATGACACCAACAGAGACGTCCCGCTGTTCTTTATTTATTTATTCTTTACTCGATGGGAAAACCTCGGTAGGAATATGTTAACTTCGCCTCAAACGTTTTGGCTTAGCGGGTAATGACTCGTTCTCCAAACTTGTCTTGTGGTTTTGCTTTTCATCCGGCTTGAATATTAAGCGTACAACTGCATTTATTGGAGGGAACGCTTTAACTTCTGAGCCGGTCTTTCATCAATGGGATGACGTGGTGCGCGTCGCATCGGTGGTGCTGCTGGCTAATGAGTCTAATTAATCACACGCTGACGTCAGCCAGCCGCTGCCTGGTGGAGGACGCACCTTCACCTGCACGGATGCAAGCTGATGTCTGAGGGGTGATATGCGTGATCATGGTCCTGCCTGATGAGGGACCAGGCTCTCAGAGCAAGACTATTATTCTTACTACAACACAGAGCAGGAATCTACCCTCAAACAGATGTTGGAGGCCTTTGTGGAGCCTCTGGCACGGAGCCCACCTCTACCTATCTGCACAGCTATTCACATGGCAACGCAGCTGCTCAGTCTCTCTCCGTCTTTCTCTCACCCTTCTCTCTCTGTTTGTGTCTATGCATATACACCCCCCCCCCCTTCACTGTTTGAAACCAAATACCTGCTCTCGTAAACTTTGATCAATCAAACATACTAATTTGTTTAGCTGAGGAGACAGTGACATACTCGCGCAGACTCGGTTACACAGATGTGAAAAAGGCCAGACGTCCCGTATCTGCGAATATCTCGGTGCTGACACACACTTTTGCTCCACACTTTATATTTAGTCATTCTCCTTCACAGAAACGCCAAATATATCCCCACGACCTCTACCTGCTTCGCCGACTTATTTTCTCTTCCAGTCCAAGCAGATGTGGGAGGGAAGGATTTATAATGATTACCATTCCTGGAATCGTAGTTTATATTTGCTTTCTCACTAATCTTTGGGGGGTGATATAAAATGCTTTGCACTTCTTTTTTAGCTGGTCTGGCCTTTGATATGTGCAAAGCCGCAGAAATGTCATTTGTAAAATTAGTTTTTTAAATTAGATTTAGCTCCTCAGTCAAGTTCAGATTACTTAAGGGACTGTACACAAATTACTGCACAAGGGGGGATTTCTGTACAATTTTTTCTTCTCCGTGTGTTTTATTTCATTCACAACAACAACAAAACATTAAATCGTTCACCCTCTGTCCTCTAATAATTTGTGTACATGTTGTTGTTGCTTGAGCAGTTAAACTGTGGATTAACTTTATTTACCCAGTATTTTATGACCAAACAAACAGCTGACATTTTTCTAAGGCTTACTAACAGTTGCTGAGACTTAAATGAGGCAAAGCAGCACAGAGCTGTGTGGCTCACAGGATGGGCCTGGCTCTCGTTAAGCCGCCTGCTCAGTGGCAGCATTATCATAAGATGATAATTAGACAAGCAACCTTCATGTATATGAAAGCACGTGAAATCAAAGTGTCCGCTGGGGCCCTGAAGCTGACTGGCTTGTCAGTAGAGGGTGCTGATGTTTTCCCCGGTTCGAGTCCAGCCAACATCTCAGATTGCCTCAGAATCATGCAATGTCACGCTATGACAAATGGAGATGCATTAGTTAATTAAAGTGGGAGTTCAGAGTGGGGTGACGCAGGTTGGGGTTGGTTTTTTTTTGCTTTCATTCTTAAACATTCCTCTGTGTCATGATGCGTATTCGAATCGAGTCCAACTCTCCTGGCGTGAGTGGATTCGTTCTTTCTTCGTTTTTGCAATCAAGGCCTCTTCGCGCTCTGACGTAGTTTCGCTGTTATTCTCCTCTCTGTTGTTGACTTAAGCAAACACTCAGATCTGGTATATTAGTGGAGGTAATTTACTGTCAAGAGTGATTTACAGTTCGGGGTGATTGTGTGGGTCTGTGCATGAGAAATCTTAAAGTGTGTATAGCAGAAAGGATTAACAAAAGGCATGTCTTTCATATGCTCATTGACATCCAATAGTTCCTCCAGCAGCGACGCTGTTAATTGATTTTAAGTGATTGTTGGCAAATGACAAACAAACTAATGGAGGCAGTGGGTTCATTTTGATAATTTGTATTGGAACGCAAAAATGGAAAAGACAGCGCAGAAACCCACTGTTTTCATCTGAAGCCTTCAACTTCTCCGCCTTTGATGTTATGGGGGCAAATAGTTGTTGGGTTGAGACAACGTCTCCGCTGCCAGAAACAAGGCTGAAGGCTGAGACAGGTGCACGGCGTTCATCACATCCTGATGGAGGAGACCGAGGGCCAAGATGTTGCTCTCAACATATTGGACGAGTTTGTTAACAGATGGAGACGTTCTGGCAAACGTTTCCTCACCTTGTCCAGAAAGAGGGGAGAGAAAAAAGGATTGGGTGGAAAGCAGCATTTAATTTCTAAACACATGAAGGACACGAGTACAGACAGAGGAAGATAAGAGCAAAATCAATCAAAGGCTTAATTTTAATATTTGCGACGAGCGCCACGACTGAACGGCGACCTGTTTGTGTTTCACTTGTCAATCTAGCCTGAGAGAAAGCGGTTGTGACTTGGTTTATCCTCAGGTTTTGATCATAATATCCAATTGCAAATTGTGCAAAACCACAAGCAGGCTAAGGATTTTACCTCAGGAAATCTTTTTTATCCGACGCCTGTCATACTTTTCAGCCATGTCTTAGCCACATATGTTCCTCCCCGCTGCACCGCTCTATCTGTGTTTGTATCACAGCTTTATTTCTCTTGTAAGGTCATGCAGCTACAGTACAGCTGGCATCAATATGGCAGGACTTTCTCTGTCTGGGTCCAGCGCTGGAAAGTTATATTCATAGGGCTAATCAGTTTAAAAGATAATGAAAACAGAGATTGTTTACAGAGATTAGGCCCTTGGAAATGGAGTAATCAGTGCTTTGAAAGGGCACTGACAGCGGCGGGCTGGATTACTGTCTGTAGAAACCAAGCAACACCGCACTAACTCTCCATCTCTAACAAGCTCTCGGAGCCCTGATGTCATCACAGATAGAAGATAGAGTACATTATCCTCCACTCCTCTCCATTTGCTCTTCTTTGCTGGAATGAAATTACTCAACGTTTAACAGATGGGGCACCTGTCAGCCAGATGTGTTTGAGTAATGAACAAAGTGTAGGATGAAGTAAGCGTTTTGACAAAAATGTCCAGAGAAAAATTAATCATGAGTCTAATTTCTCCTCGACCCTGTTGTTTAATATGCTGTGTGATTTATGTGGTAATGGATTGATTTATTTCAGAGCTGAGATGCTGGATTACTCTCAGAACGTCACCGATTCGAGGCTCAACCCAGGCTTTGGAAATATTTGTACTGTTTCGCGCTTTCATAAGCATATGGATTATATACTTATCCTGAGAGGCCAGCTATTGTTTTGTGTTTCTCTGGAGGCTAGGTTTTAATTTGTGTGGCTTACATAGTGTGGCTCGTTGGCCGAGCTATTTGAGCCAGCTCCCATTTTATTGATTGGAGAGACACACGGGGCCCCACTTTAATTGGGGAGGGGTTCCCTTATAAGAGCTCACCCCAGAAAAGACATGAAAGTAATTATCAGTATCTCAGATCTCTCTAGCATGGGGGCAACATATGTTTGGGATTTGGTTTTATGCAGCGTTGCCCCTTCACCAGCCAAACACAACTCGTAGAACGAGCATCTATGCAGTAAGATGTTGCAGTGTGTGGATGCTTTCGAGTCTTTGTTTTCAAGGGAATGTAAAGGTTAATTCAGGAAAAAGAAGAAGACACAACACTGATGCTAGTTTGTGGCTTTGTCCACTGTGAGACTGATCAAGAGGACTTTAGGGAAAGCAACCTTCTGGAGAGGAGAGGGTGGGTGTGAATCTTTTGTCTCGGTTTGAGTCCACTCTTGGCCACAGCGCTCAGCCCAGCGTCCTGGGGGATTCTTTATTCTGATCCGAACACACGGCAGAAACCTCCTATAAAGTCCAACAATAAAGGGAAACAGAGGAACCGCGCTAGAGAGTAATTTTTCATTGGGGAGTCTGCTTTTACTTATTTTCCTACAAGACACTTTTTCTGTGCGTCAACAAAGAACAAGGAACTACTGCTGTCAAATTTTCAGCCACTTTCAGAGACTGACGTCGAGGGTTTGTAAAGCACCGCGTGTATTCCAGCGGTATCCATTAGTGTAATGCTGGCTGCTTGATTTTTGAAGGAGACCCTGACAGTATACTTGACAAACAGTCTGCTGATCCATTTCCTTCCCAAAGGAGAATGACAGGGGGCTGCCTTTGCAGTGAGCTGTCCCACTGTGCGCCTGTAAGAGCGGAGAGTTGGGTGGTCTGTCCATCAACGGCAGATTTGGGGTTAGGCCTGAGAAAAGCAGCTCACCCGTATCACTTTCAAAGAATGAAACCCTACACGCTGGCCGCGCTCTGCACGCTGCAGTCTTATGCGAACAAAGACACCTGTTGTTCAGCTTTAATACAAAGGCTTAATCAGTCTAGGTGTTTGCAGCAAAACAAACACAAATGCCATCTTGGTAAGACTTAATGTGATTAGACGAACTCTGCGTGTTTGGGATTTGCTAGTGAAGCATCACTGATTGTGCACAGTGTTTGTCACCAGGCCTCATGGTGTTGTGAAACGTTTCCAAGCCAGATGCAAACTTCCATTTGCCATGAGGCTGAGTGAGTAGGACAAAAGTAAAAAATAAATGTCAGGGTCTCATCTGCAGGACACCAGCGCGTCCTCGCTGAGGCTTCATGTAACGCTCACAAACCTGAGGCTTCTCCTTCTCCCCGTAGTCCATGCTGAGCAACCCGAGAAAAAAAAGGCCTGTTTAAAGCCATATCCATCAGAAATTCATTTGCCACAGCCCCACTTGTTATCTTCTCTGAACAAAGCAAGAAATTTGTTGCTGAAGCAGCCGACCAGCTGAGATGATGTCTGCTTTATGAAGCCTGCTTTAAAGCTACTTGTCCCTCCTCCGTTTTACCAACACGCTTTTGGTTTGGATCAATTTCAAAATGTAATAGCATTCATGCATACGTATGTTAAACAATGAATACTGAGCGTCTTCCTTTTAATTGAGTAAAGCCTTGATCTACAATTCAACTTGACAGGACAGTTCTACTGGGTTGAGCAAACAAAAATCCAACATGAATAAGATCAATAGTAATGCAAATAGAAGAGTGCACTGATTGGCCACTTTATTAGGTACAGCTGTGTAGTATCACCTGTCTGACTGCAGCTTACACACTGAGAAATTCTACCTTGTCAGAGTAGCTTTGATGGCACAGTGGCTGTATCGGATTGAACTGGACAGTGCAGACCTACCCAATAAAGTGAAAATGATGACGTAAACCTGTTTGTCCAAAGGAACGTATAAAAGAAGTAACACATCCAGAAATGTCGAATTTGAATCTAAGTGTTCGTTTACATTAAGAGAATGTAATCTCGGCCCCATTGGCTGATGTCTGACACTATTTAATCCAGGAGTTAAACAGTGCACAATAAAGAGAGACTGAAGTGTGCTGAGGAAAGATGGGATTGGTTTCTACCTAAATCTTTCCAGTACAGAGGAGGCAGATATGAATAGCTGCGGTAATTTGATGAGGTGCTGCCCCTCTTTGGGATCACACACTGAGAGGAGGCTTTGTTTACGTGCCAGATGGATTTATGGAATCAAATAGAAGTTTTCATTTCCTTGTTTGAGTCGACGTGCAGGGGATTAGAAGGGGGAAAAATGTGGGCAAAGATAAATGTAGTTATCAAACACACCGTGGTGGAACAAAGACTCTTTGGTTCACCTGTTGGTTGTGTTCGCATTTTCCATTCCGCTCTGCTTTCACGATGCACTTGCAGTGTGGTTGAACGTTTGAGGAGGTTGTCATGGAGTTTAGGCTCAAGCCACGAGGGTTAAAACCCTTATTTGTCACGTTCCTCAAACTGTCATTCCTCAAGTCGTTTGTTCTTATTTTCGCATTGTGCAACTGCAAGAACCCAAAATGCGATGATATGCAATAAATACATGGAAACAAACAAACAAAGCTGAAGTATTTCCTCTACAGGTGCACACGTTTCATCTGTGAGTGTAGCTGACAGATGTGTGACGCTGGAAGTCTTTTACTGCTAGGCCCCCCCCCTCTGTGGCTGAATGAATGTTCTTCACATCTTCACCACTGAAATCAGACCTTCACTTGTGTGTGTTTTGACTTTAAACATGCTCCTATTGGCGTTTGTGTGTGAGGTTATTAATTATCCTGCTGGAGCTCTAGTAAAGGCAACAGCTGCATTTCACAGAGGACCTGCAGGCAGGTTTGTGTATAAAGGACAGAAATAGACCTTTGCTCTTCGCAATGTTTTACATGCAAAGCTGAAACAAAGGTGAGTAATAGATTGATTCCAGCTGATTAGGCTCCAAAGGTTTGATGAAACAAACATTTGGATATTTCCACATTGTTTTCAAAAATCTCATCAAAGACTAGTTCATTAGTATCATTCATAAATATTCTTGTGTTGTAGCATGTGTTGTTCCTGTGAGTGTTTGTCCCCATACTCCAATAACGAGCAGGTCATTAAGCTAATCAGGTCTCCACACAGTGTAAGAATGTAGTTCATGTAACCTATAACCCCCAACGGCGTGGTCCTTGCTGTGTGACGCTACCAGTAGCTGAGACACGCTGCCATCTCTCAGACACAGCACTGGTGCCAGCTTCAACGCGACAGAAGCGGAGGGAGCAGAGCCGGTGTTCTCGTTTGTTGTAGTAACTGCATTTCCCCCTGTTGAATTCACTGTGAATGTGATGGAGAGAGAACACACACAGCGGCAGCCTCTTCGGAAGATATGAGCGTAACCTTTGAAGTGACTTGTGACAGTAGTTCATATTCATCTGGCAATGGTTTTGTCAGGTGGCCGGGCCGTCCATAAACACATTCCAGAGGTTCAGACATGAGCCACTTTCCAGAGAAGGTGCTGAGCAGCGACGTTAAAGAGACAGGCTCGCTTAGCTTTCGCCGAGCGACGGCTGCGTTATGAAACGCTTCCATCTTTGACCCTGGGGTCTGGAAATGCCCACGTGGACGAGCTCTTTCACTGTTCCCAGAAAGCCTGTCCTTCGTGTGTCTCAATCAGAGACCCGGGTGCTGCTCTGCGGATGCACCTGGCCCATAAGGTTTCACTCATGTCCTCTGTGTCGGAATATTAAAACGCTGACCGTAAGGTCCAGCTGAACGTCTAGCACAACGCTTCGTAGCGCAGTATAAGGTGCTGTCGTCCACACGACGGGCAACGTGGTCTTAACTGAGAAATCTGGGGGTTATTTAAACGAGAGGGTGAGCTGAGCAAAAAGATGAACTGGGGCTCAGGCTTTTGCTTTAGCGCAGGGACACTGACATGCTGTGCATCGGCCCAGTCATGAGCCTAACAGATGTGCTCCTCTCTCTGTTCCTCGTCCAGGCTTCTATGGCAGTCGTTCAGTTATTCTCTGTCAGAGGTTCAGCCCAGGGAGCATAGGTTCGGTGCCTTGCGTGCACCCTCCCAAATGTTTACCCTGTATCCTGTCAGCGGGCTGCATGCTGGCTAACAACAGCCAGCAGCTGATGCTGTCCAGGGCTTGACAGTCCCCTGTTTCCATTAAGGAAGACACTATCAGCCAACGGTGTGAATTTAATGTTTGTTGTCCGAGGCCAAGCCGCTAATAAATGAACGGTTATCTTTAGCTCTGTAATCAGAACCACCTTGACCATTGTTTCCATCGCTCTGCCTCTCCAGCGAGTGATTTCATGACTTTTGTCCGTCGGCGTCACAAGAAACAGATGTGAGCGGGATCCCTGCTGGTCTTTGTTTTCGATCGAGATGCTGGTAGATCGACAGAATGATGACATCGTGTTTGCTTGTCAGCAGGCTCTTAATTGGCTCTTAATTTATGGAGCGTCTGTCCACTTTCAAAAATACCTGCTACGCCGAGGCCAGTGTCACGGTGGAGTTGATACTGTCACGTCTTCAGCATCGCAGAACAAAAACATGTTGACAACTAGTTGGTGAGTATTTGTGATGATCTGTTTGGACTATAGTGGATACATTACACTTAAAAGGGGACACATTCATCATTGATTTATGCCCTATAGCAAATATTATCTTGACAAATTGTGCTCTCTTCACCAAAGCATACTCAAACATAAAATATCACTGAAATACTGTGTTGCTTTATTATGGCAACCTTATCCAAGAATGCCGTCCTTTCATCTCCTTGATTTAGCATCATGTCAAATGTTAAATTGCTATAAATACAACAATATGATGCATAGCTGAGGTTATACATTAAAGACAAAATGATTTGTCCTCATATTAGAGGTGAAATTTCAACGATATCATTACGTTGAATGAGCAACATCACGTCATCGACTGCAATTCAACGTGTCAAGTAGGAAAACAATTAATGTTGGATCTATGTAGGTTCTCTGATTTGTGTTTAACCTGTGTTTAACCTGATTCTTGAACCTGACTCTCAGAGCAGCTCTGGGAAGTGGAAAGATCCTCGATCCTCTCTGCTGGCTGCAGAGGCCCTGTCACTTCCCATTAGCGCTAACAGCCAGCTGCACCTAGGCCTGCTCCGTCTGGCAATCAGCTCGAAAGTCCCAAACACCTGCTCACGCAGGGCTGTTTCCGTGGAATTATGCAGTCATTCCACCGGGAATCGATCGGGAAAAAAGAGGGAACGAGTGAAAACAAATACGCGCCTGCACATACAGTACACGCGATTGGAAGGAATGCTACTGTTTGTTTTCGCATGCTGTGAAAAAATCCCTTCTCCTCTGTTACCGTAGAAGATCAAAGAGCTTTTCTGATACGAGATGGTCTGCGTGCGCGACCTACACGTGAATTACACCCCCGCTCCCTCGGTGCAGCAAGGAGCCCAGTTTTGATAATTATAAAAAAAAAGAAGAGCTGTGACGTCTTTGCCGTGGGTATCTGTCTTTATTTATGTGGAAAAAGTCAAAGTTCAGACGTAAGGTTTAGCTCTATATTTGGATGAAAAAGCCACAGTATGTGCTCTTTGATTCCGTGCATATCCAGGAACATTAAATCAAAAGTTGAACATTGACAGACTGAGCAAATTAGACATGAAGCCTCCTCTCAGCTCCTCACACAACTTTATGTCTTTGTGGTATTTCCTGGATTCCTGTTAGATGTTTTTGGGGAACATGACTCCCTTTTAATTCCTGTCGAAGCCCAACAAACTCCTTCCTTGATCAGACACTTACGTCAGGATTTGTTCAGCTTTTTCCTCAAGCACAGATTGTTTAATGGATCTTTACTGACACATAAGCACATCATCCCATACAGCTCAATCATCCAGTGACCTGTGAGAATCATTCTCCTCTGCGCTTTGGTGTTTTGATTCTGGGAAGTAAAAGAATTCTCTCTCTTCTCAGGCGAAGGTTGTGCCAGAGCTAAACATGCTGCGGGGAGGACGCGATATCAAAGGGCCAAGGAGGAAGCGACTCTTCATACATCCATCAACCCACCGGAGCACCATTAACACCGTCACTCTTCACCCGGAAGGACTCAGTCTGCAGCTCAGGATTAATTTCACTCTCCAAACGTGCAATCTGGATTCTTTGAGACATGTCCTTTTTTGCAAACTATTCCAAGATACCAGGTATTTATTTTGAGTTGTACTTCAAAGGATACTACGACCTCTAGTGGTAAACACAAAACACAATTAAAGTCTAATATGAATAAAAATATGAAATAAGAATGAAAAGATGAGCAAAAAGTAACACAGTCTTACAAACAAAGATTGAGATTGAGTGGTGTAACTTGAATGTGGTTCCTTGTTCTTATGTCTTTACTCCTTCATTCTTTCACCTTTGCCTGCTAAGACATGAGCAATTGTCTTTCATTCGCAGGTATTCTACAAGCTGTCTATCATGAGCCTGAACACTGCACACACGCGCACACATGTGCACAAACAATTTCCCCTCTGTGTTGATGGGTGAGCGAGGAAAAACATTCCTCAACTAGGAGACAGAGGTGCCCTAAGGACTGTGTGTGTGTGTGTGTGTGTGTGTGAGCGAGAGAGAGGGAGAAAGAACAAGGGAGTGATTTAATAGAAGCTTTTCTCTGACAAGACAGAGACAGTGAACACAATCAGTTATAAGTCCTCCTGCTGCAGTGCAAATCAAACGATCACACCTTGGCTCATGTCGACGACCACAGGTTAAAAGCGTTAAAATCTTTTCCTCTGAGTTGGAGACACACACAGACAGACAGCAGAGAGAGGGAAGAGGAGCCAGGTGGATTACTTCAGGTGATGCCTTGTCATCTGCAGGGTGTTGAAGTCACACACGAACTCATGCGGCGAACTCTGGAGAGAGGCATCTTGTTGAGTTGAAGGCAAAACAGCAATGAAATAAACATGTTGTCAAGGCAATATCAAGCATGTTCCCTCATGCCGAAGCCTCGCCGCTGTTTCTGTACTTAAACACCTGTGACACATAATATAAGCAGAGCCTGGGAAAAGCCTGGTTGTGGTTCTCTTGGGAAAGCTGAGGTGGACACGTGTGTGGGGCCTGAAGACGTGCGTGGAGCCCAGAGCTGCTGGGGTGTTGTGGGTGTATGTTCAGCTGGATCGGCAGGATGTTTTTACAAGGGAGGTGAACCCCGCCTGCACACACGCACACAAACAGGTGCTAACGGGCTCTTACGTCTGACGACAAAGGGTCGCGCGGTCAGTGCATCACGCGTCACTGCGCGGTGTGCCGTGCGTAGGTCGCTCTCGGAGCAGTCGCCTCTGTTGCCTCGGTGTGATGTCTGGCTCGAGGCAGCCAGGTTCATTTGATTCCTCTCATCGGCTGCTAGTCTGTAAAAAGGCCTGTTCAATAAAACGTGGAGGTCTGTCACACTTTTCCCACAGGCGGCAGCAGCAGGAGGCGGAGGTGATGCTCGCAGCCAGTTTTGTGTAGTTACAGTAACTTTCTGGCAGGACTAAATAAATAAACAAACAAAGGGAACTCCACTTCATAACATTTTAATTGGCTTTGGAGGCTTGGCTGTGGCTCGCCTGTGGTTACTGCGGTCAGGCAAGTATGGAGCGCACCAGCCACTGGATGTCTTAGGCTCTCCAGCACACAGACGCTGGAGGAAGCTCTGCCTCGCTCTGCCTCGCTCTCTACAGGCCAGCAGCGCTGTGCCACCGAGGCCGGCACTTCCTTTCCCCTCTCATTACGCCGTGGTAGAATGACTGCACGCTGCAGTGAAACATCCCAGTGAACCCACTGATGGCTGAAACCTATCTTCCAAACAAGTCAAAACACACTGAGCTTGTTTCTGTTCGACCTTCCGTCCTGCTGTCTGTGTGTGCGCGCTCAGTGTTTTGATGTGTTTTGACTTGAGGCTTTCGCTGTGTGTGTGGTTCCCAGGCCATGTGGAGCTGCACTCGATAGGATCATGTCATCGTGGAGCTGTGATGAAGCCTGCATGTGGCATCGGATGATGTCACTACCTGTAGGAGCTTAAGAAGTGTGTAGCAGAGTGTGTGTGGGGAGTGTGCTCCTCATGTTTGCTTATAACAGGAATTAAGTAGTGTTGCAGGGTGGCCCCTCTGAAGCACAGTCTTCATTTGTGCTGTGCCAGTGTAACTTTCAGGGATAGAGATGTTTGTAATCAGGGCCCTCCAGTGTCACACATCTGCTGATCCCATCTTACAGCTCCAGGAGTTTCCTACCTATTTATGAGAAAGCCATCCATCTGCCTTCACGCCTCCTAATCCCCTGGCCTCCATTATTCCTGGGAAGTTCACTGTCACCATAGAAATCAAGAGTAAGAAACAGGAAAAACAAAACAACTTAACAGGGTGGAGAAAAAGCTATTTAAAAAATGCAGAAGAAGAAAACTGGGAGTTAGAGAGGAAACAAATGTGAAACTTCTCCAAAGGTTAAATTGGTAAAAAAAAAGAAAACCAAAAGCAGAAAAGAAAGAATGAAAGAGAAAAAAGAATCGGCCATGAAAGTGTCAGTGTGGAGTTTGTGACGCATTGTCTGTGCAGGGTTTGCCTCTGTGAATGTGTCTCAGGGGCTCTTTATTTTTGAAGCTTGACTGCAATTTGGACAAAAAAGCCAGAGGTCTCTGGGAAGGAACCGCCAGCTCTGTCAAGCTGCTGGAGGAACCCTGTGCAGGGTTACGGTGTGAACCCAGCTCCCTGCAGCTCGGGAAGGTAACACATGCACCAAACGCACATGCATGAGGTGCAGATTCACTTTAAGAGGCGTCTCCATGTTATGCTGAGGATCTTCAGCGTGTCGCTGGTTGCTGTGCTTCCTCTTCCTCAGAGCCGTCAGCCTCTTCACTTTCTGTCTCCTTCACCCCTCTGCCACGTGAAAAAAAATCCACTGGTTGATATCCTTATTACTCTGTCTCCGATAATCTGTGGCCATAGAAACCAGAAATACAATAAAACAAAAGGCTGCGAACAATTTGAGCATCGCAAGACAACATCAGACAAGCAGCTATTTCCCAACTATTATCCTGTTCAAGTGCATTCACACAGACACATGAATGGTTCTCTGCATGTGCTAATGTGTCAGCTGGTGCTTGATGTAATGTAATAAGGAGAGTGAGTGTGAAGGGAGACGGGAGCCTGACATGTTCCTGTTTTGTTCGGGAGATTCCATTATAACTACAGAAGTTAAGCCTCCAGAAGGCTGGCTGCTGATTAGTTGATGGGATTAGAGAATACATAATTGTTCGTTAGTCACATGTGTCATAAAAAGAAATGCCAAGCGCCTTTGTAATAAGGATTATGCGTCTTTTCCATGGATTCGCCCCTTCGCTCTGTGTTTGGTGGGCTGAGATGTGAGGGGGCCTCTGTCACTCCCATCCTCGCAGTCTTTGTCTGATTGCACACATGAGCCATCACTACCTTGACTTTCCACTGTGCATTCACACGTTTTTACTGGTCAGTGCGGAGACAGAGCACCACCGGCCAAAACCTGTAAAAGCAGCACAAGCATGTTTCATTGCTCTACAAGGTGGGAACTTTTGGAGTCTTGGTGTTTGGCAGCACAGAAAGCTGGAAGTGAATCCCTGAACCTTGACTAACCGCAGCAGAGAACTGTCTGCTGCGTTGCTTTTACTCAGGAGTCGTTAATGAAACTTACTGTTTAGGTGTTTTATGTGCTGGACACAGGGAGGCCATTGGCATTGTCGTCTTTAAAAGGCTGCGTGAAGCTGTTTATTGTTCACGATATTCATTTAGTTTAAATGCTCCCACTAGCATCATAAAGTCAAATAAATTAGCCACAGTTGTATGAAGTCTCCATCATGACAATAAGACTCACTCACTCGTGCTACTTCATGCAGTCTTTGTTTTGAGATGAAGTAGTCGGAGGGGAAGAAAGAAAAACGAAACGAAAGCAGCGTATGAACTGATATTCGTGTAAAGGTTGCAGGGAAATGATATTCACATTCAACCCCTCGAGTTGAGAGTCTGAGCTTCGAGCTGCAAAAGACTTTCAACCAGATAAATTGTGTGCAAGAACATTCCCATCAGTACTGACAACATGCAACATTTAAATGGAACAGATTAACTAACCAGTCGATACTGTGCCAGCTGCCACAGGTTCAAGTCTTGTCTTTTCAGAAAAAGGAAGAACATCAGACAATCAGAGAGAGAGAGAGAGAGACATGCAAACACCCAGAGCTGTGAATGCTGCCAAACATGGTGAAGAATAAACAGAGGTGTACTGGGCCCCCGGGGGCCAGTCAGCAACTCTCTGATGCTTTAACCCCTTTGTTTGATTTTCCAATTGCGCTGCTGTCCTCCCTCTCTTTAGTCATATCGTCTGTTTCTCTTTGCTCGCATAATCACTCGTGACACAGATGATTCAGGATGTGTGCCTGTGTTTGGAACACAGCGCTGCTGAGTGCAAATACAAAGTGATCACTGGCACAAGCAGTGAAACAAGGCTTGGCTGTAGTGAAAGGAAACATTAGGTCTTGCGTTGCACTACAAACACCAGAAAACTGCATTAAAAAACACACTCGCGTCGCAGTTTTACAGCCTATTTTAGTATTAACTCACGGCTCTGATGTACGAATGAGGCAATCAGCGTACGTGGAGCTGAGGAATCCAAATGAACTTTGAAGTGCACATTTCTGTAATGACTTTTCCTCTGTGCCAGGTACTTAAATAGCGGGAACCAGTGGGCAGGGGGAGTCCATGCAGCGTACCGACAGGTCTGAGGTAGCGGCAGGCCGAGCCGTTTTAAAGACCCGGTCACAGCTGCACAGACTGGAGCTACAGGCAAAAAGAAACGATAACTGCATTCACAGCACTGATAGATACAGTCTGGTGTGATCAGAAACTGCATCTGTCAGTAGACTAGGTGTGTTCCTTGCTCTATTTGCGACTTGGCGTGTGCATTGGTGTGAGAAACGAACCCAAAGCCCCGTGTGTGCGCGGTCGGTCCTGCTAGCGTCCTTCTTCAGCGTCATGAAAAGCGTGAAATGACCCTCAGAGGAGCACACTTCAACTCGGCCTATCTCTCCATTACCAATCGTGCTCCACTCAGGCCAATGTGCAAAACAGCTGTGGAAAAGGCCTCATACCTTTTGTCTTTAATGACTGTCCCTTTAGAAATGTTTTTCTTCCTCTCCCCATTTTTATCAGAAGCGTAGAAATATCCACCCACTTGTGTCATGTAAGGCTGGTTCTCCTCCAAGTATGACATGATGGAGCTCATCTGGATCGAGTTAGGGTGGAGCACCCTGTGGAGATAGAGTGGACGGGAATGTCATTACTGAATCGATACAGCCTTGTTAGCACGTTTGGGCACAAACACTCGACTCTTGGGCTCAGTAGGACGCGCTCATCATGTTCAGAGGGAGCTGCTGTACCATGACGGTGCACCGTTTTGCTTTTAGGAAGCGCCTGTCAGCCGCCTCCACCCCACCCATGCTCCTGTTTCTGGTATGTTTCTCATGAACCGCATGTTGCCTAGGTTTCAGCACCATCAAAGCGAGCTCCGTCGCCAATCTGTAGAGCACTTATCGTTCTGGCAGGAAGCAGCATTCATTGGCTTGGGTTTATGACTAATGTTGCATAAAGCACTGTCAGATCTAAAAAGGCCACAATGTCACAGCAGGTGTCCAGCAGCACAGCTTGTCTGGTGCCTCGGGATCGGAGGAGAGACGCTCTAGGTCTTCTCCGTCTTCTCTGGTTCAGAAGCTGATTGTTACCTCTTGTCCGTGTGGTGCTGCGTGATTTCCTTTTTCCATTTGACTCTCCCGTCTCCTTATCGCCTGTTTGGTTGGGTTTGTGAAGACAGCAGCCTTCACAGTGGTCTCATCCTTCTACTGTACCGCTGCACCTCTCCCAGCTCCCCAGAGTCCGTTCATGGCAGGTTTTCATCCTTGTAAACATTTATGCAAACAGACGTAAAAGCATAGCTGAAATAGCTGACATTTTCCCCGAGTCCTGTTAGATTACGTGAGAAAGGTTCTAATGAGAGACATCAGGCTTGTTTTCCAGTACTTCATGAGCATGTTGAAGCCTCAGCCCAGGACCCATCAGGCCCGTTTTCATAGCCCGCCTCTGATGCCAGCGCAGAGCAATCAGACTAATTGGCCATGGCAGTACTGATGAAACATTTCATAAAGAGCGAAGGAGAAAAACACAGCCTTGGAAAACTGAATCAATATCATTAATCACAGGCAAGAATTTGCTATTAATGGTGTCTGTTTTCTATTAGGGGTGGAACACAGACTTTAATCATGCACAAGGTTGGGATGGGTATTATCAGGCCAGAGCTGTGACCCCAGCTGTACTCGTCATGACCAGACACGCAAGTTCACGGCAGAGTGTACGGCAGAGATCACAGCACCCGCCGACACAAGAACAACTAAACAACGCAGCCTCCTCTCTTGCCGTCAAGGCTGCGTAGATGGCGAAACACACACCTGCACGTGCCAACTGTAACGCACAGAGGATGTTACATGCAACTTGTTTGCTGTGTGATGTTGTATGTATCAGGGTGTGTGTATCTATGTGTGGGTCGTCCTATGCTTTAGACACAGCAGAGCTGCTGGCGTCGAAGGGCAGAAGATATGAACGTCTACTAGATCCAAAACATGGCTAATCATCCTTCCTTTGATCAAGGCCGTCTGGACAGCTGTGAGTTTTGTTCTTTAATGTACGTCTTGAACATCTTTGTCAACAAGACAATTAAAATCCATAATAATCCACTGAATGATTTTCACATTAAATATTCATTCACAGACTGATTGTCTTGTTAACAAGCTGACACTAATAATAATATACAATACTATAAAACAAATGCTGATGATACCACTACTACTGTACATCTGTGTTTTTGATGATTTGTCAAGGTCTTTGTCTTTAATTTTGTGTATTCCATCTTATCCTAAAGTGTTCTAACATAACTAATGGATACTCTACTATAATTTGAAAAACCACGTCTTGAAATAGAAAATGATTACATCCCAGGCCTTAAAGAAGCGTCTTGCCATGGCATGAATAACACCAGTTCAACTCGTGAACATGTAACATTTCTGGAGCGGCTAGGCCTTAATGACGGCTCGCTCTCCAGACCAGAACGTCTGCCGGGCCTCCAGTGATACATGCAGATCTTAGGAGCTGTCTGATCAGCGGACGTCCATCCATGAGCAAACAGACATTCCTTTAAAACCCTACTTAACCAAAGGGAAGTATGAGAGACGTAAATCAAGTGGAAAGTTTGTTATGCTAATGTGTTGAGGGACTGCAGGGAGAAGTGTCAGTCGTGAAGTGCGTATGGCTGTTGAGGATAGATTGTTCGGCTGCTGCCCCACCTCATAGCTTTAGCGCTGGTGCGCTGAGGCCGTGCGTGTCTTGGACTTGCCAGAGAGAAGAAAGACGGATTGGATACACAGGAGTAGTATGAACTGCACTCTTATGCTCTTTTTTTAGTCACTTTCTCTTTCCCTCTCCTTCTTTTGCAATTCCTGACTTTGATGTAGCACTGCTGGTTATGCCATATTTTTCTTGGCTATTGAATCCAAATGGAAAATACATTGTAACAAAGCTTGCGCTGCTGCCCAAGTGCATAAATTTAACTTTTTATGTGACTTTAAAAGATGGAGGAACTATTTGGAGGTGACACTGGCACTCCAATTCCACCCTAATCCCTAACTCAACACAGAGCTCTTTTGCGAATGAGAAGTCTCTTCCACACTCTGCTTAATGCTCCAGCTCCCCTTTGTGTGGAGGTAGTGATATCATCATTACAAGATGTGTCCATTATCAGCCTCCTGATGACAAGTGGGCAAGTTGAAAATGTTGCCATGGAGACAGAAACACTGCTGTATATACAATCCATATCTCTGGTAGTGCAATTTGACATTGGTACGACTCTTTGCAGCAGAAATCTTAAACACTGATAACTGATGAAAAAGAATCGCAGTAGCACGGTTCTTATTAGCCTGAATTCCGAGCTCGCGATATTGACCTTACGTGACCATTCAAGAGAAACATGTTTCTACCTGCTTCGTTACTGTTTCCCATCAATGAATCATACGCACACTAAAAATGTGGCGTTTGCTCTCTTGCGACAGTGGTTACTTATGCTGTCGAATTCATAAGAGTGTGTGGAGTGGCGCGTCGCAGCAGGCGCTCGGGTCACTGTAGGTGTTGTCTGCAGTCTGTGGGAGTGAATTTACAGCCATTCTGGGAGTCGGAGGCTAAGGTTCTATTTGGACCCACAAGAATCTCTTTCCAGGCAGCTGTTGGTCTGGCCGGTGACTCCTGACAGCAGTGGGACTGTAACACTGGATCCAAAGCAGGAGAGACACAGTCAGCTGCCAGGCTTTACATGACACGGCCAATGGAAAGATGGAGTGTTTAAAATACATCAGTGGAAAGACGCTCAGTGGGAGCAGCTTTCCCCTACTGATAAAGGACTTACACCTACAGCCAAGACCAGGATGGACTCCATTATGTCAAACAGACACACGTGGTGCAACGTTGTCATTTATAGCATAATATATTGGTTTAGAGGTGAAGTTCTGCAAACCAGTAACATGTAGTTAGTTGAATCATCTATGATGCTGATGAAATAGTATAATTATCACAATTATATAATTAACATCAGCATCCTAACATTGTTACTGTGAGCATTTTGCTAAAATAGAACAGAATACAAGGAAACAACATAACAAAAATGGTTTTGCTGTTGTTTTCATACCACTCCCAGAACTCAAACTCAAAATTATACTACTACTACTACTTGTTGTATATGGTAATATTGAGCCAAATATACCATGGAACCTCATGAACAAACAGCTGCTTGTATGTAAATGGTCAACACGGCTGGAAAAGCATCTCCACATGAATGAAAAGGGTTTTTCCGTGCAGAGTGAAACTCGGCCTGCAAGCAGCCTTCAGTCTTTCATTTATTTTATTTCCCCACCTGTTTCTTCTGTGACAACATCCAGCATATACCAGAATGCTCTCGACGCACCACACCAAACGAAACAAGTTCCCCTTTAATTTGCATCAGACAACTTTAGTTTAGTTAGTATTCATTTCTATTATGACAGCTGATTACACAATGGAGGCCCTTAGGCCTGAGGCGCTGCTGTACAAATGAGATGGCAATTCTTTACAATACGATCAAGCTTGCAAGACACATGGTCTATGTATTATTTTCTATTTTTAACAGCAATGAAGTGTTGCTCCTGGCAGAGGCAATGATTCAAACCGGCACACATGTCCTGTTTGTGCTGTCCCGTCTGCCTGTCTGCCTCTCAGCCTTTATGTCTGTCTGTCTGCCTGCCTGCCTCTCTGTCTATTTTTTTGTCTGCCTGCCTGTCTGTCTGACTGTCTATCTTTTTGTCTGCATGTCTGCCTGCCTGTCTCTCTGTCTGTCTGCCTGTCTGTCTATCTGCCTGTCTATCTTTTTGTCTGCATGTCTGCCTGCCTGTCTCTCTGTCTGTCTGCCTGTCTGTCTATCTGCCTGTCTATCTTTTTGTCTGCCTGTCTGCCTGCCTCTCTCTCTGCCTGCCTGCCTGTCTGTCTGTCTGCCTGTCTAGCTTTTTGTCTGCCTGTCTGCCTGCCTCTCTCTCTGCCTGCCTGCCTGTCTCTCTGTCTGTCTGCCTGTCTATCTTTTTGTCTGCCTGTCTGCCTGCCTCTCTCTCTGCCTGCCTGCCTGTCTGCCTGTCTGCCTGTCTATCTTTTTGTCTGCCTGCCTGTCTGCCTGTCTATCTTTTTGTCTGCCTGCCTGTCTGCCTGTCTATCTTTTTGTCTGCCTGCCTGTCTGTCTATCTGCCTGTCTGTCTGCCTGCCTCTCTCTCTGCCTACCTGCCTGCCTGCCTGTCTGTCTGTCTGTCTGCCTGTCTTCCTGCCTGCCTGCCTGTATGCCTCTCTCTCTGCCTGCCTGTCTGCCTGTCTTCCTGTCTGTCGTCCTGCCTGTCTGTCTGTCTGTCTATCTTTTTGTCTGCCTCTCTGTCTGTCTGTACTTCACAGGCCTGTATGTATCAGACACAGAAAATGGTCCGGAATTCTTCGGGGTGCAGACAAGGTCAGCAACATGTGCTATGACTACCAACCCCTGCGGCTCCAGACTGCATCTGTTACATTCCGAACAAAACAGAATAAAACCACCGTCTCTCCGTTTGTTTTGGTAACCTGAAGCAGGAAAACACATTAGTGCCTACATCTGGGGGTTTTAAATGCCAGAGTTGGATGCCTTCATATGCCACCTCTGTCTGCCTTATGTCACAGTACTGTGAGCTGTGACTCCATTACTAACCCAATTAGCTCCTTTCCACTAACAACATACAGTTTATATTTGCTTTTTATATCCAACTCCTGTCGTCCTGTCAGGAAGCCCCACATTCACATGTCTTCATATTCTCCTTTATGCTTTGTTTACCCTTCTGTCTGCATCTCACGGCCATTCTTCCTCAGCCATCCCGTCTTTTCCTCCATCTCTACCCTTCCCACATTCATCTTCCTCTGTTCTATTTATTCCACTCTCACAGTCTGACTCCCTGCCCGTTTGCGTTAAATTGAAGCATGGAAACAGATTCCCTTAAGTACCTGCTCTGGAATCTCCTCCACGATGATAACTCCAGACCCTTTCCTCACAGAATTTGGAAAACAGTCGAACCAAACGTCAAATTGTTGGGAAGAAAAAACACAAGCAATAAAAGGTATTTGCAACCTTTGAAGTTATTATCATTCATGGTGTTACTCTTGCACTCAAGGCATTTGTTGGAGTATTTATGAGCATGTAATCTTGGAAAACATTCAGATGTGTATGATTCAAATGGGTGTGCTCATAAATTAGTGTTAGGTGCCAGAGCAGGAGACATTTTCCTTATGAGCCTCGGCTGATTTCTTTGTGTGATCTGGCTCTGATAGAGCTGCATGTTGTCCTCAGGTTGTTATCTTATATAATACTTGAGGCAGAGCCAGAAAATGTCCTTCCAATTAAAGGACAGGTAACAAAATAATCTTTCTTGATTTGTGCCACCTGGATTCTTTATTACTTCATGTATTAGATGGTTTTTAGTCATGAATCTTGACAAACTGTGGTGTTTGCAGGTCTGGAACAGAGTCTCGTGGCAAAAGAAACACTATTCAATGTAAAACTTAGCTGGTTGTAGGTCTGAACCATCAGAACCCAATGAGCCTTAACTTCCTCTTGGGCCATAAGTCTGTTTCTGAGGAAGTACGAAAAAATGGGATGCTGTCATATTGGTGTTTCTGGCATTGTTGTTATGTATTTCCTCTGCTTAGTCTTTCTCAACATAGCTTAATACATGCAGGACAGATAAAAGACGTTTTTATTCACATACTGCAGCAAAGCATCCCAAATAAGTTTATGCTTTCCTTAATTGTGTGACTTGGATTCATGGAAAGCTAGAGAAAAGCGCCCCTGAAGACAAACAGCACCTAAACCTGAAGCTGACTTTCCAGCTGCCGTCTGTGTCCAGTGTGGCTTCGTCTCACTAGTGGCACTTGACAAACACATCCTCTTTGATACAACCAGTGGTACTTAGGAAAAGTTAACATGAGGTGATGAAAGCGAGTTTAAGTGAGATGATGCTTTTTGTTCGCGGCAGAGAATAGGACTACATCCAAATCAGATTTTCCAGTAGCACAGAGGCGGTTGGGTTTAGACAGATTACTGTGTTTCAGCTTTTAAAAAGGCTCTTGAAGGTGACAGAGCTGCAACAATTGCCCTTTGATGATTCCAACCAAAGATGATCTTGCGGTTAGACAAATGCATTAGTGAAGTATCACTGGGGAAAATGCGGTTCATCGGCGTGATGACAAGCCACATGACGAACAATGATGGCGATGAAACACGCTGAAAAGAACGAATGAAAAGGGCTTTATGGTTGTTTTCGATACAGAAATTATCCACAAGTGCATGACATGCACATGTTATACTGAAATACAGTCATTAAAACACATGTAGCTCTCTTTTGTTTCATGGTCATTAAAATCTCCCCTGATTCTTGAAGACACACAGGTCTCCACCCTTCAGAAGATTTATTTTCACACATGCTGGGTGAGGTGTCTGCGATTGCTCCCCGCCCTGTCATTGTTTGTTCTGCTGCTTAGCATGAATATGAGCAGAGACCAGGCAGAAATATAACCTTGTTCACGAACTTGCTCTGTCGAGGGCATTTTGCTGATGTCACACTAACCCAACAGCTTTCCAGACGTCTGTAGTCTGCCGTGCCCGTCGGTGGAGTGAGAACCAAACCTTGAGCCTCCGCAGTCGCCCTCAGAGTCACAACATTTAGCTGCATGACGTAAAAATGCAGAAATGACATGCATTAGTCTCCATTCCACCATGATTTATTCATGCGTTCATGCAGCTCAACCGGTTTCTAGACGCTTCTCAGTGCAGTGCGTTGGTGTTAATAAGTTAAAAGTAGAATACATAAAATCTTTTTCTGTGCTGCGTTAAACTAAATTGCAAATGACGTCTGTGACTATGTTCTGTGAAGTCATAGCTGTGTTTTCTCGTGCTGGTCTGTTTTTCTAATTACTCCTGTGCTCATGTGTGATTTTTCGCACACATACCTTTTGTCAAAAAGCGAACAACTCAAAACACCAACTCTTTGATCACCTGGACGTCCACCAATGACAATATGTTCAGATGAATGCAGACTTTCCAATATGTGCTCCGTATTGACTTCAAACAGATGCACACATGATGAATTCCCTGTCCAGACACTGAAGCATGCAGAGAATGAAATGGAAATCCTATCAAACTCAATACTGCATCACCTTACTGTGCAGACCAAGCCAGACATACATACAGTCTGAAAACACACAAAACAAATAATAATAATACCTCTGTTCCTCCTTCTCACACACATACGCACATGATCCTGGCTGCTCCCATACGAACTTAAATACACACACCTTCCAAATGAATCACCCTCCCGAGTGCTTTGCATCATCAGCATTCCCTGAATGAGCCATGACTGCAGAGCACAACAGCATGACTTGAGAGTCTCAGGGGTCAAATGAAATACACACTCTAAGTGCCACTTCATCTTCAAGGCATAACAGGGAGCAGCAGCTCTAGAGCAAACTCAGATAACACTGGACTGCGTCAGCCATTGTGCTCTCCTCGTCAGTTAATAAGCTTCTATGGTGGTACATTGTAAAGCCGGGTCCTTTTGCACTTTCCTGCAGCTACGCTTGACTTCTCCCCAAACGGGCTCTCCTCCAGCCCCTACTGTCTGTTTATGTAGACTACCACCAAGGCGGCATGGAATGCACCTCCAACACGCTCTGCTCACGCACATGTCTGAGAAGAGGAAGCTGCCTCAACCTGCTGATACGAACTGTTTGTGTTTTATTTTTACACAAGGGTAAATGTTTTGATTAAAAGGCTGTTACTATTTTGCTAGTCACAATGGCTTTGTAGTGGAGGGGTTTGCGACTGTGCTGATGGATGGACGGCCGCTCCCTGCCTCCAGTGAGCAGTTGAACGAGAGAGGAGCTGTCATCACCCGGCTGCCGACGCTGTTGCCTAAAGGGAGAGGAAAGCGGGAGGAAGGTGGCGGCGGCAGTGGGGTCAGAGAGAGCAGGACGGCGAGCCAGCGACGGGCAGGTTGTTAAAGTGGGAGAGGATGACGGAGAGAGGAGTAGGCCTAAAAAAGAGAGGGGAGTAAATGTCTGATGGAAGAGGTCAGTGTTGGGTGCAGCTCACCTCACACCCCTATCCCAGAAGGCCCTGCAGAGAGTCTGGATTACATAAAGGGAGAAGAGCAGGTGGTGCCGTGAAGATCACACAGCGTCTCCACAAAGCCTGTGATCAACAGACCTGCTGGGTGGTTCAGATCCATGGTTAAATGCACCAGTGACTCTGGGGTCCCATGACTTGATTAAAAGTTTCACAGCATTCATTACACTAGTTGCTACGCGTTGCGTTGGGCCGCCACGTCAGAGGATGACGGCGTACTGCAAATCTTCAGAACAAAAGGGCTCAACGCTTGAAGCCGTGAAGGTCTTCCCAGCAGAAATCTGTGCACTATAAAAAACATTCTATGTTTAAACAAGTCTAATTACTCGCCTAATTGGATACCTTGAGGTTCACACACGCACACACACAGGCTTCAAAAGGCCTCGACCTCTTCTGTTGCAGAAATCAAATCTTGCAAAACGTGGGATGAACGCTGCTAATGAGTCTGCAATAAATAGCATCTGACTTTAGTCACAATCGTGATTTAAACTGAGATTCAGTGAGTGGAGTTGCATTGTAAGCTAATCAGACGTCTTTCCTGAAAGAACTAAGATATTAAAACAGTCACTCAGTGCCTCCTATTGGAGAGTCCTGCAAAGTGCATCTAGTTTGGGTCCATTTTGTTCCAAAACATCACATGCTGTAGTTATGGCGGAAAAAAACACAAGTGAACGCTGATTGTGGGCCTGTCAGTACCTGATCATATTTTCATCACCAAGCGAGAACAATGCAGTAGTGCAATACTGAAAATGTATTACTACAGTACATATGCTTCAACAGTGGAATCAAACGTTTGCAGGTTTTTGCCTCATCTTCTTTATCTGTGACAGCTATGGTATATTTGAAAAGATGGATTTAAATTTATTGAACTAGTCAAGAAATTAAAGTAATAGTAAATACATTTTCTAATGTTCAAACTTTCAGTTTTAGTGTTTTGCCTCATACTGTTGAAGCCTCAGAGAAAGAGGAAGCCACTATTAATTGTCAAGACAGAGAAAGAACTAACATCTGTCACCATCTGGAGGAAGCAGCTGGCGAAGCCACACTCCTGTATCTTAAATTAAACGAAAGCGATGTTTCATCGATCACGCAAAAACACAAACTGTGTTTTATGAGTCTTCAGACATGAGGACTTTATTATTATAGGGTATAAGTTGCAGTCAAAATCAAATCAAAGTTCTAACAACAAGGGCTTTTGATATTTCCCTAAATGAAACCTGTACATCAGTTAGACTGTTGATTTGATGTTTGCATGCGTGTGTGATCTAAGGTGATTTTGACAGAAATTCAACACGTTGGGAAAATCACAAATGAAGTACAAATAAGAAAATGGTCTATACTTGTGGAAAGGTATCAAGTCTTTTTACTTTGAAGATCTCAGAAGTCACCAACAACAAGTCACCTTAGCAGTTGTGAGGAAGAAGTGTGGTCAAATGCCCGAAAGATCCCATCCTCTCTCAGCTGTCAGTATACAGTAGATGCCTTCTAACCTCAGCAATTTATGGGATTCTGTCTATATCTAAGACATTTACAAGACATTTAAAAGAAGCAGTTCTGGTTATTAAAATCATAATTTGCCTTTAGTAACAACAACTCTTTTGTTTTAATTCTTTGCAGGTGTGGTCTGAGGTGATGTGTAACTAGCCCTGAGCATTCAGTCAGCACCGAACTGTCTTTAAAAAGGAGCATCAGTCAACAGAGGTAGCAGTACATAAACACAAAAGAGAGGGACTGCTCTGAAAATGATGGTGAGAAGCAAATTCATCATACCAAAAAGTAAAAAAAAAAAATCAAAAGACGTATTAGGAGGCTTTACTGGAATTTGTCTCACAGTACCAGGCAAGTTCAGGACAGATGTAGGTTGCATCACTGACGACTGGTGTTCGAAAGACTTCATATTGGCATTTCTTTTGTTTGAGGGTCTAAATTCACTCATTTGTTGTGGTCCAATGTGCTGCTTGTACCCAACTCCCACCGCTGAATAATTTCTCTGCAACCACATCCACCAGGCTCTATCACGTGGTTTCTGTCCAACGCGGGGCCTGGACGGGTTGTTGACATTTCTGCCGCATTCTGTTCCGGTGGCTCGCTGCGGTGAATCGCTCCCCGATGTCAACGATGGATAAACGCCAGGAATGTTAGTCGAGCGCGGAGCGCAGCGCAGGTTAGATGGAACATGGCTCTCTCCAGAGGTCTGAGGTGCTGTCAAAGGGTTTTCTCCTGGATACCTGTGCTTATTATCACCTCGGTGGTCTTGTGGTCCTACTACGCCTACGTGTTTGAGCTGTGTCTTTGTAAGTATGAACCACTGTGCTCGTTTGTTGTGATCCTGACCGACAGCGCAGATTGCCGCACAGCAGTGTTGACAGAAAATATCGCTCTAGACCGAGCGGGAGCTAGCAGACTAGGCGGAAGTGGTTAAGGGTGTGTGTTTCATTTGGTTAATATAACACTCACCTCGACATCTTTCTCGCCGTTTATTTCCCCCTCACTAATAACAAGTCAGCGTTAACTGTATTCGGACTGGCTGAGCTAACGTTACTCCTGTGGTGCCTCTTCGCTACGAGCGGTCAGCCTGGCTACCAGTGTTAGCCGGTACAGTAACCAGTTGAGCCATCAAAACCACGGTGGTCGAAGCAGTTCGCGTTAGCGACACTGTCTCCGGGTTGACGTTGTGTTTTTACTTTGTCTGGTCTTGTCTTTGCAGTTACACTCACCAACACGTTAGAAAAAGGTGAGTTAACGCAACCGAGTAACTGAAGCTCTGTCGTCACTCAACAAATTGACTTGGTGTCATTGTTATGCTCTTTTGTTGTTGTTGCTTTCAGTGGTGTATCTACTGGTGTTTCATGTTTGCTTTGGGATGTTCTCCTGGACCTACTGGAAGTCCATCTTTACCCCTCCTTCGTCACCATGCAAAAAGGTATCCTGAGACTTTAAATCTAGTCTGAGCAAAAAGCTGTTTATTTACGGTGGCAGAGATGACATCTGTTATTTAAAGCAAACGTGGGGTTTATCGTCATGACTGTCTGTGGCTGTAGTTTCAGCTGTCGTACTCCGACAAGCAAAGGTACGAGCTGGAAGAGAGGCCAGACGCACAGAAACAAATCCTGGTTGAGATTGCAAAGAAACTGCCCATCTTCACTCGAGCTCAGTCTGGAGGTAGTGTCCTGTCAAGTCTGTATTTTCCCTTAGAGGATATAATGTCCTACCGCATTACTTAAGACTGTAGTCTGACTGTCTTATTTAAGACGGTAGGACATTAGCTGCAGTCCATCGTCTTACACATAATGTGTGTCTGCTGTAAGCATGTAGGGGAAAGTAATTAGCTTTGTGTTTCCCATGATCTGGAGTAATCAGCCAATGTATCTCTTTCATTAGTGCTGATTGCTAAGACTAAGGTAGAGGCAGCAGGAAGTAAGTGAATAGAAAGCTCATCTCAGATGTCGTTAATTCAACTGGCCATCCTCTGGTCTCTAGCTATCAGGTTCTGCGACCGCTGCCAGGTACTGAAGCCTGACCGCTGTCACCACTGCTCGGTTTGTGAAACGTAAGTCACCCTTTGCTCCTCAATTCATTCATCTAGAGAGATTGCCCTACGCAAACAGTTATTTGTTTGTCAGGGCCCGTTGTGATAATTAGGCGTTGCTTTGTTAGAAATCTACATCTTAGATGTAGCATCCTACAATTCTATCTTTAGTAAGAGGAATTGCATTGATAAGATGGTAACTGCTTTAACACAGCTTCAAGTATGTAAAATAAATTAAGCTTTACATATTTTATTTCTTTTTAAGATGTGTCTTGAAAATGGATCATCACTGTCCCTGGTAAGTTGCAACCTAGTCTGTGTTTACCAGTAGCAGTTAGGGTTTGTGCTAACTTTGTTCACATCAGCATGTGCTTGTCTTTTAGGGTCAACAATTGTGTGGGCTTTTCCAACTACAAGTTCTTCCTGCTTTTCCTGTCCTACTCCATGCTTTATTGTATATACATTGCAGCCACAGTCTTTCAGTATTTCCTCAGATTCTGGGTGGTGAGTGTCATACCACGTTTTTGTTTTTGTCAGCAGTTTCGAAATAACATAGATCAACTTCCTATTCTGAATTTTATTCATTTGAAGCCCGACATTTTTCTCAGGTTTGTTGTTTTTTTGTTTCTCTCTCCCAGGGGGACTTGCCAAATGGGTCTGCAAAGTTCCATGTCCTCTTCCTCATGTTTGTGGCGCTCATGTTCTTCGTCAGTCTCATGTTTCTCTTTAGCTATCACTGTTGGTTGGTTGCCAAGAACAGGTCCACTTTAGGTGAGGTTTTGCATATTTTTTGGTAAGCTCCTTAAAGCTGCCTATTAACATGCTCGCAAGGTTTAAATGACTAAAGGATTTGCTGGAGGTATTTTGTGTTGTGAATTTAGGTTTTGTAAACAAAGAGTTGGAGGATTTAACAATGAAAACAAACCTGACCCAGAGCATTTCTTCCTTTTTTCTTTAGAAGCATTTTCAGCTCCAGTTTTTGTAAATGGATCAGACAAAAATGGGTTCAATGTCGGCCTACGTAAAAACCTCGAGCAGGTGTTTGGAGAAGATCGGAGACTATGGGTAATTCCTGTCTTCACAAGGTGAGTTTACCAGCAAGACACAGCAAGTTATACACTTTAATATATACAGTTTTATGTTGGTAATTTTGTGGTTTTCTTCATATGTTGTCATTAAATGTACTATGATCGGCACCAAAATATCAATATGCACAATATGTTTCTAAGCTGGTAATGGCAGTCATGAACTTTCATGTTTGTATTGAACACACACAGTGGCAGAAAAAAATAATGCCAATCGTGTTTTCATAACTGGCTGAACCACATCAAGATGACATTTCCTTTCGCTCTGGATTAGACCTGCTGCACAACTTTCGGAAAACCATTCTTCACCCTGAGCGCATATTCTTAGGACGTCTGGTGTGAATAGCTTTTGTCAGATGATTCACCTCTATTAGTTTAGGTCTCTGCTTGGACTGGGCCACTCCACAAGGCTGGATTTTGTGTTTCTGAAATCATTCGGTAGTAGATTCACCTAAATGTTTAGTGTCTCATCCTGCTGCATTATTGAACATCCTCAGAACCTCAGCTTGCCACCACCTTGACAAGATTATCAGCTAAGAAAATTGTGTTTTTTCATATTAGTTTTTTTTTATCACAAATGTTTCCAACAAAATGGAAATTACTTTTTCTTGGTATCATAGCTGACTTTTAATGACCAAAACAAATAATAGAAGATAAGTTGAAGAAAGCAGGTAATATTCACTGTTATATTAACGCGATTCGTCTTCTTTTGTCTGTGTACATGTCAGCCAAGGGAATGGCCACTACTTCCCCTTGAAGAATCAGACATCTGAGTCACGGAACCCCTTATTAGCTAATGAGGACATGTGGGAAGAGTCAGAGAATAGCTCAGAGGAAGGAAGCTTAGGTAAGTCACTTTAATTTATGATTGTATGTCTGTAGAGTCCAAATGCTGGGTCAGTTATATATTAGTCTTCAAGAAATTAGATCATTTGACCTTTTAAATAATTTAGCAAGCAAAACATTCCTCCAAATGTTGAGGGGAGTGGGTGATAAGATTATTTAGTTCTGTCACTTTGGAGAGTACACTTCATTTAATTAAAATGTTCATAGTTATACTAAAATGTTGCAGATCTCAAAGCCTCTTGAGTTTCCTAGTGTCCTACGTTATTCTCTAATCTTAATAGTATGCATCACACTGCATTTTTCTTTCCTTAAGACATCATCTTAAAACACAAACCTTATAATTTAGTTTTGTCTGCGTCTTAACCCAACAAGTTATTTAATTGTTCATTGTATTTGTATTGACTGTAATATTCTACCACCACCTGGTGGTCACATGCAACACAACCGCAATAGTGAATGGCAAAAGTTAATACACAAACTTATTGCTTTTTCATTTTAGTTGATGACCAAGATCCGTCCGTTACCATAGAGATGGAGGAATGATGATTTTATTGAAGGACAATTTACACTGGCCCAGAGCATGTACATTAATATCACACGTCGCGTGAGGCGGAAGCATTCCATATCATACGGAAAGTAAAATCCGAAGGTGTGTGAATGACATCCTGCATCTGGATTGCCTTTGGCACTTTTGCAATGGTGTTTTACGTGGTGAAGAATAGAGGACGTTGTGGACAACCTGAAACAGCTTCACCTTCCATCGATGGACTAACAGTATCAGTTTGATTTATAAACATTTGACCTCAAACAAAAAAGCGTTTGTCTCTGGTTTTTCTTCGAGGCAGAGGGTGTGGGATTATACATTCCTGGTGATTGGAAAACCTCTGTCTGTCACTGTGCTTTTTTAAACGCCTCTGCCTCAGTGTTGAGTATCTGAACTGACCTCATGCCCATACTGCTCCAGGGGTCTTTTGTAGTGATTCCACCACTTGGCCTCTGCCTGTTTGGGTCTTATAGCACATTAAGTTAGATTTTATTCCATCATGTATAAACATATTAGAATACCTTATTTAACCTGCGCCTTATTGACATATTTATTCCTGTTAACTCTAACTGTATTTTTGAGGAGTTAATTTCTCTTAAGAATGTATTCTGCATCCTGCTTGTGAGTACTTCTCACGTATTCATCCTAAATATTGATTTAAATGCCGTTAGCAATGTCAGATCAGCCTTGTGAAGTACAACAATTATTCAAGGTACCGTAAATGTAATTTACTACTGACATAATAATGGCACCATTAAACATAATTCTAATAATTTCTCTGTACATTTTCTGAATATATATATCAGTTTTTATCACAAGCTTGTTTACGACCATATCAGCCATCCCCACTAGGATGACACTTCTGTGTGGATGCACGGTGATCAGAAAGTAAAGTGAAAATAGCTTTCATCATCACACACGGGAGAGGACGAAGGTTCTTCCTTGTCTGATTTTCGATCTTTGTGAACATGCAGATGTGTACATGTATAGATATGTATAAATAATGTCTGAACCTCATCCACTGGTTGGTAAAGGTCAGTAGTCCTCTGCAATATGATGATTTTTTTTTTCTACCTGTATGTATTTTGATTTTTTTTTTTAATACTAATAGAACAGTCTGCTATTGAGATTTATGGACTTCTGTCACTTACAGTATGTACCTGTAATCAGTAAATTGGTTGATTCGAGTACAGCCGCTCACCCAGTATGAGGAAAAAGTTGGGTCTTTATCAATTCGTGGTGTGGGTTGATATCAAAATCTCAACTGCGTCATTAAAACAGGTTTTCTACCCTGGTGGTTTAGCCAAATAAATGGCTGCTCGTGTCTGAGAAAGTCATTTACAGACTCAAACTGTGTCATTTTTATTCCGAGGTATGATTCCGTGTTTGAAATCACGTATGAAACATTAGGAAAGAGGTGGATGTTGAGTGTGTCATGTAGTCGTGTCTATTTATTGTAAATTTTACTGCTGCAGGCAGTGTCTGTATACGTTGCTCCTTTCAGTGACTTAAAATATTGACGAGATGTGCTTTTATCAAGTAGGATATTTATAAGATGAGTGACAAATGATATTATACTCAGTAGTATAATAAACATTGCTAGAGCACATATGGTCCTATTTGAATCATCATTGAAATAAATGTGGCGCTTTCCCTTTTAAAACACCTCTAAAAAAATTAGGGACATTTGGTGTTCTGTCTGTTTACAAATATAAAGTCTTTATTGATCCATCAGTTGATGTAACATGCAAAATAAAATGATCCAAGCTGAACGCCAAAACGATTCAGTGTTTTCTTTCTATGGCATGAATATTGACAGCAAAAAACATAAATATAACTGATAATATATGTATATATATATAATTTTGTATTGATTTAGGAACTTTGGAGATAGTAGCAGTGTTTGGCACAACAAGGAGAACATGAGATATTTAAATAAACAAGACATAGCCGCATAGAAATATAAACAAAACAAACCGCAGATCATGTTCCTCAGGTTGTTGTTGGTTTAGTCAGTGCCAAAGTACCTCTGTCCAAAATGTGTTGGAGCCACTGGGTGGACCTCTGTGGTTAAAATGGTGATATCTGGAAACTCCTGAATTATAGATTTTGCCCCTGTAAGAAAATAAAGTGTTTGTGTTTTTATGTTATGCTATCAAACCAGTCATATGATTGGATTACACCAGCATGAAGGTTGACTCCTATGAGTAAATCAAATAAAACAAATGACAGCTGAAAACACATTTTAAAGAACATCAAAAACCGAATACTGGTTAATTCTAAACTGCAGCTTTAAACGTCTGGCTTGTGCCTAACTCACTGTCTTTGTATGCTAACAATTTATGCTAAAACACATAAATGAGTGGGACTATTACATTTAACAAGCTTTAATATTTAGTGTCTATTTTAACACAATAACATACTAATAATTTTTCCATGCAGTATCTTGGTAGCATGAAAAGTGGTTGACAGTGATGATAATAATAGTGAGCATCACCAGTGAGGGTAAAGGACATTATGTAGCAGTATAATGCACCAAGACATTGATATAACAGGAACAGAAATGAAGAGGAGATTGGATTAACCACATTTAAAGTGGTGACGAGCTGCAGTTGCAGTGTGTGGTGTGTACCGTGAGGTGTGGAGAAAAGGCTCAGAAGGATGATATGCTTTGGCTGGACTCTGTGCTCTATCAGCACCCTCACCGCCTCGATCACAGTGTTTCCTGTACCTGTAGACATAGAAAACTTATGGTTAGGTGTATGATTAACAGTCTATCTTTAGTTTACAGTAATAAACACTGTAAATGTAAACCTTTATAAATTAAATCATTAAACACAATGTAATCTGTCTGCATTGTCTTAGTAGGTGCTGAGCTGTTTGCAGAGTAACATATGTTCTGACACAGTGAAGCATTCCTACAACTTGGCCTGGCTCCCATCATGTTTTCCAAAAACTAAGCACAGACAAATGATGCTTTGTGACACTGGGAAACCAGGGCTGTTAAGATACTATTTTTGTTGGCCCTCATTATGCTATTCAGCAGCTTGGTGGCCATCTCCCAGGCACTGTATAATTTCCCCCATGAGAGCTATAATTATCAGAACAGTGTGAATGAGCCCGTATGATGTGGAAATGCAGAGCTGGTAGTGAAGGTCAACTCAAGGGAGATTTCTCAAAATGAATAAATACATGAAACTATTTTCACATTTGCACAAAAATGGACATCTCTTGACATTTATGTGCTGCTGAAGTTGTTAAACTGGAGTCATCGGTAGCATAAGCTGTGCTCAGCCCTCTGTTACTTACTAAGGATGGGATACATGAGCAGCACTTTTCTCCTGTACACGTCTGGGGGGAACTTAGCATAGTAGACCTTGGCTTTCTGTGTCTCCTCGTCGCTCTGGATCAAAATCTTGCCAATACGTATGGAGCGGCAGCAGTCCCGGAGACCCTGCTCCATGGCCTCACCTGTGGGCAGACACAGAACTTCAGTAGGACCAAAATATTGCCCTTTTAATAAATGTGCAGTTTTAGTGGTGTTTTATTCTCATGAGTCAGATCAGTGATTTTCAATAGCCCTGTGTCTACATCTGAGATCAAATAACAACACTCCTTCTGGAAAAACACACAATAAATCCAGTAGGTCTGTTCAGCCTTGTGGTCTCCATAAACACACAGATAACGGAGGAGAACGTAAAGCATACGCTCTAAGACGTGTGTAATAAAACTATGTTCCCTGCTGTCTATGCATGAAGACAAGTGTTAAGATGCCCCTCCTGTCTGGACTAAGCAGGTGCTGGTGTCCTATGTGTGCTGCCTTTTATACATGATAATCAACGTGTACTTAGTCCGCTTATATTTTATGAGCCTCATAAAGGATTACAGATTATACATAAGACCATGATAACAGTCTGAAAAATACGAGCAAAAGAACAAGCAATTTACTTTTGGTGAGCACTTCCTCTACAAAGTACAGAACTGTATCCCAAAGCTCCATCTTATAATATTCTATTTAAATGATCAATCAATTTCACTGAGCAAGAGCAATCGACGGTTCATAAAAAGCGTACGATTCAGCGCACACAAGCCTGATGATGAAAACGGGGAGAACAGAAAGTACAGTACTACTGCGCAGTCTGCACAAATCACAAACGCATGGAAGACATATTACATGCCCTTACAGAACAAAGACTCTAATTATGTAGATGTGCTACAGCGGGTCTAGCTTACCACTCCTCATAATGCTGACTCCACAGTTGCCCCTTTCAAACTTGACACCTTCATACTTGTAGCCTGAGGGATAAAATGAAGCAGGAACACTCACACACATAGCTGTTCTGAAATAGTCAGCCCAGTCGCAGAACAATGGGAACATTTCATGTACTTATGCATTAATAAGATTATTACAGATCAGCGCCATCTAGCTCAGTCCAGAAGTATCTCACATTTAGCCTTGGGTTTATCTTTTAAACCTGACTGTTGACTTCACTGGAGGGAGACTCTTACCGGTTGGAGTGGTCACGGTGCACTCCGAGAAGGGGAGCTGATTCAAGCCTTCTTCAACTACTAGTCTGATCTGTTGTAGGATAAAGTGATATTCATGTGATCAATGTACATACACGCGCTTGCAGTACAGTATGTAGAACTCAGGTCATGACCTTACCAGTCGATCGGCACAAAATACAAAATCTCCTCTGCTGGTGCTCCTGGAAATATAAATAAAAATAAATAATAAATTCATGACTGCCCAATACCCCTCTTTGTCCCACTAGCCGTGATTTTGTGCCTCTGTGTCATCTCCCACACAATTCTACTAATCAGCTTAAAACCCTTTTCAGCTCAGTGCGTCGCTACGTGTTGTTCAAATTGCAAAAACAAATAGCAACGTGGAACAGCAGGGAGATGAGGGTGGGACTGAGGGGGATCTACGTGGATCAGCCATCAAACCCTTGTGATTAATACTGATGACTCAGTGATGGCAGCATGAGTGTGGACACACATCAGACTTCAGATTCATAAATGATGAATTCACACTTACGCCAATAGACACAGAGAATATTCACAATCAGAGCCAGAAGCCTGATTAAAATGTAGCATTGTGAATACAGTTACACAACCTTAATAGTGTGTTGTTTGAATGTGACATTCTGTACGTGTGTTAAAAGCAGATAGCGTCACCGTACTTGTCTCTGATTATGGTCTGTAATTCGCGGATCTGGTCGTTCAGAGGAAGCAGTTTGAGCTGAGGTCCCAGGTTTTCCTGGCTCTCCGGCTGGATGGGGGCATCGCGGGGCTCAGAGTCGGGCACTGCGGGGACACTGCTGCTGCTGTTTGCAAAGCGTACCTGCTTCATCGGGTGCTCCTGGCCACTGCTGATAGCGTTCAGCTGCTGGTTGTGACATGGCATCCTGAGCACGTAATCCACAGCTTTGTCTAAAAACTGCGCTGAAGCCAGTTCCCCCGCGAGCGACACGCTTACTAGGGGTTTACCCTGACTGACAAAGGCGACAACGTGCTCTTCCTTTGCTTGTTCTGAAGTGATTATCCGACTCAGACCGCTGCCACGCAGACTCTGCGCATAAGAAACTAGTTCGGATACGTATACACAGCCTGTCACGCCGTGTTAAAACGGAATTACTCGCCAATACTGCTGCTACAACGTGGTATTAAGCAGCTAACCTGGGCTTCCTCTTGCTAGCACTAGCACTAGCTCTAGCTCTGACACTGACAGCGCGGGCGGATATGACGTAGGCGGCGTGTTCACAAACCGCCTTCCTCCTCCGTCAACATGGCGCCGATGTTAGTACCGTTGAAATGCGGCTTTCGCTTACAAAGACGAAAATTAGCGCTGCTCCTTCGGCAGACCGCGTCGTATCACAGTTGGAGTAAAGGTCCCGGCGACAGCGGCGGCGGGCACACGCGTCAGAGCGCGCATTCGGTGAGTGGGGACCCAGCGTGTGTAGAGGACACCGTGTTTTCGTGAGCCCCCGTCGGCATTTCCGCGGTCACTGGATGTTAAGTTGCTGTTTGAGATGTTTACGGTTTCACACGTTTACGCCGTTAATGTTACCGTCGGCGTCATAATGTCTCGCGGCCTGTGTCTAATGCGGGATCACGTGTTAGCCTGTCAGTGTCCTCATCAGAAACCAAAGTTACCGCTGATGACACCGTTGTTAATGTTTTATCTCGAGTTTTCGCTAAAGTTATTAAACGGTCAACGCCTGTTGAGCATCGCTTTAGCCACAGTTACTGTCTCCTCACAGACAGCTGCAGTGTCTCTCTACTGCGTGTTTTCATATTGAGTTAGATCACGTAGAAAGGAGGACGGGTTGCATTTCTGTGTTTATTTTTTTTGTCTTTAACAGCTTAACATATGTATCACTGGCCCAACAATGGCACCAAGAAGTGTTAGATATAAGGCTGTTACTGTGTTGTTATGTAGCTGAGCTCAGGCTGCTTATCTTAACCCAGCAGCTATATAACTTACCTTATCCTGCACTCAGCTGCCGTAGGCGTGTTGGTGTTATTTATGAACATGTTTTCGTCTTGTATTATATTATTTCATTGCAAATCTACAAGTGACAAACACTGCCAGCTGTCTGTTGTATAACCAAATGTAACCGTACTCGTTTGGTTCATATGTTTGCTCACATCCTTGCTGTTTCTAACCTTTAACCTTTAAACTCTGACTGTGATGACACAGAACTATGAGTAGTTTGGTTAAACTGGAATAGATCTCAGTGCCTGTTTATTTGTGAGTCACTTGGGATGTGTTTGCAGTGTGTTTTTCTTTCTGTGAATGTTGTGCCTGCTCCCTCTTCGGTGTCTATGAATATTAAAAGAACCTTAAAAGGAATTGGCAGAAAGTAACAACATTCGTCAAACAAACAATGTTGTGTGTTTCAGCTGACTCCACATCTACGAACGGCTACATGGAGCACAAACAGAAACATAAACATAAACAATCGGCAGATTTTGGAGGCAGCAAAGGTAAGTTGTTGTTTTTTAGATATAAGAAGAGATTGTGAAGAATCAAACCAATCAATCGAACGGTACAACAAAGCAATGTTTCCACAGCATTTACAGGTGACAGACAAACGGACATGTTGGCACGGACATGCAGGGGGAGGCCTAAGTGCAGATCCAAAAAATGTGGTGAGTACATGACATTACTGTACCTTGTGTTAACCATTGGCAAACAGTTTCTAACACCGATGCCTTAATATTATGTGATTTTGTGTATATATACATATAAATACCTCAGTCCTGATGACAGAAGATCAGCTGATCCCGATTCAGTTGCCCAGTTATGGTCTTTGGGTTTGTCTCCATATTCACAGCTTTGACAAAAGGAAAGATGAATTAGACTTGAGCTCTTCATTTCACACGTACCGGTCATTTCCACATGATGTAGAACCTTCAGTAGTCTGTTCAGCTCATAATATTAATCTTCACCTGACAGTGTGACATATGGCCTGATTGTATTTAATCAAAGCAGCTGTTGAACACAATTTCACTGTAATTTACTTGGAAGTCTTGCCATACAGCAGCGCTCTAACATGGTGCCACCATATTGAGTGGATTAGGGGGAATTACTGCGTACTCTTTGGTCTGTGGAGAGTCCCTGCAGCAGGTGTGCGCAGGGAGCGTAGGTAAACAGTCTTGTTGGTGCCAGTGGGCTCTCAACCTCAGCTGGGATGACAGCCCATGTGTCTCCTAGGACTTTCCGTGTCAGGTGGGATCTCCAGGTCCACCTGGAGTCTGCTGTCATTGCTTCTCGCAAATCTCCCAAAGGACTTCCAATGACATTTGATGTTCCATGTGTGTGATTGTCACACCGAATGCAAAAAGTTAATGCCAGTATTGGAAAACAAGGGGTAGGTGAGAAAATTAACAATGTAGTTTAGCAAATACTGTTTGACTTCTAGCATACAGAACACACGTGTTTATCAAATTATGGGACTTATGATCTAATTAGAGGCTTTACTTTTCTTTTTTCTCCAAAGATGAAGGAGGTGAATTCAGCCAAGATCCTGTCTGCCATGCTGTCTTATGTGTGGCCAAAGGACAGACCAGACCTACGGGCCCGAGTCGCTGTCTCTCTGGGCTTGCTTGCTGGATCCAAGGTATGTTGACAGACATGTATCAAAAGGGGATTTGTTTTTGAAAAATGTTTTACCAGAAATCTCCTAGCTCCTAGAAAATCTTATTCTATAGAGCAACTGTTGAAGTGCCTGATCCAAACGTGATAGATGGTATCATCAGCAGCACAGATATAGTTGCTTTAAAATTTTTATTGGGGTTGCCTTTCTAACCAGTCAGAGAATCTGTAGCTTGCTTTCTTGTAATTGTTTTAAAGCAGTGCAGTGTGTATCTGCTAAAACAAATAATGCCTTAGCTGCGGCCACTTTTTTTCTTCAAACAACACAGACCTCCAGGTCCATTCATCATGATTACATTAGATGGACAAAACATATTAAAAGTTGTGTGTATTTAAAAAAAAACATTCAGTCATGATGTATTTAATCCTTTTTTCTTGATTGGCTTTAATTTGCACCCTGGAAAACAATCACAAATCTGCACATGCTAAATGCTTTGCGTGGCTCCCTCTAGCGTGTGCTAGGCAGGACAGAACAACCCGCATTCAGTACAGTTGTCGCCTCTTATTTTCCTGCTTAGCTGGAGTTAGCCTCAGCTTCTCAAGTTTGTCTGTTTGAACTCAGAGCTCCAGCAGTGTGGAGGCAATTTTTAAATCAGCAGAATAATTATGTGGTTACAGCGCATCGTACCTCTGCGCTCCACATTATTAATGACATTTTCAATTCTAATAACTCAGCTTTTGTTTTTGTTGGCCTCTGTGTGTGCCAGGCTATTTTTTAAACCATAAACTCCAGTCACTTTCTGGATAGTGTGAATGATCTACTGTTGTACTTGACATAATATGTCTTTTATAAAATGACATGGCAGGTGCAGATTGACATGGGGCTGATTTAATCTCCAGTTGTGGCTCTTAATAGATTAGAAGAGCACATCCAACCTTGTCATGTATTAGTGGTGAAATTGAGGACATGTTTTGGCTCTGCAGTAATAAGCTCAGGCTATTTTTGTGTCATGTTCTGTTGTCTTGGTAGCAAAGTGGCAGATATTGTTTTTGCTGGAGGGTCTCAGCGGACTTTTGTTTTTGAGTATAATACCCAGGCGTATAAAGCAAGTACCCAGATGTAGCTTTTACAGTCGATGACAAATTATTAGCTGTCCCTTTATCATAGCAGGGTCAACATGGATATATTTTTTTTACTCTAATGTTGTTGCTGTTATTCTAAAATTATGCTGTGCAGAATTTACCAGGAGAGAGAAGTAAAAAAAACGCCCTCCCCTGTGTTTGGCGATGAGAGGTTCAAATGAAATTGGTTTCAAATGAAAATGCTTGGCTGTGTGCTGCTGTGCCCTGGCTGTCCTAATGCGCTGCGGACCGCCTAGCCTGAGTCACACAGCTGTCCCTGTGCTTTTAATTAGCCTTAATAACCATTTCAATTCCATTAGCAGGAAGCACCAGCACAGCCAGTTAAAAGAACGCACACAACACAGCATAGCATATGTACATGTGCTTGGATGCACCTGAATGAATATCTTTCTTTGAACGGTACACATACAGGAATACTATAGAGAGATTCTACAGAGTGCTAGAAAAACAGCACTGGCCTATACTGAGCATATGTCTGACTAATGGCCTATTTGAAACTGTTTCCCCTCTCGTTTTTTTTCTGCTTCCTCTGTGTATGTGTCCTCCCTCCCTCTCTGCATTCCCAGATGACCAATGTGATGGTGCCCTTCATGTTTAAGTATGCAGTGGACGAGCTTAACCAGATGTCGGGACACATGCTGAACCTGAATGACGCGCCAAGCACTGTGGCTACCATGGCAACGGCTGTGCTGATTGGCTGTGAGTCCCAGACTTGTATTGCACTGGCAGGTGCCGGCTCATCAGAGGGGACTGTGGGACTGCCTATTATCTACAGGCTGACCTTTCCCAACACATTCATATCAATGCTGCGCCGCAACCTCTGCTTCTCCCTCACATTATTTACATTATGCACTCTGCTTTGCGTTGGAGTTCACTTCTATTAATCCACACAGCCCTGTGACGAGAGCTGGCAACTTGTCTGTATGAGCAAGACGCATTTCTAAAGTAGAGGGGAAGAGTTGGCTAATGTCTTTGAAAATAGTTTTTAGTATTACACAGAGGCCAGGAAAGTTTCTCTCACTTCATCCCTTGAGAGCCCCTCCCTTTCTTTCCCTTTTTGTCAAACGTGCCCTGTTAGTACAAGAGCGGCCTTGGGTGAGATGTTTCTTGAGTGTGAAGTTCCTTTTTGATTAGAGTCGTTCTTTTCCCCCGTGAGGTGCTGATGAAAAGCAAGCAATAAATAAATAAATAAACAAACATTGTAAACCTGACACCCACTGCAAGTCATTCTGGCCCTGAGTGAGATCAGCTGGTGTGCAATGTACACTTAGCCCTGTAGCCACTTATTTTAATGAGCTCACTTAGGTCTTGCTCTCTAATGCTGCCTGGTGAGTAATTGGAGCACATGAACAGGACTCTAGAAAGAATGAATTAGGATGACGAAGAAGAATCAAAGGAGTGCTCTTAAAGAAAGGAATTGCATTTTTTTTGTTACTTGATGCTCGGGACCTGGCACTTAGGGCGTGTGGTGACAGGTGTAATTTGTCTGAAAAGGTTGCACCGTGCTCATCCTACCTTGTCAGCTACGGACACATTGTTCATTAGATGAGCATTCCTATTTAACGCCACATTACAGCCCCACGAAGACTGGCAGGCCGAGCGATTATTACCCTGACTATGGTCTCAGCAGACGAGTGATGTTCACACAGCTCTGTGAAATCTCCACAGGAAGGCTGCGTGTCATTCAAACACAGACTAATATTAATATGACGGTCATGTTAGCCATCTGCTTGTAGAACAGTCTGAAAGCATCGAACTGATTTTCTTGGAATTTTGCTGAACTAACCGTCCACCTTAAAGAAAAGCTATGCTGATGCTTTCCAGCCAGCCTAAAAATTAAAAGTAAATTAGCCATAGTCACATTTTGACATTTCACATTAAAACCTCACTCTGTGTAGGTATTGCTCACGTGTATTCTGTCCCCTGCCACACACTCAAACTCTAAATTTGTTTACCCTCAGATTCCTTTCCTTCAGTCTGCAGTGCTGGCCTGCCATAATGCTTCAGACAGCAACCTGCCCTGTAATTACACAGGCTGCTGCTGTTACACTGCAGAGCCAGCAGACAATGTGAATAACCTGCCACTCTACATTGTACAAGCGTTCAATTTAGAGTATTTGACAAGCCTCAACCCTTTGTAGCCACAACCGCTTCTTTATACTGCATCACACCATACAGGACAGGAAGGGTGTGGGTCAGACTTGTTGTTTTGCTGTTTTATATCAGTGCTGAGGGTTTTACATAAAATATATTCTAACTTCGTAGCTCCAGGCCCAGCTTTTTGAACCTCCCCACTTTTCACAGCAGGTGTGCTAAACTCTTTTTCTCCTCCGCTATCCCAGATGGTGCATCTCGGGCTTGTGCAGCCCTCTTTAACGAGCTGAGGAACACTGTGTTCGGCAAGGTGGCCCAGAGCTCCATACGACGCATCGCCAAGAATGTCTTCCTTCACTTGCACAATCTGGACCTAAGTTTTCATCTCAGCCGCCAGACAGGAGCCTTATCCAAGGCCATTGACCGCGGGACACGGGGTATCTCCTTTGTCCTAAGTGCACTTGTCTTCAATCTAGGACCCACAGTCTTTGAGATGGGCCTCGTTAGTGCTATTCTGGTGAGTTTCAGTGTGAGAAGCTATTATGTTATTGTAGGACACCACCAAACACACTGCTTACAGCTTGCCGATGCTGATTTCTTCTTGCTGTTCCTTTTCCCTCCTTAATGTTAGCTAAGGATCTTTCATCACCTCAACACTCTTTACAGCAGATTGTCCGGAAATTAATTTCGGGGATATTGTCTCATTTACATTCTAAATGGAATATGAATCCCCATGAACTTTTGGTGGCAACACAGAGCCCATTAGTGTCAGTGATGAATCCCAAAGCTTTGTAGCAGCTTAATGTCCTCCTGCAGAGTATGCCCTGAACAGATGCCCCCACCCTCCTTGGCCACCACAGAAAGAAAGGCTTTTCTATAGCTTTGTGCTATTATTCCACTCAGGACTATAATGTCAGCTTGCTGTAATGAGGCCAGACTTCATTGCCCAAATAGCTAGAGCATTAGCACGACCACTTCTTGTAGTTTTCCCTCCATTTGTAACACTCAATTTCATAGTGGAATGGTCAAAAACTGTGTGCTCTCAAAGTACCTTGTGACGCCAGCGACGGTGATCTGATGCGGTCAGTTCATTTTTTGAAAATAAAAAGCCTGTTGAGTCGAAGCTTGTTAAAGCTGCTTTGTCTTGGCTGCTTTTCTTTTCTGCAGTATTACAAGTGCGGTGGACAGTTTGCAGCAGTGGCCTTGGGTACTCTGTCAGCATACACGATGTTCACCATTCTCATCACTCAGTGGAGGTAACGTTGAGCATGTTTGTACTCATTCCGTGTGCAGTTCAATTGGTTGGTACAGTGCTCATATTTGTTAACACTCCAGATTCAGTGAATAGATCTGTGCCCGTCAGTGTGTGCTGCCAGTAAAAACGCTCACTCGTAGGCAGAAATGTGTACAAAAAACCCCCGCTTACATCACTGTGTATGTCTCTGCGCACAGGACCCGCTTCCGAATTGAAATGAACAAAGCAGACAATGAAGCAGGCAACGCAGCTATTGACTCCCTTCTTAACTATGAGACTGTTAAGGTGAGATCCAACCCATCACACACACATACACATGTTTCCAATACTCCCTTTTATTCAACTGTTCTCTTCCTCCCTTCATCAGCCCTTCCTTTCTAGTCTTTTTCTTTTCTTCACTTAAGCCAGGCACATTGATGTGAACAAATATTTACTCATCCATGATAATAGTGATTCACTGGCAAGATTGCCACTGTCACAATTTGCCTTTTAATCAAAGAAAAGCTCTCTCTCTCTCTCTCTCTCTCTCTCTCTCTCTGTCTCTTTCTTGACTCTCAACACTTTCACACGTAATCACTGTGTCAAAACAACTACAAAATACATTTGAAATTCAGTTTTAAGCATCTCTCTGAGTGAGAGTCAAAGCCGGTCTGTCGCATATATAGCCCACATACCCAGCACGGCAGTATGATCACAGATTACTTTCACGTTTGAGATGATAAAGTCAGTAGACGATCTACAAATTAACCTTATATACCTTTCCTCCATACATGATATTTGCACTGGATCAATATCACATCTTCTTTACACAAAAGTGCTTGGACATCAGTGTAGAGTTGTGTTCATCACTGTAGTAAATCGTAATTATTTATCTATGGAGCTCATTCAGGGATTGCCATTGATTAAAAGATATGGTTTTCATTTCAACGGATTCATTTTTTTATCTATATAATGTCAGAAGTATTGAAAAACATCCATCACTATTTCAAACAGCAACGTTTACAATGGGAAAGGTAGAATGTCTAACAATTGATTTTATGTTGCTTAATTAATTGACTGATCTTTTCGTCTCTCTGTTGACCCAGTCACACACATATTAGACAACACAAATTTTACTTTGTTCATTTTATTTTTCAGTCCAATTCTTTGACCTGCTCTTCTTCTCTCTGTGTCAAATTGTCAACCTTTTTTTTTTGTAAGTGTCTTTCCAGTTGCTACAAGCAATGAGACATTTATGCCCGAGCACTCAAGACTATTTTCTTAGTTTAGTCAATGACCCAAATTATGTCTCAATTATAATTTTGGACAGGAAGCTTCTGCCAATGCAGGCCTCGTTTTGAAAGGAAATGTTTTGTGGGCCAGGATCATTTATGAGTGAATGTGCTCTCACAGACACCTGACTGTTGTGATGTGGTTTGAATATAAATGTTGCTTTTCACGTTTTCTCAGTGGCGTGGTTATCCTGAATTTTCATCTTTTGCTGTTTTTAAGCCCTTTTCTTTGTTGGCTGTTCCAGATATATTCCTGTACCCATGTTATTTTCTTTGCTATATTATTTTGCTTCCTGTTTTTCTTAATGTTTTGTTCTGTGTTATTTTGTGTCATCTGTGTCAATGCGGCCGGATTTAGCATCACTCTGAGCTGTTAGTGTGCATATGTAATTAGATCTCCGCCCACTCAGAAATCCGTTCCACTTTCACAAAAGGCTGGATAAGAACCTGAACATGGTGCCTTGCACTGCTTTGGTTTGTCCTGTATGCTCTACTTGCCTCTTTCTCTCTCTCTTGCTGAATCCCTGCATTTCCTTATATGCAAATCAATGGCAAGCCGGTAACGGCACAGCACCACTGCCGTTAGCTAGAGAAGCAAATCGCCCACTTAACTGGAGCAGAGACACAGTAGTGCAAACTAAACAAACAGCAATATTAGGTAATTGGCAGCAGAGTTGAGGAGGGTCGTTGTTATGATTATGCTGTAGTGTGCTTGTGGCTGATTCATTAGGCCTTTTTTTTTCTAAATGATAGCTGTATGTCTTAATCAAAATTAGTGCTGCTTGTGTGGCGTAACACTTAAGAGAGCTATCTGTACTCTGTTAGTAGGTGTCTGTGTAAGCTGCTGCAGATGTGAATAGAGGGACTTACGACAGCATCAGTGATGAATACTCTGCAGCAATTCCTTTCCTTTCAGTCATAACTGCCTATTATTTTCTAAACTGTTGTTCTGCCATAATCGCTGTCCTCTGCCAAAGCTTCGGATCCGCAGCCTGCTTAGCAAGGCAGGCTCTGGGTTTTGTTATGTTGCCCTGCACGTCCTTTAAGACCAGCGGGGAGGAGATAAAGACACGAAGACATGAAAAAGTGCTTCAGAGCCCTACTGAGACACAGACTACGCCTAGAACGGTCACTGAGAACAAATGTAGCCTTGAGGCAGCCTGTGCTAAAGTGCCTACCTGGCTGACACTGTTCTCCGTGCTTCCTTGACCTTTAACCTTAACCATATTTTATGTCTCTCCCTTTTTCTCTCCCAACTTGCATTTTCTTTTCTTTTGTGAATTCTCTCGCTGCCTCCGTGCCCTGTGCTCCCGTCCGTCATCTCTGTCTTCATGTTTCTCTTCTCGGCTGCAGTACTTCAACAATGAGAAGTATGAAGCTGAAAGGTATGATGGGTTCCTGAAGATTTATGAGTCATCCTCTTTAAAAACTACATCCACGCTCGCCATGCTCAACTTTGGCCAGAGTGTCATTTTCAGTGTCGGCCTCACTGCCATCATGTTGCTGGCCAGCAAGAGCATTACAGCAGGTGAGTGAGGGGCACTGGGTGGTGGAGTGCAAGTGTGTAGTAATGTTTGGGGTATATTTTGTTTTTGGAAAAATAGTCTCTCGTGTTCAGTAAGCCATGAAAAAAATCGAGAGCATCCAAGTATAAGTGTGCAAAATACGTCACCTGACCTGTATTTACCTCTTCACGCTCACGCACTGTGTCCACAGCACAATAGGGAAAATTGTGCATTTAGAAATATGAAAGTTAAAAAAAAAAAGAGCACAAAACAAAATCAAATGGACAGACGAAAACAACAAGTAACACCCTGACTGAACTGGATAATAGAAAGTAAATGAGAACAAAGCACAGCAAGCTTGAAAAAGAGGCATGAATAGGAAATAAAGTAGCCTTGATGCAGAAAATGAAATCACACAGGGTGGAGATGGATTCAGACTGGAACATGCTTTGTCTGCTTTCACAACTTAAAAGAAGAAATTGTATGAGCGGCACTTTTTAGGTCTTGTATCCGAAGACACATATATGATACAATAGAGGTAGATGATTTGATCTCTCCAAGTTGCTCTGTGGTGCAGGTACAATGACTGTGGGAGACCTGGTGATGGTGAATGGCCTGCTCTTCCAGCTCTCCCTCCCCCTCAACTTCCTGGGTACAGTATACAGAGAGACCAGACAGGCCCTGATAGACATGAACACACTCTTCACCCTGCTCAGTGTTGACACCAAGATCAAGGTAACTTGTCAGTCTGATGTACTCTTTTCCATGTTGTAGTAGTGAATGACAAAACAAGTTTTTCTCAGTCATTTGGGGCATAAATGACACCTTCAAGACTGACTTACTGCATTAGGGCGATTGGTATCAGGATGTTATTCAGTGTGCTTTAATCAGAAGTCATTTTATGTGGAACACTGTGTTTTGACTAATTCTGTAATGTGTGTAGACCCCTTGGTCGTTTATCGTTCATCAGCAATAGCAAAATAGACGATTGTTTTAGTTGTGCAGTTTGTACTGCTAATTTGTAAAGAGGGGATCACCCCTACTGTGATGAAAATTTGTTGTTGTTGTGTTTTTTTCATGTTCCGTCTGTGATTTTTAGCACAGATCACTTGCTTAATCAGTGATGGCTTCTCTAAACAGTGAGGGAATGATTGCTGTCAAGATGTGGAAGAGTGAAACTGTTCTTAAGACTCTGTTTTCAGTTCTTTGTTAAACTGCCTGGGGTTCTTATTTGCCTCAGTTTCACTGGTATTTTTATTTATTTTTTTATTTGCTGCGTTGCTTTAACTTTTCCTGTCCTAATAGAGGCTTGAGCGAAGGAGTGTTTCCAATACTGATCTCATAGATAGAGAAACCAAGGATCAAACAGCCAACAATCAGTGGACTGCTTGCTCAAATTCCCGCAAACAGGCCACCATGCAAGGCTGCATATCGTTATCAGACCTTAAAAACACATTGTCATATTCAGATATATAAAACTAGAAATGGTTTCTTAACTAAATGGACGAAAATACCCAAAGTAGTTGTTACACATGTAAGTTTTTCTTTCGTCTGATAGCCATCAGCCGTTCATTGCATTTATCTTTTTTTTTCTCCACCTCTTTAACACGTCAGCCCATTTTGCGTCAGAAGAGCACACTTAAGTGCAAATGTGCGCCTGCTGCCTAACAATATAAATGCCTTTCTTGTCTCCAGCCTGTAATTACAGTAGGAGACATGAATCTGTCCAGTTATTTTTCACTCATCAGTAATACTCCTCTCCATTGTGATTCCCTGCGGAATGGCACTCCCCAGCAGCCCATTACTGTCTGAATGCTTTTTTGTAGAACACATTGGGTTATTATGTAGATGTAAAATAATTTACAGCTCCCCCTTCCTTAAAACTCTTCCACAAAATAAAAACTAAATTATTTTTGGCTATTTTCCATGTTGTGGGATGTGAAATTATCATCTGTCTATGCTAATGGGTGGTGAGTTATTTGTATTAATTGGCTGAGGTGGATTGTGGGTGATTATGTTGCTATTAGGTGGTGTAGACATGAAACAGAGCAGGCTTTGACTCTCTGGGTAAGGACAGCACTTTATTCACTGCTGACCTTGGTTGCATCTCAGCGCTGTTGGCTCGGCTCAGTACGTACCAAAAGTTTTCACGCCTATTGATCCCACAGTCACCATGAAGGACAGCATGTGAAGGTTGTGACTGCAAATGTCTCTGTTTAATGTATTTTGTGGAAGCTCTGCGCTGCAGTCATTATTCCTCTTTACAAGGTGTTGGAGTAACATTGCATCATGCCAGGCCTGCGCTGCCAGTAGGTGTTCTACTGTATGTGCTGTGTACAGATGTCTCAACTATGTCATGGTTTGCTTTAGGAGAGGGATCTCGCCCCTCCATTAGCCGTCACACCTCAGGAGGCCACTATTCGCTTCGAGGATGTGTATTTTGAATATCTGGATGGCCAGAAAGTCTTAAACGGAGTGTCCTTTGAAGTGCCTGCTGGGAAGAAGGTGGCGATTGTCGGCGGCAGTGGGTCAGGGTAAGTCAACTTTCACAGCAGAACACTAACTATCAGACCTTTAGCCAGCAGCGTGTCATCTCATTTGCATGTGCAGCTAGTTTTATCATCAGGACACTGTGGGGGTGCAGCTCACTGACAATTGGTTCCACGTCTGGTTTGCAGGAAAAGCACCATTGTGCGTCTGTTGTTCCGCTTCTATGAACCTCAGCGGGGGAACATCTACGTAGCGGGGCAGAATATCCGAGACGTCAGCCTTGACAGCCTGAGGAAGGCTTTGGGTGTCGTACCTCAGGTCTGAGATGCTAACACAACAAGATAAACAATGAAAATGTGCTTTTATTTATTTCCCCCATGTTTTTATTCTTTAAGGCTTAAAAATAAGATGTGGAAATAAATGTATATTTGTCTAGACAGTATGTGTGTTTCTAGTACACAAGGTGATGCATTTTGTAAAGTTAATATTGGTAATTATATACAACAATGGGGCAGCACAGAACAATGCAACATTAATACTTAACAACAGCTTTAGACATACGCTGAATTCAGTTAGTTTTTCACTGCAGTGCACCCAGAAGCTGATCTGAGCAGATGGTACATGAACAGCATTTTGTCATTTGCGTTCTTCCTCTTTCTCCCTCCTACCCTTGTCTTTGTATCCGCAGTCCTCTGTTACTGTCTCAACTGCAATAAAAACATTCTCTGAAGCCTATTTTTTTTTCCTCTAACTGTGTTGTTGTCAGGATGCTGTTCTGTTCCACAACACCATCTTCTACAACCTGCAGTACGGGAACATCAACGCTTCACCAGAGGAGGTGTACCAAGTGGCACGTCTAGCAGGCATCCATGACGCTATCCTCAGGATGCCCCATGGCTATGACACCCAGGTGGGGGAGCGGGGCCTCAAGCTGTCAGGTTTGTTGTCATTATGACTACAGTTTAAATATGTTCTCCCCACACAAGCAGGTGAAAGAGCTCTGAGTTTTCTGTAGTTCCATTATTATTATCTTAATAACTGGCTGTTTTAATTCTGGGAAGTATATTGATAGTGTTGGAGGCATGAGATTGTAATTGTGATTATTGTTTACTCTTGTCATTTTGGTTTTTCTCTTGATTAATTTCCTGAGTGAGTTCTTCTATAAACAAAAGTTTAACAAAACCCAAGATGGTGTATGGAGATTATGTTTTTTTCTCAAAATCTATTAATCAATTTCATCTTCCTATGAAAAACCATAAAACGGTAAATATTAACACTTTGAAAAGCAACTACCACTGAATGTTTGACTTTCTTTCTTCAGTGTTTAATTCTTTATCAAAGTAGCCGTAGTATAATTTGTTTTTCTGGTATCAGTATTTTCATTGCAAAACCTAACAGAATATTTTATCTGTCACATTACATTACATGTTGACCTTTTGAGTGACCTCTTATAAAACAGATACAAAATAGTCCTACCAAGAATATCACAGTCACAGCTTCGCTCCCTTGGTAATTGTTATACAGGGTAAATGTAGAATAAAACAAATAACAGGACCCTACTATGCAGGAAATTATATTCTCTCACAGAATATAATGTATTTAACATTGTGTAGAATGTTAAATACATCTGTTTTATGATGATTTGAATTGATGTATAGTATTTCAGTCTGACTTTGTAATTAGTTGTGACCTCATTTTATGGATTTCTTTCGTAATAGGACTTGATCTTCAAGGAAACTGTGATCATGTCAGCTTGTCCTCACCATATGTATGTGAACTTGTTTAATGGCATGTTGCCTCCCAGTTAAGACTAATCTTCATCTGATCTGCAGCGAGACCGTTCTCTGTAGTATTTGGCTCCTTGCATCACTCTGCAACTCATTTAGCCCACGTAAACACAGTGTGTGAGCACTTTCACTCAACAGTCAAGACGCAATTACTGACAGCACAGATTTCTTTATGTGGAGTGACTGAGAGAGCGTGTGTGAGTGAGAGAATGGCCAAAATAAAGACATGACTAACTTCTCATTAATTTCACTGCTGCTGTGTGACAGCTGCCAGTGTGTGTGTTTGTGGTGGGGGGGGGGTAGTCTGGGCTGCAAAGGTCCTAATTTCCTTCATTGTGGTTCCTCTCTGCCAGCGATATTTATATCTGCTGAATGCTACCTGCTTTCAAGAGGTCACTCACAGCTCATATGTAATAAAGTGCAAGTCAGACGCGGTGGGAAAGTCTCTGTGTCCTGCTGATTCTTCTTCACAATTAAATGAAAGTCTGTCTGAAGCCTGTAGCATTGTTATTGCCAGAGCGCCGGCCCTCCGTTTGAACTAATTATCTGATGAGAGGGCCCAGACAGAGGCCTCCTGTATCTTCAGATATTTCAAACCATTTAGGCTTTAGCCTGGCTTGCTTTTATTTATGACATCTGTTCTGTTTCAGGAGGAGAGAAGCAGCGTGTCGCCATTGCCCGTGCGATTTTAAAGAATCCGCCAGTCCTGCTGTACGACGAAGCAACATCCTCGCTCGACTCCATCACAGAAGAGGTGGGTATGACAGACAGACACAGGCAAGCGTACATAACATACCCACTAATGCCCGCGCTCTGCCGCACGCACTAGTTGACGCCTCGCTGTGTCTGCATACACATTAAAGAGAACAAACACCCACTCAGTCACCTGCTGAAGGTTCACAATAATTCACCTCACTCCTGTGTCACATACCTGCTGTGACGTACACCCTCCCCCCACACACACACAGACACACACAACCTTCATGTTCTCCCTTGCCACCTGCCACTGTTTTCTCCCACCTAATCTCCAGCTCAGCTTAAACCCCACAGTCTTTGTAAATGTTACATTTAATGAGAAAGTTCAGCTCGTCGTTGCTGATCTTCAGGAGAAAGAGTGGGACAAATGATGTGGTTGGTAATTTAGATTTTCCTTTGAATCTCATCACAATATATATTTTTTAATTATCATATGTAAACATTGGAAAGAAAAGCATATGAATATTACTGAGCAGCGTTGTGTTGACTTTGCTGCTTCTTCTAATCAAAGTTTGGTGGTACATTTCATATATATCCTGTCATTCATACACCTTTTCTTCTTATTTTAGCAGACCAGTATTATTGCTGGTCTAAGTTATTTTCGTTTGGATTACAGGATATTGTTGCAAAGTTTACTAGTGTGATAATATTTGTCTTTGTGTGCTTCCAGACCATCCTGAGTTCAATGAAGGAGATGGTGAAGGACAGGACATCGGTGTTCATCGCTCACAGGCTGTCCACAATTGTAGACGCAGACGAAATTTTAGTGCTCAGTGAGGTGAGAACTCATCCACTTATTTTTTACTTGATCTCGTACCTTCCCTGATTAACACGTGCAGTTGTAATGTCAGTTTCATAAAAGTAAATTATATGGCGGCTCAGAGTTTCTGAGTGTAAACATGAGCTTTGTTAATTGCTAGTCCAATTAGACGACTTTGCACTGAAGGGAGAGATGATGACCTGCACTCTGCGTGACCCTCGGTGCAGGAATTCAGCAAGTAGTCTCTGTTTTTGACGCTCGTTTATTTTCTGTCACCTTTTCTTTAACGTGCGTGATAAAAACATGCTTTGTTTAGCTTTTCTCATTAACTTCAACAACAACAGGTCACTGTTAGTAGAAGTGAATGTTATTATTTTCTCCATAAGGGCTCATTAAAGCAGTCAGACTCGACTGGCTGTTTTGGTCAGATGGCGTGTCTTGTTTGTCTCGGTGACTAATAATGTATGGGCCAGCTTCCCAGACACTGATGAGGCCTCATCCAGGACTAAATGTGTCTTTCAGTGATTGCCATTCAAGTGGTTTGTCCATACAGTTTCTGGTGACTGGTGTTCAGGTTGGAGATGCCATGGATACAAAGAAAATGTGTGTCTTTCTGCTGTATGGTATTGTCATCACAGAAACATGCAACTGATGAGGAATATGCTGCAGTGCATACTGGGTTGGGCTTGGAAATGCTATAAAGCACAAGAGTAGGCAGAGTGAAGTCGGTTAAAATGTGAGAAGTAAGAGTTGATATGAAATATAACAGGTGAAGTGACATTTTCCACCAGTGCTCGAGTCAGATGGAAAAAGATGAGAAGAGGTTTCTTTGAACAGCGGTGAGTGATCGTGTGTCGTTCCGTGTTTTCAGAGTCAGATGGTAGGGATCAGAGGGTCGTGCCGAGGAGGCATGTTTTGCGTGTGATGTCGCCACGGCGTTCGCTGGTGTCACCAGCAGAGGACTGCCTGCGGTGCTCATTAAAATAACGAGCGGAAGCGATCACGTGCTCATCTGCATGCTCATGGGAGGTGGGGGAAGGGGGTGCCTTCGTTTGTGTTTGACTGTGTGGGAGGTATGTGTGTTTTATGGCGTGTGAATGCACGCGTGTGTCTGCGAGACCATGTTTTTGCGAGAGAAATGCAACAGTTGTTGGGGAGGCGGCAGAGATTCTGGGGGGGAGCTGACTCTCTGCAGAGAGTGTGGTCAGCGTTGTGTGGTCATAAAGAGATGCTAAGTATAGGACTCTGTGTACTTGGCCCCTTCATTTTAACTGCAAACAGAATTTCTTTGCTAATTTATGCTTTTTAATGCTGATGCTGTGTTATTCTTATTCTCCTTTTGTCTTCCAGGGGAAAGTGGCAGAAAGAGGCAACCACCACACCCTCCTCAGCATCCCAGGCAGCTTATATGCAGACCTGTGGAACACCCAGAACAGCAAAATCCTGAATAACAGCAAGAGTGCGCCAGAGCCGACTGAGCGCCTGTCCCAGAAGGAGGAGGAGAGGAAAAAATTGCAGGAGGAGATACTCAACAGTGTAAAAGGCTGTGGGAACTGCTCCTGCTGAAAGAAGCTCTTTTACCTTTATGTCTCTCCTTATCCCTCGCAGATGGCCTACACTGGAACCCCCGGTTGTGGTCCTGGGGAGGGAGGGCGTGGTGCAGCCCCTCTACCCACTCCCTCTCCAGCCAAACCTCGACCGCAGACCACGTGACCATTCCTCCTCTTACTCAGAGAGAGCAAGTGTGCTGAGCACTGGCTGGTGTCCAGACACAGAGCTTCTATGCCAGTTGCCTCGTCTGAAGCCAAGCATAAGAGACCTTGTATATCACATACGTGTGGGTAAGAAATCTGTTAGTCAACATGGTTGCCCCCCCCCTCCCTCCGCTCATCCTCATTTTTGACATCAGGTTTATTGACATCTTCCAATGCACTGGAAACAGATGAGAGTACATGTAATGACGTACATACGCCTTGATTTTTGACACCAAATTTATACTGATTTCATGTTTTAAATTATTTTGCAGATACTGAAATACAAATACAGAAACTGAAACTATAGTTTCTTTTGTTAATTTTAAGGGTGTGCATGTATTACAGGTTGTTCTGCCATTAAGTGATCACAGTTATAAGCCAGTATAACTAAGATTGTTTTGCAGTGTGTTTGTTACAGTGCTGCACTTTCATAAAGCACATATTTGTGGAATTCAGACTAAACGCACATTGGCCCTTGACACTGTTTTCAGTGCCTCTTTGAACTATAAAGTCTGGCAGATAATCACGTTTTCGGCATAATATGGATGTTTGGACTCACGAACAGCTCCCCAGTCACACATACAGTCACATTCATGTAAATCTAACACTCAGAATGACAAGAAGTAACTCTAATAAATCATGAATGATTTTCACCACAATTGGAGCCACATTTAGAGGCAACAACTTGAAAGCCTCCTCTGGGAACATATCATTCAGTCATATTATTTAGCTCTGGTTGACGGGCCTCCTCTAATGAAAAGTCATTCATGGGGTTTTAATGCAACGACAGCTGTTTGGATTGTGTGACGAGAATATGTTGACTTCCTCCTGAAGGTTACATGTAAAGGCAGCACCTATACATCCTCATTTTCTGAGGGCTGTTATGCTGTGGTATGCGCATTACGTCGGGAAGTGTGATATTGTATTGTATCTATAAATGGAAACATATATTTTGGGTGTCTAGCACTACACACACACATTATGTAAAGACTGTTGCATAGTCTTCTGGTCTGCGTTGACTTTGATTACAATGCAGACAGATTAATAAATGTTTGTCTAAATAACATAGTTTCCAGATGCTGCTGTTCTAATGTGTATTGAGTGACGCCACCTTAAGCACAGTCCTAACAGACCATTAAAACAACGAGGGGTCGCAAATGCACAAGAAAAGAACTTTCTGTTGTAAAAACTGTGATAGGAAGTGCTAACGTCTACTATAGGTTGGCCTATAAGGATGTGGTGCTGCAGTGGTTGGACAGACATACGTGAGTCTTAATCTTCTATCTAAAGGTGCAGTTTCATCGAGTATCCAGTCAGTGTAGTTTGGCATAAAACCTATTCGTTGGGAAATGGCTGGTCTGAGTCTGCCCAAAGGTAACGCAGTCCAAATGCCAGGCTTTCTGAAGCTAATTAACATGTTATCGTTTGTTTGTTTGTTCGATCTGTATAAAAACCTAAGAATAGCTGTGACAATTCAGTTTTATGCGCATACTATTTGTTGGCTCTGAGCAGTTGCCAGGGAACTAGCAGACACGCAAAGAAGTTAATAGTTGTAGTCAAATAAATAGTCACGCACATAACCCCTGTAAAATGGCGAATGTAGTTTTTGCACTTTGGATACTTTGGAATAAACAAATTTAACGTGTTAATTAAATCGCGTCAGAGTTGCCGATAGGCTGACGTGTTACCTTTGTGCAGAGCCCACTGAGCTGTAAACCGTCTGTACGTTGGCTAAGCTACCTGGGAGCTTCATGTTTACCAAAGACAAATCAAAGTAATGCCAAACTCATGTGACTCGAGCATAAATCTGAAACTATATTTTAAATTCCACGTGTTATTACATTTTTATAGCGAACCTGTAATAATCCGGGAGGGTAAAAATGCAAACCTAGACTTTGACATAGTAGCAAGTTGATTTGTTATCTAGGACGGGAAAACGTGGTAAATGCTGATAAGCAATGAATTAATTGACAACATTGGATTTACAGGATGCATTTTTTTAATACTAAAATTATTACAAAACAAATTAATTAATAATATAAAGATAAAGTTGAATTGATTTAACCATGAAGAGTCGTCAAGGAAGGTACGGTAGATTGTTTTGTTAAAATATCGATTATTGATGCATCCGTAAGATAACGGGAGCAGGAGAGATCTGACGACAGTCATTCTAACTTTCCACTGTCGTCTTGTGTTCATTGTCTGCTGGACAGACTGACGGTGCGGCCCTGAAGTCACACATTACAGATAAAAGCAGACTTTGATAGAGCCCTGCTCAAAAGCAAACCAACTGGATGATTACTGGCTGGACGGGTCCCCTTTCATGCGTCAGATGTCCAGGAAGATGAGTTGACGCTAATGACGTCTTTCTAATCTAACCTAGAATGAGATTATGAGCGTATTCATTAGTGACTCCCGACAACGTTCAGCTGCTGCCTTAACAGGTTAGTCGCTAATTATGCGGCGAACATAATTCACTCTGATCTGCCTGGGTTCTGTGCAAGAGCCTGAGATATTACACAAAGCACCTTCTTCTGCTGAGGCAAAGCATTGTGTGCGTTTCATATGGTCAAGGACAAAACACGACAAGTATTGAAGTTACACAGCAAACTGAGATGAAGTTGTTTTTTGTTTTTTTTTGTCCTTAAACCGAATCACAACATCTGTGACCCTTAATTGTTCTGCATGGCGTGCATGCAATTAATACTGAGCTGATAGTCTGCAAGTCTCCAGGAGGTAATGAGGAAACCACCTCCCTGTTTACCATACAGCTCTCACAAAGGAAAGCCTGCACTTAAAGGCCTCTAATAACGCCCCTTAATACGGACCGCAGCAGGAGAGTCGGTCCCTAATGTAAACCATGACCTTCTGCTGAAGGAGAGCTTTTCAAAGAACACACTGCAAATGTGCAGACAGAAAGATATCCTCCGGTTGAAGCCACTCTTTCTGTCTGTACATAACACATTATCCTGCATGGCCATTCAGCGATGAATTTAATATGTATAATCTCTGAACGTGAGCTGTGTGTCTGGTCCCATGAAAGCCCTTCAGAGGGTACAGGTGATAAGAAGAGCTCGGCCACACACGTCAAATCCCCGCTGACCCTTCTGTGGCCTGTTGCTGAAGTCTGACGCGTTCTTTTTCATCCTAATAAAAGGCAGAGCAGGCGGAGGCTCGTGGCGATCCCTCTGCACCAGATAGTCCGCTCACTCCCATCCCACTACAATGGAACTAGTACTGTACGTGGCCAAGGGCGTCTACGCCGCCATAAATATGCGCCGATGCCTCAGAGAAGATGTAGTTATTTCCACCGTTCTGTGTGGGAGTGTAAATTTATGTGCGTAATCCCTGTGTACTATATCGATGCTCCTGGTCAGAATGAGAATGAATATTCAGACGTGTGCACTTGATCCTTTTTAAGCCAACAAACACAGCTACAGTTGGTTTTACACAGTAGGTGCAGATGACGCAACCTCTGATTAGAGTCTGGATGATCCAGGCCACATATTTGTAATATGTTTGCAATAAAATAGTTTCTATAGAAAAAAAACATAACTCGAGAGCTTTGCAAAGAATCAGGCTCTTTGCTGTTTAATATGGGACAGACGGGCCTAAACAGCAGGTGGCGCTTAAATGGGGCCCATCTTTATCAGTTGTGTGTTGCCTCACTCGGTGTTACCCTCTAGGACTATTAGTTCCTGTGTATTTTAGAGCTGGGTGTTTTAGCCAGTAATGTGGGGAGGAGAGGCCCTGCTCTGGTCGTCCATCCGTCTATAATCTCAGCCACTTGTCCTCATAAGCGTCACAGGGGCGCTGGAGCCAATCCCAGCTGTCATTGGGCAAAGGGCCAGGTAAACCATGGACAGGACAGCAGTCCAATGCGGGGCCAACACACAGACAGACAACCACGTACGCTCACACCTACGGCAATTTAACAATGAACCCAACGGCGTTTCCTTTAAAGGAAGCCAGAGATGTCTTTTTACTTCAACTGGGGTTCCTGTGTCCAGTTTTAGGACACGAACATCCAATTACAATGTGTCATATTTGGAGAGAATTAGAGGACATTTTTTCTGGGTTCACAAACTTTCAAGTGCCTGATATAATAAGTGGGGAGTAAAACCTGCAGGAGTTCGTGGGAGTGTGTGGTACTAAAAGGGAAAATCCACCTTAAAACAGACTCCCTACAGAGTTTATATTGTGTTATTCCACAGATTTTGGACAGCGGGTCACAGTGACTGGGTCAGCTCCACTGAAGCTGAAAAAGTGACGGACTCTACGGACATTTTTTAATATACTTCCACTGGCTGTGGATCAGAAAACATCTCTGTGCCCCAGTAAAATATGTGTGGCTGCTGACAAAGAGTCCCACAGGAGTTGCTCCATTATTCACTGTCGACAGAGCAGCTTCGGGGTTTGTGTCTAGATGACATCATCACTACTGTCTGTCTTACAACAGGCCTAATCAAATTCGCTGATTTAAACAAGGAAGCAAAACCGAAACATGTCCAGAGCCACAAGGAGCTCTGAACTGGGTTGTCATTAAGTTGGTAAACACATGCGCGTGTGTGGAGGATTTGTGTGCTTGTTCAGGTCGTATCCTGTGATTTTTTTTTTGATGGATGCACATGAAATTGGCTGAAACCTGGATGTGTACTTCAGAGCTCACCGCAACTTAGAGCTGACAAATCAAGCAAGCAAGACTAAATGGCCCCTACTCAGACTGTTTGGTCAGGCATGGTGACGCTAATACAAAGACGTGCGCATGTAACTTACAACTGTCATAATCTTATTAGAGATTTCACACGGACTGTCAGACCTGGTGAGCATCACAACCTGAGATTTCAGCATTAACATTCTGCTCTCAGCTCCTTGCCGTCTTTAATTTTACATGGGCTTGAATGCCAGACGCACGCCGCCTGTAGATTTATTTAAACGTTAAATTGTGTTACGCAGACTCTGCCCGTTCTGCTCGTGTAATTTAGATGAACTTTTCAGCTGCTCAGCCTGAAAAGAAAGCGCAATATTGTCATGTAAAACATTTTATTACTGTGTCTGAATCCATCGCTTTGTCTTTCTCTGGCATCGAGTAGCTCACAGCACACATACCTTGACATAAACACTATTAATAATGTACTGAATCAAGATCATTCTACACTCACACTTTGTCTCAGTTGGTCTCATACAGTTTTCAGGACGCAGACCTAAATTAAATTATCTAGTAGATTACTGATGATGCAGCACACGCTGAGCCAGGGACATGTGCGACAGCCAACAAACGTATACACACAATTACCCACAGAGCATGGACAAGCTATTTATGTCCGTTGTCATTAATGTAAAACAGGAATTCTTTATTTAAGGTAAAATGGGCAACAATAAAATAAGAGAAATACCGTATGGACACAATACAAGCAGGTACAACCAAGAATATCTAACACAAGCTCACTCTGCATCTGTATGAAATGAGTTAGAGCCTGTAACGCTTCCAGCTGTGATGGACAGCTGCTTGGGCGTTGCATTAAGGCGGCTTGTTAGAGAAGCTGTTTTTCTGAAGTACGGATGTGCAAACAATATGTCACTTGTTTCTAGTCTGCAAATTCAAATCTTCTAGGAATTTTCCATGATGTTGTAGGTCTTATAAGACCGACAAAGTTACATCATGTAAGTGTTCATCACTGCGGTTCAAGTTCTCACAGTGTTTCTTCAAATCTTTATTTAGGTTTAATTTTAAACAGAATATTTGCTTTGTATTCATGCAGTCTTTTAATGACACATTATGCCACACTGATGATATTGAGAGACAAATATAGTGCGATGGAGAGATGCTGTTTCCTTATGTTTACATTTGATTTATTGCATTAGATAGATATGAAAATGTTCATGGATTTACTGAGGTGTTATCATGACCTTTGATGATAACTACATTGTCTTCTTTAATCAGTGCCTTCATTTATAGCTAATCAACGTGTGCCGTGTTCGCAAAACGTCGTTGGCTGGACCCCTAAATTAAAAAATTCAGAATCTTAACGACACTTAAGCTTCAGTGCTAATTTGTACAGTTAATGTTATTATTTACGCCGTACGTTCCTGCAACGCTAGTAATTACCTCTATTTACAGTAAAGTCATGTTCTGCTCTTGTCTGCTTTGAGTTTTGTCGTCAGCTTGCAGTTCTTAAGAGAAGCTGTGAGCCAATTAGTCCCTTCCTCATAAACATCTGCAATGATGACTGTGGCTGAACAGGTATTTTAAGAAACGTGGACATAATTTCTGTTACTATGGAGATTGTTAGCATAAGTCTTGTAGTTTACGTGGACAATGAAAACATACCTGATAAAACAAAGTGGTGGGGGGGGGGGGGGTAGGCATTGAGTTAAGCAACAGAGCAATGCATTTGTGTGGATGCAAGTTCAATATACCCATACATCTATTTTTACAAGTGATAATAATATGCGTCCAATCTGCAGAAAAACATCGTGTTTTTCTTTGTTTGATTGGAGCCATTATGGTTTAATCAAGTAACCACACAACAGGAAATAAACTGTTTAGTTAGAATAAATTGTTATGTTTAGTAGGTTCTGCCTCACTGGGCATAACTACACATTTAGATTATATGCAAGTCTTTACACCAGTGATGATGAGAACTGAGGAGCCGCAGGATGACTTCAGACATCTTCCAATAACGCTGGAACCAAATGATAATTAAGTCAATCCACAAATAACCAATCTATAGCTGGAATACATAATTAAATTGATCGAGTGAATCAAGAATTTCAATGATCTATGATAGAATTTGCTGATAGAAACATGCTGTAACTCATCATGTGAGTTGTAGGTTGGAGAATAAAAACCTGGCATTTGTCACCTGGTAAATTGTGATAATTGTAAGAAATAAAACAGTTTTCTGACCTAATCAAGCTGCATAAAAATCGATAATGGAAGCGTCTAGTAGCCTCCGCACAGAGAGGACTGGACATAAACACATATTTACCGTCATGGATTTATGGATAGTGTTTTGTGAGTAGCACCTCATGCACGTTGTAACCCCTGGAATGATCGTTTGACCGTTTCTTGCTTTTGTTTCGCCATTTTATTTCGCATTTAATCGGTTATCCAGTGATTTCTCGAGGTTGTATCTTCTTACAGTTTGCAAAGAGAGAGAGAGAGAGAGAGAGAGAGAGAGACCTAAGTCTATCCAAACGCTGCTTCCAGTCCGGTAGGCTAAGTGTTGTGAGTGGGCCTATCATCCAGCATAGGCATACATGAGTAGCCTATTCATTATTCATGTGATTGCAGTTGCCCTGTTATGATACAGTCCTATTTGGAGTGGGCTGCCTGATTTGCTCAGCGCGTCCGTCAAAGCAGTGCGTGGCCCTGCGTCGGCTGGCTGTGCGCGCTCATAGGTCGGACCGAGAAGAATCGGAGGGGGAGCAAAACAGAGTGCGCGCCTACGAGACTGCGCGCCGCAAGCAGGGGGAGAGGTCCAGCTGCAAAAAAAAAAAAAAAAAAAAAAAGAGGAAGAAAAAAAAATATGCCGTGACAATGGCAACATCAAGCATCTCGTAAAAGCCAGAGAAGAGGCGAGGGGGCGCCGCGAATCGGGAGTTTGAGAGGCGACGACCCCTGTTTGTCCCGAGAAAAGCGGCGATATTAGGACATGCTGGCTGCCCTATAGCGCGTTTCCTGGAATACGAATTCTTCCGTAATTGAAAATGGAGCGGCGGGGGAGAGGAGAGTCGCGCTGTCTCCATCACTGAGAGGCGCGTCCACCTGCTATAACCGGAGGCCCGGGCTGCTGCTGCTGGTGCTGCTGGTGGCGGGGAGGGTGGGGGGGTTAACATGCAGGGGAAGTGTTTGCATTTCGGGGGAAAGACGCATTTCTGATACAGCCCAAAGCAGCTGAGAGGGATCCCATTGCGACGGGGACGGGGGAAAAAACGCAGTTTTGGGCGCACACGCTCTGGAGGTAGGCAGCGAAAAACGTTATTATGATGCTGTTCAACGCGCCGTATGCATTTGAATAGGGAGCGAGCTCTGTTAGCGATGCACATGACAGCTAGATTTATACACACGCGGATTTGTGTCCCTGCTTTGCTTGATGTGATGTGATCGGACATTTTATTCAAAGCGAGAACACGCCAGGCATGCGGTGTAGTAGCAGCCCTACCTCCTTGGGACAGCTGTCGTAGCCTACATTCGTTCGTCTCTGCTCCATCGATTACCCATTCCCTGCGTAAAAATACCCCCCGCATATTCACAGCACAGCCTCCATCCCGTCCCTTTAGCTTCAGAAATACAACACAAATACAGATGCCACGTGTGGTCGTTGCTATTGAAGCCACGTACCCCGCACTGTTTGTGTGTTAAGACAACTAGTGGCCTGTGGACGTCATTTTGTATGAACGCTATGCGTCCCGAGCCGCGGCTGCCCCGGAATGATTAAGAAATGAATAAAGGGGAATAAGCTGTAGCCCAAACGAATGAATGATTCATGAATGGGCTACTGAAACCCAATGGGATAACACGCCATCCATACAGCTAGGCCCCTCCACTGTGATAAGGCGAATAAATGATTCATAAAGGGTTTATATGCACAAATTCTCAAAACTGGCCTAAACAGCAGAGCGCGCACACGCACACGCAGGTGCAGTAAGGCACGTGTGAATGCCTGCACTGTCGGGTCACTAGATCAGTAGCTTACTGTGTCTGCTCCCCTTTAAGGATGCCTCATGACAGATGTTTACTGGATATCCCAGTCAGCCACGCCAAGCCAGACGAGCCATGCTAGGAAGAAATAATGAGCTGCAGCCCTGTAATAACAGTCTCTGTGCTGTGCGTTTGTGGAGGTGTTAGAATTAGTTGTTAACTTGTTTTAAATAGCATTTTAATTGGATTAAATTTTAACGAGCTACAAATTTTGCCTGACTGATGTTTATTGCAATGACTTGTGAGATGGGATTTTCAAATAAGAACTTGGTGAATTCAACGCCGCAGTTAATGATGTGCACAGCACGCTGGTGCTGACCTGACATGACTTGGCTTCATCTGTGTTGAGACGCTTTTGCAGGCTATTTGGGAATCGCGCGGTGGGACGGGGGCTACAGTATGTGACGAGCGGAGGGGGAGAGGGGCCTCGTTTGAAGATCATGCATGTGGAAACTATCAGGAGCTATCGTGTGAAACTGTGTCTTCATTCTGTGTTGTGCCACTTACCCCCCCCTCCACTTATGCCCGTGGAGGTTTGTCCTCACATCATTTGCTATTCGTGTCTCCTCCTGGTCAGTCTCATTGCTTTCACCGGAGTGTCGTTCCGTGTTCCCTTTAAATTGGGTGAGAAATTGAGCCCAATGACACATTTCAGCACTGTGGCTCTGTTCCACAGGAGCAGGGACAGCGCTGGCAGGTTTTCTAAAAATGTGTTTAAAATGCTATCCGAGCGTTATGTTGCAGCAATAAAGCCAGCAGCTTGTGTACATAGTCTCTTATCTTCCCCGGCCCATGTGTGCTCTGTGGCTTCTCCTCTGCTTTCAGCCTTAGGCTCGTGTGTTGGGCCTCTACTACCACATCTGTCTCATTTGCACAGAATGAGCTGATCCTCATCAATCATGCTTTTTATAATCACATAGACATGATTCCTATGTGAGGATGATCATGCTTCTGATTAACACGTATATTCTGTTTACTGTAAAGCAGAATGAAACAAGCCTACTGCTGTAGCCCAGGTGTGTACGTGGATGCTTGGTTATTTTTGCGTGAATCGCTTTGATAGCGTTTTCTGACTTTACAGATTCAGGGGAGACCATGTCTGCACAGAACAAGCTTTCCTTGCCTGTGTGCAGCCCTGCTGTGGTTGAAGTCTGAAGCGTTGCAGTTTTCTCTGCACATTGTGTCGCTACAGTGTGGAAGCACCGTTGCTCTGTCCCAGTGATGTAGAAACACGCTGAGCACTGGCTATATGCTTAAGTATATTTATGGCAGGCCGCCGTATGCAGAGGACCTGCTGCGTCGGCCGTAGCCCCTGCATTTGGGTTGTGACGTGCTGGCTGTGGCCCAGCGGAGGCAGTCTTTCTCCTCGCTGCTGCCGCTGAGTTCTGTAATTAAAGGCAGAGGTAAGTCCAGGGGAGGAGGCTGGGCTCTGATTGCTTTTCATGGCCGCGAGGACAGAGCTGCAGCATGTCCTGAGGGACTGAGGCGCTGCTGAGCTCTCTGCTGCCTGCTATGCCCCCCCCCCCCCCAGATGGGAGCTGTTCCAGGAAGACACACACATTTGTATTGCTCGCCACTGGCATGCTCATGTGCACCCACGTAAACATACACAATTCACGTCCTGCACACACACTCACACACACCATGCACAGCAGCTGAGAGAGGCAAAAAAAATACATATGTAGCTGACAGGCAAACTGCTAATCTACTTTAAAGAATGCCTCGCTTTACAAAATATGTGTCAGCATGAGGCGAGAGGTGCTGGGGCAAAACTGTTACAGTGCAGTCGTGTAATGAATTAAAAACAGTGCAATCAGAAAGACATTAAGGGTCTCACCCACAATTGGCTGCCGGTTGGCATTGACAGAGCAGCTGATCTGTGATTGGGCTGGAAGCATAGAAGCTGCCTGTGGTTGTCTTGGACCAGTGCTCCGCAGGGGGAGCTGTGACCGACCCCCCTCCTCCCCCCAGGAGCAGCCAAACTGATGAGGACCGCTCTGAGGGCCTAGCAAACACGGACATGCTCGCATATAGAGTCTGGGTGGGCCACAGCAGTTGTGAGGGGAGAAGTAGCCCGAGCCGCCGCCACTCTTTCTGCGGATTCATTCATGACTTTCAGTGCGCTGACGGTTTAAGCCATCACACGAGTCCTATCAGACAGAACGACGAGGCAGGAGTACTTTGAAGAGGGGAGCTCTATGAGCGGGTAGAGGGGAAAAGCAGTTGGATGATACTTAAATGCCAAGTCCGGTCACGTTTCTGTGCCGTGTTCATGAATCAGTTCTGCCAGAACAATTAAAGTAATGCATCAGGATTTCTGCCATTAACAAATAAAAGTCCAATTAAACCAGGGTCTAATAAACCACTTTCTGCGATGCCTACTTGATCTCAGTATGTAGGCTGGTGGCCACTGGGACCGTGAGCATGCAGGCTTGACGTTCATAGCTCATTTCCTGCTTGCACATCAGACCCTTATATTGCAGATGGATAGATAATGTGATATTTCCCCCGTTCTACTCTCTCGGGCCCTCTTGTACTTTGCGGGATTCTTGAAACAGACACCGAGATGTGATGCTGGGAAATTTGCGAAGGAGCCGAAAGAGGTGAGGATTTAATGCAGTGGACACAGGTGCTCTGACATGAACGGTGTGAAAGTAGAATATTCACAACATGACTTGGAAGGCAGGACGCTATATGAGGAGACTGGATTTTAATTGGTTTCACACAGTGTGCTCCCATGTATTGTTCCCTTTGTAATGACACACACAGTGGCAATAGCAGCTCTGCTTTTTGTTATATAATAACACTAATAGATTCATCGCCCCTTGTCTAATTTGGACATGTTATTATTATTTTTTTTATTCCTGATGTTGGTAGAGCCAGAGAAGCTGTATATCGGCGTTACGCTGCATGTGTGTACTGTCAGGGTCCCGAATGCTAGAATAATAGGCCACCTTCATTAGCCTTATCTTTGATTTACTGGATGGAAAAAAGGGGGGGAGGGGGGAGGATGAAAAAAGGGGTTGATGATGAGAAAGGGAGCCAAACATAGGGTAGGTTGTACTGTGAGAAAAGAAAAAAAAAACAAAAAAAAGGAGCTGCCGAGGAGAGAGAGGATTGACATGGTGGGAAGATTAGAGGAAGGGCTGGACAGACGGAGAGAGAGGGGACAGAAAAAAGGAAGATACATAGTTACTGTTGGTGGTGGGGGTCCAGGGTGCGTCCTCCCATCACAGCCGGTTGGAACAAACACACGGTCGTGAGACAGACAGTGTGATTTCTAATGGGAGAGAAGCTCACTGTGCCCTGGATGTTTCCCTGCATCTTTCATTTTCTAAATGCTGTTTTGTCTGTTCGCCACTTAACAAGCCACCAGTGCCTCAGAAAGGAGCCGTGCTTTATTTGCTGCTGTACATAATTACCAGCCATTCAAGACAGGCTTGTTTGCCGCTCTAAACGATGTTGTGAATTCATCTACAAATAGGAGACAGGCTATATTTTGCCGCAAATCTCTTCACCGCGTATACGTTGAGTGTTTAAAATTTATGACATTGCTGGTGTTCAGCGTGAGATTTGTCGTAATTCGTTTCACTGTGGAGACCGAACCATTTGTGTCCCAGTCAAGCGTTTGTGATAATTGAAGTGAATGGCTGTTTTATTAGAGGCGGTGGTTAATGTAGAAACCTTGTCACATGCAGTCAGCTGACAGACGACGCGGCGCATCAGAGGCAAACGATCTAAGCAAAAGTGAAACGAGAAATGTTTTCAAATATCTTAACACAGACAATGGGAATTGAAGTGCATACATGAATTTCAAGTTGGATTTGACCCTGATCTGTTGGATGATGTTGCTGATGATACAACAGCATGACTGCTATTCTACTACGGGTAATAATTATAATCATTCACAGCTAGTGGTCCTTGTCACAGGAGTGGGGCACAATGGAAATAATAATTAGGACTTCTCATTTCACATGCATCGCAGACAAGTGGATGAAGTGTGTACTGTGGCTCTTTGACTTCCAGGATGTACAGCTGTGTGTATACTTGCTTGTTTCCCTGTGTGAGCACGCTCCAGAAAGCAGAAAGACCCCCTCCACACACACAGACACACACACACACACACACACATTGTACATTGTGACAGTGACCCGGGCTTTGCTGTCATAAACAAGTAGTTAATTGTAGCATAAAGACACATGAAGGGCCTGGATGCCGGCTTCACATGTATTCGCCCCTGACAGCGACACTCGGTGACGTACTGAGGCTCTGTCATGCGCAAACAGACATTTTTCAACCCACTATCTCTCAGTGCTCTTCTAACCCATTTCCCCAAGTCATCATTCACAGACTCTGTCAGAACACAGCCCACATATATCACAGTAGAGCCAGTAAAACGCTCTCCAGAAGGAGTCAAATATGCACCTCAGCGTAGCCGTTGCTGATAAAAGAGCTAATTCATCATTTAGTCACACAAAGCCCCAGAGATTCTTTGTAATATTTTGTATACTGCTGGAATTCAGGAGATAAGGATTTGCTGAATAATTTGCGGGCGTTCTGGATAATTCCAGTGTTTCTCAGAGTATTTAGGTGTGTTTTTGAGTAAGATTTAATTTATGTATGCAGTTTTTAATTCTGTTAGGCATTGTTGTTTCCAATGGTTACAGATTTTGCTAATGTACAAGCAAAAAAAATTAAATACAAATTCTATGATGCCATAGCACTACAACAATCTCAGCGCAGCCAGAGTATTTAACCTTCCTGACCCTTCTGTAAACTCTGCAAACTGTAAGTCCTGGCTGATACAGCACAAACACAACGAAGCTGTGAAAACCGGCTCTGGCTGTTTGGTCAGAACGATGCATTGTTTGCTTAGTTTCTACTAATTTATTTGCTGACTGATCACGGTGTAGATGATTTTATCCATTTTCTAAAATCCAAACTAAGTTTATTGTTTGTTTTCTTCTTAAGACTAGGAAACTGAAAATTGTTTCTTTCAAGCAAAACTGCTCAATATCCCCAGCTTCTGGATTTGGATCTGTTGCTCTCCCTCCTTGGATATTTTGTAATTTTAACTTTTCTTACATGCGGAAAACTAAAAATACAACAGCTTCATTAATAATGGAAATCATCTCTAGCCTAACAATACATGACTTTACATAAAATATCAAATGCCATTAAATGCAGTGAGACTGTGTGAGCTCCACTTAACGCGTGGATTGTTTTATATTCTGCCTAAAGTATGTTAAACTGAGACAAATAACAAAGAGCTTTATTTTTTACCAAGACAAGTAGTAGTTCTATTAATAATCTTAATTGTAAATATGAGATGTGCATAAGAAGCAGGCAGCTGAAACTACTGCCCACCACCAAACACAGAGCCCAGTGGTCTCTTATTTACCTTCTTTTCTACGGCGATATTTCATAATGGGCTAAATACTCTGGGAGCATCACAACACAACCCTTTTAAGTTCAAGTGACGTTATGCACAACCTGCTCCTTTGAGATCCGCCTGAGTCGTGCATGTGCTCATGTGTGAGTTTGCCTTTTGGCTTTGTGTGCGCACTTTTTGGGACGTTCTTATGGTTTAGTTGCGCAGGTAGCTCCACTGAGAGGAACTCTTTGTCGGGGGGGAGCCGGCGTGTGCTTTACATCCATGTGATCTAGTGGGCTTCAAACTGACTATTAGAGACGCGTGCTGCTGCAGTGCTTTTGGCTCCAGTGATGAGGCCTCTGGAGGCGGTGGTGTATCTGTGGCCATGGCATATTTGGTATATATATTTAAGTGCATGTGTGTGTATGTGTGTCTGCACACAGGCGTTATCTATCAAGGGGCAGCCAAGTCAGAGAAGCCCCTTGTGCTGACCGTTAGAAAACACGAACATTGTCTCACTTAGAAATCTCCCTCCAACTGCTGAGACATCACAGTGGAGGCAGCTCTGCTCGTGGAAACTAAATGTGTATGTATGGCTTGTGCATACGTCTTTGGCTCCTGAGCTCTTACTGTGTGCACGAGCCGGGCCTCAGTCTTGTAATAATAAAATGATTTATGTTTTTTTCATCCTGCCCTGTACAAAAATGATAATGAGCAAACGCTGTTGTTTGAATAACACCGAGTGCCTACAAGGAACACGTATTCGGAGGACAAAGGCTCCGTTCTCGAGAGAAAAGTTTAAAAAAAAAATGGTAACAATTTACACTTTGACTCCGTCTCTGGGGGCTTCGGGAAATGTTAATTTAAGTTCCCATTATAAAATGTATTTAAGTCAGACTAAGAATTAATTCCATTATTCGTGGAGGCAGCTGGGGTTCCTGTATCCGTCGAGACGGTTTGCTGCTGCCTCCTGAGACCTGTGGGTTTTCCCATCACTTTTAAAATCAATTATCTTTCTGCCTCCATCGCCTCTCCAGCTCTCTCTAAGTACTCTCCTCATATTCTTCATTAGGAAACCCACCACTTCACCTATAGCTCACTGTGACCACCTCAGCCGGAGCTCTGTGTATTTTTAAGTGTTCATGGCACGTTTGAATGCCTCCCTCTGATTTATTAATATGTCTTACACAGAGGTGTAGAGCTGTAGGCCTTAGCAGATTGTTCTCAGCCAGCTTCCTCACTGTATATAGACTATGTCACTGCCTCAGATATAAATAGGAAAACAATCGGTGACTGGGTAAGACCGGTTACCTGTTGTGACACTAAAACCATAACAAAGACGCTGCTGTACTGCTGCTGAGGAGCGGCTGCAGCCCTTGGGAGAGATCATGTTATTCTCCGCTGTGCGCCAGCTCACAAACATCTCACCGCACTAACTGAGGGGCATAAGCATGGATGGGTTTGACAGCTGCTTCCTATTTTAGTCATCGGCAGGTAGGCGGATGAGTTGAACTGCGGAGGATCTCTGTGCAGCGAAGTCTTCGTCTAATTAGTTTGTCTAATTATGTCTTTGTGCTGGAAATTTCTCAAATTAGTGGTATCGTGCAGAATGTGAGCATGCTCATTATGGTTGTCATGAGAATTGTTGCGGTGGTTGAGAGAACGGCAAGAGACGGGGAGAGAAGGAGTGTCACTGGAACCGAAAGCTCGCCATGGTCCAAATCCCGTTATCAAATACAAATATCTTGTAATGGGAGATGTAGCCCAGCTTCATCCCAGGAATTCACAGGGAAACTGTTACTTTGCCTGTGAAACACTTGGCGTCTCCCTCCCTGTGCAGGCTGCACCTATTTGTGGCAGACCACAAAAAGGTCCCCTTTGATTTTCAGTACTTGTGCATCGGTCACAAGAGTGTCACAGCATCAGGCGTGTAAGTGTCTTACACAGGGACACTTGATTCTCCCTCCTTGTGAGGTGCCACAGCACCAGGGATGAAGATTCCCCTCCACCTCCAGGGTGCTTCTCCTGGCCCTTAGGTGAGGCGGCCTAAACGCTTCCTTCCTTGTTTCCTTTCATGTTTCCTCCCCTTCTTCCCTCTCTCCCTCCATTTCCTCATTCCTTCCTCATCTCTCCCCTTTCACTGTCTCATTCACCCCTTTTCCCCTCTATCTGTCTCCCTCTCCTCCCCCCACTCCTGGGCCTACAGTAATTGGTATTCTGAGTGGCAGCTGGGATCCATACAAACACAGCAGACAGAGGAAGAGAGGGAGCGAGGCAAAGTGTGCGCGCGAGAGAGAGAGAGAGCGAGAGACATGGAGGCAGAGAGAAAGAGAAAGCCAGCAAGTCAATACGCTGGTTCATTAGAGCACTGAGTCACAGTGGCTGCTGCCTCGTTTGTTTGTGTTTGTCCAATACTCTGTCTTAAGCAGAGCCCACCGCCTCTGTCCGCTCACACTGGCAAACCTGACAGCAACACACCCCAGGCTGCCTGCTCGCCTGTGATACGGCCTGTTCTGCACTTGCGTGTGTTTTGACATAGCAGCTTATGAAATAATTAACAAATCGATAGCTCTGTATTAAGTGAAGCAAGGCTTTTTTTATGGCGCTCACAAGCCCGAGTCCGAATTCATGTGTAAAGTGGGACCAGTGTGAAAATGTGAATGGTATATATTTGCTCACCTGCGTGTTAGCGCATAGTCATGCTGTGATGGAGTTGTGCTCCGTGACTGATTGTGTGTCAGCACAGCATATGTAAGACTGGAATAAAATGTCAGATTGTGGCTGTGAATGTAAAGACACAGGCTGATTTACTGAAATGAAATTTGGAGATAATAAAAAATCAGAGAGGCTCCATTAGGAAGCAGAAATAGGATTGTGCAGTTATTGAAAATATTAAAGTGGATGGTCCAAAAAACAAGAGGGAGGAGTATTCTGTGGTCATGGCAAACTGAGAGCAGACCACTCGTCAGGATATTGAAAGAGAACGAGAGAGAGAGAGAGAGAGAGAGAGAGAGAGAGAGAGAGGCAGGTGAAGAGAAAGGGCTAAAATGACCTGTTCCAGTCTTCAAGGCCTGTTTATTTTGGAGGAAGTAGTAATATGATGGTGGCTGTGCGGTTGTCTGGCTGAGGCTGCTGGCTCCCAGGGCCCTCATGGTGCACGATGACCTCTCATTACCAATGCTTGAGGGAGCGTGAAACAGAGGAGATCACTCCAAAGGGCAGCTGTGTAGATGCGCCTAACCTTTTAAACCATCGGAATACGTCAACCATACAAATAACTCATTAACCTTATCCATTTAAATGGACGGCGTCTACTCTTATCCCACACCCCCTTTCCATCTTCAGTATTAGATTTGTTTAATTGGCCATTGCACATGTTGAAAATGGCAAGTCCCTTCAGCGGTGTGGCGTGGTCGGGGCCAGCGGTGCATCCGGGCTGCAGGGATCTGGTTCTTAACACAGATGGTTTAAGACGACGAATGAAGAGTCGTGGCAGTGATATTATGTTTGCATGTGTGTGGGGCTTGTTGTTTAGGAAGTGGCCTCCGGCTCCGTCCAGTAGCACAGGAGGGTATTGATTGGAGGAGCTCAATAGCTTGGGCCTTTTAATCACCTTGCTCAGAGGCTGCATTGTCCCACAGGCCCAGAGAATAAGTGCTGCTAATACTCGTGTGCATACACACACACACACACACACACATGCAGCCACTCGCTCCCAGGCTTCTGCAGCCCCTCACAGACCCACACAGCCACTAATCAATAGGCCTGATTACCAACAGGGAGGCAGACGGGGCTTTGTTCTCGTTCGTCCACAGAGGAGCTTGCCCCCGTTCCCAAACATCTCGCCAACTTCTCTTTTCATGAGGCACAATATGGTAACAGCTTGAATTTGACCTGCTGCACCTAGACTCAGATCTGTCAGTGTCAAATGACTAAATGTTTGTTGTGCGAGTCGAGTATAATAATGTGCTGTTCTGACCCAGTTGTAAAGCAAAACATTTAGACTTACACATCAGGCTTCTAAAAATGGCATTTCTCTCACTCTCACTCTCTTTGCACTCTGCCTCCATCGCTTCTCTCTCTTCCTCCCTCAATCTGTCTCTCTGCCTGCTTGGCTGTCATCTCTCTTTATACTGTTTAGAAATGCTGTACATTGTGTTACAGGGTTGTGACTGATAGTCTGCCAGTTTCAGCTGTGGCACATCAGAGAGGATAACCTCACCCCCCCCATCTCTTCCTGAACACAGAGAGATACACATTAAAGCCTGTGTGTGCTTCTTTAACTGCTCTCACTGATTCCATACCACCTGATTAAGTGTTTCACAAGGACGCTGGGTTTCCATTCATTATTGCTTAAGGGCCCCGGAAGCGCCGTCCTGATGTGGGGACACACGGAAGCTCCCTCCTGGCTTGTGTGGCAGCTTTGCACAAGCAATAGACAGAAAGTATTGTTCTCCCCCATCAGAGAGTCTGAGGCCATTTCTATTTCCCTCTGCACAGCCTCATCAATAAGCCTCTAAGCCGTGTTTCAGAAACTAATAATGTCAATGACTTCAAAAGGGAAAACAAATATCAAAGAACGCCGGCGTATTAGCAAGCAGAAACGATGTGTGAATATTGGGATTTGAGTTTGCAAGCGGTCTGAAGGGCAGAGCCGGGCCTTCGTTCCGTCCTGTGTCCTCCTCATTATTACCTTTCCAGCGCATACAAACGCTCTCCCTCAGTCTGACACACTTCTCTGCATTTGTCTCCCCCTCGCTGCCCTCCCTTTCCCGTCCCCTCTTTCCTCCTCTCTCTTCTTCGCTGTGTATCTCCATTCTTCTCCTTCTGTTCTCTACTGCCCCCCTCCTCTTCCTCCTTCCACCCCGCCTGCCCCTGTCCTTTGGTTTTGAAGCCAAGTAAAGGAGTCGCCTTCTGAAGCAACGGGGAAATAATTTGTGGCTCCGAGTACAAAGGGAAATCTTTACTGTGAGAGTAATGGAATGGATTTTGTGATGTGGATGAAAACTGACTTCATTTTAGGGTCTCATTTTGATAAACAAAATACGGATAAAAGACAGTGACTTAAAGAGAAAAATAATAAGGGTGTAGTATATAGTGGATAAAATATATTCTCACTATTATATTCACAGGAACCAAAATACAAACATATAATAATATAAAAAACGCTTCTTTTTTAACACCGCAAACGATGACTGACTGTATTCTGGAGTGGAGAGGAGTGTTGTAGAAGTTTGCATCCAAACTGCAGCGGCTGCAGTTCCAGCACTAAAATCCAGTTTCAAAAGCCCCGTGTGCGATCTGTAATGGTCACTTATTGACTGGAAATTCCTCAAAGCCCTGGGCAGACCTCCATGCTCACGTATCGAGCCGTTATCAATGAGCTGCTTTTGTCTTGGCTCAAGAGACTGTGGACATATTAGCAGGACATTTATTGTGTTAGAGGAGAAGAAATTTGGAGAGCCAGAGACGTGGCAGATAATAATGGCAGAATTGTTTTTCATTGAAGAGGTAGGGAAAAAAAAGTGTTTTTTGACGCAGCAGGAACAACCAGACACACTGATTTTATTGAGCTCTGATTCTGTTTGCTGAGCTGTAGTGTTCGTTTATTTAATGTTTAATGTTCATCGTTATTTCCTCGCCAGGTCAAAATATTACACTACAGCTTCAGCTAAAGGGCTGATGAAGTTAATTGGATGTGTACCATCGCTGACAGGGCCACAGACACAGGGCATTACTTACATACTTACTACTTAATAGTAAATATGTATTTATATATAATATTACATTTATACTCCACCATATCCTGGTCAGTACATCTGGCCTTTTGCATAATACGTGGTACACTTTATTTGCTGGGTAGCGTATTTTTTCTGCTTGATGCTGCCTCGATTGTTGCTTTTTAGCCTAAAATCTGTAAAACGTGAAGGTGACTCAGTGTAAACCATAAAGTAATTGTGCAAATGGCAAAATTAAAGCATCAAAACAATGAAGTATGTGTTAACAGAGGCTAAAAAGGCCAACGGAGCTGGAGAGTTTGGTGATAATGCTTGTCACCGAGGCACTATGACCCTTTTCACTATACGCCGAGTGGATTAATGCAGTATTAATATGAAAATATTGAGTAATGCCTCCCACATCTCAGGTTGTTTTTAAACGACTTAAATAGGCCTCGTTGTAGGTGTATTTTTGAGCTCTGGACAAAGCCAGGCTAAGCTAAGCTAATTGTCTCTGTCTGTCTATAACCTGCCTTTAATTTTTTGTAGTGTAGAACAACATATTGTTTTATTTGTGACATTGACCTTCTTCACTGAGCAGCAATAAATAATATCCACTTAAAAACTGCAGTCCAGCTACAGTGGCTGTTAAAACCATACGACCTCCACAGATAAGCTGAAGAATTGTGAGTCATGAAATGGTGAAAGTATCGCTTATTGCACCTCAGTACTTAGTGTAGCTGCAGACAGAGCCTCCTGCAGCCACCTTCCCCCCTGACCCCGGCCTTGACAAAGTGTTAGTCATCTAATTCTCATACATCATCACATTAGTCAGAGGAAAATAGACCCGGCAACCTTTTATTTACTGCTGACATTATTTGTCGCCAATAATTAGCGTTGACAGTCCAGTCGGACGTTTAGATGTTAATTGTTCACGTCCAAGACAACTTTCAGCTTTAAACTATAAGCGTCTTTTTAATGTACAGTACTGTGCAAAAGTTTTAGGCAGGTGTGAAAAAAAATGCAGTGAACAAAGAACACTTTGAAAAGTGGAAGTGTTAAACATTTATTTTCATAATTGAACAAAAGAGAAATCTGAATCAAATCAATATTTGGTGCGATCACCCTTTGCCTTCAAACAGCAGCAGTTCTTCTAGGTTCACTTGTTCAGTTGTTGAAGGATCTCGGCTGTAGGTTGTTCCAAACAGGGTTTCTCACATCCTTCTGTCTCATGTGATCCCAGGCACCAAATATTGATATGGTTTAGATTTTCCTTTTGTTCGCTCGCTTTGCATTTTGTAAATTGACAAAAACAAACAAATTATTTATATTTGTGAAAGCATTGCTTGTTTACAGCATTTTTTCACACCTGCCTAAAACGTTTGCACTGTACTGTATATTTTTATTCACATGCTGCCAATCACTGTTTGAAAAACTTTATTAATTACTTTATCCCTAATAAATATGCTCAGAAGAATTAATTAATAGCAGTAAATGTTTGCATGAGACAGCTGCAGTGCTCTTGGGTGGGTCACAAAGCACTGACCTTTAGTACATATACTGTTACAGATGTTTATTCTGAAATGTGCATATACTGCAGCACGACGCAATCTGCTAATCTGAACAAAGTGGAGCGTTTGGACCAGTCCCGTTGTTGCTTCGTCATTCTGTGATGCTATTATCACTGGACACGTGCTCTTTTGTTGTGTCTGTGCTACTAGACAATAATTAGACGGGGAGTTTGTGTCCTAAATGATCCTGCAGAAACGCTCTTCCAACGTCTCTGAGCTTGAGGAGCGAGGACGTGAAACACGCTTTTGCTCGTCCCTACAGCCATTTACCACTCGAGGTGGTAAACACTGTTTGATGGTCATTAGAAAACAGTTTTATTACTGAGGTTACGGTGTCTAGCGGTTGACCTCCTCCTCTTTGATGTATGGCGGTGCAGGTTTTTAAAGCAGGGGGATGATGAGGAAGTGCCCTCACCTATGGCTGGAATGTCCCCATTTAGCAGCCTTTGAATCATTGTGCAATCATTGTGCAACCTTTTGTTTCCCTCCCCCAGTGCTCCTCTTGCTACCCCTCCACCTCCAATCATTCCCTTCTTCCCCTTTCTCTCCCTCCCTCCTGTCATCTGAAATGTGCCCTGCATAAGTGGAGGCAGCTGCTTAAGTGCTGAGAGAGGGAGTAGAAGGGGAGAGTGGAAGTGGAAGGAGGGAGGTGAGGGCCGAAGAGGGAGAAAGAGAGAGTCTGACTCACAATTAGTTTTGCTTTCCCTCCCTGAATGCTGCAGCGTCTACTCCACCCATTGCACTCAAGGTCTCTCTCTCTCTTACACACACACACACACAAGCGCTCACGTATGCACGCACACGTTTGCAGGCATAAATGAGCTGGGTTCAGTGTTTTACTTGAGGTTCCTGAGCCGTTGAAAATAATTTTGAATTGTGCCGCCCTGGTGCATTATTGACTTGAGAGGCTTTACTGTGGTCTTGTTTTTTGTTATGAAATTTTAATGCGGTACCTCATAATTACGGCGCCTGTATTGGATGCAACTAGCAGCCTCATCACTCGCTGTTGCGCATCAGTATTAGTGGCAGCATATGCAAGGCTACAGATGCAGGATGATAAATAACACACGGTTAGAATAGTGACAATCGTCTCTGTCAATAAAATGTCAGATGAAATGTCTCTGGAGCTTAAAGCAATTTGGCGAGGGTTTGTGGCTGTGTGTTTAGTGCTCTTGTGGCAGTGGGCTTCATAGCTAAAAGCACACTCCCCTGCAGCGGAATTACATAGTGACGCTAGCAAAAGCCCAGGGCTTTTATCAGCTGTCATTCACACAGGAGAAGCTGGGTACAGGCACCAAGGCCACCACGGCATGGCACAGGACAAAAGTCTAATACTGGGCTGTAATTGTCAGGGGAAAAAAAAAACGACATCTAACAAGGTCAGCGCTGTGCTGCAGCGAAGCTGATGCACTGTTTTAATGACGAAACCATACTGTAGCCTTGATTTTGATCAGCAAACGTATTTCCAGAGAAAACACGGAAAATGTTCTCACATCTGTCACATCAGGTGGTTGATAACGTGAGGACTCCTCTCAAATCTTCATACATTAGACACGTAGTGAAATCTGTCAGTAGAACAGGAACCGATTTATATGAAACAATGTCACATATGTACTGTGTGGGTGAAAGGTAAAATATAAAAGAAATGAATGCAATAAATAATAAAACACATAATTATATTACATTTATTATTTAGATGACCTGTTTGACGTACACAGTTCAGAAACAAAAAAAGGCACATTTCCACCTCCTATTCATCAGTTGTTCCTGAGCAGTTAAGAACGGTGAAAACAGTTTGACTTGATAAAAAGCTCAGCTTTTTGTCTTTTGTTCAAAATGTGGTGAAGTGGAATTTTTCTGATCAACCTGAGAACTAAATGTTCCTTTGCTCTCAGAGCTGACGCATAGTTACAACAAGCTTGGAGACAAATGGTTTCAGTAATGATTCCAGAATTCATTCTAACACTTACTGGAGCGGCTTCAGGTAAACAAACAAACAAACAAACATATTGTAAATACTCGTAATGATAGAATCTAGTGCTTCACCTTTGTTGTAGTCACCAGCATTTAGTCAAGTGCATATCTGTATTTTATTATCTCTTTCAAGTCGTCTTGGATGAGAAGGTTGTTGTGTAGTTGTAAACTACTGTAGAGTGGCAGCATAATATTTTTATGTATTGTTTGCTTAAATTGAAAAAGTTTTTGGTTTGCTATGATTAGAGAGGAATAAATATTAAATAATAATAAACCGTTTTTATTGAGGAACTGAGCCAAACTTATTTACCAAAATGTAGCAAAGAAGAAAATCCAACTCAATAATAATAAGTAGCACCACATGTGAGGGCAGCAGCGTTGGCTTAGAGGTTTTGGACGATTCACGGACCAGTTAAAAAACGTTTGTCTCTCCTCACTCACGGCAAAACAAAGAAACCCCATTTTAATCACGAGGGAATGAACGCGCCCTTCACCTGTGTATGACCTCTACAGCCTGCTGGCGTCACAGGTCTGCAGCTGCAGGTCCATAAATACCACAAGAACACCTGATAATTAGCCTGCTACTAAATAAGCTAACCGGGGTTGTCGGCTTCTACTTCATTAAAAGTTACTGCTGCAAAGTTCAAACTGCCAATTGATGAAGTAGCTTTTCAGATTTTTTGTTTTAATATTTGGTCATCCTGTAATTAAACGTAACAAACTAATTATATGTGTGGGTATAGATTATGGTTGGGGGGTTGTCATGCGTATTAACGTGCAGAAACCAAATAAACCGACTCTTTTAGGCTGGGGTGAATTTTAATTGACATGCTGACATTAACATTAATGTTTTGACCTGAACTGATTAGGGTCGAGGTCTCTGACTTTGTAACAGTAAAATGAGACACATTCAAGGTCTGTTTGATATTATTACAGATGCCTGTTCTTTCTTCAGTTCCTCATAACTATTCATGATCAGGGGTGCGGGCTCGCGGGTCAGTGTGGGCTGTGAGGTTCTACATTCAGGTCACAAAAATCCATAAATCACATGGTAAATATTCATTCAGTTTTGATTTTATCACTTTTACATACCTAGCAGCATGACAGGCAGGCGTCTCCAAGTAGAAAGCTGTTTTCTTTAGTCTAGTAGTTTGTTGTGAGAAAAGAAAAGTTTCAAAATAGCATCTAGAAACAAACATGAACTAAAAGGGGACATTTCCTGTACCCTCTAAATATATGTAAATAAATACTGTGCGCTAAACATCTTATTAATATTGGTGACCAGAAATCAGTGCTACACAGTCTGGAATCAGAGAATGCAACCAGATGAATACACTGTTAGTTAAGAATAAATTATCAGCAGGGCAGCTTCAATAATGGCCAATCAAATCAGCTGCTCTTATCCCATTCAGAGGCTGATGATAGTTTCCTGATGAGGCCTGAGGACGGCTCAGGTTGGCTTCTCCTGTGAGGGACACGCACAGGGACAGGCGATGTTTCTTTCTTGATGATATGCGCTAAGCCACGTGATGCACACACGGTAATCAGTTTGTAGTTTGAAATATTAAAATGGCTGCATTCAGTTAATGATGTAATATTGTTTCTGCCTTTTAAGCAGCCTTTCTCCCTGTGGTCCATTAGAGACACTTACATTACATAATGACACAGACAACACGGCCTACAGCTACTGTACCGTACACGCATATGCTGTGTGAAAGCAGCAACCTTTACCGTGGCAGTGTACACAGTTATGTTTTTATTTAATATTTCATATTACAGGTTGTCTTGCTTTTGTGAAGGTCACCACTACGACTGTTCTGAAGTTCTTGTGCAGGACGTAGAGCGACCTCACGGCCCCGCGTGCGTTAAAAGTAAAGTAAATTTAGAACATTCACACTGAATCCACAATATGCAAATAGAATTTCGTGCTGCTCTGATGGTGGTCGCGTGACCTTTATGCGTTTTAGTTTTGCCGTGATCTGTGATGGTGTCAGTCAGTAAGTCGTGCGGCTGAGCGCAACAGCTGGCTGTGTAGACGCTACTGGATATATTCTTTTTCTTATTTCTTTTGATCATGCTTGTATTCATCTCCTTTTCGTGTGTGATGTGTTTTGTTGTTTTTGTGGCACTTACTCGTACGCACGCAAACACAAACCTACTCACTGACACGCCCTCTTGGAAAACACGGCACCGTACCCAGCGTGAATGCGAAATGCGAGTTTCCCACTTTTGATTGTTGTGACACGTTACAGGATTTAAACGTTGTTAGATTAAACTGTTATTATTCGTTACTACGTAAATCTTATTTATCAGAGAGACAACTTTTTTACAACGTTGCAACTTGATTGGAGAAAGAAAAACAAGGAAAATGCAGAAAACATCTTATGTTCAAATGGAAAAAATACAAGTTTGCATTAAGATCAACAGCTGTTTCAATCTAAAAATGTAGGTCACTAAAATAAAATAAACTCCTTCCTTGCAGTAAGCTGAATTAAATATTGTCTAGAGTTTTGTGATGTTTAAGTTTTTCATTTTAATTTTCCTGATGCGTTGACATGTTTTAGGTTCAGGCCCCGGACTGATCAAAGTCTAAAGGTGTAGTCAAAACTGTGTATTATATTTTATCATTTCATTTAACTCACAGACAACATTGTCTCTAGAAGTGCAACATGCATAAGACACATTTTGTCAGTGCACTGTTTAGTCAATGCAGACACTGAAACAATTTTGTCTGAACTGTCTCCATGAGTCATTTCAAGCTTTGACATGTTCCCTATAGCCTGAGTTTAAAAAAATTTAAGTAAGGAGTAATTCTTCTTGTTTATTGCTTAGGTCTTGATGATTTTCTGCCCTCACACAAAAAATGTTGCCATCTACATCAGTGTTGAAATGAATCAGAACAATCACAGCACGGACAGTTGGACTAAGCTCCATACATACATACGACTAATCCAGGTTAATCACGCCATCTCTGCTTTAATTTGACAAACAGGAGCCTGGATATTTACAGTACGCGACAGCTCAGATTAGTGTCGTACTGACATTAAATGCAGTGTAATGCTAATGTAAGGGGGTTAAGGAGGAGCAATTACCTACTGCCCCACATTTTAACGGGAATAATAGAGAAAGATCAACAGAGCGGTCTGCCGCTAATGACGTATAACGTTGCATTGCAGAGGAAATGTTTTTAAGGGCAGCGGTGCTGTTGTGCTGGAGCAAGTGTGTTTTTTCGGGATATTAGAGTTTCTCTGTGCTGCTGCTGCGGGAGCGTCTCTGAATGGCTGCCCTGGGCATTGTGCAGAACAAGACACAGAGTGAGCTGCAGCAAGCAGCTCTGGAGAAACAGCTACACTCGGCCTATGCTCCAGAACATTGTGTATACATCTGTAATCTTACGTACCCCCTGGGCTCACAGAGAAACAAGCTCCCCTCCCTCTCCTCGCCTTCTCTAGCATCACCACCATGTTGTCTCATTCACTCCCAGCCCTCGTGTCCATATTATTCCTCTCCTTTCTCGCTCAGTCACTCTCATCATCACGTCATTCCCCTTTTTTTTTTTTTTCTCCCTTTCTCTTACACAAAGATATAGTCAAGCAAATCCACCCACGCGGTTTCTCACATTGACACCCATACACAAACACACCAAGGGCCTTGAAGATACACCCATGTGTGAAGATCACACAGTCTTAATGTGTCAGAGTCACTACAGCCTGCTCAATTAAAACCAAACAATGACTGTAAGGAGAAAAGCGGAGGTCATCCGCTGCTTTGTCTCTGCGGCTCAGTGCGAAGCGAGGCTTGCCTGGGTGTGTGTTTTTCTCCACATACGCGTCTGCTGTATGCGTTGAGAAGCAACTGTTTTTAGCAGAAATTGAGCGGGAGCTGCGAGTGGTTAAATATACATGAAGGAGAGGGCTACATGAACGCGATCCTGTCCGGGATGGTGAGCAGTTATGAGCTGTGTCATGTGTCGGCGCTTTCGACTGCTCTGTGCGGGGCTTTCATCAGCCCCTGCCTCTGTCGCGGAGACGTTCCTCTCTCTCTCTCTCTCTGCTTCCAGCTCCACTTCACACACTGTAACGAGGCATTCATACTCTTTCTCTCGCTGTTGCTTCGGCTGTTTCGCCGCACCACTACGTTGCAGTTGTGTCAGTGGACGTGTGCAGCACTTTGATGTGCGCTGATGTTATTTCTCCCGTAGATGTGTACGTCCAGCAGCATTTAAGCGTTTCTACAGCGCGTTTAACTCTCTTTATCTTCCAGCCCTTTGTCTTCTCTCCCACACTTCGACTGCACAAGGTTTGTAGCAGCAGGGCTATCTTGTGCATTGACATGTTGTGATAATCCATATGATGTATTGTCATCATCTCCTGGTTAATACGTACTGCTGTTTCCTTGGGGATTAGAGGTGGCTGTCATGCTTCGGCTTCAGATATCATCATATCCACATCGCTTTAATAAACCTTTATTGTTTCCATTGTATTTCTAATCAATCATCATTTGATGCTATTACCAAAGCATTTCTTTGGTTTAGCATATACCAAGTGTTCCGTTAACTATGTTTCTGGTTTTAGCATCTGTATGTTTATTTCTAATGGGAGGCATTATGAAATATGTCTTTTAAGCTCCCGCAGAGTTCAAAACAACAGGAATGTATTTTCCTCATGCGTCTTTTTCTTTTCTCAGACAGCAGCAGCTTTCACAATTGAATTTGAATGCCATGCTTTTAGCGCCAGGGTTGTTTGATTATCCACAGACAGGGAGCTGTGCTGGATTCCATTCCTTTCATCATGCTTTAACCAGTGTGAGCTGGCTCCCCTGTCGTATTTTATGAGAGGTGATTTTAGTGCCTCTCCTTTATGCAGATCATTTTGGCTGCCTCTCCCCAGTCTAGTCTTCAAGAGGTTGATATTGGTTTTGACAAGAGAGTTCACCCCGCTACCTTCGCTCTCACCGGGCTGTCTTCCTGACTGGATATTCTGGGCCATATGCTAATGCGAATTACACTTAGTGAAAGGGAGGATGCCGGCTGCGTCTACAGGTGTTTTCAGAATGAAGCTCGCTGTCAGGAGTAATATACGCTGGCTTGGAAACCTCATTGACCCTTCTCACTCCCGCAGGGATGGCAGTGGCTTTGTATCAGCCACTGAGCCATATATGCTCTTTATATGCAGTAATACTCCCAGTTAATACCCACATCAGATGACAAGGGTCCACGTGAGAAGTGTATTAGTCTAAATATATGGATTATCGGTTGATGCAGAGTCTCTAAGGGATTGCGTGCTGTCAATTACAACGCCTGTGTGTATTTACAGTATGTGTGCTTTTTGTAAAGCCATCTAATTTGTGCATACGCTCTGCAGGGATCGCTCCTATTAGGCATAGATAAGCTGCGCATCACTTCATGTCTTCACAAAGACGATACTGATTAACGTGGTCTCCCTGACCCAGGTTCTGCTTTGCGTGCAGGAAGTCGCGTTAAAACACTGGAGCAGTGCTACGGTGACTTGGGCTTTCGTTTCGCTTTTGTTTACCTCTAACTGAGAATGCGTTTGCAGGAGGCAGATCGCGTTTCCGTGTCGATGCTGAAGTTTGAACCATGAAGTCAGTCATACAGTGCATGGTAATCGTGTCTCTCTTCCGCGCTCCCTCGTCCCTGTTTCACTGACTAAGTAGAGGATTTTACATGATTGCCTGGATGAGTGTTTCCCCTTAACGCTGCATTGCTATTGTCCACTTGTCCCTCCTTCATCTGTGTAATTGCATGCATGAAATTTCCACTGTAAATCCCAGCTGTTGGCAGGTTGTCTTCTCCTGCAGAACCTGCTGTGCTAGTAAGTCATTGGCTGAGGTCTATTGGTTCTTCTTAAGCTGGCAAACATCGTAAAAGAGATCACAAAGGCGAAGTAGCTAGGTTTTCCCCTTTTCGAGAAAAAAGCAGGCGGCGTTAGTCTGTCCTCTCCCCCCGCTGAAACAGATAGAGTAGCTGTGTGGAATAAAGGAGATGCTTCTCTCTCTATCACACTCCATCAGCATTATTTACCAGACCTGCCAGTTGCTTTGTACAGCACCTCTCCCTGCCAAGTAGGCGACTGGCGTACGACCAGGGGCTAGTGACAACAGGCTACAGTGGAAAGCAAGGAGAGCTGTGTGGATGAGCCAAGTCTGTTCATTCCCCTAGGCCTCCGAGTGAAGCACAGAACTCTATCTGCTCTCACTAAGGGGAACATAGCACTTTATGGGTATTTTTCATCATACGCTGTGCTAGTAATGATCATAAACCTGGCCTCTCCTTTTGAATCATTGTAGAAATGCCACAGCATGCAGTGTTGCAGCATTAGTGGGTTTATAATGGCTGTGAATAGCCTTAATTGTTAACAGTGTGCTGAAGTTAAAAGTCCTAGAATTAGCACGAGGCCTCGACCGCGTTAGGTGTGCGCCGAATCACACGTGTCTCTGTTATAAAGGCATGTTTCGCTCGTCGTCCCCAGCCGCACTGCCATCAGCCCTCCACACAGAACCTATGGAAACATCAGCGCTCGGGGCTTGGAAACAGAAAAGTGATTTTTTTCCACTGTGTGTCACAGATGGTGGGAAAGCCTTTGTAATGCTAATATAATATCACACTGTGTCGGCCTAGCTCTGCAGTTCGCTCTGTGTACCAAGCAGCCTGGCTGTGGAGTGATTTACCAGTATGGAGAGAAAAAGACCTCCCTTGGTTCACACTGAAAAGGCTGTGTGGTTGGCGGGTCCTACCGCTTGGCCTGCTGCGACTGGGCCCGCCTTGACTTTATTGATTCCACGGTCCGTCCAGCGCTGTGTACTGTTAATTAACTCTGTCTTTGAGTGTTGGTCACATTTTGTGTGCTTATGAAAAGGGCTGTTATAAAGAGGGATTTGGCTTTAAGAACAGCAGGAAGACAGTTGATAATTTTCTGAAACGAAGGCAAAGGAGCTGCATATTTAGGTCAGGCATGAAAAAAAAAAACACTGTTCGTGGCATAAAATGTTTTCTCTCGTCCATGAAAAGCAGGTGTTTGCAGTGAAATGCACCTGACGATGTAATATTATGCGTCTTACTACCAATGTTACGCCACCTCCCAACAAACCAGCCAATGACAGGCCGCTTCTCTCGGTGTGAACCAATGACTTCGTGCCTCCTCCTGTGGCAGCGAGTCAGCTGCCAGAGAGGAGGAGATGGGAACATTGATGTCTTTCTCTGGCTGCGCCACGTCACATTGTTGTTTATTTGATTTCCTGCCCTCATCACTGGTATTTGAATCACAAGGGGGGAGTGTTTCATATCCTTGCTGGGAGAAGAAGGGGGATCTTGTCTATCTGAAAGAGCATGCTGGATTAAGGGGGTTATTTCCCCAGAGGGGGGGATATGAGAGTGAGTGTCACTCAGACAGCGCTCACTCTCACACTACCTCTGTCTCTGCATGTTGCCAGGGAGCCCCGGCTTTGACTCCTTCTCCTCTCCCCTCGTCGCCTCCTCACCACGTTATCCTCAGCTTCTTCCTTTCTTATCTGGCGTCGTCCCGCACGCGTCCTCTTCCTCGTCGCCGCTGCCATCTCGTCACACTCCCTTCCTTCTTCCCCTGCTGGTTACATTGCTGCCCTACAGGGAATGGAGAATTGCGCGGTTCGGAGGATGGTTGTTATTCCAATCACACCTCAGATGCAGCGAGGGTCCAGTAAAGTACAGAATAATTGGCAGGTTCCAGCAGCTACAGACAGCCATTCTATTCTTGTTCTGTATGTGTGTATGAGTATGTGTGTGTAGCTGTGATGAGAGGGAGCCGCTGTAGGTGCAGCATTCAGAGGTCATTTCATTAATTACTAGCTCTTGTGTTCGTGTTCTCACATTCTGTTTGTTCATGTGCCTGGTGACAGAGGACCTGGCCGTCGAAAAAAAAAAACGGAAATATCAACCAAAGGACACATGACCATTGGTGTAAAAATTAAACCCACATTTTTGCTGTCGTGTTAAACCAGCCAATACTCGAACATATTGGGTGGTTGAAATTTGGCTGGAGTTATTCGTCAGTTTGTTATCTTGCTCAATATTTTGCCCACCTCTGCATCATAACTCACTAATAATATTTGTGTCCGTGTTGCAAATGTGGCTCTACATCTTTGACGGGCAAGTAATGGTGGCAGGTCTTTTGGTAAACGCACACGCACCTAATTATATGAGGGTCACCCTGGGTCAGAGGTCACAAGTCAGAGGTCGCATGCGTTCAACCTCTGTCTTTTGAGACGGACAGGACTCTGGGGGTGAGAGCTGATACACATCAATGGAGCTCAGCAGGGCAGTTAATCAGGCATGTGGGGTGTAGGACTGGGGACAAGTGTCAAGGAAAATAAACCAGTGCTATCTGCTGGCAAACACATTGACCCACAGACTTAATGGAACATGTCTCCCAAAGGTGCACTGCGCTATTGATTAGCCATTGATGGCAGTTGTAGCCAACACTGATATCGAGTGAGATTCTGTTTTATTCCACCGTGTCCAGTGTAGGCAGGTCTATTCTTGCAGAGGTGGAATTAAAATGTATACAGCACAGCCCTGTGTCGCTACATGTGCTGGTTTTTTTTCTCAGCTGGCCAGCACCATAGCGACCATCATCACTTCCACTTCTGATGCCCTTTCTGTGTGATCCAGCCTCACCTTTAAGGGCTTCTCATTATGAGGGACTGTGCAAGTGTGTTCAACTCAAAGTTGAACACACAATATTAAACACAAAAACAAGCACACACTGATCAGCACATAAACACGGCCCCGCTTTGTCAGGTACACAACTGTCTGAGGGCCAAATGCTACATGTTCATTTATAGTAAGGAGCACACATACACATGCACAGACACACATATGCTCACTTGTGAAGAAAAGGAAAGCAGTGGCCCTGAAAATTGCATAAATGTCAATTATTCTGGAGCTTATGTGAGAGCAGGAGAACAAAGTGGTGGTAATAAAAAATATCGATCACTTCAAGCCATAATGTGTGTGACAGGCATTGTTGTGGCAGAAACAGGCATTGACAGAGCACCTCTGCAGGCATGTAAACCTGCAGGACATTATGTCACCGTATTAGCACTGATCGCTGTGACGTCACGTCTCCTCCAGCCGGATATAGATTCAGCACAGCAAATGAAGCGAAGCTCTAATAAATGCACCTGTTGGAAATATGATAATTGCATCTCTGATGACTGACCTTTTTTCACTGTTGCAGTAAAGATTATTTGATGCATGCAGTCTGAAGTGTGTGTGTGTGTGTGTGTGTGTGTGTGTAAAGGTTGGTCATGATCAGTAGCTTTAGCTCTGTCTTTCTTTGGGGCGGTTACTCACAGATCAGCAACTTTTTAGCCATACTGAGTGGGAGCATTGTGTATATAATGAGTGTGCATGGAAATATGTGTGTGTGTTCCTGCAGCACTGCTTGTATGCAGAGCCTCATTAAATACGCAATAGTTTCATAAGACTGACCCTTCAAGAGAAGTGGGTGGACCAAACATAGATTTGCTCAAATGAGCAAATGAATCTGTAATGTGAAACTTTATGGTGTGTTAGGCCGTGTGTGTGTGTGAGTTGTGTGTGTGTGAGCATATTTAAAACCTACAGTGCAGTTCTAATTTTTGTGATCAAATAATTTCGCTCTGCCCGCCTCAGCCAGCCTTGCCCTGTTCTGTGTGTTCTTGTGCGTGGCTTGTTACAGCAACCTCGGGCTAGTCGAGATGTGTTTTTGTTAATGTCATCACATTAACGCGGAGCTGGTGCGCACTCACATGTACCATAAGAAGATTGCTGTACACGGAATCAGGATATATCCATATGTGGGTGAGGATGCCGTTGCTTCTGTCTCATTAGCGCCAGCGCTGAGGCCCTGAGCTGCTTCTTGTGCTCCATTGGGACAGTTGATGAGGCCTGACTATGTGACCTTTAACAACCTAATCAACTTTTAACACCTCGCCTACTGCCTGCCTTATTGCCATTCTTCTCTCTGTCATTCACCAGCTGGGCCCCATTCCCATTTAGAGCACATCATTTTTTGTTTTTAGCAGGTATTGTGCTTTAACCGATAATCCGTGCGCGTATGGACGAGGCAGCGCTGTAAACACATGCAGCGGCGTGTGAAGACAGTACATCTGCTGTTCAGCGCTGTCTCTCCTCACTCTGGACCTCCCCTCTGCTTATTTCAGTCCACCCGTCCCCTCCCTGTCTTCTCCTTGCTGTTGAAGAGCTCAGGTTGTGCCAAAGGTAAACAGAGCAAGACAGTTATCGGTGCACATCGAAGGCTGCTTATTTTAAAGCCAGTTTCTGCTCACATTTATATAGCTTAACATACAGATTTCACCCATAAAATATCATAAAGCAGAGTCACAGTTTAAGGCAGACGGGCATCACAGGTAGCAGTGGTTAAAATTGGTGCGATGTGGCTCTACAGCTTGTGCTGCACTGATAAAGATCCAGCTCTATAATCCTGATTTCTTTCCAAATCTTTACAATCAGTTGCTTCCTGGACTCTTCAGCTGCGTGTGATTGACAATGATTATCTCAAGGAGATACAATATCTCGGCATCATCGTGGCTAAGTCAGGGATTTCAGGTGAGGATGTTTGATCAAATACAGCACCAAACAGCTGGCAGAGAGCATATGCGGCGGCAGAAGCGCACGTGGAAGGCATTGAATTAAGATAAGATAAGAAATGATTTTCCCTGTCTCTCTCTTTATGTGTCAAATACAAAATCATTCAGATTTGTCTTCAGCGCCAGCTCATATGTTACCTGACACGTAATCTTCCTATTGAAGCTTTGCGTTGAAACGCAAGCAGGAAACACCTCCAGTACGTATATTTCATCTTAATAGTGCATAGAGTCATAATGAGGCGAACTTTCATTAAAACATTTAAAGCTGCTATAGTCAATATTTTTTATAAACAGTGACTTTATGCAATAAGAAAATATAGGTGAAAGCGTCTGTTTATGGAAAACACAGTAAATCATGAAGATGGAGTGAATGCAGTAAATGGATACCAAACCTGATAACAGCATAACCAAGTGAGTGGTGCCTCTACATCCTCACGTGGTTAAACACGTGTATTATGTATAAAACTCATGATTTCAGGCTTTTCAACCAACCTTAATTACAAACACTGGCAACTCACTTGCCATTTTTCCACATGCAGGAGTAGAGCATCCATTCGGTGCATGGTGACAGTCAGCTGCGGCCTGTGTGATGAAACATTTCGCAGAATGCATGAAGCGATGTGAGATGATGCAAAGTGCTTGAACTGTCGTCCGCGGACGGTGCTCTGTTTTCGAAGGCTAGCGCGGTGTGTCCAGGCCCTCAGAGAAGGAGAGCTCTGACATATCGGCTGCGAGCAGAACTGTTGACCTTCCACAGAACAATGGGCGTGTGTGAGAGAGAAACAGAATGCGAGCGAACCGGAGCGTTGCTGCATAGTAGCAGTCGGGGGGAGCAGAGACGATCACAGAGCAGAAGCTCAGTAGTCGGCCAATAATGACTTAACAGAACAATCCCAACGATCAGTTAGTAGCAGATAATAATGTGCACGTTATCCCTATGTTGCAGCATTATCCTCAGATCTCCACTTGCTGCCGGAGAAGACACATCCTCCTCAGAACCGTTGCATTCTAGGTCAAACATGTGAGGGACATACTGAACATTAAACATTCTCGACTTTATTAAAAGCAGCTCAGACCCTCATCATGTAGTTCTAAGTGAAGGTTTTCTTAGGATCAAAGGCCGGTTCTTACCTGGTAATAAGTGTCTGTGAATGTGTTATTTTTAAATACAGCCTGCGTCTGCATTGGATTTGTGTTTGTCTGTACTCCGACCACGTATCGCTTCAAGCTCAGAAGCTCGATAGTATTACCGTGAGTTGCGTGTGAGGCGGGTTACTCAGCCTGTCTGCAGCGAGCCAGTGAACCTGCTCTGCAACGTTATACCTGTGCTGAAAAGAGGAGTCGCCATTTCAGCGCTGTCTGTTTGGATCAGTTTTCCCGCTGGCGCTGAGGCCTCTTTGAGAGCTCCTCTGTTGGGGAGCTATTCCTTGGCCCCTGACTCTATCCCTCTCTCTGTTGACACAATGGGCCCTTTGTACCTTCGTATATTACTGCTGTGGGACCTGGCTTCGTATTTTCAGCAATTATACAAGGTCCCACTCTAACCGTTCCTCGCTCCCTTGTTGCCGCTTCATCGGAGAGAAAATGCAATTGAATCGAGGAGAAATGCATTGAAACACAGACCCAGGAAGAGGCTTGCAGGAATTAGATTGTGGTGCTGATAAGTTCCATATAGAGCAAGTAAACATGTTCTTATCTTGTTATCCAGCTTGCACATTAACACATGGTGTGTGGAGGAGGTGGAGGAGGGTTTAAAAGGATAAATCAAATCCTAATCATGCCGCTTGGCTTTTCCCACTCTCTCGCTCTTTGTCTCTATTTCTATTTCACGTTGTGCAAAGAAACCCGGCGCATATGCAAGAACAGCGAAGGGGTCAGGAGTACCAGCCATTTTCCTACACCTGCTGAACACTCCAGAAATGAGTGCACGGTGATTACGTGCCCTAATGTGTGGTGTTTAAAGAGTGGTTTCCTGCAGCAGAGTTAAATGGTGGCGCCCTCTGTGAAGTATTAATGATGTGGATGGATGAATCAGGTCAGCACAAACCTGTTGACGGTAGTCGCAGCGCTCTCTTAAAGCTGCACCCAGACATCAGGCTTAACCGCTTGGCAAATTGGACATGCTTGTTGGCTGTAGCTTCAATTTATGTGCACTCTCTATTGCAGTTAGTCCATCTTCATTATTGAAATGGCCTCTCGTCAGGTCTTGACAGAGCGGTGGAGATGCTGAAGGGAGGGAGAGAGGGGAGCATACAGGAGAATCATGAATAATGTGGAAAATAAACACATTTGAGGCACTGGAGCTGGCTGGCAGGAGGGGTGTTGTGAGTGCTGTGAAATGCCCAGCTTTCATTTCTCTCTCTCTCTCTCTCTCGCTCTTCATGTGATTGTATGTGCAGCTTCTGCCAGTGGATGCTGATGCTGTGGATCCTCAGCCTTGGGGCTTTGTCTAACACACATGCAACTGGGCAAACACACACACACACATGCTGAGACCTCGCTGCACATCCACAAGCAGCTCTAGGCGCCGCGTTCTGGCAGGACCTCTGTAGCCTGACCAGCATCCCAGCTGTGAGTTGTGTCACTGCCACTCCAGAGACACACTGCTCGGTGGCTACAGCCTATTTTTAATAGGGTGCTGCTGTGTTTTTCTGGGTCCTCGGGATTGTTGCATTGATAAGTCGAAGCTCAGCTCATCTGGGTCAGGCGGTTCAAGAAGGATACTCAATTCCAATTCATGCTTTGTCAAAGAAGATGTGTTTATCACCAGATGTAGAATTTCAATTTCTCGGTGCGCCGAATTTGAACACGATGACCTTAGAAGCAACTCATAAGTACATGCGAGCTGCACTTGTCTCAGGTTTTGAAGTAATAGCGTTTTGGTTTTTTGTGTAAAGAGACGAATGGGTTCTGGCTGGGTGTACCTGCAGGGTCTCTGTACCTGCTGCACACATGAGCAGATGCGATGGCTCATGAGGTAATTACCCACTGAGCCGGTGTGTTTGCAACTGTAAGCTGAAGCAGGGGTTCCCTTTGGGTAGTGCTGCAGCTCAGGCCAGTGAACAGCTAATGACATTTAGAAGGGATAGGATGAAAGAGACGGCAGTTGTTTGTAGTCAGCAGCACACTACCTTTGTCTTATTGTCTGCCGTCTGTCTTAATCTCCCAGCCACCCTTTTCACACCACAAGGAGATCATGTTATTAGATCCTCTCCCCTGGCTCATTTGTCATCCTGCAGCACCACTCCTCCGGAGAAGGACTGCAGCAACGGAAAAAAGAAAACAATATAAGAAGGCAGGAGGCCACAACATAAAATGTTCATCATTTACTGGCCCGTCGCATCGTTACTCTTTCAGGAATCACTCTAGATTAATATTCTTTTTCTCCTCTGTGCCACCCTGCCTGATTTTTGGAGGCTGACAAACTTCAGCGCCTCTTCTCTGTCTGCCTTAACGCGTTGTTTTGTATTACATTGTACCCAGAGCTCTCAATCACCCCCCGCCCCCACTTTCACCATCACTTGCCGAAGTAAAAAGTATTGTCAGTGTTCGCCGTTTGCTGTCACCACCTCAGTCACATCTCTTTAATCTCTCTTCTTTGAGCCGGGCTGGTTTTCCTGCCGCCGAGGCTCACGGGAGGGAGGGAGCCAGCTAATTACAATAAACAAATATGCTCAGAGCCGCCCATGTAAGGTTCGCATAGGTTAACAACTCTGCTATAAATGTTAAATGAAGCCTAAAATAGGATAGTATGGCATACTGTTGCCATAGTGATCTCATCTGTGATTCTTTGTGTACTTTCCTGGCTGGCAAAGTTTAAATTAATCTTAGGCACAAATCTTTAATACAGAGGAGAAATGAATGATTGTTTGTTGCCCCAAGGGCCTCTGTGATGTCTCTGTCATGTTAGGAGCCTTTTCTTCACTTCCTGCAACTTTGTGCTCATCTGTGTCTAGCGCTAGTCTTTGTCTTTGCTCGTCCAACTCAGTGCTGTTAATGTTACTCTGCGTTAGACTGTCACCCTTTAACCCCCTCCACACTCATGTGTCTTTCTGTTTCTCTGTCTCCTCTCTTTCTCCCTGGCTCCCCGTTTCAACAGGTGGGACAGTCAAAATGATGCGTAGGAGGTGCAGCGTTGAGCCGTATTGATGGATGTGTTAACAGACAGCAGTCTCACATTGATCGTGAAGACTTCAGAACCAGGGAATGCAAATGTAGTGGAGAATGCAGGTGACAAAAGTTTCATTTCTTCCAAATGTTCTTTTATCTCGGGTCATAAACGTAGCATGCGTATATATAACTTGGTCTTAATTGGCAAGTGCACACAGGAATGTTAATTCTGCCGTTTTATTCTTCTGAAATTTTGCTTTGAACATGAAGATACTTTAGTTGTTGACCTACAGTGAGAGAAGAACATTTAATTTTCCCCAGAGTAATCAAGCGCTCGTTAGAATAAATGAAAGCTGAATGATTTTGAGTTTCTCTCACAGCAGCTTCAAAACTTTGAAAAGACAATTAGTCTTACCACATATGATGGGACTAAATGTGAATTAGTGCTTCACCCTCTGTTTTAAGCTCTTGCACAAAGAAACGGGAAATGTGAAACACTGTCTTTTTCAAATGGAATATTGGAAACAAAAGTGTGAAGATTTTTAAGCTATTGTTAATCCTTTCTCCTGATGCTTCCACCACCAAGGAACATTACAACCACCTATTCTCCAGGAAAAAGTGGAAATGTCAAAGGGGGGACAATCACTAATAAGTCAAATTCGTTAATAAAAGCACTAGAGCGTATCATGTTTTATTTCAGGTTCCACCTGCTTTCACAACAATAACCACGCAGCCTTTTTATATCTAACTTCATTCAAGTTAATGTGTGTATGTTATGTGTGTAATAGTACAGTTCGTTGTCTTTATGTTTCTATACACCCTACTGATTTGCAGCCTCTACATACTGCCCCCTATAGTCTCCCTCTACCTAGAACCACTGATGCTAAGACGAGGTTTATCTCAGCGTTTCGGGTCTGGTCGGGCTCATGGGGAACTGACCAGTTCCCACTGTGAGAATCGCACAGATTATCCTCAGCAATAGTCTGTTCCTTAAGAGGCTCTGTGAAGAAAAAGGAGAGGAAAAGAGAGAGAGCACAGCGAATAAGAGTAGGAAAAATTGTGGTAGCAGAAAGGGTGAAAGCTCCATTGAGAAGGAATAGGGCAGCTCTCTGAGGAGGATGGCCATGAATCATGCTGCAGTTACTCACCACTTATTATGAACAAGCTGTACTGGCTGGATTGATTTCCCCCCACCATTCACAAAATGTCATATAGTGAAGATGGAGCAATAGGTAGCAAGCAGCTGCTGTGGCTGCTTACCAGCCTGATGGGTGAACGCCCCGGGTGGCTGTGGCTGCAGAACGGCTAGCTGGGCTTTTTACGAATGCAAAAACCTCCGGGTAGTAGCCATTAGGAGCAGGGAAGCTGGAGAGGAAAGGAGACAGTGAGCAGAAAGGGGAGGAAGTTCGGATGGAGAGAGGGGATGGGAGTGAGGAATGATTTTAAAAAGCCATTAAAAGGAGGAATAGACGGTGTCAGCTGTTTTCTCTTGCATTGTACTTATCAGCAACAGATGGCCTCCATATAGAAGTGCTCTTATATTTTCAGCTTTTGTCCTATTTATAAAGTGTCTAATGAGAGAATAACTGCTTGTGTGTGTGTGTGTGGCATCTGACACACTAATGGATGAAGCCACAGATGCCAACTTGCCTCTCCCCTCATGTCCATGTCCCTCCGCATGCGCTCGTCTCCCCGCAGAGCCGGCTGGCACAGGGCAGTTCGGGCTTACCTCAGGTCCACGAAGCCCTGACTGTCATGGCTAGAATAATAGGTGAGACTCAGAGAGCTCGGAGCGCTAACTGGTCTGGTCGCGTCTAGTTTGGCGGTTGTCAGGCTGTCTAGCATGGCTGGGCTTGGCGGGACCCGGGATCAGAAGATCACTACCACCTGCCAGCAGCCGGGGTCCTTCCATATGTTCAGTGGTGATTGTCCGTGCCAGCTTGCATGAACCGTGTCACATCCAGCCTCTGTTTCTATTCAAGGAGCGCTTCTCCTTGAATCTCAGCGAGTACAAACCTTCCTTTTTTATTAGTAAATGACTCGCTCTTTCGCTCAGCTTTGAAATCTGGCAGCAGCGAGCATTTTGGATGTTTATCTTGTTTGCGTTTGCCAGCTCAGATTCAGTAGTAACATTATGCTGTGCCATATCAGTGACGATGATGCTGCTGCTCCCCTTTGACCCCTAATGTCAAACTCGATTTGTCAGCTGCAGTCATCGCAGCGAGACCCTGCGTGTGTGTGTGTTCGTGTACCTGTCTTACTGACTGATCTGTGGCACATTCTGAACAGCTGAAGAGCTAATGGTCCAGCTGGAGACAGATGGCCTCTCGATAACACTATACCCCCAAGCCAATACTCACACTCTATCACTCTCCCTCTCATGCACACATACATGCATCCATACATGCATGCGCAAACACACACACACACACACACACACACACACACACACACACTTGCCCTCTCTCTCTTTTTCCCTCTCACTCACAGGCACCAGAAAATTACATGCACACATACACAGTGGATAGGATAGATTGTTAATCCATTATAAACCCTGAGGAAACACATTTCTCAATATGAGTTTAATGTTTCACAGCAATTTTGGCAATATTAGGTGGAGGCTTAGGTTTCATGCGAGCACAAGGGGATAAAAGAAGTTAATTTCTCCCCTTTTTTTGTAATTTCCCCTTTTCTGCGGCTGTGCTTCTTTGTAGGACTAATGAAAGCGATAAGTAATCACTTCTTATCTTTGTCTCGTCTATGAGTGCTGGAAAATGACTTAGTAGCTCTGGCACTGTTTACGTATAATTTATAATAAAGTCAAATTTATGGTGTGCTCGTCTGCAAAAAAACAGCTTTGTGGTCCTACTGTGATCTGCTCGTTACAACAAGCGATGTAGGGAGAGGAGCAGAGCGCTGACCGTCCACACACAACATGTGTCAGTAACATGCTTTTGCTCCGAGGTCATTTCTGGCTCGCAGATCGAACGCTGCGATGCTTCCGCAGCCTCTGACAAGCTGCCGGTGTAACAGCCTTGTGACTCGCAGAGGACGAGAGAAGATGAATATTTCTCCTGGGAGATTCTTCATTAAGGATGACAGTAGCACAGTTGTATGCTTTTAGTAGGCGTTCTGGTTGCACCACTGTGTCTGCAGGCCGCAGATCCGGAGAGACCGACTCTCAGAAATTTCATTACCTCGTTAAATCGCTCGCAAAACATATCCATATTCAAAGATTTACTCACCACCAATACAGCCATGTTGAACACTGTTTGTTAAGCATCTTCCCCTTAAGCACTTATCTCTGCCTTAATAATGATTAGGTGCATCCATCCTAAAGTGGGGGATGCTGCTAGTTAACCTCTGTGAACACATCACTGTTGTTTGTTTTTGCGTTTACATTTTTTTTTTTTTTTATTTCCTGGCACGGTTGTGAAGAGTATGCGCACGGCTGCAGCTTGGGACTGCAGCGAGAAGCAGGTGTAGATGATATTGGTTATACAGTCTCCAACATATGGGCCTGTCGTGTCCCATGTGTACGTACCTGCCTCCGCTGCTGTCATCTAATTATGCAGAGCAAACAAAGCTATCTGCCTCCTGCTACAAGCCCGCTTCTGTGGATTCTGATTGTTACTCGTCAGATAGATGTCTCCGACTGATTTAGACATTGTCACAATCGACCTGTAGGAAGTCACCAAAACCTACTTTCAATTTAGTCATTACTGCTATTGTTGCTGTCAATCTGCGTAATCGTGTGGCGTCTTTCTACATAAGAACTGAGTTGTGTACGCAGCTACACTGTACAGATAAAAGTACAAGAGGGGGAGGTAGAGCACAATGACTGCATTCATTTGATCTCACAGACAGCTCTTATGTTGTTAAAGAAGACATATAATGCCATAGTAATGTGGTTCTGTATTATTTACATAAAGTAGTGTACGACTGAGCCAGAACTCATTTTGTTAAGCTAATTATTAACACATTGTGTTGAATTTTACTACCATCTGTCAGACAATAAATACTTTATTTTGCACAAATTCAGATCATTGCAATAACTGTTATCTCATCACATAAATAATTAATTGCCCAAGTCCATTGGTTGCTAACGCTCGTTTTTGTTTCTGAGGACTTTGCTTCCTGTAAGTGCATGATAAAATGCACTTCTATTAACCAGAACAACTGCCTTTCTAACAGCTCTTTATCACTTTCACAGCAGATTTAATTTGTGAATCACCTTCCATGTGTTATGTGTTCTGAGAATTTGGTCTGGATTTTGTATGAATGTGTCTGTTCTTCCCAGCTTCAGACTCACGCATTAGAAAATCAAGCAGTAATGGATGAGAAGTTGTTATTGTACTTGATATTGTGAGTACCTTGCAATACTGAATACTGTACCGAAACTGAATTATTAATGTTTAAGGCTGGCATCTCAAAATGACATTTTAAGCTCTAGGGGGTTAATTGACACTAATTGCGTTTCATTAGCCCAAGACAAATGTCAGTGTATCTACAGTACAAAAACGTGTAATTTAACTTCAGATTTTCTGTTGAAGGAGTTGAAAAAAAAGAAATCTTTTCTATTTTTGTCCCTGCAGGGGTATGTGAGCCGAGTGGTGATCTGAGTCTGTGCGGGCTCATTGATGCTGCTCTCCCTGCATCCTCACCTCCTCCCACTGCAGAGACTTCACAACGGGCCATCACAACACACCAGACGGCCGCCCTCCCCCTGCCCCTGACCACTGACCCCTCTTTGGGCCTGACAGCAGCCCCCTGCCCTCCCTGTGATGACCCCCCAACTGTAGTCCCCCACCTTCACCGCACACTCACTTCTACATCACTTCCTACCCCAGCTGTAAGCTCCTGGGGCCCAACAGAAGACGCTCAGAAAAGTCATCTACCGCTACCTGTTGCCCTTCCTCTGCCTGCTGCAATAATGGAGCCTGGGACTGTGTCTGCGCTGACAGAGGAGTGTCTTCTGCAGCCTACCCGCACCTGCCTGGGCTGCTTTATTGAGACACGCGATGCTACTGACCCCAGCTCCATCCAGAACCCACCCCATGACCCTAATGCCAACCCTGACGCAGAGAGTGGACTGAGCGTAAGAATAGGGGACGTGAGCCGAGAGGACTTTTCTGACATCAGCAACATCAGCATCCAGTGCCTGAGCCATGCGGGGGAGGCAGTGAGTCATTATGGAGAACAGCTACTCTCTGACCAGCTACTTAGCTTTCCTCTGCCGAAAGCTCCAGGTGAGGGCAAGAGAGTGGATGTAAACAAAACAACAGAAGACTGTGATGACCCAGAGGATGATGCAACAGCTAAGAACTTATATGAAGGACTGTTACTGGACAAAGTGAGCGGAGAGGAAGTTCTGCTGGCTAATGCTGGCCAGGACTGGGGCTACTTTGAGTCATTCATCAGTGAGAGTAAAATGGAGCTGCTGGACCTTTGTTCTAAAAACGAACTGTCAGTCAACCTCTTTTCCGAGGAAGATGTTGACAATCTGTTCGACGACGAGGACGACGATTCGACTTTAAGCAGTGATGTGTGTTCGCTGAAGATTCGGTACGAGTCTTTCCAGGACAATATGAGGGAAAAAACGAACGTGCTCCAGGAGGAGACACAGTTCAACTTCTTCCCCAGTGTGCTGGCCAACTGTGCCAAGAAAGAGGAAGGAGCAGGAGGTTTGCGGAGGAGTTCTGAGGAGCTACAGCCCAAAACAGACGCGCTTATTTTGGAAACAGGACAGGAAGGAAAAGCTGGGGACTGCAGTGGAAGGAGCCCCCTCCACGGCTCCCAAGGCTCACCAATGTCCACTCCCAAAGTCAACTACCTGATGGACTTCAATTCCACAGAGGAGTCAGGCGAGTTCAGCGACGACAGCTCCTGCACTGGCTCCTCCTCGGACACCCTGCAGGAGGGCAGATTTAAAAAGGGCCACTCAAAGAGATTCCTCAGTCCCTCCAACCCCCTCAACTATGGCTTGCGATCCAAGAGAAAGGTCAGATACAGTGACGATTATTTATATGATGTTGACTCGCTTGAGAGCGAGAAGAATGCGGAGAAAAAAGAGAAAGCCCCCGCTGGTCAGAAAGAGGAGGAGGATGTCGACTGGTGCCCCAAAAAACGCCGGAAATCTTACAGAAAAGAGCCACCTGTGGTCATCAAGTACATTATCATCAACAGATTTAAAGGCGAGAGACTCATGTCAGTTAAACTGGGCAAGCTGGACCCCACGGGTGCTACTGTGAGTTTAAACGCAGACACAGTAAGCAAATACGAGACACTGGCTCCTCTGAAGCATTTCTGGCAGGAGAAGCAAAGAGAGAGACAGGAACAGCTTAAGCTGGCTGCGAGAGATAAACAACAATGCGGTTTTCATCTAAACGGACGCCATCATCGCCCTTTTAATTCCAGTCATCCCAAAAGGAAATACAAGATTGCAAACAGGCTTAAGGTTCAGAGGATTCATGCTGTGGAGCAATCAGCAACAGCACAGGGCTCCCCTCACTCTGATCAAGGCCAGGGAGGTGTCACTAAAGAGGAGGCCACCCCCATGGTAGGGGGAATAATAGCAGCCCCAGGCCTCCCAGTCACATTAGACACAAACTCCATCACGCACATAGTCACAGCCAAGAGCCGCTCCCAGGAGAGGGAGGAGAGGGAGGGGAGGAGACTGGGAGGAAATAAAACAGTCAGGATAAGGAAATTCAAAAGCGAAGCCAGGCTGAGGAGCAAGAAAATGAAAGAGGCAGAAGGAAAGGAGGGGAGGAGCATGACAAATGAAACGGATGCCTGTGTCGCTGCGGCACAGATTGAGGACCCTACTGCTGGGTTAGAAGAGGCAGGCATTAGCTCAAATGCAGTCAGGACCCATTTCTCTGACAATACTACAATTGCTCACACATCTGAGGAGAAATTCCCCTTTGTTTCGTCCACCTGCTCACCTGACAAGACTCCTGCTTCAGAGGAGGTGGAAACGGGTGTCCCTGTCATCCCGGGGGGCTACCTGCAGACCCTATTAGATGCTACAGACTCCTCCAGTGGAGCAGCTATCTCTTATTTCCCCCAGCAGCCCTCCAGGCAGCAGTATCCTCTGGGGCTGTCCCTAGAGGAGAAACAGTTTTCTTCTCTACAACTCGCTCAGAGCTGCGTCCTCTCTCCTCCGTCTGAGTCTGAGCTCCAGCAGTCTCCGCAGAACTGCCCAAACTTTCCCCAGATGTGGCACCCACAGCTCTGTGCAAGTCACAGCCAGAGCTTTGGGCCTGAGACCCCTGAGACTCCCATCCTACCCAACAATTTCCCAGCTGCTGTTCCCCTGAATGACAGCCTGCCGGTGTCTAACTACAGCCAGCTGAGCCCTGAGGCTGACAGGCTGCTTTATGAGAAGAGCTACCTGACTGAGGCTGGGCTGCAGCCTGCGGCAGATCTGCAAGTGTGTCAGTCTGCATGTGTGGAAGGCCAGGTGCAATACCAGAGAGGGTCCCTGTGCACAGACAATGGCAGGCTCATCAGCTATGACTCAGTGGGCTCTCTGTCAGCCTCCTCCAGCAATTACAGCTCCCTCAGCCTCAAGTCTTGCGAGAGGGAGGGTGAGGAGGAGGGCCGAGACAGTTTCTTAGCTCATTGCAGTCCTAAAGTGGTGATTCAGCAGAGTGTGGACGCCCTTACTCCACTCAGGGAGTCCTCAGACCTGCTGGATATCTCTAACTTCACCCCTGACAAATTTAGACACTCATCACTGTCAGAGCTTTCCCCTCCTGAGACCCCTAACCTGTCCCCCCAGGTGGTGGGGCGTGACATAAAGATTGCTGGGAATGTTGGAGACTACCAGGATGTGAACGATATGAATATGGACTGCAATAGGGAGGTAAAGTGGAACTGTGACGTAATGCAGCAGCAGGAGCACACGTCAAACGCATACACGCCGGTGGAGGACAGCCCGTTTCCACTGCACAACTTCAACAATCAGGACGTGCTGCGCTTAGATAAAAAAGAGCTGGGAGGAACTGAATTTGATGAACAGTCTGGCGAAATGTTGACTGGTGCCAAAAGCATTAAGTCAAAGAGGAAAGGAAATTGTAAACAGGCAGCTGCAGGACAGAGCCCAAAGAAAGTCAGGGCCCCCAGAGTTCCCAAGTCAGAAAAAGCCAAGACGCCCAAACAGAACTCGCGCTCCACCAAAAAGATAAAGGCTATGTTAGAGGGCAAGGCAGCAAAGAACCAGGCAGGTGCTTGTGGCACAGGCCTGACTGACAGCAGCAGCACCGGGGACTGGTCTGGCACCGGCTGGTCGGAGAGCAACAGTCTGGTCGGTGACGACCAGAGAGAATTTGAGGAGCCCTCCAATATTCTGTCCAACATTGTCTCTGGCATGGCCGAGGTCCAAAGGTTCATGATGGCCTCCATTGAGCCGCTGTGGAATCCCATGTCGGACTCCTGCATGCCCTCCGAGGCCAACAGCCTCAACCTGAAGACCCTCAAAATCTTGGCAGGCACAGAGGCTGACCTGAAGAAGAAAGGGGCAGCGCTAACAGGGGCTGGGAGAGGCAGGAAGGCAGGGGGAAAGGGGGGTAAAAACCAGGCCAAATTCAACCCGTCGCATCCCCTGTTCCCTCAACTAGCTCTGGGCTGTAACATGTTTGATAAACCCAGCTTTATTAATCCTGGACCCGCACACAAAAAGCTGTACCGCCACAAGACCAGTGCAAAGTTCCCTCGGATTGAGACACTGAAGGGGAAGCGAGCTGAGAGAGACCCCAATAAGGACATAGCACTGATGAGCTCGTTTGAGAAACTGAGGTAATATTTTGTTATCAGCTGCTGTTGCACCCTTTCTCACCCCCCTTCCCCCACTACCTGCTCAGCCCCCCCCCTCCCCAGCATACCTACACTGACGCTATGCCAGAGCTGCATGAGTACTACGTTCCCCCTGACTACTCCCACTTCCTTTTAATCCCCCGAAGAGGAAATTAATATCTGCATGACAAACTTCTTGTACTTTGCAAACTACCTATTGAGTGATTGTGTCAAGCTTGATTGAGATTTGAAACGACCATGGCTGCATTTTTCTTGCTTTTGTTGTTTCTGCTTTGTTTGTTCTTCTTCTTCTAGTCGTTTTTTTTATTTTCTAATTTCTGTCTGAAAAAGAGAATAAGCCTTGAAAACAGTTCTGTCGCCTTTTTGAGGAACTTTGTTTTTGTATTTTTCTCAGCAGAACTTGCTCCCCTGAATTATGTATTTATCCCCCCTTTTCCCTAAAGATGTAGCTATATACACAAAATGCATTGAGTGACATCTACGCACCCCTCCTCCTCATCTGTTTTTGTATGCAGAATATGGATGTCCTGTTGTTGCTGTCCTTCATACACTGCCTGGCTCATTTCAAGAGGGACACCTACAATTAATGAGCCCAATTTAAGCCCAAGACATCTTGAAAACACAAGATGGGACCATTTTGTATTGATGACATATCAGACGTTGTCTTTCCCCCCCCCCCTCAGAGTTGGAATGACTACTCATTTCTTTTATCAAGTTTTTCTTGTTTCTCCTGGAGTTTAGAGGAACTGGTTATCTAAATTCACATTTCTACGCCTTGCAATTCACAAAAGCTCCACCCTCAGAGTATTTTTGTCAATGTTGTTGTACAGGGACATGCAATATTTGCAGAAAAGATAATTATAATCTTAAAATCAATGTGCCAAAAGTAACAATGCTGTGTAAATGACCTCTTATATATGTGTGAATATTGGCTGTTCCTCTTTTCTATCCATTGGAATATTGGCTGCTCGGGTTGGAGGCTCCTTACAGAGACTTGCCACTACAGGAATTCTTTATTTGGGACTTTTCTCTCTTCTCTGATGAAAGGCACCAACAGCTGGCAGTGGTACACCACCACTCACTAAACCAAATCAGAAAGACTCTGAATTCTCCTTGTTTTCCCCACTTTGTTTGCCAAATTCAATTTACCTCAACATCGCCTGGCACTGAGAAGCAACAAAAGAGAGGCGAAGGGGAGATCTGCTCTGAAGGCTACAGTAGAGGAAGAAGATGAAAAAAGAGATGTTCAAATGAGCTTTCTCTGGACCAAGGAGAGTGTAGTGCAGATGTTTGAGGGTAAGCAAGGAAATTATTTGTTACTTGGGGCTGTGCCTCACCGAATGGTTGTTTTGTACTGGAAATTCGAGGCAGTTTATTACTCATAGAGATTGTGATGCACGCATCAGTTGTGCATGAACACTACATTTTTGCAGTTAGATTTCAGGCAAATGTGAAAGCAGTTTTCAGTACAAACAGAATCAGTAATCTTTGTAAATGAAAGAAAGCGTGTATCACATTCGCTCGACATGGGAATCTTACTTCAATCTTACCTGAAGTGTGTTTTCTTGTTTTCAGCATCCTCATGCGTTTCGTTTCTCAACACTGCCATATTCGGTTTGCCTCATAATGTCAGTTTTTTTAATTTTTTTTTATTTTTAGAGACACTTTCTTAAATATACTGCCTTTAGTTGTCAACTCTGTTTTAATGGGTCAATGTTTTGGCAGAAAATCGAGGCCAATAAATGCACAAATTGAATAAAAATGCATTAGTGCTGTCTGATCCAGTGTATTCCCAGGTCATTTATATTAATTACTTTTGGCTCAGTCACTGCCTCACTGCCCTGAACTAAATCCACCTTAATAAGGATTGTACAATCATGCTTAATCTGTTATAAAACCATTGTATACGAAACCGGGAAATGCAGAGGCCCAGTTGATTACAAGATACTGTATACTCAAACAAAAGCACTATATTTTGTGTCTCTTTCATTCTTAAGCATAGGAGTAATTATATGAGACTGGCTGGAGATGTGTGGACAAATTGAAGCCTGATTTAAAAACAGGCCTCGCTGGATATGCTAATTCTGACGCACAGGTGATAGTAATTGATTGCTTGCATAAGGCAAGAATCATAATCAATCTTTCTCTGTCTCTTTCTTTTCTCCTCTCTGCCATGATCCTTTGTTTCTTTTCTCCAGTGTATCAGGGTTAGGACCAAGACAAGCTGCTGATGGGAAGCTCCACATGGGCTGTAAGCCCATTTAGTCTGCCTTCTCTCATTTCTGCCTATTGTCAAATTGAATGTACTTCTCTGAGTTCATTTTTTTTTATTCTTTATGTTTTGAAAATGTGCCACTGTTGAGCTGCCTCATGTTAATGGTGCTAAGAAAGCCGACAATTTCTTTTTCTTTTCTTTTCTTTTTTTCATTTGTTTTCCCAGCGTTAACAAAAAAGAAATGCAAAATAGATTAGGTACCTAACCCTCTTTATGAATGTATATTACAATGTTATGTTATGTTATTTGATGTATTCACTTCATGATTCTTTGACATTGATTGGAATTACTTTTGCTCTTTTCATTAAAAGATTACCGAGCTTTATATATACTGTCTAGAGTTGTTACCAGAAGGAATCTTAATGAACTCTTGACACTACAAAATCTTGTATATTTTTTGTGTGCCAATTTGTAACATATTTTGTAAGTGTATATTTTTCTTAGAAAGTGCTGTGAAGTATTTGTGTGTGTGAGTAACCTTTTATGCGCCTCTATGGGCAGTGGAAAGGATATACAATGACAAGTTTCTGGTTTTAAAAACCAAAATATGAAAGTATCAACAGAAAACTAGAAATATTTACATTTTGTTGGGAGTTTTGTAATAAGACCATGATCTTGTTGTGAGAGTGTTGTGTTACTGTGCAAAACACAAATAAGCAAAGAAAAAAAATGAAAACTTGGAAAAAAATATAATTTGTGAACAATTTGCTGTTTTATAGATTTTCATGTAAATTATTTGAGTATTATTTTGTTTTTTGTTTTTGTTGTAACTGTTGCAAAGGTTTTAAATATTTGTGATCAAGCCTGTATGGTGATAATGTAATATTGGTAACTTGCTGAGTTTTGTAATAATGTTTATGGAGTAAATATACAAATTAAAATAAGATTTTGAATGCTGCTTTCTGAAGAGAGTTGGGTTGTGTTTTTTCCCACCCACCCATGCTATGGCTAGCTTGTAAAATGTGAACGAATATATAATCGCTACTCAGCTTCTCAAAAATGACTATAAACCGTAGTTTTGCTAAAACTCACTGCGACACCAGGAGTGCTTTTCTTATTGTTATTGTTGGAGTCTTTGTTAATCCAGCATTCCCTTGGCATAGTGGTATTACTAAAACTAAAGTAGTAGGGGATAATAATATGTTATATTCATATTTGTTCTTGTGTGTAAGTGCAAATACAACCTTAATTCCTATTAGTCTGTCCCCATTTGTTATATTGGAAGATTCCTAGATGAAAGGCATTTTAATTTCTGCACAGTCTGGCTTGGCTCATGTTATTTTAATGTCATATCTAATTAGCACTCGGGGTCAGGCATTGCTAGAGTGACTGCTCATCCATAACTCTGAGCTGGGCTGCTGTGGTCCACACTGCAACTCATTCTGGCATGCTTAATTGGAGCTGGAGATACTGTCTCAGACCATAAACAGATCTTGTGATGTATGCCTCCAAAATTGTCAGGCCGTATTAGCATTGTTTTTGTTCTTTAGTCACCCATAGCCGGAAAGGGGGCAGTCCAATTACAAGCTGCATCGTCTAATGCAGTGCATCAGGTACACCTGTGGTTGTTAAATGAGATGCTAGTTGTTAAGTTCACATTGAATAGACAACCATGTGTGTCGCTCTTATTAGGACATCTATGTGTATTCTTCTTTCTGTAATTACCGAGGTGACTAGCATAGCATTTAAAAGGATCACTATGACTTTATCTGCTATATTTGCAACGTAGGCATTCATTACACACAGGTTTGTTTGATGGCAACTTGTTCCTTAAATACACATGCACACGTGTGTAGTACATGGTCACGTATTGCAGGGTGTTGTGTATTTTCAGGCATTAATGGGATTAATACATTTTTTCCAAACTGATGTACCAGCACTGTCCCACGTCCTCCACGTCCTCCATGAGTTCAGGGCCCGCTTTAACTGTGTGGTGGACTTGATGCACGTCCTGCTTCTGTTGTACTTGTTGCCATAAGGCCACAGTCATTAACAGCACACACCACTCTCACCTGTCATTTTTAGACATACATCAAGATACAGAACATGATGGGGCAGTGTTACAGTAACTATTAGTTGTAGTAATAATACAGCTCTAATTAATATAACAGTACTTACATACAAATATGTATTTGTAACTATACTGCTCACAACAGCCTTGACTGTCCACTTCAAATTTGTAGTTCACTTGTAGTTTATTGTCTTAAATAAGTGATGGGCACGATTTAAATCAGTTCCTGGACATCAAGGGTTCAAATGGGAATATTTTATAATGACACAATATACATTATAGCCCACTTGCTATAATGTATCGTTAGATTCTTGAGGCACTTCAGATGTCCCATGTACCCACTGAGACTAATATTTTAATATATTGGTCTTCTTCAAATGTATCATTATGTCAAAGTACCCAAATGATGTAATCACGCTGGCAGTTCAAGCCCACTTTACAGATCTTACTCCTCTGAGCATTTACACCCGCATCGTGGGGATCGTTTTCCTGAACAAATCCTCTGTTGGCGCTCGGACGTGAATTATGTGGAACCGCGTTTACATTTACAGCCGCATCGTGACGCGGCCGCTGAACGCGCTGTCCAAAACAAACGTGCCCTTTGCAGGGATGCGCGCGTGCGGCCCTGGGTCGAGTCTCCCAGACAGCGGCTGCTGCGTAAAACGCTCCCTGCGTCGTCGTGAATGCGCCTCCCTCACTGGCCGACGGGCAGCGCTTTATAGCAGACGCTAGCGAAGCCCCTGTGTTGTTGCCTGCGAGCTCGGGGAGGAGAGACGGGGCTTCCACTACAAATAAAATGGATTCCCGTCGCTCCGCTTAGCCACACAGCCGAGCGCCTTCCGGAGAGCGACGGAGGCTGCGACACGACGACGAGCTGGCTCCACGTCTTCTCCATTCCACCTTAAAAGCGGCGCGACGCCTCTAGGGGTCGCCGTTCAGCCATTTCTTTCTAAAGCAGACTTACAGACACCGTGAATGCGTTGTAATAAAAGCTAGTTTGATTTGCGCTGTTTTGCAGTCGTGAACTCTAATAACCGTGTTTCCATCTGTTTGTGCTTATTTGCTGTGCAGGTGCAACTTTCATATAACAGGTCTCAACAGACAGAATAATGTAACAAGACACATTCGTGTCACGCCAGAGGCTTTGTTCAGAAGACAACGTGGCCAAGCTATAATGTAAATTAAACAGCAAGTTAGCTGTTGAACTGTATTCACTCGCTGGTCTGTTGTTCATTTCCTAACTTCAGTCAAAATAAATAACTGAACGACGCCATCTAGAGGCATCGTGCTACTTTTAAGGTGAACCGGAAAATCTCAACAAGAAGCCAGGTTGAGGCTGCGCCGTAACTGGGTAGTAAGGTTGTAGTGCTGCTAACATCATTGAAGAGGTACCGTATATGTGAGATGATGTCGTGTTACTGTGTGTTTTGATTATATTCATTTTAATAACCTAGGTAATTGTGGCTCGTTGCCTTTGGTTAGGTACAGCTTGGTGAACGTCATTGGTTGACGTCGTTTGCATGGTTAGCTTGCGGCAATGCTATATGTTGGGTCATTATTTGCTAATAAATCCAGTTTTCTCTAATATGGACGAAAAATGTACAACTGGGAACATGCGCGCCTTTGTCCTGAAGCAACACATGACGCCACCTCGGGTTATTGTGGCGTTTAACAGGGCACAGTTACTACGAAGTTGCTCGGCTAAGTTAGCGTTAGGCAAGGCTAGGTATGCCGTTGTTTGTGAATGTAGTTAGCCTGTGTTAGTTAGCTTCCATGTTAACTACCATTAGCGTTCGGCAAACTCAACAAAACCAGGCTTGTTTGGTCGTGTGAGGAGCTTATATCGAGTAGACAATACAAACTGTTTCACGTTTGCCGTATAACCATCCTCAGTATGTGCTATAGTCCACATTTCAAAGATAGCGGATACTAATTTAAAGGTATTAGTTAAAGTTGACATGCTAGCCCACCGTATTCACGGCTAGCTGGCTAAAACACGGTAAGCTAGATGATGCCATTTTGTTTTTATGTCAACTTTGACCATCCCAACCTTACAGCTTCGAAATGCACCAACCATTAAGTTATTCGCGCAGGATGTAGACGTTAAACCCTAGTTTGTTAAATGCATGTCAGTAAACACGTTGTGCTGCGAGGCGAGCTCTCCTCTTCTTGAATTATCTCAGTTTGCTTTGTAACCACTGAACTTGAACCATGCTAACATTAGCTACCGGTAGCAGTGTGTTGTGATGCTGTGACATTTTTGTTTGATGGCAGTTTTGTTCACTCTGTTATTAGAATACGATGGCTTGCATTACAGCAATGGCCACGTCGTCCCATGTGCCTTTCGACTGTGAATCCGTTTATGACCTTTGCCAGGGTATTCTTATCACTATATGTGTTTTTTTAATGCAGCACCTGGCTCTTGCTGAAGATTGGACAACATTCCTGGACCTCCCTTCCCCTCGATTCAATGGAAGGGTCTGACAGCTCGGAGCAGGGTGGCAACGACCAGCCAGAGTCGCAGCGCAGGAGACAGCTGGACCGCTTGGACCGGGAGGAGGCCTTCTACCAGTTTGTCAACAATCTCAGTGATGAGGACTATCGCCTCATGAGAGACAACAATCTTTTGGGCACCCCAGGTAATAAACATTTAATTAAACGTGGCCGTACACTGTAAAAGCATAATTAGACTGGAAACGTCAGTTGTTTTCATTATTATTTAATGGATGTCAACAGCTCATGAATTTTTTTTCTCCTATAAAATGAGCAGGGCTGGTTATTAAATGGAAGTTGTAAAACGTAGATGGGTCTTAGAGAGCTGTACTCTCCTAAGCCATGCACTGCACAAATCATCATCTGATCTAATAAGTATGCTATAGTGCTTTATCAAAAGGTAGACGTCCAGGACAGGAACTCTGAGTCAATTAAAATAAACAGACTATTTGTCTGTTACATAGGTGTTATCATGTCACAATAAGCTACATTTACCCAACTTGTAGAGAATGAAAGAGTCTCGTGTCTCCCATAGTTTACAGGATATCCATAGCAACGTTTTCTAATCCAGTTCTTAAATATGATTATCTTCTTCTTTTTACAAGCTGTTGGTAAAAGTATTTTTCTGTTGTCATGTGAAAGTGTGGTAACAGTTAAGCTTAGGCTTCCTTCAGTTTGTAGGTGTCGTTGTGCTTTGAGTGTAACAAGCTATGGATGACTGAAGGCCCCCAATCCGTTTCTGTTCCAGGACAGTGGGAGGGTGAAATATAAATTTGGATTTGTCACTGTGCTCAAAAGGCAACAGCTTATCAGTTACCAAAGATGCTCAGTTCGCTTCTGTCCCAGGACAGTGCGAGGGGATATGTAAGTTTGCAAGCAGAGGGCACAGAATGGTGAATGGCATGCTGGGGTAAGTATGTAGTTTTGTCCCATTGCCAAACAAAAAAAACGCATGGGCCAGTCCAAAGAGTTAAACCCCAGTTTTCTGCAGTATAGTACAAGATGCTTTTCATCTTTGTTTTTATTAGTCAGATGTTTTGCTGCAAACCCTTTTCACTTCTGTTTCTAGCCATGGGGAGTTAAGTTCTACCTCCCATGTCTTTATCTCTGCAAATGTTGGTGCTTAAACTATAGACGTTCTAAAAAGGCCTATGTGGATTGTTAGAAATGAGTTTCGCTTTTATAAGACAATTTTTCTGTTTTGTAATGTTTTTGCTCAGGAGAGGTAACAGAGGATGAGCTGTTCAACAGACTTCAGCAAATCAAGGATGGTCCAGAACAGCAGAATAATGCTCCAAATGTTGAAAGTCGAGAAGAGCCTGTTGGTAAGTCTGACCTTCTTTGTCCGTGTGGTTAACTGTGAAATACAGATATGAATTTTCACTTGTTAACGCTGCTTATTTTCAGAACAACCACAAAGCTCTCAGGATCCTGCCAGCGGGGATAGTTTGCTAGACTGGTTGCACACAGTGAGGCGCACTGGCAACACAACCAGAACTGGGCATCGAGGAAACCAATCATGGCGTGCAGTAAGCCAGACTAACCCAAACAGTGGTGATTTTCGCTTCAGCTTGGAAATAAGTATGAACCGGAACCTGGCTGAACAGCAGGCAGCTGCTGAAGGAGAGCAGGAGTCTCAAGAGCCGTCCTCAGAGCCTCAAGTGGTGGAGCCAAACGCCGAACCCCAGGTCCCCATGGAGACGGAAGTGGTGGAGGAACCAGTTGTAGAAGAGTTGGCTGTCATAGTGGAACCAGAGGCTGAACTAGAAGAGGTTGTTTCACAAGAGATTTTTGAAGAACCTCCCAGCTCACCACCACCTGTCGTGCCAGTACAACCCCCACTTGCTTCTTCTGTACTTGCTTCTTCTGTACGCAGAGGACAGAGGAGACCCTGCAGCCGCAGTCCAGAACCACGAAGAACAAGAGCGCGTACGGCCAGGAGTCGGTCTCCTCTCAACTTGGATCAGCCGGATGGTGTCTCTAATGCGCGTCAAGCTCATAGCTCTCAAGGTCCCAGCTCTGCCACGAGTAGCCCTGTGCCTCAAGTAGAGGGCAGTTCTCGGACTCGACAACATATTCTTTCCAGGCAGAGCACCGCTGAAAATGAGGCTCAGCCATCTAGGGCTGGTGCAGAGGCCGTCCCAGAGGCCCAAAACATCACATCTCAGGAAGCGGAAGCTGCAGGAGGAGAAGGAGGGGCAGCAGGCCGTCGCCCCCCAACTATTATGTTAGATCTCCAGGTGCGGCGTGTTCGCCCAGGTGAATATCGGCAAAGAGATAGCATTGCCAACCGTACCCGCTCACGCTCCCAGAACTCAAATAACACATTTCTTTATGAGAGTGAGCGCGGTGGATTTCATAGGACTTTCTCACGGTCTGAACGAGCTGGTGTGAGGACGTACGTCAGCACTATTCGAATTCCTATCCGAAGAATCTCTGATCCAGGTTTAGGAGAGGTGACGTCAATGGCTGTTCAGTCTATGATAAGGCAGATAATGACCGGTTTTGGTGACTTCATGGATTCAGACTCAGATTCTTCAGATTCAAATCGTGGTGCCAGCACGCCTGTGGATGTGGCTGAAGCCCTTAACAGTCATGCTGCTGCTGCTGCTGCTGCTGCTCCTGCTCCTCCTGCTGCAGATGTTGATGAACCGCCTGTGGCTGCTGGAGTTAGAGCAAGGACAGCTGAGCCTGAGGTGGATGAGGCCATTGCCACTGGTCCACCTGGCTCTGGTGGCCGGTCTAGACCTAGACCACCTATCAGTTTAGATGATACCAGCTCACTGCCTTTACTGCGGCTTGCCCACTTCTTCCTCCTAAATGATGAAGATGATGACCAGCCCCAGGGACTGACTAAAGAGCAGATTGACAACCTTTCCATGCGCAACTTTGGTGAGAGCGATGCACTGAAGACTTGCAGTGTCTGCATAACGGAGTATGCAGAAGGTAACAAACTACGGAAGCTGCCCTGCTCGCATGAGTACCACGTGCACTGCATTGATCGCTGGCTGTCCGAGAACTCCACCTGCCCCATCTGCCGCAGGGCTGTCTTGGTATCAGCTAACCGAGAGAGCGTGGTGTAGCTCAGAACAGACTGCAGGCCTTTTGTCTCAACCGAAGTTATCTAATATCCCAAGTTCATGAAAGACTTTGAGGTGTCTCACTGTTGAAATGTACTTCTTTTGTACCATTTGTGAGTTTGGTCATAATGCAGCCACACGTTTGATTTGAGATGCTCCATACATCAACACTGGGACACATTCAGCCTCTAGGAAGACTTTTGTTAACACAGTCCAAAGTTAGATACAAGCGATGCATGCAGTTTGAACTGATGGGCAATGACAAAGGAGTTTTTTTTAAAAAGCTAAATTCACAGACACAAATAAACCGGAAAGGTCTGATAAAGAATCCCCTGGTTCTAAATGCTGCAGCTTGCAGGTAGTTCGGGCAAATGTGCCATTTTGTATTACCCCTAAATGGCGCCTTGTATACCAGTTACCCTTCATCAAAATAATTGCTGTAAATAAGCTTGTAAAAAATTTTTTTGAATCATTCTTTGTATCATGGATTTGGTTTCAGACTGTACATGAACGTTTGGCTTTTGCCGACTGCAGTTACTCTTAGTGTCCCTCAATTTGGTGTTACTCACAGTGTACACAGCAGAAGTAATGAGACACTGCGATGTCCAAAGGACGTGGGACATGAATTGGTTGTCATTTACTGTGACTCTACCTGTTGTGTTCACCTGAAAGAAACTGCTCTGCTGGTCTGGCATACACATGAACTCTCCGTGTGCTGAATTATTTAAAAATAGTGAATTTTGTACAGACTTATGGCTAAGAGAAACTCAACGAAGTTACTTTTGACAAGTGCAAGGTTATTTTGAAATGATACAGCCTCATGTTAATCGTTAATAAATTATCACAAATTTGGAATGTCTCAATATTGATAGTGGTTTTTGAGTTGTGATTTCTACTTGAAGGACATTATTCGAGCAGGCAATACATTTCAAGTTTAAATATAGTTGCTTTGGCTGTTTCCCCCACATTTAAGGACTTATTTTTAATGTGAAACACTTTCGTCATGCAATACATAAACTGCTGAACTCTGTTTTTTTTCCAAGTATAATGGATCATCTGTTATGGCAGCAAAAGTCCTACACGTAGATGTGTAGGACTGAAATGACCAGAGCTTGACCTGAAATGAAATGTAAACCATGTGTTCTCAGCTCACGCCACGAAAGGTCTCTTCACTTTACAGTTAACTTGAACACACTGTTCAAGTTAACAGCTTGTTTCATTAACCCAAAGGTCCAAATGTCAGGCATTTACCAAACCATTAGTTCTGAAAACAAATGGACCCTCTGTCCTAGACGTCCAGTAGAGGACCCAGAGGCTCGGTCAATCTACCCCGCTGTCTCGCGAACACATGCTTTATGTCAGTGTACAGTACGTGAAGGTAGGGAAATACAGACCATGGTATTAATGTATGCTATTGTTAAAAAGTCTTGTTATTGCATAAATCTTAAATGAAGACTTATTACATTTTAAAATGTTTAAATAAAAGCTAATTTTATCTAGAGGTTCCTTAGGGTTTTAATAGCACTGTGGACGAACAGGATCAGTGGCTGAAGGAAGGAAACGGCATCACTACTAATGCCCCTCCCGTCATGTTTCTTGTTTCACTGTTTAATGTCTTTGCCATCATAACAGCTTCCCTCCGTGGGACGGAGTTCGAAACGCAAGACGTCGTCGTTGAAAACCTTAAAAATGTAAATGAAATGTATGTTCCCTCTCAGGCCATGTTTCAGTTTTGGCCTTGTTCTGTGACCCACCCAGTGCAGTATGTTAACTGGGTGTTCAATGAAACCAAGCCCTGAATTAAACAAGTTGTTATGCAGTCTGTACGCTCACTATGCTGTTGGGTTATTTACGCTGCACTCGAAGGACATAACTTGCATATTAAACCTTGTAAATATACTCATATCACCATTTCTCTTTGGTTCATTGATTTGTTGATATTTTTTTTGTTGTGCCCTCTACAGCTGATCTATGCACCTTTGAATTATAAACACGCTGTAACAAAGTGAGTGTGGTAACAAAATACAAATAGTTATTTAACAGATATCACTAATAACTCTGACAGTTTTAAATGATCTGAACATAACAGGCCTTGCACAGCAGAATGTTATGGACCCACTGATTGTACTTTAATTGAGGAAGTAGCAGTATTACTAGGCCTGCGTGTGGGTGACGGTCATGTGTCATAGGCTCTGGAATATTAATCATCGACGTGTAAAAACGCTTCACTAATAATAATAATAAATAACTAATGGCCGTGAATAAACCAGTATTCGTTGCACTGTGGAGCTGCGGCCACTTCAGGGTCTGCAGGGAAAACAAGGAAGTGTCGGCGTCAGACCTCGTCCAGGATGGCGCTGCGGGCTCTGGGAAGCAGCCTGACGCGCTTTCATAGCAACTGTTTAAAGGTACGTTCGTGCGTTTCTTAAAAGAAATTTGACGGACTTTCAATTAACACGAACTCTTAGTATTTTGACGTGTGTGTCTGTCGTGACTGGAACAGCTCGCATGTTGCGGCAGCTCAGACTTTCGTTTCCTTTCGCAACTGGCTGAAACATCGACGTCAAAGTGGGGCCATGTAAGAGTTAGTTACTGAAACTACATTCTTTAACTTGAGGTTTTGATTTAATGTTACTGTTAAGCGAACAAAAGCCCCGAACGCCGTTGATCTGGAACCACTCTGTGGATCAGGCGTCGCTTGGCGTAGCGAGCAGTGACCACACGGCGGCGCTGTGGACACACGTTCGTTTGTTGATTTTGGTCAACGCTGGTTTTTCTTTCAATCCTTTCACAGGCGGTTCCGATCCAAGCAGTGGGACGTGTCCACTTCAAGAGAACGTGTCCCGTGGAAGTGAGTCATCTGGACCATTTGGTCCTGACCGTTAAGAATGTACCAGACACAGTCAACTTTTACACCACGGTGCTTGGTATGGAGGTCACCACCTTTAAGGTATGATGATGATGATGATGATGACACAAATCAAACCATTGTTTTCATCTGACTAAGACAGTAGTAGAAAGCAGAGATGCTCTCCCACTGTGCTATTTGTCATTTCATTGTGATACCTTCATTTGTGCCTTCGTGTGAGAGATAGAAATCCACTAGATGGCAGGATTAGCTTGTGTCCAGTCTTCTGCGAGGACCTTGGTGTTTCAGGCAGATCCGAACACTAACGCGCTGCAACTCTGCCACTTCCAGGGAAACCGCAAGGCTCTGAGTTTTGGCCAGCAGAAGTTTAACCTTCACCAGCTCGGACAGGAGTTCGAGCCCAAAGCCAAGCGTCCAACTTCAGGCTCTGCAGATTTGTGCCTCATTACCAAAACGCCTCTGGCCGCAGTGGCTGCACATCTGAAGGTAGTTCGCCCAGTGCTGCCCCCATCTTCACCAAAGACAGCTTCTACATTTGGCTTTGAGACGCCTCAGTGTCTTGTCTCGTCTACAGGTCTGTGGAGTCGAGATAGAGGAAGGTCCGGTGGAGCGCACTGGAGCTGTGGGGACCATCTCCTCTCTGTATTTTAGAGATCCGGACCACAACCTCATTGAAGTGTCAAACTATAATCAGCCAGATTCAGAGGGATCACCCTGACGTCTCTCTCTCCGTCCATTGGGCCTGCTCTGTTCATTTAGCTCTGATGTTCCCAGAGGTTTACACATTTAGACTGGAGTGAATGACACATTTTGTAAAAGCTCTTGCATATAGTAAAACTCAGATTTAAAGTAAAATAATGTCAAAGGCTAAATATGATTTCTTTTACTCTGTTAATGTGTACAGAACGTGGCTTACTGAGCTGAGAATAAAGCTCCCTGCATCTACTAAAGACTTGACGGCAGCATTAAATACAGTGAATAAACACAGCAAAATGTATTTCTATGTGTGACTGAGTGACAGTAATAGTCACTGGGGCTGCAGACATAGAAACATATTTTGCAATGTGCTTGAATGTTACTGGCAGTGTTGCGCTTCCATGCAGCAAGGTGTGTTCCAGGTGCGGTTTGAAACAATCGCAGAATTTACGATGTGCAAATGGAGACATGTTCTGGTGCTCATCGCTTGAGAAGGTGGCAAAACACGGTTATTTGCTCTAAGCAAGAAAATGAGGTCGCTGGGCTGCAGACAAATGTATTGTCTCTGTGTTTGAATGATGCCCTTTATGACGCAGACTCACAGGCTTGGATCGGAAGGTTCTGGTTCACAGGCCCAAGGAGGAACAGAGAGCTGGGAGACGTCTGACAGGATGGACTGCATTGTGGCTTTTTACAGTATAAGGTCAAACAGGCTGTGTCATATACACGTAATGTGACGCCACCAGCACTACTGTGTAGTAACGTACCGTAAATCTACAGGACAATGTCTTGCTTGGAAACAGTAACACAGGATTGCAAATTTACAAATGCCACAGTGTGACTGTGCTTTAGTTTATGTGCTTCTTTGTATTTGTATTGTGTAACGTGTAATTCCTAAGAAATGTGCCCCTGACTGACGGTGATCACTGTTTGTGCAGAATGTAAAATCGTCTGACATATGACTTGGAGTAATTGAGTTTTGGTCATTACACAATGATGACTATGAAAGAAACAGCAGTGAGGAAAGTGACACATGACTAATAAGTCTGTGAAGAGTCTCATTCATCCAGGTGATGTTATCTGAAAGCAGCAGCGTCTTGGCAGCTCAACACCTGCCTTATTGTGTCGTTTAGCATAGTTTTAGATCGTGTCAGATGCTAAGAATTGTTGGACAACTGCTTGTTTAAACAATATAAGTAGACGCTGAACGTAAAGGTGCTCAAAAAGAAACAGAAACTCGCGGGGAATGACTTACGAGAAGCAGCAGAGGTTACGATAAAAGTGGCCATTTGTTGGAATTTCACAACATACGTTTCATACAGAAGAACAAGAAATGCTGACTCATGATTCACTCTTTCACGTATATGAACTATAAAAATTATACATTTCTCACAGTTCTTTTTATTAGTTGTAAAAGATTTCCCAGTGCCAGAATCTGACACTTCATACACAAATCTCGCAGTATCCCTTACTGAATATGCCTTATACATAATATTATCTTGAGAATTGGTGTGACATTATGAAATCATCTACTGTAGACAGAGTTTCTACAGTGTTTTATAATACAACTTCAGTCTTATTATAGATTTATCAGTTATTCAGTTTATTCATCAATTTATTTACAGTATGATTCACACCAGAGCTCAAGCTGTGTTTATTTAATGGTGAATTTATATTTATACATTAAATCAAATTCCTGTAGTCATGAATAGCGCCTCTAATGTAACTTGAAAATTCCCCAAATGTCAGAACCATAAGGAAATACTTGACTTTGGTTCCGTTTAGGAGCAACACAATAAAACACTATAAGGTTGAAGAGAACAGTCAGTTTCTTTGTTTTCTACATCTCTGAGTGATTAGTCACCGCGTGTAAAACTAAGTGAGTAAGAGTAAGTAAGAGTAACACACACATACGAAACAACAATCTCAACGATGTGTCGAGGTTTCACTGAACAGAAGCTCAATGAAATTCCATTGTTTACACTGTACATTACATTTTCCAACAAAGGCAAACCAGTGGTTGCAGTTTGAATTTGTGAAAATAAAAAAAAGTAAAAACAATGTTTATAGATTTTTTGTTGGACCAGGGTCGAGAAAAACCTGATGCAATCCGACCACTCATTTTATCTCGAGAGAAAAGAGTAATAAAATACGTGCAGTGGCCTAAAGAGAGGGAACCTTCGTTGTCCTGTGTCTGGACTGAGAAAATGCATTTGTTGTTCCATTAAACAAATAAATCACACAAACATCACATGTTAAGTCATTTATTAATGAAACCATGACATTTCTGAAATAAGAAATGAGGAAGACTCATCTCTCCTCTGAACATGTCCAAACCACACAAATGAATAAAAATAAGAATCAAATATGTAAAATAATAAAAATTGTCAAATAACCGACCACATTTCATTTTCTTTTATCTCATTATTACTAATAAATAAATAATAAACATTACTAATATCATTTTCATTGAAATTGAGCAAAAGGTATTGAGAGGCTGTGATGGTGCAGGCAGCGAACACGTGGCCTAACAACTCACGCACCTACACGTTTAGAACAACCCAGGTAACATTGTTCTCGACAGTAGACGTCGTATTACATCACAAATTCAAATCATGCCAGCAGAAGCAATACACATAACCACCTGTACGCCCTCCAGGCTTCTTCCAAGAAGACCTTCCTTGGTCTGCAATGGCACTACAACGGACCACACAGAGCAACTGGTAGAACCCCTCCAGCAGGTTCTTCTGACTGAGCCAGGATAACGACAAGCACCGAGAAGAGTAGACAAGAGAAGAGAGAGCAAAATGACAGGAGAGCGCTGGCACCCTCTGCAAACCTCAGCGGAGCAGTGAAGCCATGGAAAGTGTGTCCATGGCTGGAAAACTCCATCCGTCCACAGCCAGGGGACCTGATGAGTGGACCGCAGACATGCAAAACTGAAGTATCATAGCATCCATATACCAGCAGACCCTCCCACCGTCATCGCGGTTCTTTAAGCTGCTGACACGACGCAGCTGCCGCACAACCTCACACAACTACCTGACATGACAGACGGCTGTTTTTATTCCTGTTCAATTCAATCAGTTTAAATATGTGTGTCCTAAAGCTAACAAATGATTAATCTGAAAAACACATGAAAAATAGATTGACTTAAACTTGGATATTTAAAAGTAAATTCAAAACAATATTTATTTTAGCCCTTTTAACCTAAATGACTGAAAACCGCCCTACTGTACCTGTAAGAGGATGAGTTTCCTCCTGTGCATGATGTCAGCTGTGTGGGTGTGGGAGGAGACAGACACGTAGGCAGGACTATAAAGAGTTCACTCCTGTGTCTGATAGCACAGACTGAGCAGCGAGATCTCACACACACACACACACACACCTTAAAGCCAACAGCAAAATACAGGGTAAGATCTGCCAGGTCGACACTTCCTTTACTGGTGCTACTATTAATTAAGTATTATTGTTACAGACTAGAAACACACTGTTAAAGTCTTTATAGAATTTTCAAAGTTATTACTTTTAAAAGCAATTGCTTATATTTTGTATGTAGAATTTAAATGTCGTACCTGTACCTGTAAGTGCCTGTGTTGCTGTTAGCGGCTGTTGCTGGTAACCTGGCAGCAGACGGGCTCCTGAGACTCCCCTCTCACCTGGCTCATGAATATTTCATGTGAAGCTGTGACTGAGCTCTGCTCAGCCATTCGAAAAGCATTCTTCAGTAATGGTAGAGAGATGATTAAGGGGCCACCGTTTAGATTTAGATACATCTAGTATGTATGATCAAAATGTGTATGGACGTCTGGATTAATGCCTGGTTGGCTTTTGTGTTTTGTAGGAGTCATGACGAAGCGTGTTGCAGTTATCCTGTCAGGCTGCGGCGTCTACGATGGCACAGAGATCCACGAGGCCTCCGCTGTCCTCGTCCACCTGAGTCGTGCCGGAGTCAAAGTAAACTTATTGATCGTGTTATAACACACGTGCTGGCCCTCCCACCGTCCTGTTCACGTTGATGTCTACATATATATGTGTGTTTTATTTCAGGTCCAGATGTTTGCTCCAAATGAAGAGCAAATGCATGTTGTCAATCACTGTGAGGGAAAACCCACAGACGAGAAAAGAAACATCCTGCAAGAAAGTGCCCGCATCGCCAGGGGTGACGTGACTGATTTAGCCAAGTTAGACGTTTCCGCATTTGATGCCGCCATCATCCCAGGTGAGAGCGACTCCCTAATGAAGCTTGTTCTGACTTCACGTGTGTAGCGCACTAAACGACGCGGGCGTGTGTGTTTTCATTCAGGTGGCTTTGGTGTGGCTAAGAACCTGAGCGACTGGGCAGTGAAGAACAAGGACTGCACCGTTCAGGCAGATCTAGAAAGAATCATCAAAGCTTTCCACAAAGCCGGGAAGCCGCTCGGACTGTGCTGCATCGCCCCCGTCCTCGCTGCCAGGGTCCTGCCTGGCTGCGAGCTCACGGTGGGACACGACAAGCAGTGCGAAGCGTGAGTGAAGCGCTCGTCACCCTTCAGACGCCTGCGCAGACACCGGTCTGCAGCTCTGACTGTCCTTCTGTTGTCCTCCTCCTCCTCCTCAGGTGGCCGTTCGCTCAGACTGCGGTCGAGCTGAAGGAGATGGGCTGCAAACACGTGAACAAGGACGTGGAAGAAGCTCACGTTGATGTCAAGAACAAGCTGGTCACCACCTCGGCCTTCATGTGCAATGCTGCCGTTCACAAAGTCTTTGACGGAATCGGTGCCATGGTTCAGGAGACACTGAAACTAGCCTGAAAAAGCAACATTCTGCTAGTTTGTCCCAGAAACTGTGACCAGTGTGTCACTAAACATTTACATGCTTATAACATTTTGGGTTAGATAATATGTCACCACAGTTACCACCAGTTAATAAACCACAGTGAGAAAGTTCTTGGACTTGAGTTGTGTGTATTATCTGTGTTTATCAAAACGTGTAATATGAAAAATGAAATAAAAATGATTCAACAGACACCAACCATCATTATTGGACCTTCTCACTACCTGCAAATGTGTGTTTGCAGATCTAAGCTATGACCCAGTGCGATTTATGTAATAGAAACAAAAGGTATAACAAACCGAGACATTTTGACCTCAGCATCTCAGTGCATCCTAGTAAATATTAGCTGGCGATAGGCTCTTCATGGTGATCTGGGTTTGTTTCAGATGGAAAATGAATAAATGAATCAATGCCTTTGAACCTGACTTTACATTGCACTGTAAGAGGCTCCAACGTCTCCCACAGCTCATGATTTGACTGCTATTATGACCTACAGCTACTAAGCAACTAAGCAGAACGGAATATGAACAGATCAACACAACACAAGGCTGTTACACAGTGAGCCCTTCCACAAACTCATAAGACTGCCAGAACCTCACAGTCCATATAGCTTTAAGGCCGTCTAAGCTCAGGAGCAGGACTGAAGCGGTGAGAACTGGACGTATACCTTTTCAACCTTTGTACCCATCGGGCCCGTCCCCCCACAGAATCAGGTTTACTGGCAATCCTGGTCACGCCTGAGTCAAAACGTCTAAGAGGCTTTGAATGATCCAGTCACACCTAGGGCCCCTGGCAACCTGAGCCTTTCCTGGGGAAGACCTGGAGTTTTCCAAAGACCCAGAGAGGAAGCCACACATCCGTTTTGAAACGCCAGGGCCTTCAGCAAGACCTGGGCTTAATTTGGAGTAGGAAAGTCTAAGAGCCCACCTTCAAACGTGTGGTGCTTTTTGTCTATAGGCAGCCGAGGCTAAACTAGACACAAAACACATTAACGCTTGTGAATGGTTGAACTTCCTCTTTGTTTGCTATGAAGCTGCTATGTTTACCTGCCATTCAGAAACAATAGTCCTTTAGGCTCACATTAACATATAAAACATATCAATCTGGTCATTTTGCTTAAGTGACTGGTGATTTGGTTTGTCGCCAACATAAACATTTACATCCGGGTTACTTTCACATGCTGTACGGCCCCAGCGGCTACAAGTTTCTACCCTTCACTCCCACATGAAACGAAATTGAATGTTATTTGTGAATTTTCAGTACATTTTTATTTATTATTACTTTTGCCTGGTTCACGTTACTTCACTGACCATCGTGGTTTCCTTCTTTATCTGATGGAAGGGGACCAACAGTTATGTCCACGTGTGTACGTGGAGTCAGATGGAGGCAACTTGTTAAATATAATAATTCCTACAATGAGTAGAAGTATTTAGTCAAATATACAGTTTAAACTGTACATTTGTGAGTCTTTGTGTTCGTGTTTAGTCGTGTGAGTGTGGAAAGAGAAAAAAAACCCACCTGCAATTTACGCTTTTTATGGTCGAAGGTCCTCTTTGTTTGCTATGAAGCTGCTATATTTACCTGCCCTTGGTCTTTTTGCTTCATTCTTTTACAATAGGAATGTGTCAAATAAAACAGGTCAAAGTTTTCCAAGGAACAGATTTTTTATTAAAATCATGAAGTATAACTTGTTGTTAACTAATTGTTCTTGTGGTGGGTTCATTGCCTACATTGTGTTTATTATCTGTTAAACCTGTATTAGTGTTTCATAATACATGCTACGTTCACCTGCCAATCATTCTTGCTTTTACAATAAGGAAATGTCTTACAACGAGCAGGTCATAGTTTTCCAAGGAATGAATTTATGTACAGTATCAAAATCTATATAAACTATTTATCACCAAATACACAAAACTTTAACCTACGGTGACTTAACACATGTAACTATATTTACTTGTTTCTCAAAGGTGTGACCTTTTAAGAAACAATGGTCCTTTAGGCTCACATTACATATGTTTTATTGGCCTGGTGGTTTGAATCTGATGGTTTTGTCCAAGTGAGAGGTAAAAACTAACCGAATCAGTTTTATACACATCTGTCACTTTGACAAGCTATCATCTGTCATCTGGCATCGATCTGTTACATATCTGATAACTGACAATACAGACTGGAATAAACGTCATCACCGTTCAATTAAGCAGCTTCTTCACTCTCACATGAAATGAAAGACAAAGGGGAGCAACCACAAAGAAGGAAGCATCAAAACAAAGCCTGACTTCCTCATTGATTTCACACCAGAATTTCAACAGTTTGACTGTCACAACAGACGTGTCCCATAAAGGACACAAGACCTCACCTATGTGTTCTGTGCTTTGTTATGTCAGAACAGATTCGTCAGGTGTTTAAAATGTCTCATGTCAAGTCGTGTTTCCAGTAAATAGCAAATGTTGAGTCACAGCTTTATGCATGTTTTTCATCCCTTGTGTGAGGATTTTTAATATTTAATATGGAATGTGTTTGACTGATTAATCTAGTTTGTTGTGTGGTTCTCAGTAAATCATACATTAGAACCAGGAAAAACTTTTTCAGTTTTAGTTGATGAGTCAATAACGTAACTGGAGCTAGAAGAAGCACTTTACACCCCTGGCTTTCTGTGCTTACGCTACCGTCCTCATCGTTCCCGTCTGTGGTGCTGAAGTTATTATGTGCCAGTAAGTCTGGACAGCAGGAAATGGACATCTTTCCTGGAAACACTGGGGCTGCGTACCATGAATCAGTCTTCAGACCTGTGTGTTTTGAGTTAAGCAAAATTATGAAAGTGCTTTGCAGAGGAACGGTTAAAGTAATGCCACAGAAGGTTATTTTGTTGAATTTTTAACTTTACAGATTTCGTAAATAGCTGTAAATACTGTCATAAAAAATGGATCCACGTTTACAGGCAGTGACTAATTTACTGACAGATCAACGCCTGTCATTAATCCATTAATTATTACTATTATTGTCTATTATTGTTTACCTCAAAGCTGTGGCTAAACATGGACAATAACTACCGTTACCTTTCTCTAACACTGCATAATCAAAAACAAAATGCAGCATTTCAGCAGTTAAGCTGCTAAATGAATGTAAAAACGTCATACTCAAGTGGAATCAATAAAGACTGTGAATAATGAAATATATGTCTAATACTGACACAATTTATACATATATATGTAATAAACCAATAAACCATATAGTTGCCATGTATGTAACTCTTATATAAGCAATACATAACTAATCAATTACATAATAATGAAAACAATACTTATGTAATACTCTGTACATTCTTCTGTGCCATTCTGAGCTGGAATGAGTTTTGTTTTCAGGTGTTCACACCTGAAAACAAAGGGACCTTTTATGTGCAAGAACCGAAACTGTTTGAAGACTCACTCCGCACATTTTCTGCTTGTTTGGTTCATTGCAACTGGACTGTTTGCTCTTCATAAAGACCAGGGCTTCTAATATGCACCTGAGTTTAAATGACTTTCTGGAAATTATTAACACAATGGAGCCTTCATGCCATGTGTGTCACAGCGTTTAGAAGCAGGAGACCTGAGAATCATTCACTCATTCATTCATCTCCTGCTTCTTCCCCGTAGGGGTCGTGGGTGTGTTGGAGCCTATCCCACCTTGAACAGGTCGCCAGTGCGTCGCAGAAAACAACTTTAATCAAACTGTCAGAAGTGGGATTTGAAGCCAAGCCTACATGGAAGACTGCGACCTGAACACAGCGCCTCAGACCCCTCAGCCACCCTGACTGCATGAAAGAATCAACAAGATCTTATTGTCATAGCTTTAAATAATTTTATTAAAACTGATGAGAAACAGAAAACATTACTACATATGCATTTACAAGCATCAAGTATTTACATAGTTTAAATTAACATCTGTCGTCCCACAGCACAGAACACAAACAGCAAAGGAAACATCTGATTCCTAATACACAAGATGTTTAAATTTACAACATGTAGCTTCTTCATATGATTATTACAGCTTAACAAGACAAAACGTTCTTTTTACTTTATCGGCAAAGTAACCCAACGCTTATGTTATACGTGATATTCTCTTTACGTTTCTACATTTATTTGTTCACAGTGTTGTATTTGTCTGTAAGTTCTCATTGAAGCTGTGAGAGAAGGTCTCTGCAGTCTCCAAGTGCGTCCAGCTCCTCCACCGCGCTGATCAGCCTCTCGACCTTCTCGGGGGGCAGCACCACGCCTTTCTTCCAAGCATTCTTCAGTAATGGTAGAGAGATGATTAAGGGGCCACCGTTTAGATTTAGATACATCTAGTATGTATGATCAAAATGTGTATGGACGTCTGGATTAATGCCTGGTTGGCTTTTGTGTTTTGTAGGAGTCATGACGAAGCGTGTTGCAGTTATCCTGTCAGGCTGCGGCGTCTACGATGGCACAGACATCCACGAGGCCTCCGCTGTCCTCGTCCACCTGAGTCGTGCCGGAGTCAAAGTAAACTTATTGATCGTGTTATAACACACGTGCTGGCCCTCCCACCGTAAACGACGCGGGCGTGTGTGTTTTCATTCAGGTGGCTTTGGTGTAATAATAGCAGCCTTTCCTGGGGAAGACCTGGAGTTTTCCAAAGACCCAGAGAGGAAGCCATGCGTCCGTTTTGAAACGCCAGGGCCTTCAGCAAGACCTGGGCTTAATTTGGAGTAGGAAAGTCTAAGAGCCCACCTTCAAACGTGTGGTGCTTTTTGTCTATAGGCAGCCGAGGCTAAACTAGTAGCGACACAGAAGACATGTAAATCACGCTTGTTATGGTTGAATCCATTAGAATTTTCAGTGAATTTGTATTTTTTTGCTACTTTTGCCTGGTTCATGTTACTTCACTGACCATCGTAGTTTCCTTTTTTCTCTCATGAAAGGGGTCCAACAGTTATGTCCACGTGTGTATGTGGAGTCAGATGGAGGCAACTTGTTAAATATAATAATGCATTGTCTTGACTTAAATTCCTACAATGAGTAGAAGTATTTAGTCAAATATACAGTTTAAACAGTACATTTGTGAGTCTTTGTGTTCGTGTTTAGTCGTGTGAGTCACATTGTTTTTATTTACACATGAGCAAAACACCCTTACTCAGCATTTTGTACGTCCGGTGTGAGTAACTAATTTGTTCCCTGACCAGGAACCGTCTCAGGTATTTTCCTTCTGTGTGACATAATTTCCCATAATGAACAGTTTTCTTGGGTGCAGCAATGATACGCACAAAAGGCTCATTTAGTTTCTGAACGTGCTCCCACCCTCTCATGTTCGACTGACGCTGTGTCATTGTCAGCGCGGAGATGACACCTGTGAAATGTGCATTGTATGAGTATCAATAGATCACATGAAGACAGGAGACTGTTACCCGTAACTCAGCCTATGTCGCAGCAGCTACTGTATATGGATCTGTTCCGGTATAGACAAGGAAAGACTCTTTATCAATAGGCATCCACGGCTGAACTAGTTTTGTTTGGTTTGCTGTGAGTGGAAAGAGACAAAAAACACCTGCAATACACGCTTTTTATGGTTGAAGTTGCTTCATGCTTCATTCTTTTCCAATAGGAATGTGTTTTAAAGAACAAAAAAAACAGGTCAAAGTTTTCCAATGAACAGATTTATTTATTAAAATCACGAAGTAAAACTTGTTGGTAAGTAACTGTAATTTATGTACTGTGTTAAAATCTATCGTAACTATTTAGCACTAAATACACAAAAGTTTAACGGTGACGCAACACATGTACCAATATTTACTTTTACTTGTTCCTCTAGGGTGTGACCTTTAAAGAAACAAAAGTCCTTTAGGCTCACATTACAAATGTTTTATTAGCCTGGTGGTTTAAATCTGATGGTTTTGAGAGGTATAAACAAACCAAATCAGTTTTATATACATCTGTCACTTTCACATGCTGTACGGTGATCGATCTGTTACATATCTGATAACTGACAATACAGACTGGAACAAACGTCACTGTGCCCATTCAATTAAGCAGCTTCTTCACTCTCACGTGAAATGACGGACAAATGCGAGCAACCACAAAGAAGGAAGCATCAAAACAAAGCCTGACTTCCTCATTGATTTCACACCAGAATTTCAACAGTTTGACTGTCACAACAGACGTGTCCCATAAAGGACACAAGACCTCACCTATGTGTTCTGTGCTTTGTTATGTCAGAACAGATTCGTCAGGTGTTTAAAATGTCTCATGTCAAGTCGTGTTTCCAGTAAATAGCAAATGTTGAGTCACAGCTTTATGCATGTTTTTCATCCCTTGTGTGAGGATTTTTAATATTTAATATGGAATGTGTTTGACTGATTAATCTAGTTTGTTGTGTGGTTCTCAGTAAATCATACATTAGAACCAGGAAAAACTTTTTCAGTTTTAGTTGATGAGTCAATAACGTAACTGGAGCTAGAAGAAGCACTTTACACCCCTGGCTTTCTGTGCTTACGCTACCGTCCTCATCGTTCCCGTCTGTGGTGCTGAAGTTATTATGTGCCAGTAAGTCTGGACAGCAGGAAATGGACATCTTTCCTGGAAACACTGGGGCTGCATACCATGAATCAGTCTTCAGACCTGTGTGTTTTGAGTTAAGCAAAATTATGAAAGTGCTTTGCAGAGGAACGGTTAAAGTAATGCCACAGAAGGTTATTTTGTTGAATTTTTAACTTTACAGATTTCGTAAATAGCTGTAAATACTGTCATAAAAAATGGATCCACGTTTACAGGCAGTGACTAATTTACTGACAGATCAACGCCTGTCATTAATCCATTAATTATTACTATTATTGTCTATTATTGTTTACCTCAAAGCTGTGGCTAAACATGGACAATAACTACCGTTACCTTTCTCTAACACTGCATAATCAAAAACAAAATGCAGCATTTCAGCAGTTAAGCTGCTAAATGAATGTAAAAACGTCATACTCAAGTGGAATCAATAAAGACTGTGAATAATGAAATATATGTCTAATACTGACACAATTTATACATATATATGTAATAAACCAATAAACCATATAGTTGCCATGTATGTAACTCTTATATAAGCAATACATAACTAATCAATTACATAATAATGAAAACAATACTTATGTAATACTCTGTACATTCTTCTGTGCCATTCTGAGCTGGAATGAGTTTTGTTTTCAGGTGTTCACACCTGAAAACAAAGGGACCTTTTATGTGCAAGAACCGAAACTGTTTGAAGACTCACTCCGCACATTTTCTGCTTGTTTGGTTCATTGCAACTGGACTGTTTGCTCTTCATAAAGACCAGGGCTTCTTATATGCACCTGAGTTTAAATGACTTTCTGGAAATTATTAACACAATGGAGCCTTCATGCCATGTGTGTCACAGCGTTTAGAAGCAGGAGACCTGAGAATCATTCACTCATTCATTCATCTCCTGCTTCTTCCCCGTAGGGGTCGTGGGTGTGTTGGAGCCTATCCCACCTTGAACAGGTCGCCAGTGCGTCGCAGAAAACAACTTTAATCAAACTGTCAGAAGTGGGATTTGAAGCCAAGCCTACATGGAAGACTGCGACCTGAACACAGCGCCTCAGACCCCTCAGCCACCCTGACTGCATGAAAGAATCAACAAGATCTTATTGTCATAGCTTTAAATAATTTTATTAAAACTGATGAGAAACAGAAAACATTACTACATATGCATTTACAAGCATCAAGTATTTACATAGTTTAAATTAACATCTGTCGTCCCACAGCACAGAACACAAACAGCAAAGGAAACATCTGATTCCTAATACACAAGATGTTTAAATTTACAACATGTAGCTTCTTCATATGATTATTACAGCTTAACAAGACAAAACGTTCTTTTTACTTTATCGGCAAAGTAACCCAACGCTTATGTTATACGTGATATTCTCTTTACGTTTCTACATTTATTTGTTCACAGTGTTGTATTTGTCTGTAAGTTCTCATTGAAGCTGTGAGAGAAGGTCTCTGCAGTCTCCAAGTGCGTCCAGCTCCTCCACCGCGCTGATCAGCCTCTCGACCTTCTCGGGGGGCAGCACCACGCCTTTCTTCCAAGCATTCTTCAGTAATGGTAGAGAGATGATTAAGGGGCCACCGTTTAGATTTAGATACATCTAGTATGTATGATCAAAATGTGTATGGACGTCTGGATTAATGCCTGGTTGGCTTTTGTGTTTTGTAGGAGTCATGACGAAGCGTGTTGCAGTTATCCTGTCAGGCTGCGGCGTCTACGATGGCACAGACATCCACGAGGCCTCCGCTGTCCTCGTCCACCTGAGTCGTGCCGGAGTCAAAGTAAACTTATTGATCGTGTTATAACACACGTGCTGGCCCTCCCACCGTAAACGACGCGGGCGTGTGTGTTTTCATTCAGGTGGCTTTGGTGTAATAATAGCAGCCTTTCCTGGGGAAGACCTGGAGTTTTCCAAAGACCCAGAGAGGAAGCCATGCGTCCGTTTTGAAACGCCAGGGCCTTCAGCAAGACCTGGGCTTAATTTGGAGTAGGAAAGTCTAAGAGCCCACCTTCAAACGTGTGGTGCTTTTTGTCTATAGGCAGCCGAGGCTAAACTAGTAGCGACACAGAAGACATGTAAATCACGCTTGTTATGGTTGAATCCATTAGAATTTTCAGTGAATTTGTATTTTTTTGCTACTTTTGCCTGGTTCATGTTACTTCACTGACCATCGTAGTTTCCTTTTTTCTCTCATGAAAGGGGTCCAACAGTTATGTCCACGTGTGTATGTGGAGTCAGATGGAGGCAACTTGTTAAATATAATAATGCATTGTCTTGACTTAAATTCCTACAATGAGTAGAAGTATTTAGTCAAATATACAGTTTAAACAGTACATTTGTGAGTCTTTGTGTTCGTGTTTAGTCGTGTGAGTCACATTGTTTTTATTTACACATGAGCAAAACACCCTTACTCAGCATTTTGTACGTCCGGTGTGAGTAACTAATTTGTTCCCTGACCAGGAACCGTCTCAGGTATTTTCCTTCTGTGTGACATAATTTCCCATAATGAACAGTTTTCTTGGGTGCAGCAATGATACGCACAAAAGGCTCATTTAGTTTCTGAACGTGCTCCCACCCTCTCATGTTCGACTGACGCTGTGTCATTGTCAGCGCGGAGATGACACCTGTGAAATGTGCATTGTATGAGTATCAATAGATCACATGAAGACAGGAGACTGTTACCCGTAACTCAGCCTATGTCGCAGCAGCTACTGTATATGGATCTGTTCCGGTATAGACAAGGAAAGACTCTTTATCAATAGGCATCCACGGCTGAACTAGTTTTGTTTGGTTTGCTGTGAGTGGAAAGAGACAAAAAACACCTGCAATACACGCTTTTTATGGTTGAAGTTGCTTCATGCTTCATTCTTTTCCAATAGGAATGTGTTTTAAAGAACAAAAAAAACAGGTCAAAGTTTTCCAATGAACAGATTTATTTATTAAAATCACGAAGTAAAACTTGTTGGTAAGTAACTGTAATTTATGTACTGTGTTAAAATCTATCGTAACTATTTAGCACTAAATACACAAAAGTTTAACGGTGACGCAACACATGTACCAATATTTACTTTTACTTGTTCCTCTAGGGTGTGACCTTTAAAGAAACAAAAGTCCTTTAGGCTCACATTACAAATGTTTTATTAGCCTGGTGGTTTAAATCTGATGGTTTTGAGAGGTATAAACAAACCAAATCAGTTTTATATACATCTGTCACTTTCACATGCTGTACGGTGATCGATCTGTTACATATCTGATAACTGACAATACAGACTGGAACAAACGTCACTGTGCCCATTCAATTAAGCAGCTTCTTCACTCTCACGTGAAATGACGGACAAATGCGAGCAACCACAAAGAAGGAAGCATCAAAACAAAGCCTGACTTCCTCATTGATTTCACACCAGAATTTCAACAGTTTGACTGTCACAACAGACGTGTCCCATAAAGGACACAAGACCTCACCTATGTGTTCTGTGCTTTGTTATGTCAGAACAGATTCGTCAGGTGTTTAAAATGTCTCATGTCAAGTCGTGTTTCCAGTATATAGCAAATGTAGCAGGTTGAGTTGCAGCTTCATGCATGTTTTTCATCCCTTGGGTGAGAAACTTTAATATTAAATATTGAATGTGTTTGATTTATAACCGTAATCCAGTTAGTTGTGTGTTTCTCAGTAAATCATACATTAGAACCAGGAAAAACCTTTTAATCACTCGGTTTTAGTTGATGAGTCAATAACGTAACTGGAGCTAGAAGAAGCACTTTACACCCCTGGCTTTCTGTGCTTACGCTACCGTCCTCATCGTTCCCGTCTGTGGTGCTGAAGTTATTATGTGCCAGTAAGTCTGGACAGCAGGAAATGGACATCTTTCCTGGAAACACTGGGGCTGCGTACCATGAATCAGTCTTCAGACCTGTGTGTTTTGAGTTAAGCAAAATTATGAAAGTGCTTTGCAGAGGAACGGTTAAACTAATGCCACAGAAGGTTATTTTGTTGAATTTTTAACTTTACAGATTTCGTAAATAGCTGTAATATATATATATAAACTCTTATATAAGCAATACATAACTAATCAATTACATAATAATGAAGTCAATACTTATGTAATACTCTGTACATTCTTCTGTGCCATTCTGAGCTGGAATGAGTTTTGTTTTCAGGTGTTCACACCTGAAAACAAAGGGACCTTTTATGTGCAAGAACCGAAACTGTTTGAAGACTCACTCCGCACATTTTCTGCTTGTTTGGTTCATTGCAACTGGACTGTTTGCTCTTCATAAAGACCAGGGCTTCTCATATGCACCTGAGTTTAAATGACTTTCTGGAAATTATTAACAAAATGGAGCCTTCATGCCATGTGTGTCACAGCGTTTAGAAGCAGGAGACCTGAGAATCATTCACTCATTCATTCATCTCCTGCTTCTTCCCCGTAGGGGTCGTGGGTGTGTTGGAGCCTATCCCACCTTGAACAGGTCGCCAGTGCGTCGCAGAAAACAACTTTAATCAAACTGTCAGAAGTGGGATTTGAAGCCAAGCCTACATGGAAGACTGTGACCTGAACACAGCGCCTCAGACCCCTCAGCCACCCTGACTGCATGAAAGAATCAACAAGATCTTATTGTCATAGCTTTAAATAATTTTATTAAAACTGATGAGAAACAGAAAACATTACTACATATGCATTTACAAGCATCAAGTATTTACATAGTTTAAATTAACATCTGTCGTCCCACAGCACAGAACACAAACAGCAAAGGAAACATCTGATTCCTAATACACAAGATGTTTAAATTTACAACATGTAGCTTCTTCATATGATTATTACAGCTTAACAAGACAAAACGTTCTTTTTACTTTATCGGCAAAGTAACCCAACGCTTATGTTATACGTGATATTCTCTTTACGTTTCTACATTTATTTGTTCACAGTGTTGTATTTGTCTGTAAGTTCTCATTGAAGCTGTGAGAGAAGGTCTCTGCAGTCTCCAAGTGCGTCCAGCTCCTCCACCACGCTGATCAGCCTCTCGACCTTCTCGGGGGGCAGCACCACGCCTGCGTTGTTTCTGAACTTCTTTCTCAGGCTCTCGTTGGTCAGCGGGTTGCGCCAGTGACCGTAGAAAGTGTTGCAGCGTCCCGTCAGAATGTCGCCTCCGACAGTCGTGACCTGGACCTCGCCGTACATGCGGTTGAAGTTAGCCGGGTTGTCGTGGGGATGCTCGACACGCACGCGGCTGAGCAGAGCCAGCAGGTCAGGGCGGTTCATGGCAGCAGGTGTGAAGGACTGAACCGTCACCTCGCCATCCAGGAGAGCGCTGCAAGCGTTGAACTGGAAGGAGTGGCGGGCCTCATGCTCAGACTCTGGAAAAGGCCTGTTGATGTATTTTGATCTGGGGACTCTGAGCAGGATTTCCTGGACTTGAGCTGGGGAGACAGTGCCAGGGTTAGCTCCTACAAGAAGCTTATGGACAGAGGCTGCAGCATCTGCCACCCAGTGCATGCCTAGATGGGCGGGGAAGCGCTTGAAGCCCATGTCCTGCTCCTCTAGCAGGAACACATGACCTGTATCTTTGGTTGACTCTAGAGGCCGGGGAACGTAATCTTCATAAAAAGCGCTAAATCCTGCCACACCTGCAACATCGTCCAGGACCAGAGGACTCGCTTCTAGGCCCCGGGAGGCCAGCAGAGCAGCCTCCAGCCCCAAACGTGAAGCATTACCAATGTGGAGGGGTTTGGACTGGGTGGCTGCGTTAGCCATTGGGGCTCCAGACAGAGAAGCAGCTATGGCCAAAGCGTGACTACACTGGGAGGCATCCAAAGCCAAGAGGCGAGCACAAGCCGCAGCACTTCCCATGGGCCCTACCACACTGGGAGGGTGAAACCTGGTGACGAGGAAGGAAGATCAAAGGTCAGAGTCATTCATGTGGCAGAGCTGAGATATTGTCCAAGGCCTTGGCTTCATGTCAAACAAATTCTAAATTAGAGTTAAATTAAACGACAGACTCTCACCTCTTTGGGATATTGTGGGCTTCATTAGAGAATCTCATCAGTCGCCCCTGGATCTCGATGCCCACGTTAAAAGCCAGCAGGAAGTCCAGGCCGGTCGGTTTGCTGTTAGCGGGCATCATGTCACTCAGCGCTAACACAGCAGGAAGTACAGCTCCGGAGGGATGAGTGGCAGGATGCCATGTGTCATCGAAGTCCATGGAGTGAGTCTGCAGCAGAAAGCGTGAAATAATCAAGTTAATAATTGAGTTGTTTAATTAATGGTCATGCTGGTCACGGGGGGTGATTGTAACTCACAGCCACTCCGTTGACGAACGCTGCCAGTGTGGGGGAGAGCTTGGCTCCCCGGCGTCCGTACACAGAGCTGATGTCATCAGGAGCGTACATGTGCTGAGGGGTCATGGCAGAGACAGGGAGACAGGGCATCGTCACAAAAGCAGTATTTAAGTAGTTTGTTCAGTTGTCACTTGACTGGAAAGACGCTCAGTAGGTTTCATTTTAAGTCAGTCAATTAATTAATTAATCAACTTCATATTCACATTTTAATTATTAGTTTAACTTTACTGTATCCTAAGAACCAGTGTGTTCCTCTTCCCCCTCTCACTCACCTGGCAGTGCTGCAGGACCAGCTCAAACACCTCGGTTGTGCTGCCAATCAGTCCCACTCCAATGCTGTCCAGCACCATGCGTTTGCTGCGGTGAAGCACAGCGGAGGACAGGTGCTGGGGCTGTATGTCACTGACGAACCTGCCGAAGCTGGCGGTGACCGTGTCCTGAGCGACAGGCTGCTTCACCGCTGCAGATGAAGACGTCAGGAGTCAGTGAGGGGCAGCGGTACAGTAGGTGCATTTCGTACAGCGCAGAATAAAACCATACCTTCCACTGCGTGCTTGTGCAGCCCTCTCACAGCCAGCGCTGGTCTGGTGATTTTCTGCAAACACACAGAGAACAGATTAGTTTCTATCCGAAGCACCAAGCAGAAAGCTGTCAGGCATTGTTTCCTGTTTGTACATCGCAGACACAGTGTGGTGGTGTCGGAACAGGTCTGGTGAGGAAGACGTTTGATGATCTGCTCAAGTCGTAAACGTCAGTGTTTATTCATGGTTTAATAGCAATGTTGTTATATTAAATAATTTATGTAATTAATTATTTATTGTTCGGCATAAATGACTACAATAAAGTCAGGTTTATGTTTTTTTTAATAGCCTGATATAAATAAAATAAAAACCTTACCTGTGCAGTGGCGATCATGGCTTCAGTTCCTTTCTTTCTGCTTTTGCTGTGGTTGTGCAGACAACAGGTGGCTGACTTCGCTTACTTTCAGATTGAGAGAACATCTCTCTTATATACTGCAGCCCAAGTCTGATCCCTGCCCTAGCGGAACAGGAAAGTTTCTTCATCAAGACTCCAGGGCACCAAAACGTATCAGGGGAGGAATTTCCACTGTCATCATCATGTTTAGCGTCAGAAAAAAGGGACAAAGGAGTGGTACTTTATTATCTAAGGTGAGAACAGGTGACTTCACCTCTCAGGTAGCTGTTTTTTGGCCACTGTGGGGGAACTTCTCTAACTCCTCCTACACACAAATACCTTATTTATACAAACTTTCATATGCGGCTTCAGTACATCACACTCCTTCATCTGTTCATTGCTTCACCTGCAGCTTGACCAGGTAAGACTTTGTGTTATTTCTGTGTGTCTAAATACCTATAACTTATAAAACGCCACAAAATAAACTGATGACAGCGACTTGCTTTTCACTTAGATTAAATGTCTACTTAGTCGAACTATATTTTCCATGGGATGACAAAAATAAATGAAGTTGCTGTTTGCGATTTTAACAAGTAAACTTGTTAACGTGAGATCAGCTGCTCCTCTGTCGCACACCAGCAGATCAGGTCACGTATACCTGGGCAGAACCAGACACTATGTACTGTGTGTTTAGGTGTATTAGATGAGAGAAAGAGACCAGTTTCTAAAATAACTTTTTTATAACTTTTAATAATTTTGTGGTTTATATATTTATATTTGTTTTAATGTGTTTACAACCACATGTTTTCTTTGTTGTCATTTATCAGCTTGCTAGTATAAATCATTCCTTCTGTCTGTGTGCTTTACACTGCCTTAACTCAATTAGTCTGTTTTGTGATTTATGAATTTCAATGTCTGTTCTGTAAAGTTCTGCACATTCGCTGATGAGCTGTCTGCGTGAACTCTCCTCAGTATGACGTCACCCGACGGCTTTCCAGCCAGTTTCTACGGGGAACCAGGAGTACTGGGCATGTTGTCCAACGGGATCAGCGCGTTCCTTGTGCTGCTGCAGAACTTCAACTCAGCTCGCACTGGCATCTCTCCAGTAGGAGTAGAGAACATCCTTGCAGGTAAAAACTTTTGGAAATATACTAGATCTACTATATTCTTATATAAAACAACATTCGCTTATAAGACTCTCCCAAACTTCTCCAGGTGTTCATCTCATCCTGATCGGTGGTCTGTGCCAACTGGTGGCTGGACTGCTTTCCTTCAGAAAATATGATCATCTGAGCGGCACTGCCTTCATTGGTTATGCTGCTCTTTGGGCCAGTTATGGCGCAACCCGAATCTACTTTGGTTCCTTACCTGACAACCAAACCACAGCATTTACAAACCTAACAATCAACAGCACGTCCCTGTCTACTAACGTGACAAGCAACATGCCACTATTTTTGTCTCTGAAAGAGTCGGCCATTGCTGGTCTGGTCCCCTACATCCTTCTGTCCTTCCTCTTGGCCTTCTGCTCTGCCACAGTCAACTACATCATGCCGTTTGTTTTTGGGGCCATCACAGCCACCTTGGTCTTTGAAGCAGTCGGTGTGGTTGGGGCTTCCTGGGCTCTTGTGGTCTCTGGTGTTCTGGAGCTGCTTATTCTGTTCTGTGCCATCTACGGTTCAGCTGCACTGCTCCTCAAAGGTCTGAGTCAGCGCCTAGTGCTGAAAGGCTTTGGTACCCCCCTCTTTAATGTTCTGCTGTTAGGAACCGCAAACTCAGCAAAAGCTCAGAGCATTGGCCAAGAGAAGAAGAAGAACACCAAATACGCAGAGCCCATGGCCTTGGGTTTCTTCTGCGACACTGTTTCTCCCTTCATCTTTGCCTTCTACAGCTTTGGGTACATGAAGTCTTTTGGTTTGGGAACTACCTGGGTCTCAATCAATGCAGTAGCCCAGCTGTTTTCCAGCTACTACGCCCACCTGCGCCACGATTGCTACCACACCACAAAGTTTGGTCTTCATGCGACCTACTGGCTGATCAAAGCCTGGGATGAGTTTGTGGTGTCTACTGTGGTTGCGGGGGACAGTAAAGTGGTCTCAGCAAGAGGAGCCATGGTGGGAGACTGGTTCTTTGTGGTGGCCGGCTTGGTGCTGTGTGTGGGAAGCCTGAACATGGACGTACTGGAACTGATCCACAACATGCTCTATGTCCTGCTCACTGTCTCCACAATCCCCCAGATCCCTCTACAGGGTTACTACATCTTTTTCGGTGTGGCTTGCTCCCTGTTCACCGCAGCCTCCCTCTATGGCACCTTCTCACGTCTCATCAACACCATAGCAGAAAAGTCTCTCATCCCTGTGGGCCCACAGCCCGTGTCCACTGAACAGATGAAGAAAGTTCTGAAGGGCTGCTGGTGTAAACAGGGAGAACAGGAGGGTCTGCCTCAACCTGACCAGGATTCAGATACCCTGTTCTACCTTTTGAATGGGGTTGCTGCCCTATCAGCCCTCCACACACGCGACTCCAGTACAAACCCTGCCTTCCTTCAACTGACTGTCCCTTGGGTTCTCATTTCGGGAGCTGTTATTCAGGCCTACGTCAGCCGGCTGCAAGTCACAGGAGGTGGCCGGTTCGGATCCGTCATCTCATCCATCTATGTAGCCGTATGGGCAACCTGGACATGGTTTAGATTTGCAGGTCTGTTGGTAAAAACTTGTGATTAGATTAGTTTTGAATCATTTACATGAAAATCTAACTCCCTGTCTGCGTTTATAGGTCAGTCTCTTCAGCTTTCTCCAGGGGCCTCATATGGGTTTGCAGCAGGAGTCATTGCCCTTCTGGTTATTAATGCTTTCCTCATGCTGATAGGTAAGTTTAACAACAAAGCCTTTAACAAAACCGTTTGAAATGTATGTATATATATTTTTCAAGTAAGGTATAACTCTTTCAACTGCTTTTATCAGCTGCCTACAGGAACCTAGTTTTGCTGTTTCTAACAACAACCATGGAAGTGGTTCTGGTCTGTTTCCTGCTGTCCACACTGGGTCGACTACCATATCAACTAGAAAGTAAGGATGAGAGCCTCTACTGTTCACTGGCTTTTGTTTTCTAATTACAGACATAGGGCTACATCTTCATAAACATCTAGATATGCAATTATGGTAATATATGTTCACATTTTCTCCCCAGTGGCCATGCTCGCCCTCCTTTCAATCATTTCTGCGTATGGAGCTCTGGGGTCACTTCTCAACTGCATCTTCTCACAGCGACTGCTGCCTATGGGCCCCGCTCTCCTGAAGGTAACAAGACTCCTATTAACCTCCTCCTCTCATCTGTAATGGTTTATTGGTTTCATTTTATGGATGTGTCTCCCTTCCCCTGTCCAATATAGGAGAAAGCGAAGCAGGAGCCTGCTGCAGGGTTTCCATGTGCAGTGGCAAATTCACGACACACTAGTGGTCTCTTGAAGATCGCTGGCCTTCTGGAGGAAGGAGGAGTGTGTGGTATTCCCACAGACACAGTATACGCCCTGGCTGCCTCGTGCAAGAATCCTCAGGCTATAGAGAAAATCTACAACATTAAAGTAAGAAAAGCAACCAGGTGTTGTTGATGGAGCGTTGAAGTGTAGGACAATGAAAATGATTGTTTCAAAGTTCTACATTTTGCTTCCTCTTCAGGACAGACCAGCAGAGAAGCCCATCTGTATTTGCATCTCCAGTATCGAGCAGCTGGTAGCAACCAAGCCTCCCTTCAGTCCTCTGCTCTGGGAGTTTATGAGGAATGTGTATCCTGGAGGCATCAGCTGCATCGTCAGCAAAGGAGACTGGTTGTCCAGACTAGGTAAACAGGCTACAACTGCACATCTGTGACATAGCTTTGCTTTAAATAAACAACAGTTAACATTTTGGCTTCTGGCTTCTGCAGGTGTGGGACAAGCTTATGATCGTGTTGGAACCAGGGACACTATCATGATCCGGGTCCCTGACCACACGGTGACTGCTCACCTGTGTAACATCACTGGACCCCTCGCCATCACATCAGCCAATCCCAGCGGAGAACCAGACAGCACCCACCACAGCATGGTCATCAAGTCAGTGTCTCCACAAAGAAACGAGAATTCAAACCCAAACATTTGGATCTTGTTCCGTGTTTGTTGTTCTATTACTTCATTAATGTGAGGTATTTGTACATTTCCTTTGCTACCGTTTACCTTCCCACAGTCGACTTGGTCACAAGCTTCAAGGGGTCCTGTGTGATGGAGACTCAAATGAACGTTGTGGTTCTACTGTCATCAACTGCCTGAAAATTGATGAAGGTACACACACGAACAGAAAATGACCCGTTATCCTTTGTGCGTCGTAACCATGAAGCCTTTACTGGTTATTCTCATGCGAACCTGTGCTCCTCTTACAGGGACCATCGACATTGTGCGAGAAGGCTGCGTTCCCTCAGTAAAAATCCAGCAGATCTTTGACAGAGTGAAAAGCTCCATGGTGTGACATCTCAGGGACACTTAATACGCTTACGTACACTTAAGAGCAGCGGTGCTAATTTATTCATAAAGTCAAGGTCAACGTGAAACTGCAAATGCTTTTAAGTAACATAATTCTCCAAAAAGAAGTTATTTCACATGAAGAATGACCTAATGAAGGAAAACGTGTTTAAGAAAATGTATTTATCTGCATGAAACATAAATGGTTATAACCTTGTATATATGTGTTTAGGGTTCAGGGACTGTTGACATGAGTCTGTTGTGGGAGTGGAACATGAAGGATATGCTGTATCACTGTTTATAAGTCTATTTAAAATCGCTGTACATTATTATATGGAATTATTAATTGAAATAAACTGTAAACTTGAGAAATGTTGTGTAATGTCACTGTTTTAAACCATCATGTTAATATCAACCTCAGTTTAACTTTAAATAGATTCATATCTGCCTGTAGATTTGCGTTTTTCTATCTCTACATTTCATACAAGCCACAATTTGGCCAAAGACGGTGCATGCACAGAAACAGACGCAGTGTGAAACCGTACGACTCGCGGGACGCTCCTTACACACACAGACATTCACCCTCCCACATGAACACATACCTGTACAGCCTGAGGCTTCAGGTGTGTTTCCTTTCACTTAGCTTTCACTTTTGTAATTTCCCTGATGTTTCTGACTGACACAGCCAGCGCTGGCATGTGCTTGTCAGATGCATCTCTGTTACATGTTAGTTATCAGTTGACACATGACAAACTGAAGGAAGTGATCTTATTGATTTATTCTTTCACACCGTAACTGAAAGTTATTGTTTGTGTGGTATAAAATAACCTCAGTATTTATGGTGTAGCTGTCCAGGCATAACAGGGGCAGAAAGTCACGTGAGTGGAAAAGGCAAAGGCTATATACATCCACGCAGCTTTGACAAGACAACCGAGGCATTAAATATGGAAGAGTCGGTCTTATTTGTTTTTAAAAAAAACTTTATCTTGATATCTGAGATAACTTCAGAAAACAACCCCACACACACGTTGATGTACATAAACAGCAGATTATTGCACAGCAGTAGCTTGTTGCATGTCATTGTACCGTATAGCAGCATTTGAGGTGTGTTGAGTCCACTTCATAACAAAGCACAGTAAAAAACAAATTAATACTCAAAGCAGCAGAACAGTACAACTCATTTTACAGAGTAGATTTCAGTACTACGACGGTAGCTCAGTACTAAAACTGCTGGAATTCAGATTCAGACAATTATATATAAGCAGGTTGTTTTAAATAGTTTTGTGCAGTTGCAGTTCAGTGAAATACCTTTAACACAGTGCAGTGATTTGTAAACGCTACCATAAATATATTTATTAGAAGGAAAATACAGTATATACACACACCTGCATCTACACATACAATATATACAGAAAAAACAAATATTCAATACATGAGTATACAAGTGCAATATACAGTATATATATATAATACATGTAAGTATGTTTGTTATGTATGTTTGACTTGAGGTTATTTTTGGCACCTTTTTAACCACTGCATTACTATTAGTGCTAAGATCCATTCGTGAGGACTGGGCCTCCTTCAAGTGAAACTGTAGACGGTGCCGAGCTTCCAGTTCCTCTTCTTAACTCTGTCGCGTTGTCCTCTTCTGAACCTGAGTCTCTGTCTGTATCTGCCTGATTCTGATCAAACTCAAAAGCTGGATTTGTTTGCCCCTGTCTGTGTCGTCTCTGAACTTCCTCAAAGATCTGAAGAACCTTCAAGCCAAGGCAGGACAGAGTTAGTGCTGGCATACAATAAACAGAAACGTAACAGAGATAGACGTATCTTACCTTTGATTTGGGAATGAGGCCCACTCTAAAGAAACCAATATGTCCCGTCTCAATCTTGGTGCAGTCGACCACAGTAGATGCAATATTCTCTGGGGAGGGACCGTCACATAAAACACCATCCACCTTACAAAGAAAACACACATAGTGCCGTTAACTGCAACAACTCACACGTGTCTCTTACAGTTGATACAGCTTCATTGCATTCAGTACCTTGTCTCCCAGCTTTGCATAAACCTGGTTGTGGTGAGTTGTGTCTGCCTCTCCCGTGGGGTTGGCTGAGGTTACTGCAATGGGCCCCACCTGCAAGAATAACAAGCAGCCCTTTGTTTCAGGAGGTTTCCTGACAAGTTTCACTTACATGCAGGGTTTCATGTCCCTACCAGACTCATCAGGTGTGTGGCTACGGAACAGTCTGGGTTTCTGATGGCGATGCTTTGCGGGGTCCCGATATGTTTGGCAGCGTCTCCTAAACCAAACGCGTCCATCCAGGGACCTGTGCAAGGCAAAAAAAAAAAAAGAACATGATGCTCAAAACACAGTCGCCCTGCAACACGACGTCCAGACGAGCAGAACCACTCACGCCCACCTCGGGGTATAACCATGCTAATGGAGGACGGCCACGCAGCTTCCATGAAGTCCAGCAGCAGGGGGCTCAGCAGGTGTCGCACCGGCTCCAGCTGCTTGATGGAGGAGATCCACAGGGACATGGGTCGGTCTTCTGCCTGCTTCTTCACTCTGACAACAAGCGCAAAAGTAAAGCAGTCAGAGAAGAGTGACTCTGTTAATTAGTGCTGATCCCGGCAAACGAATGCAAACTCACTTGTAAGCTTTGACAACAGCATCTGGCCTGTTGCAGGCCGCGACCAGCACGTAGACGGTGTCCGTGGGCATTCCACACGTGCCACCGTTTTTCATGATGTCTGCGGAAGAGAGGAGGAGAACTCACATAAAGCACAGGCCCGCGATCAGACATTAGACATGGACGTGGCTGAGCTGTATACGTCACCTGCGATCTGCTGGACGGACGTGGCCTTGCGAGCTGGAACGTGCGGACACGCTCTCGCCCCTCCCCCAACCCCACTCAACTTGACTAAAGGTCTCCCTAAAGGGATCTGCGGGGACTGAAAGGTGCTGTTGAAAATATGAGCCAGGAAACAATAAAAACTGATGAGACCAAAGATGATGGTGACTCCAATGTCATAACCGTAAGGCAGGCTGCCCACTGCATCCAGCAGGAAACTAATGAGGATGAGCTGGAAGGTGAACGCACAGGCAAACCAGGCGACATTTAGGAAAAGCGCTGCAGCTGTCACTAACGCGTTAAACAGCATGAAGCTGATGATCCCCACGGCCACGTTGAAGCCTCTGGTCTGGCCGTAGAGGCCTCCATAGCGTGTGAGCCCCCACACTGTCCACATCGTGCCATACAGAACAAAAGCTGTGCTCTCGAAGGTTTTACCCCGAGCGAAGGCTACCGAGCCGCAGAGCAGCTGCAGAGCCCCACCGGCCACCACCACCCAGGGCAGAACCAGCACGGTCAGAGGGTTTCTGTCCCCCACTGTGGCGGTGATGGCGAAGGCGGCGAGCACGCTGCAGGCGTGGCCCAACACCTCTGCATCCGCATATTTAGAATAACCCAGGTAGGGCGTGTGTCGCTGTGCGTCGTGTGCTCTAAGTGTAAGACTTTGCATTCTGGTTACTAAAGCCTTAAAGCGGTTCTGTCCTGTGGGGAGCTTGGCAGCGGACGCCATATTGAACGTCGAAACGAAAACCATGCCAGCAGAGACTATAAATATAGCCGCCTGTACCCCCTGAGTGCCTCCTTGGAAGAAGCCTTGAGGCTGGGCTGCGATGGCAACACAGTAGGCCGCGAAGAACAGCTGGTAGAACCCCTCCAGCAAGTTCTTCTGACAACTGAACAGAGCCAGGACGAAGAAAAGCACGGAGAACACGACGGGGAAGGGAACGGGAGAGAACGGCTGAATTGAGTAAAATGACAGGAGGGCGCTGTAACCCTCCGCGAACTTCAGCAGAGCAGTGAAGCCATAAAAGGTGGCAGCTAGTGTGTCCATGGCTCGGTAACAGAGGACACACACGCCAAGCTGGAAAACTCCAGCCGTCCACAGCCAGGGGACGTGACCAGCGTAGAGTCGAGGCACCACACTCAACAGAGGGCAGGCTAACACAGAGGCAGAGAGGAGGTTCATCACCAAACCCACTGAGACGGCGTCGCTACAGCCCTGGTTCAGCTCCGGCTTCACTTCAGCGCTTTTCTTCAGGCCTGTTCCGGGAGGTTCCACTTTACCGTGAGTGATGGTGGACAGAAGGCGTCCACAGCCAAAGTAAAGCCCCACCACGCAGACGAGGAGGTAGTTAGCGGCGGTGGAAGACTGACCAAAGCCTGCTGCTGACAGACCAGCGATCTGATGGGCGCAGGCTGAGCTGATGCCGATCGCTATGAGACCCAGAACCGCTTTTTTAACCAGGACAGCAACGCAGCCTAATACGAGCAGAGCCAAGGTGAAGGCAGCTAGACCGGGCACCAGGGAGGATCTTAGCTCGGTGGGCTGCAGCACCCCCTGCCCCACCAGGACGTACACCAGGCCTGAACCACACCACAGGGCGGAGACAGTCAGACACAGAGTGGAAAACAGCCGGGCACGAGACAGACTACGCCGGACGCCTAAGAGAGGAAGAAGACACAGAGCACACACATCACTGAGCAGCAGTACACGTAAACGTCAAATCCACGTCGTCACAGCCCACCTGCATAGGATAAGAGGGCTGCGATGATCAGAAGCAGAATGCCCAGCGCAGTAGGAGGGATGAGGGATCTCTCTGCAGAGCTGGCGTAGCTGTTCACCAAAAGCAGGAGGGACCCTGTGGGTTGACACGAACACCTTTACCTGCAGCCCCCTGCTGGCAGCTACGACACACAAGCAGCAACGGCTTACGTTTGTCTCCGTTATTTAAAAAGTTACGTGATTACACTGTAGTAGACAATGAATCTTTTAAGCGATATAATTTTTCCTTTAGTCCTTAATTCATCTGCTCTGACACCTACCGCCGGAGATGCCCAGGATGCCCACAGACACGTGCAGATAGCGAGGCTGCGCCATCGCAGAAGTGCGGAGCGCGGACGACGCACCGTGCGATTTATACTGTAGTTGCGTGTGACGTCATCGCGCATGTGACACCTGAGCGGAGACACACACCTCGCGTAGTGAACGGAGAACGTCACGCGTGTCACAAATGCACAAATGGGGACATTTTCGGCAGGAAACAACTTTAGGTGTGACTGGGTGTGATCCCGTATAAACATGTTTGTCTGGTTGTTTGTTGATGAGGAAATGAGTTTACATAAGCTATTATTAGATCCACCTGTGCCTGAAATGGATGACACTAGGAACATCATCGTGGAATACAGTTACATAAATTTGTTGGTGATTTCATCAGTGTGAAGTCATTGAGACAAATCTTGATGTCAGCCTTTTAGACAACAGCCGTGGGGGGACACAAAATGATATTAATATTTAACACATGGGTTTATATTTTAGTAGTAGAAAAAAATAAAGAAAACAAAACAAGGGTACAGGTTTGATCACATTTTACCACGTTAGATTATTTTAACTGTACACGTAGACACTTGCAGTATAAATCTAAGCTATTTTAGACACATGTATGTAAAATACTTCAATTACGTATAATTCAATTCAATTCAATTTTATTTATATAGCGCCAATTCACAACAGCAGTCATCTCAAGGCACTTTACAAGTAAGGTACAAGACCTTACACCCAACAAATCCCACACAGAGCAAGCTTTATATTGTAGCCAATCAATAAATCTAATTATAGACTCAAAAAATTATTATTATAATGTTTACACGTTTAAATGAATATTAAATGCTATTGCTTATGATATCTGCTGTTCAGTGTTGTGTGAAGGATATGCATTTATTCTTTTTTTCTCTCATTATCACAGAGATTCAATGAAATTATTAATAAACCCCCATTAAGTTGTAATTCTCATGTTGAAGCTCATGTGGTCAAAAACAGTAACACCCCCAGCCCTTCACAACACACATGTGAGTGAGTGAGTGATTAACACACAAAGTCTGACATATTAGCCTGTAGCGTGTCCAACCTGGTAGAAGTCAGACCTTTGCACCTTATTGAGTTGTTGTGATTTGTGAGAATTGTATGTTTTATATGATATTTCTTTATATATATACACACACACACACACTCTCTTGAATCAAATTATAAAACTTTATTGATTTCATAGAAATTAACATCAGAACATAAATAGAGAGAACAGCTTAAGACAAGTGAGAAAAACCATTAAATGTACTAGGTTATTTTGTCAGTTTCATAATCTTAAAAAAATCTGAACAATCACAAACAAACGGACATTTATACACAGTATGACATCTTAGTTCTAAACAGTTTAGTGCATAAACCACAGAAAACTGCAGTTATTTTTTTTAATCATCGTTTGGGGAAGCAGATTTTCACGTAAAGCTTTTTCTCTTGTGAGTGACACGTCGTCATTCACTTTATTTGGAGAAATGCTTGAACTTGTCCGTTCCACTGACCAACATGGTGGCATGAAATTTCCTGGGACGGTCAGGATCCTGACAAGAACGAGTAAAAGAGTAGAATTAGCTTAAATTACAGGAAGACTAAAAACAAGGCCAGCAGGGGGCGTTTGTGTTGGTGTTTACCTCAGTGGGATGTGCACAGGTGGGAATATATCGGATAACGAACCCACAGCGTCTCTTCTGTGATGTGTTGGCATCACTGGCGTGGATGAGGAGTCCATCGTGAACCTGTTAAGACAAATGAAACTGAATCCAAAATCACCCTAACTTTATATTGAAATCACTCACATTTACTCATATTCTGTTAACTCTGGCAGGGAATCGAACTCACAGACATCTGTCCCGCTAACAGGGGGCAAAACACGGCTTCTTCCACCTGCACCAGCTCTTCTGGGATCTCCTGGTTGACCGACAGCATGTTTCCAGGGCGGGAGGCTTGGCGATGGGGCAACATGCCGGAGCAGTGGCTTCCTACAGCGACACAAAGGAAGCAAAGTTCAGGTGGGAGTCTTTAGTGCGAGCTGTGAAAAGCTTCCCATGGAGACACGACCACCAGGACAGTGGATAACGATGTAAACCTGTATAAGGAAGACGTTTACAGAGTAGCTGAGGGAGGTTTGTACCTGGGATGACCTGAAGGGCACCGTTCTCCTTCTGTGAGTCATCTAAAGCAAGCCACACAGACAGAACCGGGCCACCAGCGATACCCCAGTACCTGTAATACAACAGTTCTGTTAGCAAAAACTACAAAACAAACTGAGCCAAGGCGTCCCCCTCCTCCCTTCTGTGTGTAGGGCCCACCTCATATCCTGATGCCAGGCCACGTATGGAAGTCCATCCTCTCCAATACCTTCATCAGCTTTGATTTCTCCCTCTTCGTTTGGTTTGAGTGCTGGGTATTTACAGATGAAGCGAGAGTCCAGCAGGATGACGTCAGGGCCCAGGACAGCGGTGACCACTTGTAAAACACGTGGGTGTTTAGTCAGGCCCATCACCCACGGATACTGAAGGTGAACGTTGTGGAGGCTGTACTGGGTGTATTCTTCACCTGGACATGGAAACAAAATCCAAAACGTAAACAACAATCTTTTCAAAATTGCTCACTTTTCTGACTTCCTCTGGGCTCCGTGTCCTCCAGGGGCACTTACCGAACTCCTTCTCCAGCTCAGCGAAGGCCTGTCTGGCTTCCCGCAGCTCCGTCTCGTTCAGCACGGGCAGCGCTGAGAGGTAGCCCTGCTCGTTGTAGAGCTCCTGCACTTTCACTGTCGCTGTAGTCATCTTTATTAGACTGACTCGCTGATGATGCCTCAGGCGTCCAAAGTGTTTAAGACTGGCACTGTTGGGTTAGGTTAAGAGAAAAACAAATATAATAGCTTAAATGTGGTAAAGCTGTGTAAAATCTGTGTAATATATATCTACAGTACTTACCTGTAAGTTGCTCAGTGTTCTCCCTCTGCCTCTGTGAGTCCAGACTCTGCCAAACCCTTCAGTGGTGAAGAATAAATAGGTCTGAGAGCACCATGGGGAAACTCCACTTTTTTGTCATCATGCTAAAATGTATCCACATCCTAAAATGGTGACATGTGATCTTCCATTTGAACAAAGACAAACAAAAGAAGAATAGAAAACCCATGACATCATGTGTCGTTCGCCATGCATTTTTGTGAGTTCAAGGTGTGATGGAGGAATCACCGGTAAAGCAATGTAAAACCTTTATTGTCAGGAGGTACGTGCTGGATTTGTTCCAGCAGCAGAGACTTAACAAAAGGTCTGTGTTAGTTACCGGTAACTCATTATTGTGTCAGAGAAACATCCTCGTCAGGGACGGAGTGAAGGTGTGACGACTGATCATAGAACAAAGGCTCGTTTTATATTCAGTGTATTGACACTCAGCTCGGTGAAGAATGAAGAAGAGCAGAGAAACTTCTAATAGCACAGACAATACGTTTGTTTTGATTATTGCTACAAGCTACAGTAATATTCTAGTCAAATGTTTCCTTTGTTATTCTTATTTGTGATTTTTATTATTTTATTATTTTTATTTGTTATGTAAGTGGTTTTCATTATATATTTGGTCTATACTGAAAAAAATCTCGACGTATGAAAATTGAAATACTTTACAAAGACTTAAGTAATGTTGTACCAATATAATTTAATCTACAGGAACTTTGTGCTGATGCTGAGAACATTTAGGGGAAAACCTCAATAACACTGTTTATCAGTTTGACTCGGGACTGGAGTGTCACCAGTTTCACTTCAGAGAACTTCACCCTTCAGTAACCGGGATTAAGCAGTGAGAAATAAGTCAACTTCCCTCAGTGATGTAAAGATTAACTTAGTCCACTCCAGAAGACAAGCGCTGATCTGTAACTCAAATGACTCAGCCTCCAGACAACTTCACCTGGATGACTCCACAGACCTATAACAGCTTCTCTGGGTGTGTAGAGTCTCTACATCTGACTTCATGGTGTCGTTAAACCAGCACATTTTTTCATGTGAATTAAATCACATAAGAAACTTTTTTACAATCTTTGAGCCTCACATCAAAAAAACATGAAACAGGCAAACGCACATTTTATTTTATTTTATCATTCTATGTATAGTGCGTAAAGGTATAGGTATACAAAATATATGTCATTAATCTAGAATTAATATAAGCCACATATGTATGTTAAATATAAAGTAAACTGTGTTACATTACATATTGAAATTATTCCAACAATTTTGAACTTGGACAAAAACACATTTGGATTATTATGGCCCAGATTTGTTGGGGGCCATTTTTTTTTCCATGTTGCTGTTGTTAAACATATCAGAGATATTGAAATAAGGCTGCTGTTGCAGGCACATGGACTATAGAACACATTCACAACTTCACTACTCGTGGTCTGAAATTGTGCAATTTTCTGCTACATCGTTCGTACATCGTTTTTCCAGCTCCACACCTCATGCGGGGTCAGGATTTTTTCCACCTGAGCCTCACTCTGACTCTTTGTCTCTGTTCAGATGCTTGTGACACAGTGGGTGGTGCTGGTTTCTTTTCTCTCCACTTTGTGTCCTGTTGTCTCCCCCTAGCGGCTGCTGGTCGTTATTGCAGCGGTGAACGAGCACCGGGTCCTTGTTCGGGGGGGTTTTCTTCAGCAGCAGGCGCTGCAGCATCTGTTTGTCGGACCGTTCCCGTCGGAAATCATCTTCATAAATCTTGAGCTTAAGTAATGGCAGAACAAAAGAAGAGCAGCCAGTAGAAAACCTCATCAGTATCCACACAGTGTTTCGTCAAAGCTGTGTTTCGTAAAGCTCACTACCTGCTCCTGCAGCAGCGCCACCTGTTGGCGCATCTCCTCCCTCTTCCTCCTCAGCCTGCGGTTCTCCTGCAGTGTGTGTTTGTGGTCATTATGTTCCGTCTGGTATTCGGCTTCATAAATCTGAGTCTGTTGACACAAAACATCAATATGGCAGGGATCCCACACCTAAGCCACGTCTTTCTGCAGATTCTTCCTTTTTATTATGCTGGGAGCTAATTTCAAAACTGCCGAGATCCACCACTTGGTGGCGCAGTCCCCCCGTCTAACTCAAGTCATTTCAGCATTAAGCAAATCTTTCCCTGGCAACAGTGAGTTGACATCAGTCCAGCTTTCATCACATGAGAAACGAGAACATTTTTTGATGTTGTGCAGACAGGAGCAGCCTACCTGGCACCGCAGCGCCTCCAGCTGCTCCTTTAGGTCCTGCATTTCTTGCTGGGATTCTCCCAGTGCTCCCAGTTGTGCGCTGTGGGTCTTCCTCTGTCGCCCTGCCTCCAGGCTGGAAGAAGCGTGGTATCCAGAGGTGTTCTTGGGTGCCAGGTCGGGACCAGCTGGATTATTCGTAGGGCACGAAAGAGGGCCACGCACCAGAGCGCTGAAGTTGCCCTGTAGCGAAAATAACAAAGCCATGAATGACACTGAAAAGAAGATTGACAGATAAAATATGTCAAATCTGAGCAGGTGAACAGAAAAGCTGGGGTTTGAACCTGCTTGGCAGGTGTGCAGTCTCGCTCTGGATGGTGCATCCTGTTCTCGAGCACAGTCATGTATTGTTGCAGCTCTTGGTTCTTCTTCAGCTCCTGCATCAGTGCCTGCTCGTAGTACTCCTTTGCACTCTGCAACCGCAACGTGAGGCAATAAACATCACACGTGTGAACCACGAACGCTACCTGCCACCATCTAGGCCAGAGGGACACCGCTGAGGTGCATGTTTACGTGTTTACCTGCTGATGCTCCACTTTGAGCAGCAGTCTACTGTTGAGCTGTTTAATGGCGGTGTTCTCCAGTTCCAGTGCCTCCAGTCGTTGCTGCAGACCCAGCGTCGCGCTGCGGTAGACCTGGTCCCAGTCCTCATTCAGCTTCATCAGCTGGAACACATTATCGTCACCATTTCATGTTCATGGCTGCCACTGGCTCTGCTGCAATGTTGTTCTACCCTGCACACCCCTGTCTGTCAGTCTGCTCTGACAGCAGCACGAACACCGAGAGGTGAGTTCAGTTTGCTGGGTTCAAACACTTTGTACTTGTGCTTTCACTTAACACGTGACAGTTGGCATCAGCTGAGAGAACAGTTTCCCATTTTGTTCTTTTCTGTAAAAGCTGCATCTAATTAAAATCAGGCAGCAAAGGTCGTGTAATCATGAAAAACGTTGCATTAACGATGCTTCTTCACAGCTGAGCAGCAGTTTGCTCACACCGCCCACGGTCGTCCAGAAGAACGACGTGTCATTGCCAGCATCGGATGTGGACCTGGAGAGAATGTGCACTAGTTTCACACGACGCCGTACCTCTTTGTTGACTCTGCGCAGCTCAGTGTTCCTGTTTAGCAGCAGCAGCTTCTCCTGGTCGGTGGAGGTGACTGTCATACTCTCCGTGATCAGAGTGACCTGCTCCTCTGTAGACAGCAACCTGTCACCCACAGCGCTCACATCTTCCGTCCTGCACACACACACACACACACGTGCACCGACGCACACCTTCAGCGTTCAACTTTACACAGAGGATGTGGGCCATAAATAAAGACACGATGAAGAACATTAACAGAGGATTTCCATTAATAAGCACACACATACACGGTCAAAAGAACATCAGGGTACTTTTGAACACCCACTCGCTCAGAGTGCACTTACAGAGAATCGAATCGGAGCTATTATGCACACCCACGCACACACATACATGCACAGTCGCATTATGCATGGAAGACACTCAGGCACACACACACACACGCAGTGGTGTGTTTCTCAGCATCTGTTCTCCTGGTCAGTCAAAATCTGGTCACTATTAGATGCATTTGCATATCGATAACACCTTGAAACAGATGATGATCCCTGGAAAGTGAGGATTTCTATCAAACCACCAGAAGAAAAACAGAACATTCACACAGCTTCATTAGTCCAACTGCAGTTCCTTCCAGCAGCCCTGTTGTGAGGCCTGGTCTGAAAGGGAAAGCTGCCGGGGAGGTGGAGGTTTAGACCCCAAGGGGAATCTGCTCAAGGAAGAACACACAGCAGTGATGTAGGCCCCAGGGCTTCTTCACATAGACACGCTGTAGGATGGCTTAACCTCAGAGAGCTAAGCGCTACAGAGAATCAATCCGCGATCGCATCTTAACGCACCTAAAGCTGAACGCCTACGCAAACATATGCTTTCATCCACTTATTTATTTATTCTCTGTGTCCCGCTCTTTGAAAACTGGTGTTGCACAATTTTAGAGACGCTATCAGGTCAAGGCAGCACAAATACGCCACATGAAATGTGTCATAGCCAGAAAAGTCTGTCATAAGTTAATTAAAATGAAACTAAAAACGCTACAAGCTGCACTTTCACAAGGGATCAGTGGTGGGACTGTTTTGTTCTGGCCCTAGTGGTTTTCTAGAGTTTCCACTGGTTGCCTGGCAACCTTACTGTAACATCCCCTGTAAATTCCCAACTTACAGAACTTAATGTACAAAATTAAAGACACATTGTCAGAAGAAAATCACATATTAGAGCAATGACATGTTCCGTAGAATTGGCTGCACGCAGTGCATATATTGCAGCCTGTATGAAACCTACAGTATATGGACTAATCAGATAATCAAAACCACTTATTGCGTAAAAGGGAAGTTTACCCAGAGGCTAGATATTAATTTCACTCTACACACTGAGCCATCTGTGATCCCTCTGGGTTCAACAAGGCAGGAAAGGTCTTTAGTGAAATCTGTTCATGGCTGCTAATGAGTGAATCATCCACAGTGAACCAAAAGTTCTACAGTTTGTGAAGAGCAGGATGAAGGCAGACGACAAAACTGAAGAAAATAAAACGATTTACTGGCCAGGATGATGACCTGTCTTACTGGCACGTCAGCGCTGTGTATTTGGCCATTCTACCGGGACCACACCACCATGTCTCCCTGATCCAGAAGCTCTCCTCCTCTGGCAGCACAGTTACGCGCTGTGACCCAGTTTGACTAAGTCTTCGGTCGGGGGCTGTCTGGCTAGACGAGAGTACCACTGGGCGTTATGTTAATTCAGTGTCATGGCGAATGATAAAGAGCACGAGTGGTAACTCTTACACATATCACTCATCAGGCAGATGCTGAAGGTGTCAGCGTGTGTCTGGCCAGACAGTCAAACTATCCTACAGACACGTTTCACTAGTCACACAGTTCAAGGTGGACTGTTCTTATGTGTAGGTGGTGTAGTCATGGCATTTATGAGTGTGGCCACAACGAAAACCATTACTGTAAGTCCCTTATATATAAGAGAAGTGGCCTTATGGTCTAGACCTTTCAGTCATCAGAACTATCAGTATTATGAAACAATGCCTGCTTGTATATGTGGATGACATCATGGGAAACTCCAGTCACCCTTCATTCCTCCACTTACTGAGATCAACTCTGTCATCAGGCAGCTCGAACAATGTAATCACAAATCAATTTATCTGTACGGTGGGTTTTAAACAGCTTCTGGTAGGTCAGAAGTCACCGAAAATGATCCGACTGTGTATCATCCAGTCTTAGTTAGTTAGTTAAACTTTGAGTGATTCAACTAATCTTGGTAAAGTGAACTACAGGAGCCCATGTACTACATACAGTAATACACAACAAATACAACCTTGTCACACGTTGAACATCTGTTGAGACTAAGTCACATTCAAACCTTTTAAAGGTTGAATTTTTGTGTTTCGAAAACTATTTTGACTACTTTGAAGAAACATCATCACTCTGGACATACCACAGCTCTTCAGTTGACTCGTGCTCCTGTTGGCTCTGGGGGAAGCTGCTGTCGCTCTTTGGCAAGGCACCTTCATGTGTTCCTGCTGCGGATGAAGACGGTAACGATGAGGACGATGACAAAGACAGCACGTCTCCATCCATGACTGATCCGACCAAGTTAGCGCTGAACACACAGAGTAAAGTTTGTCCGCATCAAGCCCCCGCTTAGCATGTGGTGGAAAGTAAATACTGCCACCAGTATTGATACGTAACAAAAGAGGAAGCAGCCGACCACGTGACGCACGGTTTAGAGAATAGGAAGTGACGCGGCCAGGCTGTGTGAGCTTTATGTCAAAATGGGCTGTCCCACTGTTTGTTTATCTGGATCGTACCCTTCACACTGTTGACTGTACAGTTTAAATTCTAGCTACAGTAGTTAACCTATGAAAAACCCAGAAAACTCCATCCTGGGGTCATCATGAGTGTATTGTACGTGTGTGTGTTGGTACGTGTTGGTGTCTCGGCGCATAGACACTGTTGCCCAATGTTTTCAAACTATTTCTTGAAAGAACTAAGGAATGGGGAGCAGAATAGATGTGCATAATTTCTGCATGATTATATATTTCAGGACTTGTAATTATAATAATAGCACCACATACATATATTCATGATAAATGATGAGGGTCAGGCAGATTGCATTCACTAGTGTGCTGCAACAGGTTAATTAGCAAATCAGATGTTCATCCTTGGAACAATCAAGTAACTGAAAGGATTTTGGTTAATTATCCTTTTAGTCGGGCTAAGCTGTCTGTTATTAACGCTGAGAGAATTAATTTGTCCGCCTTGTTTGCCTTCCTACTCATCCGACACATTTAAGGACACTTGAGGTGAAGATCACGCGAGGAATACGGGCTGCATGGGAAAATGAATAACTACAATATAGCGAAGACGAAGTCGAAGCCTTCTGTTGTTATATGAAACATGTTACACATGAAGGGTGACGTGTCTACTTTAAAGTCCTTTAGGGTGGAGGCAGTGAACATCAGTCCTGAGCGGTGCTTAAGGTTTCAAAACGCAGCCAGCACAGCCGTCTGTAAATCACTGCCTCGATAGTAAACGTACGTAACCTCAACCTCTCAGCCCACTGTCTCTTGTTCAGTGCACATCAGCCCAGATGGGATGAACCCAGAAGCAGCAGCCTTAGCAGCCTGCGCCTGTATTTGTAGAAACCATCGTCTACTGTGGCAACTTTATCTATAGGCCAAAGTCATTTTATCAAGTGATGCACCGCCATGAAATCAATGCAACAGAGGCAACAGAATGCATCAGCCCAGTGGCTCTGGTTTGATTCAGTGATTCCATTCACATGCCTGCGCCATCTATCATGGACGCCAGAGCATTGCTGCGCCAAACAGAGGCTTTGCTGGGAGGCCCAGCAAGGGAGAAGCGATGCAGAACCTTTATTGACCCAAGCTACTGTCAAAGCCAAGGACAAATGGGCTGCTGCACTATGGGGGGATTGATTTTTAGCCTAACAGGAGACTGTGGAGAGGAATGAAGAGTGTCCCAAGGAGTGAGGAAGAGTGAGAGGTGGATAGTTTCCTGAGTTGAGCTGTTCCTGTGTGTGTGAAGTGAATTCTTCATCAGCTAATCGAAAACAAAGTCCCAGTTCTTTAACTGGACTTTGTCTCACCTGTTTAGCCTCCACCTGCAAAGCGTCAGCAGACTCTGTCAAGCGAAGGGATTGAACCTGATGAATGGATGCATTAGTCCAGTCCTAGCTGACCACAAAGGGAAGTCGCATTCTCTGAACAGGGCAGCTCACGTGCAAGCTCCTCTCCGCTACACCAATCACACATGTGCACACAAAAACAACTGCAGCTCTTTTAGCTCATGTCTTGGGCAACAGTGCTTCAACTTCAACAAAGGACACTGGCACATTAATACTGACGTTGAATATTGTTTCTGAAAGACTAACAAACACATAATCCAGTGCTTCATTAATACTCTTCTTCTGATTGCAGAGACAAGAAAAGTCAAAGTTATTTTTGAATGGTTTAAACATACAACCTTGTTTGCAGGCGTTAAAAAGGAATGAAAGTACCATGAACATTGGGAGAAATTAAAACAGTGAAGTATTTGTAAAGTTTCTGTTCCCCAAAGTAGAGTTTACCAGCGTGTCGCCCACAGCAAGCAAAGTAATTACAAATTCAAAAGCTGTCAATAATATAAAATGCCCTTTAATTAGAGGTCTGGTAGCCTGCTCACGCTGTCTCTGTTTATTATAAGCATGAGAAGAAAGCAAATGGAAACTAGTCTGGTCAAGCTGTAAACTTCTGCACTTCAGCAGAAAATCATGTGGGCAGTGTTACTGGGTCACCAAGCAACCGGCAAACTCAAACAACGCAAAACTATAAAGTCACTTTGGTCTGAAGAGTGAAAATAGGAAAACAATCTAGAAAAGAAAAACCTAGTCCCCAACGAAGACACTCTATTCTGTCGCTTAAGTAATAGTTGCTAAGAACCAGACTTAAAACAGTGCAAACCAATGAAAAGACCCAGAAGACCGGTGAAAAGCTGCAGACTCCGTCCAGAAACATTTAATGTGACGCTCAACCACAAACGCTCACTATTCTCCCTTAACTAAGCTTTTAATGCGCCTGTTAAGAATTAATGTCAGCCTACTTTGTGCTTCAGCATGGGTGAGCTCATTAGAGACAATCTCTGAACACGGCTCTTCTGCGCCTGACCATGACTAAAGATATAAAAGCCCCAGTTTATTGTGCAGCATATACAAAGGCGTCGCACACGGTAAGTGGGTCGATGTATTTGTGCAGCGTAGGCAGACTGTGCAGTCCAGCTGTACCCACATGTCCTCTGCCTTGTTGTTTTTCCCCCAATCAGCCGATTTCTTTGCTGTTATGTTTACTCCTTGTCTATGTCCTACTAGGTTTAGTTTCTGCTTCACACTTTGAATAACGGCCACAGAGTAAAAGGAGAGTTACAGGGAAGTGCTGCCTGGACCCCATTTCAGTCGTGGCTGGACCACTTCCTGGCCTGCTAGACGCGTCGCCAGGCCAACAAGCGTCACACAACGTTCTCATGTATTTGGTTTTACTATTTTCGTCTGTCTCCCTCACCTCCAGCCTTACTTTGGCATTTATGATCAGCTTCACCTGTATGAGCTTCCCTTCTGCAGCCACATTGTGCCACACAGTCTCCAGCCCATACGGGCCTTGGTCCTGCCTCTGACCGGAGCCTTGCCTGAACCCCAACCGATCAGTCACTCTGATTCGACTTGTTAGCCCATTTATGGCAGGATTGTGCATTTGTGTGTTGGAGCTGACTGTTATGGATTAAACTGTTCAACGTGAAATCTTCTCTGAATGTTATTGGGCTTTACACCAGGTCTCTCGAATTGACAAGCTCCGTCAATACGTCTCAGACAAACTCATACCTGTGTCAAACTGTGTCAGCCTAACTAACTAGATCCGTCTAACACGTGCTCCCTGTTGCTCTGTTTCACCTCTTTATCTTTGACCAGATCCAGATCCTGTCTCCCTTGGCTCCACCATCTGCCTGTTTGAAAGACGGATGAAGACCTTTGAACACGATCCTACCTGTCATCCCTTTTCCTGAGCCCATTCACATGCTGCATATCAAACCTGACACAGACAAACCACAGCTAATGTCCTTAATATTACATAAGAATAACAACAATGAGAATAAGTACAGTATGTGCAGAACATACGGGCTGAGACAACATCACAATCATCCCACAACAGTCTCTGTTATTACAGGGCTGGAGTAAGGTAAATAAAAGTTCCATGACCTGTGAATTAATCAATGCATTTGTATGCTGCACCTTGCATCTGTGAAATTCAGGGCGTGTTGGCAGAAATGCGGGGATGGGAGCTAAGGGGGGCAGCGTGGCTCTGAGCCTGCAGGCTGTGGATCAGCCTGACAGAATCAATAGCATCAATTAACATAGGGCCGACCAAAAGTAAACACTATATCAAATCCATTTTTGTAATCCACTACGTGTTTCTTCAGTGAGAGTGTCTGGACGGGCACATACATACGAGGGTCACCCCACAAAATACAACCAATACTGGTGAAGCTGGTCTGAGCTGATGAAGTGTGATAGAGAAAAAGAAAACTGTCCTCTTTTTAAAATGACAGACCTGAGATTACATGTAATAATAAACCTAGCATGCAGTCGCTCTGTTTACATTGATTTATCGATTGTTATAAAGAGCAATGATCACAGCAAGCATAATGTGGTGTGTGATGCCTGCACGAAGGCACAGATTTATCTGAACCTAATTTGTAGGCTAGTATAGTGAATTAAGAAAGGTGAAAGGTGGAAGGAGTTCACCCTGGATCCCGCTCAGGGCTTGTTATAGTTTATGGGCGTACAATCCTTCCCAGCTTCCAGACGGTTAATTTCTGCCATCGCCTGCTTCTCATTTACTCAAAGCCAATATGACTATTTATGCGAGGAGCTGGGAAATGATAAACGACGGTGCGCTGCCTAATAAATATAAAATCCCTGGATCATTAGCTGGATAAGATTGGAGGGAAAAGTGCATAATCAGCCCATGGATGCACTGTAGTCAGGGAGTCATCGATATCATTGCATCAGCTCATGCACAGAGAGGCAGAGACAGTTAAAGAGACGGCGGGAGGAGACAATCAGAGACAGGAGAAATCTGAAACCATTCATTCAGTAATGGACAGAGAGCTGGATGAAGCAATTACAGAACATGGTCGTCCATTTAGCATTTAAATTGGACTCTTATTGCCATGGATAGAAGGGCTGTTTAGACCTCGCAGTGTAAGGTAGAAGGGCAAAAGCTCGAAGTTTCCTGAGGGAAAACACAGGTGATGAAGACATGCTCGCAAGTGTTGTCCGATTTATTGTGCTGACACCTTATATCCAGTGTTGCTCTTTTCCCTTAGCCTCCAGTTAAGGCTTAGAGATGCTGGGGAAGCGATGCCATGGAGTGCTGCAGTGGGCCATCCCTCCAGCCCACTGACAGCCCAGTCGATGTGTTTAATCAACCAGAGACATGCTATAGGGAAACAGGCTCTGCATCAAAGAAGCGCTGATACATTGATTTATCTCACCTCCAGCTATTACGTCATACCTGCGTTGCATGACCTGGCAAAAGCCTCACGCACACGCTGTGCAGCCTCCATGACAGGCAGTAGGCAGCGATGAGCCCTGAAGCTGCTATTAGAGATCAATGCGATTGTATGCTCAGCCCCCGGTGACGCGAGCATGCCGATGGTGCACGTACTGTGCATTTATATCACGTCACCGGCGCATAAATAGTGAAAACATACAGCCACAGTCACAGACAAACACACAGTTAATGTTGTAGTAAGCAAATCACTGAGAGACAGGTTGCAGCAATTACATTTCAAGCATGAAATACTCTTTGATCTCTCATTTTCCCAGCGGATTCTCTCAGTGTCTCATGGGAGCAACGCGGTTTTAAGTGAAGCCATCAAACGGATCAGTCTGGCGTCCGTGTGGCTCAGAGTCAGGAGACGGGAGGCACATCCAGGTTCCTGTAACCTGTTTCACGTACCGTACATGTTAGTAGCTGAGTCATCTTCAAAGTCAGCGTTAATCAGACCTGTCAACTGTCTTCGTGATACACGCGCTGTAGGAGTCCGAAAAAGTTTCACCGCCAGGCTGCGGCGCTGAATGTAAAGCTCTCCTCACATTCGACTGTCGAGCTGCTGTAGCTTTGTAAGTTCTTTGCCAAATCATAAAGTTGAGGTATTACCTCGTCAGAACGTGTGCTCCGTCCTACCTGCGCTTCTTTTTCCACTTTAAAATGAGTAACAGGCGAAGGCCTTGTCTTTTATTGAAAAGTAACTTCTTCTAAAGTTTATTTCTGCCATGTTTCAGTAGCGGTGTGTGTGAATCTGCCTTTGTCCTTCACATCTGATGCCTTCTATCTTGTGAACTCTGCGTAGTTTCCTCTCATTAGGATGCTTTTGAGGATATGATTTGGAACTTTACATTTTCCATCTGCTTTAAGTACCTCTTAAAACGGAGGCGGGTGGAGGCGGGTGGAGGACCTGCAGACACCCTTAAGGTTTCCCGAGTCGTCCTACTGCCCCCTCAACCCAGCCCAGCATCGTTAGCTCACTGCAGGCCTAATTGGACTGTGTCTAATAACTGCAGTCCCAAGGGTGTGCTCTAATGAATAAAGAATATAATTAATGCCACCGTGACAGATATTGGCTCACAGGCCTCAGGCAGGACCTGCTCAGCATTTGACTTCTTCTCCAGCTTATCTCCATCTGTCTCCCTCTGTCTCTTCATCCACTTTATTGAGCCCGTGTTTCCATCCAAATTTCACCCCTGGTGTGCTGCTACAGACGCATAAACCTTAATCTGAGGTAGTTGATTGAGTGCAGGCATGAATCTGTGTGGCATTGCACTGATATTGAACTCTTTGTAAACAATGCTGTGGTTGTGTTCTCCGCTGCTCTGCAGGACTTACTGTGAATTTTAAACATGCTTGGTACTAGTTGTGTGTGTGTGTGTGGTACCAGTGCTGTATCAGCGTTATGTGTCAATGGGGCATCCAGGTGAGTCCAACTAAAGACGGAGGAGTGAGCAGCCAGCTGCTCTGCCCCTCAGTGAGCACTGCCTCACACATCCATCTAACTGTCCAGCTCTCTGTCACGCCTCACAGTAAGAAGCTGATGGATTCACCCTGGATCCTGCCCTTTCTCCTTTCTGTCTCTGTCGCCCTTTCTTCTCCTCCCTCCTCCATCTGTCTGCCATCTGCTCCATCCATCTACATTCCTCACATCCATGTTACCCCACGTTCAGTTTGATTTCAGTCCTCTTCCGAGGTCCCTCCGCTTGCTTTGTTACTCGCTGCACGGTACATGGTGCACAATTTCTGTCCCTACACAACATTGATCTGTCCAGTCCTGAAACATTAGACGGTTGTTGTCGTTTTGGGAACATTGTGGGCCAAGCTAAGGAATAATGGGTCTGGCAAGCCAAACACTTCGTGGCACACTACAGCCCCCCTGAGTTCGCTCCCTGCCACTGCACCACACTCATGCATTAAGCGTTTTCGTTGTGACTGACAGCTCCTCTGGCCAGGCATGGGTCCAGTACGCTCCTAATGAGACTCCAGCAAAACGAGAGAAGCGGGGGATAAGAAGGGTTGGACGGAGAGAGAGCTGCAGGAAGTGGGGTGAAGAAAAAAAAGTAAGTTATGACAAGGTGTGGCTCCACTGAGTCAGTTGGCTGGGAATTAAATTAGGCTGGACTGTAACAGCACAACGCAAGTGGCTGTGCCAAAGATAGATCAACAAACGTTTAAACCGCCCTGTGTAGTATGTGCACGTAGGCGTGTGGCTCGGCATAGTGCATCTCATGTCTTCGTACGTGAGTGTTTCGGCCACGTCTATTTGCTTGAGTGTATAGGCCCACGGTTGCCACGGTGACCGCGTTGCCCTGACTGACAGGCCATTATCAAACATGGGACGTGTTTATCTTTCTGGCAGAGCAAAGCCAAAGCCAAACCATTATGTTAAAACCATTAGGAGGAGGCTGAATTCATGACACGCATGGATCGTATGCCAGTACACTGACATATCTATAAATGGATTACATTAAGTATGCAAACATCCTGAGTGACATTTATTATCTTGCGTAAGGGGTTTTGCCTTTGTATTTATGTGGGATTGTACCTGTAAAAATGGCTTTGGATGAAATAAACACATGTAGCTTTTCCCTTTTTGCTTGTACACTAGTGTGAGCACGTGTGTATGTGTGCGTGACAGAATAATGACACCATAAAAGCTTCTATTCGACGTCTTAACATCACAGCACACTACGCTCCACTGCACTGACCTTGGCTGTAATTGCAGCAGGACCTTTTCTTTTATGCATTGGTCACCGGGACAGAGAAATTAAATGTCAACCCAGCCTGAGGGGGAAGAAGCAAGGTACAGCGCTGTATCGGATCGGAAACTGTCCAAAATGTTGGCCATTCAGTTTTACTTTTCCCTCTGCTCCTAGTCTCACCAGGTACACACATGCACATACTGTACACTCTGACAAGTACTTGGAAATATGTCAGAAACAGTAAAACTCTCCTCTGAAATTGATACTAATGGAATTCTGTGGGAGTCCATTTAATTGCAGAGCAGAGAAAACACTGGTTATACACACATCCTTCCATTCAGGCTGACAGGCACGGAGCACAGACACAAGTTATGCGGGTACAAAAGCAGCGAGCAGACAGCCACACACACACTCACACACACCCCCACACACTCGTCACCATACACTATAGAAGACAGAGGGATTGAGAGTATTTACATTTGCAGGGGAAATAGAGCATGTGGTGACAGCAGAGTGGTGGGAGCATCCAGAGGGAGCCGGTGGTGTGCAGCGGAGAGGAACAGCTTTGAGTCAAGGTTTCTCAGAGTCAAGGAGGGAGGAGCACAACACCAGACTTTTTAGAAACGAAATGAAAAGCCTGATCCCACCGCTCCCCTGAAGTGCTGTTGTGAAGTGATCCTGGTTAAGGAATTGTTTAATTTGTAGAACAACTATGAAAGTACCAAAGTTAGTTTGTTTCCATATGTGCCAACACCCAGTCTCATTACACGTGAACATAACAAGCAAACTGACTTTTATTTATACAACATACTCACCTTGATGTGTGATTGTTCTTTCAGTCAACACTGTATTCCAGAATGAGCATAAAGGTGGAAATTGGAGGCTGTCACCCGAGGTGGGAGTGAGGGCGGGGGGGGGGGAGTGAAATGAATCGGGGATCTTCAGCCTTGTGGAGAGCTCCCTTAACGCGTCATGATAGATACTGGCAGTCAGCATTAGAGGCAGGAGAGCATTTCCTGCAGCACTTTCCAGAGATTTGGAGCTTTTGCAAACCTACATAGAAAAACACGATCCTCTGAGAGATCACAGTAACCAGTGTTCAAGGAGACGCTTTATTTGATGAAGTCACTCAGGGAGGTTCATTTAAGATGCCCCAACACCTGTAAACCGCAACATCTATAGATGACTCACCCTCACCCAAGACTTTAATTTAATTGAGTTTAACCTTGTTTGCCTCCAGTTCTTGAGAAGTAACCTGTAAAAGTTTTTTGACATTTCAAAAAAAAAAAAAAAAAAAGCTTAGAGTAAAGCTTAAAGAGCAAAAGCTTAAAGGGACAGAAGAGATGCAGCAGAGCAGACGGTTATGTTCAAATGTGTGATTATACATATAAGACAAACATGTCATTTCCTTCAGAATCAGAGTGTTCTGCTAGGACAGTCATCATCAACCCCACACTTTAATTTCAGTCTAATTTCCTTGTCAAACTAAGAGTGACACCTGTCCTGTGGGTTGCCAGCCGTCATTACGGCACCGTGAGGAGAATTACGCAGTAAACTCAAACAGCTCCTTCACACGCACCGTAGCAGTTTAGTAACAAGCTTGTCGCCACTTTGCAAAGGGAATGAAATGGTTTGCACAATTATCATCCATTTCATGTTGTTAGAAACACATTTGGCCTCCTGACTTTGAAATGCCTCACGCAGGAGATCGCATAAAACATGAAATGAATACATCTCCTAACACGGTTCATCAGTTCATTTGTTTTATGTGCTTTTCTTCCCAGTGTTTTCTAGCGTGTATTGTGAATACATAATGTGTATTTGTGCATCAAAAGCCTTTAATGATTTAGAGTCAAGAAGATCATTGAAATTCAATGTAGAAGGTTGGAGAATAAAGTTGTAACATTAAGGTTTATCTGTGCTGTCTGCTCTTTCTTTAATGTCACATTACCATAAAACTGTCATAAAAGTCAGCACAAGTTGAACCTTCCTCTGATTCTCCATCGACATGATGAACCCACCAACAACTTCAACTCAGATAAAACAAGTCAATTGAGAACGTCTACTCCACATAATAATATATAATAACACGTATACGCAGTGTGATGCTGCTGTCATGCCATTATGATTAATGTACATCAATCAGTAAGTGACAAATTACTTTACAATAACAAATACACAAACAAATAAGCCAGATTAATACTGTACATGAAGTGGAACTATTTCCTAACTAGCTTTAGATTGTGTCAGTACAAGATATAATACAAAGGTATGAATTAGCTGCATGGAAAAGACTCTCAACACTCACTGTATCTTACATCTTACTATCTCAGCTTACAATCGGGCCTGTGATCAGTTTTCTGAAATAAAAGGAAAAAACACAATGATTCATTTTCAACCCAAACCAACAATGACTGGATTCATGGCTAAATCACAAGCGCACACACAAGCTGCGCGCTACAACTTAGACTTAGCCCAACAAACACTTTTCATTGTATTGATCAGCGAAGCCCTGATTATAAAACCCGACAAAGCGCTGCGCTCCCCAGTCAGCCACACATAAACACAGAGCTTATGGCAGGTCATTAGGCTGGTTTTGAGGCTTAATAACAGGGCAGACTGCTTCAGTTAGATAGAGCTAATCACAGTTTATGTAGTTGCATATTGTGGATCCTAAATAAAGCTGCATGTAGACGCTGTTCATTTGAGCTGCTAATCAAACGTCGTACTTTAATGTGTATGAATGTTAATATTCTGCTAGCGTTGCTGCGTAGGCCTTGATTGCAGATATCATCATCCTGATATCATCAGACTGCAATGTGCTCAATTTTACTACAACTTTTGCCCTAATTGCATCATTTGAGAAAAAAACATGTCAATTCTCTGGATTAAGATATACATAAACCTGATGTATATTCATAATGGCTATGAGATTAGCATCAGAGCATAATCATGTACCTCCACTTTGCTTGGCGTGAAGCGCTGCCGTTTGAGAAGGAGTGACAGAAAGAGTGGGAGACACACAGAGTTGAAGCTGTTACACTGGAGAACCATAGTCCTCAGAATAAGAATTAACAAAAATTAGGGCATATTATCATAATCCTTTTCCTTTCTTCAGTATTTCTTTGATTTCCATCTGGGCCTCTGCCTCTTCTCCCGCTGAGACTCTTTACTACCCCAGTCCATGCATTCGCTTCCACAGTGAACTACAGCTAAAAGGCAACGGCTCCAAATCCACTGAACAGGTTTAGCTGCACAGGCAGATAACAGTTCTACACAGGTGATTTGACAGATAAAATACTATATCTAATATATACACAGGGCTTATTACAGAGGGTAGAAGCCACTGGGGAGCTGGAGGATTACGGAGGAGTGGCTGAGGCTGTTGCTCTGCTTGGAGGTGAGTCACAGGCACTTTTTGAGTCCCAGTGCATTTAGAAACTCCACTGATAAACACTGAACACCTGGAAGCAAGACCGAATTACTGATGAGGAGATGGGGATGCTGTGAGGTCATGTGCATCCAGAGTGTGACAGACTGGCTACAGTATAGCGTGTTCAGATACAACAGATGAAATAAATCAAGCCTGATTGAGCGTCATGAGTCCCGGTTGAAATTGTTGACTTTCCCACCAGCCAGTTCTTGTCCTTTCTCTGCGTCTTGTGAGTGTTCATCAAAATGGACTAATTACCTGGAATTACAAGTAAAGAGTGGAGTCTCCTAGTTTCCCAAGCTCTGTAGTTAAGAACAAATTCCAATCTTCAGTATAATCAATGTAGCAATATATAAGTAAAGTAGGTTTATTACTTGCCGTGTCTTTTCCTCGTGCTCCCGCTCTCCTCCTCTACACAGAAATCAATATTCATTTCTTGAAATGGTGAATGGTGTGCAGGGGCCATGGAGTGCTCATTAAAGGCCATGATGTAAGACTTGGGGAAGGTTTGCAAAAGCTTCAGCATCATTCAACTGTAGGCGTTTGAAGGTCCTGCGTATTTCTGACACAAAGAACCTCCCTTGGGCACAACCACCAAGGACCTAATGTACATTTCCTATCAGAGAGCCAGCGATGCACGTGCCGTACTGCGTATTCTGCCTCCTCGGCTCCCAGCGACCACTGTAACAGCAGCAAGCTCACGCTACCTGGCAACGCCTCTTCACTGGAGCACGAAACGCACTTCATTGTTTTTGTGCCATTCACAGCAGCCGTCTCAAGGCCCCTACCTCTAAGGAGGCTATTAATTTCCCCCCTTCCTGCATTTATTTGCAAATCCTTGTGTGCGTGCATGTTCTGAATGAAACATACATAATGGACCATAGCACACAGAGAGATGTCGCCATTAAACTGTGCTGCTGCCGTCCTCGTCAGTTCTCTTTGCTCTCCTGCATCTCCCCGTTTTCTGTGACTGTGGAAGTCGAGAAAACGGCAAATGCATATGGAAAATTAAAACTCAGCAGGAAAAGGTCCATCGCTGCTACAATTTAAGTGTCCAATCACGTAACACTTTCTGATTCATGTCCTACTTAGCTCCATCTTGGCTGTAGATCAATAAAATGTCACCTATCACCAGACGTGTGGTCTCTAATATCTTTAGCTCAAGCAGCAGACAATCCTGGTCCTCTCTCTCACTCTACTTTTTATTCCATGCCTCGATGGTATTAGCGGTTTTAAAGTAATGTTCTCGTCCTCCTTGTACTTTTACACTTCACTGGCTTTGTTGTAGAAAGTCTTCCGGACGACACAGCTTCCTTACAGCAACGACTGCTGTGGCAAATCCAAGGGAAGTTTATTCTGCCTGGAAAACAACATGCATCCAGCTCAGTTGCACATGTCCTAATAACGTGCACACACACAAATAACAGAGGCTAAATATGCCTGGAGGAATGCGCACAGATAATCAGACAAAGGGCACAGAGGGCACAGGCACTTCATTAAAGAACAGTACCACCAGGATCAGAGATAAAATAAGGGCTGCGGGTAAAAATAAAAAGGCCACTCCATTTGAAACCCTCGGCAGAACGGTCTCAGCCTCCTTTTTGATTGTGAAGGCCTGTGAATTGAAGAGAGGGTTCGAATGCATCTTATCTTCTCTTAGCACCCTTTCGCTCTTTTGTGCTCGTTTCATTTGGCTTCTGAAAGGAACCGGTGTCTCTGATAATGGCGCTCAGTGTCACAGTCTTTCACCTCCATCTTAGGGACAGTTATTACTCATTCATAGGAGAAGGGGAACAAAGAACAGCGGCACATACAGTATTTATCACTGAGTGAGTGTATAGATGTCAACAGGCAATTAATCTTAATGTATAATCAAAGCACTGGAAGACAGTTAGTAAGACAGGGTCAATAAAGCAATTGTGTAAAATCTAGTGTAAACGTTCTTAATTGTTCATTGTAAACATTGATTAATGGGAAGCTGTTTTATATGAGTAGTAAAAGGAAAACCAGGACTGCAGTTGAAAAAGTCCTTTGCTCCAACTGCACTGGAGCATATGTAAAAATTCTTCTTGCTCAAAATTATTCATAAAAAAACACAGACAACATGAGGTTTCACTGCAAACAATCGCGAAAACATCAGCAACCTTTTCTGTCTGTATTACAAACATACCCGCAGCACATTATGCAATGATTAAAGGTCACTGTTTTCGCTCTTGCAATCCGAATTAATTGACTGAAGCTTTCCACTAGAATAGTTTAATTTGTGCTCTGAGAGCTAATTAGGAAGCAGGGAAAAAAGAAGCACAAATGGTTTACCCCTCAGAGTGGTTAATAAGATTAATAATAGCTTTCTCTCCCCAAATCTGATGCTGTTTCATGTGAAATTAAAACCTTCTCTTTTGTGTATCACTAACTACAGTATGGGGCCGAAGTAAAACAGACTGGACTAATCAAAGTTTAGTGCTTTAAGCCTCGGAGGACGTGGATGATTGGGGCTTTAAACGAATGATTGATCATCGGCTGCTTTTGATGCATCAGAAAGACATCACGATTGAAAGGAGCTCGATGTGGAAGAAAAGGATTTTTTTAAACACACTGTTTAGTAGGCGAAGGGATGAAGATCAAAGGGAAATAAAAATCCTGCCCTGAGAGTCAGAGGCTACCATTAAAACCTCCAGTTCAAACTCTTACACTGAAACATTTATTCTGTACTGTGTCACACTTGATTTTGTATGTGGGTTAAAGCAAGCAATTAGCGAGTGAAGCTAATCCCTAAAGAGCTGACTTAGATGAGATCGGACCAAAGTCTCCGTCTTGAATTATTGGTCGTCTGTTCTTTTTACTCGTACTGTCTGAAAAGCTCGACTGGTTGTGGCTACAAAGAGCCAACTTCAGCAAACCACATACAAAAACCCAACAAATGTTTGAAAACGTGAACCAAAGCCAAAGGAATAATTATAAAGTTGAATATTTTATTATATCTAAGCAACCTTTATGGGAAGAAAGCACTTTAAACATTACAACTTCTGACTGAAGACCGTCTAGTGCTTTAAATATTCCTGTCTAAAACATGCAGAGGCCACACAACAGCTCTGAGCGCAGTAAAACAAATGGATAATACCTCCAACCCATTATGAAAAAGTAAAAGCTTCTCATTGATTTTTTGGAAGCAGTTGGAAGTGAATGCAACTTTTACGGCTGCCATCAGAAAGTCATTGCTTTGAATAACAATACATGCTGCTGACCTGAAGCCCACATCCAGGCACATCCAAGTCAGATGCACTGAGAATGAACTGAGACATTAATTGTATTGAAATCCATGTGGCAATTCAACAAAATGCTAATTTAATTTTTTTAATGCAGCAAACTTTAAGCGCTGGAAATAGTCAAAAGTGGACAAAGAAGGTTTGAGAAGGTTTGAGAAACGAACAAGTTCATTTTTATGAAAAGCATTAATTAGCATCACTACCTCTGGCCAGCTTTACAGATTTAGTCTGTGACAGATGTGCAGTAATTTTAGTCATTTCTGTCTTTTATCCTCAACTATAAAAAGTCCAAATCAGCATATACTGTATTTTAAAAGTCAATTGCGTATTTAAAAAGTTCTATGATCCTTCAAAGGGGACTTGATGGATCTAAACCATGGATAATAAGCCCCACACATACATGTTGTGCTGAGCATAGACAAACACAACAAAGCAGCAGCAGCATTAAATCACACACGGCTGGCAGACAGGAAAATACCTCAATTTTTATGCCTGAATATTCCTTCATGACTGCAAAACAATGTCATAAAATCTGATTGCACCCATTAAGTCGTCATTAAAACACTGGCACAATGAATAATAACAGCGGGACATAAAGAATGAAAGCAGCGGCCGTTGTCATTGTGTCACAATGAATTATTTTATTAGGATCCAGTGAATCTGGTCCGTCCGTGTGTCACCTTGAAGCCTGTTTGTTTTTCGACAGACAGTCGGGGAGACTCTTCCCACAGCACAGCTTGTCACAGGTGGGGTGATGAGGGCCTGAGGTGACCATCCATCTCGGGAACTATCTCACTGGAGCAAGTGTCGAGTGCTTTAGCAAATGATGGAAAGGCCCAGTTATTGGGACCTCTTCTCTTAAACTGCTGTGCAAACACACTGTACTGTCGTCCACACTGACGGAAAAGCGCTGTCAGACTGTTTTAGGGCTAAATTAGCAGCAGAGGAGCAAATGTTCATAATACCTCAACTCGTGTGCAGGGCTTTGTTTATCTACATAATCCTAAGCTTTATTACGTTACCAGTCCACTGCCACTGAGTCGTATCACGGGCAGATACGCTTACAGTGTAATAATTCAGTAATTGTTTTTTGCAGCTGTATATTTAGTGAAAGTAGGAGAGTATGGGAGGTGTGTGCGCATGGTTCTCTCTGTTCCAGGAAAATCTTATGACTCCACTCAAAAAGATGACAGCTGCTGAGAGTGAGGGTGTGAGGGTAGACAGCGTCTCCGGGTGCCTCCGATGCTGGAATAAGTTTACTTTATGTCTTTTTTGCCTGGCACTGTTCTACTCTGTGTCTGCTTTACGTGAGAGACCTGGTCCCTGAGTTGCCGTACCGCAGACTGTCAGGCAGGTTTCAGCTGCTTCACCTTGCACAGTAATGCGGGTTGACTTCCAGTCCTCAGCTGACCGGTCCACCCCGAAGCGCGTGCAGCTCAAAGCGATCTCCACACGGACAACAGTGCTATGTCAGATACATGACACACACGCGGCTCCACGGGGGCTGAACTGAGCTCACACATCACACGAGTGCAGCGCAGAAGAGTTGGTAGTTTAAAAGAAAGATTTAATCCAGTTCCACACCAGGAATATTTTGAGAAAGCTAAAAGCAACATTAAACTATTACACTTAATAACTATGAGGCCGGTGAAGACGAGCTGATAACTACTGGCAGTAGCGGATGTAAAAGCTCACTGATGGACATGTTCTATCTAAAGACAACGTTGCATCTGGCATCCTGGCATCTGTTCAGAGCCAGAAAAGACAAACCTTCAAAATGTCAAAGTCAAATGCTTCTGATTAGGGCTAATAAAAACTCCTTTCCCAAACAAGACATTTGCAAATACAACGTGTGATAAAAGCCTACGCTACTTTGGAGAATAATAAAACCTTGTCTACTTATAGAAACTCCTCTGAGCACGTGAAGTCACGGACGTACAGGATTTAGTCTAGAGTCGACCTCCTGGATGTTACAGCGTTTCGTTTTGGCACCTGCAGCACCTGCAACGCTAACACGGCTATTTTGGGATTTGAACACAGCCCAAAGGAGGAGGAAGTGAAAAGGCACGGCCAGCTAGCAGGAGGGTAGAACGGGTCACTGTATGTTATCTCACAACTGACAGTCTGGCCGGCCCGTGTCCAGCACCACACGTACGTTAGATGATAAACATCCAGGACTCAGCCACTGGAACAAAAGGTGAGTGATGGTCCAGTCCAATCAGCCTTTTTCCCATCCCTCTGAGCTTGTGACCAATATTAGAGCTAATTCCTCTGGCGCCCTGTCGTATATTTGGCTGGTATTTAATTGTCGCGGCTGCAGGGGTGTCAATCATAATGCTCCATTACATAAAGCACGGAGAGACTATTACGTTGTGCCTCACTGCATTCCTGAATCAATCAGCTCATACGGCTCTGAGGCCCCGTCGGCCATGTTTACCTGAGATTGTTTCAGTGCAGCTTGAATCGGCTTCTTCGTACAGTACGAGCAGCGTCTGCATGCAAACAGAAGTTCTGCATCCAGAATGAGGTGGTAAACACAGAGCATGGTTGCTTAGGTCTTGGGTCACCGTTTGTCTCAGCGATTAGTCGTTTCTGTCTCCACGCATCTGTATCGTTTGTCTGACTCGTCTCGCTGAACCGCTGCCTCATCATCTGCCAACACGAGGTGCATGAAAAAACGAATTTCAGGTGAGTCTGTAAACTCTCACTCCATTTATGAGACTCACATACAAAGAGAAGAAAACAAGGCAGGTTTCAGGATGGATGTGAAAACCGTTTCTAGCTAAATATATAAAAACCAAACCACCCACAATGCTTCTTTCATGATACCCTGACATGTGGCAAGTGCTAGGTGGCATTTTCCTCCTGATTCTGAAAGACAGAGGGCAGACTGAAGTGCACAATTAAAGCAGCACTTTTGAAAGAACCGCACAACATTTGGAATGAAAATAAATCGCATTAAAATGTCAGAGAGGGAGACACAGAAAGGTGATAGAGAGGAAGAAGCAAGTTATTCAGCACTGCCCACTCACTCAGACCGGAGATCGTCAATTGGCTCCATCCAATTAAGAAGGACTTTAAATCCATCAGCCCCCTTGAATCTGCCAGAGTGCTTCTGAACACTGCCTCACGTACGTTCATACATGATCGCTCCATTTATACATAAAAGAATATCCGAAAATAGACAAATCCTTCCCAGGTACAAGCTGCTGTATTGTATTTGCGCATACATTTCGTAATCGTCGCATATGTTGCGGTTGCTCCTGCAATCACGCGCTCTCTTAGTCGGCAAAACCTTCTCGCTGGCGTTTAGAAGAGAAGTCGTTTCGGGGGGTTTATTAAGGCGTATCGAACATGAGAGTCAGCGTGTTTGCATAATTGATTGCTTTGCATCTGGAATTCCATTTGAAAAGTAAACATTTCATTTAAACAAGACACCCTGAGGCTTTGATCATGAAATATTACAGAGGAAATTCATGCATAGTGCAGTGTTTCTGTGTCCTGATTTCAAGCTGGTTTAACACTCGAGTGAACAATGTTGTAAAAAACATTACAGCCGTGTTTTACCCATAACCAACTGTGCATTCATACACTATTCATCAATAGTGCTTGAGCAAGATTAGGGGCTTTTGTATTTTTAACTAAAAAAGGGCAGACTTACTGTACAGTAAGCAGGAAGTTCACTTTGTTTGTGTGGGATGAAAAGGCACGTCTGGGCATGAGTGCAATCAAAGGACTAAAGTGTAAATTACACCTCTGCATAATAATGTAATGCAATTACCACGCTGGAGTGGCTGAGCCCCCTCGGGGAAGATAAACCGGGACAAGCTCGTTTGTCTGCCAGCCTGCTTGGTTAAATATTGATGCCTTCGGAGCGTCTCCGACCACTGTTTTGGCCGACTGTTGAGGCCAGAGCTTGGGCTTCCCCTGATGTGTTGGCTGGCCTGTGCTCTGGTGTCAGTCAGTCTAATCAAATGCTGCAGCTCTTTTTGTTCTCCCTCAGCTGTTACCTCAGCGTGATGGAGCCTGTTGTTTGATTGCTGAGGGTTTAATGCACCCGTCAATCACACAACCTGTAGGTGTGCACCGTGCACAAGTCAAAGTCAAGCCCGTCTCGCTTACTTTGTTGAAATTCATCAGCCTTTACCCTGTGTCTGGAAAGACGTGTTCCATATTTTTCAAGTTTCCCATGTGCTGAATCCAATGTGCCTCTAAAGGAAATCTAGCCCAAGGAATTGCCTAAATGAATGCACAATGCCATCTGTGGTGGACTTGTGGTTTGACCGTCTTCTACTTACCCACCGCACGGCCCTCAAGAGGCGACTGGTGGTCAACAAACTCTCAGCTTCTCCCGTTCTGGCCTCTCGACCTTTTAATCTGGAGGGCGAGTGAATAATGCTGCTTCAGTTGGAGGGTCAATAAAAGAGACGGGGCCGTGTAATAATCTGAAAACTGGGTCAACACGACACATTCTTTAAACACCGACCCGCACAGTCATAAGTCATAAACCTCATCTCCCCATCACCACTGTCATGTTCGTAGCTATATTTAACATTCCCATCGCAGCACCTGATCCCCAGTCCACAGGGTGAATAATCTACGCTCCTTGATGACATGCCAGAGCCTCTTTTTTCCTCACGCTCGCTGATTCCTTGCGTGGCGTCGTTGGCCATGCATACTTCAAGCTTTAATGTGTCAACAGACATGCGCTTCCACTCCCTCTCCCTGGGTGAGTAAAGGTGAAGAGCGGGTTCATGGCGCCTCTGTGTGAAAGGTGTGATGGCAGAGATCATTATGAAGTAAGACATACGTGAACCCGACAAGGTCAGACTTAACTGAATAAATAAACAGCGGAGAGAGTCATATGCAAAGGTGTTTGTAGATCATATCTGTACTGTGCACATAGAGTCTCGCTGAGCTGAGCACAGAATGGAAAACCTACAATTCATAAAACATAATTACCTTATACACATTTCACATAATGCTGTCTCTGGCTCTGCCGAGTGTGTACTGTAGATACTGCGACTCCGTAGCGTTGGTAGAGCACAGACTGATGCTGGTTGCCTGGTAACCTCACAGGGACAGACTTCAGGAAGACCCAAAACCTTCAAAACAAGAGTACATCAAGTTCAGACATCCTTGGAAGAAATTGTTCAATTCAGAAGCCCCCAAAAAAGGACAGAAGGACACAGAACGATCCCTTTGTAATTTGAACGGCAACCGTCTGCTTCAGCCGAGCGCAGATGATTACACTTCGGCAGAACTTCACTTCATGTGTGACGAAATGACCTCAGCTCAAATATCCACCGGCTTAGAGCAACCTCAGTGACAAGCATCTTCAATGTTAGCTTCGCTGGAAAGTTCATTAAAATGTAATATGTAAACTGGGATACATACTTCCCACATTTTACAGTCATTGATAATAAAATATTTTGTGATAGTAAAGATCACTGGGGTCGTTTCATTATCTTTATTATTTTGAATGCTCTATTCATTCCACATAGTGTTCGTTCTTCAACCTCCGTCTTTGTCCTCCGTCAAAGCTCAGTGACACCAGGCACCTGAGTTTCGATGCGTAAATGTAAAGGAAGAAGTGTTTTTGTTCAACTCTAGATGAGAGGTGCGATTCCCAACAGCCAATTACCGCAGGCTGCAGTGAGGAGAGGCGTAGCGGCCCGGATCCGCCTGCTTAACCGGATCTGTGTGAGTGACCACTGGGAACATAAGCGAACTTAGCACAACCTCAACCTTAAGGGGAAGCAGTCTGAGGCACTGGAATATGACCTTGTTCGCACAGGACTGGACTGAGAACCTCATGTGAATCCTGATTTGGACCTAAAACCCCAAACCTCTCATTCCTATCTCTGTGGATCTCTGTGTTTATACAACGTTAAGTTATGTTTATTAATTATTGTGCACATTTGAATGGATTTGTCTAAATTGGGCTGTTTTTCAGAAGCGTTGCTTGTTAACGTGCATGTGCACTTTTTTGCAGACCCGTCGGTAAATACTTTTAGTTTTGTTGGTTTTCAGCTTTCAGACATATTTTGACTAATCGGCTCGAATCTAAAATTTACCGCTTTGGCCACCATTTGTGACAGTATGGACTCGCTTCCCCACCAGGGGGAGCTATTTTGGACTTTGAGTTTGTTCCTTGTTTGTTCCCATACTGGTCCCCATACACACCTGTTTGTCATTATCATCACCCGGTCTTCATATACTCCCCTCAGTCTGTCATTTGTCGCTGGTGTGTCATTCCTGTTCGCTTGGTTCGTTTGTTCTCCCTCTTCCCCGACCTCTAGCTCTACTCAACTTTAGTAAGTCAGTCAGTTTTCATAGCCTGTTCGTTTTCCTGCTTTGCAGTATCTTTTGTTTGGTAGAGATAACTTTGTTTGTTTTTTCCCGCTTGCGGTGACTTTGTGTTTGTAGACAGTTTCAGTTAGGTTCTTAGAATAACGTTTTGTATTATCCCGCTTTCGGTGAATTTTGGTTTGTAGGATTTTCATAGTTAGATCATAGTGTTGAATTTGGCCCACTATCGTTTTGTGTTCTTTGTTTATTCCAATTTGTAGTTTCTCCAGCTCAGCTGTGATTTTCTGTTTAATAAAATCTTGTTGTGCGGAACTTCAATCTACTGGGTTCATTTGCACCTGGGTCCGACCTCACCTCGTGTCTGGTTCGTAACAGTACACACCAGCCAACATGGACCCAGCATCTGAGCCCGGGGTTGAACTTTCAGCAGCCACTTCTGGCCCGCCCCAGGTTTCACAGCCAGAGCTGAGTAGATCAGAGCTCGAGGCGGTCAGAGAGACGGCTGAACAGGCTCTCTGACTGAGCCGCCATTTTCAGTCGGAGGTCAGGTTGGCACTACCAACTCGGTTCAGCGGCGAGGCGGCGCAGTGCGAGACCTTTCTGTCCTCGCTTCGGCTCAAGTTTGAGCTCGAACCCCTAACATTTTTTACTGAAAGGAGCAAAGTCACATTCACCCTGTCTCAGCTTGAGGGGCGCGCGCTGGAATGGGGAATGGCTGAGTGGAACCGTGATGCTCAGTGCTGTAACAGCTTCAAGAAGTTCGCTGAGGAACTTTCCCTTATTTTTAATCCAGCCTCTAGCCGCCGCGTCACCGCTGCCACCATGTTTCGGCTCTCCCAGAGTGGGAGATCGGTTTATGAATACACCATAGAATTCAGGACGCTGGCAGCCCGCCTAGACTGGCCAGAGAGCATATTGGTGGACAAGTTTTACGAGGGGCTAGCCAGTAGGATTAAGGACGAGATGGTGGGGAGCGTTCTCCCCGATTCGCTGCATGGGTTGATGTCCCTGGCAGCCGCCGTGGATCAGCGTCACCACGAACGGGAACAGGAGCGACGCCTACTGGGAGATGCCAGGAGGACTCGGGGTAGTCATCCGCCGCCAGGAGAGCGTCGGCGGCGATCACTCGATCCCGAGGGGTGGCTCAACCCGGGGTGGCAGCCTCCGCGACGTCCATCGGTCCCACCCACATTTGCCCCGTCGACTGGTCCAGCGACGACTCCTGAACCTGCCGTTGCAAACCCGGAAGAGGAGCCCATGCAGATCGGCAGATATCGGCTCTCGAGTGAGGAACGGAGGAGACGCATGGTCGGGGGTCTGTGCATGTATTGCGGGCAGGGGGGCCACAGGGCGGCAAACTGCCCGTTAAACGACAACGCTCACCAGCAGCCCGGGAGACGCTGGTGAGCAGGTCCGCCCAGATTTCTCCCTCCACTACGCCCTCCATGGAGGTCGTTTTTTCAGCATCCGGTAGGGACCAGACGGCCACAGCCCTGGTGGACTCGGGAGCAGAGGCCAACTTCATGGACCAAGACCTGGCCAACTCGCTGGGACTAACATTACACCGTCTGGTAAGGCCGATCACGGTACGGTCTTTTAATAACTGCGTAATTCACTCCATTGACTATCGCACTGAACCGTTGAGGATGACGGTTGCCGGCAACCACCAGGAGGTGCTGGAATTCAACGTGTTCAGGTGTTCTGACTCTCCTGTTATCCTGGGGCTGCCCTGGCTCCAGAAACACGATCCACACGTCAGCTGGGTCACATGCAGAATTTTAGGCTGGAGCAAATTTTGTCTTCAGCATTGTCTTTTGTCCGCACCTTTCTCTACTCGCCCCACAGGAAAGGAGGTTAAGTCAGCTGCTGTGGATCTCACTGGAGTGCCGAGGGAATACCATGACCTAGCACTGGTCTTCAGCAAGGAGAGAGCCACTTCTCTTCCTCCACATCGTCCCTACGATTGTGGCATCGACCTGCTTCCTGGGACAGCGCCCCCCAAGGGTCGAATCTTCTCCCTCACACAGCCCGAACGTGAGGCCATGGACGAATATATAAACGGGGCTCTGACGTCGGGCATCATTCGGCCTTCGGCCTCGTCACCGGCTGGGGCAGGTTTCTTCTTTGTTGGTAAGAAGGACGGTGGTCTGCGTCCTTGCATTGATTACAGGGGTCTTAACGCGATTACAGTAAAGAATAAATACCCCTTGCCACTTATCTCGTCGGCCTTCGAGATGCTGCAGGAGGCCACTGTGTTTTCTAAGTTGGATCTGAGAAACGCTTACCATTTAGTTCGAATCAGGGAAGGCGACGAATGGAAGACTGCCTTCAACACACCAAGTGGACATTATGAATATCTGGTTATGCCGTTCGGCCTCACTAACGCTCCTGCTGTCTTTCAGGCTCTGGTCAACGACGTGCTACGGGACATGGTAAATCACTTCGTCTTTGTGTATTTAGATGACATTCTGATTTACTCCCGTTCTCAGGAGGAGCACGTTGACCACGTGAGGGCAGTTCTGTTACGGCTGCTGGAGAATCAGCTCTACGTAAAAGCTGAGAAGTGTGAATTTCTTACCACTAAGACGTCGTTCCTAGGTTTCATTGTCGAACCAGGAAGGGTGGGCATGGATCCCGCCAAGGTGACGGCGGTCACGGACTGGGCGGAGCCCAAGAGTCGCCAACAGTTGCAACGGTTCCTTGGTTTTGCTAACTTTTATCGTAGGTTCATTAAGGACTTTAGTAAAGTGGCAGCTCCTCTGCACGCCCTCACCTCCACCAAAGCAGCTTTCCGGTGGTCCCCCGAGGCTGGAGCTGCGTTCGTCAAGTTGAAGAGGCTGTTCACGTCGGCACCCATTCTCCGCCTGCCGGATCTTTCACGTCAATTTATCGTGGAGGTGGACGCCTCCAACACAGGGGTCGGAGCCGTCCTCTCACAACGTTTCGAGGACCAAAAGGTACACCCCTGCGCCTTTTTTTCCAGGAGACTAACCAGCGCCGAAAGAAATTACGATGTGGGGAACCGCGAGCTTCTGGCGGTGAAGTTAGCCCTCGAGGAGTGGAGGCACTGGCTGGAGGGCACCACGCTTCCTTTCCTCGTATGGACGGATCATAAAAACCTGGAGTACATCAGAACGGCCAGGAGACTAAACGCTCGTCAGTCACGGTGGGCGTTATTTTTCACACGGTTTAACTTCTCTCTCTCTTATCGCCCCAGGTCAGAGAATGTCAAGCCAGACGCACTCTCCAGGCAGTTTGAGAGTCCGGAGAGTGAGGAGTCCAGTCCTACAGAGGACTATATCCTCGAACCCACCAGGATCAGAGCGATGCGGTGGGATATCGAGGCCCGAGTTCGTGAGTTCCGCCACACCCAACCAGTTCCGGAGGGAGGTCCTCCACACCGTCTGTTCGTTCCTGTTTGTCTTCGTCCCCAGGTGCTGAAATGGGGACATGACTCCAGACTAGCCTGTCATCCTGGAGTTTCTCGCACAATCGCCATGATCGCTCAACGCTTCTGGTGGCCTTCCATGAGGGTGGACGTCCGCAGATACGTCACAGCCTGCCGGACGTGCGCCACCAACAAGACTTCGCACAGACCGCCGGCCGGTCTGTTACGTCCCTTGCCAGTTCCGTCACGCCCTTGGTCACATGTCTCGATGGACTTCATCACGGGTCTTCCCCCGTCGGCGGGTAAGACCACCATACTTACCATTGTGGACCGCTTTTCTAAGTCGATTCACCTTGTTTCCCTGCCCAAGTTACCGTCCGCTCAGGAGACAGCCCAACTCCTAATTTTGCACGTAGTGAGACTCCACGGTATTCCCGAAGACATTGTGTCGGACCGAGGACCCCAGTTCGCCTCGGCTGTCTGGAGGGAGTTCTGTGGGGCACTTGGAACCTCGGTCAGTCTGTCCTCTGGTTTTCACCCACAAACTAATGGGCAGACAGAGAGGATCAACCAGGAGGTGGAGACTCTCCTAAGATGCACCATCTCAGCCCAACCCAGGACCTGGAGTTCCCAATTGCCGTGGATAGAATACGCACACAACACACTCCCGTCATTTGCCCTAGGGTGTTCCCCGTTCGAGGCGGCTCATGGATTCCAGCCGCCCCTCTTCCCGGAGCAGGGTCCCGAGGTCGGAGTTTCCTCAATCTCCGCCTACATCAGGCGATGCAGAGCCACATGGACCAGAGTAAGGGCCCAACTGCTCCGGGGTCAAGCACAGGCTGAGCGGTATGCCAATCGCCGCCGTTCTCCAGCACCCGAGTATAAAGTAGGTGATCTAGTTTGGCTCTCGACGAGGGATTTGAAACTAAAAGACTATTGCAGGAAGCTCTCCCCTAGGTTTGTCGGTCCTTTTCGCATATCCGACATTATCAACCCGGTTTCTGTCAGACTCAAACTTCCCAATAGTATGAGGGTCCATCCAGTTTTCCATGTGTCATGCATTAAACCTGTGGTCTCTCCTGTTTTCTCTTCCCCGGTTGACGCCCCCCCCCCCGCCCGCATCATCGACGGGGGCCCGGCTTATACGGTCAGTTCCATCCTCCGGTCCCGGCGACGAGGTCGCGGTCTCCAGTACCTGGTGGACTGGGAGGGATATGGACCGGAACACCGCAGCTGGGTCCCCTCGAGGCACGTTCTGGATCCGTCACTGATCAGGGACTTCCATGAACGGCATCCGGAGGAACCCTCTTAGGTCGCCGGGAGGCGCCCGTGGGGGGGGGGGCTCTGTGACAGTATGGACTCGCTTCCCCACCAGGGGGAGCTATTTTGGACTTTGAGTTTGTTCCTTGTTTGTTCCCATACTGGTCCCCATACACACCTGTTTGTCATTATCATCACCCGGTCTTCATATACTCCCCTCAGTCTGTCATTTGTCGCTGGTGTGTCATTCCTGTTCGCTTGGTTCGTTTGTTCTCCCTCTTCCCCGACCTCTAGCTCTACTCAACTTTAGTAAGTCAGTCAGTTTTCATAGCCTGTTCGTTTTCCTGCTTTGCAGTATCTTTTGTTTGGTAGTGATAACTTTGTTTGTTTTTTCCCGCTTGCGGTGACTTTGTGTTTGTAGACAGTTTCAGTTAGGTTCTTAGAATAACGTTTTGTATTATCCCGCTTTCGGTGAATTTTGGTTTGTAGGATTTTCATAGTTAGATCATAGTGTTGAATTTGGCCCACTATCGTTTTGTGTTCTTTGTTTATTCCAATTTGTAGTTTCTCCAGCTCAGCTGTGATTTTCTGTTTAATAAAATCTTGTTGTGCGGAACTTCAATCTACTGGGTTCATTTGCACCTGGGTCCGACCTCACCTCGTGTCTGGTTCGTAACACCATTTCAGTGTCGGCCTCCATCTTCACCTCTACATCCATATACCTACAGTATATCGTCATAGATAATTAGTAAACTGCACACTAGCAGGAAGAGATTGTTCCATTCACTCAGTCACACACACCCTCCCCACACACACACATTAATTTAATTAAATCACATCCTATTGCAATTATATAATTGCTTAGGTTGACATTGTGATTGCAATTAGATTAATCATGCTGCACTAATTATGCACTTACAGTGACATTTTTACGATTTATTGGCAGAAGAGGTTCACACTGATTTGATATCACAAATTATGTCGAATCACAGGCACAGCAGTCCAAAAGTTAAAATTGAGTACTGTGACTAAACGTGAAATGTGAAGACATTCAATGCACCTTCTGAGCATCTTTCCTCCCATTTTGCTGGATAAAGTATTTTTCTTTATATCTTACTGTTGCAATCCAGCCCTCAGAGCTCTGAGGGCTCCTGGTTTTCTGTTTGTCCTGTGACGTCACGTTCTCCCTCTGTGCTCCTCCCCTGTAATTAGTGGTTACACCTGTGTTTTATTTCCTGTTTAGTTCTGTATTTAAGCCTGCCCTCTTGTTTCTGTCCTTGTCGGTCCGTCGTACATCGTGTATGTGAGAATGTTGCTGTCTGTGGTTCCAGGTCACGTGAGTTTTTGTCTGTGTGTCAGCGTGTAGTCATGTGCTCAGTCAAGTCTGCGTGTTTAGTCAAGTCAAGTGAAGTCATGAGTTCAGTCAAGTCTGTATCGTTAATAAAGTCAAGTCAAGCCTAGTCCTGGTCTGAGTCTGCGTTTGGGGTCCTCCACATTCTACCACACCAGCAGCCGTTGTCACAGTACTGACCGACCAAACAGGACCCAGCGGACTCAGTTTTTTTTTCTTCAGTCTTTTGTTCAGGATTGTTTGAGAGGGAGATGAGCCGTGTGGAACTTGAGTCAGATTTGGAGGCTTTGAGCTCTGTAAAGGAGCTGGTTAAGCTGGCTCACAGTGGACCCACTCGGCTCGCTAGGAAGCGGGCCTGTGCTAATGCTCTGGCCGTCCTGGCTGACGCATCAGGATTGTGGCTCTTCCCGGGGGTTGAGGAGCTCTACGGCGAGCTGGGTGATTTGTTCCTGACCCTAAGCCAGAAGGAGGACTCATTCCCCGTTCCTGCCACAGCTGCTCCAGCCCCTGCTCACCGTGCTCCTGAGTCTCGGCGCTCTCGACGTCGACCTCCAGCTTCCGCGCCTTCATCTCTGCCTGTCTTGCTCTCTGGTCGGCTCACAATGAGCGACCAGCCTCCTGAACTGTCTCCCCACCTGTCTGCGGATGAGGCACGTCGGTCCATTCCCTGCAGAGGAGCTGCGCGGCAAGCAGCCTGCTCGCACCTCTGTTGGTGCTGGGGTATACCACACATGTTCCCCAGTGATCCTGTCTGTCCCCTGTGTGCCGGACTGCGCACAGGGTGGGTTCTGTTCTGTCCCGGAGGAGTTGAAGCCACCTCCGGTGGTCCTGTCTGTTCCCTGTGCGCCGGATTGCGCACGGGTCGAGTCACGTTCAGGGTTTGTGTCCCAGACTCTAGCTCCAGCACCCCGGCGTTTCAAGGTGGAGACGCCGGCCGGTGAAAGTCGGCGGTTCCCTACCGCCGCACCTGCCCCTTCGCCCAGCAGTCTTCAGGAGGAGACGACAGGCTTGGGGAAACAGCGGCTCATCCCCGCTGCACCTACCCGGAATCCGGTTCCTGCCCCGCGGCGCTTGATGTCAGCACCGCAGCCCGCAGCGCCGGCTCCAGCACCGCGGCGTTTTAAGGTGGAGACGCCGACCGGTGAAAGTCAGCGGTTCCTCACCGCTGCATCTGCCCCGTCGCCCTGTTCTCTGGAGGGAACAGACTCGGGGAAACAGCGGCTCAACGCCGCTGCACCTATCCGGAGTCCGGTTCCTGCCCCGCGGCGCCTGATGTCGGCACCACGGCCTGTGGCACCAACTCCAGCACCTCGGCTTCTTAAGGTGGAGAGGCCGACCGGTGAAAGTCAGCGGTCCCTCACCGCTGCACCTGCCCCGTCGCCCTGTTCTCTGGAGGGAACAGACTCGGGGAAACAGCGGCTCAACGCCGCTGCACCTATTCGGAGTCCGGTTCCTGCCCCGCGACTCTTAATGTCAGCACCGCGACCTGCAGCACCAACTCCAGCACCGCGGCGTCGCAAGGCGGAGGCGCCGTCCGGTGAGAACCAGCGGTTCGTCACCGCTGCCCCTGCTCCATCACCCCAGCGTTTCCTGGAGGAGACGAGGGGTCCTGGGGAGTTCCGCACCGCTATGCCCACATCTGTCCACGGCTCTCCAGGAGGAGAGGCCGCTACGTCCACGGCTCTCCAGGAGGAGAGGCCACTACGTCCACGTCTGTCCACGGCTCTCCAGGAGGAGAGGCCGCTACGCCCACGTCTGTCCACGGCTCTCCAGGAGGAGAGGCCGCTACGCCCACGTCTGTCCACGGCTCTCCAGGAGGAGAGGCCGCTACGCCCACGTCTGTCCACGGCTCTCCAGGAGGAGAGGCCGCTACGCCCACGTCTGTCCACGGCTCTCCAGGAGGAGAGGCCGCTACGCCCACGTCTGTCCACGGCTCTCCAGGAGGAGAGGCCGCTATGCCCACGTCTGTCCACGGCTCTCCAGGAGGAGAGGCCGCTATGCCCACGTCTGTCCACGGCTCTCCAGGAGGAGAGGCCGCTATGCCCACGTCTGTCCACGGCTCTCCAGGAGGAGAGGCCGCTATGCCCACGTCTGTCCACGGCTCTCCAGGAGGAGAGGCCGTCCCAGCGCCCACATCCGTCCACGGCTCTCCTGGTGGAGAGGCCGCCTCCTCATCTGACTCTGGGGGTCCAGGGAGGTCCACCACATCGCGCGCACCTAGAGCGCCCTGGAGGCTCCGCCTTCGATGGGGTAGACGCCGGCCGCCCAGACCGCCACACCACAGCACTCACCGATGCCGGCCGCCCAGGCCTTCACGCCGCGGCAGCCATAGACGCCGGCCAACCAGGCCTTCACGCCGCGGCAACCACAGACGCCGGCCACCCAGGTTCCCTGTCTTGGTTTCGTGCGGCCCGGAGGCTCCGCATCTGTTCCCGTGTCCGGCGGCCCCAAGGAGGGGTCCGCGCCTGTTCCTGTACCAGCGGCCCCAGGGAGGGGTCCGCGTCTGTTCCTGTACCAGCGGCCCCAGGGAGGGGTCCGCGTCTGTTCCTGTACCAGCGGCCCCAGGGAGGGGTCCGCGTCTGTTCCCGAGTCCAGCGGCCCCAGGGAGGGGTCCGCGTCTGTTCCCGAGTCCAGCGGCCCCAGGGAGGGGTCCGCGTCTGTTCCCGAGTCCAGCGGCCCCAGGGAGGGGTCCGCGTCTGTTCCCGAGTCCAGCGGCCCCAGGGAGGGGTCCGCGTCTGTTCCCGAGGCCGACGGCCCCAAGGAGGGGTCCGCGTCTGTTCCCGAGGCCGACGGCCCCAAGGAGGGGTCCGAGTCTGTTCCCGAGTTCGGCGGCCCCAAGGAGGGGTCTGGTTCCTGTTTCCTGCGACCCCTGGGAGGGGCCTGTTCCTGTTCTGGAGCGAGGAGCTCCATGGACTGACTTTTGAGTTCAGGTTTAAGGGACTTATGAACATTTTATTCATGGGCACTAAGTTTTGTTTGGTCTGGCCCATGTCGTGTCTGTCTGTCTCTGTGGCTCCCGGTCTTGTCTGGTCTGTTTGTCCTGGTCTGCCTGTCATGTCTTGTCGTGGTCTGTTTTGGTCCCTGTCTGTTCTGTCAGCCTCCCCTCCAGTTGCCTGGGCCATGGGGTCCAGGTTCTCAGGCCGTCTGGAATCCGGCATTGGAGGGGGGGCTCTGTTGCAATCCAGCCCTCAGAGCTCTGAGGGCTCCTGGTTTTCTGTTTGTCCTGTGACGTCACGTTCTCCCTCTGTGCTCCTCCCCTGTAATTAGTGGTTACACCTGTGTTTTATTTCCTGTTTAGTTCTGTATTTAAGCCTGCCCTCTTGTTTCTGTCCTTGTCGGTCCGTCGTACATCGTGTATGTGAGAATATTGCTGTCTGTGGTTCCAGGTCACGTGAGTTTTTGTCTGTGTGTCAGCGTGTAGTCATGTGCTCAGTCAAGTCTGCGTGTTTAGTCAAGTGAAGTCATGAGTTCAGTCAAGTCTGTATCGTTAATAAAGTCAAGTCAAGCCTAGTCCTGGTCTGAGTCTGCGTTTGGGTCCTCCACATTCTACCACACCAGCAGCCGTTGTCACACTTACATGTTATTGTGTGTTTTATGAGAAATAAAGTGACAACTATAATGTAAAAACAGCTGATGATTACATTTCCTTAAAAATGTAATTGTGTGTTTGGAGTTTAGCTGCATCAGAGCATAATTTTGTGGTTATAGAGTTGTCACAGTACATTACTCTTTTATGATTTTTATGGCTTTGTCTCAGAGGACGACCTTCAAAATAATATTCTCATTCAGAGCATCTTAAGTCCAAACATCGATTATATTTTCAGGTTGAACTATGACTACAAATGGAAGAATACAAAAGGAGCAATTTATAGTTCGGCAGGGAGTCAGTTAGTTGGCAGAGGTGAACATCGTGGTGGAATCACCCCTGACTTTTCAATTCAATCAAATAAAGGTTGTAACTTTGCTCATTTGACTAGAACGAGAAGGTCAGCTCACCCACGGGAGGTGAGCAGGAGGAAGGGTTTGGGCCATTTCTAGTTCCAGGCCTGTGGATGAAATGACCAGGCTTTCGGAAAGGCCAGGACAGGCCCTTGAGCTATGTGGACTTAGCTCCAGATGAGTGTGTTGGCTCTCTGATTACTCTGCGCTTGTAGTGTTCAGAAGACGTGTTCAATACTGCCGTCGAGCATTTCTTCCCTCACTTCGGCTTAGTTCAGCAGGTAAGAAAAACGTCCGCGTGTGTGTAATGATCTGTTTACCTGCCGTTTGTCCGTTTGTGTCAAAGAGGTGTCGAGTGACGGTACACGTGATAAAGTACCGTGTTCACATTTAGCAAGAGTTAAAGTTCAGTTCACACTACTTCAATAGATTGAATTCTCTACACACAACTTTAGGCAGTGAATGATGATGAACTGAAGCGATGACAAGGAGCTGAGATGAAACAACGCTTTGATCCCTGTGTGTAGCTAGAGACGACTAACTATTCAACAAAAGGTGAACAGTCCCAGGGTCATTCATCTTATCATCGCTGCTGGTTGTATGACAGACTGTGTAACAGTGACACAACCGGACTCACTTCCAACTATTAATCATCAGGTGTGGGTGGTGTTTGGTAACAACAACATCTCACAGCTCTCTTCTACATCCGTTCTACTACTAATGTGGCGTTCATGTGCATGTTGATATAGTATGTAATTACCAAACACTGCACACAGGTACAGTACACCTGCTCTGTTCTGTTCACATCATGTGAATCTATGAGCTCCCCTCACACTGACTGTCTACACACATCATGTATGTTTAGAGCTGACTGACAGTTTCTCTTTTTCAAGCAAATGACAGCTGTGATTAAGCCCTGCATTTTTTTGATAGATAATATTTCCTGTGACCCTGAGGCCAAACTGATTTAAATGTCAGTGACTAAATGTCAGTGTGTGTGTGTGAGTCTGATTCCTGTCAGAGCAAATCTTAATATACTTTGTCTTTGCACGACACAGAGACATGAACGTACAGAATTATTTGTGCTAAAAGACAACAGTAATATGTCTAAACTGAGTTGAAGGTGCCAAAATGTATGGTGTGAGAATCTAAAAGTAAAAATGGATCTTTTATAAAAGAGAGCGACAGCTCATTACTTTAATGGACATTGAAAATCAATAATTAGAGTGAACAGTGGTTAACCACAGACTAACAGCTGATCTCAAAGTTGGTATGATCGAAGGCTCGCGACTCATGAATCTCTTGCCCTAAAGGCATCGCATTGTTGGAACTTAACTACAGTACAAAAACCGTGTTCGCAGCTCTTTATACTTTTTATATGCTTGTCTTCTCTTACAACCTGTCTCAGCACGGCTACCGTGTAAGCAGACATCTGGTAACAGAGAAGAAATCTTAGAGGACGCTCCATCTGCAGTCGCCAAACCCAGCTAAGTCTCAGGAGTTCATCATACTGTGGGAAACATCTGCTCTCCCTCCTGGACAGCAGCTTTAGTGGCAAATGTGGCTACAGAATAGATGGCGCATTTCCAACATGTGGGCTAATTAAAAGAGGTGACATTCAACAAACGGTGGAGAGGATGGAGCGTGACAGCTGTGTTGATTACTTTGGTCCCATTCAAAGGTCAAAGGTGCCACTGGCTTGAGTTCGGACTGATGATAGGCACACGGAGAGCAAAGGGAAAGAAACAATACATGTTTCTTTAATAATTCTGAGCTGAGACTCACAGTCTGACGCTGACTTATTCTGTTGCTACTCAGGAGAAGTCTGAAGAAATGTTGGGAAGTCTTTTACTGTCTGCAGTAGCTGTCTTTGACTGAATGACAAATATTGTGAATAGTCTGAACTGTATTGATAAAAGTTATTTATTTGCTGTGCCAACTTATTCCCAGAACAGAATAAATTCTCCACATCTGTTTGTGCCTTAAAATCAATGTGTCACGTCATGTTATTTAGGCAGTTAAGGGCACCAGAAGACAGGCAAAAATGAATCAGTTCCCTGGAGTCAAATCCCCTGAATTAACTCCACTGATGCGCAACATTCTGTTTGTTGTTGTCCACTATCTGATATGATTTATTACATTTTGAACAAAGTGGATAAATGATGAAATAATGTCACAGCTATCAACGTTTCCTTTCTAACCAATGCCCCACGTTTTTTCATTCCTTTATTAAACATATTTAAAATCCTCTTATTTTTGAGCGATGACAGCAAGTGCATCTCTGCACTGTAAATCCTATTAAATACATAGACCTGCCAATCAATCAGCGCTCTGACTTCTCACTCTTTCTTTTGTTGCTGAGTTCTCTGAATGTCTGCGCCTTGAAATCGACTCCGCTGTTGTCTCCCCGCATCACTCAGTGCCACAGCAGACAGGACGTGGTTGACACTAAAGATAAAGGGTCAGAGCAGAGACGTCGGCCCCTGAGGCGAGATGGACCGCAGCCCTCAGACGTCTACCAAGCTATAGGTCGGTTTGGGAATAGCTTGTTGAAAAAGTTAGGCACGTTTACATCACATTAATGTATGTATGCAGTTATGTAAAACCTTATTGTTGTTGCTCTTTCCCTCTCGTATGTCTCTGTGTCTCCGTCGTCGTCATTTATATCTCTCTGTCTCTCTTTCTATCTCACTCTGTCTGTCTTCTTTAGAAAATCAATAACTTCTAATAGACTCTGGGCATGATTGAGTATAGGCGTCAGTTTTCCAGAGGCTGGAGCAGAAGCGTATTAATCACTGAAAATGTCTGTATATTATTTTGCACCGTGGAGTCCTGAGGTGAGCCTCTGGCACAAGCTGACTGAAGTGTGTATGTAAAGATCTTTCTACAGTTGCGCGGACAAGATTTAGCTGTGAGGATATTTTGGCAGGATTGTTTCTGAGTCAATTCTGAAATTATTTATTATTCCTGTAGTTGGAAAGGAAAGGAAATGTTGCAGAATCTTGTTTGTTAGGAGAATCCAGTAGAATTCCATACACTGCTATTCTTCTTCTATATAATCTACATTATATTGCCAAAAGTATTCGCTCACCCATCCAAAAAATCAGTCAGTGCACAAGCAGGGTCCATAAAGACATGACAGAGTCCGGTGTGGATGAACTTGACTGGCCTGAGAGTCCTGACCTCAACCCGATAGATGGGTGAATGAATGAATTCGAGCGGCGACTGAGAGCCAGGCCTTACTTCCATTGTGTCAATTGTTTTATTGAGCAGGTCTGAAATTATTAATATGACCAAACACGTGTACATATGCACCTTACTGCACCACCGGCCGAGCTGACTGTCTGTAGATCTCCCCTATGAATCCTCTGTGACTTTTAGTTTCCTATTACACAACCGACTCCACAGACGCACCCGCCCTAGTAACACAGCACACAAGAACAGAAATTGTAATTTCGAAGGGAGATTTTGCCGACGCTGACGCCATGGGATCACACTTTCTAACCAGTCAGCTGGAGAAACCAGAAAGTCAGCCAGAGATTTCCCTCAGGGATTAGAGATTCTTTCTCAAGGACCCCACAGCAGCTTGAGCCTGTGCCCTTTGATTAAACAACAGTCTCTCGCTGCCGCCCTGTAGCCTCTCTGAAAGGTGCAGCGTGAGCCAATAAACACCTCAACGAGGGGAAAGCAACAAAAATCCACACAACATCGATAAACACACGCTTTTCGACTTCGCAGCGTGTTAAATTTAGATGTTGAAGTGAATTAAATCGGTGTCAAGGTGCGTCAGCCTGACTCTCCAGAAACTGGCATCGCATTCGGCCAGACCACATGACAGATGCGAAGTCAGAGGATACTAACTGACTCCTGGCAGCGGTGCCCATTATCTGCTGGGCGTGCACGCAGGGCACAAGGTTACGTTAACAGGCCTGCTTGTCCCTGATCAGGTCTTGCTGACTTACCGCTTACCTGCACACACAGAAAGGTTAACTCTGCAGCGTAGCATACTGACCGCGTTGCTGTTCGCTTGGTTCAGTCCAAACAGTTGAGCAAATATGCTGAAAAACGTCTGTGAGAAAGCAGGAGTGCCTGCATGTAAACACCTCTATTATCCAGCTGCTCTCGGATGACGGAGAGAGCAGCAGCCTCCGTGTGATTTCTCTTTGCATTGTTCTGCCTACAGTTCTCGGCACATAATGGAATGCTGTACAGACTGTGAGAGCCTTCATTGTCTCCCCTGTCTCCATCCATGCTTCTAGTGCAAGTCACGGCACTGTACAGGTGAGCCCTGACAAAGTGTTACTACCCGTTTGTTCAGACGTCCGTTTGACATTTCACATTTCTCCTCACGCTATTTTAATATCCAAGCCCCACCTCATAATCCCATTACTGTCAGAAGCCTGCTTTGTGTCCCTCAGTGTCTCATGTTCTCATTTTTCTTTCTGACAATGAGTCGGGTAGTTGTGTGATTAGAATGGACGGGGAAAGATGAAGAGTAGCAGGGGACAGACGAAGAAAGACAGAGACGGGACAAAGGACAAGCAAGACAAGTTTAGATTTATGATGAGGGCTGATGCATTTAGAAGGAGGCAGAAGAAATTGGAAATACAACTTAGAGGAAACGACGAAGGAAAAAAGAAGAATGAGGAGCAGCGCAGGAAAGGTCCAGATGTTCCTCTGTTTCTAACGGGGGGATAAATATCCGTCTGTGCTCATTTGTTTTCTACCTCTCTCTCTCTCTGTGAAGCCATTTATTTCTTTTCAGCCAGTCGCAAAGGTTTATGGAGCCTCTTTCGTGCCACCAACACAGCATAACGTTGGCACCTTTAGGTACTCTGCAGTCTATTAGTTCACATTAGACCTCCTCTAATCTCTAACCCCCCTGCAGCCTGCACATGTTCAGCACTGCTCCATCATCATCCAGAGCACTACACAGAAAACGCTTTCTTCTTATCAGCATAACTGTGGTGGTGCAGCGCACACAGGAATGCAAACACTTAACCTTGGAACGGTCTGTGGTTCAAGTCTTGTGCTGTTATCACCTCACACTGCAGCGAAATTAAGGTGCTCTAGTATGATGGGTACTGTGTGTGTGTGTGTGTGTGTGTGTGTGTGTGTGTGTGTGTGTGTGTGTGTGTTACATATATGTATATACTTTTCCTTTTCTTGATCATTCTTGTAACCAGTAACAAAGAAAAACTGTTCAAAGAAAGAAACAACATTTTCTTGTAGGAGGGAAATATATGTAAAATATACCATTGAATTCAGGCAAAAGTAAAGACATTGTGGCAAAACCAAAGTGCAACACATTTTAAATTATTAACTAGTTAGTGTTTACTTGATGCATTTGTTGTTTAAGTCAGTTATAGCGTTGTAATAATGATCAGGTCCAGTGAAGCGTCACCTCTGCCTTCAGCTGAAAACATATTTAACTCTCTTTAAATCTCTTATGCACACACCAGCTGCATCTCTGTTATCTTTAGCGTTGCCGCTGAGACACCACCTATTACCGCACATCCAAGCAACATAAACAGAGCACATCCATACACACACAGCTGTTCAGACGCGCAGCCTAGGGCAGAGGCACGGAAACAGACAGAAGCATGCTCCCATGAGAAACGAGCTACGTTATCTCTGTTATCCTCCTCCCCAGCTGGGCCCGGCAAGACACAATAATGTTGTCACAACGATCGATGCATTTCCACAATTCACAGAGCTGATGGAGTGGGTGTCAAAGTCTGTAACTTACTTTTTACGTCGCTCTACTCAACACACACACGCTCACACAACACGGCCGCTGAGCTACTCAATCAAAAGCTATTATCTGAGTTATGGGGAAGGTCAAAAGCGTCAAAGGTCAAAGCAATAGTTGTGCTGGGAAGAAACTTTATTGTGTCATTAAGCTGCTTGGCAGCTTTTATTTGCCAGTGATGAAGTTTGTGTTGTGTTCTCACCCAGGTAAGAAGATGAATGGCTTAAGCTCGAAGCGTGTGCCTGGCATACTGCTACACTGTACTCAGGCTAATTCAAAACGGCTTCTGCTTCTTAAAGACACTTTCGGTACCAATGAAATCTTTTACCAGCTAAGAGCACAATTCAGCTACAGTAGAGTGACTGACTGTCTCAGCCTACCGCTGTGATTGCAGCCCCTTCTTTAAAGTACCTTTATGCCACAGTTCATTTTCTACTGTGTCTCAAATCCCCAAAAAGTAACAAAGATCTCGTTTCTGCTCACAGTATAGCTGCCTGTAGACCTGTAGAAGCATTATTACACAGAATGCAGTACTACAGTACAAGCACAGAGGCAGTAATCTAATAATGCCTACGAGTCCTAATAGCCAGGGTTCCTCTTAACGCTGTGCTGCTACATTAAAGAGCCGGTGGGGTTTACCTTTGGCTCCGTGTGACCCGTGTGTCGTTTCTCTCTGGAGCGCTGCCTGTGTGATCTCGCCTCGTACAACCTCGGCAAAGACAAACGGGGTCTTATGATGTGAAAGGAAACACCTCGGGGCCTCTCTGCAGCAGGTTCGCAGCTTTTACTTTCCCCATGCGAGGAATCTTATGTTATCTGCATGTTTCTGTGTTTGTATTTGTGCAGAATCACGCATTATGGCACTTTGCTTTCCGCTGCTCTTCACGAGATTGATGATTAAAGGCCCGTGGCAGGTTCTTTTAATCTCAGCCTCTGTCGGTTGGGCTGATGCTTTTCTCTAGAGCTCATCCAGCACAAGCCTGGACCGAAGCCTCTCTTGCGCAGCCAAATCTGGGATCCAGCTCCATTACAAGACAGCATATTTGTACCGCCATGGGAGACACACCATTACGGAAGGAGTTGAATGTGACGTTATGACTGGTGGAAGATGTTGGAGAGAGACGCCACAAAGCAGAGAAAAGAAGAACTAAATTTAATTAAGGCCAGTTACACGTGTAGTTAAAGAATGGTATCTTCTACTTAGATAATTGAATTTCCCCGAAACTCTTTCTATTCCCCGTGGACAAAACAGAAAGCTGTGATTAACTTGAAGGTGAGTGTGGAGGAATGGGAAATGAATTCAGTAATTAGTTAGCACATTAGATCTAATTTGAATGGTGTTGCTCAGTATTCCCATGGTTGTTAAAGCAAAGCTGTGGGACAAAACACCTGTAAACATTTCCATGAAAACAGCTGGCTTCACCTAAAACGGGGGTGTCAGTCTTTAAGCAGGGAAGAATCTATATTGTGTGAACAGTACAAATGGAAACTATTGAAAAATGAAGTAGAGGCTGGATTCCTGCAGCCGCACCGCAAAAGGCACTCGAACACGAGCGAAGGTGTGATGATTTAACGCTTGTGAGGGTCGCTGGGTGCTGGAGCGTATCCCAGCTGTCATCTGCAGAAGTCTCCCGTCCATCACATCAGCCATCATATGGATGCTTATTGAAATCTGACGTTCTGCGCCGTATCTCCTGGGTTGTAACTGGTAGCTGGTCAACAATAAAGAGCAGCTTGAACGTCTGTTTCCCTGTTAATGAGCACAGGGTGTGTATCGACCACCTGAACGATGAGGCCAACCGCTGCCTCCCGACGCCCGAATGGACGAAGGCGTGCTAAGCGGAGCAACGACCGGCCCCCGACCTTCACACACGACCTCTGCACAGCCTCAGTGTCGCGTAAACGCTAACACTGGTTCCGAGCGCTTGAAAACGCGACTAATGCTGGTTTCGTGGGGATATTCCGTGCTGAGTAAATTTGGAAATTCTTCTCTTTGAGTCACGCAACATACAGACACAACAAGAGAAGCCTGAGCTGTCTGGTGCTGCCTGCACATTTCTAAGCCCACTGTGGACTTTCTGTCTTTGATTAAGCTGCCAAGACACTGAAAGCAAAGCTACTGGGTACTGCCTGCGGGGAGAACTGAACAGAGATAATGTAATAGGTCTTGGTCTGTGAGGTGTGCTGGCGTCTGTGTGTTTTTCCTTTTTTTTTTTTTTGCTTTGACAAATCTATAACTCAGAAATATGTATAAGCTTTCTGAATTCCAGCATTTCTTTGATAAAACACACAGACTTTTTCATATACATATACTGTGGGAGGATTTTTAATTTGTTGTAAACATGTCACCTATTTACAATACAAAACTAATAAGCATAGTCTGATCCAATTATCGCAGCAGTAATGTGAACAGCTCCGTTGCCAAGAGGAAAACAGCTGTCACAAAACAACTCCATGTCTATAACACAAACACGCCCAAACAAACACAGCACACAACACTGCCACAGTGCAACAACTGGCACGTTATTTACTACGGTTATGAGTCCTGGTGGGATTTTAAACAGTTTGTTCATCTGTTCTGTTCGAAATAAGCAGTGGTTCGCTGTCTGGTGTCTCTGATTGTCTGTGAATGACCCCACTGAACCTATAAACACCTAAAGGTTGCAGTTCTATATTATATGCTTCCCATATAATCAAAGCCCAAAAACAGTTGTTTTTTTTTTGTTGTCATGGGATCGTTGTGCCCAAAAAACTGTTTTACAATGAAACTGACCTACACCATCTCTAAAAGCAAACCATCGCTCAAACGCAGGTGGTTGAACACTGCAACAGTAGTTGGCAAGAAATAGTTTAGCATTTTCCTCAAGAACTTTAAATTAGACACCTTTGGAGGCGCTGCTGTGAAAATGCTTCTTAGCATTTTAGAAAACGTTGGCAGAAGCCATTTACACTAGAATAGGCAGATGGCTACTTTCACAGACGAGCCACTGACTCAACTGTCATCTTGTTTTTTTTCCTCCATTCACAGAAATGAGCTGTCAGCCTGCACCTCTACACGGACGGCTACGGGTGACACAGGTAGGCAATTCTCTGAGAGTGTGCTGCTTAGTATCATGCTTTCCAGAAGCGCTGAACAAACCCAAAAACATGGCCGCCGCACATCAGGCTCGAGCATTTTTGTCTTCTTCATAGCCAAACTACTCAAGTTATTTGCATGCCCTCAGACAAAGGCGTATGCTGCAGCTCCACTGAGGGATGCAGCTGAGGAGCATCAGTGATGAGAAATTCATAAATGAATAAATAAACATTTTGACACCGTTAACTTATTCATGCTGAGCTTTCAGACGCGGAAATATACTCTGGGTTTTCACAAGCCAGTGAGAATCCCTAAGAGCTAAATGTATAAATCAAATAGCTCCATGAAAAATGAATTTCCATCTTCCACCCCTCTCTAAGAATAACAGAGTGCAGGTCTTTTGTCAGTGAATGCTCTTTAATCAGGAGCGTACACATTACATCCAAGGGCTATCGGCTTTTTTTTACGCTCAGAAAGACTCACCAGGTCATTGAAATGACTTTTTGGCTACCAGTGGATAATTATGTGCTCTGATGCTGCTGCTGGATCTCAGACACTCACTGCCCTTATAACCCTGCTACACATGGACCACAGAGTGTGGATGTCAGAACAGTTTCACTTACTATAAAGTAACCAACGTGAAATAGCCTCAGTCGAGCCTCACGTTCAGAAGAGAGTTTAGGGTAATAGTACAGTGGGCATGAGGCTGCAGGGCGATAAGCCAAGAATCTCACACAGAAAGGAAGGAAGCAGTCGAAGCAGAGACGCAGAGGAAGTCAACACAAAACAAGCCTCGTATTTGGTAGCAACAGTGGATGATCTGACCTGAGTGGAGCTGCTGCACGGGCCTGGAGTCCAATGTGAACTAAAAGGTCAATGTAGTGTTTATTGATTTCAAAAGCGTATTTTTAGCTTATAATTTTTAAAAGCATCTTTTCACAGACGTCCAGTTTCAGTGTTGAATTGTTGATTCCATCAATATCATAAAACATATACACCACAGAAACACACATTTAAGAATGTGTTTTACAATAAGAACAACTTAACGATGACAGAGAAAGTGACACATAATGAATTCCCAGCTATAACAAAATTAAACTGTTTTTTTCGCTGTTGTCACAACAGGGATTCGGCTCCAAAGGAAATGAGTTTCATAAAAAAGCAGTAGTTTTAATTGCTTGTAAGTAATCTGATGTGAAATCACAGACAAACGACGAAAAGGATGAGGGTTCGTGTGAGGCTTCATCGAAGTAAACAACGTAAGGTCACAGCTGTTATGAAAACGCTCACAGAGCTGCAACGAAGGCAAAATGTTAAATAGAGGCCAAATTCTAATTTGAAGATACAAACAAATACCGAAGCTACAAACTAGAAGAACAAAATCCGTGTTCAAAGCTCTGTAGAGCACATGGAAAATGCCATCAGCAAGAAATCTCACTGCTGCATGAGTCCCTGAGACAGAACGGGCCACATCGTGCCAATACAGAGCACTTGTTACTGAGGGCACGTCATAAAAACATCCAGCAGTCAGCGTGTTCTGACGATCAGAGGGGTGAGTTGTCACTGATGTGGATGTCTTTTAAGAAAGGCCTTACAAAGCTGCAGGAGTTTGAGCTGCTTGGGGAGGAATAATTAAAAGGAGAGCAAAGAGGAGCAACTCAGTGCTGGCCCTCTCGTTCTGCTCCATTAGAGGGAGAGAGCATCACTGGCCAAATGTGCCCAGAACCAGCTGTAGAAGAAGAAAGAGCTGTCTGCAGCCCAAGGAGACACACTAATGAGCATCTTTTAAATACGCAGCCCTGCTACTGGCCAGCAGGCTGGAGCTCGAGGGAGTAACATGTAAACAATAACACAAACACGCATGCCAGCACTTGCACACACAGTGGTCAACTTGTTAGCCCAAACTAAGGCTAATGAGAGCAGAGAAGGGGGAACGACCGTGGGAGCCGAGCGAAAATACTTTGTTAAGCAAAAGACTGGGAGAGCGGGAGGAGGGTAATGACGCCGCCGCCTCCCTCCTCCCAGTGTGATGCCGCAGCAGACTGCGTGACTCTGCGATACGCTGCACATTTGTCTCGCCCTCCCATGAGACCGACTTCCATTATTCTGCTGAGGGCTGCTGAAGATGCTGGTGGGAGAACGGGAAAAATCAAGGGCACTCAAAGAGAAGCGCATGCAAACAAACACGCCCTCCAACCCACGTTCAAGGGCAAAGTGATCCATTGTAAACGACACTGCTCTATAAGCCTGGACCTCCACGGTCTCAACAATCCCTTTAAGCTGCTCTCATGGTGGAAAAACAACATTTTCTACAGAGCTGCAGTTGGGATCACTTGGCATGTGTGACACTCTCCAAAAAAACCCTTCAGTATTTCTTCATGACTTCATTTTCCAAGATGATAATTAGTGAATGATATAAAGACAAATTCATATGTGTCAATGCAGGACTTAATAATTTGATTAAACAAGCTGCAGGGAAACAACCCTTCAAACCACACACGTGCAAATCATTCGTCATATATCCACACAATTTACTGTAGATTAAGTGTAAATACAAATATGCCTAAATATTGCAGAGTGACAGAGTGAGTTGTAAAGAGTGTAGCTTTTTCCTCTGCGAAGGAGTAACTGCAGGGCAGAGCTGTCACGATGTGATGAAGAAAACTATCTGTCTATATAATCCGTATATAATCTGTATATATAATAATAAAGTCAGAAATGAGAGGCTGTCATTTGTGGGCTAGTTAGTGAAGTGACTGCAGCGCCTTTCACAGCTCAGTTAGCTAATTAGAGGCTCCTGTAACTCAAGATTACAGGCCTTTGCTAATTTCCCGGTTTGCTCTCCCAACATTTGGATTTAATGTAATTCTAATTAACAACTGTTAATTCAATGTGGGTTTTTCCAACAACTTGAGATTGTGCAGGAGGTGGAGTATACAAAGCGCCGTATTCAGCAGCAGGCTTTCTGTCTCCCCTCTAAACCATATTTAATGTGAATCAAGATTCGTAGCACTCGTCTGTCTGCTAAGAGACTTTCAAAAAATCTGCTTTAAGTGCTTTACATTAAGAGACGTTCAGAGTCAGTAATTGAAAAGCCCACAGCGCTAGTCGCTCCATGAGCCTTCTTTAAACCTCTTTAAACATTCACTCATTTCTAGCCACTGTCATGACAGGATGTGCTCTGTCCCGTCACAGTGATTTATTCATAAACGACCACATTTTCACCTCAGGGCGGTTCCCCCCCAGATTAATGTTGTCATACTCAGGCCACGTTGGCTAATTCAAGGTCCGAATCACGCTAATAAGGGTCAAGTCACTCCTTTGTATTACTTTATACAAATGTATAATGATGATGTTCTGGTGTATTATTATTATTATTGTTATTATTTGCACCATAGTTCATATTATAATTACTAACATGATCATCACTATGACTCATGATCTAATTATTCTCAACATACACAGACCTTCAATCAAGAATACATAAATAAGGGTCAAGTGATCAGACCAGGCGTCAGAGGGCTCAGCTCGAATTCTATACATGACGTTCACCAACCGATAGACTGTATCAGGTCCTGGTTGCTGGTTGGGGCCACGGCTGCCACCACCAGCTCTTCTCTCTGGGTCCTGACGATTAGGAAGTTTGCTCTGAGCCCTTCACATAACCTCTAATTACATCATAGAACAACACAGATCACATCATTAGTTGCAACTAAAAAAAATAAACACTGATGAGATCATTAGTTAGGATGGCACGCAGCAGACTGTTTGTTTAAGAAAATTGCTGCTTTTTCAGAGGAAACAGCTTGTGCACCAAGAAAAGCATGACTCACAAACAAAACAACGATTAAACAAGCCATAAAACTCAGAGCCTGACTCCAACAGAGTCGTCTGTGCACGTCTGACAGTGCAACGTATAGAAAACAGCAAAGTACAAACTAGCAATGTGAAATGATTTCATCGTTTATTTATTAATTTAGTCTATTTGTTATTTTTACTTGACATTAACTAATAGCTTTGTTTAAAACAACGTGACCGATGCTGTGTTGATTACTGCTCCGCGCTCTGGCGGAGATCTTGTCATTGCCACATTGAGTACAGCACGACTTTACTACCAGTCTACTACACTTGCCTTTCATGAAGGTAACAGCGGCTAGACTGAAGTTTTGACCTTGAAAAACCATTAATTTTTCATCTACAGATAACAAGATACAGTAATTAAGTCAGGATCGTGAGATTAGAGGAGTGAAAAAAAGGCATGTGGAACAATGACTGTGCACAGGACTGCTGAGGTCACAGATACTTGTCTAAAGAAAGACCGTGCACCTTTAATGATCAACTTTTCACATGACCAAGAGGCTCCTTGAGAACTTGATCATAACAATTCATGACCTCACCAAATATAAAACGACAACGACATCTTCAACACAGTCAACTAAACTGGAGAATGTGAGTGTGAAGGGTTGTCAACCGATGTCAATATTGTGCCTTGATCTGAAGAAGAAATGCTGCAAATATCAAAATTGTGACAAAGAATTCCTAATTACACATCATAAGTCTGGCGTATTACAGCAGGCTTCTGTAGGCACAGCCTTCATCCTCTGACTGTAGGTTCAGCCAGCTTTGTCTGGCTACAGTGTACACAATCTATCTTCAGCTCTGCCAGTTGTAATCAGTAGTAAGCAGACCTCCTGTTATTCTCAACAGGAGGTCTGGTCATTAAGGGGGTAGAAGATTGTTTTGTGTAGGTGCAGAAAGACTCTCAAATTGATCCGGGGCTAAGGATCCCAGAAGGACAGGGTTGTGTACTAACGTGTCTGCTTTGTGTCTCTGTGTCTAATGTGCTGCTCTGGCTCTTCTAGGTCCCACAGGTTATTTTTAGACTCATTCCCCTGATAATAACAAGCAAGTCCTTGATATGCCTGAGCTGAGACCTATAGGGAGAGATCTGTAGCGTTGTCTGTTAATGTGGGCACCATAGACTGACTCGTTCTTTTCTAAAGGACAGTGCCCTCAGCTATGTGCTTTTATCGCTTTGACGCAGCACAGTTGGTTTATCCTCAGACAGAACCACACTGCGTGATTGTCCTTCTCACTTGCTGGATCGCTCTGAAGGCTTAGAGTCGTAAACCCAAACCCAAAAGCAAACCCTCTGCCTCAGCACAACACAAATGTCGTTTTGCTATTGTTGTTGTTGTCTTCTTTTGTCTTTGCATTTGTGCCTTCAGAACAAAGCCTGATTAATTAGTGATGGTATCCAGCTCAAGTACATGTATGGAAATATATAGTAATATTCTGAACTGATTTGAATCAGTTCAACTGATCTGAAACTGATTTTATATTTAATTAATGCAACTGAACTGAAAACAGCTGCATTGGAAAAAACAAACAAGAGACAGTTGAATGAAAACTCTAATCTCTAACTACTAAATATTTTGTAATCACGACCACCTGTTTTTTTTTTTTTCATTTTGCATCCTTTTAATAGTTTTGTGCAAATCTCTCTTTGATCCAGAGAATAAGCAAAGTGTTCGGTTAATCTGAATTATATTCAATGTGCCACTTAAACCGAACATAATGCACCATTTACAGTGAAAATATCATCTTCACAACGATCAACTGAACTGTTACTACGGAGACTAACAACGTTTCATGGACGTTCCTGTCGCATTATAGTGCATGAAAAGAGGAGAAAAACTCGTCTCGTTTGATATTAACTTCACAGCAGCTCAGAGTGATGAGAGATGCTCGTGTTGTTTATCTCTTCTTTTCTGTGTGAGCGTGTATATTCTCGCCAGGCTTTGTCTTCACATAACAGTCAGTCAATATGTCATTAGGCAGCATAGCTGGTGTCATGTCACTTCAGCCTGAGGTCAGTGTGGATATTAACTCTGTTATGTCCTCATTCTGTTTTCATTGCTCAGCCACTCATGAAATCCAATAGATGCACTGAACTGCTGACATCAGGCTGTGTAAAAGCTGACACCTGAAAATGATGAGGAGGATGAGGAAGATGGAGTCGTGTACATAAATCACTGCAAATTTGACCCATAAAGGAAATGACTGAGCTATTACGTTGCAGTGATGCATCTGTGTGTACAGTGTGTCTGGGCTAGAGTATTGTAAACCACAGGGATCAGAGGAGATCTGAGGGTTAATTGACCGTTAAGCCTCTATGCTGAGTTCAAACGCTCTCACGATCAAAATCAGCATTTAGCTTTGTGAGGATTTTTGCGTGTTAGTCTTTGTGCACCTGCGAAGCTCAGATCACTAACCCTCAGTTTTTTCCAATTCACCGTTGTGGCTTTTGAGTTATTGTTGAATGTTGTAATACTATTTCAAAAACATGCTAAATAATATGTTGCGTGTTTCTCATTAGCAGTATTTAACCAGTAAATATGACACTGATATCACTTGTTCACTCACATAATTACTGTATTCACTTATATGTATATATATTTTTTTCATTTGGCACTTTGCACTTGTTTTAGATATGTATTTTTTCTTTCTTTTTTTGTAACATAACATTTTGTAACATAATATGTGTAACATATTTTACTCTTTTTTTGTAATTATTGTAACTGTCTCTCTGCTGCTGCTGGGTCACCAGAATTTCCCCACTGCGGGATAAATAAAGTCCTATCTATCCATCTATCTATCTATCCATCTATCTATCCATCTATCTATCTATCTATCTATCTATCTATCTCTCTGTCTGTCTGTCTGTCTGTCTGTCTGTCTGTCTGTCTGTCCGTCCGTCCGTCCATCCATCTATCATCCATCCATCCATCCATCCATCCATCCATCCATCTATCTATCTATCTATCTATCTATCTATCTATCTATCTATAAAAGTTCAAGCGGTGTTTGCACTTCTTTTATTAATTTTACGCTATCCTTGAACTGAGTATTTGATTTTTAGAAATGCAATAAATATAATAATTGATCAATTCAAAATATTACAAAAACAGTAAAGTACTGCTGGAACATAAGAAACACAAACACCTTTTATCCTTTGGGTTTCCAGGATGCTTTGATGCTGGCATCATCCTCCACTTCTAGATGGAGGTGAAACCGACAGTTATTTTATGTTGGCTCCTCTTTGTGAGCTTGTACGGTTTTATCTGATCTCTGGACAGGTTATGTTTTGGAGTCTCTTGGGGTGCGATGCTGCTTGCTGACGGTCCAGACAGACAGATTCTCAGAGACCAAAAGCATCACACAGATTATTTAATGACAAGTTTCATCTGAAGTGGACACACAGATGTTTGTTTTTCAATCCAGTACTTGAGAAAGGTTTAACAGAAGCCGTGGCTGCATTTGCTTTTTCTGATGAGGAGCAGATACAGCAGACAAAAAGTGCAGGCAGTGATCATTCTTCTTTTTCAGATTTCATTCACCGCTCACATTCTGTTCTCTTGAGTGAGCTGAGCTATTCTATGCAAATATCAAGAGGTTATGGCAAAGTAAAATATTCCTTTGGTGGAGTGAAGATTAATCAATGAAATCTGTCATTTTACATCTGTACTGTAATATCTCACATTTCCTGCCTCAACGGTAAAACAAACAGCAGCTGACGGTAATTTTTATGAGTCACGGCGCGGCCCCAGGTGAACTCAGTACGGTACATTCAGGTTACAGCGGTGGAAGCAGTGATCTTTTTACTGCTGGCACTATGAGTTTGTTGTGTCATTAACAAGCTGGCGGTGTCTCTTCCTCGCATAGGTGGCTGGCTAACAGCTTAACCTCTGCCACGGGGATGTCTCACAGACTCAGTAAAGCGAGGACGTCAAACTAAGAGGTTTCCTGCAGAGTTTCTTCTATGGGACGAGTGCACTGAAGGCAAATCAGGGCCCAGTTCAGGCCCAGTTCAGTGTACAGTATAATACTGTGTAGGCCTCCGGGCACTAACCCAGAACAAGACACCCGGCCTCATACAAGAAATATATGTGAGGTACAATTAATTCATTTGCAGGGACACTATTTTGTGTAATGAACTGAAATAATAATGTCATTACTGTCATCTATTGTCAAAACGTTTTCCTTCTGCAAATGCTGAAACTGTATAAGCCACGGAAAGAGAAGTGCACCAAAAAGAAACATCAAACAATGTTCAACCCAGATATTCATGTATTTACTCCCTTTTCTGTTTCTACATGCACATAGTGACAGTGCAGCTCCTTCACGCTCATATTTTCTTGTCGCTGCTTCCTTAATACTCCGTCCATTGTGCTGAGGCTGTCAGACTATGTTACTGAAAATGATGCCGTCCTCTCTAACTGCGCGCTGCACCTAAAGTCTCATCATATTCTGTTTGGGTGTTAAGGGCATTTTCCCGCCACTGGTATGAGGAACGCTCCCAAGTATTGAACAGAGCAAAGCACACAAAGAATTTAGTACAAAACTAGGCTATGAAATATTAAAGGAGTGGTGGGTGGCAGATGTCAAACCTCTATGTATTAAACAAGCCTTTTACCCTTTATTCATTCATTTATTAACACTTCTAGCAGCAGAACCAACGACCTATCAGTAAGCAAAACTAATTACTTTATTAATGGCTTACTGACATTTCCACCTGCATTACAATAGTTTACAAGGAAGTGACACGCAAGTACAATGAAAGACCAACACAGCAAAGCTTTTCTTTCACATCCTGCATGTACATATTTCTGCTTGTTGCTCCTTAAAATCTGAATATGTGTGTAAGCGAGAGGATGAAATGTGCGCATGACTGTAGGTGCCAGGGCATTTGTAATCGCGAGGTCAGCCAGCAGTGCAGGAGTGAGAGAGAATGAGCATCTGTTAGAGCTCCGCCAACATCCAACACATTTCTAACTGTCTCTCTCATGCATAATTACCCCCTCACAGACTCTAGGAGGCTCATTCTTCTCTACGAGATCGCCTCAGTCACCGACTCGGCTCACTAAAGCCTGATTTAGCAGCAGATTACAGAGTTACATTAACACAGTCAAGCATCAGGAAGCGCCTTCTAAAGCAGACCTCAGGTCAGTGCCGAACAGTTATCCCTGAGGAATCCAGTCTGGATTCAGTAAGCGAAGCTCTGCTGATGCGTGAATAACAGTGGGTACATGGTGAGAGAACTTCAGACGGTTTTAATCAGTCCTTTTATAGCCATAGCTTTCTTTCAGTGCTTTGAATACATAATTTGGATTTTGCTGTAGAACATTGTTTGTAGTTCGCTGTGAACTTTTATGAGTATTTATGCAGCACAGCAGACTGGAAGAGACTGACAGCGGCCGCCTGACGGTCCTGTCAGGCCTGGCGTGTAATGTGGTCGGCAGGCCTGAATGTCCTGCCAGGAGCGAGCCCTTCCACCGCTAACAGTGAGCCTGTCTCTCTGTCTAGACCTTCTACGTTTGCAGTTTGAGGTGTTGGGAGATTGTCAGCAGTCTATTCTGTCAGGCTGACAGAGGTAGCCACTGCTTTTTCTACATCCTACATGAAACCTGGTTTGAGTGTGGACAGACAGCTTGATTAATTCACGCCAGACTGGACAGGGAAGACTCCATTCTGCTTAAGGCGAAGATATAACTTAAGAGGACGGAAAGATAAGCTAAGACTTATCTATGGAAAGACAGAGGAGATGAGGAGGCTGTTTGCTATGCTGCTTGTGTAAATCTCTTTTTTATCAGATGGGAAAATGTCTTAGTGTGTGCATTTCTAATTCTCTCCCTCTGTCTCTTTGACTTCCTCTGTCAGTTTCCGAAGCCTTTCTTCGTATCTGCACATCTTCATTTTTCTTCATTTCATCCCTCTCCGCGTCTCCCTTTAATTCCTGAGGCATTCAAAGCAGAACAGACAGCATGCTCAGAGAACAAAACAGAGCAAACCGTCAGTGAAACTGAGGCTCAATATTTCAACTCGTGTCTTTCCTTTCCCTTCCTGTTTCCCACACAGGGGCATTCATATTTATTCATCTCTCCTCTCGTCTCCTCTCCTCTCGAGAGGATCCTCTGCAGTGTAGAGGTGCAACATTTCATCCACGGAGGGACGTAGCCTGTTAATGCTGTAGGTTCTGAGCTCCTCTGTTCCTCTCCACTGTGGACGTTTGGCTGTGTATGCGTGCTCATAACAGCTATAAACACCGCCATCAACAACCTCAGGTAATAATTTCAAACATACTCATTATCATACAAAGGACAAATTTAAACATGCAAAATATGCAAAGCAAAACATTCCCTCCCTTTGTCTCTCTCGCGTCTCACACACTGAGACGTGGGTACGGCTGACTCATTAACTCAGCCATTTCCATGCATCCCTAATTAATTGATACCAATAGATGGAGCGGGAGGAAAAACAACCTTTTCTATACTTTCCCTTGTCATTCTCCCTCCCCCGCTCCCACACACCTCTCTCGCCTCCCTCTCTCTCCTCTCTCCCTGTTTCTCTCCCATACTGCCTCAGCATCACGGAGCCACAGGCAGCAATAGCGGCGAGCGACGAGAGTGGAGCCGGCACTCAGAAGCGCACAAAAACGCACACTCTCCCGTGCACAGGAAGAAAACGGGAGCTGGACAGAGGCTCCTGCTGTAGCGTGTCCACTGGCTGCAGTCAGACATGTAGGAGGAGGAGGTGCTCTAGCTGTTCCATGTCAGCCTCAGTCTTCTAAGCACCTCCCATCCCCCCTGAACGCTCGCTCCCTGGCTCTGCAGTTGCTGAGGGGCTGGCTGGAATGACCCGGGAGAGCAGGAGACACAAGGACTTGTGCTAAACGGACCTTGGAGGACTATCTGATCCTTTACCTTCCTCCTCTCCAGGCTGACAAACACAAGGCGCACCTCTCATCTGTCCCACAGATGCATGCCCAATTAGGAGGGCATGGCTATGTAGACCAGGGGTCTCCATCAAGCAACAGCCACAGAGAGGAGAACCACAGAGACGCGCAGGTAAGAGGCTGCACAGCTGGTGCTGCTCTGCTGGATTTCTACTGATCTGTAAAAGACGTGAAGAATCAGCTTTGTGTCACCGGAGATATTGACTCCATCCACTGTTCGATCATCCTCTCGGTTCATATACTAGTTTGATCATGTGCTGAAGTCTTGTGTGTCTTGACTGCGCTTCGTCCGCTGTGCTGTTTTGGTGCATGCCCATTGATTAGGAGGGAGACGTGTCTGTAGATGAGCCTGGTGACAGAGTGATAATGGAACGTGTCTCCTGGAGGACATGGCCTGATATCCATCGGACATCAAGGGAACGTCAGTGGGGATGAAGACAGGGAGAGAGAGAGAAAGTCTGTGGCATTTCATGTAATTTATGTGAGCGCCATATCCTCTGGGCTTCTGCTGTTTTGGGGGTTGACCAAATGGGTTTGCTCTTCCTCGGTGCTTCATTTGTAATTTATATATTCATCCCACATTTGGCCAGTTTCTCATTTAAACTCTGAGGGCTGTATTTCACAGTGTGCCACTGTAGCTGAGAGTGCTCGCGTTTGCTGGGTGCCCACTGTTCTGCAGCTGGAGAGCAGGAAGAGCCCATGGGTGCTGGTGCGGTGCTACAGTAAGACAAGCAGGGTGGAAATTGAAGTATAGGGTCTGTGCACAGAGAAGGAAAGCTGCACAATTGGGCTCAACAGTTTCACACAGAGAAAACACACGTTGGAGCCACGGGAAGTTGATACAGGGGACGTGAAAGAATATTAAGAGTGGCGTTCATATTACTTCCGCCTCTTTTCTGGGGCTGCCCCTGCAGGAAAATGGAAAAGGTCAGCCGACAACCCCTGCCAATGGAAGTCATCTCCCCCAACTCTCCGCTAATACTCTGAAGTCTTACTACTTGACTCCAATATTGCTTTAGTGCTTTTCTTCTTTGGTGGATGTCAATGACAGGGGCAGCAGGAGCCCAGAGTTCATTTCAAAGATTGGCCCAGGGTGGATGTGCGTATTCAGAGGTGTCTTTGGCTGAGAAAGACGAGCTGTCCAGGGCTGTTGCATGGAGCATACATCACTGAATACAGGTGTGGGTACCCAGGAGGAATCAACACAAAGACGGTCATTACTGAGATGACGGGGCCCCTCTGATCTCAGCATGTGACTGGGCGAGTTATAGAGATAGTGGACGAATGGAAAGCATGAGACAGGCAGGCCTCAGATGAGGAGCGATTAATACCAGATGTGCTGGATTCAACATATGGCAAAAAATATCAATATTTCCCATTACACGGCGTGTTTCAGAGTGGAAGGCGGCTGATTTAGAGGTCGGCATTAAAAGCCATACTGCAGCATTCGTCTTGATTCAACCCTGGTTATATCAGTGTTTGGGGGCGTGATGTTGATGTTGTTTAGGTCTTTGGCAGAATATGTATTCACAGGTTGATTGTAGAACGTTTACGATGCCACTAAAATTCAGCAAGGGCCTCAACAGAACAGATGCGTCCTCAAAGAACTTTATAAATCAGTTATAATAATAATTGTTTATAATATAATGAAGTCATACCATATTTCCTCTGGTCTTGTGACTTTGACTTCTGCTTCGTCATTAGAACAGACACACGGTTTTATGGTAGAATATTAAAACCGCTTCTGTCGTATAGACATGAAGAATGGAATAGAATAGAATAAGATAGAATAGAATAGAATAGATGCCCTTAGCACTGCCTACACGTAAAACATATAGATTTCACTAATGGAAGGTATTTGCATTCATGAAAGAAAACAACAGGCATTATTTCAGTCTCACAAACACTGTGCACTAATACACAAGTGGTTGGCCCTGCCTGAGATATACAGAAAGTATTAGTTGAACAAATCTCCTGAAAACAACAACACTCCCGTAAACAAGTATTACATGTGCAACCACATTCTAACGTAGCTTATGACACCGAGTTTGTTGTTGCTATGTCGGTGCTGTGTCGTCATGTTCACTGTAATTACAATGGGCAGAGGTAGAGTAAATGGATCAGACAGCTGCACAACACAGAGCCGTGCTCCTGAGATCAAAAACGTAGCTGTGGAGTTATTCTACCATAACCTACATTTGCCACGTTGGTCGTGATTAAGGAATGTGTCAATCAATGCAACGGTATCTTTGATGTGTTTTTAATTGAGTTCAGTAGCATGTAGCTACAGGCTGTGGCTACAGACAATTATTAATTAATTTATGTGTTTAAGAAAATTCCCTTCAGGGTTTAATGTCTCCATGGTTTGTTGATACAAAAATTAAAAAAAAAAGACAAAGGATGGCGATACTCTGACTCAATTTAACAGGGCAGCGCACACAGTGAGCAATGGCCACTCACAAAAAGTCTAGAATAAATCCTGCTCGCTTCCTCTTCTGGTCACCCATGACAACCAGCTGTTTCTGCTGCTGCATCTAAGGGCCAGTCTGGCAAAGCAGAGACCAGAACTCAGACACGCACCATAACGAAAGAAAAAAACAATCCCGGTAATAAGCTGGCAGTGTTACTGTGGTGATAAATATCTGAGTATCGACATGCATAATAATTGGGCTTTTGTGCCGGCATGTTTCTGAGACTCGCGCTATTGCTGCGCAGGAGAGCAGTGCAGTGACAAGTCGTTACTTAACTCGGCCAAAAGCCCGAACTATCAGCTGGGAAGAGCAACGACAGAAACACAGGAAGAGCAAATACAAAATCACGCTTTGAATGTTTGTCAATCTGTGTATGATCAGCTTTCCGTCTCAGTAACAGTGAGGCAGTGATGGCATCTACGCTGAGTAACATACTGCCATGAAACTGGGATACAGAGCCTTGTATTTCATGTATGAGCAGATATAATGAGCTCTGAGCGAAGAATGTGTCCTTGAACGCAGCGATCGACAGGCCACTGCTACTTGGCTCCAACGAAGACAGGTTTGGTACTTTAGTCAGATGACTATGCATTTCTTTCAGTACAGCCAGTCCATTAGTGCAGTGAAGGGCTTTAATGGACTTGAGGAAGCTTAGTTGTCCCCAAACTGGACTAACTTCAGTCTGAGCCACAATTCCTACAAAATAAGATCCAAACAAGTTTGATCAAGCAGTAGCCGATCACAGTGTATGTTAAAACGTGTCACTAGAGTTTAGCTTTATAAGGGAATGGAGGAAAAGGATGAGCAGAACCACTCTTTGCATCCTGAAAGCACTGGCTTCACCCGCGCTCCGTCTGCACCAGTGGCACAGCTGCTCCCCTCTGGGATCTGTAGCTGTACAGATGCGCTCCAAGCCCTCCAGTATGGAGGTATTCAGCGTGCTGTCGAGTAGCGACGTGGCGAGATGAGCGATGATGCCCACGCGCTCAGACGATCATCTTTTTTGGTTTGCTGTGCTGTGCAGTCCGTAAAAGGTCTGCTGTGCATCTGCGTGACGCCAAGTTTAGCCCAAAGGAAACCAATGAACTGGCCCAACGCAGACGTCCCTTAAGTAACGTAATGACACGTTGTGTAGAAACATAACAAGTTGGGGCGCTGGCTGAGATAAAATGCTGTTGTTTATCTTTAAAGGACAAAGACAAGGACAGGCTCCTTAGTAAAAGCTCATGGTAGTGTTTTGGATTCCCAAAGTTTTCAAGCCAAAAACGAATCATTTAGGTCCAGAGTGGAGTGACAGCAGCAGCTGGAAACGCTCTGGGTCATGAATCATTTGGGATATGTGTCCGGCATTTGGACAGAGTATCTGCATCTGCTCCCACAACCACACAAGGAGAATTTAGCATTTTGCACATGCACACAAATCCACGACGTAAAAGCGCAGTCATTACTGCTCGGATGCTGTCGATTACTTTTTTTGTTGTCGTTTCACAGGGTACAAACATAGCCGAGAGCCATAACGCTAATTACATTATTAACTACGGTTTCATGTTCCCTTCTCTGTCACAGTGTTTCTGTATATCCGTGGCATTTTATGGTGGGGACTCACTGTGGCCCATGTGTGTGTACGTGCACGTGTGTCTAGTGATCCCTGCAGGTTCAGCCAGCGAAGCCAGCTTCCCTTCCTCTGAGGGTATTATCCTGCTAAGTCCACTTTATCTCACTTTCTATTTGTCAAAAACCTGCCTTTTAAATGTGCTGTAGATTTAAAACTAAATTCTCTTCGTCAGCTTCTTGAAATCCGATTGACATGACACGTACATGTAAAAAAATAATAAAATAATAACTTGAATTATATAATACATTGAATCAGTGTTGACTGGGTCTTAACCACAAAAGCTCCATCTTGCTTTGCTCCATCATCCGCTGCATTTCCAGTACAATTTAGAGAAGTGAGCTGATGCGAAAACATCTCCAGATAATTTGCAGAAAACGAAAACGAGTCTGATCAAGATTAAAAGAAGAAGCAACATAGTCCTTGAGTGTGATGCAAGTCAGAGAAACAAACAGAGACGAGAGGAGGAGTGCACATAAGGACGGAGCTGAAGATGATGGATGATCTTTACTTTTTTCCCTGCGGAGGATAAAACAATCTGCTAGAAGTGCAGATTCTGACAGCACATTTCAAGCGTTTTGAGTTGAAGTTTATAAAAACAGTGAAGGCTTCGCGCAATCATTCAGCGCACACAAGGCTCCGGGCTCCTTTCAGTCACGTAAAGAAGCTTCTCTTTCTAATAATTTAATTGTCTCACAGGTGGCAGCTCTGAGGACTGGAATCTCTAGTAATGATTATTGCTGAATGTGGGGCATTTGCTAACAAGCTGTCAGAAACTGAAGTGCTTCACTCTTTAACCAGATATAGCTCTGTGAAGTGGAACCACCACATCAGCAGAGAGTGTGGCTCTTTCAGATTTCGCTCAATCACAGCCTTCAGCGGGTCCTGCTGCCCCGACTCTCACGCCATCGCTTGCAATACGTTTTTAGATGTCTGGATTAAAAACGCACCATTTTTTTCTGTCTGGTTTCAGGACTACATACAAGCATTGAGGCTTTTCATCAGGTTTGTTGCCAAAACAAAGAGCAGACGCATCTTATAGAAGATATATTACAACCGTGTCACATTGTGGAGATACAGTAACTGTGGAGGAGAAAGGCAAAGAAACAAAAGGAAAAAAGATTGTTATGTACAGTACAATGTTCAAACCTGTTTAATGGCAGATGTCGTGTAATTTTACATTATATCACAATCCTGCACTTGATCAACGTGAGCCTCAGTTTACTGTGCTCTCGCTTCAGGAACAGGATTCAAGCACATTGCAGTCAGACCCATACGTTCCCTGCTCTAAGATTAATAATTTTCGGTTGTGTAAGTTTCACAGTAATTGCTTTGCGCTGCTTTGTAATGAAAGTTATGTTTGACCCCTGCATCACCAGTGTGCTGTAATTCTATACAGCCAGCGAACGGGCTTTCATCGTGTGTGATTTGTACAGGACTTAATGGATCTGTGCAGAAACTCACTAAAGGTCTGCGTTTACTGTTTCAATGTGCGTGATGCACCGCAGAAGGAAAACATCTGCATTATCATCCACATTACAGTATCCTGGTCCTCTCCTGGTTCCCCACATGCAATTACTTTAAGGAATGAAAATATAATAAAAATTAAATAAATTGCAATAGACACACATACAGCATAGAACAAAATGAAATGTGCTCAGGAAATGCCAGTAAAATGGTAAAATTATTCAAATTAGATTAATTCTTTACTTGGCTTATTATTACACTAGTCAAAAACAATTAGACTCATTATGTTCATATTCAAATCACACAAAAAATGTGCACATCAGCCTAAATATTAGTTAATCTAAATACAAGAAAAAGCCAAATATTGTACAACTGAACTGTTATTTGCACAGAAACCACTCTGTCTTACAAGAAAGCAGCTAATGAGCAGAGAAAGCGAGGTAGTCACTCCTGCAGATGATCTGCTGGAGTAAATAAGCCTGTGAGAGTTTATCTCAATCTCTGGTAATGTCTTTCTCTGGAGACTTGGAGGGATGTGATGGTGTTTGATGTGCGTGCTGCTAACACCCTAGAGCAGTGCCAACCAAAGATAAAGCCTTTCCTTATAGCACCGGGCCTGACTTCAAAGGTGTGAAAATGAAACACTTTGACACACGGTGTGTGTATTCACCCGCGTGGGTTTTAGTCCAGTGTTGTTACTAAGAAATGTGTAAATTGTCTTGTTATCTACAGATAGTGAAACATAGTGGATCGTAAAGACACGAAGAGTTGAGGCTGTGTTTTCACTCATGGTGCTAAAACCTGCGTGTGGCCGTACGTGAGCTTAATTAAAAATACTCTACATTTACAGTGTATTTCTTTAATGAGCTCCAGGCTTTGAACTGGTGGAACCTGCGAGGACGTTATTTTCAGGCACAGAGAGAAAAATATTAATTATTTGACCACAGATGAGGATGAGATTGTTGTTGCTGCTGCACCTAAGGCTTGTTTGAGGCGGATAGGGCTCAGTGAAGGTACCGTACTACTGTGTGCAATGCAAGGCCACTAATAATGGTCCGTTTATGTAGAATCGCATCAATGCCACCGTCCAGCCAATCAACCGGAGTGTTCTCTGTGTTCACTCTTTCTCCTGAACGATGTTAAGGTACAGCATCAGATCTGTGAACTGAGCACAACATGGCTTATGCAGGAAGACAGCAACCCTCAGGAGATCTCCTTCATCATTCTGATTAAAGCAGGACAAACGTAACGCTCCACAGAGGTAACGTCAGAGGTCCCGACTTTAATCCCGTAGAAATGCTGTGGAAGAACCTGAAGTGGGCCGTTCACTATTCTGGGCTGAAGCTTTTCAGTAGAGAGGAAAGCGCAAAATCCCTCCAGGTCCGTGTGTGGAGCTGAGAAACTGTTGCTGCTGGAAAAGAGGGTCATAGCTGTTACTGAACAAACAGGTTGGCACACACACACACACACACACATACTGAACAATATTTAAGACTGGGTAATGTTCCACAATGAACAGGCTTCATAAGCAAATGTGATTGTTTGTCTCTTCGGGTGAATGGGTCTCAGTCTGTCAAGCACCACTGTATCATTTAACTGCTCCATTATGACGTACAACACTTTACAAACAGTCTCTGTCAGCTGCTGCGCAAAACAAAACCTTTTCGCTTTATGTTTGCTGCTGTATTTTAGTTCTTGCCACACGTATGCACTACATGCACATCTACCACAAACACGTTAATGCAGAGCAGATGCGAACATATTCAGTTTTATGTAAACTCAGCCAAGAGAGAAGTGATTCCCCTGTAGATTAAGTTCTTGCACAAATCCCTGCAAGATTCTGCTGTAAACACAACGTATCTGCGTACAAACACGAGCTCGCGCCAACAAAAAGCTTCGATTTGTAGCTGAATGCAACTGAGTCACTTTGTGTTTGAGTCAAACTCACTGCCTTTGAAACTGACGCCACACAGACAGGCTTTATGTTCATCTGCAGACTGAGGCGCTCAGCCCACAGGTCTGTTTGTGTGAACGTATTTTAGTGTATATGCGTGAGTGCACTGTGTGTGTGTGTTCTCTACAGTATGCGTGTGTACAGTATGTGTGTACTGCTTCCGTGTGTGTACTATCCATGTGGGCTTTCTTGCATGACTATTCACAACCCATGAGAAGGTTTTACTGCAGGCAACGGTTGCCAATTCCTCATTTTTACACACACACACACACACACACACACACACACACACAAAACTGCATCGTGATTGTGTTGGGATACTTTCGTTCTCTTCAAAGACTAACTTAAATTTTTAATGGATTCAGAGTCTTTGAGGAAAACAGAGAAGCAGCTTTACTGAACGCTCGTAACCTCTCAGCCCTCCCTCAACTAAATTTGTTCAACCCTGAGGGAAGGATGCAGCTCAATATGAACATTTAATGTAATTGGACACACTAAACGTTATATTATGCAGTACATGTCGTCACGTAAGTAGCACTCCGTTACGCACGGATGACTGATTTAGTCTGAATCCTGACTGTTGTCCTCGTTTCTTCCGTCAGACAGTAACTTTGAGAAGAGTATCACACACCAGAAAGCTGTCACAGTGTCTTAAGGTTTGCGCCGCGCGACTATCGAAACTAATCATTCTCACCTGACATGAGCAGATCAGACGCGCATACAATATCTGACTTGATCCAAACATGCTGTGAGGAAATTTGAATCCTGGTGATGAATCCCGACGGCCTGTTCGTTGTAATGCGACTCACGGTATTATTGATCATACAGTCTTCCCCAGGTTCTTCCTCAAACCGACCCTGACAGACTCCTGTAAACCGATTAAGTGCAGCTCAGTTATTCGTTTGATCACAGTGATTACCAGCTTGGAACGCTGAGTGGGAAGCTCCCAAAAAAAACCAAAAATCAATATGAATCACAACCAACACAACTGAAAAGAACAACCACATATTTGAGGGCAACAAAACATCGATGCAGAACGTTCACCTGGCGGGAGAAGCTTGAAGATCCCTATTCCAGACACGATACTGCCGCCGAGCCCATTGCTCAATGTGAACACGCTGAATAAATGAACAACAAAAGACACAAACTGCCTGAAGTGTATTGTTTCTGTTTTACTGCTGCTACTTTTAATAACGACTAATGGCTTATGCTAATTCCCCTGCAGAAGTATTCTTGTGGGCCCACCACGCAGTCCAGCTGAATGCTAATCTAAGCCTAATTTCGCCATCAAACATCTGAACTAGGCCTCGTCTGCCTACACCAGCAAATCGGCACAGAGGCGACGAGTGGCCGTAAGAATAGAACAGATGCGACCGAATGAGCGTGAGATCAGTGACACAGCGTTCAAATGTTACAAGAGGCGCAGATTACAGCAGAAGGCAGGTAACAGTTCAATCGGTCGATGAATCCTCTCCCTCAGAAATAATGAAATAAACCTGCACTCTAGTCTTGCCACGTGCACTAACTTCAGCTCTGGTGCTGTTGGATGGCAATGGAGGGCTCCAGAAGCATTAGCCTCCAGCATCACATCAGCATCGCAAACATTAGCGCTCAATGAAGCGTGGATAAAAAGGTCTGTCAGATTAGCGGTGCACTTATCTTCCTCCGGCTTTTCTGTTCTCTCTGGGTTATTCCCCCTGAAGAACACGTGCTTTTTGATGAAAGGTTCACGGTTTGAGACATCTCCCACCTTGCCTTTTTAAAAGAAAGCAATCGAAATTGTATTTTTCCTAAATTATGCTGTTTTGGAATATTTTATGTTTCATATTTAAGCGCTAACAATAGGCCACACATGAATGAATACGCTAATATTGTTTCAGATCACTGATTTGCTGCATATTGTGCCTGACTACTAGCTATCCAATAGTTTTACATCGTACCTTTGAACCATGCAGGTACTAATAACTTAGTTTCAGGTTGGATTTGAAGCTCATACACTGCTCTAGCAACAGGGTCCGTTAATCCACTCGAAGCCTCTCCTACAGATATGAAACGGTAACAGTCCTCGTCTTGTTTTGTCCTTCCCCGTTATCCTACTGATGCTGCAACAGCTGTGAACGGCACATACGCACACAGTGTGTCATGAAGGAATTAGGGTCATTGTGTGATACCCTCTCCTTCCCTGCTGGACGTCTTTTAGGTTGAGACATAAAAACCAAATCGCCATTGATCTCGTCCAGACATTTCGCAGCCTCTCGCTGATAGCGACGTGCGCAGCTGAGGGCCACTGCTGAGATGAAGCTCAATTAATGTTCTTCAGGTAATGTGGGTGGCGCCGGCAGCAGTGGAGCGCACTCTCTGGAGAAGGATCGACCCGTAATGAAGGGCACTTAGACCACCTGCCAAGAGACTAGAGCCATGATTAAAAGTCTCCACGTTTTCTGCGCCTGAAACGGATTAATCACGGATGAGTTACTGAAACGTGCTGCAGCGAATCCACAGGTCGTTCGACCGCGCGTCTGTCTCCAGTATCTTTATCTAAAGTCAGAGCAAACACAACAAACCACACGAACGCAGTAAAGGACACGTTCGCCTCTAATCTCAGCGCTGATGATGACGTATCGTTCTCCAGGAAGTGCGGCAGTGACAAATTTGCTTTGCTTCGTGTATTTTCATTCAGTAACTGTCTCCAAGGTGAGGAGTCTGGATTCAGACAAATCCTTTGCTAATGGCCCGTCATTCCTCATGGGAACACCACAAACACTGACTCTGTAAATTATATCTCACAGCGCACGTCTTCCTGACAAATATGCTGACAACAGGCAGCAAAACAAATACGGAACATGAATAATGCACGTACTAATGAAAGGCAAGAGTCAAAATAAGACCGTATTCAAGCAGAAGCCTATCGGGAAATGCGCATATCATTTGAATGAGTAAAATGTAATCAGTTTTAGAGCTTGCTGCAGCAAGATGCAGAGGAAAGATGCATCTTATTAAAGCCGCGGCAGCTTCCACGTAGCCGTGCCGGATTTTCATGATGGCTTTGTCTTATATCAGTAGCATTTATTTTGAATTTTGCCACTGACGCACAGCAAAAAGAGCGAGAGTGTCAGTCGCGAGCTGTACCGTACCACCTGCCTCCAGCCTGGTGTTTGTCTGGTAACGCTGCTGTTACATAAAGCACTGTTTCAGTTCACACTCATCATTTGTCTCCCAGTCTGTGCTTCAGTCGATCTGATTTATTGTTTTTCTGTTTATTGCCTCCCGCCTCTATACATAATAACCGATTTATATGTAAAAGCGGGATAGACTGATTTTGTCTGAAAACAAATACTCCAGACAAATCACAAATATCAACTGTTCACACGTGGTTTATTGTATTGATTACCTTTCCAATCTGTTCCCTTGTAAAACAAAACACCGTACTGTAAATGTGAAAACATAAAAACTCTGGGCTTCACAGTTAATTCCAGCGCAAACACGTGGAGTCTCTGGTGATTGGAAACATATCACATGGTCCTGTGATGCTTTAAATGTTTGGTTTTTTTTACAGTAGATGAAAAGCGATTCAGGACCTTGGAAATAACAACAATAGCACAAAAGCTTCTTGCTCGGTTTAGTCTAATCTGTTTCAGCTGTGACATTTTCATGATAGTTTAGTAAACAAGTCATGAATATTGTCAAAAGCTCAGGACCAACTGCTAATTACTGTACATACTAAACAACTACTGGAACTAGTGGTGTAAATAATTCAGCTTTAACGAAAGGTTCATATTAATGATGGTAACCAGTAGGTTGATTGTTGGGTTGTGTTCTAGTTTCTCCTATGCTGTGACTTGTGTTTCGCCCATCGCGAGAGGCTTTTACCGTACAGCACGTCAAACGATTCGCTGGACGACCTGTGCTGTTACGACAAAGATCATTTCTAATGAATCCTCTTGGTTCGCTGAGAGCTTGCTGCTGTGGCAGTAGCTCTGTGAATGGCCTCCAGCCAGACATAGCGCTGACCGTCCATCTGGTGTTTTGATATTTGCAAAAGTTATTTGAAACGGATCGAATTTAAACAAGCGCATTTTCTGTCTGTGTTCAGAAGAAACAAGCTGATGATGCAGAGCAAGAATAATATATTCATTCCTGCTCCAGAATGTGAGCTGGATATCTTGTTGATTGCATAATATTGGCAGCTTTTGAATTAGTGAGTGTCGCTTAGTGTTCGCTTTACGGTCAAATAGCCACATTTCTCATCACCATTCTTTTAACACGATGGTCTTCTGGATGTAAAAACACGCCAATATATGAAGATTGTCCACAGCAGTTGATGACATCATTCATCATTTCTGGGAGAGGAACATGTGGCCGGACAGTTCTTTACCAAACGACTCGCTGGGCAGAGGTGCTGCTCTCAGCTAAAGGCTGTAATCGCTCTCACACCTGGCTAGTTTGGCCGAGGCCAACGGCTGCCTCCCTCTCAGGCTCATCAGTCTGGCAGACAGTAAATCAGCTCGGTCCCCTGCAGGAGCCCTGGAGCTGAGCAGCACTTTATACCTAATACTTTCCTTCAGGCTTATGCCTCTGTTGGAGACTCACTTGCTTTGTAAACATAAGTACCTGCATGCAGATGCAGACAGCTGGGTATCTTCTCGAAATACTGTTGTTTTCATTCCAGGTGCTTTGTCAAAAGTCCAAAACGTCATTTTGATCATTTATGATGCAGGAGCAGATAACGAGCGCATCCACCACCCAGAGGAAACGCTTTTAGCTCTCCTTAAAAGCCGCGTGTACTTTGAAGACAGATTCTCTGGAAGTCCTTTGTCAGAGCATCAGGGAGAAACTGACACACATTCCTTGTGTTTTCGCTGCAACAAGATTCTGGTGTGTATTTGTTATCAGTGTGCCATGAGCATCCATGTATTAAGAGGATTGATCTTGGACTTGGAAGCATGAACCTGGTTTGACAAAGGCTTATGGCTTCAGACAGACAGATGTTCCTCTTCAGATAGCAATCTCAGCAAAGAGCACGGCTGTGGGAACAAAGCTGTCTCCTGTGATTATGTTCCTTCTGCAGCCTGAACCTGGGGAATACTTTGTGCTCGGTACAGTCAGGACCCAGCTGATTGGAGTCACACAGTGTTAAATGATTAATGCATCTGTGACGTGGTTTTTTTTTTTTTATATTTACCGCAGTCAGTGTTTGAAGATAATAAAAGAAAAATGTTGATCTCACTAACTTGTTTGCCTTGTTTGTCGCTGCAAGTTTCAAAGCTCCCTGAGATAAAAGGGCGAGAGTGGGGGACGTGGCAGCTGGCAGAGTGTGGGGCTGCGTTCGAAAAAGGCAAACTTCAGAGTGAGGTTTAATCCTAAACCATCCAGAGCAGCTGGAAGAGGAGGACCGGAGCAGGTCGTTACCAACGGCTGGGCCTAGGATGGGACTGTATGCACCTGTAGTGACATCAGTTGCGAAAACCAAACGTGTATAAATAGACACAGACAGACGAGAGCCCACGAAGCTGCTCAGCATCCATCATTCACCGACTGACAGCTTCACGGCTTCGGAGTGAGACCTCCTTTTTCTGATAGCTTCAGGTGGAGAGGTGAGCGCTTTAACATTTTTTCAGGCTCCGGCTGACAAACCAGCTGTCACATGATGATGCATGGACGAGGCAGCGTTAATGTGACTAACCGTCTAAGGTTCGGGCTCTCAGAGGAGGCTGCAAGGCCAAAGCGACGGTGAATGCAGAAAAAGGAGAGAGAATGTATTAACATGGCCACTATAGCTATGAGTGACCCTACAGACAGCGCTCGATGACACGCAGTAAGGAACATCATCCGTCACGTCAAGATGCTGCGGCAGTCGGGTCCTCTGACCTCGTGACGGCGCTGTGTCCTGTGGCTGCCTTGTTCCCTGCGTCTCCTGCTCCCTCGTCACTGGTTCCACCTGGTGTTAATTTCCTGTCTGGTCTTGTATTTGATCTGATGGAGAATAAACAACGCTTCATATAGAAACAAAAGCCGTAAAACGCCGTATAAAGCCTTCTCTACAGTAAATAGATACAGTGAGTGAAAACGAAAAGTTTAATCACATCACTTCCCCCACTTTACAACAGATGTATTCATACGCTAATGATCATGTTTCACCTTGGCTTCAGCGGCCAAGTGTTGAAAGTCCGTTCAGAACACACCGCACAGCTTTACAGGAGCCTTCCTGTGAACTGCAGCGTCGGCAAAAAGCCGAAGTTAATGCTTCTCAGTCAAGCTGCGCCGTCACTGTTACCGTAAACACTGTATCAGTTGCACACCTAAATTATAGCTAAGTCTGATGGATCGCTTTATTACTGACTGGTGATGATTTGCGCTTCTTCCAATATTATTCACAATTGTCGCAGTCTGGTCCTCTGACCTTGTGAGGGCGCTGTGTCCTGTTGCTGCCTTGTTCCCTGTGTCTCCTTCCTGCTTGTGTGTGTTGTGTCCTTCGTTACTGGTCACGCCTGGTGTTAGTTTCTGTCTGGTCTGGTATTTTAATTACTTCTATTCGTCTGTCTGTCTGTATTCCCTTCCTCCCATCCCTTTAAGTTAAGTGAAGTCTGAAGCGAACTGCCAGTCGTTGTGATTTCTGCCTGCTTAGCAGTGTTATTAGTTCTTTAAACCTGTGTTGACATATGCGTCAGTCTCGTGGGCGTTCGGGTCCGTAAGTCAGATGGTCCGTCGGTCTGTTGGTCCTCACTGAGAGGCTTAACAGTTTAAAGTAACGGGGAAAGTTTAAAGTGGCAAAGTTTAATGTCAGTAGGTAAAACACCTGCAAACTTCACGGTCAGTGTCCCAGTCTTAGTCCCCAATTTGAAGTTAAATCTTCAGCAGGTTGAAGTCCTGTAACCCTCAAGGTCCTCAGTCTCAGTCTTCGCCTCAGCAGCTCCAGATGAGAGCCTTCCTGTTACGCAAGTCCTGTCCATCAGTTAGTCCTAGTTATAGCCCGAAGTCTCGTTTTGTAACAGATGCAAGTGCTTTATCTTGCAAGATGGAGTCAGACGTTTAGCAACACCCATATTCGTTTTAGTACAATTTATCATGATGGGAGATATGGGGACTTTTGTTTTGCTGCATTTATCATATCTGTTAGAGACACATAATTCTTTCTGTGGTGCATTTTCTTGAAATGAATCACACTTTCAAGAATTTTTCTGGGTAAAAGAAAAGTATTTTCCCCGGTATAACAGCGTAAGAGATCTAATTTCTCAGTTTCCTGACGTTCTCCTTATGTGCACATCGACCCTTCTCCTTTATCTCGTTTTCAAGTTTCCCTTTTTCCTAAACCTCCCTATACACATTTACCATATCTCTACTCTTCTAAAGCCCAAATCTACTGTGGTGCTGAAACATTTCTTTTAATCTAAGTGCTGCTCCTAGAGATTAGATCCATGGTCTGACACTTCTTTGATCCATCATTCGGTTATTATCGCCACATTAACAGCCATTAACGGTTGTCATTGTGCCATAACTGCGCTTGAGAAAAGAAAAACAGGCCCTGCCAGCAGATCCCAAGGGAATTATTATTGATGCGAGCATAGCCGAGGTCAAGGTCAAGGTGGAGCCTGGGCTGACAAAGCACATGTTCATTATTCTAGATTCCAACATGAGAACGGTAACCATAGCGATCGCGTGTGATTTTTCTTTTATGATCGCATGATTTATCCACCCCCCCCCCCCAAACTAAAGGAATGCATGTGAAGACACTTGAGGGTGTCTATATTTTAACCAGCCAGGTCATGTTTTACAGTGAAGTCGAAGCCCATACCAGAAAACATCCATAGATCTGACAGATTTGCAGTCACAACTGGGAGGGCGCCGAGGAAAAGGGCAACGCTGACGTATTGATGCAGAGAAGGGGACACGACCTGTTCTGCTGCCACTAATCAATGTTCACCTCGACCTTCAACAATTCAAGCAGAGCAGAATCCCATATGTGCCGGTGTGATCTGTTTTTTTACGCTCCGTGTGTGCGAACGCAGTGAAACCTGACATTTGCGACTGTTGTGTTCAAACAAGTCTTTTTTTATGGGGCTCCAGAATGTGAAGTAAAACTCTGTAGGCACATATTTGTTTTGCTGTTGTTGCAAACACTGTGTTACGTCACCTGATGAGTGGTACAATCTAGCAGCAGCCGGGCCCCGAAACACAAACAAACCAATCTGCTAATTACAGGAACCGTTGCTTTGACTCTTAACCTGTGAGAAGTTATCTTGTATCTTTAAAGACAGGCTTCTCTTCACTAACGGGACTGTTTTCAGGTGGAGAGCAGCACTCTTTGATTCATTAAGTTCTCTCAGCGCATCAGAAGGTCTCTTCAGAGGCATCAGCGAGGAGACATCGTCCTGGTGAACTGAGAACACCTTGAAATGGAAAGTGACGCGACAGCTGCATCGTTCCACATTTGCATAACTCTCTACTGGACTCTGGTTGGAAGGAGAAAATGACATAACTAAAATATATTTTCTTTCACGTTAGATTTATTTAGTTTAATAGTTTACTGTGCATGTAATGGTCAAAGACAATTAATCTAATTAGGTTCTGAATAAAGGACAAGTTAAATGGCATTACCTTGTGCCAAAATTAATAAACGTCCTGACATATCCTACAAGTCTATTGTACCTTCATTAAAACAATGATGTAAATATTTGTCTCTCCTATTGTATCGATCTGAACTCAGTCAAAAGCAAGTTTCAACAATTCTCTGTCCTAATCAGAAAAGCTAAATACGGAAACGCCATATGCACTACATGCATGTCGTCAGATCTGCTTCCTGTATGTTTCCAGTGCACTCAGTATTTGAAAAAGGTCCCCAGACTGTGTTTCTCTGACCCTCTCTGTGTAATAGCTTTCTCTGGATGACTAGTAGAATACATGGCCTTGGGCTCTTCACTGGGCCAAACCTGTTATGACGCAAGGCTTTTACCGTTCTCCGTTGAGACTTGACTTTATAAGAGTTCAATGCAGTGACCTTTGAAGCATAAAGCATTAGGTTCTAGTTTATGTTACACAGTTATAATTGGCTACTCAAGAATACACTGGGATGATGTGGGACTCACATTCCCTAAGCGCCTTGGGCCACAGAAAGGTTTCTACGACTCAAGTGCATCAAACTGAAATGTATGAGATTGCATTCAGGTAAAGTAGACGGCTAGACTGTCATGGGTCAATGTGAACACTCTCCATACTCCCACGCCCACAAATGCTTGAGTGAACATTTGAGCGTCGTCTCTGTTTGAGTTCCATCATGTTTGTGTCTTATTAAGAAACACTTTGGCATCTCTGTGACACCAGGACATCAAATTATAAGATGGCTGGATGTACTCGCTGCCGAACTTTTAAATGGTCACTTTAACTTCATGGTCTGATTCCTACTTTATCATACAGTCTGTGTGTGCTGTTTAGGACATTGTCTCACTGACTGATCTGCTTGTCAGTCTCTTCCTGGAACATTTACAACAACTGGAGTTAATATCTGGATATAGCATGAAGCCTGTGTAAAGGTAAAATGAACAGTACATCAGATGGGGAACAGCTGAATAGCTACTAAAGGATTTTAAGCTTTGAGAAAAGTGATACGTGGCTCAGTGCACATATTCTGCATCTCAGTATCAGTCAAACTAAACCAAACTGTTGGCGCCACTGAAAAATAATCAAGTGAGTAAGTAACTATATTTTGAAAAACAGGCAAAGGCTAAAGCGATTATTTGCAATCAAAGGCGCTTTTTTTGATCACTTCAAATTATAATTGCAAATCACCGGCAGCCGGATGTTTCAGTCTCCTATACAGCAGCGCTTTGTTGTACGCCACAAAAAAGTACATGAATAATAGTCATTTTCTCAGCAGCGAGTCTCTAAGTGCTGGTGGTGCGGGGGAGTATTTTGGGCCTTGTTTGACATTATAAGAGAAAAGGGAGCGAGTGCAGTGAAAGACGTGATTAGTCACAGGTGTTCGTGTCTGCTGACGTAAACTCCTTGTGCTGGTCGCGGGGTCAGCTCACGGATTGAAGGATGGATTCCAGAGCTGAGGTGAGTGGGCTGTGAAAGACTCCATGTATGCACTTACTGTAGGTACCGGGTGGAAATAAAAGGGGAGAAATCATCAACAGTTATGTTTAGATTAAGGATTTCATGCAGACTCTGGATGTTTGTGCTCATACTTGACAATCACACTGAGGATTACTGCCTCATTTTCCTCTATATTTAACCACCTGAGTGTTTTCCCTGTGTGTAACAGCGTAACGGATGAATGCAACAGAGCCCTGCCAGCTGGACAGAAAGGCCAAAGCGAGCCTCAAGGCTCTCCATTCTTCTAAAAAATCAATACACAATAACCTGCAACAGTTGATAGGATCATGATTGATGACGCACTATTTTAAAAAATTGATGATGCGACGGCTTTTTTAATTGTGTAAAACAATTAGCAGACCAAGTATTCGCCATATGTCACACAGCCCAGTGATGGTGCACAACCCTGGAAATGTTGTACTTTTGGCAACTATTTGCCTTGATGAATAGTACATGTGTGGGTTATTGTTTATATTAACAAGATTTAAAGGCAACTTAATTTTCTTTCTTACATTACGCTGATGACATCATCAGCTTTTTATTTATTATTTATTTACAGACTATATTTTATATGACACCCCTGGAATATTATTATTGTTATTGATGCATCACAAATGTAGTTAATTATAAAGTTTAGTTTAATATTTAATATTAAACATCGAAACTGAATCTTAATGCCTCCAGAGGATTTTGCAGAATATATAATTAATACTTTAATATCCTGATTTTGTGCAAGGTTAAGAAAATGTAAGAAGTGGGTGTTGGCTGATTTTTGAGGGCAAAGCACTGATCAGACAGTACAACGAGCAGAATTATAAGGTGACTGTTTTAACTGCATCAGAGTTAAAAAAGATATGTATATTTAATTCTCCAAGAAGCTGCAAAACCATCACTCACTGTGCAGGAAGTAAAAGCTCGCCGACAAAAAAATGAATACATCATGTTGTAATGATGTTACTGTAGGTGCAGTGTTGGCTGAGCCTGGGCTGAAAATTATCTTGGTCATTTGGATAATTCCAAAGACAAGTAAGTATCAGGTGTCTCATGCCGGCAGCCAATTTTACCTTATCTCTGAGGTGTTCAAGGAATGAGAAATTGGTAATCGTCCAATGGCTCCTCATCAGCACACGCTCGCACTAGATCATTATTCATAATACTACATTAATTAGTAGCCCACCTTCCTATTCACTGTTCTCCTTTAGGCCCGCTTGCCCTAGGTTTTCATTAGGTAATCATGTACGATTGTCCTGAGGCAATTTAGTAAGTAAAGCATCATAACCTGCCTTAATATCTGTACATGGTACAAAAGGACAGACTGTACAGGCAGAAGAGTTGATTGTCTGATTTGTCCTGGTGTAGACAAAAAAAACATCTTTCTAGGTGAGGGACTGTTTGATGTTTACTTCCCACCAGTAAACAGGATTTAAATCCAGAAAGAAGGTGTCGCCTAAAGAGTTTCTGGCATTGCTTTGGCGTTGTTGGAGGGTTGCATAAAGCACTGGAGCAACATACGACTGGGAGGGGAAATTATGCCAAGGAGAGTATTTGGTTCAAATGCTACCAACAGTAGTTTGTCATGTTTCAAGTTTAAAGGCATTCTGAATATGTATAGCGCTAAACCAACAGCCTGCATTTGAACTGGCAAAACGTTCACATTCTCACTGTCTGATTTGCCTTTTTGCTAAGATGAAGCTGCTGCTGGAAATGAGGTGTAGAGTTGTGAGAGGTGGGCGTTACCACCGTGACATCGCACGTAGTCATTTGTAATTGTGCAGAGGCTAAAATCCCCCAAAACGCACAAATGTCTATAACAGTGTTGTGTAAGCGAGTATGTATCAGGATGACATACTCAGGTCATGTTCTGGTTATGTCACAGTATTAGCATAGAGCATTTCAGTTATCCTAGTTGTCTAGGATAACTGAAATGCTCTATGTTTTCCTGACACTTGCTTCATTATCTTAATAAAGTTGAGTTAATTCTGTTTAATTTAATGAACTAGCTCACAGTCCTGTTCTCATTGAGTAACCTCCATGGACGCTTGAAATATGCCTGTGAATTTCTCACCCTCTCACTCCCACAGTAACTAAAATTCGTAAGCCAATGTCAACCAACTACCGTAATTAACAAGCACCGGTTGCATCAAAAACGTTACATACAAACCAATCTGGTCAGTGTGTGTGGCTACACATACACACAAGTGTCTGAGACACATACAGTATAGTACTTGGGTTTATTTGGGGTATCAAACAGCTTTTTTTCCTTTTTACCTTCACATGCATCATTTCCATCGTCCACATCCTGGAGGGATGTAGTTAAAGAAAAAGCCGAAGCACCTGCTGCTATAACCAGAGTCTTTGAAAGGCATTAGGATGCATATTGACAATACAGGACCCTGGGCAATTACAGGCCTTATCTTCATGCCTGACAAACAGTCCGCTTCATTATGGGCTTTTAGCTGACACCTTACCGCAGCCTTGCCCATTGAATCATCGCTGCTAATGCAGCAAATGAAACAGCTAAGAGGTTTGTTGAATATATCTGGATTGTTTAACCATCATTTTCCTCCTTAATAGTCCTTTTAAAGCTTCCATTAGGGAGCAGATGCATTGAATGACAACTGAAGAAAGCGTATGGGGGGGATGCAGGGAAGGAGGAATAGCTAATGCACCAACTTCTGAGGGAAAGAAGAATGCGGTGTGGCTTGAAATCCTCTCTTTTTACTACATGACAATTAGCAGAAATGAAGTGGGAGAACTCGGAGACACTGTATGAACTGCAGACAACATCACCGTTTAACGAGGACAGTGAGGCTGCACCTTTGGCATCGTTTCTGGGTGAGCATGCTTTATTTCATGGTATTTGCATTGCAGTTGTCAGACTCATTACAGTGATATGAACGTTTTTTTAAGAGTATCTGCGTCAGGCAGCTGCTGTCCATGGTGCTGAATTATAGTTTCTGCCTCAACCTCGACTGTGCCTGTCTGATGACACATGAGAACCATCGACGGCTCATTCACCCAGGCCATTTTTCCGTAGGTTCCGGTTTCTGTCTGTAAATTGAGGTTCGGCCCCATGGGTTAATGAGCTGTAATTACTGATGATTGCCTGTTCCCTAGCTGACCTAGTTTGAGTGCGTATCTGTAGTCACAAACGGCATCAGGTGCGTGTGCTATAATTTAAATTCTGAAAGAGCTCAGAGTCCGTGTGTTTGCCCCGGCCACAAAAATAACCTCAGAGGAGAGGTGAGAAGGATGAGGAGGCAGAGGAGAGAAGGTGCAGACTGACGGTGTTTACTCAGGGCAAATACGAAGCTTCGCAGCGTGTGTCCACAGAGAAGGGAGCAGCTGACACAATGAATGCACAGAATAATAACACAGATGATGAATGGGTCATATTATGCTTTTAATAACCATTGAGGTGAGTGTGTGTTTGCGTGTCAGCCGGTCATCAAGTGTTCAGGTGTCAGTCTGGTCAGTTGCCTGTTGTCAGTCAACGTTGCACCGATTAACACCAAGTGGTGTGGAAATCAATAACAGGCCATTTGATTTTTGTTCGTACACCCACCAAGTACAGCTTCACTCACAGCTAGAACCAGTTTGATATGTCTCACAGGAAGAGCCAATTCTGCTGTGAGGGAAAATGAAGCAGGGAGGAAACGTTTGTTTTCCTTTACTTTCCATAAAACAACAATGGACTTACTGTACAGGCCAGCAACAGACTTCAAGCAGTGTTCTTATCTGTTCACAGCACTTCACACGTGAATGCTTTCACTACCTGCCCCAGTATCAGCATCTGGGCATAGAAGCAGAAAGTCTTTCACAGGCTGGTCAGTCAGAAAAGAGGATGGCAGAGAAACAACAGCTCAAACGAGTTCCTTTAGTCAGAAGAGCTGGTGCATAAAAAAGTATTAGAACATATGTTTTGCAATTTTTTAAACTGAAAATGACTTGACATTTACTTATCCTTCGCTGAATCTGAACCCTGCTTACAATTCACTTGAGTACAAACGTCTTTAAAGCAGAAGACATCTCATCTAGATCTAGAGAGAGATCTTAATGTAGTAAAATCAAAGAATCATGCAGTAGCATGAAAACAGAAAATGTAAAAACACAGAGATTCATACCTAAATCAACAAATGTCAGTGTGAGGCAGAATGCAACGCTCGGCTGTCAGGTTCACAAATGGTCCGATTTCCCCTCACTGCTGTCACAGCAGCCGGGCCACAGTAGGCAACTGTTTTCAGTCACCATCCTCTAAACATGCACCGAACAGAAAGCAGTCGATTCGCCAAGAATGCTGCCAAAAGGAACAGTTAGTAGTTAAAGAGCCAGACGTTACGCCAAGAGCTGGTAGAGACCAAAAAGAGAGCTTGATTTAGAAGGTGGACACAAACATGATCCATAAAAAGAGGATTCATAAACAACTGTTTGCTAAAAGGTCAAGTCAATATTAAGTGATGATATACCCTTGTTTACAACTTTTAGCTGTTCCACCCAAATAGAAACCCTCAAAACCTTCCTTAACACCTGCTTTGTATAGAATATGTTATATAATTACGTACACATATAATTATATATATAGTACTTTATGTCTCACATCAACATATGTGCTGTAGAGTCCACAGCAATATCACCTATGACCTGAACAAACGACTGCTGCTACATGTGAGATAATGAACTGTTTGCGCTTACTATTACAGGAACCACCACTGGGCCTTGTTGGTGCTAATTAATATCCTCCTACCCTCATGTCAGATCTGATCCTTATCTTGTTTTCTTTATTCAACGTGTAAAAAAAAATCCTCCTGGGTCAGTTGTAAGAAGCAGTGGGAGTATGTACGAGTTCTCCGGGTTCCAGCAAGTCTCCTTGTGCCTCCTGCGCTCAAAGCTGCAGACAGCCTGTCTTTGAAACGTGTCATTTGTGCAATTATGAAATGAATGTCAGTGTTTCTTGAGCCCATTAAAGCTGTGCTCGACAGGAGCAGAGTATTTTGGTCTGTCTGTGATGAAATATTAAATTAGAGCGTGTTTCAGTGATTGGAGTGTCATTAGTTCAATATGTTATTATGAGACCTATATTTTAAATCGGCGCGGTTTGAGTTTACTTGCCTGCACAAACAACACATAACTATCTATTAGAGCAAGAAAAAAACATAATATAAAAAGATGTGCAGGCATTCCTCAATTATTACAACCTTTAATAGTACAACACCGAACAGTTTAGTCGAAATGCACAAAGACGTTAAAATACCTGAAACTAGGAAGAACATCTGTCAGCAATTAGTCGCTGTTGTGTCCCGCTCATTAGCAGCACTGGTAAAGGTTTGTCACTATGGATACCAGCTTCCACCAAAGGCAATAAGAAACAAGAGGTTTCGACCTCAGTGGATGCTGTTACCGCCCAGGTGCAGCCCGAGTCTGCACGAGAGAGGCATGAGGCAGCAGGTTAACCCAGCAGCGTCCTTCCACCAACATGCATGGAGCACTTTGGAGCAATTCCTGCCAACGCTGTGGTTCATGGTTTAACCCTGGTGTTGTGCTGCTTTTAAATATAAAATCCACCACGATCAGCCATAAACTGTAGTTTCTGCCATTTGGCACCGAGACGTGTTCTCGTGTTTTATTGCGACAAACGAGTGTTTTAACACTGAATTATTCTTATTAATGGCATCAACAGACGCATTTGTTAAGTTGGTTCTTAATTCCTTGTCAGTAAATACCAATATATAGTGTTTAGTCTTTACTAGAATCATAGTCTCGGGTGAAATATGTTGATGACTGTAGTTTTAGATACATAATCTTATAGCTGGTGATCGGAGCTACAACGCGTGGAAATCAATGATGTTCTGGGCTGAACTCTTGCCACCAATTCTATGAGCATTTCAAGAGATAATGCAGGTTCACATCATGTCCACAAATAACAAGAGAAAACACAGTCAATCAAGACAACATATACTGTAGGAAGAAATGAAGGTCAGCACCCATAGAGAATGTGTCTGTGAGCTCATGAGTGAGAGAGAGAGTTATTATTAAAGCCCAACCTGGGAGAAATTCTGCGTTTAGCCTTGAAAATGCGGCTGGTGAAGAGTGCTCATGAATCATTTGTTAATTTGTTTATTAGAATTTCAGGAAGAACAGAAAGCTTCGCGTTTTGTCAAACACCATTTGCTGCACACTCTAGTTTTAATTAAACATAAACTACAGCTCTGGGTTCTCAGGTAATTAGCAGCCAAATGAATAGAGTGCGAAACAACATGATATTGAAAAAGCCACAGAAGGACCGAAAGCATCAACCCGTGCATTGGAATTTCAGCAAAACAGCTGAGCGCCGTCCTGTATGTGAGATTTTTAATATCACAAAACCTGCTTCCATTTTCAGACTTTTTCCACCTTGCCAGCAGTCGTGTATGGCGTCGCCGCTGTCCGGCGGTATAAAATTAAATCGTGTTCACGTCTCCGGTGCATGGATGAAATGAACACTGATGCGGCGGAACACAACAGATGCTGTGCTCACTCTTCTCACCGCTAACTGTCAATTGTCCTGTTTCGTTTCAGTTCTACGGCACAGGGAGGCAGAACATCGCTCCCGTCATTAGCGCTGACTCATAACAAAGCGCAGCCTTCGACCGCTCTGTACTACATCACTATGCAGATGTCGTAACAGATTTCCATGAACAGTTTTACCGCGGTCAGCGGAGTGGAGCCGTGTTACTACAGGGAGATAGAGTTTGAAACGTGTTATTTTCACCCAACTCGTGCATCGCTGCCTCGTTTTTATGTCGATCGTTGTTCTATTGACATATTTAGCAGTAAACATTTGTTGTTCTTTTGTGTCTCCCAACAGACACACACACCGCCAACGAGACGCTTGAGTGTGTGTGCGTGAGTGCTCCTTCTTCGAAAACCACCCTCTTGTCTACCTGTCAGCGTTCAGAGATTGTAAGTACACCTTCGACAGTACCTTCCATTCCCGCCTGCCTTTTACAAGCCAAAGCTGTACATGACTGCAGAAGAATCCCTCTGTTAATATCACGCTGTGATATCAACACACTGCGACGTACAAAAGCTAAGCCCCATTTCAAAGCTAAACACACGATTAGACAGAACATGGATCATGTGAAGAAAGAGCTCAAACTCCTTCCCTTTCAGTTTGATCTCACAAAGGCATATAAAACCTCATCATACAAGGATTAAATTCTAAATCCATTATCAATGTGAGCCATAGGCTACAGCTATAGAGTCTGCTTAAATGCTGACTGATCATTCTGCTTTAATAAGCTCTTTAAAACGAGTCACGCGTAATTATTCCCACTTCTTTACCCTCTAACCTTCTCAGACTCTCTGCCTTTAGAGGAACGTTACTTAGATCTTAGAGGTTACAGGCGCTGCCTTGGTGGGTAGCAGGCATTGTCATGATATTGTGAGAGGTGTCTCACACACACACACTCACACACACACATGCAGCAGTGGTTTGTGGGTTTGTGTGTGAGTGTGTGCGTCTTCTGCAGCTTTTCGCTCACATCTGCAGTTCTGCATTGATTCCATGCCAGTGAGCTCAACGCTGATGCAGAGCGGTGGCTCCTCTGTTAAAGTCAGGTACAGTACATCGGCCAATCGCTACTGCCACAACACAACGTTGTGTGTGTGCGCGTGTGTGCGGGAGTTAATAACGCTGCAGAGTAAATGACTGCAGTCAATAGAGCAATCACATTTGCTGCAGTCACTGTGGGGAAAGGTATGGCATGTACTGTTATGATGTAATTCAAGATAAACTAAAGCATCTATTGTGTTTTTAACACGGTGTAAGAAACTCCGCACTTTAAGGAGGATGTTGTTAATTAGTCTCTGAAACAAAACATTCACAAACATCAAAAACATGTTGTTTATCCCCTCAGCGTTTCCACATGATAATCAGCCTCCTCTGTGATAAAGCCCTGACACATATCTTACCAACTTAATTATATGGGTCACTATGCGAGCAAGCTGAGGAGAAGGGTGGACCCCAGTGCCCGGCATGCCCGCTGATGGTGTTCACTGCAGCTGAGACAATGTTTGCCACATCTTTGGGAAATGTTAAAATTGTAAATTAGTACAATGAGGACTCGTCAAGAAACAGAACAAGCGCTTTCCCAGTGGAACATGCCCAGATTTGAGTGTGAGGAAGGCGCCGCTGCAAACTCGACTTCAGTTTTTTTAACCCGGTAGTTTTAAACTCACAAACGAGAACCTAGTCACGTGTGCAGAGACAGGTGGTCCAGTCGTTTCGTTATGTGCTTGATCGATGAGTTTTCGTTTTTGCTTATGGACATTATTAAGCTTAATGTACTGTGTATCCTCAATACACTCATTGGCACAACACAGCCTGTGTGTTCACTATTCATTACATTAGTGTTCATTAAAGTGGAAAGAACAAATGTTGGTGCAAAGCGTATGAATCGTGTAAATCCATCCGATAGTCAGTCTGGATCACGGCATGGTCCGAGGTTCTTAATCCAACGAGAACATGTTCCACTTTTTCCTCTGGGGTCACAGCTGCTCAGTAAGTGGGGTGCTACTATAAAACACGTGTGGTATCAGCATTACCGCTGTAGGAGAGATGCGAGCGTCCTTCGCCACTTCACAGAGATGTGAGCCAACTACTCGGAGTGGAGATGGCCACAGAGGAGCCGGGGATAGACAGCGTACAGGAGATGCAGCTGAAAGATCCAGTAATCTGCCAGAGGGGGATGTAAACAGCTACCCAGCCATATGGAAGGGGGTGTTAGCTCAGGGACGAAGAGAGGAGCTTGTTTTTCTGTGTGTGTGGTACACGTACCTATGCTTTAGCTGCAAGCTTCCAGAGTGACCTGTTAACCCTGCTTTTAATGATTTCTAAACACATACTGAGGAAAAAGACCAGCTCAGTGTAGCACAGCGGGTAGTGATTAAAGCTAAGGTGCAGATAAGCCGCTGTTACGTCATCAGCAACGCTTCCCAGCACCAAAGTACACATTTAACTAAGCTGGAATTCATGGTATTGGTAAACGAACACTTTCTGCATCTTGCTCAATGATTGGAAAGCTAATACTGACCCTGAGGTAAATACAGGATTTATCTGCAAAGATCCCTCAAAGATTTAGTAACATGAGAAATGATCCGATAATAAGGAGACCGCAGAGAAAATGAGCCCTTTGAACTGCCCAGAGGCAGGTTGGAGACCCGCCCCGAGGCAGATTTAAATCCTCTGGGTTTCGGCCTCTGTTGCTCTCTTGCTGCGTTATTGATCTTGACCCGATTCAACGGGCTGCATTGATGAAATTGATCAAATAACATAATCTGCTGTCTGACTCTGTAGTGTGGAGATCTGTGTCCAATGTGCCATGTTCTAGTGCAGAACCTTGATGTATTTCCCCGTTGCACTGACTCCAGATGCCCTGTTTAAAGTCGTTAGAGCCGACATCAGTCAGGCGAACCCATCAGGAGACCGGGCTGGATTTCTTAGTGGGGAGCATTTAGCAGCTCCTTGTATTCCTCTTATCTGTACACCATGACCTATGTCTTGCTTTAACCCTGACCCATCCCCTGCACTCGGTACTTACACCTGTTTTTTCAACCACCCCGCCTCCAGCTCTCCCGTACCCAGCTGCAGGTGAATGTTTTTGTGATGATGAGCTTACAGCAGTCATCAAACACGGTAGATTTTCTTATCTGCGGCCCCTTGAGCTGAAGGGCTCTGACTTACAGCACCTCAGATGTCTTTCTTCTTCTGTTCAGATTGTGTGATGCCAGCTTCTTTGGGGTGCTAACACAGCTGAGCTTGTGCCAACAAGCTGATATCAAGAGCAGCGATAAATATTGAGGCAGAGATAAACAAACTGTGAAATTGCAATCAGTTTGTCACAGGTCGACTGAATCCAGACTAGGTCTAATTCCAAAAGTAATTTCCTGGTTCCAGCGCGAACTTCAAGATCAGACAAGACAGGATGCGCATGATGATACTGTGTGTGCTACATGTGTACATTTCTAGGCTCGTCAACACGGTTCGCCTGTCACAACACTGTCTGGCGGTGAGTGGCTCTGTCACACTGGGTGACACAGCACTCTAATTAATCACAGAGAGGAACCTCTAATGAAGTCATTAAGTATTCGGAGAGCTCCATCTTGACATCCACTTTTCCCACTAAAGAAACGACTGATACAGAAAAGGCTTGAAGGCACGGTGGTAATGGATTAGCAGAAATGAAGTTTGACAAGTGAAATATAGCTCTGACCGGGAGGCGATTAATGCGAAGTATTAGAGCATTTCTGTTTATGCAAGTTCTCTCCTCTTGCTCTCACTTTTAATTTTGTCATCACCTCTTAAGGATTACTCAAGACTTTTCCTTATAGCCTATTATATTAAAGGGCCCATCAACAAAGAGCTGGAGCCCGATCTACACCCAGAGAGGGCTGTGTCCTAATCACACTATATTAAGAAATCAGAGGCTGTGTTCACGATCAAAACATGCCTGAGCTCCACGTTATTTCCATGCAGATCCTCATACACTGCAGGGTCAAGTCATTGGCCCCACATGGGGAGAAACAGTAGAAAACTAAAGGTTTTACAAGAGCCGGTATGTCCTGTCATAGTGAAATATCCTTAACGAGGCTTTTAGAGTGGTGGAAAAACATAATTTCATCCATCAGCAGATGAATTTTTAGCAGGACTGTAATTCAGTCACATACTGTATATATCTTCTATCTTTGAATTATGTAATGTACAGTACATTGTGTGACCAGAGTGAGGTTCTGTTTGTAGGTTTGTTACTTTACGATCACTGACAAGACTCTGTGTGTGATTCTATCAGACTGTGGCTACTTTGCGCAAGGTCTGATCTTCCCTGATCTCTGAAGCAGAGATTACATGTGATATAAAGATTAGTGTCAAATCAAATACATGGTATGTAAAAATCAGTGAGTCGTTTTCTAATAAACCAATTTCCATTATTCCCAAAAGATGACCAACAATTCCTATCCTATTAAATTTAATCTCTATAAATGATGTTTGTGGACCAGTAAAAGTACATTAGACTGAAATGTGTGAAATGAAAAAACAATTTTGCCTGTTAAAGTGTGTAAAGTGTGGAGGCATGGTTGCTATTTAATGAAATACAGTTCTGTTTCCACAAACCTTCTAAGACTATTGGTCCAATAATCTCTGAATCTGGCATGCAGTGCTTTTTGGAAACCCAAGACTAAACATTATTAACAGACTGCTGGCGCTTCTAATCGTTTAGCCACTAGAGGCCAGGAAAAAAGTCTTAAGATGTGAAAACAAAGCAAAACCTTTAAGAACCTTCATGTCACCTGTAATACTGCTGTTGTCAATATGCCAATCCAGATTCACGTAAGCACCTACAGCTCAATAGCGCTATTTTACATTTAAGAACTTGGGGAATGTGTACGATCAGAAATCAGCTGCGTACAGTTTATATAAATCACTGAACCAGTACAGTGGCCTCCAGACCTGAGATCAGCTGCTTGACAGCAGGTAGACACACTCACACAGATACAAACACATCCATATGCATCCGCGTACACAGGAAGAGAGGTGCGGTGTGAGGAGACAAACAGGGAGCGAACCCCAGGCAGATGGTTTGTATCAGAATACAAAGAGGCTAAAGATTAGGGTAGAGCCCCATGCACGCCGACGAGCCGAAGCACAAACACACACGGGCACAGCTTTTCTTCAAAAGTAATATTTTGTGAATGATGCTATGTGACAGGCACTTTGGAAGAAGCAACAGCTCTCCACACATGCCACATATTACTATGCATCCCAGCGCACGTCAGTGGCTGCCTCTAGATTTATTTTGTCCTTGGGTTATCAGTGAAGTGGTACCTTGCCCCGCTTTAACCATAGGCCAATTAAAAAAAAGATTTGTGACCTTTGTTCTAAATAGATTAAACAGAATCATTTCACAGACACTGGTGTTTGATGCCTGACGCATGATGAGTTGCATAATTATCTGTTTTGTCTTGTTGTTTTTCACATAAAAAAATAATAGAGAGGGAGATAACAAGATGATATTAGTATGAGCATGAAGTAGATGTCCATGTGGATAGTCTCAGCGGCTGCTACAGTGCATCCTCTTACTCATAATCTCTCCTTTCTCAGCCCTTAGGCTTACTGGTACAGCTTCTGCACTGTAGAGATGATACTTTGCTTCTTGCTACACAGGTTGCTATGGTGATCGCTGACCTGAGGAATATGTAAATAACAACCGGCTGAGCCCACAGGTATTTTAGAAACAATGCGAGAGACGTGTCTGTTCTATAAAGCTAAAGACGGTCATCACGTACTGGAAAACCTCCTGATACTGTGGGACCTCTGTGCGTCTCCAACTGTTATGTCATAGGTAGAGTTGAAATGATCAGCTGTGCAGCCGCTTGAGGGTGAACACCACAGTATTTATACTACAGTCTCTGATATTAAATGATCGTTTGCATCAGAAAAGCGAATCGAAGCCGTTAACATTGTCGAGTGGAGACTATTTAGAGACTAAACAGGCATTTATAGCGCCTGAACTCTCTTCATGTATAATGATCAATGTCTAAGACAATATATAGAATCACGATGCTCCTAAATACCTAAACAGTTCCAAGGTTCTGAATTAAATGTATGAGTCGCTGTATTGTTTCTTATGTGTGCGTGTGTGTGTTTCAACGATAAGGAAAATAATAAACAAAAGTAATGAGTCTGTTTGTAGTTTTGCTGTGATGTTGTGAGCATGTCCAGAAGCCTTAATGCATCTGCTCACAGTAATCTCCATGTTTAGCACAGAAACACATTTTGCACTTGCATCTGGCTAAATATGTGCTTGTGTCCAGGATTGATTCCTGTTAGTGTGTGTACGTCTCTCGCAGATTCACAGACACCAGGCTTTCTGGAGCATGAAATAAGCTTTCCTAGGGAACAGTGAAGAGAGTGGCTGATGTCTCCTGCTATTTCTTAATTAAATACGTGCAGCTCTCATCTTCAAAATCGTAAATGTCACCTCAGAGCTTCTGGCTACCGTTCCAGTTCTTCCTCTTGGTTATGGCTCTTAAGTAAAATGCTGATGCGCAGGCTGAGCGATGCAGCACTCGGCCATACTCTTATTAAGATGCTGTGAGTGAAGGGCTCCCTACTTAGCAGAGGTGGCTCATTCATTATTTTGTAACACCAAAGATAAACGGAAGAATGCGTGTGCGCTTGATGTCAGGGGGGAAAAAAAACGAAACAAATTTAATCAACAGTTTTCTAAAACAGGTAAACAGATGTGAGTTCTCTCCCCTCCCCTCCGTCCTGCTTCTGTCGCTGCTGTATCACACCCAGCAGTGTGTGATGCTGTTTGCATGATGCATGCCTGCGCGTCTGTGTGCGCACGTGTGCGTGATGTGCTCCGGACTGTGATGAGCCGAACGGAGGCAGCTGAGAGATAAGAAACATATCGGCGCTCAGCACCTGCCTGCCAGCCTCCTGAAAGACTGACGACACAAGCCGGCTGCATGCGGAGCTCCTCTCATTGTCGCGGCAAAAATCCCCCAAACTGTAACCACGCAATACAGAGCAGCGCGCACGCCCCAAGGTTTGATTCTGTCAGGGAACGAGCTTGGTCCGCAAAATTAATCGCATCAAAGAAACTGAAGTTTAAACTGAATTTTCATTATTTGTTGTTTTGGTCAGTCCTCTGGAAAGATGAGAACTTGAAGCTTTGAAGATAAAGTGGCCCCTCGCGTCAAAAACAAGCCATTTAGTCTGAGCCTCGGTAGATTTGTCTGTGTGTAACAAAACGCTGCAGCACTTTTGCTGACAGGTTGGCTTCTTTCAGTACGGCTTTACGCCTTTCAGCTGGTTTTACCTGCGTTGTCATGGCCCTGCCAAATCCCATCACGTGTGCTCGATAAATACATGCCACTGCTTTCAGCTGGGCGCCGTAAATAGGCATTTTCTATGCTTTCGATAGGACTACGCAGCTTCTTATGAAGCTGAATGGGTTCTATGCACACAACGTTTCATTTTTGCTGCGCTCTGTTTTCGGTCGTTTGTAGTTTATAGCAGCTCATTTCGTAAAATCGCACGTGACTTGTCAAGCTCCTTGGTTCTCCACTAAACCTGGGCCGGTGCCAAATCTTGGATTAGCAGTTCACCTGTGCTCAGCCACGTGTTGCAGGTTTCTCATGTGAACTCCAGAGAATCAGGTCATACGCACTGGCTAGAGTTGCCCTTTCGCACATGGACTACACAACAGGTGTGTGTCTAAGCTGTTCTACTGTATGAAGTGCAGCAGGAAGGAAACAATAGTAAAGTAAAGTACATTGAAGACACTACTGTGTTTTTTACTGTGTATTCTGGCGAATAAGAGGCTCTCTTCACAAAAAGACATCACAAGAACTTTGTAAAAGAGAGCCAGCAGGGTAAAGACAGCTCATTTAGATAAGTGTGGGTCTAAAAAACAGATTCATACCAAGCGATCTTTGAATTTCATCCCTCGGTATCCAAGTGCTCATTTGCACACACGGTATTACTCTAACCTCTCCGTGCTCCTGTCACCACAGCGGCACTTTGCAATCGAGTTCGCTTTCGCATCTCCGCACACACGACTGAGCACAGACTATCTCTCCGAGCGGGAGAGACGGGCTGTGACGACCGGCTCAGACGGAGACAGGGCCTCGAGAAGAGAAGGAAGCAGCAGCCGTGCAAAACTTCAGGCCCAAGTCCAGCAGCCACACAAACAAAGGGATTTTAATGATAAATGTAACGTTGAGCAGCACCCATAACTTTCTTTACATTCCTCAGTCAAAGAACAACTGAAATTACCACAGAACCAAGCTTACCCAGAGCTCAATAATAAACTCAGATTTCCTCCATTCTCACCGTCACTATTATGGAACAAATGTTCTCTAGCGAATAGTGGCTTCAGTCCACCGCTCTATGCAAAAGACACACTTACCAAATGATCCCTTCAAATATTCCTGCAAAAGGTTCGATATGACAGACCACCCAGAGCATTACTTGCAATCTTGTTGATTATCTCCACATTCGCATCGATTATCATGTGGTTCCCTCTCCCCTCATACTCAGTTATTACTCAGTGGTCGCTGATAGAGAGCCACGTTATTGATTGCAGCACATTAACAGGGATGAAAGTGCAGGTTGCAGCCTGAGTTATCACATCTCTCAGCTAAGCCATCAACCAGTGGGGCTACTACCAATACTTGCATCTGGAATAAACAGCCTTCCACAGATTTTAGATTGGTTATTAGATCCAAACTGATAAAAGACATTTAAGATTAGTACATTGTCTCATACAGCTTTTCCGAGGTGCCTTTCAGGGTCTCCCAGCTGGGATCATTTTGTTTTCAATATCGTTAAAAAATTCATGAAGCATTCAGATTCTTTTACTGGGAGATTTCAAACTGAATTACACGTGACAATGACAACTGCAACAGGATCCGCACGCAGTCAGCGATTCTGCTTCAGTGCAATAGTCCGTTTAGATGTGTGCACCACGGCAGGCTACATATTCTCCTCTCCTTTGCCCAGGGTCCATTAAATGGATTAAAGCAGTTAGAGCAGCCAAGCATATATTCATTTCCTCCACACTGAGGGTGAGAGCAGCAGACAGCATATTATGGAGTGTCACAAAATCCCCGCTCCATCTCTCTAAATCAACGACGGAAGATTAAAATCTTTAGAGTAGATACAATCGTCATCATTAAACAGCATTATCTGTTTAATGTTCTGTGCTGTGTTTGTGTGTTTGTACCCAGACGTTAGCAGGTGATATTGTACCGTGCACACATGAAGGAAATGATGTGAGTATAAACTTATTAAAATTTAAGGGAAACTGTATTGGAAAAGGGGATCAGAGAGATATTTGTGCTGTTTGTCCTGTGTGCTGAATTAAAGATTTAGGCTCTAGTACAACACAAGACCTGCATATTTGATGCTGTATCCTAACATAAGAACAGTATTTTCTGGTGAAACTGCCTATTGTTGCTTCATTTTATGTATGATCCTTGTTTTGTGATGCCTGCTGTCTTACTAGAGCGAGAAAAGAGTCGCATCCCAGTGTCTGGTTTAACCGAACCAGTCAAAGTCTGGACCTCAGCCCCAACATATGAGTGAGCTGAAGCAGTCCACATATGTAGATTTATTTTATACTGTAGTTTAATACGCAGGTTTAGAAAATGTTGGGAATAGGTAGAAGTTTATCTGCTGGACATCTGACAATAACAGTATCGTGTTATTGTGCGCGCTATAACTATCAAGCTGCATAGAGTCTGTTTTGTATACTGCAATAAGAGACTTTAAACATAATATGTAATGTGATGTGATGATGATACTACTTCACAGAGTAACAAAGCACAGCAGCTCAATTATGTTCTCCAGTCGAGCATTCAGAAAAATAATACATAGAAAAATATTGCATCAAAATTACGAATGACAGAGGAAACTAGTTGCTTTACAACAACAAGTGCAACGGCCTCAAACAGAACAAAAGCTGCACAACTGCTGCGCAGCAACGGACGGGAACCTGGGAAAGTGGAGCCTGGCCGAAGTCAAGCAGGAAGGCAGCAGGAGCAAAGCAGCTCAGCAGGCCAGATAATTACACACCCTGATAGAAAAGCCACTTGGTATTCTGTGCACACCCACGAAGACATACCAGCACTAGATAAGCCAGGAGAGGGAGCAAGGAGAAAGCCGAGGAGGGAGAAGCTCCCAGATCAGCTACAGCCAGACAGCAGGGGGGCCAGGCTACAAATCAGCCACATGCCGTGATCTGAACCTGATGTGTGGAGCCTTTTGACAGACAAAACGTATACTGGAGGACCACAGCTGATATGTCACCTATGACGGATGATCTGCAGAATGGCACAAATCGTCTCGTCACACAAGTAAACAGAAGCACTTTACGGGACGGGAGGATCAATAGGCCAGTAATGACGGCAGACGATGCCCCTCAGAACGAGAGAATGGTCAGACTGCGTACGGTGGTTAATGAGGTGCCGCTTCAGCGTCCACACCTCATCGTTAATACACGGAAATGAAGGACACGTGCAGAATTGTTAGAGCACAACTTTCTATTCTGCATCTTGCGGCATGTTATTGAGGCATGAAAATGAGCACAATGCATGAAATATTATTACAGAATGAGTTTGGGTGAAATGTGTGATTCGAGGAAAATGATTTATACTGTGTGCGACGCATAACTGAGCTATGGAAACGGGAGAAGGTGTGAGATATGGGCTCCGTGCTGCAGCCTGCGAGGAGAAGGCCACTTAATCGGCAGCCGCAAAAGGGCGGAGGTGGGAGGGGCATGTGGGTGATATCTCATGGGTGGCAGCGATAGGCGGGGGAGGGATGGCAGCCATGCTGCATTTCGTACAGAATGAGTGTCACTCCGTGTCGTTCCGCTGTCAGCGGAGCCACTGAGAGCTGCGTGCTTCACTGAAGGGTGACAGCAAAGAGACAGAGCCGCTCTGCTGCTGTCCCGGCCACTCGGCTTCTCAGTTTTCAGCTGCGGGCATCTGGCTGCAGGATGCTGGACCTCAGTCACTAATCATGTCAGTGTCACTATGTACGTGGAGGCTAGACCCACAGCTACTGCTAGGTAATGGTCTAATTTACAGCCCGTTTGCACCAAAAATTTGGACAAGGCGAGGACTGACTGTGTAAAGGTCAGGTGTATTAGCCTCTGGTGGAAGCTTGGTCACACCGCCAACACACACAAAAAAAACTGTCTTATTTACAGTATTTACATGCCTTGAAAGGTTAGAGTGGGTAAATAACACGACATAAATCAGGAAGGGAAGCTGGAGCAGGGACACAGTTGGTGCACGTTCCCATTAAAGTGCAGGCTGCTTCGTGCACTGAGGGGAGAATAACGCTATACACATCTGACTTTCTCCATCCAGCTCTTGACTGATGAATCAAATGCAGTCAAGTGGAACGTCCTGAGAACATAGATTCAAAATAAGCAGCCGGGCAAACTGCATCTCCTCTCAATCTAAGAAAGCTTATTGGACTATGACGGCGGATTTTTCAGCGTTGCTATTTCACTTACGGGAAATAGACATCGTTGCTTATTTCTCCATATTTCCTTCCATATATTTGTTTTGCCAGGTGACTTAATTTCGTATTTAAGTCATCACTGCAACGGTATTTATCACCATCGCGACACTGATTCATTTTCACGACTGTACTGTACTGCATGTAAACATAATTAGATTCAGTAATTGTGTAAAATATTTAAGCACTGTTTGGTTTCATTCTCCATTTTGATGCACATGCAGAGGAATAATGAAAACAAAATCAGACTTGGCACAGCTCTGGCTGCTGCTGCGACTCTGCATCGACTGTCATACAATCTAAATGTAATTTGCCTTCAGCAAGCCAAAGAGTGTGCTGTTTTAATGGATGGCTGGATCCAAATGGAAGGTTTAGAGGATTGCCTTTGTGGTATTTGCCAACCCCCTGTGCTATGGACATGCAGCTCCACACTTGGCTGCTTCCGCCTCTCGTAGTTTAAAAGGCTAACCTGGAATGTGGATGTAAGTTCACAGCGGATGGGGATTATGGCGTTATGTGGCGAACCACAGGTAAGTGAAGCCTTCTCAGGTTCATGTGACACCTGTGGGAAAGGAGGCTGCGTTCAGGAGCTTGAAGGGGATTACGAGCGTTGCAAGCGAGTGCAATCAAAGCTACACCATCACGTTCTGGTACTGCGGACATTCAACAGTATTAAAACCCACCCTGTGCCCTCTACAAATATTTTCTTGACGACCAAGAGAGAGGATCTTATAACAAGCCATTACACGGACGAGCTCTCTTAACCTTCTCCACCTTTGATCAACCGAGATCCTGCTCTGACACCTGCAGAGAGGGTCTGACCTGAGCATGTGTTTGCACGTTCCCTCACCGATCGCTCCTCCGCGACGCCGTGCTGATCCATCGCTGCTCACCTTCAGCCCCTCTCTGTAGCACGTGTGTCTGTCTGCACGACAGAGAGATGGCTGCACTATTGACCTCAGCTCAGCGAAGCAGATTTAAGTCTTTACAACAAAGCCGTGTTTGAGTGGTTTGGGCTGAAGGTGAAAGCCATTCTCAGGTGCAGTCCTGTCGGTGGTAAAAGCCCAAATAATGACGCAGCAGTGGCGTTTTGAATTAAAATAAATAAATGACAGGCATCAGAAAGGTGCAATGAAGTGAACTTGATGAAATTGGTATATTTTGTGCAGAAACACACTTTTATCACTTATTTTCAGTTCATTTGCCAATTATTGGAACATGTATTCAATTATTAGAAAACAAAATATGTGAAAACTCATATTTTCCAGATATCTAAATGATATGTTTAAATTACTCCCATTCTTCATTAAAAAGAGTAGAGCCAACATATTCTGGTAATGGCGGTACGGAGAAGAATGTGATTTTCAGTCCGATCACAGTGAAGCTCGTAGATGGCGCCAGCACTGTCCTGGTCGTTAGCTGAGAGGTGGTGGGGTTAAGCTGGTCTGCAAACGGTGCGCTTTGAACGGTGGGATATTAGTTTCCATGTTGCAGTGAAGGTTACGCGGTGCAATGAGCACATCAATAATGCAGTAGCAAGTCACAGGAACAGCTAAGCCCAAGAAGCACTGGTCAGCCCCGTGTGGTCAAGTGGAACAAAAACCCTCCACACATGTGGGCTAACAGGACCAGGAACAGGACAAATAAAGCTTCATCCACGCACCGTCCGTTCAGAAAACACTACAGCACGCAGCCTGGTAAATCCTGTCCACCGTCATTCATCCTCATTTGTCTCGGTCGAGGTGCTAACGAAGCAGAGTGAATCAGAGGAGGATGGAGCAAAGCAGAGCGGGCTCGGTCCAGGTAAAAACGACGTCAGTGGGTCAACAAAGGAGACGGTCGCCCCATTATTCGACCTCGTAGGTCATTCGTGCAGGCAGGTCGCTACAACCCAAGGTGTTACTATTAAGCGACATTTTCAGCTTTTCACAGTTTTGCGAGAAACTACTTGCCATTTTATTCACGGTGGGTGCAACAGCATCAGTGAAGTAGGGGAGGAGGTTGGGGCCAACGGATACAGTCGGCTGACAGCTGTTCTTTTCCATTTTCACTGTTAAAATGATGATGACAGACCAAGACAAACTAACTGTGATTGTTTAAATTGGAGGACTTCCTGAAACAAAGCTACAACTCCCACTGAAACCTATTTCCAGAGAGTGGGTTGTTCTCCACGTTTGCACTTGTTGCTCAGTGGAGTCTAAAAATGAAAGCAGGGTGATGCTGGCGCTATTATTCTCTTCAATGTTGCGAACTCCATTGTGAAGAAGCTGCATCCAATCTAAGCTTCATTCAGCTGTTCAGGTCCCTCTTAACCTTTTACAATCTTCATCTCCGAACAGGAATGCAATAACAGCCACGTGTTATTGTCTTTGAGATGGTAATGATATGACTCTATATATAATATATCACACACGTCTTCCATTATTGCAGTGTATTTCTTTAAATTTACACTCAGTCAGAACTACTCCCGAGATCCTCATCTTTTGCTCTGAGGTGGTTCTTTATTGGAGTTTGTGTGGTGATTTCACCATTTTGTGATCTGTGGCTGAGTGGGAGTAAGGAGCACAAAAGGTGATGCAAACCCTGCTGAGGCAGCGACGCTTTGTGCCAATTTATAATAGCAAACTTAAGGTCCTGCAGAACACTGGTCATGCTCCAATCTTGTTTATCTGAATTGATTTTACTGGATTGTAACACTGTTTCTTATAGAAATTGGATGTCGTTAAAGTATTTTCTATTTTCATTCAAAGAGAAGTTACGTGCTGTAACATTTCTGCTGCTCAGTCCTGTATTTTCATTTCAGTTTGTGTTTGCATCACGTAGCTGTGCTACGCCACAATTTTTCCATATAAATTCACATTACTCTTGGAAGGGGTCACTGCCACAGAACGTACGCTCAGAGATTCACAAACGTGCAAATATAAATTTATTGTAAGGCAGCGACTGTACAAGATGAAAACACAGATTCCTGTAGCATTAAATCATAGCAAGTGCATATTAGAGATTATAATCTTTCCCTCCTGAGTCATAACCTTTGCTGCCTTTCGGATCCCCAGGAAACACTGGGGGATGAATAATAATTTGTAAAGCAAGCAAGGTTAAAAGGTCAAAATATGCGTTAATCACGTATAAACATTCAGGAAACATTCTGTTAGTGATCCTGTTTTGACTCAGATGGATAATCTCAAAGGAGAGAGAGGAAAAAGCAGCATAGGTGGTGACAAATCAAAAAGTGACAAGAGAAATAAGTCAGCGGCTGCGCTTGCTAAACGGATGCCATCTGGCCCTACTGGGGGGCCATTTGTGTAAAGAGAGGAGATGATGCAGCCATGTTGGCAGACAGGCCAGCAGGTGAACACAGCCAGGGAAAGGCAGAGGGATGGGTCCTACAGCTACACAAATCTCTTTGTCTGTATCTTTAGGAATGACAAGAATGACAATTGTGTGGACTCTGCAAGCAGCCAGCATGTCAAGTGAGGCTTACAGAGATGGAGTCTACCTGGCAGCAGGGATAAGAGAGGTAGGCTGGAGAATCTACCTGCAAGAAGGAGAACAACTGGGGAAAGCACAGCGAATGATAGGATCGAGCAAAGGCAGGACGTGGGACATTATTAATGTCGAAAAGGATGTCACTGCGAATGCATTGGTATGAGGCGCAGCGCACAGTTACATGGCTGGGAGTCAAACTGCGGTGGTGAAGGACAGGAGAGAAGGGATTTGCAAAATAAAGATGGGAAAGCAATGTTAGCCGCTTCACAGTTTAGTCAAAGGATTGCCAGAGGTTTTAAATGATCCAATCCTGCAGATAAAATGCACAATGAAAAGTTTATCAGCACTGAAGTCCAGAACTGACTTTCATAGCAACCTCTATTTTCCGCACAGAATGAAATGGATGTTATGTCCTGCAGGATTTCTGTGAACTGGCCCGGGCAGCCTGCAGTGCCAGAGAGGATTAGGCCCGGTGCCGATGGCTTCATTTGATTGGCTCTCTCTGTGCAAAGGCCTGTCTATCACCACAACTCATAAACCTCAAATCCTTGCACAAACATCATAAATATTTAGAAGAGGTTTTATCACAGCCACCAATTGAAAACAGATTGAAGACAGTGGCTACTCTGCTGCCGGGATGACTGTCGTGTTTGTGGCTTCGTCTTTGTCCAGGAAGACTTGTTTCAAAGTGCACTAGAGAGATTATTGTCGCCTCTGTCATAATCCTAACAGGATTTTTGCTGATTCCAACATTTACTTTTAATACTAGATTTTGGCAGCCGCTGGCTTCGGGCTGAGAGAGGATGTCTTTAGTAATTAAATTGAGCACAGAAGTATGCAACATGATCCGTGTACATGAAATGAGGAACAGCGTTAATTTAAATTAATGTACGTGTCAGTATGAGACATTATTAAACAGCAAATGCTGTCAAATATATCATATAAATGAACGTTCCCTAATACGACAAGCTTTACGACACATACTGCACAACCTGTATCAAACGCTTGTCCATGGTATTATAATAATTATTACTATATGTTTATTTTTGTGGTCCCAGTGAGCGGTGGAGTCATACAGTACATGCATATTAGCAGGTGATTGTAATGTTTTGACCACCATATATAAAATATCCTGGGTATAGAAGAACCATCATCTTTGTGACAGCTTCGACTTCAAAACTGAGACATTATACCCATGTAGCTTTGAACTGGACGGTACAGATGTACCTTGTAAAGTGGCCAGTGAGACCCACTCTCAGCATGTGGATTGCTTCTCTGCTTTTTCAGTATCTTCGCTTTACCGGAGTTCAATGAGGAATATAAAGTTTATTCGCTGAGTTCATTAATTAAAATTAAATTTAGCCACAGCAGTCTGCAAGACCACAACAAACATAACAGTTCACAACTAAGTAGCGTCAGCTCCGGAGGGTAAAACTGATATTAGATTGAAGTCACAAACTGCCACACAGAGCATTGTTTTGTTCATTAATTATTTAAGCCTGCTCATATGTTTGTCAGTGATGAATTACCACTGCTATAGTTCCTTCCTATTGTCTGAATTCTCACAGCAGTGATCCCATAATATACAGTGAATTACTCAGTGTCCAATTATTGCCTCACAACTCCCAAGTTTCCACAGTCGATTCCATCTCAAATTCAAATTATAATTTTTAATTCTGGCATTTCCCAGGCACAGTTAATCAGAGAGATTAAAAATTAGTGCAACAGTAACATAAGTGAAGATCTCTCAAGCATCAACAGGATAAGCAGTTAGATAATTCAAAGGGCCATGTGGAAATCCTACACTAATTGCTACTGGAACAGACTCTTGGTTCCTATTAAACCATAACCATAAATCTACATTTGAGACACAATCCAAAAGCCAAAGCCGCAAGTGGGAATATCTTAAAATAATTAGTTCTGAAAAATGTACATACTTGCATTAATCACTGTTATTAAGCCTCTATTTCGTAACCTGTGGACATCCTGGCTACTTTATTAGTCAGTAAAATCACAATTATATCTCAATATCTTCTATCCATGCCACTAATCAAGTGTATAAATACCCACAGGCAATATGTTTAATATTCAACAGATGTGTGAGAATGTATTACATAAATCTACCCTCTAGTATGTTAATATGTTTTCAAAATACATTCAGACAGATAAGAGAAATATTTAACATATTAATATCTCAGTTTGTTCTGAAATGTATTCTAAACTCTTTCTGTTTTATTGGAAGCTGCATCTGTGGATACGTTTTAAGTATCAGGTGAAGCTAAAAACAAGCAAAAGACACAAAAGATGTTTTAATTGCTTTGGCCTAAAATAGCTCGTTGTTGTTCATATATACTGTATATTTCTACTAATTACTGCACATTAACACTAACATTCTTATTTCTGTGGTGAGGCAGAAGTCTTACTGTATGACACAGTTAAGTTACTTCCAGTAAAACCACTTCATAGCATAGCCTGCCATTGTTACTGCTTCACTATTCAGTCCTCCATAACCACAGCTGCAGCCTCCAACACGTCGCACACGCCGACGCCGCTCTGATGACATGGTAAACACTATAAACAATGACTGCTTGACATCTGAATGAACAGCCGCTGATCAACTTGTGGCTGTCACTGCCAATCACATAATCAGGCTAGAGCTTAAGCAATGCATTGTCCCCAGCCAATGACAGACCCTCTGAGGACACTGTAGAAGGTCAGCCTCCACAGACCACCAGGCCTGGTCAGCTGTGCAGACTGGGAGCAGAGCAGGTATCTGCTGCCCCGACCTCCAGCGTCAGAGAAATCGTTGGCATGCGGCCAGGGTCCGCGAAGAGCGTCTGGCTCGTCCTCTCTCCAACGTGGTGGCCACATAACTATTCTCATCCACCCACTCTCCCTTCGTCCACCTAACAAAGTACCGGGAGCTGTAGTCCTAGCAACGGGCCCGTTGATGCCCTTGGGGATTGTTTCTTGACAGAATTCCTCTGCGTCCTCTCTTAGTAAAAGGTCGGCCCCTGTGCTGAATGCTTGTTTATCTTTGCAGACATGCTGGCTCTGGTGTGCCCCGGCCACCTTCATCACCCTCCCTTCTGTTCAGTTCCTCTTCACCACTTATTTGGAATAACTGAGGGGTTTGTCGTGTGCCATTCTGAGTTGTAGCGACACAAACCACACAGACAATGTAATCCTCCATTTGTGGCTCTATATCAGTCCTGTATATTTATATAATGTCAGCTGTATTTGAGTTTTCTGAGTAGATTGTGATTTGCATAAAAATACTCTGGGACTGAAAGAGTACAACAAAGGCTACTGGATGTGAGCGATGGACAATGTGTGAGTGCAGACAATTCAGGGACATCTATTCCTAAGGTGACTCTCAGCTTCTGAGCACTGGAGAAGACGTACTGCAGAGTTACTCACACTCGTACAGCAGACACACACACACACACACACACACACACCTGATGAGCAGACACTGGCTTCAGATCCAACAGAATGTATACCCTTCGAGCAACTGGAGAGACAGACGCAAATGGTGAAAAGCTGGAGTTAGACGAACAAGTAAACGAAGAACTATCTATCTAGAGAATCTTGGTCTTTGATTCACAATCAAAAACACGTAATCCGTTTTAAGAGGCAGAAGCAGCTGCAGTGACATCATTTCTCACTGCTGTGCACCTTTGATACGAACAGATTATCCTTTGTAGCCAACTGAATACTGAATATTTAATTTTCTCTTTAAATGACAGTATAATTAAAATTTAAAGCATGTGGAAAGTAATGGATCTGCAGTCATGGAGTGTGCTTAAGAGAAAGCCTATCTACAATACATCACTCTTCATCTGATACCATGACACAAAGCAGAGCTCAGTAATGCATCACTGGAATTGTAAATGAGCCACACTCCCTCATAAGCCACTGTTTCCAGAAACAACAAGTGACAAGAATATAAATCTGAAGTATTGACTAATGTGACTCAGCCTTCTGTTGAGTTTGTTCTCTGCCTGTGGCTCTCAGAAAGGTATTTGCTCTCAATAGTGTTCCCCTGCATAACAATCGCAAGTGGTCGTGGTCATGCTCTTTATGTGTCCTTTTCTGTTTTAGCCCATCTGTGCCATTCACATTACAATCGGAGTCAGCAACTGTCGAAAGGGCTAGATCACAGATATGAGCCTAAATATCTGGCTGTACCTCACACATCATCATTTTCCATCCTCGTCTCTCTGCCACAAACGCACAAGCCCACGTGCCGCATACACACTTTCGCTGCCTCCCACGCAGGCATCCGTAAAAGAGCAGAGCATGTGTGGTTCGCAGCAGTAGCTTGGTCCACACTGGCAGAGACTGGCAGATTCAGGAGTCTTAATGTGTGAGATACTCTGCGTGTGTTAGAACTCCTTGATGATAACAGTTTGGTTTTTTTTAAAGCAAGCCTTAAATGTCAGTTGCTTTTTGTAAAGATGTTTTTTGGTTCCATCATGCACATTTTTCAGTAGCGATACAGTAAACAACTGAACTGGGAGACATTTTAGAGCATCACAGGGGGCTGGGTGATGTTTGGAATGCTTCTTCTTTGTCCAGCTAAACTGTGCTTTCATCAAAAAAAGTAAACAGGGTATTTGATTTCTGTGTCTGCATCCCCGGTTTCCTCTTTTCCACTGTTGCAGGTGGATGATTGCGAATCAGAGAGAGGCCTTTGCAGTGCAACCCTGTCCCATGCTGCTCCCTCCTCTCAGGGGATGGCCAAGGTCCAGGATGGACACACAAACGGATGTGACAGGTACAGAGTGCTTGCGAGTTGTAGTCGGTCCCAAACTTAAAAACGCACGGCAACACATTGCATCTGCGTCTGCTTGTATTCTGCAGCTCTGCAATGCTAGAGAGCCAAGATGGAATGGACAGTGGTGCCCTAAGTCCTGTCTCAGCTCGACAGGTCACCATCCAGCGTCACCCGACTCAAGGCTTCGGCTTCATTGCGGGCAGCCAGAGGCCTGTCATTGTACGCTCCGTCTCTGCTGGTTAGTCACAGGGAACACAGGGAGAGAAGCAGATCCTGCGATGGCTTAAAAGAAACTTTTCTTTACGCTGCCTGTGTATGTGCCCCACCACATTCACAGACGGCCCCTCCTTTGGCAAACTTCTCCCTGGAGACCAGATCTTGGCCATTAACGAGGAGACGGTGAGCGACGCGCCCCGAGAGAGAGTCATAGACCTTGTAAGGTAACATCTTTTACTGTACCAGGAGGGAGGGAGGAGGTGGGGGAGGGTGTGGGCCAAGGGACCAGCAACTCGGGCAAGAGTGAGTAAAGAGGACACGGGTAAACAGGGCAAATCAAACTGTTACTGTTACATCGATATAAACCTGTGGATGAGTCACTCCTTTTGCAGCTGAAGGACATCCAGGAAATGGCAGATATAAACTGGAGAAGCTCTCTAAATGCCACGCCGACCACGTTATCTAACCCAATCCACTGTGTTGTCTCTCCATAGACGCTGCAAAGACACTATAGTTCTCACTGTGCTGCAGCCCCATCAGGTAGTATAATGGGACACTCACTCTCTTTCATGTTCCCCTCCCTGAGGATTCCTCTTACACTTCATCAGTCTTAACACTTTCCCTTTCCTCTCACTCTGAATCGTAGAGAATCTCTGCACTGTAGACAGACATACAGCAAATTACTATTCATGGTCATGCCTACACATTAGAGTAATTTATTTTCCTGGTAAAGCCTTGCAGAACAGCACAGTGTGGGCACACAAACACCTACATTGGACATTTATTAAGACAGTGTGTGCGTTCATCCATACAGAGGAAATAGAAATGTACCATTCACTTAGCCTGGATATATTTAGCATAAAAGACAAATACAATAACGTAATTATGGAATAGAAAACAAATTGGACTCCATATGTACTAAATTGACAGTTTCATGGTGCTCGGGCCAAAAGTCCTTTTTGTGCAGGTAAGATTAAAGTGAAATGGGATTTTTCAGCTATCGCACTGCAGCAGCATTAGCCTACTCTTTAACACATGTCTCTATAGTGCTGGGAGTCGCGGGAGCTTTTCTCTCATTTACATGTTTTCTTTCAAGCTGAACCAAGGGCTCTTCTCTCTCTTCTTATCCTCAGTCACCTAAATCTGCCTTCATAAGTGCAGCCAAAAAGGCCCGTCTGCGAACCAACCCGCCCAAAGTGCGCTTTTCAGAGCAAGTGTCCATTAGCGACCCAGACTCAGTAAGTTCAGCTTGACACGTCTGTCTGTGACACTTGCATGGAAACACATGTCGCCGCCCCGTCTTAAAACTTTCATGTATTCTCCCTCCACGCTCTTATTTCAGTCTTTGTTTTAATAAAAAACCAAAAAGCAAGGAACAGACAATCCATAAAGAATCAGACGCTGGAGAACGTGATGTGTCATCATTCTCTGTTTACATGAACTTAATGAAAAAACTCGACGGCTCATCACATAGACAATCAGCTTCCCAGTAACCTTTGGATGAAGCCAACAGAGTGTTAAGCAGGCAGCTCAAGCTCGCTTTTCATTATACCTGATGGAAGCATCCACTTTTGTCTGACAGTACCATTAGTCAACATCGTGTGAACCACATATTCCTCTTAGCAGAACAAGCCAGGGTTTCATTAATTGCATGAAACAGAACGGGAAGGTTTGGTTTTCCTTCTTCCTTGACCCTCCTCCTTCTTTTCCTCATTACAGGAGGAGGGGGTTGCATTGATTGGTTACTCTCCGACGTGTCAGCGAGCCGCCTCTAACCTGATAGCGAGACATTTTTAAAACTCTACTCCCAGCGGTCAGAAGCCACAGACGGCTATTGATCATGTGAAGACTTATCAATGTTGGCCTCCTAACCCGGTATTTAAGCGCTGAGGTCACGGTGTCAAGATGCCAGCTGCTTGTTGTAACAGTTTACCATCACAAACAGGAACAAGGGCAGTGGTTTGCAGTGGGAAGCGCTAGACCTGTTTGTGGTGTCGCTTCCCTTAATGCCGCAGTGTGTAGAGAGATCTGCTGGCTTATAACTCAGGCTTTAGTTGCTTCCAAACTGCACAGTAGAACAGCTTGGTGAGCCTAGTGAATACTTAAGTTCTCAAGAAACAGACTGCTGGGCATCTGCTGTGGACACAGCTCCACATTTCAGCTAAAAGCATTTTCTACAATATATTGTTGGAATAAATCAGCGTTGTCTTTATTGTCAGAAGTGATTTCTGTCTATGTGCAGACTGTTTTACTTCCTTAAAGAAGGGAGAAATACAGTAATAGATGCAGGGATTGATTTGGTTGTTGGACCCAGTTGTGGAGAATTTCATTTGGGCCACAGGCTGCATCCAGCTGCATCTTTGTCACATGTCACATTAAACCTCTCGGATTTATCTTATTACATTAAGATACTTTCTTTCCCCTGATCACAACTGTGGTCCCTTGAAACTACCTTCGAATCAAGTCATTTTATTATAAAGCCCTCAGCAAGGAAAGAATACACAACAAGAGGTTTGAGAGAATGCAAGTCACATTCTGGCAGGAATGAGCTGAATTGCGTATCATAACTTTTCTTCTAAAGAGCGCTCTGAGTAAAAGCAATAACCTTGAATCAGTCCCCTTCTCTTGTGCCTCCACTCACACAATTCTATGCAGAATTTTTTCAATCCCACCATCCAATTTTCTTTGCATGACATACACATTGACTGCATAGAGTGGAGAAATTTAATAAGCCCTTCTTTGATGCTGACACAATGAACAGGGCTGGCATCCCGCGGCAGAGTTTCACTGCCCATGTGGTAGTTCAGTCAAAATGCACCATTGTTTGCATAAGACACCTGCGTCTCTTAACTCTCCTTCCTATTAGTCTGCAATGCTACTAACTCAGTAGCAAAGAACAAACACACCTGTAAAGTTTGCATTGTGCCATCCATCCATCCATCCATCTTCTTCCGCTTTTTCCCCGAAGGGGTCGCGGGCGTGCTGGAGCCTATCCCAGCTGGCTTTGGGCGAGAGGCAGGGTACACCCTGGACAGATCGCCAGTCCATCGCAGGGCCACATATATAGACACACAATCACAGTCATACACACACTCACACCTATGGGCAATTTACGCATCCAACCAATTGACCTAACTGCATGTCTTTTGACTGTGGGAGGAAACCGGAGACCCCGGAGAAAACCTGCATTGTGCCAATTAGAAGAAAATAATGGTTTATTTTGGTACTTTCAATTTTGTGACTAACATAAACGTATTTTGTCCTTTAATGTTTTTCAGACAATGCTCAAGGACGACTCCTTGCTACTCATACCAAACGTGCTGAAGGTGTTCTTGGAGAATGGACAGATTAAGTCCTTCACATTTGACAGCCGTACCACTGTTAGGGTACGTCTGCCTCGCATAACGCGGCGTTTAAATGGGGCGACCGGACTGGCAAACCAACACAGGAAGACGTTCTGCTCAACATAATGTTATAACAGCAGTTATCGGACAAATTTAGCGGAGAGCTGGTGTATGTAAATGTTAAAGTGAACACAGCGAAGCATTGGCGGCTAAAGAGCCCTAGACAATGGTGGAGATCAAAAACAAAACGAGCGAACAGGAATGAATATTGGCCTTCAAGTCATTACGTGGCCAGTAACACCACTCAGCATCTGAAGATGTGTAAATTGCTCGCTGAGGCGTTATTATCTTAAAAGTGTATAATGTCAGTTTTCCATTCACTGCTTTGTAGCACAAGAAGGAACAGCTGTCAGGGGAACAAAAGAGGAAAACCTTAAATACACTGTAACTTTTAAAAGCACTAGCTCGATTTAGCTTAGTGCAAATGTCAAAGTTTCACATGAGGCGAATGAAAGTCAAAGCTTGTGCGTTTTGCTTGCAGTTGCTTACAGCGTAGTCATCATCTGTGTGAAATTTCATATAGGACGTGTTTGAAACAGCTCTATTTTGGTGAAACGTTATCATATCTGGAATCTCACTAATGCGATTAAGGATATAAAGCAACAGATGAATTCAGTCAGACAGAGGTCAGCGCTGTCTCTGTGTCTGCCTGTAAGATGAGTCTGACATCTCCAAGCAGACTCATTAAATGGACTCTATTAGATTTCACAAATCTGTTCTCTGCTGGTGGAGGGAGACTGAGGGGGAAAAGGAGAAACCGAAGAGCACTTTGAAGGAGCGATAGAGAAAACTTGCTCCTGTCAACCCAATTAAATAGAATTTCAGCATAGGCAGGCAAAGATCGATAAAACAATGCCACAGATTAAATCATTGGCACAATAAGAGGCCCGGTTGTTTGCTCATTAGACTGTCTGTTATGTAAAGTAAGTATTTTAAGCGGAAGCATTCTGTGGGTCCTTCAGTTGATTGTGTGGCTTCCCCAGGCATCATTTAATGTAAACTACACAGGTCAATACCGTTAAAACTGCTTATTCCTGTTTCTCAGAAGCAAACGTTGCCTGAGTCCCATCAGTGAGAGTCAATTTAAATTGTTTATGCAGAGCAAACCATTAGTGCACATGCAGTACTTTAGAAATCCTAATGAGCCTCCACGTCAGAAACAGAATCTCGAAACACATCCTATGGTGATAAACATCAAATTCCTAGTATTGGTTTTAAATGTGACGTGTCTGAAAACGGTGTGTATACCTCACATGCTGTTGTGGCAGATCGTACTTTCACTGAGGTAATGTACGCAGTTTCCATCTCTCCCCCTCCAGGATGTGATCTCCTCCCTGCAGGACCGCCTCTCACTGCGCTACATTGAGCACTTCGCCTTGGTGCTGGAGGCAGGTGGTTTGGACCAGAATCAGAAGCTGCATCTGCTGCAGGAGAACCAGCCACTGACACACGTAAGAAGTAAAGATAAAAAGAGGATGAGGGATGAGTCCAAAGGTTTAAAATCCGTTTATATCATCACTTTCTTTAACAAATGAGCAGCTTGGGGGCAAAAAAAGAAACTCTGTCACTGTTTGTGACATTCAAATGCGTGTGCATGTGTACTGAGCTGGAAATTCTGACCCAACCGTTTGCATACTCTCACCTTGACCCGAGCAAGTGAATGCACATAAATCACTGTGACAATATAAACATACATGGTGCAAAAATTCTGCATCTGTTGACTTACGGAAACTGTGGTTCTACATATGTCACAGATATAGTTGTTATTTATCTGACACGATTGTTTATTCCCTCAGGTGGTGCACAGAACCTATTTTCAAGGGATGAAGTGTCTGTTCCGCATCTGCTTCTTCCCCAAGGACCCTGCAGACCTTCTGAGAAGAGACCCTGCTGCATTTGAGTACCTCTACATACAGGTTGTCACTGTCTTAAACACTGTCACCGTCTCAGCTCAGACAATACTGAATACTGTCTTCTCCATAAAGGGGTGCTAGTGACGAGCCGTTTTCATTTTGCTTAAATTAGAGTGCAATTAACTTCTTTTTTTACCGACTTGTGTACATAAGAGGTGTTGTTGCAACCTGTTAAAATTCAATTCACATTACATGCACTCATGTAACAGTCTGCAATGAAATGAACAAGTGATAAAACACAAAGGATTCCAGTGTTTACAATAAATGTTGTCATAGAGTCGTAATGACGTCATCAAGGAACGCTTTGGCATGGACTGGAAATCTGACATCACGTTACGATTGGCTGCGCTCCACATCTACATCACTGTGTCCTCTGCACGACCCAATCAGAAGATTTCTCTCAAGCACGTCGAGTAAGTCCAATAAGACAGAATTAACTTTCAAATGAAGTTACTGACAAAAAGTTACAGGCAAAATTGATGTATAGTATCATTAACAGTTCTGTGTAGCCCATGACTGAGTCTCAAAGTGAAGTTTGTTCATTCAGAAACGTCTAAATGATTAATAATTAATCCCAATAATATTAAAAACTCTAATTATCCATGGATCATTTTCCATGTGTTGTTATGAGACAAAGAAATCCATTTCTTTGTGAAATTACATCTCTCCCTCAATTTGCTCATTTAGTCTTCAAAACCCCAACCTAGCACGTTAATTAGCTTCCGCATCACAACCAAAGGAGCAGAACAAATCCAGTGTGCTTATAGATTATAGATTTAGAGTGGCCATGGCAAGGCAGGACTCATAAAGGATGCATGATAGGCTCACGGTGTCTTCCTGAGGCATGAAAAAACTTCCTGTGACTCCACGTTTTCTTTCCGTTTTTCGGTGGGTAAACCTCTGCCACGTCTACCACAGAAAGGAGTGGGGACTGGAGCCTTTCCTTCCCCTCACTCTGCTTCCCACTGTGAAGGAGAAGAATGTGTGTAAGAGCCTGTCTCAGTTGCTGAAGACCTACCAGCATCCACCGCCATCAGGCAACAAGGTCTTTCAAATGAATACAATAATTCGAACTCTTTTTTATCGACGATCATCTCGTTTCCTGATTCATACTTTTTTGTGGATAATTTGGCTGCTTTAAGTTTTAATGCTATTACATCATATATATAACAATTACACATTTGCAGACCAAGAAATAACATTTTTCTAATTCTTTAGACAGTTTTTAAATCTATATTCCAAGACAGTATATTCCAAGGCTAGTTCTGCTTGATAACCAATCCTAGTCCTTAGGATAAGCAATTCATCTTTATAGATGTAACTGTTGCGTAACATGTAATTCACTTTCTTTAGCACATATGTGGCTCAACAGTGCCCCCAGGTGGATGTTGCAAGTGCTGTTCCTTTTTCAAACCAGACTATTGTCATTATCTGTGGACAGGTGCCCCCTCTCCAAGGAAAGCTGCAATACATGCGTGTACTCAATGACCTGCCACCGTTTGGAGGAATACTGTTCAACACTGTTGGACTGGTAATAATTTCAGATCTAAGGTGATGCTGCAGAATTAAAAGTATCTGCAAATGATAAATGTCCGGTGTTTTCTACAGGATGAGAAACAATCAGCTACCACACTACTGGTGGGTCCTCGGCATGGCATTAGCCACGTCATTGATCTGAAAAACAACCTAACAACAGTTCTCGCAGAGTTCAGTAGAGTTGCCAAGATCCAGCTGTACCGTGAGAGCCAAGGTGTGGCTCGAGTGGAAGTGTCAATCCATGAGGCCAAGGTATAACAACACAGTCTCCTAAGGCGCATGCTACAAAAATCTGATCTGAATCAACACAAATCCCACTGCAGCAAAATATGTCTTCAATCAGTGACTGCATTTTGTTTTCTCTTTACTTGTATTTGTGCAAAGCAGTATTAATCATCATGTCATTACAAAATGTGCAGGCAATGCATATTGCCTGTCTGCTAAATAGTCTCCTAATTCCCCTCCCTCCCACCCTCTGCAGCCTCTGGTCCTACTTATGGAATGGCCCGATGCCAGTAACTTTGCGTGCCTCATCTCTGGTTACTATAAGCTGTTTGTAGATCCTAAACGGACCATCTATTTCCGGACCCCTGGTCAGTCTCAGCTGACCAAGGCAGGTATGTTAGAAGTTTTTTTGACTTGTGGGGGATATTAGGCAATGTATGAAATGTACAAAAACTGAAGTATGAAAGCGGCCCTGTTTACTTAAGAGCTTACAATTAAATGTTTACATTACAGATTTAAATAAAAATGTTTTTCATTCCAGCATCACATTAGTCAGGCAAGATTTGTCCGACTTCATTACATGAACATTGATACGCTTCTTCATCGACTGAAACCATTACATGTAGTACCCAGGCTGTCCTGGAGCTACCATCCCATGGTGCCCTCAGCTGTCCTGCTGTCTCCTGCCATCTCCATTGTGATTAATTGAAATGGGTTGTCCACACAGAATAACGTCAGGGAGTTTTACAGTGAATTGTACGTTTTGCTGTAATCATAAACATTCACTGCTGAAACATGAACAGACACTTAGCCATCTGCTGCCTTATGCTGTAGTCCCCATAAAAGAAGAAGCCATCATGCCATCACATTCCACCAGAATCTAAACCTCCAACCTCAAACAAACTTCCATCTCTGCAAAAACCAAAACCCCATGTGACCACCAGCTGTTTCCGCTGCTATCCCATCTGGAGCTTCTCTATCCCCACTTGTTTTTTAACACCTGAAACTCTCCATTGCTCTGACAATTCTATCCTCAGATTACAGAAGCTCCCACCATGCCCACCCACGTTCTGGGGCAACTGGCTTGCCAAGTGGAGGTCGGCGGGGGGACGAAAGGGAAAGCTCACACAGAGAGTCTGGGGCTTCTCGAGCCCTAGTTCCAGCAGAGCCTCAGCATCTAGGCCTGTGTCATGTACACCTACGAGAACAGCAACAATTTCAAGAGCTACAAACCCACACTGAAGCTGAACTTGACATCAATGAGAATTTTATCTCCCAAGAGACATCAGGTCGACCCCGCACTAAGTCAGACCCGATCCAGCAGAGTACAGAGGAAATAACGGTTTTAGAGAGCCCAGCAGTTGAAAATGCAGGATTTAGAGTCCGAGCTCAAACAATGGGGCAATCCCAGAAAACCTCACGATACTTCTGTGACTCATGCAAAGCCAGGTTTAGGGCAGAGGGCCTGTCACCAGATGTGAACAGTAGCGGGAGTTCTGGGAAACACTGCTCCAGTGCTTGCGCTTCCCGAGATGGAGGGGCTGTTGACCTAATGGCCCTTCCACCACCAGGGAATGAAGAGGACGAAGAGGAGGCAAACGGTGGAGTAGAAAAGCTGCAACCACCACCACCACCTGCTATTGCTGCGCCACCACCTGGTTTTAGGGACAACAGTTCAGATGAGGATGATTCAAAGAGAGGAAGGAAAGCACGAACTAGTGTCAATGCAGGGGTCGCCACTGGGAAGCTAGCCCAAGCCAAGGAAGATGTTCCTGTGACACTGATAGATAATGTGGCCACAAGAACAGTCCGAGATCATGCCCAGGAGCTAGATGACGCTCTGGTGTCGACCTTACAGGCTTTAGAGGCTTTGGCGGCTTCTGAGGACTACCCCCACCACCCTCAACAGCCAACACAGACTGCAGGTCAACAGCCTCAGTCATACCACAGCCCACATCTCAAGTAGCAAAAACTGTTTTGATCAAAGAATATTATAGAATATTATCCTGTGAAATGGCAAGAAATTCCAGTAATTTTCATGATTTTAATATTGCTTAATAACAAGGTAGTATTAAGGCACAGGGTAAATCAATTGCTTCTACTTGAACTATGTGACAGAGATTAAGCGAATTGATTGGAAATATATATATTTCCCATAACTACAGTAAAACAATATGATAACATTTCATTATTTGTGTGTAATAGTTTTCTTGACTATACTAACAGTGTGCTGTTTTGCTTTGCTCTTTAGGGCTGATTGTCTTAGCTGCCATTACACCTGAGTCATCACTGGACTCAGGCCACGAGACCAACTCCTCTGAGTTGACAGATGTGTCTGAGATGGTGTCGGCTATGAAGCAGAACCAGAACCAGGCCTACCTACTAGCTCACCATATCAACAAGGAACGTATCCTGTGCCGACGGGACTTTCCCCTGGCTATCCCCGGTTGCACTGCAAAAACCATAGGAACTGGGGCCTTCTCTGTGGGTCAGATACGTGCTGGCTGTCCACCCAAGCAAGTAATTCTCAGTAAGACTGTTCCCTTTAAAGTAAGCCCCAGTCAAGACTCTGCGATACTAAGTGTTGTAACAGAGCAGGAGGTCAATCAAGACACTATTCAGATTGAACAGAAAACAGACATGAAAGCAAACTCTGAGCCCACCAAAGCAAACACCCCAGATGCACCTTCTAAGCCTCCTGACAAACTTAAATTGCCCGATGGTTCAATAATAGCCCAAGTGAGTAAAGACCAGAAGTTACCAAATTCTTCTGCAGAGACATTGTACCAAAATCTTTCTGAGGGTGTAAAGGGGAAGCTAGCAACACCTTGCAATACAGATACTAGCAACAAAGCCTTATCAATCATCTTGCCTGTGGACAGAATTGCCTCTGCTAAAATTCCCCCCACTAATATGTGCCAAGATGCCGAGACTGCCTCTACTGAGACCATGAAGCCTTCAAGCGCTGCAGACCTTTTACCAGTTGATGACCTTTTCTGCACTTGCCCAGTGCAGCAGGAATCCGGGTCTCAACTAAGACTTAAAGACCCACAGGTTCAGAAGGTAGTGGTCTTTCAATCCTCCTCTCCCACAGATGATGAGCGTCTTCGGGCCAAAGGCCTCCAATTGGCAAGCAGCAAAGAAAATGCAGTAAGAGTAGGAGCAGATTCAAGTTTGGCAAAACCTAGCCCTCAAATGCAAGTATCCAAGTATTCCCCTCATCTGCCTGTAAAGGTAGAGAGAAAAGAAACAACTGAGAGCAAACCTGAGAGCAAACCGGAGAGCAAACCGGAGAGCAAACCTGAGAGCGCCCAGGTCAAATCACAACCTGACGCACAAAAATGCCAAATCAAGTCCTTACCTATTTTAGATGACCCAACAAGTAGCCCCTCTGTAGATAAGGTCTCCACTCTCCCAAGCAGAGACTCAAAGAAACAAGGCAGTGGTAAGGGAAAGTCCCAACGCAGTGCCCCTTTCTTGAGCTTTAAAAACCTCCTTTCAGCTACATTCCCAGCAAGAATGCGAAGAGAAACCGATGAGCGAAGAGCTCAGTTGCAGAAGGTTCGTCAGTATGAGCTAGAATTCTTAGAGGAGCTGTTGAAACCTAAATCATCCCAGGGAGAATTTATCCCCCAAGGATCCTCACCTGTGCCCTCAGGCACCCCTTGTGCCTGCCAGCTCCGTACCAGCCCCGTCCTAAAGGCACCGGGGATCTCCAGGGAGCAGCGGCGGAGCTGTGACTGTAAACGAATGTGCAGGGGCATGCGACTACCAGACACACCAGTTGGGTCCACAACAGAGACGCAACACAGAGGCAGAGATACGGTTTCTAAAGCTCCTCATACCCAAGGTGCAACAAGGAGACCTCAGACCTTAGAAATCAAGACCACACGAATACGCTCTACCAGCCTTGAATCGAGAGAACCAAGAGGGGAGGACTCGTGTTTGCCCACCTGTACTTCTCGAGCAGATTGCATGGGAGCACCGCAATATAAGAAACTCCAGAGGCGATACAGCATTGGTGAACTGGATAACAGCACTAGCACACCTGTATATGCTGAGGTGAAGCCCAAAGCCAAAAGCCTAGAGAAAGAAATGGAGAGAGTGAGGGCCACAGGTCTGCGGCTCCCCATTCCAGTGGAGCCAGTCCACACTCAGTCTCACCAGACAGAAGGGAAGGGGAAAAAGGCTGTGTTTTTTATTCAGGGAGATGAGCTACTGCGTGAAAATAAAGAAGGGCCTGGTGAAATGCTGCTGACCCTGCCGAGTGAAGACAGTGATGATAAGGATAAATGCTGCTCATTCTGTTTCTGCTACAGGAAGTGTGAAGCAGCAGATGAAAGCAGCGAGAAAGATGAGCTCTCGTATTCCATACCACTTCAGGTCCTTCCAGGCATGGAGCTGGACTCGCATACCTTTCCTGTAGTAAGCAAAACACTGCAGGTTCTCAATGCAGAGGATTGCAGTGGGGAGGAAGAGGAGGTGGAGGAGGAAGAGCCACAGACACAGGAGATTGACCTGAGGGCCTGTGGTACACTGGAGGGGAGCTTGGCACGGGTACAGGCTCTACAGGGGAAAACGTTTAGCCTGCCTGATGGTTTTCTAAATGCCCAATTGGATGCTAATGAGCTACTCGCTATCCTGCGTCAGTGTGCCAACAACCCACAAGCTGAGGGCGAAGCTCGTCTTCAGCCCTCAAGAATCACAGAATACAAACAAGAGCTGGCGGTGCGCTTCAAAGAATTCAGAGCATCGTGTCGACGAGTGGCAAGCGTTGAAAAAAGCCCAACGCGTATGCTCGCAGTGGTCTCAGCTAGCTTTCAAGTGTTGTGTGAACTGACTCAGACCTTCATTAAACTGGTCAGAGGGGTTCGTTCAGAAGCCCAAAGGCTACAGCTGTTAAAAAAGGTCGAGGAAGTAGCTATCAACTACACTTTGCTTCTGCGTGCAGCAGAAGAATCAATGGGACACTCAAGCAGCTTGCCAACAAAGACAGAGAGTCCTCAAGTTTCCTCCAGCACCAATAACATGAGCTCACTCACTCGTCCCATCAAAACAACTCTGCCTGCTCAGTAAAAATAAATCTGACAGAGATATAATCAGAACACTCCAAACGTGGATGGCTACTCTATCCAAATCCATTTTTTATTTATTGTTTACATTTTTTACAAAATGTGCAATGTACCATCCTCAATAAAGATTGCAATGCAGCCTTTCCATCCCACGTTTACAGGCCCTGAGTTTGGCTCATGAAACTTTGAAATATACACCAAACTAATGCACAATGGAATAAGAACCCAATGACAGACTGGGCTATACAGGGCTAACCACCTCATATCACTATATAAATAAGTCATTATAGCAGAATATTTTATATGTAATATATATTTGAGTTGTGTCTCCTTAGCAAATAATTTAAAGTTTTGTGAAGAAAAGGTGAAGAATATATTTGAAATGTACTGAGTTAAGAGAACCATATACATTATAATAAATAAATAAATGTATGCTCTGAACAAAAATATTTCAGAGAAATCGTCAAGTAGCGACTTCTGTAAATTGCGTAGTCAAAAACGTTGGTTGATTAGATGGTGATGTGTTTGTTTGTTGAAATTTCTAACTGTTGTAATGCAAAATGGAGATCTCTGTTGGCTATGTTAACAATGTCGCATACTGATACAACAGTCAAAAGATGCAGTGATGGAAAATGAAAACCTCAGACACACACACACGCACACATCTGACTGAAGCCCATTCTCTCACTATCACAGTGCAGGTATGACACACCTGCTCAGGGCAGATAATGTAGCAGAGACCCGAGTCTTATTCATTGTAATGGAATTAGTGTTGACACCTCACTCAGCCGTAGAGAAGGAAAACCCACACTGTACCTAAACGCACAGAGTCTGCTTTACACCATCATGATCTTGAGCTCACTTGCATCTCACCTGTTGTGAATATAACCGTCCACTTGCAAGTGAGTAAGCTTATCACTAGGATTTTGCACAATCTCTGAAATCAGCACTGAGGCTGAAATATACCCTATATAATGTTCGATTCAGTGTTTTTTATTCACTCTGCTGCTATAAAACCTAGGTCAGCAGCATCGATTTTACATAACTCATCTCCTCAAAGTTAAAGCTTACCTGTTTAAAAGATCTTTTCTTTTTTTATTTAGGTTTACAGATATAATATAAACTAATTTGCTTTCTATGTGCTGTTCTACATTGTGCTATCTAGCAGATATATAAGAAACACACAAAGTAGTTTTTTATGTATTTTAATAAAACTAACACATCTGTCCCCTGTCTGAAATCTCCTTTGTGACTCATCCTCGTGTTATTACTGAAGATTAATCACAGAGGCTTTGTAACTAATTGCATACTGGACAAACTGTTAAAAGGAAGTGCCGTGAAGTCAAATTTAGAGCGACAACTAAGCGCTCACAGTGTGAAACATGATGCAATACTACTGTATTTTCAAAACAATATAGTGGTCAGTGCTGTGGAAAACAAGACGGCACTCAAATAAGTCACCAACCCAGTTTACAAAAAGGCCGTACTGCTGTGTAAAATGTATATAAATCAAAATGCTATTTTAAACCTACATTTGACTGACGGCGAGTACATATGCCAAGTTTTTTAGGTTTTTATTTCATACCCAATTATGTTACCGACATTTTGCTACTAAAACAACGTAATTAGCTGTGAGATGATCCACCATTAATTAATGTTGGCCTTATAGTTCATATACCACAGTTCAGCTACTGTGAAGATATAAACAAATAAATAACAAATAAACAAGCTTGTGCATTTAATTGCACCAGACACGTTCTTTGGTGCTATTGTGGCTTTTGATCATTGCATATTATATATGTATATACTGTAGTCCACCTAAACGTGTCAGTTAACACCAGCCGTGTTGCCTCTCTTCACTTGGTTTCTGACCACACATTGTGACAGTAACAAGCACTTTCTTTTACCAGTTTTCCTTTGCTCTTGATGTGGCATTTCCATAATCATATGCAGTGTTTTCTCTTTCACAATACTGCATGTTTTCCCTTGCATATTAGGCTTTCAGGGGCAGGTACTTTGACCATTGAAGGTAATGATATTGTTTGTAAACATTATTTTCCAGTTCTACGGTGGAAAAACAAGCAAAAATGAAAGGCCGTAGTGGCGTTATGTAATGTTTTGCAAATGATCTTCAGAATGGAAATGTGTTATTCTACACTGTTAATGTAAATAATAATAAAATATTTGAAAGATAAGAGAAACTTTTAAAACATTACTTGTAAAATTAAGATTTATCCAAACTTCACTATTTTGTAAAAAAGAAAAGAAACATGTCTGTAAGGTAATTATTTATAGTAGTAATGTAACATAGAGACTAATAGCAAAACATATATTTTAAAGAATACAGTATATTATGAGTATAAAGCATGGGACATGTTTATTTTTATAAACAAAAATATCAAATCGTAATCTCCCATCACAACTTGAACATTTTAATGTTACAATAAACATTTTCTGTGGTTGTCATTGTTCAGTTGCTTTGCTAAACTCTGTGGATTTGTCTGTGCTTCATTCACATGATGAGCCCACCATGGCTTAACCCATTTTTCTGTGCACCTATTCATGCCTTTCTTTATTTAATGTCAATGATTCTGTCGTCGCTGTGGTCTTCTGTCTGTGTACAAGTTAAATCATGTTTTAAGAGCAATAAAGAATGTCATATGAACTCTTCCAGAGAATATGGAAATGGCATTGCATGCAGGAAACTTGTAAGCACAGCAGGACCAACAGAACAACTTTAAACAAATAACTTCATGTGAGATACATTACCTGAAAAAGTCTCTAGTGCTTCTAGCAGTTGTTTACTTCTGTAACGGCTTCATTTATTTGCCTTTGGCAAAAGCTGATATTGACTGAACAAACAAACTCAACTAACATCAGTGGTTGACAGTGAAATGTTTTTTGTTGCTGGCGTTCTACTTAAAATGTGTGAGGTTTTTATTATTTTTAAAATTGTTAAAAGACATATCAAGATCAAAGCTGTGCCAGCTGTCAACCAGGACAGCTTATTTGCCAAAAAACACCACAATATGACTATGTTCAGTTAAAAAACCTGCAACAAGAAAGTTAATCACTAGCAACTGTCCCATAGTCTAAAGCATAACGTGACACACTAGTCAAAATATGCCACTGTAATATTTAATAGGCTTTAGTTGCATAAGTCATTTTGACAAGTCACAGTGGAAAAACGACTGCTGTAAACTCATGATTATTTCAGCTTCTATTTCAGGGCCTCAGAAATTTGCATGCAGGCTCACAAATCTGCATTTCACTAGGAAACTTGAATAAATAGAGCCAGTGTTCTCAAAACAAACCACAGTTTTCACTTGCTATGACACAATATCTGATCTGAAAAAGACCTTTACTATAAAACTGGCTATGCTAACTGTAGCTTACCTGCTTTTTTCAAGATCCGTGTAGTTATAGAACATAGGTATTCCGAGCTATAACCTATGTTCTGAAGGGGAAAGTCAGGAACCAGGGGCCTCTGTAACAATGAATATTTAAGGTTTAGTTCTATTAGCTACACCTGTCAGTCTCATTTAGTCTGATTCTCTAACTCTACCATTAACACTACTTTTACAGAATCACAATCTCTCAGTTTTTAAGTTTAACAAACTAAAGTTTAACATTTTATTGCCCTCATCATTTTAAGTACGATGATCAAACTATTAGAATCTGCACATATGAATGCTCGTTTGGTGTTGAAAGTTGAACAGTTCCTAACATCATGCGGCTCAGCTGATGACGGTAGCCTCCCACTGGTCCGCACACTCGCACTGTAATTTATTCGCACAAAAACAAAGACAATTTGCAAACAGGCTTCAATTTCCTTTTCCCTTGCAGTTTGAACAATGTCTCTCCTTCTCTGTCTCTCCTTCTCTGTTTTCTCATTGTTTGTCTTGTTGTGACAGTCAGACACAAACAGGAAACTTTCCCACTTGGCTGATTTTTATCTTGTTCCAAAACCCCTAACACATTATGATAGCTGCCAGGCATTGATTACAAGCATCCGTCGGTCACAAACCTGTCTTATGGACCAACACTACACGTTATTGAGTTATGAACTGATGAACGTGTGACATGGCAAAATACCTCACCTGGTGAGAGACGAAGCATCGACAGCCCAGGCAGGCAGCTCTCTGATAAATTAAGTATTTCTTTAATGTGTTTTCAACGCCACTGGTATGAAACTGGAACAATGAAAGATATAGCTTTCAGGATGTGATAAGTCAGGCCGCTCAAGCCTGCTGCTTTAGATAAATGCTGGAACGTTGCACACACAAATCTATCCAAGCCTAAAACTAAAGTCAAGACACATAAACCACAATGACAACTACAGTAAAAACATCACATTGTATTGTTGTTAAACAAATAAGTTCAGTGGTTTCTCGTCCCTGTGGCAGCTCTACGTCCATTCCCTTTCCTCGTCCACGTCCTCGTGCCCCCGAGCCTGCTCTCTGCGGAATTACGTCAACGCGTCAACGAGCCAACGCGTGCGCGCTGCCTCGCGAGGAAGCCCAGCACGCGTGATGTGTGGGACATAATGGTGGTTAGGTAGCTCGGTACGAGTAGCTCATCGACTGTGGATCGGTTTTCAGTCGTCGTTCTGGACCTTTCGCCCCTTGTTGACTCGACAGCTACTCGCTGCCGTTGCCCGCTCGACCGAACGACGCCCTGGACAGCAACAAGATGCCTAATATTAAAATATTCAGCGGGAGCTCGCATCCGGACCTCTCTCAGAAAATAGCAGATCGCCTGGGTCTGGAGCTGGGAAAGGTGGTCACGAAGAAATTTAGCAACCAAGAAACGTGGTGAGTGGTTGAGCTACACGTTTCTAGAAGCCGCAGAGCAGAGGTGTCGCCAGGACGCAAGTGTTGTAGCCAAGCGACACGCATTTAATCGGAAACGTGGTGTCATGGTGAATTTGCCGCGCAGTGTTGTTGGGAACTTGTAGTCCGAGCGTGGCTGGGAATTTATGCTAACAACCGGCTCGTTTTGAGCAACAAATCCACTTTATAGAGCTCAGTAAGGTGGGTCGTTTGGTCATATTCTCTCTCACTTGCCCCCAGTTTAGCCCACAGTTGAACATAAGCCATTGTTTACTCTGCTCTACCTCCTGGCTGCCACGGTGTGTTGGCTGCGTGGTGCTAAGTGCTGTTTGTTTTGTCACTTCTCTCGTGTGGCAGCGTGGAGATAGGGGAGAGCGTCCGTGGGGAAGATGTCTACATCGTGCAAAGTGGCTGCGGGGAGATCAACGACAATCTGATGGAGCTGCTGATCATGATCAACGCCTGCAAGATCGCCTCTGCTTCCAGGGTCACCGCAGTCATTCCCTGCTTTCCATATGCCCGGCAAGACAAGAAGGACAAGGTGGGGGTGAGGGATAACTGTCTAACTACTTCTGTCATGCCACGTCCCATCCAGCATCATGACAAGAAGCCTGCAGCCATGTGCATCAACGGCCACCTGCCCAGGCATATTTGCTTTGTTTGTTTATTTTCATTTATCCCGCCTCAGTATGTTGACAGGCCAAGTGCATTTCCTGTCTCATGTTTCCATGCTTGGTCATTTGCTTGTTATTTACTTCTGATTTGCACATTGTCATCATTGCATGAGTTGAACGTCTAGACCCTTTTGATGCATGAGTTCGTTATACAGCAACAATGTGTGCTTTATTTAGCGTAGACCTTGTCTTATTTCAGCTGGTCATTAATGTTGAGTGTTAAGCACAGTGTAAACTGAATGCAAATCGGTAAAAAACGTATTCCCGTATATCTTTGTCAGTGTGTCAAATATCAGTAATATTCAATAACATTTGGATGTTTATAAAATGGTCTTGAATTACTTAACGTAATTAGGTCACATTTTTACTCAGGTTCTAAGCTTAAGTGTTATTTTTAGAAACAAGCCACGCTTGTCAGTTCTTTTATTCCACGTGACTACAGGGATCTGTTTTCATTGCAGAGCCGTGCTCCTATCTCTGCCAAGTTGGTGGCCAACATGTTGTCTGTGTCAGGCGCTGACCACATCATCACTATGGACTTGCACGCATCACAGATACAGGTGAGAACGACAGAAGCAAACAAAATCAGAAGTGCAATATATTCAATAGTCTGCCATTACTGACTCAACCAGTAATGCTTTTATTTTACATTCTAAACCCATTTGTACCTGACCTGTTGTATAAACTTAACCCTTAAAGCCTTTATTCCATATTTGATTTCTATAGATTATGGATTGTGAGCATTCTGTCTGTCCTTACTGCAGGTTAAACGTGTTTTTGTCTAGTGGCCTAAGTGCACATACCTTTATCTTTTGCCAGGGTTTCTTTGATATCCCCGTTGATAACTTGTATGCAGAGCCAGCTGTGCTGAAATGGATCAAAGAGAACATTGCCGAATGGAAAAATTGTATAATTGTTTCCCCTGACGCAGGAGGAGCCAAGAGGTATGCTAAGACAACTTTTCATAGTGGGTCTACAAATGATCATACAGTACTCCCACTACACCTCCTCCAGAGTTTTGATTAGACATTTGATGGACACACTCAAGCCAATGCACCCTCTCTAAGTCAATGACATTGTACTTTGCCTTTCAGGGTCACCTCAATAGCCGACAGATTGAATGTAGACTTTGCTTTAATCCATAAGGAGAGGAAAAAGGCCAACGAGGTGGACCGCATGGTTCTCGTTGGGGATGTAACTGATCGGGTCGCCATTCTAGTGGATGACATGGCTGACACTTGTGGCACAGTTTGCCATGCTGCTGACAAGTAAGTGCCAAAAGTGATTATTGTTTTAATTAAATGTTCATTTTTGTATGATAACTCTAATAACCTGGAGAATTATAATGCATTATACCATTTCTCTCCCTCAGATTAATTTCTGCTGGTGCCACCAAGGTGTATGCCATCCTAACACATGGCATCTTCTCTGGCCCAGCTATCTCACGAATCAACAATGCCTGCTTTGAGGCGGTGGTAGTTACAAATACAATTCCTCAGGAGGAGAAAATGAAACATTGTTCCAAGATACAGGTGAGGTTACAGTTATTTTAGTTAGTACATACATAAGGTATTAATGTTTTCTCAGTAAATACATCATGAACTTAAGTTACCATCATAATGTTTCTGTGCCTCCAGGTTATTGACATCTCCATGATTCTTGCAGAGGCCATCCGTAGAACTCACAATGGCGAGTCTGTGTCATATCTGTTCAGCCATGTTCCGTTGTAACAAATGGCGTCTACCATCCACTATATGCTTTTACACCAAATAAGATAAGAGGGAAATCCCCAACCATTAGCAAAGATGTTCTGCTGACCAACTACAGATGGAAACGAGACTGTCGATCTGTCATGTCTGTTACTAACACTGACCCCAGTCACCCAGTTCCCTCCCACGTACACGGTGTCCCATCATTTCTGGGACATTAAAGCAAAGGGTGGCTACCAATGAGGCCAGTGTGTTTATTGTACATGGATAACTGTTTATCCACTGTAGACTTCGTCCTTTTTCGTAACCTGTACATACAGAATCTCTTGCAGGAATCCAGTGACTGTGAGAGTCTGGCATATAAAGCTGTTACACTGCTTTTTACGTTACAATGAAGGAGTGCAGTCTTCATGTTGCTCTTGTATCCTCTGCTGTTTAAGATTTTACAATTAATGATGTGAATGTGTATTGAACTAGTTTACATTGTCACTGAAGCTCCACTCAACCACGAGTGCCTCAACGGTCTGAAATGAAATTACAATTAAATAACTTTTCCCCCTCTCGTACCTGTGGTTTTTTTTCCGCTAAAGGAGAGCTGTGACATGTCTGTAGAACATGCTTCTTTCCACTTTTGAGGTGCACTCATTTTGAGTGGGGTTTGCCCAGTGTCCAGGGTTTACCCTTCAATGTTCCACGTTAAAGCGAGTCCTGTAAAAAGCTGTGGGGTTTTTAGCTTGGGGTCTCTGCAGGCTGGAGCTTCCTTCAGAAATGTTCACCTGCTGGGTTGGTTATTTTTTTTTTTTTTGGTTGGAGGAAGAATGTCATTAATGTTCATACTCAAAGCCTGTGTTTATTTTTTGCAGTAGGACGAATGCACCATTTATCTAAGGATGCATCCTTAATAAACTTAAATATGTTTATAACTGTAAGCATGTTTTTTGTTATTTGTTACATGAATGGGTCATGTTATTCATGTCTTGTTCTTTATATGTATTTATATAGTGCCAACACAAGCGTAATTGCACAGTGTCACACAGACCCTCTTATGTGTCAAATAAAGGAGTTAGTGTCAATGTAGCTTGTCTTTAATGGACCGGACCACATCATTTCTAAAAGCAGCGGTCTTGATGGCAATGCGAGTTCATTTGTTTTGATGTTTTATTAATGGGCTGCATGAATAAAATGACGCCATTATATAGAGAATAATTTGCTGCCCATTTTGTAGCGCTGTCCACCGTGAGATAATAAATCCAACGAAGCCCAGAAAGCTGTTTTGTGATTGTTCTTCACGACGATGGTCAAACGGGCGTAAACCGTGTGCCGGGTGTTGGATTGAAAGAAGAAGCAGCCAATCATCGACCACCTGCCGCTGTGCGTTTTGACCAATCGCTGTTCTGCTGGAGGCAGGCTAAATAAAAACACCGGCAAAGATGCTCAGTCAGTGCGTCCCGTTGTTATGCTTCTGGCCCATAGCTCCCTGAAATGATACAGGTAAATGTTCTTATTTCGGTAAAAACGCCTAGAAGCCAGGCTGCCGCCGTAACCGGACCATTAGCTAGAAGTGATGCTACTGCCCGTGTAGTGCTGTGCGACCCTGCCTACTTGATTTATTGACAATAGACGCCGGGAAATTGCAATAGACGCTACGATACATTGTTCCGCTTTCACTGGCGTCGGTCCCTAAAGATTGTGTCTGACTATCAAGTATTTAAAGGATGATGTCTCTCAGAGTAGCTCTGTGTTTGTTAGGGTTTTCCAGATTTATGCTGACATTCATTGTGTTTACTCCGCTGAAGGATGGCAGGAAGTCCTGATCATAAAGATGGAGATGAGGGCCGCAGGTATCCGGCGGTTCGCTTTCAGAGCTTCTTGCATGGAGGGACCTCCAGCCTGCTGTCCGCCCTCCCCACCCTCATCGTGTTTCCTGTTTATAAGACTGTTTTTCGCCAACAAATCCACAACACAGCGGTGCACCAGGCAGTGGGGCAGCTCTACAAGGAGGGACCGGTGAAGCTGTACAGGGGTGTGACCCCACCCTTGCTGATGAGGACGCTTAATGGCACGCTCCTCTTTGGCCTGCAGGACACCCTGCTCTGCCAGCTCACCTTGTCCTCCCCATATGCCATCTCCGCCTCGGCCTTGTCTGCTCTAGCGGGGCTCGGCGCGGGTCTGGCAGAAGCTGCAGTGTTCACCCCCTTCGAGCGTGTCCAGAACGTGTTGCAGAATGGCCAGAACGACCGTCACCTGCCCACCTTAAAGAGCGTTCTCGTCCGGCTGAAGTCACAAGGCCTGGCCTTAGGTTACTACAGAGCCTTCTTGCCCATCACAGCTCGCAACACTCTGGGCAGCTCCCTGTACTTTGGTTTAAAGGGGCCTGTGTGCGATGTTGTGGCCGGGCAGGGGCTCCCTCCAGTGGCTTCCTCGTTTGTCTCAGGGACGGTCACCTCCATGGCAATCAGCTTGACTCTCTACCCTCTGTCTGTGCTGGTGGCGAACATGCAGGCACAGGCGGAAGGGGACATGAAAGGGGTCACGGCGTGCTGGCGGATGCTGTGGAAATCCAGACAGAAGAGTGTTGTTTTGCTCTACAGAGGAGGTTCCCTGGTTATTCTGAGATCCTGCATCACATGGGGAATCGCAACTGCTGTCTACGACAGGCAGGAGAAGCGTTCAAGCTGAGGATACAGAGAGAACTTAAAAAAAATAACCGAGACTCTTTTCCCTACAGGTGCCTTGACCAATTCGTCAACCATGAAGACATCATCCATCACTTGGTTCTGACCAACGAACACTGTAAACTCGGGGTCATACTGTACAATTGAAGACACTGCCGGAACTTGTTGCAGAGCTTATTTGCGCAAGAAATTCACATTTGCCAACATTAAAAATAGAAATGATGGGAAATTAAGGGTAACGGTAAAGTTGTTCTAGTTGGTTGCCCTATATGGGAAAAGAATATTCAGTATTGGAGTCATACTGAAAGTCAGTCAGCATATCATAGCCTCTGCTGCCTTGAGTATCTCTTGAAAGTCTCCCAACATCATACAAGTGCTCATAGGTGCATAAAGGAGACGGATGTTAGATATATTATATTATCATTTAGTAAACTGTGTGACATAGATAATCAACAAAAGATTAAGGACTGTAACAAACACTCAATGACTCAGGTGTCAGACGAAGGTCCTGGGAAAGAACCAGAAGCCTTTTCGTAACGTTTGCGTGCTCTTCCCATGTCTGTATGGGTAACCATCAAAATGCCGGTCAGCGTAAGTCTAAACTAAATTGCCGTAAAACACTTTGATACGCTGCCTGACCTGGGAGAGCTTCCGTCAGTCCTGCCATCAGTATGTATGTAGCCACTGGGTGCAATGAACACGTGTATTTCTCACAATGTAGCCTGTGTAAATAAAACCTTGTGCGGAAAGACAACGAATCCTTGTCATCAACATCATTAACCAGTAAAATTAGAATACAGTACAATGTGAATGGACTGATCAACAGTGTCGTGCCCCAATCAGTCCACTAGATGGTGCCAGGCTTCCCAGATTAAACACAAATGCTTAAACACACGCTGCGCGGTGCATCATCGCTTTCTTTCTCGCGTGTAAGTTTGGGGTGATTGGTTGTATTACGTTACATTGATTGTTATTGTGACGTTTGACAGGGATGTGCAACAGTTAGCGGCCGATCATTTTTCCGGGAAGTCGAGCATCAAGCGTGTCCAGTTACAACCCTTCCTGTTCGATGTGGCAGCCAATGAGATCCAGGGAATCAGTGTCCGTGTTGGCGTGCGCAAGGGCGTGTTGCGGCTATTTAAACCGTAGAATTTGCGCAGATTACACAGACGAGTCCTACCTGTTAAAGACGTTCACACTGCGTATCACAGCCCCAGGTAAGTTTCCTTCCCACCTCTCCTGAATTTTCCCCTTTCAACCTGCTGCTTTGGGGGCTGTTTAATTTAAAGGGAATTCAGTGCAGCGTATTCCGTGCAGAAAAGCTTATAGGTGTTATGCAACTGCTCTGCGTCAGTGCGCACGGTGTCCATACCGTTAGTGGAGCTCATCCACGGCGCTGCGTTCCAGTGCGCGCACGCTGCTTCACCACGCGTCGGGACTCGGTCGCCGAACGTGTTTTCTTCCGCCCCGCCAACCTGCGTTGAACAGGCCTGTGTCGAGTCTTCTTACCTGTCACACCCCGTCTGCTCCGTTGAGTGCGCAGGACGCACGCTCTTACGTGAGTGCAGCTCTACGGGATTAGGTTTTTCCAGGCACTTGAGACTAAAGTGCATAAGCTATGATCGTTGGCGTGTAATGTCATATTCAGATTCTTATATGGTCGAACATATAGTTACCAAAGCCCTTTTCCTCTTCGGATTCATTTTTTTTTCTTTTCGTGCGGTTTGTTTTACCCAGGTGTGTCTAGTTACCTTATCTCACAGTGATCAGATACATGCAAATAACAGTGAAAGCGTGACGGTGGACAGTGAGTGCGTTAGAGCTGGTAGCTTTTCGTGGGAAAGCAGTTGGTACAATAGTTGCATGTAACTTCTTGAGTGGGTTGATTCAAAGGGTTCACGCCTCTACAGTTTGTATTTTTCCCCAGCGTGAGGTGTGGCTTGAACTGGTACCTGTGTGGACATGCTTTGCAGGCAGCGTCTTGATTTCTTGCGGTCATGTCATGGTTTATCAGGTTATGGTTAAATGTTGGTCAAATGCACAGAATATGGATTTGGAGATTAAACTTTGCCTTCTTTTTTTAGAACTCTTCCAACATGTGCGACAGCAATCCAGTCAGTGAGGAGGTGGCGGCGTTCGACAGGCGGAAGCTAAAGAAGACTGACACACAAGAGAAAAACATTAAGCCAAGCCAGCAGGGTAGGGTTTGTTTGGGTTTTTTTTTTTTTGTGCAGAATGTGTTAACTCTCCCAACCGGTGATGTGAAGTGCAGCTGCAAACCCTGAATTACTCATTAACTGCAGGTACACACCCAGCTACCTGAGAGCACGTCCTTGTTCTACCGAACGTTCCCTTGACATTTGCACAGGTGCTATTGGGTTAAAGTTCCAGATGCTTCCTTTCACTATTGTTCGATGCACGTATATTCATCTGAGAGTCTAAACCCTCTCGAACTTCTTCGATCTCTGCATGAGTATTTTGAAAGACTCAAGGCAATTAACTGATGGCCAGCTGGAGTAGCTTGTAATTATTTGCACTCCTCCTTTAAGATCACATAATCCAACTTGGGCTTCCTAAGCCAAAATGAGTGGTGGAGTCTGTCAAACTCATCCCCAGAAAAGGCTGCAGATTTGAATAGGATGTTTAGTGTTTAATGGTTTTTGGTTTTCCTGCTTGACTTCTGTCTTGTATCACGCAGACATTGACGAGGAGAAGGCAGCAATGCAACAAGGGAAGTAACGGAAACCCACCTGCCATGATTGACCTGCTTCAGTTCTTCTACGGCTAGGAATCCTGTTCGTCCCTGCTTCTGTTTGCCATTGCTGCCACATTTTATTACAAATGGTGTCTGGGTTGCTGCTATGGGGATCATCTGTTAGTTATACTAAGTAAATGCAGTTTAGAAATGGGTTGATCAGAGTTAGAGGGGTTTTTTTGTTTTTTTTTAAATCGGGAGGGTGTGATCATAAATTGTATTAAAGGAAATCCTTCAACATTACTGCATTGACACAGTAAGGTGCCGTTCAGAAAATGCTCTGGAAAAATCATTCTTTCTGGAAAAAATAAGATGTATTTGCTGTAATAAAAATCAGTGTGCCAATTTTTGAGTTGCGTTTCTTGTAAATGTCTCACTTGCGTCTAGTGTTACATTGATCTCAGGTTAATCGCTCCTTCACTGGCCAAAAATAAACTGCGTCCCAACATTAAATATGGAGTTGCTTGTCGTGTTTAACGCTCATCGCAGTGGCATCTTGTACCTGCTTACAAACTTCCAGTCAAGCTGTGCACGAGTTATGAGAATTTAATTTCTCGTTAATGGCAGAGTGGAAACCTAAAGGTTAAAACAAGTCTAGGCCTGCAGAGGAGCCAATTATCTGGGTGTTGCAAATTCCATATTGCCAACTCACACTGAGGAGAATTGGTGACTGAGCATGTGGTTTTTCCTCAGACTGTCAGCATGGATTGCTTAAGCCAGTGTAGGCTGTGCTTTTCCACATCAAGCCTGTTAAAACACGCTCACACGTGTAGATCAAGTACAAATACCTGTAAGTGGCCTGGGGGGGGGGTGCATTACCAAAAAAAGTTAAATGAAGTAATAACTTTGATAAGATTCCAAAAACTGCCAGAACATTTGAACTTCCAGGACCTGGCATGTCTGTGCACTGTTGTGGAGGCAAAAACCTGTTAGGAACCTGGTGAATGAATCAAAAACCAATCAAAGTTGTCTTTCTGTTGTCTTTTATTCTTGCAAGAAGAGAAGTACACAGAGTCAGTGCAAAACTGTCCTGCCTGAGTGTAGTTCTGAAGTCATCTACCTCTGTGCCTACCTAAATACCTTCTTCGTTGCGAGGGAGTAAAGATGTATCTTCTCATTAGCTCAGTCTCAAACAAAAACAGTCCACAAGAGTCTTATCAGCCCACAACTCAGGGTCAGTCACTTCCTTGCGCCAGGTGGAAAGTGTAACAGAAACAAAGTAAATCAAAGTTCTTCTACCATGCTCTCATGGCCATGGTCCATGCTGTAAAACAATTTAACTAAACAGTCTCTCCCTAGCTCCCTTTCCCATGGGAAAGAGAAGGCTCACTATTCTAAAATATTTCTGTAAGCAAGTATATAACTCATTCTATGATTACTTTGCTTAGTACAGATACATATGAGAATATATCAAGTAATATGAATCAGAGTTCTGTCACAAGTGAAAATACCCATATAGTAAAATTTCCATTACAATCCCTCCCCTTTGATTATTAATTAATCAACACACAAAGTGAACAAAGAAATATCAGTATAGCTAAATTCACAAAGGCTTTAGCTACCATCATAAACTGTTCACAGAAAAATTAAGCAAAGTCCCACAGTTTACACAATGTCTCTCACAGTTCTCTGTTGTTGTGTTAGTGCTTGGTCCAAGCGGATCCAATCAAGATGCTGATGTTATGGGCGTTGTCCTGTCCTGGTCCACGATGCCAGTGGAATAGCCAACCAGTTTGTATGGAGTTCACCCGAGCAACTGGTCTTTGTAGTGTCGTAGGGAGTTGTTGTCACCGTTAGGTTTCCCTCCCCTTTGTCACTAGAGACACTACTGCACTGTACAGATGTGTAGCGTTGAAATCCCTCGTAGGTGGTACACCACTGTGTATTTGTATTCTCAGTGTGTGCAGTATGTGCTATGCTAAAGTGTATTTCACCGGTGCAGTGGAGAAACACTCAACGTGTCTCTCCCACTGTGCTGGTCAACGCCGCCCCTCGTAGAACAAGGGTGTTACTGCTGATCAGAGCCCTCGTGCTGGTGGACAGCTGGTGAGAAGTCATCTACCGGCTCCGGGACCTTCCTGCAGTGGCTCGCATGGCTCCACGTTGCCCTCTCTGCGACCTTCACTGCCGTATGCGTAGTCAGTAGCACCTGGAAGGGTCCAACCCACTTGCGTGCCTTCCAGTGTTTAGGGCGATGTTCTCGTACCACAATCCAGTCGCCTGGTTCCAGAGAGTGCAGTGACCCTTGTGCTGGAACTGGTAAAGCTGCTGTCACCTGCTGAGAGATCTGAGACAGAACTGCAGACAAAGACTTACAGTACTGTAACATGTCATCTTCACAAAGTGAAGTGGATGGTAACGGCCTCTCAGTGGGATGTATTCCCATGTGTGGCACTTCTGCTAAAGCAGGAGTTGATGTTAACCCTGTGACACGTGAATGGTGCAGTGTAAGTCTTCTGGATCCATATAGTCTGTTTCTTCTGGGTTAACTAACGCATGCGCTGTAGACATTAATTGCTCACACAAGACAGACTGCTGCAGCTTACACACATACATACAGTAAATCACTCACTTCACAGAGAACAAACACTCCCTCTGGGTCTGTGTTCACATCTGTGCTGACCTTCAATCCCTCTGGGGATGAAATCGGAGAAATGCCCAGTTTTATCATTAGATCTCTCCCTAGCAAATTTATCGGGCACAAATCAGAAAACATGAAAACCTGCTTGAATGTGGTACCATCTGGAGTAAGACATGTCAAAGGTTTGGTTAAATATTCTTTTACTGTTACACCCGAAGCCCCAACACTATAAACATAATTCCCACTCATTCTTGGTTCAGTTTTAAGGCTTGAAGACGTCATCACAGAGCGTGTGGCTCCACTGTCTACAAGAAAAGTGATTTGCTCCCCATTTATTATTAAAACCATTTCTGGAAATTGCATGTGTGGTTCAGTCAGGTGCACATAGGTGCCTTGTGGTGTTTTCATTCTACTTTCTAAATTCATCAAACACTGTAAAATCATTTCTGAATCTATGCAAGGTAAGCGTTCTTCATTGCAGTTAGTAGATGCATTTGAGGTTAAGCATAGCAAGCGTTCTTCATTGCAATGGCAGCAATAGCATCATCAGTGGATGTTTGTGTAAGCGTGTCTTCATTGCGGTGTGTGTGTGTGTGTGTCAGTGCAGTCACCTCCCTCCTCAGCCTCAGCTACACCGTCACCGGGCCCAGACCGTCTCCCCACCCGTCAGTCTGCCCCCGCTGAAACACTCAGTGGACAGTCAGCTGGTCTGTGTCCCTCTTCCTTGCAGTACGGACACCGTCCCTCAGTGGATTGGCAGTTTCGAGCCCAATGTCCTTCTTTACCGCATTTAAAGCATGTTGTTGATTGTCCGTTTCCTCGGCCATGTCCTTTTTGGCCTGCGCAACCTCGTCCTCCTGTGGTGTAGCCTCTTCCCCGACCACGGTTCTGTTGTGCGACTGCCTGATACATGGTTACAGCTGCCAGGTGTAACTCTTTTCTGTCTTTATTTTACTTTGAAGCAGCTGTGGTTGCAACGGTGGCAATAGTTGCAGGGCAGGCAGACTTTGAAGCCGTTGCAGTGGTTGTAGGACAGACGGGTCTGGTTTTTTTGCTGTTGTTGTTGTGGTTGCAGTTGCAGGACAGACAGGTAGGAATCCAGGTCCGGGACCAGCTTCAGCGCAGTGATCTGTAGATAAAGAGAAGACGCACTGGGACAGTATGGTGGTGGCTGTTTGCAGGGTGCAGAATTATTCTCTGTTCTACTTTCAACCGTAGTCATTTCCTTTTGTAATCGTTTTCTCTCTCTACTTTCAGCTTCATCTTTTCATTGTTGCCAGCATTTTCTATGCTTTTCCACATTATCTAAATATTTTGACTTCAAATTCTCTCTTTTTCTCAACTTTTGTTTGTCTTCTTTCAATTTTTTTTTTTTTTTCTTTTTCTAAATGTCAATTTGATAAATTTTTAATGACCCACCCTCTGGGAACCCATATTGTTTTGTCCACACAGAAAGACAACTGATACTATCGTCTCCATATTTCTTCCTCATGCTATCCACACTGGGACCCTGTGGCTCCAAGCCAACTTTACCATAACTGCTCACCATAAAGCAGCACTACGCGCAGTTGTACGGTCACAGACGTCTCTGCGAAAGTTCGATGCCAAATTATAGTGTTCACCGACTAACACTCATATCAGTGCCATATTATAGTGTTCACTGACTAACACTCATATCAGTGCCATATTATAGTGTTCACTGACTAACACTCATATCAGTGCCATATTATAGTGTTCACTGATCAACACTTTCCCCAGGACATATGAGAAGCAAATATGTCAACGACTCACCAGGTTTCCCCGTTGATAAGTAATTTTGAGTTCGTAGGATCCGTCCGATGGAGATCAGAGGTGATGCCTTAGGCCCTTCGTCTCACTCTGTTTTTGTAGAGGAGGTTGAGGCTGAGCTGCGCTCAGGGCGACGTCTTCCACCGTCAGCGACCCCTCTGACGACCACCAGCGGATCCCACTTCTGACACCAAATTGTGGAGGCAAAAACCTGTTAGGAACCTGGTGAATGAATCAAAAACCAATCAAAGTTGTCTTTATGTTGTCTTTTATTCTTGCAAGAAGAGAAGTACACAGAGTCAGTGCAAAACTGTCCTGCCTGAGTGTAGTTCTGAAGTCATCTACCTCTGTGCCTACCTAAATACCTTCTTCGTTGCGAGGGAGTAAAGATGTATCTTCTCATTAGCTCAGTCTCAAACAAAAACAGTCCACAAGAGTCTTATCAGCCCACAACTCAGGGTCAGTCACTTCCTTGCGCCAGGTGGAAAGTGTAACAGAAACAAAGTAAATCAAAGTTCTTCTACCATGCTCTCATGGCCATGGTCCATGCTGTAAAACAATTTAACTAAACAGTCTCTCCCTAGCTCCCTTTCCCATGGGAAAGAGAAGGCTCACTATTCTAAAATATTTCTGTAAGCAAGTATATAACTCATTCTATGATTACTTTGCTTAGTACAGATACATATGAGAATATATCAAGTAATATGAATCAGAGTTCTGTCACAAGTGAAAATACCCATATAGTAAAATTTCCATTACAACTGTGAAGAACAAATTGCAGCACAAGAAGAGACGGCTCACATGAGGACACAATGCCACGTACAGATATGCAGTGTTATTCTAGTAACTGTGTAGCTGTTTACTGAAAAAGCAACCCAACAGGAGTGCAGCCAATCGACTGTCTCGTCAGCATTTTTATTGCCTGATGTGTTCAATATACTTGTTCTGTTTGCATCAAAGTGTGACCATCCACATGTTGACTTTCTGCCACAAACCATGTTATACAATTCACATGGTCCAACAAAAATAGAGTTAAAATAGCAAAGATTGTCCACCTCTTGTGCAACGTGATGGCACACACCTTTAGCAGCTATCTAGTCATAGCACAATGCTCTGTTTTTTCTAGCAGCCTTAGTCTCCTGCATTCTCATATGCACAAAAGAGAATACAAAAGCCAACATGTGCAAACTATATTGATAATAGCATTAATCATTTCTTTTATTATTCCCTTGACTTTGTTCTTTGTGAGGATTTTCTTCACTCACTTTGTATTTTGGATCCATTTTCTGTTATATTTGCCAACAATCTCAAGTATTTGTGATAAGGCCTGCCTAGAGGGATGGGAAGGAATAAAAGAGCCACTGTTGTACTCAAAACATCAAAAACAAAATCCCCAAACTCAAGTGTGTTTCCCAAATATAAATACTCTGTCATAAAGGAATCTTAATGAAAGACTGTCTTTACCATGTGCTTACATCAATCACTACTAATTTAGTTTTTAGAAATCCTACTTTAATAAAGGCATTGCGCAGTAAACGCATTCTCGTATAAACAGCGACGCCTACTGTCCGCAAAGTATATTACCGACAGACGCTATTGCAGTACCGCAACTCCAACAGAGGGGGCAGCACGTCACAGCGAAACCGCGGCGGGGGGAGGGACGAGCGTTGACGCGGGTCTGTTCGTGGGGCTAACTAGTCCATCAACAAGCTAATTAACGTTAGCATAGCGGCGGGATGAACGCTACCGTGAAGCCGTGGCGTCAGGAGAGTATGGACTAGCTGACGGAGAGTGGCTTGGGTATCGCGACAATCGCTGTCCGGCCGTGGACCGTTTCCTGCGGTTGCGCTTAGCTGCTTCATTCATGCGGTCGGTGGCGGACGGAGGAGCTTGAGCTGTGGTCGCGGGCAGACTCGGTCTTCAGCTCGGCAGGGCAACACGGCTCGCTCGCAGGTACGGCCGTTTTGTTGTTAGCATGCTAGCCGGGGCTGGCTAACGCTCCGCACCGTGTTCATATATGCATGTGACACCAGATGTGCTGCAGTAGAGCCTGGGGGGGATTTTTTAGTGGTTTGCAGCATCCTCGTTTAGCCAGGTTAGCTCCTTGCCGCAAATTTAATTATACTGGCGCAGAGTTAACATCTGAACGCTGCGAGTGAATGGTCATGTCATGTAAATAGTGGTGGTTGTTGGCGGAGACTAGTAAACGCACCGTAAGACGCGCTAAAAACTTTGCAAGCGGCGGGTGGGTGCAACCTCATCAGTGTTGAGTTCAGCTGCGTGTAACTTGCAAATTAAGTGGCTGGATGAGAAGTAACGTGAGACATCTTTTAAGTGTTTGTGCTACTGTCTTTACTTTCTGCCCTCCAGCAGGAGAGGAGCATGGTAGTCCCGGACAGTGCCAGCGTGGTGCCCGAGCCAGACAGTGCCAGCCTCATGGAAAGCTCAAATCCCGGATGCCACAAGGAAGAGGGGGGAGATCAGGACCTGGCAGGGGTGGAGCTGGAGGAGGTCCGCAAGCTGCAGGAGCTTGTTCGTAGGTTGGAGGTCCAGAACGAGACCCTGCGCAACAGGGGAAGCAAGTCAGTCGCCCACAGAGGAGCCAGCTCCAACAGCAACCTCGCAGTTGCCAACAATATCCACGAGAGACTTACTTGTGGAGAGGTGACCAACTCCTGCCTTAGGTTGGAGGACTTTGGTGAGCAGGGTCACTGTGACTTTGAGTTATCACCCCCACAGGACAGCAGCAGCAGCAGCACTGAAGAAATGTCCCCCCTGCCTGTGACCAACAGGCTGGTGGAAGATGACCAAGAAGGGGAGGTAGATGATGAGGATCAGGCTCCGTGTGCGGCGTTTCTCACCTTGACCTGCAGCAATGGAGCAGGGCTGACCCAGGGGCCAAGCAAAACCCCAGAGAGTCCTTCTCAGGAAAGTTATGAGTCAGAGACACTTGCAGAGAGCGACTCGGGGGTGGACCAAACGGCACTGGATGAGGTGGATGTCCTGGATCTGGAGGATGAGTGTGCAGATGTAGAGGACGAGGACAGCTGGTATGTTGTATCAGCCGTTCTGTCCCTGTTGCATTTTGTGTTGGCTGGCATCTAGTTCTGCTGGAGGTGGTTAGACCAGATAGATGCATCAAAGGAACACGTGAGAGAATGCATGTACACATAGAGCTATTTTAGCATCAGTGGATGTTGATTTCTGTTGACGGAGTCGTAGGAATTCACGCTTAAAGTTATTTTTTTCCTCTGTGTAGATACACGAGACCTTCTAACCAGATGAGTCACTCTTGGTTTTGCATTTTAACCTTTGATTTTAAAGTGTGCTTCTAACCCCCCAGGGTGCTGACTGAGTTCTGTAGGTTATTTATATTTAAAATCGGACCACACTCTCTGCTGACATGTTTTTTCTTTTTGTGCGTGTATTTATTTTCCACTGAACGCTCTGGTCATTATTTGTATTGAAGAGGCAAAAGCAAGAGTAGTTTGTGTTTAATTTCAGAACCAATTGATTTAAATAGTTAGATTTAATTGGTTACAAAAAATGTAATATAGCCGTGTCTCATCAGAAGCAAATAAACAGCAAACGCAGTCTGTGGTAATAAATGTAAATTAATATGACACTGAAAACCATAGTAAAAAGTTGCAGTTCCTCCCCTGAACTTGGCTCTCAGCTCTATCGTCTTGGTAAACAACAGGAGATCTGTTTGCTACCTGTTTGGCAGGTTATGATGAACGTCGCAGGTGGTTTTATTCATGTCTCTCCATTTGAAGCATGAATAAATGTTTTCTGTTTTGATCTATGTAGATGCAGAGATGTAATTTTTTTGGAATCATAATAATCGTTAAATTAATATTGATTCAACCTGACTTAGATGTGAATTTTCTTGTAACAACAGGTTTCAAGCCAAGATTAGCTGCATCAGACAGGTACCAGTTGGCTGCTTCATTAGCTGAGCCATGGAGCTTAAGATTCAGGCCGTTCATGTTGTATTTTTGTATTGTTTCACTTCATACCATATGTGCTTTGTGTGGTTATCATAGCCAGAACATCCAGTAATCCTAACGGCAACATAATCTGATCTGCCCTGCGTGGCTAAACTGCTTAAGGTGGTATTGCACAGCATGTGATCTGAGGGCGCCCCCTGTGTGACCAGACTGCACGGGGAGAAACGTTGGCAGCAAGTGCAGGCTTTCATCGTGGGGTTGTGATTTATGGACATAAGATTTTAAAAAAACGATAATTCTAACTGTGCTTAATTACAATTTGGAAAGTGAGATAGTATTTTTACAGAGGATACACTTTTGTTAGTCTGTTGCTTGCTAACAAACCAAAACTTCTTGATGTGGCACAGGTATCGGGCATTATCCTACAGTGTAATAATAGTGTGAAACTACTGTTGCAGAGCTGTGTCTTGCATGAAAGCCAACCCAAAACACAGGCGTGGACAAATGACACAATCAAATTCAAGCAGAATGTTCATGGTAAACACAAGGTTAGTGTTTGGGAGACGTAGCACGCTCTCCGCCACACAGAGAAGCCTTGCTCTCTGGCAGGATGTGTGACCTGAATATTACCGTGCGTATTGTTGCTTATTCCACTGGGAAATGGGTCCTTTGTGTGTTTGCCCAGTGGGAAGATGATTCGAAGTGATTGGTCCAGAACCAGTCAGTCCAGGCCTTTTGTGTATCAAACTGAAAAGATCAGCCCATGTGACCATTTACTTCAAAGCTTGAGGTGAATTAAAGCCTGGTTTCGCTCACTGGGGCAACGTTGGACATATAGCAAAGGAAGCGAGACATCAAGTGTTCGTTTCAGACGGTGATATTGTGGCTTTATAAAGAACTGGGTGGCACATTGGTTCTTTTTTTATAAAGGAGATGTTTTTGCTGTGGGGCGGCACGGTGGTGTGGTGGTTAGCGCTGTCGCCTCACAGCAAGAAGGTCCCGGGTTTGATTCCCGGAGGCGACCGGGGGCCTTTCTGTGTGGAGTTTGCATGTTCTCCCCGTGTCTGCGTGGGTTTTCTCCGGGGTCTCCGGTTTCCTCCCACAGTCAAAAAGACATGCAGTTAGGTCAATTGGTTGGATGCGTAAATTGCCCATAGGTGTGAGTGTGTGTATGACTGTGTGTCTATATATGTGGCCCTGCGATGGACTGGCGATCTGTCCAGGGTGTACCCTGCCTCTCGCCCAAAAGCCAGCTGGGATAGGCTCCAGCACGCCCGCGACCCCTTCGGGGAAAAGCGGAAGAAGATGGAAGAAGATGGATGTTTTTGCTGTGGAATCTAATGCAGACTAATTGTTGAGCATCTAACCACATCTCTACTAAGCCATTACATTTACATTTGGACACACAATGTTTTAAATCAGTGCTTTTATATTTGCACACCTGTTTGTTCATATTATGACATTAACTTAAGTCTGACAGCCTGGTTGTATTTGTACCTATTGCTTCTGAGAATTTGTTTTGCTCCTTGGTGATGTTCTCAGTATCCATTGTAATGCTTTGTCTTTTTCTTTTCTTCCTCTTATCTTCAGGCTGTACGTGTCTCCTAAAAAGCAAATAGCAGAGCCCGACCCAGAGTCTCCGTTGAAGTGGTGTCGGCAGGCTCTTGACCACCGCAGCCCTGAGACAGAACTGGCTTGTCGAACCCTGATGAGCCGACTTGACCAGAGTATGCGACCAACACATGCACACTTCTTTGTAGCTAACTAAGGGAGATGCCCAAAGCATGAGTTATTTGTTTTTCTTAAATTCGCGAACTCTAACTTTTATGATAAATAGGAAAAGTATCTTTGAGTCAGAAATGGCAACTCCTGCCTTGGGTTGCAGGCTGCTGAAGCAGTCCTACCACCCTCCGTGACGTTGTTTCTGCTCATTTAAAACGGGTCATATGACATTACTAAGTACTCTGAGTGCAAGTGTACTCAAGGCACATGATTGGGTCTACTTCAGCAGACCTGATGTATTATTTATCCTGGTCCTACTTCCTGCACTTTGCGCCACCTGAACAACAAGTTTTTTTCACACCCGGACTGAATGTCTATGCAGTCATGAGCTGGGTTTGATTACCTTCCTTCCTCCAGGGAGTCGGATCTGTTAAATGATAGCACCCAGCCAAGAAACTGCATCATAGCAGCACATGTTTTACCAGAAAAGTAGCAGTGAAGATGTAACAGAGAAGTTGATAAGCATTTTGTAAATTGGGCCTTAATGAGCTAACCTGAGAATGCCAACTGTAACCTGGTTGCATAAGACTAAGCTCAAATCTTTTGTGTGAAATGACCTGCCCACTCTCACTTTAGACTAATTCCAACCACACTTAACCGTTTTCTGCTCTTTATATGAAATTTCCTAAAACGTTGGCTGTGTCTTCTGTAACAATGTCCAATCTGTCCTGTCCCCGGCAGCGTCCCGGTGGAGGAACATGTACAGCAGCCCATCAGCGGAGGCAGGCTCAGCAGGCTCAGGCCTGGTCTCTCCTGGGTACCACAAATCAACTAACAAATCCCTACTAACCTGTGGCAGCTCAGGTATGGCATGACATTAACACACGGCTCCTTCATTTCTGCTCAGCACAGCAGTGGGATCAGTAAATGTGAATATGTAGGTTAGTTGACGTGTGCACTAATGCATCAACAATGTTTGCCTTTGGGGATCTTGTGTGTATTCAGGGCATTTTGCATGTTCTACTGTTCACTGAATGTCACATAATCCACGTTGACTCTGGCCATTTTGGACGTAGTGTCAGGTGGCCAGTGGTCATGTTAAGTATATAGGTTGCATACTTTGGGTTTAAATTACGGGTATATTAAAAAAACCTAACCTGTGTGAAGTGTGCTTTACAATCTGTGTAGACTTGGTTGTGGTTAATGTTATTCTGCACCTTCTTATACCTCACAATACCTGACACATGACTATGCAAAGACCAACAATGCTGATGATGTTGAAACTCCATTAATAACAAATCTTTGCATGAACTTGTAAGTGCTTGGCTTGTGGGTAGTGAGCCTGTCTAATCCCAGACTTTTTACATAACCAAGTGCTCTGGGCAATTTCGTCTTTCCCGTTTATTTCACTTTGAGTGTTAGGCCTTTGTCAGACAGACGTGCCTGGCAGGGAAACTTTGCGTACGGCTTTCCTGGGTATCATCAGATAGGCCCACTGTCCCTTTTAGACTAATGTTGCTGAACAAGGCTGGAATGAAGAGATGTGCTGATTTGAATATTTAACATGAAAATGTTTCAAGCTGCCTAAAATCCTGTCAAAGTCAAATTGAACTAGAATGTTTTTTCCACCTTGTTCATTTGCGCAATGGAGGAAAATATTGTTCCAAAATCTTAATACCTAATATAATATGTTGTGTATTTTTAATATCTATCTAATATTTATTTTTAAATCATTACTCCCAGCTTTTAGTTAAGTGGAAAACACGGTTATTATTGTTACTGCTATTAATTAATTAATATTTCTATTTTATACTTTTATATCTGTTTTACTAATATAGGTAGAAAAACAATGGCAGGTTCTGTGGCTGTTGATTTGTTTGTTGTAACAGTCATTTTGTTTGCAGGTGTCACAGGCATGCAGTCAGCCCTGAGTTCGCAGTCCTCCATAGACAGCGAGCTCAGCACATCAGACGACTCCATCTCAATGGGCTACAAGCTGCAGGACCTCACTGATGTCCAGATCATGGCTCGCCTACAGGAGGAAAGTGAGTCATTTTACTTCAAATATCTGAAGAGCAGCACCGTGGTTATGGTTATGTGAGACACTAAACAACCATAAATAGCCCTGCAGCATTTTTGTACACGAGTGGGAGAGGTGTGCATTGTCATGGCACCCTGTATACAAGATTAAATTTGAACCTTTTTTATTTTGGGCTTCAGGTTTGAGGCAGGATTACGCTTCCAGCTCAGCATCTGCTTCACGCCGCAGCTCCACAGCATCTCTGCAGTCCCTCCGTCGCGGTGGCACATACAGCGACCAGGAATTTGACAGTTACAGTCTGGAAGATGAGGAGGACGATTCATGTTCCATGCCTCCGCGGCGACATCGCTTTACCCCTTCGCCTTTAGGTTCGCCCCGGTGCCTGTCTCCTTCCGCCCCCAGCAGCAATCAAGAATACAGCAGACTCGGGGCTCCACGCACAAGAACACCCAGACGATCTCTCCAGGGCCCCAGTGCAGAGTTGCTCAAATTTGCCAAGAGTGAGGGTACGTTATAACCAGTAACAACTAAGGATTTGTGCTTCTTTAGTCAAGAAGATCAGCTCACGTGGCGTGCCTTTTGTTAAATACTTTGTGTACATGTGGTTCCAGAGGAGTTGAGGCATAGCATGCCTAATCTGGCTCCCCGCACCAGCCTACGTTCCCTGGAGGCAGTCAGAAACAGCCGCAGCATGGAGGCTAACCTCCAGAGCTCTGGCAACCGCATGTCTCACCTGACTCACTCCCCCTCCACAGGTAACCCTGCCCTCCTCACCTTGTCAGCACCAATCCTTCATTGTAACAAACCCTGCTCTTGTCTTGCACATAGCTTTCTGTACAGTGTCACTTTAATCCTACCACCTTAACCTCATCTAAATATGGCTATGACCAAAGGAGAGATTTCACCCAAATACAGCAAGAAGTTACAAACACCTTTTATTTTACTTTTAAGTAATTTATCATTAAGGGCATCTAGGTGACACTGAATATTTAAATAGAGATTGTTTACTATTTTGGATATTATGCTGTTGGGATGCATAGACTTGTGATTTAAGTTTATTATTGGTCTAAACACATTTACCAGTAATAAAGGATCTTAAAAAAACTATCGCAAAACTGAAGGTTACAGTGACATCTTTGCCATCTCTGACTAAATAACCACATCATGTCATCTACTATCCAAGTTTTCCACCACTTTATTCCATAATTATCCTTGATGAGCCTGTACTGCCTTCTTCCTGCTTGCTCCTACGGCTTCCGTGTGCCACAAATGACTTCTTGCTATAGTGTACATTACATTTATAAATGCATATTAACAAAATTACCTTTTCAAAAAAATTGCTGGGTGAGATTCTTCGATACCACTGTGCCTTTTTTCCACTCAAGGTATGGCTTGTAGTCGAATGCGTAGCAATGGCCAGTCTCCTCTTTCCCTGCGGACTCCAGTTAAGGCCGTCACTCCAGTTGGCTCCACGGCAGCTGGTCGTCAGCCCTCCAGAGGTCTGCCTGTCATCCAAGCAACACCTGCAGGAGGGAGCCGCAGAGTCCAGTGCCCAGGCTCTGCCAATGGTGCAACCTACATGCCTAGTAGAGCTTCAACTGCGGCAGGGAAGCCTGCCGTTGGCGTTGCATCCACCAGGAGTAAACTTTCACAGCCCCCCAGAAGGTGAGCTTCATAATGTAATTTGTTAAATGCAGTGAAACGGAGCGCTACATCATTTTTTTGGTGTTGTACTGACCCTTTTCAATGTCTCTTTGTGGGGTTTTATTTACAGGTCTTTGGGCATGACTAAAATCTCAGATGAATCCTGGAAAGATGGCTGTTACTAAGTCTGACTCATGAAGAACAATGTTCACTGTTGCAGCCTTCATGTGACACTTTCCCATTACCTCTCAAAGTACAAAAAAAAAAAACCCACAACCATTTTGTCCACAAGTGTATCGATTGATCTTTTGGTCCCTTGTTTTAGACTGGATCGCTAGGCTGCAATGGAATCAAACAGTAGATAGGACATCTCTTTCCCTTGCATGAAACATTGTCAACCCCACACAAATACAAGATGTGTAGGCAGACAAAAAGGTGTAGATGCACACTTTATATGGACCCTCTCTACCAGAAGATGTCACTTTTACTTATTTTTCTATGGTAATTGTAAGAAACTGCTGAAATGTTGAGGGGTGTATTACTGTTCCTTTGACGTAATTGATATGAAGACAGTTTATATGAAGATATTGGTGGCTTGTTCATTTTCTATGTGAATTCCTATTAGATGAAGGTGCTGAGTGTTGCATGCTTGGTTTTCTTGATTTTTTTTTTTTCCCTTTCCCCCCCATTTCTTGCCTCCACATCTCTTACAGCTGTTCATCGTTATGTAAATGCAATATGGCAACTCTTCCATTCCTCCCACGGTGATGTGTGAATTTCTGGACATTTGAGTGGTCCGTCGTGAATTTATCCTCAGATTTGTGTTTTGCTCTTGGCTTACATGACAGTGCAATTCCTTTAAACCACACTGCCATTACTAGTAATTTATGGAAAAATACAGTTTGTGCCAAGGTGCGTTTAAGCTGCAACACTCTTTCTAATTCCTGAAGTAATGTCGACTTATCAAAGATACTGTCAAGGTACTGTGTTTTAAGGCATTTTGATTGCCTATCTAGATGTGGATTTAAGTGTCTGCTTTTGGATACCACTGTAATAAATGGAAAGAAAATGTTTATGCACGGAGGCCTTGTGCCTTAAACAGCTATGCACCCTCATGCAGAGTGCCTCTGAAAATTAGGAGCTGTGATGAAAACGAATAAAGTCTACCCTGAGCCTCAAATTGTTTTCCTGGTTATTTGTAAATCCACGCGCAAAAGACGCGGTCTGCGCATCGCAGGCTAATTAGTCCCGCTAAACTGTCCATCCGCAGCAGCGGCAGCAACACCGTCATCTACCGGATATTTCCTGAGCGTGTGACCAAATGCTTCACAAACGAATAGTCAACGCGCTTCCCACCCCTTGCGATAAAATGGCCTACAGGCCTCATCTGCGCATACAGTGTGAGCGCGCAGTGTGCAGTCACGAAAACAAAGATGCGTTTCGTGGCGTAAAAACATTTTGACAACGTGTCCAAGTGTGGATTATAACTGTGTCCCTCGCGAAGCGGCCCGGCGTGTTAATGTAACTCTGCTCTCTTATGCATGACGCAAATAGTAAGGGATCAGCGGTAAACGAGGCCACGCATTGTCTGCCCCCCGCCCTCCCTCTGCTTGTCAGGAAGCAAGCTGATTGGCCGAGGCCTAGCAAAGAGTGCCCGGGGATCCAAAACTGCAGGCCGCACTTAGCTTACCGTCAAAAATAAACCAAAACAATAACAGACAAAACAGAGGAGGGGGACAAACACGGATAAACACAGACGACGGCGTTATCAGGTAACATTATTTGGAATTGATTAGAAGGGCATGCGGAATAAGACGCGAGGGCCCAGTCGGCCATAGCGGGCCTCTTTCAGCCTTTTCTACAAACAACATGGATGATAATGCGGCACGAGCTGCGCCACCTAGCTTAGCAAGCTAGCTAGCAGATCGGGCGGCGGCCGTCGCGCAGATCGGAGCGGCGTGGAGAAAGACAACGCCAGGACGCTTTTGGTCTCTTGCCCGTGCCGGTGGCTTTATTAATATACCGACGGTGTGTGTAATTTGTGTTTCTGTGGCGAAGTCACGTCGGTTATTGCGTCCCTTAAATTAGCCATTATGCTAAAACAAAATGGCGCACAGAGGGACAGCACTAGCTTGTTTGCTAGTTAGCTCCGGTGGGTGGAGGGCGGTAGCCGCCCTAGTATGCATTGCATAACGTCTGCGGTACTTTCATTGGCAGCCACAAAGTCGGAGCATGTGTAGTTTTGTGTAAATAGTCAAAAGTGAGAGAATGTTCAAAGCCATAATTTGGCAGCACTATAATGTTAACGTTGCACCTAAATTATATATCCGTGGAAACCAAGCACCCATAACGTCAGTACCGAGCGTTGCAGACTCGACATTTGGTTAAGTTTGAACAATCGTGTGGCGACGATGCATTTCGCTACAAAAACCACGCAGGGCTCGTTTTCCAAAGTAGCGTGTGTGGCCGCGAGCTCGCCCCGTGTTGTGCTGAATGGGAGATGTTTGTCGTTAGGCTCCATGTCTGCATGATGCGCCTTCAGGTTGTAGCAGATTGTAGTACTTTAAATAGGCGATGGATGGAGCCAGTGCGCAACAACACGACAACCCTACTCGCCAGTGGCAGTATTTCTGTTTGTGGTGTATCCAGTGCTGGTACTATAAACCTCATACCATGTAGAGACCAAGTTTTCTTCTGTTGTGTTTTGTTTGCTTGTTTTCTCTGTATAACACATTTTCGCACATGGATATGATTAATTCAGTAGGTCTTTCTGTTTTTGTATTTTCTCTCTCTTGGAATTTCCATGAGTACCAATTGTTTGTTTTGTTTCACTGTCAGAGGGATTGATTTCCTTGATGGAAGAAAGCCCATCAGATACTCTTTCGGTTTTAATCTAAGGGTTTTCTCATCAAATGTAAAGGTATGTGTCCATGAAATAAAGGATGAATGCGTGTCACTTGTTTGCATTCACTTTTGTCTTTACAAACTAATGAACAGCTAAAACAGTGTATGCTGTAATCTTTAGTTTTTTCTGCGTCAAGACATGGATCAAGGAGGAGGGGTGTTGGAGCTCCACGCTCAGGAGCTAAAGATGCCCCACGCTATGATCATGCAAGACTTTGGTAGGTGGTCAACGTGACATTGATTATATTGAACAGCCCTAATTTGTCAGGTAACACAAACCCGGTATTTTCTGCAATTGTCAAAGTCACAGTAATATTACACAATGGCCTGACATGATGCACATCTCCATCTTCACACTATAGGTTTAATTACATTTTATTCTTTGTCATGTGTCCCTCTTTGTGTTTCTATGTTCACAGTTACAACCATGGGGGGTCTGGCTCACATTGACGGGGAGCACATTGTGGTTTCAGTACCCGAGGGTATGCTTCTCTCTGATGTAATGACGGATGAGGGCATCCTCCTGGAACACGGGCTTGAGGTGGAAGGCTTGGAAACTCAAGTGGTTCATGGCCTGGAGACAGAGGTGGTTGAAGGCCTGGAGACTGAAGTGGTAGAGAGCTTGCATGCAGATGTAGATGGCTTGGAGGCAGAAGTAGTTGAAGGGCTACAGACACAGGTGGTAGAGCTGGAGGCTCAGGTTGTAGAGGGCTTGGAGGGTGAAGTGGAGGGTCTGGAGGCACAAGTGGTAGAAAGCTTGGAAACTGAGGTAGATGTTGAGGACCTGGAAGCTCACGTTGTTGAGGGCCTTGAGGAAGAGGTGGAAGTGGAGGGTTTAGAAGCTGAGGTTGTCGAAGGATTGGAGGTAGATGTGGAAAGCCTTCAGGCTCAAGGAGTAGAGGCGCATGAAATCAGTAGTGAGCACATGGTGTCCTCAGCACACAGTGTAATCATGCCTGAAAACATCCTGGGAACCGAGGTTGCAATAGAAGAAGCTCTAGACTCCCACCATCACCATGTCCTAACGACAGACCTCATTCAGGACCCAAATCACCACCACGATGACATGCCAGACCAGGTGTTTGTGGCAGAACTACTTTCTGAGCACCAGGGCAACACGCTGGACCACCAGCTTGTGTCAGAAGGCTTGATGGTGACTGAGGCAAACTCCCAGACTATAATCCACGAACAGCTGCCAACCGAGGCTGGTCCCCTGCAGACTGATGAGGATGATGATGCAAGGAGCAGCTCTGAGGATTACCTCATGATTTCTTGTAAGACTGCTTTGTAAATGATAATACAACAAAGACTGAAAAACTGTTCTCATGTAGTGGATGTTATTGTATTTTTGCATAACCCATGATATTGTGTTATTATAGTGGAGGATGTGGGAGAGAAGTTAGACATTGGAGACACCCCTCTTGAGATCAGCACCGAGGTAATGGAAGATAAAGAATGCAAAGAAGAGGATGGCTCTGAGGTCATCAAAGTGTACATCTTTAAGGCAGAGGCAGATGACGATTTAGGCAAGTGGCTTATAAATTGATCGATTTCTCATTCTGTTGGCAACATCAACACTTTATGTAATGTAAAAAATTTATCTAAATTCCTGTCCAAGTACATGTAGTTTATAGCATTTGCTAAATTGTTTGTTTTATTTTATTTTATTTTTAGGTGGAACAGAAGTAATAACGGAGGATGATTACCAGAATGGTCATCCTGACCTGGAAGCAGCATCATCTGGTAGACTGGGAGTTGGTCGTGACAAGATGGTCTACATGGCAGTCAAGAACCACCTTAAAGAAGAAGAGGATGACGATGATGAGAGTGATGATGATGACGATGATGAAATCAGTATGTCCATTTTTGGAATCACTTTCCGTATACGTTGTCAAATAAATTGTTGTTGTTATTCCCAGTTTGTGTAGCAGCTGGTCTAGCTTGGCTAAATACCATAATCATGCAAGGAAAGCAGTTTTAACAAGTTGTATAAAATAAGTTGAAGTGTGTCACTGTCAGTCGTATCAATCATTTAATTTCTCTGTCACTGGTGCAGGTAATACCATCGATCAGGTGAAGAATGGAACAGCTACAACATTTCTGCAGATCCGAGAGGGGAGTGGTGCCAACCGTACTCTAAAACCCAAACCCAAGAAAAAGAAGAAAGGAGAGACACGGCAGTGTCAGACTGGTATGATCAGCATATGACACACCTGAACCATCAAATGATGTGTCATAATAGAGACTAAAGTTTCACACTAAAAGTTGGTCATCTTTTTGAAATTGCACAATATTTTTCTTCTCTCCCAGCTGTTATTATTGGCCCAGATGGCATGCCTTTGACAGTCTACCCCTGTCACATCTGTGGGAAGAAGTTTCGTTCCAGAGGCTTCCTCAAATGCCACATGAAGAATCATCCTGATCACTTGTTGAAAAAGAAATACCAGTGTACAGACTGTGACTTTACCACTAACAAGAAAATTAGTTTCCACAACCATTTGGAGAGTCACAAGCTGCTGAGTCACAACAGTGAGCGTTCTCCAGAATATACAGAGTACACAAGGCGATACCATGAGTCCAGCCCTCTGGGTTGTGACAAGCTTATTGTCAAGGACCGGGAGCCCAAACTGCATCACTGCAAGTACTGCGATTATGAAACAGCTGAACAGGGCCTGCTCAACCGTCACCTACTGGCTGTGCACAGTAAGAACTTTGCACATGTGTGTGTGGAGTGTGCCAAAGGTTTCCGCCACCCGTCAGAGCTGAAGAAACATATGCGAACCCACACAGGTGAGAAGCCCTACAACTGCCCGCACTGCGAATTCCGTTGTGCAGATCAGTCCAACCTAAAGACTCATATCAAGAGCAAGCATGGCGCTGATCTGCCTTTCAAGTGCAGCCACTGTCCCCAGGCCTATGCTGATGCACGAGAACTCCAGCGTCATATAGAAATGGTGCAGGGCCACAAAACCCATCAGTGCCCGCACTGTGAGCACAAGAGCACCAACTCCAGTGACCTGAAACGGCATATTATTTCAGTTCATACTAAGGACTTTCCCCATCAGTGTGACGTGTGTGAGAAGGGCTTTCACAGGCCCTCAGAGTTGAAGAAACACGCAGAGACGCACAAGGGCAACAAGTTGCATCAGTGTCGACATTGTAACTTCAATGCTCCCGACACCTTCACCCTGAGTCGCCACATCTTATCATTACACACGAAGGACCTCCCCTTCAAGTGCAAGCGATGCCGGCGAGGCTTCCGGCAGCCTGCTGAGCTGAAGAAGCACATGAAGACGCACAGTGGTAGAAAAGTCTATCAGTGCCAGTATTGTGAGTATAACAGTACGGACGCTTCTGGTTTCAAACGTCACGTGATCTCCATTCACACCAAGGACTATCCTCATCGCTGCGACTACTGCACCAAGGGCTTTAGACGGCCATCGGAGAAGAGCCAGCACATAGCCAGGCATCACAAAGACATGTTGATGTAGTGTTATTGCACACACAAACACACTCCTCTTTCCTGAGTAAATCTGTGTCACACACCCAGAGGTAATTTTAGTGTATTAACAACAAATTGATGGATGTAGGCTGTTGATAAAGGCAAAATTACAATTGCCGTTCTGTGTTCTGTGTTGTAATGGGTATAAACCTCCTCCCCCAGGAATAACAAGAGGACACATTTTAGATGGGGGTTAAATCTGAAAAGGACAGTGTGTAGACTGAGTGGGACAGCTGTAAATTGTTTTTTGTTGCAGAAAATCACATATGAACATATATTCAGGGTTTCAAATGTCTATATTTTTATACCCACTCAGCTGAAATGCTGCAAGATGACGACTGTGTCCTGTAAAACAGAAAGCAGTGCTTTGTGAACATCAAGTCTGTTTTTCAGATGTTCTAGAATGAGTACAGGAGTTGTACCAACTTGCATCTATTTTCCTTCAGCTTTACCCTGACATTTGTTTTTAGTGTCATCTGAACATGAAGGGTCAGGGCCGTTCATGAACTCGTACATGGCTTGAAGTGACATTGACACACATTACGCACCTTCAAAGAAAGAATTCATTAAACCTAACAGTTAGACTTCCTTCATTTTGGATTTTTCTCCCAAGCCAGCAGACATGGAGTTTCCATAAATGAATCGTGCATAGCAGCCTATATGCTTTTAATGTCATCTTAAAAGTTTCAGGTCTGATTAGCAGTGTCTGGCTAAGAAGAGACGGGTGCAATTGGTATGTAAGAATAGCCCCTTGTGACGCTTTGTGACACAGCTATTATATCTGCTATATTGGTGCAGTAAACAAAGTGGTATATTATTATATGACCGTGACGGGTGGTTGACTTCACATTTGATAACCTCGGAGGGGTTATATCTGACTGCCACTGTAGTTGCGCATGTGTTATGTTATCAGTGACACAAATGTTCTCTCTGCTAACTATTTGATTGCAATCATGCCTTACATCTGTTGGTCTTTATCCCTTAAGCACTCATGAACACAGCTAATCAAAAAAGAAGTGATTTTTAACTCTCAAACATGCTGTATCAATACCATTCTCTCAGAGATTGTGTGTTTGAGTCAGTAGAAAGCACTTTAATATGTTTTCTTTTTTGTATTTTAAATAATTACATGTATGGGTGTGTATATGTGTACACACGCTAGGTATAAATAACTTTGTGAATGAGTAAAGTTGAAGATTGTTTTGAGTGTTATCTCTAACAAGTGGGCACCATCCATGACTGCATCAAAACCGGACTGTCATTCAAAGTGGTGGGTGAAACCATTTATTGTTTTGTTCTATGGATAAGTGATTGGGTTTTGTGTTTTGTTTGTGCTCACTAACAACTTTCCCAAACCCTAGTCCTGCAATCCTAAACCCAATCCCGAACACGGGATTATTCTCCCTAAAATCAGTGGTCATCATATTGGCATTAGTCTTTAAAGTATGCACATATACTGTCTCCATGAAATTAATTGTGGTATATATTAAAATCCCTGCATTTCGTGTAACTTAGTCTATATTTTCTTTCAGTCAGATTGTGGATAAACTACTGGTGGGGAAGAACCAAAATAAACAATTATCTTTTTATGCTTTCTGTCCTTTTTACTGTGAAATGTCATCACTAGTTAACTGCACATGGATGAAGAGACTGGACTATGGCAAGTCTGGTGTTTCAGACTGATGATTTTCATTTCACAGATGACCCCTTAATTTAAGAGCAACGGACAAACAGACCGCTGATGACGTCCATGCTTTTCTGTCCCTTGACAGTTGAACCTGACAGAAGGAGGCTGTTAAAGCAGGATTATAGTTTTGGCTGCAGTAAAAATTAAGTTGTCTTCACCCGCCGTCATGTTACCTAAAACCTAAATCGCAAAAGATGCACATCTGTGTATTTTGTATCAGTACTGCAATAACAGTGGCCTTTGAAGTGCAGCTTCAGCATTTGTTGCCAGCGATGAGAAGTGACGAAACACGTTTGTAAGATCCAGTACCAAAAAAAGCCATTTATAGCTCAGTTCAGAAGAAATTCAAAGTTTCACTGGCTCACCAGCTCATCCTCACACATCTGCACATAGCTGTAGGATTTAATATGTGCGATGGCTGAGCTGCGGCGCTATCCCTGCAGATAGTGTAGTCTTCCACTTGAGCTTGCACCGAGTGAAACTGATACAAGAATCTCAGAAATCCAGACGCTAAAGCCTAAAGTTTTTCATTCTGAGTTCGGTGCTTTGTGGCCATGCTGCTTTATTAGTCAGGATTTCTCTTCTCTGTGCTGCGATACGATCCCACAGCATCGAGTGCATTTCCAACTCAACTGAGCACACACTGTACGTTCACAGATGCCTTTCAACTGCTTCAAAGAGAATCAGAGGCTGACGGGCTTTGCTAAAAGTTGAAACACTAGTGGGGAGGAAAAAAAAAACTTTCAACTTGCCATAATGTTTCTGGGTGGAAATAAAAGAACCCCAGCTGAGACGTTCGTACACGTCTCACACCTGCTGTGTAAGAAAACAAGTGCTAAGAGTTTGACTCTTAACTATTTTATTGAAATTCCTAACAAACAACACAAACCACCTTGTTTCCTGAATCCCAGGACTTTTCTGTCATCGTCTGACGAGATGTGTTGCACACAAGTCATGTAGTCCTTCCGTGTCCGCTGTCACGAGAGATGAACAGTGACTCATGCTGAGGGAAATGAGGCTGTGCGGGTGGTTTCACGTGGCTACAGCAAACACGTAAAGAAATAGATGCATCAGCCTGTTAATTTTCGTTGTGTCTGTGGAATATCTCATGAATCACTTACTGGTGCAGCTCTCAGCAGAAACCGCTGAGGACACTGAGATCAATACGCAGACAGATCCATAACACCCCCCCCCCCCACCCCACCATCCCCAGTAACCCCGTCTTTTCTCACTGCATTATCCAAGAAATGAGTCTCAGTCTGGTTCTCTGAATAAATGCATATTTAGCAACAGCGGCAGCAGTAAGTACATTTTCCTTTTTTCTGTCTGAGTATGCTGAGCCACTATCATCCTCCTCTGGGCTTTTTGCTGATTATGAATCAGTGGTGCGCCCCCCGCACCCCCCACCCACCCCAACCCCACTGCACCTGACAGCCTCTGGCCATCACTGTGATGAGAATTGACAGACGTACACAGATAATCCAGCTGTTGCAGAAGGTCAATCTAATTTATTTGATGTAGTCATTTAGTCCATATTTCTGAGGATCGATGGGCTGTGGTGTGGGTGTGAGGATGTGATTAGAATGATGAATCTGGAAGCAAAAGCGCAGACGCCAATGCTGATGTAGAGTTGTTGAGTGACAAGACGAAGATTAATGTGCTAACATTACAGTCATTTGTTTATGTTCAAGCTGTGGAGCCATCTACGCATGGTTCTGCCTCGTTATTGTGGACGTTTTATTTATGGATTGCAAAGGGTTCCGGTGTAACACAGCGTATGCTCCTTCTGGGCCTCTGCCACCGACTCGTCTGCCACATTACCTCCAGATCCTGTGGTTACCCACACAGCCAGAGTGGTTCTGCTCCAGATTGTTGGTGACAAGGCTCTATAGTGCAGCACGCTAGCTGGAGACTGCAGGGCCCTCTGGGAAATCAGCACCAGATTGCTTGGAGACTGGGAAAATTGGCCTGCTGATTAGCGGGATAAAGGACGGTGTGGCGGACGACGAACGAGCGAGACGAGGGACACAAAGCTAAACGCCAGGCAGCCTGTGAGGATGCAGCACTCTCGCTCACACGGACTCCTGAAAGCGTGTTTGCACTGCTGTCACTGTAGCACGTGCCCAACAGAGTTGAGTAAACGTCACCACACACGAAGCAGCCAGTGCGGAGTTTACGGGATGTCTGGCGTGATGGCCCTGTGCTACAGCTGAGAGCTAAATATGTGTCATCCTAAAGGTTTAACCATCACACATGAGATCATGATTCCAGACCATCCGTCCCACAGGCAACTGATGCTCTGGAGGTGGAGGCGTTTCCTCCAGAGTGTTCGCTAGGTGGCGCTGTGATCCCGTCCCTGTCGGAGTCACTGATCCCTGTGAGTGCTCCCAGAAATACACGCATCAAAATGATATGCGCACTCATTTCCAAGTCAGTCTCTGAATTTTAATGAGACTCCAGCAAATAAGAACGACCGTTGTCATATCACTGTTTATCAAGTAACGTTAATAAAAAAAAGTGCCTAAATTAATTTGGCCACCTTTCGGTGTGTGCTGGAGTTTTTACGACCGTGTGAATTAAAACGCCTATAGGAAATGAATCTGCTGCGTCCTGCAGTGTTCATTTGACGACGTACAGCCTAATAATAAATCTGTCGGACTCTGTTTGCCAAACTTCCCGACTCTGCTCCCGGGGCAGGTTATTCCGACCTGGACCGCGGCACAGAGACGCGTCAGCGCGGGTGGGCGTGGCCAGACCCGGCGAATAACACCGCGTCCTCCGTTACGTCGCAGCAGTTACCGCCTGACACTGGGAGAAGGGAGGAGAGCGACGAAGCAGCGGAGCCGCTCAAGTGATGGAAAACACGGAGGTCTTCTTGTACACCTTCATCGTCTCCCACTACGTCTGGAACATCTTCTTCCTCTCTTGGCTTTTCAGCTGGGAGCCTTTAGGGCAGAACAACTATGGGTCGCTCAACTGAAGTTGGGCCACCTGATCCTCTTTGCGCCAGGACGAGCGGACAGAATTAGAGCAGGGAAAAGTCGTTATGGACATTTGCGCAGCTCGTTCACTTCCAGCGCAGGGATCTGCTGCGAAAAGCAGGTTTACGCTCCCAGGACACCGCGTCTGTTTGCGCGCAGAGGACATGGACACGACGGACAGATTCAGCGCCGCCTGAAATGCTCCGAGCTATGTTTTAGTAAGTTTGGAGAAACGCTGTAGTTAGAATAGACAGGTTTGCTCACGCAGGCTTTGGTGTAAGATTGACAGACAGCTTTTTAAAGGCGCGCGTAGCAGCGCAACCCTCTGCGGCTCCACTTGCGCCAGGCAACAGGCCTCGTCAACCACTGTGAGAGCTTTTCCTCTCCTTCTGTTTGAACTTCCACTTTAGAGTTGTTAAAGCTGCATCCAAGCCATGGCTTTACCAGACAGTGGCATATCTGGGGAGGAAGTTCCCTTCCCAGAGATTATAGAGCTCAATGTTGGTGGCCAGGTGTACATAACCCGCTACTCCACCCTCACTAGCGTGCCAGACTCTCTGCTATGGGAAATGTTCAGCCGAAAGTCAGCTAAAGGACTGGCCAGGGACACCAAGGGGCGTTTCTTTGTGGACCGCGATGGTTTCCTGTTCCGTTACATCCTGGACTACATGCGGGACCAGCAGCTGGTTCTTCCAGACCACTTCCCAGAGCGTGGGCGTCTCCAGAGGGAGGCAGAGTTCTTCAACCTGCCGGAGCTCGTCAAGCTGCTGGCACCCAAAATCAGCAAGCAGAACTCCCTGGGTGACGATGGGTGTCAGAGCGACCCGGAGGACTCGTCACCTGGGATCGACTCGGCCCGTAACCTAGGCTCCCTGAGTGCTGCTGCGGCAGCCTGCGCCAGCCTGGTGCCTGGGGCCGTGGATGGCAAGCGATCTGGATTCATCACTATTGGCTACCGTGGCTCGTACACCCTGGGCCGCGACAGCCACACCGACGCTAAATTCCGCCGGGTGGCACGGATCATGGTGTGTGGGAAGATCTCCCTGGCAAAAGAGGTGTTTGGGGAGACACTGAACGAGAGCCGTGACCCCGACCGCCCACCTGAGCGCTACACGTCCCGCTACTATCTGAAGTTCACCTTTCTGGAGCAGGCTTTTGACAAGCTGGCGGATGCAGGCTTCCACATGGTGGCCTGTAATTCCACAGGAACCTGCGCCTTTGCCCACGAGCAGACAGACGACAAGATCTGGACCAGCTACACTGAATATGTGTTCTACCGTGAGTGAGACTATCGGCTTTGTTCCCCGGTCCCCCATCCTGTCTCCAAGTGCCCCCCTTCCGGCCTCTAGTCATCCTCTCTTTCTCTCTCTGACGGCTCCTGCACCAGTAGATGTACTGTAGATGTTGTGCCCTTCCATCTCTCTCTGCAGCCTCCAGCTTTTATCCTGTGAACAGTACCCAGCAGCTGCTCTGGCTCTTCATACCTTCTCTGCGGGTTGAATCTGCAGCCTCCTCCCCCCCTTCACCCCAAATCCACCACCCCCTCATCCTCAGGTCCAGCTTTTGGCCTCGCTTAAGCCGACGGCTTCCATCTAGTTGTAGTCCCTCAGTCGTCAACCGTAGCAACCCAACAGCCTTTTCCTGCAGAGACCGACTCCTTCTATGTACTGTTTTGTACTCTATGTATTGCATTGCCTTGGTGAAGCACAGTACTGTATCCAAGAGCTAATTTTGTTTAAAAAGCGCCCTGGCGTCCCTGCGTGACTACTGAACCAGTCATGAGGGCAAAAGGGAAAGGGCTTCAAACAGTGGCCGTGATGTACAGTGCTATACTCTGCCTGCTTGCGGAGCAGATTGGACTCTCTCCTGCTCCCCTCAACTAAAATGACCAAATAATTGGACATCCATATCAACCTAGAGGGAAATGAGCGGCACACAGCGCCAGAAAGAAGTGTCACACAAAAGACGAATTTCCTTCAGTTTTCACTGAATGGCACCATCGCTATGTGTTTTTAAAACGTGACACGCAGTAGTTTCACTTATAGACGGCTGCCAGAAAACGTGTGTGTATTGACTGTTCAGTATTTTAATCACCCACGCTGGGAGGGTAGTGTTACATCACTCGCAGCCCACTGCTCTATTTTATTATTATTTTTTCGCTCATTGTGCTTCTTTGACATTTATTTGCTCAGCTGCATATGTAAAAGAATTCATACATGGAAGCACATGTTGTACGTCATGACAAGAAAATGTCGTAGTCAGCTTAGAGGATTACGTTTGAAATATTCTGTAACTATGTTATTCTTAAAACTCAGTTCAGTATTAGTTGAAGCTGTTGTGCATTTTTGATGATATATCACATTTATTATAAGTGAGTACCCACGAGAAAAAGGCAGTGATTACGCTGGAGCAGCCAAAGCCTGATGTTTTCGCACCACTGTAGCAAGAGCGGGTTACAGCCGAGCAGGTACAGGGTCAAAGTCGCAAAGGAGGGAGGGCTGTGTCCAGATACAGCCTCAGGACAGGTCTGCACAGCCATATACCTCAGACTATAACACAAACAAAACACAAAGGCACCGAAATCCAACAAATGACCCAGCTCATGACAAAGGAACGCAGACACGACCACAAACGCGTCAAATGCTGTCACTAGAAGTGGTTGAATGCAAAGCAGACTCACCGGAGCTTCAAGGTGTCAGGTTCTAGTTTGGGCAGTGACAATAAATGTGTTCTGAAACGTCTAGAAACAGCATCGTTGTGTTTCTGTGTGATGAAGTGCTGCTGACATCTGAGTCAATATGTTAGATTGCTGCAGCGTGTCGCTGCAGGAGTAAGCAAATTCAAAGTGTTCAGCAGAAAGCAAATTGATTTGTCAAATAAAAAAAATGTTTTCTTTCTATTCGGGTTGTATTCTCCATTCATAACACAATGTTATCGCAGTTCTGAATGGCCTTCGGCGCTAACTGCCAGCAAAACGGTCTCAGTCGTCCCAGGACAGTCCAATGAGAACCCACGGCGACGCAGGTGTCACGAAACACAGCGGATTTGTTCAGAGATGTGCTGCACGTGGTTCGTTTGGTTTGGTTCGCGACCCACAAAATTGTCCTTTAAGCAGAAACGGGCCTGGGCTCTTATGGGTTAAGCCGCGATGAAACCGGCTCTAATTGTCATATCAGCACGTCTCATTTAAAGACGAGACCTTGGACATAAACGCTGCTTCATATTAAATGTTCAACACTGCACCCTCCGGCACCGTCGCGCTCATCGCACCATCTGCTCCTTCACTTTGTTCTCCGCATTCTTCTTCTTCTTTCTCTCAGCCAGGTCCAGCATCTAACAGTTGACCAGACAACCGAGCCAGGATAGAAACCGGCACATGAACAGATAACAAGCTCAGTTAAAGCAGATTACATAGTCTTCATTTTGTTGCCAATAATTGACCTAATTACTCTGCACTGCAAGCAGAATGGACTTAAAACCCACCGCTGTGACTGTCGTTGTTAAGGCTCCATGCAGGGCAGAGATTTGTCCACCTGTAAAACATTGGACTCGTGTTTGTTGTCAGTGGAAACACTCACAGACAAAAAAGTAGTCAGGCTAAGTCTGCAGTATGTCACACGTTATGTAATGAATGTCAGCTCGTATAAGGTCTTCTACCTGGAGGTGATCATGTTAATTACCATAGTAAGACCTCTAAACATAATCCCAGCCTGGCCTAGTTAAAGCTCAGCTGATGAGCATAATGAAACATTCATGTGGCTCCCTTCCTGGAAAACAGACATTTTGTTGCGGCCTTGAATGGCTGACAAATCCTCCCAGGAAGCAGGCCAGTCCAGCACCTGCAGTGTCTTTGCAGAGCCAAACGAGCGCAGTCGCTGACCTCACAGGTCAAGGTCAGTAATTAGCACCGGCGCGGTGAGGTCGCGGCTCGTGTGTGAAATTTCGTGCCAGCCTCTCTGTGTCGTTACCTCCGCGAGACCCGAGGCTTGACATTCAGCGGCAGAACGTGTGAGAAGCGTTGACGTGTAGACGCTCGAACAGCAGCAGCAGCGACGGCGGCGGCAGGTCCACGGGCTGCGATGAAATGCTGCTGGAGGTCCTTTGATTCATGCTCCTTTGTGATATTTCTGGCAGTGAAGTGCAGCGTGTCTGCCGTGTGAGCCGCACCATCAGCAGGCTCCACACGGTTTGCCTCTTTACAATAAAGTTATTCTACCCTGCACTTTCGCTTCTCTGTCCTTTGAAAACGCCGGTTTATCAGACGATCCTCAGCCCCCACATAGCATCCCCATCTACTGCATTTATATCTGTGTTGTTTTTTATTTGAACTGAAGCAATGTCTCAGTCCGTGGGCACAATTAAATATTAAATGCTTGTACAAGAGACACAAAATGACCCTGAACACTCCACCCTGAGGCCGTGATTTGACCCATGTCGTGTTCTTGCGCCGCTATTGTCACCGTAGGCGACTCTATGGCAACATGACTTGGCCCAGTCGGCTTTTGTCTGTCAGAATGATCCCCTTGTCTCCTGGCCAGCTGGGTCAGCGCTTCCCCGCTTTTTTGGAAAAAGAAAGGGAGAGAACAGACGAGAACGGGAGCAGATGGGGGGGGGGATTGGAAAATGGGGCAGGGAGGCTTGTAGAAACGGAGAGAGAGACAGATAACCTGGTGGAAGCAAAGACTGGAGCAGGAAAGCATTTAAGCGGGAAAGGATTTGGCGTTCCCGTTTTATCTCTTCCTGAGCAGCTCCATCATGACGTGCCCTGTTATTCGGAGAGGTGCTGGACGGCCCTCGCTAACAAAGTGCTCGCCAGGCCGTGCTGTGCCGTGGCGTGTTCCTTCGTGGCCTGTTAGCTCCAGCACCACTCACACTGAGCTCGTGTGACTCCGGATAGAGAGAGATCTGTTACAGCTTTACATGTTGTCGATTCATAGTAAGATCAACAAATGTGGGGAAACTGATGTTTTGAACAGGACGTGATGGATTTTCTGTCTTGTCTGCAGGCGAATCCTCGACTACCACCAGCTAAGGTTCCCACCTCTTCTTTTTATGAATAGAAATCCTGCTAAAGTGACAGCACACGGTGCCACAGTGAGTCATTCCCTCCACATCTTGTGACTGACTGTAGTCCCAGGCTTTGCAGGCATGATGCTGTTACCGTTCATACTCAGCATTTCACTGTAGCCATCTGTGGCTCTAAACTTGTTTGTGTCTTCGGCGGCTCGTCCGCGTTTGGATGCCAGTACATTTTGCCTCTGCTTTGCTTTTGTCGCTCGCGCTCATGCGTTTTTTTTCCGCCGAGCAGGTCTGACGAGCATCCGAGCCTCTGTTTATGGAGCGTCGGGGGCCTGGTTGGTATAGGGGCCCACAAAGGGGCCGTGAACTATGTGCGCTCGCTGTCTCGCAGATCTGCTGAGCAGGCAGTTGGCATTTCTAAATGCGGACGAACGCGCACGCACACAGGGACACATGCACAGAGGGAGGGGAGCTGCTAGGAGAACACAAGCAACAAGCCTCCTGCGAAAGGATAATGACTCTGAGCTGTGAGGCTTTGGATCTGACTGTCTCCTTTTCACCCTTCCCTGTGATCAGTTCAAATGCATTAGCAGGCAAACAAGCTATTAACCTCGCTCACCATCTCTCAACAGCAATATAAAATAGGAAAAGTGCAGTAAATGCTAATTTAGAAGAGCATCATAGCTGCATGTAGCCTGTGAGCTACACCAACCCGAGGCCTTTCTGCGTGTGCACAGAGTACAGTATCGCTGTCTGGAGGCATCTTCATCACGTTGTGTCTTGGAGTATTTATAGAGACAGGCTCTGAGTCAGATGTGTACCTCCACTGTCCTCCAACGTGGGTACACGCACACTCGGCTCGTCATCGCCACACACATCTCCTACAGAGAGCAGCTGTCACAAAACAGATCGTCCCCCGAACTCCAGGGGGACTGCAAGGTCGGGAGATAGTCCGACCCAGGAGGGGAGACGGAGGAGGAAGTTGATGTGGGACATGATCTTAGCAGCCAAAAAAAAAAAACGACGAGGTCACGAGTGATGTACATTAGAGCATTTTCTCAGCTCTGTCTTCATGATGTCTCGTTACTATTCTGTTTGACTGTACAGCCTTTATTCTCTCTTAAGCTTTAACGCAGATAGAATAACTTACAGTCAGAGGGATGAAAGATGTTTGGAAACACAAAGTCAAAGTAGGATGGGAATGAGGGTGCGTGAAACGAGTTAAGGAGGGTGAGTCACAGAGCGCGGAGCAACTTGTAGGATTAAAAGGAGCAGCAGCAAAAAAAAAGGAAAACTCACGAGGCGACGATCCTCACATACAGCACAGAGAATGAGTGAGAAGCAACGAGGCAGCGGCGGTTTGAAAGGACTGAAACAGGGACGTGTAGTAGTTCAGACGGAGTTAGGAGTCTGCTGAGCCGCACACGCTAAACTCAGCAGCAGCTGACAATGAAAAAACATTCAAACGTCTAATGACACAGGAAGAGTTTGCAGATGTTGCAGACTGTGATGATGTGTATTGTTAATTTTATCTACTATATTAAAACTTTCTCATATGAACGGACTGTGAGCAGTTTCTCTGTCTGCTGATCTAATGGATCTTGCTTTAAGCTGCATGTTGTAAATGTGTCAGCACTCAGCATGGGATTCAGGTTGGCCATCTGGGGACTTGGGCCCTAATCTACCCTCCAATTATCAGTAATCTGAACAGTATTATCCCTGGTGCTGCAGTCCAGGCATGGTTGGACCCTGGCTGAAACCAGGAAGGGGAAACAGGTGGGGGCGCGGCTGTAGGCTCTGCAGAGGACGAGGGAAGCCAGGACGGCTTTTGTGGCGCTTAGGCAGGTTGGTTACGGCCTGTGGGAGCCAGGCGGCAGCTCAGGGTGTTTACATACAGAGCGGACGTGCGGAGCAGGTGAATCGGCAGCACAGCATTTGATTTGTGCAAGTCTGCAAAACCACAGAAAACTATTTCTTTTTCTGTGAGTATTGATGACTGCTCACGTCTCCCGCTCCTTCTGCTCAAACTCCCACTTTGCTCTTCGTACTTGACAGCAGCTCCCCGATCTGCCGCTGTTTGCATCACGCATTTCTTCTACATTATTTAGATTGACAGATTTGTAATTGCTCAGAGACTTGTGAGTACACTTCAGTGACTCTGATGTTGAACGACTGTGCTCAGGCTCCAGCGTGTAAAGTTAGTCGGGAAGGATATATTACCATGTCTGATTACGCCCCCATATGTACTGTATTTGCCGTGACGGCAATGGAAGAGGAAGGACAATGAATGGGAAGGCCCACGCTGTCATTAGGTGGTGTACAGCTCATTTCACAAAGCAGATGTTGCGTATTTCAGCTGAATATAACATAATTAGATATACAACATGCTATAATTGCCACCACCGTCTAGCGTGAGCTCCCGTTGAGGACAGAGCCATATGCGCAACTTCACACTCCACACGAAAAAGGCTTCTCCCGACCTGCGAGGCGTTACTATGCATTTGTGTAGCTGTGGCTCCTGCACATCGCTGTGGTGTTACCATGGAGATGAGGTTCGTCCTCTTGTTTGCCAGTCTCCCCATCTTTGGGTCGCAACACCTGTCAGTGGCCGCAGTGAATTTTAAACAGCACCGAGTGACCCGTAATTCAGAAGCAAGCAATACCTTCATATGTAAAAATACACTGTGACGTATTCAATTAGTGTATTAATAATATGTTCCTATATATTTTCAACGAGCCCACAAAGCACGAGTCAAGTAGAATTAAGGAAAGCATTTGATTAAACATATCACAGCAGCAGCAACTTCCTGCTTTGCTACTCTCTCCTCAAACCTGTAACAGTCCTTTACTTATGTTACACAGAATAGTTCCCGAACAAATATGAGGCAACGTAGCTACACGGTGTTGTCACGATCAATGCAGTTTGAACGAAAGCCACTAAAATATACTATTATAAATGTAGCAAACAATAGTAGATTGTGTTTCAGTCCTTCGCCGTCGCTTTATGTTCACAGTATGTTATAATAGCTCAGGTGAAGGCAACTTGAAACCACGGAGGAGACATTTTGTGACCAAGCAGCGCTAAATTCTGGCAACAGTGACACATTAGAGTTGCTAATAGCAGTAATGATTGAAATCGGGGGGGATGTATCACACCGAACAGATGGGAAAGACTGAGAGAGAGAGGAGAGCGTGTGTGAGAAAGTGCTTTAGCTTTTTCACATATCCCTGGAGAAGTGGCCCAGGGAAAAGGGTTGAGTGCACTCTTTTGCTCTTCTCCTCCATAAGGCTTAGAGCGTGGAGGATAGCACGGAGCCCATCCCCCCAGTGGATTATTCCTCCGACACAGCTAAGCCCCCAACCTAGCCCATCCAGGCAGCCCCCAAACACATATTCATAATGAGAGTGACGAGCACGTCCTGCGTCTTCTCCCGCTCTGCCTCTCGTATCTTTTCTATTTCTAATGCCGGTACATGCAGAGAACACGTGCGTCTGCCCCTAAACATGCTCGTGCACGGTCAATGCCACACATCGACGCACGTGCGTGCACTTGAGTTGCGGCATTAAGAAAGCCAAACATTCGGTGGCGACTCTTGACACAAGCAGGTTTTCACGTTATGTAAGTTGTTCACTGCGACGAAACCAGGCTCCCTGCTCTCCTGGGGTTGTACCTTCTTGATTTATAAGCTGCTGCGAGAGGCTGTTGTTTTTTCTGTGTATTTCCATGTCCTGTGTGAAGCGGCTTCGCAGTGAGAGTCACTTAATGTTGTGTGACTGTGACTTCATTGGGTGATGTAGTGCTTGAGCAGAGTGCATGCCGGGGCTGTCATTGCTGTTTAACTTGGTCTGTGGCCTTCCTTCTCCAAACTCGAAAAATGTTCATGCATTAAGTTTTTTTTCCTCTGTGCATGGAGCATTTTGTTATTGTTCCCTGGCAGTTCAGCGCCCACACTGAAATATAATAAAAACAAGAACCTAAATCAAATCTCATCCTCTGGGCATTTACAGCCAACAGCTATTCACTATTCCCTCCAGAGTTTTTTTTTTTTGGAGATGTTTATTGTATGGAGAATTAGCATGAGGAATGCATCAAGTAAAGTTGGCTGCGTTTTCCCCGTCCACCCCACAGCACAAAAGGCACATTCATAACTCCAGGATTAGTGAGAAATAGAACAAAAGGGGGAAAAATGCATTTAGAAATGTCTCTACTTTGCAGGGGATATAGATGCGTTTGTCTGTGGCCAGCATATCTTCATTTAAACCGAAAATAAAAGCAGCGACTCACTGGCTGTGTGAGAGGAGGCCGTTTAAAATTGGAGCTGGGCTTTCAAACCCTGAGGTACAGAATGTACATCTGCTGCTTCTAACTATTCTGAGAAGTCACACAGTAGCAACCCCTTCTCACGCAGAGATGAGATGAAACATTAATATACCGTGAAAAATGGCTTGTCAAGCTTCAGTCAGGAGGTTTTACACCATCCCTTCCAGGACAGTGTTTGTGCAAACAAAGGTACGAATGAACGCTGAGATAAAGCGGAGCAGTCGTCCACTTCTCTCTCTTTTCCTTTTCTCTCCCGCTGTGCTCCGTTCGCTGATATTTCCCGTTCTCGTACTCCTCCAGTCTTCTTCCGTGCCAGGATGTGTGTATGCGTGTGTTTACTTTTGTGTTCCTCCAGAAAAGAAACTGTAAAGCTCACAGCTGAGGTGGTTGTTTCTGTGCCAGTGACACACTACTGACACACTTTGATAAGACGAACCAAAAAAGCCACAGATAATCACATTTCGGTGTGAAAGTCTCCTGTTAGCTGAGAGTTTAATTCAGATGCAGACGTGAGTGTAGAAATTCTTTATGTATTCTGTGATCTTCTGAAATGTATTGTTTACTGTTATCTCTTCCTGTTGCAGGTGGTTCATCAGTGCATCCCACTGCGCTGACCTCTGACCCCCCAACTGTCACCGCAGCCGTGAAGTCTGAACCTGCTGCTGCTCCTGCACAGTCAGCTCCAGCGGAGTCCAGCAGCTCCGGCCGAACCCACAGCCTTCCAGAAACCAGCAGCTGCTCAGTGCTGGACAAACAAAACCTGCTGCCTTTAGATTCTCCACCTCCTCTGACTCCCCCTCTCCCACCTCCGCCTCCCCCTGTTGCCACTGACCTCCCTCCTCTGTCTCCTTCAGGCCTACCTCCACCTCTGCCACTGTCAAAACCCTCTTCAACCTCCAGCCCTCCTCCCCCGACACCCCCTCCCGCTGAGAGCCCCCAGCGACCGACCACCCTCAGCGTAAAGACGCTGCCGAGGATGACCACGAAGGAGAACGGCGGCCCCCCGGCCGGGGAGGACGACGACGAGGAGGAGAGGAAGATGCTGGAGGAAGATCTGAAGAAATGCATTGACGACTTCAAAAAGATCCGCATGCCCAGAGTGTTTCCAGATCGAAAGAGGCACTGGCAAAGTGATTTGCTGAAGAAATACAACGCGTAGAGAGCTTTGCTGTGGCTGAAACTATTGACAAGGATTTCATAACAATGGAGGAGATGCGCTGTAGTGTGGAGTCATGTAGTCTTGAACATCAACAGGACAAAGTAGTCGTATTGTTGTACTGCAGAGACCAGGCCAAGTAGTCGATCACACATCTAACACTAAATAGCAGCATTTCTCCTGCCTCTTCACTGCTAAAATTGTAAGACACACATTTCTTTGTATTCAGGCATAATACAGTATGTGTAATGCTGTTAATAGGAGATTTCTGTCCTGCTCTTTGTACCGTCTCCACTGATCAAGCAACGGGTGAGATTTTTAGGCATGTGACCTTGCTGATGCAAAATAAAACACAGAAGTGAAATTTTCTGGTGCTAATCAAGAAAACTATCTCAGCTCATCAATATTAACCGTGTGACTTCAAAGCCGTTCCTCCTTCCTCCCCGCCTGCGATTCCAAAGCTCTGCTGTTCGGTTTGTTTTGTGATTACATTATCTTCAAGCGCGAAAAAAAAAAAAAACTCACAAAGAGACGCGGTGTGTAGGGAAGCGAAGTGGGTAATTACCGGCGGCCCGCGTGTGGAATAACAATGACAGTAATGACTACATGAACCAGTGCACGGTGCCATTTGTTCTGTGCTGCTCTGCATAAAGTGTTCATCCAGCTTCACTAATAAATTACCAGGTGTGTGTGTGAATGTGTGTGAGAGACAGAGCGTATGTACTCTGTTCTCCTCCTTGTTATGGAATATTCAGGCCAAATTAAAATCGACTGGCCATCATCATTTTTGTCACCTGGTCGATTCATTTTTATCACCGCAGTGTTTGTCTACACAGACATATTTGTTACAGAGCTTAAATTGATCTCATTTTAAGTCCTTATGAAACTGGTGTAAAGCTGCAGAGACTCAACACACAACACCCAGTAATGCCGGTCGAGGCAGATGGCCAGATGGGATGTGTTTATATATCCTGCTCAGTCTTCTCTTCTGTGGTGAGAATGTGTTTGTCAAGAATGAAATCACCAGAAGAAGAAATCTTTCCTCAACAAAAATGAATATTAAATGTTTCTGAATTCACAAACTTCACTGGCCTGTAAACTAAATGCTTTTCTGAGCAGTACGGGTCTACCCTGAAACACACAGTGAGGCCCAGCCCATAGCTCCAACTTCTTCTCCAAGTTACTTTTCTCAGCGCCTCTTCCCTAATTACCTTCCCGCAGTCTGAACTTGAAAACGTGTGACAACTCAAGATAGTGCACAAAGTGCTTTTTGAACCCTTTTGATCTTCCTTCCTCCATACGCCCCCCCCTCCCAGCCTCATGTTTCCTCTACAAATAATAACTGATGCAACAGACCATCAAATTGCTCTTTTTCTTGTGATTTACAAAGAAGCATCCATGGTTAATTCTGGATTCATTTTGAGCTGCCGGAGCAGCAGAATATATCACAGAACCTCCAGCACATCCACAGCAGAGCTCTGACTCCTTAAACGCTACCTTCAAGATGTTTTGTTGTCTCATTTAGCCCGTTTTGAGCATTTTATTTTCCCTATCTGTCTCATTTGGCCAGAGCATAAGCAAAGTCCAGCCTGCTGCTTTGCCTGTGGCCATAATAAACTTGGTGGGCGGCTGCATTTCTGTTTGAAGTCCTAATGATGTCTTTGCTCTGAACTTTCCAGCAGTGAGGTTCTGCTAGAAAGCAGCATCCAGCCTCCAGCCACATGCACTGGGGCGCAGAGACAATAATCCTCCATTGCTAACTGAGAGGGAAGTTGTATCTTGTTAAACATCAGACAGATAGAAAAGTTTTATGAGGATTAACAATAGATTAGGGTCCCTAGAATACGCTGTTGCTCTCTCTCAACACCATGCGGAACATTTCAGGCTAACATTTTAACACAATATTTCATCTCTAACCGGTGGCTGATTGTTGAGAATTCAGTAGAAATGATTTTACTTTGCAACTCATTAGAGAGCATTGCCTCATCAGCTCCTTTCCCAGCATTTCTTCTTTTTCAGCATCGGCTTGGACGGCTACAGCGAGCTTGGCCGGGCTCCCGGCTTCGGAGGAGTGTCATCAGAGCGTGCCTGAGTCAGGATCCATGCAGGGGATTGAAACGAGTCTCCCAGATTTAAAATTCCTGTTTACTGTGGCAAAAGCTGCACATTGTGCCGTGTTTTAGTCCTGTCAGACAAAACAGACCTTCCTTTTCAAAACCACGTCCTTGGTTTGCACCACCCCACAGGACTCAATCACTTCTCCTTCCACCCTTCTGTCCTTTTGACTTATCATGGATGCACTAGGATTTCATCTCTGTAGTGGTACGGCCCAGCTATTCAAAGAGAATAGTCATCCTTTGAAATGAAGAGGTGAAGCAGTCTAGTGGCCACGAGAGTGACAGAAACACATGCTTTGACTGAATATTTCAGCGTTACAAATTCTAGCTGTGGTTCTTATCAGTGGAGAGAGGTAGAGCTAATCACGGGGTCTTTCTTTAAAGTCACTTTAAAGTTTCCACCAAGCGCTAAAGAGAGGAAAACCATATTAAACCATCCTCCTTTGATTCTGTAGCGAGCGCTGGACACAAGAGACTTTGATGATGGAAGGCCGGGTCTTTGATGAGTCAAAGTGTCCCCTACTAAAATTGCATCTGATAAGGCTAAAACATCCACTCGTCGCTATTACAGTATATGATGAGCAGCACGATTAGGAGTAGAGATAGAGTGTATCGGGTTGTCTGGGGTAATGCCCTATTGATCACTGCAGCCTCCAGCAAGAACAAAATGTCAGGAGAAACTTGCCACAAACATTCTGGGCAACGTCTTCCATCTTCTCCCCCTAAACCTATCTGATTTTTCACTTTTGCTGACACACGGGGCGCCTTGCATTTGCATGAAAGAGCACCTTGCAGATTTATTTTGAATGGCTCGCAATACATTAGCATCTCATTTCTTTGGGCCATGAGTTATCTTGAGTTCCGTTGGTCCTCCTGACAGTTAAGGCTCGGCTGAAAGTGATCCAGGGATATTTTAGTGTTTCAGCAGTCAGGAAGAGTTTCACACTTGAGGATGAACTTTTGTGTGCAAGCGTCGCGTACAGTATGCGCTAATGAATTGTGGCTTTGGGGGGTGGGGGGGGTGAAGGCCTAATTATTACGGCGGGAATGTGGGTGCAGAGCAGGCAGTTACGCTGCGTAACGCACTCGTAGGTTTGTGCTGCTGTAGAAATACAGCAGCGTGCAGTTTTCTCATTATCGCTGCTTTGGTGTGGCCTAATCAGCTGCTTGTTACCATTATTATTATTATTATTACTGATGTTTCACCAACAAGCAGAATTTACTGTGAATAAAAACCCCAAATTAACAAAAAGAGCATTTACACGATGTATTGACTGTACTAGTAGTAGTAGCCAGAGTTGGTTGACACGGTAGAAACACATTTGCATGTTTTATGCAACGGCCTGATTTGGTTTTGTGCATGCTCTCCAAAGGTCACGCAGCCTATTTAAAAAAAACAAATCCTAAATAGTGCTTCAGGTGATGAGGAAGTATTTTGCTGGCAGCAACACACAGACCCAACTTTGTTTCTGCGTCTTCTCTTGTGGCATTAACACCACGCTCAACGTAAGTGACCTCGTCCCCTTGCAGGCGTAACCTGATTATGTAAACTCTGCTTATTGTGGGACGCTAATGACTTTAAATCATGTCGGTGCTTTACCCTAATCTCATTATTAAAAGTATATGAGTTACGCATGTGGGCAAAGATTTATTGAATACTCGTTCAGGGTTGTGTGGCCCTAAATGCGTGCGCATGAAAAAGCAGCAGAAATGTATTTCTGCATGCAAAATGTGCAAAGCTGTCAACAATTTCTTAGCCATAGGGCTTGTGTGGCATCAGGGAACACATGGTTGCCCTTAAAATAGTCTTTAAACAAATGTATGTTATTTAATTGAGAGCTGAGCTGGCTCTCCCCACAGGCCATCCACACAATCAGCGGGAGACACATGCTCTGCAGAGAGGCAGTGAAGAGCACCAGAGAGAATGTGTCAGACTCTGTTCTCAGCTTTTCCATTTCCACCATTAAAACCTGGAGCCTAATCCTGCAGCTACTTTAATCTCCTAATTCTGCCCCCTTTCTCTCTGCATACAGTGCGCTCCTCTTCCATTCTCTCCCCCTCACTGGTCTTAAATCATGCATTTCCATAGATTCAGGCAGCAAGACGCCCCCCCCCCCCCCCCCCCCCCCCCCCTCCCCCGACTCTCACACGTTCAATATTTTTGTGGGGTCATTCGACTTGCTTTTGAATTCTTTAGGTGGAAATGTCTGCATGCGGCGAGTGTGCGAGGGGAGGTTTTGGTACTTTTGTCTCTGAATCTGTGAGAGGATCTGCAGCTGCATCATGGCAAGTGCTGCGTAATTGCAGAAAGGCAGACATGTGGAGATGAGCGTTCGCATGGAGTGCAGAAGCACAATAAGTAGTAGCATTAAGCGACTTGATTACCGAGCCTCACATTAAAGAGTGCATTTGTGGGACGACGCGGCAGATGGCACGCTAGTCGGATCTGCGAGCCAGGAGCCTGGACCGTTACTTCTCTCTGTGGAAAATATGACATGGCCTGTCTGAATGCAAGGCTCATTGGCGTGTTGCTGCTTTGCTGTTTTGCAGGGACTGCTGCGTGTTTGGAACAGCCTCCGATGCTCTGCATGGGAATTAGAAAGCACCAAATATAGAAACAAATATCAAAGAGGGTAAGCCTCCTGCAGCAGAGAGATGTGTTTATACCAACTTGGAGTATGGGTGGAACCAGGCTTTAGAGATCTGCTGTGGCTCCTCGTTTGGACACTTGACCGTCGTCCCAGGATTCTTCGTCGCTCATTGTTGGTCATCGTCTCTTGTTGTCTGGTTTTCTGCTTGATACTTGTATTTGCATATGTGTAGAAATAAGCGTCCTGCTGTTATATTGGCCTCAGATTGTTGTCCAAGGAGAAGGAAGGGAAACATCGTCACCAGGTTGTCATAATCAGCAGCATCGGAGCCGACTGGTCTGTGCTGCGTACGTGTTATGAAGTAACGCTTGGAAACATCAGCTGAAAAGATGTTGCAAATGAGGCAAAGCACCCTGCTCTGAGATTTGGCTTTCATGTATTTTTTTAAGTTGAATATAAAGTAGTATTAAAAATACACAGTGCATTTGACAATAAGGGACTGAGGCATGCCTCACTGATGTTGTGCTGAACAGCGGGCAATCTGCTGATGATAATGATGTAGATGATATAGAAAAGCTTGTGTGCAGAAATAACAAGCACAGTATTCCAGTAATAGACACAGCATGTTTTGGTATAAATCATCATTTCGATCGCTAAGCCTGCTAAACCTAATCTATGGGCCTGACCACTTTCAAGTTGTTGGTTGCACTGAAACCATCTGTGCGGCGCACGTCTCTGGCAGGGGAACCGGCTCCCGACGTCCATCATTAAAGCGGCCTGTTAAAAACCATTTAAGCGTAATCCCACGCGCTTGACACGACTTCACTAGAAGACTGATGTGACACAAGACTGTTAAACCGCACCTGCACGTCCCATGCTGGCGTTTCATGAGTGTCTCATGAGTGGACTTTTGCTCATTTGCTTGCATTGTATATGAGAAATATTCATGTAAAAGACATAACACAAACGTATGGGAAAAGAAATTTAAAAAGAATTTTTAATGAGTTTGTTGATAACTAAACTCTGATCATATTTTATTTTCTTTCTACAGATGGTCATAGAGTTTCCTTCTGATCTTCACCAATAAGCTGCATCTGTGCCAAACATCAAGTGATGCGCTGTCACCTGCGCCTAATAACATCCAACATGAAGGCGTGAGCCCGTTTTCTCTTCATTAGGTGCTCACTTCCTGCGCTGCGAAATGATTCATGATCATGAAAACAGAAAAACAGAGAGAAACATTCAAATATGGAAATTTGTTCTGCTCCATTGTTAACTTTTAAAGTCACATTACATCTTCCCGAAGGCTGAATTCATGCATTTTTTATTTAGCCTTGGACTGCACAGCCCAAATACTCCAGGGACAAACAGCAGCGAAAGTGAAGCCAGGAGCTGCTGCATGTAGCAGATACTGATCCTATTGTCTCAAGAAAATCCCCAGAGTGTAACGGTGACATTATTACAACTTTATTAAAGGAACAAAAGCATCAAAATAGCTCTAAAAATCAGTGTCTCCGTCTCTGACCACTGACATTAAGTTGTTTTTGTTTTCTAATTCTTTGCACTACTTATCTTATTTATCACTTCTGTAGACCAAATCGAAATTCAAATAAATGCTCAAATGTTAATTGAAGCAGCAGCCGGACCTCTAGTAGAGAGCGGATCGTCCTCCTCTTGGCCGCTCGCTCCCACTGTGTCAGCCTGAGTCACTGCTCTCTCCTGGCATCGCGTACTGCTGAGGAGGCTCCTCAACAACACTGAGGCTGTGCATCATCATCAGTCCCTATGCAGTGTGCGCGTTTGTGTGTCTCATCAGTGAGTCTCCCACGAGGCTCCACTGACTCGCGAGCAGCAAACAAACACTGCGGCAACAACAAAGCTCGTTCAAGTCCCCCTGCTGCTAAAAAAACCCCAGAAAGGAACAGTGTTTGCTTCCCTTCGCTTTGCATCTGAATGTGCTGGATGCCCTTTACCTCAAGTTCACACCTCAAAACACGTCTTTGAAAACGCTCCCTCACAGAACGGACTTTACTTGAAGTGTTTGACTGAACTTCTTAGAGACTCTAAAGCATCGGTGTAACAGGGGCCACTCAAAGTAAACCTCCAGAGGATCACTAGCTGACCCAGACGTTCATGTCGGCTGTTACAGGTGTTTGAGCCTCCTTCGTTTGCTGGGCTTTCTGACTGTGGCGGTTTGGCTTCGCTTTAAACATCTGTCCTGTTTTCAGGAAAACGTTAAAATTGATTAAAACATTGTCATCTGCTTAGCACCAACCAGCAGAAAGAGGAGCGGTATAACCAGAAATTTCCCTAAGCTGCCCCTGAGCTAATTGGATTGATATTGGACTGGACGCACTCACCAGGTCAATGTGACCGACTGAAATTGTTTGCAATACGACTTTTTAGACCTGCATTAAAGGCCGCATTAAAAGGCACATGATCATAGTGTTGCTTTTGAATTGCTCTAATTCCAGGAGTAGCAGCAGCTTCTCTTAGGTAGAGTCATGTCTCATTAAGGTGCCTGAGGAATAATTACCTCTAAATTAATTGGGAGGGAAGAACAATACACTCTGGAGCGGACTGCTTTTGTGTCATCCATTATGTATTGGCCCTTTGATGGCTTTGAAGTGATCATCACGCTGCTGTTTTCCTCTCCCAGAGTCTTGTGAAGTCTGTATTATGGCCTGTGGCTGCGTCTTTGTCTACAACACATCAAGGTGAGCTGAGTGTGGTCTCCCCTGAAGCCACAGCCGTTACACGCCACAGACGGGATTCAATTAAAAACACCATCACCGGAATATGTTGGTTACTGAGATTAAATCAGTCTGTCGCTCTGAAACGCACTTCGCTGAATGCGAGCAATTAATGGACTAAATGAATGAATTAATAGAGGGCTGAAAGTGCAAAAGGCTAATTTCAGCCTGTTACTACATTTTCTACATTTTAAAACTGCCGTGTGTTTATAAAAAGCATAATTAAAAGCAACAGCAACCAAGAACCAAGTTTCTAGTTGCTGTTTAATTTATATTATATTATATTATATTATATTATATTATATTATATTATATTATATTATATTATATTATATTATATTATATTATATTATATTATATTACATTACATTACATTATATTATATTATATTATATTACATTACATTACATTACATTACATTATATTATATTATATTATATTATATTACATTACATTACATTACATTACATTACATTACATTACATTACATTACATTGTATTATATTATATTATATTTTTGCCCTTCTACTGTCAACATGTACTGTTAATGCAGTAAAATGCTCGGCTACATGCAGGTTTGGTTCAGTCCACTCTGCTGCCAAGCATCTGCAGTGAAGCACATGTTTCAGGCTTTCCACACCACGTAGCTGCTTTCCACAGAGGACACGACATACAAGCCTTCCTCAACCTGTTCATTATCTCAGGAAATGTGACCTTGATCTGTTGATCCTTATCTCAAGTCATTCACATTTTCAAAAGCCCCATTGAATCACGTCAGTCATTTCGCCATCACAGTTCTCCTGCAGTTTTAGGTGAGTTTTGGATGAAGCACAGATAATTGGATTTCCTAACCTTAGACTGTCACCACTACCACAGAGGTTTGGGGAAATGAATTCTTCCCTGTGCAGTAAATCAATATAAAAACAATCCCCCTCACTCTTAGAATGTGCTAGACATGCACAGAAAAGCAATTAACCCACTGCTGGAATTGATTTGGTCCACTTCAGCTTATCTCCCTTGGCATGGCTGGGCTTTTACACACCCGCTGGGAAGATCAGAAGTTTTTTTCTTGTTTCAAAAACTGACAACATCCCAGAATTAGCACTGATTTTATCTTCACCGAGCAATTACCTGCTATGGTAATCAATGCAGGGCTGCTGTCTTTAACAGCCTGTGGTATCGCCTCCTTGGCAGGCTTTGCAAATTACAGTGATTCATCACCGCACTGCACTGCCAGCACTGCTGAATCAGTTCAAACATACTGTACACACATCGCTGTCGCTGCCGCAGTGGCTGCTAACTAGCACCGTGCACCCTGGGGCAGGGGGAGCGCAGAGCCTCAGATGTTTAACGTACTAAAGGGAACGTTTTCATCAGGAGGATATTAAATAATGAAATCATAAATTAGCACAAAGAACGGAGCCATTGGCAGGTTTCGCATTTCACAACACAAAGAAACACAAGCTGTCAACAGTAGTGAACCGTCTTGGTGAAGATGCTGTCAAAGATCCCAAAGAATCTGAAGAGTGTGTTACATAACAGATTGTTTATATTCAGTGTCTTGAATGCAACGCACGCGTGACCTAAATGCCACAGTGGTTAAAAGTTCAAAAATACCTGTTCAAATATTAAATATGCAGATGACTGCAGAGATGGCCCCAACTGAAAGAGGACAGAAGCCTCTGAGAGCGACTTGAATGCGGCGTCTGTGTGGTTTGACCTGATTGGAGGTTAGAACAGCAGGTTCAGAGACACTGATTCACTCCAGGACAAGAGGTTCTGCTCCAGTGAGCTACAATGAACACATCTGGCCACTCTGCCTTCCTGTCGCTCCCCTAAATCTTTTAGGCACATGCACAGGTTCATGAAGGGAAATCACCAGCAATCCCGACGTTTCGCTCTTCGGGCGACGCCTGCCAGCTCCCGCAAACACAACATCTCACATCCAGACGTATTAAGCTGAGCCGCTTTCAACAGGAAAGAGTGGAGACGGAAGAAACATGCTGGGGCAACAAAGGAGAGAGGAGCAGAGATAGAGCAGGGACAGGACACTTCAAATTATTCATAATTCAAATTCAAATTCTAATAACCATAGGTGCTTTTCTCCGTTTTCCCATCTGTGTGGTTGGCGTGGCCTGAGCATGCCGACGTGTCTTATTATGAGCTCTATTCAGCCCAGCAGGGAATCAGTCATCCAAACCAATTGATGGATAAACACTACCCGCAGTAAATCCATGGCTACGACTGCAACAATTGCATTCGGTTCAAACCCCAAGGTGAGGGATCAGCTGTGTAGGCTTTAGCGGCTGAATAACATCTTTTTATGATGTGGATGCTGCTGATTGACGAGACTGATTTATGTCTCGGTGCATGAGTAGAAAAGATGAATTGTTCCAGGACATCTTTAACTCAATAATTAGAATTAAACACGTTGTTGTTGTTGTTGTCGTCATGACTGAGTGCATCCATGAGCAGAATGTACCCACGGTTCCTGGAAAACAGGTTCAAGATCAAATCAACCTGATTAATGGTGCAGGCAACAGCAGCCCAGATGAATTAAACAATAACATACTGTACACGGCAGTGATGGACGGTGTCACATCCTTTACTGTGACTGTATACTCACATTGTTTTCATAAATGAAAAAAACTAGAGATTCTCCTGATTGTCATTTTGAAATATAACAACAAAGTATGTGTCTTATTTTGAAAGAAGCCAGTGGGTGTTTCCTTAGCAGCGTTCTGTAAGCACAACATAACAGCACTGACCTCAATTATTGAGGGGAATCAGGATTAAACGCTACTGAAACGTCTGTTTTACGACCCGTAACACGGCACAAACACGGCATCAGTGTCTCCGTGACCAGGCCCAGCTGTTGAAACGGACCCTGTCTTGTTTAACAGTGGAACAGTTCATTCTCTCAGTCAACCTGGAGACAAACAGAAGTTGAACGCGACCACGGGGTGAATCGCCTGCTCGGTGTTTACACAGACCCAGGAGGCCTTCACACTGTTTGACTGTGGATTTCCGCTTCGGAGCTCTCTTCCGTACGAACGTGCGTCGGCCCATTCTCTGCAATGATAACATTTACTTCACAAGTGGCGTGTTAGCAAAACATTATGTGATGTGAACAAGCTGCAATAAAGTTCCCATACAGATGGACGGAGGTTTTTCCTCGCGCGGCTTTGACTTGAGTCAGGAAAATCTCTTGACTTCTGCCCCTGAGTACAAGAGAGATAATGGAACAATTTGTAATCACATCACATCAAAATCAGCCCTTGACAGGTGGCTATGTGGGACTTTGGCTTCAAGCGCTGCAGTTCTATCTTTGCTTACGAACACCGGCACGTTTGGGGGCTTTCGCGTGCCAGCAGGGATGTGTTGAGTGCTCGGCTTGGAACTGAGAATACGTCAGATCCTGTGCTGGATCAAAGCAGCCGTCACTCTCTTTCTGTCAGGAAAGACAAAATGCACGCTGTCACATCTGGCTGTCGGGCTGCTGGCGCTACCGGCTGCTTCTGCAAAAGCTGGAAACCCACTCCGGCATCTTTGTTATTGCTGTCATCGCCCAATTTCCTTCACGTGCTCCTCTGCTATGCTGCTCTCACCTGTCTGTTGCTTTCTTTGTTTCTTTCACTGTGAGCTGTGGCTCAAACCTCGAATCAGAGATCAGACATTAGTGCCTGTAAATCCCCATAGGGGAGAGAAGGTGATTTGAAAGCAGGATGTGAGAACCACGTGTTTGTGTTTGTTTACATATTCAGGGATGTGAATACATGCTGAAATTGCCTTTGCCGTTGCCAAACAAAATAAGGCCAGAGGTTGTCTGAGAAAAGAATTCTATATGTGAACACAAGTGCTCTGTTTATTGAATCTAAAGGAAGATAGTATCCTGGCTGTGCTGTCATTTGTGTGTGTGCACTGCAAGTTGGTGGCATGAAATACTAATAGGATGTGATTGCTCCTGATCTCTCTTGGTAGAGTTGCTTCCTCCGTGCTGCTTCAAGTTAATGTTTCTTTATTTAGCGCTTAGTGTGATGAGGACATACGGCTGATTACTGTCCATCCCTTTTTTCTTCCCTGACTTCAGGGCAGCTGAGACACACAACCGTGCTTTGACAGCAACACGTTTTCCGACTCCTCCCCGTGCCGACATGACTGAAGCCCAAAACTTAATTCCCCAACTGGCCCCAATATAAGTTTTAATAATATTAGATAATCGGGAAAGTGACACAGGGACTGACTCTGTTTCCTGTCTGGACACGACACTGAAAAGTGGACACGTTAAATGAACATAAGCAAACATAAGCAAGAGCGGCTTCGTCCTCTGACGGTCCCACCGGCGCCACCAGCTGATGCATGAAACAAGCTGGCATTTGTTTTGTTCAACGCAGGTAGCTCCAGCTCCCACCGGAGGTTTGCCGTTAATGACTTCGCAAAGAAGGAGCGTAGGTGGAAGGGTGGGTTGGGATTAAAAGAGAAGGGAATAAAAGCAAGAGCTCTTAGGCTAATTAGTCTTTTAAATTTATGCAGAAGTGCTCAGGTCTTTAAGCCTGGAGAGATTTCATGCAATCAGCGTGATTTTAAGGTAACCCAGGCAGTGACAGTGTTGTTTATTACTGTCAGTTCATCACGACACCTGACTTCTTCAGAGCAGAGGAGGAATTATCTGCAAAACGTGCTTCAATTAATTGAATTTTGGGAAAATGTGTTTTGTCTGACCATGAAATACTGTATGAAGCTGGATCCCAGAGCAGTGACTTGGGTGAGCAGTTCTTCCCAGTGGTGCCATTTTTGATTGATTTGGCTGATGTGACAGATCGCTCACACAAATAAATGGTTCCTTCCTCTAAACATAAATGGCAAATTGTAGATTTGACCTTTTTTCTTTAGAATGTCTTTAACAAACCAGCCACATATTGAGCTTTATATGTGCATGCAAGACATCTGAAGAACAGCTAAAGGTGGGGACTCCTGCAACCCTTAAGGGGATGGTTTAAGAAAATGATTGAGTGAATGAGTCTGTTTGCAACTTTAGCCATGTCTCCAGTCCCTGGTCTTTATGACTTCACAGCTGATGTTTGAGTCCCGGCCTCGTGTTACTTGTGGAGTCCACTCGTGAACCCCCTTAGGCCTTAAACACGACCTGTTTCCCCCTGATTGAATCCTTGCTCCACTTGTTACTGCGCCCGCCAGCCATTCATGCCCCGCTCTATCCTCGGTGGGCTTTACATGTGTCAGGGTCGGGATGGACTGTGCCTGCTTACTGATTGCACAGGGGGCTCGCTGCGTCTACCCAGCTCCCAGCTTTATTACCTCCATCTGTTTCCTGTGAGCGAGCCCCAGCTGCGGCGAAATAACAGTGGAGCATTTGGGAAAAGCATCAGCCTGATTTAGGAGTCACGGCACTCCTTCCTCTGTCCCCCTTCCCACTCTCCATCATGCTGCAGTAGCATTCCTAAATGTTTGGACATATTTCACGTCTTTGTCTTCTTGTTGCTCTTTATTTCCTGTTTATCTGTGACCTTACTCATCAGAGTCTGGCTGGGCTCCTTGACCTCTAGCCCCCTCTTTCTCATCAACCATAACCCCAGTTGCTCAAGAGTGCACGTTCCTCTCCCTGTACGCCTGAGCGATGCCCACCCTTGGGGTTACTCAAATTTAGCCCTGTTAGATGGTTCAACTTCCTGTGAGGTCATTCTGTTACACACATGCACACACACAGCCAATGGACCAGTCCCGATCTATACCCCAGTTTCTCCATGCTTCTCATCCCAAGCTTATCAATAATTCAAGCGTCAGTGATAGCAGCCTGGCAGCGTGAGGCAGTGGAGGCAGCCTGGGGCTTTGAACAGAAGGTCAGGGCCCACCAGGGCCTCAAGGATGGCATTAATTAGATACTTCCTGGTGCCCACTGAACAAACACCTACAAACTGGAGCTGCTCTTATTATCGGTCCCTTCGCAGCAGGTCCTGAAGACTCTGACATATCCACATAATGACACCAGCAGCTTTTGCCCTTAACTGCTTGCCTGCTCGGGGCCCCTGTGTCAATTGTTCTTTGTGTGTAACGCTCACAGATGCACATTTAAATAACCAAACCACATCCACCAAGCTTCCTGTAACATCTTTCTCTTACTAGCACCTTCTCTAAGTTTTTCCATGCCCTGCCACACCTTTCATCCTGACCTCCAGAACGACTTCTGCTGTGCTGATCTCCGTCTCGTCCTCTCCCCTGCTCACTCCCCCTCGCCTACTTTCTCTCCCAACACCTCATTACAACAGTGATTGTTCTCTCACACTCCCTTTCTTGACTGCCAGAGAGGCAGCCGCCTCCGCCCAGATCTATGCTTATCCATCTTTATGGCAAAGGGAGAGGAAGACGGTGCGCTGTAAGGTAAAATAAGGAAGCTATCCTTTAGAAGTGGGACGTGCAAATCACACACACAGTTAAGATAATGTAGCAGGTTTTAAACCTTTTTAAAGCTCCTGCTGGATTTGATTACAAAGACTCCTGCCATAGACAGAAAATCAATCCATACAGAGGAAACCAACTAAAGAATAAAGAAAAAGGTGAACATACTGTACATGAGCCTAAAACAAGCTAAAGCACAAAAGTGAGGTGAAAACCTAAAGAAGGAAAACAGACAAGAAAAAATAATGGGAGGAAACCAAGGGAAGAGCACATGGAGCACTGACCATGGAAAACAAGACGTGAGTGTGACGCTGTGCAGGGTGGTGGCCAGTGTAGAACAAGCAAGGACCTGAGGACCATTTCAACTGTGGCATGGATGTGATCATGTCATAGAGCACAGCAGGAAACACAGGATCATAACTAGTAATGCAGGTGTTAATCTACCTCAATGCCTGCCAGTCTGAAGCCACATCAGCTGAACAGCCATCAGGGCCTTTTCAGCTCCTCATCATCACCATCTTTCACCCTAAAACCAGTCTGTCTCGTTGTCTGGGCACAATGGGCGACTGTACACACATAACTCAGCGACATCGACTACAAAGGCGGTTTATCGCTGAGGCAGCCTGACAGCAGAGTGCACAGTGCATAGTTTGCCTTGAGGCAGTCTTTGGTCTCATCTTTCCAGCAAGATAAAGGATGAGCGGGTTGTCTTCCTTTCCTGCATAGTAAGTCGGATTTAAAGGGGAAACAGAGAGAAGGCGAGAGACGTCTCACTCCACCGCTGCTCCCGCTATTGATTGAAGACTAGCAGGAGGAATGAATTGGCTGGCTATTCACGGTGTGTCATCACCAGCCAGATAGGAAGTAGAAGATTGGAATCTCCCGTGTCTCCAAACACCTGAGGCCTCTGGCATACTAAGCGCCTCTCTCGCCCTAATAAAAGCCGCTGAGGGTGTTATGTGCAGGCTTTTGTGGACTCTTTACTTCACCTTGTATCTGGTTAGTGTTGCTCCTTCGCTAAGACGGTTCCGTCCTGAGCTCTCTATTGCTTTATTCCTCCGTGACCTGAAGCAGACAATGTCACCGCATTAAATATTGGTTTTCCTGAGCCACTTCCCCCCGGAGCGCCTCGTTTCTTTATAAATCCACGGCTAGAAAACAAAAGCTGGTCGAATTGGATATTAATTTTGTTCCATTAGACTTGATTACTAGAGAGTGTGCGTGTTTGTTTGTGTGGCTCCTGCGTGTGTGTGTGTGTGTGTGTGGACCCTGCGTGGGCTGGTGAATCACAAATCTATTTTGGTGCTGGAGCCAAGCATATAATTACAGTCGGTGAATGACGGGAGGCCTGATGGAGACCAGGACATGATGGGTCCTGCAAGTTGATTAAAACACACTTATGAAGAAAATACAAGAACAGCGAGAAATAACTTGCATTTACAAGTTCACAATTATAAACGAGCGTGCTGAGAGACTGGGGGAGCACACCAATTTAAGGGAGGTGTTTTCAGACCGCCTGGTGGGATATCTGAGGTGAAAATGAAAGGAGATGCGTGGCTGTTCCTTTGAGGTTTGCAGGGAACCTTCATCTGTTATTTCTCTCCTGCCAAGACTGGGAATGTTGATTTTTCCAGTATTTACTGTAGGCTTGCAAAAGTAACACAAATGGCTTCTGCTTCACACTTCTTGCTCTCACATAGGCCCATGTCAGCACTCTGTCCAGTACTTAAATAACTGTTTGTACAGTTACAGCATGTGTGTCATTTATTCAAGACATTGTCAAATATTGGGACTATGGCCTTTATTCATAACTGTTTATGGGAGTTTATACTTTAGCGCTGGGCTTTTCATCTTTTTTATATTCTTGTAACAGGTTGCAAAGTAGTAGTGACTCTATTGCTTTGTTTAACAAGTCAAGGCTCCTCAACATATTGCTGTCAGCTTTCGAATCCAGTCGCATCTGATAGCAGGCTCCACATCCAGATGAGACAGCAGATGAGTCCGTGTCGCGTTGTGTAAGTACAGCCTCGTAGAGCTGCCAGCATCATGCATATGCAAAGCAGCACGGTGATGTGTTGGCAGACTGTTATGGTGGGAGGAGGGCCCTCATAGCTGTTGCTGCTGTGTATGTTTAATATCCTTCTTTGTGTGCGGTTCACTGGAACCAGGACGTCCTTGTGGCGTCAGGGTTTCAGAAGCTGACGGTGTCACGGCAACGCAATTTTTGATGCGAGCCCTGATTTTATTTCATCTCATGTCCCCAAAAAATCAGTAGAATATGAAGATTTTTAAAGTTTAAAGGAACTGCATTAATTTATAAGTAGAGGTCACAGTGCCAGTGTCTTAAAAGGTATGAAATGATTTTAATAGATTCCCTTCTCGATCCTCATTTCGCTTCTAAGACTTACATTCTGTGGGCATTAGGGATTCTCACCAGATGTTTTATTCAGTGCAAATCTTGTTCATTTACCAACGTGCTTTGTGCCAAATAGACAAACTTGTCTCTGCTGTTCGGCTGTGAAATTAAAACTGTGGAAAGGTATCCCTGGAGAGGGCCGCGGCGGCGCTGCGAGGGGAATTGTTTGGTTGACCTTCTGTGTGGATGTGGATGGACATCTGTGTGCAGTGATGCATGCACAAGTAGCACGTCTGTCTGAGCGCAGTGGCTGCATGATAGGTCACGTGTCATAATGCCATAACCTATATATACATATATATAACCACGGTGAATAGACGCCAGTACCCATGGGGGATTGTCTTTAGTTGCCATGGTAATGATCCTAGCGCCAAAATGTCGCGAGCCAAAAATCTTAAAGTGGGTGAGCCAGCAGAAAATAATTGAGAGTAAAATCAGACAGTCACAGCCACATCTGCAGCGCAAAGTGCACATGAAGATCATAACCGTCACCACTGACAGCATCGTAGTCTTCGTTATGTGAGTCTTCTGTTGAAGGTTCCTGCATAACCTGCATAATTTCCCCTTTTATTGATTGTTACATGTTTTGAGACTGGGGAGTCTGAGGATGTCGGTAATATAAAGTGCAAAGTATTTACCGCACTACCTTTGTTTAAACGATTGATCTAACAGTGCTTACCTATAAATGCGTATGCTGGAGATGCTTCATGCGTGATTCTTTACTGTGATGGGGTGTGTGTGGTTATCCTGACCTTCATTATGACACCACACAGAGATGGCAGGCAGGGGTCAAACACACTCTGTAGAGCGGTTGTGGCAGTGCTGAGGAGGAGGTAGACTTTATTAGTGATTAGTGCAGAGCTCCAGGGGGAGCCAGCTTCAATTACTGCACGCAGCTTGCTTTCCAAGCCATCGAGAGGACCTAACTGCACACAAGGCTGCAGACACACATCTGAAGGAGACATCTCTCTCCCCACGTTAACCAGACCTCAGATAGAATTCAGTGGAGAGGATGAACAGCTCAGCCAGAGACAGAGATGAGATTTTTTTTTCCCAAGGAATGTATGTGGGATGATAAATAAATCTTGTTTCCGAAGTGGGAAGTGGGAAACCGTGCACACCTAAATGTCAACATATGAAACGTTATCTCTCTCATCTTTGTGTTTTCCTCCGTCTCTCCTCCCCGCTCTTCATTTACGCTCTTCAGGATGCAGGCGTCTAAAGTGTCGGCCTGTCGATTACCGTCGCCTGTGAACGGGCTCATTTCCCGTTTCCATGGTCACCGAAAAAGCTGTCAGTCTCAGTTTGTCAGATGTTATAAAAGCAAACCATCTATTAGAGCACTTAAACACGCATGTCTACACACAGCTTAACACACAGGCAGCGAGGGTCACACACTGAGCTTTAGTGAATTCTGTGTGAGGATATCAACACTGGAAAAGTTGCTCTTGATGACATTTCCCATTTTTAATCGTGCATATGTGATACTGATGCATATTTGTCTTTAAACTTCTATTTATTTTTGCCATGTTCAGTCCGTTGTCCTGAAACATCTGTTTTCTTTTGTGAGCACTTAAAGGCCATCGTCTTCATGCTGTTTAAAAGCTGAGTTTTAAAGAGATTTAGAATCCATTAACTATGCAGGAGATTTATCGGGATGATCTTTATCATCGGGTAGCTCAGTTTTCTTGCCCTCATCACAGAGGTTTTGGACCATCTATGCTTCGTTTCCCTAAGACTCAAAACTCAATTTAAGTCAAATGAATGATAAAAATATCCATCCATCCTCGTCTGGATCCTTTGAGATTGGAAGTTGAAAACCAGGAAAAGAATAAACAGAACCAGGGGTAAACGCATACGTTTCTCTGTGGATCCACTGGAGACAGGAAGAAAGAGATAAGGACAGGAGGGAAAGAGAATAAAGGAGAAAGCTGCATCTTCTAGCAGCCACCCCTGGGAAAGTAGTATTTTTCTTTTATCTGAGTTGATTTTCACTGGCTACCTAATTGCGGCCTGGGCAGACACTAATGATAGTTACAGCTGAAACACTGCTCCTCCACACTGTGAGAACAACATCAGATATTGGTTCCTGAGAGGGAAACAGCTTTCCTGTTGAAATGCAGCTTCCACAGTGACACTGAGCTACATTGTTTATATTTCATGAGCCAAACACAACAGTCAGTGACGTGTTCCCCGTCCAGACAAGGCTCAACTGCACCGACTGAGACTGACCTCTCTGTAATCCATAAACATCTCAGACAGACACACACAGATCCTAATCCCCTCTTCCTCACATGGCACTAAAGGCAAATGGATTAACACTTGGGCTGCAAGGACTCTTTCCTACACAGCTTGGCATCTGCGACAGTGTTGTCTCATACCCCAACAGGACCTCGACCGACGAAGCCGAACCGATGAGACATAGAAATGTGCATTTCATAAAGCAGAACCCAGTGAAGAGACTCTGACCACGCAGGTGTCCGCACCGGATGAAGAATAGCTCCCCCTCTGCTCTAGAAAGCATTTTCCACCTGGTTAAACCCCACAACGGTAGAAATGGGCTCCTTACAGACGCGACGAGCGAGATCAAAGCAGGAACAGTGCTGCAGGAGAGCAGCAGGCGAGGCAGCGCAGGACGTTCTGTCCCTCCGCACATGGAGGCCGCTCCCCCGGCTCCCTCTCAGGAGCTGGAGTAGAGTACATGGCGTTGCAGGGAAGAATCCGGACCCCAGGGGTTGCAGGGGTTGCAGAGGTTGCGTGCAAGTTGAGCGGAGGTTTGCAGATGTAGTCGGCGCGGGCAGCATTTTGGGCGGGCTCACTGCGGGCCGGTCTGAACTGCAGAGTGACCTTTGGCTCGTTATAGCCCGGACTGACAGGTTTGTGAAAAGGTTCTGCTCTCTTGCTGACGGGCCTTGGTGATAGCGGGCGCCGGTGCACGTCAGGAGGCGAAACAAAGTCAGAGAAAGGGCGAACGGAAAGTGGAAATGTGTGTGTTTGGTTTTATGCTGTCTTGTCATTTTCACAGTTATGACAGCTCAGACGGAGCATGAAGGATGGAGCTGGTAATTAGGGTGAAGGGCTCTCTACTGTGTGTGATCTGTCATGCGTCCGATCCAAAATTAATAAAGAACCTTAAAGTTCAAACTCTTGTCTTTTCGCTTCCATCTAACCTCAGCCTGTCCCACAAAGACATTTGATCGTTCTATTTTTTTCCCGCTTTCTCACTTCATCGCTTATCCCTGTGATGGTGTGAGTGCACGTCTGAGTGTCAGTGCTGACGTGCTGTGGCACCCCCTGCCATCTGGCCTCTCCCCGCTGAGCTGATACGGATCAGTAAATGACAGTGTGTGAACATCTCCTTGTGGATTTAGACGGATCAACAGCGGATGAGTGAAAAAAGAAAAAACCCTGGCCATCTAATCGACCCTGTCTTGTTCTGCATTTACTTTCTCACAAACTCGCTCAGACATAAATGAGGAGGGCACTTGAGGACTTTCTGTTCCCACCGCTGTTACTACAGGCACCAGTTCCCCACCTCCAAGCTGCAAACTAACATAATTAATACTTGAGTAGACCTGGGTGTGTGTTTCTTCTCTCCTCGGCTCCTCTTGTTCTTCTTTCTTTACGTTCCTGTAATCGTCCCGCGCCCGCAGATCTTATTTAGAGCCCTTTCCAGAGCCGTGGGGAAATATTGATGCGCATATTAAAACTGAAGGCAAACTTGAAGAAACTTCATCATTTAGGAAATGTGCTTATTTGCAGAAAAGCACCTCTCTCCTTACGTTAAACTACGATCTTGAAGAAAGCACTCACCTCACATGATCTCTCCAGCTCTGGTCACCTTGCGTCTTCTTCCTTCTTGTAACCCACTTTCTCATCATTCACACTGGAACCATGACCGATTTCCCCTCTGCTCCATCACTATTTATGCCCATTTGCTGTCTTTCCATTACCGTCTCAGCGCCACACTTTCTCTTCTGCTCTCAGTCCCATTTTGTTACGAACACAGCCGACGGCCTTCACTCCCCCCTGTGTTCCTTTGCGATCTCATTTTGCCTCTGCTTCTGCTGGAACAGTTTGATTTGAATTCAGAACTGCAGCCTTCTCAGTCTCGCTCTAGCTGCAGGCTGTCTGTTAGATCAAGGCCTTTTGCTTTTTCATCTTTAGACAAGGAGAAGAAGAGGGGTCTCCACAGTTCCTTGACTGAATAGTGCTGGGAGCTTCCCGGCCTTTCGGCTTCGCCCAGCATATCATCAAACGGACAGTGAGAGGGAGGAAAGGAACAGGGGAGATTGAGGGAGCGATAGACAGAGCTGAGATCAAGGTCCTGACAGAGGCCAGTACTCCCACTCGCTCCACACCGATGACTCACAGAAAGAGTATCTGCTGGTTAGCGTAGCCTCAGCTGCGCATTTCTATCAAACACGCAGAGGATACTGCATCTCACCTGCCGCTACGCTCATATACAGGGTTCACTGATTGACAGCGCAGCATGAAAAACAGCCTACACTCACACTTACCTGCACCGTAAAGTTTGCCTGGTGGCTCGCACAGTCGGGCTTTAAATAAAGGCACAACCGAACTCTTCTTGGTTATGTGCTGTTCAGTGATACACAGAACTGAGCACACTTACACATGCACTTGAATCTGGACTAGACTTATGTTATCAAGGTCAAAGTCAAATAGTTTAAATACATTGTTTGTGCATCTGTACGTTTCTACTTAGTGCTCTGGCTTCACAGCACTCCTCCTTATAATACAGTATAGTTGTAGGCACTGTTGACAACTGAGTTCGAACTTTAACCTCCAGTTAATATGTAAAGGTTTTTAGGGCTTAAACAGAATTTGATATTTGAATGGAAGACTGTAATATAAATATTATTGCTCAATAAAGGTTATTTTTTATCTATTTTTATATCAGGCGGCAACTGGCTGCTGTTACAGACCTGACCACTCAGCACATGCAGCAAACACCGTGTTAAAAGTCAGATGTAAACACTGACTCTATTTTGCATTGTCTGGGTTGTTTTTCCTTCAACGTCAGGATTTTTCCTACACTGGTTTCTGTTTTAAACACGAGATAAAAAACAGCCTTGTGTATACAGTACACAGTGCACTCAGCTCGCCCAGGTCTCATAAATTCACCTGCCTTGGTTCATCGCAGACATTTGCTCTTTCTTATATTTTTTTAACCATTACCATGCTCAGCAGCACCTTCGAGCACAGTTCACTGAAATAACAACTCAAAGACAAAGAGAGGCAGTAACAAATGTTTTACACTCTGTAAACACACTTTCGGCATTGTGTTGGTTCTAAAACATCCTGAGACAGACTGCAGAGGAAATGGGTTCTAAACGTTGCTGCAGCGACGTTGTAATGAGCCTTTGGTGGAGTACAACACATCTGTCATTTGTCAAAGCCACCACCCATAAAGGTCAAAGGAATTTTTCTGAGTAAGCAGCTGCACAGTTTTTCAAACCCCCGCAAGTGACTGAACTTGTGGGTGTCTGCTAAGTTGAATGATGGCCCTAAAAACTGGATGGGTATAGACCATTAACTCTGCACAGGGACAAAATACAGGCTTTGAGGAATGAACCCATTTTGAGCAACATGGAGCTGAGCTAGAGGGCTGTGTCCATCTAGTGTTAGGACATAGAAATGGAAACAGAAGGCTTGAAAAAACAGAAAGCGCTAGACTTCACTATGTGCTACAGGAACATGATGTGGTTTCCTTCACTGAAAATACAAGTCACAGAAACTAAATGTGCAACTCGGTGTGACTTTATGCTCACACAGTTGTGCAGCGACGTACCAACTGGGGGTTAGTTTTATTATTTTGGAAAGCAATCTATTATCAATCTGCGTTTAACCACCATTTTATTTGGTATAATTTAAAATCATCTCACTGTTAGTTCATTTATACAAATATGCTTTTGTTATATATAAAACAATTACAAACAGACTTCTACAAATCAAGTTCCCAGTGTAAAGGCGTAGTACCACGCACACGATAGCATGCAGCTCCGGGACACAGGCAGACAGCCCACAGGTGTATGTTCCACTTCAACAGCATTATCGGAATAAAATCACGACATTCGCCCAAAAAAAAAAAAAAACTCACCACAGTTGACGCTTTGACATATTATGCACTTACATTCAACACTCACAGATCTGGAAATTTTTTAATCTACTGACAGATCTCAAACCGCATTAGCTGTTATGCAAAACCTCACGCTCATGTGGCTTTTCTGCTATACTAAAATTTACAAAGGCTGCATCTAGTTTGACTTGTACAGTATACCCCCACTCCAACGGGCAAATGAAAGTATAGCAGAGAGGTGCTGTTATTTTGGCTGCTATAAGCTCAAACAAACAACCAGACATTACATAAAAACCATTTTATGAAATGTATAGAAATTCTCAGATGTGAAAAGGCACGTTCTGCCACTGCAGCTCTTTCTAACCGGTTGTGCATATTGAGTTTGTGCCTTAGTTTGCACTGCACCATGCAACGCAGGGATCTAAACCACAATCTGTTAAGAGCTGTATGCCGCTGTGCCGTTTCAGAAATGCAACACTTGCCATGCAAGAAGTCAGTTCAGCACCTGTGTCTTAGAAAGATACTGTACGTGCAAAATGAGTGTGTTTACTGGCAAGAAGTAAAAGAGAAAACATCTGTAAATTTACAAAAAGAGAGAACACAGAGTTGAATGGAGCTGTATTTTGAAGCTGCTGTACTGTAATGACCACATTTGGGTTTGACAGAAGAACATGACTATGGTCTTTGGTTTAGATAAGGCACCTGACCAAATGAAAGGCTTGTTCTATATTGTAGCTCAACTGCTGTAATGTGGTCATCAAGTCAGTTATAAACGGTGTCGTCCAAGGTCGAGTCATATTCACCAAATGCAGACTATATAGAAAACTAAGCAGACAGCCTAGCACAGGCACGTTCTAGTACTGTCCAATTATATGCGTTACTTGGTTGTGCAGTAGTCAGTCTGACGACTAGATTTAAGGTAATGATGTAACTGACAGGAAAACTATTACAGCGTACTCTTATCAAATGCGAGTATCAAAACACACAAACACCTTATTGATCAAATAAACAAAAGCTATTACAAAATATATATTCAACTTTGGCCATTACCACACTCGTAGGGTAAAACATCTGAAGAAAAATAATCATTTACAGGGTAAATTCAACATACTTAAACAAAAATAAACTTGCTTTGACCCAATACTACCACAGAGACCATTTTTAACGTTTTAATGGCACTTTGTGTGAGCCGCAAGAAATGTAGACAGAAAACTGTACTACAGCTCAACTTCCTGATAATATCAGCTCAAGTCCAGTACCAATGTGGGTTAACTTGGCATGGTCACCTGCTCCTCTTTTACTGAAGAGGCCAAATGGTCGGCTGCTTTTAATGGGTCCGGCTTATCCTCAAAGGGCTACTGGCTCTTTCCTGCATGGCAGTCAGAGCAGGGGGAATAGGCAGCCTGCCAGACAAACATGCACGATTGATCACAAGGGGAACTGCAGCTCGAGAGTTTAACCTCTAATCTGTGCATATTGGTTAAGGGGTACTGGCATTTGTCCATGACTCATCACACCTTGTCTGCAAGCTGCTAATACATGTTCTCCCTCCGCTTGGCTGACTCTTCCATCTAAAAAACTTGGTAATGGTGATGTTGCTTGAGAGTCATGAGATGCAACCTAGGTGAGAGTGTGAGGTAGTCATTATTCCTCTACCTGAACACAGGCAGATCTCTTTTCTCCAGTCAAACAGGGCAACTTGGTTGTTTGGTTTGAATGTTATTATGGCTTGAGACAACCACAATCGGCATTTTATAAGGCAAAGCAGAGAAGCTATAAATCTAGAACAGATGTAAAATTGAAAAAGTGTAAATACCAAAAAGTTAAAATGTAAGAAAAATAGGAGATTAGGTCTGTTGCCTCCATTCTGGAATAGTCACTTTGGCGATGACTGCAACAGAGAGGAATCCTCCAGGAGATGATTTAGGAGTTGATGGGCTGAGAAACAAATTCTAAACTGCTGAAGGTGTTGTGGTTGCAGCCAGTTGACAACCTTTGTTTCTCAGCCTTCCTTTGCATCTGTAGATCTCCGTCATCTCTCACCACAGTCCAAATCTGGCAACTGTTTATTACAACAGCACGCACTTCTTGCCGTTCTTTTTAATGACTGGATACAACACTGCTCTCACAGCATCAGCGAACACCTCCCTGACACCTTCCTGCAGTAAAGCAGAACACTCCATGTATTTCACAGCTCCAATCTGCTTGGCCAAGGCGTTGCCCTGCTGCTGGGTGGTAGGGGCAAGGCCCTGCTCCTTCAGCTTCTTCACTGTTTCTGCATCTCCCCTCAGGTCCTTCTTGGTGCCCACAAGCAGGATGGGCACATTTGGACAGTGGTGAGACACCTCTGGGTGCCACTTGTGCCTGACATTGGCATGGGAGGAAGGGCTGCCAATGGAAAAGCATATGATGAAGACATTGGTCTGGGGATAGGACAGAGTGCGAAGGCGGTCATATTCCTCCTGGCCAGCGGTGTCCCACAGGTTGAGGCTGACGGTGCGGCCGTCCACGCTCATCTGAGCACTGTAGTTGTCAAACACTGTGGGGATGTACTCTTCAGGGAAGGCATTGGTGGTATAAGAGATGAGTAGACACGTTTTACCCACTGCCCCGTCGCCCACCACCACACACTTTATGGTCTGCATCCTGCCTACGACCACTGGGGCTGCAGCACCTGACCAAGAAATAAAAAGGCACCTGGTTAATCACGTTCCTCCGTAGTCAGTGAGCGCTGTTCCAAGATCCTTCACGCGTTGCGACAAAGTTATGATAGTCACGGATTAAACGCCATCTGTACAACTGCGGAACAATAACGGAGACAGCGGCGTCTAAGGAAAAGCAGCTTTTGCCCGTTAGCGGTCAAGCTAACCGTCACCAGTTAGCTTTACGACGTAATTAACGAAACGCTAACTGCGCTTTGAGTCGTCCGATAAGTAACAATGCCTGCGCAATGTTAACAACCAGTCCCTTAACAACAGCCAACAAGTACAAAAGGAGCGAAATCTAAATTCCCGAGCACTTTTTATTTCGACCTCCTTACTTATGATACTAGGCGTTCCCCTACTGAATAGCATCAAGCTAAGGAACTAGCGCATTTGGAGGCTAAAAGGCTAGCTCGTTAGCAAACAAGTTCAAAGTTTATTCCCAGGCCGCTTTTCAAACAGTCATGTTCCTGAGCCCATGTCGCCTCCAAAAATGTGCTCTGCTTTTAAAGAGGTTTCAAAAGCAGTAACCAGCAGTGACGATGAAATCAGAAGGATTTTAGGACTTACCGCCACTTGGCTTTCGATCTCTTTTTGCCTGGTATAGTCAATCACAGCCGCATCCGGGGAGCTGTCCATTACGTAAAAACCGACGTGCGGAAACAACGCACACTGGTACTTGTAGTTTTATGTTGTAACTCGCGTTTGACTGACACTAGATGGCGATGTTAATCTGTTCTACTTTCTTAGGAGTTGAATGGGGAATAATAACAGAAGAATTAAGTTTAAAACACAAGTACCTGGTTTGACAACGTTCATAATTTGTTGCCAGCCAAACCAAAAGTGTTGCTTTAAATAAAACACTTCAACGTAAAAAGAAAAGAAGCTATACTATACCGTGTGCTATATATAAAGGTTGAATATAAATTGCTTGTTTAGATTGAAATATTTAATTTTGGATTCATTGTTGATTAATTAAGTAGTGGTTAATTACACTTTGTAAAGACTTCATGTTGTCTGCTGACAACAACGCTTCAGATTTGGGAGTCAAGTGTTTAATATGAGTGGGGGTAATATGTGTAAAGATAATAAATAATTCAGACTATCTATAAAAAAAATGTCACATGGTACAGTCAAACCCCACATACCAAAAAGCCATAAGCAATTCTGTCTTTTGTTTATCTCCTTGGTTAGTACTACTCCTAAAGCCCAAACAGCATATTCACCTCCAGACATGTCATTATTCGTACTCAATGAATTCAGATCATTGCAGAAAGACACAAAGGCAACTTCAAAAGTCATCCCTTTGAACTACTTGGTCTTGCAGCCCTGGAGACCCATTAATGATGTCATACCTATACAGCGAGGCAGGTTAAGAGGCCAGCGTTGACCGGCGACCGGGCACTCAAGAACACAAAGAGGCACCAGTTTATTGCCTTTCCCAGGAGGTTCTGGCGTCACTGTGGTCTATAAAGAGCGATTTCCCACTGGGACCCTGCACCCACAGTAACCCTCCACCACAACCCTTACACCCCACTATTTTGCCAGGAGATTCCCCGGGACGTCTGCAGCATTTCCATGACAACAGCCACTAACAGGATGTGAGGTGACTGTGTCAAGAGATGCAGTAACAGGCAGTTCAGATGAAGAGAGAGGCGACGAGAAGACAGGACAGCAAGATGCAAGAGCATCACTTCTTGAACAGCAGTGAATGCAAGCCCTCATCTGCAGACAAAACTAAAGAAGGTTTGGAAATGTCAAAAACACTGATAAGAATGTTTTAATTTAATTAGTAGAAATTTCACTGACAGGCACTCTTCTACACATGACCATTTATTTATCTTCTCTTATGTACAAATACACATAATAAAGGTGAACTACAACAAATGCTTTTCAATAAAGTTAATATTTCAGTATAAAACAAAAATGACAGACTCGTCTCCACACAACTTCTTCAGTTTGTAAAGTGCATCAGAATAACAAGGCAACAGTTCAATAGGTACCGAGTTAAAATCGGCCTGCCCACCAGCCAGGTGCGAGAACCACAAGATCATTTAACACAAGGGTCAGCTTTCAAAACATTCAGATAATTTCCTAAAATAAAATAAAAACTTTTTTTTTTTTTCCTCTTTTAAATGGCAGAGCGGATGAAGTGGTTTTCATGCTCTACATTGAACTGTTCTACATACAGTATGATCAAAGTTCTTGTTGTGGCGCCCTGTTGCCTGCAAAGGACCCAAACGGATATGAGAAGAGGTAGGATAAAGGTCTACTACTGCAGCAGTGGCTGTAACAAGATCAAGTGTCCGCACTGTCTCACCTACACATATGAGCACTCTGCCCTACACACGTTTCACGAAAGTCTAAATCTGCAGAATTAAAGTTTATCCAGACTAGAAATTGAATGATGACTCAGTTACACTGAAACCCATGAAGGAACAAACAAATAGATTTTTTTCCCCACCCATTTCGTCATTTCCACAGTGGCTGAGCTGCAGTAGCTCGAGGTATTTTGGGACCAGGTATCCGTGAAGCTGTAGGGATTTTCGAGCTGGTGGGAGAGGGGCTTGTGCTCTTAGTCGTTTTATTTCGAGCAGCACTTATCACAGTTGTGCGTATGGTCTTGGCCGTGGAAGAAGATGGACTGTGAGCTGTACGAGGCTGGGAAGGAAGACTGCTCTCAGAGTTTGGAGCCAGTCGTTTAGACACACGAAGCGGAGACCCTCTGACCAGGGCTGGAAGGGGACCGTCAGAGAGCTTTTCTTGTACGGATCTGTCAGATGACCTGCGAGGAGACATGAGCTTGCCTGGAGGCTGCGTTTCACTTGTAGTTCTTTCCCGTGTACTGTTACTTCGTTTTACTTCTGCCTGCACAGCAGCTAGCCGAGCAGCAGGAGGGGACCGCATGGATATGCTGCGAGGCGCTAGGCGACTAGCAGACGACGGGCTCGTAGGGACCGAGGCTCCGACTGAAGACTCCGTTTTGGAGCGGACCCTGGGAATGCCTGTGCTATTGGACAGTCCGGTACGCGACACAAGTCCCCTCTTGGCTCCTATTCCACTATGCACAGGGATTTTCATGGTGCGAGTCTCTTCCTTTGATGTAGGGGACCCTGGTGATGCCCCGTCTCGAAGGTCAACCTCTCGCTCTTTCCTCCACTTGGAGCAGAGGCTCGGTGCGGGTCGTGGGAGTGGAGATGTTGGGGGCGACAACGTCTCATATGATCTGAGGCCTTTAACCAGAGTGTGGCACTCCAGTGTTTCACCAACACGCGAGTATGGCTTTGCAATCTCTCGTTCAGGACACGGCAAGTCGCAGCACTCCTCCGATTGGCTGAACTCTGGTAGACTGGAGGGCATCCAGTTCTCCTCCACAGGTGTGGATGCAACTTCTGTGTCGGTCTGATTTGTAAGACCAGCATCAGGCGACTTCATCACAACACTCGTCGCTCTCCTCTGCAATTGTGATTCTGGTCTTACAGAAGCCGGTGGTTGGTTGTCAGATCTCTGGTACCTCAGCAGCTGAGCCATGCCGTCACTGTGAGGAAGTATTCCATAAGCATGAACAGACCGAGGCACAGGATCGGTCGCAGCAGAGTCACTACATTTACTCTGAAGAGGGCGATTATGTCTGAGAGATGAGGTCTGACTTTCCACACGTAGTGTTGGCGTATCGGTGTGTATGGCAGCGGAGTTTGTACAAGAACTAGGTGAAGAATTAGTGATCATTGGAGCCACATGTTTAAGTGAGATGTCCGTTTCCTCCGCAGGGCCCTGCAGCACATAAGAAATGTTGTCAGGCCCTTGTTGCTTGCACGTGAACCCGCGTTCACGTTGATGACGACTAAATGCAGCACTCTGCGAGTCCTGAACTGCTTCCACGTTCCGGGTTGTCGTTTGTCCAGGTTGAGCACTGATCCCTCCACCCAGAACCGGTTCTTGGTCAATAGGAGAACATGTGCCATCAGTCTCTGGAGAGCTACACAGTACAGTGGTGTTCTCGTGATCAGAAGAGCTGTTAGAGTGACAACTGGTCGACGTTGGGCTGGTTCCCAGCTCAGGGAAGCGCTTCAGCACAGAAAAGTTGTGCGTGTCGTTGTGGAGGAGGTGGGAGAGTCTGCGAGAGTCTGAGCTTCTCAGGCTACGGCGACTCCAAGTATAACTCAAGTTCTTTTCCAGAAGTCTCTCCAGTTCATCTTGGTTCTCTTGACAGCGAGGTTCTCTGGCGAGGCCGTGGCCCGGATCCAGTCCGGTACAAACGGCCAAAGAGCGGCGCTTTTGACCCATCTCACGCTGTCGCGCCTGACGTTTCTGTTCCTTCAGTTCCCGCTCCGAGTTCTCCTGGAGAAAAGAGAAAGAGTAACGCGTCAACTGCTTGTGAGTAGGTGTTGAGCGCAGATAAAGACAGTCAGATACAGACACATATAGAAAGCAGTTCCTCTAACCTGGACAGCCCTTTCAAAACGCAGGCAAAACATATGGATGACTCTGCAAGCTTCCTCAAGTTTGAAAGTGCTGTCGTCCTCACAGAAGAACTCCACCAGAGCCTGACTCGACATCCTCATGCCTTCCACCTCGTCTTCTGCGTTCTTCAGATGCTCCTCAGCTGCCTGAAAAAGAAAAAATGTCTGCTTTTCTCCATCCTGTATTCTTGGCCCTATTTGAATCAGATATGGTCTTGGCTGGTGTGTCAAACGTGTAATTGAAGATACGACGCACCTCCACGAAAGGTTGTGTGTGCTGCTGAATCTCTGCTTCAGTCTGGATGTTTGCCTTCAGGGCAACCACTCTGCTTTTTAACTTAGATAAGTCCTCCGCCACAGACTCCTCACACAACCTTCAGAGAAGGACAAGACATGCATATGAGACACTACAAGAAGAAAGGACTTTGTTAAAAACAGGCTTTGGCTTAATGTTTCTGTCAAATTATATGCATCCAAATGCAAGAATTCAAACCCCTCTTTACTTTTCCCAAGCAGGATAAGGACGGTCATTCCTTAGCACGCCATAAATAACTTGAAGCAGCCCCCTACTCCACGCTAAAATCTACATTGGAGCATCAGTGTATCCACTCAGACAGCTAGATAACAGCTGGATGCCTTTTCAGGCACAGTAATGCAATTTGTGAGCATTCTGTTTGCTTTAGCTGTATACTGACGTTAGTACGCAGGGCTTCTACATCGCCTCAGACTCCACCACTGTGGAACTGGCTGGGATTTGAGTTTGAGAAGAGACTGACCTAGAGGCGGAGCCAACATGGCCTAGTTGGCTGGGAAATGACAGTAAACTCTGGTCCTTTTTCACAGCTTCCTGCGGAGACAAACACAAATGATTATCCAGCTATTGTTTCAAACGGAGCAACACGTCATTTGCTAATGTTGACAAAATCACATGCTCCGCGGAGCAGTCTGGCTTGAGGGTTTTTAGCAGCCACTGTTCTATAAACAATTGTTCTTTTGCAAAGGCTGAGTGACAGGTTCCAAAGGCCGTGCAACAACTAATGTACCCAGAATATTTCCAAGCAGCAGCATCACCAAACTGATTATCAAGCTTCACCCTTGTTTTTAAAAAGAGGAAGGTTTTGTTGTGGCTCATGCTTCGTCTCCCCTCAGTTTGAATACAAATTTCTATTTCTGATTCGTTTTCACTTGAGCACTGGTTGGATGTTAAGGATCTACGCACACCCATCTTCATTTCAATTCTTACCATAGCTACAAAATGCAGCAGATTCATCCCTGGCTTATTGGCTTTGGTGTCAGCCAGCTTGAGCAGTGATGAAATTCGGAACCCAGCAGCATTTCCTGCATATCCACCCTGAAAAACAGCAAAACACAAAAACACAATATGGTTGACGCCCCTAAATACACTCAGACACTAAAGTGTAGTACACAGATAAAAAGGACCATTTCTGCTTTGTCAGGCTGAAAAAGTTAAGACAATCACTCACAGCATTCATATAGTTCCCAGCTTTCAGCACCAAGCGAAGGATGGAGTGTAACTCAGGACAGCTCAGCAGTTCTAGGAAATGAAATGTAGAGTTTCAATAGTCTGTCAAGGCTGAAGCATAAATGCATATCAAACTACTGCAAATATCAAGGTCTTTAAAGAGTCAGCAACTTCGTTTTGAAGAATTCACACTCAGTCTGATTGATGATGTTATTTTGAATTGTCACCACGTTTTAACACTTTCATTCATCAGAGCAGAAATCACCACGGTAAACAACGGCTAAATAGAAGAACTGCTAGGAGGTCTTTATAGCGGTGCAGTATACAACTGTTACTTTACCTCTGGCTGCCTCCCTGAGACATCTGGCTGCCACACACAGAGAGGTCACAGCAGGGTCAAACTCTTGTTGAAGGATCATGGCATCCAGACGAAGCCGAAAACTAAATGGAAGAGGAAAGAGAGGGACGGATGGATGAATGTGCACGGATGAGTAATGATGACAGGAACAAAAAGGCACTCGTGATCAGTCATCAGTTAAACAAGCACATGTCATCACAAAAGGGGAGCAAGATAAGTGTCCCAAAAAAAAAAAAAAAAAAACGATGACAGGAAAAGGGGGTTTTTAAAGGAGAAAAATACACAGAAACAGTTGGGGGAATCCTGTTTGATCATTTATCACATCTGGGGTTAAGAGGAGTCTACCTGGGGACTTCCACCAGCAGCAGCATGAAAAGATCGGGCTCTCCAAGACAGCTCCGCTCCCCACTGAACCTCCTCAGGCGGGACTCCTGAGAGAGAACAGATGCTGGGTCAAATGTCCAAATAAGCTTTGATAGCAAATAAATCTGGCATACTAAAAAAAAAAACCAAAAAAAAACAAAACAAACATGCCATTAACTCTCCGTTCCAATAAATTCCCTGGAAACAGGCCGCATTACGCTACGTGATGTACTTTTCATCCCCATAATCAGGGCCAGATAATGATTAAGAGAAAAGGGGGGAGACACGGCTGACACGTTACCTCCTCTGTGTCAGGCAGCAATTTGCAGAGCTCTGTAAGCTTCTCTGCTCCGTAGCGGGCCCCAGCGCCCTGCCTGATATCCTCAACTATCTCTTTAGCAGGCCTGCGGAAAACACATTAGCATGACATCACTGTTAACATGCAGTGGGGATTTCAGCTTGAAGAAAGACATCACCCTGCAAGAAAAGTCATGTTAGGAGTGATATCAGCTCTTTGTTTTGCCTATGGAGGTTTATTCTTTTCTTATCAAAGTGTTAGTTGACGCCACACTGGCGGCAAATCCGCCGGGCAAACAGAAGCCAGACACACAGAGAAGACATCTGAAGGTGAAAGACCAGAAACCGAGCTGACTGACCTGTTTGACTGTCAAGTTACTTCCTGAGTAAGACATCTTTCCTTTATTCCGGCCATTTCCTGTTACCTGTACCCCATTATATACAGACTACTGTGTGTGGCTTCTTCCCATTCATACCTCAACATTCACATCCATATCAAACCCAGCAAGATAATAAAGACAGAAAACGGTTCAAGGTCAAGAAAAAACAGTAGACCCGTAAATTCATTTCCCAAGAACTCTCTTTGAATGGAGACGTGTTTAAACAGTCCTGTTATGTTTCAGTGACTTCAACTGAAAGCAAAACGCTGAGCGAAGGAGCCTATACACAAAGCTATTACATAATAAAAAGACACTTGTGTGCTTATGTCTGACAATACAAAACCCATCAGCGTTTAAGCTACACCTGCATTTAAAAGTAGTTTCGTCTCAGGTCAGAATGGAGGACAAATAAGCTCCCAGTTAGACCCGTGTTTGAAAAGAGGCTCTTTTCATGGCATGGCTTTCACTACAAGTCTCGACAACTCTAGTTTAGAAAAAAAAAAAAAAAAAAAACAGCTCTTTCGCAGAGAGGTGCACAGTCACGTGACAATAAATCACCTGGGCACACTCTTTTCCTGTATCTACCTTTTTTTTTGCCAGCAAGATATCCTACATCAATTACATTTCAGACCCAGGACCAGCATGGGTGGTGCTTTAACAATTGGAAGACAACCCTCCTCACTGCAAGAGCTGCAGCTTTGTTTGGGAAGTTAAAAATGCTAAAGAAGCTTTAAGGGGTTGCTGAATATGACAGGCCACCAACGGGGCTTCTCTCTGTAGGGGGCAGATTTAACATTAGACGCTTTTTAAGAGCGTCAGCAGGTGTCAACTCTGACTCCTAAGGCTATACCCAACCTCTTACCCATCACCCCCCATGCAGCCAATCCACCACCACCACACCACCCTCCAAGTCCAGCTGCTTAGGGCAAAACATCCCCTACACCTGTCCACTACATGTTATTCTGGTTTCTCTGGGCCCGACACCAGATACTCTCACTCCTGATGCGACTTTACACGTCTCACGATGTGCACACACACACACACACACACACACACACTAATGCCTCCCTGGCATATGGTCACACAGCCCTTATCAACATCAAGTGAAGCCCAGTTCCCCTCAGCGCAGTTATACTCACTTTTGACTAATAGCGACCTCAAAGAAAAAGCAGACTAAAGCCTGAAAGCCGCAAACCAAGCGAACCAGACTCATTAGCAAATGTGAAGGAAGGAAGGAATAGGAAGACTTACATCTTGAATTGGCGTAGAAATATCCCAATGTTCATGCTGCGTTTAGAGTCCAATAGGAAGATCTGAAATTAGGAAATCACACCAATAAGTGGAAGAGAAATCTGAAAGATGCCACCGGTTTTCTACATCACTGACAAATACCACAGCCATCACTATGGTCTGACCTCTTCTGAGCTGTCCTGGGGGGATTTGCTGCGCATCAGGACAGAGCGGCGTCTCAGGGTGCTGGTTCGGTCCTGAGGCTTACTCTCCTTCTGGCCAAACAGCTCATCCAGAGAATGGAGGTCAATGGGGAACTCATCCTCGCCTGGGGCAGCTCCACTCCAAACACTTTTCCGGCCTTCCACTTTTTCTTTGGGAATACGCTCCCAGTTCAGCTTCCTCAGGCGACTCCGGCGCGCACTGTCCGTCCGGCTGAAAGGAGAGCAGGCCGCAGGCGGAGGTGGTGGTGGAGGCGGTGGCGGTGGAGGCGCTAGGGAAGGTGGCGAAGGAGCAACTAGCACCACATTGGAATCCATGGCTGTCACTTCCACAGCTTCAAGTGCAGCGTGGGGCTGTGGAAGCTGTCTTCCATGAAAGACACGAGTTTCCTTGCCTGCCACAGTCAGGTTAATGAGCATAAAGACGGCTTGGCAGTTATATGGAGCGGTGACAGCGCGTGGACAGTCAATATTCAGCCAGTCAATGAGGTCTTTTCCAGTTTTCAGTAAGCTCCAGTTCAAAGGTCCCTCTGTGAATTCCCAATCTAGAAAACAACAAAAATCCCATCTTACTCACTGCAAAGAAACTGAAATCTGCTGTTTTTACACCATTTTGCAACTTGGGCAGGTTGAACTAACTGATCACCTTGCTTGAGCATGTCTGACACCTGGGCTTGGCTTCTCCTTTCATTAGTGTCCCAGTGTATTGACTGATCTAACAGGTAGTAGCTAGAAATGTAACCTCCTTCAACTTTCTGTGCAAGTCCAAGATGTTTTTTGGGCACAAGCTGGGAAAGAGGAGCACCCTGTGCTCCACTCCACCCCCTTCAGTCCCATCCTGTTCGGTTTCACCTCACTGCATGAATTCACACCTCCATGTGCCCCCTGCCTACTAATTAGAACATGTGTGGAGACACTATGGCCAAGTAAGATGCACAGTTAACCACAACGCTGGGTTGTGGATGATCTGCTCGTGCAAATCAGGGCAGTATAATTTTGTTTGTTCGTTCTGGGTGGTTTGCGTCTCAAAGCCAGCTGCACACACTTGCGCCAGCAAGTAAAGCTGGATTAGTAATGCAACCATGACTCACAGGTTTTAGGTGTCTGGCTCTGAGGGAAAGTCTTTAATCAGGATATGACTTTTCAGTTGCCAAAACAACATCCTCTCGGACTCTCGCGATCATGACGTGAATCATCGTTTTTGGGAAACGTTCGCAGGGATGCGCTTGGGTGCCAAGCTGTTCCACCGTGCGCCGCCGGAGCGCGCTGCAAAAAAAAACGCCACTGATTTTAGCCTCCATCATATCTTGGGATCTGTAGCTTTCCGAAACTAATTTTGATAGATGTCGTTGCTCAAAAGCTTGTGAGTGGGAAGAAAAGTGAAAGACTAACAACTGAAAAGCGAGACTTTATTCGGCTATAACTTTCTTTTCACGACAGCATTTTCATGTTGACATTTGTACAAACTGACCGAACAACTTCTCGAAACGGCCTAGTTTATTTTAAGTGTTTTTTCTTTACCCATCACTAAAAACCTCGCTTAAGTAACGCTCGCGTTAAATCACAATAAATCTCACTTACCTGCATTTGACGACCCCACTTTTCCAGCGAGACGCATCCACAAACCGATTTAATTATGTGAGAAACTTCCTTAAATATACGCTTCAAAAAAGTGTTTGTTTGTTTGTTTGTTTGTTGTATTTTGTTTTCCCGGTGACCGGTACCGCTCCACTCGTAGCAAGTTCTCCTGTCTTCACCAACTGGCTGAGAAACTTCCACACGGTACATCTGCGGCCGCGCAGGCGCGTTGCTGCCCGCTGATATCCTTTTATTGTATCCTCCCAGTTTCCCAAGGGGCGGATTAAGGGTTTTCAGGTGGGAGCGCTCCACTTCGCTTCACTTCACTTCTGAACTTTAAAAAAAATAATTGTTGCGTGTCATTTTATCATACACAAACGAGATTCTCAGCAAAATCCAACAAAAGATTTTTTTATGCATGTGATACCTAAAGTTTCCTCTCTCTCCACACACGACTCTGCAAAACATAGGAGCTTGCTGACAACTTGTTGCGTCTCTATTTCATGGCAGGATTCTGATCTTGGTGCAGAAGACCTTGATCAAAAACCGCATGAGAACCTGAGAGAGGGAGCAGATGGTTATCAGACATGGGAAATGATGTTCACTTCTCCTTGAAGCAAGAATATCCTGACGGGTGAAAGTCAAGAGGCTAGAAGTCCGTCTAGGGTGCTGACATGGCCCAGGCGCTGGGCTATGGAGTCATAACATCAGCCTTTCATCCAAGGTGCTGGAACGCTCCTGGCCCATGTCACCTGCTGCTCCCGGTCCAGCTTAGGTAGCTTCTCGCACAGGCCATATACTGACAGGCAGCCATCATCACCGGCTGCAGTAATTAGGGGGTTACAAGCCCATGGATCTGGCTATTGTTGGGCTGAACATTTCAGTGCGCTGGTGCCAGAATAAACCTCTCTCAGGAAACTTCCCTTTCCATTCAGTCACTTCACACAGCACAGTTTCTCAGAATACAAGGAAATGCCCCTTTTGATAGGCAGCAGCTTTATAATAACTGAAGGGCTCGAACAACCCTGCACCACTCCACATCTTTTCCAGCATCCATGCAGCGTGGGCACAACGACAGTGATTAACGACTAATAAGGAGTTCGTTTGCCTTGCAACTGGAACTGGAAAAAAACTGTCTGTGACGGGTTTTAGGTCCGCGTCCAGCAGCTCTGCCCTTCGCGTAACAGTGAGTGGCTGAGCTTCACTTGAATGAATGTGCACGAGGGTGTTCATGTGTATGATGCATTTTTGATTATGGGCAATTGTTTTGTCGGCTCATTTACTTGTGGTATGAACAAACTTGTAACATTCTCTTCTGAATAGAAAAAAAAAGGATTAACATATAAGACCTCAATGCCAACAAGCCTTTAGAAGCTCAGGGCGCTTTGTTTCATGGGATGGTTGCAGCCATGCAGCAAGTGTTAGCCTTTCGCCATCTCTCCTTCTTAATCTCACTTTGAAGTCACACCAGGGTTATGTAAAGGTGAAGGCTATTAGCTCCCTCCTCCCTTAACTTACACACATATAATCATGTGCACTCGCACACACAGATGGCACTTACCTTGCATAGTACCTTTTCTACGGTGATCAAATTCTATATAGTGACCGTAGCTGCAAATTGACTTTCCACACTGCGGAAGTTCAACCAAATTGAAAGAAATCAATACGATTGATATTTTGTCCAGATGCCCCGTTTATAAGGCATGTAAACGTTTCCATGGAAAACATTTGGTACAACTATGTTATTCTACCTCCAGTTGGTCTGGTTTGCCTCCTGGGTCTTAGCCATTTCCATGGTGAAGAAAATAGGTCAGCGTGTGTTGTTTTACCATGTATGCGTACACCCACACCTTCATCTGATCCCAGACTGGGATAGTAGGTCAGGGGAGGTATTCCTAATCAAAGCCAGCTTCCTCAGATCTCTCTTGGTTTTCCAGCTGTACTCGGATCACGTGTATTTATCCAGTATGCTGTGACAAGGATCTCTGGCTTTGGTCAGACCTCCAGCCTGATAAGTAGAGACAGCAAGAGACAGACAACACAGACACGCTCGCAGTATCTTGCTTTTTTTCCCTAGGTTTTCTCACACATACTCATACATGACTGCTCTATATATCAGAACCTCCACTACATCCACCCCCGCATATATAGTTCATGTTATACAAGATAGTAAAAAGAGAGGTTTCCACACAGCCACTGCAAAATGTGAGGTTCACAGACAGGGTATTAGACACTGATACAAACATTAGGGAGACAGAAAGTTGAGAGGGCAGTGAGTCAAACTTTAGGAGAAAAGAAAACATGCTACACAAGCTTTCGCTTTGGGGGATGGTTTCATCTCCTCATCTGAACTGGCTTCTTTATTTCCCCTCTTTTTCTTTGGTTGATTGTTAAAGAATTTGTGTTGTTACTTTTTGCAACCACATGTTAACCATATCTTATCCTGGTGCAGCATTTTAACACTGTGTGTGTGTGTTGCATTTAAATTCATCTCCCACCGGGGACCCCAAGGTGCTTATGGTCAGTTGTCCTTAGGGGGGTGGGTTCACTCTGTTTGTCTTTGCACATCTGGCCCCTAGAACTACTTCCGACTCCAATTAGGATTTCCTGAGACTCAATAAAGGGGATTATTGGTCTGCAAAACGCTGGCCCAGATACCCCCCACCCTCAGTCACCTTCCTGCCCCAGCTGCTAAGGCCAGAGACAGAACAACAGTCGCACTTCACTAGAAGTTCACAATGACACAAAGCAACGTAAACAAACCGGTGACTTTCTTCCTGAATCTTATGAAATATCAAAAACCTTCTACATATCTGTCGACCAGATTCTAGATTATCCTCTAATATAATATGAATCAAAAGCTCCAAACTCACTGGAGCAAATGCTGCTGCTTATACCCAGCTGATGAGGGACCACAGGAGTTTGTATATCAAGCTATGGTTGGGCACCAAGCCCTGGAACAGAGTGCAGGGCTTGTTAATAGGAGGGTCCTGAGCAGCTCCTTGTGTGGCAAGAGTGATCACACGGTTAATATTCAAAGGCCTGGGTCTGTTGTAAAGACACTACTAAATAGAAGTTGACAAAGCGAGTCGTACAAATGAAGTGGGCTGTGTGTGCAGCACAAAGCTTTGCTGGGCTGTTGATGTATGGAGTCTATAAGGAGTTATTCAGCTTTGCCTCGCAAATCACCACAGACCCAACCACTGGGTTTTCCTTTCATTTATCTCAGCCTTGTGATTGTTGTGCGATGTTGTTCACTGATATAAAACGTACAGTGTCACTCATTTTACCTGTGCTACTGACAACGTGCTATTAATACTGTAAATAATCTGCATTATTCCCCTTGGCTTCCTGTAGAGCATTGATTGCGGTGTGTACGTGCTTCATGTGGAGTAAAGCTTTACGCGTTGCTTTCTACACCAACACGCACGCTGAACGTACATACACACACATTACTTCAACCGTCTAAACCTAATTATTCTACACCCGCTTCTCTGTGCCAACCAGTGATGTCACCCGCAGAGACACAGAGGCACTGTTGGCTCGGTGCCTGGGCGGAGAGGAGAGGAAAGAGAGGAGAGGAGTTCAAGTAAGACTAGCTGTTGAGAGGTTAGTGAAGTAGGGAAATGTGGGAGGGGGACCCTTGGTGTTTTGGCTGGATCTGTGTTGAGGCTGTGGAAATTAGCCACCCTTCTCTGTGGCTGCACCCACCGGACCCAGCCTCCTCCATTCTGCTCCTTCACCAGCTCCAGTGGACACTGAACCAACACGTTTAAGGCTGAATGGAAAACACGGCAGAGTTACGGGGTCCAGGGCACAAGGGGACTCCCTCCAGGATTAACCTAGCTGCTACCCTCCTTCCATCACTTCCACAGGCATTCACCGGGCCTGTGCTAAAACCTATTCATTCTGACTAAACTGTTGCATAACAATGTGGCCTGCTTGTTGGTAATACAAGGCAGCCTCGGGCCCCCAGAGGCCCTGAGCTCAAGTCCCAGTGTCTTGTGTCGGGGAGAACCTTTGGAAGCCAGTTGTGTGAATGAGTAAACGTTTGGGGCACACGTCCTGCTGAAGGGAAGGGAGCTGTAAAGTTTTAGCATAGCTTTTAGAAATAATAATTTTAGATTTTAATTTTAGAGGAAGCGCCTACCGTGAAACCACACATTTTTCATATTTTAAATAAACAAGTTAAATGTAGTGTTAATTATGGTCCAATGTTGACAAACCTGACCTGTCTGCTCTGGTGAGCTCTCCAGGATGTAGCCAGCCTCCTGCAGTAAGAGCAGGGGTTGACTGCAGCTCCACTGTGACTCTTAATTGAATAAGCAGTATCGATAAGTTGGGTTTAGGCATCTTACAGGCACCTTTGTCCTACTGAGAGGATCAGGTTGTCTGTGATTCATTTTAAATGTGTCAAAAACAGCAGTTAAACTCACTTTTTAACATGACTAGATGATCTCTAAGTGATTTGTGGAGCAGGGCAGAATGACTCAATGTGGGTCGTATAAATAGAAAGACAGCACGGGGTTCATTTTATTCTCTAGAAATCACGTGCAAACACTCGCTCCCTCTTCCTTCCTCTCCCCCTGACACATGGAGATCTGGCATGTTTGGCAGAGGCAGAAAGGAGTGGGAACAAAAGGATGAGTGACCGATGCAGAGATGTGATGGCCAACTGAGTTATTTGGTCAAAACCCAGTAAAAATGAAAGGCCAGGCTGTTGCTAGGCTGTACTGTGAGAAAGACAGAGCACTCCGGCTGAGATCACTGAAGAGAGCCAGGCCTCTGTTTACTCACACAGATATTCCACTTTAGCACTGCAGTTACCACCAATTAGTATTATTACCCACTATTATCGCCAATCACTCTCTTCATTAGCCACTTAAACTGTTGAAGGGGCTCTAAGCACTTGGCCAAGACATTTTGGAGAGAGCCTAAGTAGTAGTGAGTGATGGGGGGAAGTAAATAGATTTGTTCTTCAAAAAATGGATGTAGCATTTTATAAAAAGTGAGAAAATGAAAGACACCAGAGCTGCAGACACAGGAGAGGTATCGCCCAGAGAAACAGCCATTCATTGCTGTTTACTTTTCACTTGTGCACCACGCAAGCCTCTGGCTCTGTACTGTGGCTAAAGCCAGCAAAATAAAAGGGCTGAACAAGATGTAAGAGAAGACAGAGACACAGAAGGAGAAGGCAAAACAGAACAATAAAAGAGAAACCCATTAAAATATGTGTTGAGTCCCTAAAGGCCAATGTCTTGTTTTAAGAGCCGTGAGGTTAAGGTCAAAGGTCATGGGTTAGGCTTGGAAGGTTATCAGCAACTGTTTGGGGTTAAATTGTCCTGGTAGATGAGCACATCTACAGTTAACCGGATTAACCCAGTGAAGGAATTCAGGGGTTAAACCCAGATGCACAATTGCACAATTTTGTGCACATGCGGCACACCAGCAGACACACTGGGGTTTGTATCTCCTGTTGCTCTGGGTGCGGTTTAATGTGGAGCTGGGGTGTGAGAGGAAGTCAGTGGGGAGCAGAGGTGCTGAACCCTGTCATCCTGTTGTTACTGGTCACACCTGCCTGTTGTTCCCACAGAGCATCGAATTAACAGGAGGGGCTGCGTTTGTGTTCTGACGCCAGTGAAGGCCAATGGAGAGGAGCCAGTTCATTTCAATATGACCCGAAGAGGACACGGAAATATCTATTATCAGATACAGATTCAACAAACACACAGGCACGCAGTTGTGAATGATAATGGCGGGGCCCTTGTTTAACGCCTCCCTCGTTCACCATGCTGGGTGAAGCACCATAGTACATTCTTCCATGGTCTCCCAACTGTGACCTGAGCAAGAGGTGTGGAAAAGGAGGAGGGGTGGAGGGGGATGTGTTAAGAAAAGAGGGAAGCAATAACATTGGAAACAAAAAGGATGGGCCAGTTCTTCTCAGTGGCCTAATTCCAAGACAACTTTATTAGCCTTGTTGTTAATTACCTTGTTTTTCTATGATGAATGAAATCACGTTACGCTTTGGGCACATTTCACTAAAAAATAACTGTCTGTAGCTGCACCATTACACATTCCAGACGTTCGCGGCAACTCATGTCTACCCATGTAGACACTGGTCTCAGCTTCCCCTTGGCATCGTCCTTGTTTTTGCTCTTGTTGCACAGGAGACCCCACAGGGAACTCTGTGCATCTCAAGCTGATTTCAGTCATCACCAGTGACCCGCAGAGGAGTCACACAAGACATGGACGGTCATAATGTGCGGCCCTTGCTGGTGCTGTGATCAAGCATAAACAGAACACGCCTGATTACTTCCATAGGACTCAGTGACATCAAAGTATAGGAGGGTGCCACTGTGTGACACACCAGAGCTGTGGGGTCCGGGGGCACAGTTCTGGCTACAGAACGGGCCTTTCATATGAAGTTGCCTTTGAAACCTGACTGACATGGAAATTGCTTTGAACTTGCTGAAATAGATCTTTTTCATTCCCCTTCAGTAGTCACACATGCTCGCAGCTGTCAGATACGGAGACAGAACGTTTCTCCGTATAGGTTTCCCAAGGAACAAAAACAAAAGGTTTGGCGCCCAAATCAGCGTAACGTTTCCTTATACTGTAGTTCAAATGCTCACACTCAACATAGGTGAAAACGCATTCATTACACCTTGTTGGGTTTTTATTGAAGCGGCTTACATGAGGAAATATAATGACATGTTTGAGTCCCGTGGATAATTCTTAGTGTGTTTCCTCAGCAGGTGCTGGATGGGTAAGGCCCCATATTGTTCAGACACATTGTAATAACACAGTGCACCCATGAAAATAGCAGATATGGTGAGGGTACTTATTAGAGCTGACAACAACGATCCCATCCATGGTGCAGAGTAAATCCAGCCTCCAGTCCAGCTCTGCCAGAGATAATGACAAATAAGCAAACTTGCTCCTTTGTGAATGGAGATTTTCAATATAAAGGCCAGAAATAATCAACAAAATACTGTACATGAGTTCCATCTACGTCCACGCTGCTTTGGTGCAATAGGGCAGGTCTTGGAGAGACAATGATAATTGTGGGCTAGTTGGTTTTAGCATTGTGCATCTGACAAAAGTGGCTTTGCTCCAAACCAAAGCCATCACAAAATACATATTCACATAATGCATAAAAGTCTGAATTGCTTGTTATGTCACATACAACACAGGGTACTTTATTCTAGAGATAATAATAAGGGTTACATAACACAAAATACACAACAGTAATAGTAAGAAATTCCCCCGCTGGGATTAATAAAGTTCTTTGAATGTTAAAGCCTGCCTAACAACAACATGCCTAATAATAATATTGGTTTGGCATTAAAAATACAAGATATTATGAAGATATAATGAAAGTCAAGGTCTTAAAAACTGATTGTTGACAGCATTGATTGTGCGTATGCTCACTCTTTATCCGTGCAGCCAGAGAAAGAAAGCCACTCAACCAGACCACAGCAAATACAACAGCAGGGCTGCCACTGTCTCCATTGTCCTTCAGCTAAGTGCTTCCCTGTTCTGTTTTGGCCTGAAATTCACCAAGTGTAAAAGTAACTCAAACATTTGTTATCTGTTGCTGAAAGAGCCAAGAGTCTTCAGGTTTCACAATTGCGTTTTATCTCATTTAAGAAAAAAAAAAAAGAATAAAGACTGGTTCTTATCTGAAAAAACACGCTCACTTGAGTCGCTGTGTTTCAGTCCCAGCTTTTATCCATTTCTTAATGTACATGCACTTCCCCTGTTTGGCACTGTTCAGATTGCTTCCACTCCTAAGCCTTCAAAGCCTCACCCAACACTGCTGGTCCAAGAACAACACAAGGACAGTCCCCGGGTGTTTAGCCACTGGACGTCAGCCCACATCTCAGACATTGGTTCAAATTCAAAATGGATAGAAACTTACCTTTAGCTTGTGCCAATCTTCACTCAGCAGGTGAACGTTACATTGTACAAACATTCTCTCAAGAGGTTAATTGAGTGGTTGTACTTTAATATGCAATAAATCAGTCACACACACATAGCGAATGGGTTTTAATTGATTGTTGTCTAAAGACTGTCTGCAACTCTGTGACTGCGATGTCAAAGGTCAGAACCCCATTCACTCCCTCACTGACCCATTTTTCTGCTTCTGCAACCCTTAACCTTTCACCCTCCTGTGTTCCCGCTCTGTCCAGTGTCCTATGGGATGTGTCCAAGTAGTTATCCAGAGCAAACGTGAGCATATGTTCACCACAGAGGCCACAGTGTACAGATTTATTAATCACACAAATCCAATTTATGGATTTACTGATATAAATACAACCCGACCTTGAACCGATCTGTATCCTCCCTGGTTTCACTTTTCTTTCATACTGTCAGGAAGACAAAGGTTCCTGTGATTCCTGTAATTGTTTTGCAAGAGATAACACAGGAAACAGAGAGGATGTAATTGTCACGATCGGCAAGGCTGTCGATCAGATCCTCGCTGGGTGAATCTCCACCCAGCAGAGACACTCACCACACCCCCGTCATCACCATGCAATCAGTCTGATTTCCTACACCTGCCTGATTACCTGCACCTGTTTAATTACATGCACCTGGTCCCCTATCTGCCTTCTTAAGCCCGTTCCTCAGTTTCCTCGCTGTCAGATCGTCAATGGTCATTCCCGGACTCGAGACACCAGACTCTGCCTGTTCACGACCACGACCCGCGTTCGTCACACCCGGCTGCTAGACCACGGACCTTGACCAAAGCTCAGAAACCGGATTCTCGTGAGTGTCTCGATTTATGCCTCGCCTTGCCTTCGTCACCCTGACTGCCTCAGACCGACTCTCACCGTCGTGGTGAGTGGAACTCCCCTGCTCAGTGTCTCGGTTCGCTCCTAGAGCACCAGAGACGAAGAGGAGCTCGACTCGGGCGCGTTGCGCCTTTGAACATTACGTGTTGTTTTTTTCTGTGAACTCATCAGCCGTCTTGGCTCGCCTTTAGTTGTGTTTTTGTCGGACTTCCCGTCACCATCCCGGCTTCCTTCCCGTGCTCCATGTTTTAGTGTTAAATAAATTCTTTGTTAAACTCTACTCCTGGTCTCTGATTCAGCTCGCTCCATTCCATGCTCAACACCCTGGTCTTAAACCGTGACAGTACGATCTGACCAACATGGAACCCGCTGAATCTGCCCACACCTTCGATCCTGACCAAGTCATCCAGACCCTCTTTAAGCTCCTCGACTCCATACCTGACATTCTGGACTCCCCGACCCGTATATCCCAGTTAGACTGGATAACAAGCTTCTACTCAGTTTATCCTGAGTTGAAGCTCCACCAGAGGTTCCCTGCACTGCTGGCCAGACAGGTCAGGCTCAGGAGGAGAGAGACACCCCCTCAACAGCCTGCATCCACGCCACGTCCACAGCCTGCATCCACGCCACGTCCACAGCCTGCATCCACGCCACGTCCACAGCCTGCATCCACGCCACGTCCACAGCCTGCATCCACGCCACGTCCACAGCCTGCATCCACGCCACGTCCACAGCCTGCATCCACGCCACGTCCACAGCCTGCATCCACGCCACGTCCACAGCCTGCATCCACGCCACGTCCACAGCCTGCATCCACGCCTCGTCCACAGCCTGCATCCACGCCTCGTCCACAGCCTGCATCCACGCCTCGTCCACAGCCTGCATCCACGCCTCGTCCACAGCCTGCATCCACGCCTCGTCCACAGCCTGCATCCACGCCTCGTCCACAGCCTGCATCCACGCCTCGTCCACAGCCTGCATCCACGCCTCGTCCACAGCCTGCATCCACGCCTCGTCCACAGCCTGCATCCACGCCTCGTCCACAGCCTGCATCCACGCCTCGTCCACAGCCTGCATCCACGCCTCGTCCACAGCCTGCATCCACGCCTCGTCCACAGCCTGCATCCACGCCTCGTCCACAGCCTGCATCCACGCCTCGTCCACAGCCTGCATCCACGCCTCGTCCACAGCCTGCATCCACGCCTCGTCCACAGCCTGCATCCACGCCTCGTCCACAGCCTGCATCCACGCCCAGCTCTCAGCCTGCATCCACGCCCAGCTCTCAGCCTGCATCCACGCCCAGCTCTCAGCCTGCATCCACGCCCAGCTCTCAGCCTGCATCCACGCCCAGCTCTCAGCCTGCATCCACGCCCAGCTCTCAGCCTGCATCCACGCCCAGCTCTCAGCCTGCATCCACGCCCAGCTCTCAGCCTGCATCCACGCCCAGCTCTCAGCCTGCATCCACGCCCAGCTCTCAGCCTGCATCCACGCCCAGCTCTCAGCCTGCATCCAAGCTAAGTACGACTCCCGGTACCACAGATCTTTCCTCTGGTCTCATGAGGTTCGAGCCTGCCCTTACACCAGAGCTCGCTCCTCGCCTCTCTTCCTCGGAGGCTCGTGACATTTGGAAGGAGTTGAAGCATCAGGGGGACCCCCTTTTCTCGACACCAGTGTGCGTCACCCCACGCCACGGCCAGGCGGCTTCACGCCAGTCCAGCTCCACGAACTCAGGGCCTCGGAACCTGTCTTTTGCCCTTTGCCTCACTGTCCCCGAACCGCTGCCTAGGCAGGAGGAGTCAACCATGCAGCCGGTTCCGCCGCGGACGCTGCCTCAGTTCGTGGCCTACTGGGCCACCCTTCGTGCTCATGCCCATGCAGAGCTCACTACCGCTTCCGACCAGACGGATCCGAAACCGATCCCTCACTACTCGGATTCGAGCTCCATTAGTTCTCGCCGTCCTAACCATCCAGCTCCCCCCGTACGTCTCGCCAGGTCTGCCGCCCATGCTCCACGCCACACTGAACCGGTTTCCCATGCTCCACGCCACCAAGCGCCTGCAGCTCCTGCTCCACGCCACCCAGAGCCCGCTTCTCATGCTGTTCCACGCCAGCCAGAGCCCGCTTCTCATGCTCCAAGCCACGCCGAGCCTGTCGCTCACGCTCTCTTTCACCCAGCCCCAGGTCAGGCCGCTCCATGCTGGACCACTCCTGGAGTGCCCCCTGGTTCCGTGTTTTCCCGGGTCGTCACTAGCTCTCGCCGGAGGGAAAGGAGGGAGGTAGTAAACGTGTGGAGGTTATCCTGGAGCGACACATGCTTCCCCAGACCCCTTCGGTGGGTCAAGTTGGAGGACGCTCTCGCCATGCTCACCGCCGACGACCTAGGTGAGGTTCCAGTGCCCCCACGCCACGCTGACTCTGACCACGCAGCTCCACGCCAGTCAGACTCTGACCACGTTGCTCCACGCCACTCTGACTCTGACCACGTTGCTCCACGCCACTCTGACTCTGACCACGTTGCTCCACGCCACTCTGACTCTGACCACGTTGCTCCACGCCGCGCTGACTCAGACCACGCTGCTCCACGCCGTGCTGACTCAGACCACGCTGCTCCACGCCGCGCTGACTCAGACCACGCTGCTCCACGCCGCGCTGACTCAGACCACGCTGCTCCACGCCGCGCTGACTCTGACAGTGCGGCGTCCACGCCCGTCTCCACTGGCCCTGGGGAGGCCGTTCCGCCCACGACTGCTTCCCCCAGAACTGGAGAGTCTCTCGGGTTCACACCAGCTGACCGCAGGAGCCAACAACGCCCACCTAGGCTCCGTCGCCGTCGGCTGTCCCGAGGTCCTCTCCATGGCAGACGCCGGCCGCCCAGACCGTCAAGCCACGGCAACCACAGACGCCGGCCGCCCAGACCGTCACGCCACAGGAGCCACAGACGCCGGCCGCCCAGACCGTCACGCCACAGGAGCCACAGACGCCGGCCGCCCAGACCGTCACGCCACAGGAGCCACAGACGCCGGCCGCCCAGACCGTCACGCCACAGGAGCCACAGACGCCGGCCGCCCAGACCGTCACGCCACAGGAGCCACAGACGCCGGCCGCCCAGACCGTCACGCCACAGGAGCCACAGACGCCGGCCGCCCAGACCGTCACGCCACAGGAGCCACAGACGCCGGCCGCCCAGACCGTCACGCCACAGCAACAATCGACTGCGGTCGCCCAGGGTTCTGCGCCGCCGTGGCCACTACCGCCGACGTCGACCACCCAGACCCCCACACCACTACAAGTTCTGCCTCAAACGTTTCTTGAACGCGTTCCAAACCCTCGCCATGTGCGGCCCGCGGGAGGGGCCGCTCACTGTCCTAGTCATGTGCGGTCCTTTGAAAGGATCCGCTTTCTGCCCTTGCCTTGTAACCAGGTGTCCTGGTATTGTGCGGCCTGGAGGGCTCACACAGGCTTCTGGTTCCTGGTTCTGGCGACCCCAGGAGGGGTCCGCCTTCTGTTCCTGGCTCTGGCGACCCCAGGAGGGGCCCGCCCTCTGTTCCTGGCTCTGGCGACCCCAGGAGGGGTCCGCCTTCTGCTTCCGGCTCGGGCGACCCCAGGAGGGGTCCGCCTTCTGCTTCCGGCTCGGGCGACCCCAGGAGGGGTCCGCCTTCTGCTTCCGGCTCGGGCGACCCCAGGAGGGGTCCGCCTTCTGCTTCCGGCTCGGGCGACCCCAGGAGGGGTCCGCCTTCTGCTTCCGGCTCGGGCGACCCCAGGAGGGGTCCGCCTTCTGCTTCCGGCTCGGGCGACCCCAGGAGGGGTCCGCCTTCTGTTTCCGGCTCGGGTGACCCCAGGAGGGGTCCGCCTTCTGTTTCCGGCTCGGGCGACCCCAGGAGGGGTCCGCCTTCTGTTTCCGGCTCGGGCGACCCCAGGAGGGGTCCGCCTTCTGTTTCCGGCTCGGGCGACCCCAGGAGGGGTCCGCCTTCTGTTTCCGGCTCGGGCGACCCCAGGAGGGGTCCGCCTTCTGTTTCCGGCTCGGGCGACCCCAGGAGGGGTCCGCCTTCTGTTTCCGGCTCGGGCGACCCCAGGAGGGGTCCGCCTTCTGTTTCCGGCTCGGGCGACCCCAGGAGGGGTCCGCCTTCTGTTTCCGGCTCGGGCGACCCCAGGAGGGGTCCGCCTTCTGTTCCTGGTTCCGGCGACCCCGGGAGGGGTTCGTTTTCTGTTCCTGGTTCCGGCGACCCCGGGAGGGGTCCGCCTTCTCGTTCCCGGCTCTGGCGACCCCGGGAGGGGTCCGCCTTCTCGTTCCCGGCTCTGGCGACCCCGGGAGGGGTCTGCCTTCTGTTCCTGTTCCGGCGACCCAGGGGGGGTTTCGCCGTTTGTCCTGGTCTCTGCAACGCAGTGGTGGGAGGACCGCGCGCTGCGTTTGGTCCCTCCTCCGGGTCCCCCTCCTCCCGCCCGACCTTGTGTGGATGGCCTGCACAAGGTTGGGCCGTCTGGAATCCGGCCCTTGAGGGGGGGGCTCTGTCACGATCGGCAAGGCTGTCGATCAGATCCTCGCTGGGTGAATCTCCACCCAGCAGAGACACTCACCACACCCCCGTCATCACCATGCAATCAGTCTGATTTCCTACACCTGCCTGATTACCTGCACCTGTTTAATTACATGCACCTGGTCCCCTATCTGCCTTCTTAAGCCCGTTCCTCAGTTTCCTCGCTGTCAGATCGTCAATGGTCATTCCCGGACTCGAGACACCAGACTCTGCCTGTTCACGACCACGACCCGCGTTCGTCACACCCGGCTGCTAGACCACGGACCTTGACCAAAGCTCAGAAACCGGATTCTCGTGAGTGTCTCGATTTATGCCTCGCCTTGCCTTCGTCACCCTGACTGCCTCAGACCGACTCTCACCGTCGTGGTGAGTGGAACTCCCCTGCTCAGTGTCTCGGTTCGCTCCTAGAGCACCAGAGACGAAGAGGAGCTCGACTCGGGCGCGTTGCGCCTTTGAACATTACGTGTTGTTTTTTTCTGTGAACTCATCAGCCGTCTTGGCTCGCCTTTAGTTGTGTTTTTGTCGGACTTCCCGTCACCATCCCGGCTTCCTTCCCGTGCTCCATGTTTTAGTGTTAAATAAATTCTTTGTTAAACTCTACTCCTGGTCTCTGATTCAGCTCGCTCCATTCCATGCTCAACACCCTGGTCTTAAACCGTGACAGTAATCCTCTGAATCTGAACAGCTTGCACATAAATCAAAACAAAATAATTGTGTTACATTGTAGCTTTTCCGATAAACTACCACCTTTTTGCGGCTGTCACAGTAAGTAGCTATTAGTAGGTAGTAGGTATTACTGCCCTCTGCTCTGTTGGTGACCTTTGACCCTACAGCCTCTCTACCACAACTGTGTGTGTGTGTGTGTGTGTGTGTGTGTGTGTGTGTCATTTTATACGTCTCCCTCCTGAACATACTGAATAGAATAGTATATAATATAATAGTACAGGTCATTTTCTTAAAGGTTTTATTCTCCTATTGCCCGTCATGTCTGTTAGATGTCATGATGGTTAATGTGTTACTCAGTTGACAGTTTGTAGCAAATGATGTGATACTTAGCTAAAAGTGAAAAAACAATTTGTCATTTTCTGCTCCACAGGTTCAGTGTGTCCTACCTGCACATGTGTGGGTGTATGAAATTGCCTTCAGCCAATGCTTTATTGCACCCTGTGGAAATGGTAGTGGATGCAGTGGTCAACAGGCAGCAGCTACACCTTTTCCTCCAGACTCCTTCCCTGTTCCTTCCCAGGCCGCTGTGGTCTAGCCCGTTTCCGACATGTGCAGCGTACACGCAGAAATTAAAGCACAAAATGTGGTCAGACATGACTGTACGACGTTATACAATTATCTTTGGTTTGGACAAAAACATCATAACACAATTTGTTTAAGATTCAATCTGGTGTGTAGAAAGGCAAAACCCTGAGCAAAGCTAGGTTAGAGAGACTATTTACAAAATGTCAACATCTTTCCTTCATACACACACACACAAATGAAGAGTGTATTGTATCTTGAATTGAGTCCCAGTTTCCGCAATATTTCTGCAACTCAGTGTTTCATATAAACAGGATACTTAGAGAGGAAAAGCACAGGGTGAGAAAAGACACAGGCAGGCGAGATTGGGTTAAAGTGTTCAAACAACTGCATGAACAAATAATAGTACAATTAGTGTATGAGGGGAAACGAGTGGGAGAGAGCACAAATAAACAGATTCAAATGACAAGAAGACGTCAGACTAAACTGCTTTACCCATAAATTATGAGTGGGAGCTGCAATTGGTAATATTACAGACCGTGGGCTATAAAACGTAAACACCTCAGAGTTCAGAAAGCCAGCACTGTGCTGCTGCTGATGGTTATAATTATGAAGCTTATCTTTTCAAAGTTGGTCTAATCCTTTATTGTGGCATAGTGTGCAGTTACATAACTTGGAACGACATCAATAAAACAGAAAGGGAATAGTTCTCACACACAGGAAAAACCATAACAAGTTGGTTGTGACGTATGCAGCGTCAACCTGTAAAGTGAACAGGTGCAGTTAAGAACACGTCAAAAACATGGGCTTCCTCCTAATCTGCTTATACACGCAAAGGGAAGACCTTTAGTTTTAGGGTGAACAGTGGTGTATTGTACCCTGAGCCTGGTAACAGGCTGATTTCTACTCTCTGGCGGTGACCTTCTTTTGGGACAAAGTGTTCCCCCTGCCATGACTGACTCACAAGGTACGGTCTATTACGCAACCAGTGGGAAGAGAGGGGCTATGATGGATGATCCATTTTTCTGGATAAAAGGTTCCACTAAGTGGATGACTTCTGCGTGAGAATGGGACACAACCAGACTTGTCTTTTGCTGGCCATAGGTCAATTATGCTGTAACTGTCACTGGCGGAAAAAAACACTATGTTATACAGATCCTGAAAGAAAAAAAAACAGAACCAGCAGAAACTGCCAAGTGTAGGACATGTCGCATTAATCTAAACAAAGAGGACCGTGGTATAAGCTCTTATCGCTCTATTTGGTAGGATCAGGGTGTGGGAGTATTTCAGGCTGGCAGAGGAGTCTTTAACGGGCTGCGTGTGTTGCTGTGTTTACACTGTATGTACAGTAGGTAATTATAAGGCTTATTTGTGTGTTTTTCATTTAAGGATTTAAGTTTCCACCTTGGTTGATCTCTAACAAACAAAAGGATAGGCCAGAACAAGTGTTGCATTTACAACACAAAAACAAGTCACGGAGTACGGGTACGAGTGCAGCGAAGGGAACGAGTGGAAACCGCTCGTTGGTTCAACATGAAACTACGGTGCTTTTAATTAAAGAGTTTAATCAACTATGGAAAAGAACATTTTAAAAAATGAAAGTTTTTTTTCATAGTCTTTTGTCGAACATGTTTGTTTCCTTTTGTTGTGTGACAAAAAGATGGTGGGATAAAACATTTAGTTAAATAGTACCACAAAAAACAGCAAAAGACAAAAGGGCAGAAAATGTGATGAATATGTGGAAGAGCTGCTGAATAGACAAGCAGAGGACATGGGGATAACGGCTACAAGCTGTTTGAATGAGAGAGAGAGTTTGAAGAGCAGACGTCACACTTATTTAATGATATTTAACTTTTAAAGTAATAAGCAGGCAAAACACCACTACATGGACAAATAAGCCTCTCTGCCTCTCAGATAGTCCATAACCCCAGTCAGTCAGGGGGACTCTCCCTTTAATCCTTCTCCACCCCAGACATCTCGTCTCTGGGATTGCATGCCACTCTGTGCTCCCTCAGGTGGATCTAAATGAGATCTGGCAAAGCCGAGATCACTGGAGTTTTCCATCCGGAGAGGCTTTTTAAACGGGAGATTTGGTCCAACCCCTGGAAGACACACGTCTTGTGCAACACATCCAGTGGCAGCGTTTATTATGTTAATGTATTAGTGTTCTTCTGGCAAAAAACATACTATTTTAACAAACAGAGGTTCCCAGAGAGAGATTTAAAAAGTAGGATCATAGAGAAGGGGTCAGTCAGCCAACGTAACTTATAGCGAACACCGACAGCTGCTGTCACAAGAGGTGTCACCACATCACATCTGCTGTGACGCTGCACTCCTCACAGAGAAAAGAATGGAGGCAGGACACAGGAAAAGAGGAGCAGGGCAGGGTGAAACGAGAGACGTCAGGGAGTCGACAGGTGATGAATGCAGAGATTTAAAGGGGGCACCAGACAGGCCGTGACACCTTCACTGCAAACAACAGACCTGAGCTGTCCAGTTCCTTTTATTACTGTGATGGACAGAGTAATAGACAGGGTTAAGGTTTTAGGAATGGAGACCTCACTGTGACCTCAATAATAAACAAATGGAAGAATTATTACTTTTCTGATGACTTCAGTTTCAAAACTGAGAAATTATAACTATGTAAAAGTAGAATTAATGCTAGAGGTGGCGTATTGCATTGACTTAGACAGACAGGTGTAACTAGCACCGTTGTATGACAATCTGCCATTTTTTTGTTTTTCTGCAGTCAGTAACTTTATAAAACCTTTAATGGAGGAGGAATCTGCTTGTGCTGAATAGGTTATAACTATACCCCTCGAAGAGGTGAGTATTACATGTTACTTCAAAAAGAAGCTCTTTACAGCGGTGCATTTTTCTGCACAGCTGTCTTGTTCAGACACAAACACCAACCACAAAATAGATGCCTATAAAACATCTGCACCTGACAAATGTTTTAAATAAAGGCCAGGAGCCTGAATCAAACAACTAGTGCTGATGACTAACCTGGCTGGCAGCTAGAAGGCTCATCTGCCTGCTGGATACCTCCTTAACTCATATCAGCAGTGAACAGTTACTGTTCCTCCACAATTCAATTATCAAAAACTAAGCTCCGACAAAGTAAATGTTATACAAATGACTTCAAAGCTTCACAAACTAAAATGTGTTTTGTCTCTATTCATGTGTCAACAATCTAAGCTGTATGATGGCTTAACCCTATTGCTTCAACGGCAATAATCCTTTTTAGGAAATGCCTTTGTACTGTCTGCTTTACAGAGCGGGAGCTTATAGTGACAAATATGTGAGTTGCCGCAGGCCATCTGGGAAAGCAATAAAGTGTTGCACTCATGCAAGAATTATGGTCGTCTACTGCTCTGTCATCAATTGAATATGAAGATTCTTCTCATGTGTCATATATTACACGCGAAGCCATTATGTTTTAAACTATCTCTGGGTTCATTGAACTTGAAGCATTCAGTCTTCTATTCTTATAACTTCGTAAGGACGTCATGGTGGGATTCTTCAAGGCTTCCCGTTAAAGGGCTTCGTATTTTGTCCTTAGCTTCATTTTCCAGATGTGACACATAGTGAAGTCACAAGTTACAGTAAGGTTTGTCTGTCTGAGCTCATGCAATGTAACGCATGAACAGTAATCAGGTGTGAGTCACTGAGGGCAACAAAAGTGAACAAAAAGTATCTCTGTATTCCAAAGTCCTCATATTAAAGCATCTAGCAAAACACTGCAAATAACCAGGTCATCAGCTTGTATTGGATCTTATTCTAAAATAAATAGGCTGAAATAATTTAGGCCACTCATTTGGTAGCAGTATATTCTCACTCAGCAATTATCAGCAACGCGAACTCCAAGTATCTGCAGGCTATGCTGAGGTTTTCATAGTGTCCAGTCTAAATTGACCTGTGAGCAAATTAACCTCTTGCTCTCACCAGTTTCCTAAAATAACCTCTGTGAAAGCAGGGTCTGTTGTGAAGAGCTGTTATTGAGAAGACGTGTTCGCCCTGACTGCCTGCCTAGTGACTGTACTGTAGCTTGCACAAAGATAAAGCATGTCAGATGCAATCGCTATAGACCCATGTGCATGACATCATTCTGTGCACAAGTGACCGCTGAGCAGTGTGAAGAGCGAGGGCAAAGGAGAGGAACGTGTGGAAGGGTAAACAAACCCCGCACCCTGTGCTTTGAGCACACAGAGCAAAGCCAACACGGGCAATGATGTCAACTATTTTGCCATAGAGAGACTATGGGAAAAAACTGGGGTGCAGTGAGCAGTACCCTCCTTTTGACATCTTCAGGACAGAATGGCACGGTAATAAATGACGCTGTGACTTGACGCTGACGTGCTAAACGTGCAACATGCAAGGATGCTGTGAGAGAATAAACGGGCCTGCGTGTGATGAACTGTGATGTAAGTCAAAATACACTCAGCAAAGGGCGACGTGTGCTATGTCTTCTAACACAAGCCAGAAATACGTGTTGTATTATGTTGTTACTACACAGATCGGATCTGATGTCAAGTAACTCAATGCAAACTGATGTTTCACATGTGCAGGACTTGTCTTTACTGAGGTTGCCATCTGTTGGTGGCTAGGATATTGCATGTTGTTTCACAAAAAAAGTTGATATCTGACCCTTTCAAATTGAAATGACAAAAATATTAATAATACATCCTTTTTGACACCGGAGCAGATTCCGCTCTATGAAGCTTTAATAATGATTCCAGCTGTCACGACCGTCATCGTGCGGCTCTGACGCGCCTGTATCTCACTTCCAGAGCCAGTTCTTCTTCAGCCATCAGGCCTAGGACTCTCTGATAGCACTGCACCACTGTGTTCCTCCGCACAGGACGGCTCTGATTACAGTTATTTTCTTGGATCAAGTCTATAATACATAGATAGCAAGCAAATTTTTAACCTCGCATCGCGGCAGTTTTTATTTGGCTAATACCACATTATTATAATTATCCAATTTTGTTTTTACGTAACAGCGATGCACGGAACTAGTTTCCGTCAGAAATGAGTTCCACCCACTTCGCCATTTTATATTCCAGACCCGCTTTGTTGAGGAGAACCCAACTAGCCTCGTCATCGGAACAACAGCCGTTTTTGAAGCTAGTGAAGCGATCGGTTTTATTTAGAGGTTAGGTTATTACCCAGCTACATGTCGACCACCGCGTGATTTCCATGAAACCCAGCGTGTGACGTTGCGCTGCAGGAAATCAGAGGCTACCTTAGCTTGGCAACGTGCTTGCTGGCCGCACGGACACAATACGGCGAACAGTCGCACACATTTCTCTAAAAGTGTTCTCTGCAAGAAGGCACGTTGACGACCACCGTGCAAGACACGAAGACCGAGGAGATGGCGAGCTCAGTGGGAAACGTGGCTGACAGCACAGGTTGGTAAATGCCAGGAAAACCGCTCGACCGGGCCTGCAGCCATTCAGTCCCAAACGACACGATGATTAGAATGTAACTAGCTACACAGACTGGTAAGCAGCTAACGCTAGCGTTGGTTACGTTAGCTACCTAAAAATAGTCTTGATAATTGACATTTAAAGTGTTAGTCTACGTTTGACTACAGATATGTACAGCTGCTAATGCTACACCATAGCTAATGTTAGCTATGGTGTAGCATTAGCTAGACGTTATCATCAGTAAAACGCTCCTTCTGGCTTGTTTTGTTTTATACATGTCCAACTGCGACGTTTGTTATTCGTCGCTATATACACTTCCACAGTAAGAAAACACAGACGTATCCCTGTGGTAAAGCTGGCTGTGCCGACACCGCTGCTTGGCGCAGATGCCCAAGGTTAAGTGTAGATTTTCCGGCCGCGTTGCTTTTGTGTTCCCCAGTAAGGATAGTGGCCATTAACTGCGTTTCACCTGACTGTAAACGCTCGGATGTGGCGAGATCCTGCTGCGTAACGGAAACGAGTTGTCTCCCAAACGTACAATGGCCTAATGGCCGCGGACGGATGTTTGTGTGCGTTTTACACAGTGACTTTTTAGTTGGCAAGTCGATCGATCCTGCAGATTGAAATGTCTCCAAACCATTTCACCCATTACCCTCTTCCACCCATTACACGGCCTGACAGGTTTGTTCCTTTTGAAGGCCACACCTGAGTGAACCTACGTTACGTGACGTGGTTTATCGCTGGAATTGAATTGATGCTTATATTCATGTTGTCACGATGCACTACAAATAAAATAAAAAATATTGTTTAGTAACATTTTATTTTTGTATGATCAAAGCGTTGATTTCCTTCCATTTTTTTTAAACATTATCTAATTAAACATTACTTTAAATTAGATTCGGACACCCTGTCAGCAGTGTTGTGTTCCTTTAAACACTTCAATAAACATAGCATGGAATAGCATAGTGTGTTTAAAATACAGTTTCTTGTTTTAAAGAGGAAATCTTCAGCAGTAGTTTTGTGTCCATCTCAAACGCACTATTACAAGTGATTCCTGATTTTTACTCATTATTTGCTCTTAAGTTTCAATACCGTTTCCTTCACAATTTTTATTTATGTTCTGTTTCATTTGTCTATTGTCTACTTTTAATTTCTTCCATCACATCTAACATGTTATCCCCCCCCCCCCTCCCCTTGGGCTGTGTTGGTGCTCCAGAACCGACAAAACGTATGCTTTCCTTCCAAGGGTTGGCTGAGCTGGCGCACCGGGAGTATCAGTCAGGAGACTTTGAGGCGGCTGAGCGCCACTGCATGCAGCTGTGGAGACAGGAGCCGGATAACACGGGCGTGTTGCTGCTCCTGTCCTCCATTCACTTCCAGTGCAGAAGACTTGACAGGTAAGGTGTGGGGGCAGAGTTTAATGGTCCTTCTGTCACTGTCTGTGGAAACAGCTGACTTGGGTAGTCAAATGTTGCAGCTGAACTCTGTTTTTTTTTTGTTTTTTTTCTTTTGCTATTAATTTTGGTCTCGCTAACATAGATTCATAGTGTTGGCCATACTCCTGCTTTACAGATGCCATAATGAGGCTGTCAGGCCTTAATTAAACATATTGAACAGGCAGTGCTAGTTTGTATTCTTGACTGAAGAGTCATCACTTGTGCAAACAGAGCTTCTGTCTTGATGTGCCTGTTAAATATTTACCTTTATTCCATTCTGAACCTTCTGTACCTGTTCTTGCTCTACAGGTCTGCTCACTTCAGCACTTTGGCCATCAAACAGAATCCAATGCTGGCTGAAGCGTACTCCAACCTGGGGAACGTGTACAAGGAGCGTGGACAACTGCAGGAGGCCATTGAGCATTACCGTCATGCTCTAAGACTGAAGCCAGATTTTATTGATGGATACATCAACTTGGCAGCAGCTCTCGTGGCCGCAGGGGACATGGAAGGAGCAGTGCAGGCCTATGTGTCAGCTTTACAATATAATCCTGTAAGTGACATGCTATATGCCAAATTCTGTAATCTATAATTTGCTAACGTTTTGGAGTTATCACATTAATTTGCAGGTTATTGTAGTGAAAGAATATAAATGTTTGCAATGTGTCTTTTTTTTTTGTTGCTGTTGCTAGGATCTTTACTGTGTGCGTAGTGACTTGGGCAACTTGCTTAAAGCCCTTGGGAGGTTGGAAGAGGCCAAGGTACGTTCTACTGGATCGGCATTTGTGTGGAAGTGTTGTTTGTATTTTTGTAAATCTTTCTTTTTTTTTTTTATTACTCATATTTTTAGTTTTAGTATTCCCTACTAAGACCATAGATGTTGTTCCTTTGGCATTTTTAAGCCACATTGGGTCTTCTCCCTTTGAGGTTTGACCAATTAAAGAAAATGCTTTTTAATTCTTCTCAGTGTTGAAGTGAACTTCTCCCTTCTTACATGACAAAAAAAATCTTTGGACACATTGGAATGAATCAACATCTATACAAGGCAACTTCTCTAGTTACTTTAAGAATAGTACATCCAAAATTTTTGGTTTATAGCTTCATATATTTAGTTTTTTCAGTGTAGTACATGCGTCTAAATTTTTCCCCTCCTGTATCATGTTTAGCTATATATTGGCCCTTTCCTTTCCCCTGACCTTTTGCTGGAGGTCACCCCTCCTCTTTCAGGAAGAAAGGCTGGAGTTATTAGACTACACAATGATCTATGTTGTGATGTTTGATCTTGACCCATGCATTTTCATATAGCTGATTTTGGAGGGAAAATGCTGGCTCGGTCTTTGAAGAATATATGAACTGATGAGAAGTTAGTAAAACTTTGCAGTGCAAAAGATAAGATGGTTTCTAACCTAACCACTGTACTCCCATACTGTATTTAAGGTGCCCTTTGACTTTCTTGTAGTTTCTGTAAATACAGTTCCTGTGGGTGGGGGGGGGGGGTGGTGTGCGCCATACTTATTTGTCATTTTAAAATTGTGTCCATTTTACAGGGGGGGTCCTTGGGTTGGGTCAAATCTGCAGATGTGGAGTTGTCCCACTGGTTACAGGCCATCTTATTTCATGCTAGAGGGGGGTACAAGAGTAGGGAGGAGCTTAAGGGAGTCACAAGCTCTCCTGCTCTGTTGCTTCACCCCCCGCGCGCTTGCGGAGGATTGGTGGAGTGTGCGCGCCTAGAGCTGTCTTCCTGACCCTTCACCTATGTCCATTTAGTGCTCAAGCACACCACAGGTGTGCTTTTCATACAACCATAGTTGTTAATGAAACCATTTCCCAGTTGGGTATCAATTATGATATCCACTGCTGTTGATTAGTTAAATTGTGGGTTTAACCGTTACTTCATAAATGCATTAAAATGATCCTATTGGTGTCAGGCAGACAGTTCACAACCTATTCTCCACCGCCTGCGTCAGATGCTGGGTTAGAAAGACAGAAACATGCGCAGCAACAGTGATGACCTCTTTATTTCAGAGCTGTGGAGGCTTCTAGATACATAATTAAACCACAGACTTTTCTCCCTACCCCATTGGCCAGGATTCAAGAAAGCAGGCCAGGATAAAGAAATCAAAGTTTTAAAATTTTCATGAAAATGCAAAACGAATTTTAAAAATATTCTTGATGGTTAATACTTTTTCCCCTTTTCTTTAAATATGTAATATTATTCCCAAAGAAATGGGATCAGTTCATTTGGGCAAGATCAAGCCAGTAACTGCCCTCCTTAATTTTGGTAAGAAAAACGCAATAGATGAACTGAACTGAAATACATTAAAGCCTTTCTTCCATTTAAATTATCCTTAAAGCATTTCTTTTAGTTTCTGAAACATTCATTGCATGAGTGAATACTAAGTATAGTCTTGTTTTTATGTATGTTGTGATTTGGAAGAACCTGTTTTTAGTTCGATATTTAAGAAGAATGTATTGTTTGAAAACTTTTACTAACGATCTTGTTTTCTGATTTTGTCTCTCTTGGTTTTTCCACAACTGATATTGTTATTTAGAAGGTTTCAGGTGGGTGACACTATTCCTGCGTAGGTGCCTGGCGGAAAGGAACACTAGGGCAGCCTCAGTCCTCTCCTCTTCTTCCAGCCAGCTGCGGCCACCACTCTGACAAAGTCCAAAAATATGGTAACGGGTTTGTAACTGCCAACAAAAGAAAAACCACCTCACTTTATACTTGAACTCCTCTGTCTTGTGGCTTCCTTTGAAGATCAAAATAAAAAATAAAAAAAAAGTAGCAGAGCAAATTACAAACACCTCTTATACTATACTAATTACCCAATTTTATATTAAGTAAAAAGAAACTTGGATTTGGAAGCAATAATCGTGAAAAACAAGTAAGAACCCTCTAACTCTTACATGTTGGTTATTTTTCCTATTGTTTTGTTTTTTCTTCTTTATTTGGAGTTGCAGCGTTCTGATGATGCAGGTAGTGCGCTGTGAGTCTGCAGTAGCGCAGGGGCTGCGCAGCGATACCTTCCAAGCTACCAAAAAGGCGGAAAGCGCAAGCATGCAACCCCCTTATCCCTTTGGCCTGTTCGGTTGCGGACCGCTCCCCATTTTCAACCAGCCTTGCTCCCGAGTGCTCCCAAGTCTCAGATGAAATTGGCTTTTGCATTTTATTGTGCACAGTAACTTGCCTTTTTAAAATTTGACATCAAAAACCTATTTATTTCCAGTGGCCCCTGTTTGAATTGCAGTGAATTTACTCACTGAGCCTACAATCCCCCTTTTTATTCTGAGGTACCCAATGGGTGCTGAGTGTGTGCCAGTCTGGTGTTGCAGGTGTCCTGCCAGGGGTTGTTGGTCTGCAGCTTTCTCACCAGGCCATTCAGCGAGCGCGGCAGCCATGCAAAGACCTTTGTAAGCTACAAGGTCACGCAAGCAACATTATGGTGAACTGTGTTGGTGGAAATAGACATGCACCATGCGCTCGCGTTTGTTGCGCATGCATTACAGGGACCATCACCATCACATACTGTCCATCATCCCAGGTTGTGAGATAATATGCCCACGAAAATATAGAGGGTTTGTAGCAGTGATAGTTCTTTTAATTTAAAATTAGAGCTGTAATTACTCAGTATTGGTGTCAATGGAGGGCAGCAGAGTCAGCCTGGTGGGGTAACCACTATGTTTAATGTTGTCATAACTGCAGGATGAGGACGTACGTGTGGGTGTCGGTTGGATCCGCGCAGCGTAGGAAAAAGCAAAGCAGCTTAGCGCGGCAGACTTGTGCGCAAGCGAGCCTATGCTGTAGACTCACTTTTTGCCTTAATGGAGAATGGTCACTAATTTTGCTTTCTCTGCCCTTTTTGTTTTTTCTTACTTTATTCTCAATCTTCTATTTGTTTTTATTTTACAATCCCTTGTCCTCCCTTCTACGTACTATACCTCTCCCATTCTACCTCTTCTTCGACTTTCCTGTGGTTTTTCATTATGAACCCATTCAAGGCTTGTTACCTGAAAGCCATTGAGACTCAGCCGAACTTTGCAGTGGCTTGGAGCAACCTGGGCTGTGTGTTCAATGCCCAGGGAGAGATATGGCTGGCCATACATCATTTCGAAAAGGTCAGTGGGATTTTTTTTAAAAAATTTTTTTGGTAGCATCTTTCAAGCTTACCAGTTAGTGTTTTCATTAATTTTGTGTGTTTATAAGCTGAGTTTTACATTTTAGGCAGTGACACTGGACCCAAATTTCCTTGATGCCTACATCAATTTAGGAAATGTTTTGAAGGAAGCCCGCATTTTTGACAGGTGAGTGAAAAGTATGATTGTATGACATGTATTTTCATTCAGGTCTTGGTTTAAGAAACACAACACTGTGGAATCTAGAATGAGTTCACATTGTCATTATGCTGTAGCTGTGTTTAAGAGATGCTGTCACTGTCTGCAACCGTTGTTTGTCATTTCCAGTTACTTTTATCCAGTGCATTGTTAAAGTTGTGTGTTGTATGTTTTCAGAGCGGTTGCTGGTTATCTGAGAGCCCTGAGTCTTAGCCCCAACCATGCAGTGGTACATGGAAATCTGGCCTGTGTCTACTATGAACAGGGGCTCATTGACTTGGCTATTGATACCTACCGTCGGGCCATTGAGTTGCAGCCCCACTTTCCTGATGCCTACTGCAATTTGGCAAATGCCCTGAAGGAGAAAGGCAATGTAAGGCCGTACTTCAGGTGTCTTCTGTGTACACTGTCTCGATGTAAATAGAAGCCTTAAAATCAATGAGAATTTTTTTTTTCTAAATTTCACTGTGTTTCCTAGGTGTCTGAGGCAGAAGAATGCTATAACACAGCCTTACGTCTATGCCCAACACATGCAGACTCCCTTAATAATTTAGCCAACATCAAGCGTGAGCAGGGCAACATTGAGGAGGCAGTTCAGCTCTATAGAAAAGCCTTAGAGGTGAGTTGAGAATTGCATTAGTTTCTCAGGTGAATTGGTGCAATAACAACAACATGTATAACAAACCTAATATTGTTGCAGGTGTTCCCAGAGTTTGCAGCAGCTCACTCTAATCTGGCCAGTGTCCTGCAACAGCAGGGAAAACTTCAGGAGGCCCTAATGCACTACAAGGAAGCCATTAGGTTTGTAAATCTTTGCTGCTGCAATATGTTTATGTATTTTCTTTCTTATAGTTTTGCAAATACAGTCTAGCAAATCATAAAATGTACAACACTGTTTAGTTTTAGGTTGTGATTAAAGACTTTTTTTTTGTTTTTTTTTTTAGAATCAGCCCCACATTTGCTGATGCCTACTCAAACATGGGCAATACGCTGAAGGAAATGCAAGACGTACAGGGAGCACTGCAGTGTTACACTCGTGCCATCCAGATTAATCCTGCCTTTGCTGATGCTCACAGCAATTTGGCCTCCATTCACAAGGTGTGAATCATTATTCAGCCAGTATTTTTATAAATTAAAATGGATTCCCCAAGTTTCAGTTAATTTTCCTTCAACATAACAGTGGTTCAGTGTTTTCGTTTTGTTTTAATTATTAGGATTCTGGAAACATCCCAGAGGCCATTGCATCTTATCGCACAGCCTTGAAACTCAAGCCGGACTTTCCTGATGCATACTGCAATTTGGCGCATTGCCTTCAGGTTCGTCTTTTCTTTTCTAGTCAAATATTTATTTTATGTGCAGTAAATAAGTCACAAAAGGTGCATTTCCTAACATTTTTATTTCTGTCACTCTTCCAGATTGTGTGTGACTGGACAGATTATGATGAACGGATGAAGAAGCTTGTAAGCATTGTGGCTGACCAGCTAGAAAAGAACCGCTTGCCTTCCGTGCATCCACACCACAGCATGCTCTACCCACTCTCTCATGGCTTCCGCAAGGCAATTGCTGAACGCCATGGAAACCTTTGCCTGGACAAGGTACACACAGTGATGAAAGCAAGTAACCTTTAATTATTTTTTTGTGGGTTGAAAGGTGGCTGTCTGCAGGTATATGGGGAAGGTAAGGGATGGGTGAGATACTGGATGTAAATTACATAAAGTAGATGGGCTGCTTGCACTGGTGAGGGTACGCACACGTGATTTGATATTACAGTAACATTAGTTAACGTAGCTCAAAGTAGAACTGTCTACTTTTAAGCTTAATGCTACTGCTTGTTTCACAGATCAATGCACTACATAAACCTCCTTATGAGCATCCGAAGGATCTGAAGGCTAGCAGTGGGAGACTTCGTATTGGCTATGTCAGCTCTGATTTTGGCAACCATCCAACCTCCCACCTGATGCAGTCCATTCCTGGAATGCACAATCCTGAAAAGTTTGAGGTATGTGATTTGTTTGATTTTTAGATTGTTTGACTTGATAAAGTGAGTGTGCAAGAGAGATTTATCCAGTAATTATGGGCTAAGCTGATCGGTTTATCCTATTTCTCCAAAGGTGTTCTGCTATGCACTAAGCCCTGATGACAGCACCAACTTCCGCGTCAAAGTTGTAGCAGAGGCTCATCATTTCACAGATCTCTCGCAGGTAACTGTCATGACATGACTTTTCTTTTAGTTTTGCTGTTGTGTTGTTTCGCTATTTTCAGTATACTGAAACTGTTGTCTTTTCTCTCCAGATCCCATGCAATGGCAAGGCAGCTGATCGTATTCACCAGGATGGAATTCACATTCTTGTCAACATGAACGGCTACACCAAAGGAGCACGGAATGAGCTGTTTGCCCTCCGTCCTGCCCCCATTCAGGTTGGCGCCATGTGACGTCTTGACATCGTTTTATTGAATACCTGCATCTCACCTCATCTTCACTTACAATATAATAAATACTCCCTTCTGCAGGCTATGTGGCTGGGATACCCAGGAACTAGTGGAGCTCCTTTCATGGATTATATAATCAGTGACAAGGAAACCTCACCTAAGGAGGTAGCTGAGCAGTATTCTGAGAAACTTGCCTACATGCCCAATACCTTCTTCATTGGAGACCATGCCAACATGTTCCCTCATCTTAAGGTTTGTAACACTACTTTGTATTAAATAAGACAAAGTCAGCTCGGTGTTGGTGTAGGTGAGGTGTTGATGTTTTTCCTCTTTTATCCACAGAAAAAAGCAGTTATTGATTTCAAGTCTAACGGACACATTTTTGACAACCGCATTGTGCTCAATGGTATTGACCTGAAGGCCTTCTTGGACAGCCTGCCAGATGTCAAAGTGATAAAAGTGAGTCAAAAGTAATAAGAACCTAGAAGAACTGATCTGTGTGTGTGAGGTCTGAATAAGACACTACTGTTAACTGTTCTCTGTGACCAGATGAAGTGCGACAACAACCAAGAATCAACTGGAGACACAAACGGAGCTCTGTCCATGCCTGTAATTCCCATGAACACAGCGGCAGAAGCCATCATCAACATGATCAACCAAGGCCAAATCCAAGTCACAATCAATGGCTTCACTGTCAGCAATGGTCTTGCCACCACACAGGTATGTCTGACTATTTAATTTAGTAAGGCACAGTGCATCTGCAAAAGCACAAGAACTGCGAGTTCACTTGCCTATTAGATTGTGGTACACACTAACTTTAAAAGTTAGTGTGTTCACTAACTTGATGAAGATAGCAATAGAGTTTAAAATGAGGCATTTTGTCTTGGCTTCTCAATAATACCAGAAGAGAAAACGAACTCAAGATGCTGCTTTGTCCTCTTTGTTTTAGATCAATAACAAAGCTGCCACTGGGGAAGAGGTGCCACGCACAATTGTTGTGACAACCCGCTCACAGTATGGTCTCCCAGAAGACTCTATTGTCTACTGCAACTTCAACCAGCTGTACAAAATTGACCCCCCTACTCTTCAGATGTGGGCAAATGTAAGTTAGGCCTATTTGTTTATAATAAAAACACCAACTATGTATCTTGTGACTATGCACTTAAGACAGATGTTTTAAAACTCACCTCTTGCTGCAGATTCTGAAGCGTGTGCCCAACAGTGTGTTGTGGCTTCTTCGTTTCCCTGCGGTGGGTGAGCCCAACATCCAGCAATATGCTCAGAACATGGGTCTGCCTGGATCTCGCATCATCTTCTCACCTGTGGCTCCTAAGGAAGAGCATGTCAGAAGAGGGCAGCTGGCTGATGTATGCCTTGACACTCCTCTTTGCAATGGTCACACCACAGGCATGGATGTCCTCTGGGCTGGAACACCCATGGTCACAATGCCAGGTAAGGATACAATAGGTGTTTAAGGGACAAACCTAAAACCTGTTACATAGCAACATATAACTTAGTTACTGTGTGATATTTGTTTTCGTATGTTATGATTAAAACATAAAACTAATATTGCATAATTGATTATTTAAAGGTGAGACCCTTGCCTCTCGTGTTGCTGCCTCACAACTCAACTGTCTGGGCTGCCCTGAGCTAATAGCCCAAAGTCGTCAGGAATATGAAGACGTAGCAGTCAAACTGGGCTCCGATATGGAATAGTAAGGAAAATGGTCTAATGTAAAATCTATAAAACGTTCTTCTGGTTGTTGTGTTACTCTTCAAATATTTAATTTTCTTTCTTCTTCAGCCTAAAGATGGTCAGAGCACGTGTTTGGAAGCAGCGAATCTGCAGCCCTCTTTTCAACACCAAGCAGTACACAATAGACCTGGAGAGGCTTTATCTGCAGATGTGGGAGCACCACAGCAATGGCAACAAACCAGAACACCTGGTCAAATTCCAAACCGTAGAGACCAGTGAGAATGCCTGAACTGGAAATTGTGCTGTTTTTTATTTTTTGCCCCAACCATGTCAGTTCTCCTCATCCCGTTTTTCCTTTCGTTTTTGCAGCTTTCTAGCTTTCATAATCACTTCCACTCCATTTCTTTGCCTGTTTTCAGTTTATTGTGAAAGGGACTCGTAAAGGAGCCTACATCTGTGTACATCACCCCATCACATGTTGCTGCATCGCACATGTCCTGAGCCACGTAGACTCATTGTCTGAGGCTGTGTCTGAAATCACTTTGTAGTCACTCTTTCACTACTCCCCTATTAGTCTACACTTGGTCATCCACTCATTACGGAACAATACATTGGTCATAAGTCTTGGAGATTTACTAATCCTATTTATATTGTCATCACAAATGACCTTTCTGAGTTGCGCAATAATAATTGTCCTATCTGTTCAACATGGAGCAGTGCGTTGTGAGTACATGGCATTTGCACTACTTCACTGTGTGCACTTTTTATTTGTGTACATTTTATAGGTTTACAGTCAACACCATTAATAATGGTGAACACCTTATTTTGTGCACTATATAGTTAATTGGGAGTGACTCTTGGACACAGCCTGAAAACCTTTTCTTAAAACACCATATATTTGGCGAGCATGAGGATTGTGAATGCCCTCCAACCTTTCAGTACTTGGATCAGTGGATTTTTGTCTCTCCTGTCAGTGTGCATACAGGACTAAGTGCAGCTTGTGGAGAAACTGACCAGCTGTTGTTACCTGTTCATCTATTTATATATGGATTAGGAGTGTTGTGTTTTTAAAAGGACAATGTTGTAACTCAGAGTTAAGTTTCATCAGCTTTAACACGCAATTGTCAAACACCAAACTGCTTTTTAGTTTGTCTTAAGCTGATATTAAACGAAGACTCCAATGTGTAGACATGCACATTTTGAGGAATTTGATCTACATGTAGACTTCTTCCTGCCACCAAATGCTAAGTTGTCGATCAAACAACCTGTTCTATAGCTGTCCTGTTTGTCATGCTATGCTTGTAAAATGATTCTACAAACCTCGACAACAGAGCGTCAAGTTGCTGGAAAGCGCCTATGTTTAAATTTGTATATCAGAGGTATTCAGAAATGAACTTGTTTTTCTAATCATCTAAGGAACGGTGTAGGTAAGTATTTTCTAAATAGTCTTCGTTTTGTATTGTCCATCAATGGTTTGCTGTCGATGACGCTACAAGGCTCTAAATATGACGTCAGAAAATAAAGAGACAGCAAAACTCTGTACTGTCTTGTGCACTGACTCCGTTGTTGCTGGTAAGAATTAAAGTCTAACTTGAAAAACGTGTTGGGTTGTTTGTTTAGACCGCGTGGTTGCTATGTTGGGTTCGCCTGACGGCTTCCTTGATTGACTACATATAAGATCTTCTTTGCTGTTCTAAGATGTAAAGTAATTATTATATAAATGTAGCAACGTGAAACTGAATTAAACTTACTGCGTCGTTATCTGTGGCGCATCAACATGTTTCAGCATCTCAACCGGCTTTTCATTGGCGTTTGCTGGTGGGTGGGACTAAACTGCTTATTCATTTGAAGCCTGCTCTAATTGGTTGAATGTTCGTGACAACTTCCGGTAGGATGACGCGCAAGATTTGAATTTGCACTGTTCTCCAACGGTACATTTTATATTCAACAGAGGTGCTTTTGGTAATCCTGTTTAAATTAACGTGTCTATAATATTTAATGCGACTTGCTCAGTGTTTAGTAACGGCTAACAATCATTTTTAAAAAACGTATTGTAAAAGTAAGTATCCCAAATGGCAAAATGCTAGCCTGTTAACATTTGCTAGCTTACTAGCAAGATGCTAACGGAAACATAACGCTAATGAATTTAGAAAGGTTTGGACATTTTGGCTCTCTTAAAGAGAGCAAAAAGCATCAGAGTAAGAACAATAATTCATGTTTAGCAGTAGCAAGGCCTTTCCTGGTTTTACTTGCTCTGTTAGTTGTATAATTTTAACATTAGCTGGACTTTAAAGGTTAAATGTCTCTCATGCTGTGGCTTCGGGACTTAACGTTGACGTCCTGTTTCCACAGAGCACAAACTATGAATAATGAGACCAGCAGGTTGTTTGAAAGAGTTGCAAAAAAGATGGGATGGGCTGACAGAGATGGACTGGACACGGCAGAAAGGAAGGTTTGTAGTACGTCACGTCACCACGATAGACAGTTGGGTTGTATGACTGTAACGTGGTGTGGAGGAAAAGCTTACAAGAATACTTTAGATTTCAGCCCTTAATTTAAGTGTCTGTTTACATTGTTTCTAGTTGATAGGTACAGTTGGCAAGACTCGTCACGCAGCCACTAGTGAGCATCTGACCGCAGAGCGATCAGCTTCATCTGTCCAGCTTTTCCTCTCTGAAGACGAAGATGACCCAGAGAAAGAGAACCAGTGCATCAAAGACAGCCATTACAGATGCCAGCCTGTGGTTGATTCAAGTGACGATGACTTTGACCAGTGTAAGTGCTTAAACATGTATAATTCATGTTGGATACTGGTCTTTTGCAAAAGGACAAGTTGGTAAATTTGATCTTTTTATCCATAGTTCTTGTGGCAAGGGCTACACCAAAATCTAAACCTAAAACCCCCAAACCATGCAGCCCTGCAAAACAGCACAGGTATAAAATAAAATAGTGTAGTGACAATCTGTCCATGATGCATCATCTGTATTATGGTTAAATCTAACTTCAGAACTGTGGTGTTACTGTGGTGCATGTTGTAATTGACTATTTTTGTTTTTTTGTAGTTCAATTATTTCTGTGTTGAGTTCAGATGATGATGGCAATTTTGAGACCTGTAAGTCACATGACAATTTATAATATAATGAAGAAAATATTGGGAAAACTATGTATTAAAGTTCTTTCTTTTATTTGCATATTGAAGTTTTGCAAAGTGTGAAAACCCCTAACGCCAAGCCGAAGACAATATCACAGAGTGGCAGTGAGGATAGGTGAGTTTTTGATATGTCATTCTTTCTCGTGAATTGTCACCATCACGTAAACTTAAATTCTGTTTATCCTAAAGCCTTAAAAACTTCATAGTGGATGACTGCTCATCGGATGATGACTTTATTGTGACTAAGCCATCTTTAAAAGGTAATCTTGAATGCATTTATCAGTGCTGATATTTGACTTAAAAAAAAATTGCATTTAGATCAATGTTTTAATCAAAGCAATGTTTTTTTTTTTTTGCTTGTTTTTTTTTCACTGTGTTGCAGGGCCTAAGAAGACCAATACTCCAGCAGCCGCCCAGCATCCCTTAAGGAGACCGCTGTCCCAGTGTGATTCCCCAGTCTTTGTTAGTGATAGTGATGATGATGATAATATTGTGGTCAAGAGCACTTGGAGGACTCGTCACTCAAAACCCAACTCCTCTTCAAAGGCCAACAAGAACAATGCTCTGCTGCTTGATAAAGACACCAGTTTGCCATCACTGTCCTCACATCCAGTCTCATCCCCCTTTTTTCTGCCTCCCCACAAAACACTAACAGTTCTGGCCTCTCCTAAGCGCATTCTTTCAGCACCTTCTAAGCTGGAGGAATCAGGCAGTTCAGAGGAAGAGTTCACGTCGTTACTGGAGAGACTTAAGAAGAAAAACAACCTCACTGTGGCTTCATTCACCCCTAAAAATAGCAAAGGCAACTATCAGTTTTCATTGTTGCATTTCACAGCTCTCGAACGTTTATATTCCTTCTAACTGGGTGGGTGACCCTTCTTGTTTGTCTAAATCTAGACTGCAGTAAAGAGCCAACTTTGTCAATTCCTACGGTTAAGGTATTCACAAAACCAGCTCCTAAATTGGGGAATGGGGAAATGCCTTTACCTGTGAAAACACCAGGGAAGTCCACCATTGTGAAGCCTGCAGTCAGCCTGACAGAGCCCAGACATGGCCCTACCAGCAGGTACAGTTCACTTGTTTCACTAGTATATTCATCTCTAAATGTAGAAACACTTCAACAAATAAGGTGTAAAATAATGAATGTTTCTCTTTGCTGCTCGCTTAGTTTGTATTACATGCACAGACATTAGTCTTTTACGTTGTTTCTTCTCCTGTAGGGTAGCGACGTGCAAGACCCCAGGCTGCTTCTTACAGTCCTTATCATGCCCTGGCAACAGCCATGGCCGCAATTTTAAGCAGAACAAGGAGGACCTTACCAGCAAACTGTACCAGCTGTACAATACCAGCGTGTTTGATGGCAAGGTGAGGAAAATCATTTCACTTGTTTTTAGCGCCCTACCTTCGCGACCCTCAATGGAATAAGCTGACAGTTTCACATGTAATTTCCTTTTTTGTCTTTCTTTTTTTAAAAACTTTTCTAGCTCCCCAGCAATATGTTAGTTACTTGGAATAAGAAGATGCGAAAAACAGCTGGTTACTGCATCACAGGGCAAGAGCGAGGCGGAGGGAGTCGGTACGCCCGCATTGAACTGTCAGAGAAAGTCTGCGATTCTGCAGGTAGCATGACCAATGGACTAAAGTAGCAGATGTGGTTTACTTGATGGGCCATGGATGTGAATATGTGCTGTTGTTTTTATTTTTTTTATGTGGGTTTATGTTCGACTGACTCTACATCACACGTTCAGCTTTATTTTATTGTCCTGGCCTCCTAGATCGACTCAGGGACACACTCATTCACGAGATGTGTCACGCTGCAACGTGGCTCATTAATGGTGTCAGAGATGGCCATGGAAACTTCTGGAAGCTTTACGCCCGCAAGGCCACAGTGATGCATCCTGAGCTGCCCATGGTCACTCGCTGCCATAGTTACGATATCAAGTACAAGTTCCAGTACCAGTGCACCCGCTGCCAGAATACGTATGTGTAAACTCAGTTACTGCTTTCATGGCACTGCTTATTATTTTTATTATCTTTATTATTTCTCATCTTAACACTTCTCTGTGGTTCTTCACAGGATTGGGCGCCATTCAAAGTCGCTGGACACCCAAAGGTTTGTGTGCGCCCTCTGCACAGGACAGCTTGTCTTGCTGACGCCTTCCAAACCACGTGCTCCAACACCTTTTGCCAACTTTGTCAAAGAGAATTATGGCACTGTGCGACAGGAGCTGGCAGGACAGAGCCACGCTGATGTGATGCGTAAACTTAGTGCAGACTTTGCTTCCAAGACTAAACTCAGTCAAAGCTGAGATCTTATCTGTAACAATACTCTAAGAAATGGGCTGAACCGCAGAAACACTCTAAACTCTGAAGTACCTTGGTCACCCAACATCAGTGAACAGCTGTGAAAATGATTGAATCATTTTTTGTGTATTTGTTGGCATGTGATTATAGACTAGTCCAGCTGTAACTGAGCCTTTTACAGTACGTTTGTGGTGATGTTGTGTGCATTGTTCTGGTTTGTGTGTATACTGGGGACATAGCAAAATGCCATCCCTGGTTCTTAATATACTGAATATTATTAAGTTGTAACAATACTCAGGTGTTTTATATTTGAATAAAGTTTAAAAGTATGACCATACATGAGACATCTATGTGAATAGTTTTGACAGACAAGTGTAAAAATGGTTTTGTAAAATACTTCTGCTTTAAATATGCCATTTAATTTATGTTGCTCATTATTCTCATAGAACACAGTCGAGCTTTGAAGACAAGAATTACAGGAACAGTGCGGATAGATAACAGAAATTGGTTTTGTGTTTTTCCATGGCTTGTCTATGAGACAATATTTACTGGTGGAAAACAATTCTGTACAGATGTATTCATAGCCTTTGTGTACGTAAGCAAATGTAATTCTGACGAAGGTTAGTTATTGACACATCACTGCCCACATGGATGATATTTTAGGCCTGACATATTGACATGGCAAAGCTGAGTAAAGGCACAGCTTGTGCCAGCAAATAAGTTGAGTAGAGCTCACCACTGGGCTGCATTAAGCAGCATTAAGTGTTTTTAAGCGGAGCACACTGAGAAGCTATGTCATGGAATATAACTGTAATGCGACAACGCTAGAGGCTTGGTCACAGATCAACTCGACCAGCTACAACCTGGTAAAGATGGTCAGCATGTGTGTGAGCTGCAGCCTGCACACGCTACTCAGTCTTCCTCTACTTCTGGTCATCACACGCTCCCCATCCCTCCTGAGACACGCTCGCTTTCTCCTCCTCACACACATCCTCTTGTGTGACACCCTACAGGTAAGTCACTGCTTGTTTTCCATTTCAATCGGGTTTTAAAGATCATTGCAAAAATGGTGACGATGTGTCTTGACAACGCGCCTGACGATGTTTCGCTTTTCAGCAGCTCATTTGGACAGTCAAATCAGTTCTTTTACGATCCAAAGAAAGCATCCCTGTGACCCAGTGCCTGTTCTTCTGCGCTGCTATCAAGGCCTGCTCAATGGTTTGTCACAGTCACTTTGTAAAGCAAAAGACCAGGCATCTAAAAATGCATTTCTTTCTCTGTTGACATTACTTTTCAACACTACTTGCTGCTATAGTTCTACCCCACATTTAATGTTTCTTTTTACAGGTGGACCTCTTGCTGAGCACAGCGCTGGCTTTAGATCGCTTTATAGCTGTCAAGTGGCCTCTGCGCTATGAGTTCCTGATGTGTCCTCAGAGGAAGAGAGCAATCATTGCAGCCACATGGACCTTATCAGCTGTGCTCTGCGGTGTGGCTTTAGCCATCGGGCTTAAAACCATCCATGTCAATTTTTCTCTCCCCCGCTGCCGACCTCTGATCCTCACTCCCTGCCTGTCAGGAACATCAGCGCTGATACTCTACTGCATGGTGGGAACGGCCGTAGTGGTGCCTCTGTGCTTTATAACCACCCTGGGATGCTTCTGTTTGCTCTGCTGGGACATGTATTCAGGACTGCTGCTCAGCAAGAGAGCGTGTGTGACCCTGAGCCTCCAAGCTACTCAGATACTTCTCTTTTCAGTCCCCATGGTCATGGACAGCTACCTTATCCCTGGTCAGCTGCACAGCGATTTTCTCGACATAGCAACAACCCTCACCTACAACCTGGGATTGTCACTTATTCCTCTGGTCTATGGATACCGCTCACGAGAGCTACAGCAACGGATACGACAGGCTGCACCCTGGAGCGCAGGCAACAGCAACACATAGTTATAATGTCTTGCTGCAATTGATGTATGACTGTGCTGTGGTAAAGTTACCGATCAATTAAGTGGCTTCGTGAAAATAAAGAAAATGAATGACTGCTTAAAGGTGTTTAATTTGTATGGCAAACACTGATATGATTGTTAATTCACCTACATGTTATACAAAATGTGGGGAGAGGGAAAATAGTCAATAGTACAAGAAAAATAATAACATTAAGCCATTTTTAAAGATGGGACTTTAAAAAAGGCCAGAGATGTGAGACAGCTTCCCTGACTGATGATCGGCCCTTAGAGGCACAGGCACAAATCCACACATGACACATGGAAGGAGTCTCCCGTCATCAGCGGAGAACAGCTCGTATATGAAGCTTCATGGAAAACCAGTGTACACGAGCCAAAACATGAAACCCTGGAGGTGCTGGGAACCATATACACAAAATACACGTGATCTACTATCAAACAAAGCACGGAGAAATGTCATATTAATATCTTATCATCACAAAGTATGCAGCATATCAAAGGGAGAAGCTTCCTGTTTGTCTTCCTTGCGTAGTATGTGCCTGAAGCTTTTTACGGATCCATTATAAGTGAAAATGCAACATAATAAATATAACTATGCGATAGAAATACATAGAGCTGCGTAAAAACCCTTGACCACTGTGTCGCGTTCAGTACAGGCAGGTTTTTTTCATGATACGCAGGAACTCCTGCTGGTTCACTTCTCCGTCTCCGTCCCTGTCTGCCTCAGCTATCATTTCCTTCAGAAACACACAAGATGGATTGAAAGGAAGAGCAGGGGAATTAAGCTGTTGAGAGCATTCATACGTAAATGCTGTGCGGACATACGAAACCAGCCTTTGCTGTCGTTGACATATGACTTTAATGTGCAGCTAAACTCTGTACCTGCAGCTCTTCGTCTGTGAGGTTCTCTCCCAGCTCTTTGGCCACCCTCTTCAGATTCTTGAACGAGATCTTGCCCGTTTCGTCGTCATCAAACAGGCGGAAAGCTTTCAGGATCTCCTCTTTGGAGTCTTTCTCAGCCTCAGAGAAACAAAGATGATGATGAGACCTTTCCTCAAACTGCTGTTTTACAGAGCAGTTCTTTAATAATCACAGGCAAGAAATGTCACCAGGGTTTGTGTGTACCACTGAAAGGTTGATGATAAATCTACATAGTGCAGATTAAGTGAATTTAATGCTGTCAGCTCTAATGAACTAGTCTGACGCCTCTACAAGCTGTCAGACAAATCCACAATCAGTAGCAGCATAATTCCTGGCATTTATTTACCATTTTCTGTGTCATGACTGCAAGGAAATCCGTAAAAGAGATCTTCCCTGTGCCGTCCTTATCCACTTCACTGATCATCTTCTTGATCTCCTCTTTCTTTGGTTCAAACCCCAGAGCTCTCATCGCGACCTGAAGAAAATTATATAACGGGATAAGACAGGGATGAAACCTCCTGTAGGACGATTGCGGCGCTTCTCCCTTCGTACTGCACCTTTAGCTCTTTGACATCGATGAATCCGGAACCGTCGGTGTCAAACAGTTCGAATGCCTCCCTGATCTCCTGCTTCTGCTCCTCGGTCAGCTCTGGTTTAGGGGCTGTCTTCTTGCGTGGAGGAGGCACTGGACCCTGCAGGGATGGTCTCTTGGCACTGGTTGCCTGGTGGACGACACAGAAAAAAAGCCAGTAGAAAAATCAACATCTTATAGAATGAGACACATTTATGATGACGTCTGAGAGATTTCATACTATGCCTTTTAACATGAAAGAAAAAAAACTGACAATATACATAATAATCGAAATTATAATCACAAGCAGCTGAAAAATTTAACGTTCTATTAAATTATAAGACTCACCATCAGTTGTTATTTATTTGACTGACAGAGGATTTGCAGACCTGTTACAAAATGAATTTCTGGGCTTCACAGCCTCTCTATCATTGAGGGAAGATGAGATCCTGAATCGATTTCTGCTTTACATCAGTATTAGCATTACATTTAATTACTTTACATGTAATTCGGCGTGTCCCCCCAAAATCGTATTTACATCGGAATCCTAGCTTAACGTGCAGAAAACGAACGTTTCTAGCGCGAAGCACGCACAGGTTTGGCTTCAGGACCTACTGTCATGGAGTCTGCATGTTTGATTTATCTACCGCCGGAGCCCGGAGACAATCACCACCAGAGGCGCGAGGCAGCCAGCGACCACCCGCGAAAGGGGAGTAAAAAACGAACGCACCAGTCGGGCAGAAAGCTGATTGGTTGCTGAAAGTCACGGGAACAAGACGCACGTCAGCGAGTGTCGAGCGTGAGGCGCCTCAGACTGGTCCTCAAGAAGATGCTCGAGTAGGATATGACCAATAACTATTACTGCCCCATAAAGCAGAGTCCACTCTGAAAAATATAGTGACTTCATTCATTAAAAGTAATTTCATGCTTCTACACGAACATTTGTAACATACAAATAACTTCTTAGTTAAAGGTAATCATCCAAAATTTTCTTTTACCGCATATTAAATACATACAATCATTATTATACTATTATATACATATAATATGGGCCCCAGACGTTGTACAACCAATGCGCTGACATGTAAGCAAGAGCTAGTACACTTCATAAAAACACACTATTTGAACAGGGCCAATAAATCGTGTAAGACTTGTTTTATTGAATGAAATCAACCAGCTAGTTTTTTTTTTATTTACCAGAGCAGGCAAAGAGAAGAAGAGAAGAGAGAAAGTGAGAACTTTGTAACTTTACAATTCACAACAATAATGATCTCATTGACAGGTGAGGGTCGACGGTCAAGTGGGCGTGGTCTTTGAGCGGGAGGCGGAGAGAGTCGGTGTGTAATGTGGGATTGGTTGAAGCTGTGGCGTTCTTTGACGTAACATAAATATAATTGGCCAAACGAAGACGTGTCGCTTGTGCTGAGTAAAGCTCCACCAATCACGGAGGAGCTGTCGCTCAGCTGATTCACACTGTTCACATTTTGTGCGCGGTTCAGTTTCACGCGTTGGGTCCAGGTAAAAAGTCGCGTCTTGCTTTTCCAGCAAACGTGTGTCTCACACATCCTCTGTGCATTTGGGCTTTTAGCAGCATTTTACCGTCTGTTCTACTTGTAATGACAATATTTTCACTACAGGGCTTCAAGTCTTCGTCGTTCAGCCGTTGGTTACTTTTCCTTCACAATGGCAACACGCATTCGCCCCGTGAGTTAAGCATTTTCAGTCTGACTCCACTTTATTGTCGTTTTGCCTGAAACGTGTCGATCTGAACTTGTTGTTGTTGTTGTGACTTGCTCAGCGTAATAAACGGTGCACGGTCATCGGCGGCTCTGGCTTCCTGGGCAGGCACCTGGTGGAGAAGCTCCTGGACCGAGGCTACTCCGTGTCTGTGTTTGACGTCTGTCAGAACTATGAGCTTCCAGGTGTCACCTTCTACCAGGGAGACCTCTGCGACAAACAGGTGAGTCACCCTGCAGGCCTTACCTCTGTAGCTGGCCTCTAGTGCATATGCGCCCACCCACATGTGCTCTTATAGCAATCAGTCCAAAATGAGTGTGCCGTCATTTTATGTTGCTGATGTCCACATGAATAAATATCCTTTATTCCAACCTGAACGATGTTAACAGAAGCTTTTGCCTGAACCACACACGCACCGATCTGTCTGCTTCGCTCTGCTCTAGGCTTTGCTGGCAGCTCTGAAGGATGTGTCCCTGGTGTTCCACTGTGCCTCTCCGGCCCCTGGCAGTGATAACCGCGAGCTGTTTCAGAGGGTCAACGTCGACGGCACGCGCACCGTCATTCAGGCCTGCGTGGAGGCCGGAGTGGAGGTGGGGACAGCATGTGGCGCAGCACTGCTTCAGTCATTTTGTACCTGAGATGAAACGTGAATATTCATGTGGTAATTGGTTTGCGTCGGTCAGAAATTGGTTCTCACCAGCAGCGCCAGTGTGGTGTTTGAAGGGACAGACATTAAGAATGGAAAAGAGGATCTACCATACGCCAAGAAGCCCATGGACTACTACACGCAGACCAAGATTGAGCAGGAGAAGGTAGACGTGACCTTAATGGGGCCGAGTGTTCGGTCATTATTATTATTTGAGTCATTTATTACTGGCATATGTTGCCCTTTAACGCTACCATCGGCCTGTTTTGTTTTAGCTGGTTCTCAAAGCATGTGACAAAGACAAGGGTTTCCTCACTGTTGCCATCCGGCCACATGGCATCTTTGGACCTCGGGACGCGCAGCTGGTTCCTATCCTCGTGGACACAGCTCGCAGGGGCAAGATGAAGTTTATCATTGGGTAGGTCAGAAATCGACATACAAATTCAACTGCTTTTACTTACTGCTACAAGGTTGAACACATGGCTTCTAGTTTAGGAATAATTCAAAAATGTCACAAGAAAATTTGCCATTTAAAATACTTGTTACTTTTTGCTCAGTGGTGTTTGCTTTATTTGGTGCAGTAATGGGACCAACTTGGTGGATTTCACCTTTGTGGAGAATGTAGTTCATGGACACATCCTGGCTGCTGAACGTCTGAGACCAGACTCTCCAATATGTGGAAAGGTGAGTGAGGATACGCTCTAATGCAGAGCTGACCTCGTATCGAGCAAGTAAGATAAGAGAATTCTTCATTGATCCCACAGTGGGGAAATTCAACTGTCAACACAGCAACAATTGGTAACGTGCGAAAGAATGAAAGTCGAGCGAGAAAATTATACAAATTTACAATTTTTACAAGATACTGGACATAAATGTCCAAATGAACTATACAAGATAATCTGCACAGTGGGGGCTAAGTCTAAGAAATCTTGCTGCTATAGTTCCATGCATGTCTATTTTTCTCAGCATCACTGATTTAATTGTATGTCCTGTCTTTTCCCTTTTCAGCCGTACCACATCACCAATGATGAGCCAGTCAGATTTTGGGACTTCATGTCCGAGGTGCTGGTAGGTCTGGGATACGATCCGCCACGCTACCACCTCCCCTACATGCTTGTTTACGGACTGGCCTTGGTCCTCTGGCTGCTGGCCCTGATCCTGCGTCCTCTTGTGTCCTTCAAACCCACCTTTACGCCCATGAGAGTGGCTCTGGCTGGGACCCACCACTATTACAGCTGTGAGCGCGCCAAACAGGACATGGGCTACAAACCCGTGGTCAGTCTGAAGGAAGGGATCGCCCGCACGGTGCAGAGCTACCCTCATCTCCGGCAAGGCTCTTGATGGAGGGGGAACAGAGTGAAGACGCAGACCTGGAGGCTGTGAAAGGAACGATCAGGTCTGACTGAACGGACAATTCGAACTGAGAAAACAAACGGGAAACTATATGGAAACCTTGCAGTGTAGTATTTGTGTGCCTTGTCAACGCGATGCTCCATTTTCACCAGCAGATGGCAGCACAAGCGCGTGGTTTTGGTCACAACTCGTTGTCTGCTGCTCTAAAGTTTGAAAACCGCCCACAACAACAAAGACAACTTGTGAATACCCGAACGTACTAAACCTACGCTGTGAGAAGACCAATGTTCTGTACATACATTAAGATGCTGCTGTTTATTTCCAGTTGCCTTAAAACTTTCCACCAAACAATATCTATCCTGTCACACACAACCTCCTTGAATATGATTGATTAAATGTTGACACTTTAAAGTGTACGGACGTCACTGCTCAGCGTTCGTCTGTGGCCCTTGTTTAATGGTGAGGGAGAGGCTGAATCTGCATGTGCAGATCACTGCATGTGCAAACATTCAGTGATACCGTGCTTTCTCCTTTGAGTCAACAGTTTAGGGAGGTTACCTTTCTGAGTCTCCACGGCAGCAGCTTTATGCTCAGAGTGAGGCTCATTATGAGACACGGATCACAGATTGTGAGCCTTTGAACATGTTCATGGTCAGGCTTTTTTTTTTTTTTTTTTTCTGAATTTGGGCAAATCTCTGCAGACATCTTCCAAAATCGTTTCTAAGCTGAAAAGCATTTTGCTGCTATAATTGTTTCACCTGTTCACATGGGTCAAAATAATATCCTTAAAAAAAAAAAAGCGATAACGAGGTTCTAGTGAACTGTTTCTAAATGAGACTTTACCCCTGGAAAAAACAACAATGAGAGAATGCAGCACTAAAAAGGCTGAAGTGTTGAACCATATCCTGCTCATAACCCAAATCTCGTAACGCAGGCCGCCTCTGACACTGTAATGGCCTCAGGCTGCTATTACCAGGAAGAGTGACTGCTGCATTCAGTAATTGTTTGCACATTGTTGTACATTAGGACTTTGTATTAACACAGGCTTCACATTCCATTCATGGGGCTAAGGTTTGCTTTCCACATTCGCTTAGACACCTAATGCCTTTTCATAGATGCGCGGCTCCGGCTCCACTCTGCCTCAGTGGCATCCGAAACTATACATCACCAGGCTTTGTCTATGATTTAGGGAAATTACTTGAATACAATTCAGGCACAGTCATCAAACACACTAATGGGATGGGCAGCGAAATGCATAGTCTGACACGCTCGCATCCTCGTTTCATTAGTCCCCTCGTTACTTGAATGTCTGCCTTATATAAAGTTTATATGTAAGATTTAAAACTGATGAACCTGGAGAAGCCTCATTTTCACAGCGCGCGTGTTAAAGTGTATTAATGAGCTGCTGCACGGTTTTGTCTGTTCTAGATGAAGAATTGTTGTCATTCCGCGTCTTGGTGTGGTTACAACAAGGTGGGAGTTGCGTTCAGATACTTTGAATTCTCCTTTTAATTCTGCGCCAGTAGCACCCTGATGATTCACCGCTAGAGTCAGCAGCACCAGGCAAGGCTGTCAGACTGGTTTCTAAGGGGGAGAGAGGTGGAGGAATCCAGTCGGAGCATTTACACTTGCCAAATGCGCCTGCCGGAGTGAAACTTTCTCAGACTTGCTAATTTCCTCTTTCATCGTCTTTCTGACATGTTGTCTATTCACACCCTTTTTATGTGAAAAGCCTTTGTAAATGTATGCACAGCATGCGTGAGACTGTATCTTATACAGACACAGTGGAGTGATCTGAGTCCTCACTGCGGCCAATAGCGCAGAAAACTCTTTGTTGAAGAAATGGTTGGACAGTGCCAGGATCACAAGTTAATCATTTTTATTTTCTTTGACTTGTGCCAACATAGACATGACAACTCAAACATGTTGCTTATCACAGACTTTAATCTGCTTTGGTCAGGTGGGTAGGTGTCCCAGTTACTTTACTGATGTCTGTGGACCTGTGGGCTGGTTTCTGTACCCAGTGAGCATGAGCTCAACCTTCCCACAGGACTCATCTCATTTGCGTCCACCGTGCTGCTCGCCCGGTCGCTGCCCTCTCCCCTTCGCCTCGCTCATTCTCAGAACTGAATGTCAGCCACCTGTGAGGCAGGTATGTGCCTGCTCAAACCACAGACGTAGTAACAACTAAAAAAAAAAAACCCATAGCAACATCTACTACACACACACACGCACACGCACACACACACACACACAGATAGACAAACACAACTTGCTCCACCTTCCTTAACTGGCTGGGCATGTCGCTGCTCACACCCGCACCTGTTCGACACAGATACCTGTCACACAGCGAAAGACTCTCACTCCGCTCACAGCAGCCAAACTCTGTGGGGAAACTCTCACACGCTCTCGACTGATCTTCACGGACGTTCTGCTGCTGATAACAGGTGGGTGCTCCGGTTATTGTCAGCATGAGATCATAAATGACACACAGTTAGATTTATGAACTCAGCAGCTGAAAGAACAAGGTGTGTTAAAGTGTTTGTTGAAAGTGTCAACTGATGATCGTGTTTATCTTTTCGTTTTTCTGGGTGTTTCCCTGATGTGAGGGCTGCTGAGCAGTCTCTGCTTCTTCTTGCCTTTAATGCTGCTGCCTCTCCATTAATCATTAATTCATCACGTGTGGGCTTCTGTGTTGAACCTGGGACAAATATGCTTTCTAAGCCCTCAGTGTATTTGTTCTGTCATCACTATTTGGGACAATATCCTCAAGAGGTTTTGTGGCGATGTTCTTTAGACGCACTGAATTCACAGCCCCGGGAGTTCTAAGTTATATTTGCATTATGAATTTGGCAGTAGTCCATAATTTTGCATAAGCTGCAGTTATCAGATAAGGGAATACTCACGAGGGTTTCATTAGTATTTCCTTTTTCCTCCCAAGTTCCCCGAGGAGGTAGGTTTGCCTCTGAGCAGCTAATTTTGATGACCAATAAATTAGGAGGTAACTCGTTAGAGGATGTGTGAAAGTCTTACGCAATTTGTTCCGTGCTCGTGTGTTTTGTATCCAAAAGCAGCGATTCATACTGACTATAGTATATACACACACATTTACGTGTGCATTCATTCATCCATTAGGAAATGGCATTTTTGGAAAGTGGTAAAACCAGATGAACCACATGCCTCGGCGATTAGACGGAGGAATGCTTTACAGAGCACATTACTGGGAGGGAACATAGCTTATAAGGGAACACTTTCAAACCCACTGAGTTATCGTGTAGAACTTCCATCTCTGGTAACATAATATGTATTTTTCTCAGGTGGCCTGTGAAGAAAGCAACCTAACGAAGAGAGAGAAGACTCTACAACAAGCATGTCAAAAGGTGACTGATCTCATCTGAATGTGAGATGGCAGGTTTACTTACGTGTGCGGCAGAGGGTGTGACTCGACGCCAAGCTGATGACTCTGCAAAATCATCAGTCATTGCACTGATGCACAGCGCAAGTGGTTGATTATGCTGCCAAGCAGGCGATGCAGCCTGTGCTTCACGCGTCTCGTGTTTGTGTCTCAGAGGGGAACAAAGCCGACGTGTTTCGTACCACCAAAGTGAGGACCAAACTGAAGGGAGATGCCAGCTGGATGCAGCCCATCAGTAGCCCTCAGGCTCAAACCGAGGACGAGAAACCCTGGTAAAACGTATTACCAGGATGGCCTGTGCGTCTTATACGTGGCGCATTCTCATGTAGACTTTGTGTGCATGCAGGTTAGCAGAAGTAAGAGCCAGCCGATTGAATGGCGCACCTATCGAGTCCAGTCCAGTGTCTTCGCCCACCCAACCCGCTCCTTCCCCCAGCAAGCCTGACACCGAAAGGTAAACACAGCCTGATGACGCAGCATCCGTTTAAACCACGGTTCATGATCATGCTGACAACAAGTTTCTGGTTTGATCTTTAGAGCACCTGCGTCAGGATTCTTGATCAGGTTTGTTCCCTCCCAGTTGATACCACAAACCTGAATAAAACATTCACATAATTAAAATGTGTTTTCACTTCCCTTGAATCTTCCAATCAGGGGTGTTTTCACTAAACTGGAAAACAAGCCTGCTTCTCCCACGGCGTCTAACGGCCTCGGGTAAGTGTCGAAGGACAGGGTTCACTATCCCACTAGTAGATGACCTCTGGTTGCCACATTACACCTTGTTTTTCCTCCCTTTTCCAGTGCATCAACACAAATTAAAAAACCTTCCGCAACCTACAAGAAAATGTGAGCACCCACAAATCAGACTTTCAGTTACCTGTTGACCGCTGAGTAAGAATTTATTTTCATGAGCTTTATGTTTGCACTTGTGTCTCTTAGAGCTCCACACACCAGGAGGTCCGCCACAGGTGTTCTAGAGAATCAGCTTAGCACTGAGGAGCAGGAGAAACGGTAAAAAGCTCCTAAAGACACATCCAACTGGAAGTCAAACGCTCAGGACGGCTGTAGATTAATATTATGATGTTTTATTTCACAGGACAGAGGCAGCTAGAAGTGTGCTGACCAGATCTGGAGTCAAGTCACGATCCTATGTGCTTTCAGCTGCTAAGAAATTTGAGTATGTTTGTTCCAATCTTGATGCTTATCTAACCGCAGTTTCTGAAATGAGTACATGTATAAAAGCTAAGTTGTGTCTACTGCCAGGTCTAAAGACGCTGAGCCTGAAAGCCCACTGGTCCCCAGCGACACATCATTTGTTGCTAAAAGGTAAATATTACTCTAATAGACTTTAAATCAATGAAAACATTAAACATGTTTGAATCAGACTACACACATCTGTGATTGGCTCAAATGTGCAGAGTGGTGATTATTGATGATGACGAGAGTGCTGAGACTCCAGCACCTGCCAGTGCTCTGCCTCCCTCTTCTGCTGTGTCAGCCACGGTTTCCCCTGATCCTGAGGCAGAACCAAGGAAAGCGTACGTCCTAAGTCACATTTCTTTTTCCCAATTTCTGAGTTAAATCCTTCAGATACATTCATTGTGTGTGTTGTTTACAGTCTCAATACCAGTGGGAAAACAGCTGTTGATGGGCCTGTGGCTCTAAAGCCCACGAAAGAAGACCCGCCACCAGTGTCTGCTACCGAACAAACAAAAAAGAAACCAGAACCTAAAACATCAGGGGATTCTGCTGATACCCCTCTAATTAAATTCACCCAAGCTTCCCCATCTCCAAAAAAAGATGCTCCAGTGTCCACAGTCCCGACTTCAGCTGCCCCAAAACCAGCGGCCCCAGTGTCCTCAGTCCCGACTTCAGCTGATCCAAAACCAGCAGCTCCAGTGTCCTTAGTCCCGACTTCAGCTGACCCAAAACCAGCTGCCCGAGTGTCCTCAGTCCCGACTTCAACTGACCCAAAACCAGCGGCCCCAGTGTCCTCAGTCCCGACTTCAACTGACCCAAAACCAGCTGCTCCAGTGTCCTCAGTCCCAGCTTCAGCTGATCCAAAACCAGTTGCTCCAGTGTCCTCAGTCCCAACTTCAGCAGATCCAAAACCAGCGGCTCCAGTGTCCTCAGCCCTGACTTCAGCTGCCCCAAAACCAGCGGCTCCAGTGTCCTCAGTCCCGACTTCAGCTGCCCCAAAACCAGCGGCTCCAGTGTCCTCAGTCCCGACTTCAGCTGCCCCAAAACCAGCGGCTCCAGTGTCCTCAGCCCCGACTTCAACTGACCCAAAACCAGCGGCTCCAGTGTCCTCAGTCCCGACTTCAGCTGCCCCAAAACCAGCGGCTCCAGTGTCCTCAGCCCCGACTTCAACTGACCCAAAACCAGCGGCTCCAGTGTCCTCAGTCCCGACTTCAGCTGCCCCAAAACCAGCGGCTCCAGTGTCCTCAGCCCCGACTTCAACTGACACAAAACCAGCGGCTCCAGTGTCCTCAGTCCCGACTTCAGCTGACCAAAAACCAGCGGCTCCAGTGTTGTCAGTTCCGACTTCAACTGACCCAAAACCAGCGGCTCCAGTGTCCTCAGCCCCGACTTCAACTGACCCAAAACCAGCGGCTCCAGTGTCCTCAGTTCCGACTTCAGTTGACCCAAAACCAGCTGCCCCATTGTCCTCAGTCCCGACTTCAACTGACCCAAAACCAGCGGCTCCAGTGTCCTCAGTCCCAACTACAGCTGCCCCAAAACCAGCAGCTCCAGTGTCCTCAGTCCCAACGTCAGCTGACCCAAAACCAGCAGCTCCAGTATCCTCAGCCCCGACTTCAACTGACCCAAAACCAGCAGCTCCAGTGTCCTCAGCCCCGACTTCAACTGACCCAAAACCAGCAGCTCCAGTGTCCTCAACCCCAACTTCAACTGACCCAAAACCAGCGGCCCCAGTGTCCTCAGTCCCGACTTCAGCTGACCCAAAACCAGCTGCCCGAGTGTCCTCAGTCCCGACTTCAACTGACCCAAAACCAGCTGCCCGAGTGTCCTCAGTCCCGACTTCAACTGACCCAAAACCAGCTGCTCCAGTGTCCTCAGTCCCAGCTTCAGCTGATCCAAAACCAGCGGCTCCAGTGTCCTCAGCCCCGACTTCAACTGACCCAAAACCAGCGGCTCCAGTGTCCTCAGCCCCAACTTCAACTGACCCAAAACCAGCGGCCCCAGTGTCCTCAGTCCCGACTTCAGCTGACCCAAAACCAGCTGCCCGAGTGTCCTCAGTCCCGACTTCAACTGACCCAAAACCAGCTGCTCCAGTGTCCTCAGTCCCAGCTTCAGCTGATCCAAAACCAGTTGCTCCAGTGTCCTCAGTCCCAACTTCAGCAGATCCAAAACCAGCGGCTCCAGTGTCCTCAGCCCTGACTTCAGCTGCCCCAAAACCAGCGGCTCCAGTGTCCTCAGTCCCAACTTCAGCTGCCCCAAAACCAGCGGCTCCAGTGTCCTCAGTCCCGACTTCAGCTGACCCAAAACCTGCTGCTCCAGTGTCGTCAGTTCCGACTTCAACTGACCCAAAACCAGCTGCTCCAGTGTCGTCAGTTCCGACTTCAACTGACCCAAAACCAGCTGCTCCAGTGTCCTCAGTCCCAACTTCAGCTGCCCCAAAACCAGCGGCTCCAGTGTCCTCAGTCCCGACTTCAGCTGACCCAAAACCTGCTGCTCCAGTGTCGTCAGTTCCGACTTCAACTGACCCAAAACCAGCTGCTCCAGTGTCGTCAGTTCCGACTTCAACTGACCCAAAACCAGCTGCTCCAGTGTCGTCAGTTCCGACTTCAACTGACCCAAAACCAGCTGCCCCATTGTCCTCAGTCCCGACTTCAACTGACCCAAAACCAGCGGCTCCAGTGTCCTCAGCCCCAACTTCAACTGACCCAAAACCAGCGGCCCCAGTGTCCTCAGTCCCGACTTCAGCTGACCCAAAACCAGCTGCCCGAGTGTCCTCAGTCCCGACTTCAACTGACCCAAAACCAGCGGCTCCAGTGTCCTCAGTCCCAGCTTCAGCTGATCCAAAACCAGTCGCTCCAGTGTCCTCAGCCCTGACTTCAGCAACCCCAAAACCAGCGGCTCCAGTGTCCTCAGTCCCGACTTCAGCTTCCCCAAAACCAGCAGCTCCAGTGTCCTCAGTCCCGACTTCAACTGACCCAAAACCAGCTGCTCCAGTGTCCTCAGTCCCAACTTCAGCAGATCCAAAACCAGCGGCTCCAGTGTCCTCAGCCCTGACTTCAGCTGCCCCAAAACCAGCGGCTCCAGTGTCCTCAGTCCCAACTTCAGCTGCCCCAAAACCTGCTGCTCCAGTGTCCTCAGTCCTGACCTCAGCTGACCCAAAACCAGCGGCTCCAGTGTCGTCAGTTCCGACTTCAACTGACCCAAAACCAGCTGCTCCAGTGTCGTCAGTTCCGACTTCAACTGACCCAAAACCAGCTGCCCCATTGTCCTCAGTCCCGACTTCAACTGACCCAAAACCAGCGGCTCCAGTGTCCTCAGCCCCAACTTCAACTGACCCAAAACCAGCGGCCCCAGTGTCCTCAGTCCCGACTTCAGCTGACCCAAAACCAGCTGCCCGAGTGTCCTCAGTCCCGACTTCAACTGACCCAAAACCAGCGGCTCCAGTGTCCTCAGTCCCAGCTTCAGCTGATCCAAAACCAGTCGCTCCAGTGTCCTCAGCCCTGACTTCAGCAACCCCAAAACCAGCGGCTCCAGTGTCCTCAGTCCCGACTTCAGCTTCCCCAAAACCAGCAGCTCCAGTGACCTCAGCCCCGACTTCAACTGACCCAAAACCAGCGGCTCCAGTGTCCTCAGTCCCAGCTTCAGCTGATCCAAAACCAGTCGCTCCAGTGTCCTCAGCCCTGACTTCAGCAACCCCAAAACCAGCGGCTCCAGTGTCCTCAGTCCCGACTTCAGCTTCCCCAAAACCAACAGCTCCAGTGTCCTCAGTCCCGACTTCAGCTGACCCAAAACCTGCTGCTCCAGTGTCCTCAGTCCTGACCTCAGCTGACCCAAAACCAGCGGCTCCAGTGTCGTCAGTTCCGACTTCAACTGACCCAAAACCAGCTGCTCCAGTGTCGTCAGTTCCGACTTCAACTGACCCAAAACCAGCGGCTCCAGTGTCCTCAGTCCCAACTTCAGCTGCCCCCAAACCAGCTGCTCCAGTGTCGTCAGTTCCGACTTCAACTGACCCAAAACCAGCTGCTCCAGTGTCGTCAGTTCCGACTTCAACTCAGCCAAAACCAGCGGCTCCAGTGTCCTCAGTTCCGACTTCAACTGACCCCAAACCAGTGGCTACAATGTCTGCAGTAACAGAGCTCACAGTGAAGACAGAACCTCAACCAGTTGCAAAACTGGAACCTCAAAAGCAAAGGTCAGGTTTCCATATCTAACCTGAGTAGTGTATTATGTTACTTAGTTTACACACCTTAGTGTATTAGTTTTACTTCTTAGCATTTCACAGTTCATCCTCAGTTACTATATGTTTGCTTTAGACTTGTATTGTGGATTTTTACAAATGAAATTAGCAACAATTTCAAATGTTTATTTTTACACTTCTACTTAATATGCATATTTTAAATTAGCTTTGTATTATTAATAGAATTCTTCTTGACCAAAATATTAAATGTGCCTTCATGTAGATTCATTCATTTTATATCAATCAGTGATCAAAAGCTTTCGTAGAATGACATATGTTTGCTCTGCTGTTTTCACAGCTCTGGTGTTGACACCCTCACGGCCTTGTCCGACACCCTTGTTTCTTTTGACACGAGTTCAACCAGGTACTGGGGAAACAAAGACACACGTAGATGGTCCCAAATTAGACGTGATTAGACATGGAATAAACTTACGAATATAAAATATATATATATAATATAAAACAGTCTACAGAGAAGTGTGCATATGTGCAGAAAGCGGTGCGGTGATATATATTTTTCTCTCTCTCTGCAGCATTAAAGAGAAGCCAGCTCCAGTGCTCAGCAACAATAACCCATTCACAGACGATCTGCTGGGTCTCAGTGACAGGTTTGTTAAAAGTATTTTCTCACTCTGTAATCAGGCGATCCTCACCGGGGAAACCTTCCCAGAGTCACCCTTTGGGTGGCACTGTTGGGCTTCCATCGATTGTCCTCCGCTCTACCTCAGATGCCCCCTTCTTGCTCGGAAACCTCTGATTCCTCAATCTGCCTTTGTTCATCACCCTCTCCTTTGTCCACTTCCTCTTCCTCTCCGTCTTCTACCTCTGAAGTCCAAAGAAGTCAGCGGAGCCAGTTCCCACCAGCCCCGGACGCTGGAGTCAGGATCTGCTCAGTGAACTAGACAGGTAAAGGAAGAACTCTTGTCACCCTTGCCCCACATACATTTATTCAAAGAATTATCCTTTTATTAATGGAAAGGCAACAGGTCAGTCACTCTTACATCGTCAGTTCCAGTGAGCACCTGCTGTCTCCTAATGATGCTCCTGCAATTAACGTACAGGCACCCAGGTGACAAGGAGACCTACATAGGAAGACCCCTGCTCCTTGTCTATCGTTAATACGTTTAACTACAGCTGGCGGGGCTAAGAACCCCCAGCTCCTTGAGGTGTACGATTTTTAATAAACCCCAGCCACCTCAGGTTTGATCCTCAAATCTGGGCTCCTTTCCTTCCGGCATTCGATTTTAACCCCTGCTCCGTTAGACAGAAACAAAGTTCTGAAGCAATCTGAGTGATACTTTGAAACAGAAAGCCATGTCTTATCTGCCGTGTGACTGGAAATAGAAGAGAATGTTCTGTACTGATTAGTATTGCGGCTTTGTTTTGTATCTGCCAGCCTCAGCACGCAGCGCAAGGAGGGGAAGCAGACAGATGAGACAGCCAAAGAAACACAAAGGTAGAGGGAGATGACAGGCTGCTCTTAAACAATTATCTATCTATGCAGAGCTGTTCCTGCTAAGAAATGTATGCTATTCAGATATGCCTTGTAATGATTTATACCAACTATGCCTGCAACTGCGCTGTGAGGCAGTCACCACATCCGCTAAAACTGTGATCATTACTGACAAAAGGAGGAGGAACACACAAAGCAGAAGTCTGTTCCATATCCAGATAGTTTTCATGCTCGTTAAATAGTTCAGTGGATTCAAGCTCTTCTAATGGACGAGTATCGTAAATAGTGTATGAGAAGAACCACACTAACCTTTACTTGCCCTGTTTTCTCCCTCCATCGTGCCATTAATCTGTACCACCACTCTTCTGTGTGCAGAGAAAAGGCCAATGCAGATCCCTTGAGTTCAAGCCTGAGAACTAGACACGAAATCCACATAGTTTCTTTGCTGCCACAACACAATATTTTTTAAAAAGTACTTTGCTCATGTAGCTAATATAGATTATGATACAATTGGTAATGGAAGTAGTGTGATGGTTGTTGACTGTAATTCACATTTATTATAGGCGATGAAAACCTGCAGCGAACAGTTTTTACCACTCAGCAGCAGAGTCGTTTTTCCATTTGTCAAAGACATCCACATTGTGATTTTGATTGAGTTTGGCCCCGGGTTCCTGCGTGTTGCTGTTTACCATTCAAACTGCATTAAATCTTTCCATTATGAGTCAATGTGATCAGAATTCCTCTGACACAAGATGGGCCATGCTGACAATTGAGAGTGAAATCAGTGTGAAATTGTTTTTCAGCACGGCTGATCCGTTTGATCCATATCCAAGAGGGACCACATCCCCTAACAGGTAATCATATTGGTTTGGAGCTGTGACTGTTTTCCAGCCAGCCAGATAGCATCTCAGCATGCATAATGCAGCGGCTTCTGATTATGAGCCACTTTTCTCTATTGCAGCTCCTCTGACCTGCTTCAGCCCCTCACAGAAACTTCCATCAACAGGTACAGTGTGATAATGCAAAGCCCCTATTTCTATGTCCCCAGCTCTCTTTGCAGCAATGCTGGGCTCATGTTCCTACATGCTATGTCTGGGATATGTTCAAATTGTGATCAACTGTGGCTACAGTGCAACTTATCAATATGTTTGGTTTATTGATCATTTTTTCTTTTTATTGATATATATTTATTAGAATAAAATAGAGCAAAGCAACAAATGCATGTACTTGAGAAGATGGGACTGGAATTTCTGTTGATACTATAATATGAAAATAATGAAAATCTGCACAATTGTACATTTGTTATAAAGTATTTTTAATTGTGCATGTACAGTATTTGAGAGTATGAGCCATAATGCTTTGACATGTCTGGTAAACACGGTCATTCCCAGCAGCAAAGTATTAAATTCAGTCTAGTGTATTATGGTGTTATGTACATATGTATTGATACAGAAGGAAGAAAGAACAAAAAGTCCTTAAACAGCAAACTGTTCTGTTGTTTGATTTGCTTGATCTGTCACAAGTTATGTATCCTCTCTCTCTCTTTCTCTCTCTCTCTCTGTTTCGCCCTTTCACCTCTTTTGGAAACCAGAGCACTTCAGGACACCGACACAGAGGAGAGGTGACGGCACCCTTCGATTTCCTCTTACGCTTCAGCACCGTGCAGCTCGCTATGTCTCATTCATCTACAGTACGTGCACCCATGCATGTCCATTATGTGCTAAAAGCCTTTCACTGTATGTCCCCTTTCAGCCAAGAAGCTGAGCCAGAAAGCCAAGCTGAAGATCAACAGACGCTGATCATGTTTGAGAGAACGTAAGTCGTCTTTTTATTAAAAGCTCCTGGTGTATATCTGCTCCTTTTATTCCCGCAACCTCCTTCCCTTTCACTATAGTGAAAAAACAAGCCTCACAGCATCTACTCGTTGAGTCAGAAGACATTGTGCAGTGATGCTGATGAAAATAGGTCAGCTATATATGTGTAACGTTCCCTTACAGCTCAGGTAAACGGATACTGCCCCCCCCCATATCCAATGAATCTAACATCATCTCAAAGTAACATTTGTTTGTGGTCAAGGTCCACTGACAGTGACACACCATGGTCCAGGTGGACGTCCCCCACTGTCTGTACTATCACCACAAGACGAGACGAGGAGGAGGAGGAAAGGTATCTACTGTTGTTAAATACTGTTGTTAAACCTTTTATCTCATTTTAGGAAGACTTGATAAGATGTGAAAATAATAATAATATAATACTTTACTTACTTTTATGTCACAATTTAACTAGTTTTGTCAGGATGTGAGTTACAGGAATGTCCTGTTTTATAGGCCCAAGCATACAGAGACCTTCACTACAACCACCATTACCAGGTTGGGAAAGTATTTTATTTCTCTTTACCTCTTAAAACTTTTGAGATTAGAAATAACGAATGCGTGCGAGGCGTGTGGATGTGAGTGAAGATGGCTCAGGATGAGGAGCGATAGAAAACAGTCTGGTCGATAAATCCACGCACCTCTGGAGCTGTGAGTCAGAAAGATCAGGTCTATATAACACAGAACTGTAGAACAGAGCCATTGGTCAAAAAAATGAAATAAAAAACTACAGTAGCCGTTGCCTTCCAGGGAGATGCACATGAGCCATGTTCTTCTCAGTGTTCTTTTTCTTATCTGCTGTTGATGTCTACAGGCTTTGACTCCTCTTTTCACTTAATCGATTTTTCACTTCTGAAATTTTAAACAATAACTTGTTATTGCATGAAAATGAAATTTGCCTGAGCGGGACGAATGTTTCATTTAAAGAAACGTCCTTAAACTATGTAATGTTTAGGACGTCTCCACATTCACCTACTGGATCTGCTTCTGTTCGTGCTTATAACACAGTAGCGTTAGTTCATGGGTGAGAGAATTAGGCCAAAGCCTGGGGCAGGAAGCTGTATTCACCTAATACTTTAGCTACCTCCCAGGCCTTTATGATGCCTGTTTAGACAGTCGCCCATCTCAGCTCTGCTGCTGAAATTGAACGACAAGACCTACTCTCCCATTGTCTTTCAATCTGCCCTTATTTCCTTCCCTATAATTATCAGTCTCCAGATGTGGGATTAATGATGTGTATTAGAAATGTCCTTTTGTCAAATCACAGCCCGCTAAGCAGCCACCATTAACAAGCAATGGCAGAAAATGATTATCTCCCAAGTTACATTTGACAGATGTGGAGTCCTTCTGTATAACCCATCACACTGCTGTTGTCATGGAGTGAAGGATGAGACTAACTCTCTCTCTCTCTCCGCTAATGAAACCCATTCCAGGACCGTGATAGAAGAAGACCGACGTGTCCAAACACCAGAACCCGAGGCCAAAAAGTGGGTGATTTAACAAACTAGACATTTAAATAAAAGTGACAACTAATATCTACTCTAACCATACATATAAACTCGTGCTGTCTGTCACCTGCCTCTGCTCCAGGCCGTGTGTGTTTGTGAAGGAGTATGTCAGTGCAACGGAGCTGGCCTTGCATAATGCCAGGGACACGGTGGATAGGTAGGACCGCAGCATTACTGAACCATCAAGTGACACTTTGGCTGAAGAATATGATTCAAACGATTACTTATATACTTTTCCACAGCGCGTTGGATTATGTGACTCCGCGGTCCGTCGGTGCCGCCTATAGCAGTCCCTCTACTTACCCCAGGTAAGAAAAGCCCAATTTGTTCTCCCGCTCGACTATTTTCACGTTTTACTCCTCAAGTGACAATTCAGCTGTTTTCACCAATTACACACACACTGACATTTCAGCTGGTCCCACGTTGACATCAGTGGTCACACTTCGACACCTTCAGCTCAATTCATCACTCACACTCTGAGTGATATTTCAGCTCCTTTCAGCATTGTTTTTTTTATACTACACATCAGTCAGTGCTAACGCTCACGTTGTCATGTGAACTGAACGGATCTATTTCTGCATTTTTATTCCAGCACTTCAACTGCCTTGCGTATTTTACGTCTTTATTTTCTCAATATGGTTTAACTGCACGGTTTGTTTCAGTGAACATTTTGTGTCTTTGTTGTTCTCATTGCCATAGCATGTCAGATTATTTGACATCAAGCTCCACCAGTTACTCCTACAGAAGCCCCTCCACCTACTCCAGGTAACGCCACGACCTCTGAACCTCGGCGCTTTCTCACGCTCGTTTTCTCTAATTACAATTCGGCTGCTTTCACCGAAGAACCGTCAGCATCTGACATTTTAACCCCATCTAGAGCTGACGCTTTGAATGACCTTTCAAATTCAGGACTGAGGTCTTAATACTGATGTCTGACTTTTTTACTCAACGGAAAATCTTCCCTAACTTCACTCAGTGCTCATAGTTCAACTGCTATTTACTTAATTCGTAACCATGTAAGAGAGTTGAACAATTTTATCACTTTTGTTTCAACGGCCACTTTACACAGTGCATTTGACCACTACTTGAACCACTTTGTTGTTGTATTGCCACTGTCACAGCCACTTCAACTACATTCTACAGTTTTCCACTTTTACTTCAAATATATAAATGATTCTACTTCAGTTTTCCTTCATAAATGGTGCCTGCACTTATTCTTTCCATAGTGGATGAAATTATTTGAGAACAATCTCTGCCAGTTCCTGCAACAGGCGCTGTAATCCCAGTAACAACACAGATCCCTGAACCTGTTTAAACCACACGCAAACATGAGCTTTTTCCCATTACCTTGTTTTTTCAGTTCTGCCAATTCTAAATATGTGTAAGCTGTAGGGCAGAATTTCTGCCAAGCCCGGCTCATTAGGAGGTTAAGCAGGGACATTAAAGGATTATTTACACTTCCTAAATTCCCTCACACTGGGCACAAAATGTCACTGGTTATTTAACCAGACAGAGCTGTAGCTGTGCAAAGGCTGTTTCTGAATGAGTGGTTAAACAGAATGGTTTCATTTGCTGTGTGTCCCCAGCGGCTCACTGTCATCCACCTGTACGTACTGTGGAGAGCAGGTGGGCCACGATGCCAAGATCACAGTCGAGCACCTCAATATCAACTGCCACCCTGCCTGTTTCAAGGTAATTCACTGCTCTACCAGAACACGAGTCAGACAGTGTAGTTAGTTAATGAAGTAACAAACAAATGCTTGAGAGGAATGGTTTGGGAAAGACTGAGCCCGTGTTCAGCTGTAAGAGGTTCACATTTTGGTAACTGTGTCTGTTTACTTCTCTGTTGGACCAGCAGAACGATATCACATACATGTGACACACAGCTTAGCTGAGCATTAAGGCTGTAAACAGGACAAATCCATCATAATTTAAAACTTGGCATAGCAACAGTTTTACAGCGCAATAAAACCACAGATGTGTTTCCAGCTTCGCTGACTGTGGGCTGCAGCTTCATATTTTATGGATACAGATGTTTTATCAATGTTGTTGGCATAGGAGACAATCAGAGAAATACTATTCCTTTTAAATTATTATTGTGTTCACATATTTCAAAGTCTCCGTCCGCGCTAGCTTTACCAGTTTATTATAGGTCAAAGCCATTTGTACCACAGTACGGTAGAGATGAAAACACTGCTCTCAGCTGCATTCTCTCATAATTACTTGTTCTGAAACGTTCTGCTGTTTATTCCAGTGCGGCGCGTGTGGTAAGCCTATGGGAGACCTTCTCCACAATATGTTCCTACATCGTGGACAAGTCCACTGTGAGAACTGCTACTCCAAAGCCTTCGACTGATTACGGAAGCTCTTCAGCGGCCTCTTATCCTCATCCCATTTTATGTTCATTTGCATATAAAGTGAGAACTGGTGTTTTGCAAAGTTTGGACTGTGTTACACTTAAAACTTAAGAATGTTATGGTTTTGGCAGATCAAACGGGCTGTAAAGTTGATTCTTGCATTCTGTTAAATGTCTAATTTCTTAAACATGTCGCACAGGCTTGCTTTGTTAGTTTCTCCTGCTGGTGAAAGCTATATCTGCCTAAGTAGAGCACGAAGGATGTGTCTGAACAACATGATGCTCTACATGGAACTGTGAACAGACCAATACTGGCAAGTGGGGTACAATAATAACATTTTATGGACTGTAGTTACAAAATGTGATTCAAAATCGATAAAAAACGTGTGTACATGTAAGATGCTTTGTTAACAAAATAAAACGCTTTTTATGATCCTGGTATAAAGATGTGATACAAAGCTAGTGTGTGAGTAGATATTAAATACAACACTGTTGACCAGTTACATTTTACAAAAGCATGACTAAAAAAGTTATTGCACATAAAATGATTTTTACATGAACATCAGAAACAGAGTCACATTATAAATTGCTCCCACAGATACAGATGCAGTGGTGTTTTTCAGTGTGGGGTTGAGCTTGACTTTGACCATTTGTCTGAATCCACTCCTTGGTAAAATAATATTTTCTTGCATAGTGACTTAAAATAGCAGCAAACATAAATGTAACTTCATTTAATAACCATCAGCTACATGCTGAGCAACTATACAAAAGCTAATGTAGTTTATGGCTGCTGTCTGATGGTCTTCACGCACAGTTAGGCACAGCTTCCTTGATACAGACGACAAGTCTGTGGCTCAATCCCCGGCCAAAGATCTGCTAACGCATTTTTGTTCCGCTGTTACGGAAGTTCAGACGGTATCATGTGCACAGGTAACATGTCAGCTGCAAAAAAAATATCTGCTAGTATATAACTGAAATGTTAATGAGGGTAAAAGAGTTTTGACTTCAGTGCAAAAATGAGTAGTGTCTGCGTCATTCCCTCATTAGAACAGAGGGGGGGTGTCTAATATCAGGCAGCACTGTAATACTGGACATGCTCCACCTTCCGTTTGTTTCAAGGCCAGTGTCAGTGTTTTCCTCTGGCTCTGCTCACAGCTATGTTTTGGATGTGTTTCCACAGCAGCGAAGGGTCTGACTCGTTATGTCTTATCAGAGACTCCAGCCCCTCTGCTTGGTCCAGGCTTTGCCAATAATCCTGAGGCCATATTTGCAACCATCTGTGGACAGATATACAAACAGATGAGGCTCATGACTGAGGTTATTTTAATTAGACGGTTAAAACAAACTGATTTCTGCCTTTGGAATATTGTTGCTCACAATAGGTAGAAGGATTTCACACCTAATCATTTAAGACAGACTCACCCATCATCTGCGGGTAAATCCTGGATGTCCCCGTACCCTGGGGATGGCAGAGGGCAACCCATGTGAGAGTTGTTGGCCATTTTAGGCCGAGGAGGTTGACTTCTCTTAGGAGCTTTCCTGTACGCCCTTTCTGCTGCTAGTCGTGCATTTTCCTGGTCGCACACGTAACATTCAAATCCATTCAGGTAGTTGGGTTTACTCATGTCATTAACCCCCCACTCACGGGTCTCTAGAGCCTCCAGTAAATGAGTGTTAGTAATGTGGCTGGGGTTCTTGAACTCTAAATATTTTGCATATTCATCATCATTCACATCAAGTTGTTTGAGGAAGTCAGCAAGAGCTTTGGGTGAAGGGAAGTTATCCGTTATGATTGCAGAGTGGTTGTTGGGCATCCAGTCCGCCACCACGGACGATCCTCGATAGACAGGCACACAGCCTTGATGGAGAGGACGCCACAGTTTCTCTGTCATGTAATCTTGACACAGGCCGTTCTCCAATGCCAGGTGGAACTTATAGCGAGCAACAAAATCCATGAATCTGGGTTCCTCGCCTGTAGCGGTGGCTGTGTCCTCCAGATGTTCAGGTAGACGTTTGTTATTCAAGCATTTACCGTAAGAGTCCACCTACAGTAAGAAAGACGAAAAGAGAGAAACTAAGCTATAGATAAAATTGTAATCGAAATTGACCTTGATATGATGTAATATAAAGGAGATAACTGATAATGATACTTAACATAGTTAAATCAAGCACTAAAGTGCAAACAGCTACATTCATCCACCTGTAAGACCATCTGTAGCTTGTACCTCAATGTACTTCATGAGCTCCTTGACGTATCTGTCTCTGTCGGATGGCACGTCGCAGTGAGACTGCATGTAAAGCACAGGAGCCAGACCCTCCCTCCTCAGGCGGTTCTTCTCCTGAAGCGACACAGCTACTGGTTCCAGCAGGTAGTCCAGCGAGGGCAACCACTGCAGCGTCAGAGGATAGTCGGACTCCCTGCGAAATGTGGCAGTGTAGTTAAACAGCCGGATTCCGGGTCCGTGGGAGAGGACGTAGTTATTCATGGGCGACTCTTCGTGGAACAGCGCCCAGGTCTGGTGCTGGAGGCGAGGAAGCGGTGCCTCGTACGCCCTGAAGTCCGTCCCATAGAAGATGATGGATGCTGTTCGTTTGTACAGTTGGACCTGTCAATGTCAAATTCAACATTACCTCTTAAGGTGGTACTTTTTATTAATGCATGCATTAATCTACCTTCTGCCTAAACCAAGCTGAGCTTTATGAGCTCAAACATCTCTGGTACCTTGCGGTTGCTTGTGACCAGGCAGGAGGACGTGGTACAGTCAATGCGCTCAGTGTCGCCAGGGAAATGTGGAAACAGGCCACCGCTCCACCAGAGGAGAATGGGAAGCTCCTTGTTGCTGCGACGGTCATTGTTGCCAGGTCCTCTATACGAACTGATGGAGGCAAACTCCATCTCTGACAGAGCACTTTGGGGCTGAAAGGCTCCTCGGTCCACTGCATCTAAGGCCTCCAGGGGAAGCTGATCGTCTGGAAAGGAGGCAAAGGAGACCCAGACCCAGCACAGGACCCCACTAAGCCCCAGACACAAACAGGGCAAAAGCCTGCGTCCGCCTGCCATCTTCAGAGACACAAACAAAACAAAGCTCACATCAGAAACGGACCAATGTTCCTTTCTCGGTTACCTTAGAAACCCGTTTTTCAAATAAAATGACGTCTCAAATTCAATCATGTTGCGGACACGGGAGTTTTAAGGAGGATTCACACAGCTTCCTACCGTTGTCACTGAAGAATGCGGGAGAGTTGTTTTTACACGGGACGCGACTTGAAACGAGCCGACAGAGCAGAGGCAGCGAAACAGCTGGATTCTTCTTCTACGTTGCTGTTGCTCTTCTTCTTCTTCTTGGGCTGTAAACACAGACAAAAGCTGCGCAGCGCCACCTGCGAAAGGGGACGAGAACGAGAATGGCTCCGTTAAAGACGTAAACACTGCGCGATCGAACTATAGACGAAAATGACGCAAAAAATGTCTCATGACAAGAAAGTTTAACGTACTCGAAAGCACAACACGTTTCTTTCCCCTAAGTAGATCTGAAATTCATATTGAGAACAACGTCCACTTCTCCCTTTTTTTGATGCGATGAACTAAACCAGCGTTAGGACCCGAGTTCACCTTGCCGGCGTGCACGTGCAAGTCCGTAAAGGGGCGCGCACGTCACGAGTCACGCCACTCAATCCCAGATGTAGGGGAGTAGGACAGACCACACAGAACCAAGTCCTAGGAACAGGGTGAGTGGAATTACACGGGTGTTATGGTTCTGTCTCATTTCTTTCTTTATGCACATATCATTTTTTGTTGCTATTTACGAAGGCTTTGAAATACATCATCATCAAACCGTTGACGTTAGCTTGAGCGGAGGGAATGTCAACAAGCCGCCAGCCTTAGCCCGCTTGCTAAGCCGCTACACAGTGGAGCTGTCTCATGGTTCGCTGTAGTCAGACTAACTTCACCGAAGCCACCGGCGACTCGGTTAACAAGAGTTTTATTCTACAGCTACAGTTGACATCAAGCAAGTTGTTCGTGGTCTGCGCATGTGCCGTTTCCAAAGTCCGGTTTGACTCGATCCTGCTTTTGTGGCGTAATAGTCTGACACCTGACCTATATTCGCCGCATGAAAATGCTCTTTTGCGCTCTGTCCCGCCCTGTTGCCGGCACCAGCTGATTTCTGTTCAAGTTTCCCTGTAGTCTATAATTATTGTTGCTGCCGTGTAGTAAACAACAAGGCCGCCATCCAGCCCAGTGCGACCACTGGGGACCTTTGGAAGGGATCACGTCCGTGTCATTCACCTCTGTCACGGGTGTCCTGCAAGTAGCCAACATCTCACATCAGCTCGTCTTTATAAGGTTCATGTGAGGTTAAATCCAAGTATTGTTTTTTGTCATTTCTCTGAGGTGAATCATCGGCAGAGTTAATTCTACAAACTGGTTTCATTTCTTATTACAGAGAACTGATTTGCATTGTTCTTTAGATTCTTCAGAGCGTATTTATTTTTGAATTTGTTCCTCTTTTCAGGTTAAGCTGACCCTGGTTTTCCACCTGGTGGGCAGGCCTTTACCACATTAAGGAGGCCCTGCCGGGTATGAGGAAGCGTCATGAGCGGTAAGAGTCTGCTGCTCAAGGTGATCCTGCTCGGGGATGGTGGAGTGGGAAAGTCTTCCTTGATGAACCGCTATGTCACAGACCGCTTCGACTCCCAGTCCTTTCATACCATAGGTGTGGAGTTCCTCAATCGTGACCTAGAGGTGGACGGGCGGCTGGTTACTCTTCAGATCTGGGACACAGCAGGTCAGGAGCGCTTCAAGTCGCTGCGTACACCTTTTTACCGAGGTGCAGACTGCTGTCTACTCACATTTGCTGTAAACGACCTGCAGAGCTTCCAGAACCTCGGCTGCTGGAAGAAGGAGTTTATGTATTACTCTGATGTTAAAGACCCTGAGAGGTTCCCTTTTGTGGTACTAGGCAACAAGGTAGACATGGAGGAGAGGGAGGTTGGGGAGGAAGAAGCACGAGCCTGGTGTGAAGAGAATGGCTGTTGTCCTTATTATGAAACTAGTGCAAAGGATGACACTAATGTCACAGCTGCATTTGAATCTGCTGTCAGAGAGGTCCTGGCTGCTGAAGACCAGATTGGCCACGCGCTGCTGAGTAGTACTATCGATCTCCACGGCGTCCGTAAAGCCTCTCGAACATCTTGCTGCTGATTGACCAGGCGTGAATCCACCTCGTCTTCTGGCTGCAACTTGCCTGAGGCTGTTTTGAGATCCAGTCAGATATTGTTCACGGTACAAGTTCTGTAGGTAAAGGATGCTGAGTATCTTCTAGAGATGATATGGTTCAAATCCAGCTCTTCTGAAAGCAGCATCAAGGATTTTGCTGGTGTCTAGATCTTTGAATTGTGGCCCTAAGGTACTAACTAAGCTACAGGTACATTATAACAGGCACACCCATCCTTTGTACTTAGGACAGTTTGCTTTTCAGTGTTGCACAGAACTGTTTTTACCAAATTTCACCTTTCCCGTCCTATGCAGGAGTTTTATCAGGGGATGCTTACAAAGCATTTAAATTAGTCAGAGTTACATCTTAATTAATACTGTCCCCTCTTGAGTGGCCTATTCTGCCTTTTGTGCATCTCCATGCAGTTAACTCACCCTGAAATGATTATAAGATATTACAATGTCCTCTACAACAACATTTGGTTCTTTTTGAATTATTGTTTGCTAGAGAGTAAATGTATTTTTGTGTCTGAAAGTAACAGTGTTACCAGTCCATTAAGAATACCAACTTAAAGGGAGGACGGTGTTTGTCTTCAACAGAAGGGATTTGTGTGCTTCAGCAGCCCTGACTGCACTGGGTACAACTCATTGTGGTGCTCTTGTTTGATCGTAATTTCACCTACTGTGTAGCCCGAGGGGTCAGGTGTATGAATCAGGCATTATCAGGTGATTCTTATTTTGCTTTACTTTATGTGTGTGGGTCCATTTACCCAGTAAGGTCAGTTTTTTTTAGGAATAATACTGCTGTTGTTAAGTGCTGTTTACATTTCCATCCTTTATGGTATTTTTTTTCCCAAGCATTTGTGAGTGATATTTATGTTGGGCTTTTGTGTTTGATCAGGGCCCGATGTGTAGATAAGGTTATAATTAACATACATTTTCATAATCATGGCATGTTGATAATACTGTGCCTGCTTTATTGATCGTGTGGCAGGCTTTAAACTTTCAGTCCTTCACTTTTCCTTCCTTTACTGTTATTACAGATGCTCTTGTCGGTCAGGTCATTCTAAGTCTCAGATGAATGTGAAACAGCCTGAGTGCTTGATAATGTTGTTACAACTAATGTGTGCTTTGTACGTCTCGTCCTCAGTCTGTTCAGACTGTGGGGAGTGAAACTTTGAAATGAGTATTCGGAGAACTCACTGGTGTTTATCTGGACGGTACTTTACTTTTCATTCAGTGTTACACACTTGTGTTATTGCCACAGGTGCATTTGACCTATGTTATGTTTTTTTTCTGTTGCTGGCCTGAGGGAAGTGATGTTTGCGTGTGTGGATTATTTTTAAATGCCACACACGCAAACAATAACTTTAATATTTAACATGCTACAAATTAATTCTCCTCAGAATGTCTGTTGTGGTTATAATCGTACTTTACACAATGTTAAACAACTAATATCCATCCCTAAAATATTTCCATCCACTGAATGCGCTTCTATTTTTGTATGTGGTCTTATGTAGCCTCTTTTCCTGAGATCACATGCTTTACAATTCAAATGTTGCATCCTATTTCCGAATGCATGCACTCTAAAGGTGAAAGGTACAAGTGTCACTGTGAGAGTCAATCGATCAGGTACGGCCATATTTGCTCATTGCATAGTTCTTTGGTTCTATGTGGGCTCATAATAAATACGTAGCCTGTCTGTATAATTAGGTAAAGGGTGTATTTGAGTAATGGTACTCGGAGGGTACAGGACAACCTTTATTACCTGTGAATTTAGAAGGGCATTTCAACGAGCAGTTAGCCTACATTAATGTAAAGCAAAACGAGGGCTCTTGTTCTATCATTTGTCGCTAATGTTTTGTGGATTATGCAGGATACTGTGTCTTTACTGTCCCGTTTCCTGTTGTGTCCTATACAGACCATGTAGCATAATGTTTACCTGAAGTCTAACATAGCTGAGAACCAGTGGTTTCATAAGTTGATTGCGTTAACCTATATGATGTTCCTCTCATGATGCTGTCATACTGTACGTCACTGCAACCAGCCTAACTGGTAGGTTTTATTTTAATGTTACTGTAATATTTATGAATGTAAAAACGGATTTCTTTGAGCTGTCCATATTAATGGCTTATGTAAGTTGCTAAGGGCATTCATTTTATAATGTGTAAAATGACACTGAACGTCTGTTTCACTCTAAGTGCTTATCCCACGAGTTTGATTTAAGCTGTGTAAAAGTTAGACTGTTCCTCCTGATGTTTTGCTCTAATGGACGACTTCCCTTACTCCTCTTTTTGCACTACTGAGGATAAGACTAGTTGTGCCAACATGCTGGAAAACCGGTGAAAACTCTCCAGTGCTTGGCTACAAATAAAACATGCAGCATACCAAATGGAGACGCTGTCTTGTATGTTTTTTTTTGTGATTATACCTTCATGAAAGGCTAAAAATAACTTTAAAGTCTAAAAACATTTTTAAAAATAGGTCACTCATTTATTAGAACAAGTTCTCTACTTGTTTCCAGTCAAACGACAAAAATGAAAACTTAAAAATTAAGAATTTCTCAGAAAGAAAATTACAAGACTTCACCTTTTTCGCCTCAATACATACAAGGTTTCTCAAACAAGACCTTAAATGACATTCAGCAACTACGCTTGTGACAACCAGAGACACTGAATTCAATTTAGTTCCTCTTTGTAAAAAAAAAAAATATGAAAGGTTTGTCGCATTTTATTTTATCCTCATTAAAATGGAAATCAACATGCACCGTACTGTGAAATCTGACCTAGGCTGATTAGGTCACGTCTGTCTGTGGCCAAATGCTGATCTTCATAGGAAGAAAATATTAATCTGCCATCACGAGGCTCAAAAGAAAAACACATTTGTGCCATGTTAGAACTTGAGACGTGTAACAAAAACGCAGCTCTTAAAGTATAATTCTGACGACTAGCTTTGTCGTGTCATCAAAAAGCGAAGGGCTGTCAGGAGATGACGGATGTGTTTGTGGGATATGGAGAGCACAGTGTCCCCCTGTCCCTCTGCAGCCTTCCATACAGGTCATAACCTCTCCTCTCCTCTTCCGCCCGGTGCCTCGACATCCTCAGGTACAGCTGGTTCACTGCCAAGTGCAAGGAACAGTGCACCTGTGGACCCAAGAGGAGAGAATACAAAACGCCGTACAAAACACCTTGGCCCCTTGATGTGGCTGCCAGCCAAGGATAGAGTGCAAGTTAAACACTACAGCAGACACTGCGGCTTCACACATACTTCAGAGGAGGCACTGTGCAAAAGTACTTCAAAGAATATTTTCTTTATTATCAAATATTACAAACACAAAATAATCAAACAGCCCTCTGCTGCTCGACAAACCCACCACTCACAGCTGGGTAAAGCTTTCACCAAACGCAATAATCTACTTATCATGTTGCAAATTATTTTGTTAGTAATACCCAAAATGTGAAAGTACTACTAAATTCAGCTACAATAAAGTAAAACAAGAGCTGTTATACAATAACTACAACAAATATTCTCTCTATAAATGTCACTCACTCACATTAACAGCAGGGGAGTCACATCTCAACAACGCATTTAAAGTCTACTATTAAGGCTACTCAATAAGTTAGCACCTAGTGCTTTCACCATCTCAAAATTATGAGAAACAATTTCAGACCTTAGCAGATCACAACTAAACAATTCATGTCCCTTTAGCAGAAAGAAACTATTTAAGATAATCTACAATTCCTTCGGTCTTTTGCTAAATCCTTCGTTTCCATTATCTAGCCATAGACACGGGTCACGCCGCAGCGTGTTGATGTGTGGGTAGTTGCTCCCAGATGGGCTGCACGGAGCCTTTAGAGAGGGCGAACCCTCTCTTTGTCCAGAGAACCCTCTTCCTTGACATGCAACATAACCCTTGGCAGAAGCTCGTAGGGCAGGTGGCCCAGGAACTGAATCCTTATTGGCTAGTTCTAAAAAAAGGCATGACTCCATTGTTGAAGCTTTTCTCCAGCCCGTGAGAAAAGTCCTGAGGTCAGCATGAGACTGCAAATGCGTGTTTGTCTGCCACTATGGCAACCAGATGTGAAGGATGGCTGCCATGGTAACCCATAATCCCCATTCTGTGAAACAGCTGCCTTCTAGTTCCATGTGCATTGCAAATTGGTAGTTATGTTTTGCATGTTAATTTATTAGTGTTGTGTTATCATCTGACTGTGAGAGGAAGCAAAAAGGAATTTTAGACAATCTCAGCGGGCAAATATTCGAATGGCTAATTTTGGTGGCTAAATACATACAACTGGCCTGCAAGCAGCAAGCAAATCTCACACTTAAAAAAAAAGCTAGAAGAAGAGTACAAAACAATAGCCTTACGATGAAGAAAGTAAAAATGTAAAGATTTTTTAAAAGTCCATAACCACAGACCATCCTGTGTGCATGTGCTTAAAGGAGACTACTTCTGTCATCCCTCTCGATCCCCATGCTGGTGATGTAGCGACAGAGCAGTCGGGAAGCTATTGAGCCTAACACCGTGGACTTATTCCCTTCCTGCCCAGATACCGCAGCACTGCAAAGTTATAGGTGGTTGACACGGTATAGGTCAGCTAGAAAAAGAAAGGAAACAGAAAGAGGAAGTGTCAGAGCAGATGTGAAGAGACACCTAAGAAAAAAACCCCGATGCTCTACAAATAAGAAAAAAATGAGAAGCAACTGCTAATAGCATTAATGGGAAAGCAGATTCCATCCCTTTAACAGCATCTGTAATGGAGCATGAGAGTATAATGGGTGTTTTTACATTTGCCTGCCTGGAAGAAAACACCAGACATTACGGCATTATTATGATGTTTGTGTCAGCTGAGAGAGAGGAACAGAGAGCAATAGTACAAAAGTCATCAGTCATGGGGGCCTGAGATGCTTCAGCGCCTACACTTTGAGCGTCACTGAAGTCACATGAGCCTTAGACACCATTGTTGTGTCCCACCATGGCAGCGCAGCCAGACTGGCTCAGGCTGGAGCGTAATCACTCACCAGAGCCAAGACGGTGATGCCCGCACCGGCGAAGGCCGCAATGTAGAGGTCATAGGTCATTCGGTACTGAAAGGAGGAGATTTGCATTAGCGGGGCTTTCTTATGTCAGGCATGTTTGAGGCTAGAGTTGTGTCCTGCTCCTTACCTCCCTGGTCTTGCATATATTGGATAGTGTCATACCACACGCTTTCCCTGGTACTGCATTCCATGGCAAGAGCCCTGTTTGAATTAGGAGTGTCTCATCATTTGTATTTTTTAGGTACAGAGATCATTTTCATCATTTACAAAGAGCAAATGTGCATCAGTAGGTTTGCGCAACCCAGAACCCCCTAGTTACCGTATTGCCTTGCATCAACGCAGAGCTGGTTGATACTCGCTGGCGTCTCTGTCAGAACGTCAACGGTGTGGCAGGTCATATCCATGTTGTAGAAAAAGTAGACGGGCAGCGCCGAGAAGGCGAACACCAACAGCCACAGCACAGCTAGTACATAAGTCATCACGATAAACTGGAAGAGGGAAGCAGAATAAACATCAGGCTGCGCCACTGTAACGAACGGATCTACATAACTAATCCAAGAGAGCGTTTCTGTGAGCAGTGACTCACTCAGTGACCACATTTACTTTGCTGATTAGCTTTGCTTATTATCTCACGCTATGTTCTCCTCCTCCTCTTCCAACTGCTCAGTCCCTCCCTCTCCAGCTGCTCACACACTGTATGCTTATCTCGGCATGTCCCCAACGGTTTAAGCAACCTTAAGATTTTCGGCTCAACTCCCACCAGGGAGTGATATATGTATTAATCCCATCCAATCTCTCCAATCCCCTTTACTCGTCCCATTCTGGGCCCTCTCACCGAGGAGCTGAGGCAGCGGCCACACATGGTGCTCCTGAACTCTCCGAACGTTTGCTTGGCAGCGCTTGTGGTGTAGAAGCCCTCAGCCAACAGCACAATGCAGTAGAGGAAGAAGAAGGAGGCCAAGCCATAGATGACATACTGGAAATACTGAATGCTGTAAAACGGGGCAAAAAGGAAAACTTAGATGGAACATCACCCTACAACAAACCAACCCTGCTCATTTTTTACTACTTACATGTATGCCAGCGTGATGTAGTCCTGAAGGTTACGGGCAAAGTAGCTCTCGATGAGTCGCTCCGTCTCCGTGAGGGCCTGGTGGCCGCAGCCGCAGAAGAGGGCGATGCCAGAGAAACACAGCAGCGTGGCGACCAGGGAGCAGTACGGTATCCCACCCAAACAGCGCATACAGCAGTCATAGCAACCTGTTAGTCACGTAGACACAACACCATGAAAGTCAGAGCGCACGGATCAACTGATGCCACATGACAGACGACGCAGGAGGCCGACTCTGTTCCAGGGTAGAGATTGTGCACAAGCAGAATGTTTCCGCTTTGATCCAATTAAGGAATTTCAGTTTTCAACTCTTAAGTTATTTTAGATTTGTCCTTCAAGCTGTTCAAGGGTGCATTCACACGTATGGGAACTTTGTCTTACTCCACTCTCGTGGTGCCCGTGCAGACAGATGGAGTTATTTGTTCTGGCCCTTGGGTGCTTTTCACCATCTACAGCTAAGGTGAACGAAGGTGAAATCTTGAAACATTTACAGACTTTCTTCTCAACAGGTCACTAACACCATGTGTTCCAAAGCAAGAAGCACCAGCTCCAATTTTAATCGAGTGGAGGAGTTGAATATCTCACACTCAAGTTAAATCAAATAGAATATGTAAACCATCAATTTCAAGAAATTATGCTTTTACAATTCTGTATTTGTGGTTCGAGCTCTAAACATTTTTGTTCTCTTGCTAAACTGGGCATTCTTCCTTATAGTCATGTGCTGTCTGAATGGATGCCAAGGGCATGGGGATGTGCCTGTGCTGACCCCAGCTCACACCCTGACTCCATTCACCACCCAGCAGGGAGCGTGTGAGAAAAGAGGGGAGAGACAAAGCGAAAGCGAGAGAGAGAGAGGCCGCTTTTGTGGCCGCAGAGACAACAGTCTTTGTCCCACAGCATCATGGGGGCACAAGGGCCACCAATGTCAAGCCAACAAAGGCCAGAGGCACCTCTGAGGCGGACACATGCGCACGCTGGTAGACTTCCTCCTAGTGAGAGGCAGGAACCAAGTTGTCTGCCCGGGCTCAATGAGGATGGAAAAGCAAATCCACAAACAAACAAACTCCACAGTGTGCGTGTGCTATTACACGCTCGCATGCGTGCAGCCACACACACGGGCTCAATGGAGGCAGTCAGACTGTGGTTGGTACCATTACAGTAAACACAGATGGCAGGAGGGGCAAATAGATGGCTCTTTAATTGAACACATCTACATGGCTGTGCTGGCTGCGTGACAGGGAGGGAGAGACAGGCTGCGATCACGTCATTCAGGCAGCATAACGTTAATACGAGGCCCCTAAACGTGAAGTGTGAGGGAGAAAACAGCGAAGAAAAGTCGCGCAGGAAGATAATTAGTATAATAAAAGTAGATTAATTAAAAACTGTTCAAGGCACAAAGAAATCCGGGTCCTTGAGCCCACGCGTTACACCCCCAGAGACGAGTGGCTGTAAACACAAACCCGCCTGCACGATCACGTTCACCTTGTTCCAATTAACTAATTAGTGACATCATCAGTGCGAGCGAACGGCCGGATTCTGGATTTACGCCTCTAATGAAAACACAGGCCCGGCTATGGCACAGAATAAAACAAATGCAAAGCCGAGGCCAAGTTAGTCCCCTTTAAAAAAAAATTGAGAAAGATTGCGACGGAAAGCAAATGCGACAAGCCTCCTCTGAAAGTAGCCGCTGCCCTCTGAGGCATGAAATAAATCTCATAATATCGGCGGAGCATCGGTCGGCGAGTACAGCCGACCTCCAAACTGACAAAAAACCAAACCTCTGATGTCATCTCACAGTTCACACGGAAGCCGTAATTAACTACTGGTAATTAATGTTCTCTCCGGTAAACGCAAAGGGAGGATGCTGCAGCTTCTTACCCATGTCTGTTCGGATGCGTTCAGCGCTTGTTGGCCACTGGCTGCAGCTGGTCCCGCTGATGATATGCGCGACTTGCCCTCGGCCCCCGTATATCAAGCTCAACTCGCTTTCTGTTCCCCAACAATGGGCAGAGTCGCCAATGACTGCGAGAGCAAACTTAAAGCAACAATGTCGCCTTTCAATGAACTTCACGACGGGGAATAACGACAAGGGCCGTTTTTTTTGCGCCTGTTACGTCACTTAGCTCATTGTGGAGGAGGAAAAACTTGCATCATTTTATGCAAATACAGGAGAAGGGAATTTTTATTCCTCTGGAAAAAAAAGATATCTCCTATAAGTTGATCATCACGGCCCCGGGGCTTGAAATCCCTGGTTCCCAGGCTTTTGTATTAAACGCCAGAGAGATAACATTTCCAGCTAAATGAATGAAACCAAATAAGCAGCAGCACATAAATCCTGTATAACATGGCTCATGAGACGCGATAGCTCGGTGATAGTGAGCATAATTTGTCTGACATAAAAAACAACCTCTTATCATGAACCTGGGGACAGTGAGGCGACGCGGTGCGTTTGAGAACCAGCAGACAAAACAGATTAGTGAGTTGTTGTTGTTCTCTGAAATCAGCCTGTCGTCCTGGAACGCGCCTTAAAAGCGACTTTAACTAACCGTGAATATCTGCAAAGCTCAACCTCAGATGAGGTGAGATGGTTGGGGGGCAACTAAACCACAACAAGCGTTTTGATGCGATTCACTGGCATTTTAATCAGGTCGTATCGTCACGTCATATGAGACATTAAAGCCTCTGTGTGTGTGTGTGTGTGTGTGTGTGTGTGTGTGTGTGTGTGTGTGTGTGTGTGTGTGTGTGTGTGTGTGTGTGTGAAATACTGGCTATTTGGGTCAATGCCAGCTGGTTTCTTTGTCCATGTCAGCTCACGCAACCTCTATCAAAACCTGAGCTTGAGGAAAAAAATGAACTGGATGAAAATGAAATGTGCTGTGAGTGGAGCAGAGCGGCAGGGAAACATCACAGATCTCGGGCGACCTGTCTGTGGAGGAGTGAGAGACTGCTCTGATTCATCTCCTCCCTCTGGCTAAGCACCAGATATAAAGAGCGAGCGTCCGTGTCCAGTAGATGGCAGGCTCTCCCCTGCCACGACACCCGGGCTGCAGCGCGTCCCGGCAGGACGCTTATGAGAGAGACGCTGTTTGATCATGAAGCATCTTTAAACGTGACACTCATAAAACCATTTGGGTTTCTGTCAGCCAGGTCAAAAACGCCTCTTGAAAACCAGTTGGCTTTATTTTTTAAATATTGTAATTGTCAAAGTTGTGATTGTTTTATTCTAATGACATGTGAACTTTAGTGTGAAGAGGCTGTTTTAATTTGTGACATTTCCTCGAGGCTCTTTGTTCACTTCAGTTCTCGGCACCACCCTTTTAGATGATTTATTTTTGAGCCCCTAGCTCAGGAACCCTCAGAGAGACACCGCTCGTGTTATACAAGCCTTGTTCTCCCCTAACCAGGTTGTCGTACACAGTGTTCTACAGGCTTTCCTCCGCTCCTGCAGCACACGCGTGTCAAGAAAAGCAAAGCCCAGCAGTTTAGGATACTGTAACAATTAAGCAAATGTTTCCCTTTGATAAAACAATTAGCCTGATGTGTTTGCGTGGTTGTGTGTAAACCCATTTTAACCCGACTCACCTGGTTTGATATCTCAATTGTTCCCTCGAATACAAATCTATTAGTGAAACATGAGAGCAACTGGCTTTTGTAGAGATGCCTTTGAACACAGTGTGATTTCACTCCGAACATCTGTCATCAAAACAACAACCCCGTCGCGTTGCTTGGTTCAGTACAGTACGGTTTGTGCCTTTTGGGTGAGATCCAGCGCGGTCGGTGAGAAGCAGCGCTATCAGGTGACAGGTGTGAGGCGGCGACTTGAGATGCTGGTGTGTCTTTCCCCTACTGCCTCCCGCTTGTCCACAGCTGCTCTCTGCCTCTGGTGGTCTCGGGGCTGCTTCTTGAGAGACTTTCATCACCTCCCCGCCACAGGAACATTCAACCCTTTTGTGTGTCTAAACACTTTAGACTCGCTATCAACCAGAGCTGGAAACCTGAGAAAGGTCCAATCAACTTAACAAGACCATTACCTCAGTCTTCTCCTGTCTGCAGGGGTCATGCCAAATGCCAGTTGAAGATAATTATGGTAATACTCATATTTTTTACCTTTAAAACTCTCTGAGAGGGGATAATTTGACTCTATGTTTATATTTGAGGTTCTAGTGTGGAGTTGAACCGAAGTGCATGCTATTACTATTAAGGTGTTTCAGTCTCTGTAACAACACAAAGAAAGGAGTCAGCTTTGGTGAGTTCAGGCTGTAAAGGTTTACACATACTTATTTTATTTAGTACAGAAAGCATATGTCTGCAGAGAGAACAAGTCTCTGCGGGCAACTTATCACATCATCTTTTACATTTTCCTGGTAGCAAGTTTATCAGAAAATTGATCAAAAATTTTATTTCCACAGAATTCTACGGGTTTGCTGTTGACAAATGTTTGGATACACAGTGTATCAGGATAAGTCGGCAAATTTGATCAAATGCAAATGCAAAAAGCTTTTGTCAAATATCCAGAATGCATGTAAATCACGGGCGGATTTCATCCTTGACACTGTGTGGCACACTGCTTGCTTTATTCTGTTAGTCAGCACAGTAATATTTGTCTTTTAGCCTGAGCGCGATCTCATTCTCCTCAATGTGCTGCTTTTTGCTGCGCCTCTGTTTCAGGTAGAAAACCGCCGCTACCACGAGCAAAAATACAGCTGCTAGCATCATACACAGGCCTGCCAACAGTGTCACCCGAGCAGATCTGGGGCTCTCTGCCTCACAGATGGAGGCCTTTAGGGGGGGTTGCACCAAATCGCGTGTCCCCGTCCAGGTGGGCGCCTTGTCCAGGTGACAGGGCTCCATGCTTTCGTTGACCAACAGATTGACCCAGACGGTGCTGTACAGTGGCATCGGCTTCCCCCCGTCTCTGACCACAACAAACAGGTGATGCATTCCCAGGTCCTTCTGCAGAAGCTGCCGACCTACCGTGATGTTCCCTGACCTTGAGTCCAGCTGGAAGGGACTGCTGTATTGCACGGACTCCGGTGCAACAAGAGAGTAGGTTATCTCTGAATTCAACCCGGAGTCTTCATCAACGGCATAGATCTTTGTTACCATGGTGCCCGCCGTTGTTGCTGGAGAGACAGTCAGGCATGAGGAGTTGCTGCTGGGAAGGATAACTCTGGGCTGGTTGTCATTGATGTCCTCCACAAAGATGGTTACCCTGGCAGTGGAAGTCAAAGCTGCTGGGCGCCCGTGATCACTGGCCAGCAGGTAGAGTTCATAGCGGTCTTCTGTCTCGCGATCCAAGCTAGTGGTGGTGCGAAGCGTCCCCTGGGTGCTATCCACAACAAAAGGTCCACTGCTGTTTACAACATTCAGCTCTATGTTCCCGTTTTCCCCTTCGTCTAGGTCCGCAACCCCTAACTTCCCCACTGGGGCGAGCGGCGGCACATTCTCAGGGATGAAAAAGATAAAGTGGGGAGTTAGAAAAACAGGTGCATTGTCATTCTGGTCCAAAACGAGAACGGATATCGTGGCCTCAGACTCCAACGGAGGGGAGCCGCTATCTCGTGCAAGCACAGTGAGATTGTGTGCACCCTGCTGTTCCCTATCCAGAGAGGCTGACACAGACAGTTGACCCGTCACGGGGTCAATGTTAAAGACGGCAGACGTGCGCTTGTTCAGCCTGTAGGTCACCCTGCCGTTGTATCCGCTGTCTGCATCTGAAGCCCAGACCTGCAGCAGTGCTACTCCAGGCCGGTTATTTTCCTCCACCTCCAGCTGGTAGTGAGACTGGAAGAAATGTGGGGCATTATCATTAACATCAACCACCAAAACCCTGATCACGCTTCTAGAAAGAACGATCACAGACCCTTCAGCTGATCTCCCATGCGCTACCACAGAAATATGATGTTCCCTTTTTATCTCGTAGTCTAGGGGCTTTGATGTGGAAAGCAGATATTTGCCATTCTGTAGGCTTAACGTGAAAGGCACTTCACCCTCAATGGCAAGAGATGAGCTTTTAAAGCTGCTGTCACCCTCCAGCTGTAAAACAGCTAAGACAGTGGGGGGCTGGTTCTCTGGTAACACCATAGTTTGGTTTTGACTCTCCGCTATGAACCCGATCTTGATCGTCAGCTCCCGCTTCGCCTTGGGGAGCACAGATACAGTCACCTGAGTGTCTGCTGGAGGGCAATGCAGGCCGCTAGCTAACACTTTCAACACCAGCTCCTCGGAGTTGTCACTCTGGAGGTCCCGTGTTAGTCTGATGTGTCCCGTGAGGCTGTCGAGGCTAAACAGCTTCTTGGCCTGCTCTGAGACTTTGGGACCGAGGGAGTAAATGATGGCAGCATTCGGGCCTGAATCTGGGTCTGTGGCTCTGACCTGAGCGACCAGCGTGTTCTTTGGAGAGTCCCCGGGGAGGGTGACGCTGAGGGGGCCTTCAGAGCTAAAGCTCGGACAGTTGTCATTAACATCTGTCACTGTAACGATTAAAGTTGCTGTAGCACTTAAAGGGTCAGAGCCACAGTCAGTGGCCACCAGCAGCATCTGATACCGGTCCTGAGCCTCCCTGTCCAGAGCTGCATTCACAGTCAGCGTGATAAAAGCCTCGTCAACTTTCAAATCAAACGGCCCATCGAGGTCCTCTAGGTGGTACCGCAGCTCTCCGTTGCCACCAGCGTCCCGGTCCGTTGCCTGGTCATCCAGAAAAAAACAAGTCCCCACAGTCACGTCCTCAGACACCCTCAGGTGTATTTCGGTGTTTTCAAAGTGAGGCGCATTGTCATTAACGTCTGCTATGATCACAGGGAACTGTACAAGGTCTCCCGAGGGCCCCACGACAGCAGTGAGCAGAATAATGCATTCCTCAGCTTTTGTCTCCTCGGGGCAGACGGCCTCGCGATCCATCGTCTGCTCAGTGGTGTACAAATTCCCCGTGTTCCTGTCCAGCCACAGGTACTCCTGGGTGAGGAGCTGGTACGGAGCTGGAAAGTTTTCACCGAGCGACCCTGCCAGAGTACCAGGCTCCTGTTCCTCGGGGAGAGAAAACCGGACAGAACCGCATCCGATCGGCCTGAGGTGGACCAGAAGCAGCAGATTCTGACGTGGAAAGAAATAACATTTCAGCAACCTTTTGGGTCATAGATCCCTAATTTGACTGGCTTGTTGCTGCAGTTCTGCCTGAATGTGTGGAGGCTTTCCTACCTAGTGGGAAGGTTTGAACTTCATGCCTCAGTGAGCTATTTTAAAAGCAGCCGACTGTACAGGGAAGGTAAGGTAATGCCCCTGAATTATTTACAACCAATTATACTCACATTATGAATAATGCACAAAACAAAACGTACAGCATGAATTTGCTTATATTTGCACACGTATCGTATTGGAAAACGTATCACTGCATTTACAGTAATATACAAATCAGAATATCTTCATGATTTAGCCTCTATAAGCTTTTATATAAGCCTAAACAGCCCAGCTCTTCAACCGACTGTCCTAACAGGACGTTCATATATATTCAGATAGCAAACAGGGTTCTAGCTCCATCAGAAACACAGACATTAATGACTGTAGACGCCCCTGAATTAATAATCCTTGAGCTGCGTTTGTATCACTGACCTGCAGCAGTCCAGCCCAGTTCATATTATCAGGAGTCCCATGGCCCATTGCCCTCGCACATGTTAGCCAAGGTCCCCGGCAGCGAGTGAACGCCGAGAACAGAGGCAGGCACCCAAAGGCATAATTCATCACATGCTCCTCCTACAGCGCTTACCTTGCGTGTCAGCCTGACAAGGGAGAAGTCAGAGGTCCAACAGGTTTACCTGCATGAGCTGAATGCATGTTTGATAACAACTTAGGAATCAAACAATGAGCCCTCTCATTGGGCTTGTGCTGCGTACATGTCCTGCCTCTCAAGCACACAGATCAGGATTAATGTGCCAATACTAATGTGCATCCACATTTTTATTACGCTCTCCTGACACCTGTTTCTGACTTTTTTTTTTTTATTTCCCTTTCCTTGTTTTGTTTTGTCTATAAGCCTCAGATACGTCCATAGGCACAAATGCTTGCAAATCACATCAGTAACAGTGTTAAGAATGATGAATGTCTGTGTGTGGATTCACACGCAGTCGCAGGCTTGTTGTAGTTTCTAACCAGAGTAAACATTTGTGAAGTGAATGAACTAAGCATATTTACTCAAGGACAATTTAGCGTTACGTTCCGAAACGAAATGAGCTTTTTGGTTTCATTTAACCTGACAGCTGTACATACCAGTTGCCATCTGGTTTATATTTCAGATGCAAACCATATAATCAGTCAATAAGATGTAACACTGAAGATTAAGCAGCTACTATTAACCAGTACAGCACTTATAACAGCATGTTATGTAAAGTCTTCATCGCCTGAAGTAGCTGCAGCCGCGTGTTTCTTACCTAAACCTCCAAAACAGGATACACACAGAGGCCCATAAATAATGGAACACAGGTGCATTGTAATTTCTAATGTGATGGTTCATGAACAGTAAGCGGCACAGACACCGGCCCTGCGCGCCCCCTATCGGCAGAGCAGAGTTTCAAAGTAAAACGACTCCACGCACACGCGCAGGACGCTGGCAGCGCTTTGATTAAATGCGAATACAGAGATTCACAGTGATACAGAAATGCTTGTTTCGGAAAGTAAGACTCCTTGAGATGCTCCGTGAAGCCCCTTTCGGCACCAGCGGTGAACACTACCAACCACAGTCTGCAAAGTTCGTGCGCTGGTTGGAAAGCGTGGGAGTTGCGTAACGGCTCTCTCCACTCTCCGTGTCGCGCCCCCCCCCCCCCCGACAGGCGACCTCTGACGGCTTCGAGCGAGCGGATTGGCTGCTGCGCTCCGCCAGCTGAGCGGATGTGGAGGAGCTTTATGATAAAGTTGCGTCTAGAGTCCGCACAGACGAGAACGTGACGCCGCCGCCTTCCACTGCTTCAGCATGTCCGCAGACATTAACACAGGTGAGCGTTGATGGAGTCAATATATGACACACGTTTGTCTTTATTTAACGCAGGGTGTTGTTATAATAAAGCTTTAGGGTTCGGCTCTACGTGTGTATCATTTCTTAAGCATTTCCTTAATAAAAGTAGTATTTCAGCGTTCGTAGCTTTGTATATTTACCTTTTTTGTTACTGTGGTAGTGGAGCTTAGGTGTGTTTCACTGTTTGCTAAAGGTTACAGCTGTGCCTTTAGTCAACAAAAGGCCAAACATAGTTTTACTGCTGCCTAAAGCTCAGAATTTAAATTTAAACCATTTAAGATGTAGCCTTTTGTGTCACACTTTACAAGCTGTTGTTTTATGTGCCTTGTGGGCTGTTAGATTTATTTTCACACATCCAGTTATCTGATACAACCCACTGACATAAACTTTAACTACAGCTTTGGGTTTATTTTATGTGTGTATCTCATTCTCACCCACAATATATTGATAATGTTTTTGTATATATCCGTCCCCGATCAGGTGTCGCTGCCTTATTCAAAGGCTATTTCACACTCCTCACTACGTATTACCATTGTGATTGCTAAAGGAAAAACGACCCAGATGAGCCAAGCACTTTCTTCCAGTGGCGCGATGGGATTTCTTTCCAATGCTGTCACATTTTCCACAGAGCTGGACGCGGAGCTGGGTGAGCTGCTGCAGGAGTTCCAGGATGTGGTGGAGGAGCTGAAGGCCCCGTCTCAAAGCAAACCTCACGCCTACCAGCACGTGCTGCAGGAGGCCAAAAGTCGCACGGGGCTGGGAGATGACAGCGGGGTCGAGGACTCGGATTACAGTGAGTAACGAAATCATTGCCCTGGGGCAGTGTTACTGTGATTAAGATGATGTTTGTTGAATGTACAAAGAACGGGGACAGAAAGATATTATTTAGTGCGTCGTTTGTCTGCATGTGAAGTTGCATGAAGGCCCCGCGGGTGCTGCTTGAGACCCTTTATCAGCCCGAACAACTGCTGCTAGACACTTTCAATTTGCATGAAATTAGTGGTAAGAGGACACATCCCTGTACGCTGGCTGCTTTAGACACAACAATAGCCGTGTACTGAATCAACTACAGTATGTTTATGGATAAGCAATCTTTTGTAATCGCTTTTTTTCTGCTGCTGTTGCATTTGTCAACGGTGATGAGATAAAAGACCAAAGTGTGTTTTCCTGCTCCCATGTGTCGTCATTATTGAAAGTAACGTTTCAACAGGCTTTCAAACGCCGACACCAGGGAGCTAACGCTGAAAAACGTTTACCTTCACTTTACTGCATCTTATTACCGCGATGTGCGGCTCCTGCGTTATGTCGGAATTGCTGCTGTTTGACCATTTGCATAGGCCTGTGCTTGTCTCGTCTTTATTATCTCTGCTCGCCTCCCTCTCTCCCCCCAGGCAGCGAAGCTTCTTTGGGAAACAGTTTGAACACCAGCGAGGAAGAGCTCCACACAGCAGGCATAAAGCTGGCACCGAAAGGTACTGGAGGCTTCCATCCGCCTATCTCGATCCAGATAGCCCTCGTTCCTACAGTGATCACTATCGCTTTTTCTCTGATGACTATCACAGCCACACAAAAACCCTCTTACATTAAGCTGAGGGCTCCTTTGTTTTTACACAACAAAGCCCCTGACGCTGTGACTGTGACATCTCAGTCCCCCCCCTCCTCCCCCTCCCTTGCTTTCAAAGTATCCTGCAGGGGTTGTTTGTGCTGTTGTGTAGCGGCGAGTCTGGCTCAGGTGTGTGTCAATGAATGAACGCTGCTCTGTTTTGTTGCACACATTAAATGTCGACGGGTGAAAACAGGAGGGTGACCAGGAGGGGCCGTTTACTCTGTGTATATACCTTAAGATATTTATTTCAGACATCCTGGTGGGATCTGTCGAGCTGCCGGGGTTTGCAGGGCGCTTAAGATCAGCTCTTATCTCAGAAGCTGATCTTGTAGAAAGTCTTGCGGAGAAGTAGCTGAGAATGTTTTGCTAGTGCAAAAGCAGTTTGGCTCATGTGTAATCCTGGGACTTGGATTAGTTTTTTGCTTTTGATCCAGAGGAAATACCACTTAACTGAGCCGCGTTCTCCACAAAAAATGTTCCATTGCTTTTTTTTTTTCCTCTATACTTACTCAAATTACCTTTTCTTTCTGTCCTCTTTCTGCAGCTAAGCTGGGTGACACAAGGGAACTCGATATTTTTATCGACACGTTGGACCGGGAACTTGCTGGTGCGTGTTTAAAAGAATCACACCCTATATCACTCAGTGTTGTGTTTAATGTCTTTTACTGTGAAGCTGACAGGCCGACCAGGGTGCAGAGCGTGTTGGTAGCAGAGATGCTGACAGGTTGCACGTTTTGTTACACGCTCCAAAGTGCATGTAGTGGCCACCTAGTTTCTACCCGGTGCTGCCCCTCTGCTTTATCTCTGAGCACCTCTTGTGTGTAAATGCCGTGTGTGGCGACGCGGGTGGACTATCTGCGCGCCCTTTCGTGATAATAGCCTACTTGACTACGTGAGCGTCATGATCCCGCTCTCGGCGCTACAGCTGTGTCGTTACGGAAGCCTGTGAACTGATGTTTCTGTGCCGACACACAAACCACAAAGAACAAAACATGCATCCTCTGCTATCAATGGCCTGTTCACAGAGAGAATTACAAATGAATCGCAGCTTCCCCCCGTATCTGTACAAAGCTCATTTATTAGTCACTGCATGTTTCTGTGAGTGTGTTGTTTTTTTTTTTTTTTGGCTTTTATTCTTGCTCCTGAGCTTTTGTAGTTTTTTTTTCTCTCCCTCTCTTGCAGAGATGTGAACAGAGAGAGGAAAAAAAAAAAAAGCGCGCCACATAGAAGAGGGAGAAACAGGCTGCGGGCGAAATGGCTGGCTACTGTCGAGCAGACAGGCAGATCTACACCAGAGCAGATCTGAGGGAGCAAATGTTCCCCTTGCTGCTTCAGGGGAAAAAAGGCTAACATCGGAAAATTAAAAGGGCACTCGATTCCAAAATGCAGGAACATCCTCAGACCCCTGGCAACGCCGAGTCCAGTCGGCAAGACGACGTCCCTGCAGCATAGGATCCGAAATGTATGACATGCTCTCGAAACTAGACAAAGCATCCATCTGTCTGGATGTGAGAGAAAACACTGCCTAGAGTGTAGAAACCGTGCTTATATCACATTCGAAATTTCCATAAGAACTGTGCCAGTAAAGGGCTGTAAATCATCACTGCCATGTTTTATAACAGGGACTGATACTTATCTATAGTTCAAAATTACAAATGGCAAACATTTCTGCTCCAGGGCTTCAGATCTGCTGTATAAAAGTGTACAGTTCTTGTTTATTTTCATTTTTATATAAATGGTTATACAGATGAATGCACATAAAAATAAAGGTAAATTTTCATTATATTAGATATTATACTTCTCACTGTGTATATATATATATATATAAATAAATATAAAAAGAAACAGACATGCAGCCTTTCACACTACCACCCTCTCAGTTTTCTGAAAATACTCTTGACAGTACTGACAACAAATTATATTCAGTGTGCCTGCACCCTCACCAGCCCCTAATTGACTGTTGCTAGTGTCATGCCACATGTCTCATGAGCCCATCACCCATTTCCCTTTGTTTGCATCTATGCTTCCTCTATGTCTGAGCCGGTTATGCTTTGAGTTTCGCTTCTGCCACTGAATCAGGAAACCCACAAATTTAGCTCAGGCAACATGTGAAGCATGAAGAGGAAATTGCGTCAGTGGAAACCGTGCTCATTTAGACGCATAAGGCTCCACCACAGAACCCAGCTTTAAACAAAAGCATGAAAATGAGTTGCCTCGTTAGGTCAGCAGCCCCTTTAGTGTAGCAGAGTTTTATCATGTGTCATCTGTCTACAGAGGTCGCCTCCCTGTTGTCAAGGCGACGCAGCTTAAAGACAGACAGGGCGAGGTGAGCGTTTTGGTTGTAAAGTGTGATTTTTCACTTGTGACTTGTGGCTTTACACTGACTGACATCAGCAGTATAATCCACTTTAGGTATGCAAAATTATTTTTAGAAAGCACTTAACGTGCAAATCTGAGTTAAAGACGAGACGGAACTAGAAACAACAACCAGAGGTCGCTGAAATATTTAGCTACACAGCGGACTGTAACCACACGGGCCTGGTTTCAGGGAAGCTAAAGCCAAGGAGAAGTTTCGCCTGTCAGGGACCAGCAGTTTATTGAATTGTTATTGCTTTCTCCTTAAAAAATCCCCAGACAGCTGCTTGATACGAGCCGTCAGCCTTCCACTGGCGCTGGTGATATATTATGGATAGACTGTTCGGGTGGACGTGCTATTTGACATTGTGTCAGTGTCTGTGGCTAAAGGAAGGAAGGACATTTAAGATACTGCGCTCAGTTTGTTTACGTCTAATTAAAAGACACTTTGTTCTGAAAGTTCAGCTCGGCTCTGAACTCCGGCCAACTATTTAACCCTGCTGACCACGACAAGAGCTGGTGCCGGAGAGACAGAGAGAGAGAAGGTTGTAAATGTGAGAGCAAACGAACTTTAAATGTGACATTACTTTAAAGCGTGGTGAAATAATGGGAGCACAGGGAGACCAAAGGGGAAACGAGAGAATTCAAACAATAGTATAATGCACAGGGGTGGCGTAGAGTAACCTGCTCCTCCTGTGTGACAGAAAGGCGAAGATGACTGATTGAGGCCACAGCTGTTCGGGATAGCAACAAAACAAGTTGGCTTAGACGTGATGGAAGTTCCCTCGAATGAGGGGGCGCATCCTGTTTTCAGCAGCCGAAGGAGAGGAACTGCAACGGTGCAGGAAGTGCAACAATGTCGTACACATAAAACTGAAGTCTTTGTCTTTCCCGTAACAGCCTCAGAGCTTCAGCTTGTGCGTGTGCTCTAGTCCTCGACACTGCTGCCGCGCTTATCTGCTCCAATCCAGCTCGTCATTTCATCGAACAGGAAAAGGCACCAGCCGCTAATTCTGCTGTATGACTTTTATTAGACTGCTCCTCGATGGGATCTGATGTAATATCTCAGGTTGTGTTTGGGAACACCTCCCTACTGTTTATCCACTAATTACCACGGGGCTGGTATTTGATTGGCAACGCACCAACATCAGAGGCCAATATGTCAGCCAGTCATGTTGTGTAGATAACACACACACGGTGAGTGATGAATGAATGAGTTCATTAGCTGAGGAATTACAGCGAGATGATGTTGTGATGTGGTATTGAATGGTTTTGAGGGAGGCAGATGTAATAAATATCATGTACCCATCACCTGCAGACTCGGTGGTTGCAAAAGTCACATAGACTTAAATTCTCTGCTCTCATCGCTGGTTTGTTTTAAGCCAGTCGCCGAGCTAATGAAGATGTAATTGAGTATAGCAGAAAGGAGACACGTGTTATTATCAGACAATGAGTAAATGAAGCAGAGATATGGCCCGTGCAGTGAGGCTATCATGGCTAAGATGAGCGCAGCATGCAGAGCACGCAGTCCTCTGTCATCTGCCTGATGAGAGACCAGAGCAACGCCTCTCCCCTGAGAGATCTACAAATGGTCCAGGCTAACAACACTCTCCCTAGGAATTAACTGGCTCAGCTGCCAGGATACACACCCGACCAACCCACCGACCCACCAACCCGACACACACGCATGCTGAATTGTCCCATACTCACTGTCTTACATAAGCGAGGCCGGTCCCTGAACCCGGATCAAGTACTCACACCGCTGCAATGTTATTCTTACAGAACCGGCGAAAGGCGGCTCTCGAGTCATTAAAGGACTTGTTGCACTGTCCCGAAACAATATGTCCCCACACGAGGCCGCATCAAAGTTATGTGAGACGTCCCAGTGAGCCATTAATACCGTGAGAACATTTTTCAGTTACATAATATTGTGAAATAATAGGACAATAAACACTGATTCAATATGTAATTAAACTAAAACCAACATGTCTTCAGGGCTGCTGAACTATCTCAGCAGCTACTGGATGGATTTTGGTCCCTAGTGATTACAAGCAGTAATGGCTCTAGTGGTCTCTTCGTGTCCATCTTAGATTTTCTTTAGTGGAAGGTCTCGATCTAACTGTTCTAGAGAAGGTTTGGTGCAAACATTTGTGCCCGTCCATAGAATTAATACCGTCACTGTAACCTGTTGTCGCTGAGCTTATTGGCCTGCTTTTGTGGTTTGTTTATAAAAGCAAAAGCCTTTCATGATATCTGGAAAAAGAATAACTTGCAGTGCCGCTAGGATTTTAAAGGTGAGCTACATTCAGTGTATGAAGCAACGCTCCTTTGGGAGAACCGCCGTTCTCTCATTTTAGACTCATTACTCTGGTGGAAACAACTTAATGGCTCATTTGGATTTTTGTGGTCGCTGTCACGTAAATTCAAATCTCCACCTACAGGAGAGACAGGAAACCAGTGGAATTCTTTCAGAGGAGTTCATTCCCAAAGAATGTGACTCACTCACTGTTCCCTGGACTTCAAATGATCCATTACATCAGTGCTGACTGGGGATTTCTCGACTTGACTTCATCCTTCCTCTTTCAACTCAGACAGGCAATTTACTCGAATTCACGACTGAAACCGCAGAAGACAACACAACACGTATCAAAGAGTTCAAACATTATAATAATCCCGTGTTTGAATTACGGGGAGAGAACGATGCTTAATTTAAGTGCTAGTTATATATTGATCACTGGTGAGAAAAGGGAGCTGAGGACAAGCTGTAGGAAGATGTGGATGCTTGAATGGGAGCGACAGCGAACATAGTTTTACTTTAACGCCACGGGCGACTTAGTGAGCTGGAAAAACAGTTCTGTGTTGTAATGTAGCAAGCTAGTAAGCTGTCAGTCGCAGACGATGGCCTCTGCAGAGAATATTTCCAGTTATGTTGGTAGTTTCAGAAGAACAATGCTGGCGAGGAACAAATACACTGTATCTACTGTAAGTGGTGTGAAACGTTGTTGCGATTGAGATAATAGTTACCAAGTAACCAGTTATCTGACATCTGTACAGCACAACAAAGCCGTTCAGTGCTGGTTATATGAAAATGATTCCTGTTTATACTACATCTCAATATCTGAACGTGGGAAACAAACCCGCATTTTGAGTTGTGCTCTGTTTACAGAAAAAAACATGGCACGTTTTTTTTAAAGTGAGATGTAGATTTATTTGTGTTTACTTAGGTAAATGTAGTCTATTCAGTTCTTTGGGAAAAACCGAACAGTTTTATGCAAAAGGCAGCATTTAGGTATCACTGACAAATGAAGTCTCTGCCTCTCGGGGCAAAAATAGACTTAACTTCAAAGGATTTTTCCAGTTTTTCACAGTGCAGTGTTTTTTGCGAAAGCTCAGATACTGAAGTGAAGCTCTCAGTGCATTTGATCTGAAGGTTCAGTGAAAATCCTGGTAACGTGGCTCAGCACTAAAGCTCAAACTGGTGCCACTGAAAGTGGTTGTAATGTGATCTAAGTGATAAGATGCTTTATGTGCTCCAGGAGGCTTCTAGTCTCTAACGGAGCGGCGCAGGCCAGCGAGTTCAGACACCAAAGGTTCACTGATGCAACCTTCCCCCGTTACCAGTAACCCACATCTGACAAAGGCATTAGCGGACTGCCATCTGATGGTGAACTCCCACTGATGCAACTGAGAGATAGTGCTGGCGCTTGGCCTCAGCTGGCCAGGAACGACTTTGCAAAATACCTCTGAATCTACGAGATAATGCCGTGAATGATGAGCGCAGTTAGAACAGAAATGAAACATCCAAAAACTTGTGAAACTTCCTTCTCCCATCGGGCCTTCAGGACCGAACCAACAAGTAAGAAAAATTAGCCGTCAGGCAGAGTGTGGCGGTAGCAGGGTTTTCTGGACAGGAAACAGAATAGATGCTGCGTCGGGGCTTAAAATGTGCTTGTTGCCTGCTGCTGTTACTTCCCTCACACACACTGTGAACGTACAGGCTTTAGTCTCAGCAGCCTCAAAGGTATCTCCAGGCCATCCATCTTACACGGGGCAGATCGTTATGCAGTCGACAGGCAGCTTTAGGCCGAGGGCAGGTGGGACTGCTTGTACCGGATGAACCATTGGCTTCTACGGCTCTTAACGGGACCTCTGACACAAAAGGAACCGGCTCTTACTGTGGAAAAGCACATTGCACTGGAGCTGGTCTCATTCTTGCAGTGCTGCCACGGATTGCGTTTAAAAACCCATCCTGGAGTTACTTCGTCTTTTTTATTTGAATTCAACAAAGCCCATTAAAAGTCCTAAACCAGTAATGAATTTATCTTGCTAACAAGTGCTGTCTGTGCGAGCGCAGCTCATAGCTTACGCCTCTGTGCCCCGGAACCTCACCATCATCCAACAGTCATTAAAAACGCATAAAAGAGCCACGGCATTGGGTGTTTTTGTAGTTTATTGTGACACAACTGTGCAGTAGCAGTTTCTCTGGACAGTAGCTCCACGTTGGCCAGGTGTCACTGAGCATCCTGGGGGATGTGCAGACCCATCTGCATTGTAATAAAACATATGCCACCCACTTATTTAGCTCGTTCTTACCTCCTGCCGCTATGTTATTTTAATGCCCTTTGGATGATAGTGAGTTAAATAGCACAGTCAGATGCTACATGTGGCTGTGGCTCCACAGACAGCCCTTGTTAGCAGGATAAATCCGTCGGGTTGGTTTTGGTCTGTTCGTGGGATTTGTTTAGAATAATAAGAAACATAAATCATGCCAGGCTTATTCTTTAATGCAAAAGCTGTGTGATTTTTGCAGGAACGGAGCCCTCACATCCAGCACTTAGAGAGATGCGCTCCTGGATTGGGATGCTCTCTCTCTAATCGCTTCGTGGAATGAAAAATATACAAAACACTACTATCAGCAGCAAACTTCTTGGTCTCACGCCCGCTGGAAATGGATGTCATATTCTATATTCATAAGGACCACAATAAGATACAGAAAGAATAGATATTTTATTTTGATTACTCCAGTTTGCGCGATTATAAATACATTCTATGGACATAAACAGTAAAGTAACAGGGCATTTTCAGGAATCTGTACAATGACACTGAGATAACAGAGATTTGATGTGTTTGGGCTTAAACACCATATGTTTTTTTTTTTTAATTTCCCTTCTAGTTTCATCTGAAAGATGTGTTACAGTATCTGTTTGATGACCCCCCCCCCCCAAAAAAAAGCTCCATTGCTTGATGCTCCTTGTTAGGAAAACCTGAAAAATATGAAAATGATTTGTCTAATGCTCTGTGGATACAAAAGAAAATTGTCAAGAGCATGTTTTTCACGTGGAAATAATAGATTATTGATGTTTTGACAAAATGTACAAAGATTTCCCTTTGGAGAAAAACAGGCTATTTAAATTCAAAGTACAAGTTTTGGTTCAGCAACTGGTTCCACTTCGCTTCCCAATTAGTAATGTTCATTAGCTTCTTAGTCGGCAGCGAAACAGCCTAACTCAAGGAAATTAGACCTTAAATGAGTGAATATTACAGATTATGGCACATGGCGTGTAGAATAAAGTCATGTCTGCGTAGGACGGAGGTAGAGCCGCTCAGATTGCATTTTTGTGTGAAGATGGGCAAAAAGACAGTGGAAGAAAAAGAGGAGTAAAGGCAAACGAGACGCAGGACGAGAGAAACGAGGGTGAGAACATGTTCACCGCGGTAAAAATAAAATTCTGCACACACATGTGGTCGCACACAGACACACACACACACCTGCAGCTCTCTCCCAGCGGGTGGCACTGTGTAATTTGGCACATCCATTTCCTAGGCTGGATTTGTCTTCAGTGCTGTCGAGGCAGTCACAAACCCCACTGGGGTATTCCAGCCAATCCACGAATGATGTCACTTTCAAAACACACTCTTTGAACTGCAAACAAATCTCGACAGTGCAAAAGTGTCTCGCTCAGAACTGTCCTATTTTTCTGATGGTGGTGGCGATTCTCTTCCACTGAAGTCTGGACTAATTTAATCGAGCCTTTAGGTGTCTGATTGCAGAACGACTGTGACCCCATTTTCTGTCTCTGCACAACCACTGCGGTTTCCCTGGTCTTTCCCTTTGCTCCGGCACTTAATTATGTGACTTTTCACAGGGCCATGTATCCCAAACCCTGTCCCCAAGGCCACCAGGTCTGCCCCTGCCAATACTCAGTGACATCTGCTCTGCTTTAACAGCATATGGGAAAATTACATGGCAAAGAAACAAGTTGCCCTCCCATGACATTTCTTCCCTTTGATAGTTCGCTCTCAGCTCCGCCACTCTATTTTAGCCTGTTCCACTCACTGTGTGTGTGTGTGTGTGTGTGTGTGTGTGTGTGTGTGTGTGTGTGTGTGTGTGCCAATAGAGCCAGTGGAAACTGACCTCCCACCGCTGCACATGGATCAGATGAGGACACTTTGATTAGTTGACATCCTTGTCTTAAAGGGTCAGTTCACCCAAATTACAAACAAAAAAACAAACAAACAAAGAAAACAACAAAGGTTATATACTTTGTTATATACATTTTAGTCTATTTTTTGTCAAATACTGGCTCCTGGATGCTCCAGTATCACCGTAACCTGCTGTTTGCTGTGGACTAAACACTGAAGTAGCAGGGCTTAAAACCAAAACAATGACCTCAAAGACACCAAAAGGCTCCATGAAACTCAGGCGGACTGCAGCACTGAAGTATGTCGTTATGTTCACATAAATGTAGTCAACAGAACGTTTTTAATATAAAAAGTGATTGCAGCAACTTTAAGGAATTCACAAACCACTATAATTCTCAAAATAACATTCCAAGAATACCATAAAACACACAAATATACAGTTGAACTGAATGTGCTCTGTGGAAGTAACAACATTTTTCTTTCATGGAATTCGACATGACATTTTCTAATGTCACATTTCAGTGTTGTTACCACAGCAAATCAAATTTGATTCACTTCTATGTTCTTGGCAAAAGAAAAATAAACATTTTCCAAAAACCTTGAAAGATAAAACCCAAACCTTTTTTCAGGGTTATATGCCGCTGTTGGCAAGACAAAAATACGTCCTTACATTATTTGGACAAATCAACCTTTTGGGGACATGTGCCAATAAGACAGGATCTCATCCTTGTATGCATTTAATAGAATAAAAAAAATCTGCTCATCAAAACACAACCCTGATCTGCTGCTGATATTATTGCTTGTGAAACAATTGTGACAGTCTACATAGTCCACACCTCAGACAAGCACACGCACATAGACAATATTAATGTTTCTGTATGTACGAGGCAGCGCTAGGTAGAAGCCAGCTGCGTTTTTCTTCAGTGTCCGCACCTCAGTTAAAGTCGGAGGCTTATTAGGAGGTGAGACTCATATAAGACAGGATACAAAAATAAGATGACTCATATAGATCAGTCTCCAAGCAATTTCCCTTAAATAACCCCTTCTCTCATTCTGCCACTGGCAGGATCGGTGATGAGCTGACCAGACTGTGCTTCTCGCTCTGCTGCATCTCTAATCATTAAATACCAGTGGAAGCAGTAATGGAATACTTCATAAAAATGTGGACACTACGCGCATGAAGCGTCTGAGCAACGGCTGCGAAGCTGATCTGGAACCTCTGGTTCTGTCACATTACTGCACTTGGCTGTAACGTGGGACACAATTTGTGTTACGCCAAGACACTTGATGAAAATTGTCAGTTTTACTCACAGAATCAATAAATCCAGTTTTCTCCCCGAGAACAACATATAATGGGATGCAATGTGAGTACATCAAGGCAATCTTTCCACAATCCCATTGCTGCAGCGCTACTTTGCATGAATTACAGTAAGATGCGGAGTTATGCGCGCAGATAGGCCCCAAGCTGTTAGCCTGTTTTTCTCAAAGGTTTCAGTAACAGAGAAGGAGAAAGGGTGGAGAGAAGAGAGAAAGATGGGAGGTAGAGAGGAAGTCCTGGGGGGAGACTTGCAGTTGCTGCAAGAATATTTCTGCGTTATCAGATCCAAAATGGAAAGAATAAGAAGTCATAAATGGGAAGAAAGGAACTTTGATCAAGAGAGAAAAGAAAGTTTAGTGAAACTTTATATTTTCTTCATTTTTTACAGTTTTAATTTGGCACATGGCACAATCAGCATGTATGCATCTGGTATACATAAATAAATATTAAATATTTTATACATAAATATACATATAGAGCTCTTACAAAGACACCGAGATGTTTCAAATGACAACAACAATACACTGAAATTATTTGTGTTGGTGCTTTTCAATCTGACCTTTCAGTCTGTGTTTTTATTGTTTTGTAAGTGGAAGGGATATCTCCATAAAAGCCCTATACATATATGTATGTATGCCCATATTTATATATATATTCAAAGAAATACAAGTGTGCACTGATGTCTATTCAGTGCAAACAGGCCACTGTCTGCTGTCAATGTAATCATGTCAGTTAGTTCATCTGAATTTTTATCTATTTTTTTCTCTTACACGTAAAATAATAGATTTATCTTGTAATCTTTAAGCAAAATTAGACATATATAACTTTGAAAATAACAAAAGTGCTATTTCGCAAAGACAGACACCCAGAGAGACGCAGCAGAAACACTACTGGTGGTGAACCAAAATCAACAACATGAGAAAGTCCCACCCCCCCAGAAAACCACATTATACAACCTACTAACAAAAAGAAAACTAAACAGGTGCACGGACACACACACACACACACACACACACACACACATGCGTTCTCTCCCTCCATCCCTCCCTTCTCTCTCTCTCTCTCTCACACACACACACACACACACACACACACATGCGTTCTCTCCCTCCATCCCTCCCTTCTCTCTCTCTCTCTCTCACACACACACACACACACACACATGCGTTCTCTCCCTCCATCCCTCCCTTCTCTCTCTCTCTCTCTCTCACACACACACACACACGCACACAAACTCGCATTTGAATGTTCCGACGACGCGTCTCTTCCTTTATCTCAGCCTCTTCGCCACGCTCGCACGCAAAAGGAGGAGAAATCATTTTCACATGCACACAACCACACGGGTGCTCTGAGCAGCATGTGTACGTGCACACGTTGTGGAGATAATATCAGATAGCTTAACAGATAAACTGGCTGTAAAAGATGCACTTTTTTTCTTAACAAAACAATCACAGTAACATAGTATTTGTCTCTGCCGTCTCGTCTTCTGGCAAGAGCTGTCCCACACAAATCATTTCTATATGAGCTAAAAAAAAAAAGATAACACAATTTGTGTGGCTGTTGTGTTGATAAGCAACAGAAAGAAAAAAAAATATTAGTTGCCCAAAATGGGTTTTAAAATCTCTACATCTGCATATCCTCTTTATTCCCATCCTGGATTCAGTCTCTCATCTTCGAGTCTCTTCTGCTTGTAACACACTCCACTTGGAATAGTCTCAGGGAATAGAAATAACGACAAAAAAGAACAAGCTTTGTAAGGCATTGAAACGTAAAACAAAACAAAGAAGCAATTAAAAACATTTCGCGAATATTGACGTAGAGGCCATTGTTCTAGATGTGTCTCCCACAGGAGGAAGGGATGGGAAATAAAAAGCACTTTTCTTTGTTTTTGTTATGAATTCAAGAAAAAAAGTGTTGATATCTCCTCAGTCTGCTTAAAAAGGCTTTTAAAATGATTACTTTAGAAAAGAACACTGCAGAACCCCCCCCCTCCTCTGATCAGGAGAAGGGAAGCAGTTTGATTTTGGCAGCTCTGCACAACTTGACATCCAGAGAGAGCTCTCAGCAACTCTCCTCGTAGTAAAAGTCTAGTTAAATCTCTTCACGTTTTAATCCGACTCCTGCCCTCCACCCCCCCACCCCCCCTCGCAGTCCATCACCCCCACCCTGTGATATTTATAAAACACAATCCTCTCCTCCGTTCGTTCATCCTCCTGCTCCTCCTCCACTACCACCGCCGCCACCTCCTCTCTCGCCCTCCCAGCCTCCCAACCCCCCCGCCCGCGCCGGCTGCCCCTGGCCTTCTTAAAGCTATACGCGGGTGGTTGAGTGGGAGTGCGGCAGCCCAGTGGAGTTGAAGCCAGTGGTGAAAGTGTTGTAGGGGTGCAGGTTGGGCATGCCCACCAGGGAATTGGGGATCATGGTGATGGTGTTGGGGGTCATAAGGGGGATGTCGTCCGGAGAACGCCTCAGAGTGAGCGTGTAGTCGGGCAACGAGGCCAAGCGCAGTGCCCCCTCGTTGCTGTTCCCCGCCTCACACTCATGGTGCGTCTGATTCATCTGCAGCGACATGATCTCCTCCTCGGGCGCATGGTGGCCAATGTCATTGGGGGTGGTCTGGCGCTGGGGGCTAGGCTGCCCGTGGCTGGAGTCCTGCCGCCGCTTGTCCTTGCGGTAGTACAGGGCGGCGAAAGCCAGCACGTTGAGGAACAGCAGCGAGGCTCCCACAGCGATGGTGACACTGAGCTCTGTGGAGTAATCCCGAGGATTCTCCACCACCAGGGGACCTGTCTCCTCATCGTCGCTCCAGGAGTCTTTGTCCTCGCTGTTGTAGGCCGGGGACATGGGGGGCCGCTTGGTGTTGAACGGCCAGGTCTTCCCGTTGGGCCTCTTGGTGGACAGGGTGTTCTGGGTGGTCTCTGGCGGGGGCACTTTGGTGGTGGTGGAGGTGTAGTGGAACATGTCGTGGAGGTTGTACAGGTGGGGCACGAGGTGTTTCCAGAAGGCCACTTTGGTCGCACGGTAGTGGTCGCGCACGCGTGGCTTCAGGCCGATATGCAGGTACAGCTGGTCCTGGGGGTTGTACTTGGACCAGGCCACCTCTTCGAAGCGGTTTGCCTTAGTGTGGATGAACTTGGTGTCTTGGGGAACTGGCTTGTTTGGATCCCTGCAGATGGAAGAAACACAGACATGATATAATGATATAACATGATATAATATAATCAAATTAGAGTCTGACAGCGTGTTAAGTTATTCACGCTCTTAGCATAAATACGCTAGAAATAAAACATAACGGTTGCATCATGAAATTTATATTTTTTGAGAGGGGTTGAGCCATGACTGGAGAATATTGATCTCACAGGGCAAAACTCACAACAACTAAAGCACAAACCCAAAAACACAAACAAACAGAAGGTACTGTAGTTAATAATTGATCGAGATATATATGATGTAGTATGTGTATCGCTTTCTGTTGCTTTATTAAATAGCATTGATTTTTTTTTTCCAATGACATCTCCAGACAGCCAGGCCCGGTCCTTCTCCTCCCCCAGCCATCTCTCTGTGGGCATAATGTGCGTGTCTGTGTCACCCCCCCCCCCCCCCCCCCCCCCTCACCCCTCTCCCCAGATGTTGTGCTTGTTTCCCGTCTGATGCAGCCCACCCACCAAAACCAGGGCAGAGGCTTTAAAAGTAAACACACATGAATAAGTCAGCAGGCTTTAGGGCTCGTGTCAGGAGGCATCTTGTTGTTGATAATCCAACGCTGGTGGAGCCCCTCCGCTAATTGCTGAGGGAAGGCAGCACAGTGTGCGCTGGCATCCAGCGTCCTGATGTAAAGTGGACCATATTAATCAAGACACTAGGAGAACCGCGCGTGTGCATATGTGTGTGTTGGAATATAAAACATGTTTTGTGTGTGTTTGCGTGCGTGTGTGCGAGAGAGAGAGACAAAGTGGATGCGTGAGATGAGAGGGAGAGAGCGACATGGAAAAGCGGAGGTGCAGTACCTCTTTGGATCCACAGGGTTCACTGTTCTACTTTTCAGCTTTGGACATGCTGCCAACCACTTCAATTACAGTGAAGCTATTGATTTATTGAATAAATTAACATATAGCAATCTCCCTCAATCACACGGCTCCCTGTTGTAACGCATTGTAAGGAGTGCGGGTTGTGTGGCCCATGCTACAGCCCGGAGAACCTGGAGAATAAGGCCGCGGCCGTCTCACACAATAATTGACGTTAATGCTGTGTCGTTGCAGAGAGGCAAGGATGTGCCCGGCGTTCTCAAAACCTCATGAATTATCCGCCTGATTGTGATGCCCGTGGCAAACAAAGTTCAAATTTAGTCGGGGATTTAGGGATATAGGGAGGCTACAGTGTTTTTTTTGGCATGGGCTAAAAAATCTCCAAACACGGCCAAGAGAATTAAAAGCCGTGCCAGAAGAATTCACCCTCCATCCCCTCTCCTGTTCGTTGCTCTGCTGTCAATTTTTCTTTTTCAGGTCAGTGCTTCTGGGAGAGGTGAGGGAGAGAGAGAGAGAGAGAGAGAGAGAGAGAGAGAGAGAGAGAGAGAGACAGAGGTGAAGCAAATTGAGATGGCTGTAGCTGAATCCCTGGACCTGGGCCGGTGTCAGCAGAGCAGCCCGTAAATAACCTCTTTTATTAAGCCCGTAATGATCCCCAATGAATATTGACAGCCAGACTATGATGACTTTGTAGCTGAATATCAGTAATTAAGTTTCAAAGGAGCGGGTGGTGGAGGTAAGGTCATATTGATCTCCCAATGTGCAACATTCCAGAGAACAGGACGTCAATGAAGCAGCCTGAGACGTGGCTGTCTGTAGCCTGCATGACTCATGGATTCTCACAGCAGTCGTGTGGCGTCATGACACGCGTGCACGCAAATGTTCACCCACCTTCTCATATACGCGCACGCGTGAACACGGTGATGCAGGGCAGGGAAATCTCCTTCAAGGAGAACGCTGATAATTTCCACAACTCCGCAAACGCGTTCTTTTCCGGCAGAGTCAACAGTCTGAATTTTGATGGCAAGCGTATTGAAAAAGCTACCTGGGTAAATCTCACAAAGCAATCAGTGCGAGCAGAGAGCAGCGATCCAGAGGAGTTCGAAAGGCTCTTTGGCGGCTGGCTGGCTGTTTCAGTGCAAGTGAAGATGAATAATTTAGGGAACACAAAGAAATCAATGTGGCATCTTTAGTTAATTTGATTTGCCGCATTAGAGAACAACTGGCTGCCTTATCTAATTACACACACATATGCTTGGGTAATTGTTGCAAAGTCAATAGTAAACAGGCTACATTCCTTTGAACAGTTTCTAGCACTGCTGCCTAACTTTGGGCTACACGCTGGCTTTGAAGTCCCGCCCTGAGCTGTGGAGTGAGAGGGAGGCGTCTGAGCAGTGTTTGAGGGCCACTAGGTTACCTGCTCTATTTGCACTGGGGCGTAATTGGCCCTGTGTGATGCAATACAGTAAGATCCACTTTCCCGAGAGCTCCGCCGCTGTGTTTACCATCTGAACATGCGGCGCCTTAATCACTGCTGAAGTTTTCCACAGCTGCCTAAGCTCTCGGTGGAAATTACAGGTGCTTCACCTGTACAACATAATCCACCAGAACAGCTGTATGCTGCACGCTGCCGGAGTTAAGCTGACGATGTCACCCCTCGCCTACAGATTTCTATGTCTTTCCTTTGTTTTGGGTTCATTAATTGCTGCGTAAGACAAATGCGTAGTTAGAAATATCTATTATAAAAACACTTATTATTTGATGATGCTTAGGTATTTCTTGTATTGTGGGTGTGTGGTATTTGTTGCCTCATTTTGCACAGGGCCACCTCTTCATTTTCTCTTTGGTTTATTTTAATTCAGTACAGATGTTTTATTCAACTCATATTTCGCCGGGTCTCTCAGTCTCTCTCGTTGCTGTATTTTAATAATTGATTTTCACTTTATGCACTGAGGTCTATTTTCCCGACTTGTACATATCGTATATTTTACACTGGCTGTCAGAATATTTCTGGTTTAGAAATTGTTTAAAGACAAAAAGCATGTGGACACATACTGCACAGAATGTAGCCTGTGTTATTGGCATTGAAATATCACGGCAGATGCTTTGTACTTTCTCTACGGCTCCTGTCTGGTCTTCAGGAAGTAAAAGTGGAAGATCTATAATCAAATTAAATCAGGTAATTGACTCAGCCTGGTGTGGATACTCTTCATTCTGAAAAGCTCTTTGTTTGCTTTGACTGTATGTTTAAGGAGTGTTGTCCTGCTGAATAATGAAATGTCAAACACCGAGTTCTGATGCATTTATCTGAATCTATTTGTCTCCGTTCCTCTGCTGCGCCTGTCAGCGGTGAAATCATCAATAAGTGTCAGCGTGCCACTTCTTTTGGCCATAAAAGAACCACCAACACGTTTGACAGATGAGGTGGAGCTTCGGGTCACAAGCTGTTTCTTTCTTTTCAACACACTGTGCTCTTTGCTTCATTTCACTAGAGGTTGATTTGATACTGAATATACTGGAAGAACATGAAATGTCTATCACAAAAAACTTGTGTCTGGACTGTAAATCAGTAGAAAAAATGAGCAAAGTGCACAGTTGGAGGAGCAACTCGCAGCTGGATAAAAAATAAATAAATATTGATGGTGGTGAAAGCTCCAGAAAGACTTTAGAAAACTAAAAATAAGTATAACATCTCAGGAAAGTGTCTCTTATGTTAAGTTGAATATGCAGTGAGTTTTCAAAGCCGAAGTTTGTTTGCAGTGATGTCATGCATTTTGTATAAGTTAGAGTTAGTTCAGAATATTGGTATTTTTTACACTAGCTGCTATAAAATACTGGATGCCGGTGGATTTAGGCCAGGCAAAACAAAAAAAATGATCTTGTGTTTACGCTTTATAAATAACAACTTTTGAGTGTGAAACAATGTTATGACATTAACGTCAGCCAAGGCCGATCACAATACAATACGTCAACAGAGACGGACGAAAACAGTCAAGAAAAACAACAAGATCTGAATACGTTGCTGATGTTGATGCATGAAAACCTTTAGAACATTATCTTATTCAAAGATAAAATCTACAGCAACAACAAGGTGAGATAAAATAAAAGAGTGTCCAAAAAAACCAAAACAACAACAGCAAAACAAAACACTGTGCACTTGAACGCTGTGGCCATCATTAACATGTCATCATATCGGTGCAGTGGTGAAACGCTAAGCACTGCGTGGTTGCCCAAACACTTCCAGAGCCTCCAACGCTCTTTTATGCCTCGTGTGAACATCCCCTGGCGTGATATGAAGTTCGTGGTCCCGTTGGCCTCTCAGAGATCCCCTGCATTAGCTGATAGCCTGCCTCCTGTCAGACCTCCTACTTAATGCAGATGGACGCTGGGGCTGTGGCTGGACTCCCAGGCAGAGGAGAGGGATTATTACACCCATAAAAGTGGGCGTTTTAATGGGCTTTCAGATTTCCTGTGATGTGTTCATATGGCTGTGGTACAATAAACCATCGCCTTCATCTCCCCGTCATTCATCCCTCCCTCCCTCCCCCTCGGGATGACCCGCTGACCCCCGCCGACCTTGGCCTGCCATGCGTGTTTAAGTGCTCCCACGGGCCTGGATCTATGACGGGTGGCGCGTTCGGATGTTTGCGTGCTTTATTTATTCCGTGCCTCCGTGTACAGTACATGCGCGTACGCGTGTATTGGTGACACATCATACGCGTAATGACCTCGGGGGCCGCACAAATGTAGCGCCTGAACACAAGACATGTCGCATTTGACAAAGCCGCGCATGCTGTGTAGTTATGGCAACGAGCCCCTACGGACTAATCTGAAGAAAGAGCCCCCTGTAAGTGTTAAACAGCTCTTCTATGAGACGCAGAGCCTCCTGTACGACAGACGTGACGCTCGGCTCTACCTAAACATGTGACAGAACAGGGCCTGAGCTCATTACCTATTCCAAGCTCTTTCTGCAAGCACTGATGTAAAAGGTAGATAAGGGTGAAGAATGAATATCATTTTCTTTCTTTTTTTCATTTCCCATGTACCTCCTTCCCCTTTTCATCCCGATGTAATTTGAAGCGCTTGAATGATCATAGACCTAGCCATCACCAAATCTGAAAAGACACGTTTAGGTGCCCTAAGGCAGAAGACAAGAATCTATTTTCACTACACTCAAGGTCTCTGAATCCGTCGCTGCGTATAGCTGCTCGATACGAAGCGAGGGACGCGCATTCATTTCAGGGCGCTGATGCTCATTTTGCTAAGCTGCTAAAACATGCAAAGTTGAAGTCTGTTTTGTTGCTGATGTTGTGTGACAAATTCATCCCCTGCAGTTGTTTATCTACTTACCAGGTAACACAAAGCAAGCAGCTAATTGTAATTTTCTCTCTCCAACAGAAGGATTCCAACACTTCCCCTGCATTCGGTGTAAATTTTTAATAAACGCGCTCAATCTAAATCTGCTTGTAGACTTTGTCTTTGTGCGCCGTAGTGGGGAAATTATCAGGCTGTGCTCTTTTACCCTTCCTGTGGTTGCATGCTGGGGCACAGGGCTAAGCGATGTGGTTCATATTTAATGGCAGCCTTCGGTTCAGCAGACTAAGTGATGCAGGGCGCGCCGTTGTGACTTTGGGCCACGCTGAAGTGCTGGAGGACACAGCTCCTGGATCACTACTTATCATGGATGCTATTGATTTATTTAATTAGATGAATGGCAGCAAACAAAACAGCTCTACTCCTCCTCCTCCAACACCTTCCCCGCATTCATCTTCCCCTACTTTTCACCAATTAGCCACTTTCCACCACATCCAATTTTGTATTTAACATAATATTATTTGTGTTTATATCGGCGAACCACTTAATTACGGATGTACGCATGCAGATTGACTTCCTCCTGTCCTCCTCCCCCTGCAGCCCTCCTCTCATTACATTCAGTGCACAGCGTGGATGCCGATCAATGGCATCCGGGCCCCTTTAACAAGCCACACCACTTCCTTACCTTCTCTAATGCAAATCAGGATATTGGCTACAAATCTCCTATCAAGTGAGTGTCTATTTAATGGAGTAGGTAGGTGGCTGTTTCAGGGCTGCGCTGTCCGACAATGCGGCTCATTCACAGACTCCTGCTACAGGTTGAGTTGGCCTTAATGAAGGAAGCTGAAGGAAAAGGGGGGATAATCCGGAGAAGGACAAGGAGGGGGATCAGGGCTGAGTGATGTAACTACGAGACAGTTGGTGCTGAGAATAAGGCTGAAGCAGTGCGTGAATGAGGTCAGACGGGAGAAAGAGTATACTTGTCGTCGGGCTGTTGGATTGACAAGAGTGAGGGAAACAACCATTTTAAGTAGCAGGGGTGTAAATCAAAGCGCTTGGCTGTAAGACTGCGTTATAGACACACTCAAGCTTCTTTTAGCTTTTGTTTGGCCATTGTCACTAAAGACAAAGCAATCAATACAGCATATTTTAGCTCATGTAGTCAATGGAAGGAGACTTTCTTTTCTGTGGGAATAATGAGAGAGAGAGAGGAGGATGCAGGAGCAAAGGAGAAGACGGCGCAGAAAAAAATCAACACGACAGCGCTCTGCTCTTTAACTACCTAGCAAGGCCTTGCACAGCATGCGGCACAGCTTACACATAAAACAGGGGAAATGAGCAGCAACCAGCAGGAAGAAGCAGGAACCAGGACCAACATATTTATAGCACTAATGACATATAATGATTGATCTTTTCTGGGCTTTTCATCATTCTTCCTTTTCTGAAGGGCTCTGCCAGTGTTTTTGTGCATAGTCGCGTTGCTGCGTGTGCATCCGCGTTTTCAAAAAGGTGTGGAAGTTGCAGAATGCGGACGAGCAGCTAAATTGTCAGAGAAGCTGTGACGAAGACGTTGTTGTTGCAATACAGCGCAGCCCAATTTTGGCTGTCAATAGTAAAACAAATGTTGCAGCCAGAGAAAAAAAAAACTGAGCTAAGTAAATCCCCGGCTTCTGAAACATCCCTAACTCTCGGGAAAGAACAGCCTCATGGTGTAAACACACACACACACACACACACATGCGCACACACACTAAGAAGATTTGACAGCATGCACTCTCTGTATACTTTTATGCTTCACTGACACTGATGGAGGACAAAAAAAGCGCATGGGCAGGGATTTGCCCTGTAAAGATGACACATGAGAGCGAGGGACAGGAAAAGCTTTGGGCGGGGACGCGGCTATGATACACGCTGTTGACATGCAGACCAAGTGTCCCAACATCGTGTCAAACACGTCTCTGCAGCCGCTTTAGAGACGAGGCAGGAAGTGCAATTTGGGTCAGTTCGTTATGAACGTCTGGAAGAAGAGCCAGGGATGCTTTACACACACGGGGAGGACGGGATGGTTGTTGGACGGGCCCTAAAACAAAGCAAAAATTCAACTGGGTCTTAATTAGAGCGATGTCCTCTGGAGCCAGAGGCAGTTGATTGGTGTTAGAGGAGAGCTCTATATCCACAAGAGCGGTTCGAATGAGGAGGATGATTTTCAGAATCTATGGGAAATTTCACATCCTCGAACCCCCAGAGAGAGGTAATGGTGGATTCCTTTATTCAGCTGGGGTAAAATTACCCTTTGGAGCAGCACACTGAGTTCTCTATTATCCTTGCATCTAATCCTAGCTGCTTTACCATCTGAGTGCCTAATTGTGGTCTGCGTGTAATCCTCTCGGCTGGAGTGGTGCCAAGGTGCCATACCATAGGGTGGACACTGCCCGTGAAGCTATGAACATGGCTCCAGAACCAGCTTATCCTCCCACCGCTCCGCTTGCGGTCGCAGTCAATCACCGACATTAAAATCAGAGCAATACACATTGTTCTGACTTGTGCTGGATCAGAGTTACAGTAGACTCGCCGCCTATGGCGCCGTGATGAATCTGAGTGGTTTTAGGTGAGACGGGCTGGATGTCATCATCAATCAGAATTCATTTCACGGAGTGATTTAGTATGTACGCGCTGTGCATTGTTACCTGCAGGCCTCAAACTTTTCTCATTAAAATTAAACATGCTCTGTCTCTTTTTTTTTATAACAGTGGATAATATTATTTAAAAGGCAAGTAATAAACTCTATCTGTGTCTGCAAATTGCCGTTTTGTACGCGTAGACACAAGATGGCTGCCAGGCAGAGAAGACAGCTGTTTAGCCCAAGCATCACTGATGAACCCCAGTGCGTTCCTCCAGGAGCGAAAACAGCCGACATCGTTCCAGCTGCACTACACTGCTGCCTTTAGCAGTTCACATCTAGCGGAGCCGCGAGGCACAGGCTCATCCTGTTAGCCAGACAAGTGGATGGAAATGCCACCTGATTGGACCGCAGATGATACACAGGCAGATAAAATAACAGGACGAGACTTCAGACTAGATCCCATTCAAAATTGGATCAATATCTCTGTGGTAAGAGAGATTGTCAAATAAAATTTTGCTTGTTAGAAATAATTACTAAGCAGTCATACAAAATGGACAGGCTTTGTGATAGGCGGGGGTGAAATTGAGCATGGTGGGGAACGGAGTCACCCAGGGCACGAGTGATTGACTGGGTCCAGGCTGAGGCGATCAATACCGCCAGGGGCAAGAGTTTGATATGCCACCCCGATAAGTCTCGGTGTCTTTTAGGCCCCAGTAGAATGGAGCATACATAGTATTTGTAGTCAAGCACACGCACTCACACAGGAGCCATACAGAAAGGCAGCCGTGCACACGTACCCAACCCATACAGTCAGCCGAGCACGAATAACACAGCACACATCGAGCAGGAACATTTAATCTTCCTCAGATTCAATATGTCTCAGGTTTTCAGACTGAGACCCAGTATGTTCGGGGGAAAAACCAAGTCTCTTTTGAAAAATGCCTTTTTTGTCCCCCACTATCTATTGTAGAGCTCGTTTTTACCTGCAGCCTCTTTTTCTTTCCTGCGACACAGAAACACTTTTAATGGGACTGAGATAGGATGTCTACGTGTTACGTTCTATTAATAACATTGCAAGTCTGTAATCATGTCATTACCAGTGACTTACCAATGTGAAACAAATAAATGATAGGTGTGTACGGTATATGTGCTGCGTTACCATGGCAATGCATATATGCTCTTCATCTGCATTGGTCGGTTTTTACTCACCCAGTCTTGGCAAAGTTGGTCCAGTAGGTCATCACCACAGCACTGAGCATGACATCGTTCTTTGAGAAGTTACAAGGGAAAAGGTCAGTAGGACCAATCATGGGAATCCCAAAAACATAGGGCACCTCATCCCCGTGGGCGGCGTCCGACCAGGCTGGCTTCATCAGGCTCTGGCAGTGGTGGTAAAAGGCGTAGAAGTAAGTGGGCGAGCCGTAGCGGGCGTGCAGGTCAGCCGTCACCACCGAAGGCTCCACCCACTGGTGATCGGTGAACAGAGCCACCAATGTCTTGCGCCTGGTCTCTGGATTGTCCCTGTCTGCCCAGTCCGTGTACATGAACTTAATGGTCTCCCTCAGCGTGTCCTTGCCCTCTGGGTACCCATACAGACTGTCCACAAAGTCAGAGACAGAGAAATCAAAGTCATTTCCAGATACGCCATCCTCTGAATCCACCACGTTCTCCACAAATCGCAGCCCCTCGCCCTGGTTGACCCCCAGCATGATGTCATAGTTGAGGAACTCGCCCTGCTCCATCAAGATCTCCGGGTCATCTGGGATCACGTCGCCGTCGATTACAGGTCCAAAGGCCACGTGGTACCGGGCTGGTTGTATGTCCTGCTCCACCAGCTCCCTGGAGCTCTTCTTCCTTAGACAGTCCACCATGTCGGACGTGTCCAGGACATTACAGCCCACCTTCTCCGCCAAGACGCGCGTGTACTTGACGGGCTGGTAGTTCACAGCCCAGCTGGACAGGGCCGACCCGCTCTGAATGATGGCTCTGTGGAACAGACCTGCGCACAGGAGGAGGAGACAGAACGATGTTTAGGTCGTCACTCTGATACAGGATCATTCAGTTATGTGCTACACTACATGATAGTTGTTAATTTTGTTGCTGCCATGATCAAAAGGCGCCTGTCAGCTGCACAGCAGATAAGAATAACAAAGGCCAGACAGAACAAGTTCTTGTTGCTACACAGAACAATAATGGATAATGAATGTGCAGATGGCCTGGTCTCACAGACAGAGGAGCCAATCAGTCCTCTGTCATCTTCCATCCATCTCTATATGCTCCCTCTGTAATAATCTCTGTATATTTGTCAGGAGCAGATGCTGTCAGTGTGGCTCTATAGGCTTTGTTGCAAACAGTGGCTGCATCAAAACTGGCAAATCAAAGTGTTCCGTACCAAACAGGAAGATCTGAAAGGCAAGCAGGGTTCAGCTCTGGTGTTTTTGAGTACGCGTGAACCCTGTGCCCAGGCCCTCACGCTGTTAATGCACTTTTCAAGGCAGCTTAAATTGGATGAACCTCAAACACTGCAATTATAGACACACGTGCTCCGTTTTGGAGTCATTACACACACTACCACGCTACCTCTGCATTAGTTACGCCTTGTGTAAGTTAAGTCGTTTTTCTTTTACCTGGAAGATCACTAAATTCAACGGGAGATTGTGGGCGGGTTGCTATAAATAAAATTAGACACCTACTCTCTACATTCGCAGAAGGAACGAAGCTGCTCATATTCACCTGGAAACACAATGCGAGACAATGAAAGTAGACGCAGCTGAACGCACAGAAACACATTCAACAGATGGTGTGGTTCCACATAGCAGTGGGGTGTTTTTGGGTGTGGGCGGGCTTTGAAGGGGGCACACGGGTCAACCAAGGCCAACAAATCTACAGACTCGTGGGGCGCTCTCACAAATAAAATGACGTTTTAGTTGCACTGTAATATGAAAGAAACGTGAAATGACTTTTCACCACAAGAAGCAGATTGTAAATAACGAACGTCCTTTCTTTAGAAATAATTAAATTGAATCCCCTTTGAAAATGTTCTTCTCCGAGACAGAGGAGTGAAGGCGACATGACATCCTCTCCTTCGCATCATCATCGTCCGCCACCTGTCTGTCTTCTGTTTCTGTCTCGACAGCTCAACTGTCCACCTGAAAACAGGAAGCGGCTCCTCCCACTTGACCAAGTCGCTTTATTGCATATTGCACCTTCGCTGCCTGCACTTATGATATTGGAAACCGCAGCAGATGAAAAGCTCCAGAAATGGCACACTTAATGAAAAGTCATTAACAGCTCCACAAAGACTTGCAGAGGAACGTACGGGCACGCGGGCTCAGTTTGTGATATTTCAGTGTCAGTGTGGGTGGCTGTGTTGAAGCCTTTGTGTTTATGAGGTAAACAGCAGACTTAAGTGCCAGATATATCACTTTGCTAGTCTTAATCAGAAGCAGCGGGGGGCTTATTTCTCCTTGGCGAAGATAAAGTGTTTATTTACAGAGCTATTTACATTTATTTGTTCACCAGTAGTAAGTAGAATTAATGTGTCTGGGGTGAGTGAACTGTGAAATGTTTCTGTGGCGAGTGTGTTTACCAGTATAAGCCACTGTTTGTATATCTGAATGTCAATACGTTACAGAATCAGAAGTTTTTGATTTACCCTCGGTGTAAGAAATCATCTCTCCTTCGTCGTGTGTCTGAATCGACACGGATGAGACCATGCGCCTCACCCTGACGCCGTCCTTTAGCTGTCCTGCGGTTGCTCGTGTCCGCAGGACGGTGGCCTGCGCGGGGTCCCAGGGAGAGGAAGCAGATGTCGAGGGTTTCTCCCACTTGAAAGCATTAAAGGGGCAGCCGCGAGATGAAAGACGGCTGCTCCGAAGCGGCGGGAGGGGGTTGGGGGAGTTTAATCCTTCCATTCCTCCCTTCCTCTCCTCCTCTGCCCTCCCTTCCCCTCCCATCACTCTTTAGTGCTATTGCTTCTATTCGCATCTCAGGTCAGATTGCGCTGTGCAAACAGAGCCAGTCATGGAGTCTGTCCTGAATCCCAATGCTGACAGTGACGCCACGGTCGCTCTCTCAACGTCTTTGATCAGAAGTTGCTGTTTTCAACCATTTGCGGTCAGAGCAGCTGCTGTATTGCCAAGGTGATTAACAGACATACGTAAATCAAATCTTCACTCGGTTCCCTGTCCGTTTGCGTCCAAACCAGCTGCTGAAGCGGCTGCAGCCACGTTCACTTTTAGCTCGATCTCTCGCTTTGGTTAGAAGAGACACTGAGGCTTAGCTGATGTGTGTTGATATATAAATCCAGTGCATGGATAAATATGTATTAGATCTGTGTGTGCGGAAGGAAGTTCACTAGGGAAGGTCAGAGAGAGAGAAAAGAGCAAAGGCTCGCTCCCCCACTGAGGGAATCCACTAATTATCCACACTGGGAGGTGTGTACTGGACGTGTGTCTGTGACTGCATGTGTGTGCGTGCACATGAATTTGTGCCGACTTTGATCGATAAGATGCGGCAATGATGAATAAACCGGCAGCTGACAGGCATCACTGTGATGAGGGTTAACAATTTGTGACAGTGTGTTGTCTTCAGCATCGACTCTGACATCCACGCAGGGAACGATTCCTCGTCAAACCTTTGGGTGAATGGAACAGAAGGAGCGTGATGCAACGCCCTCAACACGCGTGTCACATTCACGTCTAGCATGTTTTACTCTGTACAAGCAACAGATCGCCCTATCGTTATCTGATTGTGTTTGACATGCGAGAGCCCGACACCCAAACTGCGAGCAGATCCATCAAACCATAGCGTTGCTGGCAGATTGAGGTCACGCTGAATTATGACTGGAGCTCCGAGGTAATCACTCATTGGGCCCCTGCTAAAATGCCGTTGCGCGGCCCTGCAGCCGCCTCCGCGCCGCGGTGCGCTGACCTCGACCGCGCTGCCCCCTCACTAGAAACCCGTTAAATGGGCATGTGGTTCAGGCCCTGGATTGGTGGAGCGGCTTGTTGAGATAATTCACAACTGATAGAAAAAAAAAGAAAAGCTTGACCTTGGGGGTATGACAACCGCACCATAGGTTAGAGATCCACAATCCCCACACTGAAACACACCCACAGGCTTGAACAAACACAACATACGTTCAGGCAGTGTTTTGACAACTGCAATATGGACGAAACGCTGATATGTAACAAGCCAACGCTGCATCACTGGAGCGAGCGTAACATGACATGGCTGTGCTTTGGATCACTGCTGATGTATTACGTGGCATCAGTGGGCATGTGTGAGTGTTCAGTCCGCGTTAATGGACAAGGATGTCCTGTTGGTGATGACGCCAGTAAGCTCCATAAATGACTGCACTTTGCAATCTGGAACAGCTGGCAGGACTCACCGAAGCGTCAGTGGTGAGTTTTATCAGTCTGGCGCTGAGACGTACGTGACTGTAAAGCGCGTGGCGCCAATCCACTACCACATTAACAATGTCACCCAATTAAAGGGAGAAAGAAAGGAAACTTAATGAAGATGGCACTAATGAGACGACAGATGACCTTGAGCGTCTGGAGCAGCCAAGTTTCATTTTATAGGTCAGGGACTCATTTTCTTAACAATATTCAACATCACTTTAAGAGCTAATGGGGTGAAAAAATGTAAAGCAGCAAAATCTTATCAAAATTCTTCTCATATGCATAAAAGTCACTGCAAGAGAGAAATACCGTGGCCGCTGAGATGTTTCCTTCTTTCTCTCCTCGCCTTTCTGGCGCATTCAATCTTTCCTGCGCTCTGTTTCTTTCTGTATCTCCCCATCACATCCTCCCTATCTCTTTTTCTAAGGGACCACGCTGAGTCCCTCCCTGCTGATTATTAGACATAAGTCTGCGTTCAGCGGAGCCTGAATCCTCTGAGCCATCTTACCTCCACCAGCTCTTCACTGTAAGCAAATCCCCACAGAGCCGTGGACCACGCCGAGCCCCCTCTGCTGCAAACATTTCTCTCCGTCTACAGTCAAACTAGGCTAGCGCTCAGTTGGACACACTCAATAGATGTTGCTCTGCCTCTATAACAGCGTTGCGCTTGGACGCCTGTTTTCTTTTTCGTTTTCCTTCTCTTCGTCGAGGAAAAGTGATCAAGTTTATTGCCCACGAGACGTTTAAAGCCATTTGGATAAAGAATACTTGGACTAATTGTGCGTTCTTGGTGATTTAAAGTTAACATGTGAACGATTTAGTGGTAATTCTTAGTGCCTCTCACACCCACCCCCGGTTTTATAGCTGCCTGGCTGCCCAGGTTATCCCAACGTCCTGAACTTACTGTGACGGTAGACACATAAATCAGCAGTGGGTGTGTGTAGGTGCTTACATACTATGAATACTATACTCCATGTCTGCTAATAGGTCCCTGTAACTCTTCACACTGCGCCTTTAAGTCACACAACAGGGTAAAAGCTGACGTCTCCATGGCTACAACTAAGAGCAACACCGGCTGCCATCCACTTAAACACAAGTGCCTCTGGTCTGATGCATTATGGATAATTTTATCCAGAAATGACACCTACATTGTTTTTCTATCCTATTAAGATTTCTGCCCAAACACAAACCGTCATCTTCAAATTGAAGAGTGTCACTACATTCACTTTCTGGATGAGCCTACACTACATGAAGAATATATCATTTAAAACACACAACCCTCCAGGTACTGTGTGTGTGTGATCTGTACTTTGCCTGGACATCAAAGATGAAACATGACGTAAAATGGCCCAATAACCATTTACTACTTATAATTCAGTGCATGCTTTGTTTTCATGATCTTTTGTGGTGGCTGCTATTCTGGCTACCTGGGTTTCCTTTAAACCAGATATGCTCTGGATTCATTTCATAACACATGATCCAACAGGAGAGCTGCCAAACAAAATGCATCTTCCTCCAAGAACCCGACTTCTTTGTTTTGCATGGATTTTGAACACAAATGTGCACTGTTTCCTAATTCCTGTAAAACTTTACCCTGTCCTACATCCCGGGAGGTGTTGTGGCAATATTTAAGTGAAGAGCAGAGGGCTTTGAGACACAAGGACTGTTCTGCTTGTGTTTCATCGTGTCCGTATAGAAGTGTCTGAGGGGGCAGTGTTTTCATCTATCAGTGTGAGACATGCTTCATGCCAGCCCTATATAATGTTGTTTGAAGCTTGGTCTTCTGCTCCAGCCTCTGTAGAGACTGCCTGCTTGCCTGCAGGCTGTGGCTTAGGCCAGATAAAGAGTTTGATCCATGAGCGAGAATGGGAGGATGAGGGAGGGAACGGGAAACTAGAACAGATGGAGAGAAGAGAGGGGGAAAAATATGGGAGGGGGGGGAGGAGGAGGAGGAGAAGAAGGCAGAGGAGAGATGAAGGCATGAGTGAAGGAGAGGGTACAAGAAACCGGAGACAAGAGGAGCGTAAAAGAGGATAAAAATGACCGCATTGACAGGCTGTGCCCAGGTTCCAGGATCGATCTGCATCTGAGCGCAGAGATATCTCCTACTAATCACGGCGTGACATCCACTGGTCAATACCACACACTCTAGGCCTCATCATCGCACGCTCGCTGGCCTCCCGGTGCCTGCTCGCACAGCGGGGCCACCAGCCTTCATCGAACGCATCAGTCTCGCTGCTAATCACGAACCCGCGCATCACACCTGAGTCAAACAGTATTTGCGGACTAATTCTCCGAGTTTAATTCGGTCTCGGTTTGGGACGTGGGTGGGTTTTACTCCATCGTGACATTTTGGAGTATTGCGTGTTGTCATTTAAAGCAAAGCAGCTTAGACGGAAAATTCAAATACCTCACTGCGATTGTCTAAACTATTTTCTTTGATCCTTCTGTGTTGTTTAGTCCAATACAGTAAATTGGATCCGGAACTCTTAGCAGGATAACGCTGCTATTTATTTGAAAATCCCATGTGATCCAGCTATGGTGCCCACAGACAGAAGCACAGGCATGAACACACATGTACCCACTCACTTACTTAAATCATCTTATGACACTGGAGGTTAGGGCAGTTTCCAAGTACTTTGCTGTTGCTAGAACAGCACGTGGACACGGTTGATGGGTGAAAGGGTGCAGCTCTCCTTTCTTTAGCTGACATTTGGTGACGGAGACACTCGTGTTCTCCGAAATTCACTTAAAGTGCAGCAAGAAAAATTAATACAATTCATGCAAAATACAGCGATGGTGCTATGAAAGAAATTTGCAGCTCAAGGTAGAAGGCGATCACATCACTGCATTTTATATTATTGATCTTATGTGCACTTAAATCTTGGCAAAGATGTGCCCTCTCCTGCACTTGCTCTTCATTTAGCTGTTTCTTCTGAGGGATGTTATTCTCGTGGCTACACTTGCATGCATGCACTCACACTGAATTGATTTTTATCCTCCTCTCCCTTGGCAGCCACCTTACCAAACCAAGAGCATCAGAGGACCTGCATGGTGAATTTTTCCCATTTGCACTCATGCATGTGTCACTAATGCTGCAGCCTCGGAAAAAGCAGAGAATGCGATCACTGTGTGGCTCTGTGGCTGGCTCTCTTTGTGCTGTGGCATTCGAGGCGGCATTCACCCTGCTCTCTCCACGCTGCCGCGGTCCCTAGATGGGCCTGATAGCTGTGTACGCACAACGCCACCCACCGCCAGCGAGCCTTGACTAGGCGTCGATGTGGAAATGGAAAGAATAATGACTTATTACGGGGTTATCTGTGTGCGTCTCCATGTCATGGCTGTGTAAGCGGCTCTGCTAATCTCATTAGATGAGACAAGTTGTTAAAGATGTTTTCTGATTTCCTCTCTTTTCCTACTGCGTCCACAAATAGATTTCAGATCTAGTGCGCCCAGAGGAAATGATTGGTGTCTTTAGCTCCCGCACAAACTGGTTTTCCTGGGAGGACTGTGGAAAAAAAACATGTCACTCCTGTTGTTTCTAAATACATGCATCATGTTTTGCACCCTATCTGCACAGTTGTGTCCATAGTGCATTTTTATATATGCAGTGAAAATTGGCACCCAGAGCGAAAGCGCGCGCTGACTTCAAGCAGGACAAGCTGCATACGTAGAAATCAGATGTAAAATGTGTCTAGCATGGGAGGGTCAGAGATGTAAGTCACATACAAATATGACAATTCAGCCATGAAATGTGCGAGGATGGGAAGCGTCTATTCTTGGCGACATCTTGTCTGTGACAGCCAGATGGGATGGCTGAAACTCATTTTTGGGCCAAGTAAAGCCACGGAGAGGGCGCAGTTGCATTTGTGACAGACAAATTATCGCGAGGGGTGTACACCCCTCTAGGGGGAATCAGAGGGATGCAGAGGAATGAAGGCGAGGAAGAGTGACAGAGGGGGGAGAGAGACCGAGAGGACCAGAGAGAGAGAGAGAGAGAGAGACAGACAGAGCGCGGGAGTCTAAGTGCCTAAGTCTTGCAGAAACAAATTAGCTGTGAGATGTGGGGGTACAGAAGGTGAACCTGAGATGGATATGTGCATTCCGGCTAAAAGGAGGAGGTGGGTGGAAGCTGCTTACTGCTTACCCTGGCCCTTTTCACAGCCTTCCAATACAGCAGATCACCAGCCTACAAGCCTTGTTCAGAAAAGCGTACGTTCCCGATTACATCTGACTGCAGCTCGCATACAAAGGCAGACAATGCGCATGGTGTTTGCAGAGCATAAAGGTTGTTGGCTTGGTAGCGCATGAGCATGTAAATAACAATTGTTTCTCAATGGAAGTGGCAGACACAGAAAACGCTACAAGTCCCACGTAACAAAGACTCAGTTAGCAGTTTGTTAGGAACGTACACGTGTTCACTTAGCAGTAAACCCTTTAACATCTTCACCATGAGTCAAATGTTGCTTCGAGTTAAATTCAGCACACAAATAATGTTTAGTCTTTCGATTGTGGGTTATCGTCTGGTTGTGATGGGACAATGTTTCCATAACGACATAAAGGAGCGTACATATAGACACACTCACACAGTTCAGGAGGCTCATTAGGCATCACACTCAGTAGGCTGCAACCTGTTTTTACTCTGGCAAGAGAGCACGTCTTTTAATCCGAACCACCATTAATGAACCAGAACCAGAGGAGACATAAAAATGGATGTGCGTTAATTCCTCAGCTCCATTCAACATCATCGTGCTCTTCCTGTTTGAAAGACTCCCCCTGTAACTCCCCTGATTCCTTTTAGGGTCAGTGGTCACACCAGCCGCAGCATCAGCAGCAGCAGAGCAGGAGCTGATTAACTATTGCCAGGCATGAACGTGCCAGGCTGGGGCCGCGGCTCCAGCGGTGGAAACATATTCTTCTAGCTGTGCCTATGTCGTTCTCTCACCGCTCTTCCCTGCTCTTTCCATTGTGCCAGCAGCCCCGAAGCGAGAGGCCAAACAAGTTCAGTCTAATTCAAGGCGGCACACCGTGCAAACAGTGGACAAAAATAGGATGGAGATGCGTCGCCCTCACCTCGCCCTAAATCTCGGACACACACTTAAGACTGAGAACAAACTGGCCTCAGATGGGACGGGGAGCGTGGAATTACCTGGCTGCTGTGTGTGTGTGTGTGTGTGTGAGTGTGTGTGAGTGGGCGGACACTGTAACAGCACTGCCACAACAGCCCATCCCTGGAGAGAACTGTGTCCTCCTCGGCTGCCTCATGCTTCATACTGTAAACGTCTGTTGAGTCAGTTACTGTGGCAGAGTCTTTAGCCACCGCGGCCACTTACTGCAAGTGGACGTTGAGACAATTGGGTTATGACATGTCCGGCTGTAAAAATGGCTTGAACACGCTGCACTGGCAGCAGCAGCTCCTTGGATACCCGCTCGAACAAATCAAGTCATCTGGAAATCCAAACAATTAAGAGCTATTTGTGCAGCTTATCCCCACGCAGCGTTCGGTCCCCAGGCATCGATCTGCTGCAAAAAGTAATCTACATCAATCCAATAAAATGTTTTTATTCTGATTGGGAAATACACAGAGTTGCTGAGATGTTGACTTCAGTAATAGAGATTAAAAATGTGTTGACCCAAGGCTTCATCAATCTGAGATCTTTCATTTCTGCATCCTCCGAACAAAAGGGTGCTGACTACACGTTTATCTAAACTGCAAAACTAGAAAATACATCACAGCAAGACACACAGACAGACATATGGATGCACTAAGTTGCCGACATCTATTCTCATTGTCTCGCAGACGGAGAGAGGGAGGGGGATGAAAAAGGAGAGGTCATGGAAGGATAAGGAGGCGGAGAATAGGAAAAAAAAAAAAAAGCGAGTGAGAAGAGTAAAACTTCTCACTGGGTGCTATTGTCCCTGGAGAGAATTCAGAGCAGGCAAAGGCTCGCTGGGAAAGGAAACTGGCACTCTGCATGCTAACTGTGACTTTGCATTCATTGTGAGGAAGACACAGGCATCTCAATGCATTGGGTGACTCATGCAACCATTTCATCTCCAATAGGCACTGCACTCGAGCTCAATCCAAAGCCTGTGAAATGATTTCAGGCTGTGATTTGCTTGAATTATATTTCTGAACGCTGGGATATTTCTAGATGGGTTAGAAAAAGTACTTCACACACATCACTGGAATTGGAAACAGCTGTTTTCCTCCCAATGTAGATTTGTCAAATCTATTCTACAATTTGATTTCTGAGACTAAAAGAAAAAAAAAAAACCCAACTAAAACAATACATGCCATTTCATTTGTGAATTGGGTTTCAATTGTTTTATATTATGTGATGGGGAAACAGCCACATACTGAGCTGCTCCACAGCCGAGCAGCTTTGATGGCTTGCGGAACAGTTTGCACAGAGCATTTTCATTTTAACTGTATTTTGCGTAGCACTGCCACCGCTATATAGGGTCATATTGGCTTATGATGCTCTGCAACTGTGAGTAAATATAAACCTGTGTATTAGATTTGTGCCCTGAGATGAAATCTAATTTTTGTGAGATCCGTGAGAGAGATTGCTTGCTGATACACATCCAAGGCCACATCTGGTGGGCCCTATCAAATATACATGAACCTCAGGAGATCATCATATGGTTGCACTCCAATTATGTCCACAACACACTGCCGCTCCCTGTAAGGTGGCTGCTACCAACGCTGACATTTACTTTGAGACTTTCCTGTGCTCAGACATACACAGCGTGACATCCATCTTTTGCTTTAGTGCTTGCCAACGCTTTGGTGACCGTCCAATCTCATGAGGATACCATTTAAGGCCTGAATATCGTAATGAAGGCAATAAAGCATGCAGATGACTTGGCTGATATTGAGAAGTGACAGTTAATTTCAGTCATTGGTGTAGCCAGCTGATAACAGATTGATAGTGTCACAAACTGCACTGGACAAGTAATTAATATCCATTGCACAGTATCCATTTGGAACACTAATGTACCATATTGAATTTCAGATGAAACAAAAAAAACCCAAATGACAGAAAACATCTCAATGTCTGGCACCATGTCAACCTCATTTCAGAGCGGCCGGCCTAATAATAAGGACTATATACATTCCCCTTTCACAGCAGCACTCCAGCCGTTTTCAATTCTGGCAGGACAGTATGCGGTGTATTTTTACCTCCGGTCTTTTCTGTCAAGCTCTGAAAAGGCCAAATGGGTAGTGGTGGACAGTTTCTTCACCACCTCAATACTTAAAATTGTGTTGGCTGCTCACAGTGGAGTGGTGGTGCAGGGAGTAAAACGCGGAGTGACAGGACGAGGTCCCGGCACAAGGGCAGAGAGCTGTGAGCTGAGCTACAGTATGGTGAGACGCAGCATTCCCGGCCTGGCAGCTTCATTCACTATTTATTTGCGCTCGTGTGTGTGTGTGGGGGTGTGTGTGTGTGTGTGTGTGTGTGTGTGTGTTTGTTTGCATGTTGCACCCGTAAACACGCATGCGCGGCCGCTTGGACCTGTGTGACGACCTGACTGAGGTAAGAGGGGATTCAATAGTTGCCTTTCTGCCTCAGCGGTCACACTTCAGATTATCAGTCTTTTACATTTAGACCAAGCTGTAGGCAGGAGAGGAGAGAACCTAGAGAAAGAAATAAAAAACCATCAGGGTCATATGAGATCCTTCCTTGTATTTTTGCTCATTGCTGCACGGAAACGCGCCGTTCACTCTAATCTGTCCGCAGACGAATCTTCCACTTATTTTCTCTTCTCTCTGTTGTGTCTCTTGCAGCCAGTGCCAGTAGGCAAACAGCTGTAGCCACATGAAATCCCCTGGAGTGCGCAGACGTACATGTGCACATGGACTCTGCATGCGTGTGTGTGTGTGTGTTTGCATGTGTGTGCAAAGCTAAGCGGAGCTGAGGTGGGTTATTTACACAGCACACAACATTTAGCTCTAGACCCGTGTGTGAGTTTGTGTTACGTTTGCGTATGTCTGCACTATACGCCACATGTTTGCGCGGCGTCCGCGGAGATGACTTACGCGCGCACGGGCCTGTGTGTGGAGCCCAGCGCGCTTGTCTATCAGTTAGACTGTATGTTGGCACACTCCACTTTCTCAATGTCAGGCTAACACATATTCAGCAGCAACTAATGTCACGAAACCTGACACATATCTCACCCACAGACATTCTCTTCTAGCAACACATCCAGAGTGGTGTCGGCATGCCCATTGCCATTACTATAGGATGTGTCAGTGTCAGCCTCCATCACCGCACAGTGCGCACAGGTGTGGTCCTCACCACGTCCAAGTTTACACTGGAGTTTTTAGGCTCCTGTGACAACCTGCTTGATGTTAAGTAGTGTGTTATTAAAGATGGTTTTCAATTCCACTTTAAAACCAAACCAACCGGGAAGATGATGGAATGTTGATCGGCTACTGCCATGAATTGCAATTATTGGTTAATAAACTAATCTATTGCTCGACTATGGCTGATAAAGAAGAAAGTAGCAGAAAGTATCGAGGTTAAACTTCAACGTAACGTTTATATAAACCAATCAGAGCAAAACTTCCTCCGTTAAAATCTTGCTATGCTTGATACTCAGTCATGTAACGTGGTCTTCATGCTGACATCTGCTCTTCAGATGGATGAGAGTTCATTAAAGCTCAGCGGATAAAAAACTTTTAGAGCTACTGAACTCACATGTCACCAAATTCATCTCCAGCAGACGCCATCAACTCAAAATGTTTGAAAACGTAGTGAGGGAACCTAGATATGAGATTGCTTGTTATTGTTTGCTACACAGTAATATGTCTTTTCCAGTGTGGGTGTTGATGTACTACAATCATTTCATACTGTCATATACTTTCCAATATTATGTTGCCTCAACCGAGGAACAGATTAGAATTAAATTAGCCACATATAAGTGTAATCATGCGTATTTAATACCAGACAAAATACAGTTTTCTCTTTGCCTCTATTTAAAAGCAGGGATAGATTCCTCTGCCTGTTGCCTCTTGCTTCTTATCTTAAAACAAAGAAAGTCATTAAATAAGATGCAAAAACGAGCACACACAGGTACGAATATAATGCATCACAAATTGTATGTATTATGTATGATGTGTACACTATTTCCAAGAGTCGACACTTGCTGTCATTTACTGCAAATAGCTTGGAGCGTATCAGCTGCACCACACATTGATTCCTGTCAGCCCCCTCCAGTGTCACTGTGCACTTCGCCCGCCCGCCTTTCAGCACGAGGATGTTTGCAAGCAGCCTGTGTTAATTCAGTGAAGTACTTCCATGGTGGCATGTTTTCCGATTTGAATTTTAATCAAACACGGGCCACCTTCTTTCAGCCAGGGATGTGTTTTGGCTGTGACAGCGGCGCGGTGCTCTTGGCTCTGATCTTCAGCTGTTAACATGTACGCCATCCGATATTCGCAGGACCATCTCTGCACCCCCCACCTCGCCAGCCTCGTCCGTTCCGACACAGAGAAACGCGCTCGTGCCACCGCTCGCAAATCACGGTAGCAAAATCAGTTTGAATAATTTAACACCGTGCAGCTTGGGGATCAAAAATAAAACACACAAGCATCCTTCCGTCCTCTGGGACGCTTTGGTATCACGGAGGCTGGTGGTTGTCAGGTACACATACATTTCTTGGACGTAGGAACCGGAGGTCAAAGTAGGCTGGATTGATAGTTAATCCACAAAAGCAAGGTTTATTCCATGCAGGTGTTTAATAGAGTCCAGGGGGAGAGGAGGGGTAGCAGAAGGAGAAAGGGTTGCAGCACCGTGGCGTTGTTTCCCATCAAGTCTCCCTCCCTTCTCCTAATGAGCATTCTGTTAGCAGCTAGGGGACGGATTTAGGCAGTTAGGCATACGGAGAAGGCTGGCTAACAATGCAAGTGGTTAGCTAAACAGCTGTTCTCTCTCTGCTGCCACCTCCCATCCTCGGCTAATGAAGCCCTCACCGATGAACAGGAGTCCCGGGACGTGCCGGAGAACAGCCACAGACACGCAGACAGGAAATCTCAGTCACTCACTGGCCTCATAAAATAGTCTGCGTGGAGAGCAGCCTCACCAACAGGACAAGCGAGGCTCCAATTAGGCAGTGGCTCTAAGGGGAGCCCTAAGAATAGCACACTGGACGAGCACAGGCGTTTTCACGAGCACTCTGTTGTGCTCTGTGCTCAGAACGCAAACACTGACTGGAGAAACAGCAGGAGCCATGATGCCTTTCATAATGAATAATAAACACATCACTGTGATGATTTTTGTGAAATGTTGCATTGCTTCATTTCATTATCCTCTACAGCGAGAGTCGTGTTCACAGTGTTGGGCATCGATCAAGATTAGCAGCGTGCCATATGGGTTTGTCAACATCTGAAATGCTGCAGAGGATGCACACTCTCCAAATAGCCTTCACTTAAACCAGGAGGAATGTTTTAAGAGTGATGCCTACTTTTCATTTTATGGGAACATGACGGATTATGCTCGGCTCGAAAAAACAAGGTATTTATTTTAGTGAAACGTTGAGTCTGTCAAAGTCCTGATTGTCTGCTGAGGGCCTGGGTCACCTTCAAATGATATGTGGTTTACGTTGTACTTTCCTGCTGTTTTTTCCCTTTGTTCAGCAGTCACTTTAGCTGTCAAGGCTGCCGCACGCTTTAAATGAAGGGTTGCTCTGACTATGGGACTGCATCAGACCTCAGATGGGAAGCCACGAGATTCTCAAAGTCTGCAGCAATTAGCCAGGTATGCTTAGGTGTGAAAACAGGCAAAGTTTCGAGCACTCTGCAATTTCTTTTTTCCTCTTCATTCATTCAAACACTCATCACGAACTGCTTTGGGGGAAACTTTCTTTAAATTTGTTCGTTTTTTTCACTGTGTGAATAGCATAGACGTCACATCGGGAGTTTTGTTTTAGTCCTGTTCATTTTCTACAGCAGGTCTCACTGGTTTCCCCTTCATTGTCAGTACAGACGTCCTCAGCACTCAGTAAACATCTCCCAGCTGTTCAAGGAGCTTGATCCATTCCACAGGCAAAACCATTTCTTTATTACATGACATAATGTGTCAACAAGTCTATTTTATCTTTACTTGTATTTTCATTGACTTCTTTTGGTAACTTCACTGGTCTCCTCCGTTCACAGTTTCTCTCTCGCTTTACCAATTAGCATAATCAGTTTCACCTCTGGTTCTCCCTCAGTGCACACAACCAGCCGCTCTCCCACATTCCTCAAGCTGCCAGATCGTCTGAAGTGTCATCCCGCCGTCTACAGACCATCGCCTCCCTGTCTGAGTTCATCCATGACTGCTTTGGCCATACTAGTTATCTTTATGCTGTCGTCTATAGATATTCGAGTATTTACCCGCATCTGTTGGGTAAGAACATATATTTCACTGTGTTGGGCATTGATCAAGATTAGCAGCGTGCTAATCTGCATTTGGAACCAAACACTGGATTGGATCTCGTTGAAAGGAGATTGTTTTGGGGATTGATGTATGTGTCCTACTAAACACTACATCAACACAAGTGTTGTTTATCTACTCTGCTCATCTTGTGGACAACGCTTCCCGGCATTCTTTTGTAATCCAGGACCTACTCAGTCACCAGTTAGTTTGTCTGTTATTGCCATCTACTCATCTGCTCTGTTCTCATCCTTCGCTCACCACCTGTGTTTCAACACCTACCACTCTAAGGATCTGCACCGACCACCTGTAGCTGCCACAACTTACCTGAATTATTCAAACATTTTCAAAAGAGCTTGTGTCTGGTGGGGTTTTTTTTCTGGTTCCTGCTATTACACAAAATAAAACCTGACAAACCCTTTACAGTAGAACCACGTGTAGACTTATTATGTAAAAATAATCCTTTTTCTGTGTCTTTATAAGTAAAATGGAATTGTTCCGCCAAGTAAATTACTCTCTAGTCATTTAATTAAAATAACTATATCACAACATAATGTGTTGTATCTCCTTTTCTCCTCCGCAAATTATATTCTTTTTAACAACCTAACCAGAATTGACCAAGTCGTAAAACAAAGGGAAATGAATGTGTTTTGCAGCAGTAAAATGTATGTTGCAGAACTTTTTTCCTGCTGCAGAGTTGTGTAAAATCATCTTTATACAGATTTGACAACAGAATGGCACTTTCTGGACGCCCTGTGCCCTACATCAATACCCTGAATAACGCTGGTGTCTCCATTCCAGACTCAGCAGAAGTTCGAATCACACACATAAAGGCTTTAAGGTGTCCCAGGGGGGTCTTCTCCTTTAAGTGGCTGCACCAAGTGTTGAATTGCAGCTCTGTGGTTGGCCACAATGGGGTAATGTTGTAATATGTTAATGCAGTAAAAGTTGGGCTCTTTCAGGGTATTTCTTAGTAGGCAGATGACAGTAACGTTCCTGACTTGGGAAAACAAACCACAACTCTCCACGAGATGCACATGTGCCCATTTCTTCCTGTTCAGAATCCAACACCTCTTTATGTCAGACAGCTTCTCACACTAGCTGGACTGAAAAGAAAAGAAAGGCGTGAATGAGTCACTGTCGTACGTGGTTGGCTGATAACTTGCACGGGCTAGCTTGGTAAGAGCACGCAGAGGCCTCACACCTGCGATTAATGCATAATTACAACGCGCAGATGCTATTTTTATGGGAATCCAAGCGTCAAACCGCAGCTTTGTCTTTTCCGTCTCCAGCCTGCGGCAACAGGTAGCCTCTCGTTCCTGATGAGAATGACTGGACACATAATTCCCAATCTGGGAGAAGGAAACTGCCTTTAAGTTGTGAAACAGCACATTGGCAACGCTGTTCTCTAGCATTCGATTTGGTGAGTCACTCTCCTTTACCAGAAGAGAATCTATAGCTTATGTTACTTCACTAAGCTAAAAATCTATTACGGCCTTGGGGGCCTGCGAGCTGAAGATTTAGTCTTTTTGTCAGGTTGCACAATGTTTGGCCCTTTATAGCAGAGGTTTCTGCTTGTCAGCATGTTTGCTGAAGTTCCTCTCACTGGGGATTTCATTGTGCTCAGACTATGCAAATTTCACCGCTAAGGCTAATTCATTTGCACTGGCCAGACGTGAACGTGGCGTTGGCCCTGGTGGGCAGCGGGTCACTGCACACGCACGCCGTCGCACGCCGTCGCACGCCGTCGCATGCCGCCGCACGCCGCCGCACGCCGCCGCACGCCGCCCATTACGCCCGCGACACGGGTCCAGATACAGTCCATCTCTGCATCACCTTGTTATAGGCCCTCAGCGGTAAAATCACGTTTATTCCCACAGCACAGTAATTGGACTGATGTTTCGTCTGTGCGACACTTCTTATCACACTTTGAAAAAACTATTTTCTTTCCAAATCACTGTGTGTGTAAGAACAGACTGTAGCAACCGGGCTCTATGTAAACAGAATGATAAAATCCTGGATGCCTATAATCATACAGCAAACACATATTCTTCCTCTCTGTGAAGATGCAGCGGTTAGGACAGAATTAAGTGTGCGTCAAGTCATACATTTCCTATTTCAACATAAGCTAAAAGTCTGGTAATGTTCTGTTTCTGCTGTAACAGCTCCACAGGGTTATTTATGCAGCGTGTTTTTCCCTCTTCCCTGAGATAAACAGATGTACGGACACCAGAGGACTGACCTAGCGAGCCGCAGAGGTGAGCTGTCAGCAACAACAAGCAAACACAGAGTGCTCATGGTCATCACTAAAGGGCAAAGTTCAGCTAATTACGCTGTAGTTCTTCATCTGGCAGGCACGCACGAAAACAACAACTCTTTAACAACGCGCGGCTCAGCATCTACCTGGCGTGGAGGGCTTATTAAACACACAGCTACGGAGGAGAAAGAAACAAAGCCGCGCAATTGAAGAAAACAAAAAGCAATGATGGATGGATATAATGAAAATGCGAGAACAGCGTAAGAGACAGTGAGTGGTGTCAGAAACTGGGCCAGTATGTGTGGAACAACAGGGAATAAAGCGAGGGTGAGAGAGAAAATAGAAGGTGTGAGAGGAGGAGGGAGGTCAGTGGAGATGTGGAGATGGGCGGAGGAGGAGGGGGAGTAGATGAGCCCCCAGTGCTCAGCTGTCAGTGCTTCCTCTGCAGGTGGGGCAGGAGGAGTGCCAAGTCCCTCTCTCCCACTCACACAGACACCCATGCATCGCTCTATAATGGATGCTTTACACTGGTGCCAGAGAGAGAAGGTCTGAGGCAGACAGAGGGAGGCATGGTGAGAAGACGAAAGAGGAGCACGGGGGAGGGAGGGTACTGGAAAAAGAAAGAATCTGCTATGAGACACAGGGAAAAGGAAACCGAGAAAATGGATCGGAGATGAAGGCAGCAAGACAGACAGACAGACAGACAGACGGACAGACGGACGTCTCCATCAAGTCATTAGGCCAATCAAGACAGGAAACAGACGAGACAGTATGGACGCAATATGATGCAGCTATTGGTTTAATTGATCCAAAGCCTAACAGGATCAAAGTGAGGCACAGCCACGAGCCACCACTCCCCTTCAACCAGGGCTGCCTGTCACTGTCCATTAGGAGGTGTATGAATGTGCCCTTGACAATGATTTATCAGCAATGAATTATAGATGTCATCTACCTGAACTAATGACTTGCCCGCGTCTTCGTCGGGGACTGTGGGTCACAAGCAGATGACATACAGCGTAGCCGCCTCGTTCATCAGCTGCCACGTCGCCAGATGGCTCTCTGTGTACTGTACTGTTTTGGAGGATATTGCTGAGACAGCCCGTGTGTGTGCCACATGTCGCTCAAGCTACCAAAGCCACGGTTGTGGATCTAGGGCTACAGGTACATATAAAGCTCTGAGCTGTTACCTTGGCTGATGGGGGCATGGATTTACTAAAGTACTCAATTATCCCGTGCTTCCTTCTCTGACCTGCCGCTTGGCTCTTTAACACCTATAACTCTATGCTTTATAGGCTCAACTACCGGCTGCGAGCAGAGACAAACTGATGGTTAGACAACCCAAATGAAGTGCCTTCCCTGTTTTCGGGCCATTTGTCAATTCTTCATTCCTCCTCTGTGTTCTGGGTAGAAGTACGTACTGTAAAGCTGCCTCCCTCTGATGGACGCTGCAGCTGGATGTTATTTTGCTGAGTGTTCCTGTCTCATAAACTGTGTTTCTGACCTGAGAGGAGTCATCTTTAACCTAATAACACCTCCTCAACCTCACATTACTCTGCAGGACTGCATTCTGGCTTTATTTTCACTTTGCGATCCTGAGTAGTGAGGAGAAAAAAGGAAACTATTTACTCCCCGAATTAGACCGTTTCTAATTTACTTCAAGTTGGAAAGACAGCGGTGCGATTCAGTCTGCGCATCATTTGTTAAAATAAAGCAATTTTGCTGTGCTTTGTAAAGTAAAAGCAAGTTCTCTTCTAAGAGTGGCTGAAAAATGTCACATAGGCCACAATCAGTTTGCTTTTTCCACACAGTGACGGCCACAGTATATGGCAGACAACAATGCAGAGTAGTCAGCGTAAATAAATACAAGCATTCTTGCTCCGCAGAGATGGCATCCCCCTGGTTTAATTATCGCTCTTGTCAATCAAGGTGGAAGAATACAACACCTGACAAGGCGCGTCCCCATTCTCTCATCTTGCATCGGCCTTTTTCACACACACCCTTCAGCAAACAGACAAATCAAACCTGGAGATGGAGGCATTCTTTTGCCCCAAACAGCCAGGTAACTTTACAGTGTCGAGTAGCTGAAAGCCTTTGACACCTCAGAAATGGGGTCTATTCAACTTCGACAATTGTCCCTGGTTTTTCTCAAGCGCAAGGCATTTGCACAACAATGGCTGCTCCATCGTGTATGAATAACATCGCAGGGATGTGGTTATGCAGCTATCTTTCCCGGTGACTCCAATTCACATTACGGCTTTTGCAAGGTGCCTTTATTTGATGCTTAAACGCCGCAGACGATGGATGTCTGCTACGGGACGCCTGACTTCACAGAAATGAAGTTGACACTGAGCGTCGATGGTCTGGGAGACAGAGAACAGGTGCGTTCCTGTAGGGAGGTGTAGGCTCGAAGGCCGTTCCACATGGAGAAGCTCTCATGGGTCTTATTTCATAAAGCAAACACACACATGTTATTTTCAAAGGTCACTGTAAGACTTAACATTGCAGTCAAAGCAGTGATGTAGTACAACACTCTTGTTGGTCTTCATCTCCATTCTGCAAGGTTAGTAGTATTCATATTACCCTTAGATACGGCAGCGAATGACTCTACAGGTTTTCAAGGCTCAACACATCCCCATAATTCCCAGTCGCCGCATTACAACAGTGTTCTTGTTGTTTTGTGTTGTAGGACAACTACAAGCCTGCGTGTACATGTTAAATCATTATCAGAGCAGAGGTAAGGTGCCCATGGCAACGCAGGCTTTGAATCCCCCAAATGCGGCACTGTATCAGCGAGACTGACAGAGACTGATTGATTCGAGGTTCAATAAACATTGTTGTCAGTCTTATTTCGCTCGTCTATCAGTCCATAAGTTGAATACGTGCCAGGGGCCCACAGTAGTCACTTGTAATGATGCAAGCTGTAAAATCCCAAGAGAGCTCTGTTCCTGAAGTCAGGCAGGTAGAGGCTCCCTCTCTGAACGCCATACGCGACACCAGTTCGAACAATTCACTGCTCACTTCCAACTAACAACTAACTGAACTAGGGTGAAAAAAATGGCTGAAAAAGATGAAAATAAATGAGTAAATTATTCATCCATTAACTGAGGTATGAGAAGTGATACATGAAAAAAAAAACCCCTCAGCTATCAATGTAACTTTTGAATCACCCTCACCCCATAAACCAGCTTCATCAGATCAGGCTGCATATCTGTACACTGCTTGTTGGTGCCTTTGCAGTACACCAGTCTGTGAAGCCAACGTGACAGCTACATTAACTGTGTGTGTGATTTTTATTTTAGTTTGCACAGTTTTTGCCTTTGAATAATTCACTGGTTATACATATTTGACCTCCTTTAATCAAAAGGGACATGGCAGTTCGATTCTCCGTCTAATCATTTCCTTATACTTCCTAGTTTCTCACTTAATCAACTGCTTAAAACTGTACAATAGTGAATTAATTTCTATAGTTTCCAAGTCACGTCCTTTCCCAGACTGCAAGAGTCATAAATTCTTGTCAGGAAATCCACAGCAACACTTTACTATGAAGAGCAGCCATTAATAAAAAGAATATTTCAGATTTGATTGGAGAAAAATGTCCTGCCATGCTCTTATGTTTATTTGAAACCCTTTCTACGCATTCCTCGACGCTACCCCTCATGCTAAATGGATTCAGAAACGTACCTTTACGCTCACCCTTTGGTGGAAACCAAGTAGCTGTCGCGCTGCCCCCTTATTACTACGGTTCAGGGGTTTCAGTGTTTGCTGTGTGGTGTCTTGCGTTAAAAAGCTCGGTACTCATTGCACGGCTGTAATAAAACCAAAGCGTTTAACATGCACATTTATGGTCCTCAATAACCCAGAAGTCTTAATAAAAATGAAAGCTGACATTGGCATGAAGGATCCTCCACACTAGCTGTCTTTAATGTCCAAGACGTTCCATTAAAAGGGGAGCACTTCCTAAGAAGTGGAGCTTTTATCCTGATTGCTTACAGGAAGAGAGAGGGGGGGAAAAAAAAAGAAGCCAAACGACCTTCAGAGCCTTTACAGCTAGCCCTTGCCTCGCGCCTGCTCCACGGACAGGCCGGTGCGCACACACATGGTCAGCTGGGATACGCATACTGATGCAGGCACGCGTGTAGCTCTAGTTTGCGTTTCGAGTCCGCATATGAAAAGCTACGTGAACGAATGTACTGAGTCACCGGCTACTCTGTATTCTGTTCCTGTGCAGAGAAGCCGTCTCACTTTTTATATTATTATGATTAGTAGGAGATAGGGAAAAAAAAAAAGCCAAATCTGCATGTTCAATTAGTGCCTGCGCGATGCCAGATAGATAATACATGGGACTGGCTTAAGTCCTTGCTTGTGAACTTCCTCAGTCGCGTTCTGTTTGAAGCCGTAGAAAAGGAAGATGGGGACAGAGATTTCCCTCTGTGGGAACACAACTGTTGAGCTACATTTAATAAGCTGGTCAAAAACACTCTCCTGCCGAGAGAGACTGCGCTTTTAATGACCATTCTGCTTCCAAACTCTCAGATGTGCGGCTAGATTGCTCGCCACATAGCAGACAAGGCAGCCATCTTATTAATAGCAACACACCACACATGCTGCAGAAACCCAGAGAGGGAAACAGGACGGGGGGGGGCATGGCACATGGAGAGAAAGTATGTGTCCCTTGCATGCTTTTACTCCCTGTAAAGGCAGACAGATGGGTTTCAGTGAGGAGGAGATTAGATTGGGTCTAAACAATCCAGCCCTCACAAGAAAATGTCCAGCCCTTGCCTTCACGTCGACCAGAAGGGGGAGGCTGGGTGATGGATGTACCCTGTGACTGCAGCCCTCGGCACGCCCACAAAGCAATGCCACCAAGGCCAGGCCAGAGGAGCAGGCAATCAAAGAGAGAGGCCAGAGGGCTAGGATGATATAGGAGGATCCAGCTTATTAAATAGGCTTCAGGAGGAGCACGGAGCATCTGAAGTAAGTTGTCACTCTGCCACCAAAAGGCATAAAAGGAGCCTCCGTTAGATGGAAAGTCTATGCACTGTAGGCAGTGATGACAGACTGTGTACAGTACGAGTGGGATACTGTCATTAAATACACTGACACACCACGGAGCTGCAGAACAGTGTGTCATCGCTGCTTTACCTCCTCTTTCTTACCCGGGCCTCGTTATCCTGCATCTAAGCAGCAGGTGAAGGGAAATCTTTGCGCGTGAGCATGTGTGTCTCGTGCTATTCAATCACGTTCCACCCTGTTCTCCTCCAGAATTCATAAAAAGCCACACTGAATGTGCCTCCACTGTTTGCAGTGCTGGGAACAGAGAGCGATTCTTGTTGTTTGTGAGAAACTTGGAGTAAAAAGTTAAATCAGGTGTCATAATACATTGTTTACAATCTAGTTTCCTGGCTTAATTTCCATTCAGGGTGCAAAGCATGAAACTCAATATGAGGCAATCTTCCCAAGATGCAACAGTCTGCTAACATGGATAGGAAATCATTACACAAATCCATTACCAGAGGCCACCTGAAACCAGGTGTGCCCATGTCACAGTCTATAATTCATTAGATTATTTGATTTTTCACCGTCATGCAGATTCTGACTCTTTCTCTCCTGACTTGTTTATGGCGTTGTCGTGGCAACCATGACCAGCTTTTACTTCAGCAGTTTAGGCTATAGGAGAGAAGGAGGATGAGCAAAGTGCACAGGCGCTTGTGGAAGCAGGTGCAAAAAGACAGTTCTGTGCTTGGATTTCCTGTCACATCCTGCAGCCCACTCCAGTCCTAAACTTTATATAATTACAACAATCTGTGCTCCGAGAGAGACTGTGTGAAATCTGATTGCCATTGGTAACATTCGCAGCAAGAGTCCTGGCGTGATAGAAGGCTTCCTGTTTCAATTTCCCAGGATCCCTCAAGTTTTACTGGCTCTTTTTTTTTTATCCCATCAGTGGGGCATACATTTCTATTCAGGAGAAAAAAACAGACACGGTAATATCCAATTTACTGGGAGGCAGAGAGATGGTTTCACTGGCAGTATAATAACATGCTACATGGAGCGTAGCATTATGGAGTATGAATAAAAAAGGCATTTATGGTAAAAATTCAATCCAAAAGCAGTCGTCATTCATCGGAGGAAATCAAGGCAATTAGTAACAATTCAATGCAAATTGGAGAACGCAAAACACATCACAAATCCCTGGCACTGGGATGAACAGCCGCTCAAATGACCTCCTTCTCACACACGTTGGTCCGCTCGTCAAAAACCAAGATCAGAGAATCATCTGTGCTAGAGGAACTGCACACTGGTATTTAGCGCGTGCGGCGGTCGCCTAATGGTTTCCTGAGCACACGCAGCTAAAAGCCCATGTGTCAGCTTTCCTACCACGTGCACTCAAAGCAGCATCGTTGTGGCTTCTTCACATGCTCCCATCGCGATTGCGACTCTTCGTAATATCACAGCGACATACGCGAAGCAGCAAAACACTGCTGCACAGCATCTCGACGTCCTGACAGCCTGTCACGTACCGTAGGAAGCACTGCTATCAATTAAACGCATGAAAACAGCAGATGGCTGAACGCGTGATTGACTGCAATAATTCCAGGTTAAGGATTATGTATTTGACCATTTGACTCTGCAGGGTGCAGTTGGAAGCTGACATTTATGGTCGGAGCAAAGCGACTGGTTGGTTTGTAAAAGACGAACCTCCTCACGCGCAGCGAGGGTCCGTCTTAATGCAATGATGCATTAGAGGACCATGAGCGTGAGGGATGTTTATCGCATGTCCAGGTTATGTGCGGTAGCTGCATTCGGTATTAAAGACAAGGCCGAGACGAGCAGTAAATCATCAAGAGGCAGCATTAAGGTAGCCAGAAGATAAACAGTGTAACAAAGAGAACACACAGAGTGTCTGTACGTCAATTAGTCTAACTGCTGCTGCCTCTGAGAGCTCTCCCTGGTACCATGTTTCATTATCTGTTTAGCAATGACACATGACCATGGATACCTGCAAAGCACTAGAGTATGTTCAGAACCACATGTGTTCTGAAATGTGCAGTATAGTTTTCTTTCCCTAATGGGAACGAACGCCGCAGTGATCTAAGCGCAAACACCTGCTTCCTGCTCTATCCACCGTGTACATTGCTGTAGAGTACATTGCTCCATAACTCACGACCTGCATCGGCAGCTTCTAATATCAAGCAAACTACACACCAGCAGGCATGAGCTCGACAGCTGTATCACCCTACCCCCTCGCCTTCCCCCATCCCTCCCCCCTCGCCTTTCCCCTGCTGTGCCGTACCTTCGGAGTGGTGGGAGAGAGTGAGCAGGCTGACGCAGGAAGCGCCGATCCCAGACCCGAACACAGTGATGCGGTTGGAGTCTCCTCCGAAGAAGCCGATGTTTTCGCTGATCCACCTCAAAGCCTGGATCTGATCCAGGAGTCCGTAGTTGCCTTTGGCGGCCTGGTCACCGGTACTGAGGAAGCCTGCGACACACGGAGATTAAGAGATTAAAAACTCACAGGGAGAAAGCTGCTGAAATGAATCACGTTGCTACACAAACTGAAAAGAGAAATGAAGTTAGGCTGCAGCCTGCATACGCCAAACCTAAGCTATTTATTTCCCACGTGCACCTGCAACACGAAAGATTATCTGCAATGAGCAACACCAGGCTGATTTTAACTAACTACTGCACCGGGTGACAGCAGCAGTGAATCATGACCTTTTGGACGACTTGGCTGTTTGTAAAATAGGAGTTCGTGTGACCACATATCATATGAACCTTATGGGAAATCAATGTCACGTGTGTCCTGTTGAATCCATCAGCAGATGTATTGACTGTAAGGGGATGAAAACCTGATGGAAGCCTCACAAATCCATGAGAAAATGATGTGATAATAAGATACACATACCATTTCAATGCTGCAGAAACCTCCTATAGCCGATGTTATGTTTTCTATTCGGGTCTCTATCGTCTTCTGGCATGTTTCGGTTCTCTCTCATACTCTGTAGCGCCACATACTTTCAGTCTAAACATTCACAACAGGCGCTTTCCGGGCACATTTTCCTCAGTGTCTGTGTAATCTCCTATATGATGTCTGAGTTGGACAGTGAGTCTCTCTTGGGTACATCAGAGCTCATGTTAACACGCCACCCTCTCTCTGCTGCTCTCCGGGGCCTAAGCTCCTGCTGAATGATGGGTAATCGAGAGTCGCTGGAGAAGATCAAAGGCAAGCAATCCCCGACGTCCCCACGGTGGACTCAGTGTCCATCAAACCCCTGAACATGCATACGAGGTGACAGCTAGGAGACGTGCATGGAAACTAACCCTCTCTCTTCTGGGGCAACATCGGCAAACACTTCACAGCCAATGAACAATGGCGGTGAATGTTCGCAAGCCTCAAGCAAAGATCCTTCAGCATCACAGCACTGATTCCAACATCTAGTCCTGAAAAATGATTTAGTGACTCAGGTGAGACCAGCAATATTCCTGTTAGCTAAACACAGATTAGGAAGCAGCTGCTCCACGGTCATGTTCGGCAACGACCCGTGTCTGGCGGATCAGAGTCCGTGGAGGGCGCAACCCCCTGCCCCACCCCCAACAACACACCCCGCCTCGCCCCGAGTGCCTGGCAGACAGCAACAAAGAGCGCGGGCAGGGGAAAGGCCAGGCCTGATCATCGATAGGAGAAAGCGGTGGTGGCACAGGAAGCAAAGCAGGAGACAAATGGATCAACAGATGGTCTCCTTCAGATGCATCCCTGAGGATGACAGAGCAGCAGGGCACATGCAGAGAGAGAGAGAGAGGCGGGCGGGGGAACAGAGATGGACACAGACAGCGAGGAGAAAGGGGGACTCGTACTGAAGAGCTTTTCCTTTTCTTTTTCTCTCGCCGCTCTTCGGCGAGTTCCATCATAACTAAAGGACAACAGCTTTTACCACTCTCTCCCGGGTGTTGTTGGGGGGAGAGAGGAGACGTGACTCTCCCAGAATAACCCTCATTTGCGAAATGGTTCACACTTCAGCAAGTGTATGTCAGATGGGTTAAGAAATGTCAGGAGACTGGCTGGAAAAAGGGATTTTGTGCAACTGTTAGCCTAATTGAAAAGATATAGTAAATACCAGCCATTTGGCGGTGTAATAAGAGCCATTAGTGAAATGTAAATCATCAGAGTTGGGTTCCCAGCTCAGAGAATAAAACTCAATAGTCTAGTCTTCTGTGACTTTTGAATCCTCTGCATCTAGAAATGAAAGTGGTCATTAAAACTTAGCGGGGGAATTCAATATCTTGGACAACAAGACACGCTGCAGGCACCTTTTAAAAATACATCTAATATAGCTGCTGGTTATGTTTTAATTGGGATGGTGACAGAAAGTATTTTCTTTGGAAAGCAATTAAGATGGAAAACTAATTCATTTCTATTTTTACATTTATAGCAGTCCGCTCCCTTAATGTTTATGCTCTGAGGTGTTTTGTTTTTTTGTTTGTCTGCTTCATGGATCTTTATCTCCATCACCTATGCAGCACTTCCTGACTCAGGGTCAAAACGTAAGGTAGAGAAAACGAGCACTTCAATAATGACGCAGCGTATAAGCGGCTCTCGCTCAGCGTTTGGTTTGAGTTTTCTGAATTTCCCTCTGTCTCATCGGGATCTGGGCTATAGATTTCCAGATCTAGCAGATGATCCCCGTCTGATCAGCTCTGCGTGGGCCTTGGCTGCACATGAACTGTGATTTGCAGTGCGCTCGCTGCTCGCAGCTCAACACCTACACAGGACCTTGGGATTCTGGGCTGCAGCTCAGTGCCTCTGAACTATTTGGTGAGGCCGGTTATGTGCTTGACTGCGCTACTCAACCTCACATTCAATTGAGTTTTTTAACACGCACTAGACGCTGCTGTACGATAAACATTTCATTATGAACTTTAATCACACATTATCCATCTTTGTTAGCTGCCTGGATTGAAATCAATGTGCAAGTTCTCCTTTAAATGATCTGACCAATTAACGTTGGCACGAACAGTATACACAATTACAGCGTCCCAGTCAAGTTAATTCAACAAATATAAAATAATCATTAAATAGTAAATAGTTCTAGTTCATCTGATACTTTGGAAAGTAAAGTGCATGCAAATTAATTTGTGCTAATTAAATTTTCTAAGTAACATTATTTATTGTGCCTGTTGTGAGTTTTGCAGCAGACTGTAGATTAAGCGAGCAGTTTTTTCAGCGCAGTCTTCAGGAGAAAGGGAATAATTTAACCGCTTGATATTTAAGTCAACCTTTTTAAATGATGAATCATATCCGCTCTATATTTATATCTATATCAACATGTGTTGAGAAAACTCGCCGTATGAAGTAGTCAAAGAAGCACAGCTTATATTTTTTTCAGCAGTTGAAACAAAGATTTCTAAATATGGAATGTGTCAGCTTGGTTTGACAAGGAATTAGCATAAGCATTTCTAAATCGCGGCAAACAAACTGTATGCGTTAATAACAGTAATTCCGTTCTCTTTCTCCACATGTTAGAACCATAATTTGTTCTGACTGATTACAAGATGTGTTTTTGTATCATGTCTCGAAGCCGTTGTACCCCGACAGTGACGCGCGGCGCCACAACGGGTATTTTCTCCTCGTGGCAGCGCAGAGACGGAGATTCGGTCCCGGCCTCAGCTGCGGTGCCAGAGGTGACCGTGGTCTGGCCGCAGCCAGGTCACACCTGTCACCTTGCATCGTCCTTGCTGGATAAAAACATCGTGTGTATGTTATACACCTACCCCCACCCCCACCCCAACCACTGCAAGAACCTCTCGCTCTCGCCACCTCCACGTGACCAAAGGGTCAGGTAATGCATACAGTATGACAGACTCCCCGTTCAGAGACCAGGAGATCGCCACTCAGATCCATCACTTCCCTATTTCCACACACACTATTTCACAGACAAGCCACAATTGTTGCATCACCTCCGTATCAGCAAGAGAGACCCCCCTCCTCCCCCCAAACAAGCCAGCGCCGAGCGTGATGCCACATAATGGATTTTGTGGCTTGATCGTGTTTTATCAATAAGCCACTATCTATGTGCCACTATCTCAGTCTAAACACAGTGTCTCCATTTCTTCCTGAGCCACAGCAGTGATTTCCTTTAGCCAAGCCTCTCAACATTGATATTTCTCCATTGATTATGATTTAAATGTGTGTTTCCTATACGGCGGACTATAATTCACAGTGCAGCGGAAAGAGGTGATGATAATGATCGCTCTGACCCCAGACATCTCTCTTAGCTCGGTCTCCCAGATAATGGAATGTGAGTAAAGTAATGGCAAAGGGTGAGAAGGGGGTGACGAGAATAAGGGGGAAGGCAAAAGCTTGTTATTGAGCTGAAGAGGGAGCTTACGCATGGACAGATGGAGGGGACGGTTAGGGAGGAGTCGGGAAGAGCAGGAGGAGGCTGGGAACAACAGCGGTGACGTAACGGAACGAAAGTTTTTTTGTCTTTCTCCTAATTTCATTCTGGCTTTAACGTCGCCTGTCCCCTTTCTCCCTCTCCCTCTCATCCTCTCCCTCTCTGGGGCTGCCAGTTAACAAGGCTGTCTGTGTCCAAACTCTCCTTTCGGTACCCCCGTCTCCCTCCTGCCCTCCCTCGCTCTATCTTTTCTCCCTCCTTCTCTTCTCTGGAGAAATAAAGGGCCACACAGTTGCAGCCTTGACAGCCTCCCCTAAGAATCCCCCCCTCCCACTACAAAAGAGCTCGGACTTCCCCCCAGCCAGACCCGAGCTGAATGGGAGCCTCCAGGGTGTGGATGAGAAGCAGAGGAGGGAAGAGGCCACCCTCCCCGCAGCCACATAAAGAGCCAGTGTGTCTCGCTCACGATGAGCATGGGACATACCCAGCAATTATTCCCACAAGATTTCTCATCCTCTGTTTTTTGGGTTAGGATTTCAACAGGGTGAATGGACAGGACGCGGAAAAATGGGTGAAGAGAAGGGGGCAGGGTCAGGGCGTGGGCCTGAACGGAGGCGATCGCCACTTGGATCAGTGTACAGCTCCTGTTTACAAGTCGCTGTGAGAAGGAAAGACAGAGATGGAGGAAGGGAGGGGAAGAGAATCACAGACAAGCAAAAGAAAGCATGTGTGTGACAAGATTTCAGAAATGTTTAAAAGGAATATGTTCCCGCTGGTCTCATTATGAATGCGTAATTATAGAATCGGAATAAAGTCCTCCACAGTTTCAAGGACTTGCCCCCCGACACTGGGAGAGTTCAAAGTGAACGACGAGCTCACTGAACGACAGGTCTTTGCTGAAAATCAGATACAGACTAACAGAAAGCTGAAGCTAAACGCTGTGGCTGGAGCGAACACAGTGACACAGATAGATGCAGAGTATGCAGAACGGAGCAACGCTGCCGATGTATTGTGAGCTGAAAGGCGGTTTGATGATGCTGAAGATGGAGCATACTGTGCTGCTGTATATAGACCGAGCCACTCGAATGGAAAATGTGGTTTGTGTGCAACAAAGCGGGAGGGAAAAAAAAAAAAAAAATCAACCAACCGACCAAAATGTCAGGGGAGAATCTGCACTGCACAAACACAAAAGCTCATCTGACACATATCTGGGTCCCTAACACCCAGATCTCTTACAGACAAAGGCCTGTTACAACAGACGCAGATGAAAAACACATACAGTAAGTCATAGCCGGTGCTGCACGCGGCAGCTGTTGCTCGTCCTGCATGTGACTTTGGTCGAATCTGATTGTGTGATGCGTCCCGGTGGTCAGGCGACGCCGTTCAAGGGCTGTGGTGAAAAGCAGCCCTGGCAGCAACTACAAATGAGCAGTATGCATATGTATGACCCCTGGCATCTGATTGCAACTCAATCAATCACACAAAGGCTATAGCGGCCGTTGGCTTTGGGTTTTGTCGCTGCCCCCGCCCTCGCTTCCCGTCATGTTCGCTTTCTCCCTCTGCTCCCTCTGCTTTGCGTGTGTGTGTTTTTCTCACTATCACCTACTCTCCTCTCTGTATCTCACAGCATCTTTCCTTTCGCTGAATAGCACAGACAGTGAATTCTCAAAGACAGCGAAATGCTTTTACATTAAGGGAAGCTTTGCATCTCACAGCTGGTGCGGAGGCGGGCCTGTACGCGTCCACGGAGGAAGAGCGAGAGGCTGGTGTTGCAGAGTCACAACTCTGAGGTTAAGCAGCACTTCTACCGGGAGAATCGTGCATCATAGGGAGAGATTTTACGAACAACAATTAGCCTTTACTTGAATCCGATATTTCAAAACGCACATGCATTTCATGCGGCGCATATTCGCCAGCCTTCGATCAAACAAAACAACTGCTGCGTTCTCGGTGTCACCGTTTGGCCTGTGGCTGCTCAAGTTCAAAGGCATGGACTGAAACATCAAGACCGGGTGATGTAATTTCAAGGCGTGGTGAGAAAGTTTAGCACCACCCAGCTCCGGGAGGACGGGGGCCTGTGCAGTGATGCGCTCTGATCAAGCCCGGCTTATCAAAGTGTAGAAGAGAAAGGTCATCATTTAAAAGATCTTCAAAGCCCCACTACTCTTCTCCTCAGGTTGGAATAGCTCTGATAGCTGGCAGTAATGAGCTTAGCTTTGCTTGGTTTTTCCTCACAAGATCTTGTGAAAGAAGCTCAGTCAGTGCAGACTTTCACTCCTCTTACTGTAAATCCTGTCTTCTTGTATTTGCTCATTCGTAAAAAAAAAATTAAATAAAATAAATAAAACGTTGCCAACTTTCAAATCAGCATCATCGGCAGCATCTTAAATGAACATCTGTTTTCCTGAGGTTTAGCACTATGGCGTGTACTGTATGAGTGATGTTTTATTTGACTTTGGAAGGGTTTCATGTTTTTGGCCACAAAAAGCAGAGCTGCTGCCAGTGGGGTTGTGTTCAGATTTGGAACTGGCTGCAAATCTACATGAAGAGATCTGTCGTGAAAAACCAGCGTTTTGATTATGCGCACCAGAAACAAAAGGATGTGTGAACCTGATCTACTTCAATGTACAGATTACTGAGGTTTTAGTCAACCTGACAACCTAATGACAGGAACCTAAATGTAAGCAACGACGGTTTGCATTTGGAAAAAGAGGACGTTTATGTGACTGGTTTGCCTCTTGGCTGCAGCTGTGTGTGTATGAGTGAGTAAATGGGAGGGCCCTGACTCTGAGTGTGGGTGAATGTGCAGTCACTGTGTGCATAAGCGAAAAGCAGGGCTTCCAACAGTGTGTGTGTGTGTGTGTGTGTGTGTGTGTGTGTGTGTGAATATTGGGTTTGTTTGTGTGTGTAGAGCAGCAGCCTGCAAGTGCCTGGAAAGGGGGGTGGGGGTTGTGGCGGTGGGTGTTGGGGTGTATGCAGTACAGTGAGGGAAGGTATGGATATTAATCACCAGGAGGAGCATGCTTCTGTGGCGCCGGGCGGAGATGGATGGGGTGTGAGTGCAGTGATGTCACCCTGACAAATGGACCGGCCATGTTGGCTAACACTCGCGCATCGCCTCTCATTTCAATTAGTTCCTCACACAGCAACCCACCTAACCCATAATCTGCAGGTTGCACACGCACAAACACATACGCTTGGGCCGCAAACACACCCCCTCCGGTGCCCCGGCCCGTAGAGCAGCCCTCTAACAAGATGCACTGATCTGTAAGAATACAGTGGAGCTCCTTTAATTAATCTAACTCAATTATGACAGCACTTTTGCATTCAGTCCCAGCAGCCAGTCACTCATTACCATTCATATTATCAGCCAAGCGCACTGACTAGGTCTACGGCCAGCACACTAGCCAGTGGGAACTGGCAGCGAGTCTGGGTGTGTTTACGAACTAAAGACTGGGCAGCGTTCGTGTGTTTTCCCACAATATCAATTTGATGAAGTGCCGGAACGATGGCAATGTGAGCAGCCGCTTGGGCCAGTAGTAATAGCATGCATTTACTCTCTGATGTGGAAAAAGGTACATGATCTGTACCAGCAGCAGTTCTGACAAACTGAGCTCCGGTAGAAAAGGTCTCACCTCCTCAGTAGCTGTTTAGAGCCTCGTTCTTAAAAGGCTGACACCACTAACTAATGGAGCCGGGCTGATTCTAAAATGTCTGCCACCTATAAAAGTGGTGTTAAACCCTGTTTTCAAAGGTCGGATCCTGCTGCCTAGAGGCACTGAGCCTTGTTTCAAACTCCTGCCTGTCTGGACTGAACTTTGACATCAGAGGACTTCACTATACTTTCGAATTTCCTTCCAGTTCTCCAAGTTAAGGTACCTCTCAATCACCATCTTACACCTTCTGCACCTTCTCACTTTCTGCTTCCTGCCTTTTCCCCCCTTCTGTCTTATCTGTCTTACTCTGCTGCCACCCGCCCTCCCTGCGCAGAAGGATCACTTTAGTGAGCGCTGAGGCAGACCTGGTCATGAACCGGGCTCCTCACAGCACAGCGGAGCGCTAAGTTGGGGATTTCAGCACGGCCTCCTGGGGCTCCAGTTCTGTCTAACATCGGTTAGATGTTACCGACTTCATACAGAGGGGGTGATGAGGTGGTCGAATCGTAATTGTGCGGCAGTTTTAATAAGGCCCCTCTGAATCGGTATTTTGCACATGAAAGCTCCTTTAAAGCTGGGAAAGACACAGGAAAAGCAGATTTACAGCTGTCTGCTCTGAGGAATGCGGTCAACACGACAACACGACCGGAGAATGAGAATCAGGTTAGGTTACCACTATTTAATATGTGGATATCTACTCTTAGAGATCAACGGGTAGAACTTATTACTGTCCATCTTTTGAAGGTGCTTTGCTTCACATACTCGAAACATGCAAAGCTACATGAAAAGCTTTAGCAATATTGTGCATGGTTATCTTAAGGCTTTCACAATCAGAGGAGTGTGACGCCTAGCGGCTTCATTTTGTTCCCTTTCTATTGATATTGAAGTCCTGTAAGTTAGAGTCTCCACATTCAGGCAGCTGAAGTGATTCCTTTTACTTTCCACGTTCCCGTTCTTCCTTTTAATCTCGTAGGTTCCATCAACAACAAAAAGGTTAGAGCTCGCCCTCTGTTTCATCTAGGCCTCCTGCGACCCCAAGGGACGCCTCCCTGCGCTCGTCTGCGCTGCCTGGCGAGGGGAGATTGTGCCAGGGTTTGTTTGGCCTCCTCCTCCACCCCCCACCCGCCACATTGCGCTGAAATCCGCCCGACAGTTCGGCAGCATGGCTCAGGCCCCGCAGGAGCTAGAGTCAGATGAAATGTCACCGTGGCTTTTGTTCCACACGCCCCTATAGCTTGGCCAGACTCTTACTGTACACCTGAGAGAATGAAAGCCGAAGCTTAGCGAGGGGCGAGGCCGTGAAGAGACTGTTAATTTCGCTGGCTCTAACGTTTTGTTAACTGCCTGTGTTGTGTCTTCATTGACAAAATCGGCTTTGATGGACAATTAGATTAAAGTTTTTAACCTCTGAGCTATATGATTAGATCACAAATAAATCATACGGCTCAGTGACAACGCTCATTCACGATCCTTCTACTGTGCTGAGATTGGATAAGAGCCCACTAAGCTCACCTTCGCTTAATGTAACAGCTTCTGAGCCTCAAACTTGACATCTACAATTAGACCTGATCCATTTCTGTCTGAAGAGCAGCAGCATCAGACCCAGCTCCTCTTTCGCTTTGAGCCTCAGATCTAACGTATCTCGAGCGAAAACGCCGACCGGTCCTCTCTAAGCCGAGCACTAGGGCGGTTGCCGCTGTCAGCTCCTGTTAGCTCAGCGCTCTCAGGGTTCACGTTCCGCGGAGCACAGACGCAGCCGTCCCAAAGGAGCTCGTCTGTGCTCCTTCGCCCACTCCGGCTTCCCATGCCGCGGCCCCCAACTCAATAAAATAATAAAAGAAGGAGCTCGTCTCGCAGGTAATTTGATTAAATACGACGTCCCTGCTTTAAGGAGAGTGCTGACGACGCAAAAATATGATGAGATGTTGTCAGTAGGTATTGTCGCTGTACTTATACATGACCCCTCTGCCCAAGCCGCATCTGTCTCCTCCTCCTCTATCAGCTGAACATCAACACACGCGTCATTTTCCAAGGACGTCTCTGAGTGTTATTGGATTAAAAAAAGAAAAAAGAAAAAGGAAACGCTACACTATACGCTCCATTTTTTCAGGCTTGTCAGCCTAATTTGATGCAATCCCCACCAGATCTCTTGTTTTAATTGAATTTCTTTTGCTTTACTTGAAAGAGGGCTCTAGCAGGCCCAATGTTTGATAAACTGGGTCTGCTTGCTGCGTGAGCCTTAGGGTTGATCTGGGGCGTTCGGTCATACTTTACAAAACAGACGTAAGTAAACAACACCACCAGCTCAGACGTTTGTTATCCACCAAAGACATAAATGAGTGCAACCAATTTCTGCCGGATGTGCTAAGGGAATTATATTAGCATTTCAGAAAAAAAAATACAAGGATTCAAACGCTTCATTCTCATATTTTAGTTAACATGGTTATTCTGTAATTGCAATGTTGCTATCAAAGAAACCGAATCAGTGTGATAATTTATTTTATTTCATATAGAGCGCATAATCCCCGTTTACCCTGGTGAACGCTCCCCACTGTCTGCTCCTCTTCCCTCGGGCTTTAGAGGGCTGACTAGAGTTGGGAAGGATGTATCGAGCTACGATGTATGAATAGGATGACAAGCCCTTCTCAGTCTGAGGGGAAACCACTCATTATACAGATTGCTCTGTGGTGTTTCTGGCCAGTCAAGGCCAATCGCACCTCTCCTCAGTGTGTCCTGAATAGGCATCGCTGCCCGTCTCGAAGCTGACGCGCACTTTATTGTCGCCTCTGTATCCTTCGGGGCCGGGTTTGCCTAGAGGTTAAAAGGGCAGATTACTGACCCGACAAGGATGTCAATAATGGGATGGAAACGGATGTCGTAATGGGAGGAGGGATTGTGAATCTTATTAGTGGGAGATCGTGTTTCAGTCATTGCTCCACTAGGCCCCGTGGCTCGGTGATAGCATCAGCAGCGAACAGCTAGCAGGTGCAGCACAAAAACAAAGCCAATTGTGTTTATCAAATCTTGTCCTTGTCCCACCACCACCCTCCATCTATTTACTCGGGTGTCCACTAACTGGCTGCGCTGTGCCTGAGGTAACGCTCTCTAATGTCTATTAATTCTTTCTGTCGTGCCATCAAGGCTCAACGCTTTCCTCTCGTCTCAGACGAGTTAACTACATGACAATATCTCCCGCGTTGGGAAACATGTGGTTTTAGGCCATATAGTCTATGATAACTGCAGCTGACTGTGTGTTGTTGCTGACTGAACATTCCTACCTGCGGCTGGAAGCCTGTAACATGCATGTGAAATGTTTTCTTTCCTTCTTTTTTACCATACTGAGCTCCTGTGATGAGCCTTATCTCCCCGAGCCTCCAACTCCACCGCTCTGTCTTCCGGACTGGCATTGGGAACAGGTTTGAGTGGCAGGCTCTCGCTCTAATTAAACCGGCAGAAGCTTTAGTCCCGCTTGTGAGCAGTTTTCATAATTACCCGTGCAATTCATTCATTATTTATCTTAACGAGGCAGCTCGGTGGCCAAACATACAGTGGATTTGAGGCCTAATTTGGGAGAACGCCATGAAGATATCAGCTACCTGAGGTTTTTGCCCTAGCCACCTGTAAAGCGGCTGGATGATGAGGTACCAGGAATACTGATGGAATATTTGGTCTTATTAAATCAGAAAGTGTCTGCTGGTGATGTAGGCAAACACAGAAACACCCTCTTATTGCGGCGTCTATTAAGTTCAAATGAAATGTAAGTATGACCTTTCTAAGCTCCTTAATTCAGCTAAATTGGCACCAGAGGAGGCTAATTTAGCCTTAGACAACATGGGCAAATGGGCATTAGAGCAGCGGTGCCACCAGCAAATGGCACTGGACCCCAACTTGTTTGCACAGAGAAATGGGTTAGCTTTCCATTTAAACATGGTGCTTCCAAGCGCTGAAATGCCTTAAGGAGCTTCTTTTTTTTTTTCGTCCAAACTATTTATTCTCACCCAATTGCTGGTATTACCATTATAATTTTGACCACGGTGGTATTGTTAGTAAATGTAAATGAGGGTTTACATTAAAATGCAAATGTAGCACGAAAAAAAAAAGGCGTGCAGTCAGCATTTTATAATCCGGCATGAAAAATGTTACCTTAGGAACAAACAAACAAGGAGACCACATCATACTGGGCTGTGCTCAGAAGCTGGGGAGATTATTCATACACAATTCATGTCCAAAATGATGGGGATGTACGATCAAATCACAGCGCTACAGAATTATTGAGTCAGGAGATAATCTGTTTTGATGCAGCCCTTATAGCACTTATGATAATTCATTGTGCTCTGTATTCTTGGTCATAGATAAGAGCTGGATCCACTGATCACACGCTGAGTTATCTTGCCGGCGCCCGTTTATATTTCATGAAGACAAACATAAAGGTAAAGCGTTGTTCGCTCATTGTTGCTGTCGGGTGAACGCCTTACGAATCCTCTTCTGGTGATTTTGACATTTCGAGTCAAAGACCGACAAAGCATTCTGGTATAAAGTCAGGAGCGCGACAGCGACACACGACTTAAAATCTGAATTCAACTTAAACGCTCTGACATTTTAAACGGTTCATCTGGTATGATCTGTGTCATTGAGTTTCTGCCACTCAGAAATCCATATCTGTTTGAATCCCTGTCAGGCTTTGTTAGCTTGTTTACTGCTATATTAAGCACCAGATAGCTGCCTCACAGAGAGGTATATCGCCCATGGCAATTTACTTCCAATGAAAGCATTAAGCTCACAGCAGTGTTACAGGAACAATAAATTGAATAAATGACACATTTATTCTTGTGTGGTGGTTTGACAGTCCTGTTTTTTTGATTTGATCAAATATTTATGGAAAGCGAGGCCTGTTTTCACTAATGTATTACTTACTGCTGTACTGCGCATATGATGAAATGATGTTTACGTTAGGCTTAGCTTACTTGTAGCTGGTTACTGCTGTGTTGATGTACAACATGAACAAGATTAGAACATATACAGTATAAAGGAATCGCCTGATATTCTAAGAGCTTGTCGCTGTGCTAAACTAGTTCAGACAGAGCAGCCTGCCTGGTGTTTCCAGCAGCGTGATGCCACATCACGAGTCTGACAAAAGCCAAAGTAAAGTCACTTACCCTGCCTCCACTGTCAGGAAATAGACTTGCGCTACTAGACTCGTAACTGTGCTCCAGTGACCCAGAAACACAGATTTCTAATTGTTCTAGCTGGTCTCTGGGGCTTCCTTCGCAAAGCTATGACCTCTTTACCATCAGACCATGGAGCTCGGCCCATTAGGACCCAAAAGAGAGCCCGACTGAGCACGATCCCCTTAGGCACGGGAGATCTCCCATGAGCAGACGATTCCAAATGCCACCTCCATGTACGTCTGCTAGTTACGCTTTGTGTGGTTGCACAGACACAAGCGCCTGTGCACGAGCAAGCACAAAGTACACAAAGGCCCCCTTCAAACACACAAAAGTCAAACACCCACAGACAGCTCTATTTGTTCTCTCTATCCCCTTGAAAGTGCAATGGAGACGGAACGAAGGCGAGATGGACTGCGTATGCTTTTTCAACCTTTCTCCTTCCCCAACAATCTAATAACATCAGACCGCGGTGATGCAGCAAGGTCGGCTCTGGTCCAAGGTCACTCTCAGCTGGGTCCGCGGCAGAGGAGGTGTGCTCAGAGTCGGGGGGGGGGGAGGGCAGCAATCACACAGCCACCTAGATGCAATCTGATCGCTGAGCCACGAGCTCCTCCAAAAACACTGTAATTGAATACATTTATGAATGAGAGTGATAAGAACTGTCCCTTTTAAAATGCTGCAGTGTGTGATGTTAATAAGCAATTAGTGACCCTAGAGAACCGAAAGCCTTTTTTTTCCTCAAAGTACAACCAGAAGCAGACAGTGCTTGAGATGAGATCCACGCTGATGCAGACAAAATAAAAGACACCTGAACAACTGAGAGATGAAGAATTGTTCACTTATCCACTACAATCTTATCAGCGGGCCAGGATGATTTGAAATGCAGTTCGGTCCTTTAAAACAATAATATCTGTACTTTAGAAAATATTACCCACTGGAGTCCTCTGTATCTGTTTTCTGGGGGACATGTCAGGGGCTAATTGTTAAGAATTGAGTTATTGAGCTATATACCCTTCTCTAGCCCCTGAAGGACTAGCACCAATACAAATAGCTTCCAAACACTATTGGAATTCTACTGGAGTGCCCCTGACTTACCCCAGACATAATATTGTTCTAATAATTGGAGCTCACAGGCCATCAAATATCATGCCGGTTTGTTCAATTGATTCAGACAGGGTATAAAAGGGGGGAAAACAATGCATTTGTAATTTTCCCATTTGTAATCCAAATAGCATTCCTCTGCTGGTTTTAATGATGGAGAATTCTGTGAGGCTGAAGCTTTTTCTAATATGTCCTGTGGCAAAGTTGTATGTGATATCATACGCAAGACTGTTGTAGCATTGACGGGACTAAACAAGTACACATGTTAGCAGCAGGCACAACTTAGCTGCATCATTTGGCTCAATGTTCAAAGTTGATGTTTCACCCTTCTCGCAAATGTAAGTGTCCTGGCGTAATTGGATGCGTAATACAATCGGGTGGTTTGATACGATTCATTCCGATAGCGCTCTGTTCAAATGGAATAGTTGACAGATCAGAAAGGGGTGTCAACCGCATGTTTGCCACATTCTGCAGCACTGAAATGATGAGAGCTCTATCACAGCCCATCGGTAAAGGCGCCGGATTACTTTTTTGGGAGGCTGCTGACTCGGCACGCAGCAGAATGAGGATGAGTGAAGGCAAGTGGCAGAGTCACACGATAATGAAAATAGTCGTGATAAAGATGTAATTGATGTGGGATCAGGATAAAAAAAAAAAAAAACGTGCATGAATAATGTCACGGGGAAAGCGTGTGATGTGGGTTGTCTTGGTCTGATTACACCCAGACAATCTTCATTTGAAAAAAAAAAACAACAACATCCCTGCTGACTCCTTTCCCACGCGCTGCTCTTATCACCTGAGAACAGGACGGAAGCAGCAACGCGCTGTATCAAACAGTCGTCGTTCAGGAGTGTTTGAACACGTTTTAAAGCATTTCAAGAGCAAACTGAGCTTAATAAGAAAGGCTGCTGATTATACTGCAGAGGATGAAGATGAGTGTCCAGAGGATGTTGACAGCGCTTCAACCGCCTGCTGGGTTTGAAACATCAAAGTCAAAAAATGGAACAAATGGTGTTGGATGAAATAAAGTGTAACTGAAAAGAAATGAGACTAATCAATAAAACAAAAACCGTGCGAGTGACGGCTGACTAAATCTGCAGCCTTTAATTCTTTTTTATGTGGGCGTTCATAGTCATAAACACAAATAACAGTGTTATGCAAAATAAAGCAAACTAGCCATGTTCTTCTGCTGGTGTGTGGGCGCATTTCATGTATTTGTCTTTTGAAAAGTCTGTTTGGGTTTCTAGCAGAAGCAGCTAAGTGCTATAAATGCTGAGTGGAAATGTGCTAACTAGCTCTGCATCCCTCCTCTGTGCCCCCAGTTTACAATATACCCAAAGGGAAATGTGAATAATAAAGACTTCAAATGACAGGCACGCAGCAGGGTTAATGATAAAGGTCAGCTTGCCAGCATGCAGCCAGTGAGTGTAAAGGACAAGTGGCATGGGGTCACAACACACATGGGCTCCGGGCCAATATATGAGGGACCCGCAGTTCTCCAGAACCAGATGAGAGCTGCTGCTCTGCTGCAACCGTTCCCGGTGCAGCTGCCACGCGCTGCACACTTCACTGATGCTCTTATTAGCTCGCTACGTCGTGTTAGCGATGACAGAATCTAATACAGTTTGATATGAAAAAAAAAAAAAAAACAAACAAACCACAGCAAGGCTCATATCTGTGTAAACAAAGCAGGAACAGATGAGACCTCAGAATACGAAGGCGAGGAATCTGTGTACAGTACTGTATGTAGTAGTGAAGCTGCGGGTTTGCAGTGTTCGCATTGCAGAGGACTGCGCTACTGAGAAAGGCTCACTGAAAGACAGCGACGGTCCTCCAGAGGCCTAGTACTAGTTTGACAGGCAGCTCCACAGAGAGAATGTCAGCCAACACCTGAAGCCACGCAACTCCAACAAGATGGTCAGGATTTATCAACACATTTCACTGCTATTATTCATGAGAAAAGTGGCATCCGGCAGCACCTGACACTCACATCAGTCCCGCGTGATATTTACAAGAATTCCTTGAACTTCGTTTGCCTGTGAGGAACAAAGCTCTTTCTGTTCTGTGGACTAATCTCAATTAAGCCCTGCTGTTGATTAGCTACCTTGTGCAGAGTTTCTGAAAATCAGCACAGAACCGACACCGGTTGAAAAAAACAGCTAAATTCGAAAGCATGAAGGTGTGAAATGACATTTTACTTCAATAACTTAGTGTTTTAATTGTGCATTTTCGTTTTATTTGAAATGAAATATGTGGTTTTAATGTATAATTAATGTCATTACCAATTACCAAGTTGTATTAGTGGTCATCAACCCTTCAAGCTCCTTTGCTGTAAATCTAAACCCTTGAGAAACACATTCAATCCTCAGATAAGCATAAATTAAATTCTAACTTTTCAGCGTGTGCACGGTGTCATTCTACACAAAAAAGGGACGATTTGCATTTTATGAAATATTGTCTTGACTTTTCCTACATTCACTCACTGACAAAGTGCTTGCGTGCAAAAAACTTTCCTTAGTTTAACGGAATTCATTTTGCATGTTCTCATTTTAATTTGTTTCTTTTCATTTTTGTGGTTGTACAGGCAAACAAGGTCCGACTTACGCTGCAAATATGTAATTTTCAAATGAATTGTTAGACGTCAACCATCTGCACTAGTTCCTTTCCTCTATAAGCTGCTCTGTCATGCTGTAATTTCATTTCTCTCCTTCAGGCTGCTGTTGATACACAACTTTCTTTTGTTGTTGTTTGCTTACATTAGAATCAAAACAAATCAATTCTCTGAAATACATTGATGAGAAATGTTGAATTCTGGTCATGAAGCACCAGAGGCTGCATGAATTTCCGGTGTGTGGTTATGAGCTGCTATCAAACTGTCGGCCTCGTAGGAGTAAAGGATTTTTTCCTCGCATTGAAAGGGACACTGATGTAATGTTTTCCAACGGATGTGTTTATTGTTTTGACAGTCTGACTTGCATATTGATTTTACATTTAAAACTGTTGTCTCTCTCTCTCTCTGTATCTGTTTAAAGTGTGTTGCAGTTTGATTATTAAGCCACTGAAGTCATCGTCGCTGTCCAAGGTGCTGAAGCCAGGACTGTGTTGGACTTTTCACAACATCTGTTTGCAGGAACTGATGCTCAGTAGTTTCCCTCAACTGATGGGATCAGCTTCATCATTTACTCTGTTGCCAAACTCATTCCCCAATACTTTGGATCAGATCTAGGATCTTATGATCTTAAAAATCGTAAGATCTTGGACCTCATTCTTGGCAACAGAAAAATTAAGCTCCCAGGTCTGCTTTGATTATGAAGTTATTTAGTTCTGCTCCTTTCATTTGTGGCCAGTTCAATTAACTTTGTTTATTCATTCTGGTAAAATCATTTCTTGTTTTTAGTTTACTTTAACAAAGTAAAGAAACATAAAAGATTCAGTGTGTCATTGTTAAACTGCTCATTATCTGGACAGAAACCTATCAGACAGTTAACTTTAACTAAGAGTTTAAGACTTTATGATGAAATGCTACATTGTGTATTTGATTATCATGAGTTTCAGAGGCTTTAGTCCGATAATAACATTTTGATTCAAGGATGATGTTGATGATGATAAATGATCTTGGCTCTCAACAGCACAGTCCTCCTCATTAATTAATCTAATTTACAGAGAATCAGGTGCTTTTTCTTCTTCTTGAATTAATACTTGCTGGGTTTAGATACGTCTTGGTGTCTGTTTCCGGACAGATCCAAGCAGCTGACAGCTGATGTGCTGTGTACATCTACTATTTGCAGCAGTTGTCCGTTTTACTATTTTGCTTCTTTTTGTTTGAGATTACAAGAAAAATGTCAGGAAGCTCCAGCTGTTTTCCTATTAGGTACCAGATTCGTAAATAATAATTACACAAATATGCACAAAATAACTTTTACATCCAGCTCTGGAGTTGTGATAAATAATAAATAACCTGCACAAACCCTGATAAAACAGGTTAGAGGCTTAGTCTGGTGCACTTGACCGACTGCAGCGACAGCACCAATTAAAGTGACATCTGCCTGTCCACTGTCACTCACATTGTCTATGTCTGTCCCAAAATGTAAGCACAAAAATAAACATTACTACTGGTCTGAGACCAGCTGTACATCTAACGGCAGAAGTTATGGATAATGCAAATTCGTGTCTAGTGGTATCGAATCATTCATCGCTGTCTGTGCATATAATTACATGTTTATTGTGAGTTGATGTGCTCTAGTCATTTGGTGTCAGGGTATAACTGCACATACGGGGCATTAACACACGTGGAAGCCTTTTTTTAAAAAGACATATTGGAAGCCAGGCCCTGAGCTTCTCTTCATTTTTTGAATTAAAAAAGAAAAGCTAATGAGGCTCATAATACTACAGACGTGAAAACTAAAACCTCATTCTTAACTTATATAAGCAAAAGACAGTCAGGCAAAGGTAGTGCCCGTGAATTTCTTGTACGCTGGCTTACTACAACAAAGCCCTTCCAGTGTGTGCTAATTCTCTACATTTCCCTCTGGAGTATCTCCTTGTTCATGGGCTTGAAAAGAATGGATGGGCAACGAAGATGGTGGAAAATCCCACTTGGATCAATTTTATACCAATTGAGGCTGAAATAGTGAGGGAGATGAAGTTGGACTAAGTTGGACTGCAGCCACGATTCCTTTCACTACAGAACGTATAGATGTATTAAACCACTGTTTCACACCGCAGCAGAAATTTATTGTCTGTTTCTCAAAGCGGTTGAGTAGAAATTCCCTCTCACACGATGATACGAGGCTTTACAGGAAAAGAAGCTCTGAAAACCTGCCGTACAACATAACCCGGTAGTTTTACATCACCCACCCATTGCTTATGATTGGCCTTCAGTGAATTCCTTTGCTTTAATCACAGTATTAACACCACGTTGAATCTATGACTTTGTGTTCTGCTAAATTAACAGCAGCTTTATCTTCTAGCGTTTCTCTCCAAGCCCCAAGCAGTCACGATTCTCCCTGAATGGGCATAATTCTCACCTCTGTCCTGTTTTAATTAAACCCACTCGTACTCGTGAGGTGTGATTAGCGCTGTGACTAGACCTTGTTCACACGCTGTCCTTCCCAACCTTCCTTCTCCCTGTTATTGGTGCTGTTCCACCTACTGTACCCGTGCACTTTACTTCCCCCAACCTCTACGGCGCAGCACATTTTCAGCCATTATCCCAACGTCCACCTACCTCAACAAGCTCCTTCACAGGCGCCACTCGTCACCGACCACCGGATCGTTCCTAATCGAGCCTTATTCTCCCCAACGTTCCCCTCCACCTTGTTTCATCCAGGCAGTTCAGCATCCTTCTCCTCTGCCAGCCTCTCTGCAGCGCTGCTTTAAGGTGGCAGCTGTGGAGACGGCCTCCCACATGTGAGGACTGCTGACCTTGGTGGTTAGACTTGGCCGTTGCCATGATTAATGCCTTTACAAGACAAGGAGCGAGTATCGTCTCTACCGGCTTGGCCAATATATACGTATCTTCTTACGCACAGCGTTCCTGTATCAGGGCGAAGCTGATGATGGGCAAACCTTAACCTCCATCCTTCCTTGTGATGTACCTGAGCTCGAGTGCTAACAAAGAAGTAGGAAAAACTTGAAAGATGGGATTTCAAGATTCTCACACTTTTTTTATTTCATTTTTCTCTGACTGATCAAACATGCCGCACTGGGACCATCTGGAAAGTGTACGGGCTGGTTTCCGTTCGATAAGTTGTTACCTGTGCGGATTTTGCCCTGAGGAAGAAGAAGCCCTGTGTGTGTTTTTTTTGGTTGTGAAGTTAAAATCCCTCAAGGACAAATGCACTAGGAAGAAAAGCTGTGCTGCCATTAGGAGCCCCACACTCCCTCCTAGTGCAGAGTATAAAGCAGAACAAAGCAGTCAAGCAATGAATCACCACAGATACTGTAGATCTTTCAGGCACCATAAACAAGGAGTCAAATACGAGCTGGGAATAAAGTTACAAAAGTCTCAGAAATACAAATATTCACCTTCGGGTATAGCATAAATCTTTCCACTGCCATCTTCTGACAGAATGATATTTGTACAGTGATATGTACTGTTTTCATTTAATTGATTTTGAGTCTCTGTGTCAATATCTCAGTGGAGAAACAAAACATTCATTTGCTTTTCCTGTTACACAGTCTGTTTTTATTTTTCATTTGTGTGACATTTTGTTCTCTTCAGTGTACTTTTGTTTGGTTATGCTAATGTTTGTACAATGTGTATTAATGCAGTTTCATCCATTTATTGTTTTATTAGAATTGACAATCTCGACCTTATCAGAAACCTAAATTCAATATCTCCATAGTTTAATTTAACCCAGGAGGTACAATAAGACACCATTCATCACATCTACATGTCCCACAGCTGGGATATTATATAGCTCATATGCTATGCAATGAAACATTAAAGGTTTAAGGGACCTTCAATTCATATCCTCGAGGACCTAACCAAGGTCATTTTACAATTGCTGAAGCAATAAACCAAACCTAAACACAACCAAGTGGAGCGGGTCACACAAAAGCCCCTGTTGGTGCGAATGCATTTTGGGATTTACTGGTGTGGCTATTAAAAGGGCATCAGGCTTTGAAAGCAAAGGCGAAGGCCAGCCTGGGGATTCGCACAAAACTCTGCATTGTCTATTTGTTCAAGTTAATAGCCTCTACCGCAAAAACCAAAAGGTGAAAGAATAGTTTAATCACAGCCCTGGCAACACCTGCCTCTGTGCAACAATTGCATTATGAATTGCCCATTGGGTGTATATTATTTCAGTCTCACACTCAAATACACTCAATTTAAGGACCACTTAAAAATGTGAAAAAAAAAAAAAAAAAACCAAAAAACTTTTGGCAGCGAGTGGCACAGGTAGAAATTGCAGCTCCAGCTAGAAACCGTTCTAGGTCACATTGTACCGGGGTGGAAATGGAAAAGCCATCGCTTGTTGCTGCCGCTTGCCAGGTCAGGGCGAGCAAGATAGCTGCTCTGTAAACATTTGCTTTCTCCCCGTGAGAAGTCACTCACATACCCACCAAATTCAGATTTCTGTGAGGCACCAGCACCGACAGAACCTATGTTTACTAAGGTTCTGACGCAAACAAAGCGAAGCAAAGCCACACGAGCAGCGCGTCCTCCATCACAAACAGTAAAGGTCAAACATGCAGGATTAAAGCATCTCAACCAAAAAACGCTGACACGAGGCTGACATTTCCCTCCAGTGAACCGCCGCTTCGTCTGAGCACGGGGGAACGGGTTGAAACCACACTTCACGGTGCCATCTTCCGGGTGAAGTGCTCCGCTTTTACATGAGACTGCAGAGGACCCCTCGACCAGCTGACAGCATTTGTTGGGTTGCTTCTTTGATGTCTTTGTAATGCATATTTACTGTTTTGCTGAAAGTGCTGCGATCATCTAAACATGTTTCATCTCAGGGCAGTGCGACAACAAAGCCCGTTTTGCATAGTGAAAAGCACTGGCCTACTGTAGCACAGAAATTGATTTCTTAATGTCACAGTTTTCTGAAATGTCATGCTTATGAAACATAACAAGCCTCCTGTTTCCTGTTTCCACGTGTTGCAAGATGAAAAGGAAGAACAAATTCTTATTAACAACACACCAGCAGTGTTCGCTCGAGCCAAGGAAATTGCCTGAACGCTCAGCGTAGAACTTTGTGTCTTTAAGCGGTCGCGTTAAGATGACGTGTCCCTGCGTCGAAGGTGGAACGGAGTCCGAATCCATAAAATCAGCCCAAACGCTTGTTCCTGTGAGCTAATAAACCCGTTTAACCGTCTCTGCTGTGACCATGTTTTACTTTCTAATTTAGTAACTGAGTGATTTTTTAGCAGATGTAGCCAAAGAGACCAAATGAAAACAAATTAATTTTCTACAGCTGTGAGCTCGGAATGATCAGATGGTACATTTAATTTTTTTGAAAAATAAACCCACATTATCCAGCATGCAGATTGTCATGTTACCTAACCATATTTCAAGCTGATCCCCTGTTAACCATGTCACATATGATAATATATTATTTTGAGGGAGCATTTTTTAAAATGACTGCTGTCAGCACTGACACGACAGATACGGCGTGTTTATTGTTTTCATAAAGCGAACCCAGCTTTGGCCAAGCAGTTGTTCGTAATCTGAGCTATTAACATTTGGTTTCCATCAGCAGTAGCCTAAAACAGCTCACTGACACTGAATGGTACTAGATCTAGGTGATGATTTTAATGGCGCTATTTATTGATGTCTGCATGGGTTTTATTTTTCAATGCTACACTGACAGGTGAGCACATTGGACGTCCCAGACTTTCCCATCAGTGTGTGAAAACGCAATTAGTCTTGATTGGTTCTCCTCCCTCAACAACTGGCGAGCCGCTTTCAATCAGTCTCCAGCCTCCAGTGTTTGAAATGACGCGCTGGATGTGGCGGCGATTGCTCTTTATGCAAATCAACGTCCACAGTCGCAGCTCTACAAATGGGGACGTTCAAATTCAACGAAGAAGCGCAAGGGCGATGGTTTTCAAGCGCAATCTGTTCTTCTTTAGCAACAACGCGAGCAAAACAGATGTTAACAGTTCAGCTTTGCTATATTTATATATAAAAGAACAGTTTCTGCTCCTGCTCTGGAAATGCTGGCTCTCTTTTTTCTATAACCTCCTAGGCAGCATTGACCCCTTTCACTTTTAATCAATACCTTTCCAGTGTTTTTGAGCTACAAAGGAAGCGTCTTCTTGGGGACAGTGAAAACTCCGAGCAGAGATAAACAGCAGGGTCCATCTCGGCCCTGTCTTGCAGAGCCAGCCGTTTGTTGCACTGCGCTTGGCAAGAGCGGCTTAAGAGTTAATTTCCTGGCAGTGATTTGTGGGAGAGAAGCATCAAGAGGCCGCTGCAGACTGGAGCATGAAAACCATTACTTCAATCCCTCACTCCCTGACATTAATAGGATGAATAAATGTTTTTGTTCTCTGCTTAATTTGGATGAATTCAACCTAATGGCAATAAAAACAAGTAAATATCCATCCCGCCTCTCCTCCTGATAAAAGAAGACAAAGAGAACTCACTCTGGCTTCATTTTTTTCCTTCCACCTACTGCTTGAGAATCCCTGCGCCGGCTGCCGAGCTCATATATCAGATGATAACCAAGCCTGGGAACACTTACTGAAGAAAGGTTTGTGTTATGGAAGGGTTTATTTTAAGTCCAGGAGGTTGTTGCGTTGCATTTTATTCCCTAGTAACTCAGATAGTGATTTTTTGTGACCCCGGACATCTGATGTGACAAACCTTATATCCTGAACCTGTAAAACCTGGGCAACGATACAATAAAATCATAGAAGCAGCGGCAACAACATTAAGGACAAGTTGGAGGATCCTTTTTCTTTCTGCATCCATGTGACCATTCAAAGAGCAGTAAGCAATTAAAATGTTTTTCTTATCTGAACGCATAAAGTGCTTTTACAGAATTTAAATGTATTACACGACATCTTGGCTTTATTCGGTTTGAAGATTCTTGAAATAACCAGTGTAAGTGGAGCCAACGCTTTTATAGTGGATGTCCTCAGACAAGAAGTGTCCAGATGACAGCCTATTCTGTAGTATTATTACTTAACCAACATCCTGCAGCGTACTGGGTCAGGAGGCCATGAGCACACTGGGCGCTGCTCAGCTCTCAGTGCAGCTCAGCAGTGAGAAACCACCAGATCAACGTTTAAATACAGCCCCAACTATCTTCCCCTCTCCAGGTCCCTGGCTGAATTACCAGCCGTCACCATCTTTAACTTGGGAAAGGGACGTAAGAGAGAAAAGGCAAAGTTACTTATGACACATAGAATGAGTCTGGCAATTTAACAAATCGATGCTAAATCACCTGTGCTGCTGCGTCGCCGCTGAGAGCCCTGCTTTCCCCTACACTCATACCGCAGGTTCAGGCTATTTTGATTGCATCTAAAATGATTCTTTGGAAGCGCTGAATAAGTCGGGCAGCGGAAGGTGACAGTCCGTAGCGGCGGCGGGCCCCACCATAAAATGGCTGCGATCAGAGCGATACAGGAGATAGACATCAAAGGTCACAAAGAAACCGCTCACAGGTGTCCACAAGCAACGATTTTTTTTACAGCATTTGGCCGAGAAGAGGAGTCTCACCTTGGTTTTTGGCAAGAGAAGCAGCCTTTGTTAATTTTTAATGCATTTGAAAACTAGTAATTAAGTCCCCCCCTCCCCCCCAATGGACTGGGAAATTGACATGCTCTGGAGAGCCAGTGAGTAATTATATTTGTAAAGAGCAGTGATACAAGATACTCCCCTCTGACTGGGACTCATTACACATCATTAGAGAGGCGCGGCAACTAGGCACGTGCACGGACTGCACACACACACGCACACACACACGAGACGCACAAACGCACGCACACAGATCAATGAGCAGAAATCCAAACACCATCTCTTTTTGGTAAACAAACTTTGCTCTTCGGGCTCCTGACCCCAGTGGGGCAGGACGGCGTGGACAGTGCATATCTCTGCTCCCCATATTCCATCTGGCGGTGATCATATTGCGGTGGGTCAATAAGTAATTAAAGATTAAATCTGAAATGAATTCTCATTCATCTAAATGGTGAAAGGTTGAGATATGAAAGTTTCCAAATGGGGCCTCGGGAGAATTGTGGTCCACCCTTTGAAGGAATAATTACCGTTACAGCAGCGTAGGGCTAAGAGCTGCAGGGAGATGATAAAACAGCACCAGAAACTTAGCGGACTTCTCTTTAATTAGAACAGGAGTGGTGGCAAGTCGACACATCCACAGCCTCTGAATAGAATTTGTACAGCTTTCTCTGCGTTACCTTCACGGCTCCACTCTCCTCAGTCTCAGTTTCCGCTTCGCTCTAGAATCTGCGGCCGCTGTGCATGTATCATAAAAGATTACATAATATTCATAACACCCTGAGCGTTGTTTAGTGCCTTTTGCTCCATTTCAGTTAGGATAACAAAACAAAACAAAAAAAAAAATTAATAAAACAAGCTAATCAAGAATCCATCCCTGACATTTTCTACAGTTCTGTGCTGCTCAGTTTGTTTAAATTTGCTGATGAAAACGTTTTTTTTTTGTCCCTCTGAACCAGAAAATATGTTCAATCCAGATTTATTAGTGAGGGCTGCTGTTGCCTAATAGTTTAGGCCTATTATGGCTGTGAAATGAGTTAAATATTCAGATTGTTGTGTGTGTATATCAAAGGTGTTTTCTGCATTATTAATGCAGCATTCAGAAAGTCAGAAAGCCTAGTTTGAGTTGCCGTGTCTGCTTTCACTTTAAACTCATTATCTTGTCTAATTCTCTCTGCCTCCATTATTCCCTCATCCCTTTAAGCAGCCTAATTAAAAGAGCGTTCATTTTTTCCCAGTTATACTTATTTATTTATTTCGCATTTCTACATGAAACCCGCTGTAGAATCTAAATTTATTAGTCAAATGAATGGGATCCTGCTGCACAGAGCTCGGGTTGAAGCCGCGGAAGAGGGGACATCAACACTCGTCTTGAGGTGTGTTATCGTGTCATCTTGTGGTCAGATGACCTGATAAGACCACCGGCAAGTACAAGGCTTTCAGCCAAACAGTCCAACTCAACGTTAACCGTAAGCGACGCCCACATTGGATGCAATTAAACAATAAATGCAATTATAATTTCTCATGTTATTGCAGTTCACACTTTGCGAGTGAAAGCGCTCAGACAGCTTATTAATTGGCCCGTCGTGGTGTGATTCCGCTCTGGCCCTGGCCGCTGGTTGGTTTATGCGGGTGTGTCTGTAGTGAGCATTTAAAGCTGGACCACGGGGAGATTATCAGACCACGCTACAGCGATGGACATTATCGCTCTACTACATGCATCGCTTCTTTTCTAGTTGGTTTTTTCGAAGCGTCTGCTGGAGAACTCACCAAGAGAGCTGCTTCGTGAACCGTATGCGTGTATGTTTGTGTGTAGTCTTATTTTTATTTCATTTTTCTTGCTGGGGTTTCTTTTGTGTGTGAGCACGCACACGCTCAGGGGCCCCGTCGTATGTGGTGTTGGGGGGGGGGGTGTGTGCATGCATGTAGAATGACATTTCGTTGAAATGTGGCGGCGGGAGAAGAAACATCTGACTCATAATTGAAGTGCCATGAAAGAAATATGATCATGAATCTGTATGAGGCTTACGTGCTCGGCTGTAAACCGGCAGCAGGGCCAGCGCTCCGGCTACCTTACCGCCCTGGAGGCTGATTACAACGCTCAGAATGATACTCCTCAAAAATGACAGAGGAAAACACGGAGCATTCAAGACGAGCAACCCTGATGACAAAATCGATAGGCCGTGGCGCGCTCATCTCCATCAAAAAGAGACTCGGGATGAATGTAGTTGTGCCTCCGTGATTCAACCACACAAGTCATCTCAATGACCTGGAGGACAGAGCAGCGCCACCCCCCTGCTACTGACATGTGGGGCTGAGTGAGCAGCAGACGGCTCCTTTAAGTGTAAGTGTAGTGACAGTTTGTTCTTATTGTAAATAAAACCAAAACCAGCATTTATCAAATATATGTAATTTTGAGATTTCATAATACTCACACAGTTTTTTTTGTCTCTGTCTATATATATTTATACTTATAGTCTATATACATCTATATACATTGATATTAACATATGGTTACAGTATATCTACTAAGCAAATATGGGTTTTGTTTTCGGATCCTGTCTCACAGCTGGGAAAGCGTTCACATAACCTGCCCTGAATGTTGTTCGCTCCTTAAATATGTATATTAATACAACTTACATGAACATTTTAGACGACTGCAGACAAACATGCAATAAATCTTGGCCAGACGTTAAGATTCAGCTTGTCAACAGCGTAATGTTCCACACAGCGTGTTGTTAGAGGAGGACTTGCTTCCTGTTAAGGGATCCACAGCTGTCTATTTGTGCATAATCAAAACTCAATTCTTTGTCCCCATTTCACCTGCCACAACCACACTGGGGCAAAGACGAGTTTGAGAAACGTTTGTTAATTACTTGGGCTTTTCGTTTGAGAACAAGCGCTTCAGATACTTCCTAAAATCTAATTATATGCTGCATTTGTTGCCAGGTTTTGCACAATATGCATTATGCAATGTTTACAATGTGTTTTCAGTTGGAAGACACCTGCTTTGGGCTGACTGCCACATACAGGCTACGTCAAAATGAAATAGACTTATTTCATGTGAATTGCTGGCAATAAGAAACGGATACTGTAAAATAACCCGTTCAGGTTCCCTCGTGTTTACGGCTGCCAACAATTTGGTTGAAATCTGAGGCAATGCTCTCAACAAAGAACTACAATGTCATTTTATTTTGTATTCAAAGTGGTGGTAGTTGGTACACAACCACTCTGCATGGACAGAAAAGTGTGAGGAGGGAAATTCAGCTGTGTCAAAGAGATGGATGGAAAAGGTACAAAGCTTGAGTAGTGTGCTAACAAACTCCATTTTGTGTTGCTGCAGCTGTTTCCATGGAGCCCTCTCTCCCTCTTTGCTCTGTCTCTCTCTCTCTCTCTACCTCTCCACTGTCTCTCTCTCTCACTCTCATACACACACATACACGGCACACACACAAGTGTCTGAAAGAGGATTCAGCTGTGTGAGTCAATCCGCAACCAACCGCAACTCAGAACGAGAAGCCCTCGTTCTCGCTAACAGACTCTCCTCCGCTCCTCTATCTGCGCAGCCTCGCGCCCATCTCATCACTTTTTTTCAATCTCATTACAATAATTTCTTAATTTATTCGAAACCCCCAGTCACAACAACAAACCCACATTCAGTGCGCTCAATTACTGTGATTTTGATACACGAGCGCCGCATCAACAAGAGCAGAGTCCGTGCATTTACGTGGCCGCGTGTTTCCTTCTGCCTCATTTGGAGTGTACAGCATGTGGCAATCAGAGCTGCTCATTACACCTAGCTGGCCTACAAAGATGGCCCAGAAAAATGCCCTTGAAGGAGGAGGTGAAGGGAAGAGATGCTTACCGAGGACGCCGACGCGGTAGTTGAGAGTGATTACGATGACATTTCCGTAGCTGGCCAGGACGCTCCCATCGATCATGTTGCCTGTCCCCTCCATGTAGGATCCTCCATGGATGTAGACCATCACAGGCTTGGCACCGGTGTCTCGTATGTCTGCAAGAGCGGCCATCATTAACACATTCACATTGGCGTCCACCCACTCTGATCAAAGGTGAGCTCAGATTCAGATACAGCACATGGTGGACACAAACAGACAAGCTGACGGTCACCTCCCAGATACCAGCTGCAAGGACTCAGCCTGCTGACCTACTGTGACCATGGAAAACTTTACCTAGAGTCCATCTCTATTACTGTGAAGTAACTGGCCATCTCAGGTTTCTGGTTACTTACTGGCATAAAACGTTCACGGTTCTATTTGGTTATGTGTTGAAGCAGACCCAGTTCTTAATATAGACACGCAGGAAGCCATTAGGGAGAATAAAGAGAGAGGTACTCTGACACATCTCCTAACCAGGGAGAAGGCTAATCTGGCCTGACAGTGATAGGGAAAACGCACCAGCTAATTACACAATGCTGCCACGTGCATCTTTTTTACACAGGCCTATCTCTGCGCAGCAATTTATTTGCATAGTTTTTCTTGGCATTGCAGGCAGTTAAATTTGTGCTTCAGTTTTGGTAAAAATGTTTGTTTTATTCCCAAACTAGGGCTTAATACCCAGCTGGAGCGACACTCCAGCCAGATAAAGCCCATCCAGAGGTAGAGGGAAGAAAAAAGCCTCTGTCTGAGGGATAGACTGAATTACTGACTGGCTAGCTCGGGCTGGGAGACAAGACAAGAAACTCTCTCTCATTTTCACTCCTGCTCCCCCCGCGTTCTCTGTAGCTTCTCGCCTTCCCCTCCCTCGCTTTGTATCACTTTCACTCACAGACTCTCCCCTGTCTCTCCCTGTTTCTCTCCCGCCTTCCCTCCATCTCGGTCCAACTCCCTGCCTCTCCTTTTTTTTTTTTTTTTTTCCCCGCTAAGCCCTGAGAGTGGTGAGAATAAGAGAGGGTGGGAGGGCAAAGAGTGAGGAGGAAAGCGACACAAAGACAGGCCGGAAGAAAGGAAGGAGGCAAGGCAAGAAGAAAGGAAGATAATAAAACGGAAAGACGGGAACATTAAAAAAACAAGACATAAAAGGAAACAAGGAAGAAAGAAATGGGCTCAAATTCAAAAGGGTGGTATTGTTTTCCGGTTGCTATGGTGACTGAGAGCCAAAATTTGAAATCCTCAAGAGCAGCTAATCGCAGACCACATCCTGCATCCATCTGAAGGCATCGCTCGCGTATGCGCCCACCACGTTAGACTGCTCAACACTGAGGACAACTACTTGATTGCATTTCGTAGAAGCATGCCTCTTCTGCAGCCCTACAGCAGAGCTCTGCCTCGATCCACCGCCTGGTTCGCAGTTGTAATTCCTTTGCTTAGCCATGGCCTCGTTACATTTAAAAGCAAGCAGTGACTTGTACATGACGTGCTCTTATTTACGGCTTTCTTTATCTGGCTGGTATCTGAGAAGGCTACACAGTGAAATGTGATTTGTAGCTGACACCTCTCTTTGCACACACTTATCTTAGACGAGAGAAGGAGGGTATGCATGGGGTGAGAAAGCATGGTACAGTCAGAGAGGGAAGGAGGGGGGAGAGAAAGAGAAACAACCGCTAAACCATATCCTACACAAGCTATTCAAACAAATGGGCCACAGATACAAAGAGAATGGTAAAGAGGAAGAAGGAACAGGGGGCAGAAATAAGAAAAAGAGATTAGTCATGTCAATGTTATCAGTCACCTCTTTTGTTGATTCACATCATGTCTCCATGACAACTGTTAAATCCTTTTGGGAAGCGATATAAGACATTGAAGCTGCACTTGTTCTAATCTATTTATTGACTTGATCTGATGTGGGAGGTGCCACATAGATGTGATACACTGTTCTCACTGACACTGATGTGTCAGGGAAAATAATACACTTGTAAAAGACCTCGACTGGAATTTGGTTTACAGCGGGAAAAAAAAACAAACTATAATCCTCTCTGGATACATCCACATCTGGGCTGCACCACGCATCACTTGAAGGTAATGAGGTAGGCAGCTCTTCTTGACCAATCAGCTCACAGCTTACTGGTTGCCGTGGACCGCCTAATCTGGCGAAACAGGTGACTAAGTGGCTACCTCGAAAAAGCTGCTTGGTGATTCACTACTTCTCTGAGGCGAGCACATTGTTACACATACACAGCATCAAAATGTAGCACAGTGCTCTGTGCTGGGAGAGAAACAGAAATATGTTTATTAATGCACATACAAGTATATCTGCGATCAGACTCCATGCACAGTGAGTGGAAAAAAGACAAATAAACTAGTGTTTTGATGTTTCGGAGACGAACGAAAAATGTGCATGATAAAAATGTAGATGAAAGCTGATGTGCAGTGAAGAGTGAGCAGAACAGAAACAATTTATGCACAGTAACACATAATTTTTTCACATAGCTCTCTGCCCGAGACAAGTGAGATCATGCAGCATTTACTATACAGCGACATACACTCATACACTGCTGTTACATATTCTGCAACAGCAAATAACTGTATCACAGTAGAGGAAGAAAGATTGCCCATAAATGAAGAAATAAATCAACAATTTTCACTTGGTTGCACATCACTCTGGCTAAATAGGTGTTGGGGACAGTCACACCAGAAAATGCACAACATGATTCATGGTTTTTAGCAGGTTGACCCGAGGAGCTCAGCCTTTCACGGATGCATCACAGTGTCTTTGGACTGATTGGAGCGTCAGTGGGAGGCATAACTCAGGCCTCAGCTGAGCCCGTAAGTGTTGCTGCGGCGAGTGAAACCCACCAGGAGGCCTGGGAGAGCCCATGCCTTCCTCCTCTACACCGACGTGAAGCGCCCCCAGAACCGGGCGTGACACTCCCAAGTGGGACAGGACAAAGGCGAGTGGAGATAAGTGTCGGCGCCATTCACTGTGTCAACACTCGGTGAAACATGGTGGCTGTCAGCGACTATCAACGAGGTCTGAGGTGGGGGTGGCGGTGGGGTGACAATGTCCTGACGTGGCGGGACATGACATGCACCCTACTGTAGTGCTCTTGTCAGGCCAGGCTTCACACTTCACTCATGACAAGTCCATTACTGGCCATGTTCACTTTTCAGAACTGCACAGAGTTTATCTGGAAAGCTCCTTGCAAAACAGGCAGTGTAATTACAGCGACTTGTACCGCGGCAAGTGCCACTGTGCAAATCAGCGACAGTATTCTGAATGTCACCAGATGCCTGCTCAATATTCCTGTTTAACAGAATCAAATGAACTAGCACTGTGTGGGACTGGGCCTTTGAGGGAAGGGGAACGAAAAAAAAGCTGAAGTGAAGGAACGCACAGTAACAAATTTTCTATTTTGGTCTCAGAAGACAGGGAAAGTAGAGCCACAAAAAAAAATAGCTGTTGGTATTTCACGGCAGTGGACTTTCAGCGCCTGGATGTGTACATCATCAGGAAAAGAGCACCTTCTCGCTGAAGAATGTCAGAATCCACACTGTCCTACACAACCCTTGACATTCATGAGAGGACCTGATGCGCCTTCACATATATGTGTGTGTGTATATATATATATATATATGTAAAGACACAGCAGTGTGTGTGTGTGTGACAGCCGCTACAGTAAATGTAATAGGAGGAATGACCTTTGTGTGAAGGTGACTTCAGCTCCCTACAGTAGCTGGTGTGTTTGTGCGTTGTTATGATGCTGGCGACATATGTACGAAGGCAGAGGGAAAAGCCGGACTGACACAGACGCACAGTGAGAAGCCTACAATGCTGGTACTGTAGCTGAAGCCCCCTACGACGGGCCGGGACTGAGCGGGGAGGAGGAAGATGCCGAGCTGGGAAGTCCCCACTGTTCGTGGTGAGAGATGACAGTGTATTGCACAAACCCACTGAGCAGCCCAATAAACACGGTACAGGCTGAATGTGATGTGGTAAGTCCAGAGTCAAAGTGCATCAGCGTACTAATGTAAACGTTTGATTTTAGGTTGCTTTTACATGGTTTTGTGTTGCCAGTCATTCCGTGCCACAGAGAAAGAAGACGGCAGTAACGGTGTGTCCTTTCCCAAACCTTTGAGAAGGTTCAAACGATTAGGAGCAATGCTTATCTTGGAAAGAAGCTGAGCTGCAGCATCCCAAATATCTTTTTGCAAAAATGGGCTTCAAGGGGGCATGCCTCCTCCTCCACGCCACGCCACAGAGAATAGGATAGTGGCAGAATGGAGCGAATGGTGTGTGAATTGCCTCCACTGTCAATTCACCACTCACCAGGCTGCCTCAGCTGAGCTGTGGGCTTTGCTGGATGGGGATCCAGTCAGGCCTGTGCAATGGAATTAATGGTAATACCCAGGCAGGTGGAGCTCAGCTCTGCTCCCTGGCACAGCAGCGATGGAGAGCTTCTCTGGGGGGCTGGTGTGTGTGTGTGTGTGTGTGTGTGTTGTTTTCTTTGGTGCTTGTTTTTCAAGCTTGGAAGCTAACGCGCGCGTGCCAGCCCGTCTAACTAATTTGATGGAGGTCTGCGCACATGTGTGAGTGTATGCATGCTCATGCCGGATCGAGAGATTCCTCCTGATTGGAGCTAGGATCTCGAAGCGCCAAATGACACACACACACACACACACACATCTATTTTTCATGAGTGGGAGAGGGCCGAGGCAGCAGTGGCGCGAGACACTCGAGGTGGAGTGTGGACGGCTGCCTCCGTCTGCCTAACACTGGGCACGGAACCACAGCACCACAGCCACGTTCCACCTGGGAGATTTAGCTCCTACACAGCCCCATTTCCTCTATTTACATGCCCACCTTTATCTAACAACAGCAGGTAGGTGATGGAAAGCTTGTGCTCCCTTTTTACAGTGCAATAACAGCCTCTGTAAAATTGAGTCTTGATTGTGGGCTGGTGTAAATCACAGCAACTTGGCCCACACACTCTGCGCTGGAGGGAGTGCTGGGTAGAATTTGAATGCACTTCGGGGCTGCCAGGGGGTTGACTGTTGCTCAGATAGACAGGCGGACACACAAAGGGGAAGACAGCGAGCCACAGGAAGAGACAAACACACAGAAAGGCTAAGAGGGAGCGCCTCGGGGAGAGCCAGTGGACAGAAAAAGATATGCAATATAAAAAGATCATTATATTCCTTCAAGAGATTTCATTTTGCTTATCATCTCACCTCAGCTGAAAGTATTTTATTAGCTTTTTCACAGCCGCCTTATTGTAAATGTACATATTACTATTCCATTACATATGTTACTTACATTTCTCTGGCAATGTGAGAAATCCTTTATTGTCTCAATAAAGCGGAACTGAATTAGAATTTTAGATCATGTCTGGAGGGTTATAACAGAAATGGAGGTTGTGGGGGGCTCAAGTATTGTAGAGGGAGAGAGGGAAGGGTATTAGCCCAGGATAGACAGACTGCCAACTGAGACAGCATGGTAATGTTGGGATGAACAGACTGAGAGACGGAGGGGGTTAGACAGGGAAACCAGACAAGACAGCGGCTCTCTGAACTGAATGACAATATGCAGTTAAGAGATGCATCCGCTAAAGAGCGAGGGAGCGAGCTCCGTTTCCACTTGTCCTTTAACTTGAATACAAATGTTTTACTCGCATCGGTAATGCATGCGGTACATTTAATGCAAACAAGGAGATTGGCACTACCTGCCGCAGCAGCGCGGCCATCTGCGAGAGCGGTGGCGTGTAAGGCAGCGCGCGAGCGCGGTGGGTTTGGCGCGGTGTCGTCCAGCAATCTTCAGCGAGGAAAGTCGTATTTTTTTTTCTTCTCACAAAGACAACAGTTTTCTTTGGGCAGAATTTCAGAGAAACAAGTCGTGGTCCCTTACGGCTGGTTTCATACATGTATGTTGGGCAACGACGGTTTCCCCAGAACAACGGAAATCTCCTGGATCATGTTCAGAGATTGATGGCCAACTCTGTCACACATGCATTAGTTACAGTGCGGTGGCAGAGATGCTGCTGGGACTGTATTGTGCTTCTACGGTGATGCTCTGTAAATAGCATTAGTTGCGCTCTGTAAAGAAAGGACTTGTCAAATTTTCAGTGAGGCTAGTCTTGCACAGCAGCTTGGAGAGCAAGCCGCTGTGTATGCACGCAAAGACTTGCCAGACAAAGGGATCGACGCTTGTCAGCAATTTTAAACGGACTTAGGACCACAGACACCGTGGGCTTGCTTAAAGAGGCTAACGACGCACGTGCACGCGCATCCACGCAGTCGAGTGAGTGACTGAAGGCAATTTGGCTTCAGTTGCAACAGCTCGCCCCAAGCTTAAATGAGGAAACACCTGTGTGTCAAAGTGGAGCCATGGCAGTGCTTCCTGTTCTGTGATCAAGGCCAGCGTGAGGCATCTCTGTGAGAGAGGAGCCACTGGCAGACAGAGGGGTGGTTCTCCATAAACCCCCAAACATCTGGAGAGAACCCTGGCCAGTTTGCCTCGGCTGGGTCAAAGCCCAGCGGCTGACTTGAAGCAAAGCTGATCACCATTCCAGGATTATACAGCAGGTGAAAGTGAAATTTTTCTGCCAAATGTAAGGCCCATATGTCATAAACATGTGCTGTAGTCCCAAAAAGCTTTCCTCCAGACATCCACTCGAATCTGGTTTGCAAAATTCACGCCTTAAGTGGAAAGCGAGGGCTTTACCTTGATACCAAGCATCATGCTTGCATCACCTGCCCTACCGTGGCAAAGGAAGACAAGGGCGGGGCAATATCAAGGGTTTCATTTAGATTCACAGGCTTAAGCCGTTTCTGTTGCAGCACAAGGATCGTCTCTCATTCTAATCTCAGCAGAGATCCACCCTGAGCCGGGAATATCCCAAGATAAATATGGAAAGCGAACAATGCGATTGCTGAGCAGCAACTTCCCATTTTCTGCACCTCTCGCCTCTAATCCTCTCCAGCAGTACTCCTGAACCGCCGCTCTTCATCTAAGGCTGTCGGCAGACCTGGCGAACACTCTGATATCGCACTTTAACTCTGCCATTCTGCGCCACACCTCACGTGGAGGCTCTCACCACAGCCTCTACCATAAAAATGGAGATGTCCACTCACGCACACAAGCAACAAAACTGTGGTGCAGAACGTACAGCAATGTGACATGGGAATACGATGATCGCATTTGCAATAAAAAAACGAAACCAAAATCAAACAAAAATCATAAATGACCAGAAAACAGTGACACTTCTCAGAAAAAGGAACCTCATGCACCATCTTTGTTCACCATGGAAAATACCTTCATCTTCATCACCGTCGTTATCCGATAGATCTTCGCCCTGTTTTTTTGCATGGACCCCTGTTATTGAAGCAGGGAGAGACATAGAGAGGCACAGGGAAATTCAAAGTAGCACGTTGGGTCAAACATTGCAGTTCAGTAAAAAGCAGGACCTGATACCACATGTTCTTAATAACAGTAGCAGAGGGAAGATAAACAACAAGGGGGAAACATACATTTTAATGCTATACAATAAATAAATTAAAAAAAAGCAAACAAAACACTTTGCAAATGTCGCTTGAACGAAACGTCACCGTTATCGCAGCATGTTTGGAGCAGAGTCATACACCACTGGCATTTCCGGCGATAATGAGATGATCACTTCAGATATATGTCATGTTTAAACAAGAGTTAATGTGCATCTGATTTTTTTTTTTTTTTTTACTTTGAGCATCCAGTTAAAAAGATCAGAAATAATATTCACCTCCCGAAAAGTCAAAAACGCTACGAATCAGGTTGCACAAAACTGCTGAAGGGGGTGTTACAGCAAAAGCCTGTAGAAGATAGCAACTCCCCTAGAGGTGGTGAGATTTGAATAAATCACAGCGTCGCGTGTATCATGCATACTCAGTGATGTGTGCCGTCATTTCAGCTTGTCTCTCCGCCCTAAACAGTAGGTATTGTGCTGCTGTCCGTGTGTTGTGCTCATATTAAAATGTACCTCCCTAGAGCAGCTGCACACCATGTACAAATATAGAATAGAAGTTCTGTTGTGACCTATCACTTACACAGTAATGCTCTAAACCGGTTAGACAGGCATGCATAATTATTTTTATTGCTCACTAGCAGCGGGGCCTTAAGTCATCTGTGTTGCTTCACTCGGACCATCTAGATCCTTCATCATCGTCTCAACAGATTTAAGGGACATATGGTGAACTTTAAAGCGACGGTAAGTCCTCGGCCCTTGCATATTGCCAAAAACACCCCCCCCCCCCCCCCCCCCCCCCCGTCAGCGCTTCTCGATACATAAAATGATAAATTGGATGTGTTTTTGGGTGACCTTGGGAGTTTTGGAGATAAGTTGTTTGGAGATTTTCACAATTTTATAGCAAAGGTCAACACTGCCGTTGCTAACATCATAAATTACTAGATGTATACAAAATAAAAGCTACCTCTTCTCTTTCACTAGGGTCTGGATTTGATCTATTGTGTGGGTTTATCATGATCCAACAATACATGAGGATCTAGGCAATTCGACTCCATGGCTAAACATTCACCTGAGGGAAAAGCCCAGGTCTCTTTCCACTTTAGTCATTACAAATTTATTTCTCTCTCGTCGCCCTTTCGCCAAATTATCAACAGTTTTTCAAGATACCTAAAAGCCTTATTAAATTTCCTGCGGATGTTCATGGTCCCCAAAGGCTGATCCGACCACTCGCAGACGTGGCTGTTCAGTGTTTTGCTACAGTGGGAAGTGGAAGCTGGAAGCCACGTGATGCACTTACAGTGTGAACTCCTACATCCAATATTTACTAAGAGGTCACAAAGGGACTTGTTAAGAAATTGGTTCTGTCATTCACGTGGGCACGCCAGTCAGTCAGGTAAAGTCTGGGAAAGACGCCACGACGCACACACGCAGTTTGGACAAAGAAGTCAGAAGCAATATAACCCTCTTTGACATAAGCAGCTTTTATTTGAATGAATTCACCGCTGTGTATGAATACCCCATCCATTGTTAATTGATTGATGCAATATATTACATAATGCAATAGGCTGAGTGTCATGACATTTACTGAGTGCACAGCAGCTCTGAAGAGGAGAAGCCTTTTGAATGACCTTGTGTCTGTCAGTTTGGTATAATCAGGGTGATAAATAATGCAGCCTGCGTGGGCTGCTCTATGAGTTTTACTTGTGTGATCATATTACTGTTACCAGTCGGGGTTTAAAAATTATTATTTTGCGTGCGAGTGTTTTCTTGATTATGTTCCTCCCACCCTGTCAGGTGAGCTGCTCTCGGTTAATAGCGCGGTGCAGAATTTCATGCGTCTTTCAAAAAGTTCTTCATGGCTGTGATGAAAAATTTACTTTGTTTACTTTGCTGACTCCCAACTATGGAACCATTAAAACTGAGAAAAGACAAGAGTTACAGGCCGGCACCAAACTGAAAAATGTTTAAGGCGCCTCGCGGATGACCTGTTTCAGTATGCAGGAGGATTTTCGGCTGCTGCTTCTCCAACCGTATGTTAAAATATGTTAGCGAGATTACGGTTATTTTATTATATTGCACACGTCATAATACTGGCAGTTGGCTCGTGTGTAAACTCCACAATCCAGCACAAAGCCAAAATTACAAAAACGTTGCAGCTGTGCTCCAGTCAATAAACGAGATTTCTGCACATAATTCGTTTAGTGTAGAGGAGTTTTTTGTCTGGAATAGCCGCTGTCATTTCAGCACATCTACAGTACATCGGGGAAGAGCTGTTGTGTGGCTGCACAAGCCAATTTACAAAGAAATCACCTTGCATGTTAATTATTGAACAGTGTCTACTACTCTAGACGGGCAAAAAACAAAGGATGTTGCCAACAACCACTGTTTTGGGCAAAGTTGGGCCCACAGGAAGACTTCCACGAGCTGGCCAGTCCTTTTAGTCTCAAGGAGGAGAGCAGTTGCATAAAAACAGATTATAAGGTATTTGCATTTTAAGCTGTAAATCATTTCCATCTTGTGTCAGTGGAGCTTCTGAATAAAATATACTATCGCTAAATTAAGTACCATATGGCCACTAAAGCTGGGTAGTAGCTTGCACATTTATTTGGAACTTCCAGGTGTTCAATCTGAAAACAGCGCTGGGTAAAACTCGCAAGGCCAGTTTGAGTAAAAGATGCAAGCACGAAACCCACCAGACACCAAACACTGCAGTGGCAGGAAGGTCTGATAGTGTGAGGAAGGTCAGTTCTAGAGAAGCAGATACATTCGATCTAAGTTAAGTGGGAACCTAAAACCAAACCAAATGTTTTTTCCTGAGGTTTTAATGATTACAGTGACGGTGCTTTAAACAGGCATAGACTGGATGGCAGGCGTCTACAGGGAACTTCTGTCACTTCCAATCGTATTGTCTTTTAGTCTGCGGTTACCAAACACAGGCTCAACCGGACATTTGCAGTTATTAATGGGGCCGATATTTGACCTCGGAGCACAAGGGTCACATCAAAATAAAATACAGCGAATGAATATGATTCTTTGCGTAGAAGACAGCGTTCGAGACAGAAGGCACGTCGAATAACAGTTATTATCCAGGTTCCTTCGCAAGCAAAATAGAAACCTGTCACATTTATCAAATTAGGTTGAAAGGAACTGAATTTGATGTGCTCGCTTGTTACAATAAGGGTATTGAAATTTAACATCTCGACAGCATGAATTCTCAAACAAAAGGCAGTGTAGCGGTTGGCTGTGGAGTTTACAACGAATAAACTGAAGCATAGACACACAAACACACGCAGACACACACACACACACACTGATAGTGCTCTCAGACTCCAGAGACTTCTTGACTGAATCCACAATTCACTCAATACAATGTGAAAAGGCTGAATGTTAACTGCCTTTCCTTTGCTGGAAAAAGGTTCGCTGACAATAGATGGGCCTTGGAGTTAAATAGGAAGAATGTGGAATGAAGGTCAGAATGTGGAAAGGGACTTAGTGAAATGTGAAATGTTGCAGCCTTGACAATTTGGTGCAGTTATATTCAGTCTCTAATCCTCAGGTGGCCATTTTCCTCTTTCAGAGTGGCTGGATCTGTCTTGCCTCCTGTCTTTCTGCTCTCGCTCTGGCTGTTTGTCTCCATCTCTCTCAATCTGTCTCCCAGTGTTGGGGTTAAGCAACAGCTTGGAAGGGACACATAAGAGAGAATGATGGAGAATGTAGCTAAAAGGTTAAGGAGGCTGTAATCCCGCAGTAAAGGACAGCCAAAACTCACACAGCGCTTCAGCTGTTCCCAACATACAAAATAACAAATAAAAGGCTGCCAAGTTGTCTTTGTGTCCGTCTACAACTCTAGTATGGGTACCAGAGAACACTGTGAGGTGTCTTACCTCTATTTGTGATCCCCAACGAACAATTTATTCCCTGTATTAGGCGTAAAAGGCCACACGGCACAAATATCTCAATATTCATCACGCTTTAAGCTTCCTGAGCATCTGTCTCACAAAAGTCTTATTTAAATAAGTGCTGCCCCACGTTGAATATGTATCAGCGCGGATTTCAGGCTCATTCAAAAGAGTTGTTGCCTTTAAACTTAAACCGCGAAAACCGTTTCGAGAAATCTGAAGTTACGCTGACAGCTATGCACAGACGCGGTGAAAGGTTAAGGGCTGTTTCACCACAAGTGGCAAGAAAAAACACGGCTCCACAAGTGGGAGCCGCGTTTTCACAAGTGTTGTTTGTATCGTGCGTGTGCGCACGGACACACGTCCTGCTGTGGTTTCACACTATTCTGCTGACAGTTGGTGGCAATAACACATCAAGAAATGTGGCAAAGCACCAACATAGGCACCAAAGCGAAGACAAGTACAGCAAGAAAGCAAACATTCATGTAAACAAGTCTGAGTTGAAAATATAAAATAATCAGCGTTGCACCGTCTTGTTTATTAGCCTTCAAGTGTTTAAAGGAAAAACAAAACAAACCTAAATGTATTGTGATTAAAGCTTTTGCAAATCACCACCAACAGAGATTTAGATTCATGTAAGTATCTGTTTGAATTTAAAACACGTATAAAATAATAAAACCTTTCGGTGCAGACATGAAAAAGCATGAGGATAAACTGAGGCTCTGTCAACACGAGACGTGGAAATACGAGACTCGATGCAGTCGGCTGTAATTTCCCCTTTAAACAGGCTGGTGGACTCCACAGGCTATGTCCTCTTTTCCCTTTTTAGTTTGGGATAAACAAAGCCAGAGAACACAGATATTGAGCCTTGGATTGACTGTGGAAGCTGGACAGCGCAGCAGCAGGAGGCCTCTGAATGGGAACTTCCTGCTTCAGTCGCGTCCTGCATCTCAACTCAGTGCGACTGGCTTCGCCGCCGGCCGGTTACAGCCTTCTCTCGCTGAGGTCACCGACCGTCCCACACAGATGACGACCGAAGATCACACAAGTAATTTTCGTTCAAACAAAGAGGGACATCTGCTCTGTTTTCAAATCGCACAAGCCAATATTTGCTCTAGTCTACTTGGAAAGTTTCTGCCGTGTCTGCTCGGCGCACAGGAGCAGGCCCCTCCTTCCCCGAGGCACAGCTAAGTTGGCCAAACCACGAGATTACTGTGGTGTTACACTGTCTGCCATGGCCCAGGCGCAGTCTTACCAGGATTGTGGCTCTTTCGTAGTTTCCGCGGCATCTGGAGGTCTGGTAAGAGGCAAAAATGTCCTGTGTTTCTGCAGGGGTACTTAATCTACAGGTTTGGCAACGATCAGGCTGTTCAGTACTGGCACCGGCCTGCGTAACACATGGCAGCCTGCTGCCGGTGAGGGCTGCATAGGAATGATAGCTGAGTGGTCCAAATCACGCCAAAACCTACAACAGCTTTCACTGCACTTATCTCAAATAGACTCATGATGAGGGATGAGTTTAGGAGTCAGGAAGGTTGATCTCAGAGTGTCTCTCAGAAGCAGCAGCGGTGTTATTCACTGAGACGAGTGTGAAGGACTGTGAGGACAGACTTTACGAGTGGGTTACAAGCATTGAAAGAGACATGCTGTAAAGCCGGTAGAAAATAATGTGCATATTATATAAACAGACCGAGTGCGGCGCAGCGAGTGCGCCCCATCACCACAACTCTGCCTCGGTGACAGTCCCATCACGGTGATGTGATTTTACAGATCTCTTTCCAGTTTGCCAATCAAATTTACAGTGTAAACCTCTTTTAAAGATGGAGATTGACCTCATCAGGGTTTGTCCCCGCAAAAATTGACCCATCTCGAGCCAATCCGGCGCGCCGGCGCTGAATAGTGCTTAGCTGTGTCCCTGCACATCATTACCCCTCTCTTCAGTCCATTCGCTCCGACTCAGAGCAGGGAAATGACGGAGTGATATAACCAAGGCTCCGGCGTCTCTAACTCTGTCCCTGCTGTGCACTACGAGGCCGCTTCAGACAGCAGCAGGCTTTACGGGGATAATGTGCTGAGCTGGCACACCGGACCCTCCACGCGACCTCGGTCACTACATGTACCTGCTGTGTAATTTATATTTCAGTCACACTACACATCACACTGTTTCAGCCACACAACGAGCCGACTGTAGCACCCGAACGAGAAGCGTCCGCACCGAACGAAGAGTCCAGCTTCTGCAATTTTGTTTTCATCCCTCAATTTTCCTCTGAATGCGTCTGTCTTTGATCTTTTGTTAGGAAACTGCTGTGGTTTAAGGGCTTTCTCCTTGTTCAATGGAGGAAAATGAGCCACATCCTGGATATTAGTGCATCAAATAGTTTCTGTGTACAATACCCAGTAGGGTGCTAACAACGTAAAAATGGGAATTAGTGCTTTAAGACCAACTTGTGTAAATACACGCACGACTACAAATTATTACTATAACGACTACACAACAACTTACACTGTCTAGGTGTCCACCCATTGTATTATATGCTGACTTCCTACCTCATAAAACATAACAATATCAATCAAGGGTGATGTGTTTTTTGCCGTTTGACAGGCTTCCAAGGTGCGTGGTACTGTAAGAGGGCCATTTAACGTGCTGTCACACCTGCACACTGTTGCCTGGCAACAATCACACTACCATTTGAAATACCATACTTTCTTAAATTAATCACCGTTTTCCTCCAGAGGTACAGCGTTTATTGAAATACGGAGTAAGAGATTATAAAAATGTTAATGGGGGCGTTATTACTGCTGGAGATGCACAGTGTGTATGACTCCGCTGCATTACACAAGCCTCTGCTGAAAGCTGAGCACTTTTTGAGTAGGAGACACATTCGAATGTATAGTTCATGGAACTAATCTAAGTATTGAAATGACAGCAATTAAAAACTTTAATGAGGAAACTGATGAACTGTTAAGCTGTTTCCCAATTCTCTGTGAATTTGTCAAACAAGACTTTAACCAAAACCAAAGTATGCTTCAGAGGTTGCTTTCTACATTGCCTAAGACGGATAAATTATGCTCAATTTGCACTGCTAATTCAACATAAGCCAAGATTAGTAGAAGGAGCAAAGAAAAAAACTTGACTGAAAGAAGGAAAATTACAACCTTCGTGTTTATAGCAGCAGAGGAACTATACAACAATCACCTCTCAGCATAACAGTGTGTCACAAAAGCAACATATGAAATTTATGATAAACCATTTTCTCATTACCAAACATGGGGAAGATAATTGAAAAATTCCAAGTGGAAGGGGAATATTAAAGAGATATTTCTGTGTATATTCCACAACTGGGACTAATTCAGAAGCAGAAGTGCCTGGAGGGCCAGTCTGTCTCTAACAAAATTGGTTTACCAAAGCAGAATGTACAAGCGTGCGGGCACAGAGCGAGGCCAGTAGCTGTCTCCTGCGTGTGTGCAGACCAACAGCCAAAGGTTTCCTAGTTGAAACCGCGTCTTTACTGTGGAGCAACATACGCTCAGGATGCCAGTGTTGGGCAACTCAGGAGGTGCTCTGCTGCCGAAAATTAGAAAAATAGCTCCAGCTGTGAGGCTTTAGTTGTTAATGAAATTGAATTATGTTTTTCTATTGTGAAGTGGTTGAGTTTTTCCCACGTGAATTCATAAAAGCTGTCAGGCCAATGAAATACTCCACTACACCCTCATTGAATGTTCTGTACGTTAATACTAAATTCAAGAAAAAGGTGGCCAACCACGTTTTAGTGCACTTTTAATTAGCAGCTGAGACTCTGACACTTTTAGGTGTCATGTTTGACAAAATGCTTCCAATAAGCTTCTGTCTTAAGCGCTGTCACAGCCGTCTGAAATATGACTGAAGTTGTCTTAGCATAGCGAGTCAAATTTTATGTTTCAGTATTTCACAGCAGCACTCGTGCCTCTGATTTAATCAGCAGTTGCATTTAACCTAAAAACCCACAATAAACATGAACAGGCCACACAACGAAAGAAAAATAAACCAGTAAAAACACATGGCGACTCTCGAAATCACAATCTGCAAACAAAGCTCCATCATTTATTCAGGGACTTGGATTTTCACAACTTTGACACATGTTCTCACAGTAAAATCACACAGCACACACACACACACACACGCACACAAACAAAACAGCACGACCGCTCACTCATCTCTCAGACTCGTGTCAAGGTTGATCTGCTCATCCCAATTAGCACTGTGATTTGGGAGTTGATAGGTGGTGATACTGACGGCTTTGAAGAGCTGCACCCATCGCTCTCTTCTCTCTGTCACTCTTTAAATTTCTCTCTTTCGTTCCACGTTGGCTTTTTTTTTTTATCGTTTGTTTTTACATACCTCCTTTTCTACACATTTTCTTGTTGGGTTTCCTGGCACATTCCTTGGATATTCTTTTGACTGTAAAATGAATGGAAAAACTACAAAATAACAGAGAACTCTGGAAAAAGATCGCATGTGACATGCAACAACTCAGACTGAGTCAGATCCCCTTGTTCACGCTCGCTTCCCTCCTCCTCCCACCCTCCCAGTCATCATCAACAACAAGAACAACAGAGGACCTGTTGAGAAAGTAACTGGGGTGTTGCTGCAGAAATATTCCAAAATGGTGGAATGAATTTGCTGCATCCTGGGACACAGGAAGCCCATATTCACATGCACTTCTATTTAAGACCCATTACAGCCACACAGACGGCAGAGAAGCTACATTTTGCAAAGTTGGCCAATTCACATACTAGACACACGGAAGAGTTCTTTGACGTTGTCTGTTTGATCCGCAGAGCTCTTCACCTTTCAAGCCCATTTTCCTGTGTGGGTCTCCTTCAGTGGCGCAATAATGGTTCAGCTTCAGATCTATAACTTTTTAACTTTAACAGTAGTTTGCATAGTAAAGCCCACCAGATGTTTGCCACAAAATCTAAAACGTTGCTTTGTTGGACAAACAAAGCCAGGAGAGTAAAGGGTCTTACATAGGTCAGGCTGATGCCACAGGCCTCTCATGTACCAGACAGAATATTTCACCAACCCTACAGTAGTAGATCATTCACTTATGAGGCAAGCTACTGATCACCAATGGCTAATATCCCAAGAACAGTCAAGACAGTGAGGGTAGGAAAGTGCACCAAGTGTTTCCAATCTCTTTCTTGTATGATTAGATATCTCTGTCTTTTTTTAATTCGGTCATATTAATAAGTCATTTACTCATCAAAAGAGGAACCTCTAACAGTGGCATGGAGGGGGAGAGTTGATGAAAAGACTAAATGAAAGGTCAAGTCAAGATGGAAGGTTGAGATGATGGACACGGACACAGCATGCGCCAGACAACAGGTCATGCTCCGCGCAAATACTGAGGTGACACAACATTTCAGAGAAGAGACAGGAAGAGAAGAAGGAAGAGACAGAGAAGAAGAGGAGAAGCTGGCTTCGTCCTGCTCACTCGACACACTCACCATCCTCTGTGGGAACATAGATGTTTAAATAAAGACAATCCTCGTGTTGATCCTGTATGTACGTGGTAACTATATCCAGGTTGAAGGTGAACCATATTGGCATCATGATCTCTGGAACAGCGTTGTGGATATTTTGGGGGCAGACGGGAGCAAAGTGGGTGGCGTTCTTGATCCCTGACCAGGAAGAAGGAGGCTCGGGGGGCATAAAACGTTTTTCTCCTACTGGGGAGGCAGCGTATGGAACGCCCAGGTACTGATCCACGGGTCCCAGAATCTCACTGGGCAGGGGCACCCTCACCCCTCGGAGTTTCCCGTACTGCGTGTTCACAGTGGGGTGGTAGTTCTGACCTCGCACGGCCACAAAGCACCAACAAAAGCTCAACACCCACAAGGACACGCTGAAATTGGTGCAACTGTGGGCACCGTGCCAGTTCTGCGAGGGGACACGACTTCTCCTTGGAGTAAACCACATGGTCCCTGTGAGCGAGCGCAACGGCAAGTGACCAACATACAAACCGGGGCACTCTCTCGGCAAACGCGCAGGCTTCCCGCTCAGCCCTGCAGTCCAGCTACCTGAGGGACAGTCATCAGCTGTGGTAGCGGAGCCCGTCGGCTTACAGACGAGGAGAGACAGTCAGTCGCGCAGTCCCTCTGTGCAGCGAGCTCCTTCGTCGCTGTCCTCTCTCCGTTCGTCGGGTCTTCTAGCCGGTACTGCAACATACGAGAAGAGGAAATTTAATGACGGTTCCCTGACAGCGCAGCAGTTTCTTCCCGTTTTAAGTCACTCACTTTTATTGACTTGCGGAGTCTTTTTCTGTCATGACTTCAAACACCTCACATAAACATGACAGAGCTCTTAGCGCTATCATCAATCCACATAATCAAGAACCTGTCTTTGACTCAGATATTGCAATTAACTGTTGGACAAGTTGTCAAGATGCACCTAAATATGCTAATGGGACAAGTGAAACGTATCAGCCGTCGGCAGGTACAGTAATTACCCTCTACTTCAAAGTCTAGTCTTTACATTAATAGTTAGAGCTGTATCATAGCCAACAGCTATATTTACAGGAGTAAGTGCTACAGTAACAGCTCGCAGCAAGAGTCATGCACAGGAACATAATAACATGATAAAACTTTAATGCCTAGGTTTATGTCATGCAACGTTTCCACAAGCAACCCCCCCACCCTGTTGCACACGTGCGAACAGAAAATTTAAATTTCTCCTCCCATGTTTGCTCTTATAAGAGATCACTTTTTGGGATGAACAAAAGAAAAAAGGGCAGAGGAGGAGGCAGCTGCAGGCAACAGGAGGGCCTCTGGTGACTGCGCTATAAATGCTAATCAGCAGTCCCAGGGTGCATCCGTGGAGCCAGCGACAACACCTTCCACACTGCCTGATCAATTTTCAATTTCTGTGGCTTAGGTTCCTCCCCAGCCTTGTGCGCCTACTGTAGAGTTTGCTCTAATAACAATAGAGAAGAAAAGCCAGCATTTAGTGGAGGATATTGCATTCCGAAATGACTGTGTAAATGATTTATAATGTATCAGCGGCCGTTGGAGTGCCACTAACCACTGAGAGAAAGCAATCCTGACATTCCTGGAGGTGCCGTTATCACTAGGCAGCTACTCCCATCTGCGTCAGCCCCGCATCAGCCGCAAAGCCTGTCAGTGCACTACGCGTAAGCCCTGGCTTCATACCCAAGGCGCACGCATGCGTTTTGTACACAGCGCAGATGAGCCCACCTTGGTAGATACTTGCTTAAGTGGGACCGTGTGTGGTGGACAATTCTGCTCAGGGACTCCAGCACACTGAGACCCTGCTATGTGATAATACATGAAAAGCCATCCATATCCAATCTGGGAACTAAAAGCCATGCATTGCTGGGGGCCAATGGCTGGCAAAGGCTTTAAAATGCTAGAAAAGTCACTCTGACAAGTCCCTTCCCTGCACACTAGGATCCCTGTAGCAGAGGCAGAGCACCTAGCAGACAGCGTTGCCATAATCCTCTCTGCCAGTGAGAAAACAAAAACACGCAGCTCGACATCAACGCACACGTTACAAACAAAGTATTATTATTATAAAAACAGCCGTGCACAAAACTTATAGGGGTCAGTTGTCCTCAAACTGTTTAAGTGTTCACCTTAACTTGATGGGGACATTACACTTGTTGATGTTTCTAAACTGTGGTCCTCCAGCACAGACTGTTACATAGACTCAAAAAACCTTCCTCCATGGACACCTACTATCAGGTTTATCAAATATAGCTGAAGGCAGTGATGATATGGGTTAGTATGGCTCTAGTTCGGCTCCTCGCCAGCTCAGTTTGCCCATAATGTAGCTTGCATCATCACCTTTTTGTCCATAATGACAACAACATTGTTCATCCCTTTTCATGCAATGTAATTAAAAAGCAGCATAAACAATTTGTTCTAAAGTTCTTTCAGCTTCAAGCTATAACATCCATAATGAGATCTACAGGTAAAGAGGTCTACGTATCGATCCGCTGCACTCCTCCATCCGTCTGAAGGAGGTTTTCAAAGGGCACCATACCCGACTGATACAGAAGTGGAAATATGGGCCTTTACTTTTCTGGCCGAGCTGCTGCAATTTCTGTTTAGATCTGCACACACGGCAACAGAATATGTGTGATAACACTAATTCTAGTCAAGATAAAATACATCAGGTCAAACTTTTTAATCAGGACACAGCAAGGACATAGGACAGTGTGATGGAGTGTGTGTGTTTAGAGGACACACAGCACAGAGGACTTCATCAGTCTCCCCTCCAACAGCATCTCAGAGGTCCTCTCTGCTTTGATCTCTCTACCTGCTGAAGCCCTGCCAAGGGAGGAACAGAGAGGGAGAGGGAGAGAGAGCGATTGCATGAGTTCTCCCTCATCATCCCAGAAATATTGATCGTCTCATCACCGTGGCCTTGCAGCCCGTAATAAATACAACTGTGGTGATGGAGGCGAGGGAGAGGCGATGGAGGAGAGGGGGTGGCTGTGCTGACTCTAAGGGAGGTTATTAGCCCTTAATGCAAGACGGCACTCCACCGAGTACATGCTGTTAAACACCCTCCTTCCCAATTCTCTAGGCCCTGATTAATAGGACATGTTAAATTCTAGCGGTCCGATCCCCATTCATCATTATTCAAAAGCACCTCGACGGTGCAACACACATTTGAGACATTCCCAGACGGAACCCAAATTTACGAGAACGTACACACATTCGCTACTGCCGTATTTGGGTCGGAGCCCACAACCATGCAAACTTACAGTAGGAGACCCTTTGTTCTGTTACAGTCGAGAAATCTCTGCATCGCAATCAAAGTCTGAGTACAGAGCCAAATGTACTCCTACGCCCCAACATCCCTTAGAGAGCGGCTGAATGGACTCTGATAAAAAAGGAACCAATAAGAGTTCAGAGTGGATGGAGCTTCTGACTCTGCTCACTCTGTTATTAGAGGAGCTAGTCTGCAACAAAAGCATTAAAAAGCTGCATTAGTCCTCTAGAACATCGAACTTCAATGAAATGAGCCATCTTGACCCGCAAGAGTGTAGTCACTGATTACAAATGCTCCTGGTGCAGCTACATTATAACCAAGACTGAATATGCCATTATAGAAGCGATAAGAGACAGGCAACAAGACGGGAACCAGAGGAGCCAGAGTGGTTACCTCCTCTGAATTCATTAAAATGTGAGGGGCGCTGGCAAAAACTTAATCTAGCGTCGACGCCTTCCATTTGTGCTCCAATCAACATCAGTGCAGAGGCTCCATTTTGAGACAAGCTCAGCTCGTGACAGGCTCGCTCGGTGGGATCCGCGCTAGCAGTATGGCAAATGCAGTAAATCTGCAAATTGTCTGTTTACACATGTTTATATCAAACGGGGATTTCAGTACACGACTAAATCAATAATGAATGCGCACACATCCCGCACATCGCTCACAGTCACACTCTTCCTATAAGCTCCTGAGCTTGACGAACAACAGCGCGCCACGTCACATCAAGGAGATTGGCATGTTTCAGAAACAACATTCACAAAATGTCAAAACCAAACTGCGGCTTCACAAGGCTCCTGCTGGGAACCGGTGGCACGATAACAGCGAGAGATGAGGACCCACTCCTCCTTTCCTTTGCTGCTTTCATCAGACACAGAGTCTGTGCAGTCATTATTACTAAGGAGATTTGGCATTAAATCAAGGACAAAGACGCGGCACATTCTGACTGCTAATCACCACAGTGATGCTGACATATTTCTTTAAAGAAGCAAAAGGGAGATGGTGAGGAATGACTGTGCCGCCGTGGCCGCTTGCTAAGCTGCGCCTCTCCACCCTTTCTCCCGGCTGCTGGATAAAAGCTGCCATGAGTAACATTACCGGCCAAACGACCAAGGAAACGTGAGGTGAGCTTGGCAGGCCAAATAAAGACAGATTCCAGGTGAGCGCATGTTGAGATGAATTCTGTGGCTGCAGCGCAAATAAATAATGGCCATTCTGTTAACTGCTGACGGTGCTTGAAACAACTGTTTGTTCTGTGAGACTAAAATGATAAGGACAGATCTGATCTAGAAGTCCTGAAGCTGCAAGTGAAAGCAGCGACCGTTCTTACATCTGTAACGTCTCTCTTACCCTTCACTCCACTTGCCTGCCTGTGTGTCAGATACAGTTTAGTTAGTAATAGGATATGCGCGACGATATGTGAGTGTACAGGGATATTAATCAAAGCTAACCGAGTCAATTAGACGAGAAAAAACAAGCGGAGGAGCGTAGACTTAAAAAAAAATGATAAATAAAGAAATTTCCCCAACAGTTCATCATTCTAACTCCTATTGATCCGCTGCAGAGTCCCACTAGATGCTCCCACTGAAAAAAAACTCAAAGTAGCTAATCACTCAACTTGCCCACGGGGATTCTTTGAGAAACCGCAGGGGCAAGTATTGGGTCCGTCTCTAATCTAGCTGTATGTAAACACATTAAGGCTTTACACATGGCGCACTCATTATCCCAGCTCCCACAGATGCCATTTGCAGGGTGGGATCCGTTCTCATGACAAAGTGTTTGCTGCGCGACTTCTATCACCCTGCCAACGCAGCTTCAAAGCGCTGCTCACCAAAGAGCACGAGACAACAGCTTCTATCAGGACTCCGTGAACAGCCGAGTCGTTGAAATGAGGCTGGTTGCATCTTGATTTTGCTGGAATTAGACACAATTTTCTATTGAATGCGCATCAGCAGTCTCGCTCGTGCGTATTCACATCTCCAGCATTACGGCTCTAAGTACATAGTCCTCCTGAATACGCTTCAGCATTGAGTGTTCGCGTAATATAATCACGAGGTCAAAATACTTTTTGATCAAATACCTGCCAAACTAATCACATCTCTGCCACCTCAGTTGTAATTCGCGCTGAGTGCCAATTAACAAAAACACTAATCTAAGACGGTGACAATGGGAAAAAAATTATACCCATTGGCAAGGTCACGCTTTATTGTCAGCATGTTAACTCGCAGACGCTGGCATTAGCTCAAGGCAACAAAGGGCTTGAGTGCAGTCGCAATAGAGACCTTTAGTCCTTTTCTTAGACACCAATAAGAACAATAACACTCAGTATTAGTAAGAAAACCTGTATGAACTGAGGAGAGAGCACATGACACTAAATATAACTTTCATCAGCGTATTATCACGCAAGTAAATCAGCCCTTGGTGAGCAGCTGTGTTAAGTCTTCAGCGCATACGATGTTTCCGTGTCATTGGTCAATACGTTGTGCTTTTTTGTGAAGTGGCAACACATTTGATTGGACTTGGTGAGCACACATGAAACATGATTGAATTCCTCGAGAAGACACATTCGAGCATACCAAAGAGAATTCAGCCCCGATATTTCAAGCAGCGTCTTTCATCTCCTTCACTGTGGGGACAGCACGTATAACATGGTTGCACTAATATCAATTTCTGGTGTACGGGAGGATGGATTTTTATGCTTCTGGGATCCATCCGCTAATAAAAGCCAGGCAAGTTCAAGAAGCCTCAACAGTGCAGGCACAGCACTATGTATGTAAAGCAAAATCAAGCTTCCTAACAATTGCATCAAACGTGAAGTTCTACAGCTTCTGTCATTCACTCATTGAGCTCCTCCCACTTGTCAGAGTCTCTGTCTGGAACCAAAGCATCTACTGATTATAAATAATGAAGACATCGTATGGAAATTTCGACTGAATTCCTTCGTATTCGATTGCACCCAAAAGCTATTTTAAGTCGCGCGTCTAACGATACGTAGTCCAAGCAGTGCACGGACTGACAGAGATGGCACTGGGGGAAATCTTTGTCTTAAAGCAGTTGTTACTATGCTGTGAGTTAATTGAGGTCTGGCTGTAATTACAGGCGGCCGATCTCTCGCGGTGAGGGCTGCACGTTCACTGGCACTGCGTTGTAAAATCTTAGACGGATCGGCTCCTGTGGCTAGTATTGACTCGTCTACTCTGGGTTAAACAGCCTATGCAGTTGTCCTTGGCCTAAATAACCATTTGCAGAGCAAGTATCAAATGCACATACAGTAATGCAACTAGTAAGTAACCCACATTGGGGAGCAATTATTTAAGAGAAGCAGAATTGTTCCTCTTGCCCTGAAAAATGTTTCTTATGATAAAGTGCGCCAGATTGTTTTTGCAATACACAGCATGTAACATACATCAAAAGCATTGTTTATGCGGGTAATTTTCAGTGCAGTCTACCATTTGGGCAAATTTGTTTCTATTTTCTGGTAGGAATGGAAAAAAAAAAACCATAATAATAATTTCTGCGTTTGTAACGTTGTTGCCACCCACCATCCCCCATTACAGCAGCTAAAACATAAAAAGAAGTATCGTCGTAAACCACACAAAGCCAGGCCTTTGAAGAGCTGATCATCCTGAGGACAATACTTAGCTATGCACCATTTCAAGAAGCAGTGAAGCCCTGAACGCAGCGCACATAACTCACCACTCTTTCACTACTGCATTTTGAATTATGTTTCCTGCGGACGAAGATTAACAATTCAGATCCACTTGTCCAAAGACAGTGAAATTAATTTAATAGATTACAGTAAAATTGAGGCTGCAGTGGATGGACTTAGAAGCGTAAGTTGTACTCCGTGTGTGTGCACATGTGCAATGCACATAAACTATAAATATGCAGGGAAAATGAATCTCTGCTTGGTCTAACAAGCCTAATAAGGTAAGTGGGCTCCAGTTCTCAGCAAAAGTTGAAAGATCAGCTTTATGATTCGTAGTGAAAGGCCTCCACAGAATCCCACATATACAGAGCAGAGCGGAGACATGACCTAGATGCTGCTTGGAAAATTAATGAGCTAATAATGCATCAGGTGCCTTAGCATTTGCAGCAGTTACAGCAGAGACCAAACAGAGATACACCACATCCAGGTAACACGACAGCGTGAGGTTCTAGACTCCACGTAACAGATCATTTGTTCTGATGCTATATGGTCCTTTCAGCCCTCAGCTGCAAAAGTGTTTAACCTTTTCCCTTGAGGCATCCGCCTAAATGTTAAACCAGTCCTAAATCATACGCTTAAGGATTTATGCAGTCAGAGCGACTGATCAATTAAGCCAAAATGGATTTAGAGAAGGCAGAAACACACAACGCGTTATTCCGATGTTTCTTTTGAGAGACTTCGACTACTTGGCTTCCTAGTGGGGTGTTCACAGATGCCAAAAGCACAGTGGCAGAATGATGCTATTGACATGCAAATGCATGGTAGTTGCAGAGAAGTGAGAGGTGCCAAAGTCTATTGTTGTGTGACAGCAGCAGGATTTCTGAACACATAGCTGAAAGCAGAGATGTTCAGGAGTGTGTTTAACACAGGAAAACCCACAGCATCGTCTCTCTCTCTCTCTCTCTCTCTAGATATATATACAAAAAGGTTATAATGGGTTCATGAGCATTTTGGTGTGGGCTCTATTTACAGAGGGGGCACGGGGTTACTGTAGCCTAATGACAACAGATTAAATGAGCTCTGTCCAGTGTACATGATGCCTGGAGTTTTATGGGAGCATAATTAAGTTTCTAACCGACCCGACAGTGATGTGCTTTTAACTAAAGGTCAACAGTAAACAGCACTGTGAGCCCCACTTGATTACTATGTATATCACAACATCAAAAAAGATGCTGCTGCACTAATGAGGGGGTGACCTTCATCTTCAGCATAAACAAAGACCAAACACACACTCGCTGCACCACACGGCCTGTATCAGCCAATATTAATAAGAGGTGTTTAGGTAACTCACTGGACTCAGAAGCACTGGAGAAAACCTGAGGCTGTTGGGGAACACATGTAGATTTTCAAGAAGAAGAGAGGTAAAATTGTCAGCATGACATAAATACATGTAATATAAAAATAAATCTCTGGCTTTGATTTCAGTCCAATTATGAATGATTTACATTTTAAAATGCAAGAATCAGAAATGTAAATGTGGTCTGAGCATTTAAATCTTAATTCATCACATTAGTGGCTCGTTGAGCACCACAGCCAGGTGGATTTAGAGGAGATGTAGAGGGATTAGTGAGGTGATATCAATCACTACAGTTAACCCATCCTCTTATCCAGCACCATCACACTCCCTGGCTGCTTTCCCCATTGATCCCGCTCAGTTCATCGAAGTATAGCTGCAGCTAAAGGCTAAGATTTCTTTTCAGTGGTGCCTAAAGCTTTGGAAAATGCCTCATTTTATGTCAGATTTTGAGGCGAGAGACATGTTTTTCCTTAAAGTCCGAAAACACCTCATCTGAAATTCAACCCAGATCCCAGTGTCCAGATATTTGAAAGTGTTAGCAGCTGTTTATCCCCCAGTGCCTGTCCTAGTTCAGAAAGGCACCATCTTCTGCTGCTCATTGCATGTTCACATTGATATTCCAGATATTATTAGTCAGGCCACAGACTACAGACGATGATAAGCTCCGAGGGACATTTTAAATGACAGTGCCCTTTCTTGAAGGGAGAGAGTAAACAGCAGACGACCAACGCTGCCTTGTTACGCACGCTCATCTGCATTCACAGAAAAACACAAGCGCAACTTAGCCTGGAAAAAGAATGTGACTTTTCAGATATAGAAGTGGGATGAACCTGGTTGGATGGAGAATCAGACGTGGCTCAATATCACACATGAAGGAGGGAGCACTGTCCCCTGACAACAGTCCTTTCGGCTCACCCTGGCAGATATGTCTACTCTCCATTCACTATTTCTAATCCTGTCTGAAAGCCTATCTTGAATGTCAGGCTTCTTCCTAAATTGGCTCGTGTTCTTAGTGATTGATTAAAGTACTGTAACCCAGCTTTATCAGACCGCCCTGAACTCTGTTTTTCAGCCAAATCTATTAGGTAATGCATCCTTTGTTATTGCACCGGTTGGTCTTTTCTTTTTTTATCCCCTCACCTGTCTTTGGGAAATACGCTGTTATAGTCGCCAGTTGTACCTGGCTCTGTACACGCCTCACAGCCTCAACAGATGTGGCATCTTAAGTCAACATAGCATCAATCTGTGAACTTCATTAATTAGCAATGTCTCAGACAGTGTGTGAGGGGATGCACTTCAAACCCATTTCTAGCATTTTACCGTTGCCATGGCGGCACCTGAATCCCATCTCTGTCCCCTGACATTGAACTAACAATATGGCTATAATTCATGCGTTCTAATGCTGTAATATCCCCCATGCCGTTGCACACAAAGGAGGGGAGATGAGAAGCGAGGAGAGGAGAGGAGAGGCCGCCCTGATATTACTGCTGACGCCTGAGTCCTAGACGTTGCACTTAGAGTGTCTCCTGCAGGACATTATTCGCTGCAAAGTCCAGGAGACAGGACTAGGCCAGCACGAAACCAAGCTCACATCCTCAGACGCCGGGGCTTTCTGAGGCCACTCAAGGTCGTGCAGCGCTGCGCCACACGCACAGGACGCCACCGCTTAGTGAATCCCAATATTTTACCCAGAACACATGCATATATGCGATAATATATGTAATACAACGAATCTAAATTCAATCCAATGAAAAGACAGTGCAGGCTGTACTGGGCATGCCTTACATCGCATATGCAGTATATTAAAATCCCATTTGTGTGCTTTAACCAGAGCAGAGGCCCATATTAATGACTGCACACTTAGAAGTAGGCCATATCCAAACACTGCAGGCAAACTTGGCCCCAGGTTGTCTTTACTTCCTCAAAAGCTGCACACAACGCACACGGCAGGCTACTACAGCATCTCTCCTCCGATCCCGTGCCCACAGTACAGCCAAGAAGCCCAGAGCATAGAGCAGATACAGTATTTACACTCCTACACTCATCGTGCAACTGCTATTACGGATCTACGCTTGCACACGACGCGCCGCCTCCAAATCAATTTTGCTCTTATGAAACAATTTCTCTTATCTGAGTCTTTCCAACCTTCTTCCTAATGTTTTTGTCGATGGAACAACTATAAACATCCTCCCTGCTCCATGTTTAATTAGCAACCTGAGGGGGGGGAAAGACAGGGGTTTTCCTTCAACATCTGGATGCCAGCTACAGCAGCTTGAGTGAAAAGTCATATCAGATCAGTTCTCGCTACATCAAATGCAACTTGAGGGCACATTATTTATTCATTTTAACGGCTGACATCCAAACCATGCCCTAAACGGTGACACTTTGAAAACTATTCCTCTGTGCCTGAGCTGCGCCGATACAAGTGCAACTAGAGGCTCACAGAGGGGGAGAGAGCTTTATGTGTTTTTTTTGTTTTACCAGGCATGAATGTAGAGAGAGATGACGGAACAACGAGGCCATTGTTGTTTCCCGGCTGAAAAGCCTTGGAGCTTCTGCAAGGAGCAAACACAACAATGAAAGTGCCTCCATGTCGGTTGTAAAATTTCATGTGACTTCAAGGCTTCGCTACAATTTTCATAGACAGTAAAAGCCCACAGAGGCAAGATGGCACATTACCTATTACCAATATTTACCCCTGTGGTGAGCAGAAAGACTCGCAAGCATGAATACTGGCCTGTGTAGGTGGGTCTCACAGTCAGTTTGTGTGTGTGTGGGTGATTTGTATTGTCCTTTCTATGTTTTAGAAGTTGGCAGGGATAAATGGTAAGGAAATGTCACTAAGCCAAAATAAAACGCAGCTTTTATTCAAAGGTTGTAGAAATTACACATGAAACCGCCAGAGCTCTAGGTTTCCACAAGCAAAAACATTTGTTGTTACAGCTAATGTCAACCTATGTCTCAGTGACTCATTTTCACCTCTGTAATCCAGTCTGTGGAATATGACACTGCAGCAATAATCAATTTGCACGTTTGACGTGAGCGTCGCACGGCGCCCGACGGTTTCACAACAAGTCAGCGGACTTTCCCACCGGACGCCCGGTTTGACGCGTCACATGAAGCTATTAAATCATTTTTGCAGTAACTCTCATCGTGTTTGCTCGAGACCTAAACCAGCCCATTCGCTTTGTTTGAACAGTTGTTGTGTTGTTTAACATTTAGACCAATTAGGTTTCAATTTCTACAAAAGCCTGCATCCGTACATGGGGGTGATATAACAACAATCACTGGGACTTTTTTCCCTTTTGAATAATTTCAACAAGTGATGCCAATGATTACCCTTGACCTCCAGAAGACAGCGATAGCAACTTGGTATGCAGCCATACATTACCCCCACCGAGAAAATCCAAATGCATTTGAAGCAAAGAAAAGATTTTCCGTAGAAGAGGAGACGCCTCTGTGTAGGATTAAGCGCTTCAGATCTAATGATGAGAGAAGGCCTGTGTTTTATTTGTTTTCAAACAGGCATTTTGCTCTTGATGGAATAGAGGCTGTGTTCTGTCCCCGGAGGCAACAAATGCTCATCAAAGACCTGGTTTTGTCAAACAATCCATAAAGTCTTAATGCCACATACCATGACGAGTTTAGAGAAGGAGCAAAAATCGATAAGAAACAATTTATTCCAATTCACAATGTGATCATGACACAGAATGTTTGACATCATAGTCCTCTGGTGTATGATTTGACACCATTAGAGGCCGCACATGTAGTGGGAAGTCCGACCCTGCAGCCCAGGATTCCTCGGTGGGATTCTCGCTCTTCCTATCGATATCTGCGGCAGTGGCTGCCAGAAGATTTGGTAGCTGTGGATGCCTGGGGCTGTAAATCTGGGCCAGGGCTTGTGTGGGATGCTCAGATAAATGGGTTGGGCTTTGTTTTACTGCAACACTGCTTGTCTTAACTTTCTGTGTCTACCAGGGATTTAGAAAATTTGCTGCTGTCCTTGGGCCTCTCTCAGCAACAGTGGCTTTGAGTCGGTTTAAGTCAGCCCTGGTGCTCTAAGATTACATAAATATCCTCTATGAGCCATTCACCAGCACATCCATGCTCTACTCTTCAGTCGGCCTTTTATCTTTAGCTGCTTTTTTGTTTTGCGTGAGTATGGGGTGCGAGTCGCCGATTAAAAGGCAAACCGAGCGTCTTCATTTAACCCAGTTTGACCTTTTCTCACCGTGTTGAACAATTAAACGCAACGAGTAAACATTTCCTCAATGGAGGAACTATACTCGGCTCCGAACCTCCGCCAGCGGATTCGACCGGAAGGACCTTTACGTGCAATGCAGCTGTTTGTCAGTCGTGTGCAGCAAACCATCAGCATGAAGGAAAAGTGGGCTACGAAAGGCACAAAGCACAATTATCCCCGAGGAAATATGTCACATTCCTGATGTCTTTTGTGATAAGGTTTCTTCATTTTGTGCTTCTTTCAAAAAGCGCTGTAGGAAACAAAGACACAGATATGGCGTATTAGGTCAGCTCCTGCTTTCTTTTGATTTTTTACACACTGATCATGAATCTGTCGGATAAATCACACGAGTATCATTAGAATCAACCCCGAGGAGTCTTTGGGTGCAGCCAGTAAGTGCGATGGCTTTCTTTTAAGTCCTGTTTCCAGCAGCCAGTCAAGTTGGATGATGTGCAACAGTTAAGCATTTCTCCTGCATTATGCTGGATGTTTCACTTCTGTAAACTACACAATGCTTCTGACTTTGAATAATTTATTTCAGACATAGAGTTGGGAGATAGCTTGGTCATACAAATCAGGAAGAGTCTCGCAGATTGTAAATTCAATAACCTCCTTAGTGAATTGTTATTCTTCACCAGCAACAGCAAATGACTCCAGCCGACATCCCATTAGTTAACATATTACTGGGTGCCAGGCTACCAGAAAGCTTCACCAATAAATGCTTATTGTCACTGTTTGCTTTGGAGTTAGGGCTTCTGTAGAATTTTAAATGCATGAAATGTGTGTGAAGCAGGTTCGGATTGAAAGAGGATGTGATTAAAGAGAATAAGTGATGAGAACGCCAGTAAATTCTGGGGTGTCAGAAAACGTTGAATCATTTAGTAATTTTCAACATGGCAGGGAGATCTGCCTCAATCAAACGTCTTCAAATAAAAGAGCCAGTGTTGAAAAAACTCCGGGATGCAATTCAGTGGCATTTGTATTCTGCTTGTTGTTTGTGTATCGCTGTAAAAAATAGATGGCAGAGCTGTGGTTGTCCACAGTATGAATAAAACAAACTAGGTTGTTTTTTTGTTTTTTTTGACCGGCTTTCTTCAGCCAGGAGCTCACTTGTCAAAAGGCTTATCCAGGCTTACCTTTCTCCAACCTAACCATTTTCCTCTTGTTTCCTTTCAATCGCACCTCTTCCTTCTGTCCTTGCTCTTATCCTCTCTGATCCTTTTCTCCGTTCCTGAATTCCACCAGTATCATCTCACTCTTCAGCTTCAGGACTGAACTGCCCACCACTATTATGTCATTCAACACCTGTACTTAAACTACGCGGAAATTCACAGTGGGCGCAGGGACCTGTGAGAGAAACTACAACTCTGGAGTCTCTCAGGCCAAATCTACCTTCCTGTTGTAGAGAAACTATGACACACTCCTGGTTTGAAAAGAAAAAAGAGATGGAGTTGTGTAAAAATGGCATCTATAGCCTATGGAAATACAGTATATTAATAATCTGCCATCAAATACCATCCCACATAGGTGCAGTACTCTACAAATAATATGCGATTATGGATTTCAGAGTAAATAAATTGGGCAGTAGCAAAACCCTAAAATCTGTCCTACTTAAAGGATCAGAAAAGCACCCAGAGGTTCGGTCTGGTCTTACGTGTTCGCCCACATCACCACACTCCTCCAGAACAAACTTTATTTTCACCCAACAGGACAATAAACTCCTGAGCTCCTCCCCTCATCATTACTTTTTCCCCCACTCAATCTATTGTCACAGTGACCTACAGCCACCAATTCATCAGAGCTGCCATCTTGAGAGAGTAAGCCACAAGGCTATTTTTGTAGTGACCCAGATTCTCAGGTGGATCTGGATCTGTTTCAGTGTAATGAGCTGCAGCAAGTCAAAGAGAACATATTGGGTCAAATAAACTCCATTTAGCGTGGGTTACAAAGCTTGACATGTGCTGTCACACCGTGTTCCCAATAAACAGCAAGCAAAACGCTCACTTATTTCAGCCTCAACAGCCTCAAGTCTGCATCTTGCCTTTAAAACATAATCAATGCAAGACAGAACTCCCCAGTCTAATTTCCTTTCTTGGTAATTCTGTCAGATTAATATCAAGTCAATTTCCTGGAGCCTGTTCTTACACAGAGCGATGGCATGATGATGGTATCATTGGAAGAAAGCTATAATTGTGGAGGACGGCTCCTTTTGGGAGGAATACGGGCACAGATGGGCTCTGAGCGTGATGGAGGAATTTCTCTGTCCTCAAAGGCTATGTGGAAGCACTGCCAAGCTGGCAAGCAATATAAATAGACTACAGTCAGGAGCAGGTCTAAGCGTAAGCACCAAAATAAACCAAACCCAAAGCAGGTGCCGTCCTATGAAGGTAGAGGCCTTTTACAATGTCATTAAGGCCCATTACAAACACTGTAAAGCAGTAACACTATTAGAAGCTGATTGGATTTGCTTGCTTAATATTTGCTGTGTTATTCACATGTTCCCATCAGGATTTGCTGCAGACTACTACAACAGGAGTGGACACCCATCAAAGGGCAAACACACAGACGTCCACTCGCACTCACATTCGTGCCCACAGGCCATTTCGATCCGCGCTCGGCTCGATTTGCATGTATGTGGAATGTGGGAGTAAAGACAGACAGCTGAAGAAAAGCAAGGACACGTCCTCAGTGCAGCTTTTCAGAATTCAGTGCCTTTAATAACCCGAGGATGAGTTTGCATGATACAATTACACATAAATTGCACAAGTGGATATTTTACGGCTGGCGCTAGTTTTGTTGCGTTTTTTGTTTAGTTGTGTAATATTTTCCAGCGGGACCGTCGTCCTTCTTCGGGGGGAAATGTATGTAATTTAATTTACCATTTAACCAGTTTAATTTAAAGAAAATATCTTTTTAAACAGAATGATATGTTATTATTATGGCTGCGCTTTCAAAACCTTTGACAGCAGCCAAGAGTAAAAAAACAAAAGGGACGAAGCAAAGGCCCCTTTTGCTGTGAGGCAGAAATGACTGAACCATCACAATCCTGCATTTTCTATTTATGACACCCATAATATTTTATGTGTTCTCCAGCATCCTCAGTAGCCCCAATACAGGGATGAAATAGTAATGCTGTAACAACTCACATGTGCCTAATTCCATCTCTGAGTAGCCCCACAAATACAGGTGAAAAGTGTGGCTCCGGGTCTGCGCAAAAACAGATTTAAAAGAGGATATAAATAAAAACTTCTGCATTATTTACATCTTGCCTTGAGAAGGAAAGGAAAATGAAGCAGCGCTGCACAGACACTGGACTCAATGTCAGTTCTGATTTAGTTAAATTTACAATATGACAAAAAAAATAAATCTTCAGTGTTTCTGTAGCGGGGTTGCGTACGTGTGTGTGGAACAGGGGCAGACGAAGACAAAGGGAAGGACCGATTACACAAAACAGAGTAAAGCGTAAGTAAAGTGTAATTCAGGACAAGCGTCTACTTGTGGGGCCGGGTTTTGGTGGCGGTGGAGAGTTTGTGTCTATGTGTGAGAGAGGGAGAGAAGATCTCTATTAATCTCTTGCATTACTGCCGTCATTTCCACTCTGTTCATCACCAGCAGCATGTGCTCTGTGAGATTTAAAATATTTAAATCTGTAATCTGTCAGCATTATGAGGTTACACACACCCGCAAGACTGGTGTTCTATCCGTCACCACGCTTCTCGCCGCACATATATCACCGGGACCTGGCATTGGCCTTTTGTAGTTCTCGCTGGAAAAGACTCTGCAGCCCCGTGTCTGTAATTTCTCAACAGCAGCGCAGACATGCTTCCGGACCCTTGAGAAAAATTAGGAGAAGGGCGCCGGTGGAAAAACACACACACACACACACACACACAAAAAAAAGTCAGCAGTGCTGTGAAGTGCGAGGAAGCCTCTAATTGTTTCCCCAGTGCACGTGGCCCAGTGACTCTGGAGGAGGTCGTCCTTGTTCTTCACTACGAGCTAAGCAGCATTCATTATTGATTTGGTGACACACTCATAGTCTCACACAACACGGCCTTATGAGTGGACGTGAAGCCGCCACACGGCTGCATCAGAGCCTCGCTGACGTGAGTTTACCTTTCTTACACATGTTTTTTTTCCTGAAACTCTGAATTAATAACCAAGAACGAATAAATTGAATGGGATTAAAGCCTGAACGACAGTGACCCATATATGAATATTAGTTTGACAGAAGACACTCCAACGTAGCCCATTTAGCCAGCTCCATGTCATGTCTTCATACGACAGGCTTTTACTAAGCTCCTTAAGAGCCTGCCCCAGGGGATCTGTGGTGGGCTGGAGGTACTGACTCAGGCCTTATCTCCACTAATTTACCCCATGAATTAGACGGGCCCTCACTTCTGTGTCCTGCCAGACCCACACAATGCTCGCTGCATGTTAAGAGAATGAGCAGAGAAAGGGGATTAGCGATCGCTTAGTTGGATAAGAAGCCGGAGAAGTGACGGGAGGAAGGCGCACACTGCCACATCAACAGCACCTGGACAGTAACGTCCCCACCCGGGATTTAAAAATGTTGATTGCTCTGTCACTCGTCAGCACATTTTCAGGGTGGATTATGTGGAATAACATTCAATTTGAATCATATGGATTAAGGTGAACTTTAGAAAAACAAACCGAAACTACGCCAGAGTGACTAGTTGAATCCAAACTTTTCTAAACACACTACACACTTAACTACACTAAAAGCACTTTATATAATTTATGCCAGCTACACAAAATGCTGGTCAGGTCCAAGTATAAATTTTAGTAAATAACAGTAGGTTGCCCTGTCATTACTGCATGCGCTAGTAAAAAGCAAACAGCAGCACGATATGCAAATCATAGCCCCGGTCTGCAAATATCTGCAAGTCTTTGACAAAATAAAATCAATGGAATGTAAACAAAGTTGCACACACTGCTTGAGTGGATTGATTTCTGTGTGCCAGCGTTAAAAAGGTCATTCATGTCATTTGCATGTTCCACATGAATGAAATGAGCAGAGTTTTATCCCAGTTTAAGCTTATGTAAGACTAAAGTACAGCTTTGCGTCCGACAGTCTCTCTCTCTCTCTCTCTCTCATGACAACCCTCGCCGCCTCTCGCCATGTGATGCGTTTGCTTTTTTTAAAACCCCTTTGTAACAAGGAATCATTGTTAAACAGCTCCTCGCCACCGCAGCACATTCGGTTGCATTGCTGGTATTAACTCAGTGGACTCTGTCCTCAGCCTGTGCGTCAGAGTGTAAATTGTCTAATTAATAATTAAATAAAAAATAAATAACTTCTGGCAGACAGTGAGTGGAGACATACTGTGTGACATCTGCTTTGTAGTTAGAATGGTGATGTCCAAAAGAATCTTGTTTACTAAGCAGACATTGCTCTTTGGCAGAGAAACCTGTTAGTCAGGGGAGATGTTTTTGGGCCATGAACAATGTAAAATCTCTGTTAAATATGTTATGTGCAGTAGACTTGAGGCGGATCTCTTTGCCTCAGGCCAAAACCATTTTGTTACTCAAACAAAGACACTTTCATCTTTTCACAGATTTAACAAATATGTCTTATTCATTATTAAAATTAATGTGACACAAGCGCGTCTGGTGAATTGGTGCTCGTCTCGAGAAATGTTTAAAAAACAATCAGCGCATTTTTTCGGCGGTTCTGTCACAAAAGGTGTGATTTAATGATGATGAAAGCAAATCCTCCTGAGCAAATATGAGCAGACAAGTTTATCCTCCTTCATTAGTCACTGTACATCTACGTCTGGGGATGGGCAGATTACGAAATCGCTTTGTTGACACCTTGTGATACACAGTTTGACTTGGGTTTAAAAGATTTCGCTGCTTTTTTGCCTCGCTCGTATTCAAAGCTTTGCTGCTAATATGCAGGGTAATTGAAAACCTGAAGGGCTTTCGATCATTCACACTGTGAGAGGTGAAAGGTGAAGACGGCCTTAATGAATCCTCCACACCAACAGTCTCTCAACATGCATATGTATATGTCTGATTAGTTTGAGCTCCTAAAGCTGTGTGACGTGATGAACATCATCTTGTTTTCTTGTTAATGTGGTGAAAACTAATTTGCATTAAAACCAAACTCCCCACAACTGCCTCCTTATTTTTCTGTGTATGACTTTGCCAAGTTGTGAAAACAGCACTGACAGGTGTTTCCTCAGCTGTAGGGATAGACAGCGATAGGACATATTTTCAGAAGGTCAGGGGGATCCATTTGGGAAATTATTTAGCTCCTGCTCCTGCTGCTTCAAGACAACGCGTCAAACACGATGAAGAATATTAGAAAACACAAATAACCTTCCGTGGGCTTGCTCACATTTGCCACCTCACACTCGTGTGCGCACGTGCTCGCGCATGCCGGAAGAGGAAGCGAAGGGAGCGCCTCACCCACGCTAAGGCCGGTTGAGGTGTACTCATGTTTGGCCAGGACGAAGCCTCGCTGACCTTTACAGCAGAGGGGGAGTCTCGTGAAGCTTTTCTCGAGCAGTTCTGAGATTTAGGGGGTAAACAACAGACACACCGGTGCTCTTTGAAAGGTGTGCGTGTGTGTTAGTGTGAGCGTCTCTCGGCGATCACATGTTGACCCCGTCTTCACGGACCTTTCCCCTCCCACTCGTTTAAAGGACACGTTCAGCAGGCGGCGTTCTCAGCAATTATTCTCCAGCGGCTGTATATCGCGAAAGCTTGGGCTTGTTGTTTTTTGTTTTTTTCATTGTAAATTAAGCCGCCTCGATTGAGCACAACCCAGAAAAATCTCAAAAAAAAAGAAAAAAAAAGTGCAGGATGGATATTAAAACAGCAGGGATCTCAAAAAACAGCACTTTGCTTCTGTGGAATACAAACACTGAGAGGCCTGAGAGAGAGAATTCAAAAGCAGCAGCAGCAGCATAATCCTTCACAAGCTATTGAAGACACTCATACAATATAAATGCACACAACTGGCCTGCAAATCAACTCAAAATCCGTAGAGTCCTAATCAAATTTCACGAGTGTCTCCCCAAACCTTTGCAACTCACTAAATTCTATATGTCTTTGTCATTATCCGTCATTAAGCGGCTCTGTCATCTATAGTAAATAACACATAAAAGGCTGGATCATTTCCTAAATGCTTTGGTTTCAGGGACACATTGCTTATTCAACCAGTCGCCATGACAACTCTTGTTTGACATTTTCACTCCTTCGTCCCTTTTAGGAATTCAACTCTCACAGTTAATTATTTCTACCAGCGGCTACAATGAAACTATTTGTCTCTAAGCTTGTGCCATGTGTCCAGGAATGTCTCCAGTACCAAAGCCGGGTCTGAAGGATCATTACGGGGTTTTAAATTTAGCTCTTCTTCCTCGAGCAATTTGTGCATGTGGTTTCTACAGCTTTTTTTCTGAAGGGGGGCTGAGGATGTTTACAACAAAAATCAGCAGAGTCATGAGATGAGTCTTAAATTTAAAAAAAACAATAAAACAATGGGCATCACGTACTGGATGGAGCCTTTTTTTTACGTTACTAGATCTTCAGTTTCAATATGCATCAAATGATTCATGCACCGTCATCACTAATACACTAATTTAAAATTTAGACAAACTGGAGTCACTTTGAATGTGAAATAAAACCATTTGGTTGAGTTAAATAACAACGTGTCATTGAAGCTGTTAAGCATTGGAATCGATCAAGCAATAAACGTGCAACAAAATCCATTCATGAGCAAAACTTGAACCAGTCGTAAAACTGGGATTCCCACGTCCACATCGTCCTATAGCAGCAGCATCACCCTGCTCCTCCGACAGCGGATGGATGTGCACAGCCTCGCACTGACTGGTGGCGTTTCCCGGTCACGTTACACACATCTCCTATCATCGTGGCTGAGCTGATTCGGTGACGTTTTCTTTTAATTCCTTTCAAACTATAAAGCCTGACACGTCGTTTGCCCAACAGCAAGGGAGAGCGGTGGCAGAGGGGGGAGCGAGAGAGCTTGCGCGTCACTGCTCCACCACGCACACAAGCTCCCTTTATGCCCAAGTAACAAGTGCCCTGAACAACGGCCACAAGCTTTTGTGTTCTGGATCCACATGTGCAGGGCAGTGCTGGTGTAACGCGCTACGTATGCGAGCACCCAGACCCCTGCCTCTAATAAGACTCGGGGCAGTCCGTTCAAGTCACACAATCCAGATGCGTTTTTGGAAGTATACGTGCTTCAGCTCGGTTTAAGGGATCTGCGTCGATGCAGCAGCGCAGGACACTGTCTCCGGAGGAAAACGTGACAAATCTAAGTCTTCTGATTTTAATCCAAGTAGCCTGATGTGCCAATTTCGTCTGCGTCCTCCTAAGTCACTCACCACGCAGTCAGCCCAAAGAATGATCCTAGGCTGCCCATCAAGTATCATGAAATGACTCACCTGACTTGCCGAGATGTAAATCCCCCCATGCCGTGATTTGTGAACACAAAACACCGGAACACTGCTTCACTCTCGGGGTCTTTACTTGCAGTCGTACTCCAAATATCCGTAAGGTCTGCGCACTGCTTATATTTTTCGGGAATGACCTTCCAGTGAAGCGACAACGGATTTCCTCATCCTCACTCTGCTGCCATTTTAGTTCATTTCTCCCGTCTTATTATATTCACTGTTATCTGCAGTATTGTTTAATATTTTAGCGGGAAGCTCTCCTCCCAGTCCTGGCGCGTCTGACGCTTCTGCCTTGACTCTTTGCTCAACGCGAGCTTAGCGGAAACGCGCGGCGCGATCCCGCCGGATACTCGGGAGCGACGATTGGCGATGGAGAAGAGAGTTACTAGGTAACCAAGGGCACACGCATCTCACATGAAGAGGAGTAGACAATTTATTTTGCCCTGCTGCTCTGCCTCCAATGACAGCTCATCAAAAACCGGCTTTCATATCTTCTTTCTTTTGGCGTGCGCGTAAAGGACGCGTGTGTGCGTGTGTTTGTGTGTGTGTGTGTGTGGTGGGGGGGGGGGGGGGGGGGGGGGGGTTCAAAATACACGATCGTCCTAATAAAGCCATCATTCTTCCCAGGGAGAATTGATGTTTCGGGGAATCAGTTTTCAGTCAGTATTTAGTCACTTTTGCTTAAAATCAAATATCAGTTCGAGGGTTAAGCCGAGCTTTTTATACGCCCATAATTAAGAGCTGGAGAAAATTAATGAACGAAACAGAAGCAATGACAAAGTTCCTTAAAGGCTGAATAGGCCATTGAAAATCCTAATAAGCAACAGAGCAGTTTTTGCAAGGGTGAAGTCTGGGGTTTCTCACTCAGTGAATTAATTCAGGCTATTAACGCTCCTTCATTCCTCCTCTTTAATTTCCACCATCATGTACAACTTAAATAAAGGAATGTAAAGACTCGCCTGGTGGGACGTGCCAGTAGCTCGTGGTGGACTATTTACATCACGAGTCACAAATACAACAGAAATCAGAAGCATTTCCAGCCAAATTATGTTATAATAATTATGTGTTTAGTATTCTGAAACTAGACCAAACCAAAAACTCTAAATAGTCATAAAGTGTTGGGTCCGGGTAAACCTGACAATGGATGACCTTGATTTTGGATCATATGATCATTTCTTATGGAAATGACATGAAATAAACTGAATTATTTATTTGTAATGAATTAAATTGATCATTTATTTCAGCCTTGAATTACGTCAGTTCTCCGTGCACTGAAGGTTCTGTATGAACATATGCTACCACCGCCTTCTGACATGGCACCAGGGTTTGCTGAGTGTAGATCTCAGGTCAGATTCCTGTTCCTACAACTAGAAGGTGATTGTTACTCTTTTTTTATGTGGTACAATTGGTGAAGTGCCCCTTTAATGTTAAATTGATTCAAGAAATTAATGTGAGATAAAAGGATTACACATCAGCCTGTGAGAGATAATTAGGCCTTTCAGACATTTTGTTAAAGTCAATATCGTATTGCCTTTTATCTTTTTTTTTTTTACTCAGTGCACTTTATATGTAATAAAGTATGCTTTGTATGCTTTGTGCAGTGAGTTCAGAGAATTTTTTTGATGTGCACAAAATTCAAACGTTGGTTTCATTTTAGATACAGAACAACACCAACAACAGAAAAACCTCAGAAAGAGCAATAGTATTTATTTTCCATATGTCAAATAGCTCCTTGGAATCAGGGGAACACCCTTGTGAGACAGCTGTAACACTTTCTATGATGCAACTCAGTAATTTTAGACCTAATTTATCCTCTTTATGGATCTGTGCCCTCATCTCTTCCCCCTGCCCTTTAAATCCAGAAGAGATCAATAGTTTATCATCAGTGCTTTGTCTTTCTGTTTTGCTCCTCTGTTGTCCCCGTGTCAGTTTCTGTTTGATGTCCTTATCGCTTTTAGAATTCAGATCTTAGTAATAACAAGGGAATAGTGGAATTATATTTTATATATAAAACACAATGTAGATGGGGTGTCTTTTAGAAATTCTAAGGTCAGGAGGGGTAAGATTGTTCTCAACGATTTACTGAGTTGATAATTAAGAACAGTTATAAGTAGTATTCACTTCTTATTCAATAATAAGAAGAATTTTTATTAAAATGATAAAATAATAATAAATTGTACAACAACATATTTTCTTTTGCACAAAAATTTCAGATCTTGCAGTTCCACTCTCAGATTTATGACTGCTACATAATTAAGTTTTCATGGTTGGATTGAGGTGTTCACAGCCTTGAAGGTTTGAAAAAACTACAGAGAAAATCCAAAGCAGTCACTTCAAACACGGCGTCCACATTAAAATTTACACAGACACCTTTTTGTTTCTTTCTTATGCCAAGTGCATCTAAGAAAGTGTGAATGCAAACAACAGTAAAGCCTTAAAGTTCAAATACACAATTTAGGCACTAAACTGTGTCATTTCTGTACCAACTGTATCGTGTAAGTAAAGGCCAACCAGGTGCTTCTGCTCAGACGCCGTGACAACGATGTTTTAGATCCACCAGCCTTAGCCTTTATTGCAGCTTTCCCTTTTCAGGTAAAAGTGCTAATCATTGAAATCAGACGTAGTGTTTGGAACACAAAGCGTCATCCACACACTCGGCGACTGTAAATGACTCTGTGTGGAGACCACTTGCCTGCACAAAGAGAACTCCCCAGGGTTAACAAGTGTCGCCGCTGTAGAGCAAGTGGGTGATGCTACGGTATAGAGCTGCCATTACCACTGACATTCAATACTCATCCAGAGGAAAGTATCCGACAACAAAACACGCCACTGATACAAACAGGCCAAAGTGCGATGCAGTCATTACATGTAGACTCAGAAGTTGAGTACTGACTGGATTTAAATTAGAAGGCATTTGATTTTCTGTATTGTTCTTATTGTCAGAAAATTCCTGTGCTGAAAAGAAATGTTGTTCTTTGTAGCTACAGTAAGAAAGAAAACAATAGTGACCAGATATTTTTCATGACCTACTGACGTGGTCGGGGTCAGAGATGTGTTTGTGACAGTAGGTGCTGAGTTGTTAGACACGATTCATCGTCGCGTCTATGGTCTATGCCTTTAACGTCGTTAAGGAGCGACTCGTGGGTGATGCCGAGGTTTTACAGGTGGGTTCCGACGAGTCATTCATACTCACAAGGACAGGTTTTCTCTGGAGAAAGTGTCAACTCAGTCACGAAGAGATGAATGCCAGGCCCGAGGCGGGCGGACGGGTTAGTTCAAACGCGTGCTGCAGAAGAACAGCTGTGCCGTAGGAGGTGGTTTGAGCATCGCAGAGTCAGGAGGCGGGTGTGTCAGCTCGGACATTTGTGGCAAATTTAAACGACCTCAAGGCAAGAATGGAAAACGGTGAGTTAATAATGCTGATGTGAGGGTTTATTGACCATACAATAATGCAGCACTAGATATTTAACTTGTTCATACACACTATATCCTGTGACCTATACTATTCTAGAAATTGATGTTGCCAACATGCCACAATGATAATAACAATGGCACTTTGCTGCAAAAGTTGGCATTTCAACACAAGTTGTGTTGAATATGTTAAAAGCTGGATGAACAAGATTTATTTTCAGCCAAACAAGAGTTTGACAAATGCCCTCATAAGTTCTGAGAGTTTTCCTTATTACTATTCAAATTTGAACAACTCCTGTCAGCGGCAGCTTCCTCAAATCAAATGCAACAATGAGCAGTTTCTTCCTGTTGTAGATCTGGAGACGTGTTGTCATTACGGTGTCTCTCATCTTCACAGTTCTCCCTGTGAAGGAGTCAGTCAGTGCTCTGACCTTGGTGGAGCCAGACATCTTTTCCTCCACCAGTCTCCCGTCACTTCTCCAAGAAAGTTATTTGTGTTATTTTAGCTTTATTTTTTGCAGGGCCTGGTGTTTGCTCTGCTTGCTGCACTCGGATCCCTTTGTCACATGAGCTACTCCACTCTGCTCCCAGTCTGTGGACGGTTTACCAAATTATATAGAAATTAAACCTGTGGTTTGTACGCTGGAATAATCTACCGACACGCTTCTGAGGATATGGGGTCAATGGATTTTTTTCAGATGTCCATGGCGATGTCAAAACAGGAAGCTCACACTGACGAACTGTAAGCGAATACAGTAGCAGCACAAAACGCACGGAACAAGAGGAGAAAAAAAACCCTGCTTGGATCTAGAACAAAGCTCAGACCTGTCGCATACTGTACAGTCAGCAATAAGGAAAAATGTCAAGCAGGAAATGATAAATCAAGACAGGCCAGTAGCAGTCGAGAGAGTCACAGCAAACAGTGAACATGGCAGCTGACATCATGACTGTACATCGATAGCGAGTCTTTTCAGGTGACCTGTCAAGGACTAGTAAATATTTATCTGCATTAAAGCCTAAGTCCTAATAAGTCATTTTCATGGCAGCCAGCTCCTTATAGTAGTGTTGTTCAGTGTGTCCCTCGAATCATTATTAGATGTTTATATTTTAGTTAAACCAACTGCAGCTCGTCTGTTTTAGTTACTGAATGATTTTTTAATGGGTCAATCCCCACAAACGTCCTCAGCGAGAACTGGAAACATGTAAATGTGATATAAATTACCCAGCACAAAACATCAAACACTTCCATCTTCTCTCCTGTTGTTCCGCAGCAAATCTCTGCGTCTACAAAGTAATGATCGGTCATAACTCGTCTATCGGTTAATTCCTACTGAGACATATTGTTTTACAAGAGTTGAACATATGGTTCTGGATTAAAAAGTTAATGGCTTTGGAGAAGGTTCACAAAGCCTGTAACTGTAATCAAAAAAATCAACAGCACACACACAACTAGAAAAACATTCTGTGATTGTGACATAACTAATGTACAAAACCGCTATTGATTTCAAAATTCGATCACAGCTCAGACGCCTGAAGAGTCTTTTCCCCTTTATTATTACCGCCCCACATTAAGGCAAAGAGGAAATGCACAGTCATCAGCTGTCTCAAGAAAATAAATAAACAAATAAATGAATAAATACTTTTTCCTTTTCCTTCAGCCTCACCGTGAACAAACCAATCACTGGTGAAAAACAACAGCGCAGTCGAGGTCCGCTATCTGCTACACGAGGCTGTTTTACGCTAATGGTGGGACTGTTAAACCCACATTAGTCTGATCCTTATTACAAAAAGGTAACTGATTGTAAAGCTGCATCTGTAAAGGCCCAGTGTTCAAGGCTCGTTAATGAGCTGACTGGTGACGCTGACGTGAAACCGTAAAATGAGTTGAGTTTAGGACGAACCCAGCTCATGTCACTGTGGAACCTTTTTGATTTGGTACCATTCATGACTTACTCTCTTCTGCGCTGCTGTCGTTACTCAGCATTAGTTAAAATGACGGGTTTGCCTTGACACAATTAGCACATTTGTACCATCACTGTTGTAAAAATATTGAAAATTTTAAAAGTATAAAACACACAGTGGTGTCAGTTCTGTGAAGCGTTTTCCCCCACAGACCTTATAATTTACCTCAGCTTGTAAAATAATCATTAAATCTATAACTTCTGTAGAATGATTAATACGTCTGACAAGTGGCCACATAATGAGCAGGATAAGTCTGCTTCAAACGACTAGTAGTCACAGATAAAGCTCTGAGGCCAGGTTGCCTCAAAGGACAAGCGTGTTCTCAAAAGGCAGATATATACACTTGGTTTCCTGAAGGGAAGGAACGAAGCCGCCTATAGATGAAAGCCACGAGGAGAGAGACAGGGAGGAGTCGGACGACTGACACGGCGTCGCTTTTACACACTGAAACGTGTACTGTACCGTGAACATAACCTGGTTGTGGCACTTCAGTGGCGTGTGTTGATTTGTTGTCACTACCGTGTAGTTCAGGAAGTGAGATCCTGTCACGCCGGCTTCTTTTTTCGTAACGCGTGAAGTCTTTGATCACAGTTTTAAGCCCCGGATGATCGATTCAATTCAATTTTATTTATATGACGCCAATTCACAACAGTTATCTCAAGGCACAGATTACAATAGGATGGAGAGCAGGAGAAGGAAGCTCAGCGCAGACACACTTTGAAATGTTTGACCCATGGCTTCCTGCTCATTAAAGGTTCTGGACCCTATTCTCCATGTACTTCTACTACATATGCCAACATCTTTAAGGTCACGCTTGGATAATCCTCTGAAGAAATAACAAGTGCTGCGCCGTAAAATAATATAGGTTTGAGACAACCATTCTGCAGTATATGCCATAAAAACTATTGTGGGAGTGGCCTGTGTTAATGGGAGCCAGGCCAATCAAAGAGACTGTATCCTCAACTATAATCACTGATTGAACAGCACAGAATGATCAGTCGTCTGCTCTTCGCACTGTGAAACACCTCCTGCTTTATTTTGACTCATCTGAAGCCCGTTTACTTCTTATTATAGAAGCCTTTGCCCTGAGGCGGGCGCAGTAATCTCTGTCAGAGCTTGACCAACTTACTCAGCACCTTTCACGCCCTTCAACCTTTGGTTCGCGGATCGAATATTAAAAATAGAACGTGAAGAGGGGGCAGATGTAACCGTGGCAGGAATTCAAAGCCACAGAAGTGGAGCCATATTACATCCTGCCACTGTGAAATGATGCCAGCTGGAGACACAAACAAGTAAGAAATTGCGGAAAAGATGATTTCCACTTTAACACGCGACGACGGAATTATGAATGACAAGCTTTTCATTTACGGCTCCCTGTTGTTCTGTGCGTGCTTCAGATGACTGCTGCAGTCTTGACTGGACTCTTGATGTGGTTGTAACGCTCTCACGGTTCTACTCACGGTTCACGTCCGCGGTCAGCTCACATTAATGCCTTTGTAAACTGCACTCACCCTTTCATCACCTCGCCTCATAAACATCCATTTTCAGCTCGGTTGAATTTCCTTCTTTTTGCGGCTTCAGAACACATTCACGATATTTGGAGACTCTCTCCTCTCACAGTGATTGGGTCTCAGGCAGAGGCTGATTACAGCGTCCCACATCAGGTAGCCGTGGAAATCAGCAGATCTCTCTGGGAACCCCATAGTCGAAGAAATAAAGAGTTTTAATCAAGCGGTGGAAGCATGTTTCCAATACTAATGCTTTCATAAGGCTCATGTTTCTATAGCTTAATGTTTACTACTGCACTGTATTTATTAGGACACGCTTTTCTGTACAATAATCTCGGCGGCATTATCATGGAAAAGGGTTAGTCACAGCATGTGTCACTGCTCAGGGAAGGAGAGGGGATTTAGGGATATTTTTGTGCCAAGTGCCCAGAGCTGTGCTGCTCTTTTCCTCACACAAGTCTGTGAAAAAAAGCTAAATCTAACATGCAAAAAATCTATTGTGCGCTGATGATTTCACCACACCTATTATCATAGCTCCCACATGCAATTATCAAATCGCAAAGCAGTCAAGGTAAAATCGGTAAATGTTTCGTTCGCACGTGCAAAATGTTCTCCGAGCGATCTCGTTGAAGTAAATAGTTGCCAGTTGAGAAAGCTCCAATCTTATTGTTTGCTATCAGTCTGTTTATGCTGAAGTGATACTTGACTAAACTGTGCAATAGGCAAAAGCAGCTAGACAAGAGCCCGGCTCTCATGCTCAGATTTCCATATTTATTGCTTGAAATCCTGCAGGGAGTTCAACTGAATGCCAATCGTTGAGCTGACTCACTGAGACAAATACAGTATGCATCCGCCGCCTGCACACTACAACACATCCCAGGGTGTGACGCTTGATTGATTAAAACCTACTTTTTCAAGGTAAACGCCGGAGTAGCTGTGGTGCTGCTTACTGACTGCTGCTATTTGTACAATATATCAGTGATAACAGAAATAACAACAGTCTATTATTTATAGAAGACCCCAGCGCTTGAGAATCAACAAACCATAAAATGATTATATTTGGCAAAGAAACTGTTTATTGTGCTGTTGTAGTTTTTACCACATCCTGTGTCTCGTAACGCAGGGATGTGACTACAGCACTTAGTGATGGAAAACGTTTATTTTATTTTCTATTTAATGTTATGTTTGCTATTTTTGTTACACACGCACAAAGCTACAGGACAACTTATCAAGAGCTCATCATATCACAGTGAGAATGGAGATTACAGCAGTAGGTCAGACAACGAAGCAAACTACGAAACCCGCTGGCTCAGCTTGTAGGTCAGACAACGAAGCAAACTACGAAACCCGCTGGCTCAGCTTGTGCTGCTAACCAGCTCAATTCCACCATCAGCGCCACATGTGGGACTTTCCGTCCTTCCCTGTTCGTCTGCGGGCGATCGACAGACGTTCTCAGACAAACCGGAACGCAGGGAAACGTCTTGTTCGCTCTGATGCAAATGTGTGCATCGCCATTGTGAACCAAGACTCAATTACAACGCTGTGCTTATTCTGAACAGGCTGAAGGTGGAGGCACCTCCAGACATTAGTATGCCAACGAGTGTAAAGGCCAATTTCACCCTGCATGCTTCTGGAACAATCCCGCAAAGAATTAGCATTTCAACAGAATATCACTTTTCCCTGGCTGTTTATGAATCTGCGTCCCGTTGGTGCTCCTATTTCACATTTTCTAGCCTGGATGCATAATCACTTTTGTGTCAAATTGTCTTCATTGAGTTATAATAAGCAGAAAAGGATGCCAGTGGATAACGGTTTTTTCTTTCCCTTCCCCATAACACTTCCTCATCTTTTTGCTGAGAGTTGGTGTTCTTGTTTCTTGTGGGGATTTTCTCAAGTGTATGATGTGGTGTTTTAAACATTATAGTCCTCATTAAAAACGCGATAACAAGAATGAATAGGCAGCATGTTGCTCTCCGGACGTGAAATGTGGGTCTCGTTGTGCTCAACAAGGAATTATTGTAGAAGCTCAGTCATAAGTTTCGCAGAGATGTGAATAGAAAAATTGTTTCTCGAGTCTCTTCCACTACAATGACAAATTAGAGCATCACATTCCCGGCGTGGCTCTCCATCTCGTCCTCTTTTATCAGCCGTCCCTCCCTTTATCATTGGTAGTAACGACAGCTGTGGACTCCTGGCGCCCCACCTCAATACAGAGGAAACTAATTAGCAGGTTTCCTCCTGTCAGTGTTGCCAGCAGACGGGCATAAGGAAGGTCTCCCAGGTGAAGAAGAAAGCGAGAAAAAAAAAGGCCTTTCTGTTTATTGGACTCTCGCACACTTCGTTTTGTCACCTACTTCACTTCGGCCATATGCTGATTTAAATTGCCTGCACTTTCAAAAAAGTAGTTAAATGCAATTACACATACATTCATCCACTGACGCCTGCGTGTGTGGAGCCACTCGGCAGAGAAATATTAATTGAGCAACAGACACAGAGGGGTTCTTCTCCAGACATTGAAATCTTAATGTGATTATAATGAGAGAATCTAAACATTTCAAAGGCTGCGCTCAAGCTGTTTTGAAATTACTGCAGCGTGTATGTCAAGCAGTGCTATTAAATATACAGAAAATGCCAGAGCAAAAAAAAAAAAACGAAAAGAAAAAATGTTTCTCAAAGACAATTTTTCACTTTGAAATGTTTCTCGCCTGAAGCCTACAATAAATAAGGCTCCGGTGAGCAGGCCATAACTTTTGTCAACAATACACTAAATGTTATGAGCTGTAGATGTGCAGTATGTAGTTTAACAAGGTCCCATGAAACAACCACATAAAAAAAGCATTTCCACTGACTGCAACGCAACTAACAGGTTGTCTGAGGTTTCCGAACATGTGCGCCACATGCGTCAAACGGAGCAGTCAGGTGTTGTTTGTGCATTTCCTTTTTATCTCGGGGAAATTAGAAAAACCGGATTGAGCTACGTTTGAATATTCAATCGCTGCTGTCACCGTGAAATCAGCGACAGTTCTGAGGTGCACTCTGAATTCAAAAGCAAAGCTGCTGTGTGAGTGCAGACTTTTGCAAGGTTGGTGAAAAAAGCATTAAAGTACATATCAAAGGAGAAGACCATGTCAATTATTTATCAAAGTGAGGAGGGGAAAAAAAAAAACTCAAGTGCAGATGGGTAAACAAAGGTAAGTCTACAGCATGGAGCTGGAGACAGAAAAACCAGGAGGAACAAAGAGGAGCCAGGGTCCAGAACTAGAAAAACATACAGAATATACACAATAATCTGACTGTAACCGACGTGAAGCCATTCATCCTCCCTCTGTTTGCTTAACCGCACAGTAAAGCCAAAAGCCACAGAAGCTGCGGGGTGTGGGAAGCCTGCAGCATCAGTAGCAGTGTTTATCTGTGCTAAAAGGTCAGCATCTGCACATTTACTATGTGTATTTACCTCAATCTGCAAATATGTGTGATGTGCATGAAGCGGTGGAACCTGGCTGCATTTACGGCGATGTGCTGTAAACATATCCAAGCAGTGTTTACATCCATACAACTGAATGATTGATCAACAGTGCAGGCAGGTATTCATGGCTTGGAAGCAAACAAGCACATTTTGTGAAATCTCGCAGCTCCCGTGTGATAAGAAATATTATCTTTTCAGTTTGAACATGTGTGAGAAGAAAAAAAAGCGGCTGACCAAACCACTGAACCGTGAACTTGGTTAGCGTCACCTTTGCAGGTCCATTTATCACCCTCAATACCGGGACATTAGGAAGCCCAGAGAGGCCGGGATATAAGCTGCGGACGCACAGCTCTGCCGCCACCGGGAACAGGAGCCTGATTCCCCCACCTGCAAAGTCCCCATCTGCTCCCCCAGCACAGCGTCAAGGTTGGCTTGACTGTCATACCCCGCGAGAGTCCGGCAGGCGGTGTCTGCCTTACAGCTCGATTCGGCGGCGGCAGTTGTAAGCGTTGTGTAAGACGTGAATTGGATGATTTTTTTCCTGTCTTTGCCAATTGCATTGCGCTCGTGTTTCATATTGGTTCTCTGCTCGTCAAGCTGGGGGTCTGCCGTGCATCAGTATGAGATGGTGCCTCACGCAGAGCCGGAGAGCAAAGAGGGTGAGTGTAGGTTTGATAGGATATTAGTTATTCATGTGTGTGCGCCCTAAAAGACCAGGATCAGTATCCCCACAAGCTTTCAATGCAACAAATGTCGAGTGAAACGCTACAACACGGACCCCAGCAACCTCTAGAGAGGAGATTTATGGGACCCCCGTGAAGTGAAACTTCCAGAGGTGATAGAGAAATGAAGCCACTTTAAATCCCATTACTATGTGATCAAAAGTCGTTTCTCACTCTAGATCATCCAGCGAAGGCTCAGTGGGATCCTGTAAAGACAGGCCTGAAATCCTGAGAGGTAAAGTATTGGTGGGCAACAATGGCGAGAGCACGAGGGGCACATATTTCTCTTCATTAAGCCATCAATAATGCAGTGGAGTCATATGAATAATTTTCCCCCTAATGGATATTGCATGCTGAGAGAGGATTTCCAGTTCCAGTTTTTAAAAATTTAGCATGTGAAATGATGCGTCACTATGTGACAAAGTGATTTTTCGGGGCAAGAAGAGAGAAGCACAAATGCATCAGAAAGCTTTAAAAAAGTGTGACTAAGAGAAAGGAGAGAGAGAGACAGAGTTCGGGACACAATCGGGTGGGGAATCCTGTGGGGCTTCGCCTCAGACATGTTGAAAACACCAGCACATCTAATTGTAAAACATTAAGGGGCTGTGCATCATTTCTTTACTGCTCTGAACCGAAACGTATCCAAACAGCTTCTAGGCTCCCTGCGACTCTTGAACGTAGCTTTAATCTTCTTGTGATGGGTGACCACACCGCCGCGTACTCTTATGAACTATTCTCACAATGATCTGAGAGCAGCAATCATGTGATCCTATACACGCCTGTTATACTGTAGCTGTGATTACAAATCAATACGAAAAGTGCACAAGCTGTAGCAGTCAAGTGTGGGAATTGAATTTCTGTCAGAAAAGAACATTCTTTACTTTATTCTTTTCATCAACCCTGTGAGAGATGCAGTCTGCCACGACTGGACAGGAAGAACGACAGCCTATGGAAATCTAAGCGCATAAGCGATAAGGTGTGCGGGATGTTGGATGGCCAGGGTTTTAACATCACAATAAGATGCCTCTGCTCACTGTCAGAGAGTTCCTTAACTTCCAGGGACACGATTGTTAAGACACGGAGGAAAATGCAGCAGCAGACAAAGCCTGTAAGCTCCTTTCAGGCTTTTTTTTCCCCGTGTGACGCTACCTGCATCCAGCAGCATGACATACAATATGCATATGTTATCAAAGTAAAAAATCTGGCATGAAACTTTAATGAACAGTGGAACAGAGGGAGCGGTGTAAAAGAGAGGAGGCTGCTTTCGCTGAAGGCAACGTGGAATTGTTTTAGCAAAGCGTAACGGACAAGAAGCAGGAAACCTGGGAGAAGGAGAACAATCGCTGTGGGCATTTGCATTTCACATGTGAACGTAAGAGCCACCACTGCAATTATACATACCACTGGGTAAGGACATGGCTGAAATCCACAAAGCAGATTTCCATGCTCTGAACAGAGCCACAGCTTGCCCGGGGACTTGGCAGCTCAGGTGGCAAGCATGGTTAATTTCACCATTCCAGAGAACTTGTAAGCTTTAGCCTACACAGTCAGTAGCTAAACATTACTTTCCCAGCACTAGATGCTGTCTGACGTGTTGTCCTTGGACGGGAGTCTCTTAATCTCGTCTTAATTGCAGCGCGCGTCTCGTTGTGAGCCTCGTTTCTTTCACTTAAGACAAACGGCGCCACAAGGAAAAGAGCACCGTTTGGGAAAACTGTCCTAGACCAACAGCAAAGTTTGACCCCCGCCTACATGCAACCTATTTTGAAATCAGATTGCCCCTCGATTTACCTCCACACACCAGACAGCATTAGTCCGCACCAGGGCTGGAGTTGCTAGGCAACTGAAGACACTTGCTGCAGACTGAAATGATTCTTTGATTCAAGGAAAGATCTTATATAATGCCTTACAGGGGAGAAATTTTATATAATGGCATGAAAATTGCCTCAGTAATTAGAATTAATGCAATATTATGTTAGTTGGTGCAACATATGGAGGAACAGCTTGAGTTGACTCCACATGAAACAGTCTTCAGCGACATGCGTTTCCCTTCAAGTTTCTTTACCTTAAGTAGTTTTGCTTTTGGGAATAGTAATTACACACACACGCGCACACACACCCCCACACACACACACACGCTCCATGATAATGATTTAGTATTGTGGTAACTAAAAGAGCAATTAACATAGGCCCTGAACCACGTGTGCCACTGCCAGCAAAAGAAAATGTGCTGTGTTAGTCAGCACGTGTAGATGGTGCCACTATTTAAGGCCAGAAACGATCAAAGCCTTCGCAGGCACGAGCATGTATCAAGACGGGATTGTTTTCAAACTATCTTGTACATTTTCATACATTTACATTTTGTACGGGAATAACGATTTCATCCTCAAGCCGTCACATTTTGTTAAAACCTTTCACTTGCGCTCCAATGCTGCACTGCACCAGTGATCTGCCGTGCGAAACACAAGACTATTTCAGTAATGCTAATTGTGGTTCATCTAGTTAACATAATATGTGGGTAGTTCGAGACACCCGTAATTAACATTTTCTGTATGCTCCTCCACGCTGCAGAGACCCATGGGAAGCTGAGGTTAAAGGTCGAGCACTTGGAGCTCCATGAAAAGCTTTTAGGAAACCAAAAGCGGACTATCCGCAAGGAAACGTGAGGCTTATGCGTGTTCGGATGTGGCTGCTTATCTAAGTCATGAGTGAAGGAGCTCATAAATATGCATATTCATTAAGCGGTTGTGCATCTCTCTCACTGAATCTATCATGAAGATTAATGAATATTATTCAGCCATTCATGATTTACTGGAAGCGGCGCTGTCGTGCGTGGGCAGACAGCGCCACCTACTGTCCGTGAGCAGTAGCCACAGAGCAAACGTGGCTCCTCAGGGGACAGATCTCACATTCAGTGGGCGGTACCCTGGGGTAAAGCCTCACTGATGAATATTTAAAACAATACGATAATTATAGCTTTAAAGCAGCACAAGTCTGTGTGATCACACACTGGGAAATGTAGTGAATTAAAGCAATGTTGCTGCATCTACTCATGCAAAAACACATGCAAAATTATGGTGATGAAAAATAAATACTTGAGTTACTGAAGTGGATTTTGCACATTTACCCTAATATCCATGTTCAAACACCACCAGCGCTGAATTGGGTTTATTTTAAATCCACCACTAGATGTCACTGCTCAACCATTATTCAACCGTGGCCACAGAACCAGTTGCATGACAGCTAAACCCAGACGACGTAAATCATGAACACATAATAATGCTGTACGGCTGCATATGAAACTGTATAACACAGACATATTGATCCCAGACATGTGGGCTGTAACGCTGGTCTCCCTGAGACTTTGAAGGAGATGAATTTACAGTCTGACCTACATTCAACCCACAGCAAACACACCCACATGCATGCGCTGCTCTGAAAACGACACCGCAAAACAAAACCTTGTGTTTACTTGTTCTTTGATATATTTATTTACTTTCCGTTTGTCTGTTCCGCTTGTACATTGACCCACCTCAGTGGCAAATCAACAAAAGCTCCGTCTTTTATAAATCACCTCCAGTTCCTGGCTATCGTGTTTGAAATATACCGTGTTGCAGTCTAAGTTCTTTGAGGCCACACATGCAAACACACAGTCTAAGCGTATCATGTTATGTTTGATTTGTACACTTATAAATCATAATCTTATGAATTGGTGGTGAATTACGCTCCTTTCTCCCAGAGCGGGGAATCTTAAGCCGCTGCCCTTTTTTTTTTTTCCATGTAGTGGTTGGAGACTTTGCACTGCAGCAGTAACAGACACTAGTTTCTCAGATCTTAATTTACACAGAGCAGGATTATGGAGCTGGAGAGTAAAGGCAGATGCTGCAGTGCAAACACGGCATCTTTAGTAAATAAACACAATACAAGCAGGTATAATGTTTTTAAAAGCACTTTAAAATGTTTGCTTGGTAGAAAAAGCTAATGTTTTTTTAAGAATGTTGGCCAACTGCAAGAAATAGGCAGGAAATGTAATTATTTAAAGTGCAATTATAACATTTGAAAGACGGATGCTTCCAGACGGTGTTTCTCTTTTTAAATTTCTAATTCTGCTTTGTGGATATTTTACCTTCTGACGGTATTACTGTGAGTACAGTCAGTAAGCTTTGTAACTTGCTGAATTCCCTGCAAAAAGAGATAAAAGTAGCGGAAGTCAAGTGCACAGTAAGTAAGTAAGAAGCTAATTTCCCCCAAACATAGCCTCATACTGGTGACATGACAGAACAGTGCACATGAAAAGCCCTGGAGCTCATAATCAGGCATATGGTTCGGTTACTGTACTACACCTGTCACTGCAACATTTTACATGATCTATAAAGCTAATGTTGTGGAACTGCTACAGAATGGGCCCGACACATTCTCCAGCATATACAATAATGTAAAGAACGTATAACAAAGCATTTTACTGATTAAACCCTAAAGTTGCAAGTTTAAAATATGTCTGGATTTAATTTGCTGAAGGATTTGATTCTATTTGAGTTTTTTAGACAGTAAATCCAGAAGATAGAAATGAATATGTTTAAAAAGTCCAAATTGTAGTAACTGTTTAGTAATGTTTCCAGATGTAATTGATGTGGGACCAAAGGAGAACATCTTGTTCTTTAGAATCACTAACATGACATTTAAACAGAGTTTGTATGAATGGTCAGACGTTTGGGTTTTTATTGTCTTCATTAGATGTCAACAAGCTCTGATGGCCAGATGAGTCTTAACTCCACGGTTTAATCTGACTAAACCAGCATCCAGAGCCACACAGGCAGTGAAAAGATGGGCAAAGAGAAGCTGCCAGGCCAGAGGAATCCTGCTGTTTGCCACATGCCTGCAGCTGGTCAGCTACATACTGCAAAGAAGGTAATGAAGGACACATAGTGAGACAAAAGCGCCGCTTGTCATCTGCTTGGTGCTCGTCGTAACTGGATAAGCGAGAAGCCGGCAGCCAGCAGTCGTCTTGTCCGCCAGCGTATGGTCATGGGCCACAGGCGCAGGTTGAGGAGGCGGCAGCTGCTGCATCCAAGGATAAACACGGCTACACCGCTGCTTATCTCGCTTTGCCGGCTGAGCCGAGAGGACACCAGAGAGTCGGGAATGAAGATATTCAAGCCAAAGCCACGGACCAGAAGAAGAACTTCAGAGGAGGAGCAAAGGTTCAGGTTCGCCGCTTGGGAGACGTCTCATTCATGGCAGGCAGGTAATGAAGACGACCACAACTGCAGCCAGAGAGAGGAGGTCTGATTTGCCTGATGACATGTAAAATACACAGTGCTCCATTATGCAAAGTCCATCACCTTTACTTTTTGCTTCCTGTGAAGTTTATTGTTTCAGGCCTTTACCCAGTGGACCTAATTACAGAGGATTCAGTTCATAATCCCCTTCCTCTAGTTATAAGCTTCTAATAAAACTGAAAATCTTTAGCGACTGTGCATCAGCTTGACAAATGGAAGAGACGTGACCTTATATTTGTTCTTCTTTGTTGCCACTGTTTTAGAGTTTTATCTTGTAATTTTATGAGATGCTGTCGAAAACCACAAAACTCCTTTTACCTCACAGTTTGCCCTCTCCAGCCTCAAAGGGCATTTGTGTATTTCCTCATAATTAATCATGGCCTACCACAGGCCTTTCTGTACCTTTTGTTTCACAGAAGCTGCTTTTGCTTGAAAACCCTGATGAGACTGGGACATGCGTTCACCCTCGAGTCATAATAACCTGTCAATGAAATATGGAGGTTTGTTAAATCTAGGTTGTTTCTAATTTATTACCTTGTGACCTACGCGTCATTAGCCAGCAGCTTCCTCTCGCTCTACCAGCGCGGAAATCGTCCTAATGAGACTGCAAAACGTATTTGTTTACTTCTCCGGGGCTTTATTAATGTGACGCAGCCTGGTTGATTAAGTAGCTAACTGCTCTGACATTAAAGCAACATATGAAAGTTCAAGCAATATATGAAAGTGTCCTCGGTTACACACCGTAAGTACAACGATACTTCAAGCTGTGAATTATTGTTGGGATTAACGCATCTGCGCCGTGTGAAGTTCTTGTCTGAAGAGCAGGTGTTTATTTACTCTTCATGAATCACGCAGGATCCTGCAGACTCAGGCGGACGTGGCTGATTTGTCGTTCCAGCTCGTTTTAAAACCTGCATACGTTTTGTTTTGCATGCGTCCACGGCCCCTGGAGGAACATTAAAAATAGGGCATCTGCTGTTGGACGCGGCACAAACTTACTGTATGTCCAGAAAGTCATGTTTTGCACCTTTGAAAATTAGACGTACAATCCCATCACTGGGTGAGATGGGGGGGTACACCCCGGATGTGTCACGTCATCATATCCAGTTGTTTATGGCAAATTAGCTCACGCGTGTGCTGATACCCTGGTGTGAGGTGAGGTCATGCACATGCTGAGATCGTTGGACAACAAGCAGGGTAAAGGCTGTTTGATTGGCTGCTGGGCTAAAGAAAGTATTTCAAAAAAATAAACCTGCTAATTTGTGTAGCAGAAAAACTAATGTTTAAAAGTATTTGATATTGAAATGATCAACAGAAAACTATCTGCTGTTTTAATGATTTCTCTTATTTCCTCCAGTTTGTGCAGGTGTAAAGATATTTAGACCTTCAAAAAAACCTGATGATGTCACTTTAAACTCTGGGAATTATTTACTTGTAACGAATGGTTGCACTGTAAATGATTACTCCACCAGTTAAAAAAACAAAAGCAAATTGATTGATATTGAAAACAATTGCTGCAGCTGCTCGTACTGAGTGGCTTTTCTCATGCTCTTTGAGAAAATCGTCATTTACGTGCATGTAGACTTTATTAACCCGCGCTTTCTTTCTGTTCTCAGTGTTTTAGTTGTAATCAAGCTTTGTTTTGTTTGGCTGTGCTGCCTGAGTGAGTCCAGCAGGTGATCGGCCTGTTTAATCATGCTGCAGGAGAGATGTGATTACCGAGCAGGGGGAGCGACAGTGGACCCTGCTGTGCAGCGATATGTACGTGAAGACACATTCTCAGACATATACGCTGATATTACAAGTTTTGCTTCTGAGTAGCTCTAAACCTCAGACCGTCTCTGAAGCGCGACGTACTTTAAACATTACTGAGGGGGGGGAATGGTCCTTGGGCGTTCTTCAGGCTTCTGCGTTTCCGCTCCCTCCAGCAGACTGTGCTCTGAAGACCGACAGACAGGCAGACAACAGTCAACGGCGTTCAGTTCCTGGAATTGATTGAAAATCAGAGATGCTTGCAGGAGCAGCTTGATCTAAACAGACTGCAGATGAAAGAGGAGAGAGAGAGGGAGGGAGAGAGGGAGCGCTGTCAGTCAGTCGTGAGACGAGATCGGCCTCAAGGTGACAACTCCTTCCATGAGATGGTTTTCCACCGAGGGTAATGGAGCTTGGGTCTTGTCTCACAAAAAGCAATTTATAGCTAAGCCAACTGAGGTCTGAGAGACGCAGAGTCTTGTCGAGTGTCAAATATTTTCTGCAACAAATTGTGCTATCTCAGGCCTTTACATTTCTACCTGAGGGCCATAACACTCTCCGCTGAAAACATGCCGCTTAAATAAGAAGTTCAGGTTGATTGAAGCTCAAAAGAAGGCAACCAGCGGTAAATGAACGCTCGAAGAGCCAAACATTCTTCTAACAGTCAGTAAACGCCGCTGGCACCGTGACTCTCTCCTCTCCAGGAACATCATCCTAAATATCCCAAGTTTCTCAAGCACTAGGTGATATCATACAGTAATCTGGTGAAAAAACTGGCAATTTAACTCAACCGCAGAGTGATTATCTTATATATTAATGGTTGCCACGGATCAGTCTAAAAGACAGGCTGTGGAAAAAAGAGAATATCTAGTGTGAGACATGAGGAGCGTGAATTCAGCGCCATCTGGGGTGGCTGCTATAATGAATCTAATTTTGATGAGGAGATTATCAACTTGCACCTTAAAACTGTCTGGCCGTCTCCCAACAAACCCTGATGAGGGTTACAACTGGGCTCCTTCCAAATTCTTGTTTGGACGGAAATCCAAAAAATATGGCCGGCCTGGCTGAATAGGATTTGATGTTGCTTCCAGGGAAATGAAGAGACTTGCGTGGAAATCTCTCAAGCAAACACACACCACTCTCCAAATCACAGACGCCGTTCTTTGATCTCCTTGCCAATTTCCTAAGCTTTTGTTTTGACAACAGACAATGTTGTATGAAATCTCGCTCGAGCAGAAGATGGTAGTAAATTCTCGAGAAAGCTCTGCTAAACAAGAAAGTTTACTGCATCAAACGCATGGACCATGGTATGATTCCTCTAATGAAGCCACTGAACTACTGGGAAGGGACACAACTAATTTATGGGACCAGCTCTACCGTGCAGGACATTACATATATAAATACACATGTTGAACTAAATAATATTCCCTGCCAACTATTATTTATCCTTAAGTGGGGAAAAAAGCTACAGATCGCACATGTTGGCTGAAATGTTTGAATCTATCTGGCGACTCGCTTAAAGCAGATTCACTGCTGCACAGTTCTCATTCGACCTTCAGTCTCTTTTCATCAGTGTCTCTATAGTCGCCTAAGCCCCAGATGTAAATTCTCATGGATTTGGAGTCTGGGATAAAGAGTCTGAATCCATAAGAATACATTAGAAGGACTCAAGGACAATGGCAGGTAGAAGAAACCAAGACCTCTCACACATTTAATAATCACCTCTCACCAGTGCCAAGTGCAGATGGAGTGTGTGAAGATCACGTCGGGACCAAAAGGGTTCTCTGATTACACCATCATTTCTGATTTGAGATGGTCCTGCAAATGGTTATTATGGCTGTAAATGGTAGAATGTCATGTGGCCAATGACGCTTAATGCAGCCGTGATGAGTTGTCACGGGTGAAGGCTCCTTTCAGAGTAGAGCAACACGTCAGCGTCCATCTGTTGCGTTTTTAACTTCCTATAATTAACAACATGCGTATCGCGCAGTTGTCTGACTGTCACCATCATCTGACTCGTTTATAACATGTCACTATGAACCATCATAACTAGATATTTCTTCATCAAGGGGGACTTTGAATGTTGGGACTATGGAAGGTCAGAGAGTGGGTGGAATGCAGAGAAGGAAGGTGGACATACTGTGTGTCCAGAAGACCAGGTGGAACGGTGGCAAGGCTTGAAGCTTAGGATCAGGGTGTAAGTTGTTTTACCGTGAGGTGGATGAGAAGACACACGGGCTAGGAGTGATTCTGAAGGAGGAGTTAGTCAGGAACGTTCTGGAGGTGAGAAGAGTGTCAGACAGGGTGATGACGCTGAAGGTGGAAATTGAAGGTGTGATGTTTAATGTTGTCAGTGGTTACGGCCCACAGGTAGGAAGTGAGATAGAGGGAAAGGAGAGATTCTGGAATGAGTTAGATGACGTGATGCAGAGCATCCCCAGAGGTGCGGAAGTGGTGATTGGTGCAGATTTCAATGGACAATGTTGGTGAAGGGAACAGAGGTGATGAGACTGTGATGGGCAGGTTTGCTCTGCAGGACAGGAACGCAGAAGGACAGATGGTAGCAGACAAAAGGATGGAAATGGCCTCAGTGAATACGTTCTCCCAGAAAAGTCAGCAACACGGGGCGACGTATGAGAGCAGAGGCAGAAGAACTCAGGTGGATCTTGTGCAGACGTTGTAATCTGAAAAAAAATCAGTGACTGCAAAGTTATAGTGTAGCCAGACAACACAGGAAGAAAGATGGAAGGAGTACGAGTTGATGAATGAGGAAAATGAAAGAGAACAAAGATATCTGATATCAATGATAACTGACATCTGTGATAACTGATATCTGATATTGGTGACATCGATGATATTTGATAACTGTGATATTGATAGAGATGGATTGTTTTATCTTGGTCAGCTTTTGCTTGTAGTCTGGTTTTGTTCGAGGTCTAGGCCTTAAATCGCTTGCCTTTCATAAGCGCCAACAGAACAGCTCTTCCACGTCATTTCTCGGGAAATTACCTTTTCTAGTTTACACATCTGACCAGTGGACCTTTCATTGTTGTACATGCATTACACGTAGTTCTGCACCGTTCAGGTCACTCACAGGTGAAGCCAATAAAACAACATTTTTAGTTTAGTGCAGTTTCTGACACATCTTGGTGATTCACGCAGCAGATATTTCAACCTGCTCACGAGCCTTGTGTGCAAGATAAATAACGCCGATGTATCCACGTCAAAACATCTGCTCTGAAGCCCCGCTGGGTGGTTCCGGTCCCCTCACCCAGTGCGGGCTGTTCTGCGATTCCTCACGGAACCACGAGGTGTGAAACTGTAAATTCTAGTAATCACTAGCACAGCTTCTGCGTTGAGATTAAACGATGTCACTCACTGCTCAGAGCAAACAGCAACACAGCTACTGAAGCAAAAACAAACACAACGGAACGAGATCCTGTGAATGTACTGGATCAGTCATTAAGGAGAATGGAGCTGCTCCATGGTTCAGCCAGTTCCAAACTATTAACTAGTAGCACAACTCTGACAATCTGCTCTCATAGTGACTATCACATTAACAGAGTGTAGGAAAAACAGCACCTGTCAATTTGCTCCAATGTCCGAAGGACAACGGCAAGGATGGAAGCTCTAGTGTTCAGGGAGATGAGATGCATTGTATTTCCTATGAAATAATGTTTACCTACGTGCAGCACAGACAGGATCATCTCGGCGTAATTATATTCAGTGATAATAACTGACATATTGAATCTATCTTGACTACCATCTGACAGATTTGTTTTCCAGTAAATACAACATGTCAATGACAAATTGTAACTATAACAAAGCAAAGTGGATCCAGCAGCTATGATTTGTGTCTCGTGTAAACAGCTTTGATAAATGCACTCTGCTGTGTTTGTCATCCTTTTGCTCAATCATTTTCATGCTTAAATGAAGCAATTTGTTTCTCAGAGCGCAATCTGTTGGAGTTGATTATCCAAGCTGGTGATGTCCACTTCAATAAAAATAGAAGAGCAGTCTAGCCACCCACTTCTAATGCCAACGGAGCTGCGGCGGGATTTGTTTCTGTCGAGAGTCTGGAATGATTGCGCGCAGTGACTTCTGTGGAAGAATGTGAGAAAACAGAACTTTAATTACTGTAATGAATCTTTCTGGAGAGGTATTGAAAATGTGGCATTCGTGTGGTCTAAGCCAGAGCTCATTTTGGCTCCCAGCACCGTGGTCATTCATCATCGGCTGAACAATACAGTGCGCGGCTGCGAGTGTGGTGCGCAACATGAAAGAGAGAGAGAGAGAGAGAGAGAGTTGGAGGCAGAGAGGGAGAGTTTCTGTCAAAGCTGAAGAATCGCAGATGTATCTGCACAGTCAGCTGTGATCTCCTCAACAGAAAACGAAAATACTTCTCTAATATCTTTAAAAACATGCAATCATCTCGTGGACAAACTTTTTTGCGTCCCAGAAACGCAGTTCTGGTTTTGCATGCGTTCTAAAAAGGAAGCGTTGAATTCAATTAGTGCGTAATTCAATCTTAGCTAAAACGTTTTGAATTCCGGACAAAATGCGCGCTTACTATCTGGGAGCTTGTGCAATATATATGCAAATGCATTTTCTGACTCATTTCTACAAGCAAATTAAGAGCGCTACTTGCTCATAATGACCAATCAATTCCTCATTTGGAGCTTTCATTTTGGCGCCTTTGCTGACGGTGAAACTTCTCCCACTGAGTGACACCGCTGCACCTTTCGCTCCTCAGCCCGGTTGTCGCTTCTAATTCGCTGCTTCCGCGCATTAAGCTTTCGCTGACAAATATTGTTGTGCCGCCGAGCAGATGCACTTTGCTGAGCAGTGTCTGTGAAGATTCTCAATCATCCAGGTGAACTGATTGCTGAGCAGTGTTCAATAGTTGGGAATGAGCTCGTCAAACACATTTGCACTGTGAGACAACCTGAAGCTCTTTTGTTACCAGCCACTGAGCCGCCTCATTGCTAATGAAGTGTCAACAACCAAGTCAGAATAGAAAAGGTAATAAACTGCCATGTATAATGTATTAGTTATGTTTTTTTGTAAATTCACATTGCTTCGGTTTCTGTGACATTATTTTATGGCAGATCGTTGCTTTAATGTTCATTTTCTTTTATCCTTGACCAAAACCTGTCATCTTACCAAACAGACGTGGCTGAGGATCAAGGTTTTTAAAGTTCTGCACAAGTTCCCCCCACACTTTAGTTTCCATTAGCGCTTTCTGTTCACTAATGGCTTCACACTTAGTGCGACCTGATGTAATCTGGATGGAGCGCATATGTGCGCGCGCACGTCTGCTTGGTGCGTGACTGAATTCTTTTTGCAGCAGCACGTGCAGCTGTTCTTTTGTGAGTCACTTCTGTGGGCACAACAAAACATAATTACTCTGATGAACAGTGAACGGCTCAGTGGTTTCCCCCAGCTCACATATCTGGAAGAATCGCGAGGCTACACCAGGCCATTTATTTCACGTCTGCGCAGAGATAAGACAGACGAGGTGAGAGGCCTTCAAAACACCTACATCTCCAAAGCGCTGACACAAACAAGATTACCTCTGTGATGTAAAAGCTGCAGCTCCAGCTACTGTGTCACCATACAATACATACAGCTGTGCACAACTATGGAGTCATTCTCTTCAATGCATGTAGATTAAAACAAAACACTATTTAAATGCCTATAAAGTTGATCTGACCCTCTGCTGTTTTTGTAAAACGCTGCATTAAACCAACACACAATCTAGATTTGAACGCGCTGCTTTAACAACCTCATAATGATGAGCCAACCGAGTTGTAATCAGTAATCCAAGTTGCACTTTGTGCTCTGGATCGCACCACTAGGTGGCACTGGCCTTCTAATCTGAACTGTGTGCGGCTTCCTGAGAGGAGTAAAGCATAACCACCTACCTGCAATTTCCATTTACATGTCTAATAGCGCAGGGGTGTCTTCTCTCCGAGTGAAACTGCTTGAAAGCAGAGAAGAGCATTTCCCACCCACAGAGCTGGAACGCCAGCGTGCACAGCGCACATTTAAAATCAAACAGCTTGTCTTCGGCAAAATGATAGAACGTAGGCTTCAGCTGCAGAGGCATCCATCTAGATGTTGACTGCGTTATATTCCGTGCGATTAAATAACTTTGATTCTTCTCTAATTTGTAAGCCATTGCTAGCAGTCGCCGTACAAGAGGTGAAATCCCGCGACGCATTATTTTTATGGGGGGAAAGTACGAAAGGTCACATGCTGGTGATGGGAGATATCTGTGTTTCATTGATGTCAGCTGGCAATTCATTCTCATGATAATGCCCATGTCCTTGATTCAGACAGCAGCTATACTTGAATGATAATGTGCTGATGGGTCTGCGCCTCAGCCTGCCATGAAACGAGCATGACAGAGTGATGGGAATGGAAACAAGCATGAAGCCGTCCCCCGTGCCTCCCCCGCTCCACACCCACCGATCTGTCCTCTTTAGCCATGAATGGAAATAACGGGGCCCGTTCTGAAATGGATGCCCCCTGTCTCAACCCTGATATTCGCGAGACCCTTTCCAGCGTTTCCACCGTTTTTGACTCGCAGTCATCGTTCATTTTCTAGAGCGCCTCCCTTTCATTTGATTACAAAGAAAAGTCAGCGAGATTATCACAGCGCTGCGTTGTGGTGCTTCACTGAAGGTCCACCGTGTGACTCTGAGCTGCAGAGCAGTGATTATGGGAAAGCACATAAGATTGTCCTTCTGCGTGTCCTTCCACCCTTGTTGTCCTGACAACCACCTACAGCTGAAAGTATTAACCACCGCAGGAACTCGACTTTTAAAAAAAAAAATGGCTGTGTTAAAGGACCACTCCACCAATTTCACATGCCAGGATCAATTCCCCAGCCACAGTTAGAACAGGAACCTCAAAAGCAGTGGGAAGCGTCGTTTCCTGTGGCGCCGGAGAAGCCGTGTGATAAATAGCCACACAGGGTATTAGAGGATGCTAACGAGGGAAGTGCATTGTGGGAAGTGATGTATTCATGTCTTCATGGCATTCGATGTTAACATGTTTATTTAAAACTGCTGCTACACACAGTCAACACTGTTTTTTTCTCTCACTAGGTGATTATCGCAGCTTCTTTTTGCGATAAATCATCAAAACATTGGTTTATATAGTGACACTGAGTGCATGTTTTTGGACTGAAAGGCTCTGTGCTCCACATGTGACTGATGATTACTGGGGAATTGACTGGTAGACAGGTAGCAGGCGACCGGCTCGCTCCGCGCAGGAGCATCCCAGGAAAATGTGGCTTGTTACAGCAACATGGCAGTTAACATTGTCATTCAGGGGAGCAGTGAAGCCCAACCAACAGCAGCCAGGAGATGACAGATTGAAGAGTCCCCCACTGCTTGATGTATGTAATGCTCTCATTTAGAAAGCACTTGACCTGAGCAGCAGCAGACTGGACAAACACGGACACCAAATCCACAACGCAGTACTTTAATTACTCAGCTATTACAGTATGTCTTACAGTGAGTCCTAATTGTGATGCGCTACTGTATGATTGCAATTGCAACGTCCTCCATTCTCACAGTGGGGTTTGAAAAGCGGAGGCAGAAAGTGAGCTGACTGATTTACATGCAGAGACAATATGAGCAATCACACAGACTTAATTGGACTTCAAGAAGAGCACATCAAGGTTAGAACTGTCATTAGTGACAAATACCCGCCGACTAATTGGACTAACCTTAGCCTATGCAATGCTCAACGCATGGTCGTGTCCCAATAAATTATTATTATTTCACTAGATTTATTGTATTAATTATATACTTAATTACTGAGTTGCCGGTTTCCATCGTCACGTAGACTAACCTCAACAAGGACACACATCTTCGGTTGTGCTCACTGTAATGCGTTACCAGTATCCTGATAATATCAACTTTTGTAGACGGTTTATGGAAAGACATATTAATGCCGCTTCATATCCTCCTCTCGCCTGGCTCCCCCATCATGACTTTATGATTTCCTTATGAAGAAAAATGTTTGTGCAGTAACTGCTTTTGGCAGCGGCACAAACAATGGCGCGTATCCATATGAGGTGACACGATTTCACGTAAAGCAGGGCCAGAAGGTAGTTCAAGGACTTGACTTGGCACAGATTTAGCAGGGCCCCAGGCAAGAAGAAAAAGAAATCACACAGTAACGCAACATATGTTCAAGGGAAGAAAGTAGCATACAGCAAAAAAAAAATAAAAAAATTAAAAGTGCACGATGACTGAAGCCTTCAGCTTTTGCAAACCCTCTACATCTGCAGTTTAATGGACCACCTGACAATTTAAGTTAAGGGTACGCGGCCTATACGTGACAGGAAAGTGATTTATGACCAACATTTGTGTCAGATGTGATACACAGACCAACGTTATAATGTAACATAAGTGCTCACATAGCAGATTTAAAAGGGAATTGTGATTTGCATGAGCAATCGTTTACCGATGAATTAGACGAGTATAGAGTCAAATATTACAGCTGTGGGAAAGAGTCGGTCAAGAGCTGAATTCCACCTCATTGATTATCAGTCTTATATCCAATAATAACCAAGAGGCCAGGTTTTAATGCCAGACACATCCAATCAATTCACGTCTAATGGAAGACATTTCCTACAAAGCACAGTCCACATCTACAGAGCAGAAATAACATGGTCTAGAAATTTACTTTGGAAGGAAATGACATGGAGCGACATTTGTTTTGCTGCTGAGGCGACACTCTGCGTAGACAGCTATGATGGCATGATATTTACTGACACATTACATAGTTTGTGCTGCAGATCACTTCTGTTTTACTTAGGAATGAGCAAGACATTGCACTGACAGTCCTTTACATAGACTGACCTTAATGTGCTGTAGGCTGAAGTTAGCGATGTTGCGTGGGCTTCGGTAGGTGAAATGCAAACAGAGCGATCCAATCCTGGCATGAGTCCAGGAGGACAGAGGCGGGGGAGTAAACTCTGCTCGGCTGGAGAAAAGGCTGCAGGGCAACAGTGATTAATCCTCTCTCCTCTCTTACTTTCTGCTTTTGTCCCTCTCACCGTTTGCTGTAATTTCTCTTATGGCTTCAGTTGTTCTCGTGGCTTCTGAACATCCTTTTATTCTGCTTTAAAAATTGAAATCATTTACTGAGCCAAAGAGAATTTGCATTGCGAACAGATATATTGTGTCTCCAAACATTCATCAGCTGATAATCAGATTCTATGCATTTCAGGGGCTTTATTGTTGCAGTGATATTGAGAATTGAAGGCAAACATCGACTGGCTCAAGCTCCTGCCGTGGGTAAATACATGGAATGAAAATAACTCGCTTAATAACACAGTTGCGTCAGACTTTGGAGAAGTTTATGACCCACACATGTGGCACGTTGCCTTCAGCCACATACAAAAACACAGAGCAGATGTTAAACATATAGGTCTAGACGCTGGATTCATGACACCATGGAAAACAGAGAAAGCATCCTGCTGTAGATGGAAAGGAGAATTTAGAAATCGTGCTGTACACATATATTATATTTTAAGGTTTGGGGGATGACAAAATAATTATATTTATCAAACACTGGAAAAATAAAAATAAAAATAGTAATTACGCTGATGTTAAAATGACTTTTGAGTTGTCTCCCACTCTTAAAAATTCTAAACAGGGCATTGTGGGAAACGAGCAGGGCACTTCTCACTACGCTGGGCCTTTTCTCATCTAGACACAGCATCATGGCTGACTGCCCTCCGCCTTCACTGGGCACGCCAACAGATTGGCGCGTCTATGTTGCACGGTTGCGCACGGGGCGTCGGTGGGAGGGAGGATGTCCCTTGAACCTTATAATAGCTCTCTGACAAAGCACCTCTGGGAGATATCACATGCTCCGCTGGACTCCTGGACAGAAAATCCTATGAGCAGCCGTCCTTAATGTCCTACAGGATGGCCCACGTGAAGGCTATCTTATGGACGTCGAGGGGAGCGAGCAGAGTGCGCCTGAGTGCATGTCACTGAAGTGTGAAGAGATGTACTCTACTGTAGCAGCACGACAGAGATGGGGGAAACATTTGCCACATACAGTAAGCTAAACAACAGGAATGTTTAGAAAGAGGACTTGACAGGGTGTTGAATTAATGATAGGTCAATGGCAATGCGAGCTTTTCTGACATCTGTCAGGGTCACAGTGAACCTGAATTTTCCGTAAAACACCTTGAGAACAAGTGGAACTATTGGAGCCAAATTTGCAGAAACAGGATTCCTGTGGTATAAGATAAGATAAGAATGAGAGGATGTAAAGTTTGACCACGGGCAAATTCATTCAAGAAATTCCATCCTGCGATGTTGCTTTTACAGAAATGAACAGAGGCGAGGTCTCAGCAACTTTTACCGTTGACCACCAAAACCTTGAGTTGTGCCAAACTTGAAGAAATTCCCTTAAGGTCTTTTGTTTTGTTTTTTTTAAATATCGTTGCTCACAGGAACGAGGCAGACAGAAAACGTGAAACATAACTCCTGCAGTCACGGCTGACACAGGTGCGGAGGCATAACAACATATGGCAAGACATACGAAACGCTGTCAGTAATTACATTATTTGGCAGGGGGCCAGTTTAGACAGTTGGGAGACATTTACAAACAACTTCAGAGCTAAGAAACACGCTGGCTCCCCATCAATATTACAGAGCAACAACTCAGCCTAAACTGTATGTTTCATCCAGCCAAACTCTGGGGCATTAACTGCTGAATCTTACTATCATCAACAAAATGTCAAAATATCCAGACAGTACATTTTGTAATATCACACAACAGCAATGTGCTACTTCTGATGCACAGTACTCACTTGCATCCCTCAGAGCATTTTCACGCTTGTCTGTGTTTAATACTGTATAAGCGAAGCCAAGTTTTAACACGTTAGGCTGCGCAGCCCTGTGACGATGCACGAGAGGAGAGGACGACAACGAAGAACAGCCCAGCCGGGTTTTCAGATACATCGTCTGGCTCGTGGATCTGTACTGTAGGTCTCACTATTACTTTTTACATCGTCACACAAAAAGGTTTTCAGTGTAACGATTTTCCCAATGTAAAAGTTAACGTTTACTTTTATTTATGTATAAATGTTTTCTCGTATCATTTTAGAATTAATTACTGTCAGATCAACGTCAACGTTCCAGCGACTCGTATGGAATTCAGCAAAGCCTTTCCAACGTTGGAAGAAGAAACGAAGAGAATGATAAAAACGTGGGCAACAAAATATTCTAGTGACTCTTGAGTGATCTTGGGCCCAAAAGGTGTCTAACTGGATGCGGGTGCATCAAGGACGCTCTCATTAGCATTCAGGTCCCTCTTTATCAATGTAGGACATGTTGATGAATTTGACCCGGGGCTGGGAGACGCCAACGATTTCCTTCATTTCTCAGGGAAAGCAGTTTCGAGTCTCTGGAGTCAGGGAAGAGCTGCTGTATGGTTCGTTCATTATTAATACATCTAAGAGGAAAATTCTGTCTTCAAACTTGTATAGTGAGGTGAAGTTTGCCCAAATTAAGTCCACTTGAAATTCAATGAATAAGTTATAACTCCATCAATATACTGACGACGGAGGTCCTTCTACACTATATTATGTAGATTATAGAAGCAAATAAAAGATATAATCATCAACTACATTTAAAATATTTAAAAAGATATTTGAACAGAACTAAAAAGGATATTTCTGTGGAGAGAGTAAATGAAAGAGACATTTAATAGATTATATTATACTGTAGTAATATATGTATAATATAAGTGTTAAGTGATAAGCCTGATCAATAAAACGAAAGCTAATATCTATCTATGTGTGTGCGAATAATTGTTATTCATTGGAAGCAACGCAGAAAGCTTCTAATTAATCATTCATTTATTGCCATTGTTGCAGGTCTTGAAGTGGTCTTTTAAACTCTGAGCACCAGTTCTGGGACATGACCATCTGGCCTGTGTGTCTTGCCTGTCAGCTCAGCAAAAACCCTGGGGTAACTAGGTGCAATCAGAGGGCACAGAGCCACAGGCTACCACTGTGGCTTAGAACGCGCATGTGACTTTTAGCCAGGCAGGTGAACACACTAGCAGCAGCAGCAGCAGCAGCAGCAGCTGGTGATCATGGAAATTGTTTGCTGTGATGGTAGCAGAATGCTAATTGCTCCATGTCCTTTACTCGTCTCCAGCCACGAGCTGTTGCGAGCGTGATGTATGTCGCTCTCAAGGAACACGGATGCAAACGAATGACGGGTGGTAAAGCAAAACAGAGAGGCGATGAGAATTTGTAACGAAGCTTGAAGTGGGAAACACCAGAATCACAGCAAAATCGACAGTGAAGCAGCACAATCGGGCCGATTGGCTCTCACTTATTTAGCAGAGTTCAGTGCTTTTTCTCCTGCATTAACTGTGGACTGCTTTAAGCGTTGCTGTTATCAAATGATTCCCTCTAGGGCGAACGCTTCTGATGACAAATGCTGACATCTGCTGTTTGCTGACACATGTGGATCCAGTTAGATTGTAGAACCAAAACACTCGGCATCCAACAGATGTCCTGAGGACACATGTTGCTCTAATATGCAAAGCCACGTTCTATTACAACGGTTAAGTCTACTGTAAATGAACACGGAGGGTAAAACGGTTTTTAAACAGGAACAGGAACAGGAACAGGAACAGGAACACGACTGGTTGGTCAAATTGAACAAGTAATAATAATATTTATCGGGTAACATTACATGACCCTTTGCATACACTGTGTATCAATCACGCAAACCTGATCAGAACGGCAGCTTCCGTCAGACTGTGCTTGCTGATGAGAAATGTAGGTTTGCTCACGTACTGGAGAAGATGCTATGTTTCAAAGTTCTTGCCTGCTTTTGATTCCCAGTCACTGAAATTGATTTGTTGTTATGGAAGGAGCATGTTGGTTCTAGGGTTCAGTGATATCTAATGCCATCCATCTCCTGATGCTGGATTGTCATCCCCTGTGGCTAACACAACACATCTCTGGTTCTTTAGATACAGCATAGACAGAGGGATGCAAGCGACGCCACCCTGCATACATAGAGCTGCCTTACACTCAAACGTCTTGACAGAAGCCCAGTGTTAAGAAATCCAAACCAAATACTCAGAGATCCAACACTGACGTCTTTTAGAGCAAAGTGGTGCGACGTGTAGCAAATTTAATTATGTTTTGGTTATTTTTCCCTATGCTTTTTTTTTTTTTTGAGTCATTTTCTAGTAAATATCTTAAAGGTGTAGAAGGTGTCTGTAAAGTCTGTCAAATTGTCTGTCAGCACAGCGATTTATGAAACCACATGAATGACAATACGTGTGAAAGGACACGAACCAAACCGCGGCTGCTTTCATTTGAGAGCACAGCCGTTTGATCTGCTAGATCAAAATATGATTGAGCAAAATTGAATATGAACTTATTTATGAGTCTGCTTTCTCTGCTCCCAAGCTTTGGCAGCTTAAGCGTCACTCATCTTATACAGTTCTGTTCAGTGGCATCAGTATTATGAATATAATAACTACTAACTACTATTATTGGGAGCAAAGTGTTTTTGTACCAAGAATTTCTCCAGAGATAGACTGATCAGCATGTTTACGTCATCCATTATGTTGTCGTAGGCGACCAAGGCTACTGTGCCCTGGACACGGCAGGAAAGAAATCACACGTCCATCGTTAAATAGCAAAAACATTCTCCAGGGATGTCAAGTACTGGTTTACATGAATTTAACTGACTTTCCAAATACTAAAATAATAAGCTTCTCATATTGAGTAATTAATTTTATAGTGATAGGTTTGTAATGTAATATGAATTAGGGGTTGATGTCACCTGGTGCATGTGTGACCATTTGTTTTCAGGCTTTGGAAGCAATGGCTCGCTCTCCCCCCGTTACAGTGTCCATTTCTCATGCACCGCTCACAACAGCAAAACTGCACATGCAGCACTTTTGGATATTTACTGCCGCGGGGAAACCAAATCCGATCAACCCGTTGGTTCCTAGTTCTGGAAGCCAACAAGTCTGGTCATATGTAAATCACGGGCATCGAGCACGTGTCCAGAGTCCGGCTCTGAATTAGACGTAGACAGAAGTAACACGAACGAACTGCAAACAAACACGCAGACGGAGCGATGCGGGGCAGTCATCATGCCACGCTGGTTGTAGCTACGTGTCCTTGTACAATGGAGCTAATGCCAGGATGTCTTACCATCACAGACCTATAAGTCTTTCCTACACTCTGAATTATCATAGTAATAAAGCAATTAAAATGTAAAATAGTGGATTTTAATCATAGACGTGTGAGGCGATGTAGAGTGCAATGTCAGAAGTAATGCGTCTAGATTAAGCATGCGACAGCCCTCAGGTCACAAGTCAAAATCAGCCTCACTTTCCTCCAGCTCCCTCATCATTTTTTTTGATCTCCGTCGCTGCTCTCTCCCTTTTCTTCGTCGGTAATGTGTTGAAATGTAGAGAACCGATGAAGATCTCCGAGCCTGGGGGCTTCAATTGTGCCAATAGATTATTCTTCCTTACTCCTGGTCAATATGCAGTTAATCCAGCATGAAATTATATTTTGTTCAAGACGGGGAAAAAAAGAAAGCGCTTGTCATCACTTTTGAATGTTTGTGCCATCAAAATGTAAGGCTTTATAGATAAATACTTGCTCAGAGCAGGATTGGCTTCACTTTATTTCATAGCTGTCATGAGGCATTATGCACCCTTCCATCACCAAAGCGGATATTTTAAAGCTAATGGATCAACACTATCTAACATTTAGGAAACTACACCATCATTTCAACGGAGTGAGTAACTCTGTTACATGGATGGAAAGTGTATCATCATTTCTATTCATAGTAATAATAATAGCTTTTGGTGTAGTGTGGATAATTATAAAGTTATGGGGACGGTAGCGTTCACAGTGCCAGTTATGGTATTTTATTAGCCTGTGAGTGTAGTGTACATGCACATGTCTCAGTATCAGTGACCAGGAGAAAAGACACAGAGGAATTTGCATTTCTTTGTGTTTTTGTTCATTTCATGAGCTCATGCACTCATGAGCAGATCTGGCGCCTGACAACACACTCCAAGTAATTACACTGGCCATTATCCTTTTCATCCAGCGTGTTACGCAACGCTGGGTAATTTTAGCATTTATGTACACTCCAGGAATGCAGATTTAACTCTACAATGTGAAGGATCTGTCGATGAAAACGACGCGGCCGGGTTTGGCGTCCCCGGGACGTTCGTAACTTGTCCTCAGTCTGTCCACGCAAACAAACACACACACACAAAAAAAAACAGAGACGGCGGAACAAAAATGGCTTTCAGTGCTTATTGTCACCCTTTGCTTTTTTAATAACTAACAACCAAACCCCTGCACATCCATCCCAACGTCTCCGAGCTATCTAGCTGCAGACGCTGCGCCACTGCGAGGTGGCGAGTGATAAATGGCCGGACCTTGGTGGACCCTACAGTGTTATCATCGCTCTAGCGCATCAGACGAAGCCTGTGCAGAGCAGAGGTACTGCAGCTTTCTGGAGCTGAAAAGGATGCTAATAAACACCCTCACCTGCACACTCACCAATCCTGTTTAACATGTAGTGATTAGCAAGCTTAGCTGGTTAAGCCTAATCCTCAATGTTAATCCTAAATGTATTTCAACATATCAAACATTTACCTTCCAGCTTAGAGCACGCAGCAACAAATCATGCGCTGGAACGTCGTTTTTTGGAAATCTTTTACAGTAACGGGGTTTTTGAGAGTTCAAGTTTCTACCGCTAGACTTTTTCGATGAACCATATCAGTAAGTGAATGGTAACTGTTGACCTAGACTACACATCCCAAAGGCGAATGAGGAAGCAATAACGACACACGAGAGTTGCAGAAAACCCAGTCATAGCATCACGTACAGTGCTGTGTGTCGTAACCGTGCACGGTTCCTTCAGTCATTGATAATCAAAGCAGAAACCTGCATGTAAAGGCTTTGCTCAAAGAATCAAGGACAGAAGGGCTGAGCAGAAGCAGTAAAGCTCACGCTCACAGCTTTTCTACCAATTTCTGGCACACAGCATTATTTAATCTACGGTTACGGCTTTACGCAGCGCACATCAAACACAATGACAGTGTCACCTCCAAACAGCCAGTGAAATGGATGATCCTGGCGAGTTTTTTTTTTTCTTTCCAATCAGCCATTCACGTGCCGCTGCGGGTGAACCAGCGGTAACAGTTCAGCAGGTCAGCCGACCCCGCTGCCTCCAGAAACGACAGAAACATCCTTTCAGTCGCTCATTCACGGAACAGATGGCTCATTCTGAAACAAAGCAGGCATTCGGCAGCTTAAAAACAAAATTAACCCAGCGCCAAGGAAAATGTGAATGAAGTGGCCCATCACTGCTGTACAGATCATTAATATAATGTGACATATTTTATTATGTCGCGCCACCATGACATGGTGTTAGAGGATCTGAGAGTCTGAGCTCATCTAACAGGTGACAATAGTGAATGTAATCCTGCATTATCTAAATAAAGAGTAAACTCATTTACTTCCAAACAAGCATCTTTGTTAGTGTCTCCCACACCTGTTTTAAACTACACGTCTTAGTTTCCGCTTCACCCATTGTCCCTGCTTAGCTCAGGAAGCTGTTTTGTTTTTCTCCGCCGCGTTGGAATATCTGCCAGTTTCTATTATTGTGTCTGTGTTTGCTTTGTTTCGTTCAGTCTTGGTTCTGCCAAGACCAAGACCTGCACGACTTTGCAGCGCCTACAGTATAATATACCTTGTCTTAGTGCCAGCTGTGCTCCGTGAAATGTTACCGGTGGGTTAATTTCTGGTGAGAGAGCGTGCGATCCAGCCGTCCCGCTTCCCGCTGCATATGCAGGGTTGTCCCTTCAAGTAGAATCTCACAATGAAGCTAATAAATCAGAGACGCAGCTCTCGTCAATCTGTCCTCGAAATGCAAAGTAGTTATGCGTTGGCCAACATACATGCCAGAAAAAATTAACAGTCTTTTTTGTCAAAGCAGATTAGTTCAAGTCACGTCGCACGCTATCAAGGGAGGCCATCTTTCATTGTCTTTGATTCTGCAATCTGAGCTTTGAAGATAAACATCAGTATTAGACCAACAGGCAAGACGTTTATAGGCTGCGTCTTCCTGAACCTTATCAGAGCAAGAAGGAGTCATAATAAAGCTGAAAACCAATTCAAAGAGGTTCTATCCTTCACTCTTACCTGTTTAGTAATGAAGTCGTGCCAAGTGAAGTTTGGTATTCTCTAAATGTATTCAACTTGTGCTGCATTTCCAGGGATGAGTGTTAACTGTGACCTGCCTTTTGTGCCCAGAGACTGTGGAGGTTGTGGAGTAGGAAGCAGTGTAGTTCCTGAGCCACATGACAAATGTGAGATCAATAAAATAATCTCTGCGGAGCAGCAATTCTCCATCACTGCAAAAAATAAATAAATAAACAAAGCACAAACAGTGCTACGTGTGGCAGGGCCCTGTGTTTACCAACGGCTCTGTGCGTACATGTAGATGCATGTGTATTAGAGCTTAGTGCTACGACCACAGATGAAAATCAAAGTATATTTTAAAATGTGATCAGTTCAAAATATGATTACACACATAAAATCATTGTACAATGTGACATGTCAGTCACAGGACTCGTTCTCTGTGAAACAATTATATATGGTTGTGGAACAATTTTAGTAAATATTACGTTATCGCATGATCCTGTACACGTGTTTTTCATGCAAGCCTTGCGAGAAGTCGTCCTTTCATGTGATTCAGATTCTAGAACACAAAAGACTCTACAGACTCAGCTCCTCTCTTGCGTACGGTTGCCTGTTGGAACTTTCTACATCCTCCATCCTCCTCCTCTCTTTTGTTTTTCATCTGCAGTAGCAACATATTTTCACCCAGGTCTTAACACGTCTTAACAGTACGCTATTGTACCAGGCTAGTGGGTTGGACTCACAGCATTCAGCAGTGTAAAATACTGAGTGTAAGTAGTTTATTATCAAATTATGCCCATAATTAAGAAGGACAGGCAGAGACAATAAGATTCCCCTCTCCACACATGCTGAGAGTCCATTTGTGCTTTTACTAGTGCCTATTGAATGATTGTTGCTGTGGCAGAACATAAATATGTATTATGTAAATATGTATGTGTAGATTCATGTAGTGGGCAATTAATTTGCATTATATGTGTAATTCTGTGATTTAATTTAATGTTACATGTGAACAGACAAAGATCGGTTTAAAAGGCAATTAGAGGCCACGGTGTTCATGTTGACAGAGACAGCAGCACAGTTCCACTTCACTGGTCCCGCTGAATTTAAGAAGTTGTGAAAACATATTTGTTCTAACTCTGCCCGCCTATATATCACATTAATCATGCCTGAAACATGTGGACGTCTCCTCGCATATGCTACACGAAGACGTGTTCACGTCTGATGGGATGTTCCATTAAGTGTGGCCTGCCAAGCGGGTACATCCTTCAAGCGCAGCCACCCAAAGGTAATAAGAAGATCGGAGTACGAGTACGCTGATGTGCCAGCAGTTACAGCAGCTAGTGATAATATTACCGTGGATATGCTTATGCCACTTTAAAGACGGGAGAACGAAATCTCACTTCTTTGAAATCGGCTGGTCAAAGTAGAGACAACGAGGTGGGTGTGCAGTACTTAAACCGTTTTAGCTTAAATGTGATAACAGCTTAATCGCAGCCATTCAAGGATGCAGATCTACAAAGGAGGCGTTTCATTGTGTTCAAGGAACCCGGTTTAATTACTTTATGAGCCAGTGTTTGAAGATCGTCTTTGCCTCGAGTGTGTGTTTGAGGACAGTACACCTGGCGAAGCATAAAAACCCACACAAAATGAGGTCTTGGAAACAATTAGAAGTATTCTTTAAGTGGCATTTACAGACTACAGCACCTGGGGGTTGATTGTTCTCAAAATCGCTTGTTGACAAGTTTAGGATTTTCTCTCTGATTACTGAAAAAAAAAAGAAAATGTTTTCAGAAATCAGGAACAAGCCTGACATGTGCTGCATGTATTCACATTCTGTCTTACTCTTCTCCAGACAATGATGTATTGTAGTGGATGTCAAAGTTTGATATTCGACGTCATCCAAACACAGATAAATCAGGTGAAGGAGTTGTTGCACAAGAAAGAAAAAAAAAAAAATTGATGTTATTACCATCAAACGAGATGTGAAGAAGAAAATATGGCCCTTCAGAGTCGCTAAGGGCAGAGGGGCAGTGACTGAGGAGCAGCCGCGATGATACATATCCCAGAAATCATAAGAGATCCCACAAGATAAATCACATTTCAAAGTTCGACGCTTATCCTGTGCCCTGAATGGAGGAAGTGGCTGTTGTGATGAAGAAGCCCGAGCTTTCAAGTGGAACCCTTCATTCACCAAATTGCGGTTTCCTCAAATAAACCCTAGACATTGTCCAGAGAGAGACTTTCATCTGCTGCCTTCGCGTTTCTGATTATTCTACAGTATAGCGCCGCAGAATCACTCTCACCAGCTACAATTTCCACACATATACTGCCTTGGGTGAGACTGTGGCCTGTTCGCTCGCGCAACATAGGGTGCGATTCCCTACAGCAGGCCTCAGCGTCTTCCTACCTGTCTGGCAGTGACACCAGCTGACTTGTTTTTCTGCCATTTACAAAACAAAGTCAAGCATTTTTGGTTTATCCTGGTGAAGACACCACACCACTGGGCGGCACACAAGGCCTTGCAGCTGTTCACCCCCTTCCTCTCTGCTCCCCCGACGCCTTAATACTCTAACAGGAAAGACCAGCCAGGAAAAGGATCATTTTAACAATGGTGACTCAGATTTCCCTTAATTCGCTTTGAGGAAGGACAAAGATTTAGCTTTCTGCTTCCGTACGCTGTGTATGAAACCCTAATCACTGAACATATTCGATGAGGACTCCTCAATAAATGTAATTTCCGTTACACCTCATCGTGCTTTAGATTCTAAACAGCACACGATTAGTCAGTGTTAGCTGTTTGCGTGGATCGATGTGCGTGTATGGATTTCTATCTGTCGGCCTCCTTCTAGTCATAAAGTTGCGTGTGCAGTTTGCTGCGGAAGAAGGTCTTCCAGCTTGGAGGTTAATCTGGGATTTGTGCGGCTGTATGAATCAGCATTAAGCCCCTGACATTGACATAATGGTGAGGTTGCGTTCTCAGACGCAGTTTAACAGTAATGGAGATCGCACTGCTGATGTCCATGAAGCTTGTCTGGAGGAGGCCAGATTGCTGCAGCACTTAGTCTGCTGTCCTCATCAGTCCTGCTATCAGCTGAGCCAACCCCCTCCCAGTATCAGACCCAGGCCTATTGAGGAGAGGAGCGGCTTCGTTTTTTCTTAAAAGTAAAAATAGAAATACATATGAGGCATTTCAGGCGTTGACACTAATGCCGTATTATTCCCTCAAAGAGAGATTTATGAATAGTGGAGATAAAAATGTACAATAACAGCAAAGGAATTGCAAAGTGATTTATTTAGCAATAAAAGCTGACCAAACTGATTTTTTATCACTGTATCCTTATACATTCAAGCTGTCACTTCCCCGTTTTAAAGTTGCCATGTGTACCCTTCTATGATGAGGCGTTCATGTACTGCCCCTTTGATCAGTGTATATCACACCACAGGATACAAATCCGTGTGTTTTTTTCAAGCTCAGTTCAAATTTATCTCACCGCAAAGGTCCTTCTGGGGACGAGCTCAAAGTCAGAATTAATACCAAGCAGGTTCAGTGGGTAGTCGCATGTGGGAGGCACAGCAATTTCCATTTTCAGAATCAATTTCAGCTCTGTAGAGATCAAGGACTTGTGGACAATTACCCCACAGATGACAAGAAAACTCCAATCATGGCAAGCTAACAGTGTGTCGCTTTCATTGGCTATGACTAGCTTCAAAAATAATAGCTATAATCACCTCCGAGCAATTACAGCCCAGCACCTCATTTTCCTGAATAGTCCTTTAAATTTACCACAGGTTTAACTGGACATTCACCCTTTTTATCTTTTTCATTTGCCATAACTAAAGAAACGGCACGGTTTGCAATTTTCCTGCTTTAAGCGCATAGATCACTCGTGAATTGTCATGTGACGTTCGCCAAAGTCACAAACGTCAACGGCGTGTTATGACCCTTCGCGTTGTTAAGCACCACCGTTAAACATGGCTGAGAAAGTAATGGCGACGCTACACTGAGGGTTGTGTTTACAGCGCCAAGGATTTCACAGCTGAGAGAAGGGAGTCAGAGTGATGAAATTCGAGGAAAATTCTTAGAACCATCTTCTAGATAAGACTAAATCCTCGTAAAGATAAAAGTAATTCACAAAGCATTAAGCCCTGACAACAGTTCCTAAGATTAAAAGTATGAGGCGCAGGGAAGAAGATTTTCCTAAGTGTTGGAAATTGGGTGAAAAGACAAAGCGATGCAGCCTGTTACTACTGAAAGTGAAACGCGCTCCCAACATGAAACCGTGCAGCCGCGCTGACCGGTGTCTGCCGCAGCTATTCATCAGCAGAGCGCTCACGCAGCCTATTACAGCGCTCTCCCAGCTCCACGTTACGATGTAGCTCATTTATTTCCACCGGACGTTGCAACCGCGCATAACCCACCGCGTTGGTGTTAGAACTGATGAGACACACAAACGCATCATTGCACCCTCACAGAGTCATACGTTGTAATATACAGCGTAGCATCTTTAATCTTTAAGGGACTAACAGCAGCAGTGTCTCGTCTGTTTTCCGTTTGAACTACGTGGTAATCAGCTCTGCTACTAAAATAGGCTGGGTAACAATCAGTGTGGCTTATGGATTATGCATTTAATAAAGATGTTTATTACTTAGTCACACCCAAGCAAACTCTGCTCAACAAGAAACAGCCATAACTGAAAACACATTATGTCTGAGTGTCCAAGTGAGTGATTGTAATATTTACAATGCGTCGTCCCTTGCAACAAGGTCAACTACGCCTTCGGACTGACGTAAAGCATATCTCAAAGTATTGTGAGTAATGTTTGTGAATACGGCCCCTGATGCCAGTAGATGAGCCGTCCATTGCAAAAACAGATCACCTACACGCAAACGCAGCTGATTTGCATATCGCTGGAAAGAATGCAAGGCGCTCAACCATACGTAACACACGGCTCAAGCGGAGCATCCACGCCAGGACGCCACAGAGGAAACCGCTGGGCTCCACAACAAAAGCTTCCTGAAGCAGTTCTGCTGCAGCGAATGGTGGACGTGCTGCAGATTTACTCCAAAGCCACAGGAAGTGATCACTTGAGGTTATTGCTCCTGCATTTCAAGAGTAATTCACAGCTATAATTGAAATGATGATACAACATGATGCAGTATAGTTTAAAAGACGGGGAACTTTCTATGCGTTTGCCTTTTCAGCGCTACACTGGGAGCATCCAGGTAGTAGCCACATGCTGTGCAAAGGACGACATATTGTTTCCATTATTCATCCAACTCACAGAAATGAACACCACACCTCACGTTGCTGTGTTTTTTACTATGCAGCCATTGCTTCCAGTTCATCCCAGCAGGGTGACGTCATGACAATGGGCTTTGATCAGTCAGCAATAATGAATCATGTTTTGTAAATAAACATGTTTTTATTTTTGAAGATTCACTTTAGAACATTTCGGAGAGCGACGGACATCTGCTGTGGCGTTGGTGAGACCTGATAGCCAATGCCCCCAGCGTTAATTAGCTCACAACACTGGGCACCAACATTACACCAATTATCTTTCTTCGAGCATCCACGGGGAGGAAACGTTACCCATGGCAGGTTCTCTATAGGGGATGCTTTGGCAGCTGCACATCTAATTACACCTATGGGGGGGAATCTCTTGGATATCAGAATTGTCCAATTTATGCTCATACTGGGCAATTAAGAGACCCTGTGTGCCCACGGCAACAACAGACTTATTAAAAAACACACAGCACACATGCGGCGTCTTGTAGGATGACCTCTGCATAGCGTCCTCCCAACCCTGTATTCCATGTAGTATGTTCCTTGTAGTGTTCACTTGTGCGAATAATGTGAATCATAACAGTTATTAAAGGTTTTTTATATCTTTTTTACAGACACTCCTGTGTCGTCCTGGCTACTGGAAAGCCCATTCTTCCCCGAAACATCCTCTCAAGCTACAAACCAGAGTCTCTGCAGATGTTTTGTGTAGTGGAGCATCGCTAGCAGCCTCAGGACTGACTGTGTGTTGTTGGTCACTATACAGTAGCTCTTGTTTCCAGGGTCCACTCAACTACTCGCTGATCAGCCTTTAGTCTCCCTGCTACATCACACAATTCATGAACCTCTGCTTCTACCGGGATGAGTCTGGGTTACTAAAACATTCCATGTGCTATGTCTTGAAGTCTACTTCATCATAAAACATTCAGACAGTCTAGAGGCTTGTACGCCTCACATACGCCTGTGTGAACTACAACATCCATACAGATAGATAGTGGGGCCTATAAGAAACGGAGAAAATGAGAAGCAGCATTTTATATTAGTCTAAAGCTCAACATGCGTGGAGCAGATTATGCCGTACACAACGTATACACCGCATTTTAACATCCTTGCTTTCAGTCTACATTTTCAAAAAGGTCAAGTGTGGCAACGCTGCCTACGTCAAACTAAAGTATATCCCAGCTGCCTTTGAAAAATACCCTGTTCTAGATATAACCCTTTTATGCAAATCAAATGTTTATGTCAGCGAACAGTGACCAGCTGCTCTCCGCCGTCTCCTTGCTTCTAAAACGGGACGACAGCTCAGAGCTGTTGATTGTTCTGTGTTTGTCATGCACTTGCACACTAGACTGGATCAGTCACTAATTCATGATAAAGCCATTCGATTATATATATATATATATATATATATCGGGTTTTCCTGCATAAAATAGTCGACATGGACTCCAGCTGTTCATATATTTTGTGTAAGTAAAGCCGTGGCCAGAAGCCTTGAAACACTGAGACCAGCAGCTGCTACAGCCTCTTCTTCTCTATTCCACATATTCTCTGTCAAATATGTCAATTTTGATTCTAAGACAATCGCCCACCAGAAATCACTAAATATATGTTTATATATTTATATTAATCTTTGTGATTTTCGTAAATGTTTAGTTATGAAGTATGACTATATGAATTACTCACTTGGAGAGTAGAGCAGTTGATTTCGCCCCAGGATAGTCATGTTTACCATTTCTTCAAGAAAATATTTCCCAGCATACTTTGCTTTAGGTCCAATGGTATGTCAGTTTACCCATATGAATAAGCCTCATTTTTATTTAGCCTTTCAGCTGCCATGCTTGGATGAATGGAAAGAAAAGCCTCTGGGAAGTCTAGGAATACAAATGAGACTGAAAATGTTTTGACACATGCCGTGTCAGAAATGATAAGTTTTAATATTTCCCCCCTTTCCAGTTTCCCGATGCCCTCCTAGACTTCAGGTTACTGACAGGCCACTTCATAATTTCAGATTTTTTTTTCAGCGAGAGCAAGGTTGCGGGGCTCACCTATAGCGGATGACCACAGGTGACATCCTTTTGATAGAGAGGGTCATGGTCTCACCCGCTTCCCCTGCCACTTGGCAGCCTGCCTTCTCCAGGAGCATGCTGCTGGGGTTTTTTTTGCACTCTGTCTTGTGCCTGTGACAGCTGACACTGAGGAAGCTGGTCCTTACTTGTTTGTTTCTAGTAGCCAGAGTGAAGGGAACTCACACCACTGAAAAAAAATGCAAATGCTGTAAATATCAGACGGAAATGTCAGCATTACGTACAGAATAAAGAATTACTATAACATCGTACTGTTCGATGCAACAACCTGCTCATGGACAACATTTATGTTTTCGATAAAACACATACGTGGACGCCTGAACTATCTTTACTGGACTGGTCAGCAAGGAAATGAAATCGCAGGCTGCACAATAGTGATCCTTTCAATGCTGTTCTGTCAGAGTTTAACGGAGAATTAAGACATGTTAGGAAATGTCCAATATCTGCCACCATTAAAAACTTTGGGGCTTGTGAGAGTGTGTGTGTGTGTGTAAATAAAAGAGGGCAATAATAAGCTTCCTAGCCCTGATAATTGCAGTCAATTTAGCTGTGAGTAGATGTGACGGTGAATAGAGCTGGTGTTATCTACATGGGACCAGCCTGTGATAGTAACGCAGAGTCCCAGGGTCCTGGGAGACTAATAACACAGTAGGATTACTGAGCGCTCACTCTGCTTGCACCAAGGACATTTGCCAATAACAACTTTATCTGCCTCCTCCATGCGCCTTGGGTTCTGGCATTTGTAACTGCTGGAAATTAAGAATCGCTTTGTTTTGTCTCCAAGCTGGGGTTTGCTGACTGCTGCTGTAATCAAGACAAAAAAAAAAAAAAAAAAAAAAAAAGATTCTCCCAGAAACCTTCTTGATAAAACATGAGAGCAATTTCATGTCACTGTCATTTTGCCATATCCTTATCAGTTGATTAATCGGAGAGAGCCGTCAGTTGAAGACGACCATTTGAGGTTTCAAAGAGAGGGCGTCCGTGCGTCTCCAGCGGCGGCGGCAGGCTCCATCCGTCTCAGGGACGTCACGCATGTTCCCCCACCAACTCACTCATTAACGACGGCCGGTCGGGTTTGTCTCAGCCATTTTACCCTTCATGATTTTAGGCTTGTCGTAGTTGTGATGTTGCTCTTCAAAGCCACACATTAGAACCCGAAAAATACATTATTTATGAGCTCAGACTCTTTATGGTCAGGAGCAGACCCCTTCTAACAACAGCTGACAACAACCGTCGACATTTCTCTCCGTTTCAGTTTCACGGCATTATGCTCTCTTGACCATGTTTAACTACAGTCTGGGCTTGAAGACATTTTAAGTTTAGTCTCATCAAACCAGAAGTTTGACTCACAAAACTTCAGGCAGTTTGGCTTTGATGTGAGCAGTGGAGTTTTTCTTAGATGATGACGCCGAAGCTCATCATGATGAAGAGCCCTCACAACAGTCCAGTTCAGCAATGATCATTTTTGCCAGCGATGTGGGGATTCTTGTTGGAATCTGTACTTTGCAACACGCAGCTGTCCCCGATGCTAGAGCTTCACTATTTACAACGTACTGTCTTTTTGAGATGAGAAAATTCCTTATTACAAGAATGTGAGCGTAGTCCCTCTCAATCAAGTGTCTAAGTGCCACTTGCCTTTTTTTTTAAAAAAGGTCAACACTGTGTGATTGCAGGTGTGTTTTAAAAGACGAAAAAGCTTCTAACTGTACCAATGTCATTTGTTGTTTATTTCAAATCAGTGCATCAATAGACACTCTCTCTCTCTCGCTCGTTCACTCAATCCACCCTTTGTCTTTACTATGTTGGAACTTAATAATCTATACACACGATCAATTCTGACTTCAGGCAGTGTGTAATTATTCTGGCTTTAAAAGCACGAGTGTCATACAGAACTTTTGGTTTGGACAATTGGTTGTGGAAAAAAAACTGTATTCATGTTACAATTATAATAAAATATTTAAACAATGGGCAGATGAATCCATTAAAACATAAATATTCAATTCAGCATATATACAACATGCAGCGGCCTTCAGAAGGTGATGACATCAAGCCGTCTCAACCATTAACTCTGATCAATCCTCCTGTAAAACACACCATTATGACAGGTTGTTGTTCTCGCTGCAGAGCGCGTTTCAATGTTCTGCAGCTCAGCAGGATCCATGCTGTCGGCCTCGCATACCTGGGGTAAGAATGCAGATGTTCCTCTGTTCGTTCGTGCCTTTGTGCCGCAACCGCACGTTAAGAAAACCGTTGCCCCTCTTTCCCGAAACGAGCCAGATGCTCCTGACATTGCTGCACCGCAGGGAGCACCTGACATTAGCACAGTGTTCTTCAGGGCGGTGTTTAATATGTATAGGAGCCCTTTTCTCTTTCAGCAGACAAGACCCCTCATTGGTGAAGCCTCACTGTCTCACTAGCTTGGAGAGATGAATTCAAACACTGACCGCCAGCCTGCGAGCACACACACGCGCCTGAGGTGGTGAAGTAAAGCACAGACAGAAATGTTTTGAAATGCTGTCAGTGGGACTTAAATTTGTTTAAACATACTCATCTCTCACATGTCAATTGTTTGTGTGGAGTTCGAACTGCGTACTTAGTCTGGTTCCTCCCAGGACTTAGCTCTGTTTACAATTTAATTGCCGCCTAGGGCTCATCTTCTCCATCTAAAACATACCACAAAGGGACCTCAGTGGGCAAATGTAAGATTTTCCGCGGTTTCTATGGAAACCATAGATACGACAGGTAGTGTTCCACGATCTTCTGGGAACTGAGGCGAACTGAGTCCAATCTGTTCTAAAAAAAACAAAAAGTCAGAAGCTGGTAGTTCTTCAATGAAACCAAAGTCCAATTCTGAAATGAAGACACTCGTATGTGCAAATACAATGACACGGAAGTCGTACTAACGCAGTTTGACCAACTCCTCTCTGTCATTTCTTACAAACTGAAAACTGTCAATTAAAAGCAGCAGGTTAGCTCACAACAGAAAATGGACAGTCAGCAGTGGCATGAGGCTAAATGTGCACTGTGCAGTTATGTAATATAAAAGCACTGCATGAAAGAGACATCGCCAGTGATGGCATGAGATGAGGAAACACAGAGATATAAGTCACAACTGACTTGCTCTGTCTTGGGGCTGATGGTGGGGCTGAATACTTGAGCTTGTGTGGCTATTTCAGTGCTTGTTCCCACCGGGATGGGTCTTAGCAACATGCCAAAGGATATTATTTCATGCATCACTGAGCTGTCTTGAAACTAATGCAACCAGTTCTTGATTTCTTTGGCTTCTGCACAGCCAACATCGTACTATAAAGTATTTTGATACTTTGTCACCCAGCCGGCGCAACCTTAAGTGTACGTTATCCCTGGATGAACGTGTTTGCAAATTAAAAAACGCAGGCTTCACACATCCCTGGTCCTCCTTTTCCTTATTCGAGGGACGAGCGCATCAGTGGAGATTGAATTTTCCATTTGCCGCACAATGTGGAAACAAAGATTTTGTGAATTAGCATTTTACAGGGCCTTGCTTTAAACTGCGAGCGTCATTATAACTCTGAAAACAATGGACCTGCAGGAACAATACAGCGCAGCACATAAAACTATCTTGAGACCTGTAATTTGGGCTTGTAATTGTATGCTGTCTGGTCCAGTCCACATTACTCCATACGAGTCCGCCTAGAACGTGATGCTGATCTATTTTTATTGAGCACAATAATTACTAGCGTCGCAAATTGGACATATACAGTTATTTATTTTCTGAACTGTGCTCATTATGTTATTGTCACAATGTTCTTCATCTTGACAATGCTCATTAGCTCCATCCCGATCCCTGAAGACAGATTCAATGCTTTGTGCTTGTGCGCACTTATCGCTGCAATCTTTTAATGCGGCAGCAAAAATAAACTGGAAATCCCACTAAAAGATTTGTAATTCAGAAATCTATTGTGAGGTCAAATAATTAAAACGATTATCCGGCTCCTGCGTCTGACTTAAAATGATGTACGTTTATAAATGCTTAGTTTGACTAAAACAACTAATCAACAATCTACTTATAAAATATATATATTGGTAATTATTATTATTATATAATAGTGTTATTTGCATGTACTTGGAAAACACAGCAGTTATTCGTTTTTAATAATACAATTACTAACGTGATGAGAGCTGTGTTAATAATAAGAGAGATGCAAACACAAACTGAGCAAACAAAACATTGACTGTTACGTACCGTGTGGAAACACGGAGGCCAGAAAAAGACCTTGGCAAAGTGTCCAGTCCTCTATTATGATGCAAGTATTGCCCTGACTCTTAAAGATAGTATTTCCTTCAAATGTTAATCACTGGGCCAACATAATTAGCCGCCGGTCCAGCGTAAGACCCCGTGTCAAATGAAGAGCGGGACTTTCCAGCAGAGAGTGATTGCACTTGAAAGTCCGGAAGATTACCACACATAAGCACAGCCTCAGATGAAATTTCCCGGTTGGCAAACTTGATATTTGCAATGCAATTGCCTTGAAGGTTTTGAAGATTTAGCAGAGAAAGTTGTGATTGTTGGACAGAACATCTACTGAGACGTTTGTGTGGAACGCCTCTCGCATACGTACAGTACTGCGGCGCCTATTTGAATTGCTAGTGAGCATTCGCGGCAGCGCTGTGTGTGTGTTACCAGAAGTCAGGAGGCTGCCCCCGCCCCCGTCAGTCAGTCTGCCAGGCTCCGTTTTTGTCCTCATCCTTTGGAATTTGTTGAAACTGTTGAGGTTTCAGATCTCACGGGACCTCATTCGTTAAATTAATTGTTCAGTCCCGGGCCTGATCTTTGCCAGGATAAAGGAATCCGACAGTCAAACAGCTATTTCCACTTTAGGTGTCTTCCTGTATTGATTTTTGAATTTCTTATTGAGACACTGCGACAGACTGCACCTCTCTGACTGTGAAAACTCTGTCTGAGTCATCTGGGATACATTTACCGCTTTCTGATTGTTTCTGACACAGTTATTGCTGCAGGATACATATATTACCCTCAGGGGAAATCAGACAGTGGTGGAAAAGAATAATTTGTTGAAATTATTCAATAACTGTTTTGGTTGTCCAAAGAAAAAGGATGTTGAAGTAGCTCAGGATGAAGGCATACATCTGTGGTGTGATTCTTGACTTGCATTCACAGTCAGTTGACTATAAGCTAGTGCAGAACCTCGTGACCTGGGTCCAAATTGCTGTCTGGCATAAATATTGATAAAAGAGGCAGCGCCTCCACAGGCTGACAGAGTTTAAAGGCAGGACGGGCCAGACAAAGACAAGTGGACAGCTATGTGGGTGAATATACAAGTTCCCCACAAACACACACACACACACAAGCAAACGCACACACGAGAAGATAAAAAGCACTTCAATTAGTGCTGGAAATATTGATCGCTACGCTTTTCTTCATGCGCCTATTGGAAAGCCGAACACGTAGGGCACCAAGTAGACACAGAAAAGACGGCTTGGCTATCGGCCGTAGCATCTTCATTTCTTTGTAATCATTTGCCAGTGACGCACAGCTCGCATTGCATACACAGTAAAAGTTTAAGGACGGAATTCACCCATGTTTACACAAAAGAGCCTGTTTTTCCCACTATCACGACAGCGTATGATTCACAAGTATGATGACTACTTGAGACAAACAAAGCAGAAATGTGCCTTGACTTCCTTAGGCAAAGATCTTTTCACCGTTAAGTTGAAGCAATATATCGAGCAAAATATTCACATCATACATTTGACTTAACAAACCTCGAAGTTCAGATATTTCAAAGCCAGTGTGGTGGATTTAAATGGTTAGCTGCACTAGCAGGTGTTCAACATAATGTCCCGTCCGTGATGTAGATGTGTCTGGAGCAAACGTCACTTGCCTCAGTTGTTTATTTATTTATTTATTTTAGTTTTTTTAAATCTGGGCGATAAAGTCGCTGACTCTTCTTGGGATGAACACGCACGGCGTAATGTTGAGCCTCAAAGAACAAAGACAAAGTCCTGCCAAAATTAGGATTGTGTCATGACATTGGAGTCAGTCATGAGGCAGAATAGAGATCAGTGTGTGTGTGTGTGTGTGTGGATGACGAAACCGGACGTCAGAGCTCAGTGACAGCTGTGAGAGATGCCATGCAGTCACTGCGTAGTCCTCCTCTGGGTTGTGGGAACAGAAAATGCAGTTTTTTAATCTCTACGGTAAAATAAATTGTGATGGGAAGTTGATGAGATTTAGTTTTCACTGCATCTACATATTTCTCAGTGCACTAGGTGTAATTTTGGACTTAGTCTTTGATTTCAGACAGAAGAAATTCTGATGCTACAACTGCAATGAAAACCAAAAAGCTAAACACAGAATAACCGATTCGCTCCCACCTTCTAATGTTTCTCTCCTGCCATCTCTCTCTGCTCTTTTCAAATTACAGTCATCGTCATATCCTTGTTTGACCCTTGGGCCTGGGGATCCCAAACGTTGATTCAATCTGAGGTGAGAAATTATCACTTGTGGTTAACAGCAACGATGTACGTTAAAGCGGAGCGTTCCCTCAGGCCCGTCCACGAGCTGAGCTTCATTTGTCATTTTGTCATAGAAGATATTTAGCATGTTAACAAACCATATCATTTTCCTCTGACCGCAATTATGGGTCTACATAAGGATGGATGTCAATTCGGGGGCCGCAGTGACGAGCTTCGCTGACGAGCTGCATGCGGTAATGGTTTAGCGTTGCTCAGTGTCTGGATGAATGAGAGAGCATGCCATTAACGCCACAGGCTGCTCTATTCTAGTGCCTCCCATAATGGGCCAATCAATGGCAAAGAGAAAACCAAAGCATAAAAACAAGGAGATACACTCATTACCGTTGTCCGTCCAAGGCTCTCGGACAGTCAGAGGGTTGCGCGTTTCCACTCTAAGCACGGTGTTATTTAAGATTCACATGTGCACCAATCAAAAAGGCAATTTTTGCAACATTACTAGAAGCTCTGCATTGCAGCAGTGGTGCTTTTGAACGACGGGACCATCCTCCATTCAGAGCGTCAACCAGAGGCTGAAATCTGAAATGATGCGTCCATGGGCTCCTTTCCCATTACCAAGAGAAAGGGTTTGGGATGATAGCCGTTCCAAACCCTCTACATTCAAGAACAGATTCCAATTATAGATCTGGGCCGTGCCCGTCTCGGACTACTTTCGCTCGGATCATACTCCGGAGCGCGTGCATTCTCTTTCCCCCAGCAGAACAAACACAAAACACTTCTACAATCTAAACTACCAGGACGGCGGCGGACCGAGAGAGCAAGTGAGGTGGGCTATTGGAAATAATGTCGGTATGTCCTGGCTGGAAGATAGTTTTACCCAGAGCTCGCGGGCATTAGAAGGCAGAGGCCCAATGAGAAGATGAAGCTTCAAAGCGAATAAGTGTGTAAAACCACCATCTGTTTGCTCAGATGCATGAGTTACGTGCTCTAAAAGGCTTATTTTTGGAACATGAGGGTGTAGGCTTTGATGTTCCTAACGTGCTTACATATAATACAGTAATAATCTGAGCAAATATGGCTGCCTACCTAAGTGATCTATTCCGAGAAAGAAAGAAACTGAGTACAGAAAAACATGTATTAGTGATTTATGTTATTTAGCTTATTTCTGCACTTTCATGTAAAATACCCGCTGGCTTGTTGTTGTTGTTGCTGTTGCACGGCGCTGCTCTGCTGGTGCAGGGGGACTTTATTTAATTTGACATATAGTGTGTGCTGTAGGAATCTCTCTGGTGCAATGAATGAGCTGTCTCAACATGTGCGCATGCACAGTATTCACTCAATGACAGACCAGACACACTGCATTTGAAATCCATGCACACACACGCGTGAGCAGGCGAAGCAAGGACAGCACCAGTGCCGGCGGGCGATGTATAAAACAGTTCACAGTACAACGGAGACGCAGCAGAATCGCCGGCCTGTGCTCGGCCCTGAGCCGAGCTGAACCAGGTGAGGGAAGGTCCGTCGCACCGAACGGTTCTATCGGGATTAATAGGCTCTCAGCGTCAGCATGGGCCCCCTGACGTGCAGCGTGTTCTACAGCTCTGTAAAGTTCTTCCTACTGGTCCCATCGTGACGCACTCTACACTCACGACCTTTCGTATAAAACTTGAACCGAGTATCCCCGTGAGCTGTTGCAGACGTTTAGCCACTGCACCTCGTGTTATTAATCATCACCTGAGAGAACACCAGCCTCCATTATATCAGCATAACGTATATATAGCTATTATCTGTATCTGAAATAAATCATTTAAACAGTCAAAGTCTTTGTGGGAAGGCATATTTGTTGAATAGACTGAGCACAGAAACTGTGTTGCTTAATTGCATTAGAGGCAACTTATGATTCTATGTGTGAAACTATAAAAAAATACTAGTTTTTGCTTGCAGCATGAGTTAATATAGTGGATAATGTTTCCCTGCTCGCTATCATTTACTGTGCATCTAAAAACAGCTTCCAAATGAAATTATCAGCCGCGTTACCAACACATACACCGATCCATGTTTTAAATAATAATGTAAGCTGCTCAGATATATTGCATAGAGCATCAGCAACAATACCAATCAGTGGGATTCTTACCTACCTACGATTTCTGTACCTGGGAAAGTGTTATATAAACAGTCTGCCTGAATGCAGCTCTTTATTTCATGAGCTAAAGCAGAGATTAAACTGCACAGTTAGTCTCTGGGAAATAATAGGCATTAGCTCTATTGTGGATCTCCCCAGTGATGCTGGGAGATCAGTGCCACAGCAACACCTCGGCTTTGACTAATCGCTGTCTTCCAACGGCAACAGCCTGCAGCTTTTAAGCAACGCTATGGAAATGATGCGATCGAGCCACATACAGCGTTTAACGCACAAACACCTACAGCGACTGCACTGTAGTCGCTGTGTTTCCCTATTCTATCAGACACACGCTCCACATCTGCGTCTCTGAAGCGTTGCTGCCACACGGGGGCGCTGCTGCACACCCACCGACGATAAACAAGCTAAATTATACAGTAGCCAACACGAGCAATCAGTGGTAACAACACAACATTGACGACTTGTGCTAAAAACCTCCAAACAGAAAACTACAACAATGACTGTATTTGTTGGAAAACTCTGGAACGAAAACAGGCTGTTACTCAGCAGATCCTTGGCTTCTGAGCCCAGCCCCAAATGGATGATTCACCTAACCTGTGGAAGCAGCTAGAATCACTACTGCACTCCTGTGAGTCTTTTCCAGGATGGGCTGTATCAACTGAAATGAGCCAACTCAGCCAAATATTTATGATGCCCACCAAGGTGATGGATGATTTTGCACAGAGAGAGTCTAAGCAGACACCTCTACGTTATGGTGCATTAGCCGCGCCCTGGTTTTATCCAAGCAGAGCAACATTAACGGCCTTTCAGATTCGCTGGAACGTCCCCAGACCCCGAACGCGTTTGTTTCTTAGTAAAATGAGCACATTTGAAATTAGTTGCGACGTGTATGTTCTTCTCTATCTGATCACATTTACACAACAATGCAATACTTCATTCACTGCTGTCACATGGTTGCACATGTACGGTATCATAAGGAGCTGCCATAGTAGATATTACTATATGCTGATCATAGCTGTTTACTAAACCATGATCTATGCAGAATCGACTGATTTGTCTTTAGGGCAAATGATATTTGCTGAGAGCTTTTTTTCCTATTTCTGCTACATCATCCTTTTCAATGTCAATTACACTTTTATTTGAACCACCTTAAAAGGTCAAGGCTGACAACTACACATGAGGCAGGGACACCGTGTTTAGACGCGTCTCTCTGTGACTAAATGACTCGCAGAGACAACGAAGCCTCTTTTACCTGAGTCTGGAGCTGAAAGCAGCGCAACTGATGGTATAATGAAACGGCCCGTCGCCTACTGGTTGCGCTGCTGTTATTTGAGGCAGGAATCTCCTGTTACATCTCACTCGTGCTATTGTCCCTACAGCCGAAGACGCTGACGCGCGCCAGCTGAAACGCATTGTTTGCTGCTCCAGCCCCTCATCTCTAATTACAAAATGCCAAACTTAATTCTGTGTGTTTCTCTTTTTGTAGGTCGACAGCAAGGCTGTTCATGCTTCACAGCGCTTTCCCCTCTCAAGCTATTTCCCCCATAGCCTAAACTAATATTGACTGGAATAGGAAATTCAAAGCTGCTGTAAACATTCAAATGTCTGACAAGCCCACTTCCAATTTCACAGATACAGGCCTGGGAGTTATTACGGCAAAACAAACTGCAATCTTGCTGCGCATTAAAGAGAAAAAAAAAGACCAGAGAGTCTGGCTTTCAGTGCAAGGTCCTCCAATCTAGTTCATCAGCTCCACGATATTTACATCTACATTGAAATATCTTGATTTGTGTTTTCTCAATAACACGGCATTTTACAGGTTATTGCGCTGCCTCTGCAGGGAGCTGGGGGAGAATGATGACAATAATTGGCATTTAAAGAGACAATGTTTACCTTTAAGGCTTATCTCAGATGGGGTCAACTCCGTGTCTCGCTCGAGTGATTCTGCCCCTTCTGTACTTGTCGGCCTTGGAGAGGTCAGAAAACCATGTCAACGCGTCTCGCCGTTTAATTCTATTAAGCACAGGTTCAAGCTCCAAATTAAAATGCAAATTACCTCCGTAATAACAGCGAGCGAGAGCACAGGCAGAGATAAGGGCCATCCTTTCCTTTTATTGCCAACACTTATGAAGTACAAACCTCTTTTTTAATGTAAAACTTAATTTAATTCTGAAGAACAAAGTGTCTCAAAACACATCGTCTCCCAACAGGTTTTGCACAACCTGCGTCATGTAGGAAACAGAAAAGGAATCCTGGCTTCAAAGACGGTGCTTCTTTGTTTCTTTTTTTGACTGGAGCTTTTTTGTGTCTTTGCTATTGCTTTGGTTGGTCTAGATCCAAACGCATCTTTAACTGAGGTGATTGTGATGCTACACTAATAAATTAAACAAAATCAAAAGTCACTTTAAACATTCTATAAACTAAAAGACGAATAACCACGGTAAAACATCTTCTTTGGCCCCTTTGTTGCTGCCTGACTTGTCAAACAATAGTGAGCAGCATGAAGCAGCAGTAGTCTTAAAAGCAAAGAACAGGACTGTGTGGTGTGGTTTCGCCGCTTTGGCTATATTTCATGTTTGTTTGTGAATCGGAGCAGTCCTCCTTCAATGCTCGCCTTCTTCCCTGCAGCTCTCTGTGAACGCTCTGTACCTTTTGGGCACATGTTTCCAAGTATATGAGGTGAATGTCAGTATCTAGGAGATAACAGCTTGACGTCTCGCTGGTCTGTTATCACTGCGCAACGCTCCAGAGCAGCACAGCTGCAGGAGCAGGAGTCTTATTAATCCCAAAGTCGAGGCGAGAGAGCAGCACGAAGGATGAGACTCCTGACTAAACTGACTAACGTCGAACCCTTAGGCTCCCCGTGCGCGACACCTCGACTCGCCACGCGCAGATAGTCCCACGAAGGCTCCGAAAGGCCGAGCTTTGCTTTCTATAAGCATAAATGAAGGGGAAACGTTGTAATCTGCGTTTCTAGCCGTCCAAGGACGATTAGTGCGGTGCCCTATGACACAGCAGGTGACGCACACTCTCTGACGGTTCAGTGCATACAAATTAAGGCTTTTGCCGGCAGCTAGGAAAAGTGTACACCGTAATTATGGGTCACCTCAGACCTCTAGACTCAAAAGCAATGAAGTAATTAAAAACAGCGACAGCGCATCTCGCATGAACACAGAACAACACCGACGCAAACGTGCGTCTTCACTTTAGTCACGTCATCTCGGACGTATTATAGCATCTGGTTATCTCGCACCAGAAACACAAGGCAGCGCTGCTTGTTGTTCAGTCAGTGAGTTGTTAAAAACTACAACAGAGGCAGTTCATGTGAATATTTTTTGCTTTTCAAATGAAACCCTGGTAAATGCTCCAGGCTATTCTTCACCTTTCTCATAGATACATTACTTGGGCTGAGCAGTAAACAATACATAATAGATAACTCTAGTGTTTTGGCCCACATCAAGGCCGCGTGTACCAGCAATTCTTACACTCAAACGCTATGTGGGACGACATGAACCAAGGCGAGCGAGTATTTCTGGATTTAGTTGCCGCTGCAGTGCCTCTTAGTTTTCAGCTAGAGGCGCGTGTAGACCAAGGCATCCCAGGTATTTGTTCTCACGCAGAGGAAAAGCAGCAAGTTATAAACAGATGTTTTGTCTACAGTTAGACGTCTCCTGTGATTTTTACATGAACGTGACGGGGGCTGCAGTGTCTTGACTGCAAGGCCATGACAACTGGGTCAAAGAGAGATCACACAACGGTGGAGATTTAAAAATTGTTCTGATCTGCTGGTCTACTTGTGGTTCCTAAAATTCCCAGAGCCTGTAGCGATCAAGCTCTTCTCCTGCGGAACCAGCTCCGAGGTTCAGGTTTGGGAAGCAGACAGCCTCTACTTTAAAGACCAGGCTTTAAACTTTCTGGCTTAGGGGACACTGAACCATCTGTTGGGTATAGCTGTTACACTCTTAGACGACTGGGAGTCTTCATGATAACTTTATGTCTCCTCCTTCCTGTAGCCGCTGGTCCAACCAACCTCCCTGGGCTTTGTTCGCTCCCTGTTGTCACTGCCTCTCTGTTGTTCTATTCTCTTTTCTCCCTCCACCCTCGGTCGATGGCAGATGCCGTCCCACCCAGAGCCTGGTTCTGCTGGAGGTTCCTTCCATTAAGGGAAGTTTTGCCCGTTGACAGTCGCCTGGTACTCAAATGGGATTAGTTGGGTTTTCTATGTAATTCTATAACCTGTAATTCTATGCGTTTATTTTCCGTAAATTCCTTACACTGTAAATTGTTTTGAGATGACTTCTGACGTCACTTAAATAAACTAAACTGAAACTTGATGAAAACTGGTTTGTGTCTTCCCCCACCCTGACGAGGGAGGGGGAAGACACAAACCATGTAAAGCTGCTAAACGCCAGCACCCAAGGCGAGCAGGCCCCATGTGGGGTCGTTAGCTCAAGCCCAAGCAGCGGCTGTGTCTGCCTGTCTGTCTGGAACCATCCATATGATAAGATAACAAAAAGAAGCAGGTAAAAGGGTTTGCGCTCCCCCCCCCCCAAACTTTGAAACAGCAAATAAAAAAGAAAAGTTCTAAAGCTAATGAATGCGGTAATGAAGTCGCTAAGGAATGAGAACGATCTCATTCAAATTCATAACAGATCAGTGTTTTACACAAAGTGACGTATGTTTAAATATTTGCTAACAATGAGCTAATTGTCTTAATTAGGATATGGTACAATACATGAAATGTCTCACTTGCAGCACAGTGCACCGCGTTGCATATGTTTGCATATTAATAAACTGCTGTGTTTGTTTGTTTGTTTTAGATTCGTTTCTATTAGCATCCTCTGTAAGCGAGTGCTATTATGTAGCGCTCATATTCATTTGTCATGGAGATCATGGAGGAAAACAAGTGGCATAAAGGCAAGTGCCCCTTGGCAATATGTGTACATGTACTCTACAAGACCCGCACACAAACAAGATGTAAAGCAGCAGAGTTGCCCTTGAAGTGGTTTCATGAACCCACAACAGCATAAGACACCTGCCAAGGTCGCAGGTTTGTGAAGAATGGTTTTGCTAAAAATCCAAATAAATCCAATAAATCAGTATAAACACTGAATGAAATGAAATTAACTAATCAATTGAACATTTTATTATTAAAAATTACATTATTTTCTTATCCAATAAATTATTCCATTGTGTTGATAAATATCTAGAAGTAATAAAAAATGAAACCCTTGGCTCTAATCTACCTAAATTACCTCCACATTGTTGTGAATGAAGTTAAACTCTCTGCTGTGGTGTTAACCGTAGCTCCACACGACCTTCTGCTCGTTTTCCAAAGCCCATTAAGAAAGACTGGGGGAAGTGCTCGTTCATGGGGTTCTGGTATTACGTAAGTCGCTGCGCAGACATTGAGAGCGAGCCAGAAATTAATCGGCACGATTAATTACGAGAGCCATATGGTCAGCAGCATCTCGGTGCCATTAGTTAGGCTGCTTGGGAGGTGCTGGGAGGCCTGCTGACAAGTCCCTGAATCCAACATTCGTGTTCATCGCGTCTCCCTCACGATGACACATACACACGCATGTCCTTAACTGTGCCACAAATATATGGTGACACTGTGCTCTGTTGTTTCAGTAAATATTTCCATCATCCTTCTGCCATGAAAATGTGATGCTGGTGCATGTATTTAAAACGTTGCTGAGAACCTGGGATGAGACAAGTGATTAGAGACCAGACTTCAAAAGAGGTCACAGCTTTTTGTTTTGTTATTTAGTTTTTTTTTTTCCTTTCCCCATCTAGCCACAGCGTCTGCGTACGTATGGGAAAATGAAAATTGAAGTTAATAACACCAGAGAAGATTCAAGAGCTTACTTAATCAAAATGACAGGTGATCGTGCACCGTTAAAAACGAGAGAGCAGAGGATGGCGCCAACACGCTCCTCTGAAATAAGATGGATATTGTCCCACCTGCCAAGGGCTGTGTGAGTCACGGCAGACACCGGTTCTGCGGTGAGTGTTCTGTATACACATAGGCGGCATTAATCAGCCACACATTCCCATAGGAGTCCGTGGAGTTTTCAGCTCCGCTCTTTGTCTTCCTGATGATACACGCATTGCGTGACAACATATACTGCAGCAAACCTGACATAATTATAGGTCTGTGCAGTTGTTACAGTTCCTGTAATGATAAGAAGAGTGAATGTGCTGTACTGTTCAACAAAGGGATGAATTAACGATGCTTTTCCACAATGAAACGCATTTTATGCTTAATAACTCAGAAGTAAAAGTGACGGCGATCTCGCATTGCATTGTGTGAATTGTTTCAAGCTACACGTTTGGTTTGCTCATCTAATAGCTTAATGATGTATTAAGTTCACTGTTGACTTTGATTAGCTGTGGTTCAAGTACTTTCTAAATGCGGTTCCCCTCTCAGAGATTCGCATTGTTTACGGTGAATGTGCTCTCTGAAGAGGTGATGTAAGCCGAGAGAAAGCGCAGAGAGACTCCGCAGCTCAGTCGTACGATGGCCTCTGTTTGCTTGGTATTAAGGAGCGTTTCATTTCAGAGCTGTAAAGCCACTGTAACCTTACCTTTCATTGTAAATTAGAGCTTTTATATCATAGCAGTATAAGTGGAGAAAGTTCATCTGCTGTGTGTAGTATGGTGGAATCACTACGTGATCTACAGTAGGCGCATACAGCTGCAGTTTGAGAAAGATGTGAGATATCTGTACTTTCAGGAACTTTCTACAATAACCAGTCACAAAGATCAAGTCAACTGACCTAATGTCAGACATAAAAATAAAATGTCATTAATCATATGCAGGCACTGGTCTACAGAGCTACCGCGCACCGACGTGACACCGATGACATTATCGGTGGTAACTACCGTCCTCTGTATTTTGCATCTCATACCAGCTGTGCAAATAGTCCATCCCGATGACGACTTGTCAAACCGGATCCAAACATGCCTGATTTTCCGTGCAGTGATTGACAACAGCCTCTAATGCCTTAGGAAAGTCTGTGGTCCAACCGCTGCGGAAAGATAGGATTGAATGACGGCTTTTCTCTCTCTTCAACAGCATTTTACTTATTAATCACATTGAGAGTATGAACCGTGAAATGAAAGCCATCCTGCTAAACTACTCTGGCCTTGACTAAATAAATGGTCCTCCATGGGAAATAAGTTTTCATGGGATTGGTTTGGTGGCAATATTCTGAGACAAAATGCAAAATAGCCCAAATCTGCTGTAAATCAAATACCAGCTTGGACCTTGAGCAGAAATAAACAAGCTGCATCTTCTCTATTGCTTCCAAATAACTTTTGCTTACTAGAGATAATTTTCAAAATAAACTTCATGTTTAGCCTTTTGACTGGTTTAATAAATGCACATCAAGGGGAACTCTGTCATGTGACGTGACAAAATATGGCAGGTCGCTCAGAATCAGTAACCATGGCAATAATGATTTGGTGAAAAAAATGTAAATGAACTGTAAAATCCAAGGCTTTTGCTTAGAGAACAAATAGTGTTTAGTGCTGTGTGTTAGTATACTCATTTATTAATAAACATATTTCTCAGTATATTTAAATGAAGTGATAATTATCTTTTCAGGCTTTTACTTGACTAAAGCTGTATTTCTTATACTTGCTATACTGCTCTATGCAGTGGTGTGTACATTTAGCTGATAGCACATATTAAATGTAAGTGCATGGTCTACCTTAGACTCCAGCCACCTACTCCCTTACAGAAGAAAGCACATTTTTCAAAACAATGTAAATACAGTAGGGCCTAATACTGAGCGGCGCTTGGCACTCTGCAGTTGCATCTTTTGATTCATTTAAATGAGCTCAACGAACTGTGAAAATGTTAATTTTCTTCATTGGGTCCTTTTGTGTTCCACATCCCTAAGGAAATGGCAAGAATACGTTTCAAAAGTTGGACCAGCTCAACTTTGGTTCAAATTCAAAAGTGATGTCACTCTGTGGGTTTGGTAAAATGTGTTCTATCTTAGGAGGGCTTTGCTCCACTGCTTTCACATGGAGCTCTGGGTCCAACATAAAGACAGTTAACTTTGCCTATTGCACATATGTTGATACTCAGGGACAGCTGAAAGTGCCAAGACAAAAAGGTGTGATGGATTAGTGCGGTCCCTCCTAGATCCACTGAGTCGTTGTCTGACACGCGCAGAGTTCCCCACATACAGTCCATGTAAATATAAACCCTGCACGTTCCTGATCAACTCTCACATAAGGTTTTGTTCTAATTACGGCTATGTCCCTGCTATAGACACAAGCAATTCGAGCACGAGTATGTGAGCACACGTACAGTAAACCTGCAGTTGTCACCTTCCGCCATATTGGAAACAAGGAAAAAAAGCAGATAAGGCTTAAACAGAACTGCACAAGAACAAACAGGATGAAAAAGAATCCATAGATAAGTTATGGGGCATTTGATTTGATCTGATTTGATTTGAATGAATCTAAGAACCAAGTGTTGTGAAAGTTAAGGAGACCATCACAGAATTACCACAACCACAAGACATGAAAGTGGTAACACAATATTTTTAGAGCATCTGGTCTAAGACAAATCTACTGTCATGCTAAGGCGATGATTACAGCTGAGAAACATAGTACATGGAATGAACTCACTAGCAACAGAGATCAATAGTTTGAGGCGCAAGGTATGATGGGAACAAACAGATCAAAGCACATGGTGATCGTAAAACACAAAATAACTCTCCTTCGGTAAGTAAAACCAAGGTAAATAAAACAGGAATCACTCAGCACATATCTAAAGTAAAAGTAACAAAATAAACACACGAACTACTATGAACTTACTTGATTCTTAGCGAGACATGAAGCACATGTGAGCAAAACGACTGATGACCTGGCAACTTGATGAACCAGGAAGGAGTCGGGAATCAACTTCCAGGTAGCAGGTAGCAGAGGGAAGAACCAGGAAAGGGGGGTGGGACGCGGTAGGGAGGCGGGGCTAAGGTGAGAATGCAGGCAGAACAGCGCCGGGCATTCAGATCATAATAGAACTATACACCGCAAATGAATACAAGGGGCTGAACTGAACGTTAAATTTGCAGTAGACTGGACAAACACCAAAATATCACAGACACGTTTACAGCCCAACTGGATTATCTCCAAATGTTCCCAGAGTGAACCAACCCTCTGAGCCAAAGCAGCTGTACATAATTACACGCCACTCATTTTTTGAGGGCAGTTAATTCCCTTTAATGGAAAAAAAGACAAATGACCTTTTCCCATCTGTAAGAATATTAATGGGGATTTGTACCTTAAGGTAACCTCGGGTTCAGCTTTGATGCATCCCTGATGGATGTACACCAGAAAGCTATCTGGTGAGCCGTTACAAAGGTCTCAGGTTCGTGCTCTCTCAGATTCCTGTCGCCGAAGACGAGCGTGGGTTCATGTGGCGCGGTCTGTTACAAGGCAAAGGCATTGATGAAGGAAGCAGCGGGGGCCCCGCACTGTACGTCCCGTCTCCATGGTGCAACCTATTAAACTCCCATTTACTGACAAAAGACATTCAGTCCTGCTGTTAGTCCCACTAGTGCTACAACAAGCAGCGGCAGAATGAGAGATGGCCTCTCTTTGTCTTAATCAGTGCTCAACACATCCTTTTTGTCTTCTTTGAGCTTTTTAGGTGCAGGAAACCTGGAATATCTAAAGCAGATAGACACAGCAGATCACACAAGAGCCAGTGAAACACTTACGCAGCCAGCAGGCATGTGCGGTGCAGTGGTGCCGCTGAGCTCGCTGATTGTTGTGTCACCTCGTGTTTCATATCCAGGAAATGTAAAATTCGCTCCACACGTTTTGCTCCCTGTGTTGATAGAGCTGCTATTTTACATTTCAAACAGGAATTAGAGGAGAATCCTTTTACCAGAGCAGCCTGAATTCCCACCGTACAGTAAGTGGTTTAAAAGCTGTGAACGCAGATAAAAAAGTGACTGTCTGTTTAATGGCTGGATTTTGACACAGAAACACGCTAATCTGCTGCTGCCTCTGTTGTAAACAGAAGTGTTCAAGACAGCTCTGTCAAAGGAAGCCCCGTCATTTCATACAGCTGCTGCTGCCATAACTGATCAGAACAGCGTCTCCGCTGCTTTTGTTTGTTTGTTTTATGTGTTTTCCTTTTCTTTTTTTTCTCAGCGCATTTTCTCAGTGTGCAGCCGTTTTAATGGCAGAGGTTGTTTAATATAACGCAGCGACGGCAAAGCTCGGTTTTGTGTTAAACAGTTATTAACTCTGAAAGGTCATACATAACCCTCATGCAATACTATTTTCAAGCATACATACAAACGGCTTTTTATCAAAGTCCTCTCACACTTTACCACCCAGAGGAAAGCGTTTCTGCTGAGACCTCCCATTCGGAGGTTTTAGAAATAAATCAGCTATTATTACACAGGCACCGTGTTCCTCAAGGCAGCGTGAATTAAAGTGGGCGTGGTTTGTGTGTTTAGCCAGTTACTTGCTGTGGGGCTTAAGTTGCATATCAACAATTTAGCTTATATTGTATAGAATTCAGCTTATATTATGTACTGTATGTTGCATTTAGGGACATTATCAGATTTAAGCTGTCACATGAATTGCGATAATGCTGCTGTTGCTTTGTTGTCTTAAACCACTACAACATACTTAATTAAGTCCTATTCGTAACAGCATTAATTCAGCTAATGCAAACATAATATTCAGCTGCACATGTACTCCCACATGTCAGCTTGTAAACAGCATGTGCTAAGAAGCTGGAAGGCAAATGTTCCCTCTACTTTAATCAAGGCTGTGTTACAGTAGGTGTTGAAGTCGGGTCCATAAAAACATTATAATAATTTTATTATTTATTGCATTGTTTATAAATGGCACATTGAATGGAAAGCTATAAAGAGAGACCAGCAGAAAGCTAGCAGGTCATAAAACGTGTTTGGTTTTGGAGACTCTCAGTATAAATTACAGTGTAAATGTGAAAATTCAGAAAGGAAACCAAGAATAACAGCAATAAAACGAAGGACAAAAAATGCAACAACAAACAGTGCAACCCAGATCTCAGAGGAGGCTGAGATCTTAGCCCATCTTATCTCCCTGCGCGCAGGCTGAAGTCTGCAAGGTCTCTAATTCTGCAAAATAGTACAACACCATTATTTAGAAAACGCTTCAAGTTTCCTTTGTGCAGTGTTTCCAACAACGTGACCAAAAACTTTGCAGAAACAAATGTTGCTGCAAGATAAACAGGCACAATATTCAAGTTCAACAATAACAGGCTCTGGTTTTCTCTCTATGCCAAATGACAATGTTCGCCTAATCAGGAAGAAGCTTGAAGGAACCGTAATAGAGAAAAAATCTAAATGGCAAAAACCCAGACATCGAAGGACAAAGCTGCCAGAGAGAAGATATTGGGAACACGCATTTCCCAGCTAATGATAAAAGTTTGCCCCCGAGACCTTTAAACACAAAAAAAGGAAAAACTGAAGATCTGCAGTAAACAAACTGCCCCTTTACTTACCATGTCACATCGTATTATACAAGGACACATTACACATGGAGAGACACATGAATAGTAATGAGAAAATATTGCACAAAATGAAGTGTGATTTCAACACCTTCTTGACTCAAAGCCCAGTGTCGTCCTGTCTTTGCTCATTCACCTTGTTCACAGCAGCTTCGGGTGACAAACCCAAACAGAACATAAGACACGAGCAGCCCGAGGACGACGGATCAGAGCTCAGGGAACGAAGGCTGTTTGCTTCAGACGCGCTCGTGTCAGTGAACTCTGATCTCTGAAAGGCCCCACTGGACACCACTGGTTTTCAGAGGGGAGTCGGGCCGGATGCTACGCAGACCTCAGAACCGATCGTGATTTGAAGCTTGTGTAAAATTCATGAACATGGATGTTCTTTAGAGTCTGTTTACTAAAACATTTAACATTAAACAACATATTTGTCATATAAGGAAAGCGGGCAGGCCGGTGCGGTGGTTAGCACGGTCCCGGGTTCGCTTCCTGGAGGCGACTCGGGTCTCTCTGTGTGGAGTTTGCATGTTCTGTCCGTGTCTGTGTGGGGTCTCCGGCTTCCTCCCACAGTCCAAAGACATTTTATTACACTTATTTTTAGTAGTATTTTTATTATCCAGGAGTTTTTGTGTAAAACTAAACTTCACTACCTGATTCCCAGTTGACGTCGAACCGTATACTTTCGGTTAGAAGCCACAGTGTTGTGCTTACAGTATTGTTTGCAATATTCATAACTGCTGGCTTGTATGAACAGGGTCTATTTTGGAACACAATGCCTTTGACGATTGCTTGCTTTTTTACCTATATAGATTCATACACAGCTGTGTATCTCTGACAGAGAAGAGAGAGAAAGTCTCAGAGGCAAACACCAGTACAGTCAATTCTGCTCTGCCTGTTTCGAATTTCATCCAGACGCACAACGGTGTATTTATAGCAGATAAATAAAATGTACTTAACTCAAAAGAGTGTAACAACACGTGGTTGAACACAGACTGTGTGTAAGTTGTATCTGTTAATCTAATCGCAGGTTTAAGTTTAATTTAGTTACTTTCATCAAATATGGAAGCATGTGCTGAAGAACTAAGCGAGAAATGTGTCGCCCCCCCAACACACACATTAAACTGTGATCAGGTTTAATTTGATGGTTAAGTGGCCAGAAAAGTCTGTTTGCTGCTTCGTGAAAAACGCACGTAGACGACAGCTTCCGTCCACGGACGCCTTCCCCCGTCTCTCCTGACAGCGTCACAGAGCTGAGCTGGGCTGCTTTCACTTTCAGGACATTTTCTGCATTGTGAAGCGTCGACGGCGCTCTGGGGCCACTGCATGGGCAGCTTATATAATATCTTAATATTGTACAGCGAGGCAGAGTCTCTGAGTGATGATGTTTAACAAGTGGTGCAGAAGCAACCCGGTAACTAATAAAGCCAGGCGAACAGTCCCCGTACCGCAATATCGCATGTAGGTGATTCTTGTCCTTCACAGTAAAGCAGCAGACAAACACGCATTTTCTCATGTTCTCATGTTCTCATGTTCTCTCAGTTTTGTTCGGTTGCAGGTCGGGGCCACTGGTAAAAACATCTGAGTCGCTCCAACGACTCATGTCTGTGTTCTTAGCTTTTCCTCCTCCAGCAAACACGCACACGCGCAAACATCCACGCATGACCTCTACTCCTGCGCTCGGGACAGTCGACCAGCAGCAGCCGACTCAGCGACAAACGAATGCTGTCACCTGGATAAACACACGTTTGCACTTTTGTTACAGTTGTGTGCTTCAGTGTTCTGGTGGGTTTTTTCATTGTTTTGTTGTTGTTGTTTTTTATGTGGAATGCTCAAAATATCACAAACTAAATAACTTTCTCATAAAAAATAGAACCTTCCTCAGAATTTCCACATGCCAGCAGAAAAGATAAAAATAAAAACATGGCCGTAGATACACACAGAATGTGTTTGCTGTAAATAATAGTGTGATCTTGCAGCATTGGTTTCAAACTCTGAAAAGTGCAGTAATAGAAAACATCAGACTGGATAGAGAAGAGGCTGCATGAACCGACAACCCTGTACCCTTCACGCCACCCGGCTTGGACTGTCTGCCTGAAGGCCATTAGGGGAGTCGCTGAGAGAGCGAATGTCAGTCTGCATTAGCCCGCTGGTCTTGTCCGTCAATTTCGTTCTGTCTGATAGGTTGCTGTCTTATATCACAACTTGCTGCCTCAAAGCTGAAATCACATTGGCTGCACCAAGCCGTACGATGCTTATCACACTCACAGTGTTTTGTTTTGGGCAAATACTGCAACATGTCTGAGAAAATTATTGGTTTGTTACTAGGTTTACTTGTGAAACATCTGTAGCTACAGTTAGTTTGTCCTGCTCAGATTAGCTGCAGGGATTTTCTATAAGAAGCACTGTAAGGAAAACAAAACCCAGTCATGCTGCACAAGTCCTGCTCGCCCACGATGGCGCAATCATGCTACAGTCACTGAAGGTTAACTGTGTCTGTTGGCACGGTCTCAGGAGCACGTAGGAAATGCCAGAAGACTGACTGTTACCCCAGGAAAGCCGGACAAGGTCGTTCGAGGGCAATGGCTTTAGCGGTGGGTCGGTAGCTGCTCCTTTATGCAAGAAGGACCAGGAGGAGCCCTGCACGATCCCGACACAAGCACCTCCCTCTGCACGATGCGTGTGTGGTTCACACGAAGCTGTGAGAGGCAAACTCCACGAGGATGGTGCAAGGGTCAAACTTCATGATAGGTCTGCCAGAGACGCTCTTCACAGGCAGCTCATATGGGAGATGTTTTGTTTAATGCTAGGCTGTCATCAAGCGTATCCTCGGAGGGCAGCACAGACCTCCATGTCATAACTGTATCTACTATCTAAGTATCACAAGAGGCTGTCCAGTGTCTGGAAGAGACTCTCCAGAACCTCATGCACCAACCCATCAGAAGGCTCTCAAGGCGTTGCTGGGAGTGCGTGAAGGGTCACACACGCTTTAGAGTGACGTCGTCAGGATGAACCCACCGACGTCTTTCAGCACTGACCTCTGAACTCTAACCTTCATCGGCTGACGTTTATCTGTTCTTAGTTATCATTAATACATCACTGTTACGAGTAAAGAGGTTCAACTTGGGCACAGGTTTGAACGTGTGATGCGTTTTTTCACTGCGTCAGGAACTAATATGTAATATCTGAGAGATCAGCTGTCTCTCTCTGCGCTGTCGTGTTTTATCACTGATCTGATTGTAAGATTGTCCTGCTCTAATTACTGTAGATGTGGTGGGGCTCCAGAAATGACAGTCAGACACAGGCCAAATTACTGTTGACCAATGTTCCATTCTGGTGCATAGTTTACCTCTCAGTTCCTATGAAAACATATGCTTTGATCAGCTTATCATTATAAAACAGTTTTGTGGAATGTGGGTATAAAGTGTCAAATTAAATCCACATTTTTGCCACGTTGTAGTATTTCCTCCCTCTATGACTGCGTCTGACCTGCTGCCGCTAGTTCTTCTCAAGTGCTTCTAAATCATAATCTAATATTTGTGAGCTACATCTCCACAGTGATTAGCTGGTATTTTTTTTTTTCTCTTTGAGAAGAAATTATTTAATTAGTTTGCCCTTTCCAGTGAGGTTAACCTTTTGAAATGTCAGGTGAAGAGATTTTTAAAATAAGTGTGCCATATTCTCCGAAAATTCCTGTTTGAGAAGGATCATCATGACCTATAGGAGTGTGGCAAAATCAGAGTCTGACAGTGATGAATCTTGCCCCACACAGCAATTTGTTGGAGTTCAGATGTGTGCTCGGAAACCTCGGGCTTGCATATCAATACCCTCTGCGGGAGTTTTAAGAACTTAAAAAAAATTGTCGTATTAAGTGCAATATTTCCACATCACATTGAACAAAACTCTGCGTTTGTGAGATGAGCAGTAGAGAAGAAAGGATCATACATCCCCGCGGTGACAGGCCCATTTATTTCCTCTGAGGCAGATCAATCCAACTCTATCTTTTCTGGATTTCCTCTTCCTTTGTTGTCACCACTATAGCTGTCTTTACTAATCATCAGCTTTCATGTCAAATAAATGAGCTGTTTTATTGTCAGTGTTCCTTCAGCTCCGTCGCTGGTCAACAGAGATGGGAAACGAATAAGGAACATTTCGCAAGGGCACGCATGTAGAGCACGGGTACAGTAACTATAGCCGAGCAATAACGGCTTCTGTCGGGATGAATTAAATCACACAGCTGACACGTCTAGTGCTCTGTACCTCTGCAAGAAAAAAAAAAAGAGAAAATATGTGAAAAATTAATGACTCTAAGCGGAATTCTGTGTCTGGGAAAGTGATGTGAGGAATGGATAAACTGCAGGACGTCAAGAAAATGTCACAAGAAAGGAGGTTAGCAATGAAGCAGGAGTAGTGTCTGAAAATGTTGTTTTAGCACAACTAGATTCTACGTTTCAGTTGATGAACTGCTTAATATAAACAGTACAAGTACATGTAACACAGTCTCTTCTCTTTCTAACCACTGGAAGTGACTAAAGTGCCTCTAATGTCTGATAACGCCCCTCGCTGTCACCAGCACACGGTTCACACATACTTGAGTCACACTGTGGCATCTGCAGCTCCTCTGCTCGCATCGGTAAATAATGTACTCCTCTGCATCTGCAGCCTGACATAATATATAATTCACAGAATTGATGTAGCGAGGCAGTGGGAATACTGCAAAACCTACTGCGAAGTGTTGCTGCTGACGTTTATTTGCTCTTTAAAATGCTGTATGGCCTGTTTGTTTGGAGTTCCCTCCATAAAATCGTTACCATTAGCTTTATCACGCAGATAAATCACCCACTACTGATGTGTCTTTACATTAAGAAGTTTAGTGTTATGAGATGGTTCCAGTTCGGGCTCTGCTGAAGTATTTTACAAAGTCGTGCAAGCGTGCGGAAGTGTTTCTGAAGGCCTTCTATTCCACAGGTTGTTGTTTATAGCCTTGCAGATGTTCTGGAATAATTATAGCAATAGACGTCTGCTCAGCTGAACAAGCAGCGAAGCCTCTCCGTGCTCCACCCGCTGTCAGCCACTGACAGCCCCGCTACACGAGAATATGCAAATACGCATCGAAATGGAGAGATTTACATTAGACTTTATATTCCAAGGTGATGCTCTGGGGGTGATTTGTATTAGAAAAACGCTTCGTTCTCGTTCGTGTGCAGACGAGCCGCCTGGTCCTGGCCTTGTCCGGCGCTCGTCAGTATCATTCATGAGAGGTGTTGCAGTTGAGACTAGTTGGGTTCTGTTTGGAAAAGGAAAAAAAGGAAAAGTGCTTCATTTCAACTTGCTCTGCTAAACTCTTCTGTGGAGCGCGTTGCATTAGCTTGATTACAGTTTTATCTGTCAAATGACTGCGCGGAAATAGCTGACATAACATTATGGTGCAAATCCAATTTCATATTGATTGACAGCGCGAGATTCCCTAAGCCACGTTACGGCTTCCTGCCCGGTTCGACCATATTGTGGTGCCATTTGCATTAAGAAGACGCCGCATTTGCTGGGAATAATTAGTTAAGCTCCTCTGACTTGGAAATTTAATTGCAGGTACAGTAGAAGCGGCTAACAATGGGATAACTGGAGCATTACAGTCTACGAGGGACCAGCAAACAGCAGGAGCCTCCCTCAGCGGGAACACACACAGACAAAGAGGCAAACACACCAGCACAGACACCCACCGACGCCCACCAGCGCCTGACCTCTCGAATTCTGGAATCCAGTAATGACAAGCAATATTTATCCTCCCAGCTACGGAATGTTTCATTTTGAACCGCACAGATGTTGAGAGCATTATTAAGACGTATGGAACAGACTATCTGGAGCATGTTTATCATTAATCACCAGCTCTCGGCTTAGCGTGCGTCTTTATTGCCTCCCTGCGTGTGGACAAGCGTGCATGAGAGCGCCATTAGCTCCACATCACGTGCTGAACGTACAGTACATAACAACCCGCTTGTTTCATAGGGAAAAATGTTTTGCAGCAAAGTACTGCTCTTACACATCACGTAAACCTAAAAGCAAACTTATCCCATCTCACGGAAAAGCTGTTGCTCTTTAACGTTAGGAGTCATATACGCTGTTGTAATTGAAATATCAATCACACATTGTCCCGGGACATGGACGCTGGTAATTATTTTAAAGGATCACTGACTATTAATGGTATTTTGGCTCATCTTACTCATTATCTGTAGCAGCCAGTTTGTTTTCCTCTCAATTAGGTGCGCAGGCAGTGAGCAACACCCATCTCCTATTACTGGGATAAGGCAACAGGGGCCATGGGGGAAGGGAACGAACAGGCTGCTTGTTGTTAGCGCTGCGGCTGCAGGGGGATTGTTTAGAGCATTTTCTTGGCTGCACTTCTTTATTCTTGCCACCATTCACTATTAAACATCTGTCATTCCCGTTCGGAGCTCTGAATTGACTGGGTCACTGAATCCTTGCCTGAGCCGGAGCCGCAGTGTGTCAGTTGTTGTGTGTGGGTTTTTTTTTTCTTTACTTTGTTGTGAAGGGGATATGAAGTTAAGCAGAAAAACAACAAGTCTGGGATTTAATGATGGCAATATGCTCCTTTTATTGACAGTCCGTCAATACCAGCCATTAGGCCTGCAAAGACTAGCTTTGCTTTTGTTCTGTCAATTGATTATTTTCTTTTATTAATCCATTACTCTATAAAACGTCAAGACTTGAAGCTCGGCTCACTGCACCTTGAGAAAACAAACAAAACATGTAAACACAAGTAAACAAAGACGTTTTCCTGCTTTTCTACCTTCTTTTAGTTAAAATAAACGAAAAGAAAAGAATCTCAGTCTCAAAACTCAGTCAGTTTTTCTGTTGACCTACTAATTATTCAATCACTGCAGGACTAGGCCACACAGAGTAAACGTCTGACTCCATAACACGATTAACATGTCATTTGCTTTGTGTAAACGTGTCTGTGAATAAACACGTTCGTCCAGTAGATGACATGTTTGTGTTGGAAGAGGTGGCTTCCCTTCCCAGCGGACGCAGACGCCTTCCTCCATGCAGCTCCATCCTCATATGGTGAAGATGTCTCCCTGCCACGCTGCACTGGCTGCCGCGGTCGCACGGATCCGACTGTGCAAAGCCCGAGGCGAGAGAGTGAAGTGTGTCAGCCTGTGCAGCTGATAACACTGCCTCTGTCACACTCAGGCCAAAGACTGTTTGCTGGGGAACCGAATCACATGATGCGTTTTGTTTTTTTTTGACACAGCACGCAGCAGCATTCAAATAGTCAAATTGCAGCAGACACCTTCTCCTCTCCCTGTGGACGGTGCCGTGTCATTTATCCTATGCCACACGAGGCGTTTTCATTTTCCTCACGAGGAAATCAGAGCGACTGTCCCTGAGCATCTTTTCCATCAGAATGTTCTGTACGCCGAGTTTTCTCCCCCGCTGGAGAGTTTCCTTTTTAACGCTTTGTCAACCAGACGTGACTGACACGTTGTACATCGCTTGCACAGAATGTTTTTCGACCACGTTTGTTGTTTCTTTCGATTTCTGTGACACTATACCACAATGGCAAATGCAGCTTCTTCTCTTCTGTGCCTTCCCACAGTCTCTTTCATGGGACGAGGCGCTGACAGAATAAAAAAGAGCTCCTTGAGAGCAGAGTATCTTATCAGTCTCCAACATCTGGCCAAGACTGATGGGCTCTTGGAATAGCTTTACAAATATCATTGGGTTTGAGCTGCATAATGCTCGTTTAACTGCATCCTTCCAACAATACTAATTCACCCCCTCTCATTATGAGTCTGTTCATCAGAGGAATCCATTTACTGATTACTGAGTTCGGTTCCTCAGTGCAGTGGGTCCAGGGAGAGACAGGGCCCTAAATGTTACAACAAAGAGAGATTGAAAGATCAGTTAAGGCAAAAAATAATAATAATGTGACACGTTTAGTAGAAAACGAGTCTTGTTAATTGGACAGACTTATTGCACGGCAGCTCATTAGATTAAAGCTCGTACAACTTGACTGCAAGTCACTGAAACCTGAGGAGGGTCTAAGCCTGACTGAGCCAGCTTCGGTCATTTGTGTGACGTGAGCAGGATGAGCTGATCACATTTAGGTTGTGTTTTGTCTTTACCACAGAACGATCGTTGTGCTGGGATGGATTTGGCTCTCATGGCGTCTTCTCCATATGTTTCTTTTGTTTGCATTTCCTTTCTCCTCCCCCTCATTTATGAAGGCCAAATCCCCGTTCACCTGGGGAGAGGGTGTAGGCAGCCACGTGCTCCTTCCAGCTGCTTCTTCAGTGGAGAGCTTGACTAGGAGGGTGTAGCACATGCAGAGGATCAAAGAATCTCCTGCAGATATGAACCTAACTCCACACAGATGCTCCGACCAACCTGTAGGAGTCACCAGTTCGTGCTGCGAGGAGCGTTGCCAACAGGGTTTTATAGAGCTGGAAACAAAAGAGCTGTGGATTAAACCCTAACGCAACAACAAAACTCTGTGCCTCCACTGATGTTAAATTTGGGCATGAGCATCAGTCACTGTTTTGAGTTCGAATGAGCGTTTGCATGCTGATCAGCAAATAGATCAAATCTGACATATAGTTTCAAAATATGGTTTTCATACACTACATGACACTATACACACACATATGGCTTCAGAACAAGTCCGATCTGTATTTATGATACGTGAGGTGTGTGTCAAGATCTGGCTGCTTATGATCCTATGTTTGAAAGGGTCATGAGTTGCATTAGCGCATAGACCACTATTAATTATTGCACATGGTACTGATATTAGTGTAGAGTACATGTAAATGTCAGAATCTAATGCGGTGGTTTGGAAAAAGTCACATCATTACTTGAGCTCTCCCTCAGAGACACTGGCGAGATTGTTTTTCATCTTTAAAATGTCTCATTCAGCACATAATGTGGTCATAATTCTTTTATGACCACATTTCACAAACCCTTATTAGGAGGTTGTGTTTAAATAGGATTAGCGGCCGATGAGTCATTATACCGTTATTCATCACATGATCACAATAAGACAATTTGATTTAAGTCAGGAATAAGCTTATTGTGTCATGGTAACAGTAATTATTCAATAATCGGAAGCAGTCAAATAATAACACAGTAAGTGAGTGTGTAACTTATTTGGGTATCCTTGAATAGGCCACAATAAGGATTTTATCCTGTAGCGGTAGGATGAGCAGCCAGGGAGCAAATGAATAATTCTTCCTGGTGAGGCTTGCACTGCTCTGAGCTATAGCCTGTGACTCATCACCATCATGAGATAAAAGGCAACATCTTTTCATCTATTTTTCAGTCTTTTCATTTCGCCGGCACAAGTTAAACTCCATATAATTATTTGTTTTCGCACAGATGATATCTGGGAATTCTTGCGCTGACAAAATTGAATTCCTGCAGAGAGTTGAGCCTAGAGTATAACACAGCATGGCCATAATGTCCTAATTACAAATAATGCGCCACAATCATCACAATTTAATATCAATTATGTCAAGACCTTATCTAAACTGTTTGAGCTCCTCTTGTCTCAAACGATGGGCTGTAGGTTGTGTTTGAAATGAGGATAAACAATATGCTCTGACAAAGCTAATTACATTGATGGGCTTTTGGTGGTTTTAGCAAACAAAAGTCAGTTGGGCTCCTTTGGTTCCTCACTGCAGATTGAGGTATGTTGTGATGAGAGTTTGAGGAATTATGGCAGACGTAGAGTATGTGAGCAGATGCGTCATCGTGTGACATTGGTCGTTATAACTCTGACATATAACAACTGACGTCTTACGACTTGGACGAACAGTTCGCGACGAGCAGTGTGATGTTATTTTAGATTCCTCCACAGAGACCCTGAGAGCTGTGGGAATAAAAAGAACAGTCTCTCCCTCTGATAATTTGGTCGTGATAAACTGGTATTTGATTGACATGAATGACAGCACATCCTTAATAACAGTGATACGGACATTACAGATGTGGAGTGAAGCTGTTTGCTCGCTGGCTTTCTTGAAGTTCTTAAAGATGTTTCGTCTCACAGCTGAGCTTTGGTGAAGCTTGATCAGCTGCACCATAGCAACACAGCATGTGCCACTAATATGCAGCAGCTACTAGTCAGTCATGTTCTGTGACCTGAATGCGTCCGCCCATCGTTTAAACGTGGAGGCGAACTCGTGGCATGGCTGAATCAGTAGTTTTATCCATTCTCAATGCAATTAAAAACTCAATTTCCGAAACGTAGGGTGATAAATGGTCCAGTAATCCGCTAACTGTTCTCTCTTAGGCACAATCGCAGGAGTGATAGATGTTTCATTACACAGTCAAACGTAAAGTAAATAAAATTAGATGCAGAGATCAGAATCTGTTCATTATTATCATCACCAAACCTCCAAAGAAGCCTAAATGGGCTGTTCATAGAGTTATCATTTCCAGTGAGTTGATAGTAAAAACAACGATCGCTTTCAGGACCACAGACAGTTCTCTTGGCTCTGTGTTTTATCTCTCTCCTCTGCACCACAATGAGTTTTTAAGATGTTATCTCATCTTTATCTTTACTGGACTTGGTTATAATCATGGTGATAATTAAGTAAACTACTGCAAATCTATTTTATTTTATGTGCTGGCCCCCACACCCGTTCAGCAGACTGCATTGGATTTACACAGTATCATTTTCCAGACATTCCTTTACAAAAGCACATTCACTGTTTTACTGAACCAGTGAATGACATGTCTATAATGACTATACGTTTATTTAGTAATGTGTCTTTATAGACTATTGGAATCATGGCTTCCGTTTGAATGCGTGGCTGCTAGTACATCTATATTAAGCCTAGTGCTAGTGGGTTACTTTTCCATTGTGATGTTTCTGCTTTTACTGTAAGTGAAGGGTTTAAACGCGCCTTCCACCACTGCGCAGTTCGCAGGCTACGGTGGAAACGCAGCCTCTCCACTGATCCTCCAGATATGCAGCAGCTGCCTCAGCTGGACGCGGTCAGGCTGTTCAGAATCATTGGCCACCTGAGATTGCAGTGTTTCGGCTGATTGGGCCAACAGGAGGATAATTCTGACAGGCGCGGCGCTGATCCCGAGCTGCCGTAACGTAGCGGACTCAGGCGTTTTAATTTAACGTCAGATCAAGTTTGACCAACAGTAGCCCGCGCCGCGACTGGTCCAATCGCAGTTCAGATCTGCGCCTTCTCCCCCCACCTCCACCGACGCACCCTCCCCTCCCCTCCCCTCTCCTCTCCTCTCCTCGCTCTCTCGCTCTCTCTCTCTCTCTCTTAGTTGCAAAAAATGCTCTGCAGCTGGGCTGCACCTAAATGAACCTAACTGGTGCACTGTGAGCGACCGCATCTAGCCACTGGATTTCCATCGCGCCCGGCTTTCATCCAGAACATATGAATTTGCTTAGACAGACGCTTTTGAGGAGTTGAACAGACAGGTCGGCGAAAATGGCACAGCGCGTGGTTTTGTTTCTACTGTGGCTCTTTGACAGATCTTTCGCAGGATTTCCAAATCAAATTAACATTGGTGAGTGTTTTGCTTTGTAAATTGCTGGTTTGTTTGGACAAATCAGGGGCAACCTCTGAACGTTTCCATCGGTTAGACGTGCAGAGCGCGGAGCTCTGCGCAACGAGAGAGACTAACTTGATTTTGCATATGCTGCAACCTTAAAGCCGCTGAATCCTGAAAACTAGACTAAAGCTACAGCCAGAGCGGGATGTGTCAGTGTAACCACTGCTTGAAAATAGGCGGAGTGTGTAATTAGGTAGACGAGAGGCGGTCAGTTCTTTGTGAAGAGTTACAAACGCGCGCCGGCCACAAAAACGCAGCTAATTATTCTTTAAAATACTGATTCAGCCTGGTTATTTGGCTGCGGGACGTGAAGAGTTCTCACTAGGCTGCTGAACAAACTGTGGTCCGACACTGGTAACAGCTCAGATGCGAGTGTGTGATGTTGGTTTCCGTCTGTTCAAGGGGGACTGTTCATGCGTTCCACGGTGCAGGAGCACAGCGCGTTCAGGTTCGCTGTCCAACTGTACAACACCAACCAAAACACCACTGAGAAGCCTTTTCACCTCAACTACAACGTCGACAACCTGGAGTCGTCCAACAGCTTCTCAGTGACCCATGCGTGTAAGTGTGCTGCTATTTCAGTCATGCCCGCACGCGCACGCGCACCACTTCTGTTCACGCACGGTGAACATCATTTCTTATGTCAAAGCGCACACAGTTCATTTCACATCTCTGTGGTCCATAAAGTCTGAGTGGGAACAACAGAAGCACCGGGACAGACACAACGTACATATTTTGTTCTGCCTACAAACCATCCAACTCAGCTCTAGTTTAAAAAAATCATGAACAAATAACAATTTTATTGATAACATATCGTTGTAGCATATTTAAAAAGTAATTACGTGCACTTGTTAGTTCCTTTGGCGTCATGTTGCATGTTACACTGGCCTTGACAGGAAAATGCAGCCAACTTCACATTATTTGCATCAAGGACTCAGTGCTGTGCCTGCTAGGAATTAAATTGGGAGGAAGGAGACAATTTTGTAATCTTGTAAATATCTTTAAATTCCATCACATAGATGGTGTCATAGTTCAGGATGAATAGGTTTAACTTAATATCATTTTTTTTCTTTTTGAAATGCTGTTATGCTCATCGCATGATGCTCAGAGTCTGATTTGTAGCAGAGCCAACGGATCACTTCCTTTCTCTAAAAACCCTTCTGTGGCTGCAGTTGCTTCAGATCAGCACAAAGCACACAAAAAGGGAAGAACTAGAGTCAAGAATGCCATTTTGTGATGCCATTTTAAATGATGGCTTCAGTTGGGCTGAATGGATCGGCTCCGGAGACACATAGGCGTGTGTGACTGGGGGTGGTTCAGTTCATCTGAGCCTCGTGTGGCACAGCCATAATGGCCCCACTGACTCTACATGTGCCAGAACGTCTCCGCCTGCTCCATCCTCTCTGACTCCCCCTGTATTACGGAGCATCTCCCCCAGCATTGCAGAGTCAGCTCATTAGCACCCAGCCCTCATAGCACCTCGCCATGCTGTCATTGGGTGAGAGGGGGGGAAGAAAAAAAGAAAATCCATAGCTCCCCAACAAACGGCAGCAAATGAGTTGGGCTCAGACCTGCAGAAGAGGTGGGTCTGAGCAGCGAGGGAGCTGAAACTGTGGCATATCACAGGCAACAGAGCTGCAAGCGCCCTGACGGAGGCATCCAAAAGAAACAATAAACAAATAAGAGTGAATAAATAATAGATAGTGCTGGGCAATTTCACGCATGTTGAAGAAGAAGGGAAGCACAGGAGAAGAGCTTGATATCAGAATCTAATTAAATTCGGGGGCAGACTGAGCTTTAGTGAGAGGAAGGGGCTCCTGTGGGAGCCGTGGCCCCGTTTCTTGTTTCCTGCTGCCACGTCTTAGCATCTCTATCAAGAGCGTCGTCTCAGGACAGCCATCAACTTTAGATACAAGGACACTATTGACCTTTAATGAAGCTTAAAAGAGAAGTTTCCACAATAGGAGGACAGATGTTTTATGTCCGGGTAATGTTTGTTGAGAGCATCACCGTGCGTATTAATAATCTGCTCAGCCCGGTTTACTTTGCCTGCTGCACTTCAGAGAAAGCCTTTTAATATTAACACACTGCAGTTGTGCATTCTCTGTACTTTGCGTGCAAAATAATCAATGGACTTTGAGCAAAGGCTGCCATTAAAGTAGTCTAAGATGCCGTTTCTGATTTGTGTAATGTGGAATCTGAGGCTGTTTTTCAAGCTTGCGCCCTGCGACTCTTATCGGGCTGAGCTGGCAAACAGCTCATGCTGAGCTCAGAACAGTCCACAAGCACCTCCGATTGTCTCTGCCGGTGCAGCGAATGAAAGAGAGATGACGGTTATTAAATATCACTTACTGTATCTGCTGACTTTCAGGCCTTTGAGGCTTTGCCTTGAGTGATTGAAGACCTCCTGTGTTCAGAATTTTACATTTGTCAGCGCAGTTGTTTGTTCTGTAAGCTGTCAAAGTTATTTAGTGCAATGCTTTAAATTCCCTTTGTCATCAATAGCCCCGTGCGCATGACTCAGACCTTTGTCAGCAGTAGCACGCATCCACTTTATGATCGGACAATCTGAGAGCGGTTTTTACCAAAGTGGCATTTGTGCGGGTTTGGGTACATGTAAATCTATTCTGGGCAAGCTTCATAAAGATGAGCTCTGGCTGCCCTAGGCCTCACTGAGCTGTTGAAATGACAGCATCTTCTGTTGTCTGTCTTTATTCTGGGACAGACAGAACCAAAGCCCTCTGTTGTGACTCATCCGATCTTTTCTCCTTGCATCCTTTAAGAGTAACAGACAAATGAGACTGTGCTCGCACGGCAATTAAAAGTCAGGTTTCGCTTTTTAGAAACAAAATATGGAAATCCCAAGGTGTAATGAAGGAGCAGTTTTGTGTCAGAACAAATTTCTTTCAAGTCAGTTTAAAGCCTTGTGCCATTAATTGAATTAGTGACCAGCAGCAAAACAATGTGTAGGTTCAGTAATCCCCAAGACGTGGCTCTGCATTGGAGGGGCAGGCTCTGTGCTTTGGTGGCAAGGCTGTCGTTGCTTTGAAGTGACATCAGAAATTGTGAAATGTGTAATTACCAGTGCAAGGTCCACAATAGCTGTGGAAGCCTGGGTCTAGGTACTGTAAGCTCCCAGAGAATACAGGAGAAGTTCAAAGCAAAGGGTGCCCGTTTGAAAAAAGCAGAGCAGACAGCATTAACGCTCCCGATGGTCACGGCTGGCCAATTTAATGACGCTGTCAATCTCCTTGTTCTTCTGTTTCTTCTTCTTCATTCTGTACTTGAAGCACAACAAAATAGCAACCAGCCCCCACCTGGCTCCCCTCGCCGCACTATTTATTAGATTACTCGCCTTGGTTCCTGTTAAAGGCAAATTTTGCAATGCTTGACTTTTGAATCTCATCTCCCCGCTCCTCATTCCTCATTCTGTCATTAAGCTAATGGTCTGTGTCCTCTTTGCCAGACTTTCACACGTGCCTACCCTTCTTTTATTGAATCCTCCAGGTCCTTAAACCCTGGTAGTATCAGACGCTGCGGCGGGTCTTCACTTCCTGTTTGAGTCTGGAGACAAAGCAATGCAGGGCGACTTGAATTTGAGTGTTCAAAAACAAAAAAAAAAGTGGAGGACGAGAAGGAAAAGCCGTCTCAGTGATACTGTAGGTACCATGTGCGTCTTTATGCAAATGGATGAAATACTGTATTTTAAGTTAAAGGAATAGCTCAACATTTTAGGAAGTGCTCACTTTCTTTCTGAGACTAATTAAGAAGGTAGATGTCACTGTGCATCACTATGAATTGGAAGAAAAGCCTCATGAAGGCTGCAGACATGAGATTGTTCGGATATTGGTGTTGAATATGAGGGTTGTACTGTATCAATACATTCTGATAACTGTACTGTGACTTTTGGCAAGAATTTAAAAAGTATTTAAAATGGGCTCTTCCTTCAACTCGGCTAGAAGGTAACAGCTGCTGACTTCCTGTGATACTGATGGGGATTATTATAGAACACATGAGTCAAATTTCAGTCTAGACACAACTCGTTCTCAGAAGCACCTTCTTCCCTGACCTTTACGCCCACCCACGGAGCGCCGGCTCCACACATGTTGTCCAGAAACAGCAACGGTCTCCTCTCACCAGCGGCCTACGCTATGACTGAGCACATGTGGCAAATAGCATATGTTGTGAAGCGCGGACCAAAGGGCCCTCACCGGTTCCTCGCTCGCGCTCTTCTTTCTGGCTTTTAGGGCTGTTTTTGGAGCCGGTGTTGGGTGAAGGTACGGTAAACAGAGCAACGTGTTCCTGCAGCACACGGCCTGGCGGAGACAGGCTGCGGTTGAGCGAGGCTCCTTTGGTGGTTCTAGTAGCGACACGCTTCTCGTCCTTGCGAGCTGTAACTCAGCTTGAAAGCTGTGACCGGGGAAACGTAGTGGGGGAAGCGGGGAACGAGAGGCGGGCCTGAGTGGGAGGATGGAGACAGACAATCCAGCAAGAAAATGCAAGAAGAAAACAATCGGATCAAACAATATTGTTATAGAATAGGTTGCTTACCTTAGTGTGTGTGTATATGTGCGAGAGCGAGTCTCAGTGACTTCTCCAGGCTGGGGGGGGGGGGGGGGGGGTTGCACCGGGACATGCCATCGCGGTCCAGCTGTGGTGGAGGCGCAGATGGAGATGTGTTTACAGACATGCATGTGTGTCCACATACGCACACAGTCACTGCATGTGCAGTCACGCAGACTCCTCACATTTGTTACTGGTTAAATCCCACTGTTTTGTATTAAAGCTCCCATGACAGTCTTCATTGTTCATCCAAAGTAAAGGTCATGGCGTAAATACTGCTTCTCTGCCTTGTGTCTGTTCTGTTAACGCAAAGTCTTTTTTTTTTGTTTATTTTAATACATGCGAAAAAAAAATGTAAGGACATTCACATAATGCTCAGTGTTTCTACAAGTTATCGCCATATTATGTGTGTCGTTGTTTTAGAGTTGATTAAATCTGTGTATTTAAGGGAAAGTATTAATTAATACATGTTAGGTAGTGTAGGTAATAAAATGAAAACCTTCATTAAAGGTCTTGTCCTACATGCACAAAGTAAGGACACGAGCTAAATATGATTAAAGCTTTTTCATATAGGTTTTCATACCACAAACACATAAAAAGGCTGGAAAAAGGCCAAACCTCCAAAGGGAACATTATTCTGACCTAATTTTCTGGCCATGAGTTGCCCTCCGCTGTATTTTTATTTATTTATTTTGAAGTCAGGCACATAGCTTAAGCTGTAATTGGATTCAGATGGAAAACACAGAAGACACTCCAAGGCAGATTCAACACAATGAATTTTTAATTAGAATATCAAAAGATCCTCTTAAACCCAACCTGAGGAGAAGTGTTGCTGTCGGACTGTTATTTGTCTTGGATTCAGTGGCGCTGGCAGATGTTGTTTGATAAAATAACAGCTTTCCCATCTCGCTGTTACGGTGGCTTCAGATATCCATATATCTTTCACAAACACTGGGCATTTGGCCATTTTGACAAGTACAGATTTTTGATTTGGCAGATTATATCATATCATCGGCTCATAGGTACTTTCTCTATCCATAGCAGATATCAATCTTTTGTTGTGTGAGCTGTGGGGATGCTGGGGGGTCTTTAAATTTCCTTTTAATTTCCTTTGTCAATTTCTCGTGTAAATATGATAAATTGTGAGCGGGAAGAGGGATTGAGGTGAAATGATTCTAGATGGACTGTCATGGCAACCTAAAGATGCAATCGCCCACAACCTGCTCTTACTTCAGTCAGACGGCATCACTGTATATAGTTATCATGTGAGAACATGATGACTGATGCATTTTATGTAATGCATACAGTAGCGTTGCATTATTTGGGCCCGCAAGAAGCCAAGTGAACATGTGGGGCCGCTTATAAAGCTTTTACGCTTTTGTTGACAATAAAGGTTTCACATCTATAAAACTATTTATGCCACAGTTGAGCAATAAAATCCCTGATATTACCATTAAGCATGAACTACAATCAGTAGGAGGATATTTTCCAGAACACTGACCCATGTGTGAGCTTTATGGCAAAGCCACGAATGCAACGCATAGATCAAGCGCTTTTTTTCCATCAGCAGATATGTTGCAACATGAAAACCCATCTACGCTCTGCACGTCTGTTTTGGAACTATGAGTCAACAATGGCAGGCTAAGTCGGTGTCCCCCCAGTGAAGATGCTATCAGCGCTGCGTTGTGATGAACAAGCGGAGCCGGCTGACCATATAAAACACAGCGATAAACACAATGAGGGACCACACAGGCAGAGGCAGACAAAATCTTACTGGTGCATTAAATACATTCACTGCTGTGCTCTGTGCGAGGAAAAACTGTTTGTGATAAGAAAAAGCCTGGTACATGTGGTGCATTTGAAGTAAAACGAGTAGAGGGCAAGCTGCTATTGTGGACTATTCATCTGAGGTGCGTCTGGGATGTGTCTGCCAGGAGCCCAGCTCCATGTGATGGCTGCTTTCCATTTTGTTTCTCAATGAGCAAAAACCTTTCAAAGAGAGTGGGGCGCGTTGTTTAGATTCCTTTTCATTTCAAAATGTCATTTACTCTTGTGCACCGGTTCTGAAAGAGCAGAAGCGGCGTTTGGTAAAGAAGGGAAAGAAAAGAAGAGTACGTTCAAAGCTTGTCACTTGTAAAGATCTCATTGCAGTCAGCATTTTTCACTTCCACTCCTTCTCTCATCCTCATTTCTCTCTCTCTTTATATATATTTAATGTGTCTCACAAAGCCCATTACTGCTGTGTTCCTGCAGCCGTTGCAGTCACACTCAGCTAGCTACCGGCCGCTCACTAGACTCTCCTACAATACCCATAATCACTGAATCAGTAATCCCCTACTCCAGCTGGAATAGCACATCCGCATCGTGTCCCATCGGAAGTTGCTGCATTGGTCTGGCTCCAGTGGAGACAAAGAAATAAAGAAGGAACTACAGTCGTCTCCAATAAGAGTTACCGACTGCATTGTCCTAACCAAGGTCACACACCATAGGAAGGAAAACACTTACTGGAGCCGTGTATTATTTCTGTGGGATCCGTAGAAAAGCATTAATTGGCACCAATGTGCTGCCTAATCTTGTCGGTGCACTTAGGCTGCATTGTCATCCGTTTATGGCTTTGTTTTACTCTGCGGGTGTGTGGATGAGAATAATTCATGCTTTGAAGACGGCCAAAAATGAAAGGGACATCGGAGCGACGTTGTGATGAATGCAAAACACCAAGGGGGGAGTGTCACGACGGACTCTCCCCATCTAGTAAATATTGGATCACAGCGTGACGGGGCTTCCAGCTTCCAGATCGATCCGCACGTTTCTGGCCTGTTTCGAAAGAGGCGGTCGCTAGCAGAGCCCTGCCAAAGCTGCATGTCTGTGCAGAAACAAGGGCTCCATCATAACTGATTGCTTGTGACAGTTCACAGTCGCCGGGCCACTGAAGCATCATAACCTTGTGAAACTAGTGTATGGGCACTGTAGCATACAGGCTGGAGCAGAGGAGGATGGGAAGGAGATATTAGCATATTCCTTAGCAGTTCTACGCAGATGCAAATAAGACATGATTGTGCCTCTTTGGTTAATATTAAATACGCGTTATGTAATGAAACACATAATGCAGACCAACACCTCCAGAGACAGGGTTAATTCGTAGACAATTACCGCAGCAATGATTGCAGCCGCAGTAGATTGAAGACCCCAGCGATGTCAGAGCAGGGAGCGTTGATGCGTTGGAATAAACCGCTGATGACACCGAACCAGAAATATCTTGTAGCGGGCCTGAGGAGCAAAAACCTAATCTGCTTAAATTATTTTAGTTGCGTCGACGCCGTAACAAGCGACCGTACATTTCAGCTCGCTCGCCGACGCACGCGTTTAATGGCGTCCGCGCGAATAGAAGGACGCGACAGACGATGAAGGAGCTGGACGCATAAGTGTGAAGGGGAAAAACATGTGGACGTGGCGTAGTGGTATGATTTTACTTTACATGCTTCTTACCGCTGTTCCTCCATCCTTAGTGCTCACTATCCCCATGAGTGAGAATTAAGTGAACATGATGTGCTCGCTCAGCCATGGCCCTCCTCTGTTTCTCCCTCCAATGGTTAATTCAGAGAGTGCTGTTGTGTGGCTCTTGCCATTTCACACATGGCTACGTAAAACCTGTGGGCGGTTGCTCCCAGGCCACTGTCCACGTTTGTGTGTCCATGCATGACTGTGCGATGGAATACTGGAGTGCTTTATCATCGGCCATTGGGTGGCCACTGGCACGATTTCTGTCCCTTAATTTTATTTTTTCCTGCCTTCTCTATCTTGGTGGCGTGGCTTTATTTTCCGCAGCGTGTCGTGCGGATCAGGAAGGCAAACCTCATCTGGACCCATGACAGAGCTAATCCATCGCAGCTGCAGAATGAAAAGGCCGTTTGGAGTGAATCCATTCCAAAGGCCTCAATGGAAAGCTTCTCTTAGATGCCGGTGCCCTTTGCAGACCTGACAGTGCTAGAATATGATGAAAAAGGACTTGGGAGAGTTCAGTGGCTTAGCTATGTTTATCAGAGACGGGGATAGCGGAGGATGAAGAGATGAACTGACCAACCGCTGTGTGCGGGCCTTTCTGTGATGTGAACTATGGTGGACAGGTCCAACGCTACGTTACCATAAAGCTACTACTGGTACAGGCAGTGACGTCATATGTCACCTAGCTCCTCCTAGAGTCTTTCTGCAATACGTTACGAGCGGAGGAGCCTCATCAACCTTGTTATTTGTCCTCTTGCAGATTCCGTGCTTTGTATTTTCCTTCTGCCTATTGTCGAGCTGCTGCTGCTGCCGCCGTACGAGTCCCATCCCTAAGCTGCAAATGGATCGACTTTGGGTCCCTTATGCATAAAGGAGCTTAAGTTTGGAAATTGCTCCCATGTGTCTGAAGTTTGTAAAAAGTCAGTGAACATTTCACTCCCACTTTCAGGGGTTTGTCTCAGAGTAAAGCCTTTTAGCCTTAGGACGCCCTGTAACTGAAATGAAATATTTACCGTAGGCGCAGGGAGGACTGAAGAGGTTTCTGTTGTAAAAAGTTGCGTAACATGTTTTCACAACGCTTTAGTGTGTGATTAGCTCAAAACACAGGTACAGTTTGAAACATTTATCCAAAACTCATGTGAAATCCTCATGTGTCAGACTAGCGGATTGGTTGTGCACAGATATGGAAATAAGAGACGTTGCTGGTACGGCTGCACTCGTTTTTGTTTCTACCTGCGAATAAACTTTGTACCCATTTAAAGAGATTTATTGAGCCTGGATCTTGGTTCATCTGCCTGAGAAAATATAAATATAAAACTCATTTTGATTCTTGCACATTTATCATCTAAACGATGTTTTAATAGCATGTTTCCACGCTTACCTATAATTTTCATTTGCATTGGAGAATTGTTTTTCAAACCAGTGTGATCATCAAGTCTTACTGAATTTCTACTTAAAATAAATACTTGTTCCTATGATTTGCAGATTAGTTTGTTGTTTGTGCTGTGATTAATTGCCTCGTCGTACTTATTTGTTATCGACCGCTATCATTTTAACATGAAAGTCTCGAGGTGCCTTGTTTTTGCCCATCAGCCCACACCGATCTATTAAACCGTGTCTTTGTCAGAAACCATTTCAAAGCCCCAGCACACAGTGACCGTATCAGACAGGGAATCAGGCCTCTGCCAAATTACACAGACATTTTTCTCATTGGTGTTGGTGGCCAGCATATATCCAGACAATGAAAGGTCCACTGAGAATAAAATGGAGCAGATCTTTTCATCAAACGCAAGATAACTTTTTGCTCCTTTCTCTTCAAGTGAGTGTATGAAGTGGCCCTAACGTGTAGATTCTTGCTGAGAATCCTTATTGGTTTTCGTGGGGAAGTGAGTAAGACGCGTTTTACAGGCGTATATGCCAGGTTCCCAGCAATATATAGGATTACAGCCCACTCCCTGTCATGCTGGAGCCCTGTTTTCTGTCTCTCTCTCGTCATTCAGAGGCAGGGCACCATCTCAGCAAAGGCACTAATAAGATGGAAAGAGGAGCAGGACTCTCCATACTAAACCAGGCCTGATTTGGAGCTGAGAGGGAATTCTTCAAGTGATGTCTTCAAGGTTAAACAACTAGTCCCATGCCCTGCGTCCCGGAATAAAATAAAGTAAATTCCTCCAGGACATGCTTTGACTTGACGCGGTTTCCTTTCATCGCCTCAGGATATGAATTGCAATACGTAATTGGTGACGCTGGCAAAGGCGGAGTCGACTCCGCGAGTCGGAATGGGCACCGTGAGAGCGGCCATCTCTCGCTCGGTGACCCTTGGTGGCACAGTTCTGGCTTTTGAGCCATACGTCAGACGTAGCTGAGATCCCCCTAGAGAACAAAACAAGCAGTCAGGGAGCATTAAACTCAGAGGGTTTGCACTCTAGAATAGGGAAGATTCAGGGTTTCTTGCCGAAGCCAGATGGGGGAGGGGGGTGTGGGGGGGAATTACAAAAGCAAACTAGCAAGCAAAAGTAAGCAACAACAAACAAGAGAACGGCAGAAGCAAACAACTATTTTGACGGAGATGAAGAAACATATATGCTGGCCACAAATCCACACGTTTACTTTGATTTCTCATTATTCATGAAATTTTCTGCTGCCAGGTATTTTCCCAGTATTGTCAGTCAGGTGCAGCCTTCAATACCTGAAACATCACCACAAATCTCTACCCAGGCAATGCCAGTTCTCCCGATGTCTCATTTAGAGGCATCCTCTTAGACCAACTCTAATCTCTTTGATGGGGCTTAAAGTTTTCTCCTTCTGTCTTCTTTTCTCAAAGGCATCTGTCATGGAGTCCTAAAGTGAACTGTTCTGTGATTCGGTAAAGCTAATCTGGCCTGTTTGTTGTGAAGGCAGAGCTTCAGACCTCTTCTGACAGCAACAGTTTGAATGTTTGCCGAAGCGGTCTGACACGTCCAACTCCGTGGTCCTCATTCCTCTTTGCAGCTCTCCCGGGCGCCCTGCCTCCTCTTGCTCGTCTCACTCCCAGCACTGAGATGGCGATTAGCCCGCGCAGCCGGACGCGTTGGCACGACTTCAGCGGCTGTCGGCCCTGGTGCGGTCACAGCACAGTCCGCACCCTTCGTCATCTGCGATGCCTGCGTTCTCCCTCCCTTTGCGCTCCGTTCTTTCCCCTCGCTCCATATTCATCTGCAAAGCGGAGCGTGCGTTAGGCCGGCAGTGCTGATTGGGAGGATTAGTGGTGTGTGAGGGACTTTGTCACCAGCTTTCTGGGAAATCCAATTACCGAATATCATAAGCCTTACATGTTTCATACAGTGCTGAATCCTCCTTAAAAATGCACACAGCCGTGCTGGAAGGGTCAGTGTTTAGCAGCCGTCCTCACTGTGTTCGGTGCTGGCTCCTTCCTGAAGGTGAGAGGATGTTTGAAGGGATAAGTCCTGTAACACTCCTCTTGCCTCTGCATTGCAGCAAACCGTGGACAACACCAGCCTGTTGAAGTAAGGATTGTTATTTGTTCAGCATGATGGGCGCTTGGCTGTCAAGGTGAAGCGAGGGCCAAGGGTTTCATTCTGTTATCCACTCCGCATAGATAGTCCTTAATTGCATGTGTCAAGGAAATGACATGCGGCGGACAGGAGCATGCAAAGCGAGGGCTTTGCATGTATCAGCGAAGTCCCATCAAACCCCGAGTTATGCAGCAAACCCTCCAATCGCGCAGCTGCCATCACAACACTGTTATCTTAACTTTTGAAATGGAAATCTGAAAAACATCCTGGCTCAAACCTCTTGCTGCTTCGGCTATGCATAATGATTTTTCTTGGTCAAACAGAGGGCACTGCCATGATAATGAAGACATCGGCCCACAGTCCTCTCTGGCGCGCAGGTCTGTTTGACCCGCGCTGCGCTCTCAGCCCCATCTGTTGCTCTGTGTTCAAACAAAAGCATGACGCTAAGACCTTGAAGGTGAAAATATCTGTCAGAAGGACATAAAGCTGAGAGTCATTGACTTCCTCTGGGATTGCTCAGCAGCCACTCTCTCAAGTGCAGAGCTATATCATCGAAATGGCAGGTGGAGAGCAGGAGGAGCTGATGGTTGAAGGGCTGCGGAGAAAAACAAGACAGGAAAGAGAATGGATAATGAACTCCAGCGACAGAGAAGTACGTGCCCAAAGGCCACATGTGACCTGAGTAACCCAGGTCAGAGTCTCACCCTCAATGCACCACAGGCATGAGCCAAATCATTTGCAGCATTAAAACTTTTCTAATACATCAGGAGGAGGATGGAAATAGTAATTGTTAATTGGAAAATTGGAAAAAGTTAATGAGCGATAATCCACCGGCATGTCTACGGTTTTATAGTCAAGCATAACACATAACATTATTGCTGGCCAAAGGTTTCCTTAATGCAGCTTAGTACAAGCACATATTTCATTTCATTGTGTTCTTGTAACACATTAACAACTTGCAACATCTTGATGCAAATGTATAAGTGACTGGGGTTTAAGTTGCTCATGAGAACCAGTTGTTCAGCCAGAGTTCCTGCGTCTCGGATGCCATAAATAGGCCTTTTCAGAGTATCACAGTGTAAACAGAGATGGCCCCTGTGGTCAGTCATCTCTTGATGCCGTTTCTCATCGTGTTTCTCTCTCGGCCTAAGACGTCAGGCTGTTTTAGATAAATATCCTGCCTCTCTCCTTCCAAGTGTTGCCATGTTTTCTAACCTTCAACAGCCGCCAGGATCTCTGCTGGAAAAGCCAAGTATTACTAAATAATGACATGACGATAATCTTTTAGAACATTTAACATTTTGTAAATATGAGTCAGTTAATAATAACAATGACAGCTCTCAGATTTACAGCACTTTTATCTTTTAGTTTGTTTATTATTATATATTATACTGACTAAAGGTGCAGCCACATTTTATTAGGACTATTTTATTTCGTCCTTGTATATGAGCCTTCTGAATAGTCAGAGTATTGCATGGAGAAAGAAAATGGAAATCATGCTAACTAGACTTTGAATGTTATACCCCCACAGGTTTCCTTACTGCCCCTCTCGATTAGATCAACTGCTCAAAAAAAAAAAAAAAGCAAACTGAAAAATGAATTTTATAAGTTAACACAGCAGAACACAACCTTTTAAAAGAACAGTGGTGCCGATTGAGGCTGAATGGACTTTAAAACAAATTTCAATTAGTTTCTTCTCAGAGAAGGGGACGTGATATTAAAATGTGTTGTTATATTCGGATATTTGAATTTAACGGCTCTGGGATCACGCTTTCCACAATGTGCCAGCAGAGACTGTATTCAGCACAAACCACTTGGTTTTATTTAAAACTTAATAACTGAGCTGCGGTAAACAGCCCAGCTATGCTATGCTCTTCACGTTATGAAGTCTGGCGGTATGTGGGCTTTATGTGCTTTACTAAAAATACGAGCAGCAGGGGTGTCAAACTAGTTTTACACTTGTTTTGATATTAAAACATTTCCATATATTTTTAGGAGAATAACCATGTGTCTTTTCACACGTTACATTTGGATCTTTTTTTTAACCGTTAGGAAGGAACTTGACAAATATCTCGCATCCTGTCACCGCGTTCCATCTGTAATTTGACAAGCACTGAAACAGAACAGCCGCTTCTTCTCTGTGCGCCAGAGACCAGTTGTCCCCCACTTTGATAGATAGCTAATATTATTATTATTATTGTTGTTGTTGTTGTTGTTCGTTCGTTCGGCTGTAGGTTAATGTTGGGTGACGCACAGGTCTCATTGTGCGATTCTCTGAACGTCCTCCAGGAGACAGATTTAGTGTCTGTAGTAACTGTTTGTTTGGTCTTTCTACAGTGTGTGTTGGTGGCATTTAATAGCGTGCAAATAGATTCGGGATGTTGATGCAGCAGGACTCCTAACAGCTTCTTTTTAGCGTTTCACCGCTGCAGTTGAGTCATTCTTGAATCTGGGTCTGTCATTTGATTTAACAGTTTGAAGCGCTGCACGTCTATATGACAAGAGCTGATGCAATCCCCCGGGGCACTTACAAGCTATCTCCCTGTGACAGCGTTCCTCCTTTGGAGCAGGACGGGATGGTCCTGTTGTAGGCTGCTGAAAGCTGGGGGGGGGGGGGGGGGGTACGAAGGAGCGAGGTGGGTACCAGCGTGAGGAGCCGCGAGGACCAGAGGGAAAAAGAGACTGAGACACAGACAGGACACGGGGGGGCATGTGGCTGAAAGGAGGAACAACAAAGCCAAAAAAAGAAAGCCAGAAAGTGGGTTTCGTGAAAAAGATGACAAAGGCAACAAAGAAGATACGATCATCGTCGACATTTACTGTTCCCGGCTCCTCTTCCCAAGGCTGCGTAAGACTCTGGCTCATGGGCCACAAAAGAGCACGAAGGTCCAAAAACTGTGAGAGCATAAAAACAGTATTTTTTTTTTAAATGTGTTTCTTTTTTTCATGAAATTAGCCCAGCGTGCCTGCAGGATAGCACATATCACTGTGAACTAGCATTCCAGGCCAGCCATCTCAAGTGATGCATCAGAAATGTAACATCCCCGTAGCACTGCCGAGTGTCCTGATTATAGAAGGGAATGAGGGCGGCACACTGTGTGTGTTTGACCAGTGAACTGGAGATGGGATGCATGGTTCCCTGCAGCAGGAAAGGAGAGGAGGAGGAGGAGGAGGCTCGGTTAGCCACAGAGGAAGATAACGCAAAGGCAAACCGAGGAGCATATGAGATAGAATTATCTCTACCAGCTGATTTGTATTTTACATTTATTTCATTTTCATTTGACAACTAAGTGAGGGTGGATCATTTGTTTTTCTTTCTCTCTCCTCTGTTTGTGCCTATTTTTTCTAACCCAAGTCCAACACCCATCTATGCTCTACTAGATGGAGCGCGGTGATATTATTTGGGGGGTGGTGGGGGGCAGCCTGAGAGGGGAACGGGAGAGGCACTCGAGTAGAGAGAGATACTGCCACGCTTGAAGAGGATGTATGCTGTGGGGGATGACCAGATGGCTGAAGCAAAAGACAGGCAACAAAGGGAGAGGTCAGATCCAGTGGTGAGGATAAAGGAGAGTGGAGGGAGAGGAAGTAGGAAGAAGTTTGGCTCCTCAGTGTGAGGAAAGTCAGTACATGAGAAAATGATGCTCAATGCTCAAACTATAGGAGCTTTTATTTAGGCGATGAAGTTAAAACTACTCCAACTTCTCTCTCTGAAACTTTCCCAGATTTGCTTGCTACTTCCCATAATTAAATGTGCCAGTGTGTGTGCCTTGCTCATTTGTTCTGCTGTCTTGCTGTTCACCCCCTGACTTAAAGAATTTGTTTAATAAAACTTGAAAGGTTAAGGAATTTACATGCGCAACAAATTAGCGAGACAACAAATTGGTACAGAGCGAAACAGGACTGTGGACTAATTAGAAAGTGGCAGCATTGTACAAAAAAGCGCTGGCGCATATTTTCGCAGGTGATCCCGGCCGCTGGCGATAAGAGGCAACGCCGCTTTGTGTTTTTCCATTCCATTGTGAAAAGAGGCTTGAGTGGGGACGTCGCTGCGCGGCCAGTTCGGCTCCACCCGGAGACGCGGCTCCGACCGAGCATCACCTCCAGGCAACAGCGTGCAAACCTTCAGACCCCAACGTGTAATTAAAAGTGAGAAAGCAAGAAGATTCTGCACAGCTCAGCGCGTGGCACATCACTGAAAATCAATAAGGCTGCTTCCGTTAGTTGCATTTAGCAGTCGCTGTGCGCGGTTCTCTTCATGGCAGACTGAGGTACAGGCAGAGGGCCGTGCAGTTCTTGAGGCTAAGTAGCTCGGGATGACTGTGTCTGAGAGCCAGGTTTGGAGGATGTTGGCAGATCTGGTGCAGGGAGACAAACTGGTGCCTGCCCCCGAAACAGAAGTGAGGTTTTGTCTTTGTCTAGAATGTCCTTTTAAACCCTGCTGCCACGGGAGAACCGCCCCGAAGCTCGGACGTCTCCTCTTGGGAAGGCTCCAAAAGCCAAGCGCACAATAAGGTGTCGAGGCGCCGCAACGACGCGCTATCACTAAGGGGACGAAGACCAAAGCGCGTGGACATGTTATCGAAACGAGGGCTTGCTCAAAGCTCAACCTAATAAGCAGAGGACGGCTGAGCAGAGAAAAAAGGAGGGTTGCCAGATCTGGTCCCGTAAGAGGGGTTCTGTGTCAGTACTGGCCCAAATTAAGAGAGAGTGCAGAGGAAACTGGGCCCTGACGAAGGCTGGAACTCCTGCTGGCTCCCGTTCAGGGAGGGAGATTGCACCACTCACCCTGCAGCACTTACCCACAATACAGCTGTCCATCTGTTGATTCACTTATCATTGTGTGTGTGTACATGCTCTGTGCTTAGCTGCCTCTGCGTGTGTGCTGCTAAGAATGGATGCTTATACCTTGGGAGAGGTGTCTGTACCGGGACAGATAGGGAAGGAATGGAATTAAAAAGGATGAGGCAAATCCCACCAGCGACTAGATCTCTCATTCACACGGCAATTGTACTTAGGAGGCGAATGTGCGACTGGCGCGTTGTCCTCTGAGCATCAGAGAGGTCTGCGTGCGCTCTAGCGTCGTTCCTCACAAAGACGGATGAATTCTCACGGGCCAAATAAGAAAAACACGATTACTGCGTGAGCGTGCGCGATTGTGTCTCGCTCTTGATTACGGTGCCGGCACGAAGCTACAAGCTGTCACGACGGCGATGAATTGTTTTAAGGTGACTCTTTATTCAGAGCCGGTTTCAAACAGGTAGACCTGAGCTACAGCACGTCCCACGTACCCCAGCACAGGAATAATAGCCGCTGCATAGGGTTTCCTGTCATCCCTGCGTCGTGTTGGCTTGTTCCGAGTGTTTACAGATGTTAAGAATGCTTGATTACACAGCGGGAACACTTGAGAGTCAATCAGAATAAGTGAACAGCCATTTAAGATGTGGTAGGAGAAGCAAAACACACCTGTAACGCTGAATATTAGTTCACGCATTAATGGCTTCTGACTGAATGGGAGTCGCTGCTGCTGTCCCGCCAGAGCACACGATGAATACACGAACAGGTCTCATCTTTTGGTTTGTATGTTTGTTTATTTGCCTGTGAGGAGATGTCATCAGATGCACTTGCTGATAAAAAGGATGTGCCTGCATTACCGAGATGTTCGTTTCCTAAAGTGGTTGTTATAGATTTGATACAGTGAAAAATATTCAAATGACTGTTTTCTTTTACTTCTGGCGTCAGATTGCAGCGTCTTGTTTTCGTAGAGCTTGTTAAAGTGGTTGTTTTTTTATTTTAGACCGTGACACCTACCTGTATGTTTTAACACGTTTTAGCCTTTGATTATATTTGATTTCATTCTGCCACTTTGTGATCAGATGGAATTTTTTCATCCGACGTCATAAAGTGTCTGGTCTAAGACTGAAACAGACCCTCCCTGGGTACATTTAAGGTCACTGCGAGTGAAACTGCGTGTTCGCTTTTGGTTGGAGGCAGAACGAGTCGTCAGTCCCAACCGATCCGTGGGAGGGAGCAGAAGCGACGACAGGCAGGCAGAAGTAGAGCTGCTGTTCACTGTGCATGAGGAGAGCCGGCGATAACTGAGCTGGGAGACCTTCGTAAATGGCTGACACTCTTCTACCAACGCAGACACAACACTCATAAACACACACACACACACACACACATGCTGGCATACTGTCACAGTGCAGGCCAGGCGATCAACAGATTTCGTATTTTCGAATTGTGACACAGATTCATTAAGCAAACAAACAGATTTTAGCAATAATGACTTTGTGATTAAAGCCAAAGCTGAGAGGAGACATAAACACTGTTTTTAGAGACGCCCCACACGAGTTTTACCTCAAACCAGGAATAAACCTACGTTTATTTATGAATGACTAGAGGAGATGCTCTTAAATGATTCATCACTTGGTCATTTGGTATGAAAACTGAGAATATAGCGGGAAAAAAATGCTCGTCACTGCTTCCCGAGGCTCAAGGTGATGTCACCCTCATGCTCAATTTGTCTAATCAGCGGCGGAAACCTCCGATTCAATTTAGTGACATAAAATGTAGCTGCTAACTGAGTAATTGATTAATAGAGTAATTGTTTCCTCTGATTAATCTATATTTCAGTAAATGCGTGGATGGTGTTAAACTTTATACAAAGAAAAACATTTCATACACATATATGCAAGTATATTGATAACTGATATATAATTGTGTTTTTATGCTACTGTATATCCAGTAAATAAGGTCATTTAAAGTCTCGTTATCTCTTAATTGGCTTGTTACTACCTTCAGTGATGAGTCACACTTTACGAATGTCCGTGCATTTTGCTGACTAACGCCTTGCTCTCTGCTGTCCCTGCAGTCTGCTCCCAGTTCTCCCGCGGCGTCTACGCCATCTTCGGGTTCTACGACAAGAAGTCCATGAACACGCTGACCTCGTTCTGTGGCGCCCTGCACACCTCCTTCGTCACGCCCAGTTACCCCACCGATAACGAGGTGCAGTTTGTCATCCAGATGCGTCCTGCCCTTCGCGGCGCCGTCCTCAGCCTGCTCTCTCACTACAAGTGGAACAAGTTCGTCTACCTCTACGACACCGAGCGAGGTGGGTGACGCCGCGGGAGCTTGCGTTAGCGTTTCGTTTCAAGTGTATACGTTTCCTGAGCGGATCGTATAAACGACGTACGTCTGGTAAATGCTTGAACTTTAATCCTGCAGTCATGTTTTATGCAAAAGTGAAATCTATTCCCCAGTAGTTTGTGCCACTTGTAATAAGTCACCAGTCTTTAAGAATAAGCTGTGACCTCAGAGTTCTTGAAACAGTCGCCTGGCTGGTGTCAGTTAATCCTCTGCTTAATCATGTTGTTGATATTGGCTCGTATTTCATCTGAAATGAGATATGTCACAGCTGCGGCTGAAGTGCTTTCCCTGCCTGCCTGTGGGGGGTGCTTATTGTCTTTGCGTCTGTGTTGGGTTGTTGTTGTTTTGTTTTTTTTCCCAGATTGCATTGCACTTTTTTTTTGACAATAGACACTGGTTCAATGCAGCACCGCGCCATATGTGTGATGACCCGTCAACATGGCCAAGTGTTCATTTCTGGGATTTCTAATGTCAGACGTGAAATGAGCTCATTACGGTATCTCCCAGCAGAATAACAATGCCTTCCTGCTGCAGGAACACCTGGGCAGGAGGGAGGGATGCGTTCATGTGACAGACGGGGACACAATACGTCTTCCTGGCTGATCAGCCTGGACTGTACTTGGCAGCTCAGATTTTCTGTTTTGCTATGTTTATTTGCTTATTTAAGGAAGGCCCTGACCTCCAGATATGCCTCGAGCAAACTGTCTTCTCTGCAGTGTGCTCTCTGTTTGATTCCTTTTCCATGGTCCAGTTTCACGCCCCCACATCGCTCCTACTTTAGCTTTAGGGCAGAATGTGACGACTCCTCTGTCTTTGGGTCTCCAGGCCTGTAGGGTCCAGAGCTAAGGGCCTTAATCCTCTACGCAGCCTGCAGATAATATGTGGTTAACTAGGGTCATTCTGACTAAAACATGCTTTGGATCTTCTCTGCGGATGCCAGCAGCCCGCACAGCGCAACCACCGCTGCCCCGCTAACGCCCCCCCCCCGTCCCTCTGCTCTTGCTCTCCTCCCTGGTGACTGGGGCAGAGTTGGATAAACAGCGGAGGTGGGGAGGCGAGACCGACACAAAGGCGGGAGAGAGAAGGATGAGTATAGCAAACAGACATATAGAGAATGGAGTGACAAGGAGGCAAAGCGGGGAGACGGAGGAGGAAACAAAACACCAATTCAGTCCAGCAATTAAGGCAACAGCGGGTGCGTATGATTTACAGCCTGTTACCTGTGTACAGACAATTCCCTGTGTGCTGCACTGTACATCATCATGCTGAGGCCCATGCCAAGCCAGTTTTACCTCTCCTCTTACTGCCAGTGGTGTAAGACGATCCCTTATTAGTGGGAGGACATTGGCCCCAGGAGGGGATTAAAGTCGTTTATTGATGCACTCCATCCAGCACTTTGGGGGGCTTTGACACTTGGCTCATCAAGCAGACAGATGTGTGAGAGAGCCTCTACCTCTGCTTATCAGGTAGCACAGCTCCCCTGACAATACGGACACTGAACACTGGCTCAACCGGGAAGAGTGACGAGAAAAAATAGTCCTGAAGTGTTTAGTTTTGTTTTTACCTCTGGCTGAACCAAAGGGAAATTGGCAGATCGCGACCTCATATCCGTGAGATTTAAGCCTTAGTTTGCTTTAAATTTTTTTTTAATTTGTGCACATTGAGCTGATGGATGGTGAAGGTCAGTGTAACCTCAGGTTTGCCACGTTGCTGAGTCTGAGAGCATGAGTCTGCAACTTGACTCAGTGTTGCAGTAATTACAGTTCACTGAATTAGTATTAAAATGCGCAACCGCATATGCAGGTGGTCGTGGTTTTGGACGAACGGCAAATAACAAATCAGCCCGACGACAGCGGTTTCTCTGCTCATGTCGTGCCGCACAAAGCACCTGGTGCAACGTATTATTTTCTTGAGTGCCTTTTAATTTCTGTTTGATAAAAGCATTGATCATCCGCAGTACTGGAAGCGACTTTGCAATTATTCTCCAAACTCTCCTATTATGGAGGAAAAACACAGCATTAGAAAAAAAAAAAAAAAAAAGCATTCACCAGTTGAGTTCCACCAGGAGGTTTTATTCAGTCAACAGAAAAGATTAATTACCAGCACACTATTCATTTGGCTCGGTTATTGGGCTGGTAAAAATGCTTTTAGGCCTGAAAGCCTAGGGGGGCTTTCAGTTAGAGAGAGACGGTCCATATGTTTCAGGCTCAGATGCATTGGAGGGAAATTTGTACTCTAAATGCCAATATCAGACAGCTGTTTGAAAGCAGACGTTATGATGAAGGAGCGGCACTGGAAGCAAATTGAGCCTGCGTAGGCAGAGCTATACCAGCTTAATGAGTGGCTACTCTTCTTTTTATCCCAGGTAATATATTGCCCGGTGTGTGTGAGTTCCCGTGTGCGTTTGCTGTAGTGATCCAAACGGTTACAGCCAGGCGTCCTTTGCATTCTCTCTTATCGAACCAGGGCGACGTTCACAGACACACTCCTTCTCTGAGATGTGGATATTGCTTGCTCTGTCCTTTCAGTCGGCATCAGCAGACGCATTTCCTCTTTAAAAACTGGACTGTAGGGTGAAGGCAGATGGATCTCGGCCTTTCTGTTTCTGGCGGTCAGGTATGGACAGATAATTGCCAGGTCTGTGCAGCAGAGACAGATGATTACAGGCTTTATTGTCTCTCCCAGGCACAATCAACCCTGATTCAGCAATCTCACCTCTACTTGATTTATGAGTCGCTCTTTCCCATTTCTCCCTCTCAGCCTCTCTCTGCACCTCTTCCCTATATGCTTTTAGCCTTTTCATACGCCCCTACTTCCTGAGAGTCTATTTCAGAGGGAACGCTGCCTGTAGTAGCCCATAAAATCAAAAGGATCAAGCAGAGAGTACTTAGAAACCAAGTTGCGGTTCAGATTTTGAATGGCATCAGTCCTGTGACGTGGCAAAGCTAAATGGAGCGGATGGTGATCGAGACCTCGCTGACCTGCCACACGGTGGATTTGCCTGCAGACAAAATGGCAAGTTAATGGCACTGAGTGTGTTTCGTGTTCCTCCCCCGTGTCTGCGTGGGTTTGCTCCAATTTCCTCCCACACTGCAAAGTCATGCAGTCAGGTTAATTGGGGACTCTGAAATTGCCCATAGATGTGAGTGTGGGAGAAAGTGTTTGTCTGTTTGCATGCGAGGCCCTGTGCCGGACGGCTGACCTGTCCGGGGTCAGTGGGACTTTGTGAGAAGGTGCACGGTGCTGCACCACGGATCTCATTTTAGCTGAACTGCTTATATCATTAGCTATTTTTGCATTTATCTATTAAATATTAGCTGAATCTGTGACCACCAGAATTCTCTGGTGTAAAGGAAATAATACAACTCTCAAGCACAGATATAATCTCAAGGCTTTTAATTAGTGTTTGCCTACTTTTTGAACACGCTGACTCCCAGTTGCGTGGCCTCGTCTGCTCTGATCCGGCTCGTGCTCTGGCAGCTCAGTAACACTCTGTGACCGGCCACACAAAAAGCTTAATTACTTATAAATGCACAATTACCTTGAAGGGTGAAGGTGATAAAACACAACTTAGTATCAAGCGGCTTTTCATTCCAAAACGCTGCTGTGCATGCTATGAACTATGAACTTCGCTAACTTCAGGTTTTTTCCGAACAGCACAGGCTCAATATTTTCTTGACTAATTTGGATCAATATTCTGAATTTACAGCGATTCTGCTAAAGAGGCACGAGGCGACTGTGGCAGAGCTGTTTACGTTTATAATTTCACTGCTGTCAGTTAAACTATACAGCAGTTCAAGCAGCAGTCAAGGTCTCTGATTCATTATACTGTAGCACTAAGAAGTCACATTTTCTTTAATCATATATTTCATCATTGAGTGTAAAAATATCTCCAGGCTTTCAGTCTAGACGAAGGTGTCAACAGACCACAAGCGAATTCAGAAAACTGTAACTGCAAGACACATTTACAGTATTGATCGTGGCGTTTTTGACGCAGGCAGAACAAAAACTTCTAACTAAAATATGCAAATATGTGCAAAGTCTGACCTACTACATGATTTCCAGAGTGCATGCGGACAGTTATACAATATTTAGTTGAGTCACCCGTCCATCACGTTAATGTACAAAGGTCTTTGAAACGTCAATACTGAATTAAAAGCATCAGCTTGTAGCCTGTAGCTGAATATATTCACAGGTGAACCCCTGCAGAGACGCTGGCCTCCCGAGAAATACATGTACTCCCCAAACAGAGTTAGTTGCTCCTTCATTACGGCTCAGGCAGCTGTCTCCCACACAACAGGCTCAACCCAGACCTGAATCAAATATACCAATTTGTGTTTTCCCATACTGAAAGCAATGAGGCTTTTTTGATTTGAAGGGACTTCATGGAAACAAATGAAAAGAAGCAAATGCCCATTTCCGTTCCTTTGGATAATCAAACATATGGTTGCAGTACTTAAGTCGACGGTTTTCTCAATTTGTTTTTGTTTTTGTGCTCCAGAAAGAAGTGGAAGTTCAAAGTCTAAACATTTAAATGAATTCACTAGTCTGAGACACAGGAAACAGGCCAGTAGTACAACTTAATCGACTTATACCAAACTGAATAAATCGATTATGAGAGAGCTTGGACATTTTCTAACAGCACTGACGGCCTCCTGCACGCGTGTAATTCTACAGTAGGGCTCATCCTGCAAACTCTTGATATTTCACATCCCTTTTAAACTTGAGCTTGTTTGTTAGTCGTTGCCGCCTCAGTCAGAGACGTTGACTGGATGTGACTGTGCGCTGACAGAGGACATGCTCACGCTGCTGACTTTGTGCTGTTTGTGTGACGTGTCCAACCTGAGTCACATGCACTGTAGCGTAGCACCAGCGACTGCGTGTCTCAGGCACTAGAGGCGAGTGAAGCTGTTCAGCAAGTCCACAGTGATTCAGTCTTACAGCAGCGAGCGACTAATGTGGATCACTCCATCAAAATCATGTTTTCACATAAAGCACATCAACAGACAATTTCGTTTTTGGATTTAATTTCGTTTTGTTTTCTTTTTGGCGATGAGGCCACAGTTTTTTCAAAGCTTTTTCTGGCTCAGTTATTTTAATTTGAACACTGATTACACACTTCTCTGCAATTGTTCTGCTAACTGAAAAAATTCCAAGCGTGCTAAAATGCAAAACTAAATCTGTCAGGTTAATCGTATTTTACAGCACCGATCAATGACCACTCGCCGTCGTATTACAGCCTCATAACCCACCAAAGACACTGCAGATCAGCTGTTTACCAGGCGGACAACTACAGCCTGGCAGCAGTGGCAGAGTGACGTGCCAACGAGGCCGAGAGGCTCGCGAACGGGGGGATTGGATGACCGCGCGTGCTGCGGTTAGCCTCATCTCTTCCAGCTCCTGCCAAGCTATTGTAGATGGAAAGATAGAAGGACAAATATGAGGGGAGGCTCTGGGAGGCAATGAGGCCGAGTCAGAGACTCCGTAACTAACGCGAACCTTGCTCCCTGTTCTTTAGCAATCCTTCTAATTGGCTATCCAGAGACAGTTGCCTTTGTTCCCTATAAGCGTCAAACAACAAATGCCTCCCGCTGCCTTCCTTGGACGCCTTTGATGGCAAACCAAATCAAGTCTGTCCTTTAATTTAATTGTAGTGGTTTGGCTTTGCTCTTACTGTTGTAAACAACATGAATCAAGCACTGCGATGTGACACCAAGCCTCACTTGCACACGTCCAAGCTCCTGTGATTCAAATGCATGAAACAGCCTTTGCATGTTGTTTTCTGTGTAACCGGCTGAGAAGGTGTAATGACATGTTCTCGTGTGTAGAGTTGTTGTTGTTGTTGTTTGTATTTTATCTTGCAAGCCTCATTCGTCTGCAGACGTCTGTGGAACCAAATCCACGTGTGACTATAATCCATCGGCAGCTTTTTATCGTCCACTTGGTTACACGAGAAATTTTTATGCCATTTTGACACATTTCACACCAGTAATGTCTAGTCAAGTGCAATATTGTCACCCACAATTGTTGATTTATACACTTTGCTCAAATGTGAGATAATAAGTGTGAATGCCAGCCGATCGCATATCATACACACAGCGGAGCCCGTTTTCTTGGCTTTGTGGTCTCATCACAGCCACCGTAATGACACATCAGCTGCACCCAGCTGAGACGACACGCACACGTATGCCACTTGTGCTTTAGTGGCCCTCTCCTTCACACCAGCTTTATACCAACTAAATTATGCATCAGGAGAATAAATCGGCCTGGACACATTGACAACAAAGGGCACATCAGAGGAGCCATAAAATGCACAAGAAAAATAATAAAGAAATATGGATGACGCCATGCATCACTGGCATTTTCCTCTCGCTTTTTTTATTTCGCACACATAAAAAAGTATCGCTGCCCTATATGCAGATAGCGGAGCTTGCGGTGGCCAACCCCTCGAAAAACTACAAGTCAAGCACCTGTGCCTTTTAAAAAGTGATGCGAGGGCCGTCGTCTGTCACAATAAGCGCACTGTAAACCCCGGCGCTCTCTGGGTGGGCTCTTCTAAACGAACCCGGAGTAAAGCCGTTTTACCACCTACCTATTGCTAGCTTCAGCAGCCATGAAATTACTGCTGGGAGCTTCCTGTTTTCTGTGTCCCGGCCTTTGCTTCAAACAGCCATAGTGGAGCATAATTGCCTTGGTCCTACATTATGTCACAGGGCTGTTTGTTTGTTTGAAACAACAAATAAAATGTAAATGTCACCCTCAACCGTGAGCACAAGAGTAAAATATTAGTCCTGCTTTATATACTTTTGCTTTCAGCTGCCCAGAGACTTTTGTGCAGCACTCAATCAGTCCCTCCAGACACACACACACACATACACACACACACGTAACTGGACGCGCACACAGGCCCATCTGTGTATATGGGTTGATATGTCACAGGCATAGTGTGGGTGATCGAGGGACGTGGCGAACAAAGACAGACAAGGCGCGGAAGAAAAGCTTCAGTGGGTGGATCTTCACAGGAGCTGCTCTCCTCCCTCCTGCATGCATGCACTTCTGAAGATACAGACAGCCTGCTGCTCCTGTTTGATTTCACATGTGCTGCCTTTTTTTTTTTTTTTGAGACAACTTGGCGTTGACGCAGTCTTTGTCATAGGACGACTGTAAACACCTACAAAGGAATATTGGCTGCACACTTTTAGGCAACTTGAATTATGATAAATGCATCACTTTTACCATCTGTGTAAAGGTCTCATGCTTCTTTCACTCACCATAAGGTACCTTCACTGTTTCTTCAGGAAGTGGTTTGCTGTAAGACGTCGAATAGACGAGTCTATGTGAAAATGCTGAGTCTATGTAAGGCGACTAATTAGAGCAAATAAAAGTCTTCTTCCTCCCTCAGCTACAGATTTTGATCTTGCCTGCACTGAGGGGATCCTGTGAACATTATTTAGCTCAGAGGCAAACGCTCACTAAGCTCCAAGGCTGTACAGATTTAATCAGGCTTTCTTAAAAGACGATAGAGACAAAGCATCTCTGGAAATATGCGTTAATTTGTAGACTCATAGACATGTATAGTAGTTTATGAGTCTGGTTTTGATAAATAAATACACACTCGTAGTGTCCTCACTGACTCTACTGCTAAACTGCTACGTTTACATTTAGAGGTTAAAAATGCCACTAGCCGCAAAATACATAAATACCTTCGTGTTCTTCTCTGCAGTAGCTTCATTCCTCACCTCAGTATCAAACTAGCCCCACATTTATGAGTCAAATCCATTATCTTTGCGGTTTCAATTCAGTTGTTGCAGACGCTCTCTGAGACTCTGAACTGTGCTCAGTGGAGCGTTTCGGCCGACCACAGGCCCTCATTTAGCCGAGGACTGAAGTGAGGGGAGAGCAGCCACATTTGCTGTTGGCCAAACGACCACTACCTCTCTTTCAGTGCGATTTGCTTTTGATCCTCCAGAAATAGGTTCACATCGTGTGGATTGGGCCGTTCCTCTTTCACCGTCGTTAGCGCCACTTCCTTGCAGACTGCTGACATGTCGTGTGCCGTAGTGTGGTTACCCGTGACTTATTTACATGATCAGACTGTTAGATTAGATTGTGGATGCATGAGGATCAGCATAACACCAAGGATGATACAGCAGTGCGCTGCATGAGCAAAGGGGCACATCTGTCACTTGTGCAGTGTTGAGGTATGCGTGCAGAAATTTGCAATGTGGTTTCTCTAATTTGCCTAGTTAGTCTGGATCAGCTGCTGATACGAGAGAAGACGTGAGAGAGAGAGAGAGGCGGAGGCCTGTGACACTCCCCCGAACCCTAATGAGAGGCAGGGAACCAAAGGAGCTGGGCAATGAGATTAGATCCAACTCAATTCAATTACTGCTGAGCCGCCACGGGTGACGCTTCAAAACTCATCCTGTTAAGATCCGGTTCACAGACGTAGACGAGTTCTGCAGCTCTCACTCAGCCGCCGTGCGCCACACCGCCACAACGTCTCATTCGCAACAGCTCTGATTTACAAGCACACGGGGAGTCATCAGACTCTGCTGGGAGTTAGAAGGCAGACCTAGCGATGCTCCGTTGTACGTTTGAGGCGGAAAAATGCAGAAATAATCGAGTTTTCACCGCGAAGTGCAGTATATATATATAAATGCAGTCGTCTCAAGTGTGTGTTTGAAATTAAAGAGCAACTCACCCCCGTGTTCTAGCTTTGAACAACCCCCCATATGTCGGACCCAAGTACACAACAGCTAAGATAACTAATCCAGGATTCAGACAAAATGTAGCAAATATTACATCTACTTCATGTTCACTTTCACTGAAGCAAGTATGACTGAGGCTGGATCAGAAAAATGTATCCGCAGACTGGATGAATCCATACAGTAGGTCACAGCCACCATGAAGGAGTCACATCCTCAGAGATTAATGCTGCTTCTACCTGATACTGAGACTCAAAGAACACAGTCACACACTTACTGTGTAAATATGAGCTGATGTTGTATACCACCAAGCTGCTGCATTACCATAACATATAAATACCAGATGTGGGCAATATTTCAGGTTTAATATGAGCAGTGTTTATACCATCCTGATGGCTCCATTAACCCTGAGGTGCATCATGTGCCAACATTTAACGGCGATAAGCAAATCTCTGTATGGGATTATATTACATTGTTTGGGATTTTCCATAAAGTTGTTTATGAGGGTGGATTCACCGATGACGCTGAAATGGACTTTGGGCTGAGGTCAGATGACTGACAGATGTAAATGTATGCAGAAACGCATGGGATAACAAAATAGCTGCTTAGCTGGTAGGGATGAAGAAGGAGCTTTCAGCCTTGTTGCATCCTGTTAGATTAAGTTCAGCTCAAAGGATTTAGTTCAAGTCTAAATCATGGAACATAAACTTTTTTGCTGATGTTAAAAAATATCAGGAGCAAACGCATTCCGTTCCGGGGCAGACTATTTACCACCACCAGATTCCATCTCTTAATTTCCATACAAATGTAAAACTAGGCAGCCATGGAATCATCTGTGAATCTTAAACGAAGCCAATTGTTCCCACTCAGTTCAGGGTTTGCCGGAGGCAGGGAGACACAAACGTTGCGCAAATCAGCGATTTCAAAATAAAAGCCCTCTGTGATTTAAATCTGATTGACAGCACATTGTATTATTCAGGGTTTTTTTTTTTTTGTTCACTAAGGAAGAAAAAAAAAAGAAAAGCACTCTTCTTTTGGCAGAACATCACAAAAACAATGATAAGCAAAAGACATTTTCTGTGAGAATGTAGAGTAACTCAAGTGTTGGATAAACACGGTTAACACGACCTGCACGGTGAGTGGAAGCTGCTGCTTTGTTGTTTGGGCCATTGTCCTGCTACAGTACAACCACCGGCTTCTGGGCTTCAGCCAGTACGCGTCCTCCTCTGAGATACCTTCAGAGCAGTCAGCTCATATTTCCCTTAGTGATGAAGCTGTCCAGCCTCAGAGCCATCAAATCGGCTTCTAGCTTCAGCTTCTTCTAATCACGGCGGCGTCTCCACTGTTAGTGCATCGTGTTCTTCACGGACGATTGACGCCTAGTTGCATGTCCCCACATAACGTTTTCTCAGTTCTCGCTTTTTCACGCACTGCACATCAGCAGCGGTCGCCCCACGTGATTTATGTACGTGACTCAAGCGGCGCTGGCGCGATTCATTTAGGCCCTGCTTAGCTCTTTCTTTGGAGCCATCTCGTTTGAAACCATTTCTAAACTGTTTGTAGTTAAACTCCATGTGAGAGCTCTGTAACCCTTCCCAGCCTCATGCAAACAAACAGCTCTTGATCATCATCTGTTGAGATCTTCTGCGTGGCGCATGTCACAGGATGTTCTTTGCGAATATAAACTCAGGACACCACAAGTTCATATAGTTTGACGCAATAATTTTTGGTTGGAACGTTGTTTGTTCATAATTAAACTGACAAACGTGTGATCTTTTTAAAGACAAAATTACACCGTGCAGTTGCAGGTGATTCCAAGGGGCTCATTTATCTTTTTCTTGGCACTTTATATTTATGAAGTCTAAGTCCCTGGAGCGTTTGCCTGTGAGCGTTTGTATTCACTTTCGCCGTTGAGAATCTTCTGAGACATGTAATTGTGTCTTTCAAACATCACAGTGATTGCACCAGAGTAAACAAATAGGCACTTTCAACACTAAAACAAATAACCAGCCTGTCAATTTATCCCATATGCACGACATGTCGTATACGCAATTTGATCACCGTGTGTTTATGCTCGATGGGCGTTTTTTTTTAACCTTTTACCAACCGCATTTTCTGCAAACTCCAAACCAACAGGGACCGTTTTGACCCAGTTAATCTGCATGACATCTTTTAATACGAGCGGCTTTTATTGTTGGGACGCTCGCCACGCTATCCAGCTGGTTTGTGGTTTGTAGGGTTCTAAGCATATGCCTCAGGAAAATGAATAATGTATCCGTGTTATTCAAATTTTCACTCTTTTGCTTTAGGTACAGTAGATGAGAGGAGGTATAGTCCATGAGAGACTCTGCTCATGTAAAAATGATGACGCTTCAAAAAAATTGCCACTAAAAACAGCAAAAAAAAAAAAAAAAAAAACGACATACAACTTCCAGCTGCGTTTGACAACTTTATGCCTGGAGACTATGGTGCCTTCGTGTGCTTCGTCTCCCACTGTGCTCAACTTCAGCTGTGCACGCGTTGCCGCTTTTAAACAGCTCTGTGATCCAAGAACGGCACAGGTCCTCCGTGCATCGCCCGCACTCAAAGCTACGCCCCTAATCTCCAGGCTGAACTCCTTGGAGATGTGACCTGATAAGTGGGTTCCTATCCAACCTTGAGGACTGGCACGCCGAGGTCCCCCGGCAATAAGCCGCCGACCCTCTGAGCGGATGACACGCTGTGCGTCAGCGTCCACTACGAGCCGTGTCTCTCACCGAAAAGGTCACCCACTGGAGCACCGCGCTGTACTGGCAGCGTCGGCACACATTGTGCTGCAGCCTCCAAACGTTTACTACCCCCCCCCCCCCCAAAAAAAAAGCTTAAATAAATCTTGACCGCTCAGATTGGATGAGAAGGAGGGAAAACGCAAAAGCGGAGAAATGAAGAGAGTCACAAAGTGGTTTTCTTGTCACAGCTGTTGTTGTCGCTGCGCTCTCAGAGCTGGCTTTGTTGGCCGTCTGCAGCCGGCTCACAGAGATAAGGTTGTGGAGAGAAACGGCTCACAGTAAAAGAAAACAACAACAAAAAACATGACACATTTACTTTAGCCACCGCTGTTCAGATTCTGTCAGACAATTTGCATAATACCCAATCACGTGCAGCTGTATTAATCATCGTAAAAAATCTGAACGCGTGCCAGAATTTGCTGTTGCTGCGCTTTACCCTTGTTGTGGTTTTTTTTTGTCCTCCTTCTATATCAGTTAACCACACAACCAACAGTGAAAAGCGAGCACACGTGGAAAAGAGGCTTATTGGACGTAGAGCTTGGCGTCGCGTCGCGTCGTCCGCGGCCTAATGAAATCCCAGCAGCGTGTTTGATTTTCATTAACAACCTCCATGTTCATTCTCACCCGGTGGACACTGGAGAAGGGTTGAGCCATTTTTATTTTGGCTCGTGATACGTGCAATCTATCCCTCCAGAAATAGGACTACATTATTCATTGTGCGCTGTGTGATTTGACCGTAGTGTTTCTGAGCGCTCTGTTAAATGAAAATATTTCACGTGTGAATTAATCATTAGAGGGGCTCATTCTCCATTCTTCTGGTAGCATAATGATCTCTTTCTACCATTGGCCTGGATGAATCTTTCATTGTCTTTATCTTTAAATGAGTTGGCGGAATCCTCCGAGGAGACACAGGCCGCCATGTGTTTCACCACACTGTCAAAGTTAACATGTGGCTGAGCTAAATGCCATCATTTAATTGATGCCAAGCGCAATAACATCACCCACTGATCTTTTATTAATATGGAGATATGATTCCTGTCCTTTCACTTCATTATGATATTGTCTTCCCAATATGCAAATGTTAACGCATACACACGTACTGTAGTCGACGCTACACAGGATTTCAGTGGGCCAGACTTTGGAAGGCTATTTTAGATTGTAATGAGATGACCTTTCACCTTTGGATTCAAGCAAAATCCTCTCTAGAATAAATTAGCAGCCACTCAGCTCTTGCATAATTGTTGCTGTGTGCAGGTCTCCTTTGTGTCTAATCCTCCCTCTCCCTCTCGCTAGGTTTCTCCATACTGCAGGCCATCATGGAGGCAGCCGTAGCAAAAAACTGGAAGGTGACCGCCCGCTCTGTTAGCAGCACGACAGACGCAGCGGAGTTCAAGCGCATCATCGAGGAGATGGACAGGAGGCAGGAGAAGCTGTTCGTGATCGACTGTGAGGTGGACAGGATCAACACCATATTAGAACAGGTGGGCCTCTGTACTGTAACTGTACCGTAAGTGCAGACGTCAAGGTGAATGTTACACAGCTTTTAAGACAGCTTTGCTTTGTCCGGATTGGAATTCCCATCGTGCGGTGTGGATTATTAAAGGTCATGCTAATTATCGCTGCTTATCGTTTCACTGCCTCTTCTGCTTCAGTTCGAACATTCCCTGTTCAAACTGCTCTCATCCACACTTTGCTTGGCATCCAGTCACTATATAGAAAATTATAGTCGGACATAAGGATCGAGTGCTAAAGAGATGTGTACAGCGAAAGAGGCAGATTAGTCCCTCTAGCGCTGGTGGAGACCAAACCTGAGTTACATTAGTAGGACCAGTTCATGTTTTCTGTGCAGAGATTGGCAGCCTGTTAAGTCGAACGTGAGGCACAGCGTAATCCAACCGTTTTGGGGATCACAGTCTGGTGTTATTTGGTTGCTAGGTTGGAGGCCAGGTCGTTTGAAAATCAATGTGTGTTGAAGCTGCCCGTGAAGCTTGAGGCTGAGAGGTCTGAGCGTGAGCAGCCATTTGTGGAGACTACTGATGGTGCAGCCTTTTTAATCCTCCTCTAACAACCCCAAAGCCCTCAGTTCCTCTTTCACGTCCATTGCCCGGGGAGGAAATGAAAGGTCCACCAGTCCTTGTAGTAGGGGAAACACAATTACTCTGAATAGATGAGTGGCTATTATGCCATGCATCTCCTCTGTTCGGCTGCCCTGCTCCACCCTACATCCTCCTGCTCGCTGCTGCCTGCTTATAGGGCAATCAGCTCCCAAAATGGATTCTGCTCGTTAACATTCATTTAGATATTGGCTTCTCTCTGCCTCACAATATCCCCTCAACGACTGTTAGTTTCAGGTTTTTTTTTCTTTTTACGGATCTAATTCGATCCCAGAGTCATAGTTTAAAGCAGAATTGTGTTTAGTATTAATTTGCTGTGTCTAATTTAATTCTTGCGTTGCAAATTCCCCCTCTTTTCAATGCAGGTCCTATACGGGGAAACTATTTCCCATTTGTGTTAGGGATGTGCATGTACAAAGCACATGTGAAGCATACTAATGGCTCTAGCTTTAATTGCTTTTTCTCCCTCTGCAAACAATAATAAGCGTGGTTGCTAATAATCGGTTTGATGTGCTCCTGTTTCTGTCTCTTTCTTCCATTAATGAATTATTTCTTGTTCTGCTTTCCTTTCCTCCAGCCGCAGCTATCAACCATCATGCATTTTTTCAGGTTTTGTGCCGAATTAAGCAAAGCTTTGCAGCAGCTAACCTTCAAAGCAGCAGTATGCTCAATTTGGCCCCTTGATTCAGTGACAACCTCAGCATGGGATTTTGTTCTTATTGGAGCTAATTGAAATAATCTGTCCAGTTCTGCCAATATGAATGAGTCGAACTCATTCAGGGAAGCTGCTGGACTTCACTCTGCAGCTACCCCCTGTTGGCCCATAGCATTATATGCTGAAACAGGAATGGACCATCTCCCATGAGGGCAATCACACCAGAATGGCACCTGGTGGCAGCTACGCGAAGACCCGCTGCTTCCACCTGCTGTTTTAGTTCTATTGACCAACGACTGTCGACAGATTGAGTTTCATCTCTGCAGAACGGGAGGGAGAACTTGAACGCAACCCGTGTGCCGAGGCCGTCGTCTGCGTGGCGCAGCGTTGACATGTGGCTTCAATCTGTCAAGGTCACTGCCTGTTAAGAGAGGGATCATGTGGCGCGACAGATCCAGGAAAATGGGAATCAGCTCAGTGGCTTAGTTTTATGATCTCAGTCTGAGTAATCCGGCCACAGAATGAAAAGCTTTATACCAGGCAATCACGTATTTAAGTTTAAAGTTATCTTGAATAGAAAAGTGTCAAACTTCCACAGCTCTGTACAATTGTTACACAGAGAGAAATGTCCGTGCTGCTCTTCGTTAGCACCACGTTTGATCCAGTAACTGCTAATGATTCGGTCCAGCTGGGCCTTTGTCGAGTTTTCCTTGTGTTTCTATAATCTTCTTAAATGGCTAGAAGGACATCCAGTGGTCGGATATTTACCCGAGTTCAGTATTTGAGTACATTTAGAAGTAACTTAAAAATGATGGTCTGTCCAAAAAAACACAAAACAGTATCAGGTAATAGCAAGGCAAGAAAAACAACTTTAAATATGTTATAAAAAAGGGATTAAGACAAAGTCAGTGCAAAAAGACATAAATAGGCTTAAACACAGGGATGAAGCAAATCTCTCTCATAAGAAGCTGGAACTGGCAAATACGCACTGTTGTGATTAAATGTCTACTAATAAACAAATATTTACTGGTTCATTTGTAACTGATAAAACTATTTGCTTAATGGACAAATAGTTTAATACCAGCTCTTCATAAAGCGCTCGTTACACACATAAGCACTGAATGTGCATCAAACACAAGCACATTCAGCTGAATGTCACTTTTATTAGCTTCATTTATCACTTGACATGAAGTAGGAACACAGTAAGAGTATTTGCATACTGCTGCATCAGGCGTACGTTTGTTCGCTGGTGTAGAGGCAGAGTAAGTCTCCTAACAAATTTGTTTTGGGATGCTGAGGAGAATGCTACACCAGGGCCATTATCATTTTGTGCTGTAAAAACCACTCAGGATTTATCACCCATAGGACTTTTCCATCAATACCCTGCACTGCAGATAAATTAACCCAATGGCAAAGCTTGCCTGACAACAAAACCAGGAGAGCCTGTGCTATATCTATCTATAAATATATATATATGTTTGTGATAATGTGGCGACATGTACTGTGTGCAGTAAATAGTATATGCTCCAGCCAAGCCTGTCTATGTGATTGCAAATAGCGTCATATCTGCCTTTGTGCCGTTCCTGGCCTCCTTCACTCCGGGGATTTTTGTGCTGGAGTCTGCTCAGAGGCAACAACCTGCTCATCACTAGTGTAAAGAGAGGCAGGCAAAGAAAAAAAAAAAGGACTCCGTCTGGGACAGGCCCAGGGCACGCAAGCTGTTCAAAGACAGGCAGGCTCTGGCAGCCGCAAAGCTGCATTTTCATGCAGAAGAGAGAGAGAAAAAAACAATAAGACGTGAAAAAAGACTCAGGGAAAGAGGAAAGAATGAGAAGAGTGTCTGGGGATTTGTTAGAACAACATTCTGCCGCCTGTAGAGGCATGAAGGGTGGCCATATTGCCTCCCCATGGAGAAGTGGAGATCCCTCATAGCCATCTCTATGCTGCTGGAAAGGAAAACTTGGAGCAAATCCACAGTTGGACATATTATAGAATATAAAATACGTGTCGTATCGAATTCAACGAAAGGGAAAGAATACTGACTGCATAGGAGATAAGAAGCCTATGGGTGGGTGAGGGGGAGAATGGGGGATAGGTATATAGACAGATCGACAGCCTGCAGCTGATAGAAAAACGTCAGCATGAGGGGAATGCGTCACAGAGACCATGGAAACGGAGCAACACCACTGTTCTACGCAGGGAAATAATGAATTAGCATGTGGATGAAACAAAGGCAAAATTGAAAAGGTTGGACTGTGTCACTTTGTTAATTTTTAAAATTACAACAACAATGTACCACGCAAACGCTCCTTAATTACATCGAGTGCTTCAGTTGAAAAGCCGCGAGTAAAGAGAGCTAACGGCTCTATACCGATATGATCTCGAGCCCAGCTTCCTGCACCCAGGCTGTTAAAAGGACGGGCTCATGGAGATACAGCCAGACTCCTCCCGCTCCATGTGAAGCCAGGGGTGTGCGCTTATTTAAAATCCCGGGCTCCAACCTTGAGCTAACGGTGGTTATAGAATTAAATGGGATTAAAGTGTTATCATTAAAGAGAGTGTAGCCTGTTGACTTGGTGACCAAATGAGAGGCTGTTGATGATTTATGTAGTTTGAGCTATAAACATTGAGTTTTCGGACAATAGGCAGACGCAGGAAAAAGCAGAGAAGGATGTCATTTATTTCAGCATTTCCTCATCGACGCCTCTTCTTCCGAGATAAGCATCTCAGCCACAGCCACTGCTGGCTGGTAATTAGGGAGCGCACCACCAAGAGCTCTTCCACCGAGAACCGTGAAGCAGAAATGGATAAGAAGAGCAAACGTCCATCCATAGCAAGGCAGAGCTCAGACTTCCCCCTTCTGTCCCATCGTGTGTGAAGCGGAGCACTGTGTTATCGCTTCCGCCAGTAGATCGCATGTAGCAGTCGATGCTTCTTATTTTTAACCATGATTAATAATGCTAACATGATTTAGCTCCTAGTGCACCAGATTGCGCAGGCATCCTCTCGCCCGCAGCCTCAGCCGAATCCACATTTGTCTGCTGAAACAGCCAAAGTAGGAAAATCACTGCTTGTCTGTTATCTGCATAACTGTGAGCATCAGCCTGCGCTGACCACTAATGGCGGCTGATAGCAGATAATGCTGGGAATCACTGTTAATTTGCGTCATATCAATATGTTTGTCCCAGAATGAGCAGCTTAGCTCAGCAGCCAGTGGGGAGACTGACTCTGCCCCATCGATTACGTGATATCACCAGCTTTAATTGTACATGACCTACCTGCTGTTTGTCAATATTACTGTAAGGAGATAGAATCAGCTGGTAGCGCTAACAGCAGCAGTAAACACACATTCATTAGCTCTCAGACTCTGTTTGCTCTGTTTAATTCTAATTCTGTTTAATTTTATGAATACATTGTTTTTGCTAGATCCAGATGAATTATGATTGAATTGAATTATCATTTACAGTTTTGGAAATAGTCATTATGCAGTTTTAGACTTCACAAGTTACAAGACACACAAATAAATGTACTGACTATTGAGAATGAAAATATTTCTGACAGTCTTTACCAGTTTAGCTGGAAACTACATTTTCTGAGTCCAAGAGGAAACCAAATGTAATTGCATCAATATTGACTCCTATCATATAAAACAGCCTGATATTTACAAACTCTTGGGAACCTGTTATTTCAGTCTGTCTCTCGCTGTGTTGTGGCAAACTGCACAGTAGAAAGGTCAAGCTTGGAGGAAAGCGCTCTGGCGTTTATTGAAAATGCGCAGCTGTAGTTTTTTGCATTTAGGGATTTCTGGCTGGCGGAGCCGCGTCACATAGTGTCAGAGTGAAGTCGGGGTCGTCCTGGTTGTCTGTGCTCACAGAAAACTGCAACTACTGGACGTCTTTCAGCAGCAGAACCACAGCCGGGGCAGATCAATGTGCACGCTGTTTGAATCAAATGTCAACAGTGTATTACCGTCACATGCTAAGAAGCATGTCACTGTAATACATACACTTTGTTACTGCTACGCTTCTCCAGAATCATTTACGAATGATGAGCATCTTTTCTAATCACCTTAGAAAATGATTAGTGCTCTGGATTTGTGTTTGTCTGCAGAGTTTAAAAGAAAAAAGCCACCACATGTTAATTAGGGAGCTGTAGGTGTTGGCGTGCTTCAGAACTATGTTTAGAACCAAGGCCCTTGTCCTCCTCCAGTCCTCGTGCAAGGCTGAGGTAACCACATACTAATTCTGCTCTGGCAATGTTCTCATGTGGTGAAATAACATTTATTTTTCCGTCTCCGTCTGAGAGGAAAGCAGCTTCCGGTAATATTGCCGTACGCCTCAAATAACAGCAAATATTACAGTAAATACCAGAATGATATCTTAAAAGGTTATCGCCATCTGCTGTATCCCAGGGTTTCATGGACAGGGGAGTAGTAACTAGTAGGAATGAAATCCGTCCGTCTCAACTGGAGTCGTGTCTTGCCGTCCGCCTAATTAAAGAGGCTGAGGGGAAGCGCCTGCGCGTTCTGACCGCAGGTTCTGTGTATCTCTTTGTCATCCGTGTCTCGCTGTGCTCCATCCCAAGGTTGCTGCTTGTAGTTACTGCCAGACTGGCTGTGAGCTGCGGGCTGCTGACGGGGGGTTAGGCCTTTCTCTGCCCAGCTCCAGGGCAGGTGTGGGGAAGAGGTGCGGTAGCGGACGGGGCAAGCGGCGCGGAGCCGTGGGGGTGGTCCGAGAAAACGCAGCAGGTCTACAAGTGTAAGAGTCAAACCTTGTGAGTAATTACAGAGCAGGTAGCTGGGATCTGTCTAGCTCTGATCTCACAGTAGTAGAAGTACAAGATTAATTTTTTTTGTCCTGGCGCTCACAGATGGATTGTGAAAGAAACAACAGCTCCCGCTATTTTTGCTTCACGATCAGCTAATTTTCATCCTATTTCATCTGTTTTTCTTATTTCCCTTTGTCGGGAGGAACAGAAGGAGTCAGGAAACCTGACCCGCCCCGGCAGCACGATACTGTAGCACGAGTGAAAGTGTTTGTGCTCCCTCATGAGCCGCGCAGTGAACAATGCACTGCGTACTTCTCTCTTCACCATGGACGATTTTCAAACGTCTGTAGAAGACAGAAAGAAGGCATTTATGTTGTCTTTGGTGTTGCTTTATTGTCAAAGGTCAGTTAAAGTTCAGCATAGTCAGCAGTACATGAAGTCCGATAACTGTAGCTGGAGTGAAACTGAAAACCAGTATTTTTTTTTCCTGCTCAGATGTGGGAACGTTATAAACGATCCACAGAGACACATTTCCAGCGTCCCAGGCCTAACGTGACGACGCGAACAGATCATAAACTGACAGTTTGTTTTAGCGACAGAGCGAGAGCCAGAACATGTGCAAACATGCTGATTTTGCTGTAAACTTGTGTTGCTGTGTTTGTAGAACGCAGATGAAAAACCGAGACATGGTTGACAGGTTTCTGTGTGGCAGCCGCTCAGAAGTCCATCGGCAACAGCCTGCGAAAAGTCATAAATAACAGACCTCACGAGGCACCAGTGGAAAGCCTTGTCCAACACGCGACGCTGAAAACAGCCGAGGCGACCCGCTCGTTTCCTGGATTTATCCGCTCAGAACCAAATCGTCTAAATCGTTTATTCTTCAATATAGAATGAAAGGCAGCATATGGTTAATAGTGCGGCGACGGAACGGCTCAGAACACACACTGACTATTTTCAGACAGGCTGCGTAGGATGAAACATGCTGCTATGCTCCGGAGGTGTGATATTTTCAAAGATCTACATACTGTCTCAATGCAAAACCCTTTGAAAGATTTCTTTTCCCTGTTTTTACCTTCTGTCCAACAGCTGCTGAAGACTCTCATCCCTGCACCCTGGATGACTTCAAAGCGAGCCAAACATTGGAGGATGATCCGCGCTGCTCTCTCTCATTATCAGCTCCTCCTTAGAGCTTAGCTGCCCCCTCTGGCTTCCTGTTTTATTAGCGACTTCTCTTAAGTTTCAGCTTCAGCCTGCTTACGGGACGTTGCTGTATCCACAGCTTACTGTACACAAGCGGCGGCTCTTAGCTCTCATCTCATGGGTGGTTGACTGTATCAGTGTTTTTCTCCCATAGGTTGTGGCCCTGGGGAAGAACAGCCGTGGCTACCACTACATTCTGGCCAATCTTGTGAGTAATAGCCGAGCCGCTCCCCTGGGACGGAGCGGGGCCTGCTGTGTGCGTGCGGCATGTGATGGGATTTAGTCTCAGCCGTGAGAACAAAAATGCGCCCACAGTACGTGGACTGTAAACTTTTGCGCTAGCTGCAATACTTGGCCTGCGTTGCCGCTGGCAGTCATGCTCCAAGGTATTGCACAGATGTTGAAATGGATTAGTTTTACACATCAACCACATTCCCCCGATCAACAAAGTAAAGCGAATGTAATGATTTGAATAAAGCATGCAGTTTAAAGGAGAGACCTTCACTTGCGGGGGCCCCTGCTGCTGCACTTAACAAGATGTGATTATGCAGCTGTCAGACAAGCGTCCTTCCGCCATGACACCGCACTGCACTTAGAAAACAGAAATTTCACCTTAAAAAAGTGACTGCACGTCATGTCTCTAGGGCGAAGTGGGAGATTTAGAGGCCGCTGGAGCAGGAGACGTTTTAAAAATGCATTACAGCTCGTTTTTTATTATTATTACATGGCAAGGCTTTCCGAATGAAACTAGGCCAGCTGGTTCAACTAAAATATTTTGTCTTCCACATGATCTGACACGAACACTAAAGTATCTACTTGCAGGCTACATAACAAATTGTGAGGAGAAACATTTGTCTCGGTGTAATGGCAAACACATGTTGCTTTCCCATGCAGCGCAGGGTTCGTAATAAAATGCACCTTGCACGCTGCCAGAAAAGCTGCTAATATTTTGTGGTGCTTAGCCCCAGGTTATAAAAAAAACACACACACACATACACAGAAAAACAAGTTGCATGATCCCTCTCTCTGTGCTTCCCTCCTGCATCACCTCAGGGATTTGCTAATGTGAGCTTGGACAAAGTATTCGTCGGTGGAGCCAACATTTCGGGCTTTCAGATAGTCAACCCCGAGAACCCGATTGTGCAGCAGTTTATGCAGCGCTGGGAGCGGCTGGATGAAAGAGAATTCCCAGAAGCACGAAACGCTCCTCTGAAGGTACTTCGCTTGCGAGGCCTTTCACTGCGCACGCAGGATACAACGATCACCCTCTTTCTGAAAGCGTCTCTGTTGGATCATCTCCTCCTCTCGTCGTCTGTTTGCCTTAGTCACCGTCTTTCCCTCCCAGCCCTTTCTCCCTCCTCCTTCGCGTTGCATCCCTCTCAGCAATCGATATATTGATAGGAGGTGCACGGCAAGGTTATATTGCAGCTTCAATTTACATCTAATTAAGCAATGATCAAGAAAGAAATGGATTTTGAATTGCATTTAATTAGGTTTTGTCATGGTGCAGTGGTCAACAAACAAGTAGCTCAACCCTCAGCGGAGAAAAGGTCAGGAGAAGTTGGAGGCGAAGTGCGTGGGAGATAAAGATCACATATTAATGCCCGAGTCTCTCCCCGAATCTGCTCTCCCTGCTATTTGATCATAAACGAGGTTGCTCCCACCCTAACCAGTCTCACATCCCGCCGCCATTCTGTGTTACCCGCTACCTGCCACTGTGTTCTCATGACGACGCCGATTTGTCCTTTCGATTTCCCACAGTACACTTCAGCTCTGACCCATGACGCCATCCTGGTGATCGCAGAGGCCTTCAGGTACCTGCGACGCCAGCGAGTGGACGTCTCACGCCGGGGCAGCGCCGGAGACTGTCTCGCAAATCCAGCTGTACCCTGGAGCCAAGGCATTGACATTGAGAGAGCTCTCAAAACGGTGGGTGGGGGTGGGGGTTATGGGGGGAGGGGGGGGGGGTGTAGAGCGAGTGGCAGGCTGATAAGTAAAGAAAAGGCTAGAAGAAGTGAAGCAGAGATAGAGAGCGAGAGTGTGATAAAGATGGAAAGTGACAGAGAGAAGGGGAGAGAGCGAAGAGCTGCTCTCCTCCCTCTGCCTCCAGATATCTCTGCACAGAGCTCACTCAAATCCAGGCGCTCATTACCATAAAACTACATCTTTTATTAAAGTGTATCCAGTTCATCATTTGATTAACAGACTGTGCGCACTCCAATAGCTCCATGGGCACGAGCACCTTATTACCAGCGATATATGTAAAGTGATGGCTGCTCTGTCTGTCCCCCATGACAGGTCCAAGTGCAGGGCATGACTGGAAATATCCAGTTTGACAACTACGGCCGCAGGACCAACTACACAATAGACGTGTATGAGATGAAAACAGGTGGGCCGAGGAAGGTAAGCCGCAGCCGTGGCCTCTGTGAGCTCTAGTCCATTAACAGTCACATCAGAAAAGAAATGTGGTCGGTATCAAACGCAACCAACAGCTGCCGCACATCAAAGACTTGTTATTACTTGTTGAAATCATGGAATTTGTCCAAAGTGTAATTTCAAATGATTTATTGATCATCTGCGCTAAAGAGCTGAACTGGGCGAGTGTTGGCCATATGTGCGGGTGTGCCAAAAGCTCGAACTCAGCTTCAGTGCTTCTGAGAAAGACGAAAACATTTATTGTTAAAAGGCAGCACGGAGGCGGGGCTGGAGGTAGGGCGCCGCGCCGCGCCGGGCATCTGTTAGGTAGCAGCACTGATGAGCTACGCCAAGCATTACAAGTGCCACAAATCACAGCGAGACAGCGGTGTGATAGCTGGAACTGTCCTATCAAACGAATGATATAAGACTATTTCCTCCCGGTGGGATAGTGCAGATATGATATTTGGTCCTCTCCTGACAGTAATTACCATTCGAATAGCCAATTACAGGGAAGGGGGGGGGGGGGGGGGGGGGTTGTCCAAGAATTCCTCTGGCTCCTCTTCAAAATGGTAATTCCCACCGGTACATTCACATTATAACTGGTACCATATGATGACCTCTGGTTTTATTTCACCACCTTACTGAGTTCTGAGAGGCAGCTGTGACTATGTCGTTAGCCGGATAAGTGTGGGCTCAGTCTGATAGGACGTGTGATTATGCTGCCTGCCTCCCAGGCCTCTAAAGCCCACACTTCAATTAGCATCACACAACCCTCACCATCCCTGCACGGACAGACTGAGCAGCAGAGAGAGGGATGAAGAGAGCAAGTCAGGGGAGAATGTGAGAGAGGCGGTTTGTCAGGACCTGAAGCCCCAGACACCCCAGCGATAGTTCTTAGCTGTGACTGTCAGCGGTGATGCATGGGCCGATCTGTGTCGCCGCCGCTCGGGGTGAGAGCAGGACTTCAGCAGCTCCCCACGGCCTCGTCCCCTGGAGCAGCGCCTCTCGGATATCGCCGTCAGACAACAGCAGAGCTTTCCCCAAGTCCGGCGAGGGCGCTGGCGAACGCCCCCGACCGCCAGCAATTCTCTGAACGCAAAGTCTGAGGCGATCGCTGCTTTCTAGCGCCTTCGCACGGTGATCGAAACCGCCTGCACTGCTGTACACCTGTCTGGCCCAAATATTTAAAGATCTGAGGCAAAGAATGCAGACCAGATGTGAGGGGGAAATCCCAGCCAGCAACAGTTAGACTATTGGCAGTAACATATGCAACACGTTTCATCTTGAGCCAGAGCAGCCATTATTTCAGTTGGGCAAACAAACACTTGACATTGGTTTGACTCAAGCATCTGTACAGCAGAATACGAAGTAACTGTGATGGCAGGACTGCACTGAAGAAGCTGGGGAGCCGCTGCAACGCTATGCTGAATTATTAAGCGCGTGTTCACAGGCCCGAATATCAATTATTTACTATAAAACCTGGGGAAGTGAAGGTGGAAGAGAGTTTGGTTGTTGCGTCGTAGCGACTGCACGCCAGTCCATGCTCCTCTGGCAGCTTGAAACGGCGTATGTAAGAAATCAAAGGTTTAATTTTATCATATACTTCGATGTGACGCTAATTAAATCTCCGTGATGCTTTGATACTCTAGTTAAGGCAGCAGGTGTTGAACGAGCCTGACACTGTGACAGATCTCAGAAACGCTGCTATATGTTCTCTCACGTTCCCTCGGCGGCTCGGAAAGCGCCACTAACCGCCGTTCTCTCTTTGCAGATCGGGTACTGGAACGAGTACACGCGATTTGTAAATTTTATGGACCCCCAGGTCTCCAACGACTCCTCAGTGGAAAATCGAACGATTGTGGTCACTACTATTATGGTACACTTTCCGTGCAGTTTTAAATGTTTCACGTATTCTGCCACTCAAGGTCATGGTGTTGATTCCAATGAGTGATACATTCTGTCCTGGGCGGGTAGAACCACATCTTTTTTGTGTTGCTTTCCATCCACTCACTACACGTTGAAACAGTCGGCCCTGAGAGGGGGGAGTGTTTCAACTGTATCCGTGTGGGTGTCAAAGCATTTTGAGTTTCCATATTTCAGTGGCCTGTCGTAGCAGTGACGTCACAATAATATTGTAAATGATAAGTGGTTGACTCCATCAGTTACAAAAAGCATATAAGTGCATACGTAAGTAGACCTATCTGTCCTCATCAAGTAAATGTTCAATGACACTTGGGATACACTGGCCAAAGAATGACTAGAGGATGATACTGCAATGGTTTCTCAAGCTGGGCAAAGCAAAATAATCAGTACTGGAGGAGGGATAAGAAGGTGCAGTATCTTCCTTGTTATTTCTCTCCAATATATTTTGTATTGCTCCCCCATGTGTTCTGTGTTGAAGTATAACTTCCGGTCAGCACTTTACAATGATTTTGTATTTTCCAGGTCACGCCACACCAGACACACTCACCGAATCTAATCTGAATCCGCTCGCTCGCTCTCCGCAAACCAGCAAACTCAAATGACAAGAGATCAGATGAGTTAGATTTCAAGGTGTGAGTGAGCGTCGCATTCGACATGCAGATGAGAAAACGCAGTCAGGGAGGGAAACACGCGGGGGGGAAACACGCGGCGGACCCAGGGCGAGGGGATACGTTCAGCACAGAACAAACAAACCATTGCTCTCCTACTTGCACTCTAATTGCGTATGGCTGTAGTGACAATGCCGGCTCTCCTGAGCAGTCCCATTGTTTGATAATGACGATGTGCTCAGTAAGAGAAAAGACGAGCTGCAGCAGCATTCTCAAAAAGGGGAGGGAAACTAGCACGTCCCGCTCTCCTCGTCTAACCATTTGATTTACGGAGGACTTCTTGCATTTTCCTAGAAGGCAGATAACAGCTTATTTTGTTTATTTGTTTATTTTACATTTATTCATTTATTTGTTTTATTTTGGAATGAAACGGCCTTTAGCTATGCACTGGGGCGATGTGCTTGAATTTCTTGACGTACTACGAGCACTCTCTCCGATCCCTCGCTTGTCACTGGCATTTACTTATGAAGCCCATCTCCATTCCCATCTCCATCCACCTCTGAGCTGACCCACACCACGCCCAGCCACGACTCCCAGCCCTTCTACACCCGATTCAAGCTTTCTGTCCCCGCCTACAGAAGTTAATCCACGTCTTTTAATCAGTCTTCATTATTTAATTGTCCTGTAATAGGTTGGGAGTTTTCTTGGCTTGGTGTCTGTCGGCTGCCACAGTGAAGGCAGTGGGACAACACGCTCACGCTGCTGTTATCAGTGCATTAATAGGGCATCATCTGTGTGTGCATGACTGCATGGATGTGGTTACAGCCAAATGTAACATGTTAAATCTGTGTGTGTGTGTATGTGTGTGTGTGTGTGTGTGTGTGTGCAGATGTGAGCGTGTGTGGGCACAGGCACATCTGTGCGCATGTATGCATATTTCTATATAATCGACAGCATGGGCGTGAATAAACCAGCGTGTGTTTGAATCAACAGGAAGCTCCTTATGTGATGTACAAGAAAAATTATATGCATCTGGAGGGGAATGACAGATATGAAGGCTACTGCGTGGATTTAGCATCTGAGATTGCCAAACATGTTGGAATTAAGTACAAACTGTCTATAGTAATGGATGGGAAGTATGGAGCCCGAGACCCCGAGACCAAGACGTGGAACGGGATGGTGGGTGAACTGGTCTATGGGGTGAGTACTGGGAGCCTGGATTTCGCTGATTACATGACAGTTTGCAAGGAACTTCAACATGAGAGGAGATCTCATTTTTCTGTCTTAAGGTTATCACCAACCCATGGTGAGCCCATGAGCTCTTGCCCACTTCAGAGCCTGACTCTGTCTCAGGAAGCTCAGCCGTGAGTGAATTTGTCAAACGCAGTCTCAAACACTGGGGAGTTGGTGATCATCTTGAGACGGAGAAAATGAAATCATTTCTCAGTGCTGTTCATTGCAATTAATCTTTCTTGCTTAGCCTAGAGAGCTCTCTCTCTCTCTCTCTCTCTCTCTCTCTTACAGTCGAAACAGAGGTAGGTACATGAAAACAATAAGTCCATATGGCAAACACACTGTAATCACTTTGATGAATGAAAGATTGTAGGCCTTTGAAGTGATTGTGTAATTATGTTCAATGTTTGATGTGTATGATGAATATGCCACACTGTAAATTCGCAGCTGAGAGAAGCTGCTTTAGAATCAACAGCTAAATGGTGGTTTGTGGTTTGAACCAACAAGATCCATATGTGTTGTGCTCCGTAAAGGTTGAACCTCTCACATTAGCGATGGGTCACGCCATGTTTTACATCTGACGGAGCGGCGCTCCAGCTCTCGCAACACCTCAAGCTTTCCAAAATTACCCCCCCCCCTTTCTTTCTCGCCTTTCTCCGAGACCACAATAGTTGAACAGGGGCCAAATACTAAATGCATGAGGGTTAGGCGTCCTCATCTGTTCAATTTCCCAACTATCAGGCTGAGAGATTGCCTGGTTTGATGTGCTATCGCCACCAAATTATCTTTCAAATGGGAAAAGTCCACTTCCTGCAGATGGAAGGTGAAAGAAATATCCCAATCACGTCGCTGTCAAGTCTTTCCAGGTCTGTAATTTTACAGCAGGTGGGTCGGGACTAATAGTTTTGTACATTTTGACCTTTTGACCAGTAAATGAATTTGATTTTAGTAGTCTTTTAAAGGTTAGGCCCGAGGCTGCTCTTTATTGCTCTGTTTCCCTCACCATTGATTGAGTGCTGCTTACGCCTGCATGAGGATTAAATGGTTATAGCCCTTCACAATACCGTGAAAACAGTCGTGTTTATCGGACCTATTTGTGTTCACCTCGTACGAAACGTTTAGCGCTGTGCGTGTGTGCGCGCGGGTTGTTGTTGTTGTTGTTTTCAATGTTCACCCAAGACAATACGCAACAACTAAAAAGAACCACGCATCACTGCAGCAACACAGTCTGATGTGGCCGCGTTAAGTCAGCACAAGCTTTTTTATTCTCTTCTCTTCCAGCAGACAGGAAGCTGATGATGATTTAAATTCTAGCCAGTTGTTGACAAAGGTTACATTAGTTATTAAGATCACTCGCAACCACAAAGGAACAGCTTGAGTCTCTTTACTTAGTGTATTGTGCGATTTCTTTTCCTAAAGGATCCGACAACTGAAGCGTTTTCCCCTCTGTGTCTCATTGGGTCCTGATTAAAGAAGCATTTTGGTCAACATGACTCAAACTCCCATCTGCCTCGGTGGATTTTTTCCAAGCTGTCTCTGTGAAAGTGTTGCAGTGCCCTCATGCACCTGAACTTATCTTTAACTCTTGTTTGTAAAACGTGACATGAATGAATCTGAATGAATTTCACATGTGCGAGCTGCTTTCAGGGTCCTTTCTGTGTGTGTTTGTGTAACAATCAAAGGCTTAGTTTTCTAATGATCGTATGTAAAGTGTTTGGTAACAATATTTTTTATGCTTCCTCTTCAGCTCCAGCCATTCACACATACACTTTAAATGCCCTGATTCTTTACGCAGGCCGTAACTAATGCTTGCTGTGCGTGTCCCTTTTTCCAGAGAGCAGATATAGCTGTTGCGCCTCTCACCATTACTCTGGTTCGAGAGGAGGTGATAGACTTTTCCAAGCCATTTATGAGCTTGGGCATCTCCATTATGATAAAGAAGCCGCAAAAGTCCAAGCCCGGCGTTTTCTCCTTCCTGGACCCGCTGGCCTACGAGATCTGGATGTGCATAGTGTTCGCCTATATTGGGGTGAGCGTGGTCCTGTTTCTCGTCAGTCGCTTCAGTCCTTACGAATGGAACCTCGAGGAACAGGATGAAACCAAAGACCCCCAGACTCCCCCTGATCCACCCAATGACTTTGGCATCTTCAATTCCCTGTGGTTCTCGCTGGGCGCCTTCATGCAGCAGGGCTGTGACATCTCGCCCAGGTGGGTCAGGTTGTACGGTGAAATGACGCTTTCGTGGATACTTCAGTGTGGCCTTCAGATCAACTCTGACCGGGATTGTCTCGCAGCTAATTAAATGTTTGGATTTCATTTCAAACCTGACCTACTTATTTAGGAATCTGCTCCTATCTGGCACAGTAACAGGTTGTTTTAGCGATTCGCAAGGAAATTCTAAAGATGATTTCATACAACTGGCTTTAGTTTGCTAGGCACCACATGTCACTGTGTAATTACATTCTACGCTCCCCCCACCTCTTGCAGGTCTCTGTCGGGCCGTATCGTCGGCGGCGTGTGGTGGTTCTTCACCCTCATCATCATCTCCTCCTACACAGCCAACTTGGCTGCCTTCTTGACTGTGGAGAGGATGGTCTCCCCTATAGAAAGCGCTGAGGATCTGGCTAAGCAGACAGAGATAGCATATGGCACTCTAGACTCAGGCTCCACAAAAGAGTTTTTTAGGGTGAGTAGTGCCAACAAGCTGCTTTGTTTCACACTCACACACAGCTGATCAGCCAGAAGGCAAATAAAACAGAGGTCTAAGCGTTTTGCACTCGGACGTGTCGAATCATAAAACTACTGTGTGTAAAGTCCTTGATGAACTTTTTCGTTCTCGTACGTCCAGTACAACACTCCCGACCCGCACAAGAGCGCGCCAAATCAGACATGTTGACAGAAACGCTGTTCTTGAACTCTCGTGACACGGACGTGATATTTATGCCGCAGTACTGCAGTGTCCAACCTTGAGGCACCGGGGCCTGTCAGCAGAAAGTGTGATAACAACGCGGAAGACTCAGAGGTGATAAAAACAGGAGGCTAATCAAAACACCCACATCAGCCTCAAACTCAGAAGGGTCAGCTCGTGAAATATAATTAGCCGGCTGGCCATGGCTGGCAAATTGGACCTGATGAAGTACAGACCTGCAGGTCAGGACAGAGCAGTCTGGACAGTTCTGATGGAATAAGCAATATAGCTGCTGCATTAGGGACAAACCGTGCAATTAAGTCACAAAGTAGCTCAAATCTAAATGCAAACGTGTGTAAGTTGCTGAAAGCGTGGAGGAGTTCATCAGCCTCTTTAAGGCCGAGCAGGTTCCGCTGTGAAATCCCGACACCGGCAGTCCAATCCTCCTCATTTGCCGAGCAAAAAAAAAAAGAATTAATGAAACAGCACCCTGCCTGTGATGACGAAAAGGCAATATGACAGTCTTTTATCTTACGCTCCCTCATTACTCATCAGCGGGAGAGAAACAATTCATATGTTTCACAGCTGCAGCCTGTTGGCAGAAAGAGCAATTCATTTGTATTACCCCTGGGTTGAATTTCTGAGAACAACAAAATGCAAAATCAAATCCATGCTTTTACAGACAAAGAAGGACAAGATAGCGTCTTCAAAGCCCGATGTTTAAAATGCGTCCGTATTAATTGAGTGGGAGCCGTCTGTAAAAAGCAATGCAGCAATATAATATATCCTGCCAGTGCCTGCTCTGCGAGACACCCGACAAAGGCCCTCATCACTTTCCCTTTCATCAGTGACTCTGCAGTATATATAGGTGTCACAGACAAGATGGATGCCAGCAACAAATTCAGCTACGAGCCTGACAATAAGGCTGCTTAAGGTCTGCTGGTGGAACAATCTAGAGGTGGGTAGAGAGTTGCACTTTCCCTGCATTCCGCATAATGAGTGCCCTAGTTACATCCCCGTGTCTTCAAATAGGAAATGACATGTGTGAGCCACTATTCCAAGAGACTTTTAATTAAAGCTGCAGAAAGCTGACATGGAAAAAAACACACTGATTAATAGGAGTTCAAGTTCTATTTCAGATCTGTTTTTCAGGAAATACATTCAGGTTTAATTAGACCCGCACGGCATCAGGCAGCTGGAAATTTTAAATCAAGTCCAATGTTTCAAACAAGACATATGTCATCGTCTCTCACTGCCTTTAATTTTTGATGAGCTCACCTGGCTTATTCTACAAAGCTGACTGGGAAGAAGTACAAACTCGAGGATTCGCTGTTCAACAATTTACTTCAGTCTTTAAGTCAACAAAAATAAGACGCAGGAACTTTGTGGTCTGTGGTTTGAGATGTTCCCTCCGTGGCCGGTAGCTGCTGAGATACTGACGGCTCGGCTTATTACCTGACAGCGAGAGCGGCCACCTCGCCGTACGTGTCTTCGTTTTGCGGCAGGAATGAGGAATTTTTAAAGACAGCGGCGTTAGAGTAGAGGCCCCCCGCAAAGCCCCAGATTCTGCCGCTCACAACCAAGTAGGACAGCTGGCCGGGGAGCCCGCTGCCGTGCCCAGCGGAGGCCCGAACAGCTCTGGGCGCTTGGCAGTGCTGCTCTGCCTGCTCTTGGCTGCTCTTCCCCAGACTGCCCTGCTTGTTTGAGCATCCTCTTCTCCTCTGTCTCCAAGCCTGTCTGTTGCGTTACCTCGAGACAATGCGGGATAGCTCCAAGCTTTGTGCTGCTCTTCCTCAACGCAGCAGCTGTCGCGCGCCTCTGTACCGCTGCGGTTTGTTTCATCATTTTAATTCCCGTCATGGATCTTTTCACGCAGTCAGTCGAATATTTGTGTTTTCGATGATTAGAAAATGATGAGTTGTACCAGCGAGGCCATGTTTATCCTCTTGATGAGGTTTTATTCTATCAAAAGACTTGGCTCAGTTACATTTTGAAACGTACGTTGAAGGAGAAGCCGGATTGTAATAATGGCTGAGATGATAAAATGGGCTGATGTGGCTGTTTAATTATGTGTAAAGACCGGGGTGAGACCATCAAAGACAACCACACTGCTGTCCTTCCATTCACCTCATTTAACAGTGTAACAATGAAAGAATGATAATTGCATGGAGAAATGTGATCGCAGCATTGTTTTCTGCTCCCCTTCAAAAGATTATATATCACCCAGAGCCTCAGCAGCAAACATCATGCATCTTCCTGATCTGCAGGTGTGACAGATATGGGAACAGCGGCTTGAGTGCAGTTACCAATGCATTTTACTAAGCATGAAAATCAATTTCACGTCTCAGCTATTGTGGCACAGACACTATATCTTCTGCATGGTCCAACACAGTGTTTAATAAGGATTTTTTTATGCACAGTAGACCTGCATTAGGCCAGGGTTGCATGAAAAGGAGCTGGCAACGAGAAATCCTTAGGTCGCCTGCAATCACATGGCACAATGTAACGCAACTCCCCGAGCTCTTGTCACTTTCTGTTTCAGTACAGTGCGTGAGTGAAGGGAGGCTACTATGAAGATTAGAGCCTGTTTGCATAAAAGAGAACGCTGACAAAAGCGATGATAGACTGGCGAGAGATAGGCGTAATCTCCGAGGGAAAGCGTTGTCCTCACGGGGCCTCGTCGAACTTCAGATGAGCCGCAACAGCAGGCACGAGAGGAGCTATTGGAGTCCAGCAACAAGCTTCAAAGACAAGGAATTGGTATGCAGGCCGTAGCGCGAGCCACTTCAATGACAAAGTACACCCCCAGAGCCTCAACTTTCATTTCTGCATACTTGAGATACAGGTAGTCCTGGCACACAGGATATTGGGAGAAAGTGGCGATGTCCACACGCAAAATGGAAGGCAAGGGAAGGAAAGGAAGGAAATGCAGTGGCGGCTGTTTGGAGATGGCATTTAGATACGCGTGCACTGGAGCGTGTGCGCGGGAGGCCGTAATGAAAGGGGGAATAAAAACAGGCTGCGGTTCGAAGGCCAGTGGACAGAGGCCTGGCAATGCTGCGTAAGTCCCAATCAATACAGATTAAGCTGTTATTCAAAAAGGAGAGGGCACTCGCTTTGACTTTGGACTTTAATCACTTGTCCCTTCCCGGACATTTTAATGACGTTATTGGAGATTCCTGGAACAACAAAATGGGAACGAGATTCAACCGATTCACTAATGATCTTTGGAAGTACAGAAACAAACAACTCCCCCTGTTGCCTCGCTCCATCTGTCCTCGTCAGTGTGTCGTGAACGCCCCTAAAGATTAAAAAAATAAAATAAAAAATCCCACAAACATTTCATGTAGCGATTGTCTGCATGCGACGTGTAACAGAGAAATCTTCCCCTGCGGCGACAGTCGGGTGGAAAACAGCCCTGTGGCAAAATATTTGCCTTCTGTCAAAGTGAGTTGTTTCTATTATACAGTTCACTTTAGTATTGTTTTTTAAATGTATTTCTTGTGCAGCAACAACGAGATAGCATTTCATTTTTTTTTAAGGACGCAGGATCTGCTTCTTGCAAATTCGAGCGCTTGGCTGTCACGGGTGATTTTAGTTTTACAAACGGGCTTCTGCTAACCTCTAGGGTAAATCTCCTCTAGCACAATATCCTTCACGCGGGGATTAAATGTAGGTGGAAGAGTTGCTTCTGGTATCTTTTTTTGTTGGATGACATCTATTTGGTTTTCCTGTAGCTGAACAGTCATAATGCTGACAGCTACTGTAATTGCTGGATGGTTGAATGGTGTAATAGGCTAGAAAATGATGTTACCTGCAGTACATGGGACCTGGTGCCTTGTTAGGGCCAAACAATCACAACATAATTGAATACAACTCAAATGCCTCCACATTAAAACCCAAACCACGTGTATATGATAAAAACAAGAGCTCAAATAGTAGAATTTATAATGTGAATAAAAGTAAACCCCCCCAGGTTTGTTTCAGACAGACCTGCAGGAGGGACACCTACACAGATGATGTAACTGTGTCCCCGAGGTGGGAGGGTTGGCTGGCAATCGACTATTTGGCTACTGAAAAACACGAAGCACGGCGTCACGATCGCTTTAGAAGTGATGCGAGGACATTAAGACGAGGTGGGCTGTGCCGTTTGCCAGCTACCCAACGCTGAGTCCTGCTGCTTTTAGCAGTGCCACCATCACTACGCGTCGTTTCGAATGCTGCGGGATGCTGTGCATGACGCGCTGTGAAGGACGGCCACATCCACACAGCTGCGTTCATAGCTGGATCTAATTGCACTACAGAATGTCTGCTCGCTGATGAACGGACGTCTGCAGCTATTTCCCCCAAATGAATTTTAAATGGCCGCCACAGACGGGAATGTGTAGATCAGTAGGTTTTAGAGACGACAGTCGAGCGTGTTCGTGCGTGTGGACTGCATGTGTGTTTGTGGGAGACCTATATGCACATTTGTGTGCCAGCAGTCCATAATCAAATATCTATCTTTTCCCGCTGGGCCCTCTCACTGGGTCCTGCTTCTCTCTCTCTCTCTCTTTCTTCATCAGAATCTGCTTTAAGCATCTTGTTGGCGACTTTACTTACAACGGAATAAGCCTATTTAAGTTGTGGTTGCGCTTCGTGCCTCTTCCTATATTGATGAATTGACCGAGGCAGCACACTCTGCTGTCAGTAATCAATGCCCAGATCCATTCCTTTCCCTTCATTTGAGGAGGGCGTCTGGAGCTTCCCTACTGCTGAACAGATGAGCCCCCAGCCTTCGGGAAATTGTCCTCCAAACTTGTGTCCTTTCCATGACGTCTGACACATTTAACAAGATTGTTGTCGAGAAAAGCACAGCATCTATCCCTTACATCCCATTCGTTGCATTTGCATCAGAATAGAATATCGTCAATAACGTCAAGGCTTTTTTCATCGGAGCCCAGAACATTCATCAAGTAGACTTTTTTTAATTTGTGTTATGCTGCTGTCGCATCCGATTTTCACCTTTGCTCTCATGCTCTGTGACGAATGCCTACACGCAAATTGTATATGATTACACGAAGCCGGTCGAGCACTTTCATAAGGTCAAGGTTAATGCTTTTTGTTTATTAATAGAAGTGCATTAGAGATGGATATGCTTTTACCAGTTTGCACCAGTGATGTGTAGACATGCAAATGCACAGAATCATTCAAGTGCTGTTTATCTTCAAGTTTCAGTAGAGCTGAACATTACATGCACATGATTTACACACATCAGCCACAACATAAACACAACCATCAGTGGGTTTAGTGTAGTCTACAGCTTCTTTGCCTATATAGTCTGTGTATCCCCAGTTTACTATGAGCTCATTGTTCATGTGGAACATTTACAAACATTAACCAGTGATTTCATTGATGAAGTGACTTTTGACTGATTTATATATGGTAACAAATGAGTAGAAACATTTGCCAGAGATCAAATATACTTTGTATCTTAAGTGGCTTTTCACAAACAAAGTAAAAAAATCCAATAAATTAATGAAAATAGGTGAATTTAAAATTATATATATATATATATATATATATATATATATATATATGTTGTTGTTTTTTTAATGATTGTGACACTGTAAGCGTCAGATATTATTTAGTTTGAAAGGTCAGTAACATCATTAAAAGGTCAGAGAATGTCATTTCAAATAAATTATTCTGGGCAATAATTTATTTATACACGAATAACAAATACTGTATATGTATGCATTCATTAAAATGTAAAAAACTGTACGATATATCTGTTAAACGTCACCAAACACAGTTGTACATAAACCCGACCGCTGAAACGCTTCTACTGTATATTCACAACTAGCTTTAACTAGAGCCTCGTAACTATTGCTGCTTGTGTTATTCCCGTGTGAGGCTAACTTTGACGGATGACAGATTGTCCGTGTTCTACACAAAAGCCGTCGGTTGACAGTAGATGCTTTGATTCTGTTCTTGAAAACTATCCACCCTCTCATCTTTCCCTGGCTTTCACTGAAAGGAAGTACTTTTTAATGTGTCATGCAGTCTTCAGTGCAGGCGGTGCCACTCAGAAAGTGGCTCATCACCGCTCGGACCCAAATCTTTTCAAAGTGTGAAATGCCTATGCCAAAATAAATCCAGCGGCATTGAATAATTTAATTGATGCTTATTATAGATAGCGCTCAACTCCCCCAGATTTTACAGGCTGCCTAAGCCTGACCCCAGGCGCTGGAAATACGCTCATCTGTGTCACTTTGTGATGAGTTGCCTTGTGTCTGCGTAGCCTGCTTTCTTCACTTCTCCTGCATATCGCCTTTGAGTCGCAGCCGAGATGATGCATTAAGGACAGTGTTGTTGAAATAAATGACTGTAATAAGTTGTACAAGTTAAATTAGAACTGTAAATCAAGTCTCAAATGACTCACTGGGGCGGAATTTCCAATAAGTTTACCCAAAACTTTTGCTTCATAAATGATTATTACCCACATTTCACAGTTACAAAAGTTTAATCGCTGAACATATTTTTGCATAACTGAGCCAACAAATGCCATTATTTCCACTGAAACCTAATTTGCACGACGTTACTTATGGTACAGGTGATGTGTGATCTATTTCACAACGGAATCAGAGCCTCGAGCTGCAACGTGATATTTAAAAACTGCGTTTGCTAAGAGAAATGGATTTTGTAAATTCTTGTACTTCGTGATTTTGTAAAAAGTCTAAATGCTATGTTTTGCGGAAGTATTTAAAGATATCACTCTGCTGCTGCTTTCCAAGATGTCTATAAATACTTCATGATGCCAGTGTAAGTGAAGTGATCATTAAGCACAGAAATCCTACAAAATCCATTACACACACGAGATGCTGAGGCTCATAAACAAACCTCCTAAACGTGTCTTCTCTTTCTCTTCTCTGCACAGCGATCCAAAATAGCAGTGTACGAGAAGATGTGGTCGTACATGAAATCCGCGGAGCCCTCGGTGTTTGTTAAGACCACGCCCGATGGCGTAGCCCGGGTACGAAAGTCAAAGGGCAAGTTCGCCTTCCTTCTCGAGTCCACCATGAACGAGTACATCGAGCAGCGGAAGCCGTGCGACACCATGAAAGTGGGCGGGAACCTCGACTCGAAGGGCTACGGTGTGGCGACGCCCAAAGGCTCAGCATTAAGGTGGGTGGAATAATATAACAATATCCTCTATGTTGTTATAGTATTCCACCTACCCTGATGTCCTCCTGTCATTCTCTTCCTCTTGTTTATTTGATTTCTTTTATGGACACAGGGGTAACGGTAAAATGTCTTTCTACGCAGCAACGTAATGCTAATGTCTAAAGATTCTTTTGTGCATTTGCTATTTTACAGTAGAGGAGTCACATCCAGATCAAGCAGCTAAGGCTAACGATCGTTTCACATTTATGTCTCTCTTACTTTTGCTTTTCTCTCCCTCGATCTCTCCTTCTGTCCCGTGTGCTGTCCTACCTGACTGTTGTGTTGTCACTTTTAATTTAACACTTCAATGGTTTTTCAATTTAGCCTTTTAAAGCTGCGCTGTCACTTGTGACGAATGTTAATTGCATGATGTTTGTTGTTGTTACTTTTCTTCTCAATGACAAGTGTCCCCATCCCGCACACTTCAGTTTAAACTACGTATCCCTTTATGCCACCTTTTCCAAGATTTAACACTTTCTCTACCTTATATGAGCCTTTCTTCTCCACATTCCTTAAATTTTTAAGCAATTTGTCCTTTTCCTAGACTATTCTGATAAAACGGATTCTGTGCATAAGCCCCTGCTTTGACAGTGGTAGTCTCCCTGCCACAATCTATCAATATGATGCTTAGTGCAACTATTACTTTGCATTAGATTTCTCACGCACCTGTGCATTTTCTTACAAGTTATGTTTTATCGTTTCAAGAAATGCTGTTAACCTGGCAGTTTTAAAACTGAATGAGCAAGGCCTCTTGGACAAATTGAAAAACAAATGGTGGTACGACAAGGGAGAGTGCGGCAGCGGGGGAGGTGACTCCAAGGTCAGCCTCGATGTCACCACAATCGGGTACCATAGTGCAGAGTAATCGGCAAGGCTGTTAGAAGAACCCAACCAGAACCCAACCAACTGTTTGCCCCAAACCGACCTGCTGCTGCCCTACAGCAGATCAGCAAATTAACGGATAGTCTGACAAGCGTTTAACAGCTCAGATCCAACTAAGGAGCCAGTGCTTAGCCAACAGAAAAATATTACCTGGTAATTAAGATGATTAAGATGCCCCATATCAAAATGATCCGTTTAATGAAAATGTGGGTTTTATGAAAAGTTTTCTTTTTGTAATTCAGTTATATGCCTTTGGGTCGTAGAGTCGTATCTGCAGCTTGAGCTAAAACACAATGTAGCGCGTGTAATTCCACTGCGTTGAAAAGGCCACAACCTCCGGCTTCCCCTGACGCAGGTGACGTTTGCTAGTCCTCCAAACGGTGGCGTCGCAGTCCTTCGCCGCCGCAGGAAAAGCGAGGGGACCGGCGGAGTCTGGAGGGGACGAAGCGTTACAGGCGAACGTGACATTTCAAATCCAGCAAAACGCCACCTGTGGTTTGATTCCACGCTGTGCCCCGTCTGACCGTCGTCTCTGTCCCTCTTCCTATGCGACTAAATGATGAATGATGTCTCCATTATGGGAGACACTGTACACGTGTGTGAGTCATCACTCACCGCTGACAGCTTTTGTCACAAGCTCGCGTGCTTTGTTTTATATAAAAGGCAAAGACATTGTCTTTACAGTTGAGGTTAATGGCAAATGACGCTGTCAGCACACGTGTGAGGGTACAGGTCATGTAATTGGCTGGATTATAGATGAGCTGCAAGGCCCCACGGTGTCATTACGCACTTAAAGCCATTCGTCACGGTTTGGCTTGGACCGATATGAACGGTTAGACTGCAGTGACTGCTAAAGTAGCGTCGCCGCCAGAGACGGCACGAGGCGCAGATCAAATTATGTATTACTAAACACCCGTGGATCATCTAAAAACAATTGCTCTGTCACCTTTTGCAGCGGTTGAACTGCTAACACTGCTGTGTTCTGTGAAGAGCACACGGGTGCCACTTGAACGCATCTCTCTGAAGCTATGCAAGTCTTCCGTGTGGTTGCCATGCACAGGTACGGGATGTATGAACTGTGTCGTTCCGCTTCCCGGCTTGGTTCAGCGCTCCGGGACTCGGTGATTAAGGCCAGTTTGGCTAAAATAAATCAGCCTGGAGCAATCAAACGCTGCAGCACTTGACCCTGTCCCGCTTACAGCGCCGTGTTCCAGGCAACATCAGGAGATGCTCATAACCATGCACGCAGCTGCACACTCACACGGTTGCTGCGGCTCTTTCCTGGCCTCGGGCTCAACACAGTGCAGTTTAGATTGAGTTTCAGACACACAGCATGTTACAGGGTAATTGCATTGTTAATCAATGTCTCTCTGAGCCAAGACAATGGACTAGCCTTCACAGTCCGTTTCTCCAGATTGGCTATGAGGGATATACAGTGGTGTAATCTTCTCTCAGTGCATTATGCATTGCGCCGATCCCCTCGGGTGACATTCTTCCCGGGGAGTCGTCAGGTTGCTCATTTATTGATGCACTATTTTTCTTTCCTCCCTATTTGCTTTTCACTTTTACTGGGATTGACCTGAAGCACAGATGATCCAGCGTTGGCACAAAACGGGATCGTTGTTGAGTAACTCGCAATAGGATATGATGATACAACTTCCACGTATACAAGAAACACGGGCGTGAGATTATGCTGCTACGGCTGCAGTAAACATGAGAGGGATGATACGTCTGAGCTCAGTGCGGTTCGGTTGAGACACACTCATCTGACACTAATCTGGCATAATTGGGAGATAACGTTTTCTTAGCGATATGTCAGGACAGAACACATAAGAATTAATTAAGCGTCCACTTTTAGGCATCGTTGCTTGAATCCGAAATTGGTTGTAATACCTCCAGAATTGATTGTTGTCATCGTGGCGTCGGCAGCATTAGCCGTCACAGGACCGAGCTGATATTGCTGTAATGGGAAGCCGGTGTTAGATTTCTCTGTTCGTTAAGGCAAAGCTCCTGCGAGACTGGACTTGCTCAGTTCTGCTCAGAAAGCCCCTGTAAACCCGTGCGCCCCGCTGATTCTTGATATTCAGACTTGCAGATTGTGCTTTCGGTACCTGCCAGTCGCCCTGATAACAGCGTCTGCCGATTACTCGAAGCGATACGGGCAGGTCCTGGCTCTTAGACTAGGGGTTATAAAGGTAATAGCTAGAATGCCTGCTCTCTGTGATGTTGACATAGCCAGGAGCCCTGCTTTATCGCTTTGTAAAGTATGTAGTAGTTTAAAAGTTGAATAACATAAAATAACATAATATAATGTTATTTATGTTATTTCCCACGTGAAGAACTCCTGTAAACCTTGCAGTATTGAAACTCAGTGAACAAGGCATCTTAGACAAGCTGAAAAACAAATGGTGGTACGATAAGGGTGAATGTGGAACCAAGGACTCTGGAAGTAAGGTCAGTCGCTGCAGGTCTTTTGTACTGATTCCAAATTGCATTTTGACTTACTGTTCATATGCAAACCCAAACTTCTATAACATCTGTAGTACATACATTTTCTTCATTTGCTACACATAATTTTTCTTTTTGTGTTTTTTTGTTTTTTGGTATGTTTCAGTTTTTCTGCCACAATCTGTAACACAGTTTCTATGTGGCTTAAAAAAGGCACGGCTTCCCCAAATCCTCTCTTTTTCTTTTTTCTTTTATGCCTTATAAATGACTTTTTGATGCAACATAAAACACAGAATCTCTTTTTTGTAAAAAAAAAAAAAAAGTAATGATAATGTGGGGAAATTGCCAAAGTGCCTTTCATATACTCTGTTTCAAATGAATCACAGCAGTTAACAGTTAAAATGCTTTATACTATTTTTGCTCATTTTCACTTTTGGCATTCATGATACGTGAACCATTATGCTGCTGTTTCTATTTACCAAACTGTTAATGAAAATTTGATTTATTTGTGTTGTTACTAGTTTGCATGGAGATGTGTCTATTAGATTCTCCGGCTTCCCGTAGTGTGATGAAAAAGCAAAGCCTCTTATTGTGATGACTGACTCGAGTTCAACGTCTCCGAGCGCCGAGAGCACCGTAGGGTGTCCTCTAAGACTTGTGGCTGCTTGGAGTTGAGGTCGGAGGCTTTTTTTTCGCACTTTGCAGGAAGTTGGGGGATGTAATAAACTCACTATTTAACCCTCTGAGATACTCGGGCCTCAGATAGGGGGTAGGGTCCTGCTGTGCGTAGAGCTTTGGGATGTCTCCATACTCATAGGGTTAAACTGCAAATAGTAAAACTCTAATGAACAAATTTTTTATGAATATGTTTGGCAGGTAAGCAGCAGCAAAATGGTGAGATCTTCAGTGTTTTTAACACTCATCTATGAATCTGACTGTAATGTTTGACAGTGTTGCAGTGAAAGATAGGGCTTTTATAGAGCTGTCGACCTGTGCGATACTGACCAGCTTCCTTACATGGTCACGAGCAGAAGCCACTTTACATACAGTACAGTAGAAGTAGCCCAGGGAAGGGAAAGCTCTACATTCACCAGCAGATGGCTTCTTTCTCCCCAGGGGAGAAGGGTTTGACTATGGCCGTCTGAAGTTCCTCAGAGCTTTGTGACAACCATAGGAAAATCAGTTCAGTTGAGATTGTACAGTAGCCTAAGCTCCTCATCTCATGCGTAGCTTGTGTAGCTGGCGAAATGCATAGGATGCCACTGGTAGCGTCAGTAACGCAGATATGTCATGTAGGTTATATAGCTACACAGGCTGCTCTTTGTTCTGCTGCTCTTGTGCCACGGCGAAATTCTTTACTATGTCATTCACTTTCCCCCAGGACAAGACAAGTGCTCTCAGCCTAAGCAATGTGGCTGGTGTCTTCTATATTCTGGTTGGAGGGCTGGGGCTGGCCATGATGGTGGCTCTCATAGAATTCTGTTATAAGTCACGACAAGAAACCAAACGGCTGAAATTGGCAAAGAATGCCCAGAATTTTAAGCCGGCTCCCCCGACCAACACCCAGAACTTTGCCACATACAGAGAAGGCTACAATGTATACGGAACCGAGAGCGTGAAGATCTAGAGGTAGGTCACGGCTCCGGAGCAGATGTGTTACGTAAAGCGAAGGCAGTTACTTACTTGTGTATGTTGCTGCTGTTCAAGGTCGTCTTGTCAGACACACACATCCACTACTTACTGTACCAGAGCGAGCAGTGACAGCACCACTGGACAAATCCTGTGCTTTGTTGTGTATTGTGTAGATAAGTGTATCGTTTGTCTTGTGTCCGACTGGGTTGACTGCATGTTCTGTTGCTTGACATCAAACATAAACCTCACACAGTTTTTAGTACAACAGTACAACATCACTTGTTTATGGGTTTTAATGAACAATAATGTTGTACGTAGATGTTTAACTGTGAACCTGAATCAAAGGCCAATTTTTACATGCAAATGTATATTTCTCTGGCAATTATTAATGTCAACTCTTACTTACTTTTGCTTCTGTTCTGTATGTTGACACAGGTTTAGGAAACATTTACATTGTCCCTTACAACTGTGACTAAAGATCTATGAAAGGACAGGATCACGAGGATTTGAGCTCCGAGCCAAATCCTCTCGGGCGGACACGGTACGATAATCTGCAATGACGACACGACTGGTCATGGGAAGAACCGACGCGGTTCCCTCCTCTCAGTGCCTTATGGAACTCAGAGTCCAATCAATGCAACTCATTCTCGGTGATATTGCTTTTCTGCTTGAAACTCATACAAAACAGAAGACCGGTGCAGCGGTAAAAAAAAGAAAACACAGTGAAATACGTCGGACGTGTCACAGCGGATGAGAGAACTAAAGCCATCATTTGCAACCCTAAGCACATTTTGAAGTGCCACACACACGCGACGAGTCTTATACGAGTGTCTAATTGGTTTCTTGTTATCAGTACGCTCAGATTAGTCTTCATCCTTCTGCCGCCAGATTTTCTCTGGTTATGTGTTCGAATTAGTTTATTAGATCTACTCAGTGCACTGTACGACGCTGGTTATTAGACAATAGCTTTTATACTGCTGTAAGTCACTTCCGGTGACCTTGTACTTGTTTTAAAATGCAGATTGACGTTACTGGAGCGAAATGCCATTCACCCACACGACGACGGGTGTTTCCGTTTGTACTCTAAACTCTGGTGCTGCTGCCACTGTCTTCTGAACGTTTGTTGGGACTCACGAAGATGGGGAAAATGATCTGGTTTGGCTCTGACGCCCCCACGGAACCAGGTCATAGTTCACACTTCCAATACTGCCAAGAGTGTGTTTTGTATGACGACGAGTGTGTAAAGCAAAGTGTTCATGCTTGATTAGAAAAATCTGTTTGTGATTTACAGTTTGTAAAAATATCAAAGGAGCGCTGACTCACGAAGAGAGTTGCTGCTCCACTGTTTTTTCTTTTCTCCCTGAAGTCTACAGTCATTCAAGTCTTCTGTACATGAAAGTAAAACCAAACAAAAAGGGTAATTCCATTGTAGATTAACTGCAATCCAATTAAAGGATAACAGTAATGGCTTTTAAACTGTAGTATTTTGGATTACCTTACCATTTTCTTTAACAACCGCACATTTTACAACAAGCTGTGAGGTTTGCTTTTAATTTGATTTCCTTTAATGAGCATTACAGTGTTTGGTGACTTCACTTAGTAAATGAACATGAAACTATATGGATACGATTAAAAATAGATTTTTACAAGGTTATACCAGGAAGAGTCCTGAAGCTTAGCACATTTCCATATTGCTGTAATCATTTCCTTTTCTTTCAAAAAGACTGTGATTCCATAGGATTTAGGAAGATACATATCCAATCACCTGAAACTATGGGCAGGTAGTTTTATATAAAAAAACGATAATGTGACGATAAAGGAAGAATAAGTTGAGAAAGATGTGTACATTTAGATAAATGAGAATTATTTATATTAACAATAAAATACAGTTTTCTCTTTATTTTCCTTTGGGTTATTTTATTTTCTAAGAAGTTGCATGTGAAATCAGTGATGCTTGATGAGCTCTGCTACTCACAAACTTACCTTTGGTTAACATTAGAAACTCTGCCCTGTTTTTGTTTTCTGTAAATTAATTTTGTTTGTTTGTTTAGTTTTTTCTCTTTTCGTACGGCTCACCCTTGCAAACACAAAACTCGCCGGGCATAGTAGTGGGTACAAAAGAGCAAGAGACGCATGCATAATTTGCTGAACCTCATTAGTGAGGCGCTGTACAGAGAATTTTAATACATTTTGTAAATAAAATGTACAGAAAGGGACTTTGCGTCTGTGTTCATCTCATTGCACATTGGTTGGACGGTGACTTGTTGTTTTTTTTTTATTCTACAGCAAATACTGCGCCACATTTTGACTCGGGTTAAACACACTGTGTAGCTAAACTCCAGCATGGAGCCAGTGGAGTGTCAGCGGCTCGAGCAGCCTCCTGCAGACAAATAAACAAAGTGAGGGGTTTTTCCCTGTAATGGTCCAGTATTGAGCCATTAGTCAGTGGAAGTGTGCGTGTGCTTGTTCTGGATCAATACTAAGCACCATCTGCTTCATTTTGGCCCTCCTGCCTTGCATCCACTGATTGAAGACTTCATTGACAGCTTCATCTAGCATGCGATCTTCTCCCTCTCTCTATTTATAAAATGCTTTGTGACGCAATCGATACTGTATTATTATAACCACCAACTGCTTACAAAGCACGCCGCTCTGCTGCTCCTTATAATTCCATCGCAAGTTCCAAGCTGAAAACTCCATTTTAGGGAGGACGTTTTCATCAGGATTTGCTTAAGTACACACAGAAAGGGACGGTTAATCATTTAAACCCAGCTTATTCCCACAGTCTACGTAAGCACATATACAGTAAATCAGCGCAGAGCTCACTGGTGCCCAGATTGTCATTTCGCTGGTCTCGGGGTGTGCATTGTGTGGTGAAATGAATTCCTCGTTCTAGACATCCCCATCCTGCCACGGCACAAATAACGAATCCAACACGCACGGCCAAAGACCAGTCTGGTCTTTTTTTTTCTGCATTCATTTCTTTGGATGCAACCACCATGAGCCTGGATTTATTCTGTTGGAGCAGACCGGTCTGTATGCATGCTACTGTACGATCCCTCCCTGACAATACATGAAAGGATATTGCTTTTTTGTTCTTCCTCTGCTCCGGTGCCTTAGGAACGCGACGGCACGGGGGGGTTTGTGGTGGTGCGCTAAGATGGCACCGCACTGCAGCACGTGGCGCTCACGAGAGTTTATCCCCCTCCCAGAGAAGAAGAGGGCAGCGCAGTGGCAACAGTTGTCCTGCAGGTTGAGGACGGAGAGAGGAACCGGAGCTGTGTCTTTTTTCGCAGGTCCTGAGCTGCAGTTGGATGCTTGAGTTCGCTGTGGTTGTGAAAGTTAACCTGATTTAACGTGGGTTTGTCACTAAGGGGGAGCGTGCAGATTGAAAACAGAGGAAGTGTGTGTGTGTGTGTGTGTGTGTGTGTGTGTGTGACGGTGAGGCCATATCACGATAAACATACGCTGATTCGCACACTGCCGTCGTTCACCCTCTCTCTTTCTCCACGGACGCTACGAATACCTCGGATCTCAGCTCAGTTCAGCTTCTCCACTTCAGCTCTTCAGCTACGGTCAAGTGCACCTGAAGCGAACTGCACGACATTCAGTCTCAGTTGACATTGATCAGCTTCCCAAGCATCCACCCTGTGTTTAAGAATGAATTCCAAGCCATTGAATAAATAAATCAAGCCTTCGTGTTTCTTTGTTCTGATTTTGGCACTTTCACATTTATAGCTATTTTAATATGTGCCATACTTTGCTCATCTGCTTTTTTGAACACAAATTCCATGTCGATGTTCATTACATTGTTTGAAGCTAATTTTAATGACGGCAGAGACAGCAGACATGTAGAGAAATAACACATGGAGTTCAGATGTGAAGCCTTTAGGGCACCACTGAAACAATGGGATGTGAAAACAAACTAATATTTGCATAGTAATACCATTAGCATTCTCTACTGAGGCCTTGACTCACTTCTCACCATTAAAAAGTCATCTTTGCCATGTTTGTAGACATCTTTGTTACTTATGCCAGTAACACTCCAGTCAGTGAACGTGTGGCTCGTAGCAGCCATGCAGATAGTAAGAAGGGATCCTGGTGCTGTCTGACCAAACCTGAACGGGTTAGATGTCTCCTGGTTCGACTCCTAATGCGGCTTCCATCATCTGCAGAGACAACTTCCCTCAAAGGGGTTTTGTACAAAAAGAACGAATACTCTGATATGCAAATGACCCACTTTTATAAAACCGCGAGCAGAGAGGTCAGATGAGTAGATCTGAAAACAAAGTGGTTCCTTGTAGTATGAATTCTGCTTTCTACTTCAATATGGCAACAGATAGAGATTCTTTTTTTATTTGGTATACACCTGATTATACCTGAACATGTTGTGAAGTTTCCCGGTGATTGTACTTGTCATTGTACAATAACTTTGTACGTGTCATTGCGATCCTCTAGTTTCAGACTCTCTTAACAACACACAGTCACGGTTGCTTTGGCTACTTCAGGTGCCTCGGCGACACTAAAGCTCAAGCTTTCTCACGTTTCCCTTTTTCCTTCCAAAAAAATAGCATTTATGCTCAGTAGATGCACTGCCCCCCTAATAAGAGCTGCGTCTAGCGGCTGTATGACATTATTGATTCTTGAGCCTCTGTGGAAACGGTGTTATCTTCTACAGGAGCAATTCTCTGTTGCAAAATGTTGAGTCTAAGAAGGTTTTTTTGTTTGTTTGTTTATTCTAAGGGACAAAGACTCCGTATGTATTTCCTTTCCTTAAAAGCTACATACGTAAGCAGCATTTTGTAAGTCAAAAAATGTTTAGCATTTCTAAATTATAACAAGAACACCTGTAAGGCATTTTGCTGAGAAGTCATATACGTACTGATTAATGCCAGTTTAGATTGTTCATGTGTGTAGAGGTCTGCACCGAGAGGTCATGAGAAAGGAATTAACAGAAAGTAGCAGGGGCTGAAGTCCTGTAGAGCTTCATTAATACGCCCCATTAGAACTGACAAGTGGCTCAGCGTGACTCCTCGTCTGGACGTTGCACTTCTTTATTGTCGTTCACGTTTGCAGGCTTTCGTACAGTATTAGATGCTGTATATTACTGCGAAAGAGAAACGGCGTTGATAAATATATGGTAAAGTTCAGTCCATATTTCTGAAGCTAGATGACCGCCGATACCAGACTGAGGGGGCGAAAGGGAAGGGTTTGGGTCGTGCAGTGTGTAGGTTGTGCCGTCAGTGGCTTCAGCTTTTGTTTTCGCAGTCTAATGTGTGACCCAAGCATCATAATAGTTTTTCTACAATGTTGTAATTGCTCCTCACATAACAATAGGGAATATGAGTCAGCTGTGGTCCAGCCCTCTAGAAACCACTGATTGGCTTTTGATGAAAGTTCAGCTCTATGTTGTTTTGCGACTGCAGTGTTTCATAAAGCATAGGCATTTGTATGAGGGGGGTGGGTCTCGAAAGGGATTTTTACCAAATGCGCGAAGTGATACTGTTCTCACATTTTCATAAATAAACCGATCAGCCCATAGAAATGCTGCTAAATAATCTGTTGACTCATCATGGGTGTCGTAATAATATCTAAATCTGACCTGGGACGCGTTTCTAAAAGCATAAGTCATAAAGCTTTAATTGTTGCTGCACATATACTAACATTATCTCAGTCTTGAAGGAATACTTTGACATTTTGAAGGATGTGTTTATGTGATTAGCTGCTGAGAGATAAAAGCCTGGTATTAATATTTTACAACATACCCGTGAGTGTTCAACACACGTCCAAGGTGACGCTTAGCTCTGATTAGTTCATTTTCTCCACTCCAAGGTCAGTGTTCTTCAGTCTTCGTCTCTGATAGACAGCCACATTCAGGAATTGATGTGATATGTGAATGACAACATGACCTTGTTGCTGATGTGACCTCTGTTGACATCTGGCAGCAGCCGGTGCTCTTCGTAATAGCCAAAGAATACATGTGTGTCGAGATATTTTTAACTTTAGAGAAGTTAGCAAAGTAAAAACATATGTGTTAGAAATAGACATGCAGGCCAGTGAATGATGAAGGACTAGCATCAGTACATGTAGTCTAAAATCTAAATAAAGTGCACATGCCTGCTAGCTGTGCTGTTTAACAATTTATGATTAAAACATCTCTTTGTGGATTTTCCAACTGTAGACTAGATTAAAGGAATAGTTCACAATTAATACACCCACTAAAAGAAGTGGTATATGGAAGCTTTCACTACCTCTGCTACTACAAACATGTACAGAAGAGGCTCAGGCTGAGACATTACTGGAATGACAAGAGTCACAGATGTCATTTCATTTATTCGCTGATGCATCCCGGGACAAACACAGAAAGCATTTGCGTGTCTGTGATTGAGAGGTTGCGGAAAATGTAGTAATATTCTGGCCGTTTGATGTTTGGATTCGTAATTGACAGCGGTTACAAGATAAAAGTGCAGCTTTTTAAATTTGACAAAAGCAGGATGAGCCTCCTGAATGAAAGCGCGTAAAATGAGACAGAACAGAAGGGACGACGGAGCGGAGAAAATGTGTGTACAGTAGATGAGCGACAAAGTCCAGGTCTTTGAGCAGGAAGAGAAGCTAATTAGTGCTCTGAAGGCAGATCGCGTCTTTCTTTTCCTCCAGGTATGTAAGAATGTACCTGCGAGCACCTCTGAGCAGCCATCAAAGGCTCAGTCAAAGCATCGCTTTAAATTATTTTCTTACAGTCGCCTTTAAAGACACACAAACTAACTGTCGATGAGGAAAGAGGGCAAATGCCACTAGTGCTGCATGTTCTGCATACAAAGCACTTGCTAATGATCTCATTGCAGCCACATGCATAAACAAAGAATCTATTACTGAGGATTCCTTTACGACAGACGTGTTTCAAGAATCTGCTTTGCTACCTCTGCTAATGTGCCGATGCCAGCGGTCTTTTAATGAGATACTGTTTTAGTTCCTGCGTGGATAATGAAGAATGTGTTATTTAAGTGAAATATGTTTAGCGTCCCTTCACCCAAAACATCAGGCTTTCAAAAAAATAAAAAGAAGTCGGGAAAAATATGTTGAGTTAATGTTTTATCATATGTAAACACAGAGTTCAGTGTTTGTTTATGCTCTCATGCAACAGCTCTTCCACATTCAGAGGAATTTGTGCTTCAAGTAGAGTCATCAGCTGATTTTCAAATCCACTGTCATTTCCTTCACTGACCAAAGCGACAAAAACACTTCATCCGCTCCCCCACTGAAGGAAAGAAGGCCTCATCCAATCACAGGGTGCGGACGGGCGACCTGTACTAAACAGAGGCAGAAGGAGAGGGAGAGAGCACATTTTGCTTCAGAAATGGCATTACAGGAATATGTGATGACGTAAGGACACGAGCGCGTCGGACCGGAGTTTCCGATGCTGTAAAAGGCATCCACAAAAAAAAAGGCATCCAACCACTACTGTACAACTAACCCGACTCACGATCCAAACATTTTCTACACACAAAGGGTAAATGAAGAGGAGCAGAAACATCACTGGAAGACTCCGCACATACCACCCATGTCTCATAGATCTGAGCCATCATCAGCAGCCGCTCGGTTTGATAGGACGGTAACCGGATAGCAGCGTAGAACACTGTTCAATTTGATTACGCGGGTTATGTGGACCGTAGACTTTGATAAAGGATTGATTTATTTTGCGGGGAGCTTGAAATAATAATCCTCTGCTAAACCTTTATGGCCTCTGGGCTCAAACTTTTAATAACGTTATGAGAGAGATGAGAATAGTGCATCACTGTAGGCCGGGCGAAAAGCAAAAGACTCTTCCTATAATTCTGGGTGTCTGGTGCATGATGGGTTGTTTATTTTTGTTTGTTGGTAAGCCACCCAGGAATTTGCCCTTGGGTTTATCTTAAAAGACTTACACACACTTAAATAACTCACACCATGAATCATAGAGGTGGTGAGCTTTTATAAAGACAGCGGTTCTTTGTAAAGCCTCTTCCCTTATAATAGTGGTGGGGCTTGTTATTAAGAAACCAGAAGGCAAAATAAAGGTTATAGGCTCCACAGGCTGCAAATAAATGCAAAATTAAGAAAGGCTGGAATAAAGCACATAAGGGAGATGTGGTATAAACAGGTGGAAACTGCTTTGAGCTGCCACTGGGGGCTCGTAAAAAGTGAACAGGCTCGGCTTTGTGTCATACAGATGCTGCACTGTCAGTGAGTCAGTGTTGGCATGAAAGTCATTGTTCGAAACAAAAGGTAACTACAGTAGTAGTTACAGAAGGGATCAGCAGGAACCAAGTCAAGATTCCAAAGGTCTGTCGTCAAAATGTTACTAATCCAAGGTAAGTTGAAGTTGGTTAGTATTTCCTTGCTCATCTTCTGCAGCCACACATGCCCACTATGACTGATAGCTTTGCCTAATCACAGCTGGACAGAGGCCACGGCCACGTTAAGTTCCCCCAATTAAATGAATGGTATTCAATAAGCCCCAGAGAGACTCTCATATCCTGCAACCTGATCCTGCCACTTCACCTTGTGGGGGATTGACTGAGATAAGACACAAGATCCGGGAGGGAAAGGGGGCGAGTGCAAGAAAGAATGAAGGTGGAAAGTGAGATTAGGGGAAGATAAGAGACGGAGCCCCCAGTGAAGGGAGGATGAGACTAGCCTGTGACGTTCCCACCGGAGGAATGGTGACAGGACAGACGTAACGATGCCACGTTTCATCGAAGGCTTTCTGAAACACACGTGAACAACACTACAGACAGGAGGGAAACCACATCTTCCTCATTAACAGGGCCAACCTAAGGCGCAATGTAAAATCCACCCAGGGACCCCAGTCCTTGAGTTAGAGGACATCATTCAGCTGCTGCTTAAGAATCAGAACTAAATCAGCATGAATGTGGCTGCCTGAACAATATGAATCATTTACAGGCCCCGCGCCAACAGCGTGCTAACATGCTGCTGTGCCCTCGGACTCCCCCAAGCAACCCTGAACCAGCAGCGAAGGAATACACAATGAATCTGCCCCCGAGGTCCATGCACGGAAGCAGTGGCACAGTGTGTAGTTAAGGCAGCGTTGTACATCATTCACCCCATGCGAGGGGCTTAGTGTTAGGTCAGGACTGACAGCAGGTCCCCTCCTGATCAAATTTGGGATCCGCTTGTGGCTTCATTAGTAAGAAAGACACCCGAGACACGGCTGGAGACACTGAGAATTAAAGATGAAAAGAAAAACATCGACTATTGTTTGGAAAATTAGTAGCAAAAAAACATCAACAAGCTAATTTTTGCATTGGACCAAATAAAAAACACTGAAGCTAGACACAGGTGGAGGACAAGTTGAGCATATGAAGTGAATTATATCAGTTTAAGACAGATTTTTAAAAGCTGCGTATACACGGAAGGTTTTTGAGTCTGACAGGATGACGAGTGTTGCGTTTAAAACATTGATGTCTGTCTGACACAGACTGATGAAAAACACTGAGGCAGCACGCTGAGTGATGACTTATGCAACCGGCTTCATTAACAGTCCACCAGAAGGTTCAGGTCAGGACCTCCTTAAATATTGCAGTTAGAAGAGCTGAACCCAGCTAAAAAAAAAAGAATAACACCCACACAAACCTGCTCCCTGCCCCAGCCACTGCAGAGACACAGAGAAGTTGAACTGAATACATCTGCTCTTGCACTGTTGCACATGCTTCGCCTTTACGCAGATAAACTGCTCTGATGAAACGGGAGCAAGGCGCCGGTGCAGTACACGATTCGGCGTGTCTTCCTGCCGTGTGGCGCCCTCTGCGAAAGCGGCCGCGTTTAAACAACGGCTCTCTGGAGCGAACGCGTTTCTTGATTATGCATTTTATATTTTATGTCCGGAGCTTGAAACAAGAGCAGCGTTGTATAAAGCTTTAGTGGGTCATTTGCCATATAAAAATAAAAAGAGGGAGGAATAGAAAGACTTGTACGGGGTATATGCAGATTTGCAAGCAGCGAGGGGCGAGCGGCTAAATGTGTTTGTAATTACGAGGTGAGCCGTCAAAACTAACTCACTATTGAACAAACAGCCTTGAAAAAATCATCAGTGAGCGTAATTTTCTGGCACTTTACGGCTGACGTTTTTTTTCATGGACATCAAAGTTGATGAATGAATGTTCCATTTCTATCTCGGCTCTAAAGTTCACAGGTCAAGCTACTTTATATCTACATCCAACCCCCCCCCTTTTTTTTTGCCCTTCTCCACTGTGACTTGGTAAGACAGCCACGGATCATCTGTGAGCCTATTAATTAGTCCAATCACTGGCAAACAGGCCTGCGTTATCACTGCAGCGCGACAGTCCTTCAGAGCTGAAATTAAACCATGCACACTACTGTTTCAGTGCCAAGGGGAGTAGAGATTTAGCTCCACTGGCACAGCGCATGGATAAATCACCGCCACTAAGCAGCCTCTAGCACTGCCATGGCAAAAAAAATAAAAAAGAGAGAGAGGGAGAAGAAAAAGGAGGAGGGCAAATAAAATGTGCCGCCGTTTATGACAAAAATGCTATTTTATACGATGACAAACTCGTGATGAGCACTTTGGTTCAAAGAGAAACTGCTCTGACGCTTCAAAAGGAAGGAATGTCTGTCAGAATACGAGCGGAAGGGAAAAATACTGAAGAATGACGAGACGTGCCAAAAAAAAAGAGCTTCGACAAAGCGGGATCTTTTATTGAAGGAGGAAAATGAATGACATGAAAGATGTGAGAATTAAGTGACACACTGGAAGAAAAGCGTGATGAGAAAAGACATTGTTTGTAAGTACGTGCATCAGTGTGCGTGTGTGTGTTTAATAGGCGCGTTAGTGTAACGGCGCCTATGTGTAAAGCTTCTGGCCCCAGACTTCGGGATGTAGGAGTATCGTGAAAGTGTATTTCTCAGCCTAAGCCCTGTTTACTCCCCTTAAAATGCAGATGTTGGTAATAAATCCCAGGTTCGCTCATTTATTTGGAGGGACTGCACCTTGCTTTATTAAAGCCATCTATCACTCAGGCTCCTGAATCAATGGGATGCAGAGGAAAGCAGTGTCAGCACAGAAACATGCAGGGAGAATACAAGCAACCTGTATAAGTCAGCGGAGACAGAAGCACTGAAGGAGGACTGGTTCAAAGCACACGCTGTGAACGCACCGTGGCAGCCTGTGTGCAGCAATAAACTTACTTTGCTCCATGCATTTAAGGAAGAGGACTGGAGTTGTTCTGCGCAGTCTAACAAGTAAAGCGAAGTATCAGGTGCAGTATGTGGTTCACCTGGGAATAACCAAGGATGAACTGCTTCAAACCGAGCCCATCTGGAGCCTCCCTCTACAGGATTCACTCTCTTGTGGCAGGGAGGGCCACATCAGCCTCTTTTTTTTCTGGCCCAGCTGCCACATCCACCGCCCTGCTTGCCAGGCGCTGGTTAAGTACGTCTGCCTCAGCCTGGGGACCTGAGCCGAAGGAATACGGAGCAGCCCTAACCAAGCAGGGGGAGATGAAAGATGGAGGAGAGCAGAAAGTTGCGGAACAGAGTGGGAGGGGATAAAGTGGCGAGTGGGAAACGAGGAGTCTCGAGAGGCGAGAGAGTTGCCATGCAAACGGACATCAAAGGCTCAAGATTGGCCTGCACTTTTTTAGTACTGGTGCTAATCGGCTAACTGTGCAGACCAGCCTACTCCTCGGGCTTCTTCAGCCTCACGACGCACAAACACTTGTGGCATCTCAATGAAGATGTAGATTTGACTGTAGGTCACATAAAATGAGATGTTAATATGTTTCTAGACGCTAGTTGATTTAAAACAATGGATTAAATTTTCCAAACGGTGGTGGTAGCACTAAAATATCTACCTAACTACTTGGCTTTATTGTGCTTGATTATGTTGCACTACATTACAATGTTGTGTTTATTTCTTGTATATTAGATTCATATTCATGTAACTGAGCATTTCAGAAAAGCATAAAAGGCCGGCCTTGACTTTTAAATGCAACTAGGAGGTGCTTGGGTTTAAAAGTCAGCCACTGTCGGGGAAAACCTGTTGGAAGCGAGACCGAGCAGCGTCGTTTACCAGAGCTCACAGGAAACCTCTGCAGCAGCTCACGCTGGCGCTGCCTGGGAGGCGGCGTTCGCGTTCGCTGAGGGGTCAACGGCCGCATTGGAAGATCTCACCGGCAGGTCAACGCACGCATCACTAGTGCGACTCTCAGCTCGACAGTCAGTCTTAACCCAAGCCCCTCGCTAGCAGGCCGGACACATACGAAAAAAAAAGCCCAAAGTCAAACAGACACATACAACAAAGTGAACATTGAGTGTAACGACAGCTCACATGCTTCCTGATGACTTTGTACAAGCATTTGGTAAATATTCCAACAAACACACTACTGTTATCTTATCCTTCCATGTTAAACACTTATTCAGTTGTGTTCCCACACATGCCAGGACGGTGAGTGATGTAGTCGAGTGCCTAAAACAAACACGTTTTGAGAACAGGCACAAAAGCTCTAATTTCAGAATTTCAAGGACTTGTGTTGGGCGGGATAGTCTTAAGGTGCCATGACGCTCATGCATAAATCATGCAATCATCATCAATGCATATTGAGAGAGGCTCTATCGCTCTGCTTCTCTATGGGAGATTACAGGGAGCCAGGACTGTGACAAAACCCAGCTGATTGTAATGAGCTTTTTTGTGGCTTCCTGCACTGACAAAACAAGCCTAAATTAATCATGATACCAGTCCCCTACTGTGGCAAGGAAACCTAAAGCTTCCATCAGCGCCCTGTTGGAAATTGGGCCCTGAGACTTAAGTTTCTTGGATGCAAAGTGAATTAGTCTCCAGAACGCTTTAATTTAAATCATTCAGCGCAAGTGCGTCAAAGAATATGTTTTCAAAAATTGGCCTGGCTTCATGAAACATGACTCAAGCTGTTGCGGTTTGTACCATCTGCAGTGAAAGGAGTAATATAAGCGAGAGCGAGGGACCGAACACAGTGAAACCTACAGCTGATTTCACAGGAAGCAAAGTGCAGTCACGCGTATGCATGCGCCGAAATGTGCAGGCAGCTTGATCGGCCTGCGTCAAGTTTCTAGCGCCTCCTGACAACCTAATCTCTGTCCATTAAATGCGTATTAATGATAGATTTGAGACTAATAATTGTGTAATTACTCCAACAAAGCAAATCTCACTTGTCAAATGCTCGTCCGTTTAGGTTTGTCACTTCAAATGCTTGTCTGGCGCGTTTTGCTCACTGCTTGAATTAGTTGATTGCTGCTTTAACTGCTGCCGCCTCGTTCAAGTCACACACAGCAACACACAGATTTACATAAGAATATATATAAAATATATATTGTAGCGACCCAGCAGGTCGCTGGTGTGTTCGGCCCAGGGGAACTCTGGGTAATGGTTGTGTGTTTTTGCCGGCACCGTGTGGGAGGATGCTGTGTGTGACAGTGACCCCCCACTGGTGACCGGTCATTTATTGGGTCCAAAATAAAGCCCAGCTACCTCTGTTGGAGGTAGTTGTTAAAAGGCATAAGTCTGTCTGTGCTTTGTTTGGAGTAGCTCGAGACGCTTGGGGTCGTGCGGTGTATGGGGCACAAGCGTTCTCACATCCGCCTACAGTTCGCCCTAGCTTAGCCTGCTAGCACCTGAGCTAGCCGTTAGTTAGCTGCTAACAGTTAGCCAGGGCTAGGTAGCTTCTGCTCCAACCCTCCCGCCGTTACAATATTTTTAATTAATAATGTATTCATTAAATGATTAAGTCAATTTGCGGTGGGAGTGAGTTTAAGACAACTTTAGCTGGTTGGAAACTTTTGTCCGGCTTGTATTAAAACAATAAACCCGAAGAAAAAGGTGCTTGAATAAGTTCCTAACGGCGGAACATCCTCGCACTACATCACTGACACTATATGATCCATTCAAAAGGTCAGTTCAATCGCAGTGCGACTGGGTTCGGCGGCTGCAGTGAGCTAGTTGGGTTCACACGCTGACATTTGCAGTTTTGCTTGTTAAACATATTTGAATTTATTCCTCACGCTTTTTTAGACGTACCGCTCCCACCTCCGTCCCGGGCACCCAGTCGCACCCCAGCAGAACCAGTTGTTGCAGGTCCTGCTGTGCCTCCACAGTCATCCCACAAGCACCCTTTTACGAGGTTTTAAGGGAACGGTCGATTCATCATTTTGATTTAACGCCAGCTTTGCCCAGCTGTGTGACGGCAGAATCTCATCCCAAATAAGCGCAACTGCCTTTTAGGCTGCCAACAATGGAATTCAAATGCAAACACAAGTGAAAACCCTTGACAGTATTTTAATTGCACTATTAAATCATTCTGTAATTGCACTGCAGGCGATGAGAACCGACTGTCTGGAATTAAAAAGCTGGCAGCCGCCTGAGATCTGAATATATACTATTTCTCTCTCAGCATCAGATGGGTAAGGACATTACCTTATCAGCTTATCCACATCAAAGTGTCCACCTGGTCAAGGCTGATGACACTCCAGGAGCAAGAATTTGACAGGAAGTTGGGGACATGTCTCATCAGACTCTTTAGTTACCCCGAGAAGCGACGCTCACATTCTCTGTGTCTGACTGATACTTGCCTCACGATTCCATTACCTGTAGTGCCAGAGGGCCCACGGGACGGGAGCCATCCACACAGGAAGCCAAGAAGCAAGTGAAGGCAGCAACCAGACGAAGGCAGGTGCTCTGTGCTCGAGTGGAACATGAATATATCAGAAAGAGTTAAATGTCTTCTTCCCCGGCAAGCTGATTGCCTGGGTCGGGTAGATTTCATTCCAGCCACACGCCTCAAGGATATTCTGGGTCTTCTCATTTTAAGGCTCATCTTCCCATTTTTGCATGTTCAACATTTCGTGATAATAGAGAAACTGGGTCAGCTGGCACTCTCACATTCCAGTCACATCATTTCGACGGAGGGAGAACTTCTCGCGCGCACGCATTGTACTCTGGGCTGCCGGAAAGAAGACGGCAAGTTTTAATTCAGCCGGTGAACTTCGGTGGCTGCGGTTTCCCACAGGGATGTGGAAGGAGTCGGCGTCGGAGCGCACTCGCAACCTTCAGCATGGGAAAATGAGAAAGGGAAAATAGTTGTAAGAATTACTTCAGCCCTCGCCTCAAAGACAGATTATGAAAGCCAAACTCGCACAATTGCTCACCGCAGAACAAAAATGAGAGGCCTGCTCATCGGTAGGGTTGAGTATGAGAAGAGGGATGCCCAGAAGTAATTTTCCCAGAATGACCAAGCACATGAATAATGTAGAAAAGCCATAAAATGGTTTTTACCTTGCCTTATATAAGCTATCTCACGAGATGTGACATTACAAGAAAGTCCTATGGAAACAGCAGCTTCCAGAGTGATCTCAGCCATAATAAACTTGCTGACTGCTGTAAACATTAGTCCCATCTCAGCGTGCGGTTAAATGGCGCTGAAAGGCCCTCAGCTGAAGACTATACAGGCTGAAGTGACTTTGTCGAGGAAGTCAGTGCCCACGTTTATCAATGCAAAAATAGTCCTTTGAAGGAGGATTTAATAAAGATTTCCCAGGCAGGTGGACGGGGAAAGGGTAAATGAGTGGATCTGTGAAAAGGGGAGCAGGGATAAGAATGAAAAAGCAGCGGGAGGGGAAAAAAAAGTTAAAGAGGACGAGTGTGAATTCACGGGCGCTGGGACTGAGCTATTCTACCTGGACGCAGACTATAGGCAGCTGTTTGAACGCCACCCAGACACCTGGAGCTGTTATCAGGTCGCAGGGAGCGGTGCTTTCAGAGGGCTGTGAATGGGAAGCCTGAGCTCAGCAGTAACCGGCATTTCAAGGCTCTTTCGGTGTGATGATGGCGGCGTTTTAAAGCAGGTCAAGCTGACAGGGCAGGAGCGTGGACCCCTGCGTCCTGCTCTGCTGCAAGTCAATGTGACTGACGGAGGCACTGACAGGACTGTGGAACTGCTGGGGCAGCTCCCGGAGCCACATTACGAGAGCCGGGGGATGGAGCAACACACGGCGCACAACAGTAAATAGCTGTACACTGAAACACGTGAAAATAATTAGTAAAATACCCAAAAATTACAGAAGCATGGACAGAAAAATGTGGAGTATAGTAAAGTAGTTCTGACAATAAAAGGAATTCTAATGAAAGGTGGTGGATTGTTGTAGTGGAGGATTGTAAACGTCTAAAAACTTGAAGTAAGTGAAGTAAATGCTGAGCTCAGATCAGTCATGTCGTGGCCTCCAAGGACCGAGTTGCCGTACGTGTGGAAAGCTGAATTTTCTCACAGCAACAACACGTGTGTCTGCGTGGAAATATGGAGAAGTCGTTGCGCCAACAATGACTCCAGCTAAAAAGGACAAGACACAGTGAAGGTCTGACAGTCATTCGTCTTCAGCTGGTGTTCGGGCTGAGTGGAGCTGGAAGAAAAAAGCAGAAGGAAGGAGGAGGGATTTTTTTTTTCTTCTACTGAACATTAGTCCTTGGTTCTGTCAGTCAGTGCTGATCCAGCCTTTTTGTTTCCGAGCTGATTCCTCTACTATTCTCTCTGAAATGCTAATATGGCAACTTCGTGTGCCGGCATCAGCCTTTCCCAGCCTGCAATCTTTACATCTCCCCCCTGTTCCGTCCCTCTCCAGACGTGCACGAACGCTGAGTTCAGTTCTGGCTCGTTTAAAATATCTGCAAACCTCTGGGAAGGTCAGCTCTCATTTAAATTTTGCATCCACCAAGACGAGAAAGAATAACCGCCATCAGCGCGTACTATTAAACTCCACTCCTTGTCACAATTCGCCAACACAGTGACCTTTCTTTGTACCACTCTGAAAAGAACCAATTTCAGGCACCGTTTTCCGCTTTGCGTTGGAATGAAAGCTATAATTTCTGCTGTTTCTCAGAACTTACCTTGACAGTTCTTGCTGTGTACCCGTGTCCCCAGGGTGCTCCCCAGAATATGAACAAGACGAGTGCTTCCACAGTCTCGACACATGGCGCCAACACCCCCCCCCCCCCCCCCCCCATATGCAGATGAACACAGGCTTGTGTCTAACAAGTCATTCGCGCAAGGAGAGCGGGTGTGACGACAATTAAAACGGACGCTGTGTATCGGGCGAACGCCGGTGCATGAGGACTTCACTGATCAAAGAGTCTGACGGCGCCGCTGCCGCATCTAAACCTCAGATCTGACTCGCCTCAAAATTACACTTCACATTATGATTACAGCGTGCAACGTGCGCACTCTGTTGGGTTTGCTCTTTGCTTGGCTGAATCCTTTCCCCGGTATCTATTCTAATAAGCGGCAGAGTTAATCGAGAGCATAGACCAACACAGCTTCCCCCTGGGAGCAGCCAGGCAGTACTGCTGACTGCGGCGCTGACAGCCAGAGAGCATTAAGCACAGGGCTACTGCCGCCCAATGCAGGCACTCAGTGAACCATGACGGTGTCATTTCTTTTAATAGGGCTTCTTTCTTTCTCGCTTTTTCTGTTTCCGATCTCTCTTTTCTTTTTTTTCTTCTTCTTCTGCCTTAGTTGCTTTCTCCTCTCTCCTCTACTGCCAACTGTGAACATTTCCCAGCCTTCTAGACGTCCTCATCCCTCGCTCCAGCTTCCCCTTTTCTCTTTAATCCCAGTCCTCGTCTGCCTGTTTAAAATGCAAGAGGTGGGGATGCAGTTGTTGCTGAGAACCCCAACGGCGTGTGGGGAACTCTAATTGGTTTGCTTAACCTTCAGAGCACAATGAGCAGGCTGTAATGAAGGCTCATGATTCATGGCCAGGTAATAAAGCTGAAGAGGGGCCGTTTACCCAACAGCGCACACACATGCTCTCAGAAACACACAGCTGCATATGGGGTTTAACACAACATCGGGAGTGTGTTGTCAGACGCGTATGGTCCTTTAATAAGCTATTCGGTGAGCGACGTTCTTTCCTGGCAAGCGATTTTTCATCAAAAACACGCAACCAACATGGCGACCAGGTGCGGGTAATTTAAGAGCCCCACGCCAGGAGGGAAAACGAGCCGGGTCTGTGACAGCTGACGACGTAATGTAAAGGTTTTCAGGTCAGCAGCTCTGCTTGTGCCCGACCAGAGCTGCACAGGTTGCTCACAGGTTGTGGACGGCACTTTTTTTTTTTTTTTTTTTACGAATGTGCAGGTACGTTTCACTTTCTTCCTCCAGCAGCAGAGCCACAGTTCATACAAGCAGGATCCAAACACGCTGCACACGAGGCCTAAGAGAAACACAGCCAACGCTGCCCTGGAAGCTGAATGAGCTCGTGTGTATGCCGGAGTGTGTCCGCGTGTGTCTCTGAGTGTGTTTGTGTTGTGCATCTTTGATGAGGTTTTTTAATGAACTGGCGGACTCCTGGTGAAAATTGCTGTGTCAGGGCATAGTCTGCCTTTTAAGGGCCTCTGAATAAGTTATGATATTTGCAGAGATAATGAGATGGAGGGAAGGAGATAGAGGGCGTGAAGGAACTGAGATCATCAGCAGAAAACTCTTAATAGAAAGTGACAGTTGGAGGCTTGAGCCACTTTTCAAGGTCAAACTGAGAGATTCTGAGTGAAAAGGTTGTTTAAAGCATATCTGAATCTGATCAAACGTGAACGTAATTAGATGCTCATGTAATAAAAAAGTGGAGGGGGTGTACAACTACATCATCATTCTTGACTAGCAATGTCCAACCAAACCTCATTTGTATGAGCTGGTGAAATTGTAGCACAATGTGACGGATGCACATCCACCTGACAACAGAGGCTGCGTTTCAAATTTACTCCCTCTTCAGCCTGTGTTGCCACACACACACACACACACACACACACACACTGCAAATCAGAGTAGCACTGATGCTGTGACACGCAGATGCACTGTGCCGTATAGGTGAACTGAATTATGGTCATTGTAGCTCACTCACAGCCTTTTTAGGCTGAGCAGCATTAAATCTTGATGCATACGCATCATACGGCATCACTGAAAACTCCAGGTTTCATGTTTTATGGCACCGGTGATAATTTACCTGTGATGACCACAGTCATCTATAAATAACCGCTGGCTTTGCACAATTACTTGAAACAACCTGTTCGTCAGAATCAGCTCCAGGTTGCGAAATCAGCGAATAACCACAAATCAAGCGGTGCAGCGCTGCATCCGGAAGGTTGTCCACCGACGTCACCCCGGGCTGTTTCCCACACAGTGGATGAGATGGATGAGACGGTTTCCAAACAGGGCGAGGGTGGCCCTGCTTTATTGAGGATCAACTACAAATGTCAAAGAGAGTTGTAGCTGAGCATTTTTTATGTATAGCCTGACTGCTGGACAGGAAACCCGTCACCTGGCAGAGGTGCTTGTTGATCATTTTCTCCCATTCCTGCAAGACGATAAAATGTGCTGCATGTGCCGAATGTAAATGCCAGAGAGGACCCCATAACACCAGAGTCAAAAGGTATTTCTGTGCATCATAAGTCACGACGGGTATATGAAGGCCTTGAACTGGTCTCTGCGCAGGAGATGTGTCTTAAATGGGCTTTTTTATCGATTGGAGTTGATGGGATGACTTCACAGTGGCTTAGCCTGGAAAAACCACATTAATAAAGGTTGATTTCCCCCCTTCCTGATTACCAACTCCTTTATCTCTGGGCCTTTCACCTCACGCTGGCCCGCTAGCCATGCAGTCATGCTGATAGCATGCACTTTGCCTCTGCACTAGAGCCATTACTGAGTGTAAGTCATCCATCCACTGGCAGGTTATTGAACCCCAGACTTCATTGCTGGACACTTCTTCCCAGACACCACCATAATGTGTGTCTTACAAAGACCATGGGAGACATTGCAGATCCATTTGTTGGAACAGGTTGGCCAGTGGTTTCAAAATGTAACTTGAGTCTTATCAAAGAAATAAATTAGATTTTTGGCATCCCAAGGTTTCTGTGTTTAGCCACTCACGCAGTATGGTTCTAGTTCAGTCCAGTGGAATATCTCAACAACTACTTGACGTATTACCGTGACATTTTGTGCAGACAGTCATTGTCCTCAGAGGATGAATTCTACTGACTTGATGTTTTGACTGAAATAAATCAACAGCTGGCGGATGAATGGCCATGAAATCTGACACACATGTTCTCCAAGAGGATGATCATTTCACAAAACCCCCCAAACACGCTTCGTGTCTTATGTGTGTAATGTCACACGTTACCTTAACTGACAGCAACAGTGTTCAAACCCATATACAAAAAATTAGACATGCTGAATGTTGCAATAAATAAATATCAGAACCCCCTTTAAAAGTACACACAGCGTTTTAAAAAGAGGAATTGTTAGGTAAAAACAGCAGATCCCTGACAGAAACACTTGAAACGGATTATATATTTATACACAGACACTATCTTCGCGATCCAAAGCATAAAAAAGTCGCCAACGAGCTGAACTTACCAGCGTTTCCACTTTGCTGTCCCAGCGGCATGCGTTCGTTTAGAGCGAAGAGCCAGGTCTGCAGACCTGGGAGCGTGTGGGTCGTTTAGCGGCACCTCATTACATGATGTCTGGGTATCAGAGTACACATTTTTCAAACAGTTGTCTCTTGCTGCCTTTTAAAGTCACCAAAGTGTGAAGGTGCCTGCTGCAGCAGCATTAACACCAGCCTTTGTGCTGAGGCTGTTCGTCAAAATCGCGGCGAATTGAAATGAATTAGTTCATTTCGGGTGATTGAACCTGTGTCACTTCTGCTTGAGCAATTTGATATGTTGCTCTCACGGTGCGCTGCAAACAACTCCTCTGTAAGTTGTTTTCTTTCTCCTCTGCGAACACAACAGCAATTACTTTCGGTGGTTGGCCTTTTAACACCTCCCATTCACATTTTTGGAGTCTGTCCATTCAGCTCTTTGGAGGCAAAAGGGGGGGGGGGGGTGCATTGTTTAACTACAGCCATTTCCCAGCAAAAGCTCCAGAGTCATTCATCTTGTAGAGTACAGGTGAACTCACCCCATAGCAAAGAAAATATGAACACTGACCTGTGTAAACGGATATTTTTCTTCGTGCTGGGAATTGGGTGAGAATAAGAGGAAAATTCAGAGACAGAACAAGAAGTTATGTGACAAAGATGGAGGCATATGGGACGGACTAAGTTCACTGGGTCCTGGGGCGTAACGAGACATCCGCATGAGACTGGTGGACTCTCAGGACATTAGATGCTTGAGGATACTGTGAAGTTGAACAGAAAAGATAAGCATGTAAAACAAAACATAAACAGAGAGAGCGGCTGAGTGGCTTGAACGGCTCTGGGTTGCGCCTCTCGATCACGCTGTTGGTCTGACTTAGAGGTTTTGATATCGGTAGTGAGCGTTTATTGACGTTGGCAGAGGTTGTGCTCTCAGAGACGGCCGCCCCACTTTAGCCTCAGACATCCAGGGAGCGGAGGGGCCGTAAAGCATCGCCTGTGTCTCACATCAGGGCTCATACAAACATGCTCCCCGCCCATATTTCACCTCTTTATGGGAGTCAGCTTCACGGTACCTGATATACAAGCGTCTACAAGAAGCTTATTTCATCTTTCTATCCCAGTACCCACTGTGGTTTACTGAGCAATGTGATGCCTAAAAGACCAAAACGTAAACATCCCTGTGATGATGGAGCAAACTGTGCAAAGCCCAGGTGGGATAATGGCTCAGAGTACTGTGATCCCTAAAGTGTGGGTTCTTCCCGAATTCAACGAAAACAGGAACAAGATAACCCTGCATATTAGAATTAAATGAGACATCAGCATTTTTTGGTCTAACTCAGTTTTCTGATTGATATTAAACGCTATAATTTGCACTTTTATATTGTTAATGTTTGATCAGACACACCGTAGCATCTCCCATTGGCAGCTTCAATGCGATATTCCAGACAGTTTCAGGGTTCAAAGGTGTCTAAGTGCTGCCCTGACTTGATTTTTTTTACCATACACTATATTGGTTCTTTGGTTTGTGTCCTCCAGGGTTTCCTCAGCTCTTCAGTGTGTGTCACACGAGTGTGCTGTAAGTCTCACAGGTCCTCTGCTTTTCATTAATAAATACAATTACAGAATGCGGCGTCTGCTGATTGGGTTGCAGTGCAATAGAAAAGGTTACTCACATAGGAGAACTGCTGAGCTTGAGGCAAGGCACAAAAAAAAAATAAAATACCGGCTTTACATCACTGTTTAATAAATTGCCTTAAAGAATGAAAAGTTGGCACAGGGAAAACTGCTTTTAGGGATGAAAACTTTGCATGTAACTTCAAAGTGACGCAACAAATGTAAAACTTTTGCAGTTTCACTTCACTGTACATTATTGATCCTGAGCTTCCCTGCGATACAATGTTAGAAATAGAAAGGAATTATCCATGTAACTACATATATTTCCACAATGTCATGGCCAGTTTGTTTACATTTTGCTACTGGTAGATTCATCAATAAAACAATACCTAACAATAACAATGTGTATGACTTTACGTGAATGCAGGGCTTTTACCTACTGTACTTTTATATTTTTTGCATTGCTATAAGAACTTGGGAACATATCCAAAGTGTGTATTTTTTGGCTGGTATCCCTGAAAATGGCGGCCTAAAGAAAAGACAACAAGCACCCCTTCGCATGCTAAAAGGGCCACTAAACTGCAGTAACTCCATGTGGAATAAAAAAAAATCAATTCTGTTTACCCAAAGCGTTTCTATACCGAGCTCCACACAAGCCAAAACGCACAACAAGCAAAGGCAGCGAGGTGAAAAACAGCCCGGCACAAAAGGACGGGCAGGAATCATGATAAGCACTCTTAAGACAGACACCCACAACAAGAACTAATTAATCATTGTTCAGGGGAAATGGGAGAGATGGTCCAATTTACAGGAGATTTATAGGTGGGAAATCAAATGCCACAGCATATCAATTAGCCAGGGTTACGCCTCTGCAGTCCAGAAAGAATGACTCCTGAGCAGGTTGACTGTAAACTGTAAAAGCACCATAAACAGTGGATTACATTCATTTGTGCTGAGTTTTGTACACTGTGATTGACTTCTCATAAATACTTCCTGGTGACATTGGGAGTCTATTTTCATTTGGTCCATAATTAGAAGAAAGGAGACATTTACAGATCTTTTCCCTTTGAGTTGTGACAGAGGAAGACGTCACCTTCCCGCAGCTTGTCGAAGCCACAAGCTTCAGCCCACCACTTCGCTCTGCGTGGTAAAGTATAAGAGTCCCTATTCCTCCTGCAAAACTCTATCATCTGGCAGGGAAAGCCTCTAAATCTTGTTATAAGCTCAGAGAGGATAGAGCGCCACAGCATTTATGAACGCCGCACTGAAGCCCAGGGGATGTTATAAGAATTATTCCTGCGTTTTTCTGTGCCAAAAAAGACCCCAATCACAATGAAGCTGGTTTTAATTTCCAGTGTTGTGCTTTTCTAAAACAAGACGTGCAAGGATGCAGGGGTGACTCACGCTGTCACTGTGTTGAGTCAACACGTTCATTGAGTTTGACCTTTACCTCAGGGCTTTGTGACCTCGCTTCCCAGACAAAAAACAACAACAACGATTTAAATGAAATTTAAAAAGCCTAAATAGCCGTAAGCCATTTTCATACATATATTAACCATTTGAAATTGGATGAAATTATAAGACATCCATGTGTCTGACTATTCCAGTCCTGAATTATCTGCTTCCCAAAGCCATTGTGTCTGTTGCCTGGATGCAAGCGTGGCAAACATGCTTATGCTGAGCCCTCAGTCACAAGCCCTGTGAGAGTTACTTTAAATGAATTTTCTCTTTTCAGTTCTACTATCATATTTTGAAAACATGAGGCAATTCCTTCCTGAGAAAGAAAGAAGGACGCTAAACTTGACACCAATTCCAGCGAGAAGCAATAAAGCCATTCACGAGGAATATAAAATTGACGATTTATTTTAAGTTCACGATTTAAACAATTAGTATATTGAAGTTCATCGAAACGGGGGTATGCAGTGTTATTGATTTACGGCTTGCCAATGCTGCCCTTCAGTGGCAGCTGACTAGAATAACTTTCTCTGCAGATGAATTAGAACAACCACAGGAGATGCAGTGATGTAGTGGTAGCGAGAGCAGAATTTACCTTAAGGAAACCTGTCATATTTTCTCATCTACTTGCAATAATCGACATGCAAACATTTAACAGTGATGAAATACCAGTTTGAGATATCTAACAGGAATTCTTTCCCATAATTTCCTTCCAAAATACAAAACAGAACCAGCGATTTCTCAGTGTCGCCACAAGCTCGTATCATGAAAGATCGTATCTGTCTGCACACTGTAGGTCAAGTGCACCAAAATGTCACGTTTTGTCCCAGAGAAATAAAGATAGATGTTTTGTGGCACTTGGCTGAAAACTAATCTAAGCCAGTGATCCATCAAGCCCCCAAGTTTCAGCCGCACTAAGTGCACTGGTTTGATCAGCTCAAGGCTCAAGGACGCAGCGATCCACAGGCTACCTCTGGTTCCTTGCTTCACAGATCAAAGCATCTACATCTGAAAATGAACAAAACGTAGGCCTGCTCTGGATGTTGAAAACGTAGAAACCACAGTGCCACATTAAATCTTGTTAAAGCATTGTCCTCAGCTGGCTTTTTGCTAACATAAATGTCAAACTATTCCCCAAGTACAGCTGAGTGACACGTGTTTAGAGTATTTGATGGTGTTGTACACAGAGTGGCGCTGACCTCACTGTGACACGGACTCTCCTCCAGGGCTGCTATCATATTGTTCGGCCTGACATGGTCCAGATGCAATTAAATATAATTATATAATGTGTAGTCTGTTTAAAAATACAATTTGCAATTCTTTTCCACTCTTTGATGAGATGACGATATCATCAACCGCTTGCTCTTTTTCAACAACAACACTGGGCGATATTTACCAAGGTTTTGCATCGATTCTTCACACAGGACCACCTCCCTATGCACCTCCGCCCATGTGCCACCCACATAACATAACAAAGTGCCAAACAAAGTACCCCAATGAAAAATAGCATGCCCTAAGCCTATAACACACAAAGCACACGCATAAACAATATGCGTTACATCAGTGACCGCCCCTTCCCATTCACACTCACATGGCACAAAATAAATGGCTGAGGAATGTCACGAAATGTGTTTTCGTGTCCCAAAGTGCCGATCGCCCAAACACAAAGAGGGGAATATTCTCACAACATCCTCTTGTTCGTGTCTGACGGGCGTTGCAGTAGCTCGCTCCGTCCGTTAGGTGTCGCTCGACTACTGCACCTGGTGGGTCCCATGGTTACGTCTCGAGAGCCCCCCGGCTGCTGGCCCGTGTTGTCTGGGCTCGCTGTCGTCGCGAGCCAATCACGGCGCAGGTGGGCGGGACTCCATTGTTACTACAGCTACTCGGAGAAGTTTGCGCCGACCTGCCGCTGCTGCACCTTATGAGCCTCCACGTTAATGAACAGCGGCGGAACCGCGCGAGACGAGCGAGCTCCGATTATGTCGAGATAAAGAGCATCTGACCTCGCGCTCCGTCCGATAATGGCATGCGATGGTTCGCACGCGGACAAAGTGATGCCCAGCGCGGCTCCCTGCACGTGCCACAAGAAGTGTAGGGGTCGCAGCAGCAGCGTCGTCTTCCTGGGATTATTCCTGCTGTCGCTGTCTCTGCACGCTGTCACCCTCGTCTGCTATTTGGATCTGCGCTCCGAAGTCAAAAGGGAGATTATCCACCAGAAGCGGGACTCCATGGTGACACTAGCGGGCAGTGACCTGGCCGACCCGGCGTCCCCGCTCGCGCCCGGACACGCGCGACTGGACTCCGGCAGTAGCCGCGGCGAAGAGGGTCGTGAGGTAAAAACTATTAGGGCAATAGAAAGTAATGATGAGGAGGGGGGGGGGTGAATTACATTGTTTTCATTCCTCACACCGGAGACTGTTCGTGCTCGCTCGCCTCCGCTCAGTCCTCCGGTGTCAGGTTCGGTTGCTTGTGCGCTGTCGCGGCATGTTTCTGGGCAACTTCTTTTACAGTAGCCTGTCACGACGTTTCGCCAGCTCCGCTTGCAGACAAATATGTTTTGAATTAACGCTCCCGTGTGCGTGATTCGAGCCTCTCGGGCTGAGATGCACAAGGATATGAGCTGTACGTTTGTCACCTGGCCAAGATCTCCTGTTGGGGCTGAGGTGGGCACGCCAAGGAAGCTGGAGAGGAGAAGTTCAAATTATGGCTTCCCAGAACCTAATCCCAGCTCAACTCTCCGTCAACCCATGGCTTCATAAACCGCGTTTACCCCCAATTGATCGCGCTCCCGTCCGAACTGACTGCTTGATGCTCCGCTCTTGGACAGCCTGCCCAGCTGGACCCACGCGGGTCAGTCGGTCTGCTGGAGCAGGTGGACGCAAAACGAGCCGGATCCCCAGCAGGTGCAGGGCCCAGGGGCTGATGTAAATCCGTCGGGACTTAGATGGGGCAGTTGGGACCTGGAGCGGAGCCAGCCTCATCTTACATGTGTTTTCTTTTCTGGCAGCGGCTGATTGAATGTTCATTGTGTTGTCTGTGGCTTTGGCAACAACCCCCCCTTCCACCACAGCAACCCCCCCCCACCCACACTCCCTAATTTTATTAGTACAAAGGGACTGAGTGGAGGTCTCAACCTTACATGGCTTGCTCATTTAGCTCATATGTCACTGCTTGTATAACCGTTTCTCAGAGAAAACGATCCTCTGTGTGGGGCATTGGCTGGACATTTAGTTGTGCTCAGCCCTCAGTTTGATAGTCGAATTTGGGTTATTCAGGACAAAGGCATTTATTTCCTCGTAGGAAAGATTATCTCGACGTGTCGCCCGTAATGTGGTCTGTTCTGTGGCGTTTTCCTTCTGCCTATTCATTTATCCTCAGTGTGTCCTTTGCTAAGCTTATTTTAGGGGGTAGTGGTTTCCCTGGTTTGAGCAGAGCGAGATGGGCCTAGTATTCAAGCCAGATGGTGATGCTTCATGAGGTGAAAGACTGTGGCCCAGCTGTAAATATTTAACAGCGCTGTGATGCTGTCCTTGCCAGATGTCTGCATTAAACAACTCTGATTACACATCCCACAGTTTTCATAGTTGGAGAAACAGGAGCATGTGGCATTTGGACGCAGAGGCCGCACTTGTTAGTTTTTCAGACGTTTTCCTTTGATGAACCTTTTTTTGTAGAGCGAAAATTTGTTTATTGGATGTTTTACACGAGTGTCATCAAAGGCACTTGAGCAGCATCAGTGAAATTTGATGTGATGTGAAGGTAAACAGACAAGTGTAACGGAACATGAAAAGAGTTCCTCAAACACAAAAGGAAGATTTACACTTCTGTACGGATAGATTCGTTTCACTTTAAGCTGGAGTTTTCTTTTGGAAAAGACAAAGTGCGGTTTCCCATCATGTGAGAACTGCAGTGCAGGCCAAATTCAGCGCATCAGATAATTTTCATCTGGGATCCTGTTGCTCATAAATCAGCAGATGGTAAACAGTGCATCCAGTGGAAGGTCCTTGGGTGAAAAAGAAAGGAGAAATCATTTTTGATATCATGATATTAAGAAAGATAAGGGTCCAATTAATTAGTAAGCATGGGTATGAAGTTAATATGCGCGTTTTCTTTAACAGTAAACATTCATTAGTTTTTTTTTTGTGGATGTAAAACTAGTTTTAGTTTGAATCAGTCTTTTAGGTTTGATCATGGTTTTGTCTGCTCGTCCAGCCACTAGTCACTCGTTTTATAGTCTTCTGCTGAAGTTAACGTATTGTGTCCGGGCATTTTGTACCGAAACCTGGAAAAAGACCCGAACTGAAACGAATAGCTTGTCTCTAAAGCTCTCACCTAAGGATCCAGGCTGTATAGACTGTCCTACTACAAGTATCTTATCAGTATGTTTGATCTGCACGTAGCCTGGGTAGTTGGGTGATGGAAGGAAAGGAAACAAGAAACAACAACAAGTAAATCACAGTCTGAACTTGTGTCTGTCAGGACGTGTGTAAACTGATGTTTCTTCGTTCAAAATGAGACTTTTGTCTGGCCACAGTTACAGATTCTTACAGGTATAGAAGAGTAATGTACCATAGACATGTGTTTGTTGTGGTCTTTGTAATAAGTAGCCTCTCACTGTGCAGCCTTCTATAATAAATGTACCCACTAACATCTCTCACTTTTTCAGATCCACGCTTCTTAACGAGAGCGGACGATCTGGCCATTTATGATTTGGGTCTAGGAAGTGAACGCAGTCTTGCTCTCAATAGTCACAGTTGGTATGCCCTTGAGCAAGGCAGTAAATCCCAGCTGCTTCGCAGATCTGCGCAGTTCCCAACAGTAAAAAGCCCCTCCCAGGTGTGCGTTGCTCTCAAGTGCGAGGTATGAGTGTTACGCAGGACATTAAAGAAGAAGAAGAAGAAGAAGAAGAAGAGTGTCACGCAGTCAGTCTCGCTTAATAAAATTTAATCCACAGTGTTAGCTCAGATAGCATTTCAGTCTTCACCCTAACATTTTTCTTATAACCATTATATGAAATTATTTTCTCCTCTGATGTATGCCTTCAAAGTCTCACAAAGAACAGATGCTGAAACATCTGGAGTCTAGTTAACGGCTATTAAAAAAGTCAGTTTGATGGGACACAAAGTGTTCAGCAGCGTACATGCTCCGCGGCGTCGGGGTGGGCTGTCACCCACATCTACTTTAATTATGACCAGCGCGCGATTAGTTAAAACAGCGTTATCATATGTAGAGTTTGAGTGGGCCTACATAAGGGGGATTAATGTGTATAGACACAAGTGTCATAAAAACACAGTGCAGAGGAGGTATACTTCACATATATGAGGCTGCAGACGTTTAAGCCTGAATTGTCTTGACAGACACATGGCGTAGACGCCTAGTAAAGATTAAGTCCAGAGTCACAAACATCTACCAAAATAATAAATTCTCAAGGCACTCGCAGCACTCAGCTCCACATCACTGTGCCGCAAGTGTTGCAACATCTGCAGTGTGATTGGCTGCTGACAGACAACATTTCCCTTAGGCTGAGCTCCGCAGCTTTTTTAGATGACAATCTATGGACGCTGTTATTGAATTACCCCCAGTTATGGTTTAAAACACGTGGCGTTCGAGGAGCAGCGTGATACCGGCTGAGGTGTGGACACTCCTAGACGAGTCTGAGTGAATCGCAGGAGCATTGCGAGGCTTCGAGTTATCAAACGTGAGCCCCATATGACAGCGATGGGCATCCAGTGTGCATCCCCCCCCCCAGCCCTCGGTTTCACCTCTTCAACTTTGTAACCTCGTGTTCTCAACTGCGGTTCGGTAAGCAATTTTCACTGCTAGTCCAAGACATTAGAGACGTCACTGCGGACATGCACGCTGTGTTTGTGTAGATTTAAAAACCGAAAATCAGATCAGAGCTAGAAGGAGTACACATGGCGTGACGGTTTAAAAGTGCAGGGGCTGTGGCATTAAATCAGTAAAAGATGTTGTGATCGTCGGGGTAGTATGGGTGCAGAAATACTCAAGAACTCAAGTTGTGGTAATAATACTTGTTAATAGAGCAAAGAGAAGTCTTGTGATCAGAAAATTACACATCCCAGGGGTGACTGAATTTTAGTCATATCCTCACGGAGCAACAGGGAATCACGTCCTCTGAGCGCAAGAGCCCCCCCCCCCCATGCTTTGAAGATTTGAGAGCCCTCTAATTAATAGCATTTCCCCCTTGTGCTGAAAAAGAATGGTTTACTCAATAGTTGGCACTTGGCATACATACCAACACGTTGTCATCCTGATTTACTGTAACTCTGCATGCCTTTGAAGGGTATGAAGGCTGTAAATGTTGTAATGAAGTGAAATGAGGCAAACAAGGGCGCAAAACCATTTCTCATAGTCGAATAATGGATTTTTTTTTTTTTCCCAAATCACTTTGTTCCCTTCATCTAAAACGCCATCTGCACCAGTTTGGTAGTAGCCTAGCAGATTGCTTGTTTGTTTTTTGTCGTTCTTCTGGAGCTTAATCTCGGGCCAGAAATTGGCTGTTGAATCATGTTTGGCTGTCAGAACAGACGAAAGTGTAATGCCATACGCCTGAACACGCAGCCAGAATCCTTTTGAGAGGTGAAAGCCCCCCTCCCCTATATGCCAACAGCTGGAGAGGAGATGTGGAGACACCTGCGCGCCAAATGAACAGCGAGCGTCGCCGGTCGTGGGGAACATCTGGAGCTCTGTGCGACGATGAACCGTTCCAACGCGTGCTCCTCCATTAGACTAGAATTCCCGTGCTTATAAGGTCAGACGTGGCTGGCAGCTGGTCAGGGATGCAGACTTGGACTACTTTGAGCTGGCCCAACACAGCCGGCGGGGGGTGGTTCGACACGACACGGCTCATCCCTCACCGCCGGGCGGGGGGTTCCAACATCTGATACGAGGTGCAGGAGAAACTCAAAACATAACTTTCCTTGTCTGTGTTCGTATGGTCTTCCAGTGGCTCTGCTTGAAGCCACACAGAGAGTCAAGGGGAGTTCACGCTGCTTTCAGGAGAAGAGTTCTCACCGTTGGGGTTTAACAACTGCGTTTACTCAAGCATCACAGATGGAAACATGGAATATGTCATCTTATAGTGAACAGAGATATGCCCCTATGGAAAAGAGAGGTCAAAGTGCCTGTCAGCAAACTTGTCTGATTCATTTGGAGCAGAAACACTAACTGATGTGTTATTATCTTTTGATCCGTTCTAAGGTGCTGCACGTGTCACTGCTTTGGAGACGTCAGTTACACAAACTCCAAGCAGATGTCCAGCGCAGTACAAGTTATCTGGTTGTCTGTCCTCGGCCGGTCGGAGCGTCTGTGCCCCGTACTCTCGCCGTTGCTCGCGCTGCCACTCCAAAGTGTGACGACAAGAAGGCGTTGGGTGGTCCCGTCGCGCTTCGAGTGCCAGGTTTCGGGGTCTGGGAATACGCCAATGAACGTGATCAAGAACTGGCGGATCTAATAGAAAGCGACTTTGAACAATCAGCATGGTTTTTTGTTGGGTTTTTTTTTTTTTAAACCACAAGTCCTTAGTATGATTGTATTTGTTGTTGGAGCTGCTCATGCATTAAGGGTGTTACAGCAAGGTCAGCGTGTGCTAAAGAGTTCATGCGAATGTAGGTCGACCAGAACCAGTCAGAGGAGAACACAGGCTTTGCGGTTTGTCCCTCCGCTCACTCGCCCATGGGAACACCCCACCGCTGTAGCTTAGCCTTTCCTGTTCATAGGGATGATCTCAGACTAGCTCCACCATTTCCTTTTCTTTGACTCGTTTTTTTTTTTTAGCTTATTCATGGCACCTCTGAATAGGGCTGGGACCAGGTGCCATGTGAATGGGTATTGCTCTCAGATTAACCGCAAATCACGTTGTCCTTTTGTCACGAAAGGTGAATTTTAGAGCAGCCGTGTCCAGGTGACTGTCTCAAACGGCAGGAACGCAGACAAAAGTGACTTGGGTTACAGGATAGGTTACAGCCCCAATGGGAGCTTGGCCACAAATGAATGCACTGGCTGACAGTGTCTCACATCTTTTGAAATGCCTCAAGTTGTTTCTGTGCAAACATTATACCCCAAGGATAGAAAGGCCACTTGAAACATGGTTTCACTCTCAAAATCTTGTATCACTCAATTCTTTTGTTTGCTTCAAGGAATTAACATATATCGTGATCATGCCTGGTATCGCTCTTCTGAGGCGAGTCTGCATACACACTTGTTAAACTGTTGATTTGTTGTTTTTGCCAGGCAAACTTCCTGCACAGAAATAGTGACGTCCATGCCACGGAGGATAACAGGGGCATAACTCAGCGAGCGAAAAGGAGTCCAGGCAGGCAGCCAGAAGCAGGTACAGGCGTCAGCGTCACGCAGCTGTTGTCTTTTCTGCTCACACCTTAATACAGAAGCTGTGTGCTGACACTGTAGCGTATTGTCTCTTTTTTTTTATCCAACTCCAAATTCAGCGTGTTTAATCACAGTGGAAAACCATAAACCTTTGCTCTCCGGCGCACCTGCAGCAGTCTGTTCTCTGGAAATGTTCTTGGCTACAGCCTTGTCAACTTTTAGTGAATGGTTTTCTTGGAAGGAGGCAACAGTGTAAACAGCAGGATTATACTGGGCCTAATCCTCTTAAATTTTGAAAACAGATTGTTAATAGTTTCTCACTTTTTTGTGGAATTGATATATTTATTGCTCCGTGCTTACTTAACAAAGCAGCTCCACCACACGCTGTTGCGGAGTTTATAGAGCAAGAGATTAAGCGTAATGGGATTGATTATTACTTGGATAGCAAACAAGGACAACAATGAGTTTGGGAGGGTTTCACCAATTTGAAACAGACAGCGAAGCCCTCGTTGATTTCCCCCGTCTCAGAAGGATAGCAGGTCCCTGAAATATCTTTTGTTTTTATCAACTAAAAAGGTCTGGAGTTTGGAATCTAGGTTTGTTTTCGGTCAGGCCTGAACTGTTAGAAAATAATTTCAATTTGTAAAGCAGCCAGTCATTCCAGAGAACTCGGCGTGCGTTTCTGAGATCTATCTTTAATGGATTCATTAATTCTACCAAATTGATTTATCATAATCAATAGCTGAACAGAAAAACACATGGCCAGTCTGTCTGAATTTGCTTTTGTAGTTTTTGTTTAGAATGTGAGCTATGCAAATAAAAAAGCAACGGCTTTGAAGTTTCATGTGCAACAAGTGCAGCATGATCACAAGGCATTCCAATGTCTGTGGCGTGACACTGAATACTTGGGGGGGGGGGGGGGGGGGGGGGTAGTGATTGTGTTTAAATTAGAAGAAAAAACTCACCTTTGAGACTTTCTACATAAATCAGTAAAGTCCTGAGCCTCTAAACACTAATCATTCCCAGGTCTCTCCTCTGCTCTGAGCGCACAGACAAAGGCTTTTGTAATCTCAGCCTCAGATGTGTGTGTTTGCACGTGTGTACTGTATATGTGCGTTCTCGGCGCTCCTCTAACGGGCACCAGATTCCAGATAGGGCTGCTCGTTAAGAGAAATCTATGCGGATGCATCCAGTCATTTAGCCAGGGGAGGAACACTGGCCATATGTTTGAGAGGGACTCAAACTGTGAGGTTTTAAGGTTAAATGGCCTTTGTAGTTGTAATGACGTGGTAAACACGAGAGCAGCGAGACGGCATTTTGAAAAGGATTCTTCAGCTGCACAGCAAACACACACACACACACGCCCAGATGCAATCTTAGTGCATTTTGTCTTTCAAGCACTGACATAGATGCCCCACACACACACACATACTCATGGTTGTAAAGGGGAGACACGCAGAAGTACACACACTTTCATCTACATTCTCCATCTGGGCTTAATTCAAAGAAAAGGATTTTGGCAGGATAAAGTATCTCTCTAATGATCTTCTCCAGTTCCACTGCATGTGAATGCTTAAGGCACTTGTTCATACAGAGGAGGTGAAACCACACTTACAAATTACTACACTAGAAGATACCACAGACTGACATACCTCCACTCTAGTGTTCAGCACACAACATCTGAGGCTGTTATTTCAGCCAGTGTAGGACACCCTAACGCACGGAATGAGCCGGATACTCGAGATGTTATCGGAGATGATAATTGTTCCTGAGACCATTTCAAGCTTAATCATGGTTTTGTTTCTTACAGAATTGACTAGGAAGGAAAAACAAGGAAGGAAAGACAGGAACAAAGGTAACTCACATTTCATCCAGAGTTCTGCTTATCTTGGTCATAGAATGTTCCACTACCTGCTGCCTACTTACTGGAAGTTTGAGATGATATCTAAAATCCAGGAAACGTGTTTGACAGTTTTTGATATTTCTAGTGTTAAAACCAGATTTTGTGATACGTACAGATACTTCATGGATTATAGAGGCTCATAGAGGCAAAACCAATTTGACCGTGAAGTAGTTTTATTCACTTTTTCAGTTTGCCAGCTATTTCGCTTTCTGACTGTATAGGGAGAAGGCAAGGCCCCCCTGGTCCCCCTGGTCCCCCGGGCCCACAGGGGCCACCAGGCATCCCTGGGATCCCTGGGATTCCAGGAAGCAATGCTGTAGGACCAGCAGGACCCCCTGGACCTCCCGGGCCACAAGGACCTCCGGGCGCTCAAGGTCCAGCAGGTATAAAGCCTAAAATACAAGTGACATGATAACGCACTAGTGTAGCCAAGACTCAAGACAGAGGATGTGAAAACACCCATGAGTCGAAAGATTTGTTTCCAGATTACAGTATGTAGACGCGTTCCCACACTAGAAGGGGGCTCAAGTTTTCAAAATCAATGAACTCATTGCCTGCACAGTGAGAATTTGTGATGGAGGATTTTAAACACCAGGGCTGCAGTGATCTGTCTTCCAACTATGTCACTGTTTGTTTGATTTTAATCATTGTCTTGTCTTTGTTCCTCTGCCATGTCAAAGGCCAGACTCTTATCATGTCCCTCTCTTATTATTGCAGGGGTTGTCGATAAGGCCAAAACAAAGGAATTCCAGGTAGAGTATGTCACCATTTTTAAACTGAACTTCATCCCACTGATCATCCGCGTTCAGTCTATTAACTAGGGGTCCTTGTGTTTCAGCCTGCTGTGGTCCACTTGCAGGGGCAGGAAACGACTATCCAAGTTAGAGAAGGTGGTTGTTCTTTTGTTTTGTTTTTTGTGTACGCTCAGTTATCTACTTATCATATATGTTTGCCTGGTAGCTGTTACCTGTAACCGACGAAGACTCTTTTATAGCATTTTGCCACAGTCACCTGCAGAACCTAAAATATGGGTTTGAGAGCTAAATGTCGCTACGGGTACTGTATTTACTGTCAGATTATAGTAAACCTAATGTAATCCTATAGCCATTTACAGGATTAGTTTGTAGTTATAGGCTTATATTTATAAGTCACATCCGTGTTAAGCCTTGCATGCCAGCAGATTCTGGTTATCCTGCATCAGTCTGTCAGCATCGCTGGATGTGTAAGCATCATTTGCAGGTTCATATTTTCAGTACTGTGCTTTTGTGTTGACCACTTTCCCTGTTGTTTGTTTGCCTAGACCTGTCTGAAGGCATCCTTAGGAACTGGAAGATGTTGTCCATCCATCATCGCGTGTTTAAAATGCACTCCCGCTCTGGAGAGCTGGAGGTGCTGCTGGACGGTGTCTACTTCATATATAGTCAGGTAGAAGTGAGTACGGTCCTTGACGTAACTCTTAAAATTTACAGTACAGAGTCAGAAGAACTGGCAGGTGTTCTGTAGTTAAATCAAAAAACCTGCTTGCATTGATTATACTTGTATGTTTCAGTTACATTATAAGACATATTTCTCCTTCCCCTCACTCTGTGACTAAATGTAAAGCTCCATAACTCAAATCCTCGTTGGCCTCTCCACTATTCCATCTGTTTCGACTTATAATACATTCTTAAATATCATGTGGACTTGTTTTGACTACCCTTCTCAGTCTTTTGTGAATTTTATGTCTCCCCTCTCCACCAGGTGTACTACCTCAACTTCACTGACATTGCCAGCTATGAGGTGATGGTGGACTCCAACCCGTTCCTGCGCTGCACCTGCAGCATCGAGACGGGCCAGCGCAAGTTCAACACCTGCTACACGGCTGGAGTGAGCCTGCTCCGTGCGGGCCAGAGGATCTCCATACGCATAGTCTATGAGGACACGCTCATCAGTATGACCAATCACACCACTTTCCTGGGAAGTGTCAGACTTGGAGAGGCTCCATCTGCTGGACAGAACTGATAACTACACAACCACCAGCCCTCTACAGAAATAAAACCGTTACACACAGGGAAACCGAACCAGCCCAGAGCCGCACTGTCTCGTCATCTTGCCCAGTGTTGGATTTATGAATCCATTAGCTGTGTTTAGTTTTGGCCCCTGTTGTGAACACACATAAATAGGTTTTTAAAGTTGAGAAATACCCAGTGACTCTGGTTCGCTTTCATGTGCCTCTGTTAAAAAGGACAACACGGACTGTTGTACTTCCCTCCCACTGAGTCTGCGCTGAAAGAGATCAGCTAAATGTCCTCATCAAACAGCCGTTTCTATTTATAGTCACAACTTTGTGTCAACACAGACAGCATCTCGCTTTATAACACAGAAGGACACTGCGCTGACAGATACTTAATAGTTACACACTTTCAAGTGCTGTTGAATGATAATCTTGTATCTCCAAACCCACCAGCTGTTACAAATGTTTTATTTGCAGTTAGTATACTCTGCATTTTTAAGTAATTTAATTGTTAGTGGTTATAAGTGAACTGTTTACCAAGAGGGTCAGATCTCCATATGCCCTGGGGTTAATAAAATCATTGTACAAGATCATATAAACGTTCAAAGCAAATATAAAAACTATCTATGCAAAGCTGAGAACAATCTAAAGAAACTGGAGTTATAAGGTATTCATGGAACAACAGCACTATATATTTTGCGCACATTTGCACTACAGCATCCCTGCAGAATGTCACTGTGCTGTTGTTTAATTACCATATGAGTCAAGCCATGTGGGAAAATGATAGTTGTTTATGTGTCTCTGTACATATTGTATATAAAATGGGATATACTTTTGTAAATGGAGTTGATTGATGGATTAAAGTGTTTCATTTTCTGTCTGAATGCATTTGTTTGTGTTTGTGCAGCTGGTGGTATCGGTTTTAAAAGGTTGAAGCTTCTCTCTTCTTTCATATTGGACTCTGGCATGAACGCTGACAAGAAAAGAAAAAAAAAAAAGATGTTCTTTGAGTGAGGCCTTTTGTCTTTATTAAAACGTGGCTCTTACTTTGCGAGTTTCACAACACACAATTTGGCCGTACTGCTCCTACAGTGTAAATGATTACCATCTTGAGAGGCCGTGAGGAGAGAGTTCCTCATTTGGAAACTAATTCTGAAACGCAACGCTTGGGTTTCCGGGGTTAACTGATGTGTGACCTCACCCGTTTGTGTAACGTTAGGTCGTCCAGTCTGCCGCGTCTCAGAATGCTGCACGGTGCTTTATTATCACTAGCTGCCTTTATGTTTTGTCTCAGTCTTTTCCTGGTGCATAGAGCCGGTGTTTTAGAAAATGATTTTCGCAAACTCCAAAGGGACATAATTCTACAATTAAATCAGCCACGTTCTGAGGGAGGCAAAGAGAAAACGGCCAAGATGTGTAAAACAAGGGAGGTATGTCACTGATTATGCCGCATGGAGTCATCTTGGACAATGTTCTACTTAGATTTATGCTATTAGTGACTGTTCAGATAGTCCTGTATTAATACACTTTCCCTTGATGCTTCGTTTTCTCTCAGGACATGAAGCCAAGTGCTTTCCAGAATGCTCAGAGTTCACCGATGTCTTCTGGGAGAGTGAAACGGGAACAAGGCAGCAACAGAGGTGGGCTGGAGCAGAGAATTAGAAATGGGTGTAGTGGCTGCAGTCTAATGTGGTAGTGAGGCCATAAACCGCCTATTCTAAGTTAATAAAATGAAAGTACAACGCTCGTTTCCTCTCTCACCAGCTCCGACATCATTCCTGCAGTTGACAGCTAACTCTAACAAACAACCAGACATAAAAGGTAAGGCTGGATTCAAGTCTTTGGCATTAGCGCCTCCCTGCCTGCCATTATTTTGAATTTGTGTATCTTGCCTGTTCCCATAGGAAATATTACAGTGATCCCTTGGACTGTTTCTGCGCAGGGAGGAAATGCAATTTCACAAAAGGAAAACAGAATTGTTGTCCAAGAGGATGGTTATTACTTGGTGTTTGGACAAGTATTGTGTCATTGTAACTCAAGCATAACTAAACTGATATTGCATCTGATTTGTTCCAACTTCGTAGCTAATGTTCTGCTTAACTCACAGGTTTTGTTCAAGAGCTCCAGCGCAATTATGGGTCACATTATTCGAAGCTGGGGCTCCGCTAACTCGGACGCGAGATGGACGGAGCTTTTCCGCTGCTTGCAGGAAATGCCTGGTGAAACCCCTGCCAATACGTGCCACACCGCAGGTTGGTGCGTTGTGCCGTTGCCTTAAAGAGATACTCGAATCATTCGCAGATGATTGTCTTTCTTGCCAAAAGCTAAATACCACTCCCATGGCTCAACAGCGAGAATGAATCTACAGCCAGCGGCAGCTGAGCCAAGGAGTCTTGTTATCACCATGACTGCTTCAGACCAATAAATACACAGACACATCAGCTCCCTGTGGGGCTCACAGTTCACTTGAAGAGTTCTACTGAGACTTTTATTGGTTTTGTTAGCGCTGGTCAAAGCCAAGGCTTTCTGTTTCCCCTGTTAAAAGATTTTAGGCTAAGCTAAGCAAATGCTGATGAGACCTGCATCCAAGCTGTGCAGCGTCATGTCACACATGTAGCTCTGGGAAGCGCTTTTTCTCCAAAATGTGTTCTTCAATTCCTCTAATTCTAAGCTCAGCGTTTCCCGAGCGTCTGGACCAGGTTGTCTCCTCGTCGACCTACCGACATTTGCTAAAATCCTTAAGGAAAGACTGGAGATTAAATGCAGGTCACTTAATGGTTGTGTAAGTACAAAGATCACATGTTGTTCCATCGGTGTATCTCAACTTACTGAGCACATGGGAGATTCTTAGCTGACACGTCGATGACAGCGCTCTCCACAATTTTTCTCACAACACCAAATGGGAGAATATCTTTTGGAAGAAAAGTTTTCATCCCATCGCTCTTGTTCCACACACGAGTCAAGTTTATGCCAAAAAGTACAACAGCACTGAAAACCCCTTTCTACGATATTTTCATTCCAACTTTCTCACTCATCTACTATTTCTCTCCGTGCCCCGTGTCCTCCTTCGCAGGCATCGTGCAGCTTCGGAGAGACGACGAGCTGGAATTGGTTATCCCCCACAGGCCCCGGGCTCTGATCTCCATGGATGCAGAATCAACCTTTTTTGGCATCGTGAAGCTAAACTGACAGCAGGCAGTAAGAAGATGATAGCAGCGCGGCGAATTACTGCAGGAAGCGGGAGAGCGACATTGAGCTGTGTGAGAAGATGCTGATAAAGGCCTGAGTGACAGCAGCAGGAAAACGTGTTATTGATATACACAAGTTTTTAGAATGAACTTCTCAACTTATGTCTGTTCCTCTTAAACGCTTTTGGCCTTAAATCACTAGCATCTTTCAGGTAGTCCAGCCGGTCACCTGGGGCCTGTGGCATTGTTTATTTGTCATCGTGTCTATTTCTGCAGGCCTCTTTATAAACTGCTGGTGGCTTCCCTCCTGCTCCTGCTCTGTGCAGCCTGTTTATTTGTTCTCCTCATCTATTTTAGAACAGCTTCCGTTTCCCTGAGACTGTGTCAGGAACAAACAAAGGTATAAATTGATATCAGTCGGGAGGGCGTCCACTTTGCTGATATGCTGATTTGCCCCGGTGTAAATATTTTTTGTTTTAATTCTGTCTGAAAACTTAGAATAGATGTATTTGCTTTTCTGATTGTTTGTTTTTTGGCTTAATAAAAGTGATGCATCAGTGGTCAGTTCTCCAGTGTCCAAATATAGCATCCGCAAAGCCTATCTGGATCCACAGCTGCTCCCCCCCACCACCACCACCACCCATTTTTTTGCAGCATGGCTATAGGAGGGTGTGTGTGATCGTTACTATGAGCTCTGACAACAGTAGAGATACTGTACAGTTTGACAGCAGCAGAGGGAGGATGGTCAGACATATGTTCTCCAGTCTTCTGCTACTATGGTCACTCAGTGGCCTTGGACTGACTGCTCCAGAGGTAGGCAACAGATTCATAGGAATATTGCATCACTGTAATAAATGTCAGTATACTGAGTTTGTAGCCGACAGAGTTGCACTTTTACTTTATCTTAAAAATAATCTAAGGGTATTTCACTTTCCTTGGGTCCCTCTTTGATTATGATTAATGTTCCTTTCATTTCAAGGAGCAGTCCTGGAACAACCAGAACCTCTATTCTGTCCCCTGGGATCTGGGTGGAAGAGTTAGAAATCTAGACCTGTCCAATAACTTCATCAGACAGTTGCACACACTCGTTTTGCCGTACTTGGAGCAGCTGGACCTGAGCGCCAACCAGCTGGATTTCATCTCCGAGGGGGCCTTCGAAAAGCTGGCTCGACTTGAGCGCTTGAATTTGTCCAGAAATGCGATGAACAACAACGTTGGCAGTAACAGCAAAGCCCTCCAATCCGTCAGCAGACTGAGGAGCTTGGACATGTCTGCGAACCGCTTGACTGATGACGCCGCGGAGCTGTACCTTCGAAACAAATCTTCTCTGGATCATCTTAGGATGACTGGTAATGCTTTAACGAGGCTTTCACGCCGCCTGTTTGGGCAGAGTGAAGGTTTGAAGATTATTACTATGGATGACAACCTGATATCAGTTATAGAAGAGGGGACTTTTGAACCACTGAGCCAACTGGAGAAGCTAAACTTAGCCAGAAACAACCTTGTGCATATCTGTGATTTTAAATTACATCGCGTTAAGTATTTGAATCTCAGTAGAAACTCTTTAGAGTTCTTTGTTACACTGGAGGATGAGCAGACGTACGAGCTGGAAATCCTTGATTTGAGCTTCAACAACTTGCTTTATTTCCCTATTGTTCCGAAGAGGAACCGTCTGAGGTATCTTCACTTACAGAATAACATGGTTGGCACCTTGAACTCGGAGGCTCTGATGGTATCAGAGGCAAATGATCTATACAGTCACATTATACATGAGAGCACAGCGAGAAAAAATACCCTCCACTCCAACTGGAGACGGATGCCACTTATTTATCTCGACCTCAGCCACAACCACTTCAGGTCTTTCCCAGCCGAGACTTTAAGTCTCCTTCCCTCTTTAGAAATACTAAATTTCAGTAACAACTGTTTGCAAAACATCGCCTGGAACATTCGAAATCACCATTATCATTCAGGGAACCCGCGGCAGGTTCACTTTTCATCCTTGAAGCACCTGGACCTGCAAAGTGACGGACTCCTGCATCTTTCTCCACTCTTTCTCAATGCGCTCACACAAATTGAAACATTAAACCTAAAAGACAACTCAGTGCAACCCTGTAGCTCCATGGACCATTTGAGAAGCTTTCCACCACCACCACATGTCAACACATCCTGTGTTGATTTTGGGACATTGGAGACTCTTAAACACCTAAACCTCGAAGAAAACAACATAGAAGCACTTTACCCGAGCGCTTTTCAGAAATCCTCTTTGGTTTCCCTGAACCTTGCAAGAAACCGGCGTATGGTAATACATGAGGGAGCAGTGGAAGGTGTGCAGACCACTCTCCAGTCCTTGATCATCAGTGACAACAACATGAGCAGCTCTGATCTGACGTTACCCTGCATGCCAGCCTTAACTCAACTAAACATGTCAGGCAACCACCTCGACATTATACCCAGCAGTTTAGGCTGCTCTCCTCTCACAGAATTGGACATTAGAAACAATGCTTTCCAGACTTTAAACCACTCTTTGATTAAGGCTTTATCTGTGCACCTCAAGCGTATGTTTATTAGCGGAAATCGTTTTAACTGCTGTGATAGTAAATGGCTGACGCTGCTAAATGACACTGAACTAGCTGATATCAGAGACGCTGAATGCTTCACAAGCATCACAAACACTGCTTTGACAGAATATCTTAAAAACCCTGTGTTTTATTGTTTGTTACATACTAAAGTACAGGAAGTTCATATTGGACAAATACTTGTTATTATTGTATTTATATTTGTACTAGTAGCAGCGTTCCTCATATTTTACAAGAAGCTGTATTGCACAGAAACCACATTTACAGTGTGATGAAGTCAGCGATGAGCCGGGGAGCAAACGCGAGCCACTCAAGCATGCTTCCTGTGAGCTTCAGCTTGCATGACCCGTTTGCAGAAGTGCAGCCAAAAGGCTGCTTTAGCTTTAAATGCTAATCTGTTTAACTGGAGTCCAGGTTTCACACATGAATCTACCCTCCCTCTGTTCGAGCTTTCTGCTAAAACTCCACATTCGTACATGCTTCACGCTGTGGGACCTGTGGAGCTAGGACGCTGATTCCAACTGGCTTCGTCCCCTCCCAGACTGCTCGGGTACAGCGTGTGCCAAATTACTAATTTGGGTGGGGAACGTTTTTATCCATCCTTCATTGTGAAATGTTTGTTTGCAGCTAAAACGTTAACTTTGGTTCATAAAGCTTTGCACAGCACTTCCAAAATAAAACACAACAACAGCAACATGACACCATGTTACCTTCCGGTACTGGACATATACACATCTGACAGTATACATGTTAATATATTGCTATCTTTCATATGCTTTGTGATATTTCATTTATCGTCTTTACTTCATTTATCGTTTTATTCGTCTACAAACATGCTGAACATGTTGGCAGCCTTCACCCACCTCCCTACCTAGAAAATAAATCACAGACAGTAGATTCAGTAGATTTGTCTTTTCACTGTATGAAACGGAACCAAAGTAAGAACACGTGAATAAAACCGTATCACACACAGACCAGTATCTGGTGAAACACACGCAAATGACTGAGTGCAGTGTTAAACTGTATCTACAGCGATGAGGGGGAATTGATTACAATGTGAGCAAGTAGCTTTGGGTGCAGGGAGAGACTGCAGTGGCAGGATATCCTGTTGAGTAATCCTCATCCTTTCCACTTAAAACTAAATGTAAAGGGCCATTTTGCAATTCCTATGCAAATCATCACCTTGTCTATTGGTTAGAGCGAGGCCAGCGTAAGCATCAAAGCAGCCTGGATGCCAATCTGGCTCTTGAGCAATATAACTGTAGGAAATGTCTTTGTTGCCCCACCTACAACTAAACTAAATCAAGCAGCAGCATGTTGAAGCGAATAGCACTGGAAGAAAAGAACACTGTGTGTAGGGCATTAGGTGTAAAACCGTAGGAATGCAAGTGGCAAATTGTCTTCATTCTTCTACTTGAGGGTTCTGGCATTCAGACGTCAGCAGGCGCTTGTTTATTAACAACCAATACTGAAAACCTGAAGCACTTTCTAGGAGTGTAGCTGTCTAGGCATTCAGCTGTTTACGGTGTCTTCAACACACGTTGACTTAACTTCACCCGAAATACGCTGGATATAATCAGTAACACTCAAGAATGGAGAGAACCTTAAACTAATTCAATTTTAATAAAAGCCGATGTTACAGTCCGTTCATGAACTCATCCAAATTCACCATAAAACAAAACAAAACAAAACAACAAAAATAAATAAAATATGATCTGAAATAACTTCTATAGACATATCTGGGCTAAAACTCATTAAAGGGCCATTTTACCTATTTTTACATATATCGTAACGTGTTCTCTTCAAATCAGATCTGATCTGATTAGGAGGGAAAAGCAAAATGATTTTTACCGAGTTTTCACAATTAAATAAGACTAAATGAGTTATAGGCGTGTATTTAGAGCGGATGAGTGCCTCAACCTACCTCTTAACCGTGGACACGGAGGCCTGGACCCAAACGCCAACTTCTGGACCCGGACGACGCCAACTTGTGGACCCAAACGACGCCAACTTCTGGACCCAAACGACGCCAACTTGTGGACCCGGACGACGCCAACTTCTGGACCCAAACGACGCCAACTTCTGGACCCAAACGACGCCAACTTCTGGACCCGGACGGCGCCAACTTCTGGACCCGGACGGCGCCAACTTCAGCCTCGTGTTGCGCAGCTACTTGGCTAAAATGAGCATCAGCAGCGCGGACGCGGACGCAGCCGTGATATTGCATCGGAACCCGGTTCCCTCCATCATAACCCAGAAGGCGCAGCTGACCTACAAGCTGTTTCTGCTGGAAAAGGCCCGAGACGCGCTGGAGCGAGAAGCCCGAGCCTTCACCAACACGGTAAACACCTGCTGCCCCTGAACGCCCCGTCGCTAGCAAACGCCGCTAAGACGCCAAATGCTACGTTTACTACAGCTTCTCAGAAACCGAGAGGATAAACTGCACAGATGCCTGCAGATACAAACAAACTCATAGATAAACGTCTATGAAGCATAAAAGTAGAGAGTGATTGTCAGTTTACTGTCTGTCACCCACTTAAGCTTGTTTACATTTTTAGGCCTATGAAGAGGTCCAAGGTTTCTTGAGTTCGTCTTTTCCCACCAGTGTGTTCAATGAGCTGTCAAGCACTTTGGATCTGAAGTGTCGAACTGTTGACAAGCTGTCATCTGTACTAAAGGACCTTACTGCCCGTGAGTTCGACATGAATCCGCTTTGCTGGTGTGAAATTCTGAATATCTCTGCGTAAGAGAAATGAAGAGTTGTCCCCAAACATTTAACTAAATGCTTTTCCCATCTCTGCAGAGCCGCGAGTCCAACCCATTGTCAAAAACGGAGAGAGAAGAAACCAATCACAGCCACTCAGACGCAAAGGAAGACTGAAGACAGATGTTCTCAAGTTTGGGCCCATGTTGCATAATGTGCTCATGGTGAGCTCCATAGCGAAAGCAGTCCAGGTGCTTGGAGCCACGCTGTCCCTGCGGCAGCTAAAACATTTCCTCATCTCCCAGTCTGCGGCGATCCAGGACGATGACATGATTTGCAGCATTTCGTCCAGCTACAGCAGAGCCGTGCAGACTGCGAGCTTGTCCTGCCGTTTGAAGGCTGGAGGAGAAGAACAACAAGCCGTGATCTTCGAGGAGAAAAGCCAAGAGGACGATGTGATTCTACCACCTGCCATTATTGGGAGTGCGGGGACTGACACAGAGGGGCCACCGTTACTGCTGCCCCCCACACAAGCTATATTCCCAGAGGTCAGCAACCCGAAACCCGTGAAAGTAGAACCACTAAGTAGTTGGGGAAAGGGGATCGACGTTGTGGTGCAACACCAAAAACAAACATCCTCTCAACTGCTGCATTTCCTCAGAGCCAAGGCTAAAATCATAGGTGCAATGGAGGTCACCTTCATAGAGTGCAGTAAAAGTGTGTGCACTTCAGGTTCCTCGCAGCAAACGACACCTGATGTGGAAACACAGACGTCCCGGTTGAGTCACGTTGTGACTGATGATCAGGGCGACGCACCGCCTCTAAAAGCTTTGTGTGCAGACTTTGGCAACGAGGCCCCGGTTTTCAAAGTGAAACGAGTGGAGTCAAGCGGCTCTTTGACCTACAGTTGTGTGATTGCAACAAAGACTGAATTGTGGGATGTTGGAAACATCTTCACGGAGGTGGCACAGGGGGACCCTGACGGCAGCCTCCTGGAAACGACAAGCTGCCAACATCCAACCGCGTCAGAAGAAAACTCCTGCGCAGGCGTCCGCCGCGCACCTGAAAAAGAGCAGGAACCTCCGGCTGAAATGTCAGTCAGTGACAAAATGAACATCCCTCAGTTTCAAATAAGAAAGTTTGAGGAGACGGAAGTGGTGGTGTCTCATGTTGTCAGCCCAGGCAGCTTCTACATTCAGCACGCAGACGGCACCGCGAAGCTGCGGAGCCTCATCGCTGGGTAAGTGGAGTCGTTTGGCACAGACTCACAGACTTTTCTCCAACCTTTCACTGAATCTCTGATCACATTTACAGGACTTTTTTTTTTTTAAAAACCTTTTTTAATAATCCACATGTTTCTGGTTGTCATTATTTTTTTTTTCTTCTTTGCAGCAGCTGGAAAGCCACTAGTTCATATGCTATGCAGAACAGCATTCCAGACATTGGAACCCAAGTGATGGCTTGGTTCCCTAAGCAAGAACAATGGTGCAGGGCTCAGGTGACCAAAATATGTGGAGTAAGTAGAGGTGGGTCCAGTTTTGTGTATTGGAATGGTTTGGCCGGTGCAAACCTCTAGATGGTAGCAGTGTCTCTCTACTGGTTAACCTCCCCTCTGCCTTTTCATCCTAAGGTTTTAATGCTGCTGATAGTGGTGGAAACGATCCGTCCATCAAGGTAGAGGTGAAGAGGCTGGACTTTGGTGACACGGCCTGTCTGTCGCTGCTGGATATTAAGGAGCTGACGCCAGACATGGCCGTCCTTCCGCTTCAATCTGTACAGGTCTCACTAGCAAATGTAAGTGCTTTTGTTTTTGTTTTTTTCTGCTGATTGACACATATTTGCTTGCTCTCGTATGTAAACTAGCACAAAGCGTTTTTTTGAACGTGTAAAGGCTTGCAGATCGAAATGTGTGTAGGCTGAAACCCACTGCTTCATTTATTGCTTAGTGACGAGGGAAATGAACGATCTCACTTCGTGGTTCTTTGTGTGCGTGTCCTTCTCCCCAGGTGACGCCTGTGAATGGGACAGACTGGTCTGAGGAGGCAGTGGGTTGGTTCAAAGAGATGGTGCACAACAGGACGCTCTACGCTAGAATTTACCCACAAGGGCCCAGAGTTGCAGTTGAGCTGTTCTTAGAGAAAGGAAAGCTTGGAGCCATGAGGTACTTCAACGTGAAAGGCACTTAAAATGAACACAACTGGCAAAAAAAAACTGATACAGTCACAGAAATGTATTGCAATATCTCATTCCTGCGACCCTTTGTTTTCTTTTACTGGAGCCGTGCTACCGTTAGCCTTGCAGTGGCTTCAACGAATGTCCTGTTCTGTTCGTTTCAGGAGGGGAGCGTCGCTGTCGTTGAGACTGGCTCAGAATGGACACGCGAAACACAGCAAGCTCAAGAATGTCGGTCTGAGTAAGTAACGTTACGGTTCAGAAGCAGTTCACCCCAAATTGTCCGTCTGCAGTAACGCATTGCATCATCGTAACAGCATTCTCGTGTGTTTTTTTCTGTCTTAGGCTCTGTTAAACTCAGAACAAGAGAACGCCGCTCAGACTGGGAGAAATACCTCATCTCTTGTTATACTCGGCATAAGAAGCAGTCTCTGTAGTTTGTTGTCTTCCCTGGCAAACTTTGTTGTTCTTTGTTTTGTATATACAGTATGTTGTCTATTTTGTTGTCGACATGTTGTCTGTTTGTTGGTGTGTGGCTTTGAAGTCTAGCGTCGATGTTCATATAGCAACATCTGTAAAACTAACAAATCTAGTTTCTGTAAATATTACCTGACTGAGACGTTTCTATCATGATCTCTTTTTGTTGCTTTACAGTTGAGCAAACTGACTGAACGTAGTAATGTAGAAGATGGACTGTGTGTCATTTATAGGGTCATAGATGCCCAGTTGTGTTGCAGATTGTTTTGTTTTGAAGATGTTCCTCTATTAGAAACGGTGCTAGATGCTGCCAGTTCAGTCACATTAGCTGATCTCCATTTATGTTCGATGTCTGCTTGGTCTGCCTCACACGCAGTTGTACGCTTCCTACTGTACAGCAGTGCATCTTGTGTAGAGAGAATAGAAATGAGGTTTAGTTCATTCAAAGAATTAGCGAGACCACCCAAACCCTCCCACTGCATCTGTCATGACGCAGAAGTGCTCATGGCTCAGTGACTCGCTGTAGGTCATCTGATAGCACATGACAAATGACCACATTGTGTTTTCACTTCACATGCAGTTACTGTAAATTGTTTCTTGGCTTGGGTTTGCCCAGAATAAACAGTGAAACGTTAACTGATAGCGCTGCAAGGAATGTAAAATTTGTAGATTGTATCTGTTTATATGGGTCTGAGGACAAGTTTACATTCATCATTGTTCACATGCGTAATTTACAACGTGCTGATTGGCTCCTTCACAAGCAAAATTCTTTATAGTAGTTCTAGACATAACTGACATTATGCTGAAGGGAAATTGATGCACATCATGTTTATTGTCAAAGCATGATTAAAATATCATGCATGAAACCCTTTCTAGAATATCAGCAGTTTCACATTATTAATCAGCTGTATATTATTCGACACTGCCATTTGTTTTAACACGATCCTGTTTAAATTAGCGGAGCAGCCAACGTAAACCATCCACTTTCTGAGCTACGCGCGTCCAGTCAAATGCAACCCGGCACAGCACTGAGATGGTAGAGGAGAGAGGAGCCGCGCTTGCGTTGTCTTCCAGGGTCTGCGAACCTGTGAGCGACCCTGCTCTCGGTGACAGTGACTCAGGTCAAAAGCTTCCTTCACATCCCTGCCTTGCCAAGCACAATAAATAATGTGGCAGGCTGAGGCCTTTTGTGTCCACACAGATTCCTTCTTTTGCCCGGGGTAGGCGGAAATCGAGGCGTTTGATCTGAATTCTAAAGAGTCTTGTTGCAGCCACATAAAGGCTGCCATTGTATGTAAATAGTTTATATAAGAGCATATGACTGCTACGGTGCAGGGCAGTGGCTAGTGGCGGAGGAATGATTAGCATTTTCCAGACGCATGGTGTTCTCAATCCAGCCTTTTGGTTTGGTAAAAAACACACTATTTTAATTCATTTCTTCCTGATTCGTACACACTGTTGTGTACCACCACAGCTGAAGGTAAAATACACACTCTATTATTTCTATTCTCTGTTCTACTAACGTACAGTGAGCAAGATGTTCAGATGCAAATGACATTCACAAGTTTCTTAACTCCAACAATATTTGGTGTGGTGCTGTTTGAATGATCATCTAAATATTTACATTACATTTATCGTTGTTCTTTAGCAAACACGAGTCTGTAGCCTTTCTTGCAAACAATAAGGTCTCACACGTCTTCTGATAATGAGATGGATGCTCGCTCCTGGAAGAAATCTGCTGACAGTCGGTCTGTAACTGGGCTGTAGGTCACTTTGGGAGTACAGTATTAATACAGGGTGAGCAGATCACATGGTTCGGCGAATGTTTCGCAATTGGCTTCGTTGTGTTGCGTCTTGTGACGGTGCACGGCGGCAGGCCATCGCCCCTGCTCTTATACGGACAGCGGGCCACTTGGCGTTTCTTGTCTGTGTTTTCTTACTCGTGTCCAGCTTGAGGCTCGGGCCACACCTCAACATGGTCAACCTTGGACCCGGGGCTGCTTACGCTGCTTGCACAGCCGGCTAAGCCTGGTAAAACACTAAAGTGTTACGGCAGCTAGACTTAAGAATTACAAAGTTGCTTTGATCAAAGTGTGTATAACTCATTATGACTTTATGCAAATTTGAGAAAGAAGCTGAATGTTTTATTGTTGATTCTGAGGGCCCATCGTTGGTCCTTGGCGAGATACGCACCTTCCTCTGTATCATTTACTGTTTATTGAATGTCTTATGTTACAGTCCTGGAGTCGAAAATGAATTGGGGCACCTTTTATGCCGTGATCAGCGGCGTAAACAGGCACTCTACGGGCATCGGGCGGATTTGGCTCTCGGTTATCTTCATTTTCCGTATTCTGGTCCTGGTGGTTGCCGCTGAGAGCGTTTGGGGAGATGAGAAGTCCAGCTTCACCTGCAACACCCAGCAGCCCGGCTGCAACAGCGTCTGTTACGACCAGTTCTTCCCGATCTCGCACATCCGTCTGTGGGCCCTCCAGCTCATCCTCGTCTCCACCCCTGCGCTGCTGGTGGCCATGCACGTGGCCCACCGACGGCACGTTGACAAAAAGATCCTGAAGAGAACGGGCCGTGGCAGCCCCAAAGAGCTGGAGCACATCAAGAACCAGAAGTTTCAGATCACCGGCGCTCTGTGGTGGACTTACATGATCAGCATCGTCTTCAGAATCATATTCGAGGTGGCTTTCCTCTACATCTTCTACCTAATCTATCCTGACTTTAAGATGGTGCGTTTGGTGAAGTGTGATTCGTATCCTTGCCCCAACACGGTGGACTGTTTCGTCTCCAGACCGACAGAAAAGACCATATTCACTGTATTCATGCTGGCGGTGTCTGGGGTGTGCGTGTTGCTCAACCTGGCTGAGGTGGTTTACCTCGTAAGCAGGGCCTGCAAACGGTGCCTACGAGGCTCTGAAGACGAATCCAAAGCGGCTTGGATAAGTCAAAAGTTGTCTTCTTATAGGCAAAATGAAATCAATCAGCTGATAGCAGACCATCCTCTGAAGTCCAAGTTCACTGTGACCAAGAAGAGCCCAGCAGAGAAGGGTGAGAGGTGCTCGGCTTTCTAGGAATCTGCTTTTTTCCTGTGTTTTGAAATTAATCAGCAGTAACATTTATTTATGCATCATTCTGCCGATCCATTAGTGATGGATGTTGGGTTTTTTTTCCCAGTTTCTAGTATTAGTTGCTGTTGGTACTTGTCTAAACCTTTCGGAGCCAATAGTGAAAGTTTGAGGACAGTACGGAATATGTTTTAGCTCATTTACCGCAAACCAAACACAGCTGACATTGCTGTTGACCATTCGTCAAAGTTTGCCTTCATTTGTTACTCGGTGTTATCTGTGCACGAAGCAGCTTTCATTCATTCGAGCGCCGTGTGCGAAGCGCGTTTCCAAGGTGGGCTGATTGTTTGAGCTAAGCAAGCTCTGAGTGTGAGGATGCTCCATTTGTTTCTGCTGCGTGACGGTCGCTCTTTAGCGTCTGGATTCATCCAACCACTGCAGGGGTGGTCGATCGATCCAAGCCAGCGGGGCTGTCTGGGCTTCGTACTGGTTAAAAGGCCCAGCTCGCTTTTTGCTTATTTTTGCATTGGTCCACGCGCTCCGTCGTGTTTTTAACATATAATATATAAATTCAGGCTACAGTAAATTTATCCTGGACAACGTGAAAGATGCTTCAATTATTGCATTTGTTACAGGGTGTATAAACAGGCAGAGATTACTACAAAGGTTCAAATGCTGGATTTGATTTAGATCACGCTACTTTGTGTTGTATGTAATCTAGCCTGTGTTGAAGTTGAGTTATTTCTGTTACTACAGTAGGAACCAAACCATAACTCTATGGCAAAAAAATACATAAATGCTATGTTTTGAAGACAGCTATTGATGAGTGTTGTGTAACGTAACATACTGGAGCAATAAATCCAAAGTAAAGTAAAGTAAAGAGTGAAGGTTGTTGCTTTGACAGTATAAAAAAAAACGCTAGGCTCTCTTTAGGTCAGATTCACTTCGCCCGACAAAATGGCAAAGTTATAATTCTTCCATCGTCTGTTGGGTCACCTACTCTATATTTTCCACTCCTGTACATACTGTAGGTTGTAGGATTATATTTGTCTGTATTCAGCTGTAAAAGGTTATTAATTGTTTCATTTCAGTCCCTAAAGTTATTTTCTAGCTGCTGCTGATTGATGCTTAAGGTGTTTGAAGCACTTTCTGTTGCACCTGCTTTCCCTAATGTTTCATGCGCTGGTTTTGTTATGAAGTTAACCTGTAATGCAAACACAAACCCTCATGTTGATCTGCCTAAACGTATATATTTGAATTTACACCCAGGTAAACAATCCAGTAAAAATATACAGAGCAGTGGGTTGAAACCTTATAGTGTGTGCACGTTGTGTAATGTAAAAATAATAAACTGTCTGATCATTTGGCAAAAGATTGATTACTGGTATGAAATGGGATATTTTCACTGACCTGCTCCTTTCCTGACATTATGATCTGTCGCTTGAAGATGCGAATGGCACCTCATCTCCAAATCTTGCCCTCCTCCCGTGATAGGAGAGACCCTTGCTCTATATTTAGAGCCCAGGAGCACTTGTGGCCAGACAGACTTAGCAGACAACAGCATTGGCCAGCTGCCCTGTCACTCACTGCACCAAGCAAGTCGAGGGGCTTTAATAGTTTACATTAGAGAGCGTGCACTGTGCCAAATTTAACCATGGGGGAGGGGGGTCGGAGGGAAGGCAGGCCGGACACGGCTCAGAGTGCATCCAGCAGGTTTGAGTGCGTGTGTGTGTTGTGGTCAGTGGAAGAGCCCGGGGCCTGGGGCCCGGATCCCGAGTCCTGCCTCAGCTGGATCTGAAGACTGAGTCAGTGGATTTGTTGGTGTGGAACCGAGCTGGTGTCTAGCTGGAGTCCACTCTTTCTGTCCATTCAAGGGCATCGCTGAGGCCTGTCAGCAAAGCAGGGCGGCCTCATGGACCCTCGCAGGCATGGAAAGCTTCACCACAGAGGACGTATAAGCTGACGAGGTGGGTTTACGCTGTGTGATACTTTGGTCATAGGGAGCAAAATCGTTTGATCAAGATTTAAAGCTAGAAATAAGTAACCTTTGTGGCCAAAGCTCGTAGTTTGTCCACCGGCTGCTTTTCGCGTTTCCACACAGGTTTTGATTTTAACTTCAATAAGGTTGATCAGATTATCATGTTTTGGCACGATAACGATATAAGTTAGAGCTGCAGTTCGATCTGTTTGTGGGGGCGATCATCAGTTTACCTGGCGTGTTGAGTAGACTTCCCACATGGTCACTGGGTCTGCTACAACACATCCATCAGAAGTAGAATTTATTTATAACAATGTGATACAGCGCTAACACTACTCAACCGTTTCCAGGCCATACCTCCAACACGTCTGCCCCGTGTTTGATTTCACTTTGTGTGGATCGTGTTGCTCAAGGCTCAGGTCAAGCAGGCCAGTGACCACAGAACCAGGACTGAAACCTGCCCCCCTGTCTGCACTTACCAAATTTATACCATCCTAAAGTAAATATAATCTTCTCTGCGTCCAAGCTGAGCAGGCAACTACCTGCTCAGTCCCCCAGCTCCGCTCCCCAGACAGTTATTTAACTCAAACCTTTTATTTTTTTACTTAAGAAAAAGGAGTTGACTGTTTCTGTATTGGATTTTTAAAGCCTTTCTAGTCCCAGGTCTGAGCTCACACAGCCATGGGGGACTGGAACCTGCTGGGAAAGCTGCTGGAAAAAGCCCAGGAGCACTCCACAGTCGTGGGGAAGGTGTGGCTCACCGTCCTGTTCATCTTCCGCATCCTGATCCTGAGTGCTGCCACAGAGAAGGTGTGGGGCGACGAGCAGTCGGGCTTCACCTGCGACACCAAGCAGCCCGGCTGTGAGAATGTGTGCTATGACATCACTTTCCCCATCTCCCACGTGCGCTTCTGGGTGCTGCAGATCATCTTTGTGTCCACGCCTACACTGATTTACCTGGGACACATCCTCCACCTGGTGCGAATGGAGGACAAGCAGAGGCAGAAGGAGCGGGAGCTTGCCAACCATTCGGACAAGCAGGCGCTCCTTGGCGAGGCGCCGCACAAAAGGGCTCTGGTGAGGGACGAGAAGGGCAGAGTGCGCCTACAGGGGGAGCTCTTGCGCACGTATGTCTTTAACGTCATCTTTAAAACTCTGTTTGAGGTGGGCTTCATTGTGGCTCAGTACCTCTTGTACGGCTTTGAGTTGAAGCCTATGTACACATGTGACAGGCCGCCCTGCCCCAATGTTGTAAACTGCTACATATCCCGCCCCACAGAGAAAACCATCTTCATCATCTTCATGTTGGGGGTTGCCAGCGTCTCCCTGTTGCTTAACCTCATAGAGATCTACCACCTCGGCTTCACCAAGTGTCGGCAGGGCATGTCCTTCCGGAGAGGTGGCCGGTCGCTTCAGAGCTTCTCTAAGGAGCCCAGTGAAGCTGCTGTGCCCTTTGCGCCCACATGCGGCGACTACTTCCATCAGGTCCCGTCTGCCTACCCGCCAGTACCCGGCTACACTCTCCCACCTCTTTCTGAAGCCACAGACTCATCCTTCCACCCCTACCACAGCAAGGCAGCCTACAAACAGAATAAGGACAACTTGGCGGTGGAAAGGAGCAGCAGCAAGCCAGAGGAATGCGACCTGAAAGGGAAGAAGGGAGCGGGATCAGCCCCTGGGTCACCTACGCAGACCAGGCCCGGCCGCAGTGCCAAACATAGCAACAACAAGACTAGAATAGATGATCTGAAGATATGAGGAGGTTTATGTTTCTCTGAGTGGGTCTTAAATTGCTGTGAGGGGATCGCTTGCTGTTTGGACACATTCACACACGCTGAAATGACTCCCCTCTTTAAGATGGCACAGGTTTGACTCATTCCAACTTGGAGGGTAGTGACATTTAAAGGGCACACGAAGAAGCCGCAGCCGTACTGTAATGTTTAAAGACTGATGAAGTTCTAGAATACATTTCTAATAATCGCAGACCTCATCAAAGACCTCCTGCCTTTTGGTAATCCGTTCAGCATTTTGCCTTTTGAAAAGCATAAGTGGATTAAACTAGATTAAAATAGATTGTAGCATAACTGATTTACAATGCAGCATTTGTGGAAACACAATAAATTCAGCCAGCGTTGATTAGTATTGCGCTTTTGTGAATTGAATTAATGTTTGTATGGAATGAGTCTTTCCACTTTTCACTTTTATCACAGAGAAGCTAAGAACACCAAGAGAAACACTGTCTGCTCTGCTCAGGTTTTGCACCGAGCTACGTTTTTCTTTCAGTCTGTGGCAAATGTGAATCAACAATTAAAGTGTTACTGCCTGAATGTTGGGAGCAGTATCCAGGGCAAAGGGTTGTTTAGCACTGGTTTTATTGGAGGAGGTCAGATAGGATGAATAGTTTAAAAATAACTTCCCTTAACTGGCCTAAAACAACCAGCATAGTTCACTTGCTTAGACTTGAAGTGAAAGGTTGTGCAATTCCTGACAACACATTGGACACTGGAGTCGCTGTAACTGATTCCAGGACGCGCCTCAAAAGAAATTGCACTGGTCTCAGGAGTTCCCACATTTGTACTGTCTCTTTTTATTGCGACAGCCAAGCGAGTACGTAATTATAAGCACATTGTTTTGTTTATCCTTGTTTATATCTGTGTTTGTGTCGTTTGTTTTCTATAAAGCACTTGGTGACAACCATATTTGTAAATCTGCTTAAAATAAACCTGTCTTAAATTTGCAAGGTTAGCTATGCGTTTATGAGTCTTTATCAGAAAAAAAACAAGCCCAAACAAACAAATGCTGCAGCTGTTTTTCGATTTTTCTGAAACAAATAAATCCCAGTCAGCACAGGAAGTAGAAGCCAAATCATTGGTGGTATTTAGTATAAACAGTAGCTCCAACTGTGAAGTTTTGTTGCCACGTATATAAACCAATATGAAATATGTGTATGCAGTGAACACGTGAATATCTATAATCAGATGTGAAATCATTAGTGGTCTATAAAGGTACAAACGCTGCAGCTTGTGATAATTGACGTGCCCGAGCAGGAATAAGCATGTCAAGCTGTCTGCATATCACGACGCAGCACAGAGACACCCCTGGTATGGAAACAATGAGACCAATGACACTGCTGCTTGGCGACGATGACGCGCTCCCATACCTTCAGGCCGCCGCATTTCTAATTTCCTGTCAGTGCCCAGTGTGTCAAGTCTAGTGTGAGCAAATGATTGTCAAACAAAAGCAACGTTTCTAGTTGTAAATGTTACTTTATTGTGATGCAGCGCCAGAAGTAATATATATAATATATATGCCCAAGCAGACAGGCCAGCCAGGTTATATCTGTCTTACACGTCCATAAATCAGTCTCATATTGTGAAAAATGGTCCATCTATTTTTATAAATAAAACTAAAACATGTACAAGTTATTTTAAAACATACATCATGTTAAAATACAATAAAGTGATCATCTTTGAGAAAAGTGTTTTTGAAATGCTGACAGATGAATAGACATCAGTCATGAACACACTTTAGATGCATATCCAACACTTTGAAATGAGATCTGTCTACGGTAGGTCCAACATTCAGAACTGTAGCTGCGTCAGTCTGCTGAGAGAGAAGTGACTCAGTGCTACACTGCTCCTGACTCCTCCAGACGACACGTCTAACGTTCATGACTGCGTCTTTGGCCATTTGGTCCCTGTTTTACTACAGAGGTGTACTTTCAGTGCGGTCTGTGTAATCCTGTTGTGTTTATAAATTAGCCCAAGGACTGCAACTAACTTGAACCTTCATTTGTTTGTCTACAGTGATAATAATTCTGGTACATCCAATAAATCGCAAAACAAAAATGAAATCAGCAATTCGACAATCACACGAGACCAGGTTTGACTTTTTATCGTAAACCAATATGTGGTAAATAAATTAAATTAAATTAAAGACCATAAAAGTGCTGTTAAAAAAATTACATCTAAGACTAATGTGAGACTAGAACATAGAACCTTCCCTCTATACATGTACTGTAACTTACAGTTCATAAAGTTTGAGGAAGGTGAAAATAACTAAAAGACTATTAACTTTCCTTATACTTTATTATTTCAATAACTTGCCCATTTAAAAGTGCACTGAAGAAAGTACCAGGCAGTAGCCTTCACATTAATTTTTAATTAAATTAAACTGTGAAGAGATTTCCTGTTTTCATCCATCTGATCAAAGCAGTTAAGATGAATACTGCAAGTCTTCGTAGAACCCGCCACAGTAATTATTTTCTGTACCCTGATGCATTATAGCTATTAAACACACGGGACAGATAAATAACACTCCAGTACAGTTGTTTCTTGGCTGTTTCTCCCGGTAATTACCGTCTGAAAAGCACCTGAGCAGAGTTTGGTGGCGAACAACAGCACAGACTAAAACAATAAAGCGCTGCCTTGGATTTGTTTACTATAATTGTATGTGTCTGGGTGAGTTATTCTGCTACTTGATTCTGCTCTCTGTGGTGCTGTGATGCTTTATGTGTCTTTGCACCATAAGCACAGTCCTCTACTGCCCTCTCCCTTTACTTTCACTTCAGTGCTGTAATGCTGCTTGTCTGGGGGCTGTGTCTGCCGGGGCCGCCATCTGCTGGGTAGAGGAAAGTGAAGCCACAGAAAAACGCATAAACATAATGTCTATTCAGTGTGTCTCTATCTGACTGAATAAAACCTAATAACTAGTTACTAATGTACTGGTTGTATCTGCTCTTTTGCAGCCAGTAGAATGTGGATCATAAAGAGTCACTGTGCTTTATTTAATTCTTGACTCCATAAGTATTCAGCAATCTCTGGTCTGCTCTGCATTACACTGACACTGATGCACCCAACCTGCTAATGTGTGATAAATGACAAAGAGCCAGAAGCAAAGCCTGCCCTTGCACTAACTGTGCGCCCACGAAATAGCCGCCAAAAGGAAAATGAAGCTCCTGATGTTTGCTGACTGATTCGGTCCGAATGCTTGCAGCCCTGTCACCTCATCACTGACACCAGGCTCGTTAAGCTCCAGCAACAAATGCTGCACAATACAGTGTGGGAGCTACGCAAGAGTGCTCAGAATTCAGCAGCCGACATGGTTTCTAAAGCAGAAAACGTCGTTATGACTTCAAATCTGTGGGTTCTTGTGCTGACTCCTGTGTTGGACTGTGTGAGAGCAGAGAAGCTGTTTGCTGCCACCATGTGACAACTCCAATCCTCTGCAGAGGTCACTGAGGTATCTTACACTGTCTCAGCAGAGAAGCGGGATTGATTCTTTACACTATAATCTGTATGAGGCTTGGGGGAAACGAGCAATCAATTTAGACAGTGTTTTCTTTTAGAGCACACAATATAAAATATTCATCACAATAAACTACCTTCATCTTAAATGACTTAGAAAATCGATTTTTATCGGCTTTGCTTCACAATTTTATTATTGCGTATCGGGCTTGTTAGTATTGCGACAGATTAGTTTTTTAGAATAAACAGTATAAGTCCATCTATTTACAAATTAATCAACACAAATACTGGCTTCCCTCAAATGCATATATGAAATGAATTGGGCCTAAGTTGATATTCATCAGAAATCAAGGCTTCCATAAATGCACACATTTTGATTTGATGGCTTATACAACAGATGGCAGGGGAACAGACACTGGTGTGCTACAGCTTGCATCATGCACACAGTATCACATTAAAAAATATATTGTTATTATATATTTTATGTGGGAATCTCACTTTATATAAAGTGTAACAAATAACCAAAAGAGATGATGGTTATGAAATGTAAAATACATTTGTCATATAAAAACATTAGACAGCTTTTTTAGTAGCTTTTTTGGGGGGTTACAACTTTGCTTTTGCATAAAATAGGCATAAAAGAACTTCAAATTTGAAATAGTAAAACTTTATTTGCGCAACTCTGTATTTCATCTTCCTCTCATTGATTCCAAATACAACCCTAAATCATTGAACATCTTCAATACAAAACACTCATTTAAATAGTTTCATCTTTTTTTTTTTCCCCACTACATCTGTTTCACTAACATACACAGACACTTCAAAACAAAAACAAACTCTTTGTTCAGACGGATTAATTTGATTATTTCAAGGACAGACATCATTTTGTTCCAAAATATAAAATGAAATTTAAGAACTCTGTGGGTTTTTATTGAAGTAATGAATCATCATTAAATATATGACGAGCACAACATTTAAGACAGCTACAATTCTCACAGAATATAAATGTAGAGCATCTGAAACCAAATCCCTCACATTTGATGCATGTCAACATACATGCATCAGCCAAAACCAAAAATGTTTTGCTACATGTAAAACTGCGGAGGGAATTGCAACACAGCCTAATGGCAGCTTATGACAAGGCCTCTAAAAACTGTGGCTGTCGTCAGTCAATGAAAGTACAAAGGTCAAAAAGCGTGCCTGCTGAGTCTGGGGAAGAAAACAAAAACAAACGCACCTAACGGCGTCCAGCACCCCCTGCCACAGAAAACACAGTAGGACCTCCAACCAGATCAGCTAACTGTCTGGTTATTTGATGGTGATGTGTTTAGTGCTGGAGCCCATCGTGTGAGAAAGGAGTGGGAGGGGGCACTGTGGATCTATGCCCGTATCTGTCTGCCTGTCCCCTCCAGTCTGACAAGCGAATATGGACACGCCTTAATCGTATTTGCCCTTCCCTTTAGGTGTGCCTTCATTCCAGGCCACATAAACAAACAGAGCCAAAACCACATGCACAGCAAGCACTGCAACGATGGCTGCGTAGAAGTAGCTGTCGGAGCTTGACATCTTCATGGAACCTGGGAAGTGAAGAACAGTTCAGTGAGGCTGACAAAAATAAAGGGATATTAAGATCCTGCTTTAATCACAATATATGTAAAGGCCTCGACTTAAAGCTCTTTCATCAGGATTTTAGTTATCTATATAGTTTATATAGTGCCAGCTAGGAAATATCTACTTTATTTAAGATTACTATGGGCAATGTTGTTGCCAGTGAGCAGGACTGTATCAGTATCACAGCTAGGACTATCACTAGGAGAACTAATCTGACAACTGGGACTAAGTGAAGAGGTCACTTTGTGGCAGCGGCCTTGTTGTGAGGGTAAACAACGCAAGAGCACAGGCTAGTGTGACCCTACCCTCAAAGATGTACGCCTTGGACGTGAAGTACAGCCCGATGGGCAGAGTGACCATCAGGATGGTGAAGAACAGCAGCGTCTTCAGGGCTGAAACCAGGGAGCTTTCATTCCTGCAGAGGAGAAGAAAACGAGTGAAGAAGGCACCAAACGACCTCACTTCACCAAGGTAACGACGCGTGTTGGGTCCCTGGGCTACGCTACGTTGAATTAAACTAATGCCACGCACGCAATGCGGGGTTCGAAGCAAATTGTCACTGAGAAGTCAGAAAGTGCAACTACACGCACCCGACAGCTAACGTTACCGATCTAGCTGAGCTAAGGAGCTAGCGTGCTAATGCTAACTGGTCATTGCTGCCTCTTACCCTCTGAAAGAAGGCGGCGGATCAGATGGAGCGTCTGGGAAAGCTCTGACAGACCCGTCCATTGCAGGACTGGTATGAGGCGCGGTAGAGATAAAAACCGAGGAAAACAAATAGCGAATAACTTTCCCGTTAACCCTTGTGTGTTATGTTGTGACTGTCGAACACGTTTCCGCATGAAGTCACGGGACCATCACGTGACGAGACTTGACTCAAGTTATCTCGCGAGACCCGAGAAATCCCAATAACCCATATCACGTCTGTAGCTTTGACGGTGTATTTTATTCATTTAATCAAAAATAAAAGCTAAAGAAAATTACGCCGTGTAGTAATGGTAAGTAATAAGAGCCACTGTCTTTATTCTGCTTTACCAGAGTGTTTTATCGTCTTTTATCTGAGTGTTAAGTGTATGAAAAACAAGTAAAACAAAATTATGATTTTGATCTTGTAGTAATTTTTTCAGACTCCTCTGGGGTAAAATGACTTTGGCATTAGTGTATTGTTATTGTTCACTTTGGATACTCGTCATGCTTTACGGGGTCACTTAAACAGAACAGAATCATTGTTAATGCTGTTAGTAACGTCTGAAGTTTTTCAGTCATGACGCATCAAAATGGCTTCTGTGAAAAATGACCTCAATGCGTTTACTAAGATGTACTAAAAGTGTTTTTAAGAGCAAGAGAACTAATTTGAGAGTCGGAAGCTTTGCACGCCCCCTCCCACACCGTTCAACGATGCAGTCATACTAAAATTTGCCTGAGGTCCAGATGTCACCCTTGTTTGTGAAGAGTGAAGAAAGACATTCCTCATAAATGTTAACCGTTTGTTTAAACATTCTCATGTCTGTAAATACTCTCATTCATCCAGGTGAGGTTATCTGAAAGCTGAGTCATTGCAGCTGGACTTCATCAGTGTGAATGATGATGTGCGCGAGTGATGAGTAGCGAAACATGTCACTTAAGAAGAAAGACGCCCAACTGCAACATCCAGGTAACCGTTTTATAATTATCATCCTTAATGGTCTGCTGAGCTGAAGATTTCATCATCACTTAAGGAACATTTCATCTCCCAATTGTTGTGTGTAAAACTGTGTCCAACATGGTGATGTCATTCTTACTTCACTCAGCATCATTGACTGATGTCATCGTTCATTGTTGTGCGGTTCAAGCTGACTTGCTTGCAGGCCTGACTGTGACGCACTTCTGTCGATTTTTACATCGGCATCTGAGGCTATGTCTCATTAAGCACATTGTTAGCAATAATTACCTTGACATAGCCTCAGCTTCCTGAGTGGCTGTACATGCATGTGTACAGCATCTGCTTGTTCATCCTAAATAAAGACACGTTGTATTTTTACTTTAACTGACACGGAGCCACATGAAGCAGAGTATGTACGTTTATTGTGGATGCACTTGCTGCATTTTGGTTGAAATCTCCCTGGCTGAGTGTCAAGGAGTGGCACTTTCTGCTCCAGTTGGCTTTGTTCACTGGTCCCCTGCTCAGCATGTCGTCTAAAAAACACATTTCATTTGAAAAGATGAAAAACAGCAAAGCACGACCACTAAGAACAATCCACTGATACAGAGACTGTGTCTGTTAAAAAAAATAATTTCCTGTCCGTGGTCACTACACTCCCGGGTGGTTTAATCAAATACTGTGTTACAGACTCAGCCAAAAATGTCTGACTCTCAAATGTGTAGCTGAAGTATTTGCAGGTGTGAATATAGTATTTGTATAGAGGTGTCCAGGTGAGCACTCAAACGGTGGATGAAGCAAGAGTCACAGTTGAACTGGACTCTGGTCTGGTTGGCCTGCAGGACGTCTGTTGTTTTTCTCCAGGTGACTCTGGAGATAAAATACAGTGTAAATTATCTTAGGTTTATGCAAAACAAAGTGTTTGGTTGTCGTGCAAATTGGCAAATATACATCTTTATTTTCCATATGTGTTATATGTAAATTAGGAGGTGTGGCAGTCTTTAAAAAATATTTTGGTTGTGAAATAAAATAATCATAAATTATAAACAGCAGTACATCAAGTGCGAGTACCAGCCTCTTTCTGACTCTGGCAGAGGGCAGATTGGGGCAAACACTGATTACAATCAATTATATATTATGATTACATTGTCAGAACTTACTACAAAATAAACAGTGACCTCTGTTTATAAACAGGCCACCAGTAATGAAATCTGATCAAAATTACATCCACCCAACTCACTGGAGCCTTGTTTTCTCTGGAAAGAGATGCAAAACTAAAATTAATTAGGGCTTATTATAGTGAGCTTCAGGGAACAGATCACTGGCTGCACATGTTCACTCCGCTATGGTTGGATTATGACTTTAATAAAACAAGAGTTTCTGAACTAGAAGCCTGACATCATGCACTCAGTGGAATAGTACTGTATAGATCTGGCCAAGAGGCTTTCTATTGGTTCAGCATTCAGTTGTCCCTCCTCGTGCATCCTGACCTCTGACCTTTGTGAAGTATTTCCCATGGCTCTCTGTCTGTCCTAGCGATGCCTTCTGCATTCCACATGTCAACACTGCTCTGAGTCAAACACGAGGCACCCGCACACCTGTTGTTTTGACCAAGCAACAGTGTCCTTCAGAAAGTATCTGAGGTATCGTAATAAGAAACCATTACACTAAGGGATGTTTCCACTGATACAATAACAATAACACTCAGTTATGTCAGAGAGTTTGGTTCTATTTATGCCTTTGTTTAGTTTACAGATGCTGGCTGTACATTCATATTAGCAGTCAATATTCTTTTCTTTGTGCATATTTTGTCTTTAGTGCTAGTATACCATGGAAATACAAATACTATGCACTGTAAGAAACAACGTATATCTTAATACAATATTATAATACTATTAGCACAGGGGAATATTATCGTCTTTACTTCTGCAATTACTTTTTCAACCAAAAATGTATTTGCTACAGTTGTACATTGAAATGCATAACATCATGACATCTGTGGTGTGTCGTGTGTTTAATTAACATACAAAGTTTTAAGCAAATAAACAAAACTATAATACAAAAATATAAAATTAAAAAAATATATAAAATAATTAAAACTCCCCAAAATAATATACATCTGCATGATAAAGTTTTTAATTTTCTCCATTAATCCTCTCTTTGCCCTTGGGACTCCTGGTTTGTGAGTCACTGAACTGCTGAACTGTAAATAAAGAGCACAGTAACAACTAAAATTAGGGCGAGTTAGCTTGAATTAATATCATCAAAACAAGTCGCCGTAACAGTCACCTCTCACAAAACGTCTCCTCAGTAGCTGCAAATTATTTTGTACTGAACTCAACATATTTTAGCAGAACCAATATTATGTTACAACAATTTAAAGTTTAATCATCTAATCATCATCGTAATCGTTGACTTTGAATTTAATTCTAATTGTTTTCATCTCCAGCCACTGTTCTTCTTACAGTACCTAAAACCAAGTGGAATTCGTTATTTATTCAGTCCACTGTAAATAAAGTTTAAATACTCTTGTCAGTATTGTGTTGCTGTGATTAAGTAACTACTGATCAGACATTTTAAACCTTGTGTAAACCTACTGTACATGTTGCGCCACATTCACATGATGCAAAAGCTTTTTCCTTTATTGTTGCATAACTATGGTCAGCAGTCTTTCAGGAGAACAAGTATGTTTACTGTTTAGCTGATAATATTTAGCTGATAATAGGTATTTTATTAAAGTGGGATTATGAAGGCTGGACTGTTCTTTGCAGCTGGGCATTTTGTTTTTTTTAGAGCAGACTTTGTTGGTAGCATGGCACATTTAGTCAAGCAGAAATAAGTAAACATTCACATTCAGCCATGATCACCTCAGCTGTATATGAGTTCATCTGAAAATAAAGTCAAGAAATGATCAGATCCTCACCGTCCTCACTATTTTCTGCTTCCACCGGCTTTCTTGGACCCACCACACCTAAAGCCTCCCGGTAGTGTTGCAACCCACAGCCCATCGGGCCATGTAGGAACACATCATATGCATGAGTTCACAGGCAGCGCTAAACCTGACGCACAAACCCATTAGGAGACTTGCTGTTGTGGCAGCAGGCCCACAGTGAGACCCCACCGCTGTAAAACGCAACCATGTGCAAGAGCTGTAGAAATTCCTCTGTGCTGAGAGGGGACATCATCCAACAGGAGTAAAGCCATCACGTCATGGCAGCGTTGGGCCATATAATGCCTCATTGCTCATCCATTTTGTGTTGTGACTACATTTGCGGCAGGGATCTGCTGTTGTGGAAATAACCTTGATCTCCCACAAATGAGAATTTGTTTCTTTGAGGCCTCTCCTGTTCACATGCGACGAGGCAGGGGAGACAATAAGCAAGTGAGGACCCGGCTGTGTGAGACGTACGGCACCACGTCCTCAGACAACCTCCAGTTGTGACAACGTCTTGCTGCTCTGTGCAAGTATAGCAATAAATACCCTTTGAGTCAGTGAACAGTGAAAGAACCAACCAACATATTTCTTCAATTTATTTATAAAGAAAAAACGCATCAGCTTTGTGTCTGATAGCTGTAATTGTAAATATCTATAATTAATGGTTTTATTTTTCCGGGAGTCACGGTGTGAGTTTAAGAAAGACGTAGCAGATAAAAGGAAACAGAGCTGATATTACAGTGGCACAATCCTCACATGTATGTGAAATTAGCAACATAAAGTCTTATGATGGAGCATCGTTAGATCACGGTGTCCTTGAACATAGGCACAGTAAAAACGTCACCGTAAGCTACTGCCGTTGTAAACCACAGGGAAGTGACACGTGGTGTGTGCAACTAGTCACTCAGCTATTCATCCTCTAGTGTGATTTATTTACTGAATAATATGAGCTGTTTATTGTTTCTTGTGCCAATACATTATGTGAAAGCTGGAAGTTATGAATTTTCAAAGGTATGTGCCTTAGAATACCGTCATGGTTTAACCGACGCTAGTAGGTCTTCATTGAAATAACTGCCTGTAGAGAGGCACTGTGTTATTCTAGATTAGGAGCTTAACCTATTGTTTAACATAAAAAATACAAATTAATACTAAATACAGTTGCCAGGTTGCAGTTTCTTTTGTTTTGGTTTTGCCACAAATGACTGTTTTTGGTACATATACAGACTTTGTTTCGGAGATGCTGGTGGACCAGTCCAACGTTTACCCCAGTCACTGGCTGTTGTTGTTGAAACCTTAGAATGGTATTGATCTCCTGCACTCAGCTGGTAACAAAGTTAAAAAGCAAAATGCATTTCCCCAAATGTCAACGTGTTCCTCAGATGCCTTAGGAGAGTGCAGTGAATAAGTGCAGGTGAACGTGGAAGGTGAGAGGAGGGAGAAGAGCGATGACCCCGCCATTAGTCGGTGACTCTTTGGTGTGCTAAAGCCGACACTGTCATCTTCCCTCGAGCCTGTTTAGCCACTCATCTGTGTCTGACCTTGTGCTGGCACGCGGGTCGCTTCGCTCCTCTACATCAGAGACGCGACTCGAGAGACTGCAAGCAGAACGGAGCGGTTTTAAGCCGTCTGCTGCTCTGCAACTCGATGGCACCTGTCTCTACAAGACAGTTTGAGTCTTGTAGAAGAGGCACAAATAGTGAAGCGATGCGAATCCGTGCTGATCAACATTTCAGCGCGGACTCGCATCGCTTCAATATTTGTGCCTCTTTAATCGTACGCTGAGGTTTTAATTTGTCAAAATGCAGCCTTTCCAAGTTCAGCTGCAGCACAGCAGAATACAAAAATCACAAGATGGACGTGGAAGAAATTTGAAACACGATAAGAATATTTAAAACTGCTCTGAATTAGACATAAAAAATGTCCATGTCTTCAGTGCTCTAGTAACAGTGCATCATATCAGCAATGTGTCATAATGACGTCTCGGAGCCTTCCTGTGAGCTGAACCACTCAGAGTTTATTTGCTGGTTGGGTTACGCTGGGAGGCTGTCAGAGCTCATCTCAGCCAGGGTGACATGTGCTCAGGCACACTTGCACTATCACGAAATTACATTTCTGGCTCCTGTTGCATATCATGTCCTCCAGGCATTTCATAAACAGGGAAGCTAGCTTTGTTTTCATCTCCTCCTCCTCTTTCTATAACTTCCCAAATACCTAAATCATTCAGCGTCTGAAAGTGAACACTTGGGGCCGATACATCTGCTGTGAAAAGACAGTATTGTTCATTAGAAAGAACTCGATGAGAGAATTTAGTTTTACGAACAACAAGGTATGTCTTTTTCCATTAACGCAGAAGCCAGTTAGAGGGCAGAAGCTCCCACAGTCTTCCCAGTGTGCTTTGTGAGGGCAGCATTGCTCAGAAGACAAGCCCGGGGGGGGGGGGGGGTGAAACAGCGTCTTGGTGAAATAATTCAGCCTACGCTCACAGCGAGAAAGACATATTCAGACACCAAGAGGCTGGAATAGGATGTTCAGCCTTCACCAGAGCTTAGACTGCAGCTTCCAGAACTGGCACATACCCCTGTTTTAATGTACTCAATCATAGAAAGCCCAGTAATATTGTTTAATCCACCATAATTCAGACAAGAAGGTAATAAAAAGGCTCCATCTAAAATTAGATTTAATGATTCCACTGAAAGAAAACAACAAACCTTTAGGCTTATTCATTATTGCTGAACTTAAAACCCCAGAGACACGTTGCCAACAGAATAAAATGCTGTTTTCATTTCTTTTCCTCATTGTTTTCACCGTGTTGGGGATCTACGTGACTGTAAGTGAAGTCCCCTCATTCAAAACAACAACCTGCCAGATGCGTTGCTGTGTTTAACCCGTGGGCATCGCACAGGGCGCCGGCCTCCCTCCGCAGGCCATCGTTTAACACGTAGCAGCGCTGAGGATGCGTCAGTGGGGCAGCCGCTCTGTCTTCTTCATGGCCTGCTGCTGTGACACCATCTCAAAAGCCCAAAACGCACTGTGACACATCAGTGTCTGACATGACTTAAAGCAATACAGTTTTTGCATCACGCACGTCTTTGTGAAAAGGCACCGGGTGAATCATGGCACACGTGCACATTGAGGCTCCAGTGAAAAACTGAGGTTCATACATTTATCTCTGCCACGTTGTTGTTGGTGAACGCCGGTGAAGGCTTGCTCTTCAGGCCCTCCGTGGCACACCTGGACGTCTCCACCAGGAGCAGGCGCGGGATGCAAAGGCCCAGAAGGATCGTCTTGTACTCTTTGCGAAAGTTTTGGTTAAGCAGTCCGTAGATGACGGCGTTGAGGCAGCTGTTGAAGTACGCCATGAAATAGCTTGTGACGAAAAGCCACTCTGGGATGTTGGGAGCTACTTTCGCGGGGTTTATAGCTACGGCCAGGCCGATGAGATTCAGCGGAGCCCAGCAAACAGCAAACAGCACAAACACCACGAACATAGTCAGGAAGTTCCTCACGTCGCTCGGCTTCAGTTTGGTCCTTTGCTCCGGTTTGACCCGATGTTTCACCTGAATCACCAGCACCCATATCCTCATGTAGCAGTAGGACACCACAAGCAGCGGGATCAGGAAGTGGACAATCACCACGGAGATGGTGTAGTATGAGCTGACCGTCTGGGCAAAAGTGCAAGAGTAGACGCGAGGGTCGTACTGCAGCGAGCCGACGAAGAAGTTGGGCACTGTGGCGAGGGCGGTGAGCAGCCAGGTGAGGCCGAGGTAGCAGCAGGTGTTCCTCAGGCTGTACAGGCGGTCGTAGTGGAGGCTGTGGCAGATGTAGCAGTAGCGGTTGATGGCGATGGCCGTGATGTTGAAGATGGAGCCGATGACGCTGAGGCCCATGATGAAGCCGCTGGCCTGGCAGTGCAGGTCGCCCATGGTCCAGTCATCGTGGAAAATGGCGGTCAGGACCAGAGGGTACGGGTACAACGCCACCACAAGATCTGCTACCGACAGACTCACCACAAAGAGGTTGCCTGGGGAGAGAAGAGATTCAGATGTCAGATAGGAACTGGTACAATTAAAGCACACAACTCTGCTTTTCTCACTTTGTGCTCCAGGTTAAACTCCTTGAAAGAATCTGGGTCACTGGAGGTGCGGCTTCATTTTGGCCTCTGTGTCTCACTTTAATGTGTTTATTCCCTTCACAAAACTTCTGATTTGAAAATGAACAACATTTTAGACAAACTGGATTATCTGTAAACATTTATTCCGTGAAATTTGGCCGAGAGGTGGCCAGAGGATGAATCCCACTGAGGCCACTTACACACATTTGTTCTCTTGGACAGATGACACATTACGTCCGTCTCAGGAAGAACTACACTGATTCCTGTTATAAAAGTAACTAATGTTAGCATCCACACAACAACAACAACAGTAAGAACAGTGTTTTATTAAGTAAGTACTGTATCTATCCCAATAAAATGTTCTAATCATGCGGTTCTTGCTCAAAAACGTTCTGGCCTCAGGCAACAGGCGGCTGAACACTGAGTTAAGCAGAATAAAACCCAGAACATTTTGGTGTCCGGTTACATTCGAACAAGTTCCCGTCCTCCTGAGGTCTGAGCTGATGTTAGTGCGACCCTGCGTCTGCTCAGACGACGCGAATGATAGAAACATGACACGTGATGTGGTTCCAGCGCAGCAGTTCTGGGTGCGGTGGGAGAATGAAACAATAAATCAAATGGCAGGGTTGCGTCAGATAAGAACAAGCATTAGCTCCTCATAAAGGGACGAGCAACAAGAAGCCTATTGTGTGTTCAAGTTACGATTTGTGAGCATATAAAGACTTAGGCCAAATAAACATTGATGCATTTATGCAGCACCGTAAATACGCTTCATTCAGCTTTTTGGAAGGACGTGGAGCCGATTGAAACAGTGACTCGGGCTGAAAGCTCGACTACATGCTGCCGCCAGCGTCTCGTGACCCCCCCCCTCCTGAAGTTGATCCTAGTTCGCTCAGATGACAGCTGAACCAACAGCGCTGATTGGCAGATGCGATGGAAATGGATTTAAAACACATGTTGGCCATCAATCGTCGGCGTTCAAAGCCCGTTCTAATCCCGCCACAACAGGCACAACACAGCTACAGCATGTTGTTTAGCAACCAGTCTAATTTTAATTTTCGGACTTAAAGGAACCTCAAGCGAAGACGCCTTCTTCCACCCTCCCCCTTGACTAACTCCTGTCGCGCAACACTTTTGCTTTCACGTTTCTCCACAGGACTGACACAGGTACTCACAGACGGACACATTTCAAATTACTACACAGCACGGGCCGTCTCTCAAGCCCGCTGAGATAAAAATAAAAGCGTTTGCGCTTCAACCTCGAGTCAGCTCAGTGGGCAAGTCTGTCAGATCGCATTTGTGACGCTCGCGCTACTCGCAGTGTGCGTTTGTCATTGTGCAGAAGTTTGATTCCTCAGTGATATCATGTGCTCTGGCTGGACGCTGCTCCAGCATCAAAGCTCTCTCTCTGCACTTATCACCAAAGGGATGAGGTAAGTGCTGAAGCGCTGAGAAATGGCCAGATGACCGTCTGTGGCTTGCTGGTATCCGTTACCAAAACACCGGACGAACCGCTGCCTCTCGTGGCTTCATTAACCCAGTTGGCGGGTGTGAAGCTCAAGCGACCGACAGCTGGATCACTACGTAGTCGAGCCCACATCTTCTGTCTATTATTACCAACAAGTGTGTTGAATGGAGCTTGACCTTGATGCTGATGGGTCACAGGCCGTAGGAACTTACAGTCTCACTGTCAGACGAGTGAAGGGCTGCATCTAATCAGCCCATTCTTTGCTTTAAAGTGTCTCCTGAGAGCTGAGCGGCGGCTCCACTCATTCCCTCTGTGTATTCCTCTCTCTGCGTCTGTCACACGCAACATTTTTGGGGCTAATGCAACATAAATTGAAACCATATAGCAGAAAAACAATGTTCCGCTGCTCATAAGCAAAAGATATTTGTACTGAGGAGAATCGGGCGCGCACCAGGATGCAGCGTATTTATGTTTCACTCCCTGCTTTCCATAAATAAACCACAAGTGCAGTATCACAACAGCCTCGATATACAAATACTTGTGCACGATACATACCAGCAGAGTAATTCTGAATAGTAGGAGCGATAATACTGGAAATGAAAGGACGGCGAGAATAGGGGCGTAATAAAGATGCAACTGCAAGAGCCAAGCAAACCTGCAGACGGAGCCGAGGCCTGGCAGCTGAGCCGTTTTTCCGTCTGACAACTCGCATCGTCAGGGTGCACACGCGAGTCTCAGGGGCTTGTGCTCCTCTGTCAAACCCACCATCTGCATCCCACCACTCTCACCGCTCGCGCTGGAAACGTGAAATACTACACGGTGACTCGCCACAGCTATATTTATACAGCTTTGCGGAAAAGATAAATACAAAGAAATGTGTAGGAGCGCTGGCATCACTTCACTCCGGCTGAATGTCAACAGCGCAAGGCTTATTACTACAAGTGCATGTTCCAAATTAGATTACGTTCAACTGAGTCAGTAACGTTATCGTACATACGCTGGAATAACCTTTTGGCAAGGGCATTAACGCTGATGAATTAGTAGTGACTACTTCATGAAGTCATGTTCAAGGGGCCAGAGAAAATTTTCTAAGAGGTTTAACATTAAACTGACACGAGTTGCCTTTCGGTGATGCAGCCTGCGACGAGCCCCAGACAAAAACGTCATTGTCAAAAGCCATCTATCAGACTCCTCGTGGCCGAGGGAAATCAGACCGTCGGAACACAAGCAGCGTCTGGTGCAACGGCGATTCACTTGTCAGTCACAGTCCCGGAAACGCGGCAGGACGGGAGGGAATTTAGCGCGTTTGGACAAAACAGCCCCCTACGGTAGAAGGAAAGATTAGATGTAACGCAAATATCAGCCTGTGTTTACCTTCTCCACATGCGGCTCCGTCAGATAAACCTAATCTGATCGTGTCCTCCACACTTACCCCATCGCAAAACTAAACTCCATCCACTAGTTCGTCGTCCGGAAACAAGGCCGTGTTTAATGCAGTGCGCTAAGTGATGCTCCCCATGGATCCGTGCTGTCAATTTAAATTGGCTTCTGGTTTAAGTCAGCAGGTCCACAGACTCAATTAAGCCTCCCCTGGACTCTCATGTGTTTTTGGCTTTATTCATGAACGCAGAGTCGCTGAATTCAATGCATGAAAAGGAAAATTCAAGTCCGTCCACACCCCATGACCCCCAGCTCAGACATGGAGGCGCGAGCCGCTCACATGGATGCACGGCCTCAGTCTTTCATCCGTTCCCCCGTCTGCTCCTCTTCATCCTTTACTTTCTCTCTTACACGTGTATTTTTAGTAAAACTAATCCCAGTGGGAAACTCGCTGGTTAGGTCCCCCTCGCGATACATACATACAAATGGATCCTACATCCTCCACTAATGACACAAATATAAGATATACTGGTATCGGTTTTACAGGTGTGTGATTTTGGGGCTTGTGTTTAGTTGCGGGCAGTGGAGGCGAAGTGGAGCAGGAAGCAGGGGACAGGAAATGCTCCTGTGTGAGAAACCAGCAGTGTGACAGCTACAAAAACTGTAGAACTGAGAGAAGGTTTCACCCAGTAGAATGTGCCCGTCTCTTAAACTATCAAACATTCATACAAACTGAGCCAAACCTATAAATAGCTCCATACGAACAACGAAAACATTGTTGATCGAATAATCCAGGAACAACTTCAGTCAACTAAGGACACTTAGAAAGAGCATCACAACGTGACATGGGTGCTGCTGATGGTCAGTCCAACCGGGACAGGAGGTGTGCAATCGTTCACCGTGTGCTAGCGTGAGGAAGACTTTGGACCAGGCCGTTTACTCCTGCCCTCCTGTTCGAGACCAGTCAACTGTGTCGTTTCTGCACCGGATAATCAAATTATTGCTCTGGCTCCTAACGTTGGTTTACAGGGGAGCGCACTGTTATGTAATGCACTTGAAACTGTAATTAACAGCTCATCCTCTTTTCATTCCCCGCACATCACGGTGCATCACGCACTTGTGGCTTTTTGGCCCCAGACTCTTCCTGAGTTTACTTTTAACCGTCGATGGAGCTGCAGAGTCTGATGGTACGTGTTTGATCTCACAGACCTTTGAGTTCAAACCAGCGCAACATCAAATGGACTGTACAGTTCCTCTACTTCCAGCCTTTCTGTCGGCCTTTCTGTCAGCGCACCTCAGTGATCGGCCCTCTTCTGCTTTTTAGAAAACAAAACCCCGAGGTGCTGACGTGCAGTTAATCTACGTTCTGGTTACGACTGTCAATTGCAATCTGCATTACTTTTTACTGTAGATATTTTGGCTGTAGTTCAGGTTAATAATGCAAATGCCCATGAACATGTTGATTCTGATTATATGTGCACTGTGTTGTCTCACAGCTGCTGAGCTTCCCTAAAATGTGTAAATGTGAGATTAAAAATGTTGAAAGTCACTTGAAATATTTAATACTGACTTTTTTTTTAATCGATTTTACTTGTGGCACTTGATTATGACCTGTTTTGGTAACATACCTTATTATTCTGATTATTATTAGTTATTAGTTCTTCTTGTTGTTGTAAATCAGCTACGTTACCTGTGATTCTTACTTTCAATGCATTCTGTAAAGTTTGCTATTTTCAGAAAACTGAAAACAAAACAGATCGTGCAGAACAAATAAGAATCACGAGCATTTTATTGCAAAATTTATCACATTATAATTTAAATTGACAACAACAAATTATTTAGTTGCTGGGACAGTAAAACATTCAAGTGCTCTGTGTTGCTTTTGTAAACAAAGTCTGAAACTTGGGCTTATGAACTATTGTACCTGCCTGACACAAAAGTAAAATTAGGAAAATAAATGGTGATGACATATTTTGCCAAGACACTTGGCATTAAAATAACTATGACAAATCTTTCTCGCATTCACGTTGCTGTCAGGACACATCGAATCTGTCCAAACATGAGGCAGTGTCTAACGCAGAATCTCTACAAAAGCGATATGACAGTCTGCTGCCTTGGGTCTATAGGTCCTGCTATGAAGAGAGATGTGATTTATCTGGGCTGGAGAAACCAAGGATGAAGCCAGATGGAGGGAAGAGGGTGTTATTATTTATGAAGAGATACGAAGGCAGTCTGGCAAAGCTGCGGAGACTCCATCACACTGTGACAGGAGGCTCCCTTCAGATAGCAGCCTGATTGTCCGAGGCAGAGGTCACACGCTTCACGGTATGTTACATAATTTCAGATAGGAACGAAGAGGGGAAAGCAGGACACCGATCACTCAGGTCACTGAGTTATTCTTCACGTTGACTCGATAGATGTAAATAAATTAAAGAGGTTTAAATACAAATGCATTTTCTTTCTGTTCTGTCCCTATGTGTCACGTTAAAGCTGCGTTTTCCCTCTTCCACCCATTTTTAAAAGCCAAACTTGATCTCTTTTAAGTCTCACCTGCGTTCCTGAGTTTCTTGTTCCTATACACGGACAGGATGACGAGGACATTGCCCAGGATGTCTACAACGATGGTGAAGATCAGCACGCTGGCCAGCGCAGTGGACGCTCCGCCGGGGGAAGCGCGGAGTCCGCGGTCGCTGTCATTACTGGACAAGCAGCTCGACCCGTTCACCTCTAAATCCATGTCCCCTCAGGGCGCAGCGCTCATGGTGGGAATCCTCCAGCGTTGAGTAGAGTAAGAAAAGTCTACCACTTTACTGGAGGGAGTCTCGAACTTCTCCATACTCCTCCTTCTGCGGAGACGCAGTACGAGCGCACGAACCATGGCGGCTTTATGCGCTTTACGCATGCAGGGAAATCGAGTAAGTTAATTTGTAAGGTGATAAAGATGCCAGAAGCTCGTGTTTCACTGACGTGCGTCCTCTTCCACTCTCCTTGCGCGCTGCTCCATTCTGCGAGGAGAGGACAGCTCGCTTACTGTAGCATGTGAGCGCACTCCTGTGCGTAATGGAAATGTGAGGATGCGAAGCTCACGCAGGGCGAAGGAGAACGGTCTGCGGACCGTAATAAAACCTGCCTTCGGGTGGGTTTGCTGTAGAGAAGCGCTTGGGTAGTTAGATATTTAAAATATGTAATATTTAGGAATCAAAAATTGAGAGGTGGTACAAAACCTTTGAGTTTTGAGCCTTTGAGCTCCTTTTTCTGCCAGGCTCATTAAATTACAACAGGATTTGGGCTTGTTGCGTGTAGTTGTAGCAGTAGTCCAGCCTGTGTTAATTGGTTTGCAACAGCAGCCATTAGCGAGTTGCTTTGCTTTCAGGCCAAGCGAGCTGCTCATGTGCGTGGAGACAGCGCCTTCACGCGTCCCACGGAGACATAATCACAGTAGAAGAGGTTAACGTTGTAAATTGTGCATCAGTGGTGTTATGTAAAGTTCAACATTAAGTCAAACAGCACTGAAATCACAAACCCCAGGCTTTTACGTGCTGCATAAAAGATGGGGAAGACGTCTCATGCTGTAGTTATAGTCATCACAGAGTTGAAATTATCATAAATGATTAATTTGTTATGGATTTTCATCCTCCTAAACCCAAACATATCCATCTTATTTATCACAGACGAAATAAAGTAAAAAGAAAACATCCAGGTTTGAGAAGTTGGCTCTTATTGTAAGAAATGATGATTCATTTTTGTCTGATTGCAGATTAAATTGATAGATGGAATTATGCATAATTACAGCGTGTTTTATTGAGTGCAGTGAATTCATAGTGAGACATTCAATCTCACACACCAATGTCAAAAAATACAAATATGTTCATAGTCGTCTGTGTTTAGTTTTAGTTGATGCAGGTACGCGTTCATTCGATCGCTGCACATTTATCCACTTTCCCATTGATTTCATTTCGTTTTTAAGGCACCAATTGGCAACAGAGTTGGTAGAAAAGAGCATTTTAATAAGCGGCATCAAGACTTGAAAGAAAAACCCAACGAATGCCTGTTGAGTGAGCACTAAGGTAGAGGAACAGAGCCAGGCGGAGGCTGGAGAAGGTCATGACACGCAGTGTTGGCTCATATACGGCACAAGGAGGACGGCACCTTCTAAACATCATCCACTGGCTAATCACAAACTGCACATGCTCGCTCACATTCCTGCTGAGTTACTTTCCCTCCAGATCTTCATGGCCAAAGCTGCCGGTCCAGTTAAACATAAATATGCAAGATGCGTCAGCTCGGTACCAGAACCAGAATCCAGACCCAACTTGACCAACAACAACAACAGTCACTGGCTTTAAGCCTGCGTGACGACCGACCTTACGTTTTGCATAATACATTGTCTCATTGAGATTCTCCGAGCGCTCGCTAAAGTCGTCTTGTTGTTGATGTAAATGCGGAGCGACCCGTGTGAACACACAGCTCTCCGTCCGTCAGTGAACACACTCACAGAGCAATTAGGATCAGTGAGTGAGGAGGAGCAAGGAGTAGCGAACAGGCAGGTCCAGAGCCAAAACCTGTTTTCTGCCACACTAATGCACAACGCCAAGCTGCTCTGGACGCAGTATACTCCGTCTGTGAGTGGTTCCAGATTTATTATTCCACATATAACACATGAAATGTCTGATTTAGCTTTGAGCTGATGCAGCTTCTCTTCGGGCGGTGCGATAAAATCTAAAAGGACGTGGCATTTAGACTTTTATTCGCTCTAATGTCTTTATCTTGCATTCCAGCTGTGCAAAGGATGTGACAGGAAGATGCAGCCGCCATGTTGGCCATGTACGGTAAGTTGGAGAGCAGAACTATTTAATGAAATTACACTGTTATAGCTCGACAAACGAACCGTTGTTTACTTTTTGTAATAAATGCAATAAGCAGAACAAACATATGAAGGCCTCTATAGCACATCTCGTCAAATAATGGATTATCAGCTTTCAAATCACATCTAAGTTAATGATTCTTCCATGTAAGGTCTGAGATGTGTTCCAGTAGCTAATGTCTGTATATTGTCAGTTAGTGCAGTCTGATTTATATTACAGAGACGCAGACAGAAATCTCTGTCAGGAAAAAGGTTATTTGAAAGGGAAGAGGAAATTTAATATGTTTTATGAGGCCTGGTGCATCTTTATTGTTTAAGATCAAGCCTGTTTCTGCACAGACAGAGAGAAACGTCTAACTGTGTTTGAGAAATGCAGACGCAGATGTGCCTAAAGCTCCGATTTAAAGCGTCTGTGAACAGCACGGCCGTATTCGCACACGCTGCCAAATGAACAGGACGCCTACGTGATGCACGGAGGCACAAACCGAAACCTGACGAACTTTGGATTCATCTGTGTTGATTGAACTCCAGGATTCAGAAGGGCTGCGGTCGTGTTAGAGAAGCTTACGCAGACATGTCAAGTGTTGGTCAGTTGCTTGTTAAAGTCGTAATGTTGCCTCTGTAGCTTTCCGTCAAACGTTTTATATAACGATGTGCAAAGTCACAGACACAAAACATATTTTTTACATACTTTTATTGATTCTCAATGTGCAAAAACAGATCTCTTGTCTACTTTTACTAACTTTCTAAACATGCTCTTCTTAGCACGTGTTGCCAAACACTCTTCCGTACGCTCACCGTACATCTTCCCTCTGTGTGCCTTTTCCATCATTAACCTTCAGTACTGCACATTGAAAAAATATGGCTGGAGTCGTTCACGTAATTACACACAATGTGACAAAGATCTAAGGCACTAGAAGTCGTAGACTGCGGTCCTGCTGAAGCACACATACATCTAGGAGGATGGAGGTTGAGACAAAGTATTCGCAGCAGATCCTTCTGCTCAGCAACGACATGTGACATCACATGGTAAATAGGAAACAGGAGAGCGTGGTTGATATAGTCAAAATATAGGAGCTCACGTATACAGATTTAATGCAATCGTAGTCACAGTCCGGTGCAGGAAGCGTCTAGTCTAGATCCAGGAAATGGTTTACCCATCCAAAATGGGAATGTAGGCACGTTGTGTCCTAGAGTGGCTATCTCCCGTCAGAGCCCACATCCGTCCGACAAAGCCTGAGAAAAGCGAACAGGTGGAGCTGAAGTCTTGTATCTCCCGTCACGGCCGATACGTTTTGATCACGTCCTTGATTGGCCGCCTGCATATCGGACAGCACGCGTTGATCTGTCTCTTCAGCTTCAGGCCGCAGTCATTGCACAGGCACATGTGTCCACAAGTGTAGATGACCGTGTCCACCTCCAGGTCAAAGCAAATGGTGCATTCTCCGTTTTTCCCAGCGGGGGGCAGCAGATCCGAGGCAGGGAGGGTGGGAGAGACCGGGGGACTGAGCGGGGAGCTGGGAGCCGTCACTGGATGGAAAAAGTGAAGACACAAATAAGCATAGTGGTAAGAGAATGACAGGTTTTAATTGCTTTTACATCGTCCATTTCTCCTTGTCATTAGATAAATAGCACAGCATAGACCAAGTGATCAGCCACCTTCTTCCACTGTTACATAACAGCCCTGTCACACCTCTAAACCACAGTCGCCGTATTAATACTGTGAAGGCCTCTGTTTACACTGCACCAGGCTCGTCTGTCAACATCTGCGAACGTACCCAGAGAGGATTCAGAGGCAGAGGAGGATCTGTTGACGCTGAACGCCAGGTCTGAGTCGCTGTCATCTGGACTGCTGCTCTGAGACGTACTGGGGGACGTGGGGGGAGGACTGGACTGCAGTGTCCCTGTGTCACAAAGATAAACACACACACACACGCCCCACGGAATTAGACTCACGCCGTGTCTTCAAACACGGCAGCTGCATATTTACACGCATGCGTTTTGGTCCTTGACTTTCCTGTTCTTACATGTTTCTGTTTGAGGATAATATTGTTGGATGAGAACCCACTTAGGATGTGAACTGATGGGAGTTTGTGTGGGAGGGGGGTTAGCTGGGCCACTGAGCAGCCACATGCAGATAGAAGCGACTCAGACGCATTCCTTTAGTCTGGGAAAGCACAAATTGCAGGGGCTGCTCATAAATAGACTGATGATGACTGAAGAGCATGAACGAGTTTGGAGATTTATATACAAAATCTACATTTTGGTTTTTGATATATCCCTTCAAATGTGTGAGCTCACATTAGATTACCTAGAATCCTGAGTCTGTTGACGGCGCCGTGCAGGGTGAAAAAGGCCCACAGGACCTGAGAGGAGTCCACACAGAGCAGCCGGCCGCGTCCGACCCCGTTCACCCCGTGGTGCACCTCTCCGTTGGACAGCACACTGAAGCTGAGTACATCCCCAGAACAAGGCATGGGGAAGCCTCGGTGCACCACCCAGTACTCTTTGCGGTCCAGGAGAACCTCTGGGTCTGCCAGCAGGTCCCCGGGGTGCAGATTAGCCGGATCGCAGGACGTTAAACCGAACAAAAGGGCCCCAAAGTAAGGCAGACCCAGGTGGCCGACCTCCACGTACAAAGTCTCACCCACATGCAGCGGCCGGTCACTGAACACCAGTGTGCGACTGCTGTCCAGAAACTGGATGCAGGCGGCCGAGCGGTCAGCGGACAGGATGACATCGGTGCCACGGACAGGGTGAAAGTGCAAGTCATTGTCCAGAGGGGACGGAAGGCCCCGTGCCGCCCTCGGGACGGAGGCGGAGGCGGACGAGGAAGGCGTGGTGGAGGACGAGGTGGAGGTGCAGCAGGGGATGAGCTGAGTGTAGTTGTTGAGTTGGAGGTTGGCCATCTTGGCGGCGGCGGCCTGGTTGTTCTCCAGCTGATTGTTGCTGTAATTGGCCGAGTCGTGGCTACTCTGGGGCAGGTAGGCGCTCAGACGGGCCGCGCTGAGGCAGCTGGATCCCACGCTCTCGGCAAACATGCTCTCTGCGGTGGAGAAGATGGACAGAGTGTGTGACTGTGTTTCCCTGATTCATACAGCAGTTCACCTGATTTACACACGTCTATTTAAATGTCACCTTAAAGAAGCCTGACAGATAACAGCAGTAGTAAGAAACAGGCGCAGATTGTACTGGTGCTATTTGATACTAACAGATGGCTTATAGATAGATTAGACATGCAGGACTACAGGGCGTTCACGCTCCGAGGCTCTGTGCACTTATGTTTGTGTGGAGAAATAAACCTTCGCTTGGAGAACAAATAAGCTGCGTCGAGCAACAGTTTATTTGACATCCACTGGTTTAGTTGTTTTTATTTACCTCCCTACTTCCTTCCATTATCTTACTGCCGTGTGATCGCAGTAGAGCCGAATCTTCACGTTTTACGGGCTGAAATAAACACGTCCGCCACTAGTAGACGTCTTATGACTTATGACACATTCCTTTATTACTATTTCTAGTGATGCTGAAGCTTGAGCGCACTGGCCTCTCACCAAAGCTCCTGGGATCCGCTGCCTTGACCAAACATGGCCATAACTCCTGTCGGGCCGAAGATAAACACACCCGGCGAGTAAAAGTGATGGAGATGAAGCAAGCGTGGGGGGGAGGAAGCCACACAGCAGGAACGTTACAGTAAGAGGGCGTAGCAGAGGGACGGCAGCCTGAAACCTGTTTACGTGTTGATGACGGGTCAGACGGGAGGGAAGCGCTTTGCTCCCTCATTCTACTTTGTCACACACACACGCGCATTGAGTCACCGCCTCTGCTGCTGCAAATATAGTAACACAGCTTCTCTCTGAAGTCTGATGAAGCTGCTTAAATGCTACGAATGTGTCGACAGTATGTAAATAAGGTCCTTGAAGCACAAAATACATGCCTGCCTGCCTTATGAAGGTCATCTCCTCCACTGTAAATGATTATTGTAATGAAATTACAGAATAGAAAATTATTATTAGAATTAGAAACAACTGGATGAGAAGCTACTTACCGAGCAGCGTGACTTCCTGAGTGATGCCGTAGATGTCTATGATGGCCCAGAGCGGGCACCCGATGCTGAGACCACAGTGGAAGAGGATGGGCTCTCCCTCGTTGATGCTGTACAAAACTCTTCCATGGCGATCAGCCCAGAATGACAGCACATTATCCTTCAAGGCCAGTCTCTCGGGAAGAGCTTTGGCCCAGTAGCCGGGCCGCGTCACCAGGTCCGGGCACGCGTATTTAGGGATGTCAGCATTATCCAGCTCGCTGGGGTCCAGACTGGTGAAGCCAAAGCGAAGAGCTCCGCTCCATCCAGTGTGCACACCGGTCAAACGGAGACGCACCTGAAGGAACAGCGACGACGTCATCGTTATATTCTGTAGCTGTTTAAAAAGCAGGGAGCAGAGTAAACATGAAACCAACCTTCTCGTAAAGGTGGACGGGCCGGTGGCTGAACGTGATCCCGTTACAGAAGCTGTTCTTGCGGGTGGCACGCCGGAGCTGGCCGTCCAGCCTGATGTTCTTGCCCTTGGCGTGAGGGTGAAAGCGGGGCGACTCCACGCTGATGCTCACCGGAGGAGCACTTCGTCTGTCCACACCTGCCCCATTGTTCGGCAGGGTGTAGTACTGCCTGCTGGCCACCGGGCGGGGTTGCAGAGCCGTGTCTGTGGGTGCAAAAACATCAGGGGTACAGTGAAGAAAAGGGAAGAAATCAGTGACTCAGCCTGGTCAGTGTGAACATCAGGTCTGCGACTCAGATGAGGTCAAAGTAATGTTGAAAACATACAGAAGTCTCCCACACAACTAAATAGCATGTAACCCACATTCACAGGATAAGAAGTGTCCCAAATCAGTCTGCTTACATACATATGGGACGTTTACAACGCAGAAGTAAAACCAGGCAGAGTTAGACAAAACCGCAGAGACTACGAGAGGAAAGCACGGAAAGGATGTTTGAAACGATTGGAGCTAATATTAGTGGCATCACAGGAGAGGAAAACAACATAAAACGTCAACAGCCAAGATAAGGCTAAATCTTATTTATGGGCTACACACACCCTTGGCCTACAGCATAAACAAACCCTGAATAGCCCCTTTCATTCCTCCCCAGCTATCTTCAGAAGTGGAGAATGAATCACACGCTGCCTAGTTGGCGAAGAAATGCCCAAATAAAAGGCTTAATCCTTGATCCTATCTTCCCAGGAGTCCGTGTCCCGTTCGAGCGTCACAAAACAAATGAACGTGGATCCAAAACCAAACAGGACGAAGCGAACATGAGCCTAAATTTGGCTTCGCTATAAGACAAATACAGAGCAGCAGATGAATGTTTATGGTATAGACTGGCTAGACTCCAAAAGTCAAAGAGAGCCTGTGTTTCTCCGCTGCACCAGGCCCGTGGAGTGATTACATTTCTGTTGAAAAATTCACTGTGATCTGGAGCAAAGACATTAACTCAGCGAAATGTTCCACAGCACATTTCCAAAATTAGACATTATCACTGATTATATTCTAAACTATAGAGCAGCAGCGAGAACATCTGTAACATGTCAAGTGATGTGCGGGAGCCTCATTCCTCTGTGCAGATGGAGGGAAGGGAGGAGGATTCACTTTGGTGGAAGTTGAGGGGTTGGTCTGCAGGGCCGAGGCTCTGCTGCCGCACCGGGTCAGTGCTCGCAACGAAGACTAATATAGACGCGTGTTTGCCATTATTAGGTGAAAGGCATTTTACAATAGGTCACACAAGTAAAGGGCAGCGTACAGCACAGTCATTGTTAGCCCCAGTTGCTCAGCTCAGCCTCTGATGATCCCAGAAGGATGTTCCAAGAAATCTTTAACGCAATATGCTGCTGTTTCCAGAGCCGTCATGGAATCAATAAAAAAGCACAACAATCAAACCCGTTCTCTCAGTTGCAAGGGCTCTTTCCTAAAGCAAACTTGAGCAGCGCCATGGAGCCTTTATGTATTTTGAGGGCTTACGCATACATGCATGCGAGTAGGGTCTGCCAGTGGTTTCGCACAATTTCGCAATCGACAAGTGGCAATGATTCGCCAAGAAAGGCCAGAGCTGGCTGGCAAGTAAACGCCGCCTAAGCAGTAATGGTGAAGAAGAATAAAAATGGCTTTTTAAAGCCCCACAAGGCAGCTTGGAAGCATTTTACTACCACATATACTCATGCTACTTCTTATCTGATCTCCTCTTTGTTTTTCTGATGTCACTTCCAGCTCGCTGCTTAGAAAACGCTGTAGAAACTTGCGAAACACATTAAGAATTGTTTGTATTGTGTAGATGAGGGAAGACCAGATGGTTTAGATGGTTCTTTTGTAATTTCGGGAAAAACCCTCAGCTGTAAGTATAGTTAAATAACCTTCTGGGTGTTTTGGAGGCCGCTGGGTATGTGTTTTATATGTTTGGCAGTGTGATTTGAACGTAATGTGAAATCTACTAACTGGTGCTAGAACGGTGTCAGTGGATGTTGGTCAGATCGGCCGATTGTAACACTGATGTTCACCTGGAACACCAGACAGCTCTGTCAGCTCTGCCCCCACAGCAAGGACCAACTGTGAGAACAGCCAAACAAATGATGTGCAGTCATAGAGACTGATCGGAAATGTGGTCGTCATGCGAAGCTGAGCTGGGGTTTGGCATCCAGGGCCGTCAACAACACAGGCTCATACAACGTGTGTCTGCAACACATGTAATGTAATTACTCTTAGATCAACAATGGGGTAATGGGAACTGTGTCTCCCAGGCTTGAGCCAACTGAAAGAAAAAGCACAAATAAATGCAATCATGAGACTGTACAACTCATACTTTTTCCCAATCTAAACTGATTACATGCATTCGTCAGAGTTATCTTTGGCCATGGGACGATCGGGCTCTTTTTCTCTCTCATGCATGTGTCCAGCGCTCTAAGTCGTTCACAGTGTAGGATGAGAAGTGAGACTGTAAAGATATACACGCAACAAGGCGAAACCCATCAAAGCCTACTATCCTGTTGAGACTTTATACTGAGCAAATGCAGGCATCGCATCGATTAAACCGACTTAATCAAAACCATCCGGTGTCAGCAGCAGGACCCAAGCTGCTCCTGCTCTTCTGTGACTAACCGCTCTCAGTCCAAAACCTACGTCAGCTGGACCTGGTGGCAGTAACCACATCGTTTAGCCGCTGAGTGGGTCTGCTGGGGGAGCGGGAGTGTGGCAGCCGTTAAATCAAAGTGATATGAGGAACTGATTATTAAGTACTGTGCTTCAGATGTTATGACTAAGTGGTTTAGAGTGTGATAGTCTGAGACCTCATAATGACAGCTTTATGCAAAAACACCGGGTCCACAATCAAGCCAGGAGTCATCCACAGCTAATCACTTGAGACTGTGCTTCATGTGGCAGCTTAGCTACTTGGGATATTTGCAGAACATTACCCAACAGTAATGTGAAGACTTTGCAGTTTGGTGAATCCTGTGCTCAGCCTGCGATTCCAACAATGTCTCACTGGAATAAAGGGTAAAAACGACCATCTCACCGCACGGGACACAAAACAGGATAAAGGAGGCTGCAAATAACTGTGAACCGCATCTAATGCACGTGTGAAGACATCTGGAAAGGAAGGTTACGTTCAGGGACATGACGGACATACGCGCATTGTCTCTGCACGGGCTGCTCAAAGTTCCCCTGCTGCAACGCCGGTGATGCAAACTGGCATCTGCTTAAACACAGATAACGTAAACGTGTCGTTTTACTGGCTTTCCGTGTGCTAATCGTCACATCGGTTCTCATTCAATCCCGGCTCCCGGTGACAGGTACGAAGTGGAGCCCGCTCGCTTGGACTCGCTCCGTGGGAATCGCGCTCAGCTTCCCCCGCGGTGGGCAGCGCGTCTGTGCGCAGAGCGGGGCGCACAAGTGGCCTGGATGGAGCGGCGCGAGCGCGTGTGCGTGTGTTAGTGCGCTATGGTAAATGAATTACACGGCTCACCTATCAAAGGTTTAGGTGTCGTATTCCCCATTATATTCTTAAATTCCTCGCACCGGCTGATAAGTTAATTTCAAACGCAATCGTTCCGTGTCCGTCCATGTATCCTCGAGGTGATGAGCATCCGCCTGGAAGCAGCTCGCACTGACTGTCGGCGTCTTCAAATTGCGCTGGATCTCCGCGCTGGAGCGAGGACGCGCTCTTCTTAATGTCAACCCTGAGCCGCTGCGACAGGCAGACACCTCCGACTGGCGCACAGCAGCCCCCTCCTCTCCTCAGAGCCGGCTCCCCTCTTTAAAGACACAGTGAGCAGAGATCCCCGGTCGAAACCACGGCAGAGCCTAATGATTAATCGAGTGTGTAGTCGATAGGACAAACGCGCTGCGTGAGGAGGACGTGCAGCCCAGAGGAAGCCCGTCTCTCCACCGCATTTGCATAGAGAAGGCTTGTATCCATCGCCTGGTGCAACCTGAAGACGAGATCATTGTTGGCGTTTGTTTAGCTCTTGAGCATCACCCAGAAGGGGCTGAACTGATCTCGATTCAGTTGTGATATTACATTTTATTACAAGACTACTTTTCCTTCCATACAGGCAGAGTTTTAACATCACAGCTCCCACTAACAAACCACGCGGAGGCGATCAGCCCCAAATTAATCACGTATTTATGTACTGAATAAACAGATAAGGGCTGCACCCTTTTGATAAAAGTCCAAACACCATATGAGGAAATCCCCTTTCCCCCCCCCACCCTATCCTCTGCCTTCCCACAGCCTTGACTGCTGGGTTCTCTCAAGCTGTTTCCTGTCTTCTGGACTGCGCCGCTCTCGGAGGAGCCGAGGCCTGCGGGGCTCGCGTAGGACGGAGACCATCGGCGAAGGGAGTGACTGGACATCTCCCATAGAGGAAAAGCCGGAGGCCAGACCGCAGCTGTGTGTGACAAATATCTGGCAAACGACAGCTCCTGGTTAAGCAGTGGAGGAAAGATAGGAGCACTTAGAAGCAGTTCTCTGCCGTCCATGGTGGTTCCCTGCTTCCTCAGCCACCTCCTTCAGTATGAGCACAAATCAATGAGAGCTGACGTTCTGGTGAAGGTAGACTGGCACTAAATATAACCCAGACACAAAAGCGTTTGTTTCTACGTCCTCAGTTGTTTTAACCGGATATGGTGGCTCCTTGTATGAGGGAACGGCGTTTGGGGTGAAGCGAAGCAGACGTGAAATTCCCCTCACGCCCTCACGGACGAGCTGCTGTGGCAGAGGGGATTAACACAGGAAGTGAATACGAGGCTTGTGATGGAGTCTGCAATCAAGCCTTCGCTGTAAACACAGCAGAGCCGCGGTAGCAAGTGCTGCTTCTCCTGACGCTCGCTTTATTGCCTGAAAGCACTACGGGGTGTTAATGAAGGCTTAATGATCGCGGGGCTGCTTTTACTCCAAGGGCAAATAGCTGTACTTTCAGGATCATTTTCAGCCCAGTCGTTTAACTCGCTGCTAGATTCCTCCAGGAGCCTTCAACGGCACAGAGACACGGTGAAGAAACAGTTTGACATTTTTGCAAACGCGCTTATTTGTTGTCGTGCCAGAGTCAGATGAGCAGGTCCGTGCAGCCTCATGTCGGTTTGGTAAACACGCTGGAGGCAAAAAGGGGGAAACAGCTACTAACGTGTCTGCTACTCACTGTTTCACTTGTAATTACTTGTTCAAGAATCAAAGTGTATGACAATTCACTGTGGTTTCACTTTGGTTCATGGCGTCACTCCAGGAAGTCACTACCTCCAGCCAAGAGTCAACACAGTCAAGCGCTGAGTTAAGCTGACCTACTCATGCTACTCGCTCGTCAACACGCATACGTCAGTTTGACCGTCACTTCAACCTGGACTCCTGCTGCCGCGGTGGAGGTGACGAGCCGGTGAGTTGAGATTCACGCCTGCGAAAATAGACGAGGCCGCGCGGAGCGACGCGCTGTTAAAACGCCTCATCTGTTCTTCAGCTTTAATTGGACGCAAATGTGAACCGTAACGCAAACGCTCCCCCTCCTGGGTGTCGAGCATCTGCGACGCAGCGCTCTGGTGAGGGTTCCTACAGCGAGTCCGTCGCTGCAGAGAAGGAGGGCAGACGAGGAAACTTGGCCCGTGGCGGCGTGAGGAGCGGGGGGACTGCTCCTTGGACGGCGGAGTGTTACATTCGCAGTATTTTAAAGCTCTTTAAAGAGTCTAAAGCAGCAGAGAAACGCTGAGCAGATGGCTGCTTGAGAAGATTGGTTTGTGGTGGTCTTAGTATCAGGGGAGGGCCGCTGTCCAAACCTCAGCCACTGATCTAATGGATGAAGTGAGTCATACCCACCTTCGATGTGAACACAGCCATCTCCATCAAACACACATGGCCCAGCACAATGAGCCACATTCATACAACAATGTTTTTCTGGTCACCTCTTTTTTTGTTCAAACTCTGGTGCATTCACAAAACACGTGTTTCCAATAATTGCCCCTGTCTTTTCATTAGGTTGCCTTTTAACGGGCCTTTGGAGTCAGGCACCTGCTTTTCAAGCTGCAGTAAGGGCTCGACTCCGCCACGGACGTATCAGTAAAAACGTTCCTCGAGTACAGATGAAACAAACAGAGTGGAGAATTTAATCATAGCAACAGCTCTGCTTTAATTGGAGCCATTTTAGGGGGAGTTCTTGCCATGTGCCTGGTGTCCTCACAGACTGTTTTCATTGCTGGAATCCTCAGATCATGAGACTGAACACTGTGGCAGTCTTATCCTGACAAATGCACGCACGCTTGGTTTCACGTCTGCAGTTTAAGATTTCAGCAAATCAGAAACGCCAGCGTGAAGGGAATTATTGACAACGGGCGCCGTTACTGTAAAGCGGTTCTCTCCCGTTCGCTGAGAAACAGTAATGTTGATACTACTCACATCACCCCACGGTCGGTTCAAACGTCACAACAAGCCTCACGCTGCCGTTAGTCGGCACAAAGCCCACAGCGGTTTGCATTAAAGTGCATCATCTGGACACTTTTAATACGGACGGGAAAGAACCGCAGCTCGAGAAAACCTGTTTTCTCCATTCAGCCTAACCTCCAAACTCTCGTGCTTGTTTGCCCCTATTTTTAGACGCAGTGCAATATTTCATGTCATTTAATATAGTCGCTAGATAGTTGCCAACAAATGAGAGAGAGCTGGACAACACATGGCAAAACAATCCAAAGTGGAGAAAAGATGTTGTCTCCACGCGTCCATGGCAATGTTAATAAGCGAAATGATAATGGGCACAGATATGGGCTGTGATGGGAGGAACTTCCTGATTCATTTTCCACTGAAACACACTAAATCACCACATTATGTAACGTGTCGGCTCCTCGCATTAAACGACCTCCTCTTAATGGAGCTCGATAGAAGCAGTCATTGCTGCTAACGCCGCGCCGACATTACTAAGATTTTTGAAGTGAACCAATCAACGTAGCACTTTTTTTTAATGAAGGTTGAATTTTCTGTAAGCGGCCGTGGAAGATGAAACAGTGGCACGTCTCCACTAACGTGTTGTTTTAGGCCTCTCTGCCAGTGGGAGACGCGCTAAAAATGGCCTTTCAATGCATTAAACCAGATGCACGGACAGTGCTCTTCCTCCATCTGTTCTATTGTCTCGGTGTTCTCTGGGATGAGGAGCGGATGCGCCGCCGAAGGAGACGCAGGAAATAGTCTTATCCCAGAACAACACGGCAAACTTCTTCTAGCCTTTTGCACGGTGTCTTTGCACACAAGTCCTTAGGAGGGCGTTGAAATGAAAGCTTTCCCCTCAGTGCCTCCATTCTTTGCCTTATGAGGTGGAACTATCCAAAAGTACCAACGACTTTCCAACAGCCAAACACGATTTCAGTCCTCGTTGCTTCATTTTTCTCTCACCCCCTCTAAACGGTGACTCAACGGTAGCGCGCTCGATGTCGTGGAACATTCGCGTAATATTCGTTGGGAGACAATGTGCAACTTTGAAGGCGGCCTGGTCTCTGGGCAAAGAGGAACAGGAAGGTCTCCGTCACATTTAACGTATCGCCAGACAAGCAGCGGCAGCTCAACGTGGCCAAAAATAAACATTACGGGCAAGCATTAAAGGGGATATGTTACTCAAATAACCTCCAAACCGGATAGAAATAAAAACAAGGTAGGCTGCATTATACTACATCAAGACATGTTTATGTCAGTATGAAAGACGTTTTATGTTGCTGTGGGTTTCTGTGGGATAATATTATGAAGGCAGCACGGATGCTGTTGACCCACAGCATTTTACTGCCGCACCACACTCGTAAAAAGACTTGTGCCATATTTGCATTAATCCTGTCGTGCGTGCGGCGGGAGAGCAGTGAATTCTTGTGGCGTACATTAAAAAACAAACCTACAGTTAAGGAGATCCCAATTAAGCCTGTTAACATCATTAGCATTTATGACACAGTTCAAAAGGAAATCGCTTCCCAAGCAATTTAAGGCTTTTCAGAATTTGCCTTCAGGCTCCCAAATTCAAAAACCTCTAAACTGCTTCTGCTCTCAAATATTCAGAGGGGAGAGGAATCCAAGACCTCATTAGAGAAAAGCAAAGGGTTTGAGGGGAGCTGCTGAACGGTCCAGTCTGAGGCTTTTCAGCCACAGCTGTCTAACTCCTTTAATCGGTTTCTTCATGTGCAACACCTTTCATGTGCTGATCATGTAATATAATTTCTAACTTGCGTGAAGGCAGCAGTTTATTAAAGTTAATGTTCCTCGCGGTACTGTACTGTGAATTGTATTACAGTGCGTTTGGTTTCTTTGAATATGCGAACAGAAGCAATTAAGGAGCCATAACCACTCAACCAATCTTTTTTTTTATGGTTAAGCCTCTCCTATAAAAGTTTGATATTACATCACACGCTAACTATCACGAGCAACACCAGAGAAACGTGTAAACAGTGTGTAACGTTTTTGGTATGTTTCCAAAATGCAATATTAACAGATTTGGATATTTTCTCGTCTACATGTTGCTGAGGAACACAATGTTCACACAGCTGGAACCCATTGGACGTTAACCGCGAGGGGCTCAGCGACTCGACGGAGGCCTGACGTTATAACGAAAAAAACATAAATATATATATATATATCGCTACTATCACCTGGTGCAAACACAGACGCAGCTAATCCTGTTCTCAACAACAGGCCCTTTTAACCCTGAAAAGATTCCACAAAGTGAGACAAACTCAGCAACAATAGCCAGCAGCTGCCGCGTTAGCGTCCCCGTCCGATAGGAGAGGGGCGCGTAGGGACAGGTACTACGTTACGCAATCGCAGATTTCCTCCGCTCGCTCCTCTCTTTCCATTCCTGCTCGGCTGGCAGGCAGAGGCAGTGACACAGGCCCGAGCTCCGCTGCATGTGGGGTAACCTTCTGGAGCTCAGCTTTCCTGTAAAATGTTTGCCTACCAGCTGCCTCCCCTCTGCCTCCTCTCCGCAGGTTATAGGCCACGTTCAGCTTTGTCCAGCTCCAAAACGTTACCGAAGAAGGTAGGAAAGAAAATCTGGAAGTGAAGTTTGGATTATAAATAATTGTTTTCGTCATGGCTCACCTCCAAAACAAAGGAAATGGTGAAAAGGCTGAAACAACAAGCAGTTTTTGGTTCTCCACTGGACTGTGCCACATATAATTGACATTCTGTGGGACACGCGTCAGGCCTCTCCTTCCAGGGCTCTGGGAGGATGAATCACTCGTGTCAACCGTCATAAAGGACGATCACGCTGCTGGCAGCACAGCACCAGCAGGTCCGGTGTCAAGGGCGATTTCAAGGCCTGCAGCTCCACTCGCTAAGGCCTTAACGAATGCCAGCACAGTGGACTGAACAACAACGTCCTTTGACCCGGACAGGAAAGACACAATGCGGATTCATTAGCTGACGTGGTGCCGCTCACGTACCGTGGCTCTCCTCGCTGCTAGTGTGAGATCTGTGAGTGCGGCTGTCTTCAGAACCGTTTTACCTGTCAGCTTAGCTCTACCGTCGCGCCAGCCTTGTCTCCACAGCGGCTGCGTCGCTTCCTTTCCAGCTCCCACGTCCTCGCCTGTTGCCCTTTTGCCTCTACGCATCGTCCTTCTCCTGTTATTTCAGAACAAAGCCCCAATGTGAAGTCAACGAGATATTCCTGGTGTCTGTGCCGCTGTGGGTCTCGAGCTAAGCATGCTCCCTGCCTCGCTGCTGACTCGGGTGGGCGGAGGTAATTAGAGAGCAGGTCCTGTTAGTCCATGTCTCCAGGGAAACAGCTGCCATCCTTCCCCGGTTCCCATGGAGCGGCTTGAAGCTGAGGTGTGTGGCGACGCCTCTGATCGCTAGCCACGCTGTTCTGCACGGATGCCCTTCAGTGAGCACATCCAGGCCTCGTTCTTCTCGACTTGAGCTATCACTTCAGGATCAGAGATGAACCATCGTGAACTCTAATCATGTGTAGGATGACGCACCAGCATGAAACAGCATCGCGTGCGTGTCCTTTATCGGTCCTATGCATTGAGGTTGAATGTAAACCTCCAGCTACTGCTTCCAATCATACTTCTCCAGCCACTGAACAAGACTAATACTGACGTACATGGAAAAACAGCTTTTGATATACAACTTTGCTTTTATCACAGAGTTGTGTATGTTTGTGCCTGATGCATTTGTGACTTTCTTTAATCTAAAGAAGTATGAGTAGTGTTGCCATCGTGGCGAACTTGGAATGTGGACTGGACGCTATCCACTATCTGAGGGCTCACTCCTTAGACGCGCTGCATGCCAGACATCAAAGGCACCTCTCATGGAAGCACATGAGCCGGTGGGAACTCTGCAAGCTGATCTCATGCCCGGGACACTTTGAGATGCTGCGCTCGTGCGTTCAGACGGGCTAACAGGCTCGGCCGGGGCGAGGATTACAGCCCCGAAATCTGAGGTCGGCGAGATGAAAGACAAACTCGTCATGGGCGTCGTAAAACTTGTCACACAACCCTCGCATTTGATTCGAAGAGGGGAAACATCGAGGTGACCTTCACAGACACTGGGGTCACCTTCAACACGTCTATGCCACTGAGTGCTTCCGCCCATCTGTGCCCCTTTTCCCGTTGCCCACGTCTCCCTGCTGTCATCAAGTTAACCACCATCCAAAGCCTTTTGGCTTTACCCATGACTCCTTTTCTACTCAGCATGCGTTTATTTGTCTTCCTCAGTGTTTTCTTTCCCCTAACCCTGCAGCTAATCATCTCTCCTTCCCATTCCCTGGCCCCCCACTCTCTTGTCATGACATTGGCCTGTGACACGTGTGGGAAACCTCTGCGGGGCCCCAGCTTCGGACAGGACACTGATACACTGAGAGTGCTGGGCGATGGGTCTATTTCGGGAACTAGTAAATATAAGAACTTCCCTTCCCTAAAGTCTATCTAATATCCCATTAACAACAAGAAGCAATACACAGGAATAGTCCAGCTTGTCATATTAATCAAGGCTCAGCTCCAGTAAAGTGACCAGTTCTACCTTTGAAACGTGCGTATTTACGGTGCATCTTGCTACTGTTTGACTTCTGACTGCAAAATAGCATTTTCAGGCACTTCCCACGTATTTGGCACAGATTTCATCGGCAACATCGGGATAATAGTTTTGCTAGAAACGCCCCAAACTCTCTTCCCTGCTTGGAAGTGTCAACCCAAGACAAGGAGCAAAACAGGGTGGAGACTTAGAGGTGGAACGTCAGAGGATAAATCTAAACACGTAGGGCCACCGCTTTGTCTGTCTAGCAGTGAAAATAATTCATAAATGACAGTGAATATTACTGGTTAATTCATCAATTTTCCTGCCTCCTCCTTTGTCTGCTTTTTTCCCACAGCCCCACAAAAGCACACATTCAAACACACACACTGAAGCAGTGTTGAATATTTAAGATGGTGCTAAAAGTTTAACGGCCTCCCCTCGTGCCACCCAAGAGCTTCATCACATGGGAGAGAGCTGGCCGTGGCCACAGACACGCACAGGACGCGTCCTGATTTCACTTTTCGTGCACACAGTAGATGTGCACTGGAGATACTTTGTCCAACACGCAACGTGAGACAGTCTCAGCGGAGATGAATTGTGAAAACAGACATGATGATGGATCCTGGTGTAACGTGTCGAGTCCGGGCTGAAATTCTACACTGTGCTTTTTTCCCTGCAGCTGCTCTTTTCTTCTTGCATCCACTCTGCTCTGTGTGATGCTATCGGCTGCTCGGCTTAGTGAGTAAGCACTAAACAACACTAATACAGAGCCCAAACGTAAACTGCGTGACACCGTCGGTCTTCACAAACAGCCCGCCTCTGCTCCAATATAAGCTCAGACCCTAGCAGACATTACACAGCTACACCTGTTGCTACACTTGAGCTATAGAATGAACCCGGCTGCTTCACAAACTGCTTTTGAAGAATGGATGTTTAAATAAATACTAATAATATTTATTCCCTTTTTCAGTGATCTAATAAAGAGGACATGGATGGGTTTTGTTTGGCTTCAGTGTTTTGTACTGCTCCTTTAGCACTGTGACATTGATGTAATATGGCGCCACCTAGTGATGCACATACATATGTAAAAAAAACTCAGGTCCTACATGTCCGTCATCACATTTATGACCACAAGAGGTTACAGTAAAGTAACAGGTCAATAAATGTGATGTCAGACTCTTAACGACACAACAATATCTCAGGTGTTTTAAATGTTTCAATTTTAAGATTTCTTTCAAGGAACTGAATCCTTAAAAAATAAATTTAATAAGATTAATGCATTAGAGTAATTACAGTAATTTTACTATGTTTTAGTACATTTTATCTTGGAAGTAGGATTTTCCTACTCTGAGCATAAAGGAAGTATCTAATAGTCTGATTCTGTCCAAATTTATAAATAGTATAATAACAAATAGTTTATTTCATTTTCTTCTAGATTACATTGTTTCCTGTCCAGTCACTTCCTTCGTCCATTCTCTCAACTGTTCGGCCTTTTCTTATGATGCTGCAGGGGCCTGGGAAAGCTGTGACATCACTAGAGGCCTCTGAGAACGGCTCTGAGCCACACAGGGCTTTGCAGCAACAACAGAGCGACAGGCATTTCCTGTCCGCTTGAAACAACAAATAGAGCTTAATTGACAGGAGATGTGCTAACGCTGAACAGAGACATGTTCGGCATCGGATCTGCTGAGCATTAAAAAGTTTTACCAAGATTAAAATGTATACCGGTAAATTCAAATAGAGCTTTATTATCTTTTTTTTAATATATAATTATTAATTACAAAGTAATTTAAAGTAAATCTATATTGTCAGTCGAAATAAAAACTACACATTTAATGAAGGACAAAGTACATCACAACAGTAATGATCTACTTCTGGTTTCAAAGCTATATTTCAGGTGGTGGTAATAAACAGTCTGTCCTACCATCACGTCTGCAGTCCAGCGTCTTTTCTTTGTTGGAAAGAGGCAAGTTGCACAAACCAAAAGCAACATGTTGCTTTGAAGACTGGTTGTTTCCCATATTCTCTGGCGTATAAAACGTTTCAGCTCAGTAGTTTAATCAGATGGACTGGTCTCGTCCGGTCCGTGGTCTCTAGAACACTGGTTCTCTGAACATGTGTAATGTTAGACAATAAAACCAAATCCCGCGTGAAATTTGAATTGAGGGAGCGTAAACATGAGCACGTGTCTGTTGTGATATCTTTACTCTGTCCAATAAAGACCAACCGAAGAGGGGAAGGTCTTCTGGCACATAGAGAGCCAAGTGTGTGTGTGTGTGTGTGTGTGTGTGTGTGTGTACACTGCAGACCGTTAAATATGCACATGACATTGAGAGGAATGACTGTTGACTTTAGCTACAGCCCACAGCATAGTTTCTAAAAAAGGGGGAAGTGGGCGTGTACTGTAATATTCCAGTCCTTGAGAACAGAATGCAATCAGGCACCACCAGTGTTTGGCAAGGAAAACTGTCCCACATACATTTGCTCTTTCATTCGTCTCTGATACGAAAACGTAAAGAAAAAGAAAGATTAAAAGAGAGCTGAATGATACGCGTGATCCAATGGCGCATCAGAAGTAAAAAAATATTACATTATATTACATTACATTATACAAATCAAGACTGTGATTAAAAAGGACTTTGATCGATCCCGAGATCAAATCTGAGTCAGCTGAGCTCCTGTCTGAGGAGACTTAGAGTGAATCCACAACAGCTGGAAAGCTGCGAACAGTAAATGTGTTACTCTGAGGTAACATGAATAAATGTGGACAAGGCTTTCAGCGTTTGAAGCAGAGTTGGAGTTTGCCTGTTTTCTCCAATCGTAGTTCAAAATAAGCTGATGATTAACTTTATTTCTCATGTGTTAATGGACAGTGTTACTTATTACAATTTAGTAAGACTTTATTTTGAAATTAATTCATTTAATTTTCATTAACTGATCATCTGTATGTATTTCTACTGTATAAGTATATCTTAGTGCTTAGCAAGGGATCTGATGTGGGTCATTACTAGGCTCATAGTCAATAATATTGAATTATTGCTATATTAAAATGAAACGTTATTGCTCAGAGGAGATGATTCATAGCATGAACTTTGACCTTGAAGTGAACTGAAACACGTGCATCATGTGTCTGATCATGTCTGTGTAATCCCACCTGACTGTTGTGTTTTTGCCTGAGTGACTGCAGCAGCTGAATGAACGCTTTTGCTCTCAGGCCGTCACCTGCATGAACGTCCATCTTCTTCCATTAGATGGCGCTCACACATTAAGCTCCAGAGGAGTGAGCGTCCAGGTTGTTCCTGAGCCTGAGTTTGAGCCACAGTTGATTCATTCACTTTATCCTGCTCTCACGAAATGACTCACACACCAGTGTACATTCTACAAACACATGTTCTGCTTTCGAGTCTTTTATAAATCAAGCAAATAACTACTTTGTATATACGACTCTATGCACATATACGGAAGTACGGCGCTTACAGGAAACCTAGATTTCAATCTTAACAGTAATTTACAGTAAATGCATTAAGTAAGTACAAGAAATACAGATGAGATGCAGATGTGCAAAATAACAGGAAATATGTGATAGTGACAAAGCACATACGTCACGTCACACACATGACACGAAACTAGGACAGCTGCTGCTTTAACTTGGCCACCGCTTATACGAGACAAAGATCTCCCAGCATGACACACTTTGAACGCTGGCTCATCAGCAGATGTCCTTCTTTTTATAAGCACGTCATTAGATGGTGACAGTCGCTCTGCGAGAAAACAAGCAAATAAATCGAATCCTGTTCGGATCACATTGAATAGCCAATCTGAAGCTCAGCATTCGTTGTTTTTTTTTTTTTTTGGGGGGGGGTGTTGTTAGAGTGTAATATCATCCACCAGACTGGACTTAGAAACAGGACGATAAACATTCCTCGAATACTCCACACAGGATTTCGCTGCTTCTTGTGAAAACAACCTTGTTCCTCTGGTTAGTGGTCAAATGTGAGCTCTGTTCTCGGGGGTCTTGCTTCTTCTCTCACTCATCTAACGCTTTGAGCGATTGCGAGCACTGAATGTTGCTGCTCCTGCACAATGTTTTGCTTTTAATCCCTGTGAGGGTCACTTTAAAGCATAGGGGGCTTATCTAAACAGGTGAATCGGAAAACAATGAGGTCTAGCACTATCAGTATTATACAACATCCTAAGATGCCGTGAACGATAGGACTGGTAGCACCTCTGGACCCGGCAGAGTTTCGCTTCCACCATTGTCTGACATTCCAGACGGGGCTGTTAAAGGAAGGGGAGCCCTGCTGGCAAGGAAAAGCCACTTCAGTGCGGCCATACGTAACGTCCTGACATTCCTTAAGCTCTGCCTATCATTCCACAGATCTGCCCTTATCTCGGCTCCTGTCACGCAACAGCAGCTCGTCTGGCTTCTCTTTCGGGGTTTGTGGTGGGGCTTGGCTCTGGAATGCACTGAGCTCATGAGGTCTGCTGGAGACGGGGCCCTTCAGCAGCAGCGATGATCTGTAGGTTTTGTTTACGCAAATGTTATTTAGGCCTTTTTTTTTTTTACTTTGACACAGTGGCGTCATTTATAGTAAAGTTTCTCGTCGTATCTGTTTACGCCAAGGCCCACACAACGTTGGACGTCTGCCACAGCAGACTGTGTGCGTCTGCACCCTGTGTTCATGCACAGGTTCGAACCGGCTAAAACAAAGCGTCAGCCACAGCAGGTCACAGAGGCCTCGCCGTCACAGTTTTAATCCACTTAGCGATTAAGCGCAGGTGAGCGCTGTGCCGTGACATCAACGTGTGGACTAAATCTCCTCGCTCAAGGTATTGTGTGTGACAGGATGTGAGTGTGAGAGGCTTAATCCAGTTTCAGGGTACATTGAAGTATGAGGACTGTAATTACTCACATTCACGCCTTCCGTTCCTTTTGACACAGGAAGTCAAGTTAAAGTGTGTGGTCGCAGTTGAGGGCTTTGTTTTGTTGCTATACACTGAATCATTTCCTGTTAATGCGTCGTTTGGTGCTGAGTTTCTGCTTAGCTCGTGCAGCTTGGTGTCTTCTCTTCTTTGTATTGTTTTTGTCAGAGCCCTCCAAAACGGTTGCGGCGATGCTTCTCTGACTATGACATTAAAAAACACTCGCCTGCATTGGCCCGCATCCGCACGGTCTGTGAGGAGGGACGGAGCCACACACTGCACATCCGCACACCAAGAGTGAACCAGAAGACAAAACGACGTATGTGTGGTTCATTTCTGCCATCCCACCGCCGCTGACTTTGTGTCAAACTTGCACCTTTGTGTTTTATAGCAGAGATGAGGTGACCAAAAAAAAAAAAACTAACATCTCGCGTTCATTTCTCGTTTTGTGTTCACACGGCTGCAAAGACGTCAACGACACATGCGAGTGGTCTGCGTGGGCATCTGTGGAGCTGACTGGGTGAATGAGAAACATCACACATACCTCATGCCATAGTTTCATAACATCATATTATTTTATTGTGATAGTAATATTAGGTTTGTTTTTTAATAGCAACATTCCTCATGGAAATCCAACAACACGTGATTGAATGTAAAACAAATCCCCCGCTTCTGATTTAAGAAATGTTTTATTTGTCCTACGACTGTGAAAGAACACGAAACTGACAGACCGACACCAACTCCCACAGATTTGATCCAAAGTAAACGTTATAGGAGGGAGGTGCTGGGCTGTGTCTCTTCCTTTCTTCGCAGCAGTTAGATAATCATTGTTTCTTCGGGGACGTGCTAATTAAAACGACTTTGAAGTTGAGTCTGAGCTCAGCTGCTAAACGGGGGGATCCAATTGACAGCCCTGTGAAAGTGGCAAACGATGTTATGGCTCATTTGCGTCTGACAGTGACTGAAAGTTTCAGGATTTGAGGGAAATAGTCTGAGAAATATGTTTGGAGGCCTTTGTTTGGACTGAAGCTCATTTTGAAAACACCTTAACTGTTCATGAACCTTCCTCACTGAGCGGTTACCTCCAGCGCACTTTCAGCATCGTTAAACACACACAGCGACTTTCACACACACCACTTCCAGCCCCTTTCCTAACAACAGGAAATCTAGGGACACAAAGACAGCTGGGCTGGCTGAGTGGGGGTAGAGTCGCATCTGTCACCACAGCTTGTCTGAGGAAGCTGGTGAGGAAATGAATGGGTCTTTCATGGCAGAGGTCCGTCACTGGGGATGATTTCTTTTATGTACAAGTCTTTGTTTTGCTCTCAGATAAGAGCATAATTTTTAAAAATAAAGTCTGTCATCACTCAGAATCTAATATAATATAAACCTAATACAAAATACATTTTCACAAGGTGTGGGCCTTGTCTTGAAGCATCGTTGTTGTAGTCGTCACCTCTAAAGGAAGTATCTTTTTCTCACACCCTACACCAAAGGTCGACGCCAATGTTTTGGCTAATTTGCAAGGCAAACATATTCCTTTCCTTTTCAAGGCTGCCTCTGTGCCCGCCTCCCCGTTGGTGTGTGAGGCAGGGGACACAAGGCGGGTGCTTGACTGAGCCCTGAAAGCTCTTTAGTTGTCGCACTTTTCCCAAACGCTTTGCAGCTGCTGCTATTGTGGCCACAGAGGGAGGGCTACTTAGCTGATTCTTCAGGCCTCCTGCTGCTGCCCTGGCCTCACATGGGTTCACAGAATAGGAGTGTGGCCTGAACAATGGCCGACACCATGGCACCATGCCTCTTGTCGGAGAAATCCTACTGCAGATTTATAATTGAATTCCATCACATGGACAAATCAGGGCAGAATGTGTAAAACTGTCTCGTGTGCCAAAACGTTGGGCCCTTTTAGTCTTTAAAAGCATCAGAATAAACTTTACATACTTAAACGCTCAGGCTGAGACTAGTCCAGAATAACAACCAGGAACTATTTTTTATCCTTCAGGAATTATAAATTATTGAAAGGTTCATTTAAAAATTTGGCTTTAAATCAGAATGATTACAATCTGAAGATATGCCACTTCTACTAATGCTTAGGTCTGAAATTATTAATTGCTTAAAATCATGTCCACTTGTGAAGCATCCAACTAATAGAAGATGAAAAAAAAATAAAATATGAGGAAACGTATAACTGAGTAAAAAAAGTCCAATGACATTTATTCAACAGTATAAAAACATTAAAAACAGACAGATGAAAAAATATATTACTTTAGTTAAATAAATATATTAGAATAAAGATACTGAAGACTTGGAGGCCCCGTTCTAGAGGTTTCTGGGGCTCTGTCTGTCTCAGCACTGCAGTACAGTACAGAAACATGAGGTATTTAACGGTTGGTTTCCCCACTGTGTCAGCATCATATCACCTCAAATGCATTTGAATCCAACACCAGATTCAAGTCTTCATTAGATTTTTGCCACACATACAGAGAAGGGAGGATACATTCTTTGTTCATCAAATGTAGCAGTAACTCCTGTGCCATGTTTGATTATCAAAAGCGGTTTGTCTTCATGAAAAACTAGGAATACTTCTCATTCAGCCCTTTACCAAGTCATCCAGGACATTATCTGGGCAACTTTCACATTTAGGAGGCGGAACATCAATACTGCCTGGCGTTAGATCTCCTCTTGAAATGATGAGGCCAACCCACTGAGACCCCAACCCAGCAGATCACAGAGTCAAGTGAACCCATGCTGTCTAGTGACACCTGCATCACTATTACTTGAACCATCACTAGGACAATGTTTTGTGCAATTCTCTTGGCAGAGTAACTGTTTAAGGCTAAACAGCAACGTCCTCAGCAGCTGGGAGATGTGGTGATGGGACTGTGAAGGAACGACCGCTGACCAGCTGAGGTGTGGACAGGGATCGAGACGGGGAAGTTGAAAACCGTGTTGCTGTTGCCAAGGGCTGGACTGCCTGCCTCCGATGAGCACGTAGATGAGGCCAGGACCTGGGACTCGAACTGCAAAAGTTGACCCATGAAGCTGAAGTTGGGGGAGATGATGCTGCGGCGCTGCTTGACAAACTCAAAGGCCTCGTCCAGCTTCACACGGTTGGTCCGCATGAGATAGGCAAGACAAATGGTGGCGGAGCGGGAGATGCCTGCTTGACAGTGCACAAACACACGCCCTCCTTTATTTCTCACAGAGTCTGGGGGGGGGAAACAGGAAAGAAAGAAAGGTTAGTGCACAGTAAACATGTATCACTTGATAAAATGCAGATGGGGGAGGGTAAAAATGCTGCCAACAACAGGAAACCACAACCAGTCCCTGCAACACTTTCAGTTGCTATTTAAATTCAACAGTGCTCATTAAAGGCACAGGAACCAGGTTAATAAAGGTGCAGGGTGTTAGCTTGTGGGGGTTATCCCCAAAAAGGAGGGAGCCCCAGTGGACAAAAGAAGGGGACAGATCCCTGCTGGGGGGGGTGTTGATGTGGGAGGAAGGCCGACAGTGAGTGAGGAGAAATTGCCCTTTGTTCATTGAGAACAAAGAGTAGCACAGAGGGAACCCATTCAAACCCAGCCAGCCGATCCACTACAAAACTAGTTCGGGCTCCTGCCTTGCGATTCATGAGGGGTGGGGGGGGGGGGGGCAGCCCTTTCCCTACGCCCGAGAGGTGGCAATGATGTAATCACTACTGTGGTGGAGCGAGGAGCCTGTGCTGAGACAGCTGGTCAGTTTTGGAGGGAACCGTTTTTTTCAAATTTAAACCCAGGAACCACGGAGTGTGGCAGAGGAAGAGGGGGGTTGGGTGTTTGTGTTGAGCTGAGTGAGTGACCGCTGTGATAGTAACTCGCATTTGGCAGTTGGGGAAGTAAAAAAAAAAATATATAAATAAATAAAATATAGCATGCTCACCAATGAACTCGATTGCTTCATTGAACCAGGAGCTGATATCAGCTTTGTGGTTGTCCTCAACGGGGATGCTCTTGTAGAGGAAGGAGCCCTCAAAGTGGTTGGGGCAGTTAGCAGAGACGTTGATGAGCGCAGTGATCCCCAGCATGTCCAGCATGTCCTTTCTCGACGCATGGTAAGCGCTTCCAAGGTAGAGGAAAGGCAGGATTTCTACTGGGCCGCCCTAGGAAGAGAAAACAAAACTTTTAGTCTCCTCCAAGCGCACCACACAGTCTCTGCCTTGGTTAGGTTTAAAAATTAAAAAATAAATACCTGGTCATATAAAGGAGTGTTGCATGGGCTGCAGTTTGGGTCTGCGCTCTCAGGATGGCTGGTGCTCAGAGGCAAATGCAGTCCCTGAGGTGGGGAAGGCTTGGTACACATGTCTGGATACTCTGTCGAAAATGTGTCAAATCCACCTGGGGGGGGGATTAAAAACAGCAAGGTCAGATCACATCTCCAATAAAAAAGGTGACAACTGCTCCTGGCGCTATTTTGGAGCAGTGTGCAGCCCAGCACCAGCTGGTGTGGTGACAGCTGTGATCCGCATTTGTCGTCCCGTTGTTAGGACACCGTGAAACAATCGTGCGGGGCTTTTGTGAGCGGTCTTACCTTTCAGGACGAACACCGTGGCTCCGCAGGGGTCGCGGCACAGCGCGGTCACAGCAAGCGTCAGCGTCCCGTCTTTCTTCGCCTGGCTTAAGTCCAAACTGCGGTCGTCCAGCAGCACCACGCACTGGTACTCCCCGGACTGCAGCCGGCTCCTGGTGTCCTCGTTGGGGACGATGTGCTCCAGCCCCAGGCCGCCCCTGGCTCTCCGGCGCACTATGGTGCTAAAGCGCACGTTAGTGGAGCCCGATATGTGGGACGAGTTGAACGACAGGAAGGAGCGACAGTCGAGCAGCAGACAGGCCGGGACGTCGCCCTCCAGCAAACCACGGAGAGACGCACAGTCGATGGTGGGGACCTCCATTATGACCATAGTAGGGCGGCGCGACAGAAACGTTAGATCCAAATACATAAAGCTTGTTCCGAACTACTCTATAAAGCGGAGTCCTTTGTTCCGGTTCGCCTCCTTAGAGAAACACGCGAATAAAGGAAAAAAAAAGTTTCGAAGTGGGTCCTTGTCCTTTCTTGGATCTACTGGCTCCTCTTCAAAAGTTCCGTTTGTTCACTTTACAGTGAATAGCTCCTGTGTTTGGCCGCGGTCTGACCGTGCTTATATACTGTTTGCGGCGTGAGACGCCGTTGACGTCAGACTACTCTCGTGGCCTCGTGCCAAACCTGCGGACGTCATCGCACCCGCCCCAAGTGCACCCGGGTACAAGCCGGGCTCGCGCTCGAGGAGGGAGGGACATTTCTGCACAGGCGTACTGCACGTACGTGGGCACGCGGTGTCAGATTTCGCTGGGGGAGGACAACTTTGTTTTTGTTATTGTTCTCTCCTTCCTTCTTTCTCTCTTTCTTTCTTTCTTTCTTTCTTTCTTTCTTTCTTTCTTTCTTTCTTTCTTTCTTGACTGACTGAGTCTTGACTGTTTAAAAATAAAAACTATTACACACTTTTTCCAGAATCTTCTGGTAAAATGCTTAAAAGTATCAGACATATATCAGTTTAGTCACAAAGCTGAAATGTAAAGAACAAATCCATTAGATATTTATTAGAGCTCCAAAACAATATAGAGAATAAATAAACAAACATATGAAGGTCAGATCAAACGTTGAATACTGTTTCAAAACGGAATAATGAGACTGGATTAATTATTTAATATCCACAAGGTGATTTATAGCTTTGTTGCTCATTTAAGTTTTATGGTCTATTTTCATAATAACTAGTACTAAATCAATCATACTTCATAATTGTAAGTACTTTCTAAGCTAATGTGTTGTAGTAAATAAGGAATGTGTCAAATGTTCCATGATGTTAAACACTTAATCAAAAATCATCTTTTTAATTTTGCCTCTTCAACTGAGAGTTGACAAAATAACAAGATAATAGGTAAATATCTGCCACGGGTGCCATAAACGTTTATTGTTTGTTTTTATTAGTCAGAGGGACATAATGTTCAATGCCCCGAAAGCAAAGGCCAACCATAAAAGTTAATCGCTGTATAGAAATCTGACATCCAGTAAATTTCCACCTGCTGAGAAACAAAACACTGGTCTACCAGGAAGGCAGCAGCAGATGGAGATGTCCTAGCTTGTCAGTTTTGATTCGTTTGTGACCTAACTGAAAGACATGGATGAGCTGTTTTTCCCAAAATTAGAATGTGTTTTTAAAATGCAAACATGCGATCACCCTGGGAAACCCTTTTCATATGCCGGTGTGGTTTGCTGACTCAGAATGGGCAACGCTGTTCTCTCACAATAAGGAACTGAGAGGATCATTATTGACAAACAACCGGCCTCTGGTGACTCGAGGGTGTGTTGAAGTGTCTGTGATTTGAACTACAGGACCAGGTGAGCTGTTCTGTTGTGAAACAGTTTACTCAGCACGGGCAGTGTTGTAACGGTCCCCCTGTGTATTATGTCAAATTTCAGCTCAAAGAGGTCTGATGGTGAAAGTGTGTCGTCCTAAATGTCAAATGTATAACATTTTAAAGACACACGTTATTCTGTATTTTTGAGCTTTAGCAGGCTTCAGATAACTATATGGTTTCTCTGTAACCTGAGCAGGTGAGAACATTACATTATCATAAATCCACACCCAGTAGCAGCTTTGGCCATTTGTTTTACTTTACTAGCAAAAAAGGAAACAAAGTGGATGTGATGTGTGAGAAAGCAAAGAGGGAGCAGACAAAAATGTAACCGTTCGCAACAGAGCGCAAAAACTCTCCAACCGGCTTAAACTCACACTTCTGTGAGATGAGTCAACTGTGAAGCACATGCTACAAAGAAAGAATGTGAGCAACTATACAGCGGAGGAGGGTCGTCAGACGTTGAAAACACTCTGTACCCAAACATCTTGTCCTCATTGTAAATGCGGCTTGCTTCCAGTTATGATAACAAGCTTACGTACAGGAGAGCAGGGGATTTAAAAAAAAAAGAAAAAACCCCAAAGAAGGTATGAACACAGACAGATAACACAATAATAGTCTATGAGGTAACTGAGTATTTTCATCAAGTAGAAAATGTTAAGGTTCTCATCTAAGTCTCATGTTTTTCATTTGTACACAACACCCGTCTTTGATATTCTTCACCGGTTTCTACAAATTATTACAAAACATTTTATTGGCCAGACACAGTATCACATACCACACTTACCACAACCAGCAGAAAATACAGAAAAGAAACCAAATGAGAGATTTTGCTTTTTGTCACCAGGTGAGTGTGGTCAGTGTGTGTGTTTCTGTTGCTGTCTTGACAGCATTAAAAACTGAGCCTGAGTTGCGGCTCTGTTTTTTTAATTCCCATAACTTTTATTGACCGTAACCAACCAGAGTTCTCATCCAGAAAGGGAAGTGAAACAGAAGATGACACAGGCATTTCCTGAGGTCCTGTCTTGCTGGTGGTTGCTGTCATCTCTGCCTGTTTACTGTCATTGTCACTACAGGCAACAGTGGGAAAACACAGGGCCTATCCTGTGTTGTAATGCCTCGCGTCATGTTAATAGGGTGGGAGTGAGGGGATACGACCAAAGAACAAGAAGAAACGAAAAGAGAAGACCATGGTACATATGAAACGTGTTCTACCGCTTGAATTTTTAATGAATAATAATCAGCAGTAGCATTTACATAACATCTCCAACTCGAACCCCTGCTTTTGTGTCAATTGAATAAATGTTCATTTGATTCTTTATCTGACTAGGCACAACTAAAAAAACGAAGAAGCATACTTTAATTCACACGTATACACATTATAGCAAATACATAAATAAATAAACTTTGTTTTAAATGGTTGTATTGTCAATTTAATATTATATAAAACTATTGGAATATACAATGATTTACTGAAAATAGTATTCGATATAATTTCATTTTGAGCAAAAGTGCCGTGAATATGTTGCTACAACTTTCACAGAGTCTAAAACTATTCCGAGCTCGCGGAGGAAGCAGAATCACGGTGAACAGGAAGTAGCTCTGAGCCAATCAGATGTTGCAAAGCGTCCTAAGCTGACGTCAGCCCGGTACCCATGAACAACCGGTAGCGCTACCGAGCTGTGTGGTGGCCCGTTGCTCCCAGCTTTGTCCGCTAAAATAATAAAGTGCACAGCATCATCATGCCTTTCGATGTCAGGAGGTGAGTACGCGGCTTCCGTTCATTTGCGCTCGGATGCGAAAGCCGGGCTGCGCTGTCGTGGCGTCCGGGAGTCCTGGGATGAGTCAGCGGTGGGCAGAGCATCGCCTGCTAATGAGTCCAGGTTGTAACAGTGCCGCTTGACGCCGGGCGTCAATGGGCCGCGTTGTCTCCGTGGAGCCGGTGAATGGACTGGACGCAGGTAGTCTCGGTGTGCGCGTGCACGTCTCCGTCTCCGTCTCCATCCCGACGTTTTGCGGGATGCGAGTGATGCGCTAGTGCCCACAGCGGTGCACGTTACGTCACGTGGCGGTTTATGGCTCCAATATGCAAAGACGCTTTCAGACTCATCGGCCAAACAATCAACAGGAAGACAAACAGCCAGACGCGCTGTTGTGCAGATCCATTGAAGTGATCTGTCGACGGGCCACTTGTTGGACACGCGCAGAGCTGACAGTCACCTGTGTGCAAATGTTATTCACTGAACAACTGACTTGTTAACACCAACAACAAATTGCAGTGTCAGACACGATTTTTATGTCATCCTACAATTTGCACAGCCGTTCGGGGAACTAGACTTTGCAGAGGTACCTTAAAAAAGTACCAGCATCTTAAATGTGAAGAATATTATAGTTATTACAACTCCGCTGTCGTTTGTGAAGGGGGTCTTCTACAGGATGATGACTCATCAGTGTCATCTGTGTTGCGACAAGAGAGTGAATTTACCAGCGTACAGGATCTGGAGCGACCGTGTTTGCACTATATGAGGATCTGGTCCGTGTTTGTGGGTGTGTCGTAGGGTGAGCAGATGGTCATGTCCTGTTCTGATGCTTCACTGACTCCACGTCCGGGTCATAGAAACCAGCTTTGCGACATCTAGAAATAGCTCGGTTGAAGTATTAGCAAGGTTTCAACCACAAAGAACCGCAGCGACAACAAGTACGTGTTCCTGTGTTGGTGTAGATTGTGCGATATGCTACTATAGCATTTATTCCCAGAAGGGTGTGTTGTATTAGTATAGTTTAACTGCGTCAGACAATTTGATTACATGACAAACAACATTATTCAGTGTGTTAATCTGTTCTCTACCACTCCACTCAGCCCACTCGTAATAATTCCTACTACCGTTATAAATCTTTCAAATACATGATTATGTTTTTATAAAGGTCTAAATAATCTTCTTCTAAATCAAGTGACTATTGCAGTTGCTGAAACCAGAGTAAACAGTGCATATAGTAACTATTTTGGCTTGAAGGTGACCTGTTTACAGTCTCTCTAAACTTATTAGGAGGATCAGTTTGCTGTGGTTTTTGATCTTCTCCTAAGATTTATTGATATAGTCTGTCAGTACAAGCCACAACAAAGCCTAAGTCTTTGATGACTTTAGGCCTACATGAACTAACCTGTTGTGCAGTAATTAGGAAATTGATTTGACATGACTCCACTTTTATGATCTCACTCGGATGACTGTGAGTCTTTACTAAAGTATTTCACCCAGTAAGACTGACATTTTTGCCAAATGCTTAGATTATTATTAATTCATTTTCTTTCTAGAAATTTATTTTGAAGCCGCTTTTGTCCAGTGGTGACTAGAGCACATTCCCTGATTTATTTATATTTTAAAAATAATATGTTTTAATGTATCCAAATGTATAATCGAGCACCTAACAAACCTCCCATCCATAATCCAAACACCTGGTTGAACACTCACCTGCCAATGATGACAAATGTCAGCTTCTAATTATAAACCTAAACTCATTCAGAGTGACTGAGCAGCCGCTCCCTTGAAGGAAAAGCTTTTATCCAGAAGTTTATTAGACCTTCAGACTGTGTCATCTGATTACAGGCGTAGGTTTGTTTTGGGATGGCATGATGATGCAGCATGTCACATGTCCTAATCTTGACAGAGGTGGGTGATGATTTGATGCTAGATGACTCAGAACTTATGTAAAATTGCTTGTTTCCTATGGCGTGTGAAGAGTTTGCTTTGAATAAAAGACCTAAACGAGCAGGTTTGCCCAGCAATACATGGAATTAATTATTCTATGACTCATTTGCAAGATACAGTGTTTTTTAGGAAGGCCCCTTCCCTGAATAGTGACCTTATGCTTTCATGTCACGTCACAGAAGACTGAGCAGTGACAGAGAGAGACGTGTTGACTGGAATTCAGGAAATTACAAATGAACCATAGATCAACAGGTGAACTCTCAGAACTCTCATTTGCATAAATATAAATTTGTCCTTTTCTGAGCCGAGGAAATTTAGTGAAACTTGACATCGCATCCGTGTATTTAAATAATGACATCAGTATTATCATGACAATTTGTGGGTAGTGTATTTAATTCATAGATTCAAAAATGTTTTCTTTTTTTTTTCTTACCAGCCAGCTTGACATTTAACAAGTGTAGTTTTAAATAGTAACAGCGGCTGGTGTCATTATGATCACCTGACCCTTTACTTAATGGGACACAACAGCTCATTTAGTCACTGTAACAACAAAGCACAATAATGAGTCTTTGTGATGGAGGAGGCAGTGCCAATGTAAGTAAATAGTGTCTGTCATGTATTTGTGTCACAGTGCCACTGCACGCGTGTCCACTTCACTTCTATCGGTGAGCATTTGTACTCAAGCGCGAGCCTCAGATTCCCTTTGTATGAGCTTTTGTTTCTTTGCTCACATTTGACTTTAGCAGCGTAAAAGCGCAACGGCTGAACATGTGTTTATGCTGATGCCACTGGAGTTGAGGAGACCATAACGGTTCGCTTTCTGCTGCGCACATATGCTACATAAAGTGACGCTGACGGTCGGTTTTCAGCCCAGTGGTTGTTTGTTTGTGAGATCACCTGGGCCCACACGCACGTCCCAAACCAACATATTCAACAAGTACACATCTTGTTCTTATTCTGACCACAAATGTGTGTTCAGCGTATAAACAGAGCGAGAGGGTGCTGTTGCCCTGACAACGTGGCCCGTGTGTTTTCTACGCAGTGACGCTCGCAGCCGTGCATTTAAATTTTGTTTTTTTTTTTTACACGATGGCGTGCCCCACCTGTCTGCCAGCACGGTGGCTGGATGGAGAGCACGTACAGAGCACAGGCCTCTGCGTATTAAAAGCTTCACACTCAGGAAGTGTTTCATCGTGTTATTCTGATCTTTATACAGTGTGGCCCCTCCCTAACCCTTTTTATACGGTCTGCCCTATATATCCTGCGTGGCTATTAGCACACAGTGATCTAATGCTCCGGGGACTTGGATGCAGGAAGTTATAGATGGATGTGGACCAGAGAGGGAAAGGACAGAAGGGGGGGGGGGGCTAGCAGACGTGTTTGGGATTGTGGCGGGTCAAAACAAAGAAGGCGAGGCAAAGCAGCAGAAACAGCGGGGTCAAGGCCAGACAGGAAGCCCAGCCTCTCGCTTCCTCCCCTGCCGCGCATTTCATCAGCTGGGATCATTTCTCTGACAGCTCTCGGTGGAAGAAGTATGAACAGATGTGTGTTTTGGAAGGAGAGCGTGTAAGATGAGGAGACCGAGAGAGAGAGAGGGTGGGGTTTCACGGCTGCAGGTGGAGTTAAGCGTCCGAAACGTTCTGCTCCCCAAAAAGGACAACTCTCGAACTTGAATAGTTTGAGTGTTGAGTAGCAGACTTGGTCCAGCTTCTCATCCCCCACGGATAGACCGGAGAGGAGGCGATTGTGTCTGCTGACCATACTCCTCCTCCGCCCGATTCACTGATTTACACACAATCTGTCTGACGCCGAAGGTTTAAACAGATGTAGCGACAGTCTGTCAAACTAAATGTGTTGCTCTTATTGTGTGCGACTGTTCCTCTTGAAGTACGTGTTGTGAGGTTGTGACAGCAGTGTTTGTTTTCCTCCCAGTCTCTTCATTGATGTGTATCTTTATGTTGACCTTTGTTGGGTTCACAATTACAGAGCAGACATTCAAAGGAAGAGGCGTAACCCTGTAAAGTGTGTGTGCGTGTGTGTGTGTGTGTGTGTGTGTGTGTGTGTGTGTGTGTGTGTGCTGGACGGACGTCTTATGGTGATGGCAGTGGTCCAGAGCTAACATTCCTCCGCTCTTCTGTAATATCGCACAGCCTGGGTACACAATGTGCTTCTTTTCTCAGCACTGTGTTTACATTTCACTTTTTTTTTTCTCACTCTCCTTTTTTTTTTTGTTTCTTTCTTTTCCTTCCTCTCCTCAGATTCGATATCTACAGGAAAGTGCCAAAAGATCTCACCCAGCCAACATACACAGGAGCTTTCAGTGAGTAGCTCTACACACGCTAGAGGCCTCTGTTTGTGTTTTAAGCTTTCTTTTAATTGAGTTTGTGTGAAATGCAAAGTAAGCATTTTAATGTGCAGCAGTATTCCAAAATTTGGTTTTGTACCAAGTTGTTCCATTAAAAATATGCTTACAAAACAAACAAACAAACAAAATAAATAAAATAAAGTATTGAATGTACATAAGCGAGCTGCAGAACGTGTACTGATCGTCGTTAAACACTGCGAATGTAACGGCTTGAAAGGCTACCGATGTTTTCAGAAACTGAAAGTGTTGTGTGCGCAGGTAAAGCCGTCGGCCTGAGTCAGCCAGGATGCTGCCGTACCTGTTTGTCCACTATGATAAGAATGTTAATGATTGTGCTCTTGCTCTGCCGCACCCTCTGAGAATCATCAATATATCACTGTGTAATGAGTGACTGTACTGATTATTCACCGTGTGACGAAACACTAAAGACCTTGGGGCTCATTTTTCCCTCGCTAGTCAGTTTCTGGTTCTGGTTATTCACTAGTCATTTGATGACCGCACAGAGTAGAACCCAGAGTTAACAGCTCGTGACGGCATGAGTAAACATCACGGCCATTTTTAACGGAGTAGGACGAGCTTCCTGGATGAGAGCGAGGAGAATGACTTTTCTAAACATAACCGCACAGTTTCCACCCGTGAGGAAATACATGGAAGTTCTTCCTGTACACAGTTCACTCCCTTCCTGTCTCCATCCACTGTCTGGGGGTGAGAACACGGGCTTCATCTGGATATTTGACAACCAGTATTGGTTCGCGCGCAGCAGGTCGAAACACATTTTGGTTAGTGCGGGTCAGTGGCAACTCAAAGCAAACTTGTCTGCTTCACAAAAGGCCAAATATTTGACCCCGTCTGCTTTTGTGGCCACATTCCAGCGAGTTACGTTTACTTTCAACAATGCCTCTGTTTTTGTGGTTCCTAGAGCCTCTTTCACTCTTTCTGGATGTCGTAATATTTCTTTAAACTCTGATTATACTGATGCAAAATGCTCATTGGCCTCTGCTGTGTGTGGGAGAAATGAGCCCTCTCTGATTCAGGGTGTTATTGTGTCACAGCCACCTCTCAGTCTGTACAAAGCCTCTTTAAAGCCTGTTCCATCCCATGTTTGATCACTGACAGTTTGAAGTAGCTGAAAGCCACCCAGGCGATACCCTTGTAAAATAAACCGCCTGGCGGAGAAACCGAGGTTGGAGGCAGTGGGTCTGATCTAGTAATCCTCTTCCAGTATTGCGCCTTAGCAGAATTACTGCGCTCGTCTTTTGGTGAACCTGAAGCGGCGCACATGCGTCACAGCGACACTCCCAGTTGTTTGTTGGTTAAACATTATCTGACGCGGAGCCTCTGCTAACCACAGGCCTCGAAGCGACGGCCGGCTGGCCACAAGGTCACGTGACCGCGCGGCGCTTGGAGACGGTTGCCACGTAAACACGGCTCACCTGCTGAGCGAGAGCTTTCTGACTGGCTGGTGCCAGATAGACCACAGTTGTTCCTTCCATATTTATCTTAGCACACATGACAGTTTTTTTATATGACCCTAATTAGAATGACACATTAAATTAAAACGGACAGCCTGGCTCCTGCTGCTTTTAATCTCAGGCCTTATTTTTGCTCTGACTAAACAAAAATCCTTATTATTTAAAGGCAACGTCTCTGCTGGAGTCACATTTGGTTGACTGTTCGTTAGTCCAAGAAAACCTACAATGAGCTGTTTATGTCTTATGTAGCATGAGATCACCACCTTTAGAGCAGATATGCTGTAATCGCTCTCCGCTGTGCTCGTACTTAATGTATAATTAGTCAAAACCTGCGTAATGGCTGGCCCAACACCAGTAGAGCTGTTATTTAGGGACGTTTTTATGGCTTCTGTGATTTCATTATTGTCAGCGGCTTAGGTCAGCCATTCCACGCGCTACAGGAACCTAGCTCATTCGGTTTACCTCATTCCTTCAAACGCCGGTGTAATGAGAGCTGAATGTGGAAAAAGTGTCGGATGTAAAATGTCAGCAGGCCTGGTGTTCGTTCTAACTTTCTTCCTCTTCGCCCGCAGTTTCCATCCTCTGCTGTGTCTTCATCCTCTTCCTGTTCCTGTCTGAGCTGACAGGATTCATAGCCACTGAAATGTAGGTATCACGCCGTCAAACCAACAGCTGGGCGTCTTGTAATGTCCTCTGTTGCCACACAGGGCACAGTGTTTGCCGTGTGAAATATATACAAGAAATGAACTCAGCGACGACTGTCAGTTCCCCCATGAGGGTGTATTGCGCTTGGGTTGTGTCGTAACCAATAAACCGGGCCGGTTCTCTCACAGGAAATTGGCTCGGTGTGCATGCGTCAGCCTTTTTGTGATGTGTAATAAGGGATGACTTGGGCAGGGTGTAACGATGAGGAAATCACAATGACAGATGTACAAATGTTCTTTCCTCGTGGATTAGTATGGGATGAATCCCATGAAGTGTTGTCGAACAAAGAAACTGCCAGGAGAGAACGATCTTCTTCATCCTTTTAACTGAACTAGTTTTAGTTGACCTGATCTGTTTTTGTTGTTGTTGTTCTTCTCGTTCCAGCGTAAATGAGCTATATGTGGATGATCCTGATAAAGACAGTGGTGGGAAGATAGATGTGAGTTTAAACATCAGTTTGCCAAACTTACACTGTGATTGTGAGTATATACATATATATAAAACTCTAAATTCTCTGCATTACACTTCCTATTTATGTATTTTCTTTTTTACTTCTGGTTTCCATTATACTGTTTATTCCTCTGTTTCTTCTTTATTATCATTCCACGGCAACTTTGCAACATACAAATGATGCACTAGATAAAGTAGGACTGTGTTTATCCGTCTGTGTTGTAGCACACTCTAGATAAGCCTGGACTCCAGCCAAGTGTCCATGTTTGATATGATGCTGCTGCACAGCTGTGACCTGAGTTTCACATGAATTAGCCCTGGTTGGCTCCTCGTCTGTGCTTCGGTGTCAGAGAAGCAGGCAGGGTGTGTGTTAATAAAAGCATCCCCTGGGTATTTACTCCTCATGACTCCCCTCAGGAACTATGCCTAATGACAAATCGCACACACACGTTGGCAAACGGTGGCTGGCACCGAAAGAGCGTTGAGTTGAAACGATATCCAAAAATGGCAAACGCTTGTTTAAAAAAAAAAAAAAAAACTAAACAACAGCAGCAAAGAGTCTTTGGGTTGCAGAAACACAGATGCTCACCACGTGTGTAGACAAGCCTGTGTCGCCTGCTGCTTCCAATCAAAGCTGTTGATGGTTGTATGTCTGGTTGGTGCTTTTTGTTTATTTGCTTGATTTAGGCATTTGCAGAAACGCGGGGCCCTCTTTGAATACCAGAGCGAACACGTTGGTCTAACCACAGCGCAGCTGCGTGTTCCTTATCTCCCTGACACATTTTTTTTAGATCTGTTCATTTTGCAGCCCTTCAAGCAGACGTCATCCATTACAAATGTTCTCAGAGCAAGAAATTCTTTTCATCACTTTTTATCTTTTTTTTTTCTAAACTATCTGCTGGGTTATTAAAGACAACTGACTCCACTGACCTTTTACGAGTTGCCAGGTCTTGATTTGTGACTTAATGGAAAAGCAGAACCATATGCGATATGTTTATAATAACTTCCCTTCCACCCACGAACATGAACGCACTTCTAGTTTTTAATGGATGTGAAAGGACGAACTCGTGCTGACACTTTACATTTGTGCGCGGTATTTTGAGAGCTGGTCAAGGGTGAAACCGGTCTTGATCGTCAAAGGTCAGACAGACAGCATGTGGAAGTTTTAGGGCCGATCCAGCAGACGCTGCTGGCCAACACGTTGCACACTCTGAAAATAGGCCCCGTCTGTGTACATGTGCCTGCAGGAGGGGGGTCAGTGAAGTAGATGGAAAAACACAGCCAGAACCAGGGCAACGGGCAGGAGAGGTGCTCTGTTTGGACTTTGTGTGTTTACTTATGGTAGTGGGTCAGGCTCAACACTGACGGGCTGATTTTTCTTTTAACTGTTCTTCTTCCTTCTCAGTTAATTAATTAAACCAAATTCTCACTGTAAAACAAAAGGCTCTCCGTCACTCATCTCTGTACACACAGAAAGCTTGGGATGCTGAATTATAACTGTTGGCATCTTATTTGTTTTTAAATTGAACTCAAAGAGACAATAATGGTAAATTAGTCATAATGTGAACTAGAAAATGTTTGGGGCATAGTTAAACCAATACATTGCTTAGTTCATCATTCATGAAAAAAACAGATTATTCCTTTATATGGAACCTTTGTTCTAACTCAGTTGTGAGGATTTTCCACTTTTTGTTTCTTATCTGATGTTTTGTTCAATATCGATAAACTGACACAAGTTTTTTCAGTTCTCTTAAATCGTTACAAACTGAATATATCAACAGGAAAACGATTTAAGAAAATATTTCTGCTTTGGTGTATTTACCTATTAGACATTTAGGACGTAATCCTTCAGAGGATACCAAACTTTTAAAAATACTTTGCTTTATTATTTTTCTTTCCTGATGAGTGTGTGTCTGTGTTTTTGTTTTGTTTTGTCATTCTCTTGCATGTTTTTTTTTTCTCTTTCAGTGGTGGGCTTGGACATCCAGGATGAGATGGGCCGCCATGAAGTGGGTCACATAGACAACTCCATGAAGGTTCCTCTCAACGGGGGTCGTGGCTGCCGATTTGAGGGAGAGTTCACCATCAATAAAGTAAGTTTAGTGCAGAGTAGAGAAGATGAGTAACACACATGCTGAGTTATTAATTATGTTCATTGGTTTGGTTGTTTCTTGCGCGTTAGCTTCGCTGTGACTGCTCAAAAATAGAATTGCTATTCTGTGGGGCCTAAGCTTTTGTTTCTTTATCTTGGGATTGAGTTAAACAATCTGTCCGAGAGGAATGAGGCTCACCTGCTCCCTCCTCCTGTTTTAATTGTTAAATGCAAGAGCTCCAAGATTCAGTTACATCTGAGGGAGGGGGCCCCGTACACTGGTCGTGTTTCGCGTCAGTTTTTCCAGCGAGTGTTAAAATGACTAATCCAGTTCAGTTATACAATTACCTCTACTGCTTGTGGAATAACCGTTTAAGCACGTAGATTTCTTTTCCAACCAGCTGTTTGTGCAGTCAGACTGATCATTTAACTGACTTCCGGTGTGTCGCGGTGTTTGCGTGTCTTCAGGTACCAGGGAACTTTCACGTCTCCACGCACAGCGCTACGGCCCAGCCCCACAACCCCGACATGACCCACACCATCCACAAGCTGGCGTTTGGGGAAAAGCTCCAGGTCAGGACCGATGCACAAACACAGTGAAACACACGGTCACGACTGAACTCACCTTTTTTATTTTTGGTCCTGTGTCACAGGTACAAAAAGTTCAAGGAGCCTTCAATGCTTTAGGAGGAGCTGACAGGCTTTCGTCTAATCGTACGTATACACAGCACACGTGTACTAGTCATAGGCGCTGTGACATTTATATAACGGGTGATGCAATGAAATATGACGCTGTATTAGTGAGCTGCTCTTCAATCCAAAACCAAGTGGAAACTATTCATACAGCTGACACTGCATTTCAGAAATAAAGGCTACAGCCAGTGGTGTCAGGATCTGAACTACATCCATTTTTGGACTTTCTAAAATGATTTTCTTTAATTTATTAAAATAACTCTGTTTCCCTTCCAGCTCTGGCCTCGCATGACTACATACTGAAGATAGTTCCAACAGTGTATGAAGACTTGTCAGGCAGACAGCTGTTTTCCTACCAGTACACAGTAGCGAACAAGGTGAGGTGTTCTTCTTGCGTCGCCAGCTCCTGTTGTTTTCGCACTCGTCATGGAAGCAGCGCGACAAAAACAGACATAAGGCCCGAGCACGTATCGCCAGGTTTAACTCGTGCACTCACCCGGAAGTGAAAGCTCACCCCCAGTGACTGGAAACGCTCCCTGGATGTCAACAAACCATAAACGCGCTTCCTAGAACTGCGCTGACTGACAGCTGGGTTTGGAGTTTGGGGTAATAGCGGTGCAGGTCAGCTGTGAAAGCAGGGAGGACGAGGGCCTGAGCAAAAGATTCCGAAATCTCATTCCCGGAGCATGACGGCATTCTAGCGGAGGCGCGGATCGGTGCCGGGAGAGCCGCAGCATTTCGTGCTGCGTTCATTCTTCTCGTCCGATTTATCGTACAGGTGAAACGCTGCGATATTAGCCATGCGATCGCGCGACAATAACTCGTCAACACATCAAAGCCTCCTCCTGCTTTTGTCATCTTCAACTATTTAACCATCAATGATTTCATCCGAAACCAATCCCGGGGTGACTCATACACACTGGTTCTAGAGTTGAAAAGGAAACTATGGTTCTGAACATAAAGGAATGAAGTTATGTGTTGATTAGTTTGATTTCCTTCAGCAATCTCAGCTCTGAAACGCATACAAAGTCATAACGCCTAGTTTCTGTCCCCTGTAGGAATACGTCGCTTACAGCCACACAGGCCGCATCATTCCAGCCATCTGGTTCAGATATGACCTCAGTCCAATCACCGTCAAGTACACAGAGCGGAGGCAGCCCTTCTACCGCTTCGTCACAACAGTGAGTAAGCTTTGAATATGGACTTCGGCTCAGAAAATAAGCCAAAAAGCCCAGAGATTTGAGCTACAACTTCCTGACTTCCTTTAAGTCTTGCTCCGCTGCCACTCCCCACCTGATCTTGTCAGTGCTGAGGAATTTCACCTGAACGTGTACCACCTCATCAGAAAAGCCTCCCGCTGGCTAATAATGCGGTCAGGACCGAACTGGCTGCTTTCCTCATGAGCTACACTGCCTTTTGTCTTCTGTATTGTTTAGGTAGGAGATGACTGTTCTCACAGTGTGACGATGACTCACGGCTTAAGATTGTGAGTCAAGCTGCAGCGGTGCTCTTTGCTGGATTCCACTGATGTGTCAGTGGAATGCATCGTTGTGATTAACTGTGATTAAAGCCAGCTGATACTGACCCACGTAGAACCAGGGAAGAAAAACGCGAACGTCTCGCATGGTGACCTGAGGTTTTGTTTTTCCTGTAGATCTGTGCCATCGTTGGAGGAACGTTCACGGTCGCAGGAATCATCGACTCCTGTATATTCACCGCTTCAGAGGCCTGGAAAAAGATCCAGATAGGAAAAATGTCATGAGGATTGCCCACCTCGCCTTCACACACCCAGCTCTTCATTTATTTATAAGTGCTACGTTTCTAGCCTGTTAGCTAAATCCTATCCCTCTTGAACCAACTTCCTTGTGGAGACTGTCACCATGACCCTTGAAGTGGCTCCGGCACTCGATCTAGCTACCAGGCTCAGATCCCAACGCTCCCCTTAGGCTCCGGCTGCTGATGCGTAGACGCTGACTATCACATGTCCGCTTCCTGCGTCTTTGGTGTCAAGAGGGGAAGGGAGGTCTTTTGTTACAGTAGGGATGAAGTATTAAATCCTGTGTCAATGGGTTCGGGCCAGTGGGCATTTGAAGGCTGCGGCTGATATTTTTAGACTGAAGGAAAAGAAAAGTGTCTGAGGTTTGTGCAGGTATTTGATGTTGTCGATGGGATCAAAAGTCACAAATCTGTGCACGCCACACTTTTTAAAAAACCATTTCTCCATGGCTGAATGATTTACAGACTAAAATGAATGAAATCTAAATATGCTGTGTAGTAGTTTCTGATTTCACTGTAACTTTCAAAAATGAAATGTTCTGTGTTTGTAATCCTGTATTTGGTATTGACTGGACTTTTCTGACACGATCTGTAAAAGCCATTTGTATTATGTAACGCGTGGGGCCAGTCTTGAAGCCGTGTTCCACCTCGCGGGATTACCTTCCACTCCTCTGCTTGTTTCTGTGGATGCCACTGAAACCAGTATTTCTATTTTTCCTACGTTACTTGTGTAGATGAACTGGTCTCAGTTTTGACTTTTCGTTCCATTTCAGTAACTGTACAAATAAACACAAAACCAAGGGATAAGTCAGTTGTATTTTATATAGTACATGAATTTGTTTACTTTTTTTTTGTTACAGAACTTGTTTTTCCTACCATGTTCATCATTTTCTCTCATTGGATCAAGAAGCGATAGTGATAAACTCTAAGGGTCATCCGTTTACTGTTCCGTCTCATATGTTTCTCAAGGAAGGGACCATAAAAATCACTGTTGTATGTTCCATGTCTTTGATTTTTTATAAACTGCCTCTTTTTATTTACTTGTCTTGTGAGACTTGATTCAAGAAACCTCTACTTGCTGCTTTAGGAGCTCATTTCACTTCCAAATGGTGTCAGTGTGAGTCACTGTTGTAAAAACCAGTTTACCTGAGTTCATCCAGATAAAACCTCGGGTAAACCTGGACATTAAACTTTGTACCTCCCATTTTACAACATCAGCTAATCTCTGGTGGCTGTAATTGTATGTCTACGTGTGTGTGTGGTGGACTTTGGCACTACTCATTTCGCTCAGCTGGCAAATAGACTCAACTACAAGAAGGTTGTCATTTGTGATGCGATCATGTGACGGTGTTAATCTGTCGCCGCTGTCATCTTGCTTACGTCCAGCTCTGATAAGAGGTGCTTAGTGTGACTCACTCCTTTATTCGCCCTACATCCTTGTGTTTACCTCCATCGCTTACTCCTTGTTCGCCGTGTCGCGTATCCACCTCCACCAAGTGACACAGATACCAAAAATATCTACTTGTAGTGTTGGTTTGTGCATCACATGGCTCCTCACAGAGCTCCACTCGCTGTGGACCTGACAAACGCAAATATTCACTTAAAAACCCGTACTTTGCTAAAATAATAATTTTCAGCTCATATTAATAAGCAAGAAGAAGATATCTTTTTTTATTTCTTCAAATATGATTCATAATTTGTACAATTAAAAGATGAATACTATATATAATAGATAAAAATGTGTAGTTTTTGTCGTAATGCTGCCACCCAGTGGCCGGTTAGAAGCACGTCAGGCACATATCTCAGTCTGTTTGAAGAGGCAGTGATGTGAAGAGGAGGTCAGCTCTGGAGAGAAGTATCTATAAGCTGATCTCTGAAAAAACACTGGGATGTTCTCACACTCCTCTCGATCTGAGCTGACCTCTTGTTCTGCATCTTTGGCTAGGTTACACGTTGGAGGAGGCCAGGCAGGGAGCGTCGGGCGGGGAGAAGAAGTCACAGAAGCCCTCCTCAGACAGGTGTCCGTACTCGTTGTTGTAGAAGGTTTGTCCCGACAGCTGGCTGAAGAAGTTGGGCCGGTGCCTGGAGCTGCTCCGGCCCAGGGAACCTTGGGAGGCCGTCAGAGGCTCTGTGCTGCTGCTGCTGCCCATACGACTGGAGACAGAACAAATGTATATATAATACGAAAACGTGAAAATGAAAACCCACGTCATGTTCATCTGCAGACACCATGGAACTGTTGGAATTGAATATGAATATTATCTTGAAGATGAGTCATGGCATCAGGATTTGCACATAACCTTATCTCGCCTGGAAGAGAAAAGACTCTTCCTTATCCTGTAGGTGTAGGAAAAGATAGCTCACTCTTCCTTAAAAGTAAACTTTGTCATAGTATTACCTGTCTGGTATAAGCTGATTTATGTAAATCCACCCTGTTACGCTGCTGTTTTGTGTTCATGACACGTTGAGCAGTGGAACAGACGTAAAACACTCTGACACGTTTTTCCTGCAGTGATAAATTGTGTAATGAGTGAAGTTTCCTCCTACACGTTGTTCTGAGAAGCAGTGACATTCATTCTGTCCTTAAGTTCTTTTTCTCAATCGAGACTATGTCGGCATCTTCTTCCTTTTTCTATCTGCTGCAGTTTCAGGCCACATCGTGTTTCCACACATGTTTCTCGTACTTTAACCTGAGAGTCACGGTGAGTAACACATCTACGCACAGTTCTAAATTATAGGCTCTAAAACGCTACATAGTTCTGAATCACAGACACATGCAGACTGAATTATAGATCAGCGCTTTTGGTGTCATTAACCTTTTCGAGACGGCGCCGCAATGCTTGTGCTCAATTCTCTGGAATTCCTCGGAGGCCAGAACCATCCCGCTGTCGGTCTGGTTGTCCTGGGAAGACACAGAGTTTGACGTCATGTGGAAACAAGCGTCCAGTGGCTGACGCCGCTGCTATGAGCATCTCAGGCAGCAGGAAGTAAAACTGCGAAGAGGACAAGCTTTACCTGAGGAGCCTTCTGCGGGGGCAACTCTTCAAACGTCTTCACTCTGGGTCGGCACATTTTTGAAGGTCCCACAAACACGCAGCCGGCAAAGGGCACGCAGTTATAATACCTAGCGAGGGAGCCACGTATTAATATTATAAATGTGAAAGGGACAAGAACAGAACAATCCTATCGCACATCAGTGAGGGAAAACAAACTGAGACAATTCAGTGGACAATAATAAAGGTCCTGTTGTTGCTAGTTAAGTTAATAACTTCTCCTTATCTGCTCAATATCATAATATTGGTGAGAAACAGAAGTTATAAGTTGTTCTCGACGTATTGTTGATGAAGCTCCCTTTACTAAGGTGATACTGTTGACGTCCAGGGTCCTCGAGGAACCCAGGGGTGCAGTACCTCGTGGGCAAAGTGTTGCAGGCCATTCTGAGTTCCTCCTCGGACGAGGGTCGCGATGAGGCCTGCGAGAAACCGTCGTCCTCTGAGCTCTGCGAGTGGGTCAGAGGGATGTAGTCTTTGCCGTCCTGAGGAGAGAGATGTTGAGGACAACATGAGAGCGTGAACTCTCCTGCCGCTACTAAAAAGCACGCGAGCTGGCGAACGCACCGGAAGGCTGTTGTCCTGCAGCAGGTCTCCCAGGATCCTCACCAGCGCTGGGAAGGTGGGCCTCTCTTTGGGCTCTCCCTGCCAGCAGGCCAGCATGATGCCGTATCTACCAGCAGAGGGCGGCAAATCACGCCTTTTATGAGTAGGCTGTATTTATTTTTCAATACAATCATCTTATATGGCAGCAGAAGATGATGAAGTGAACAATCGAGTCATTTACTTGCTTACATTTCAGGGGAGGCCGTCTCTGGTGCTCTCATCCTGACACCGTCTCTCAAGCGCTTGCAAAAGTCTTCGTCAATCTGGACCCCCGGATACGGGGAGGCACCTGAGGGTAGGCGAGGAGGGTGAGGTTAGCGTTGGCAGATGCAGAAAAGGAAGGCCGGCGCGTTTGGCTCAACGGTGACGAAGAGGAATCAGACATCCTCCGTTTCTATACGAGCAGCTGTCCGCGTAAGCAAAACAAGCGTGTTCTCATTTGGCTTTACCCAGCGAGAAGATTTCCCAGAGGAGAACTCCAAAAGACCAGACATCGCTTTGGCTGGTGTACACTTTGTCAAAGATACTCTCCGGAGCCATCCACTTCAAAGGCAGACGAGCCTGAGAGACCCATAAAAACACCGGACAAGTATTAAAAGAAAGTCACATAAACAGAAATGTCCCCTGCATTTAAATGTAATTATTATTAACAGAAAAAAAGCTTAATGCTTCCCTTCAGTAAGTGAAGGGTAATAAATGAGCTTGTGAGTGTGAGGATGTCCTACGTTGCCTTTTCTGACGTAGTCGGGGTCTTTGTATATGTCTCTGGCCAGACCGAAGTCACAGATCTTCACAATGTTGTTCTCTGACAGGAGAATGTTCCTGGCTGCCAGGTCTCTGTGGATACACTGTGGATACACACACGGCCACGCATGCATCATAACCCAGAGGACAGGTGCGTGTGCGCGTGTGTGTCTGTTCAGCGTTTGCACCTTGTTTCCTTTGATGAAGGAATTACAGATATGATTCAAAGTAAATAAATAACAAGTGGCGTCTTTTAATCATCGGATAAACTCAGTGTGTGTGCGTGCGTCTGTCTCTCTCTCGGTGCCAGTTTCTGGACTGTGTCTCAGGCTGACTGTACTGGAATCGCGGCAGGAGATCCAACATCCCTCTCACTCTGTCAGGTAAACGTGCCTTCAGGGTCACGACTTGGATGGATCATTTCAAACCAGACCAGGTCTGCTTACTGCTCATTTATATTCATTATTAGTCACAGCTCGCTTTGTTGCTGCCCTTTGAATTTCAGTACGATTGTAGTTACCACTGGAGTCACGTGTAATTTCAGTATTTACTAAAATATAGCTATCGGTAAGTGTTGGCTGCTGGTGAAGTTGAGGCTTTGAGATCATTTCCTTGACGATTTGCACTTTATTTCTACTTTTATTTGACCATTTGTATTTGGATTTTTAACCATACTGTAAATTCAAATCTATATTTAGCTAATAAAGTATGTCCTTATTAACTACAGTTCGTTTGGTCTGTAATTAAATGTAATAGTTCAAAAATGTACCTGCTCGTTCAAATGCATTTTAAACAATTTGAAACAACACCGACACATCGAGTCCACGTTGACAGCTGCACAGCCTGCAGTGCTTCAGCTGTCGCTCTATTGATGTGTTGTTTCTGAAAGTCCAGAGCTCACAATCTTTCACAGTTATTTTTTTTAGCGTGGAATCATCTGTCTCTTAGCAGCTAAATGCTCCACTTAGTTTTTCACTGTGTCACTTTGGTTTTGTGGCACGCTTGTAGTTTGTACACGTCAAGCGGACTGAACTCGCTTGCGATGTTTGCTGACAGATCACAGCAGGCCATTAACTGTTATGGTTTGAATGCTCGTAATGAAGTTAACCTTTCTGGAGGCCAGGAACTCCATTCCACGAGCCACTTGGAAACTGTAGCATATTAGATCTTCTATTGTCAGCGGCGTTTTCCACAGGTCCTCCGCTGGAGAGAGAAAAAGCCAAGTCAAAGAGAAACAGGAGGAGTGAGGTTACATTTATAACGTGACAATGAGTTCAATAATTTACTCTGGTGAATTAAAACAGACTCACTTTTCTCCGCAGCAGGACTCTCGCTGGACGTGCTGGATGACGGGCTCTGAGGGCTGGAGCGCGCGGAGGAGGACGGGCCCGGTGGCTGGTGAGCTCTTTGGACCATTTGACCGGCTTCGATCATCCGTCTCACTTGGCTCTGTGTTTTTGGAGAGCGATCCTGAGCAGGGAAACAATTCAAAGCACCTTCCAAATCAATGCTAAAACAGAGGTACGTGCCTTGGTTTCAGTGCATTTATGGGTGTTTTTCAATAGAGCAAACAAGAAAAGGACAGAGTAAGGAACAGTCGGGAGTTTTTGGTCTTTGTGATGTGACGTGACTTTGGTTTTCATACCCTGTATGGGAGGAAGAACTCTCTCTTGGCTCGTAGGAAGTTAGACAGATTCCCGTACTTGCAATATTCCACTATCACCATCAGCGGACCTGAAAGCACAGACAACAGATGGTTCGCCGCACTTTGCACGGTTTTCTTACTGGCTAAACAATAAAAGGAGCAGTAACATTCACAACTCACGCCGTATATAACGATGAGCTGCCTGCTGCTTTTGCACAGATGTAAAACGAAATATCTACAGATCAAATAGACCGTTGATGCAAAAATGTGTTGCTGTGTTAAAACAGCAGGAGATCAAAAGTTATATTCACTCTGTAAACAACGATGGGCAAATAAAAGCTAATTTATAGCCATGATGCAGGTTTATGAGTCACCAAAAGTCTCTGCGACAGGCAGAGAGGAAGGACAGCGCTCACCGCTGGGTTTGGTGCAGGCTCCTAACAAGTTCACTACATTCAGATGGTGACCGATGTGAATCAGTATCTTCAGCTCTGACATCAAGGCCTTATGCTCGCTGGCTGTGGCTCCATCTGAAACACAAACACATGAAACCTGGTGTGTTTGCATTGGTGTATGTATATATTCACTTTCCTAGGTCCACCGGTGCAGTTCGAGGCCAACACAGCAGTGAATCCCTAAAAGGAACCTTGGCTATTCTTTGTTCAACCACTTTTCCATGAAAGGTTTTTTGTACGTCTTTTCAAACGGACCAAATTCAACATATTACATGTAAAACCTGAGCAATTTGGATATTAGGCTTTTATGTGGCTAAGAATAGATTCCAAGCTAAGTCTTGGCTTTGGTTGGCCGTTACAGCTTGATGTAGGACGTTCGGATGCAGCATGAGCAGGATAACGGCTGGCGGCACCTTGCTAGTGTACGCACGCTGGGATAAATTGTTTTTAATGCGACGCTGCGAGAGATTCACAACCGTTCACTGGTTTTCTTGCTCACCCTTCAGCATCTTCACAGCCACCGTGTCCAAATTGTTGCTCTTGCTGATGCCGTAGATAGACGCCTCAATTACTTTCCCAAACGCGCCGTGGCCTAAAACCTTCCCTGTGTGTGGAGGAACAAACAAAAAGCGGAACGTTGGTGTTAATTGATTTGCGGGCTGGAGTTTGGTCTCACCGGGCTGTGAACACAGCTGTAGTCTGTAGCTGTAGGAGCAGTGGCGAAATGCAAATGCTCCTGGCATCCATATAGGCACGGGGGCGGAATTAGAATCTGAATAGCAGCGTTTGGAAAATGACACGTTCCCATAAGTTGCTGTCATGGAGCAGATGCTTTTCCTTAGGGTGTTTTTTTTTTTTTTTTTTTTTTTAAAGGCTGTGCAAGAAATGAGCACATATTTAACATTAGCACTTGACTAGGCAGCAGTTCTCCCAGCTGGCTGCAGGCCAAACTCCTGCCATTATGGATTCTGGAAATGGAAAAATAATTTAGTTCCATCCATCTTTTCACTCTCATCCTGTGTATGTCCTCACTCACACCTCCTCCTTCCCCTACGCTCCTTCATCCCCGTCTTTCCTCCCAATCGATCACAGCGACTCACCCAGTCGGAGTCTGTCCCTGGACACTTCCCACTGCGACGAGTCGTAGGGCAGGTATTCACACTGCTCATCCAGAGGCACCTCCCCCGGGTCCATAATGATGGACAGGTAGCCTGTCTTGATGTCCGCTGGGTTAACCTGGAGTGCGTACGGAGAGAAACGCTTACATGCTACTGCGGTGACTTACACACAGGCTGTGCTCAAACGCTGTCAGACTCTCACACACACACACAGACACACGGTGAGATGCGACGCCCTCTGACCCGTTTCACGTTGCAGAAGATGAGGATGAGCAAGGCCCAGAAGAAGACGGCGATGACTCCAGTGCCGATGAGAATCACAATCTCCACGTTGGCCTTGTCACTTGAACCTTGACGGAAAGGAACAGAAAGTCACATATATGTTTATATATCCTGTCCTTTATGGCAATACTCTCAGCAGGCTGTGCAGTCTGTTATTGTAGGTTTTCTCACACACTCCTGAACGTAAGTTTAATGTTACATCACTCATGAGACCACGTCCAACAAACCTCATTTCTTTTTCTGTCTTCTTTCATGCTGTGTATGAAATAGTCACGCAAGTGTGTGTGTGTGTGTGTGTGTGGCGCTGCCTCACCGATGACCCTGACGGCGGCAGAGGAGTGGACACATCCGCGCTGGTTGCAGGCCGTGCAGGTGTACAGCCCGGCGTCCTCCTCTCTCACCCGCTGGATACTCAGAATGCGGTTGGAGTCCTGCAGCTGGATCCCTGCGAGGCGGCACAACGCGATTAGCGGCGCGCAGGCACAGGCGCACACCGGCCCGCAGCCTGCCTCAAAGGCCCTCGCATCATTACTTCAGCAACCTTCTCAATAACAATTCTTGTCACACCCCTGGACTTCGATCTACAGAAGTCATTTATTATCCCGTCCTCTCGAGTGTGGACCGGGTCCCAGCAGAAGCCTCTGGGTGAGCCCATCGGCTGTCAATGCGCGCCCGGTGACCCTTCCTCCCCCCGCTCCCTTCCCCTCGCGTCCTCCAGACATTAAGAAGAGACGCACGCTGAGAAAGCTAATGAGTCGCGTCGGTCGGCCTCGCAGGGTTGTGCAGTGCATGTGTTTGCGTATGTGCGTGTGCAGCAAAGCATCTGCGTTAGTCTTCCTGTCGCTGGTGTGACACAGTGGTGGTGGGTGGTTGTGGCTGCTGACATCTAACATCTGGACAAAGTTGTAAATACAGTATTTATGCATCTTATTATACAGAATAGTTAAATATTATGTTTTAGTTTCACTAAGCAACTGCTCTAATGTGACTTCTGAGTCCTGTTAAGACTTGGTGTGTAAGTGTGTGTGTGTCCATAACAGTTTTGCCACCGTTCCCATTACTTGCCGCTATGTCCAAAATGGATGAACTAAACGAATTGTGTTCATGCACCTGACATTTGATGGAGAGGCTGGCTGTCTTTGAACCAGGAGAGGTGGGGCAGGGGTCTCCCCTCCACGTCGCACTCCATCCGCAGGGACTCGGTGATGTTCACCGTCTGGTTGGTGAGGCTGCGCTTGTACCGAGGCGCCTCCAAGGCTGCGGTGGCGTTTCAAAGCAGAAAAGGAGGCAGACGAAGAAAAGAGAAATCAACCCTCGGACAGATGCTGTTGTGTGCCTGTTACAATCTATTGTTCCAGGCACTGAAGCAAGGTTACACACGGCCTGAATGAAGCCTCTCAGCTCTGTTTTCACTACATATGATGTTGTGCAATAGGACTCTCTTCCCGTTGTGCGTGGACACGAGTGTCACGGCTGTGTGGGCTCGTCTTTGTGAGAGTATTTATAAACCTCCGGCATCTCCACGCCAGCTCCGCCGTGTGTCTGGATCCACTGCTGAGGGTTGAGCTCTGCTCTATAATTAGCGGTGATTAGCGGCGCTGCTCTCTATACGGCCGCGTGTTTATGTCTGTGGCTGCAGCGTTCGTCTGTTTTCGAGTCTCACCTTTGACGGAAATGTACCTGAACAGGCACTGTTTGTCGCCGCTGCGCCTGTTCTGAGCCTCACACACATAATGGCCCTCGTCCTGCAGCTTTACGGAGGGGATGCTGAAGTCCAGGGCCCAGCTGTTGGAAGGTTCTTGGAAAGAGAGTTTGGTGGCGAGCGCGTTGGCGTAGAGGTGCACGCTCCTGCAGTCCAGCTCCCGGGGCTTGCCCTGTTCATCCTGCAAGGCCTGGGGGTTAAGGCGGTACCACTGCAGCTGCTCGTAGGTGTAATTGTCAGCGATGCAGGACAGAGACACTCTCTCCTGCTCCAGTGGATCCTCAAAGGGCTGGACATGCACAGAGAATCCTTCAGGGATGGCTTTAAAGACACAAAGACGGGCACGTGGTGCAGCCAGGTTACAATACTGCGCGACTCAATGAGTGTCTTATGCAGGGAGAAATCCAACCCAACAGACTCACTGGTGACGTAGAAGTAGATCAGCCGCTCGTCTCTGCCAGCTTTGTTTTCAGCAGAACACTTGTACATGACGGAAATGGTGACGTTGCGAATCTGAAGCCGACTCACCCTCTGTGGGATGAGGGGGGAGACGTTAATTCATCTGGTGGAGATGTGCATATTTTAAAAAGGGCTTCTCTGCGAGCTGACGTGAACTAAATTTTGTGCTGACAGGCCAACGAGAAGGAAGCGCGGTCAGATGTGAGTGTAAAGGCACAAGGACGTGTGTGTGTGCGTGCGCGTGTGTGTGTGGGGGGCTTTTCATGAGATAATTCCCACTTATACTTGCGGTCCGTGACCCCTGCATGTGTGTTTGGGTGTGTTCATAATCAGGAAGTCTGCAGAGGAACACAGTTCTAAATATTTCTACTGTGGAAATGCTTCTTGATTGACAAATTTTGTTATGGAGCTCAGAATTCAGGACGCTTACATAAAAAACATTGCAGTTCAAGGATGAGTCAAATGATAGAAATGTCTCCTTTTACTAGGCTACAAACTAATCGTACGCAGACATTTAAATTCTACAGTCATTTCGATTTTATATGAAGCATTTCCCACAGAGCCAAATTCATTTTGCTGTAGTCAACCTTTTGTCGTCCGTCCACCTCTTCAATGTACGTTTCAATAGCCATGACTTCATTCGTGTGGCTTTCTGAGTGAACGTCCCGCCAGTCCTGGCAGTCTGCGATCCTGTCGCTCCGGCCCTTCCTGGCCCGTTGCGCCCTCAGAGAGAAACACAGACACATTCATAACGTCTGCTCTTATTGACATGCACAGCAGAAAGTAACCAGTGGGGGAGAACTGAGAAGTGCATCAAACCAGACATCCTGAGGTTTTATGAGAGTGTTTCCTGACGCTCTGCATTGCAAATCAGAGCCGAACATCAGCACACGTTCCGGAGCCGAAGCAATTACACAAGGTGTCCTGGCAACTAATGGTACAACCAGGGTACGAATGTCGGTTCGATAGTGCGAATGTCATAACAGAACTAATGAAACGTGAAATGAAAATTTGTTTTGCATTTCCTCCTACGGTGCTGCATGAGCGTAAGGTGATCAGGTCTTAATAGTTCATAAAACGCATTGGATTAATTTAAAAAAACATAGCGTTTGAGAATAACCTTTTGTTTCCTCTGAATATATGCTCAGAAATATGAAGGCAGGGCTTTTTCTGGCTTTAGGCAACATAATGGGAATAGTGATACCGGTACAGTGTCCAGGCTCCAGCTCCCCTGGTGCTGCCTAACAGGACCAACCGATAATAAATGGATGGATGCTTGTGCATTTGTGCTGCTCTGACCCAAGACAGATTCATTTAACCCGCTATGTATGAGCATCGAATTAAAAGACAGAAATCCAATTTCTATACACCAAAAGGTCAACCCCTGCCACGCCTCAGCCCGTGCCTATAAAATGTCATATTAGATGTGCACGAGACAAAGCATGAAGCGTTCAGCTGGAGCTGGAGCTGAGCCCAACCTGCCGCTGTTGCGTTTCTCTGTGTTTAGAGCCTACTGGGCGTCTTGTGTGTGCACTTATGCTCAGTGCCCACATGTAAAGGTCAAGAGCAGCAGTGCCTTCAAAATAATGCCTTGGAGGAAGATGGTGGGAGCAGGTGAATGCTGAAAGGGTCTGTAGTAGATTTGCTCCATGTGGGTGTGGGCACATAACCCCAGCAGCTCAAACACACCTACTGTAGGTGGTCTCCTGTCATGTCGATGAGCAGGTGAGTCTGTTATGTGTGTGTGTGTGTGTGTGTGTGTGTGTGTGTGTGTGTGTGTGTGTGTGTGTGTGTGTGTGTGCGCGCGTCTGTGGCTGCTGTGTGAGAGCTGAACCGTGTTGGATCAGAGTAACAAGCATCGTTTCACTGCGTGGGAGAGGAAAAAAAAAAAGGTTGGACACGGAGCAGACACACTTTCCGTCCTTTATTTTCTCCGCTTACTGCTTCTCCACCTTTTCCACCTTCCTCTTTATCTCTGCTCCCTTCGTCCGCCTCGTCTTCATCTTCCTCACTCTTCCTCTTTTACTCAGAGGTAGTGGATGATTTCGCGCTGACCTCTTCTTGTTTGGTCCTCATGTAACACTTCATCCCACTCCCCCTTTCCTGTCCCATTCAACCAAACCGTATCTGCTCTCACACTGTTTCTAGAAGAGATCAGGCCTGTGTGTGTGTGTGTGTGTTTCTTACTCTCTGCTTTGGGTGCTGTTGAGGACACATGGGCCCCAGGTCCTCCACTGCCAGCTGACGCGGGGAGTGGGCAGACCATAGGCGGTGCATGTCAGAATCTGGCTGCTGCCACTGGGGTAAGGACTGGAAGGCTCAGCCACTTCTTTCTCATGAATCTGTGGAGGGACTGAGAAAAAACGAGAACCAGTCAACCAGAAATGCCAGAAACGCGTTAATACAACCCAGAAGTGAGAACAGAGCCCACATGTCCTTAATAGAATCACTCACCATGTCCCTTTGATGCATCTTTAGAATAATAGTTTTCTTCCAACAAAAAATAAATACTGTAATAATTCACATATTATTGCCAGTGACTTGTTTGAAAATCCTTAAAATTAAGTTTGTCATTTGTCCCCAACGTTCTGTGGCAGACATTACACGCAAAGCATCTGGCGTCATGTCCGCTGAGGCAACGCAGACAGACAGAGCGGTTACCGTTAACAACCAGAGTGATGTTGAGCCTCCTCTCCAGCGCGGCAGCTCTGTTTCTCAGCACCACGGTGTAGAGTCCAGAATCCTCCTGGCAGACATCCTTAATCTCCAAAGCGTGGTTAAGGTGCATCCTCATCCTTTTCATCTTGAACTCGGGCCGCTGGTTTATCAGCTTTCCATCTTTATACCTGTACAACGCACACACATGCACAAAGCACAGGTGTTACAGCACAAACAGTCCTGCTAAGGTGCCCTTCCCCTAAATGAATATGAAATCTCAGCTGTCTACAGCTTATTTGTGCTTTGGGAGCTTCAAAGCAATGAAGCCCCCACAGAGTTTGGTCTTACCATTGTGTTTCAGGTGCAGGGAAGGCAGACACGTTCACTTGTAATTTAAACGACTTCTGCCCAGCGGTGACCTCCACCACTGAGCCCGTTCTGTAGGTGAGTGTGATAAACGGCTCTTCTGTAATCAGAGACATTCACTCATAATTATAATACCTTAAAGATTTGGCTTTTACACTCCGCTTTAACAGAGGCGTCAAGTGCCTCCTTGTCAACAACAATTTGATGGATGTTTTAGGAAAAGATGTCTCCCGGTGCCCAAATGGTTCATTCAGTGTTGTTTTAAGCCGCAGCGCGTCTCAAGGCCACCGTCGTTCCCATTCGCCTGTTTGTTTTCAGGGTTTCTGGTGGATGTTAGGACGTCAACACACCCAGCGAAGATGATCAACACGGGAAACATTATTCATGTTTACGACATGCTAACCGAACAAACTCAACACCAGGCTGAGAAGCGTCAGGCTAGAGGACGGCCGCTACACACCTGGGCTGTAGGGAATTACTCAGGCGTAATAGAAAGCGCTCACCGTGAACTATGACGTGGGTTCGTTTCGTTAGTGTAGTGTCCGTGCTGGTGACGTTGCAGACGTAAGGGCCGGTGTCGTTCACGTTTACATTCTGGATGGTCAGGATGCTGCCAGCCCTGGTGGCGTGAGTCATAGATTCACGCTGATAATCAATCACTGCCCAGCTTGTCTGGCAAAGACAAAAACAATTGTCCACTATAACGTTTTATTTGAACTCGTCCCGTTCCACGCGTGAGTAACTGTTCCTGCTGTTCACCTCTTCGCCAGGGTACGACCACTCAATGTCCAACCCAGTGTCGAATTCCACCCTTGCCGTGCAGTTCAGGGTGAGTTCCTCCCCCACCATCAGCTCGAGCGGATCCTCAGGAAACAGCTTGACATCGTAAATCTGACTTGCTGTTCGATTAAAAAAAGGAAAAAGGAGGCGGGAGAGGCAGAGGGACAGAGGGAGGGAGACAGTGAGAGAGGTCACGGTGACATCGTCAGCAGTTTTCCTTCCTCACAGGATCAGAGGAAGTGACTTTCCTTTGGTCCAGAGGAACCGTCCGACTATAGAGAAGGTGTCTGTCAAAAGGTTTCCATGTATGTGTCAGGCCTCGTATCAGTGAAGGGAATATAAGTGGAACACAGAACAAAATCAAAACATCAATTCGAGATAAGAGAGAAAAGGCAAGGAAGCTGCGATCTCCCACACGCGTCTCCCGCAGCTGACTGGAAATGACGCACGCTGGTGATGTCTGTGCCGCAGACTGCGACCACCCGATTGTTTAAAAGCTCCATTAGCTTTCAGTTCAGCTCGCTTCCCAGGTTCTCGTCTGACTGATGAGGACGTTACTGTAGGCCATGGTAAGAGGCGAATGAATCCAAACGAGAAGGAAGCTCAGCAAGAAAGTTGTTCTCTTAAGAAGTTCCCGACATGTAATACGGATAATTACGCCTTTTCCTCCTCTACTCGCTGGCACACGTCCCACATGAAAAGGGAGTTGTCTTTAAGGAAATTACATAATGAACCCGGATTCAAACTGACAGCATTAAGGCGTAATTGGCTCACTAACCAAGCCAATGCAGAATTATGGTGAGAAACTCAAACCTAATTGAAGTATTTGTGCTGGAACACTTGTGTTGTTGTTGTAGCTGGCGACTGAACTTTTTAAACTTGCGGCGTTAATACGGACGTCGTGTTGTTGTGGGTTTTTTTTACCTGTTGTGTGGAAGATGTAGGTGACGAACTGCTTCGCTTTGCCTCCCAGCGAGGCTGCACACGTCACCCCGATCGCCGTCGCTTGTTCTATGATTTCTCTGGGAATGGACCAGCCTCGCTTGTTGTCCCATGTCACCCCAGTCCCATCCAGGGGAGAGGGAAACTGCACATTGGGAAAAAGCACTGCTTTAGCTCCGATCGCCAACTCGAGCGGCACTTGACTTTGACAGCAAAGGAGTGTGGAGAAACCAACCGCTTGGAGAGTGACGTTCAGATCGGGCACCGTGACCCGACACGGCACTGTGACGTGCGTCGAGGAGCGCGTGATAAAAATGGCCTCCATTTTATTTCTGTCGAGGAAGAGCTGCTCAGGGTCTGGGTGCAGAAATGAGTGAGAGGCAGTTAAGTGGAATCTCTGCCACCAGCTGGGATAATGGCAGCTATTACTGAGGTAACTTCGTGAACCGGCAGACAGATCTCTCGCAGCCTCATAATGACCCCCGAAGGCATGCTGTACGTAGCCTCTGTCATGATTACCACGTAATGCAGCAGCCCACTCCCCACACAGTAAACAGCATTAGGATCCTCTGTTGTAGCTGTGGAACAGAGAGCTGGGGGCTCAAGCCTCTGCTGGGTGATGCTACAACTTCCCCCAAAGCCGTTTGACTAGAGATTTCCTCCGCGCTTTCAGCCGTAGCACCTTGACGTCACCTTCGTATTGTGCGCGACTCGCGGCTCCCGTCGCTCCAAGCTGTGGGAGCCGCCTCCGTAATTGTGTCGCCGATTTACATCGAAACAAAACCTCGTGTTCTCACAGCAACAGCACGATTATTTTAAAAACAACCGTCGCCTGTGCTGCCAGACAAACGCAAGAGGGGGTTGTGGGGTTTTGCACTCGGCTGACAGGAATATTACACCACTCCATGCAGTTCAGGGTGCGATCGGTTCGGGACGAGGAGATGTTTGGCTCCGGGCAAGAAGAGCTGAACATCTAGGATCTGCGTGTATACGCGTACAGAGCCTTAATGTGCAGGTCGTAATGGAGATATGTGAGCGTGAGTGTTTAGAGGAGCGCCTGCAGCACAGGCAGGGTCAACGTCTGCCTGTCTAACCGAATCCACATGTGTCCCCTCTCATCCCGCCACGCTCGCTCTAATTTACGGCTGCCATTTCATCTGTTTCTGATCAGCCCTTTGCTTAAATCTGTGGAAACTGTTTTGGCACCTTGTCAGAAGGAATAAACAGTCATTTCGCATGAGCGGACGGGTCAGTAGGACGCCCAACGTGACGGTCGTATCTCTCTCTGCCGCCGCTGCTGCGTTTCTCTAGGTGCAGACCAGCAACATATTATTCCGTTAATGAGAAAAGCTAATGTGCTTTTCATTCCTACTCTTTATCACGTGCTTTGCGTCTCTAAAGTCCAAAGCATTAATCCTGCCAACACCCAGGCTTTCACAACCTCCACGTCTATTTGACAGTGAAGTAATAGTCAAAGGCCTCAGTGCCGGGCGGACGCCCTAGTGAAGCTCCCGTCGAGAGAAGCTACAGACGTGACTGGCCGGCTCCCCGGGTGGGAGATGAAACAGGCTCAGAGTAAATGGTCTCACTGCAGCTTAAACTCACCAGTGCTACACCTAGACTTAGATTTCTGGATGCATTGAGTGTCCTCTGTCTTCGCGCGACTCACCGCTGACGAAGACGTAAACACTGGCGGCGGTGGCCCTGTCTGTGACGACCTTGGCGTCTTGGTAATAACAGCGGTAGTTGCCGGTGTCTTTGCCCAGTGCGCCGTTCAGGACCAGCTTCTTGCAGTACGGCCTCTCGGGCTCCCCCGGACACTCGCCAACCGACACGGCCCTCTGCCCGGGGCCCCTGGTGGTCGGCGGCTGGGCCTGGCGGTCGGTTGGCTCCTGCACCGCCAGCGTCTTGTCAGGCCAAACCCAAGCTAGAGTGTGCTGTCCCCTGAGAAGACGTCCGGTCGGGACAGGGAACAGGGATGAAAGCATTTAGCCAGTGTATTTGCATCCCCCAGTTAGTCTCCCGTTCAGAGCGTACGTGTTGGTCTGTTTGGGTCTGATGCTGTAAATCCTCCTGAGCCTCCACACATTCTTGTTTGCCTTGTGCTTTGTCACATAAATTCAGTTATGGGTGGACATGTTAACCCGGAGGCCTTATGAGGGAGACTGAGCAGACTCACGATGGCTGTCTGCTACTCCTTCAGACTCAACCAACTACCACTAGACAGTGCAATTATAGTAGAGAAATGAGTAAGAAATCAGTCCAGAATGTCAATAGGTTATTATCCAGCCAGCGTGAATAACATCTATCTATATAGATTATAGGAAATTAGACACTGTTAAAACTAAATTAAGTCTTTGTCTACATTCTCACTGGTCCATGTGAGGTTTACTTGCAAATGACTGTGAAAGATTTACGCTGGCGAGGAGCCAGAGAAACCTCCCGCTTTCCAAAGACAGCATTTTAAGTACTGCATTAACAAAGCGGTTATTAGAGTCAGTCTGGCAGCAGAAGGCGGCGCAGAGATTTCATCAGAATAAACCAGTTATTATTATTATTCACGCCTCACATTGCTTTGGTGTGAAACAGCGATGTCTCTGCTGTAGCTTTCTGTGTAATCATTTTTAGCCAACAGGGTTCAGTTCCTGCGACTGCGATTGATAGTCAGAATGGCAGAGGAGATCTGCTTTGGGTCATTGTCCTGCTGCTGGATGACAGTGGCTCTAATCGACATCCACGGGATGAGCCTTTCTTTCTTCACGATCCCTATCACCGTGGATACGTCTTCCAATTTACGACCCCCGACCCCGTAGCAGCCGCAGACCATCGCATGACCTTTCCTGTTAGATAACAGTTTACTGAGTGTGCATCTCACGAATGTTTGTGTTTGTGATCGGACTGCCTTCAACTTACAGTTTCTTTGTTTCTGGCCATTTTGATAATGTAGACATCCGCTGTGCTAATATACCGGCCTCATCGTGTTTTCTACCAATGGGTCTAGATATGCCAATACAGAAGAATCTCCAGACAAGAACTCGTCGCTAAAGCCAAACGGCTACACACCGTAGCAGAGACATCGATGCTGCCTGCCTGAGAAATGATGTTAAAAAAAGCCCTGGAGCCATTAAAGAAAGAAACAAGTCCCTCTATCAATTAAACTGAGAATAGATTTTCATTGTTTATGGTTTTGTTGTGTGTGTTTGTTTGTGCTGTGGCTCAAAAAGGTTGGGAAACACTGGTATAGTACCATGAGCGGGGCTCCTCCACAATAACAGGCCTGATTTACAGTATCTACATTAGACGCTGCTTCTAGACTGTGTACATACGAACAGGAAAGTCCTCAGCATCACAGACTGGTTTTATGGTGTATGAGTGATGTCGTTAATGCCTTTAAGTAATGTGACATAAAAATCTTTACTATTTTGGTTCAGAATCATGTTTTTGAACACATACCTGCATTTAATGGTGAGCGTTTCGTGGACTGGAATCACTAGGTCGCCTGTGATGCTGTCGAGGATGGGTGGAGGCATAGAAAAGCCAATCACCAGACCTGAGGGAGCGAAGACAGCATGTGCATTAGGCTCGTGTTATGCAGGTCAGTCACGACCTAGTGCTTTTGACAGAACTGCTGGCGAGCTGTCGAATCTCACGCACACATCAGGAATCTGAAATCAAACGCGACAGCCGCTCAGATACCACGTTGTTTATTACATTTGTGAGCTGTGAGGCAACCTGCAGGTGGGTCCCTGATGCTGAGAAAACACCCACACAGGAATCATACCCCACTCATGACTCCCCGCCTGCTGTGAAATAGCCACAGAGACCATTTGCGCTTGATTCATTACCAATGCATTCACTTTACTGACTTGTGCTTGGTTAATACGGTCAGTGCAGAATGTCATTACCGTCCCAGAGGCCCCTCAGGGGGCTATTAGCACTTAGCCAGACTCCACACCTACAGTCTATCATATATTAAAGTGTCACCGTGACTTATAACCCACCTGGATATCGTTATAGATGTAAACACATACAGACCAACAGCGTTAGATTGTATGAAGGTGGACGGGCTGCCTTTGCAATTACTGTATGAAAACTATTTTTCATGTGTTTGTTTGAAAACCAGTGCGATACATGTGCAGCATGTAATGAACCGTATGTTAGAGGAGTGAGCAGGGTAAACTACCGGAGGACGGACTGATGAGCAAGTCCAGCATCTCAGCGCCTACGGTCAGTAGGATTCACAGCTCCTCAGAGTTTTACTTAAACGATTTAGGGTCAGGAGACATTTTTACACTGCTGATTCACATATCTTCAAACATGTCTAATACACACCCCTGCAGCCACAGGGACAACGGCTGCCAGTCAAAACCCAGAGCTCTGGACAGCTTTGATTATTATGCACAAACCTTTGTTCCTCCTACACTTATTTCTGTCCAGAGCTCTGGACAGCTTTGATTATTATGCACAAACTTTTGTTCCTCCTACACTTATTTCTGTCGGGAGCTCTGGGTTTTGACTGGCAGCTGGTCACGACTGGCTGTTGTGAAACACATCTGCTCTTCTGATGCTGAGCTCTTGTGCGTGTTGCCTGAAGATGATGTTCGATTTGGAAAACTTGCGAGTGAAGGTTTGCGACGTTTTTCAATCACGACCTGCTGCCAATCAAAACCCAGAGCTCTGGACAGCTGCGATCCCTCCTACGCGTCCATCTATCCAGGAGGCACAATTTAGCAAGGTTTAATAATGTAAATATTTGGTTAACAAGGCTGATGCCAGTGGAAAGAGTCCGATCGGCCCATGCTCGTTGCAAAGCTCCCCTTAACTTCCAGAGATCACTCTTGAATACAGCAAAGTCAAGGAATCACTTTAGGCACATTCATTTCTTTGCTTTCAGTCTTAAATGAGATATGGGTGAATATAACCAACCAATTTTTCAGACTGAGCTTTAGTGATTATAATAAGAAAATAGGGAAGTTACTGTAACAATACTACTACTTCTACAAATACCACTATACTACTACTACTAATAATAATAATAATAATGATAATAATAATAAAACACTCCTGACCATAAAGCAACATCTGTTTCTGTCTTGTGTACAACACCACCAACACGTTGAGGGCCTGATCAGTCCGTGAATCATTTCCAGATCTGCTCCCAGCAGGGTTTTCCTTCCCGGCTCTTCCAGAGATCTTCCCCAGAGCAGAGGCGACGTTTCCCCAACACATTGTCTCAGCTCACATGTGAACGTGCCACAGGCTACGGTCCCATCACAATAACACCGCACAACACAGCTTTGTCCGTTTTGCACACGTCACACCTGAAATGCTGTGAGGCTAAACAGTGGATTGTGTGAGAGAAACAAATGCAGCCGTTACAAACAACAGAGAAAGTGTGAAAGGAAAACCGCTGTTTCACACTTACACTATTTTATGTGAGACGTCCTTCAATAGGGCAGGAGTGCACAAGAAAAAATCTCCCTGAGGTTTAGCTCTGGGACAGTGTGTGGTCTGCACTTAATACACATTTCAACAATCAAATATTCGATAAATATTCTACAGTATGACATTTAAAAAGCTGCCAAACTGTGAGAAGCAAATCTGGAAGAAAACTATGCTTTACAATGTTTGCTCATTTAAAGATCTGCTAAGTGGTCTGTTCATTGTAACAAATAACAATTCAGCACATCTGTGGCGTCAACAGTGAAAGAGCCAAAAAAAAAAAGAGTTAGAATTAGAACTAGACTGATTTGTTGTAATGTGATGCCTTAGCACTGGTCACTTTTTCAATAGACACATCAAACCCCATCAATATTGCTCTCTTTATTTTTTCCGAACAAACATTTATACCATCACAGCCATTTGAAAGACAAGTGGAAATACTAAATAGCATTTCCTCACTGCACTTTAAACACACTGGTGCGTATCGGCATTTTTCTGGTGGACTGACTGATGAGCTATGCGCTAAAACCCCACTGTGATGGATGCGTCCTTCCCCGCGCTGTATTTCTGAAATGTCAGAATTGATTGGTACAGAAAGACACAGAACGCTACGGTAGCTAATGGTGCACTATGGAACAAAACCTGCGGAAAACGCATTCAGCTTGTAAGAGACGTAATGGCTTGAACTGCTGTAGAAGATGCTGCAAAGCCGCAGCCTTTTATGTGCTGGGTGACACGAGGCTGAGAGCCCGGAGAGTCGCCGGCTTCGGATCAATGTGAGGTGAGAAAAGTCACTTACTGTGGCTGACTCCCGCTCACGACGCTCCAATAGCTGCCGGTTCCCAGCCCCGTGTTTCACAGTGATGGAGCTGTTTGGTGTCACATGTCAATAAGTTCCATATGGATGCACGGCCTAATGTATACACTAATTCTCCTAACTGGGAGACACCAGATACGGAGGCCTGTCGGCTTGAGAAAATATAATCCCATTAGTAAGTGTTTGCATTCTGTCAAGTATAATTAAAAGCACACATTGCTCCGCTGTACAGCTACGTAAAGCGAATACCAAGGAAAACACATTAAGTCATGCGACTGCGTGCCTCATAGCATGTCCTGTCATAATAACAAACACACTTTCCCGCTGTGACCTTTCATGCTGCGTTTGGTGACGGATTGTTATGACCGTTATCACTCCGTTAGCTCGTTTATCTTCGCTCCCCGCGTTGTATGCAAGCGTTGTACTTAAACAGAGCTTCAGCAGACGGCAGAGCTGCAGCTGTTGACTCTGCGTTGAAGGTGACCGGAGCACAGGGCGAAGTCCTCTTTCCATTTGTTACGTATCCAAGATGCTCTTGGCTGTTTCAATGCATTTATTTTTGTACAAATATTGATGAAGTGGTTCCCTTCATCGCATCACCTACATCATTAGAGCTTCATACGCCATCGTCACTGGAGATTCATGTGAAGCTTGCGCTGCATTAGCATATAATCACAAAGTAACACTGATGTTTATAGATTGCATATTGACGACAAAAAGTCAGATAATTGATTTGGAAAATTAGCAGATCCACTGCACGTAACTGCTGCTGTTTAAAACAGCACATTAAGCAAAATGCTTAATGGAATCTATATTAGAAAATGGCAAATCTCCGTTTTTGGCTGGTCCATTCTATAGCCGATCAGCATCTATCTATCCAAATGTGAAGACAGGGCATTGGGCCAATGTTGGAGCCTGCTTCCTCTCTTTTCCCAAGCATTCCAGCTGCTGGTCCAGAGATAAGCAGCAGCTTCGGGTGATTAGCGTCTCCCAACAAAAAAGCTCCATCGCATTTCAACCTGCGGAAACCACCCTGCGTTGATTTACCTCTGCTGTTAATATATGACCATGCAGGCCGTAAACACGAGAAAGATTAAATGTCCACAGGCTGATCAAAGCAAATTAAACCCTGACTCCAGTAGTTTCTGAGGACTTTAAAAGGGGCTCGACGTGTCGTAAAGACCTGCCGTTGCTCTTGAGAAATTACTTTGCTCTGTTGTGAAAACTTATTCTCACTGCAGGCGCGGTTGAGCAGCCTACAACAACTTTTGAAGATATTTGTTTGCAATGAAACAGAGGAACTGATAAGTGCTTTGCTACAGTTTGTAAAACGCGTTTGGAATAAGGATGAGGTGATGAAAACAGCGTAGCGTGTGCTGCTTCCATGCCAACCGTGTGATTATACAGAGATAGCTGTGTAAAAGTCGTGGGTTTACACAGCTGGGCTTTCAGCCTCGTCTGTGCTGCATGCCTCTGTCATGATGGAAGTGCGAAGTGCCAGATGTACGTATACATGGGAGCTAAGTGCCAGAAGTCTGGACGCTTCAAGGACAATTGTGCCTGTTCACTCAATCTGAGCATCGGGCTGCTTTGATGTGTCAGCTCCACATACCGGGGCTGACAGGGAGGAAAGATGTGCGACTAACTACTCGTCAAGTGAGATGTACAAACAGCAGGATTCTCTTCATGGGCCCCTGAAGAGTCAGAAAAGGTGCGAAATGCTGCTGCACCCAAGGATTTTGCAACAGTTTAGTGCTGAAATTAATAATACTGAAAAATGGAAGTTCAGCTCAGGAGATGCTGCCGTCGAACGATAAATCGCTCGCACGGGCGAAGAAGCCTCGCTGAGCCAGTTATAAACCTAAAGCTTATCTGACAAGCAGGCAGATGCGAGACAAGCAGGGGAAAGAGGAGAGAGCACTGACTAGAGCCCCTTTCTCTGCAGGTTCACTAAGACACAAGGCCTGTTAATGTTTTTCATTGCAAGCGAATTTCCTGTTTTCTTTGTCACATTCATGTTTCTGCCGCTTCCCGTTTTCATGGACAGTCGAGGAGATGTTGCTGTTAGCATTTCCTCGCTTTTCTTTAGTTTTATCTCCGATCAGTCACAAGGCAGGAACAGGAAAAGAAGAACCTCGCGTAAAGAAATAAAGCTCCGTTAGGCAGAAAGCGGGTAACGTGGGACCTGTTCACAGAAATGACTGATGCCGCGCACGATGAGGCAGCAGATGTATCCGAGTGTATTACTGTCTGGAGCAACTGGACGTGAGCTCCGCTATTTGCCTTAGCTTTTAAGGTGTAGCTCAAAGTTATTTCAGTGACACAGTATCTGGCAAAGGTTCAAGGAAATGCTCTGAAGGTCCAGCGGGGGACAGGAGGCCAGCAGGCCACGGAGCAGACCTGCTCTCTGGATGTGGAGTCAGCCAGCCTCTGGCCATAACAGACTCCCTCCCTCTCTCTCTGATACAAATAATAGAGTTCACCCCTGCTCAAGGCCGGGGCCGCAGCCCGGCGACGGGCTGACTAGTAGCCCGGCTTTGATTTCATTGTTACTGCGCGGATGACATCCACCGTGTCCCTGTCCTCCTGACTGTTGGTAGAAGCGAGGCCTTTTCTGACTTCCTGCCACGGGGGGAGTGCAACACGAAGGATGCAGCGTCGTGCCATCTGTGGCTGCTTCCTATGTGTGAAACCTCTGTCCCTGACTGCATTTTCCCATACCTGCCTCACAGGCACAAATCAAGCTCTTCCTCTGTGGTGAGCTGTTTTGTTTAGTTTTTTTTTTATCATCATGTTTATTATTGAGAAACGGTTTCCTCTGCTGAGAAAGGACTTGAGTATGTTCTGGTAAATGCTTTGTCAGAGGGGCTGTCAGTGATATAAGTGCAAGCATCAGGCCTGATGTGAATGCTCCTCAAACTGAAGCGCGTGGTCCCTCGTACCTGCAGACACAGGCGGTGCCAGCTCTCTGGCGCTGGGCCGAAAGGCCCGGTAACGGTATAGGTTACGGTAAAAACAAGAGCAGAACAGGAGCAGAGGGTCAGGTCGACACGTACGGCGCTGAATGTCTAAAGGGAAGGAAGCAGGCAATTTCCTAAGGCTTTGCCAATGGAGTCTTTCTCATAAACCTCAAGCAACCTGCAAGTTAAAAGGCATCAGTGACCGAGGAAAGTCTACACGGGCTTCAAACCCGCAGCCTTTCTAATGCAGCGACTTTAAAGTCAGAACAGTAATGGCTCTTTTCAAACAGTGACCTAAATGGTGCATGTTACTAAGCAACACAGGCACATTGGAGTTTTGCGATATTCACCCCCAGGATCATATTTATTCCTCCTAACATCTGCAGAGTGGTCACCCAATAAAAGCAGCTCCACACCAGTTACAGTGATTTGCAACTGGTGATTGATCTTGTGCTATTAGCCCTGTATTCCAGCCCCCTAATTATTCTGTGTCCTCTTATTTGTTGGTAATACACCATCTAATCTCCCTGTGGTTAACATTTAAAGACGCTGGATATAAGATTCAGAAGTAACAGAAAACTGCCACGCTTTGTTCTCGCGCTCTCTGCAGCTGCATCCACATCAGCACATGTTGTAATTGCACGGATCCAGAGTCGCCCTTTAGTTTAAGCACTGACTGACTGTCCTTGTGCTTCACTGGCTGCATGATAAAACGTTTCTGTGTCGATAAAGAGAGGAAACAAATCAATACGTTAAACCTCCTCTGAGTGAAACTAAGAAAGACAGAGTTGTTGGAAGAAAACAGGAGTCAAACGCTTCGTTTGCACAGTCGGAGAACTGAACGTGACCATGAAGAGACACCTTTAAAAGTGTTAATTGCTTCTCTTTGTAGGAAACTAAAACCGAAGGTCCCATGGACTCTCAAAAAGACTGAAGCTGCAGCTCAACAGACCAGCCAAGCTGCTCCCATCCCTCTGTCACACTGCACGGTTAATGCAGCTTTGTTAACATTTTATAATAACACAAAGCTGAGACTGATGAGTCGGTTTTCAGCTCAGACAATCACATATGGACAGAATATGACCTTTCCACTGACAAAAAGTAAGGGATCGCCATTCATTTGTTTATGACGCCTCATCATTTCAGTCAAAACCGTGTGAAAAATCAGGGGGTCTTTAGGATTCATCATGGAGATCTGTACTAAATGTCAAATGATGGATGTCAAGATGTTCAACCAAGAGCCAGAGGAGCTAGAGGAGGACTCCACAAACACACAAAGTTGTGGATTCGTCCCCTGTGGATCCATGAATATTTATACAAAATCTAAAATCACTCCACTGAGGATTTTATTCCAGATCATCCACGGAACCTCGGTGAGGCCAAGCAATAGGCATCCATAACACGGAGAGCTCGAAAAATGAAAACAGAAAAACCACAGATGGTTTCCGTCCACAATCTAACACCAGCTCAGACACACATTTGGCTTTGGTTGCTGTTAAAGGCTTATCTCTTAGCGCTGGTCTTACTTTGTGTTGGTGCATTGGTGTCATGAGAAAGCGAGTGAGCAGACGCCCTAAGGCCCGAGGGGGCTCGATACTCCACGTCGGTGACGAGTGAAGCGCCGCGCTGCCGACGCGCCTGGACGTTACCCGCCAGCAGCAGAGCTCCCCTCTCATCCGAGCTGCTCTCCAGCTGATGGAACGTATTCACGAACAGATCGGTGCTGAGAAGAGGCGGATTGTGTTTGGCTAAAACAACTCAGCTTCTATAAGTGGCCCAGTAGAATAACACCCAAAGCTGAGAGTCAGATTTCTGGGATGATCTGATCAAGCGGAGGTATGCGTACAGAAAACACTCGGCTAAAAGCAACATCAACACTGTGCACCCAAGACACAGAGTGAGCCAAGATCATTTGGCTCTAAGCCTCGGCTTAAAGGATGAGATTTGCCGCTTTTATATGCTGCTTGTCAGACTGGGACGGTTTTTAATATCTAATTATGCTGCAACAAAAACAAGGAAATTATGATTCGGGGATTCACTTCAACAGTATCCTGTACCAGAAAAAGTGTATCAAGATGTCTTTATTAATAGGACGGAATATGTGTAGCAGCATGTTAAATACTTTGAATCCACTATAACTCGAACCAGAGACACAGCGTGACAGGAAGATAGTAGAAGATGGCTTGGGGTGAAGCCTTAAAACTGCATGAAGGCAACTGCTGTGTAAATTACACACACACACACACACACACACACACACACATAGCCTGCCCATAAAATGAGTTCTGAGCTGGCAGGTCTACAATTCACTCTCCTCCTCAATCTTTTCCTCTGATCATAATAATAGGAAGCCGTGCTCTCGCGCTCGCATTAGACTCCAACTCCGAATTGTCTTTTCAATATTTATTTTTGCTGAAAGACATGTAGGAGGTTAAGGGGGTTAAGAAAACTTTCCTAAAGACAAAACGTAACCGTTTTTCTAAACAGAGATTCGGATGGTTTATATGTGGAGCTATGAATAAAAAGGTCCTTCGTAGAGCACGGCTTTGTTATTTCACAAGAGATGTCTGAAGTCAACACAGATAATGCTGCGTTCAAGGCCCGTCCTTTTTTGGAGTTGGCCTGAATTCTTAAGGGAGAAAGTAAGTTAAAAGCAGTTCAGTTGAACCTGGAGTCAGACCTTGACCACTTCCTCTCAACCCTCTGCCTTAAGTCAGATACGACACATATATGATACAAAGGAGTGATTACCTTAAGTAGTAATCAGGGTCTGAATGGTTCAACTAACCATGATAACGCCACACATGTGCTAAGAAACGCATTATGTTGGTGTCAGAGGTGCCAGACTGAGACTTTATAGATAGATAGAACATCTGGATCAGTGGGAATCTCTTGTTTTTGCTTGGGGGTATACAGCCAGGTGAAAAGACTCAAGTTTCACAAAACACCATTTGTCACACATTATAAAATCTATCGTGACTAAGGGCTGAGAATGTTGACAACATCTGAAAGGGATTTTGTAAAAAATACTCTCGCCCTCTGCTTTCGTGTGACCTACACACCACAGCTCAGTGAATGAGAGCTGTCCCTCCATCGTGAGTTAAGGTCTGGGCAGAGCCATGTGGCCCAAGTATTCCCTGCTCCTCGTGAACAGCTGTTCAGCCCAATCAAACACACAACGTCAGCCATGCTGCCACATATCACAGTCAACCAGAGGGGCCTGTTTTTCAGTGTCTGACACAAAACAGTTCACTGCTTGCATGAATTTTTGAAGTGGTAATATGGATTCAACTCGCTCGGAATGTCTGCAACACGTTGACTGTACTGTGTTGTTCCATTATAAGTGCAGTACAAAAATAAGACGACTTTAAAAGTTTGCCCAGATAGACTGAAACACTCTGACCCGCCCATCCTCCACGCGCTGGTACATACTGAGACGAGTCAGCTCTGCCTCCAAACTGCACCAGGCCAACGGTTACTCAGTCTCAATCATGACACACTCGCTTTTCTCCTCCCAACTTTAACATCACTAATTAATAAAACAGCTGCATCTTCATCAAACACCACAACAGCGCCCCCCCCCCCCCCCCCCCCCTGACTGCGTGGATCCCATCCTGAGAGGGAATGAGGAAAACTTGAGTGAGTGATGACTGTAGAGTTTCCAAAGTTCATATGCACAACTGTAGCAAATATAGGGGAGTCAAATAAAGAGGGATGAATTATTTTTACACTTACATGTAGTTACATTTCTCACCTTCTTTACATATAAAGAAAGTTATTAGTTCGGGATCAAACTGAAAATAAATAAAACTGCAGCTTAACAAGACCAAAACTTTGAACCCAGCAAACCTCGGATCAATAATTTACTGACAGTCAGTGTAAACAACCAGCTGGATCAGCTCATTACCAAAAAAAAAAAAAGTTGCGCGCTCCAAACTTTCATAGTCACTGAAAAAAGCCTCCTCACCTGATGCGAACGCTATTCCAACCCAGGTCCGACAGACAAGCGTGAAATCTGTCTTCATCTCCAGATCTCCGGGAGCGCAGCAGGCGTGAGCGCTGTTTCTTTTACAACAAATGCGCGGCGCGCGTAAATGCCGGTGGAGACACCGCGGAGCTGGTTTCAATGAATGCCCGTGGATGAGGAGAAAGAAAAAAAAAAAAGAAGACACTCAGGTGAACCCCGGCCAATCGATGCCTGCCTGGCTGCCTGCGCTGTGCACACAGACAGGACAGAGCCGAAATGCTGAGGGGAAGGGAAAAGCGTGTTTTTCCCCCCACGTTCTGTCCAAAGGATGCACAGGAGGCTCTGAATGGGATTCACAACGGCTTCCTCTTCCTTTACTCGTGACTGGAGCGCATGCACACCATCCATGCAGTTCATAAAACGGGCTGGATTGGGGTGTGTGGGGTGTGTGTGTGTGTGTGTGTGTGTGTGTGTGTGTGTGGGGGGGGGGGGGGGGGGGGGGGGGGGGGGGGGTCTCTCTCACACTCCCTAACACCCGTGATAAATTTCCTTCCTCCAAAAACTCCATTCGACCTACAATTGTAAAGCTTAATAATATAAATCAGATGCTATAATCTCAGCAATAAGCACAATTGTGGAGCCTCAACGTTCCATCTGTTGCTTCAGTGCACAGATGTTTCATTTAGGAAACTCCCAACGCCTCAGCAGGTAGTCGACGTAGCAGCAGAAAGTCTTATAAAGCCACCGCAGGGCCAGTGTCACCGCAGGAGGCAAACACACAGTATGAAAAAGCAAAGCTGCATCTCCTCTGTTAGGTAATATTTCCCTCCTTTGATCCACAAACTGCACATCTAACCCAGTCACTTTAGGCTCGTGTCACATGTCTGACATTAATTAAGACTTAGAAAGTCGTGTTGTCCTTGTGGAGCCATGGGAGTAGCTCTGCATTTAGTATATATTTAGCCTGTAATTAGTGTAGCACGGGGTCAGATGTAATGAGGCCTCCTGCTAAACAGCATAATGACATCTTCAAACTGTGTTCAAGCCTAGTTAACAACCTCCGCACCCAGTCCTTCGGGTGTAAAGGTGGTGTGTGTCAAAGACGGTACAAGACAAGTGCGGGGGGGGGGGGGGGGGGGTGATCCAGCACACACACACACACACACACACACACACACACACTGGTCTGTATTTCACTCGTCTGATGTAACTGTTGCTTCGAGGTCCAGTCAAACCTCTCAGCATCCTCATTCAGGTCGGTCTAATCAGCTCTGCTCCTCTGCACCAGGAGTGTGCTGTGAAGTCAAATCTAATCTATGGCCAACTGTGTCTCCACTCTGACATCCATTACAGCCGCCACAATGCCGGATGACTCCAGAACCGCTGACAGCCTCGCATCAAACTGCAGAGGAAAATATTTTCTTAAAGCGATGCTGTTGTTATTGTTGTGATTTTGCAGCTAACCTGACCCAACACCCGGAGAGTGTGGAAACATCGAGAGCAAAACAATCGCTTCTTATTTTTGTGGGCATAGGCTTCTCCCCAGATCCCTTACAGCAGCCCAGCTCTTTGACCTTAAAACACAATGTTGTGACTGAATGGTTGTAATTAAAATGTTCCCCTTGGTTTCAGCCCTGCAGCGCCAGTGGATTCACAGGAAAACAAACACACTAAACCACGCCGCCGGTCAAATGGCGCTGTGTCCAGGAAGTTACCAAATCTCATTACAAAAATAAAACAGACAACATAATAAATGGATGAAAGGGCCAAAATAATGCTAAACTGCACACGTAAGCATTCAGATGAGCCGCCCAGACAACGGCGAAAACATACAATAGCTCTTATGCAGGTTGGCACGATGGGCCCTGCTGCGTCAGATGAAAAGGTCTCAGTTTATACTCGCACCGACTCCCTGAGAGACAACCGAGGACTCAAGGACCCGTCCTTGAAGTGCCAGCACTCCATCCAGCCCATCCTGAGCTCAGGAAGCACAGATCCACACTTACTATCATAGGAAGGATGTGGAGCGTGTTTGCAGCCCACGCGCTCTCTCAGTGAACTTGGTGCCCACGGGCCCGGTCACTACTCTACACACTGCCGGGCTACTTTGAAGTGGCTGCCACTGCTCAGGAGGCACTTTTAAAAAAATTAGTTTTGATTGTGAGAGCCAAATTTCCTCATTAGTTCTGGCTCGTGTTTACTATGAGACAATGGTTATGACAGTGGCTTTGAATCGCAGTCGCACTGCATGTGTTTGTAAATTATTTATCAGACTAATTAGCCATGAAGCTAATGCACTGAGGGTGTGTTTGATGTGTTCCACATAAAGTGGACTGGAGACCAATAATACTTTATGTTTGTCACTACAGTTTGCTCTCACACACAGTGATTTCAGGAAGTTTTCGTTTCACATGACTAAAAATGACCATGTTTGTCTTTCAGATGATTACTAGACGGGTGATACGTGGTTGTTTCATCAACTTCTCAGCAGAGACAGAAGAAAAAATCTGCTCTCCAGCGTTTTGCATCTTGCCTGGAATAATTGGATAAACTATTGAAATCCAGGTGCAAACCTTGTTAAGGCTTTTCCAACAGGCCCCAAGTCTGTAATTGATGCCAGTGAGTTTCTACAAGGTAGCAAATTGTGTAGAATAAATTACATGCATACACGGGCACAGATTAAAAAAAACTAGCTTCCTCACAATCTCTTCATAGTCATTGTTGAGGTGCAAAACAATGAGATTCAGTTGATATCAATATTTCAAAGTGAGTTTTACATTAAAGTGTGTGATGTATGTGTTGTAAACGCACCCATTCCTGTCGGTGCAGGAAAAGCAAGGTTCCACTCCGGTGCCGTTCTTTGTGCCACTTTTCCAAATCAGCAGAGGAGCCGGGAGCATCCTGCTTCAGCCGGAGCCAGAGGCCCACGAGAGGCCAAGCGGCATCACCACTGTCACTCTGTTTGTCTGACCTTTCACCTGGCAGGAGGAAACAGGACGTCAGGGCCCTTGTGTGTTTGCGAAGATAACCGAGGGCCCGCCTGCTCTCACTGTTCGACTGTCAGCCAGGGCTTCGTCCAGTCAGAAGTTCCAGTCCAGGTGCAAGAGTCACCCCTCCGCCGCCGCTCTTGTTAAGTGGCTTTGGACCATTATCATTCGTGGCCGTTGCTCTGCTTTGATAATGCTTAATAACATCCTTGATTATTTCAAGTGAGGTCATGGAAGTGAGCAGAGTCACAGCTGCGGAACAGATTTAAACAGCGTTTACCCACATCATCGCGTTTATTATGATTATGCATCAACATTTTTTACAATAATCCTTTGAGCTGGAAATCAGGAAGTGATAAATCATGTGACTGGCATTAAGCAGTAAGAGCAAAGTGGCATATCCTGAAAGACTGAATCAGAGCTAACACCTATTCTACAAATCTTAACATACTGTATGTGTTATAGCTGAAGTGAGTTGTGTGGTTACATCTGTACAACAAAAAACTAAAACAAGAACAGGCAGCACAGTTTCACCTGTGACTAATGTTTAAAACATGAAGAATCATTTAATCAGAATCTCGCTCCACAGGTTTCCATTATGCAGATTTTACTCACTAGTGATTCCAAAGAAAGCATTTACAAGTAATCCTGCAGATTACAGTCTGATTTGATGAGATAATTAGCATTTCATCAGTCGTCCATCTACATCTGTTGTAGATATTCACTTTAACAGTCCATCTGTATGTAATTTGAGTCTATGTTGAACAGTATTTACTGTTGAATAGCAGTCTTTTTTAATGCATCTCTTCTGATTGCTCCTGCAAAATGAATATATATAAAGCCAGAAAATCTCTGTTTCTCAGAGAAAGACCAAAGGATGAGTTGATATCCAGCCAGGAAATGAGAACAGCCTCAAAATTGGACCTCGTGTCATAAGGCAAAACAAGACAAAGGTGATGCTGTATTTCAGTAACTGAGTAGCCGGCTTGAACTGAAATGTTTTGACTGATTGTAGGCATGTTTAGCCCGACAGAGCCACGGGAGGGTGGTGCAGGAGTTTGATTGGCTGAGCTTTCTGTCTGGTGCCACTGATGCAGGGGCTGAAGAAAGGGTACACCTTGCCACGCGGTCCATTGGTGAACGAGTAGAGCAGACTCATATCATCAGAGTTGTAGAAGGACACCCTCCTCTCCTCGCAGTCTAGGAAAACCCCGACCCTCTGAGGGGAGGAGCTGAGCTGCAGTCTCGTCCAAGGCTGGGTGCCGGCGGAGTACTCGCTCCCATGTCGGAGCCGCAGGGTCCAGAAGCCAGTTTCAGGGCTCAGCTTGATCCGTGAATGCCTGTCTACGGCCTCTAGGGCTACTCCTATGTCCCACTTGGGTTTGCAGCCCACTTCTACCTCCCAGTAGTGTTGGCCTGAATGGAAGCCCTGAGCAGCCAGAACATTAACACACTGGAGGAAACGCCTGTTCATGCTCATATATGGAATCACGTTGTCACTTTCCAAAGCCACACTTTTGTCCCTGGAGATGTAAATGCTCGGATGAGCTGTGTCGACATCGAAGGTTAATGGAGAAGGACCTTTGGGGTGAAACAATTTATTACATGATAAGACTGATAATATTTGTCAGGTTTTAAATTTAATATATATTGATACAATTATGTTATCAGTGCCACAATGGAGCCATTGCCCTCCTTCTGTGATCATTTTTAAATACTTAGATGCCATAATACCACCTTGGTTGGGAAAATTATGTGGAAATTACCTGGCTTCAAAGCCTTGAACATCTTTCTCCATGCGATGTACTGTAACGGGGCAACATACTTGCTGCTGAAAGTGTTTACATCAAACTCTGGAGCAATATCCACCTGCCCGCGCGCACTGTCAAAACAGAAATAAACAAAAACAGTTCGTTCAAGCAAAAATGACACAGTCCAAAGCCATCGATCAGTCTTAGTAGCAAAACACTAAAATAAACACTTACCTTAACTGTGGGAGCTAGACAGAAGGAAATGAAAGAAAAATTACATTATTATACTTTAAAGGCAAATTGAATGACAGATGGGTCTTATTTGAATTTCATGCGGGGTTAACATATTCACAGTTTTACACTTTGATGCAACCGACTGTCAAACAAACTTTGACTCTCACTGAAAATTCTTGTCCTCACCTCCGTCAGCACAACGTTCGTCGCGGCCTCGCTGGCCTGCTGGAGCGCCCTCATATTCTCCTCCAGCTCCCTCACGGCCAGCGCGGTGGCCTCCAGGTGGCGCTGGACTTTCTCCTCCTCCTCGTCCTGCTCTCTCTTTAGCTGCTCCAGTATACGGGTCTCCTCATTTTGCAGGAGCCGATGAAGTGCTTGGAATTCTCCTTTAACACGAGCCTGCAGATCTGCGCAGACTCTCTGCAGCGGATTGCGCAGGAATTATGTTAAAGTTCAACACAAGAGTGACATCAAAGTGCAAACGTCTCGTGAACGAGACGACAAGCTGCATTTATCCCCACTGATCTACGTCTCATCTACAGACTCGGAGCACTAATGACTTCCTGTTCATCATCACTCCAGATCATGTAAAACTTAACTAAAACTCATTACTGTCTGAAACACATTAGACTTGTTCTTGTTTCTGTTGCTTCTTCCCGTTTGTCACATGATGCAGCTCAGTCAATTTGTTGCGCAAACAAAGCTGTTTGGGAGTGCCTAGTTCAATGCACCAGGTCTTCCTGCAGAACCATATAGTAGAAACCAGACGGTTGAGAAGGAGGTATTTTCTTTTCGTAGCTGGCACACGGGTAACATGGCTTGGAGAAGTATTTATACGCCTCATAACATTACGTTTTACATAGCAAAAGAGCAGACTGTCACAACGTCCGCAAACACCACTAAGTATGCACTTCAATATACTGCAAACAGCCATTAAGAAGGGACATGCGCATTCTTATCGGTTAAGTGGTGCGATCCCTCAGAGAGCAGTTTACCTTTATGCCATCCATCTTGCCTTTGTCTCTTTGAATACTGTTGATGTAGTCCTCCCTCCTCAGGCGATGGCTCTCCAAAGTCTCTTTCAGCTGTTTCTGTAATAGTTCAGCACATTAGTTGTTCAGGGGTTAGGGTTTTTTACCTTTTCTTCAGAGCCTGTGTATACATTTAGATTCCAGCATTCGTTTTATTTTTCTAAAAAATCGAACACTATTCTATTTATAAACAACTTTTATGACCCTCTCAGCCCATAAGTAAAGGGACAAAGGGAGTCATAGCGAGATGTACCTCTGTGTTTTTATTTTCCTGTGTATAATTTCCTCCCTCATGTGGTTAAGTCATATATCCTGTCATGCAGCGTAATACAAACAGGAGTGGGGAATGACCTTTGTCCTGAGCAACTATCTGAGGTATGCTCATGCTATAACTAAAGCAAAATAAACGCGAACGAGAATATAACTGTACTCAACTTCAGTTACAGTTACTGATGACTTTGAGTTGACCAATAATAAAAGGCGTGTTATCCAGAAGGGTCCTGGCTGAATGGACACGACTTAAACCTTCCAAGTCCCTCTGTCCTCATATGAGAAATACAATCATTTGTTTTAACACTTTTAAGTTTGTCTGTCTTATATTAAAATGTATTTATTTCTTGTATTTATAAAGTAACACGACTCAACTCTGCTGGCAAGGCCAAATAAAAAAGAACAATAAATAAATAAGTCCAGGTTTCACTTCTTTGAGTGTGAAAGTGAAAACGAATCAAAGCTTTGGTCTTAAGAGGTTACGATCGTGAACTTGCCTCTAGGTTCTTGTAGTAAGTGTCCGAGGTGCTGGCCCTGACCTTCTCCACCATGGCTGCCACTAGGTAGTTGGTTTGAAACTGCCTGGAGCTGAACTCCTTCCTGCACTGCGGGCAGGTAACGGGCCCCTGTGCTCCCCTCCAGTACCTACTGATGCATGGTTTGCAGAAGTGGTGCATGCAGGCCAACATGACGGGCTCCCTGAACAGGTCGCAGCATATGGCACAGGTCAGATCCTCTGTCAGGCTGCTTTTGGTCGACGTCGCCAGAGGAGCAGTAGCCATGGTTTCTTTTTTTTTCCTCCACAGTTAGTCCACAACGAGGGAGTGACAGCAAATCCCTCAAGCAAGAAGTGACCTGGGAGAAAAAAACCCTTTTAAAAAAACAACCAAAATGAACTTCAAGCGCTACATCAACCACTTCCGGTTGCTCGTCACGTGAGACTGAGCCGTTTACTTTCCACATCTGTGTCCGGCAGTGGGTTGTCTAACCTTAAATCCAACGCTTAAAGTAGAACAACGCAAATAATTCGGCCGGTTCAAGCAGGACCACTGATCAGATGACGTCCCACGGGACTCCGTGAGCTCCGTGCGCCCGCCAGGCAACTTTGATCAGATGTTTGTTTGGGTTTACGCAGCCTGACGCCTGCTAGCGCTTAGCCGCGTAAAGCAGCCTTGAAGCAGCCTTTCTGCGCAAGACTGAAAAGACAGTTCGTGTTGCGACTTTATTCATCACCCAGTAAGCTCTTAATGAACGCAAACGGTAAAATATGAAGCCAAATACCTTCCTGTACCTGCGATGTGCTTCGTCTGCGGCTGTTGAAGACCAATACTGTACACGTGTACTGCGCATGTGCCCGGTTACAAACACGCGTTGCGATTGGCCCACACGTCGCGAGGGGGCGGGCTCTCACCAGAGTCAGCTGCTTCTTCTCTGTTTCTCTTTGCAGATGTTGTGAAATGTGTTGTGATTGAGCATTTTCACTTCCTTCATTAAGCCTGACCAAGAATATATTTTAGAAATAAATAATAAAGCCATGGACACTTTCTGGTGTTCTGAGTTGCGTGTTGTTTCAGTTGTAGTATATCATTCTAATGCTAAATTCTTGCAACAATATAAAAATCTATGAAAACGGGGGAAAGGAATACAAATTACATTAAATACTGTTGTTCTTAAGATGCCAAGTGACCAATAAGTACTTCAGCAGCATTACACTTATTAATATTATTATTATTATTATACTGAAATGGATGCAGACAACCCCTGTTCGGACCAGAAACCTTACGCTCACTGATAAACAAGAACTAAGAGAATGAAGGAAGGATTGTGGGTTTAGCCTGTGACTGGTGGTTTAGAGCCACAGAAGAATTCAAACAGCTTTCAGGGTAAACTGAACTAAATCAGTGACCCTTTAGTTAATATCCACTATCTATTATTTGAACAGTACATCAATACTGCCCCTTAAAGCTAATATATATGTTCATATGCATCTGTCAACCGCAACATTAAAACCATTGACAGGTGAAGTGCAGAACATTGATTATCAGACTTCGCAGACTGGCCATGCTCTTAAATCAATATCTTTAACTACAGCAGAATAAAGACTGTCATTTCCATCTGACCACAGTCTCCACGTGTCAACTCTGATATCTGTGAAAACCGGCAGGAGCAAAAAATAATAAAAGGAGGAGGCAAAAGGTCAATTTCTTAAATTAGATACCTTCAACTTCCACAACGACGCAGACAAACAGGGAGACTGGACCAACAACCGCGACATAGGCTGCGCTGGGGTTCATCAGATCAGAGGCACCAGAGATCCCAGAAGCTCTGAACAGCAACGAACACTAATTAGGTGCACGTAGATGCCAGATAAATGAACTCTGCTGCGTAGTAATAAACACATAAGAAAATACGATGAGACACATTTTCTGCAACGCCAGACTGTGATCCCCTTCACCATTTTTCAGAAAGTGTTAGAGCTAAGTAGGTTTGTCGCATACAGAAATCCTTTTCAGAGAGAAAGAACTGCCAGCCCTGACTGCAGAGTGACACACTGCATGTGGCTGGTGGACGGCCCTTATAATTGAAAGAATAAATTGAGGGGGGGAGGCTGCATGTCCAGATTGATCAAGGTAATGATGGTAGCTGCTGCATCAATCAGAGCGACAATTATTGGATCATTAAAATAAAACCCCACCAAGGGGATTGAAAGATCTTGAGTAACGTTGCTGTTAATACTGAGTGAACCTGGGAGGAGACAGGTCCTGCAGGTCTAACAACCCCAGGGAACCGCACGAGCCGAGGCTCAGGGGAGCCTTTATCACATTCACAAAACGAGTGGTGATATTTTTAATGTCTGTGAAGCTCTTTTTTATGTCTAATCTAAACTAACAGACGGTTTCAGGTCAAGTTCTGCAGTGATGATACTCCTAATACCTCCCAGGGCATAGTTAACAATTTACAGGTCTGATAAGGTGACCTCATGTTTTGAGAGATGCACAGAGGCCGTAATTTGCCTACATGAGCCAATATTTATTCCAAGGTAATTTTAAGGTCATTTTCAAGAGCTTATTTGTCTGAAGTTCTCAAGACGATCTTTACATGCCGCTCCAAGCCAAACTGAAACTGGATATAATTTATCCATTTAAACCCAAATTAATTGTAAAGTGACAAAGTCAGAATACTAATACACAAATTGTCATTCCTCACATCCACTCCTCTATTCAAATGCAAATACAATTCATTAACCTGATCTTCTGACACATATAAATCTCTTTGCATTCATCAAGAACCTTCATATATTTTAGAAAGAAATTAATTTGAGGGGGGAAAATCGACTTCATTGACTTTACAGGGAATCAACCACAAACAATGTCTTGTTTCGCAGTTTAAACCCGCGGTGTTTGCTCAAATTGCATCTGTTGTGATCAGCAGGCAATAAATGAGGATTAGTTTTATAACCTACTTTTGTTCTTGGAAGTCTGTTCACATGAAACACAGATAAGTGTGAGATAATTCAAACACACATTGAATAAAGTCTAGAGGGCAAAATGTAATAAAGTCAGCGACGTAGAGCTTTGTTGGCACTTTATGCGATATTATTGAACGATGTCTTGAAAATGAAATGATTTTTGATGCCTCGTTGTCATCTACAATCCCTGCCCCGCTTCCCCAGCGACAGTCTGTGGCGCTGATGTGGACGCTCATACTAAATCCTGTAGACCTGTGTCAGGAACGCTCAGTCGAACACAAGATGCGCACCAGACGCTCCAGCTTGGGAGGAGCTTCGCTTATTTTCCCCGTTGTTCCACGCCACTCTCGAGTGAAGACTATTTGGCAAACAAAGGATTAGGGCGAAAGGTGAGTCCATTAATGTGTGACGAGCGGTCATTATGATTTTAATGAACATTCCGAGGCTAGTTTGGTGGCACAAAGGTGTCGCAGGGGTATTAATTATTCTGCTGGTCTGTGACATCGAGACCTGTTGTTACTATATATGTGCGTAATTTGGACAGGAGAGACGCATTCGAAAGGAAGGATGAACAAGTGTCCACAATCCAAAGAGACTATTTGTGCTGCAGGCAAATGATTTGCACTTGTCTTGCTGGCTGAATAAGCTTTGGGAGCTCACTTGGATGAATGCGCACATTAGGTTAAACAAATATAGCGACAAATTACGCACGAAAAAGGACTCCGTGCCAAACAGGGGGAGCCGTCATAATTGAATGGTTTTGCAGATAATCCACTAGAATCCAATTATATTGTTGCTTTCTGCTCCGGCAGGTGTTTTTTTAATCGTTCTCGCAGTGGCACACGCTCACTTTGCCTTAACGCAAAGATTACCGTCGTTGATCATACAGGGGACTTTGACGAATTACTGTTGCTTTGGAAAAAAGTGCTCGAGTCGCGTGCAGCCTGCCTGATAAAGCCCTGCTGCGTGTGTGTGTGTGTGTGTGTCTGGTCCCTTGAGTTTCAGACCCGGGTCATGGTGCTTGCCTTAATAATTTATCTGACCTCACTCTCCGTAGGTCTAATTGACGCTCTAATTTGTTCACCTTGATGCTTTAATTTGTGGGTAACGCGCAACAGCTCACAGGCGAATGGACACTGTATGACACACAGCACATACCACAATAAAGCAACATATAGCAATGGTCAAAAAAGTATTTGTATAGATCAAAGAAATAATGTCAGAAAATTATACTTTGTTCAATTGTCTGTGGAGAAACAGGCTGCAGGATCCCCAGAGCAAGCAAAGAGTGTCTGTCACCAAAGAGATGACCTCTCACGCACCTCTACTGTTTGTCTCAGTGGTTTTATGAATAGAATGTTGGAAATTGAGTGTTAGCCATATAAATACTGTACACAGTGATTCTTTAAAATGAGAGACTTGTGGGTTTGTTGAAATGCTCCTGCTAAACCGCACTTTTTTATAAACGCTCTGAAAGAACCTTCCGTCTGCATTTGGCTGATCTCACGCTTTCTGCAGGTGAACTGACAGAAATTGCAATAAAATGGCAAAAATACTATAAACAGGATTATGGTATTTTGTACTGATGTGCGGTTGTGTAACATGGACCAGCATTATCTCTCTGATTTTAAGCATACCGCACAATATTCCCTTCACCAGATGCAGACGATGTGTGAGAGCAGTCTGCGCCGCTAATGGTGGAGCTTTGAACCGTGTGAATTCCCCTTTTTCACGCTGCTTCCTCCGTCCTTTTTCTTTAACTTTTATAACTGCACAGGTGTTTGTGAACGCTCTAACCAGACAGAGACGTTCACCTAAACCTAAAAAGCTCAGGTTACTGCGATAGTTTTGGGGAGAGAACAAGTGTATACAAAGGGAGCTGATTTTCTATTGATCTGACTACATCCCCTTCCTGAATGCAATTAGTGACCTTTCTTATCTTTTAAATTACACTGTTGCATTGCTCCCAAGTTAAATAATTGATTGCTTTAATAACGACACAACATTTGCAATGCAAACTACCCTTTACAGGCAATAGGAGGAGGAGGAGGATGAAATATATCAGTTCTGGCCCGAATTCATTTGAAGCAGGATTTATCATTTTCAGCCTTGTCTGCTTGAAACTGTGATTTTTATGTTATGTCACTTCTGTCCTCAGGTGTCAACATAGCCTTAATCTGGTATCTGGTGAAAAGATGAGCCCACCAGACACGGCCAACAGCTCAGGCGCGGGGGAGGTTGGAGACAACGAGCCCTGGACTCTACTTGACAACAGGACGGGTTTACGTTCACCTGGTTTCCACACTGACATCACCAAGCATGTAGGAGTGCAGATTACCCTGATAACAGCGTACTCCCTCATCATCCTGCTGGGGCTGCTGGGAAATGCTCTGGTCATCTACATGATTGTCCGCTACAGGAACATGAGAACAGTGACCAACTTCTTCATAGCTAATCTGGCCCTGGCGGACCTCCTGGTGAACGCGCTCTGCTTGCCCTTCACCCTCGTCTACACCCTGCTGGACGAGTGGAAGTTCGGGGCCGTGCTGTGCCACATGGTGCCCTTCGCGCAGGCGCTGAGCGTGCACGTGTCCATCCTCTCTCTGACCGTCATCGCCCTGGAGCGCTACCGCTGCATCGTCTTCCACCTCGGGCGGCGCCTCACGTGGCACTCCAGCTTCCTCATCATGGCGTTCACCTGGACCGTGTCTGCTGTCTTGGCGGCACCTCTGGCCATCTTCAGAGAGTACCGCCACGAAGAGATTCCATCCATCAACCTCCGCATTGCCGTCTGCTCTGAAAAGTGGCCCCATGGGACCAGTAGAGACGGGGTCATCTACAGCCTCTCCATGCTGCTCCTGCAGTACATCGTTCCTTTAGCTATTATTAGTTATGCCTACATATGCATCTGGGTCAAATTAAAGAACCACGTGAGCCCATCTAGTCGTAACGACAGCATCAACCGCCGTAAAAAGACCACCAAGATGCTGGCACTGGTAGTAGTGGTGTTCGCTGTGTGCTGGCTGCCCTTCCACGTGTTTCAGCTGGCCAGCGATCTGGACCTGGTGCTCAGGTTTAAGGAGTACAAACTCATTTACACCGTGTTTCATATCGTGGCTATGTGTTCAACTTTTACCAACCCTCTGCTGTACGGGTGGATGAATAAAAACTACAGGAACGGCTTCCTCATGGTGTTCCGCTGTGAGGATAAGCCGGACTCCTTCCACCCCGAGGGCTCGTTCCGGACGCGATCCATAAGAGGGCTGACTCTGAACGGCCGTAACGGTGGCCACCCTCCCACCGCTGTGTGAAACGAAGGGCCTGCGGAGCGTCACGGCGCACGTTACACACACCTCACGTCTCAGATGCCTTTGTGACTTGAATGCCCCGATGCTGAGCATGCACATGGTTTGGTGCAAGGCTCGGCTTTCCTTCGTGAATGGTCCTAGTGAAAATAACATGTATCAAACCCATTGAACGTGTGTTTGGTCCGCAGACTTGGATTTTTATGACCTTACAATGTAATGTAAATGTTTCCTTGTGGTGTAAATGCAATGTTGTTGGTAAATAATGTCCAGTTATCTAATCCCGCTGCATACGTTGCTGAGACTGTTAATGTATTAAGAGAAAATGATGACTATATTTACTGTAGGCATAAGTTAAGGCTTATTCTCACCTATTTTTCAATTTTTTTGGCTGTTTGGATGATTTTGACCTAGTTAATCCAGGGGCTGTGTTCTAGAGAGGTAACACTGAATCCTCCTCCAAAGGAAACCAGAGGAGGCTACTGGCTGATGTTCTTGCCCAGCTGGGACATGAAATGTCCTCCAGTTCGATGCGACGGATCAGCAGGACTCTGTGTCCAAACGAATGTGATTGAAAAGCAGTGAACTGAAGTGAAGTCAGAGCAACAAGTCCTGGATATCTGCAGCCGCAAGTCTGGGCAGCTGCTTTGAGGAAATATAAATGTAAAAAGGAGAAATTTAAAAGAAGATATAGTTCTATATTTATTATACCCAGCTGCCAACGTGCCCTTTGTTGGAACACTAATCAATCTACCACAGGGGCTTCGGGCAGACCAAGCCCCAACACACCACACAGAGCCTCCACTGTTAATTTGACATTCATAAGATAATTATTATTTTTTTCTCCATATCAAAAGAAGACACTCTGGCTTAAAAGAACTGACTATTGTAAGGCAAATGTTTGCCACCTCTTATCTGGGCGCATAGGAAAAAAACAACAACAACAGTCATTTCACAGACTACACTGACACAGTGACATCATGTATCGACTACTCTGAACGCTGGGGGTCACAGCCCCCGTGTTTACTGTAGGGTGCAGGCACAATAAACCGTAACCCTCTGAACGTGACGTTGGGAAATCTATCTATGCATGTTAAGCCTGTGTACACGAAGGAAATCACGGATAGTAACAGACAGTTCAACCAATTAAGTAACTGAGCATTCACCAGCCAATAAATCACAATGAACGCATGCACAAATGTGGCCTACACAGTGTGATTTATATATCTCCTGCATTTGTATCACTGGTTCTTGCCTCCCACGTTGCTGATTTCATGCCGTAGCCTATATTCTTTTATGAGCTCGAGCTTTTTTATAGAGCCTCTATATGGACTACCAGCCGACACACACACAGAGCCAACGTGTGGAGATTCAGCTTCAGGCGATCGATGTGTGTTTAAAGTGTTTGTTATGCAGTTTAGTGTTCTCTAAGGGATTGTTGGGTATTTTGCCGTCACACAATATATGAGTCTACAAAACTTTTACGTGGATGCGACGGCGACCTGCTGCCCCCTCGTGGTCACAGCGGGCCTCGCAGCGGTTCCGCCCACCGGAAGTGTCGTCGGCGTTTGACCTTCCTCTGCTCTGGTCCGAGTCACGTATGACACGAGCCGAGCTCCGGCGGTTCCACGGCGAGGTCCAGTGAGGATTATGAGACACGCGTGTTTCTCTCCCGACCGGTGCCGTCGTACAGGTAACTGTCGTCGACTCCGACAATGAAAGCGACACAGTTTTCTGGCCGAACCTCGCAGCGATGCGCGGCGCCGGTGGTTTCATTCATCCACGCGGGTTGTGCTAGACGCTAGGCTAACGTAGCTAATGCTAACGGAGAAGCAGTGCGGACGTGACAGATGCGGCCGAGGCGTCTGGCGATAGCGAGCGATCGTTATGTTGCACGCACACTTAGGGAGACTTAGTTCCGCCTTCGTGAGCTAATATGCGTTTGTCAGCGCTCACAAGTTTCAACGCATACATTGTTGAAGTGTTCTTAGCAGCTGAGTAGAAATAGGATCGACTAGCAAAGCTGGATGAACGGACGCGTACTCACACGCTGTGCTCGTTCTCCGTCTGTGCAGGGCTTTACTGCAGTAAACCAGGGCAGCAATGGTGAAGTATTTCTGCTGCGCGGGTTTGCTCAAAAGCAACTGGGACCAAGTCTGTGGTGCCTTTTGGCAGCGGTATCCCAACCCTTACAGGTGAGTGTGACTCTGTCAACACGGGTCCTTGTCTGTTTATTCGCCTTTTGTTGTGTAAACAACACAAATCATGAGACGGTTAAACAGTGCTGGAAAGTACATGTGTGGTCATTTGTAAAAGTAACAATTGCAGCTGTACAACCAAAGGACCTCACCCAACAGAAGCTGAACTGTATATGATGGAAGTGATACACATTTACAAACACACAGGAACATTTATGGAGTGTTGTGTAAATGAATTAAACTACAGGCAGCCTCTGTGTAATGTAGATACACTTGCAGGTAACACTTATTTCTGCTGCCTGTGTGAATATCCATGATCTAACCAGTTACATTTACATATTTTTAGTTTTGCTTTCTTTGTTCATGCCATTTGTTGTCCATGTGTATTTTTCTGACCCATTATTAGGTTTCTTCTTTAGTTGTTCCTACGAGTGTGAGTCGGATTGCACTCACATACTTGCCCGCTGAAGCCTATTGTTCTTATTTCCCACAGTAACCATGTCTTGACTGAAGACATCATTTTCCGAGAAGTCACTCCGACCAACTGCCTTATTTCCAGACGCCTGTTAACCAAAGTTAGCCGAGCACCTCGCTGGATGGAGCGGTACCTTCCAAAGCACATGGCGAGCTCGGCGTACATCATTGAGGACTCTATCGTGGATCCTCAGAAAAGGACCATGACCACTCTAACGTGGAACATCAGCCACGCTCGTCTCATGGTACGTCTCTGGGTTGTTTTCCATAAACAGCCACGCTGTGTAAAGTAGACACATGGCCTCATGTTGTTTTTGGGTTTGCTCTCTGTTCCAGTCCGTGGAAGAGCGGTGCATGTACCGAATTAATCCTGAGAACAGCAGCTGGACTGAGATAAAAAGAGAAGCTTGGATTTCTTCCAATGTCTGTGGGCTCTCTAGAGCTATTCAGGTCAGTGGAGTAAAGTGGAGCACCACAGTATGTAATACACAGGGAAAGTGATGCCAGGCGTCTAACGAGGGTGACACTGGCCTGTCAATGATAATGTAATACAATATGCAACAGCTGAAGCTACCTGATGTCTGCCAGGCTTGGGTTGCTGAGCGACTTTTGACATAGGATCAGTGTGATTTATTTACTATTGTCAAGCTCTGATGACATAAGCCAGTAGATATGTGATATGAGTGTTTTTGCCATGGTTGACTGTGTCAACTTATCTTTCCAGGAATTCGGTCTCGCAAGGTTTAAGACCAGCGTCACAAAGACCATGAAGGGCTTTGAATATGTGCTCGCCAAGTTGCATGGTAAGTTTAGATAAAATTCTAGCTATAAGTTTGGTTCCAAACAGGAGAGCGTGTTACTGAATACAGCAAAAATTAGTGCATACGTGCTTTTTCTGCTACATCAAGTCAAATATCTGCTATGAAAAAGAAATGACGCCAAGCACAAGTGTACAGACATCAGCACAGACTGATAAGAAATGCAAAGATGTCTGCACTAGACACACAATTGAAAGGGAAGGAAGATAAGAAACGGATATGTAGATGATGAAAAGAAGCAGTAAAATAATAATAAGGATTGACTTTATGTGTATGTTCTATGTAATGAATACCATGAGTTACTTGTAGTCTGGAGCAGGGGGTTGGTAAAAGTTGTTACTAAGAAGCAGTACTTTTACTTAAGTAAATGCTGCTTGTACTTCTTTCTTGCCTTTTCTTTCTACTTGAATTTTAAAGAAAAGCTGTGGTGAAATCAGTTTTTTTTTTTTTTTTTGCAGGTGAAACTCCATCCAGAACCTTAGCAGAAACAGCTACAGAGCGGGCAAGAGAGACGGCACTGGCAGCTAAGGAGAAAGCTAAAGACCTCGCCTCACACGCCCAGAAGAAACAATATGTGTGACGAGCCACACAGTTCACTGCGTCTGCAGCCATGGATACTGGAACAAATGTATATTTACCCCTCCTGATTTGGGCTTAAATCGGGGTAAACGGATCGCAGTAGGCACTTCTGTGAAGCACTGTTCGTCTGAAATGGTGGGTGGACCATAAAAGGCCTGAGCTGGGTTCATGAGCCTGTTCCAACCTCCCTGTTTGTGTCACGCTGAATATATTCTTTCTTTGATACCAAATCATCTCAGTGTATATCAGAGGTGTAGAACTTAGTAGGAAATGGTTGAATGTGGTTCTAGGTGCCATGACACAGCAGTTCTCTGCCAGCCTTCATAGTGTTCCTCAGACCTTTCCTCGACCTCTCTACTCACCAGTGTCTGATTTTTATACTGTTCTGTTAATTGTCATGTTATTGTTTTGATTATTTTGTGTTATTTACAGCTCTTTGGACATGATCAGCGTTACAGTGAATATTCACGCGAATGCAAATTCATGTGTACGATTTCATTTCTTTTCTCCCTACTTACACCGCTTCAAGATGAAATTCACTAAATGAAGAAGGGATCGTATTGTTGGCAGCCATTGCTATCTTCCTCAATATTGTGGATCTAATTTCAATTCATGTTTTATGTCTTGGTCATAATTTCATCAAAATTTTGAAACGTGTGTATGAACACAAACATCAACATTCAACTCATAAAACAACTAGTTTGGCTGCATCCACTAAAAATTGTCAATAAACAGACAATTTCTTTGTAACCGTCATGCTGTGATGTTTTTCCTAATATTCAGAGATGTCACCGGGAAGCTGCTACATTGGGAAACAAGCATTAAATGTAGTCAATTTAAATCAATAATTAATAGGTAATAATAAGTACAACATGCACATAAATAGAGAAAATATTTATTTATAAAAAGCTTACATCAGTACAAAAATGCTACATAGTATTACTGGGCAGAGAGACAGATGAATGCATACATACTATTAAAATGTAATAAGGCATCTTGCATATGCGACGTGAAGAGGAAAAAGCACCCTTCAGTTATTTAAATATATTCCAATGAATATTATACTTGTAACACTGCGTACGTTGCCAAATTATTACAAGCACATGGTGACATTTCAACTGATAAACGCACAAATAATGAAGTGTGTGGTTGTGATAAATGTCAGTTAACAACAGCAATATTAATGCTCATACAGAGGGTGTGCGTTCGTGCTCTTAATCACAGACTGTGCGCAAACACACCAGATGTACTTCATTGCCAGAGTTCAACATGTAAACCTGACAGGATCCTGTCCAATCATTTAGTTACACTCACAACTCTTCTGACACAAAACAAGTGCGACGTGTTGACATTGTGTGCAACTGAAGAACAACATACATGAGTGAATTTACACATGATAATAGAAAACACAGCACTGATTAAGTAGAAGTGCATGCTACACATAACATTACTGAAATATAAATTTAGTGCTAAAGAGAAGCTGTATAGGAGACGAGACCAGATCTGATTTAAGGCAGAGTTCAGCATAGATATACTGCAGAAAAAAGAATAAATACGTTTAAAAGCCCTTATTTGGATCTTTAAAAAAAATAACTCTTAAAAATGAACGAATAGACTTGTCAGAATTATTTGACCTTGCAGACACTTCATATTTTTGGACAGAAAAGTCATTAATAGTTGATGCGTAAGATATTCGCGTAATGAAACCTCAATCCCAGCCCAGTGATTTTAACTGCTATTCAGTGCAAATGGACGTAGTTCATTCATACGCAACATTATTGTTTCGCTTGTAGTCTGACACATTTTTACATACAAACATTAAAGGCTGCTCCTTCTGCAAAGACTAGGTGTTCGGTTGTACAATAACATCTCTCTCCGCTGTCGTCCTTTACTTTTTGGAATGTTTTCTCGTCGTTCTGTTCACGGCTGTGACGACATGTGCGTTGCTAGACCGCCTGTCATAGCCAGGCCTTGTCCATGCTGGAGTAACAGTGGTCTGCGTCGGTGTGCGTTATGCTCAGTCCATCAGAGTCCACAGAGTCAAACATGATGCTCTCCACGTCAACCTCCACGTCCTCTGTGATGAAGAAACATGTTCACATGGTCGGTTAAATGAGGCCAGGCTGATACGGCCGATACCACTTCCTACTGTAGTTTTTATTAAAAACATTTTCATTAGAAATGTATACAGAATCAACTAAAAAAAGCAAGTGGATAACAGTGAGTGAGAGCCCTACCTCTGTCTGAATCCGACCTCTCGGAGGACATGGTCGACCCTTGGCTGTTGTTCCTCATCCTCTCTGTGCCTCTCTGCAGCTGCTCCAGCCGGACCCTCAGCTCTCTCTGCTCCCAGAGCAGACGGCCCTTCAGCTCCTCCGCACGCTCATCCTGCTCCTGCAGCTTCTGAAGGCGGACGGCAAAAAAAAAAAAAAACGAATAAGAGAAAGGCTCAAGGAGCACATGCTAATCGCTGCAGGAAAACACTGCGTCCGTCGGAGGGCGTGCTGTCATGTAGGAGCAGGGCTTCCGCTGCCAGGGTGCTCCGCTTACCTTTATGTGAAGCTGGGCTCGCCTCAGCAGGTTGAGGGTGGTGTTCCTCATGGAGTCATGGGAGAGAGGGACTTGTTTCTTGAGCTGCTCCAGGCAGTGTCTCAACTGAGCTCGTCTAGAAAACAGCCACTGTTTAGGACTGGGATGTATATGCCCATCATAAAGCCAATGTCTTTGCTTAAAACAAGCCTAACTATGAAACTGTGATGCAAATACCTGTTTTTTTCCAGCTCGTTGTGAACGGACCTGCAATACAGGAAGGGAGCTTGTTTGATTCTCAAGTATATCGATGACAATAGCTGCTTCCTAGTGGTATTTAAGCTTGAAAGGGTGTTTCATCAAAACTGAAAGTCCAACTTCACAACCACACCCTCCTGTCAGTTGCCAGTTACGTAATGAGCTCACCTATTGCCACCAGCAGAGATCTTCTTGCTCTTCTGTTTGTTTCTCTTGCAGGGGTGATCGGGGCTCAGAGGCAGGACCGAGGCATAACCATGTTCTGCTTCTGTGAAGGAAAGACGCTGCGTTACCAAAGCGGAGCCAAATCCCTGCATAAGCCTCACAATCAATGCTAAACAAACGTCCCTCTGCTGTTGACACAAGTGAATGTTTATTATCATCATCGATCGCGGCTGTAATAGCGTCAACGCGTTGCAGTAAATGGAGGAGGACAAAGCCTGTCGCTGTCATCCGCATCATCAGCTGGACGTTTGGGGTTTTGGCGCCATCCCTCCCTGTTTGCCAAACTACAAAAACTGGTTCTACAGTATCACGGTGATGCGAAACGGAAAATAAGCCGAGCACAGAGCCCTAGCAGTGAACGAAGCTTTCAGCAAAGCGCCGAGCTTCGCCCGTCTGTCGTTTATGGACCGGAGCAAGCGCCCAGCGCCGCTCGTCTCCTTTTTCAAACTGCACCAGGTTGGCGCCTTCGAGTACAATGATGCGAGCGATATGTAGGTCACTGAGTCAAATGGGAAACACCGGCTAAAAGCCCGCTCTGCAAAAACTCCTAAACAAACCACGGCAGCAGGAGCGACGCGTTATGTCCGTGTCCCGCGTCCTGCGCGCACATTTAACGCTTCTGTCGTCTCATCTCGCATTTTGGTGGCATAGCAGTGATCAACTTCCTCTAATGAACACTGACAGATGTCACAAAATACCGACCTCGCTCCCTCCTTTCCAGAAACTCCGCCGCACGCAGAAGCACCTGGATGTTGCAAAAGTTTCCTTCCATTATTGTTGCGTTAAAAGAAAACAACGGCAGCTGTGCAGCCCACGGCGGCTCACTGGTCGGTAGCCTGAACTAAATGAAGCTGTGTTTGTGCTACGTAGTCAATCCCCAATTCCCCAACGATGGTGCTGCTTTCACGTAAACTCGGAAATTTACCACAATCACACACACACACACACACACACACACACACACACACACACACACACACACACACACACACACACACACACACACACACACACACACAGTGTTCATCGATAAACTGTGCGTCTTCTGAATTATTTTCATAATGTCATTATATATGTATGTCACATATCTTAAATTGCTCCAATAAAAGCCATCATTAGCTATAAAGTTTAAATTTCTTAGGGCTTTCTGCTACATGGAGTGACAGCATTGCTACGTGACCTATTATTTCTGTATAATAATGGTGAAATAAAACCATGCGTTTGCCATAATGCCGAGCACTGTGTAAATTTAACTTTTCCCGTTTTATTTATTGATTACATTTCTTTAAATATGCTATTCATCAGACGGCTATGCTCATCGTCAGTCTCTAGACAGATGGTTACAATCACCCTAAAAGTAACAACATCAACAGCAAAGTAATATAACAAGACATTAGGATACTCAATACAAAAGTACCATGTGCTAAAACACTACAGCAGAAACACAACAGAGACCAACCATCAACGAAAACAATGGAGGCAATTTGGTTCCAATATTTCCGAAAGCATTTGAAAGCATCCGTGGACGTCGCCGTCTGGCCCCATCTACTATGTAATAACTGCTTGTTAATTTTCCCAAATATAAATTGAATTAATGTATTGGTGAACAACAATAGTGACTTGTATCTATGCGCTTTTGTTGTAATTAAAGCCAGGCCTAAGACGTGTGTGCACCGCACACTATTCCACTACGTCTTGTCATTATACTGAAATGTATTGTTCTTTATGTACATATATTTAACTAAAACTTATCTTACATCCCTATAACAACACCAGACTATGACTATGACTAATAATAGACAATAGATTGATTAGAGGGCCTTATATAACCAAGCTACAGACTCGATGCGTGTTTAGATTAAATAAATATGATGTGCTGAATTAAAACCAGTTGTCTGAACAGCTGGTGTTTGAGCAAGGGACGGGTTTAACTGAGTTTCCATACAGAGAAGCGTAATGAGACGCTTGCCCTCACTAAAGATGGCGCCTTGCGGCTTCGCTGCCTGTGTGCGGCTTCAGATGGGTTCTCCGCGTGAGCGTGAAGCCGCCGCGCCCGCACTTTCTTTAACCTGTGAACTCCAGAGTGTGTCAGTCCGCCGCCATATTGACTGTTGTCTTGACTGGAGGAGCTAGAGAACATTTTGAGGTCCGAGAAGAAACGAAAGTGTGCTCGCAAAATCACTGAAACTGGTGCAAACTTGGCCAAAGCGCATCACAAACGCCGTCGTGATGGCAAGGAAGAAAAGCAAGCAGCAAGGGGCCGCCCAGAAGGAGACCGTGCCTGGGCAGCAACCCGCACCGAAGAGCCCAGTCTCTCCCGGCGATGCAGCTGGCGGCGGCGGCGGAGATGCTGGGCTGGATAGGCTGCCCACTACCAGGGCGAACCAGGTAGCTAGCAGCGAGCCGATCGCTGCGTTTAAACGACAGACGAGCTAGCCGCTGCGCTAGCACTTCTCTGCTAATCCCAGCATCCTCCATTGTCCCTTTATTTAATGTATCTCGCCGAGATCTTGCAGGGGTGAAGATACACGCTCCGCAGGTTGTCGCAAAGCTATTTCGGTTGTAATGTAGTGGTCGTGGGTGTAGAGCTTTACGTCGTTGGATGTGTAATTAAATAAATAAGACCCAGCTCCCAGCGTGCAGAATAGTCCCCGGCGGAAGGCTTCCAGGTACTGTGGCTAACGTTGCAGCCGATCTGCTGTTGCCGGACAGGTGACATTGCTCCGGGGACGGGTCGTCCCATTTCTGGCGATTGCAGCTCCTCATCCGCCCGGCTAGCGTTAGCCAAGAGGCTAGCCGGGCTATCACCCCCAGCTAGCGTGCTGCAAGCGTGCTCCCAGCCCACACTTGAACCCATCCACAGCAGCTAATCGGCTAGTGTGCTAAAACCAACAACGGGGTCAACTCCGGGACCTGGTTCAAGTGGTTTGATTCGCTTTATCGCTCGACTCTGGAGCGTGGCAGGACTCAATGTCAGAAGTTTCAGCGCATGCAGTGGAACTAATGATGCCTAGCTAAATGGTTAGCGTAGCTGTGTGGGATGAGGGTGATCACTAATCCTAAACAAGAGTAGCTGGTGCTCTGCAGGCTGCTCCACTGTTACCTCAGCAGGCAGCAGCCCACATGTGTAGCCTGACTGACAGCTGGCCGGGCTGAGATATTACATTTTATACCACATGTGTATAAATTCAATTCACGTCACTGTATTGAGAAATGTTATCAGTTTTTTTGCAACATGGAATAAAAGCATAACTCGTCACAGTTTAACTAGCAATCACAACGCTGTATATTTTTTTTATCCTCTGTTTCTCAACCCAGCCTATGCACACCTGCTGCCTGCTGTGCCACCGTGAATTTAAGGACTGGGGGGCAAACTCTGTCAACGGGCTCCCAGGGGCCCAGGGGACCAAGCTGGCTGATGCTGTGCCTGCGCTCTCCCAGGCCTTATTGCGGGAGGTGCCGGGGCGTAAGCTTGCTGATGCCGTGCCCTCGCTGTCTCAGTCCTTGCTGGGAGAGGTGCCTCTGTGGATCTGTCAAAGCTGCTGCAAGAGTGTGGAAGAGGAGGAGAGGCGGAGCACCCAGGAGCAGCCAACACAGGTAAATGACAGGAGACGGATTTAGGTCATATGTCTGGGTCCTTTTCATGACCTCTTTTATAACGTTTTAGGTGAAGTGTATATTTCTGTAGACTGAGGTGATATCACCCTTATTCCTCATACAAGGGACTTGCATGCTCTTACTTGTAGTAAATCCGTGAGAGGTTTTTGCCTATTCAAAAGTAGCTTGTTAGGTAATGATGATTCAGTTGGACAGACACTTACCTTTGATTTCTGTTCTCATGAAAATAGATTTACATGAACATTAATTAATTCTGACTGCATGCAGACCTGGTGCTCAAGATGTTTTCCTTTTGATGCTTTCTTTCTCTTGGCTATAAAGTGGTAATGTTAAAAATAGCGAAGAGACAACAGACAAAAGGATTCCTGTACCATCTTCTGCTTGTTTTTATGTGATGTTTGGTTGCTTTTGATATTCTTAGATATCTAAAAATGCTGCAGTGAGATTTTTTTGAACATGTCATTAATGAAGCTATTGTTTGGTCCTACTAGTGCCAAACTGTGAGTATGCATGGACAGCCAGCATTAGAAGAGCTCTCTTTCCTTTCAGGTACCATTGTCACACTCTTCGTCTTGCAAGTCTCAGACCTGTGGGAACGGTTACCCAGAGCAAAGTACTGTAGACTGGGACCCGAGTTCCTTCCTGTCAGCTCACAAACTGTCCGGTCTCTGGAACTCCGCCCACGCCAACGGAGTGGAACACTGCAACCACAACACTTCGTCACACTCTCAACAAGGTCTGTTATCAAAAGACATGAAACAGCTCAATGAGTGTATTAGGTGAAAATGAAGTTGAAATCAAAGTTTTACGCTGTGTTTTAAATTTCAAATACATTGTTTTGGTAGATCAGAGATACCTGATCGCAGTATCATAATCAGATAATTGAATGTGAAAGTGAGGTGAGGAATGTTTGACGGGCATGGGAAGGGCAGTTGTTTATAAACTAGGTAGTATGGTTGTCATACTAGATTAATGTTAGTATATTTAACATTAGACATTAGATTTAATGTCAGTAAAGTTAAGGAAAATGATTATCTTAATACCAAAGCGTTTTTTGTTCTCCAGGTATAACAGCAGGAACAGCATGTTATGAAAAAAGAGGACTTCATGAAGCACCTGGGAAATCTGTAAAATCATCAGGGGTGAAAGTGTGTCCCTACAGTCACCCATCATCCCAGAATTCCAGTGGATCTTCTGCTGGTAACTCTCTGTCTACCTCAGCAGACCTTTGTAAGACCACTCCCAAGCACTTCAAGACCACGTGCCGTCGACCAACGCCACCAGGTACGTTTTTCTTCAGACTTTTCATATTAAATAGTTATTTATTATTTTTGTATTAAATGTTTAAAAGGTCTTACAGAATGTACAAGACCATAATGTCTAGCATATGACATGTCTTTTAGTAAAACTTGAAATAATTATTTAGCATTGTTTTTGTAGGACATCATTTAGTAATGTTCTACAGTAATTACAGAAATTCTCCAGCGAAGTGTATATCAATGTACTTTATGTACATGACTTTGTGTTTTTTGCATCTGTTAGTCATAGTTATTCCTGTTTTTGCATTGTCCAGGTGAAGCCTTCCATCCCAGTGACCACCATCAACACACAGACTTGTCTGTACCCCCAAATAGTCCTACTGGTTTGTCATTGCAGCATTCCTCCCTCCTGCCCCCAAAGCCAAGCTCTGGGCAACACGGTCATGTAACCACCCCATCAGGCACTGGTGTGGCAACTCACGCTCCATTCTCACCAGTGGTACCGAGCCTACATGGCCCTACAGCCAAACTCAACTCTCCTAGTCCAGATAGTCCAACATCTGTCCATAAGCCCAGCCCATGCAAAAACTCCCACATTCCTCCCGTGAACACACAACACAGCAAACTGGGCACGTCTCTATGTAACCACTCCTGCAATGGACACAGTCAGGGAACAGTACCCACCTCCAGTGTTGGTCATCTGACAGCTGGGGCCTGCAGGTTAGTGTATCCAAACATTAGATTTTTGAGGATGGGCAAATGACAAATTGACTTTGTAAATGTTTTGATTCATAAATCAGATGCTTTCACATAGTTATCTTTACGGCAATTCTTTTTTTTGTAGGGATCAGGCATGTAAGGGGCACAAAATGACTAATGGGAATTTGTGCCACCCTTCATCGGAGTTGGATGAGGTGGAGGATGAAGACAGCAGCTCTGAGAGGAGCTCCTGTGCCTCCTCCTCCACCAACCAGAAGGACGGGAAGTACTGCGACTGCTGCTACTGCGAGTTTTTTGGACACAATGCGGTACTTTGAAACGTTACCTTTTTAGAAATACTAATTACAACTTAATTCTACTATTAAATATTTCTAGAAGTTAACATTTTAAAAAATAAATCATTATTGTCGTGTGCTATTTGACCACAGCCTCCAGCTGCACCAACTAGCCGAAACTACGCAGAAATCCGAGAGAAACTGCGCTCTCGCCTGACCCGACGAAAAGAGGAGCTACCTCAGCGTCAAGATTCAGAACTGACAATGCCCAGCTCCATTGACAACCGAGATGTGGACGAGCTGCTAGATTTCATAAACAGTTCAGAACCCAAACCCGTAAATAGTGCCAAGGCTGCCAAAAGGGCACGACACAAACAGAAGAAGAAGGTATATTAAATCAAAGTATATAAAGGTAGTTTATGTGAATGTCTCTGTCCGTGTATATTGGGTAATTTGACTTATAAAGCCTGTTTTAATGATTTTGATACAGTTAGACTGAATTACATATATGCATTATTTCCACTGGATCCTGTGTGAATACTGCTACGAATGAAAAGTACGACAAAGAGAGACAATTAAGTGCGTGCGTTTTTGTTTCATTCCCATTTATGCTCCATGTGTGTTTCAGGAAAAAGCTCAGCAAGGCAACACGGGTGGTGCAGGCGATCCCCACTCCAGTCCCTCTGAACCTGTTGACCCGCTCATCGCAGATGGTCCAGAAGCCAGTCGGTTGTTGGACTGGCCTCAACTGGAGCTGGAGCGTGTCAACAGTTTCCTCACCAGTCGGCTCGAAGAGATTAAGAACACCATCAAAGACTCCATTCGAGCCTCGTTTAGTATGTACGATCTCAATCTGGATGTCAATGACTTCCCAAAGAAGGCAGCCACATTGGAGGGCAACCATTTACTGTCCCACCTCAACGGTTCCTCTGACTTGCAGCAGATAGACCTTGACCTTGCTCCTCTTTCACTGGGCTCATTTAAAAGCCACTTGGACCTGGTTAATGGCTGGGAAGATACAACAACGGTGCCAGCTTCTATTACCACCACACCACCGGGGGTCACTACTGCTGCATCAAAGGACATCCAGCGATTGCACACTACCCCAAGTCTTTCAAAGCTTATAAGAGTTCGCTCCCCAGAAAGATGCACTTCCACTGGATCTGACAGTTTGCCACAGGTGCTAGCACAAACAACTGCTAAATCAAAGGAGGACACCCCTGATCCCAAAAACACAACTGGGATCAGTGGTGCAAAGTCAAAGAAGAATAAAAAGCAGCAGCAAAGACAGGACCAAACTGTGTCAGAGCAAAGTTCCAACAAACCAACCAAAGCTGCCTGTGGGAATGAAACACAGAAAACAAGCGAGTGTAAAGAAATGGCTTCTAATGGGCCAAAAACTGGCAACAGACAAACGCAGCATTCTGCAGACAGCCAGAGAAATGGGTCCAAGAAAGCAGAGGAGAGCAGATCATCCAAACATGCTGCAAATGGAACAAATGGCCTCTCGAATGTACAAAGAGGGAAAGGTGACACAGACACAAGGGGAGGCCGGTCTGAGCAGGATTCAGAGGGCAAAGCTCATGCCACCGTTCCTGTAAATGGACAGCTGCAGCAGCAGTCCAAGGGGAAAAATAAGAAGAACAAGAATAAGGGGGAGAAATCCAGCAGTGCAATCGGTATAGGACAGCATCTACATTGGCAACGCTGTGCAGTGCATATTGTTCCCAATTTGATGTTTTCATCTAATCCAACCTTTATTTCTGTTCTTTAGATGATGTGTTTCTCCCAAAAGACTTGGATCCAACTGAAATGGATGAGATTGATCGTGAAGTGGAATACTTCAAAAGGTACGTTCAGATTGGTTCACACTGGTTAAAATAAATGCATCACTAACAGAGTATTTAATTTTTTTTCCTAATTTTTTGTGTGTCGTTGTTACATGTAGGTTTTGCCTTGATTCAGCAAAACAAACTCGCCAGAAGGTAGCAGTGAATTGGTCCAACTTCAGCCTCAAAAAGGTTCCTTCCAATGCAGCTCAATAACTTGGATGAATGCCGGGAAAAAGCTTCACACCACAAACTCTGTTCGGCCTGAGGCCTTCTCTCATTCCCTGTTTTATTCTCTTCCTTACTAAGCCAAGGGACCCTGGTTCAAAACGATAATCTTCATTCAGAAGCTTTTCACTTTTGGCTGATAAGCCAAGGATTTCTTTCGTACTCAAGACCAGTTTTACATTTTACTGCAATGTTCACCAAATAGCTAATTCAAAAATGGAAAAAGTCTGTGGAATCCACTGCATCCATGTTCTTACGTATGTAGTATGTAAACAAACAAAAATACACGAAATAAATGTTTTTACCAAAAATCAGAGACATTTTAACGTTGTTAAACTTCTGAATATCAGTCAACACAGTCTGATGTTCATCCATTACATTCTGCATTGCTAATGGCCCAACCACTACATCAGTGTCTGTAAACACGAAACACCATTCGTCTTTATATTTTACAAAATATATCCCTGTCAAAAGGGAGGACAAGACAACTTTTTTTTTTAAAATTCGCTTCGAATCGTTTACTTAGTTCCTAATTGGGAATAACAAATTACTGAAGGACTGGTGATATAAATGAACTGACAAGTTGCTCGGCCTGCTACATTGTTACCTTTTGGTTCTTGCTAATCCCAGGTGTTTCAGGTTTCAGTACACCCAAAACACTAAAGCTATAGCTTTTCTGAGAATATATTAATTAACAGAGTATAACAGTTTGCTCACAAAATGCATCTTAAGCATAATCCCAATTAAGTACCTATGACAATATTTAATTTGGCGTATAGAACAGAAGTCACTTGTGAATTGGGGAAGGTTGAATGCGTCTCTTGTTTCTTATTCCTAAACTGTTACTTCTACTTCTGTAGCCCTGGCGGTGACAGCTACACCATTGTGCCAAGTTAATTTTAACGTTGGACGCATCACACCATGTTCTTGACACCGTTCACTTTATTGCTTGTACATACTGAGTGATAATTTTGTCAGGCGTTCCTAAAGGTTGTGTTTGATATCACCATGCTGTTTCTTCCCCCTTTTCCTGTGTTGTGACCTTAGTGGCACACTCCACTGAAGCTAGTCTGTCTGAAGTCCAAGTCTTGATTGTCTGAAATGATCATTAAGGAGCCATTACCTTTGGGACAAGGGCCTTGGGATTCACTCCAGTAACATGTTTTAGCTGATGGCTTTCATTGAGATGGATTCTGTGATTCTGTGCTGAGATTATAATTTTTTTTTCTTCGTATAACATCCCCGATGCTTTCCAGGTTATATTAAATTAGGAAAGATTATCTCAATGTTGCGAATGTAGATTTATACCAATAATAGCCACGTGTATCTTGGCTTGTTGCTTTTCATTTTTTTTATTCACTTTTGATACTGTGAAAAATCTTTCGTTCAGAAAGATTAAAAACAATACAATTTTGACAAAAAAAGAAAGTGTCGTCTCTGTTTTTAAGGCATTTTTGTTTTCCATAATATTGCATCTAATCCTCCTGCTCCAGCTCTTCGCATTGAGACGTTGGACGCGACGCGACGCGACGCTCCGGCGAAGTTTGACTCTTCCTGCGCCCCGTACCTACGTCACAGAGCTTCCTCCGTAAACATGCGAGTTAAGTCTATGTATTGAATTGTACTGAAATATAGTATTAACAGTTGGCAACTCGTTGTCTTGACTTAGAGGGGGGCGCTGCTTTATCCCTTAATAAGATGGAGACAGAAAATCGAATCAAAAAGGTAAATTAACCCAGTGCTATTGTTGTGAAGAGGTTAGCTTCTCCGGCTAACTAACGTTAGCTAGCTAACCGAGTTCTAGCTTCCGTCTAGTTTATATCAATTCTATTTCCCACTGTGTAGTTAAACGTATCAGTGCGGGCAAATATACAACGTTTACATGAAGGGTTCATGAATTTGTACGACTGTGTGTTAAAGCCTTCCCACCAACTAGCTAGCGACGATGCAGTAACGTTATCACGCTTCGGTTAACGTAACGCTGACGTTTATAGGAATATTTGAGTAAGCTCAAAATGTCGCATTGTTTCGCTAATATAAATAATGATACATAATGTTGATTTTCATTTTAAAAGCGCGATACCAGAACGTAACAGTAAATGTCTATACAGCACAAGTCAGCATGTTAATCACAGGCAAGTTCCAGTTCTCCAATTTAGGGGTTGTTACTACTGACAGTGATAATGTTTGTGTGCAGAGACCTCATGGGGAGGATGAAAGGTTTGGCTCCGATGCGTCGGAGGATGATGATTATGTTCCCTATGTGCCAGTCAAAATCAGAAAACAACAAATGGTAAGTTGTTTTGTGTTAGATCTGTATTGGAATTAATACTGACTGACCTGTGATTAAATCTGCCACAGCACTCTAAAAGTTAAAAGAAGTACAATATTTATATTTGTGTTTTCTGCATTTATTTGTATATTGATGTATAACCTACAGCTACAGAAGATGTTACGTTTGCGAGGGAAGGCTGTGGACGAGGAGCAGAAGGATAGTGGGGAGGAGCAGAGGGATGAGGATGAGGGTCTTGGGCCACGATCCAATGTCAGTCTTCTTGACCAGCATCAGCACCTTAAGGAAAAAGCAGAAGGTATGTGGCGCAAACAAAGGTTCGGAATGGATTAAAGCTACCTTTGTCTGCTTCACCCTATATAACATGATTGTATTGGTTCTGTGATAACTGCTCTTTATCTGCAGCCCGTAAGGAGTCAGCCAAGGAAAAGCAGCTGAAAGAAGAGGAAAAGATTCTGGAGAGCGTTGCAGAGGGCAGAGGTAACACAATGATGCTCATAAATGCCTTATGAAGCCGTTTTTATTTATTACCCCAATTTATTTTGACAAAACGGTCAATAGAAAATGTTTTAAATCTAAAACTAATACAGCAACACTTCTCTATCAGCTCTCATGTCTGTGAAGGAAATGGCCAAAGGTATCATATATGACGACCCAATAAAAACCAGGTGAGTTCTTGAGCTTTCTTTTATACAGTAATATTTGCATGCAGACAGATGATCAATCCTTTATTTGCTTTTTAGCTGGAAGGCACCACGCTACATCCTGAATATGCCAGACACCCGACATGAACGTGTCAGGAAGAAGTTTCATATTCTGGTTGATGGAGATGGCATTCCTCCTCCAATCAAAAGCTTCAGGGAGATGAAATTACCACCAGGTTACAACACACACAGTACCACACATGGAAAATACACTTTGACTGTCTGTATAAATGACTGGTACCAAATGTCTGTTGTGTTTGCAGCAATTCTGAAAGGTTTAAAAAAGAAGGGTATTGTACATCCCACACCGATTCAAATCCAAGGAATCCCTACTGTGTAAGTAATAAGTATGGAGTTATACATTACAAACACCAGAAACATTTAATGACATGTATGTGGTTTATCGTTGACATGGGTTGTTTTGTAGTCTGTCAGGTCGAGATATGATTGGTATTGCCTTTACCGGTTCTGGAAAGACCTTGGTCTTTACTCTACCGATCATCATGTTTGCCCTGGAACAGGAGAAACGGCTTCCATTTTTTAAGAGAGAGGGACCCTACGGACTCATCATCTGTCCTTCTGTAAGACACGCACACAACAAAATAAGTCCTAAATAAGACAACACAGCTTACATTTCATAGTTTACTTTACTATAGGTATGGACAACACAGGAGCTACAATACACAGGATATAAACTAGAAGTTTAGAGCTTGTTGAATGTGCTTCCTCTCAGGTTCATGGTAATAAATGTGGATATCAGTAAGTCATCAATGTCTACAGTGACATCTGCACAACACTAGATGAATTGTTAGTGGGAAGTGACCTGTTTCAACTTTTTTTCCTTTAGATATGATGACACTGACTGTGATTTTTTTTTTTTAACTCCTGACTCACTAAGCATATCTCTTTCCATTCACTCTAGCGAGAGTTGGCGAGGCAGACACATGGCATTATAGAATATTATTGTAAACTGCTGGAGGAGGAGGGGGCTCCTCAGCTCCGCACTGCCCTCTGCATTGGAGGAATGTCTGTTAAGGAGCAGATGGAGGTAGTTAAACAGTAAGTAAGAAAGTTTTTGTGTGTGTGTTATCATATCATAGAATTTATGCCGAGCAGAAAATGTGTGGATCACGTCGCATACAGACATCACTGATACTGTGGTTAATAAAACATCAATTGTTGTATCTGGTTATTTTTCCCACTAAATGTGTGCATCCTCTTGGTTACAGCGGTGTCCACATGATGGTCGCCACCCCTGGCAGATTGATGGACTTGTTGCAGAAGAAGATGGTGAGTCTGGACATCTGCCGCTACTTGGCTCTGGATGAAGCTGATAGGATGATTGACATGGGCTTTGAGGAAGATATTAGAACCATCTTCTCATATTTCAAGGTAAGGAGTTTGGCGTTAACTGACAATATAAGCAATTGCATCATCAGTGCAGTTGTTACAGACTTATTGTTTCCCACAAAAATGCAGGTGATCTTTTCTGCCTTTCTGAGTTACTAGACAGTGTTAGTAATTAATTGCTCATATACTGACTCATTTTAATCCAGGGACAAAGGCAAACCCTGCTTTTCAGTGCCACTATGCCCAAAAAGATCCAGAACTTTGCCAAGAGTGCTCTGGTGAAACCTATCACTATCAATGTCGGCAGAGCAGGTGCTGCCAGCTTGGATGTCATCCAGGTATGCTCATCTTTCTCTGCAGCAGGTTTGTTTTCTCTGCATTCAGTTCACAATCCCACTAATGTGAAAACTAATGTTATCTTTTAATTTATTCACAGGAAGTGGAATACGTCAAAGAGGAGGCCAAGATGGTGTACCTGCTAGAGTGCCTCCAGAAAACACCACCTCCTGTCAGTAATTCCAACTATTATGACATTAATACACCTGAAATAAATATCAAAAATGTCAAAACTTAAAGACAAAATATTGACAGGTGCTGATATTTGCTGAGAAGAAGGCTGATGTAGATTCCATCCACGAGTATCTTTTGCTGAAAGGAGTGGAGGCAGTCGCCATCCATGGAGGAAAAGGTATGCAGGGCTACGTCGTAATAGACCATGCAGACTCAACAAGCTATTGAACCTTCATGTAGTTGCACGCAACTGCCACCTGATGTCATCATACTTACAAATATTTAACAATCTGTCCTTCAGTTTCCATAGAATTTCCGTAGAGTATGAAACATTGTAGACGTTTCGCAAACAATTCATCATAGTCTTGCTAAATACTTTTGTTCATATGATGTATTGTTATTGTTTCAGATCAGGAGGAAAGAACCAAAGCCATAGAGGCATTCAAAGAAGGAAAAAAAGATGTCTTAGTGGCAACAGATGTTGCGTCCAAAGGTCTGGATTTCCCAGCCATTCAGCATGTAGTCAACTATGACATGCCTGAGGAGATAGAGAACTATGGTAAGAGAATATACGTGTGGCCTTGCCTTGTTTTGAAATCGGCACATGATGTAAAGCTTCACTTCTCCTTAACTTGCTGATGTCAGTGTGTTGACATTGTCTTTACCTATTCCAGTCCACAGAATTGGAAGAACGGGACGGTCAGGCAAGACTGGTATCGCCACAACGTTCATCAACAAAGGCTGTGGTAAGCAGAAATGCTGAACGTAGAAAGTTTATTAGAATACTGTATTGTTGTGTTATCTGTCAGAGTGTAAAATAACAAGACACGGGTGTTCTCCTCACAGATGAGTCGGTACTAATGGACCTGAAAGCCCTGCTTGTTGAAGCCAAGCAGAAGGTCCCTCCAGTCCTCCAGGTTCTCCAGACGGGAGACGAGACCATGCTGGACATCGGAGGTGAGTCCCTCAAAAAAGTTCTGTTTTAAATCTCTATCCCCTCCCTTTAGTGGACCTGATCAGCTCACATTGACAAATACTAGCGTGTGTTGTTAGCAGGCGTGTTTAATATTGGCTGTGTTCTGTCTTCACAGGAGAGAGGGGCTGTACGTTCTGCGGTGGTCTGGGCCATCGTATTACGGACTGTCCGAAGTTGGAGGCCATGCAGACGAAGCAGGTCACCAACATTGGGAGGAAGGACTACCTGGCTCATAGCTCCATGGACTTCTAAAGTGTATTCATCAAAGCTGCAACTTTCCAAAGCTAATTGGAACTGCGAAACATTTCTGACGAAATGCTGCTGTGTCACTGAATTAAGGAAGTGTAAATTATCATCACCTAACAGTGTGCAGGTCAGATATTGCATCTTTTTCCATTTGGGTTTTTTCATTTATTGTCTGACATGTTGTCTACATGTAGCTCGTGTTAATACTTTTATACTCTAATTGTAAATAAAAACCCCTGTATATCTGATATGGTTATTTTTTGCCTCACCTAGGAAATAATAGAAAGGTGGTGCTGGTGTGATGAGGAAGTTGCTAAAATGGAAGAATAATGTAGAGGGAAGTCTGACTCAAGACAAGAGCGCTCTTTCTCGTGTAACTGCTCGCTTACAGATCGTAGATAATGACTTTTGGCCCCCTTCTGGGTGGTCACAAATAGCCATCACAATTAAAATGGTTGGTGACGTAAAGGAAACAGTTGTTGAAAGCGGAATTTACCTTCGTGATTAGTTACAAGTTGACCACAACCTAGCAACTGGTGAGTTAGTGTCGGAGAGCGTTGCAGACCGAGCAAGAGCATGGAAGTCATCTACAAAGAAGGGACGCTGTATCTCCAGGGATTCAAGTTTGGAAAAGTAAGTTTTACTTTTTCATAACTAATTTATCTACAGCATTTGTGCTGAAAAGCTAATTGACCAGAAATCGATTTGTAATTGTGTTACTTAACAAAGGGCTCAGTTACAATAGTGAAGGAGAACTGTTGTCTGCGTTTGTTTAGTTGTCACCCTCACTCTACGCTCTAATGGCAGTAATGCTCAATAATGTTAATGTCACCATGTTAACTATGACATATAAAACTTTGTTAAACGAACCACTATATGCTTTAATGTAATGCGTAAATAAAAACGTAGCTGGTTAAACGTAAACTCCTTTAGTCTTCGTGTATGTGTAAGAAAATTTATTTAAATTTAGAACAATTAGCATATTTGAAAACCACAAAGCATATCAAATACCTCAGTCATATGCTTACAGGCATTTAGGACACTTTAGCAGTAGTAGATATCAATAAAAATAATTGTGTGTACCTCACATGTAATATCTCATATAACAACTGGTATCACAGCCTAAATTAAATTAATATATTTATTCATTGGTCTGTATTTGTTCAGAAGTGGTCACTACGCAATGTGTTTAAAATCAGACCCATATTAAAAGTAATAATAAAATATCGAGCTTTAAGAATTTTTCAAACAAATGCGGATCATTTCCGCTTCTGCCTCGGATGGTACGTTGGAGCGTATCGTCAATGGGGGCGAGACACCGGGTACTGAGAAATAAAACTGACCCTCTTAACGCTCGGCCCCACTGTCTACTACAGAAAATATGGCGGAAAATATGGATGGTGCTTTTCAAACCCAGCTCCTTTGGAGTCGGCCGGTTGGAGTTCTTCAACGTGCCTGACACCAACGCTGTTACTGACCAGAAGAAGGCTGCGCGGCAGAAAACGTCCGAGAGGAAGGTTGTGCGTCTGAGCGACTGCCTCAGCGTCACCCCTGCCACTAAAGACTCTTGCCCTCAAGGACACACGTGCTTCTACTTAAACACCACGCAGTGCACCTACACTCTGGCCTCCATGACAAGCCAGGACTGGATAAGTGCCCTCTGTCTTCTAGCCTTCCAGGTACTATACAGTATGTGTAACGTCTCTCAACACTACATCTGTATATCCTTTGTATATGAAGGTTAATAATAATATGTTGGGATGTGCAGAGACGAATAGTACAATGAGGAAGTTAAATGTAACTTCTGTCACTTCTCTAATTCTTGTGCTTACACAAGCTATGTCCTTTCCTGCGTTTTACCTCTTTGAAGTCATAAAACAGCGATAAGACGGTGGTGTGCGCTGTGTAATGTTTACCATGCCGTTGTGTTCACAGAAGGATCCTGGAGTGTCAGACAAAGGGCTTTTGGAAAGAGGAAATGCGTTGACCATGGAGGACAATGAACTTTACTCGTCTTGGAAAAGTGGTGCTTATCAAATAATTAACGAGCAATGTAGATGTAACATACGAATAGTATCTGTTCAGTTGGCAAAAGCTAAGTCCAGAAAAATAAATTGTTGGGTTTTAGTGAGATTAGGTGAATAGGAGGCGGAAAAGTAGCAGCCGAGTTTAGATGTCATTGCTTCGTGACTTGAAGACATCAGCAGTGCAGTAGCTTCCCACTAATTTATTCCTACATCCACACGAGTGTATTAACGTCAGCATCCTCCGGCTTATAAGCATTTATTTCTTTCTGTCTCCTAATGGATTACACTTCTCCCGAAACATCAGGCAGACAGTCACAGGGAGGGATTAGCATGACGCGCTATTTCCCATCAGCCTATTTCTGTATGAGAATAAATTTGTACATTCTTACTCTGCTGATGGGCTTTTTAGGTGCAGTATTTTCACGTCTTCTTGCTTTTAGATCCGACCGTTCCTGACAACTGTTACCCGGTGACTGTCCAGCACACAGAGGCATCGAGGAGGTGTAAGCTGGCTGGGGAGTATCTGGTCTCCACGGACAAAGAAGCTGTGATGCTCCTGGCCAGCAACACCTGTCACACCATCTATCGCTGGCCACACAAGTTTTTGCGCAAGTTTGGGCTGGTTGAGGTAAAGTGAACTTTGCAATTTCAGAATGTATCCAAAGTGCATTGTCACTGATAAACCACGAATCTGGCCTGAGTCACTGGTTGGACTGTGAAACTAACTCTAGCAGCGTTTTAGTTCAGCTAATTAATGCGCATCCCTCTTTATTCATTATCGGATGTGATTACAGGGGGGATTCAGCATTGAGGCAGGACGCCGCTGTGATTCAGGAGAAGGAGTGTTCATCTTCCTGTCAACACATAGCCACCTTATCTTCCAGGCTATAATAGATCAGTGCTCTACGGAGAGGAGACCGTCTGCCCAGACACCCAGTGTCAACAGAAGATCATTATCTGACCCATCAGTTGTTGTCCTCCCGACCATGCCCGGCCGAGCTGCTGGTCCTACAGCGCACAGTCCTGTAGATGCTTTGGATGAGACAGAGGAACCGCAGTATGCTACTATTAAAAAAGCTGCTACAGTAGAGTCAATGCAGCCACCCTTTGCTGAACCTCAACTTTCTAACAGCAAAGGGGCTGCGGGAGCGGAGGGCGAGGATGAGGAGGAACGGTGTCAGTCTCTGGAGGCTCTGAAGCTGGAGGACGACACACAGGAAAACATTTATTACAACCTAAGGCGAGCCACGCCTCCTCCGATCCCAAAACAACAGCTCAGCGGCGGAGCAGACAATTCAGAATCCATCTACGCAGATGTAGTGATAATCAGCACTCCCTCAAACCTCCAGCTGCAGCCTTTCTCTCCACTAGTCCCCGAGCAACCCACTTACGCCCAATCTGCTTCCTGCTCCCCACTCACGCCTCGATACCAGCGCCAGCCCCCTGTGAATGACTACACCCAAGCAGAATACAACGCTCAGACACAGCTAGTCGATGACACGCGGGAGATGGAGGAGGCCTCTGCCCGTGTCGTCCCTACTGAGGTCCCTGGCAGTTTTAAACACAGGCTGGCAGAAATCCTTTCTAAGGACCTGGCAAAGTTCCAGCCAGCACCTCCCTCTGGAGCAGGCAGCCCTGCATTTACCTACTATTAACCAGAATAAAAGGAAATTGTTTTGTTTTTTTATTTAAAATCTCCTTCACTGGGGTTATCGTCAATTAGATGCTGCCTCGCACGTCAAGTACAACATATTCATATTGTAGATAGTTTTTCTGGCTATTTTGTGGCAGTAGAAATACTGAAAGGCAATTTTAAAATTAGAAACTTAATGGCATTAAAATGCCCACACTTGTCTCAAGTATATCTTTATTGTAGCAAAACAGTTCTAATAAAATACCCCATAACAATACATAAATAAAATAATTGTTTTTATTTAGACAAATGTCATGGAACAGCGCATATAAAGTGCATTAAAAGGCAAATGTCAGTTAGGGTGTAAAAAAAACATCTCAATAGGTGTTTTGAGTTTTACCTGTACTTTTTCATGTGGCAGTGCAATATCTAAGCTGTTCATCCTGACCAGAGAATAACTGTAGGGCTGTGTCACGTGACCAACATTTCTACACGCTGGAATATTTGGCTCCCCCGGTGCTTCCACAAACAGACGCTTCACAAACAGCTACTGCCTCCCGAGCTGACTGTCCTCCAAGTCACTGAGATGCGAAGACTCCCCATCACTGCAGCGAGAGGCAGCGAGGTCCGATGTAGATCCAAGTATGATAAGGTGGCCGACAGAGGCGCACGGGTCCCGGTGCTCTTCGGTCAGCTGGACCGGGGCCTGCGTCGTGGTTGGGTGCCTGACGGACTGAATCAGACCCCTCCTGGAGTTCTTGTCCGCCGAGCCTGGACGGGGACTCATGCATTCCGACTGAACCACGCCAGCCAGCAGCTCTGACAGCTCTGTGATGTAAATCTGCGCCATTTGGAGAGTGTCATACTTGGATAACTTTTTCTCATTTTCCAGGGAAGGGATGACGCTTCTCAGCTCGTCAAACGCTTTGTTCAGCCCGTGCATCCTTCTCCTCTCCCTGGCGTTGGCTGCGACGCGCCTGTGCCTCTGGGGGCCAAAGTGGCCCGTCTTCCCTGTCTCCGTTGCCGTCTCGCAGTCTGTCTGCGTGATGCCTGCGGCGGACACGCAGTCAGGCACTTTACTCATCGGCACCAGCTTCTCCAGCGAGATCCCCGCGCCTGCAGCCACATACGTGTCCCTTCTCGAAAAGGCGCGCAGTGAATTTGAAGAAATCCAACTTTTGGAGTTGACGTGCGCCAGGCTGCGCTGCTGCAGCAGGGTTAAATCCTCCGGGTGCTCTGGCCAGCTAGAAAGCTCTGCTCTTGCGGTCATCACTGTAATGGCCTGTGGTCCTGCAGGGTAAGGTCACACAGAAGCTTCTGGCTGAAGTTGCAGTGCGCCAGCAATTTATACAGTGTCCCTCCAGCCACCAAGGTGTCACTCCCTGCCCTGACAGCCCCGCAGCCTCAGGAGGCAGCAGCCAATCGCACATTCCCCTCTGACCCTGTCAGAGAACAATTAGGGAAAGAGTTTGAGGGGTTTTTTTCTTCTTCTATTGTGCATTGTAACTCAATCACGACCACGTTATTATCCCCACACAGAGTGGAACCGGGAGCATTAATCATTTAAAAGCGTGGCTTGTAAATTTCAAAGGCGAAAAGATGATCTAATCAGCGAAGTCCGGGCTTCGTGGATGTGGCTTGATCACCAAGGTTTCTCATAAACAAACAAGTACGCGTGCCAAAAATATTTATTAGGAAAGTCTGATCTGTTTTGACCATCGGTTAAATTTACAAGACACGTTATTCATGATTTATAATGTTCATTAAGCAATAAAGAGGTTCACAGCTACACATTGATAAGCTGTATCATCATCAACTCCTCTCGTTCCGTGGAAAATGCACGCGGACGTCTTTCTCATGCGCAAAGGCGCGGACTTCCTAATTGGCTCTGACCCTTGAAGGACCTGGCAGCGTTGAGGTTTGTTCTCAAACAAACAGTAAAAGCTTGACAGTATTTCGCGGAGTATTTGCAGAATCATAAAACGAACAGGTGGAAGACCAGACTTGAGACACACCTGTCTATAGCATCGCCTTGATAACTGATAAGTAGCCTGGTTTGGGCCCGCGGCCAAACACAAACGAAAACTGTTATTATTATAGTTTTCATTATTACTATTACTATTTCTAAATAGCCTAATTAGACTCAGATCTTGGTTACGGTCATGCGGCCCCTCTGCCTATCAGCTGGTGTCCCCTGGCACCTCACTCCAGCTCCACACCTCTGTGACAACCAGTGTCACCCACGTCTCCCATATGCCGCGCACAGCTTCCAGCCCGACTCTCGCTGCTCCGACACAACAGCTCATCACTCATTAGGTCATCAGTTGCAGGACCAGCGCAGACATGTCCGGTGGGAGACCCGAGAAGTCGTCGAGATGACTTGGATAGATTTTGCATTCAGTGCCTCTTTGTCTTCGTTCGCTGCAGTCGGAGTTGAGCGCTGGTATAGAAAATCACCGTGACCTGCCTCGCTGCCAGCAGTTTAATGAGGCCTGGTCTTAGTTGAATAAACAGGCACACTCTCCATCCCAGGGTGTCCATTCATGGTTTTTTTTTCAGTCTTTTGGGATTGCATGAATATTTCATTCCTTCAGCCCCACTGCCAGCGCAACAGCCTGAAACCCTGCGTCCAGGCTTTAAAAAAAAAAAAAAAAATGCGGCTGCACTTCCCATCTGGTGCCGGGCATGAGGGGGACGGGGCGTGGCCGCGGACGCCGAGGAGGTGTTCGGAACATTTCTGAGGTCAGCTTCCACTGACCTCCTGCAAGAGAGACTGATGTGTCCCAGCAGCCTGGCGGGGGGGAGACGGCGTGACTGTCAACTGGAGAGTTGGGCCAAGTGCGCAAAATTACCCCCCAAAAGACTCCGCTGTCAGCGATGGCAGTGATTTACATAATAAAAGTAGTTTGTCACAGTAGAATATACTCGTTCTCTCATGTAGTGGATTCAAATGTAGGACATTCCCCTCAGAGCTGCGTAAAATATTGAGGCTATAAAAGTCTTTCTATTACTTTGATTAGTGGTATTGCACACACGCTTAGAATACTTATAGTTGTTTTAAAACTTAGTTTAAACTTTTTGTATGAGTTCTTTGGAAACGTAGTTTTACTCAAGTCATAAGTGATGCCATAACTTGCACAATAAATGATTAAACAAAGTATGTTGGGACACCATAAACGTCTTGATAGTAATATTGAACGTCTTAATGGTCATTTGTGGACAGTAATTTACAGAAAATAGTTCCAATACTTCGACCATATGTCATCGTGGGCTGACAACCGTCCGTGCGTTGATGATGCAGCCTGGCCTCAGTCCCAGCTGCTTATCTGGACTCTTGACATTCAAACCCTAAAATCAAAACCAACCAACTACAGCAGACTCCGCTTGTGTCAACACCCACGTCCAATGCTGCAATTCACCTGTTAAGAGCCAATAAAGTGTTGCAACAACACACACGAATACGTCTCCACCGGGTTGCAGCTGTAAAGTAAATGCCATTTGCCAGGAGTTTCCCCTGCTAATTTTAGATAATGGAGATGCTATTTCTACTAAAATGGTGCCGTTGTTCTAATTCCTAGTAAATGAGGCAGACCGAGCAGTGGAATTAAACCAGTCCTCATTTCACCAGGGACGCCTTAAAACCTCCTCAGTGATCCCGTGGGAGCCACATTTGGGGAATAGTGGCCCCGAGCAATCTATAATTAATTCAACGCCATTTCTGAAGCTACTTTGACGCGTTGTGTCTCTGTTTCATCTGCTCAACGTCACATCACCTGCAGCAGCTGTGGGGCCTGCAAGACGCGATGGCGACACTTCACGTCTGTAATTGCGTCATTATCATTTGGAGAAGTTTGGTGTTAATTATAAGAGGGGTGTTTTAAAGAACAGTTAAATTCAAGCTGCTCAAACGAATGAAATGTATGGACGTGGAAAGCAATAGTTGTGTCGTAATGTCACACTAAGACGCGTTTCCTCTCTCTCTCTCTTGTCCTGGTCTTCGGCTGATTCACGCGTTGTTGGCTTGTGCCTTCCTCTCTTGTGTTTTAATTAAAGACTCTCTCATTTCCCCAACAACAGAGCGTTTCCATGTTTTTTTTTTTGTTTTTTTTGTCACACAATCGCGCACCAGGAACAGTGAACCTCTTGATGTTGGAGCAGACGCCGCTGCTCTGTAATTATCTTCACACACCCGAAGCTACGGAGGTGGTTCCAGAGAGCAAAGCGAAATCTTAATGCCGGGGTTTCAGGCGCAAATTAGGACAATTAGCGGCCTCATTAATTTAGGAAAAGGGAAGTAATATTCTAGTTAAAGTAACGCTTCATTAAGTCAATGTTATCTTTAGCAGCAGCTAATTGATGAACTCTGAGGACAATAAGAGGAAACGACTTCCCTTCCTAACACTGAGCGGACTTTGTGCTGAATATGCGGACCTAAAATAACCACCAGGCCGTTTCCCCTTCTAATTAACGACACTCCGCGCTCTGTTCATCGCGAGACTACAGCCGTGACGTGCGAGCGAAATGTCGCGACAACAGGCTATTAGTCGAATGTCCGCAGTTTTCTCATGCGCAGAATACTTGAGTTAATGCTGGTGTTTGATAAGTTTATGTGGCACAGTTACACCAGAGACATTGTTTATCAGCTGAATTTACACTTAAAAAAGTCCTTGTTTGAATCTTGCTCTGGTGCAACAGCCTATGTAATACTAATAATAGTAAAATAAAAAACAAAACAACAACATTTGGATAGTGAGAAGTCAATACTTTTCATCTGGCCCTGCATGTAATTTATTGGCCGGTATGTGTTTGTTCTGATTTAGTCACCTCATAACACAATGATCATCTTCCTGGGGCTGTGGGCTGCTTAATCAATCTCACAGAGAACAAGCTTGCTTTAACAGGCCATTAGCAGATTCTCAGTCATGTCTGACCTGATATAAATTCAGCCTTTTCTTGTAGCAGCGCACCATATGGCAGATAGGCTAACGTGGAGCAGGCTGTGAAGGCCCAGTCCATCAAAGGGAGAAGAAAGGCCTCCAGACACTCAAGCGTCAGGAGTTCTGAGAGCTGTCAGCGACGGGCGAACACGTACAATACGGATGCTCGGGCTTTTGTGTTGTGTCGCTCTCAGCGCAAGGAGTTTGCTCCACAAGGTTCTGAGAAAATATTGGTTCAAGCAGAAATTGAGCCATCGCTGTACCAGAAGCTTTGCCTTCAATTTAAGCCGTTGTTTCTTTTAGTGATCTTCTACTGAAATGCATGATTGAATTTGAAAATGACCAAAGAAATGAGCAACTAACTGGGAAAACCGAAACATGTGACCTTTAGGAAACGTGGCGTGAAGAGATACGTAGATGTAAACATGCAGAGACTGTGTACGGACCCACAAAGATTTCATCATGCAATAACAACAGCGCCCAGCAGATGGAGACAACACATCACGCTTCATAGTTATGATGACGCTTAAATCAAACAATGAAGCTAATTGTGTTCTTCAAACGCTCAAAAGAAACACTCGTGTTAAATGAATATCATATCACACTCAATAACCTTAATGATCCCTTAAGAAGTTATTGCTTTCCGTCCACACCAGACTTGAATCCCGCAGGTGACAGCTGCCTGACAAACCGATATCCCCGGAGGCTTTGGCAGAGGTCAGCAATCAGAAAGTTATTTACTGTGAGGATAAAGATCTGTATCTTCTCATAACAAGGCCTGTTCAGGTCACTGGGGATTACATCCCCCATGACATGAGCCACGACAAGATGTAATCACGTCCTCACCACAGCAACCGCTCATTCACTCCAAAAACATTCTGCGGTGAGAAACACAGGAGGGAATCGCGGCCCAGCCACTTATTCCTATTACTACAGATATACTCAACCTGGAGATGAGAGCGGCCCGTCGTCAGCAGGGAGCAGTAGCGCTCTGCGTTCGGGGGTGAGCTGCAGCAGCGAGCGGCTGTTAGTCACAGAAGATGACACTTTCCCTGTTGACCTCTTTGACCTTGAGGAATGAATTAAACGCGCTGGACAAAATGAGGGCCGTTAGGAAGTCGTGGGCGAAACAAGCAGCGCTGTTTTCAATAAGCGATCATCTGAAAGTGCGTGACTTTCAGTGTCTTTAGTGCCTGTGAAGTGTTTTGGAAATCATAGTGGACTACTCACATCTTCCTCTTGTCATCCTCTTTGACTTGATCCCGCCTACTGTCCGTTATACTCAGAAACGCTTTGAGTGGCTTTCTCACATCCAACAGACAGATGATCGAGGGGATAAAGTGCAAGATTTAGAGGGGAATGATTGATTATTATGTCTGTCAGGATCATGGTCGGAGGGTTAGCTCAACAAGATTATTTCATTAGGCAGATTGTGACAGCCACAACCAACTTCAATTATAATTGTGCCATCTCTGTAATTTGGCAGTAAAGATTGTTCATCAGCCCTCAGTATGGATTTTCTATGGCTGATTAATGTAATTGGGTTGAGAATCACTGATGTCTCAGTCTCAACTGACATCTGTGCTGATGTCAGATTTTGCAGCCACAGGCGTCATCTTTACATGCGGGTGTCTGCCAGCAGAGCGGGAGGAAGAGGCAGGAAAAGTTGCGAGCGCCTACCAGGTGACAAGGAGGCAGGGTGTCCAGCGACGAGGGGGCAGGTATAAATAAGCGTCATTACGAAAAGAGCAATTTTCTGCACCTGCCTGCTAATTGTCCCCATGCTGACACGTCGGGTTGGTGCGATCGCTCCTTTTAAAGCACTAACTTCAGACACAGGGGGGTGTGATGTAAGGGTGGCAACGAGAGCGATAAAGAGAGGCTGAGAGGAGGTGAATTGCATCTCAGCCTGAGCGAGGCTTATTTGCTCAGCTATGATCCATCAGTGTTTTCCATCTGGGAGTCGAGCCGGTAGATTGGCCATAGGAGTGATAAAGGTTAGTCGTGTTTCCTGCGCAACTCTCCCTGTCCATCCTTTCTGGGCTTCACTCTGTCGCCCCACATTCCTTAGAAGATAAAATGTTGATGTCATAAATCTTAGGACTTATCCAGGACATATATTCTGCAGCCCGGTGCCTAAACTGAATGGAAATCATTAGCTCCTTGTCCTTCATTGTGATCCTCGTACTGCGAAGTGCAAGCGAGGGTGTCAGGGGAGAGTAGCATAGGTGAGCTCTTTGGCTGCGAGGAGCAGCGAACAGAGATGGATGAAGTCAGCGAGTTAAAGATGAGGGGTAGGAAAGAGAGAAAGTGAAGGAGACTGGTGGGAGCAGCAGTCGGGAGGAAGTGGAAACTGCAACCGTACAGGACGCGAGGTGTAAAAGATGTGTTATTACTGCAATAACGCACTTTATTATATGACTCACACGCTTTTCCTGCACTTACTGCTTTTTGTTCGTCATTGTGCTGTGTTGTTGTGCGACCCACTGTACGTGTGCAGTAGCATTTCTGGGCCAGCTCCTATTTGCACTTTCACCTCAGCCGATAGACTTTACACTGCGGTGACATCTGTCATGAGGTTTTACAAAATAGGGCACGCAAATGCACCAGGACAGGGCTGTACGCTGAAGAGGCGCGTTAATACTGCATGTGGCTAAAGGAGAAAAGAAGAGAGGGACACACGGAAACAGCACAAGAACAATTAAAAGGAGGCAAAAAGCTGTTTTATCTTGTATCTAATCTAAGCTACAGAGCAACAGGGACGTATAAACAGACGCAAAGGGACAGAGCCGAAACAAAATAACCAGACAATGGGACACGGGCGCATGGCATGAAACAGGAAACCGCTGACTGGAAACGTAGTGAACCAAAAGACAAAACTCAATCCATAACCACGGTACAAAAAGAGCAGGACAAAGACCAGGGGAACCTCAACAGGAAACCAGGGAGCATGGAGCACGGTAACATGAACAGGAACAACAGGATGGACAGACTGAGGGAAGAGGATACGGCGAGGCTTTGATTGTGTGTGTGTGTGTGTGTGTGTCTGTGTGTGTGTGTGAGGCAGGCAGCAGAGCTGAGCAGCAGGGGCGTGGCCAGGTGTGCGTGAGCGCGTCTTGAGTGGGAGGCAAACCAGGACACATTGACATCAAGGCACGAAGCAAGGCAGCATCACTAAGATGAAAGTTACTTCTCAATCAGAATTCATAAACCTCTGCGGACGGTTCACAGAGAAAAAGGCTTTTGGGCAGCAGGGGGATTTTTCATCACAGTGCTTGCGTCTCGGCTGACAGGCAGGGAGGCAGCGCCACGTCCGGCTCTCCGGACACATCCATGGGTGCGAGTGAAGGAGGTCGTCAGTCCTCCTGCTGAGCCCAGAGACGCAGAAGTGTGTGGATCATGCAGGTAATTTTAAAGGTTGAAATCCAAAGCTCTCCAAGTTTTATGTGTTTGCAATGCACGAAGGAGCTGATTTCATTTGACCGAACAGGCTCCATGTTCTGATCCAACACATCCATGGCGTAGCTGCAGTCAGCGGCCAGTGAGCTTAGCAGAAGAAAGTGAGTTATACTGTTTATATATTCCCCTCAATGCTCTGGGGACTTTAAAGGATCACTTTAAACCCTAAGCACAACATATTATTTCATTGTTCCCACAGTGGAGAATTGATTTTGCATGATATTGTTAAATGTGCACCACGATGAAATGACCAGGCCTGTCACCTGCATGAAGGATAGCGCACCAGATAGCAGCGCAAACACACACAAAAAACTCAGGCAAGATGCAACGCTTCAGATATAAAAAGTGTCTGAGGACATCTGCAGGGCATCAGTAAACCAGGCGAGTGGAAAAACATAGATTGGAATCGTGGCGCCTTTGTTTTCTTGCTGTGGGCCAGACTTGTTTTCCCTTACACCAAGTCCCTCACTCAGTCATTCTCACACGGCCGCACTTGGACACAACGCTGCAGTCACGCATCTGCGGTCGGAAAACGCCGCGTGACAGTGAATTTTCATCTTTGACGACCGCTGCATGGCGGCAGGCTCCGTCAGAGCGAGTTGCGTTCCCGCACAGAATGCAGGAGCGTTATTGAAGAAAAACTAAGTGAAAGGATGCAGGGTGCCCCACATGCCTGGACGTCCAAGGTCAGGAGCACGGGCGCTCCGTGAGGGATGGCGATGTCAGTCAGAATCCTCCCTCACCTCCTTGGACCTGTCAATTTGCAGGCGATAATTAATCTCTCTCTGGTTAAATATAAAGATTATAAATCACAGCATGATCCTGCACCATTAGGGGGCCTTCATCTGTCAGCTACAGACCTTGGCTAATGGCCCTTTGTAAGCAGAGCACTGGCTGTGGCAGCACACCAGCCACCTACTGGTCCTCCTCATCATTTGTTTCTCGTGGAGACTCCCCGCCTCCAACCTGCAGACCAGGGGTTCATCAAGCTGCAGTCATGTACGCACACGTATGGTATCGCTTTACCAATATACAGTATAATAGCATTCTATAGGATTTGGACACGGGCTTTATTAGTGGGTAATATTCTTTTACAATGACGTGCAAAATATATATTTGGTAACTAACGCTGATGTGCCAAGATGCTAATTCGAGACAGTCCTGTTGGCAGGTGTGTGTCCTCTCCCAGTATAATGTTATTTTTTGGAGCCCTGTAATAACTAGGCAGACCTGTCCAAATGACAGATACACCGCTCACCTTCGGTGGAAGCGCTACAAAGCATCTGGACCCCGATCAATTTGTTAGCAATTTGTTGACAGTACAATTTAGAGTCGCACACCAAATGACTCATTACGCTCATGAATCTTTATTATTAACTAATTGTTAGAAGCTATGGTTTGCTTAGCGACTTATTAGTTAAATGCTTATTGATTTCTTGCTGTCTAATACGCAATCAAGTTTGCATCTGTACATATTGGGGAAGTTGCTAATAAATGGATTTTCAGTCCAGATGCACTGCAGCTTATTTGTAGATGTTAAGTGGGTAGACTATCTAATAGAGTGGCCCTTCAGCCGAATTAAAGTGCCCCTAATTCCAGTTATACACCCTGATAATTAGCCAAATGGAGAGTCCTCCTTGTATAGGGCTTATTACGTGTATTAAACATTAATAAAGTAATTAGTCACAGCTTATAAACCATTTATACAAAGGAGGCTTATTTATGTAACACTGAATTTTTGATGGCCAGCTAATAAGCAGGCAACTGAGCCCTGAATCTTTAATTAACGCAAACGTGGCGAGATAGTAAACACGTTCGATGTCTGTTTATCACTGTTCACATGCTAAACTCCACTGTTGCACCGCTGTTCCCAAGACGTTAGGCACTAAAATAAACCTGAACATAGTTGTCCCTCCTCAATATGTAGCATTAATGAACATCTCAGTTACTCGGTTCCTCAATTAGTAAGGTACAAGGTAATTTTTGTAACGTCCATATGGCTTCTGTCTGATTTTAATAAATACCTACAGTACATCGACTCGACGTCCCGCTCTGAAATATCAAAACATGCATTTGTTCCTGCTCTGCTTTGTGCAATCCTTCATATTCATAAGTGTTATACTGGATGACAGCGAGCTCACATGAGCATGCCCTGACTCTTGACTTTGGAACAACGAAGGCAGACACCCTGACACCACGCATTTTGGTGACTGTCACACGCGCAGAGGTTTGCAAAATGAGCCGAGTGGTTAATATATAACCTGTGATTGATTGCGACATTAAAATAGAACATTTCAAGCTGTTACACAGGCTGTTCATGGTCAGCGCTGATAGATAATGAGCATAAAATGTATTCAGCGAGCAGAGTAATATGTGTGTGTGTCTGGGCCTCCTTGCTATTCTGCATAGTCCAACCACGGTCAGATTCAATAACTGCACGCGTGTTTCTCCCTCTGAAGGACCTCGCAGTCGTCGCTACATCCCTGCTCTGTCGGTGGAAGCCCTCTCTCTCTTTTTTTTTTTTTTTAGAAACGCCCTCACATCCCCTTGGACTCAGCATTACATCAACCATAATGAAGTTGTTTGTTTGTGTGCTTGTAGGGGGTAAACTCTGCGATCGTCTTTGAACGAGCTGTTAGTACTGTGCACTGTTGTGCTTGTTAAATGCTTTGTTGGAAGTTTGACACTCAGCTTCTCAGGCTGCACTCGACGCCGCCGACGGTATCCTTAAGTCATGAGGCTGTTTCATGCTGGGCCCCCATGGGTGAGGGAGGGATGACAGGATAGCAGAAGAGGCAAACAACAAATATGGGCACACACACACACACACACACAGAGTCACCTTTAAAGTGTATGAGAGCTCCCTGATGCCAGCGCTGCCATACTGCATGACTAATGCAGCCTGCGAGTCACTGTTTCTCTTCACCGTGTCCCCAAGAGCTGAATTAATTGGCTGTCATCACAGTCACTCTCACTCACACACACACGTGCATGGAATGATCAAGATATAAATAAACCGAGTCAACATGACATTTAAGTGACAAGCAACAATAAACACTTTGCGCAACATTCGGTGGTAGAGTCTCACTTTTGGGGCCGTCATCAAACGAACAGGCCACGTGCGACGGCGTAGCTAAACGATTTGGGAAATAGCCTCTGATGCCGTCATGTTTAGGTTTCACTGAGCTGTTCAGGTTGTTCCGTCGCGAGTGTCCGTGCATCACTTGAACGTGTTTTTCCACCACAGATGGCCTCGTACTGTATTAATTAGCTTGCAGTGACACCTTTAGCTGGCACCGGCGTGAGACTCGAAATCAATCCGCTCTGCTCGGCCCGTCTCTCCGTCTCAGGCTCCACAAAGCCCGGTGCTGCAGGTCAGCGCTGCACCGATCAGTTAGAGCCCGTGCAGGCGCTTGACTGAGCTTCTTTCGATCAGTTTCATATTTGTGGCAATTCCCAACTAAAACCAACCAACTTTTAAATTGGCTGCGCCCGTTTATTGCCGTCGGTAGGCCTATTGGACGCAGACAGCAAACTTCTGCATTTCCTTAAGTGGGAGATATTGCTGCGGCCTGAAATTCCCCATAATCCACGTCTTTAAATTACGCTTTGTAAAAAGTTGAGCATGGCTTCACAATCTCATAGCTTATTATTAGATTTTCACCCAAAGGAGAAACGCATCCTAATAGGTACGGAATATAAGACAAACATTTCCCCCGTGTTGCATCATTGTATACAGCGCGCTGAACAGATCTGTATTAGAAAATTATACTGCACTTAAAAACAAAACACTCCTGTTGCCTGTGCTTTGAACCATAAGCAGATATATTGCTCAAACAGGAAGAATTACGAAGAGTCATTTGACTCTGCTTTTGCATATTATAGTCTGAGTGTCATGCACTATAACGTCTTGTCTGACTAAAAGGGACTTTTTCAGGGATTTAATGTTTGTTTGAGCGTCGATGATCAGTTAAACGCGACAGCAGCGGTAAACTTGCAGACTGCGTGTTGCGACGTCTGCTTTGTATCAGGCAGAGGCGGCTTTACCTTTTAATGACCCGACGCATGTTTTATTCATGCGTATGTGCGCTCACGCACGTGGGTGTGTGGAGGATGGGTTTGTCTAACCTTTCCCTTTGTCCTCAGAGCTTTTCCTTTCTATAAGGCTCCAGATGTTGCTTCCAGCTCATCTGGGATGAGACTGAGCCGTCAGCTGCGAGGGAGACCTTCAGCAGCGGCGTCTGGATGAAAGGAAGGCTCTGCCATGTGCTGCTGCACGTTTATGATTTCACAGCTAACAAACTATTGTTATCAGCAAAGTTGTGGCTTTGAGCAAACTGCCTGATTAGGCTCAAGTGGGACTTAGATTTTGATGTTGAATTGCGTTTGAATAGTTTTTACTGGAGTCGATAAAGAAATTGAAACAACAGAACAGACGCAGAGGTTACATAACTGAAGGTAGAAGTAAATTAGTTATAAAGTTTCATTCAAGGTTATGGCTTAGAGGAACCATTAAACACTTGTGAATTATTAAGGCGAGTGATTTTAATGGTTTAAATTTATAGTTGAGAATCAGTGAATGACTCAAGACGTCTTACCATTATATGGCAAAGCAAACCACGCGCTGACCGACAAAGCTGAGTCTCCGGCCTTCGCTAAATGTAAAATGTCTGCTAACGCGATCAATCGTCTGTCAAGGTGAGAGAATTTATCGAATCTATTGTTGGTTCGCAGATAGTAGCTGTTAGTGCGCAGGGTCTTTCAACAATGACGATGGGGAGTGTGCATTAGCTTCAGATGTGATGGCACCGGTACCTTGATGGCCTCTTTACCCCTCTGCCTATTCATCACCGCTGCAAATGTATTAATCCGCCCGTTTCCCATCATTATTCTGGAAGCAATTAGCGCCGTTTGAGAAGAGCCATAAAACATCATCTTGTTATTCTGCTAGGTGTGAAACGTGACTCCCTCGGCCTCGCAAAAAAAAAAAGACAATCGTCACTTTCGTCTCGATTTTCCTGGCCCAGTTGGAGACTCAAGGTGCGGTGCGGACGAGGGTGATGTATTATTACGTCTTCTGCGCGAGGCAGAGAAATATCATCACATTAACACTCGATTTTACTTTCTCATGCATAATTTCGCACGTGTTTCATCCTCCAGCGCGCTGGAAGAAAGCTACATAAAACCAGTGGTTACTGGTCCTTCCCACTACATTTACCGCTGAAACACGACCTCTGGAAATGAAATGTTCTTACAAACTGCCCACTGTAATCACACAAACTGACAAGCAGCGATTTGTGTTCCATTATCAGCCAAAACACAAACAATGACAGTGGTCCAGATTGTCTGCTCCATGGAATATTTGTTTATTCTTCTGTCATATGTGCTGAAACAACCCTGCGATGTGAGAATCAACGTAGTTGTTATTCGCAGGGAATTATGATATTCGACGAGCGAATCCAAGAGATTAATTCCTGGAAACGGGCTGTGGTTGGGTGGTGATAGCACCTTTCTATTGACAGAGCTTTCGCACAGATCAGCACTTAATGGGCTTCATAATTAACAGTGATGGTTCCTCTCCCCTCTGCTTAGCCCTTATTGGGGTAAAACAAAATAAGCGGTTGACATTTCTCAACTTTCTCTACTTGCGATTGATCTTGTCCATCCTACTGTGAGAAGGGCTAACTAGCTTTGCCTTTGAACCACACAACCACAGGGTTTGCCATTCAGTAACCGAGCCAACGAGAAATCATCTCATTAAATGTGTGTGTGTGTGTTGCTACATAGATATGGACACATTTAAGCTTGTTAGTGTTGCTTAGAAAACGCTGGTATCAATTCAGTGTATTTCCCCCTGAGTGCAGTAACACAAGGGCTTCCACACTTGTATTACAGTGGCACAATCAGTGGCATAAAATCCAGTTAAGTCAGACTCCACCTGATGATTATGGACAGAGTTTTCATAATCCAGTCAATATATTTAATTTTTTTTAATCATATGCATATAATGATATTCCTATTGTAGCCACAGTATACATCTTCTTTCTCACGTGGACAAGGACTAAGAGCGGCCACCGGGTTGTGAAACGTAGGAAGACACGTCTGAGGCCCAGGAGGAAGCATTTGGTGGCTTGATGACTGATTTTTCACAGCAGTAAACTTTTCTAAATGAAATCTTACGCTCCTGCTGCGAACTGAGAACCTGTTGATCTGCATCAGGCGCTCATAGGTCCTGCTCTATTTATATTGGTAGTATTTGAAATGGGTGGGGTAAGAGGTTGGAGAAAGCTTGCGTCCCCTGAAAACGCTACAGTTATACTTCTTACAATGTCCCGCTAGGGAACATGCCACCGCTTTATTAAGTGACCGTAACGAGCTGGTCCCATTTGTCTCCCGTGCCGGTTTGTCATCAGAGTGTCTTGAGGTCTCTGTCTCTCCCTCTGTGGCCTGGAGGAAGGATGATGTTTGTTCCTGCCACTTAATACGATAATCGGCCACCTGTTGTTCAGCCATGAGCTTGTCGATGTTCGTTTCATTTTCTCCTCCTCCAGGACGTTTCTTCTCGGGCCCTGTAGCGTAGAAGAGTGAGCTCCTTACGTTGACCAACGGGACGCTGTATCTTGCTTTAAGAAATGATCCTCCTGTTGTGTTCTTTTGAATTCTTCTGCTTTGGTAATGTCAGTTTAACTACGACCCATTTGCATGCAAAACACGAGAAGACCCCAGAAATAAATCCAGGGACAGAGTTGTCTCAGGAGATTAGACAGGAAATTAAAGACTAACACGTTAAAGGTAAAGGCTGTAAAACCGTCTCAGCAGCTTGATGCTCCTGTGGCGCTGATCAGACCTTTGCACCGTTTAAATGCTTTACACAAACAAAGCATTCGCTGGAAACGATGCGTTACTTTTTTCATTTTGTCTCACTGATAACAACCTTTCTGTTGACGTACACACACTCAATGTCACATCGCAGCTGTATTGAATTGTTGCTAATTGAAGCATAATAACAGCTCAGGTGGTGAAAAGTAAGCTGCCTTTTATTTTGAAGCTATCGAATGCGATTCATTTGTCCCTGTTGAGATAAATGAGCGAAATGCTCCTTTAAATGGTCAGAAAACACCAATGGTCTTAAAGGAGGACTCCCCTGATTTAATACATCAAAGCCTGCTTGTTTTCCACTGTGGTGTGAATTCTGTGCTCAAAATCGGATCGACTGCCTCAAGTGACGTCGCTTGAGGCCGTTTAATCCCTTCAGACTCTTCATCTCTGCTGGAGGTTACGTTAGCTACCAGCGCAACACTCCTGCATCTCTGACCCAGCCGTCAAGTTAATGCAGGTTTTGACGAGGTGGATGAGTTGTGCGGAATAAAAAAAGACAACGTGTTCGGTTCTGCTGCATCGATTTGGACAATTTTTATAAAGCTGTCCATCGTAAGTCTGTCAGTGTTACAGCAGCGTGATGCTAATCAGAGGCACAGACAACATTTTTCTCATCTCTTCCCTTCACAAACTCAAAAAGTGGAAATATTTCCCCCAGGAGGAAACGAGCCTTTCTTCCTTCTTTCTCAAACCTGTATCCTTCTTTATGGGTGTTTTCATGTGTGGCAAACGAAGGCGACAGGTGTGAAATGCAGTTTTTAAATAATTAAACAATGTGGCGAGCGTTGTGGTGTGTAATCTCACAAGTGCTCTGTGGCAAGGAGATGAAAAACATTCACTGTTACCCGACTGACGTGAGCCAAGGAGAGCGTCTTGCCAAGATGCGGCAACAAGATTAAAAAGCCTCTATTTAACGGCTCGTTCACGGAAAAACAATATAACAGGTAAACATGTTTCATCCAGTCCAACTAGGTCGCAAGGTCGTCCGGGGTTTGGATAGAACGACTTCGTTCCGTCTTAAAAGAGTAAAAGCTGCAAGATAATTGACATCAACTCGGTCATTTATCCCGTCTTGTTGCTGGATGCAAAAACAGAGGTTCTTCATTTGCTTTTATCCCGCTCACTTGTCGAAAACTTCATTTCCTGCGCGTCCGTCCAACTTACAACAGCACGAATTAGCCCACCAGCGCCAAACTGTGGCGGAGCATCTTGTTATTTACCCCCACTGTGTATTAAAACGTCCAAGCGAGCAAATCATAATGAGTTTTTGAATCACGGTTGCTGACCAAAAGTGGGAAGCTGCAACAGCGCCTGCAATTTCCATTTTCATTTTTAAGAGATTGAGAGAAATGCCTTTTCTGCTATATGCTAATAGGCGGCGTGGTCTTTTATGTGCGTGTAAATCGAAGATATTGTTTTACAGTAATTAGTCTTTGCGCTTGAGCGAATCCCTGTTTTAATTAAACGAAATGCGAGCCGAACAAGTCTGCCAAAAGAGGTGCTGCTGCAGGAATAAAACAGATCTCAGGTATTGATTTGTCTGGAAGTGTTGGATGCGGCTCTGCTGGCCATCCATCTGAGGTGGCTTTTGACCCAAGCGATGACAGGATGAGCACCTGCACTGCAGACAACGAGAAGCCAGTGTCTTCACAGAAGAATCCTGCTTTTCCCACACACACACTTGTTTTCCTCTTGTTCCTTTTCGATGCCACTCTTAAGTAAATTGCTCTCGTATGAAAGTAGCACGCCACTCTTTTGTTCCCCGAATAAAAGATGCAACAGCTGCTTCTCAGAGAGGGAATTCTAAATTAGGCTCGGCATTGCCCTCCGCTGTCAGATCCCACCGTGACCTGGACTTCTCGTGCTTCCTGCCTCCCCTCTCTCCTCTCCAACCTCCTCCTTCCCCTCTGTCATCCTCCACCTCTCTCCTCTGTCTCCCTGTACTCCATAAGACAAGCCCCTTGAGTTTGGGGTGTTGACAGGGCTTTCTCACTTGAATGCAGCCAGAGGGAAGATGATGTGTCCCGGGCAGCGCAGAAGCATCACGGCATGTGATGGCACCGCAGCCCCTGCTCTTAGCGGAAACCACAGGAGAGCATGATGGGGAAAGAGGAAAAAAAGAGCAAGGCACCGCCTTAAAAAACCACAATAATTGCTGCTTGTGTTGATAAGTTGCGGTGCATTTGTGGCACAGCTCTAGGGTTAAGCCTAAGGTCCGCAGAGTGCAGGTTGTCCCACTTCTGATTGCCGCTGTCAGCCCTGATTGCCACGGATCGACAACACCAGGTGACACGGAGGGCGATGTCCGAACGCAGGCATGCAGCCGCCAGGATGACTCAGAGGCAATCTTATGCAAAATACAAAACAAATGCATGATTGTCACAGCAACACAGGGATGTGGGGAAAACAGGTTTTCTTGAGAGTTATCAGCATATGGAAGAAATGATTACTGAAGGGCTGCATCATTCTCTCCTGAACATACAATGTGAAAAGGAGAGATATGGAGCGAGGGAGGAGGAGGCAGCGGAGTAGAACCGCGAAGATGTGACAGAATCAGGGGATGTGTGAAAAGGGAGGAAACCAGGTTGTGGGAAGATATTTAGGCCACTTTTGTGTGCGCGCGCGCTTCTTATTTATCGTTAGCACGACGTGCAGCGTGTGTCCAGCTGCTGTTGTTCTCCTGGGTAACACAACAGCAATAACATTATGCCGCGACTCCTCCTGCAGAACATGCTATTATTCTCCCAAAGCAACAATTTGATCATTCAGCGTCCCTAACGAGCAGCCTGACAAATCCCCCAGTCTTTGTACTATTTTCCTGGATTGTGTAGCAAATTGGGCTGAGGGATTGAATCAGCTTAACCTTTCACCAGTAATCATAGGTGATTATAAGCATTTGGACATCCTGTTATTCAGAATTACAGAGAGGGGTGGCCAGTTAGGTGGTAATTACACTGCAGAGGGTTACCATGACTTATATAGTGAATTCTGGTCCTGCACAATTGCCAACTCCAAAGGTAAAAGACTCAGCTGGACTGCAATAAAAGGAATTTACCGGCTTATTTACAACAACCGGGCTCCATTTTTATATTAATAACACAGTAGCAAAATCAATAAACCCTCCTTTTCCTTTGGAAGATATATTTTATTAGAAGCGCTCGCCCCAACTCGGCTCCAGTGTTACTTTTTTCCATGTTCCAATCTAGCAGATGGATTCTCTAAAAAATTTCAGCGAACAGCTTTTTTTTTTCCATCTTTGTTTCCTTGACAACACATCTAAACAAGGAATGGTCTCCCAGACAACAGGTCTGAAAGTACCACAAATATCTCAGTGCGTGTGTGCGTGCGAGCAAAAAGGTGAGAGGGAAAAAAAGAGACAAGAGATTATTGTGTCTATGGCCTTTTTTTTTTTTGTCTTGCATTTCCTTCCGCGTGATCACGGCCACATGTGTTGATTGATCTGTTTACCGCGCTGCAGTTATACATTCTCAGTCTTCAGCGAATGGAGATGGAATAGAATAACAGGATTTTACGTTTAGTCAAGGCTGTGAACGCTCTAAACTGTTCGCCGCCGTCCAGTCCAGGAAGAGGAACGTGCCTGAACAAGCCAGCTGGATCCTTCTCATGACCAAAATAATACTCCCTCATTTGAAACAAATAGCATTTTTGCTAGATATGGACTGGAATACGTTACCCTCGCTGAGGATGCTCATCCCCGTCTCATATCCACTCACGACTAACAGAGCCAACAATTCATCCCTCCGTCTGTTATTGACCCATCCTCACTCCTGCAGATGACTGCATCGGCCGACACGGTCCCTTTGTTTTGCAGAAAATGTCTTTGTCTCCCCCTGCTCGCTCTCCTGCATTGGTAGTTATTACAAAGGATTGCGACTGTGGCTGAATCAGTGAAGGAGAGGCTATTAAACGCCTGCTTGTGAGCGTTGTTTGCATTGGAGCGTCGCGGCTCTTCGCGGCACGTTCATGCGGAGGCTATGAAGCCATCTGTCAGACAGATAGGTCAATAAACAGGGTGAGCGTCTTCACACTTTCATTAAGAGAACAGGAGACATAGGCAGCTCAAGCATTAACACTTTATTTCCCACAGCACAGAAATAATAATAAAAAGAAATAGATGGTGACAGTCGAATTGAAGCGCAAGAACCTTCACATCATGGAGGAAATTGTTTTCTTTGTCAATAGAATCCGTTTAATTGATTTATTCATTAGGCAGGAAATGACTGTTTCTCCTTATTGAGGCCTAATAAAAACGTCCTACGTACAGAAGAACATTTCACTCCCAGCAGAGTAGAGACTAGTGGAAGCTCAGCCTCTGTTGTTCTGCCTTCCTGTAGAGCTTCCTCTGTCAGTATGGATTAGAGAGTAGTGAGCTGGAAAACTTCAGAAACAGAAAAACACCTCCCAACACCGCTCCAAACTCATGAAATATCCGTAGCCTTGCATACACCAGTGTTTTTGTTATTTTCAATACAAGCTATACATATTTAATGACAGTCAAGGTGTGTTGGTACGTGAATTCACAGGCACGTTGTGTTTGAGGGCCTCCGTTAGGCTGGATTGTCGAGTCGGTGCAAGACAAATGTTTTAACCTTGTTTGTCAAGCTTTCCAGTTGTACGTGGCACAAATCTCATCGCGCTCCGAGGCAGAGGGAGAAATACCACAGTGTCATAACTAAGTTAAGCACCAAATTGAAAAATTCAAAGAGAAAGAGGAGAAGCATTTGCAGTAAAATCTTAATAAGTGTCAAAAGTAGAAGTATTCAGGAAGAATGTTGAGTTTCACGCAGCTGAGCTGTTGACGTGATGCTGATGTTGTGGTGTTATCTGGCCCTGTTGGAACACGGTAACAAGCTGGATGGAGGGAATCACAATTACATCCAAAATCATATCAAACTAGTTTGAAATATGTAAATATAATCACAGAAATACAAATTTGAATATGTTAGTTTTTACTATTTACCATTTAATTTGCCATATAGAAGAACAAATAAGCTCAATTTCAATTTGGCTACATTAGTAACTTTTTACACACAAGGACATTTCACCATTTTTCTGAAACATCTAAACTTTCTGGTTCAGTTTGATTAACCAATTACTTGCAAAATCAATTTCACATCTTTATACAGCTTCCAGTGTTAATTACTGTATCGCTTAAATTACTCAAACTTAGTCGGGGGGGTTTGTAAAATCAAAACACAGTAATGTTCAGTTTCTTTTCATCTTGACCTCAAAGTTTTTATCATCTCTGGGAAATACAGTTATGAGCAGAGGCTTCAGCTGGTCATTCTGTGCATTTACAGTAAGCATCCTATAACTTTTGTTCAAATAATAAGGGAGCCAGCTGCTCAACAACAATATCTGCAGAGGTAACAGCCAGATGTACATGATGCTATTTACAATATCCATATTTGCTCGCGTGGATTTCGTTGTCTGACGATGCACAGTAGCTTGTCAGCGGCGTAGCTCTTGGCAGCCGATCATTCATTCGAGTTCCTCCTCCACCGGGGAGAGTTGTCAGACACGGTGCAAGCTCGCAACTTCAGTACAGCATGAAGACATGAACACAACTCTGACAAAGAAAATCACAACTTACTTATAGCAGCAAGTTTCATGGTTCTGCAGGTTCGTTTTTAAAGTAACCAAACTTGTTTCTTAATAGGTAAAAACATGTAGTTAGTGAGGGTGTGTCAACTATTATTCAGTGAACTGAAAAGCTGGGAACCATTGCATCCCTCAAAACAACCTTTCTTCACAAAGGCTCCGTTCTGTGCAGCCAGGAGACAACTGCTTGGGATCCCAGCGGAACCTCCCGACTGCAGGGAACAAAGGACACAGCTGAAGACCCGCTGAACCTACAGAAAGTTTCACAAAGGTTTATTCGTAATTTTTGAGTCTCTCCTTTGCTACGCGCGATGAATTATCAATGTTACACTTTCAAGCACTGCCTGAATTCCCTATGTACAATATGGCACAACACAGAGCAGTTGACGGGGAAGCTGCCTTCCAGCCGACTCGCCAGCCTTCGCTAGCGTTTCATATGGCTGCGCGTTTGGTTCCCTGCGCTGAGGAATATCTGTGACCGCTACATCTGTCAGCTGGGTTTGGGTGCATCTGGCCTGTGTTGTACCGGAGCCAGTTTCCCTAAATTAAGACAGACTTTTTCCATCCGCGGCTTCCGCTCTGTGTTCCACGCACACAACGCTTCCCCTCACTAGTGCCAAGAAGCCCAAATTAAATCAGGCTTAAATAAGATATATCTCCATCTCTGTATGCAAGGATAGGCTGATCCTTGCAGCGGCGTTTTGACATTTCTTTCAGGCTGTGGGACGCCTCTGAAGGATTACCTCAGTGGGAGTGGGCTGCAGTAGCTAACCCATGACGACTCACTCTATTGATAGCCGTGGCAGGTACACCTCAGCAAGGAGCCCTTGTGCGGTCTGTGGTGGGAAGTGAAATGAGTATAAATTGTGGGTGTCAATTCCAGGGGGGAAAACCGGTCATCTGTAAAAGAAAAGATGTACGAGCACGTAAGGACGGGTAATTCCACTCCTCTGCCGAGAGAGGATGCGGAGAAGATGGCGTTCCCTCCTCCAGCCGTGTGACGAGACTTCAGAGTTTCTTCTAGTCCTCTTCTGGCTTTTTCTGGCTTTTATTTGCTCATTGGCTTTCATTCACACACGCAAATATCCAGACTTTATCCCCAGACAGTCGCACACACACACACACACACACGGGGGCACACACCCTCCTATTGATTTGCCTTCTGATTTGTGCACCACTGAGCCATTTTCTCCATGTTAGGAAGTGAAAGGAGCAATGACCCTTGTATCAATCAAGAGGAAGACAAAAGCAACACCTACCTCCTCTCTTCCTCTACACACATGCGTGTGTATTTGTCAGATGATGCATCGGTTTCTCAAGGTCGCAACCAGCTGACGTCTGGGCCAGAGCAAATGTTGAACACCTTTTGATGCAGCCTTTACAAATTTGTTTAATGAGGAATTGATTTTCAATCCTCCTCTGCTCTTGTTTTGTCTTTTCTCTTGTTTTTTTTTTTTGAATGAGGCAGGCTGTCCCTCAGGCTCGGTAACAGCAGGAGGTTCGGCTCCACGGCAGCAACAATCAGAGAGACAAGAGCCGCTCGCCCAGAGCTGCGGCAGCAAAGAGCGGCTCACCGGGCGGAGTGACTCACAGACAGGGCCATTCAAAGACGCACGCGACGACGGCTGCAGCCTGCCTTTTTCACAGCCACGCCAGTCTGCTGGGCTCCAACGGACAGACCCCTGATGCTAATGGGTTGTAGCCTAATGTTGTGGAAACAGATGGAGCCCAGTCATCGGGGCCCGAATGAAACAGTAGACAGGGAGGTGGAAAACACGGCTCGGAGCGTGAGTGATCTCATCAAAACATCAGAGGGATCAAATACATCAGGTCTGCTGCTTTTAAGTTTGGCCGCCTGGACGGAAGGATTATGAATAAAACATGGCCGAGGTCTCGAGTAACATGGCTGCCAACCAAATGGGAGGCTTGGAATTTCTAAGCAAAACATTTATTCACGACCAGCACGGTGAATACAAAATATTGTTTGAAGGAGGGGAGCAGCTCTGACAGGCATAGTGAAATACAATTGATGGATTGCAGCACTATTGATCGGTTAAACACAGGGATTTATCTGCCATTGACTTAAATGCATATAAATCATCATCATCATTTCTATTCTGTAGGCTTCCAGCCAGTATGGAAAAGGAAACACTGGGAGGACGTCATCTTGGATAAAATAATTTGTTGGCCTTCTTACCCTTTCATAATAACTCACAGAAGAAGCCAAGTCTTTCGAAATGGGTTAATGAAATCTGCGACTTTACCCAGCTAAAGAAGAGGCTATCGATCCCACTGTGGGGAGGAAATCCTATATCACCGTGCCAGTTCAGATTAATCATTGGACACACAGTATGACATTGCTCTACCTAATGGCAGTGATCAGTGCTTCTCTGAGAGAAGTTTAGAATAACGATCGGGGAAGGATCGCTCAAAGTCAGAAAACAAGCCCCCCCACCCTAAAAAAAAGAGACGAGGAGGTGCTAAACGCTCACTTCAGACAAAGAATGCAGGCGCCAAAATAACAGGCGATCTGCTCAGCATCGACCGGAATAATGTACGATGCGTTCCAACGAATGCGGCGAGCGTCTTTACCTCTTTTCATTCTAGGAAACCGACCCTGTTTCTCATCGCAAGCAGCTTTGATTGACCCGCCAGCTCTGCCGGTTAAGCCAGCAGATTTGCAGGCTTCTCGCTGAGGACGCTCGCAACCACAACAGAAACCGTCGCCCGCGGAAAGGGTTAAAACTTTCTGCAGATTGTCTCCAGCGAAGGAGAAAAAGAAGTCTTTTTTTTTTTTTTTTTTGTTGTGATTGACACGTCTTCAGACGTGAACAACTCGAGGTGCAGATCTGTCAGCAGTGATCCACGCTAAGCCCTGGCAGAATAAACCGAGTACCCGAGCAACTAGAAGCCCAGCTGGGGTGGATGTCGTCTCGGTGACATTGTCGACTGTGACAGGCTCCTGTTCTTCCGCAGACAGGAATTTATGGAAATGGAAAAAAGAGCGTTGAGACGGAAAGGGAGCTGATCATTGTCTGTCCCATGCAGCAATCAGGTGAAACCCTGCAGGGCTGAATTTAAAGCAAATGTGGCCAATAAATCTCCAGGTTTCTCTGGGCCGCCTAATGAAAACTAATAGACAGACTGTGAAAGGCGCCATCCATCCTGCTCGTTTCCGCTTCCAATAACGGGTTAGTCTCCAGTTGGTGCTGAGGTAAAGCTACAAAGTAAGTACACGTAAGTTCCTCTGTGGAGAAATCACGTTAAAAGTGGAGAAGCTCCAAACAAGGCTTGTTTAACTATTCATGCACGAGCGTGGATCACAGCTTGTGTTAAGTACGATGTCCACTGTTTAACAAATGGCCAGAAAGCCTGAGGAAATCACACGTTAAACCTACAGCTTCCTACAATCATTTCAAACCCAGATGCTGCTGTTTCTCATGTATTTTAAACTCTGCAGCCTGTTGGTGAACGTGTGAAACATCTATGTCTATGTGCATGTTAGATATTTATCGGTGCACTCAATAATAAACTCTTGTCTCACACTGAAGGCCTTCCTGTGTGGAACCACAGGGAAGGGGAGGGGATGGGTGAGGGGCACAGGGAGGCTGTGGGTGATCTCAGCCTGCAGATAGGCACCACGGAGACGTTCCCAAATAGAATGTGACTTTGATTTCTCACCTCATTTCACTCTCAGCTGTCAGATAGGTTTCTGCTCAGATGACATCTCCTTCACAATGATGCGCAAAAATGTGGAACGGCTCCGAAATGAGGCAGCTGCTGCCCTACATGCCACGCAGCCTCCGTGACATCATCACCTCCTCTGCTCTCCTGTGACTCAACAACGCAGACAACAACAAAACTTAAGCCGCAGCCATGCAAATGATGCACCGCACCTCACTGCTCCTCACCTCCGCATCTTTGTTTGCTCCGTCGTCTCCCTGCGAGAAGCCGTGACCCATTTATCTGTGATGTATCCGTGTCTTGGTTTTACCTGTGTTGATACACAGCTGTCTACTCCTCATAGTCTCATACTGGAGCTGCAAAAAAAAAAAAAAAAAAAGCATGGCATGGTTCATGTCACATTAAAGGAGAGTGTGAATCTTTTACTCATTTGAATAATTTGCTAATTATTCATATGCCACTAATAAGAGCAGCTTTTGGGTTGCAAGGAAATGAGACTATCTGGTGATTTTATATGCCGATAGATGGAACACAGCGACTTTGCATGTTAAATAAAAATAGAAGTACACAAACATAATCATCTATGGGTTTGGGACTTTGGACGGAAAGCAAAACGTCCATAGACCCACAAAATAGCTCAAGCTTGTAGAATACATTTACAATACAACTGCAATTCAGTCGCATTGTCGATGCACAACTCAATCCACTGATCAGTAAACGCTACTCGCTACTCACTTATTCACTAATACTCATGAGGACGGTCTTCATGTGTGACATAAATAACTGCCGCACCAGCGTTCAGACGTGCTTCTGTGTTCCCGGTGTATAGCTGACATCAGAACGTGTGTGCGGCGTCTCAGAGGGTGTCGGCTGAAGGTGTCCCAGGTGGGAAATGATGAAAAACAACAGCAACAAATGGCTGTTTTCAGCCAAACCCGAACCTTCCGAGCAGTTTGACCACACAATAAATGAGACATGTGTCTCGTTCTCCACCTTGCTCCTGTCTCCCTTCCTTGACTGTGTTCTCATCCTAAATCCCTGGGGGTTAAACAGGATTGGGAAGTAGAACCTAAACTCAGCAGCAGGCTGGTAGGAGGATAAACCGCTGTAGCTCAAACTGCAGTGGCCAGCCATAGATTTATGTTTTTTTTTTTTTTTTTTTTGCCGCCTGGGAGCTTTGCAACAGCATCTACCCGAGCCGACGAGTAAGAACGCGGTTGTCTCATATCTGCCACTCGGCCTCTGCAGGAGACACCAGCAAACTGCCTCTGTCCTTGTGAGGGATTACCAGAGAAATGGAGACACTGGAACAATTTGCCCGTGGCTGCCAGACCAGGTCATTTTCAAACCTGTTAGCAGTCGCCCCCACAGTGTCATGAGGCTTACATACCACCTGCTTGGCTTGTATTCCGACCAGATCTGCTCCACTTGGCGATGAATACTATCTCAATGAGACAGCTGGGTACTGGTAACCACTCTCCAATGTTTCATCAACAGGGATTCATGTGTTATTCATTTGCCTGGGCTGCTGGCCGGCTGCCATGTAATGACTGTTGATCACTGGGCTTCTGTACTGGATCGAGCTTGCTGGTGCTGGTAAGTTCTGCTGTTCATTATTCCTCAGACATCCTTAAGCAAGGCACAAAGCGGAGGGTTCAACTGCATGAATAACCCAATCAAGTCGACATCCTCGGGAACCATAGCTGGCTTATAATCAAATTATAATCAAATTCCTATGGAGTTTAAAAACATCATAAAAGTCTGCTCAATAATTCACGCGGTAAATATGATATTACCAGGCCTTGTTTATAAATTCTCCTGCCTGCCACCCATCGGTGCTCACTTTCTGCCCCAGAGCAGAGCTCCGGTTGGTCCTTCAGCTGCCGAAGTTGCAGCCGGCTGGCAGCGGCGATATTAAAAAGGGAAAGCCACTTGCTGGTTCTGCAATATAAGTGTAAATATGGGCACCTTAGAACAGCTGGCTGATGAATAATGGAAGCAGGTTGCCCTTGGTATTCATGGGAGAGGGAACATTCTGCCACTCAAAAACAGAGAGAGAGAGTTCACAACCTCACGCTGTACTTCTCTTTTCCGGGCCGCGCATTTGCACACGCGTTCCGGAGACACCGGTCAGAAAAGAGACAGCTCCTGGATTCTTCAGGTCTTTAGTTGAGTTCACTTGTCTACTTTATTTCCTTTCCTGTAAGAGACGCATCGACTGTAAAACGCTGCTGGGGAAGGGTTTGTTGCTGTTTGTGACCCTAAATAAAGAGATGACGCGCTGCTGGAGGGCTGTAGGGATGGAACGGGAGGTCAGGTGCTTCGGGGATGTGTGGAAATGCAGATGGGTCATTCTGCAATGACGGCTGCTGTTGATCATTTCAGGAGCCAAACAAAACATCCCCCACAGCAAACTGCAATCACACGTTAGAAAGATCTAAGGAGGAGAAATATGTTTTCTCCATGCCCTCGTGTCTTAAAGACTTCTAAATTGTCCACATTGATTTTTCTTACCCATTAACCGATTACTGTCTCAGTTGTGAATTAGTGTTGGTGCACTGCTGAGTGGGCTGCCTCGAGCCAGCGAGGTCAGCCGTCTCATTAGGCAGTAGTTAGCGAGACCGGGCCGACGTGTGAAGACGGGATGAGGACGAATGACATCTGATGAGTTGGTGTTGACAGTGGTCATTCAGAGTTGACTGCTTTACCTCAAACGTAAACATCACGCTGCCTCGTGCTTTCAGCACTAAAAACTTTGTGACTTGGTGTGAAAACCCAGCGCATTAGAGCAAAAAGTCCAACTCTGATACTTCATATGTCATTAACGACATGATGTGATAAAAGCTGAAGAGACTGAAACAAGCACACGCGAGAGGAAGGGGGAGCGGACGTCTGACAGAAAGACAGCGAGCCCTCTTTCCTTGCAGCCAGCAGTCCTGCCATCGCAGTTTCCCTCACCTCTAGTCTTCATTTTGTCTGGCTGCTCCTGCTTCTGCAATTTACCTGGCACCGGGTGAACTTGATTGCACCGGTGTGGGAGAAGCTGCTTATGCAAATGAGGCGCTGCAATTTTGGCGTCTCGTTTTGGACCGAACTCGCTTTCGCAATAGAGACTCCTCAGGAGCTCTCTTATCCCAGGAGCTGTACAGTTTTTGGGAGGCCATCATCTGGCAATGGTGTAATGCAGACGCACGGAGAGCAGTGAACACCTTTGCTTTCTTTCTGTTAGCTGCAGTTTTTCATCAACCTCTGATCGACGTAGGTATGAAAACACTCCACGATGGAAATTAGCAGCAATATGGTGAAGTTGATCCGCAGTAGTGCTGTAGTAACGTCTATTCATGACTGAACTGAGCTTTCATGAAGTTTGTTAAACACTGGTACAGTCTCATGTCTGGCATGGATTTATTGTATGTCAGTGTACGATCACAGGGTTGGTCCATCAGCTGATTTGTGAACAAGAACAAATTAAGTTTAACTAACAGAGTTAAAGTTTTAAAGTCTTCCACGTGTCCTCCACACTGTGCCTGGTTGTGCCCGTCCTGAAAAACATCACAAAGAGTTTGTTGGATACGCCCACAACACCTTCATCCAGATTCAGGAGAGTAGGGCCTGTATGATATAGACTGTATATAGTCAGGGAAGAGGAGAGGAGGAGTCGTGATTTGTCCTGGATTTGACCTTTGCGGCTAACTCTGCTTCACTGGTGGTTGTTGGAGCCTTATGACTATGAAACTGCCTTCATTGCAGGGAGAAATAAAGCACAGCCACATCATCCTATTTCACATTGAACTAAACTGTTTCTCCTCTTTACAGGATGCAAACAGAGTCATAGATATAGTGGTTCAGGATTCTTTGTAGTTTTGATGCACACACACAGAGGATTTTACTTTCCTGAAACTAGGTGCAGTACAAACACAAGTTCCGTGCACGAAGCCACTGTGGTGTTGTCCAACAATCTTTTTGTGCACACAGACCCAATCAGGCCAATGCATAGGACAGATGGAATATATAATTACTTGCAGCAATGCTCGGAGAATTGGTGAAGTCAAAGCAGGAGTCAGCAATGACCAATCACAGCAGTGCCTCACGTTCGTTTCAAAGCAGGACGGAAAAGAGCGAGACTGAGGCCTCAGAAAGAATGTTTACATGTTGAGTTAAAAGATACACAACACTGCATATATTAGTATACATCACCATACGGTTCATATGCTCTCATACTGTATATAGAGTTAGCAGGCAGATGATCTGTAATGGTTCAGCAGCTGCTAAAAAACCAGCAGGATGGTTTCACTGCGTGGTCAGTAGGTTACAGGAATTAGAGATTCTACCAATGCCTAGGAAGACCTGGGTTCGAGTCCCGGGGTCGGCCGGGTGCCTTTCTGTGTGGCGCTTGCACGTTCTCCCCCCGTGTCCGCGTGGGTTCTTTCCAGCTTCCTCGCACACACAGAGGATAAGTTCAGATGATGGATGGATGGATTCCATCAAACCGAGTCACCAAATCTGCAAAAGCGCAGCCAAAAGCCGAGCTTCTTCTCTCCACAACTGCAAACCACAAAGACTGCGTTTACATGATTATGGTTTTCCAATCTCAACTAAAAAATATGATAATAGAGTATACAATAGGTTTGATTCTCTCAGGCTGAAATATTTATTCTATTTCAGGGTGTGTAAACAAACAAACAAACAAACATTTTCTCATTTCTCTCGGGGCACAGAAGTTGAACCAAGACTCGTGTCCAAATAAACAATTTGAGTGTTGCGCTTGATGTCTTAATAATTTGTGTCTCATTAGGTATTCATCAGCAAACGGAGGCATCGCTCTAGTTCAGTTACGTCTTAAATGTCACAGCTCTTAGCAGGTGCTTTGCTTCCCCCACTAATAGATTCTCTCTGTCCTTCAATTCATCAGTATAATCACACGTGTCTTCAATGTTGTCTCTCCAGCGGCCGAAGGCTCCGCATGTTCTCATGTGCGTTGCATACGTTTGTGTTTTGCTGTGACTAGGTCTGTATAAGCTGTGGCTGCTAACGTGATTTGTGAGGAGAGCATAAGATGTAACATCCCATTGTGGCTGACACGTCTCAATACAGAGTTAAGTAATTAACAGAGAAATCACGCATGAGTGAGCCTGCTTACCAATCTGCTCTGTGTATTAGCCAAAACATCCATATATTAAAGCTCGCTGAGCCTAATGAACATCCCCCTCTTATTGATGATCCCATTGTTGTGTGGAGGAATTTACATAATCGCTACTTTACTCAGATTAAATTTGCTACCATTAAAACATACCTCTGTAGTTCTTCACTTGGTCATATTGTCTCGTATTTGTGTATATTGTATTCTGGGAACTGTTGAAAACCAAATGTTTCTTTTTAAATAATCTTTCTTTTAAGCAAATTGCGCACAGCAAAGTACAAAGTGGGTTTTGTTTTATTTATTTATTTTTAGCATGTTCTGCTCCTTGAGTCAGATCATCATTATATCTCGCTATATATTCTGCTGAGACAGGGACTTGTGGAGAGTGTTTTTATGTCCTGGGGTGTGGAGAAGGCGGAGGGGGATGAGGAGGAAGGAAGCAGGGAGATAATAGTTTGAAGGCTGTGTCAGTGGTAGGCAGGCTTCAGAAAACATCAGGGCAGCATTCAGAGATAAAAACAGGTACAGTATAGCATCCTATCATGTCCTCAGAGCAACTGTGCTTTGATATGTTTTAAAAAATCCATTGATGCCTCCGACAGCACTTTTCCCCTGCTTTTTTTTCCTCTTTCCCCTCTAATGACAGAGTGCGATGCTCTGCGAATGTTAAGTCAGACTTGGTTTAGATCAGAATCTGTAGAATATATTAAACTTTGAATTTGTGCTCGGAAATAACCACTGAGGGTTTATTTCATTTAAATCGCAATGGTAAATTAACAGATAGCAACAGATGAGCGGATTTGGTTTAGCTGTGGTTCTTCTTTGCAGCCTGTTTTCTGTCTGGTTTAGCTATTTGTGTTAGATTTTGTTATGCTGCATTAGTTGTCAAATAAGTGGAGATAGTTGAGTAATTGCACTTTGTTTATTTGCATACTCAAGCATATTCAGTATTATACATATAATTCATTTCTGACTGACAACAAGAAGATGTATTCGTTAATTAATGAGTATGATTAAAATTTGTGAATATTATGGCATGTGAAGATGGATAAAAAGATACAAAAATTGATAAAGGATGTATAATACTGTGTCTTTATACACAACAGTGTATATGTGAGAAGTTAGTGTAAAAATCTAATGTTTGCTCTGACCACACACACACACACACACACACACACACACCCCCACACACACACACACACACACACACACACTAATGGCAGAGTTCCTAGCACAGCTGAATGGAGACCCATTTGCCAATTCTTGATTAATTCGTTTGTCCGTTTACTCAAACGCATGAGGAATTCAATTAATTTCATAAAGTGGAACAATACTGCGCCTAATCAAAATAAATGAATCCACAAAACCACATCATTGCTATTTATTAGGAAAACACATTTCTCCAATTTGTGATGATGCTTTCCAGCATCCGTGGGCTGACCTGCTATTCCCATTTAATTAACAGACATACCCAGTTATGCTCAACTTGGACCTTCAATTGGCTCAAACATATCACAGCCAAAGCTGCTTCTATGGCAAGTCCACTTACAAACAGTAGGCTCTGTGAATATGCACCGGTAGAACATGTGGACATGTTATTGTCAGAGTACACAGTCATGCTGCGATTTGTATAGTACAGATGAAACATAACAAAAAGCCTGAAGGTGATTATGAGGGACTGTTTAGCAGCTGTTCACTGGAACCCATCAACATGAGGTCCAAACAAAGTGTATGTATAAGTGATCTGAAGCCCCACAGTATACATAATAAATCATATTTACCTATAACATTTTGACTAATGTGTTTGAAACTAAGTTTAAGACAACAACAACTTCTGTCCATGGAGAAGAAGACAACACTCTAGTGGTGGTAGAGGTGTCATCATCAGGATCGGCAGACAAGAGGCTACAAAAATACAGACTCTGTTAGGCTTTAAAAGCAGAAGACTCTACAAAAATCACGAGAAGAGGAGACGTATGGAGAAGTAAAGAAACAGCCCCTGATCCAGATCCAGAGCACCCACATCATCTGTCATCTGTCTGTGGTGGAACGACACACAACGGGGTCGCTGGTGTTTATTGATGACCTGACAGGCCTGGCAAAACATCAGCAGGGAGGAAACTCGTTCAAGCGTTTGCTCATGTCCATGGGTTCAAGATTTCTGGCAGCCAGTGACTTTAAAAGAAGTATTAAAGCCAGGTTTCGTTTCTAATTTAATGTAAAGATGTACAATACAGAGGTCAAATTCTAGAAATGCCTTCCATACAGTGCTCCATAATTTATAACCCTGTTATTCATAGTAATCTATGTAAAGATAATATGCTCTTATCAATGAAACTTTACCTTGGGACCAAACTATTCAGTCAGTCGTACTTCAGCAGCTAAAAAATATGCAGTTTTATTACAAGGAAAAACTTAAGTTAAGTTAAGTAAGTGAACTACCTGAAGTAAAAGTTCAAACAATTTCAGAGAAATCTGATCTTTCTCAAGTAAAAACAACAACAACAGTACTGCTGTCTGAAGTGATGAACTGTCTCAAAGTACAGGTACACACAAGTAAGCACGCTGTGCTTAGCTAAGTCAGAACATTATGTTATTATTGACATTAAGTGTGTTGCTTCCTGTGTTGATGTTATATCCAAACAGTGGCATCTTGTGCCACAGACTGCGATCGACTTGTTTTGCCTTTGTCTTTCCTGTGCTATAGACCCGCTGAGACTTGCTCTGCTGCGCCATCAGTAACCTATACAGCACCACATGTCAACTCACAAGTGACTGCTGCAAATATCAGACAACCCGGATGAGACACTTTATCACATTTCATTGCTTTTCAAACGTATTCCAAGACAAGGACAATGTGATTTATTATTTATACACCCAAAGCCACCTTATCCTCATCCTGCGCCAATGGGCCGACTAAAAATAAACAATTCATTTAGGACTTCTAAGCACAGATAACGGTCCTTTGTGCTTTATTCAGTCTGACAGTGTCATCTTAGACATAATGTACTTTGAGGAACGGTTTATTTATTACTTCATAATAAACAAATTCTCCTACATTACCATTGATTTGAGGCTGTTGATCTGCTCCCTTCCTTACAGTTTGACCAAGAAATGCAAAGCCAAGAGTGTAGCCTCCTGGTTTCTGGATCACGCAGCCTTGTTGTGTGTGCATGTGTGTGCGTGCGTGTGTGTTTTCCGTGCCTTAATTTACAGTAATTACAGGTCTCAGAAGGCGACGGCAGTCTGGGTTACAGGACAAGGTTACCTTGCCCGACTGCTTATCATGGAGAAAGTGGCCCGCTAGGACAAAGCAATTCAGAATTTTATTATCATTCAAATTAGAACATATAGAGGGGCTTCTATCCGATTGGTGAAATAATGGGAGTCATTTATCTAGGTCTCACCGACCTTTCATTTCCCATTCATGTCTTATTAGCAGAGCATACATCATCATTCCGCCATAATTAAAAAGAGAAAATCAAATTGATTGTGGGAAAAAATCTGTGCATGCAGGTAGAGATTGAATAGAGCCGCATGGTCTTTGTAGCTTTGTTGGTGCTGTGAGCTCTAACTGGCCTGTGCTTTGTTGCTCTTCTTTGATTATTTGGCTTCTTGGTCACACGGAAGCCCAGGAGGGACGCGAAGCAGATGTCAAAGGTGTTTATCAGCTCCGAGCTGGCCCCGGCCGTAATCAGAACAAAAGCATATTAGAGCTCCAGTGATTAATGCACCATGAGACTGATGGAAAAAAATTCTCACGCATATTAGTCCCGATAATGGGTTTATGGGAAACAAAGTGAAAGTAGCATGAGCTGATGACTGTGATAAGACAGGATTTCTATTGTAAAAGAGGCTATTTTTGCAGCTTGGCGTTCGTGCTTTCAAGGCCGTGTGATGCTGTGAGAAAACAACGTTATTAAACAGCTCACGACAGACAGTAATCTAAATTGGAAGTGACGGTACAGTGGCGCCTGGGATGACACAGAGTGGAGACAGGAGGCAACAGCAAGATTATTCATCAAAACACTAACAAATGGAATATGGAAGGATGTTGTCGCGGCTACAATCACGCTTACAGACGTCCCCAACACATGCAACAGACACAGATAGGAACTGAAAGCGAGTGGTTAACTACTCATCACACTGCAGTTCAATGAGCGTAACTCAATGGTGTGTCTCTGTGTTCTCTATCTGAAGCTGGCAATTCACCAGGGGTCCACACTGGAGAAGATAAATGGGGTGAGAGTTACCCTCAAAGTGGCCCTAATGAGAAATCTGCAGGAAATGCTCATATTTTATCTGCAAAATAGAACAAAACAATTCTCCCCAAAGCCCCCTTAAATGCTAATTGAATAGTAATGCAATGCCTCAGGCATCTTGTTGTCAGCTCATTTGGGGAGTGATCTGTCTCAATCCGTCATAGGATTCTCACTTTTGGCATGCTCTCAATGAACTGCTCAATGTGCCATTGAAATTCAATTTCATAAATCCCTGTGCTGTTCAACAGCCTCTTTGCCAGGCTTCTCACTTTAAGTCGCAGTTTCTTATTTGCCGGAGGATTTGTTACTTGAAAGCACAAACTTTGTTCAAATCGTGTCAGTTTGCGTTTGACGTACTTTTGATGTCCGATGGACAGAGGTCCAGTCGTGGTAGTAAGGAACTCTGCACTTATATATTGAATTGCCTTTCTTTGTCATGTGGAAATGGATTCTACTGGAAACATAACAAAGTCTTATCTCACTGATGCACTAATAAAAATGATGGATAACATGGGAGCCTGAGATGATTGGAGACAATTGGATTTCACCCACATTATGTAATTCAAACACTGCTCAGAGAACAAGCTGGAGTCTCAGGTTCCTCTTTGACTGCTTTCCACCCGCCAGGATTATGAAGAGGCCACAACAGAATCCCACCGTCTCACAGAGACACCGATGCTTTGAACACAGAGGCGGCAGACGCACAGGAGCACAAATGTCTCGCTTAACGTCACAGCATTCGACTATGTCTTCATTTAGCAACAGAACAGTGACAGGTTCAGGCCTGTAACACGCGCTGAACGACACTTTACTAATAAAGCAGATAGGCAAAGAAAAATATATAGGTTATATATGTATTTAACCAAATTGGCAAATAAGCAACAAGAATAACTGAACTGGGCTTTGATTGGTAGCATTGATCTGATTGATAGCATTTCCTGTGTGATTGGTTTTATATTGGTTTTCATAGATTCTTTCAGTCCAGTTTTCCAAATCCCGTCTTCTAAGAGGAAGGGTCTAAATGTTACCCCTTCCTGTTTCAGTCTCCAAGGCCGTGCAAACACAAGACGTTGTAGCATTTATTAACCACACAATCAAAACTTTAACTTTAAATTTACTGCAGTAGTGCTAACGCTCACCAAAATCGTCTGTGTAAGTACAGTATAAACCGTTTTGCTCAGCATGTTATCACTACTAACTCGTGCATTACGGTCCCCGGTGAGCATGATGGTAAGGGAGCATTCCCAGACACATGAGTTAATGTCAATGAAGACGCAGCACAAAAACCAGAGGATTCAAGGACTCCAATCATCACCCAGAGCGAAAAAGATCAGTGGTGAGAACCCTCCTGCACAGAGCCCAGCAGCTGAATACCAAGAGGACGAGGATGGAGAGCTACAGCCTGTACAGGCCGCTCAATAAACTGATTTTTTTAAAAAGTCCACCCTAAACTAAACCCACTAGGGATTGAGCCAAAAAATCTATATCAGCGGGTCTGCATCAACATTTTACTAGAGCTTTCAAGACACATGACATTGACACACGCACTTTAACACTCACAGAAGATAGCAGCGGTACCATATGTGATGTCAGGTGGTTTTAGTAACAGTACTTACAGTAGGAACGACGCCTCACACCCGCAGAAGGAGCGCGGGTCAACACCAGCAACAAGCAGCAGCTGCAGCTAATGAACATCAGCTCAGAGCTGGTACAAGATTAACTGGGAAGGACTCAGGATTACAGACCAGGAGAAAGAAGACCGTCAGACGGAAGATCAAGGAGGTCGCCCGCATCAAACGACAGCGACCTGCCCTCAGCAGAGATGGAGGTGACGCTCCGTCCTCCTGCTGCGACCACTTGATGTCACCTGACATAAGATAAATATCACAGGCCTCAGCTTGTTACCACTGCTGAACGAAAACCTGTGAAGTAAGCCAGACGTCCGTGCTTAGTGTGAAGGCTAAACATACTGAACTACAGCGAAACACTGAGAAGGCAAGTTCAAAACTACAAATGAATAAATATTACAATGAACAAATTCATAAAGCTTCTCTGAGTTCACAGCCCTGTCCTTGATAATCATCATGTCACTGTGCTGGGTTCAATGTGTCCAGCAATACAGTAGAGCTGGTATCAGATAAAAAGCAGAAACAGGAGATGAAATTATTACTGGACATTACGCCTCCTGTCTCTGTCTCAAAACATACTAAAGATAATATAGCACGGTGCGCTTTTCAGTGTGACTGTGAAGTGTGATGATGCTCTGGTTGAAGTTAATGTGTGTTCATTCGCGGGTGATTGAAAACCAGAGCCACGACGAACGCAGGAGCACAGTAATAAGACTCTTAGATAAGGCCTCACATTCACAGTTGATTCCTTCATTATTACAGGAGTGATTTAGTCTTTCGAGTTGCCAGTTTAATGGTATTCATCTGCTGCTGCAAGATTCCTTTCGAATAAAAAGAGCCGACAGAGTGGTCTCGTCAACTGAGCATTTTACTAATCGATGGATGCCTTGTTTGCCCTTCGTAGCTAATACCATCTTCAGTTTTCAGGACTTTGCATAAGAAACAAAAGTAACTAACTACAACTTTGAACTACTGTATCTTTTACTCGCTGACAAAATCTCCGTCGAGCGCAGCGCGTCAGCTTTCATTTGCCAGCTTACCCGCCGCCCCCTCGTCCCTTTCAAATTCATTTGCCACCTCTGAAGTTCAGCTTCAGTCCAGCGGTCCCTCTCAGCGTGGGGTGACAGAGCAGGTTAATTGTTGAATTTTGATTGTCACGCCGCAGCAGATGAATGTGGGGGAGAAAGTATGGCGTTAACAGAGAGATAACAGATTGCCATCTCGCAGCAGCCCGGGTGCAAGTCGCATAATGGTGTCAGAGTGAAGGAATTTTAATCACAGAGGGATGTAATGACATGAATCTACATATCATGGATGAGCAAAAATAATAGATGAAGTCCTTCTAGCTGAACAAATACTCTGCATGTACTGTATATGTCAATGAACTGCATCATCCCCATCTCATGATGTTAAATTTAAACCTCACATATCCCTCAGCTCGTGGGATTTCAAGCGCCCACTCCAGCATATGACTCAGAGATTATAAAAAACACCGCGTCTTACAGTATGTAGCCGAACATCAAAGACATTTGACCTTTAGGAGCGTCGATGCCCCCAAAATATTGAAGACGTGCTGTTGTAGGGCTCTGCGCTGAAGAATATAGACTATTTCTGTTTGCAGCCGAGAAGCTAAACTTTGATTTCTTACAAGCGTTCTGGCCGCCACGACAGCTGACTGTGTTCGAGACTGAGGATTTTCAAGGGTTGCATCACATAAATCAACTTAACGTCCAAAATACGTGACTTTTAGTGTTTGCCCTGAGTTTCTCGCACGTGCGTTTGCGCTTGCGTGACACAGTTGTCTCGCAAACGGGTGCAGAAAACGACTGTAATAGTATTTGTTTACCGTAGAAACCTGTTTGTTGTACCTGCCAGTCGCTACAACTCACAGCCGTCTGCGTCTGTCTGGATTTGTTGCTGCTTGACGACGCTAAGAAAGGGAATATTACACCACATCATCGCAGGATTAGACATTATTTTTCGTTATTGCTGATGCCTAAGCCCTGTCTAAGCTCTCGTTATGGTTAATGGTGTGAGTTATTGCCTGCCCTGAGCATTGTAACTCATGGGACGCAGTGCATGGTACATTTATAGAGCCTTCAGTCGCTATACAGGCCGAGGTCGGCTGCCGCAGAACGCAGAGGATAAATGAATGGCGGTGTTCCTCACTGAGGAGCTGCCATGTGATACCTGAATATTAAAATTCGGAAGGAGAAGATGATTTGAATAATTTAAGTTGCTGCGTTGTTTTTCCTAACAGCCCTTTGCTTTTTAAGCGTGTTGCGTTTGTAGAGTGTAGTCTAAGGGGATCCACTACGCTGCTCTGGACGGGGCGTATTAGGGGTCAAACCCATTATCCCTACTAATGCGCTGTGAGATTGGTAGCTAATTGATATTGCACGCTAATTGATATTAGCGCTGCGCACATTACCGGGCTCCGGCTTAGATATATCATCACATATAGGCCGCGCACATACAATTAAGAGAAACTCTGGGTTAAAGCTCATTTAGCGGAATCTCTCCGTCTCTGCACGGCTGGGTCTCGACCATCTACGTTTGCTGCCCCGAAGGTTCCAGCGCAGATCACTTCACCACCGGATCTTTATTCGTTCACAGAGGAGGAGATGCTGTCGGTCGCGTGGCGGTGAGGCTCTGAGCAGGGAAAGAGCAATCAACAGCGCAGAGGCGACACGACAAACACATTTCTCTGAAGGGGACTGCGAGTGTAATTATTCCAAATTATAATCACATTAACTTCTAGGGGAAAGTAATTTTAAGTAGAAATCATCTTTGCTCAGTTGCTTTGCATCTGAAGGGATGTCCAATTAGGAAAAAATAACGTGTTCACTACAGCAGGAGTAATTAGAGGGCAGGAGTAGGTTATTTAAAACTGACAGCGACTCTGGGTTTTTATAGACCCGAGAGGCTGGATTATTTCTGTCCGTTTCTTTGTGTAGATGCTCAGACTGTACATGAGTCAGAGTCTCGTGTCACGCTGACAGCGCGGGATCGTGGCTGTATTCCCTGCTTAGGCGCTGTTCATGCTGCCTCACTGCTAATGTTGCACATTAGCACCTGTGCCTGTTAGTGACACAAACAGTGGCAGGGAGTAAAGGTCTGCGCTAAAAAGGCCTGATACTGTAGATATGCATCAACAGTGTTTCCACAAAGTCAAAGCAACTAGAAACGGGGCGTTTTTCACTATTTCTAATGAAGAACTCCTGTGAGTTCAACTTCTAAGCTGAAGGAACGTCTTAATTATGCTCGCTGGCATACTTCCCAGCATGCAGTGCATTTGAATTAAGTCTAAAGAATCCCTTCTTATTATCCAGACAATGTCAAAGGATAGAGACTTACTCAGGTTTTCAGTAAATCACAAATGTAGGCCACCCTCTGCTGAAAATTACAATTATTGTAAAAACTGCATAGATCAACTGGAATCTACTTTATTTGCTTTTTTAAGATGTAGTTTTGACCATATGCATCAACATAGATTCTTCAGAGTTCTCCATTGTGGACTAGTATTTTGTGCTTAGAGTGAATTTGTTTGTTTACTGAGGAAACCCTGCAGTGGTCTTTACCTTGGTTTGGCTCATTTGGGACCATCAGTGCAGTCTGAAACCGTTTTTAATTGTGGAGCAAGACAATTGGACCTTGCTGGGAGTATATTTGTTGTGGGCTTTGTTCACTTCTACATTTAAGCTCCTCCACTGAAGTGGTAGCTCTTGTAAAGTGTGTGTTTTGGACAGAGGTTCTGTTCTCTTTTGTTTTGCCTTGGCACTTGGCTACTTCATGCCATTTGCAAGCGTCATGTCAAGCTATGACGTACACAGCACCTGCAGACAGACAGACAGACAGACAGTCATGTTTTTCTGAACATAGCTAACATGCCATGTGCCCCACAGCCTCATTGTTTGCCAAGAGTCTTACGAGATGAAATGCTGTACATGGCATTCCGCTACCTCAGTTTCCATGGATACTGCACCTGATTAGACACGATGTCATGCGCGTGCCCTCCGGACTGTGACAGCAAGACGAGCTCCCTGACATCCCTCCAAGAACCCGTGTTACTCATTAAAAAAAACAAAACCAAAAAAACTTGTGTTTGCCAGTTTGTAAACATGTAATTACATTTAATTCAGCTTAATTCCATCAACCATCCAGTGATGCGTGAGCATGTTGACTGTTCCTCCTTTCCTGTTGATCTCCCATTTCAGTTCATGATCAGATGTTTGACTCCTTTTCCCCACTGTCTTTATTTTCTATTTAAATCCTTTATTCGCTTTTCACATTGACTGGCCCCATTCTCTATTCCCGCTGCTCAGCATGCATGAAGCAGGCAGCACGGGGAGCCCAGGGATCCATAATCCCCCTACAGGAGAGAGGTGGATGGCTTTAATGATTTAAATCTTGTCAATGGGCACCTTCTCTGATTTGAAATGAGAAATTATAAGGCCTGTTGGAATTAGCCCAAAACTGGCTTACACTCACTACATCAGCATTCTCCTCAATCAATGGTCATTGACTGGAGCAAGTAGGTGCTTAATCATTTTTAATTAGAGATAATCAGACATCTTGTCCATTCTAGTTACAAGAGGGCAAAATCGAGGTCTACAAGGATCAAAGTTCCCAATTTGACCTTCTGACTCATTTATTTTTAAATTTGACAGCATTGTTAATCCACGATGTTTCCCTGTGCAGAGCCGATAAGTCGGCATCAACAAATGAACCTGTGAACAGGAAGACGTGGGACGTGTTCATCACAGCCGCGCCGTTGTCAGTGTTTGTAAACGTATTTATTGTGTGACAACAGCAGCGAAGAACGTGAAAAAAAAAACAATGAAAAAAAAAGAAGAATCGGAAAACTGGGAGTGAAGTGTCGGAGGATGCTCGGTCAAGTCCGTGCTGGGTGTGGCGGAGCAGTCGCTCCCTCGCTGGTGGTATCTCCTAGTAATGAGGCCCTGTGAAGCTGCAGCTCTCACCCCTCGCTGGGCCCTCATACATCATTAATGTTCCCACATCATAGTCCTGATAATTATCAGGGACGTGAATGTCACCCTCAGTCGCGCCTCCTCAACAGAAGGTGACAGCACAAGGTCTGTGGTCTGCCAGACGTGCCATCAGTGCACCGCATTTTGCATGCACACCCGCTCACGGTCTCTGCACAGGCTCGCAAATACCCGCTTTACACAAAGTGAGCCATACGTGTCCTCTTATTATACTATTATACCAACAGCACATGGGATGCACGACTCCTCTGGCTTTGTGGCAGCAGACTGCTCCATGTTTCTGCACAGACAACAGGACGTGTCTTTGTCCAAAATAAAATGAGCCTGCGTTGAGTGGAATTGCAACAGGTTCTTAAAGCCAAATGTCCGTACACGCACGACAAGCTCCTGTCTGACACGACTCGACGACTCGATGTTAAGAACAAGAACAACAGGAAGACCAACGGTCAGATCACCAAATTGACGGAAAGGATAAGATGCGTGAGGTCTGAGACTCAGGAGGTGCAGAGGCGACCTGGCGCTGTGGGCTTTTAGGCAGACAGGTAAGTGGAAACAGGTGTGAACACTGCCTGTGTGACACAGCGTACGTTGTGGAGCATGCTCTGAAACAGAGAAAGGGCCAGAGAAAGAACCGGCAGGAAGCGGACTAACAAAATAAAAGCACGGAACAGGAAATGGTAGAGTGCTACTTGTTCCTTGGTTACATTATGTCAATATGCACAAAAACAACCTACGTTTATTCCCACGGTTAGATGTGTGCAAACACGTTTCACATTAAATTTTGGGCTGAAAGGATTCCTGTCCATTTATCTTGTTCTGACTCCATATAATAATTTTCTCCGTTGCTTGTTCCATGATTACTGCAGCATCTTCACATATTATATGCTGCTGCTGATTGCAAACTATCTCTCAAGTTGTGCCGCTCTAGACTTCGAGTACCGGAAATTATGTTGACACTGAATGAATTTACATTTCATGGCAACGTGTATCATTTATGTAACAAGGCAAGATAAGTGCACAGAGGTTGGGACGGTGTAGCGTGTCCTCGGCAGCCTGGAGTTTCTTCTAATGGTCTGTAACCTTGTAGCTTTAGATGATTTGATATCACTGTGATATGTGACATTTAATTGTCTTGTGCTGTATTTTGTAATATTTCTTTTTATTCAGTAATTTGTTCCGCATGCACGGTTGGTCACCGGACGCTTGTCTGTAACAGACCCTTTAAAATTTGCCACCTTTTGAAAGCAAAGCTACAGTAATAACATTTCAAACAGCTGATCGTTGCAGAGATTTACCGTTTTCAGACGCGCGTCACGCACTGCTCAGTATGCCAGAGCGTTATACCCCTGCAACAGCTGGTCTTTGTCAGCATAAAAGCACACAAATAAAGAAAATCGTTCTGGGCAAAACATTAAAGTCTGCTCATTAAACGCCCAACTCGTGTTGGAACATTAAAAACCCCAACATGTTTCTGCATCAGGGAGTGAAACGTATCATTCTTGCTGTCAGATTACCCATGTGACCGAGCAGATGCTTATACCTGCTTCAATTCTTCATCACTTTTCCTGTTTTCCATATCCTTCCCTTCCTCTGGCACAGCCACACACACACACACACACACACACACACTGGGTTTAGAATGAACCCTCATTTGGCCAATTACTCTGACCTTCCAAATTGCAGACCATCCAAAAGCCTCTTACAGTGAATGCAGCATCCTCTCCTGCTCGGCTCTCTGGAGGGATATTCAGCATGCTCCTCCAACCCCACTGATAGGACAGTTTAGCTTTAAATGAGCCTGTTTTGCCTCGACACATTTCTTCACGCATATCTTCCAGGGCTGTGGGTTTTATTGATCGCTGTCTTCCCAGGGGTGTTGGTGCCAGGACTGGGGCACTCAGCAGCAGCTGGTTGGGCTGCTGATGGTTGTTAGCCCCGCTGGCTGCTCTGTTCTGGGCTTTGAGTGGTGCCAGGCTCAGCAGTTACCCTGCTCCCCTACAGCCCTGTCTGAGGACGCTTGTTAGGAAGCTTCCTAAAATAGCGGAGAAATATCTCCAGTCTCAGTGCACCAGTCCGCCCCCCCCTCACACGCCTGGCTGATTTAGCAGGCTGGCTGGCGTGGGGTTACTCGGTGCCTAGAGTGCAGGGTTTATGTAGCTATGCGTGTCTGTGTGTGTGTTTATGAGAATGAAATTGGGGCTGAACTTGTCTCGTCTTAGCACAAGGCTCGAGTTGGTTGTTTACCTACACGTGTTTTGATTGGAGGCAGCCTATTGGAGATCTCGCTGTGGCTGCGCGACCGCGGGGAGCTGAAGGGGAAGTCAGGGTATATACTCTACCTCTCGGCAATCCTGGCTCACTGGAAGCTCTGTGTTGATGCATATGGCGTCGGTTTGTCCGAATTATAGCCAGCGCTGGTTTCGTCCGAGCCTTTCCACCCGTTTTACCTCTGCATAGACTAGTATGTGCTGATACAATGTACGACTGGAAACGCCGAATTGTAGTTTCAAAGCAAAACTTTCGGTCATGTGACGTTTAACTGGAAACTCTGCACTGAAACAGATTACAGCTTTAAACTCATTTGATTAAGTAAACAAATTGAATTAGTAAATCTAATTGTATCACAGGTCCCTTCCAGTTGTTTGCCTCATTAAACTACAACTATCATTATGTTAGCCAGTGCCATAATGGCTTCCCAACACAGTAGTTAATACTGGAGTTTCATAGCACCACAGACAGCCTTTGCTAATATCTCGAAACTGTTGGGGGTGTAAAGCTCTTGGCAACACTGAGGCCAGATGGTGCGCATCAGTACACACAAACAGCCAATCAATGTTCATATAACCACCTGGATACACATACTGACATACCCACCATCAGACAGCAAGCAGTCAATATATTTTCAATTCCAATCACTCAGTTTAAGTGTCAGATACTTCACAGTACCTCTGCATTTCATCCCGGTTTATCGCCGTCCTGAGAAAATCATTTTCGACAACTCGTGGCTGATTCGCATCGAGTGGCTTCTTGATAAAAGCAAGTAAAAGTGTCGTCGTTACTTTATTTATTTTCCCCTCTTTGCCAGAATTTTGCCTCTTTGAATGCTCGTCTGCCTTTTTTTCAGGGACAGTGCAGCTGCCGCGTCGTCCGTCACCTCCGCTGCGTGCTGAAGAAGTGCCGGCAGGTACAGTCACACAAACAACACATGGAGACGAAGGGAAAAATGTGGCTTCAGACAAATAACCGCAACCACGATGGTACGCAAAGTCATTTGCACAGGGTCATTTCATCACTTAAGGCTTTTGCTGCACGGAAGGGAAATGAGCAGACAAAATATTCTTCGCTTAAATTTTTAATGCAGCTACCTGCAGCCAGTTTGCTGTTGCTTGTTGATTTAAAGCTTGTGTCAACGTTGAATATCATTTGCATCTATTCTACATATGAGCCTGCACATTCAGGTCTGATCTTAGGTGGACGACTTTATCTGTCTCCTTATGTCTGTGGAATGCATACACTAAGTATCGCCATGGAAACTGAACTAATATTCCAGAAATGATAGCTGAATTAAAATGCATTGAGAACAGCTGTGTATTTTTTCCGCTGTATTGTCGTGTACTGTCAAATGGGGGCTCTTGTGCTGAAGAGGCTTTTATTGCGCGAGGGATATGACACTTGATGACGTTCATACATAAAGTAATGCTAAACTTGACTATCTCACAAATAAATTTGCACTACAGTATTTATGTGCCCACAAATAAGCACAGACTATGAATTCGGTTTAACAAGGACTCCAAGGACACTGCACAAGCAACAAACGAACAAGAAAGAAAAGAAAATAATCACAGTGAGTTCTGTTATTCTGCAACACGTCCTCCTGTAGGCTTAGGGAATATTTTATGACTCGCCCGTGTCTGCACTTGAGCACTGACTTGGCTCAGTAGGGGTCTCTGTCTTCTCCCTCAGGTAGCCCAATGTCCAGGCAGTGTGAAGATTAGCCATGAAAGGTTTCCCGCTTCCACACATTACGGTGTAAATACTACACAGTCGTTTTACCAAATGTGCTTTTTTTTAATCACGTTGGGATTTTAGCGACTGGAAACACCAACACATCCACTGATGTTTCTGTTTTCCTTCATGTCCTTGTACAGGATGTTTTTTTTTAAATACAACAAATTATCCACAAAACAATCAAAAGCTTTCAGGACACATCCTAACTTTATTAATTACGTTAGCTACTTAAAAACAGATTCAGTGTTGGTAACACAGTGTCCGTACAGTAGGATCGATACTCGGCATCTCTGAACCTGCAGGCTCGATGCCAATCGTGTCGCCATGACAGGTGCCTCATCCAAGTCCTTTTACTAGCACCTAAACCAAAAGCTCCTCCAAACCCATGAATCCCATTTCCTCCTTCGACTGGTCACAAAAGAGTGATCAAACAGCCACCGCTGATGAAATCACAGCTCTTCCCTGGGGCTGAACTTTAATGTGTTTGAAAGTAATATTCACAGACAGCTCAGCCACTAATTTGATATGCAGGACATCATCTAATGTACAACACATCCCAGTCAGTCTAACAGTTCCAGACGGAAAGCCAATATATCTGCCGCGGTTTTATGTAAAGCGTGAGAGCAGAGTTTTAGTGCTTCTCACATAATTGAGCTAAACACACGGCAACAACGTGTTGTCAGGTGGTTCCTGTAGCATAATACTGTATAGGCATCGTCACGGCTGCAGTGGGTTTTCATTTCTTCTCATACAGCTTCACATAATCTGTGTTGTAACTTATAGGCGGGTTTATGCACAGCAGTTGCTGGATACAATGTGCAATAACAAAAAGTAGTATAATAAAATGCACGAAGGTTTTGTTCAGTGTTGTTTTTTTATTTTATTTCCTTGACTTTTGAATAAAAACCTGATGTGCTGCCAACGTTTAGTAGCTGAATTCATTCTTTAATTAACTACCATGAGTAATAAAATGTTCATTTCTGTCTAATGGTATTAACTGGAAGCAAGTCTTTATTAGTTTGTTGTCTTTTGTTGTTATTGTCTGGCCAGAGCTGCAGTATTTGTACATTGACAGGGATAAACATCAGGTAATGTAAAGAGCCTATATATTAGCAGGACATCGTCCAACCTCTGAGCTCATGTTTACAATTAGAAAAAAAAACAAGTCTTAACACTTTGTCTTCTCAACACCAAAAGTATTTCATCCTTATATGATGAGCTGCTTTCTAAAGACATCAGACATATTCAGCTCAAACCTGCGCATAAACTGCAGTGAAGCAGAGACTGATGCAGCTCTCCACACCGCCCGCTCCCAAAAATGAGTGAAATTAATTAAATCCTGGACGAGACAAAGGCTTAGGACATAAAGGGCTGCTGTTAGCATTTTTCTAGTCCATTGATTCCTTGTTACTACTGCACATTATGGCTCTCCGAACACTTATAAATCAATTCATACCCTATTGTCCTTTTCAGGAGTCTCTCTTCACAGCTGGCTCCACCGTGGCCGAGGTGACTATTATCTATTGTTTCAGTTTAGCGCTCGGCGCTGCACCTTAGACCCGGGGCCACCGAGGCCAGCGGGAGAGCAGGATGTATGCGCTCCCGACATGCAGCGGAGGGGAATCGTGAGCGGCGCCCGGCACGCAAGGGTCGAGTTGGGCAACACGGGGAATTTGTCTTTGTCTTTTTGAGAGATGTACGTACTGTGCCAAAAGCTAATATATTACTCGACCCGAGAAATTTAAAGTTACAGAGTCAAAGTCAATCAGTACATGCATAGATATGTATAAATATTTGTCGGAAGCCGTAAATATGCACACTTTTCATGTCGAGCTTTATTTATTATGTTTTACAAATGTAGTTTTAAATGTTCCCGGAGGTGTCACTTTGGCTGGGGTCTGATTTCTTTTCCCCACTCTGGCTTATCAGAGCCAGGACTGGAAATGAAAGTCGTGTAGCAAAGCTGGTAATAAAAATGTTCTAAAATCCTATTCTAGTTATTAAAAGCGAACAAAGCTTTTCAATAGACAAGGTACAAACAGCTCAGCTGCAAAAAATATCGAGTCGCTTGGAGAAAACTCTCACACGCATTCTAATGTGCAAAAGTCTTTCTGTTTTGAATGGTATATTTTATTAAGGTCGTCTCGTGTTGTCAGTGTGGAAACGTGTATGAATGGGTATCGACAGCCGAGATCGCACAGTTGAAGTTTGGACTCCAAGAAGGCATGAGAGGGCAGGAGGGGAGAAACAAAAGACTTCTGTTGGAGTTGGGTTGCACTCAGACACACATCGTTTTCCAGTGGTCGGTGAGTGACATTAAGTAGAACAGTGGAGCAGCTAGTTAGACGCCAGAGCTTAGCCTCACATCATTGTAACTAGCTGGCTGCACTCGCCATATAGAGTCTTCTCCGAGCTCACGGCAGCTTAACGGCTTCTCACAAATCCAGCACTTTGCTAATCAGCACACAGCCATCATTAAACGTGCACCTGAAACCAGTCTGAACACTTGAAAGACGCCTGGTTGGGGATCGAAGCCAACAGACACAGTCTCACAGACACAATGTGTAACCTAACGTTGTTGTTGTTGTTGTTGTTGTTGTTGTTGAGAGCTACGGCAAATCTGAGCCGACGTTTGTGCAGTCAGAAGTCGGATGCGCTTGCTGTTTGCTTCTGTTTGATCGTTTTCAACGTACAGTAGTAACAGTCTCTGATCAATCTGCCTATTTTCATTTGCAGTGTATTATATGCGCCTCAGCCCACAAACACACACTTCTGTCTCAGTCTCGGTCAGTCACGTCCGTTCGCAGGGTGAGTAATGATCTAGAAATCAACTCCAAGGCCAGTCACGCCAACAATACTGTAACACTTACCTGGACATAAGCATTCAACAAAGCCCCACTTCCTGTTCTGAGTGAACCTGTAGGAGTTTTTCTTTTATTAACCTTGTGTATGTGCAGTTCAATCTCTTGACGACAGTAATGTCTTTGCGAAGGTGTGACAGCGGGGAGACGCTGGGAGGAGAGGTCAGTCTGGGTCAACAGCAGCCTGACAGGAGCCCGTGGGCACAGCTGTGGGCACTTCTCTAAAGGTCGCGCTGGCTTGACCACGCACACGGCAAACTGCAGTTCAACAGTGAACACTGGGATGTTTTTCACGTTTTCACAGTAAAGCAAGCCAAACGTTTTTCAATACACACTATTACAGTAGCTGACATCACACACATTTGACCCATGTTGTATTTTAATTGTGTTATTTTAGTCGACACCAAACCGAACCCGAAAACTGTAAGAGCACATATTGTGTCTCCAGAACTATTTTCTTTTAGCTTTATTTTAGTTCTGACATATCTCTTTTAGGCAAAGGCTTGTCAACAGACTTTTGCAGTTGGTTTCAAACTATGATAGAAAGTCATAATAGAAGAGGCTGAGATGCCAATTTTAACTCCATCAGTAGCCGCACAGGTCAGAATACACTGCAGCCAGCGCTTCCATCTCTGGCTCTTCTTTTTATTACTTAGCTTTTTCCCCAATACAGCACAACAACACAGATTTATTCTCCCTCCACTCTCTTTCTGGAGTGGACAAATTACTGTTACTGTATATACTATGCTATTTGTGGTTATCTATCAGCTCAGTATAGAGCAAGGCAACCTTCTCTACCGGGAGCTTTCAAAATGCATTCTGGGAAATATACTGAGGTTAAAAGTGCCTGTAGATGATGCAGACAGCGCGTGTGAGTGACTAGAGGTCAACTGAAAAGTAAATTACATCACTAAACAACAGGATAATATCTAAGCACAGGGTCCTGAATAGATAAGCTCGCCACATACTGTATAGGACACAGCTGTAACAATGACGTACTGTTGAGAGTAAGACCTGCGTAACGTTTCTCATGAACCAAAGGCATGTAGACCTTCTGAGGAAATGATCCTTCACCCTGCGTCTATGTGGCTGATTTAAGGCTGATGGTGCACAATAAACCAAATAGTCATAAATTACTTCCCTCCACAGCGATGAACACCTGTTGTAGCAATAACAACACATCCAGCGATCGGAACTACAACGCGCCTCAGGACGGAGATCGTCTCTGAAGAACACAAGCAGATACCAAATGAACACGTTGTTGCATATCTCACGCTTAACACACTTAACGTGAGCTAACAATGAAAGTGAACGTAATCGGACTTTAAATGTCATCATGTAAACACAGCTGCACGTTTGAAGCTGCACTGTTGGAACGACTGGATTCCAATGTCACGCGTGACAAAAGGCAGGACGGCAAACGGCCCAGTGTCCGTGACGTGTGACCTCGCGAAGCATAACTGCAATCCAGCTGGACTGACACCTGAAGAGAGGCGAGGGCCAGAGGGCGGCTCATGGCGCTCCTCAAAAAGAAAAAGGTTAAACCTTGGGTAGGGTTGAATGTGTCTGTTTTACATTGACCGGATGTGGATGTGAACCAGCATTACAAGAAACCCAGAGCTGTAAACACAATTAGGATTCATCACCTGAGACTATGAATATTTCCTCACTTTCTAGACTAAGGCCTTACAGCTTAAAGTTTGACTGAACGCTGGCACCAGATAATATCAAAGGAATAACCCAGTGGGCAGCATGAATAGTCATAAAGCATTTAATAGGTTGTTTTCATAATACAAACGTGCGTGTGCGCCAAGATATTGAACAATTAAACGTTCAAAAGCACCGGCCAGCTGTGGTCGGTCAGTGCACTGCAGTGACGCTCTCCTTGTGTGGCCGTCTATTATAACACAGAGCTCACATGAAGCGCACTGGCTCCACTCTTGTTTTAGCTCTCAGACAACTCAACAAAGCTTCTATTGGCTGCACTGCGTTTAAATGCTGAGTATAATTCACCCATCTGGTAAAGGGTGACTACCGCCGTTACACAAAAATCCTTTTGGTACAAGCTGCCTTTTATTAACTTTGGAATAAAACTTCTCAAACTAAGTTTCCATACTTCTAGTCCTTATAAATGCTGAACGCAGTCTGATATATAAATGTGATGAATGAGGGGGCATTTTTAATTTATGGGATTCTACACTATACTGTGTGAATTATTGTGGATATTATAAATTACATCCCACACTTCCAGCAGTTCCTGTTTTAGCTGTATGCTTTTCCTATTTACTTGATATTGATTTCGTGGTGATTTCTATCATAAGGACGATAATGTGTTTTGCCATTAGCGATGTTTTCTGAAGAAGAACATTGTCCGTCCGATTGCGCCGGCTCCCTGCTGTTGTCACCATCCTGCAGACTGTTTCATGTAAAGAAGCTTTTCTATTTCAGTCTTCCTATGGACTCAAGCTCATTTAACCAGCTGGAGAGGAGGAACCAGCATGAGGGGAGAACATAAGGTTAAGGCAGATAATGTGCTGGCAACACCAAGCTGTCATCTGTTGTGTCTTCGCTCTCCTACTTTTGTTTGTTTGCTTTAACTTCTCGTTCCCGGGAACGTTTCGAGCTCGCCCGCGCCGGCCACAGTTCGGCGCGAGGCTAAGATCAGCGCGGCCAAGGGCATGTCCGCCAGCCTGTGACTCCACTGTCAGCACTAATGCATTCAGGGCAGAGCTACATGCTTTTTCAGGTGTGTCGCAGGCTGCAGCGTCAGCAGATTGTAATCAAATCCAATCTGGTATTAAAAGATGATCTTGACACTTGACTCCATCAAAAGAAAACAGAGAAAGTTAGCGTGTATAATGTAATTGTGGACGAGTCCTTCGTGATCTTCCTGCCTCTGGTCACCTTTTAAAACTTTATATTTATTACACAGCGAGTTTCACCTTGTAGAGCGGAGGCATCAATGATCCTTTGATGCGCAGCACAGTGCAGTGACCGAGCTCTGTGTGAAGCCATGAAGCGTGGTCTCTGCTGTTTGGACGCGAATAAGACAAAGCAGCACACGTCCATTACATGTAGAGCAGTTCAAATGCTTCAGTCGATGCTCTATAGCTTCAAAGGAGGCTTCGCGCCGGTTTTGGTAACCTGTCTTTAAACATATTCCCGCTGCCACACCGACTTTTCACTTAAAAAGCACTCTGAGGCGTTCCAGTCATGCAGGCATTTGTGAAAGTGGCCTTAAATCTCAGTCACTGCTCAGCGAGGAAGTGTTAAGCATTCATCTGCGCTTTCACTCATGTATGCATTCAGATGCACAGTGTCACCTTAAAGGGAGAAACCGAATTCAGAAGAAAATCAATATGATAAACTGCTACTTGTTTTGTCCCTAAATTGTTTCAGTTTGGAAATCGATACAGGAGCCAGAGCCATTCATCACCGTTTGAGAGAAGTGGGCGCCCCGCGGGAAAATATTAGGGCCTCCATGTGGAGCAGGGAAAAAAAAAGAAAAAGGACGAAAATGCAATGGGTGTTAGTGTCAGGTGGGTGAAAAGGGAGGCGCGCTGATGGAGAGAAACAGGGAATGAAGACAGAGAAGTAAAGAGAATAAATACAAGGCCCAGAGACACAAACGAGGAACAAAACAGAGTGGGAAGAGGACTATCGAGAAGCCCGTGCGTCCATCAGTGTTCCCGCTTTCTCTCGCAAGGATGGATGGTGTTCAGTGGTTTATCAGACACTGACAGACACAGTAAAAAATAACCTTCCTAGTGTGGGGCCTGCTCGAATTAATACAGTGCAGCTGGCGACGGCTGAGTCGGGTCATTAGGGGCCGTCGACAGTGTCATTAGGACAATGGGCAGATTACAGCGGTTACATGTGACAAACTGCCGTCGTGGACCCGTGTTCCTCGCTTGACCTTTGGTGAGCACCGACGCGACGCTGCAAATCAGGGCGGAAGGTAAAAAATGAAACGTGACTGTCAGGGGTCCGTCCCAGCCCTCCTCTCTCTGCCCGCTCTGCTGCGCTCCGCCGCCATCCATCGCAATCAGCCGCACTCCTCACAGCCCTAATTAGTCATTACCAAATTACAATGAGCGGGAGATTTGCTAATCTTACTAATCAAGCACAAATTGTATGTTAAATTTTGCTCAAGTTGTAAGTTTTGAAGGTTGTGTTTAATATTTGCTAACATGAAACACTTGGTTCCTCTGATCATTTCAAGTGTTTAAATGTAAACCCATGTCTGTAAATTTACTTTAACTGGGATTGAATCTTTAGATTATACGATGAGCTCTGCTAATGTACTTCAACTTACAGTAATAGTCCACAACAACAAACGTCAAACAGCTTCCAAGCATTTTCATAAAAAGCTGAGATTCTAGCTACAAACTTGAAGCTAGAGAGAATCCACGTGAACGCTGAACGTCAGACTGCTGCAACAACAGAAAACGGAAAATGAAGAAGAACAACATTTAAACTTTGACTTCATATAAACTATACAGAGTGTGTGTTATGCTCTCCAAATAAAAGAGGGTTTTGCTATATATCACTTTTACTGTCTGGGATGTAGAAGCGCCGAAGCTCTCGAGTCCACCCAGAACCAACACACACACAGAACTCATGCGCAGGAACTTTGTCTTTTATTGTCTCTACTGTAATGTCAGCTTTTACGGCTTATTGCAGTCCTCCAACGCCGTGGTGAATAATTTAGGATGACAGAATCCACTTAAAATGTTGGGACACTGTAAATCAAACCGCAGACTGATATTTAAAACGCACGCTAATGTGTTTGGCTCCATCTAAAACATTCAAACAGCGCGTTACGTTTGAGTCCATTACAGTTCGCGAATGCTGTGGAATCCCATCCCGCCGCCTCACTAAGGGTCTTCACGCAAGTTAAATCTCAGGCGTCTAAAGAAAGTTAATTTATGGAAACTGTGATGTGAATAATAATAAACTGCTAATAAATGACTACAAGTGTGCGTCAAAAGAAATATATGACCTTTTGTTTTCTGTGTTAATTAGAGGAAGTTTTGACGCCTAATGCCCAGTGGAGGCAAAAATGTTTAGCTTGCTTTCTACTCCTAATTTAGCTGGATATCATTATGTAGCTGTTTGTCATAGGTTTTGAACACATGTGTAAACTCCTCTGAACAAAGTATAAGTTCAAGGAAGTTCACTGAGTTGCAGTCAGACTAAGGCATCTTATTCTTTGGAAAAGTGATATTTGAGCAAGAGATATTTCAGGGAGAAACTCAATTAGATGCGGTGGTGTTTACATTCTTACTGTGAGACACATTCAGAGGTCAAAATCCAGCATTTCATTTTGCATGAATAGTAATAAATAGCAGTGGAAAGCACCAAAAATGATATATAGACTCCCTCCGGGCATGACTCCACATATAACATAGAAAACATCCCGAGCAGCGTGCTGTGTGTTTAAAACAAGTGTTAAATATTAAACCCAGTGGAAAGTGACGGTCTCGACTGGTTTTAGCTTTTGAATCCATCAATGTCCTGACAGGGACCCGTCTTCATCTACATTTAGATGAAGACGGGTCCCGTCAGGGTACAGTGTAAAACTGCCGGAACGGAAAACAACTGGTCTTCATCTTAAAAGGCACAAGAAATAGACAGAGGGTAAGAAAAAGGACCATGAGCCATAGCAAAACACGCTAAGCGACATTTAATTAGTGTGAGACTAGTAAAAAGAGGGCTTTCCTGAGTGTCACAAAAATCTATTAGAATGTTTTGAGATGATGCGAGTATAATAAAAAAGAATATGAATGTGAAATACATGAGTCCTGTCATACTAAGGCCATGATTTTGTACAATCCATAGTAGATTTGCACGACACGCTGCTTGTGTTTCTGTGCGATTCGGGCGTTCAAAGCGCTTTGCTCCGTGCATCTGTCGCTGCTGCTTTGTCTGGCAGGTGGAACAGCGGCGATGAATAAAACACCGAGGCGCAGCGCTCACCCTGCTGCAAAGCACTGATCACTGAGTTCATTGCATCACTTTGAGTGAGAGCAAACACGAGTTCTCATCACTCCATCTTCAGCTACCTGCGCTACTGGTAGAAAGAATAAAAAAAAATCCATTTTGCGTCGATGTGGTTGAGGAGATTCACGAGCACATGCAGGCTGTGGATGACACCTATACAACAAATACGTGTATCAAAAGAAAGTAAGATATTTTATGATGACATGTTTTAGTAATCCAGCTCTGCTATGAAACACTGAGAGCAGAGGTGTTGACTTTGATCACTGCCAGTGTTGCCTGTCTACTGCAGCCCCTCCACCTCTGCCGGGCCAGATCAAAGCAACATGTGCGGGTCTCTCTCACAGCTCGCGCTCAGCTTGTTCTGCTGAACAGTGACGCCTTCGTAGAAGTCACAATGCTGCACGGACGCCATTAATGTATGCATGACCCCCCGAAGAGGAAGCACCGGCGATCTCGCATTGACACGAGCTCCGATTTGTGCCGCACGAGTCAGCGAGGGATTCCACGCGGGCAAATTAAGCCGTGCATTGTAGAACCGGCTGTTTTGTCGGGCTGACGGTCAGACAGGAGGATTTAAATGACACCGGCGCTACGAAAATAACCCTTTGAACGTAAAATAGCAGGCTTTTCTTATTTGTGAGAGAGTATATTTTCAAACAGGTTTTTGAACGTCTCGCTGCGGAGCTGACAAATGACTACAAAGACATTCTGTTGTGTTGGAACCAATGAAGTTGGATGTAGTGACGTCTGCGTTCAGATTAAAAACAGACCCAGGGCGTCATAGATTCTTCATTGTTCTATTCTAGTGCAAAACATGTAACGTATGTGCAGTAGTTCGGGCTGGGTTGCGTGTTTACATGCACAGCTGTTTGTTGGACAAACATTTTGTTTGTGTGTTGTTTTTTTCTTTATCAGACCATTGCAGCCAAACCTGGCATTTTAGACCCTCACTGGATTGTTCTGCACTAGTGACGAGACAAAGATGTGTAATGGCCAGAGTCTCGTCCAAGTGGCTCGATGCTTCTGGAATCTGCCAAGTGATTGAGAGGAACAAGTGTCCCGGGAGATGGAGCTCTAAGTAAGAGCGATTCTCCGCGCTCTCTCAAAGTATGGACCACCATCTCAGTGACCTTCTGCTAGCAAATGGACGAAATTGGATGATTTCTCGCTGGAACTGAAGAGGAGTGACAGGTGGCTGTGCTCCCAAGCCTGAAGGAGAGTCGATCTGCCCGATCCAGTCCTTGACTCCTGCTGCCCACTGTGCCTCCTTCGCTCTGATGTGACCGAGAAACATCTCACAGCGTCATCACATATTTATTGGCTCTATATGAAAAGTTCTACTTCGATCTCACGTGTCACTCGAGACATTTCAATATGTGCATGTGAGTTGTTGTTCTAATGTGCAAACGTAACTTAATAAACGTAATAAAGAAACAAAATGCAATCCTGTGTGTCAACTCGCAAGAGTTCTCCAATCAAAACTAAATGACACTAATGCTGCACATGACAGGCGTCATTATTTATGTGTTTATTTCCTTTTGGTAATGATACAGCATGTTTGTTCTTGTGGTGCCATTTAAAAGTGGTCAAATTAGGCTTAATTTGGAGGGTTTGTTTTATTTTGGAGCTCCAGCGATGCAAAACAATACGAGTTTAATGAGTTTAAAAGAGAAATAAAAAAAGTGCATAAGAAGCATTATTAGAAGTTTTATGTGCTCGTTTTGAAAGCACAAATTGTTGTAAGCTGTAAATTTTCCACTCAAGAACAATCACCAGAAAAACCAACAGCAGAAAAACCAAAGAGCTGAGACTCTAATCTGTGATGACATGCTGATATACAGCTCGGAGCTGCTTCGCTGACCGTGAATGGGAGCCTGGCTTTGTGTACTCTTACAATGTTTGCCTAAATTTCACATCCAAGTGGGTTTTATATTGATAGTGCTAAAACTTTCAAAGCAGAAAATGTGGCCCCGATTCTCAGGGAAAATCATTCTGGAAACTGGTGCGGCCACGTTTCCCATCATCTGAAACTCTTTACCGGCGGCACATCACAAGCCCAGACCTACAAAACACACTCAAACATACAGTAGCTCACAAACCGCTGCTCTGTGCAGCCACACAGAGGCTCACACTGGTGGGTTTCCATGGCATCTCCAGACCTCGTGAAAGTGGAGCCACCTTCTCCCCTGCACCGAAAATGTTTCATATTATTCTTGATAGCAGGTCATCTGAGGTGGTTGCTGCATCAAGCCTGCAATCATTCGTCTTCTGTTGTGTGCTAATGTTGTACAAATGAGTCCTTGAGCGCCGCATTTCTTCAATGGAAGAGGGAGAGGTGGAAAAGTGGATTCACCTATTTCCTCTGTCGTCTTTGTTCCTAATGTGCGGAGCGTTGTGGGTGTAAACCAGCTTGCACTGGTGCTCATTCACACGCAAAATAAAGAAAAAAAAAACATTGAAATAATTAATGAATAAGAACCCTGAGGGAGGGCTTTTAAATCTACATAATATCAAACTGCAGCTTTTTTTTTCTTTTAATAACAAGGCGTATTGGGTTCTGTGATGTACTTCTTGCATGCCTAATTACTGAGATGTGAATTATCTTTCGTCCTTTGCAATTTAGTAAATAAATCCCAAGGGAGCTCATTTGAAGCAGGAAATAGGCCATATTTCGAAGTGGAGAAACCACTGTGTGAACAAACTTGCAGTGAGGAAATGTGCGACTAAGTCAGTCATGTAATGGGAGAAATGTAAGCAATATAAAACACTGCTGGATGGGAGCTTGCAATTCTGGGAGATAATCAGACGAAAACTCTGCCGCTTGTCTTCAAAACACATGTAGCGCTGATTGGAGAGATTAGGATCAGTAAAATAACATCAGCATCGTGGGCGTGGGCACGAGTAAGGAGTAAACAACGAGCCACAGAGGGCGAGCGACATTTGCCAAGAAGTGCGGGAGAAAGCGGGGGGAGTCGAAACGGAGCCGACCTGTCGGTTAGTTATTCTGGGCCCTCGTGGGGAGGGAATGGGCAGCCCTACAGGTACTGCTCTCCTGGGGCTGAGACCACTCCAGACCGACTGCAGTAATTCACATTGACAAAGCTGTCAAAGAAGAGGTGGCATCCCGCGTGGTGATGGATGCTGACCTGGGAGGAAGAGGAGAAGGAGAGAACGGAGGAGAGGCTTGAAGAGGATTGAGGAAATGAGCGAAAACCAAAAGGCAGACATGTAATTTTGCGGTGCGGTATTTGAGTAATACTGAGCACACACAGCGTAAGACAGTGAGTAATACAATAAGAGGATTTTCACTTTCTACAAGAGATCAAAAACACTCCTCTGCTTGTTCAGAACTTCTATCCTTGAGTATCTCCAAAGGCTATCGATGAAAACTCCCTGGCACTTACACCCTCACAGCAAAATGCAGTATGAGACCCACCAGGTCATATCAATATTTTATGGCTCTGTCTGTCTTTCACAGGGGGGTTAGTCGAATAACAATCCAAAGGAACAGAACTGAGGGAGAGGAAGGAAGGCGATAACTTCTTGCCCTGGCTGCTTTTTCCTTCCAGCTTGCTGTGGAGAGATGTGCTGACGCTGCATCTCCCAGGGCAGGTCCTGCGTGGTGTCAGGGGCCCCCGGTGAGCAGCCCCCTCGCTGCTGTCACCTCTACTAACGGCAGCCCTCGTCCGCCGCGGCCGCCCACTCCTCCTGTCACCTGTCCTCGCGGAGGCCAAGGTGACTTTGTTCCCCGCTGATGTGAAAATGACAGCCACTGCAGCTACTACACCTGAAAAAGCCAGCGAGCAACCAGTCGGCTTCTCCCGCTGTCCTTCCCGATTTCACTCTTCCCCTCCCACTCCCTGTTTATCATTCGGGGACTCTCAGTCACTCTGCGCATTATGTTTGCACGTACGAGTATTCTTGCTATTCTGCCGAGAATCCATTTGCTTGTTTTTCTTCTTCTTAAGTATACTGGTCTACTGCATAAATTACAACTCCAGTGCTCCCCTGAGGAAGAAATCAGTACAGGGAGAAGTTTATATTTTATATATTTTATTGGTTTTATGGCAGCACCCCTACAATAACTGCATTAGCAGAAAATGCTGTTGGTCCGTGAAGACAAAGGACTCGGATTTTATTCATAGTCTTATTTGCACAAAGAAATTATATCACCGCTGTATACAGAGTAAGGGAGATTTCACAAGGGGGGTGTAGTAAAGGACGGGGGTTGAGCTCTTTAGTGGTTTGTAGCATGGATTTATTATGAAAACTGGATCGAAAATTGTGACAGCTGAACACTCAAATTGTCATGTTTCTGGATTACAGTTTTGATGCTCATGTGTTTTTGAGCCCATGGATCCTCCAGTCGTGCGTCTTTGCTCAACATTACACAATACTATGGTTTGTTCCAAATGATATCAGACCAATGGATCTAAGGACTGGTCCTTAATGTTCATGGTTCCTGACCCTAACCCTTAAGTGTCTCTGTGTTCTCCTTTAAGTTAATTTATTGGATTTTAGATGAAGTTTTATATTTTCATTGAACATGAAACCTGAGGCAGTTATGGCTTTTAACAGCTAAATGTTACACTTACTGAGCAGAAGATCAGTTCACACAGGTCCTCGGGTTGGTCCTCGCTTCCTGTGCTCGGCTTAGTTTTTATACAAAAATATTAAAAGTTAATGAATCTACAAGATGTACAGAGTCTCCCACTCACACCACACTCGCCTCTGCACAGTGTGGTGTCCAAAAGCGAATTTTGCCAGGTCGATACAAATCGAGTTTTGCACAGGTATTCGTTGCCTCAGGGAAAAAACATATGTCCATACTCATAGTCTGACAATATGCTGCAAAATGTTACCAAACTAACTACAAACTCACAAAGCTTCCAAGCAAATCTTCTCTCCGGCCTTAGTTTTCTCCAGGCAGACAGTCCGTCCATGCCCTTGCTAGTTTATCTATCAGTTTATTGCTGGATGGAGCTTCAGGAGCCTCAGATAAACACAGATTTTAGTTACTTTCAATAATAAAATAGCAACAGTTGTTATATATCGATGTATATCTTTGCTTGATTTCAGAATGTAAACAGGTTGACTAACTGAATTTTTAGTTAATTGAACTGCTGAGTGGGTAAACAAACAGCCCTTAAATGTTTTAACTCCCATAATTCTCTGTTCCTTCTCTCCAAATCAAATGAAAGCCTCTGTGGTCTCAGCTCCCTCACGCTGCTGCACAGTCACTGCTAGTTGGGATGACGCAGACCAATATGAATTCCACTGACTATGGATCTCAGCTCAGGGACGCTGGGATTTATAGACTGGCATAATTTGTATCCGACTTACTTTTCGCACACTGAATGGCAATTACGGACTCCCAGCGACACGCAATAACACATTTGCATTATGCAGCTTCTTTAAATTGTCTAGAATGTGCTAGCAGGGATTTCCTCGAGCGTTGAGGTCTGAATTATCACACGTGACACATTAGTTCTGAATTAGGCACGATATGCCAGCTTGGGAATCTGTGGAGTAAACAGTGAGATTTTCATGTTTTGGGTGATAGCGGTGAAAACGTTTCATTTGAATTACAGATGGCTCTGGGAGCATTGTGGCATGACTGAAGTTAGAGTAATTGGTGAAATGTAGATGACACACAACGCTGCACGCATTAGTGCTGCAACGCATCCTGAAACCGGAGCTGCTTATTTCATTTCTCAATGCTCTTGCTCTTGTTGTTTTCATAGCAGGCCGATTTGTCTGCTCTTCTCCTGTTGCACTGCCGATTGCGTCCGGAGCTTTCAAGCAGCTCGCGTGAAAAATGTCTGCTGTCAACACAGTGTGTCTCGTGGACAATGGTTGCCGAAATCCGGTTTGAGCTTTTATTAATGGGTAGCGGGGAATAAAACCTGATGAAATGGAACAGTTATGTTGAGCGTGCACGCGTTCACACACAAAGGGAGCGTGGAGAGAGAGCGAGAGGCAGAGAGAGGGGCTGAAAAGATTCCCGCGTTTTCCGTTTCCTTGAGCGCTGGGTGGATGCTGTGGTTGGAGCTCACGCTGGGATAAAAGGGGAGAAACGAGATATCAGGCTATGATGTCCGCCTGCTGTCTTGTCTCACATGAGTCATTAGGTGAACCTGTCGCATAGGCCTTGCTTTGGTCAGTAATCGCCGTCGTCCGTTTGCAGCATGAGGCAGTGCACAGTGGTGAGACGTCTGCTGCCATACAGTATAGCTGGAATCAGGGGTCACGCCCTCCCGCAACACAGAAGAGCCTCTCCAACCAGTTGACTCCAACACAGCGTGAGACCAACTTTGGAGTTTGCACACAAGCTAAACACATGCATCCTCTCTGAAGTCCTTTTAGCGCAGGCTGCCGCATGTGAGACGCTTATGTGAAACAGAAGTCACGTCAGTCCAAACTGTTCTGCTCAGTTTTGTCTAAGTGGGTCGTGGATCCATTCGCCGTCCTCTCACACTTTCTCCTTCCTCACCTCGCACGCGCTCATGCGATGTACCGCTGTGTGAGAGATATCGCTTAACAGCCTCATGTTGACTCATTTATCATCTGGCGCTATCAGTGCTGCTGCAGCCCGTGCATTCCTGGCATGTATAGCCGACACTTCAAGTCGTCCATAATTCCACCTCACTTTCAAGATCTTTCTCACCGAGGCGGACGGTGGTGGGTGATGACATCATCATTCATCTGCGGGAAGGTAAACATCTGGCGAGCTCCGCGCCAACTCACCGCGACTGCTGCAGACTTGCACTTACCAGCAGCAATTCAGCTTTGAAGATGTTATCCCGCCCGTATAACTTTTCCCATTTCCACACGTTTACGTGTAATTTCAGTCAGACCTGTATCGTTTTTTTTTCTCCTCCAGGGGCAATAACACAACCGAACTGAAAGATAAACATCATTCTCAATTGTGCTATAACGTATTTTATATTTAAATGCACGTACGCGGCGCACTCATGCTCAGAGGTGGAGCCACCAGCTGTGCGAGAGACCTCTATTTTTACATCCCGTCGTGTTGCTCTATTGGGAATTCAGTGACAACCTTCAAACAATTTCTTATTTATATTTTCTAAACTGTTACAGTCTGCTTAAAATCCATGAAATCCAGATGTATTTCTCTAGTGATGCGGGAGTTTTGCTAGAGTTTTGCTACACTCTGCTACTTCGTGATTTTGAATCTGTAATTTACAGCATACGGCCTTTCAAGTCAGCTGCCTTCAGTTGTTTTCATGTAGCATAAAGGTAATTTTTATAGGATGCTGTCTATTTTGCCTCTATCATTTATTCTATTCATTCTTCCTGAGGACCGATAAGTGGCGCTTTTCTTTTTTTTCCCTTTCTGTCGCATCTGTAGGTTTAAAACCCAGAGCTGGAAATCAAGCATTCCTTTGTTCACTCTCCGCTTGGAAGGCAGACTTTGCTGGCCTGTCGCTCTAGGCGGCGATGATGTGGAAGCAGCTCGTGGCGAGCATCCTCGGAAAAGATATTCAGCTCCGCTTAGCAGGTTCATGAATACTGAGCAGCATTGTAAAGATCAAACAGAATGAACGTGCTGTTCCAGCTTGCGTGGTAGAGAGGAGTGTGGTTGACACTTTGACACCTGCAATTGTGTCATTATTACAACGAAGCGATAGTCGGGGTAAATGTTTATTGAAATGAAAATCTGCCGTGAGCTCTTTACTGTAGTTAGATGTTTTGTAATAGTTATGTTCACATTTACATTCTGATGTGAAAGAGAACTTCTCTTTTCGGATCTGTCATCACTGTAAATGTGCTACTATTATAAGAGTGTGGCCAACTGTTCTGCTTGCTTTTTGGCATCCTGTGATGCGATATTCTGGGCCTGACTCCTGAGTCACTCCGCCTCGGTTTCCTCAGAGTTCTGAATAACTTCCAGATCGCGCTGGATAACAACCTCACTCCATTTCATATTTTACTCCCCTCTGGTTTCAGTAGTCAAAGCCTCCTTTAGAGGGAGCATTGTGACTGTCGGATTTGTCCTTTATGAAAATGGCTGTTTGAAGGAAACAGGCAACACGAGACGTAAGGTGTCCCGCACCTGTTTGATGCGCTGCTCTCTCTTTGTCCTTCGTCTTTGTTTAGAATCCTTCGACCTGTTCGGGTAAATGAGGTTCATGACCCTGGCTTTCTGCATCGCCAAACTCTCACATCATTTCCTCATGGTCGACGGGGGGAGGCTGGCGCTCAGACGGAAAGCACTCTGAGCAGACGGTTTAGTAATTACACACTGGAAACCAATCAGCCTGAACACTGCTTCTTAATTAGCAGAACAAAACAATAGTGCATGGATTGGAGGACCCTGGAGGTCATTTGTTCCCCTTAGGTTTCCTGCCGAGGTGGTTCAGCCTCCTTTGGCCACTCTGGCTCTGACTGACAGCTCCCAGGGATCACAGACGCATCACAGCAGGTAAAAAAGGAAAAGGAAACCCAGCACGTACTGTATAACAGATAAAGGAGCCTGATCCCGCTGGATCTGGACCCAGTTTAAAGATGAGCGTTTTGGCCTCTCGTCATGCTTCTAAGCAGGCGAGAGGAGAGGTCGTCTAATCCATTTTAATCAAGGCTACAGCAGCACATGCATGGTGTTCATTAGTAAACACGACGAAGAGTCGCTCCCCAACAAACAACAAACAACGTGGCCATAATTAGCATGTGGCGGATCATGCGGCAGAGAACGCCTGTGATAGGGGTCAGGACGGGCACATCTTGGCTGCAGCGCGGCGTCTAAGCACTGTGTTTAATTCTTACAACCCAAAGTCTTCACATCAGATTACACCGGCCCTGAATCCATACCGTGTGATGAATGCTTCGACTATAAATGGACTCCACGCGTTGCTCTTGCACATTTGATATTTACAGGGATATTCATAATGTCTCGTAATGGACTACGTATGCTTGCAATAATTCATCCTGTAACACTACCCGGCCTAAATTACAACCATGGGAAGAGAGATTCCAATTTCCTGCATGGAAAGATCTTAGATGTCTCTTCATAAAGCTTCATAAAATGACAGTAAAAGCATTTTAGATAAGAAACCCCAAAATATGTATATAATAAGCCCAGAAGTGAGTGAGTCACAGAAGAGAGCTGCTGCGGCTGCTGCTGCGGCTGCTGCTGCAGCCTGACATGGTGCCAGGGAGTTTCTGATATTAACAGTTAGGTAGAGCAAGCTGCTAATAGTTTTTTCATGTCTATTAATGTCTCTCTCCAGAGCCAGCAGTTACATGCTGTGTCATTAAAGGTCAGAGCAAATTGGATCCTCAAATGAAGACGGCGAGGAAAAAAAGCAGGACTTCTTAATAGCGCGAGTAAGGACGCCAATAAATGCTCTGATTATTATTAATGATTTTTCTCGCTATTGATTGGGGCCTGTCTTGTTGTTGGGGTCCTGGGCGATCTCCCACACTCGAGCAATAAATGTGAAGCAGTCCACAGCAAACCACAGACTATTTTACATATGTTTCCTCGTTCGGTCTCTGTATAAATGTGTGACCGTGCATGTGCTCTTCTGGCCAGTATTGTTTTATGGATCATAAAAAATGTAGGATGAGTTATTAAAGAATTCAAAGCAGTGCGCCAGTCCACTTGTAGACTAATATTAATGTCCTAAAGTATGAATGTGCTTTTTAGTATAGAGGGACGTGTCTGGGAGAAAGTGAAGCTGATTAGAGACCAACCTCAACCTGAACCTCTCAGTCGTCTTCCAGAATCTTTAAATTAGTCACCGAGTGGAGAATTACAAAGCTATGAACCAAACCGCAGGACTACACTATGAATACTCTAGTTAAATATTATAATGTGCTTCCAATCTGAGCAAGAATCGCACATGTTGAAATATTCAGTTAAAGGTTGCCTGTGAGGCTGGTTCTCTGTCATCACTACACCAGCTGCCAGAGTCCACTACCTGGTAATGTTCAGAGCACCTTTGAGGACAACAAGACAGAAGCACGTTCCTCCCTCCCCCATCATTTCTCCGCTGTATCGACTGCCAAGTTGATATTTCAGTTTCTGTTATGTGACATTTGGCTGACTGAACAGAGGTGCCGAGGACAGCTATCACCACGAGAGGAGGAAGGGAGGACGAGGGAGGGAAAGAAGAGATAGAAGGAGCAAAAAGGAAAAGGAGGAGGAGGAGGAAGGGTGTTGAAAGAGATAGAGAGAGAGAGAGAACTAAGGGACAGTGAGTGAGCTGAAGGGATTAAGGCAAAGGAGGAAAGGAAAGCAAGAGAGAAAGAGCTGTCATATCCTCCCTCATCACAGCGGTGTGCAGTTTTCCAAATGTCTATTTTCAAGCGGTGGCATACAGGCAGCATATTAACCGAGCTGTCTTTGTCCAGGCGCCTGCTAGGTCATCAACACCCTGCGAAATCCCTGCACCACACCGCCGCGTGCCCGGCCAAGCCCCGGAGTCTCACCAGCACCACTGGTTTGCTTTTCAATTCTTTCCTAGCAGGCAGCTGTGGGAAATGTTGCCCCGACTTCTAACCTGATGGTGGGAAGGATAACAAATAAAGCCAGAGGTAGCCTGGCTGTCGAGTTATTCATTTATTTAAATAGAAAGGTTACAGGACGCTCTTAACTTGTGTAATGTGTGATCCCTGGGAGTGGACAAACTGTCATCTGATAAACTGTCCAGATGTAGTATCCCATGCCTACGTTAAGTAGCTCATCTCAAAGCTGTTAGGCAACGATAACCTTGAGATCCAGCTCGCTGGGAGCTCAAGCTCTGGCTACGCTACTGTAGAAACGTGAGGCACATAAAATGTTACTGAGATTCTCCTGCTACACGGGGCGTGTGTTAGAGTCTGCAGCAGTCCAGCACACGCACACTTAAAAGTAGATTTGACTAATACGAGGGAAACTTTCCGGTGACTTACGATATGAAGACGAAGGCACAGCAGTGTGATAGTAGGATGTGATGGTGATGAGGGAACTGTGTGTGTGACTCAGTCCAGAATGCACCACACCTTTCTCCCAGCTTGGACCGGCTCCAGCTCACCTGCATTGTGCTTTATTATACCACAGATGCGTCACAAAGTCTGCTTACTTTTCACCTTAAAGTCATTTTTGACCTTGTACACGTATCCACTGATGCTTAATTAAAGGCAAAGGTATAGTATAGAGAGGTAAAATAAAAAACTGGAAGCCAAGCAAAGAAACTAAATATAACAAGACGTTGTCTTCAGTTGTGTAGAGTCATCCTGCTGCTGTGATTTATGGCACAGTTGCTTTTTACTGTTATAACAAGAGTCAGAAAATCTACCTTGTGCAATCAGTTCATTAAAATATTGAACTTTCCAACTTTAACTAAGTCAAGGTTGAGACATAAAACAGACTGACGGGATTTAATCAAAAAGTATAGCATCTCACAGAAGGAACAAAACTTGCATATGTAACTCGTCCCCTTTAATAATTGAAAGCTTTAATGTCAGTGCATGCTGTGCTCCGTCTGGAAGCTCGCGCACAAACTTTCCTGATGTCACATTCATAAAAAAAAAATTTAAAAAAGTTGGTGTCGTCGTGATACATGACAAACCGTCCGTAGTCGTTTAGCTCTTGGATATTGACGTCTGCCGGTCAGTCCATCGCTCCGTCACTTTGCAAATAAACTTTTGGGGCGAATTGCAGGGGGTTGTGTTTGTTTGTCGTGTGTGTTGTGGTCAAACACTTGCTCATCCCTCTTTCATTTTGTTTCTTTGGCATTTTGCACTAAGCAGGATGATTGACTGGCGCCGTTTCTCTACGAGGGCGTTGCTAAGAAACCCTACAGACTAAACATCTAATTGGGTGTCCATCCATTTATATAATGTCTCAGCCTGTTGAATGGGTTCAGGTCCTCAGTAAAGAATTATATGCTTTGTTTCTTACTGTCGTCCTTAAATGTAAGAAATAGGCAAAGTCGGGGGAAAGCTGTGGTGTTTACATGTGTGGTGTCCTCATACATGTAGCTGGTGTCATCATCCACACGTTATCCTGGCCAGGTCATTAAATCCGGTATGTTCTGGTAGAGAGGTGCACGTCAACGCAGGGGTCGTCTGTGATCCTTTCTGTCATTTCTGACACCTGACTCCAGTCGCTCTGTTGGTCCAGCAGGTACGGTGGGACGGATTAGCGCGATCAAGGTCAGTGCGATTGCGTTGCCCTGAGTCAGTGCGGATGCTCCTGCTGGCCCCCCGCAGGTCGAGGTTAAGGTTATGGGTGCACGTTTGTTTTGGTGGCGTGATGAAGCTCAAAGGGAACACCAGCAGCGACGTGAGCAACAGAAGAGAGGAGACGCATAATCAAAAGTAGAGTGCAGGGGAATTGATGAATGAGTTTTTAATCTGCATAGAAATAGCAGCGTTACGAAATTGAGCTGCGGTCTTCATGGCCTACACTGATGTATGAGAGTGCCGTGGGATCCCTGTGCAACACACACCCGCGCTTTATTAGAATATGTTTGTCCTTCCAAGGCTGACCTTATTCCCGGCCTTAATTAAATGCTCCCTTAATGACTTGCCTGTCTAAGGATAGCTCTGCTGACTTGTTGGTGCGTGTGCATGTGTGCGCATACAGGAGAACGCGTTGGAGAGTTAAGGCGAGCACGCGATCAGCGTACGGCCACGTGGGAGGTCATCAACTGTTTCATTATTTCGGTCAGATATTTGGCCGTGCTTTTCGGTTTGTGTGGAAAAATCCCGGCTTGTTTTACATCCTTATTTCATTAACCTCCGTGTCTGTAATTGCATTGCAGATGAGTTAAGGCTGCTTGAAGTCACTGCGGAGACTCTTTACGTGAACCAGCAAAACCATCTGATTAAAAGGAGGTGTGCAAACCTGCGAGCAGGGTAGAGGGAGGCTACTTAATGAGATTTTTAACCCGCTAATTCAATCGTCAGAAGTAAACAGTGAGGAGTCTGGGAGAGCGAGGAAACGCTGGGGGCGAAGCCGGCCAGCATGGGAGCATGAGCACAGTCACTCTTACATTATCTACGTGCCATTATTCTGCACCGCCACCAAACCAGCGGAGGATTAGCTTTGCACATGTTTCATTTCTTTCTTTCTTCTTCACAGACCCTCCTCTCCCTCCCACCATGCTTTAATCCATCAACCTGAGGACTAATCCTTTTGAACATTCAAAGCAAGAGCCAGCAAGGCTGCAACATGATCAATTACAGACTTTCAGCTTCTGTCTCTGTCTACTACGTCACGCAAACATTGGTACAAACACACATTCATTTTGCTGCTGCTGCTTTTCCCATTTTTCCTGCTGTCTCTTTTCAATTCGTGCCAGCCTCTTTCTTAGCGTCCCCTGCTCAGCTTGCCAGAAGCATAACCAGAAAAAAACAAAACAACGCTCAACAGATTCAAGGTTTACGTTTGTTTGAAAATAAAAGAAGCCCAGTCACTTAAACTCGCTTTGTCTAACCCGTTAAAGACGTGGCGATAGCGTATATGCCGTGATGCTGCTGTGCAGGAAGTGCTGATATTTGATTTGTCGCTCTCTCCCTGCTCCCTAACAAACACCCTTACTCTTTGCACATTCTCTCATTATCCTATCTGTGAGGTGGGGGGGTGGCGTAGGTAGGGAGGCAGTGGGTTCAGGGCTCCAGAGTTAATTCCTCTGCTGTGCTGCCACAGCCAGGCTTTTTTCTTGCATTGTTTCTCTGTGGCCTACATAATGGCCAGTGTTCTGTTGAAAAGGATCCTGAGGGGGGACTCTAATAACCCAGATAGATAGTGCTGTTACATTTCTATCTTCAGGCACTCTGTCTTTGCCTGCCAGCGCCCAGGTGCCTTACTCATAGCGTTCACGGCGCTTCCTCTGCCATGTAAATAGTATCTATCACCAGGAGAGGAGCTTGAGTTGTGTGGGGGGGCAACTGGAAGAGGGAGAGACAGACATTTGTCAGATTGCACCTATGTGTTTTGTCAATTCTTAGCTTGTGTGATTATTCACAGTTTCGTTCATGTATGGGACAGTATTTGATTGTTGTGTGTGGGGGGATGTGTGTGTGTCTCCATCTGAGATCAAATGTCACGCTCATTGTGAGATATCATATTGATAGAAAATGGTTTGCTGTTGTCAGTGGGTGTAGTCATGCAGTTAAAATGCACCATGAAATGCATTAGGCCTTCGTCACTCTCCACACTGGTCAGCCATTAAATCCTTTATTTTCTTTGAGAGGAAAACATCTTAGATAGTGGACATCCAATCTCTGCTGCCACAGGCTTGTTCACTCGTCTTCTCCAACTGCAAAAGCATCTCTTAAAAATATGTCAATAAATAGTAAAAAGCTTAAAAAATGAAATGCTGCCATGAGTTATGTTGTCATTTCCTGACACTTCTTTACGTAGAACTGCGAATAAATGATAATTTAAACAATCCCAAAAACCACAAAACCTTTATACTGAATCCAGATCCTTCCCTCGGTTTAAGGGAATTGCTCTTGAACACTAGGATGGAAAGTTAGGAGCATCTTCTGAGCTCAGTTATCCAGTTTGCGATCGGTGTTGCCGCTCTGATTCAGGACGGACCTCTGCAAATCCGATTAAGCTCCTTACTTAACCATGTGGATAATCTATACCTTTGCTGATCGTGCACTCAGCTTTGTTCAGCCACAAAAAAAAGTATTTGACCTTCAAATCATTTGGTTTGTTACAAAATAAAGAAAGCGATCTATTGCATTTCCTGGTCCAGTGCAGTGTTAGCATCCGTATGTTATAGCGCGAGTTTGACTGGATGGGCAGGGATGAGATGGGTTCTCTGTGGAGGATGTCTCTGGTGTTCTATTACAAGAGCACAGGGCCTCTGTTGCTTTAGCAGATAATAGAAAGCGAGCTGACTAACCTGAAAATTGACATTAAGCGTCAGACTCAGCCCTGGTATGTCGCCTAATCTAATCCAGAGGTTAATTAAGCACTTAGTGCACGAAGCTGGATGTGGAGGAGACAGATAAGTAAGAGATGCAGCAGTGGTGGTTGCATCAGCATCACTGAGTAAAACTGGTAACCACAACAAAGCCTACACGTGACTCCAGGTAGGCCCCATAAGGCACAGTGGGTTTGATGTAGTAAACACATTTAGGAAGCTTTCTAGGCTTCCCACAGCCATTACTGAGCAAATAAAGGTTTTCTTTCGTGTTACTTTGGTGTGAGCAATAGTTGAAAATGATGAAACTCTGGGGGCTTTGTCTGGCCTGGCATGACAGATGACTATGCCATGAAAATAGGGCATTGTCCCACACTATCATTTATTATGAGCGCTGGCCAGGTTTGATGGAGGGAGCCAGGCAGCTGGGAGCGTAGATCATTCATCCAGAATGAGGGGCTGTACCGGATGGAGATCTGCAGAAAGGCTCCTCAACAAGCCGCTCTGAGCACAACAAACGCTGAGACGCTCATCTGGGGAGTCGCTAAGAAAAGAAAGAGTTGACTGCGGATGAGAATAAGTCAGTTTTTTGTCCTACGCGATCACCTACTAAATCCCAGCACAAAGAAAAGCTCATCGCACGTGTTGCGTTCGGATTCATCGGCGCAGAAACGTGTCTGCCAGCGAAGCAGAAGGTCGCGCCTACTCAACGAGCAATCCAAACCTGCTGCTGTTGGTTTTTGAAATAGACGCTTGTGTGCTCACGCTGAGCGCTGGAGCCAGGGTTTGTAGTTAGGTACACCGGTTTGCCACAGGGGGACGTGTTCGCTGACTGACTGACTGAGTGAAACAGGGCGAGCTACTCTATCTCACATGTCACTCAAGGGTACGTTTTGCTAATGTACCCAGCTGCCTGTCGCTTAACATATCTCTGAAGAAGAATGGTACCCGGGTTGGAGGAAACGCATTTTCAAAGATGTCACTGGCCACATACTGTCCTCACAAACTATTAATGCGGTTTACTGCTAAGCTCCTAGGCTGAGAGAGCAGACTAAAAAAGAAAGAGCAAGGGTAGCTTTATAGCTCCTGCCCGTGTTGAGGTACACGGTGAGGAAAAACAACACAATCTGTATTTTCTAGGCTCAGACGCTATGCTATCTGCAGTGCGCCTTAATATTTTATTAGGCTGCATGTTTAATGCAGAAATCTGGAAATCTGAGTGTTTCTGTCAGTAAAACAATAGCCTAGCCATTTGTGATTACATGGAGCCACTCTGCTGCCTGAACAATGCGGAAACTTTGGAAAGCCTTTTCAGATAACCCGCTGAGAGAGCACAATCCCTGGCAAGCTACAGTAACTTCAAAAAGCTCTTTGAATCTGGTTACAAACAAATAACCGGTAATGATGGATCGACTGAGCGAGGCGGCCAATTAACTATAATTAACACAATCAAAGCGCTCACAGAAAATAGCTATAATAATAACTCTGTGAGTTCTGCAAAATTACATGAACGTCTATGATGGTGCACATGTGAACATGCACAGACATTATGGGTTTGAGAGGGAGGGGCGAGAACTAAGCGCTCTCCAGCACCTCGTCTAATAAATCCGCTTTTATGCACAGACTATCTGTTGCCTCTCATTTCCATGCGTCTCCCAGCCAGACGAGCTTGTTTACTTTAATTCAACAACAGTGCAGTGAGCACTTTGGTGGCGGTGATGGATAGGCAGAGTGACGGACATTTATTAGGACGGTTTTTAGACAGGCCCATGAGCGCTGCTCTTGACAGAAATAATCCATGTCAGTCTGAAAGATACAGCCATCTTTGTGCCAACACCGCTGCAGAGCACTCAAACGTCTCCCCGACCTTCACGTCTGCATAAGGGGCAGTGACAGTTTTGGCGAGACAACAACATCTAAATGCTGCTGGAGTGTATCATTTCATTGATGAGCCTGTTATCGTCACAATGACTGGATTAAAGTTATCAAAAGTACATTTGTTTAGAGATAAAAAGCTTTTTCTAGATAAGCTAGATAAGGTGACTTTTGTTCATAAACTGTAGGTGAAGCCTATTTTAAAGTCCATAATAAATTATTGTGTTATAACATGTCCTGCGTTTAATATTCGCAGAGGAAAGTTCTGTTAATTATTTGACGGTGAAAAAAAGAAATTATATATTAAATGAATGATAAAATACAATCCGTACTATTTAAATCAAACTACTTCATCTTTTCTTATCTATAGAATTATTCTCTCCATTTTCAACAACAATCACACTCTTTTATCTGTTGAGCTCTATAGATCCCATTGATTTTCATTGATAGCCCCGCTCACAACCCATTAAGATAATGAGAGAATAACAAATTCTGATAAGACCGTTTGCATTGTTGGATTATCTCAAAGTTACTTTCTTGTGCAAAAAAGCTAAAGCAAAAGTTTTTTACTATTTGATGAAGTGGGTGAGTTCAGTATTAACCATTAGCTAAAAGGAAGCATTTATTAATCAGACGATTCTATTTCACATAGATCAGCTCCTCACACGAGGCAGTGAAACTCTCTTTTGCACTCAGTGTCCCTTCTTTGAATCAAAACGCTTTAAAAAAAAAAAAAAAAGTGGTAATGCCTGTAAAAAGCCACTCTCATTTTCAGATAACAGTTTTATTCCATGCCGGGTGTGGAACGACTCTCTGATTAGCTGTACTGCGGGTCACACAATATGCATTTCATAGCTGTGAACCATCTTGGTTGAGCGACTGGCATGTATCTGTTCACAAAAAGCCCATCTTAGCTGCCAGCTTGGAGTGTTTCATCTCACAATGATATGAAAATATTAGAACACCCAGCAGATTCAGAGCTGACGGCTGGAGATGACAGCGTAATTATAATCTCACTTCATTCTGTCGACCTCTGATACATGCATGCACATGCATATATATATATATATATATATATATATAGATAGATAGAGAGAGAGAGAGAGAGAGAGAGAGAAACCTTAAATGCCAAGATCCTCTTGGACAACCATAGCCACTCGTGGAATAATTAGTCCTCTTCCAGACCATCTTCGGGGGCTGGCGAGGCAGGAGCCCAGAGGACGACCAGCCAGAAACAGCCGAGCTACACTGCCAGTGGGCATGTTCTGTAAGGAGGCGCACACTGAAATCACATTGTTAAAAAGTAATTATCTTCTCATATTAACCCAAAGTATGATATTATGGGAAGATGCCAAATGAAGGACCACGTATACTACAGGAAATACCTCCTGCAAACAGTACTATAAGAAAATTGTAAACAAATTCAATCTGCACATGAAGCAGTTGGTTTAAAACTGAACGGCAATAAAGGTCAAAGTGCAATTAAAATTAATTTACCTTGACAAAAAGTAATTTAGACATTAGCTTGATAAATGAGTGTGGACTGATAAAGGTAATTAACTAGATATGTTAATTTTCGGTTATCTTTGGGTTGGTTTAAAGAATCGATAGCTCCCTGAGAGACGCTGCAGGCTGTGGCTGCCAATCTCAACGGCCACAGAGCAGAAGCGAAGCAGAAGCGCATCTCTTGCTTTAAAATAGAAACGCACGACATTAAATTACATGTATCTAGCCTCTTGCAACCTCGAGTATTAGACGAGGATTTCAGCAGACTGCTAACAACACCATTAAGGGAGGAGGGTTATCCTAGGGGCCTCGTAACACCAGATTATTAAGGTGCTTCTAAAACTGGGCAGTAACTATATTTTCTTCCTTTCACATAACATTTTTAAGGGACCAATCAAACAATGCAGGATAATGATCATCTCAGGTTGACAGGGCATTTCTTCATGCGTCGTCTAATAACTTCAGGAGCTTATTTTTCAAGTTTAGCACCGTCTAAATGACTCAACCTGCACTGGTAGGATTATACATTAACCGCAATGATAATCTAACAGTTAATTGTGCTTGGGTGTGATGCTGCAATGGCTTGTGCGAGATGTATTTTATCCAGGGATATCAGCTATTTTTTAAGCTTCGAGATAACTGGGAGAAGGGCTATTAAAGCGGGGAGACAGCCTGTAGGGCAGCTTCAGGAGCGATGGGAGTCCATTATAGAGCCTCGGCAGAGCTCTAACAGGTAACATTGGCAGCCATATGTCAGGTGCTACTGAATCCACATTTTTGTCTTGGTACCCTAATTATAAAATTTCTTCTGGCATGAGGGCCACACACCCTGACACGGTGTTGCTATAGAAGCAACACCACGGCAGCGGCATGCTTACCTGCCACGGCAGCTTGAGAAGCAATGCATGACTGACATTTCAGCATGATGCCCCAAAGTTTAGATACTAAAGTCACAATGGCCAGCAGCCTAATAAAGAATCTGTGACACATGCCTGGACACAGAGCTCCTGCAATCCTAAAATCCCCATCTATTGGATTTTTTTTATTCTTTTTGTATCTGCCGTGGATCAGCCACGACCCCATTATATTGAAACTCCATCCTTCCTGCCTGCTCAGAATGTTTGAGGACTGTGATTGATCGTATTTGATGGAGTGTGTGCTAAAAGCAACCTTGCGCGTGCGTAGCCACTCGGAGCGGTTGCGGGAGGAAATCCAAGGACAGTTAACTTCACAATCACCGATGAAAGCAGGAGAAGAAATAAAAACAACGCGTCACTCCTTTATCACTCTATAGATTTCTGTCTCTTCTGGTGAAATCCAATCTGCATGGATGGTCTCTGAACTCTTCTTTCATCTTGCTCAAAGACAACATACACTGAGAGACTTTTAAAGGGCAGAACAGAGCAGTGAGGGAATCAAACATGACTGGCTAGTTAAACAGTGAACTACACTATAAATAGATGTGTATTTTGTTTGCAGGTTTCTTTTACCTTTTGATTTTACCTTTTGACACTTTAATTAAATGCCTACAAGCTCATATCAATAGTCCTCTGCTTAGCTTTTGGCTACAGTATCTGTCCTCTTCAGCCTCCACAGGACTTTGTCTCTTTGGTGACATTTATTTATCAGCTTAGAGGCAAAGTGATAGGAAAGGAAACTGGTAATTGCGTTAAATATGTTGTGTGATGTGGAAGAGGGAGGAAGTTGCAGTAATTCTAGCCTGGGGTTAGTTTTGCAAGGACAACACTCCAAAGCATTTTCCACATTTCACACAGATGTTCACAAACACCTAAATATATCAGGCAAATTACATAACCAAATTCAATAAAGGTTATTTTGCAGATTTTGTGCGCGTGTTGTGAGGTGTTCTCCCACAGGTGCTTTGCAACCCACAAGAGACTTAGAAAGAGAATTAAAGATGCAGCATATCCAGATATATTACACAATGTAATCCAAATTTGAAATTAAAATCGTCACCCACCTCCAACATTTCAGTCTAGATGCAACCAACGGCTTCTGGGCTGATTATGCAGAAACTTTCAGGGGCACTTGAATTTTTATCAAAGGGGTGGTTTGATGCAGATTTTTCATGTTTTTCTAGTTATTCTATTTTGACATTATGAGCAGCCAGTGAAGTCAATGATTCAGTCAAACGCAGGCGCATTTGCACGTTTGGTAAATACCTACTACTCATTAGCGTCATGTCTACGTTGCGTACAGAAAAAGTTGGCATGATGATAAAGTAAACTACTAGAACTGATAGGCAGGCTGTCCACAGGACGTCGTGTTGGTGCAATGATGCTGTAATGCTGAGGTTAACTCCCAGCTCCTAAGGCTCGCTGCATCTAATTGAACATAAGGGGAATGAAAAGGCATGAGTGGGCACGGACTCAGGGGCCTGATCTGATGGAGTGACAGACAGAGTTGTCTGCGTAACCGCGAAGTCAGAGACAACGCATCCACACAAGTTGCAAGGATTTCAATTTGAGCAAAACTTTGTGAACCTACTTCATAAACATTGACAGACTGGAAGATAAAGGAGAGACTGGAGGCAAATGACAGAAAGAAATGGTAAGTTCTGAGATCAGTCAGAGGCTGAGCTGGCGCGCGCACACACACACACACACACACACACACAATCAAACACACACACACACAGTGCTTCTAGCTGTTTCTAGCTAGACAGCACCTTTTAGCACAGATGCTCGGTTTGGCTGAAATAATCTGAACTGTACAAACACTGACACCAGGCGTAAAGTTCCTACATTCTTTTCTCCTATAGAGCATAACTAGAATTAATGAGGTGCATAGCGAACGACAGCCACTGTACCAGTGTTCATTATCGTGTCTTTAAACAAAAATGTAATTAACCTTTATAAGCGCAAGAAGTAAGAAACAGCACAGGTCAAAAACACTAAAAATATCTCTTGATACGATCCTTCTCAAGTCTTATGCATTAAAGTGGATGCAGTTAATTAATGATGAAGATTGTTTTCCGTGCTAATTCAAATGTTCTACTCGCTACTTCACATAAGGCTTTGAAGCAGTGGCCTCCCACTGAGCTTGTTTTAATCTTATCAATCCTATTTGCTATTTGAAATGAACAGATCGATGCAGCTGGCCCCTGTTCAGAGATAGCGTATCTCAGCGAGCTGAAGCGCGTCCTTATCTCGCGCCGCCTGTCGGGCGAGAAAACCCTGGGTTCGAAATGTTAACGCGTGCCGTGCACCTACGCAGGGGTAAGAACCCAGCGCAGGGTGCACAGACGGACAGACAGCCGTGGACCAAAGGCACTGCCCTCCTGCGCGGATAATAGAGGAGGCCCAGAATGTCTACAGGACACCCAGCTGCGATAAGGTTTCAGTGTGATCGTCTCCTATCAGTCACTGATGATCAGCTGTTTTGTGCTGTCCGAGCAGACGACATATCATAACCGCTCCCGGAGCAAGCGGCTCCTCACAAACATTATTACATTTAGCAAAACAACTCGCTGCTTTATGGCCGATGAAATTACTGCCGCTGCATCACTTACGCCGACTCGCTCGGCCAGCAAAGGCGGGTTTCTAACGCGACGCAGCTCTTTTTCAGCTGAATGGATTCATTTACGCGCGGATTCCTGCAGAGAAGTGCTGAAAGATGAGAAGTAACAGATTGTATATAGTGGTTTTCCTCATAAAGGTGGCGTTGCAACATTGCCTCAGTCAATAGCGATGTAAAATGGCCGTTCAAGCATTGATCAAAACAAGTGCAGAAGTTAAAACATATGAACACACACACACAGTAGAATTTCTAGAAGGATTTTTTTCAGAATCACATATCATTTGACCCATTTGGAGTGTTTTTCTGACCTACTTATTGGGCTGCTCCTTCAGGGCCTGGCCTTTTTGCACTTGTTAAGTGTGTACAATGCCATAGTTCTTTGATGTGCATGTATCGATTGTACTGATACAAGACTCTGGGCTGACCTATAGCACATTGATTCTAGAAAGCTGTCTGCAATCTGCCTCTTCTCCAAGCTGATAAAAACTGATTCCGCAATAACCTCCCATAGTGAAATAAACACTCAGAGGTGCATATGGAAAATAATCTGTGGAATCAGGAAACATCAAATGCAAAGCTTTCGACTCTTGACAGAGCCTCGTCTGTTATTTTTAACATGGCAGCGCTGCTGCTCATCTGTTTTTCCCCAGTCTGAGAGCTGCCATTTCCATTCTTGACAGGGTTTACCCTGATACGCTGAATTTAAACCTGTCTTCTCATTCACAGGTCATTAGGTCATCTCACATCAGCAGGTAATGGAGTTGACAGACTTCAGATATGTTCTCACAGCCTGAGGGACTGTGAGTGATTCCTCAACGCCCGCGACCGCCGGAAATCAGCATCCTGCAGCTCGGAGGATTGACAAAACAGGAGAACAGCCGGGTGAAATTTAATTGTCCCTGCATATGGTAAAGGACGGTGTGTGAGTGGGGGCTGTCTGCCAGGGCCAAAGTTCAGGAAGTACATCAGATTATAAATGTGTTACTACTATCAGCTACTGCTGCTACAGCAAGAACGCTGATGTGGCAAAATAATCAGAATGGCAAAGTTTTAACCTGTGATAAATTAAAGAAAATCTGTGCAAACTACATTGGGAACTAATATATAATGTAATCATTTTTTGTATTATGTTTAAAATAATAATTAAAGAAATTAAGCACACAGCCTGTACTTTCAAGTATATGAAGCACAGTGGGGAGTGGGCATTCAGGGTTCAAATTAGAGCCTGATGAGAGATTATAATGATGCTGCTCCATGGTTCAGTCCACATCCAGAGGGGCCAAATATCCAATTAAAACAGTCTATCACACCCTGTGTCTCTCTCTCTCTCTCTCGCTCCCAAAGTCTGTGGCTCAGTGAGGTAATTACTAAAACTCTGCATGTAAATTCAATTCAAGATAATACTGCTGGAGAAACAGCTCACAACAGCCCCCAAACGTCATCCGTGCTCTGTAACAGTCATTTTACAGAATCTAATTCATCACACTGGGAGTTTGATGTCACAAATTTCACCTTCATAACATAGTGTTCAATCACAGCTGCTTTTTGTTGGGCTCCATTAGCTCAACTCATACTGAGATTATAATTTGATGCTAATTGCTGTTACCTAAAGTTATATATGTCACTCACAGCATGCGGTACCACGGTACCCAAACACGGCTGGCTCTGACGGGCGGGAGCGTGTCGCCGGACTGAGCTGATTGCTGGCGACATAAGAGTGAGAGCTGTACTCTATGTCTTGACCTTTAACAGCTTGCCTTTCACGGCCTCTCTCCTCCGTCAGCATCTCTGTGTACGAGCCTGAATCCAGTCCAAATGATGGCAACACGCGCTCCATAACGTTCCCGAACCCACAGCCCACCTTTTCATCTCTCCACGCTAAGCTAATGCCCCGACTGTGGCGGAGTGGCCGAGCAGTGGACGCTTCCTTTCATCAGTGCACGGCAGCGTCTCACTGTATGTGCTGCAGCAGCAGATTGGACTTCTGTGCACTTATTATCGTGTGCAGGTAGGACACAGAGGACGGAATCCGCAGCTTAAATATTCATCTGAATCAGTCAGGTCACCTCTAATGTTGTGCATTTTTATGGATTTTAAATGAGTAGCTTCTTTCAAATAACTTCTTCTTTCACAATCAGGTTATTTGCTTCCTCATTAATTATTCCAGACCTCAGGTTCACTCTGCGAACAACATCTGTTCCACTGAATTACCTCAAATAGCCAAACCCATCGCTGGGTTAAGGGGAATTTAACCCATGTTCTACACACCATAATTATACTTGACGTAGTTTTCTTTGATGATTAGTTCGTGGGACTGCAGCAAAATTTGAAATGAAATTGCAAAGTCTTTTTTTTGCTTTAATGATACAAAGAGCCTTCAAGTTTGGATGAAACTATCTCCAGCCAGACGTACGTCTAATGCGGAAGAAAGGCCTCAGAAACCTAGGAAAGAAGAAGACTAGTGGGATGGAAACTTAAAGTCGTTTCTTTTTTCCCAATCTGAAAACGGCACAAAACCACCTGCTGAAAGTCAATTAACATAACCCTGACATGCACCAACACAACAGACAGATACAAACAGCAAATTTAAATTCAGGGGACCTGCAGGCATTCAGATAAAGCTGGCGTCAGAAGCCTCACAATTTACCTGCAAATAGAAAAAGGTTTGGTTAAAGACATGCGTGTGAGACTTTTGGACTTCACGTAAGAGAGAAGCTGACGTTTATTGAAAATAACTTCAAATCTGACTTGTGAATAACAGTCACGCTGCCCAGTACAGTACCTGCAAAACTTTCTGGATACGTGCAGTAATATTAAATGTAGTGGAAAAAGACAGACATAAAAGTTTAAACAGCTGAAGAAAAAGAAAATCCCAAAAATATCCGCATGACGTATTTCACAATGTAAATATTTCCGATTTGTTAATTACGTGATAATCAACCTCTTGTTTTTGCATCTGTGGCGCTTTGAGCGATCCGCTAGATAAAACCGCTGATGGCGGCCATCACCGGGCTCTTGCAGAGAAAGAGACGAGGCGCTTTGACTGCTTCACACTCAAATGGCTGGCTGGACAGCAGAATGGGCTCCCTTTCAAGGCTTGATTGCAGCCGCACGGCCCTCGCTGCGGTTTCATTGTGTGCAGCCACTGTCACAACACCGGAGTGCTGGTAATAGAGAGCCGCTGCGTCCTTGGGAGGTCATTTCACGTCCAGTGGAAATGGATTTCAGCACGGCCCCCATTCAAATGTGGGCACCGAACTGGCTCTGCGTAATTGTGTACAATGTAAAGGAACGAGCCGGCGAAGATTTCTGCTTTCATCGACCTGTTCGAGCCACAGTTGTCTTCAAAGATGTTCACAGTCCTCGTGCTTAGACAGCGCTGCCTCCAGGACTCGCCAGATGATCTAACCACGCTGGCTAATTGATTCATACCATGTAGGAGGGAGAGAAAATAGCTCTACTCACACGTCAAGTGAAATCAGCTTTTAGTGGAACTGACCAAATGTACTTAGGGCCTCTGTGTCTACGTGTTTATTCCGTTTATGTTGTCAGAACGGAGATTTGGGCTTTAGAGACCTCTGAGCTCTCTTATCACAGAAGCAAAACATGTAACGCTCCAAGGAATTTGAGACTGTCAAATGCTATACGTTTACAGTTTAGGAGAGAAGCCTACAGTACAGCGTGTCTGCGCAGTGACGGTAATCTCCCCTGGCTGGACTTCTGTTCTCACCAAAAATGACCCAAACTTTGTGGTCACTGGAAAAAGACCCTTTTACTTAAACGAGGCACATTCTTGAAAGGTCACAAAATCATAGGAGCACGGCCTCGCGGGGCTGAGTTTTGTTACAATATGCGCTCTGACAAGTGTTGCTGTCCCATGAGTAACACTTCATGGCATGATAAAGTAACTAAGCAGATTTGCTGTGTGCCTGACTGTCCTGTCCAGCCAAGTGTGTGAAAAGCCTGTATGTGACATGTGCTCCCTGCTGGGGCAAAGAGGGAAGGATGTGGAATTGCCATGAATTTCTGCTCACGCACAATCAGTGTCAGGAGCAACGCTGGAAACCTATGGCAGCTGCTGCTCCTGCTTCCTCCGTCCGTTTGTCAGAGAGCAGCTGACGGGCGGCTGCTGTCGCGCTCCGCTTCAAGTTGCGCCCTGCTAATGACACATAGCTTAGAGACGGGACTGCTCACTTCAAGAAATGTGGAGATTCAGACACACGCGCAGCCGCACGTGCATCACACTTCACCCTGAACCTGCAGACTGGCTGAACGTGTTAAATCTGTAATGAAGCTCTAGTGCGAAATCCTTGAAACTTGTCTTCTGGTGATATTCTCATCAGCTGAACCGAAGGTGAGGCCTTTCTCTCAAATCCTAATTTAATAAAAGCTAACATCATGAAACTAATTCTGTCTGTATATTATTTTATTTCGTTGTTTACACTTATTGCAGACGTTTACAGAATCCTGACAGTTTTGCTTTATCTGACTATGATTCGATGAGCATGGAGTGTAGCAAACGGTGCAGAAGGGCAAAGCAAAGCGCAGCAAGAAAAGGTTGAGTCCACGGCGCTGGCTGACTACATGGCTAATGCTGAGAACTCTTATTTACCATTTGGTTTTTGTTTGTTTATGTCTTTCTTCAAATCAATTTTAGCAGCCTGCTGAACTATTATCTGCAAATAATAACATGCAACAAATGGCTAAAGTCGTTTCTTTGAGGCTGAATCTGGGGCTGAGAGTAATTCAGAGACTAGATGAGTTATTCTGTTAACAATATTTAGAAACAATCCCTGGGAAAGTGAAAACTAATAATACCCATGGTTGCAACGCATTTCGGTTAGTCTTGTCCGCGCTGCCCACAATTTGTCTTTGCAAGCTCTGCAAACCATCAGTCGAATCAATCAACCAATAGTAATTAGTCAGGGCCAGTGGGATAACTAATGAACTGATTGTGAATACACTGATTTAGCTTTCGTTCTGACGGAGAAACTCTGCAAAAAGCCACTGAGCAAGAAGCTAAAACGAAGAGTGTGAGTTGCTTTTGGCACCTTCGCGGCAGTGAACCCAAGCCCAGAGCCTGGAAACACACAAGCAGCACATATAGACACTTCAAATGTGGAGACTTTCATCATATTTACCCCCATCTGACCAAACCTGAAGGGTCATGCTGATGTTATCCAGGTTTGGGTTCGCTGTGTGGAAAAGGAAGGTGACTAAAGTGGTGGAAGAACAACAGCAGCAGCAACAGAGCAAGAGGAAGAAGTGACCTGAACTTTAACAGGATGGAGCCAATTCCCCGAGGAGTAAACATTCAGTAAAAGCTGAGCAGCCATATCTGTGGAGTAAATGGGCAGTAGAGTGAACCATGTTCTTCCCTAACAGGGCCAAGGTACATTGCCAGGGGATCTGAACTTGTAATTCCCTTTCACTGTTGCTTGACTTATCAGAGAGTGTACCAGCAACTTTTCGCCTGAAAAAAAAAAACAAACAAACAAAAAAAAACATTGTTGATGCGGACGTCCGTGATGAAGATTCCCAAACTTTACCGCATCACTGTGATGAAGTGAATAAAACGAGACGATATCGCTTTAAAGACAAGATGAGCTTTGGCAATCAGGCTCAGTGATATTAGACAGAGTAGAAGTAAAACTGCTCTGAGGTGATGTCAGATCTGCTCACTCCAGTGTTGCAGCTAGAGGCTATTTACTGTTAAGTCATACGCTTATATTTATTACCAAGACGGCGTTATAGTATTTATAGTGTACGCTGAACTGACGCTAAAATAAACAATTTATTCTGCAGCCTACTTCTACTTTAGCCCTTGTTGGTACATGCCTGCATAGAGAAGGGAACATACTTGTTGTTGTTGCCTATCTGAGCCTTGTCTCAGTTACTGCCTGGTGTTAATTCTTCCAAAGAGCGAGAATATAAAGCTATACACCTCTTGATAATTGCAGTCCTCTCAGGGAGGCTGAGAGCAGTCACCTGTGAATGGATGAAGAAATAATGGCGCGGTTAAGAGCTGCTTGGGGGAATCAACCGCATTTATTTTTGTGAAGTGCCGTGGCTTGAAAGCTGGAAATGATTCAGGGACATTTCTTGCGCGTGTTTCTATTTGACATTCTGGCAACAAGGTGATGCAGGTAAAATGTTTTGTTTAAAAGCAGCGGTGCATCTGTTCCCAAGGGTTAAACGCAGTCAGTCAGAGGCAGCGGGATTTGATGCTCTCTGTGCGTAATGATGAAACTGTCCACAGTTGCAGGATGTGGGGGTGTCTCTGAGTTGGAGCTCAAGAATTTCCTCCTGCCTTTTACGTGACACTCTGACAGCACCAATCCCACCTTATCTGTCCTTTTCTCCCCCACTCGCTCTGTGTTGGGGTTTTTTTTACCAACACCTATGTGGTTCCATCATCCCGGTTTCAAAACCCCCGCTGTGATAAGCACGGCGAATTAAAATGATTTCTTTTTAATTACTTTCCCTATTAAGCGCAATCCGAAGTGCATGCATTATATATGCATTTCTCACTCCTCTCTGTAGGAGCATTACACCGTTGTGGGGAAACCTTGCCTAGGGGCAAAATACACAAATGCAGTTAAATTAATTTCAGTGGCAAAAAAACACATTTTCTCACAGTAGACAGTTTTGGAGAAAGGAAAAAAAAATCCTCTATATACGTCCTCTATATTTGGAAGCGTTGATTATTCTGGAAATAATAAGTAGAAAAACATTCTTTGTTATAATTAGGGTGAACCTTGTTTTGTGCAGCGCTTACACGTGTCCTGCGATAAGTCAGCTGAGAACAGCCGCGCTGTGATTGTTCATATGGAATCATCTGTTCCATATGAAAATTAGCCTGCAGGTAGTTTTCTCCGAGGTTTCTGAGTAATGATCAGACCTGCACCACACGGGTTAGCGTGTTCGCTGTGTGTCGCACCCGTGCTGAATTTCTGACACCGACTTACATGTCCTTTACATCCTGAAAGCGGATCGATAACGTGTCTTCGGCCGTCAAGAGCCTGGCTGACGAACGGACGAGAGAGTAAATGCAACGGAGACCAATTACAGCTGGCAGGTCTTAGAGGTCAGCGAGATCACCTCCACACACCTGCCACTCCAAACCCACGCAGCCTCGCCAGAGCCCGAGTTTCACATCAAAGACGCGCTACTTGAACTCAAGACTCGAATGGCCCGTCCTCCACTGGAGAAGCGTTTGTGCCTCGCTAAAACCTCCAGGGAGGAGAGTCAGTCCACACATGGGAACCTTGATGACCCACAAGGCATAACATGAATTTACCCTCGCCTCGCTGTCATGCTCTGTTTAGAGAGCTAAGACACAAAGGGAGCGTGATGTGTATGGATTTTCTTTTAACAGTAATAGGACTGTCAGGGGGGCTGTACAGCTTGTTTGAGGATTTGGAGCCACAGACAGCGGTAATTGAAACTGACAGCAGGTTGAACACAGTGACTCTGTGGATAGCAACAATCATAACCTCCATAATCATCACAGCAGCACACACGCATTAAGTTTAGAGGTAAACAAAATTACTCTGCTGCTACTGAGCGTCTCATTTCCCCTCACTCTTCATGGCCCGGGGCCGGTGAGCCGCGGCAGTGGCTCGAGGCCCCTGAAAGCTTCACGCCCTCTCGTCTCCAAGATGCACAAGTATGTGTGAAGAGACACACACGTGACAGTTAAAGTAGGTTTTGCTAAGCAGTAGAATAATATTCAGTTTACATCACAACTGTTTACGCTAATTAAAGGTGGTTTTTTGGTCAATGAGGGGTAAAAAAAAAAAAAATAGCTGCTGTCAAAAGCACAGACACATGTCAGAAAAGTAACACAAATTGCCATTTATTAAAGATATTTAAAAATAAGTGTTGAAGGCCTTCTGGCTTTTTATTAGCTCCGTCAGCCATTAGCTCACCCTGCTTTTACTTGTCAGCCTGAGTCACAGTCCCCAGCTGACGATGGATGAGAGTAAACCGTGGACAGGTCTACGCCAGGTCTGACGCACAGAGATGGACACGCTGACATTCACACATACCGTTAGGAACCAGCAACAAGCCTCATTTCCATGTCTCTGAATTATGAACACCTCACAGAAACCATTTCTGCCTTTTTGTCAGATGTTCAGCTTTGCTATTTTTACTTTTCTGTTGGGTTTTTATTGACCGAGACAAATCCCCAACATTGGAATTATTAGGGTTCAGCGCTGCTGCGAGATATTTTAAAATCTCAATTTGAAAAGGGATCTTCTCCGAACAGGTGGCTTTTAAATATAGCCCTGTAATAACGACGACACATTTTTGATTTAAAAATGCGGGGTATTACCTGCAGTAGGTAATTAGTCTTTGTGCCATTCTGTCATTCTTTCTGCCACACTTCTCTTGCTACTGACCTCAGGTCTGCTGCTCTTTTTTCTGTCGTCTTCTAGTTTATTTTTTGCTCATATTTTATATCTTTCTCATATCTTTGCTAATATTCGATTATTAACATGAAACATCGGGTAATCTTGTTAACACGTGTGTGTAAATATCAAACAACAATCATTTTCAGTTAGCATCACATTTCTAAAATGTTCACCTCTGATGACCCCAAGTCTGTGGTCAAGGGAGGGAAGGGGAGCATACGTTCCTCACGCAGCAAGTGATGTGGGTTTGGATACAACTTCTGTTAATGTTTGCCAAGATGTTGTGTGTTAAACAAACCCGTTCAGATATAAAGCACGAAACATAAAGCTCACTGGTGAAGTTAGTGCCACTGTTTGTTCAAGTGAATTATATTAAAATTGTATATTATCCTCCTTCATCTAATCAAACAAACCCTTAATACAAACCTTTAACCTGGAAATATTTAGAGTCAGAAAATATGTTCTCCAAATTCAATTACAATATCTTACTGATGCCAAAAATTACCAACTTCCTGACTGTTATTAGTCCTGTGGTGTTAGAGACCTTAGTCCATTCATCTGCAGGAAAATTGTTCTTGTTCATGTTCTTTTTCAAGCACGGACTTTAATCTTAAACTAAATTTGCAGATTCTCAATAAGCTGCGAAACCTTAATAACTAGCTATAATGATCTTCACAAAGCTTAAGGCTGCATTGGCTGCGCTGTGTACAGAACTACAGGTCATGGCTTTGCTTGAAGATGTGAAAAGCTTACCTGTGTCTAAAGCAGCTGAACGACCCCCCAGCATCACGCTCCCACCACCATGTTTCAGTGTGGACAAAGAGCCTGATTTACCAAATTACTTCCCCTGTTTGATGTACAGTTGCGTAAACAATGGTGGATGCAAGGGATGTCGCAAAAGTCTTTAGCTGTAAGATAAAGGACTGAACAAGGAATGGGACATATTTTAGATATAGTATATTTATATTATATGTTTTTATTTCTTTTGCATACTGTATACACTACACTCATAATGAGAAAACAATCATTTTCTATATTTTCCTATCATTTCTCATATTCATGAAGTTGAAGAGAGTCAGAATAAACATCTGTCCTCATCATTTTCAATAAGTGCAAGCTGTCAGGCATGTAATCAGAAAATCATGGGCTGTCAGTCATCTTGCATTACAGCCAATGCAGCTCAGTTTCATCATGATGTGTCTTATTGAAGGTTTGATTCTCATTTCCTTATGTAAGGAAACATAAAAACCTTCTATCTCGATCTATCAGTTGTTAAAGTTCTTGTGCCACCAACAACTAAAAAATGCAAAGCAATTATAGTTTTCTGCCGCTTCTTATCTCGTCTGTAGATGTTGTTTTATTTAATCATACATCTTTCAAAGTACAGAGTCCTGTAAAGATCAAAATAAATAAACGTTTCCGTTACAAATTATTAGTGAATATTATTCTGACTGGCAACGCTGCTGAGCAGGGAACAAACTTAGCAGCCTCACAGCTTGGTGCTGACAGATGAAAGAGGTGGTGAAGTGTTATTATGGCTGGAGTGTACTCAAAGGAATGCAATGGATGGCCACTCTGGGGTCAACTCTGCCCAGTGCGCCCTGGGGGAGAAATCTCCAGCTGAAGTATCACCTGCTTTGATATTGTGATGGTTGTAGAGCTTCTGCCTTGTGCTTCTCACAGACACACACACACTCACTCACACAGCAATCGAGGAGCACGTCTACAACTACAACTATAATTGTCTGCATGCTTTGAATGATGATGCAAATTTATACTCTAAGAAAAGTTTATTATAAAATTGTTTTGCTAAAAAGCCATTTAAATGTTTACGTGTACTAATAGATACCAACCCCTATATGACAAACAGTAATATCCCACACATCGTCGTGCGTTTCTCATTCTGCATGTTTACTGCAGATCATTACGCGAATGAAAGGAAATTATTGTAGAAATGTGGCACTTGTCAAATTTCCAAAGTCAGTAAAGTTAACTGCAGGCCAAGAGTCAAGCATCAATCATGCTGTACCTGTACGTACACGCAGGTTTTTCAGTTCCTTACCTCTATTGTTGGCGGCAGGCCTCCCGTCTCACGGCCCCCTCCCTGGCCTGTCTTTCCGATCCTCGTTAGCTGAAGCAGGGCTGTAGACAAACGGGGAGAAATGAAATGGATATGCTTTAAAGTCTCTGTAATGGGCTCATGTGATGCACGGAACATGGCTAATTAAGGTCAGGAGCGATCTCGTCACAGGCAGATCTAAACTCGTGTGTATGTGTTTATGGAGGATATTTTTTATGCAGCTCTGGCTTGTAATGACTTTCCTTGCTTCACCAACATACTGATTACTGTAGTTCTGCCTGGACGCCCAGAATGATCCATACACAGTCTTACCAAATGCATCCAAGTGCTGTAATTTTCTGAAAATGGCAGTAATACATAAAAAAACATCTTTTACATTAGCAATATTCAAAATTTTGTTATGGCTAAGAGAAACTGGGCCAAGGCTGCAGAGGCTTTTGAAAAGCAGTGATTGTTCTCAAATAGCCTGGGAGCTCATCTGTATTGTGCATTTGTAGCAAGACATTGGCTGTAATTAGTTTAACAAATGGCTCAGTGGTCATTTAGGAAACTGCTCCCTTAAAATGCTTAATAACTCAGGTGACTGATCGCACACTAACAAACATTAGATGATGCATCTATAATTCCTGATTGCTTTAGTAACAGATAGATCAAACTATGCGACTGTAAAATTACTGCTGAGGCTTTTAAAAACGTGAACTCGCCTCGTCTCAACTTTGTTGTCACCGCAGTAAAACCGGGAGCGGTTTATGCCACACATGCTGATTCACTCTTAGTTTCTGCAAATAAATAAATAAACGCTCGCTGACAGCACAGTAGCGACACTGAAAGTTCTAGTTAATAGCAGTGTTGTGTCAAAATAAAAACCTCTGAGCCTCTTGTGCTTAATTTGTGCATAAAACCTTGGTGTTTACATTAAATACTTAGTTTTACAAATATTCAAATTTTCCAATTTACGGTGGACCTTGGAATAAAACAGTACACAGCAGTCTAAAGCCTGTGATCTGTTCTTTTCTATTTAAACGTTTTGTTTTTCATTGCCACGCTGCACACCCGAAACCATAACAGCAATTCAAATCATCGGAAGTGTGAGTTAATCGCTTTACAGCCTTCGTTGATCATGTCTCCAAAAGGAAAATGACACCACTGTGATGTTTGTATGGCTTCTGTAAAACTCAAACCTTCCGGGAGCTGCCAGTTCGCTTAATGTTTTATTTTATACACACAAGGAGTCAAATGGTACAGATTTAACTTACAATACGCGTAAGTTACATGATGATACCTGAGCTGGTGGTACTGGTACTGGAGACACATCATCATACAGTAGCTGTTTCTAATGTTTACAGGTGGACCCACAGGCACCAGCTGCTTACTGATCACACTGTGCAAGCAACTGAAACAAGGAAACTCGAGGAAACAAGGAAACTGCAAACTCATTTAAACTGCGTTAAAATCGTGTAGGTTTTAATTACACACTGCAAAAATCTGTCATTATTTTATAATGATTACACTATTACTTTCATTGTCACCAGAAAACAGAGCAGCTGAAACATAATGAGGGCAGGTCTCTGATACAGCCTTTGTTGCATCCAACAAGAGAAGTGTTCCCACTTACTTGATGGATTGTTGAGACACAAACATTAAAAACAGATTAAAAACAATAAATCATCCCATCCCTGCAGATTTGATCAAAACCCTAACTTCTATTATTACTGTTATCAGTTTAACGCTGATTATCACAGATCCCATTTTTCGCTATCTTGTAGCGTTCAGTCTCCTGGTGATAAATATCAGAGTGACTTATTTTCATGTTCACAATCAAGGATTGCATTACCGTCTAATCTCACGCTCTAAGAAGCAAAGCTGGATGAAGATCTGGGAGATTTTCACTTCCAGACTGTTTTCACATCAGCCATTAAGATCTGTGCGCTGGGTAATCCTTTGAATGTCATTCACGTTTCCATGCTAGTCAGCGCTCAGAGGGGGCGCAGCAGGAAGACCTGGCCCGTGTGCACTGCTTAGAGGAGTTCCACGCTGCACCAGGCTGTACGGCGGCTGGTGTGCAGAAAAACCCATGTGGCGCCAAGACGCGTCCTGTACTTCAACTTCAACTTCAACTTTATTTATATAGCGCCAATTCACAACATCAGTTATCTCAGGGCACTTTACAAGTAAGGTTTTAAGACCTTACACAACTAACCCAACAATTCCCACATAGAGCAAGCTTTTAATTGTAGCCAATCGATAAATTGTACATTTAAATAGCAACAGTGGAGAGGAAAAACTCCCTCTCTAACGAGGAAGAAACCTCCAGCAGACCCAGGCTCAGTGTGGGCGGCCATCTGCCTTGACCGGTTGGGGTGAGGGGATAGAGAAGAGAGAAAAGAACACAACAACAACAACAAAACAAGCAGCAACAGAACACAGGCGAGATGGTTGGACCAGCAACTGAACACTGGGGACACACGACTCTGAGTCTGATGATACCTGTAGATGAGAATAGAGAGAGACAGAAGGGGAGAAGCACAACTAGGAGAGAAAAGAGACAAAGTTAGTCACATGTGGAAATGGAGGCATGTTAGGGGATAGAAGAAAAAAAGAAAAAAGAGCTCAGTCAATAAAGGACGTCCCCCAGCAGTCTAAGTCTATAGCAGCTTAACTAAGAGATGGTTCAGGGTGACCAGAACCATCTCTAACTATACGCTTTGTCAAAAAGAAAGGTTTTAAGCCTAGTTTTAAAACTAGAGAGGGTGTCTGCTTCTCGAACCTGGACTGGAAGCTGGTTCCATAGGAGAGGAGCTTGGTAGCTAAATGCTCTGCCTCCCATTCTACATTTAGAAACTCTAGGAACCACAAGCAGACCAGCGCTCTGAGAACGAAGCGTTCTGTTGGGAGCATAAGGAGCCATGAGGTCTTTAAGATAAGATGGAGCTTTATTATGAAGAGCTTTGTAAGTGAGGAGAAGAATTTTGAATTCTATCCTAGTTTTGACAGGGAGCCAATGCAGAGAAGCTAAGGTAGGAGAGATGTGATCTCTCTTCCTAAGTCCAGTCAGAACTCTGGCTGCAGCATTTTGAATTAATTGGAGGATTTTCAAAGAGTTATTGGGACAACCTATGAGTAGGGAGTTACAGTAGTCAAGCCTAGAGGTAACAAATGCATGGATTAATTTTTCAGCATCACTCTGTGAGAGGATGCTCCTAATTTTAGCAATATTCCTCAGGTGGAAGTAGGCAGTTCTAGAGATTTCTTTAATATATGGTGTAAAGGACAGATCTTGGTCAAAGATGACACCAAGGTTCCTGACAGTAGAACTTGAAGCTGACGTTATGTCATCCAGAGTAACAATCTGATTCAATAAAGAGTCTCTCTGGTTTTTAGCACCAATTATAATAACCTCAGTTTTATCTGAATTCAGTTGTAGAAAGTTATGGGACATCCAGGATTTGATATCATTTAAACAAGTCTGAAGTTTGACTAATTGGTTTGTTTCCTCTGGTTTCATGGACAAATATAACTGAGTATCATCTGCATAGCAGTGGAAATTTATAGAATGTTTTCTAATAATATTACCAAGGGGAGACATGTAAAGACTGAAAAGTATTGGACCAAGCACAGAACCCTGTGGAACTCCAAAGCTAATTCCTGTGCGGATGGAAGATTGATCATGAACATGGACAAATTGGAATCTGTTCAACAGATAAGACTTAAACCATCCCAGTGCTTTTCCTTTAATCCCAACGCTATGTTCCAGTCTCTGCAATAGAATCTTGTGATCTATCGTATCAAATGCTGCACTAAGATCTAACAGGACAAGGACAGAAACTAGACCATTGTCTGAAGCTGTGAGAAGATCATTAGTGACTCTAATCAGAGCTGTTTCTGTGCTATGATGTAATCTGAATCCTGACTGGAAATCTTCATATAGGTCATTTCTACGCAAGTGGTCACATAATTGTTTAGCTACGGTTTTTTCAAGAACTTTAGAAATAAAGGGCAGATTGGATATAGGCCTATAATTTGCAAGTTCTCTAGGGTCAAGAGTAGGTTTTTTCAATAAAGGTTTGACCACAGCAACTTTAAAAGCCTGTGGTACGTAGCCTGTAACCAGCGATTGGTTGATTTGATTTAATATGGACGTGCTGATTAATGGAAGAATTTCTTTGAGTAATCTGGTTGGGATTGGGTCTAAGATACAAGTAGCTGATTTAGCAGAGTTAATTATTGAAGTTAACTCAGTGTGATCTATGGGGGAAAAACAGTTTAAGTAAGACATAGGTCTAACCAGCAGATCCAAGGCTGTTGGATCTGCAGATCGGTTTATGGCTTTTGTTGACAGAGTCTGATAGATCTTTTCTCTAATGGTTATGATTTTATTGGTAAAGAAATTCATAAAGTCGTTGCTGCAGAGATTTAAAGGGACACTAGGCTCAACACAACTATGACTCTTAGTCAGCCTGGCTACAGTGCTGAAAAGAAACCTGGGGTTGTTTTTATTTTCCTCAATTAATGATGAATAGTATGTGGTTCTAGCAACCCGAAGTGCTTTTTTATATAGTATTAAACTGTTTTTCCATGCTAGACAGGATTCACCTAATTTGTTTGAACGCCACAATCTTTCTAGTTTTCGAGTCCTCTGCTTAAGGCTGCGGATCTCTGAGTTATACCATGGAGCTAACCTCCTCTGATTCACTGGCTTCTTCTTCAGAGGAGCAACAGTGTCTAAAATTGTACGCAGTGAAGCTGCAGCATCATCAACAAGACAATCTACCTGCTCATGATTCAGATGACTGCTCTCCTCTGTGTAGCTACAAGGGAATGAGACAAAAGATGATGGAATCATCTCCTTAAATCTAACAACAGCATCATCAGATAAGCATCTGCTGTAATAGAACTTATTTCCAACTGTTGCCAGGTCTGTTATGGTAAATTCAAATTTTATTAGGAAATGGTCAGATAACAGAGGGTTTTGAGGGAGAACTTTTAAATGATCAATCTCAACCCCATAAGTCAGGACAAGATCGAGAGTATGATTAAGACAGTGAGTGGGTGAGTAGGAGCTTAGAGATTTTTTTTTTTTTTCAACTGAGTCAACACATGAATTAAATATTTTGCTTAGCTGTACTCGTGGTCGCAGCAACACTCTGCTACCTCAGCATTTCAAAAAGTGTCTTTTTGTTAAAATGGTGGAGATTCGCTCACTCAGAGCTGGTTCTTAAAGGGGATTTAATTAACACTGGCAAACTAAAATCCACTAAATGAAATGAAATGTTTCTATTCTTAACTTTTTAATTTGTCTGTTGTTGTTTCATATTCATCACATTTATTAACATGCAAAAAGTCTCTTTTTTTAAATTCAATATAAAGACAAGTCCGGGAAACAGCACAATGTGGGAGGTGAGAGTGAAGCATAACTGGATGCCTATACAATGAGCAGCTGCTCACTAAGGGTCTGTATTGCCAAGGAGATCATGAACTGATTTAATGCTGAAGGGCTTAGATGCAGCTGAAAGAGTAGTAGCAGATAAAGAGAGGGTGCAGTGTGTCAGGGATAGAGCACAATCGTGTTTCAGAATCAAATACAGAACTTCCCATTTATCAAAATATGGAACCATTCATTTGTCCTCCCTTCACTGTCAGCGATGCTTTGATGATCGTTAATGTGAATAAGACGCTTGGTTCTGTGGGGTTCGGCTTTGCCACGAAGTTCATTCTCGCCGTATTAAAAGATATAATAGGATTAATATGAGTTCAGCTTGTGACTTGTGCTTCAACACAACCTACTGTGCTTTGAAGCCACCGCGGCAATAAAGAGATGAACACACAGGGTCTAATCAGTTCATGAAAATGCGCCGGCACCCAGCAGTTCGAGATTAAACAGGCCGAGGTCCGCCCACAGATAATGGCAGAATAAACTTCATTCTAACAGTTTACAGCAGAAAATAGCCAAGAGGAACCGACATGGAGAGTAAACAAAAGATAATAAGAAATAAACACCAGTGTTTAGTGTTTCCAGCAAGAGGTGTGACAGTCACTGGCGCCTCCATTTCAGGTTTAAACCAACAGCACTGACTTAATAATATGATTAAAATCAGTCAACACCAAAGTCATTTTTGTCAATACCAAAAAAAAAACCCACTGCTGCTTTCAGCTCCTACAGCAAAACCAGAACAACGCAAACGTGCAGTTATATTTATATTATAGTCCATTTTCAATTGGACTATAATGGGTGAGGGTGTATTTTTAGATTCAGGGTTTAAACACAGCCATAACAAAGGTGCAGCCCTCATTTGAAACGCGGACGCATATTAATGATTGTTCCACACTGGCTGCTCGTCTTAACCAATTTGCTCGTACGGACCCAGATCACAGCCCTAATGATATTTCAAAGTAAATTGCTACAGAGTGGGATGGATTTGTGTTGATGATATGTAAATGACCCTTTTTAGATCTTTGTATCTTATCTTTGTTTTTCCATACGCCCCACGCTCATCAGCAGCAATGACCATGAGACGTCCCACGGTGAGCAGAAATCTGGGCATGTTTGGAAACTCCACTTTCATGGCTGGAAGGTATCCTACCAGGGGGTCTTTCTAATTAAACTGGTGCCCAAACCAAGGCTGTGGGAGATGGTGCATCTGCTATGCAAAGCGGCTAGAAATCCTCTAGCTGCCCATGTGTAAAACTTTTCATCTGGCCTCTATCGAAGGAGGCAGTTTGGGAAAATGCCTTTATTTTTCATAATCCCCCCCTCTCTCTCTCCTACCTTATCCATATTTCATGAAGAGCTCTGGAGGTATGAAATTGTCTGAAACTAATCCACTGCTGGATATTTAGTCCCAGATTAAAATCACTCGCTTCACTGCCTCATAATTCTGTTCCTATTGATTGCCTAGGTCCAAATATAAGTCAGGGATGTACAGAACATTTTTCCCTGGGACTCACTGCGGTTGTATCAGCTCTGCCGCTTTGCACTGAATCCATGTAACTGGTGGCATCCACAGCGAGTCCGCGTTTGTTTCGCACCAACGCAGCAGTGCTGTGGTTTGTTTAGCCTCATGTTGACACTGCAAAGACATCCTGAAGTTGTCGCAACTCTCTGTGATGCAGCAGAGCGAAAGGTTTTCCACAGTTTGTTAACAGTGAAATAATACAATTCAATATCATCCGTTCAAGAGCAGCCAGACCGGTGGCAAAGGCCCTAAGGATTTATTGGTCCAAGACAATAAACAAATCGAGCTTACATCAAATCCAAAATGGATTTAACACGTTTGAACTCGTTTTTGAATGTGTGCCACCTTCTGGTCACTTTATTAAACATTACATACGCCATAAAGTCTGTACAGACTATGATTGAATCATCATTGAAAACACAGTAAGTGGTTACCAGCAATAGGCTTGGTGTAAATATCATTTATGGAAAAGCAGAATTACAGAATATAAAATATACAAACTGTTTCTCAAAAGCTTACATTTGGCTAATTTGCAGAATTCAGTTGTTGGTCTCTTATAACCAAATTAAATTTTCTGTGTTAATAACAATTAACAGGCGCCTTCCTCTTCTGAGTGTGAAACTGCTGGCACGCAATACACGCAGGTGTTAATGCTACGATAACTAGCGGTATTATTCTATCTCAGAGCACTATTCAAGTAAATGTTCCTGTGACTGACAAAGCACCGATCCACATCTTCCCTCGAATCTTGTTTTGACGACGCTTGAGATGAGTTGGATGGAGAAAAACACAGGACTGCCGGCTCCAGGCAGGCTGTGGCGGAGGTGGCGGGGCTGTCTTCCTGCAGGGTGCTCTCCCAACACGCCATTCATGAGGCTCGGTTGTCAAAAAGCTAAAGATGGAGATGTGTTGATGCATGCCTGCCAGAAAATCACAGCCCAACTGTTCGGTGCCAAAAGCCACACAGGCATGGCAGGTGAGAAACCGAACGCAACTCAGAGACTCTGCAGGAGAAAGAGAGAGTGAGGGAGAAATAAACGCCGGCCTGTCACTGAGTTATTGTTCCTTCTTCAAAGTAATGTGTGTGGGATGTTTAAAAAAAAAAAAAGGACCTGCACAAAAAGTTGCATTTGAAAGCAAGAGTTGGATCAAGTTGGATTTATGCTGCTTGATTCATTCAGTGAACCTCGAACTAATAACACGTCACAATTGAATAGATGCTGGATAATATACAGTACAAGCCAAAATTAAAATGCTGCAGCACCAACAACAATCAGCTGCTTATCTTCATACATGGGAAAAGTGAAGCGCTTTCATGTGCACTTGAGTAATTATGGAAATAAGTGGAGTTTGTTTACCCTGACTCTTTGACGCAATAATCTGCCTGCAGATTGAGTTTTACCAGGCGCTGGCTAGAGTATCATGTCTGCTATGGCAAAAGCCGTTTTCTCTCCAAAGATTATTCCATCTATGAAGAGTCTGGCAAGTAAACAAAGGAACAGGTGTTTGGCTGCAAAAGAGGCAAAGGAATAATACCCCGTCCTCCGTGCGCGGATCTGTGTGTGTTTGTTCGCTCTGACTGTGTGCACAGGCCTAATGATGGTGTTTAGTCATCTCGTCAATTTCAGAAACGTCCAGATTCTTTGATAATTATGCTCTTACTGTGGTCGGAAAACTGTTGTTTTTATCCTCCAAAAACGTCGCTGCTGAAAGTCTGACTGCATTATCCATTAAAAATTTTCTTTTCTTTTGATATTTCTGAAAATATATTATATATAATCAGACCACTTCCTTTCCACCTCCTTCCGCGGTGCAGGGCCACAGCGCAACAACACGAACACACCACGCTCCCCTGCTAAGACGCTCGTGGTGCGTCTCAGTTCTTCACTGGATTCCCATCAACCACTGCTTCATTAACAGTCTTGAGTGGTTGAACTAAGAATAATTTAGAAACATTTGATGAAAACACGGAGTCTGTAGCTCGTTCGCTTCCTACGCCAGGATTCATTCACTAAACCTATCTGAGCTTTATTGGATTTGCTTTTGCGGATACGGCAACTTGTCGACTTGTAGAATTTTTATTATTTTTTTAAATCTCCAAATATTTTCAATTTCACTCAAGCGTTTTTTGCACATGAACAAACTTGAGCCTGTCAAAGTCACTAGACTATTTAGTAGATGCTTCATCTCTACCCTTGGATGAAGCCAGTTGCTCCTTCTTTACTTAAAGCTGTAAACAAACCTTCACCTGACACAGATAATATTTAACAGATACATATGTGACTAAATGCAAAGTACATTTCCTGTCAGTTCATTACTACAAATATAGGATCACCATAAATGACATAAAACTTGATTTTAAGTCCATACATATGTACATAAATATATTTATTACCGTACCTCAGCTTGTGTGGTGTCATTCTTCACACTCACAAACACGTCAACCAGCATCGATTTACTGTATGTACTTACTCTGAGTGTGCTGTTAGCTTAATGATGATACTAAAGCAGCACAACAACTGTAAAACATGGCAGAAACACAACTTGCTTCTCACCGAGGGCCAAGTTTGTGGGTCAGCCACTTATATAACTCACAGCAGAGCACGCATTTGCTTGCAAGCTACTTGTACCACTCGCCCATTCCCTGCAAACGTGAAGCTTGGCAGCCTGATTGGCCTAAGAAGCATCACAGAGAGGCAATGACGATGAAGTCAGCTACTAATGACTAGGCAGTGAAAAACCTGCACTGAATTCAGACTGGAGAATAAATCCCACCACTTTGAATCCAATAACAGAAGTTGGTGGGAATAAGCCATCTTGCAGGGAGCCAGTGCATAACTCGCAGTATGTTCTCGCTGATTCCCAGAAGAAGGATGTTTTTAATGAGCCCCCCAGTGATGACTCCCCATCCCAAGGCCCTAGTGTGCACGGATCACGGGTTTTGTTTTGAGGCCAATCATTTTACCTTCATATTGAAAATTCCCCCGACGACCGTGACTCTTCCTGAACTTGTTCTTTGCTGAAAACATTACACTTCCCCTGCCGCCACGTTTCAAGGGGGGGGGGGGCTCATCTGAATTTGGGAAAAGAAAAACTGCATCTTGTGAGAACAGAAATCCCAGGTGTGCTGAGCCTGCCCTGGAATTCAGATACTCAAAATACAACACATATCAAAGAGGGAGAGAGGATCATTTGGCAAAGCGGTGAGAACATGAGACTATTCCACAGAGCTGTAAAATGCGTCTAATGTCTTAAAAAGACTAAAACAAGGTAAAAAGAAAATATCTTGAAGAGATTTCTTTGGTCTTCAAAGAAGCCCTGACAGCTCCCACCCTCCGTGTTTGTCGGCAATATCCAGCTTCATTCATTAAGTACTTCTATAATAAAACTGATGAAAACAATTCATTGACGATGCTGCTTCTTCTTTTGTTTTTCTCACATTGTCAGCCTAAATTGACAGCTAGGTTAAACACAGAAAAATACATGAAACACCACTTACTTAGGAGGCAGGAAAACTTTGGCAGCTGTCTCTGCTGCTATGCTTTTTTTTTTTTTCAAAATTCCTTTGATAGGAATGTCTGTCGATGCACAAAATAATGCATGCCCAGGGAAATTTACCAAGACAGGACTTATACAGCAATAAGCTGAAGGTGCTTTTCAAAGGTCATATAACTTGTTTTGCCTCAGGAGTGTATGATTTAGAGCTCCTTAAAGAGTAGTTCAGGTCATGTTCCTGTTTTTTGCCTTCGATAATACTGTAACGCTTCTTTATACTTAATTTATTTACTCTCAATCAACTCTTGGTATGTGTTTAATGTTCCAAATCGGGGCTGAGCACTTTGACACGTTGGTCAGCGGAGGGGACGCGTTTAAGCGCGTGCTGTGTTCAGCTGCTGGTCGCCTCTGTGGGTGTGGGCTGGAGAGAAGCCCTGGCAGCAAACTGGAGGTATGTAAAGCTCAGCCATTTTGGCAATTATGACACGCTGAGCACAAATCATTTTTATTACGAAAACCAGGAGGGAAAAGGCCACGGATAACGGCAATTGGAACTAATTCTGGACTTTTATGATCGCTATACCATTTGCATCCTAAGGTTCATTTTTATTGTTGATGGTGTAGTTTTGTTGTTTGCTGAATGACCGAGATAACATTAGGGATGGACTGGAAATGAGAATTGGCTCTGAGTCACCCACCGAAACCAAATCAATCCAAGAGGCAGGAGGTTGAAAACGGAGAGAAGACCATACAAAGAGATTATACTTATCTTAGAGCGAGCAGTTGAATTGTGCTCACAGCACCATTTATGATAATGACTCAGGTGTTATTTCATTATGATCGCAATGGGCATGAAGCTCGCTCACCTGGGCCAGTTATCAGAAGCAGCCCACGGCCTCTGTTTGTCCGGTGCTAGTGTTTGTCCAGATCAGGCAAGCTGCAGCCAGTGATATCACAGAATGTCCAGGAATCCTCCAGACTGTGCAGATGACCAACCATGGATGAAACCGCGTCAACGGGACCATTTCGACGACAGCTGCAGTGTATTTAAATGCTGAAACGCAGGGCATCAAATCTGGAAACTGCTCCTTTGCACCCAGATTTTAAAACTTCAAATCAAACTCACTCACTTGATATATTTTACTACTGAAACTAATGCAGCAGACCGTCCAAAACTCAACAAGTAATCTGCTCCTGATGGTTTTACCCTAAGCTGTGATGTCTTTAACCTTCAGTTTAACGCAGGCTCTGGGTTAATGCTGGGCTTCCACCAGTCAAGGGTTCAGGTTAGCCCAAAGCTACAAAATGCCAAAGTCAAAAGCCTCAAGAAACATGGGAGCTTTCGGAGATTTTGCTGCGGATTTGTTGGTTGTTACTTGTACAGCTGGGAGCCAGACAACTTTGGACTGTTGGCGAAATCTGGCCCTTTGCTGAAATTACATGACCTCCAAAATGAATCTATTTTCACTAACAATAGAAACATAACTCAAGTAAGGTCATGTGAAAATGAAATTCATTTACCATGTTAAACTGATATCAATAGTTTCATCAGGCCGATCTGCACTTATACACCAAAGTGTATAACAGGTCAGACTCTGCTCCCACTGCAGAAACTCATAAATAAACAACATGAATAATGCAAACAATTTATTAAATAACACCATACCATATAAAAGACGTTTGAATTTGATCAAATTAATTAAAGGAAAAGACTCTTAGTTTTTAGTAAATAAAACGGAGTATTATCAGTATATTCAGCCACATAGCGACACTAAATTCACCCCTTAGATGCACAGGGTGACGCCAAAGGGAAAATTCACTGACGGCATTGAAACACAAGGTGAACAGTTTCATTATTATTAACACATTCTTATGCCCCATGTCGGTAGTTGAAGCCAATTATCACCCATGTTGCCACACTAAACTCACAGAGCTGCAAAAAAGCTGCAATCTTAAAAAGTAAATTGCTTACAATACATTTTAAATGATTTCTCCAGTGAAGTCATATAAGGTGGTGTTGGTCTGACAATCTGTTTGCAAAACACTCTTATTCAAACATGTTTTTCAAAATGCATCATAATCACATTAAATAAATACAGTGTTGAATTTGAGTTGAATGATTACTGTAGTTTTATATGAGTAGCAATCAGTAGTCTGTCTGTAAACTTGTACCAGCGTGAGCTTGTTTGGGAAACAAAGCGATGCGGTGTGAACTGGTGAAAGCAGATGTATGCACATGCTGTACGCTCTGTTAACTTTATTGGAAACCGCCTGAAAATGATTTCATTCGTGTTATAAACAACAAGCAGCGACAGAGCGAAACCTGAAGGGTTAGATGCAGATTTGCTGATTCCAGCTTGGACGCCGTCGAGACAGAAGCAGCCTGTGTAGCTCAGAGTTTGCACAAATGCTGCAAGAGCCACAGCAGAGATCAGGCATTGTCTCGGCACGTTGGCACAAACAGACTCCTGCAGTTTGAGCATGAAAATAACGAAATGTTTACCTGTGATACGCTGCAGGTTTTGAACAGTAGCTAAACACGGTGGTTGCTTAGTGACACGTGCCGCAAGTCGAGCTCCGGCTCTTTCCGTCGCCGTAATATTTAAATGAGCTGCTGCGTGATGTATGACAGGTGCAAAAACAGAACCATCCCTTCATACGCGCGGCGCAGCTCTGCTATTCCTGGCCGCCTTGGGGTTAACAGGGTTAATACGGGCTGTGGCGGCTTGCGTTCTGAAGGGAAAATGACTTCTCCTGGTGAAATATCACACGGGAAGTTAAGCAGGGCAAGCGAACCCTCATCTAACCAGCGCTGCAACCTGATTTCCAGTACCATGACTAACGGCTTAGCTTAATTAGGTTATTTGTTGTTGCTGCACTGGTGATGAGTAAAGCAAATCCTTTAATGTGAGACACCATGGTGTGAACGCTGAAAAGCAGCCTCGCATGCTGAGCAGCGTGTAACAGCCACCTGATGAATACCTGCCTTTACTGATGCCCTGAAAAAGCCAACCGCAGTTCGCCCCGACGGCGCCCAGGTCTGATGACACGTCTTCTGTGTTTGCATGTGGGCGAGCGTGGCCACGAGATCACAGGGCTCCCGAGGACTCGTCCGCGGGGATGGGTTCCAGCAGACTGGGATGCCGTTAGGAAAAGCGCCGCCGCATCCAAGAATTCAGTTTTGAGCCTCGATTTCCTCTCTGGGGCTGCAATCATGTTTGTTTTCGCTAAACATTGTTTACTTTCTCTTGTGTGTGCGTGCATTTGTGTTTATATTAGTTTTTCACAGATCTGACGCTAAAACAGGGTGCCTGGCAGGAATAAAGATTAAATCCCTGCCGGCTTCCTTTCCATGAAAAATAGATTATCCTCACAGTGACTAACTGACAAGGTCTTTTTATTTTAGGTAATGTTTGCAATGACACAACTGCCAGTGTCTATAAACAGCATGAATACTAACATAAATACTTCAGCATCATTTGGTATATACAGTATGACACATCATGTCACATTAGAGGCTGTTGGCCGATCCGTTCCAGTCAATTAGGCCGAGGTCAGAAGGTCATCTGGGCTTATTTACTGTATGCCCGGCTGTGTTCGCTCTCTTCTCGACTTATTTGTTTTTCAAAGACTTGCCTCCTTCCCTGCACTTAATGTGACTTTCTTCTTTGGCCTCATCAGCAAATATGAAAAAACCCCAGCCCCACCGGGTATGAAGTAGGTCAAACTGTTAGTAGTTAATTTGGGCTCGGCTCAGGCGAGCTTGAAACAGCACTTATTTTTCTGTTCACTTAACTCTCGCTCTCTGGATAATAGATGACGCTGTCCAAAGCCCTTAATCTTAGAAGTTTGCAATATTCTGAAATTATATTTTTTAAAACCATAATGTCATAGTCGTGGTTAATATAAGGAGTAATTATTTGAGCTGTGTTGTATGACAGAAAACTTGACTGTGCTCTAAGCGTCATTAGCTCTGGGAGGAGAAGTGCTGTGTCAGACACTGAGGGCTGTTAAACCTGCCGTTATTCACGTTCTGCTGATATTGTTTGCAGCCTGATCGTCACCTCTGCAACGAGGACGCTCCAGTCACATCTGCTTCTCTGACTCTCTGACCAACTTCATACGGTATCGGAAATTTGAAATGCGTGATAAGGGAGAGTAGGACACTGGAGCTGCACTATGCAAATGTTAAGGGACGAAGTTTAAAAGCTTACAACCACCAGCGCGCGCTGGCGCTGACCCCTCTGCCCTCTCGCTGATAACACTAGAGCTCATTAGGGGACTTTACACGCTGCTGATGCAGGAGGTTGATACAGGCAAAGCCAAGTTAATTGCGTTTTTTTTTGTGTGCGTCTTGATACAGTTGACAAAAACAGGAAATTGTAATAAATGATATTTGTCTTTCAAAATCAGATTACACACAACACACTGTGTTTTTCGTGTGATTCTCATTTTTATTCCGGATGTAATGCAAATTAGTCCTGTCAAACTACACAACTTATGTTAAACTAGTACGTAACACACGTGTAAAAACTGCACTGACCTGTATGTGCTCACAGTTTTACTCCAGCTTAGCATCTGGGTGGTTTTATCCTATGCTATAAAACATAAAGCAGTTCATCAACTAATCCAAATCTAAGATACGTACATGTACATAATGTGCTTGCACATGATGAAGACAAACTGTTTCACCACACACAGCTTCCTGGGCAAATTCTGTAAATCACTGCGACGCGCAGCCGACACAATAAAGATTGTCTCGGCGCTAAAGTTTGTCAGTTCCATGAAAGTCTGAAGAGTGTTGCGGTGATTCATGGGATCCGGAGCTAATGCAGGCAAGAGCAAAGTCACACCGACGGGCTGTAACTTCGACACTAAGTGGCATATATTGGTTTTAATAGAGCGAGGACTGTTTCTAACACATGAATCCCTTGATTTAAAGCCTTTTATGGCCCCAGGTCTCAGGTGTTGAACGTTACTGCTCGAGGATGAGGAGTAACAACAAGCGCTCTGTTTGTTTTGTTAGTTGACCAGTTTGTTGATATATGTATTGGGGTCTAGTGCTCAAATACTAAAACTGTGTCTTAATGAATTTGTTCTCCTACTATATTTTAGTGTCCCTAATATCAGACTGATAGTGTGATGGTCTAAGGATCATCTTTAAAGTATATGCAGCCAAACTACAAAGTACAAAATGTTAAGTCAGGTTTGTCATCACTTAATTAAAACTATAGAACCTAATTTAACAAAAAAACATAAATGGAACAAGCACCACACTGACGTTCTATAACTAGTTATTTACATCAAGATCGTTGTGTTTCATTTTGCATGTATTTCCTTCTCCTCCTGTGTATGAACTGCACTGGACACAAATGTTGTGGTTTTTTTAATTAGCTTCACACTGTGACTGCAAACCAGGATCACACCCACACGTAGACACTCAAAGCCTTTGTCTAGCCCGTGTTTGCTCATATACAGTATGAAATACCACTGTAATTTTTGTCCTGATATGTCATCTCCGCTCATAAATCCCCCCCCCCCCCTCCTATAAAGGGGGCACAGAGCATGAGGGAGAAAAATGAACTCCATCAGGAAGCTGGATAAAATTTCTCTGACACGCACAACCTTGGTCCAGTAAGAATATCTCAGTATCCTGCTGACATGTGATCTTCTGAATCTATTTGGGACAGCTTGTCTCACTGAACTCTAAACAAGTCCTTTCAAGCTGCATCATTCATCAATTTCAGCCCAGGTTGTGGGCTACAGATGATACCCCACAAGCTCGATAGCTGGCAGACATTTAACAATATGTCACACAGCCATTCTCAGACAGCCCACGCTCAAGGCTTTTACTAATCCGCCGCTTCAGGTGTTGACAACGTTAAATGCTTAAGGCATCAAGCGAAGCTTATCGCGTACTATTGTTGCCATGACAGCACTTAATCAACAATATTGCACATGGGCTTTGCAGAAGTGTCATTACTGTTTCTGGCTAGTGAGCATGTAACTCCTCCAGCGTTTTATTTTTTGTTTATTTGTTTGTCGAAATCTGTATTTGTTTGTGATGATGGTACGGTACCAGTAAAGCACTTTCTGCCGATGGAGAGGTTCAGCAGATAAATGATGAAAGGGATTTTCTCAGAACTGCTGTTACAGCTCTTTGAACTATTTTTACGACCTTATTTTGCATGATTGCTGGGAGGTCCAGCTCTTCCAAGTCAACCTGCACAGGCCTAGAAAAACGGTGTCGTTCTTTGGGATGTGGCTGTGGTACGGTGTAGGAACCGAAGGGCTGAATACGTTGTCCTGCCGTTTGCTGGTTCTTTTTCATGCTCCATATCACAACACGTATAAAACTGACGAGCAGACCCAGGTTGTTGGTGTTGTTGTATTTAACTGCATCTTCTTTAATGCTGCTCTTTATTGAATGAGCCTGATTTAGAGGTACCACACATTTTTCAAAGTGTACTCCTTGTGTCTCTGCAGCCCTAATTTCTAACTAGTGCACAGGGCATTTACTGTTAATCATCAATTAGGCTTCCTGTAACGAGTTTATTTTATGTATTTCCATCTCATCTGCGGATGACAATGTACTTTTTCATCTTCATATATTCCTCTTGTTCAAGGGTTCAATTTTCTATGTATATTCATTCAACTGTTCATTGTGTTTGCGTTTCTTCCCGAACAAAACCCAACCATGTTGATTTCTTCTATTTCCCCTCCACATGTGCTACAGCTAAGCCTTGATACTGAAACATATGAGGGCGAGAGGAGAAATCCGATCTCTGATCCTCAGCTTTTGAGATGACTTAATCGGTAGCACTGCCGTCTATTAGAGTGACACGAACAAGACTCACGGGTTCAACACTGGTAGAGGCTGGCCCCAAGAGAAGGCTCAAGTATTTCCTTTAATGAATGGGGCCTGTAACATCGATGCCTGTTGACCTGCACCGTGTGGTTAAGCTGTTCAGCTGGGGTCAGCGTTTCCAATTTCCATTAATATTCTAATATGACATATTAAGTTTAGGAGTTGTGAGCACTGCACTCGGTTGGTAATAGCTCAGAGAAAATTATTGTCTCAGCTAGAAATCCTCCAGCGCCAGGCCCAAGCCTGTGTGTATGTGTATGCGAGGCACTTTTTCTTCTGTACCATTTATGTGATCTGTGCAAGTTCACCTTCTGTGATAATATTCAGAGAAATCTAATTCATGTATATATACACATCTGGGAGCTGAGGATATAAATATAAATAGCTTCTTTAAAATATAACCTTAAAAGATAGCGGCTAGAGTTCTGCGTGCATGTGTGTGGGGTGTGTGTGTGTGTGTGTGTGCGCAGATAAGAGGAGACAAAATCGGGTAAGCAACCTTTAGCCGCTGTCCTGCATCAAATCCAAGGCTGCATTTTTTTGAATTGGCTTGATTACTAATGCAGCCATCTGTCATTGTGGCAGGTACAGCACAGGACGCGTGAGTGCGGCACTCAGAAGAAAATCCGGCCGCTTTATGAAAAACATCACCCATACAGAGTTAATAGCACACGCAGAACTCGCCACATTGGGTAAAAATAATTGCGTGGCCTTGAGAGTGGCCTACAGTCTGGCCTTTGTTTAAAACACAACAGTAAAGCCAGGAAACAACATGAACCCAAAAGATGGAGGAGAATTTACTGAAGAGATCAAATTACGTTGATCTGTGTTCTTCAGAGAAGTGAGCTGAATAAAAATAAAGCATTGCATTTCCCACTAATACAAATTTAATGTTTATTTAAAATATATACAGTAAGTATAAGTGGAGTGTAAGTAAATTTCCTGATCAAAGTGAACTCTTTCATACTTCAGAGCCTCTTATCTATTTTCATTTAAGCGTCTCAGTTACTCTACATGTTTCATGTTAGAGACCACGTTTTGCTTCCTCTGTCCTTCCTTCAAGTCAAGCACATTACTTCATATTTTCTCTGTGGTGTTTCTTTTAGCCTGTGAGGTTATTTGCTGTAAATGTCACCTGGGACGCTGAGTGACAAAATAATGACAACCTTTTTTGAGGCAGAGCAATTTCCCAGAATTGAATGAGCAGGATGTGTACAGAGTGAACAATATGTGCGCTCGCCTCCCGATTGCGCTCTATCAATACCGTTCTGACATCTTCCCAAGAATGTGTTCAGACAAATAGATTGGATGTCGCGCAAACAGACGCACAGAGGCAAATAAAGATTTAAACACACGGTGTACATGTGTTGTCCGCTGGCCACTGTTTATGTTGAAAGCAGGCAGAACTGTCACAGTACGGCGATGTCAAAATACGTTGAGGCGGCTTTTCACAAAACACATTACAGCTGCAATATACTATAATCGTGACCTTAGAGCTCGCTCATATCAATATGTTTAGAAAATATCAGGTAATTAAAGTGTCATTGAACCGGGTGGGTTGTGTGACACCAAAATCCATTCATTCCATTAACATAGAAACCAAATCTATTTGCATGTCAAATGTCAAACGGAGAATTGAGTTGTGATTTCACAAACTCATGTCTCGTTTCATTGTTACACGACACCTTCACGAGGGTAAAGTGGACAGTTTGAGTCAGTGGAGCTCAGTCGCTGAAGGTCATTACAGTCAAATTATATAGGGATGTTTTCAGTACATCTGTTTCTCGCTGTTCTAACAGTCTTCAACATGGTGGTTTCATCAATCACATCTTGTACAAATGACATGTTTTTTTAGAGAGATGAACACGTGCTGGTGAAAGCAGGTGTGTTGGAACATTTCTGGTGTTAATTAAATGGTTCACTGGATTTGAAAATGAATTTCAGAAGTGACTAGAGTTTTTAAAAATGTGTAAAATGTTGCAGAATGATTACCGGTGTGAGAGAAGAGCACATTACAAGGTATTACTCTACATATAATGGCAGTCGTGGGACTGAGTAATACCAACATAACTACAGCCTATACGTGTAGCACAAGCACATATATAACCATTAATTAATATTTACCCACAGCTCTTTATGGTCAGTGGGGGATGGATTCAGATTTATCATATAAAACATCAATAAAACAACATGAAATCATCACAAATAAGTAACTACAGCCAGAGAGTGAATGATACTGTTTCTGAAAGCAGTCTGTCCTCTATTATCTCTAAGTATATGATAAAGTCCTAAACCTAAATAAAGTAAATTGAAAACTTGTTGCTACAAATACAAATTGAACTGACATAGATTAAAACTTGTTTAATTAATCTCAATTAATTAATCTCAACCACCACCAATATTCACAACCTAACCACATGTATACAGTGTAATTAAAACAAGGCTTTATAATTAAAGTGATGTAGAAAACATGGGATGATTCAAAACATATCCTAAAATGGACACGTCTGACTTTTACTGTAAGTACGTACACCTTTGGTATGTTATGGTTCAACTTAAAAATATATACAGTCTCTGTGGGTTTTACTATTTAAAAAGATCTATATATTATGATATTAATATTATACCTATTTCGCCCCCCACTGGTGCCAAATACTGTTTATTGGTCACTTAAGTTGATTTAAAAAAGTTTTGTGCAGACGTTTTACCCTTTGAGGCAACTAAAGACATCATATTGGATAGAGGAGATTACAGTATTGTGTTAGTTAATTACTTATGGGCATTTAATAAGGTACATTTTTAATACATGAGTGGAGAAAATGACAGTCAGGTGAAGTGATGATTAAAATAATTAGTTGCCTTTGTCTCCAAGATTATTTCATCTCTGTCGTATAAAAGCTTAATCTTTACAACAACAAGCAAACAGTTGTCTGAGCATAGAATGAAAATTGTTAAATAACGCAGATTTCTACTTACTCTAGGTACAGCGGTTGGATAATGCCTTAGTTAAAACGCATTACTACTGATGGCGCACAGCGTCAAGTCTTCCGCTCTTTGTAATAAACACTGTGTGATATTTTGTACCAAAGTTAATATGCTGCGTCTTAACGTAAAACCCTCGCGGCTGATCTTGAGTCAGGTAACATTTTCCCAGGGCTGATATATGTGGCATTTTGAAACGAAGCCCCTCAAATGTTAAGTGTGTCCGTCCAGCCTGTGTGCAACTCCTACGCTGTCAGATGAGGTTCTCCTATCAGAGTTTCAGAGCAGCTCTGGGAAGGACTGACACCAAAGCACGGCATCATAAAACATTCAACATCATTCAAAGTCGCCTCTCCCATGCAAGCTTAGACAATGTGACATTCAGAGCAACAACAATGTCGGGCCAGGAAACATATTTCAGGAAACCTTTTTTATAGGAGTAATGAAATGTGGAGGGGGAAACTTGGTTCAGTTTGACACATTTCTACTGTCATCTATTGTGTGCTGCATCAAACGCGCTCACGCTGCTCACAATGCGCAAGTTTCCTTGTTAGCTCCAATAAAGTCCTGAAATGATTCTTTGTCAGGCAAACATGGTTTTAAATAAACAGGATAAATGTAAGGAGGAAAAAATAACGCAGACGCTTTTGTGCTGAGTCTCTGCAGAGTAAATCACATCCTCTTTAGACTCCATCACATACCTGAGTAGTTTGCATCTTTGAGCTCTCTTAACGTTTACATTCACAGCTGTAAACCAAATGCGTTCCTGATGCAAATGCATCTCTTCAGAATTAAAGTAAGCTTGAAAGTGTGTCATTCACAGAGTTCATTTCTCGTCTTTATTTTATTGTTTTATGAGCTCTTTAAAATGTAAGTGCTCCTTTTTTCCTCCTCACCTACCGGAGCACACAGCTGTGAAGCAGATCTGTGAGAAAAGAAAAAAAAAAAAATCAGGTTACCGTGTGTTGAACTGCTAAGCAGAGCGTTTGATGAATTACAAGTCAGTTAGCTCATTCTGCTGACAGAATGCAAATTTATTTATGACCCCGAAACTGGGAGAGAATGAAATCATCATATGTTTCCAAACACTTGTGCAGTGTTTTAGATTAGGGGAATCTATTTGCGATGGAAACACATTCGGTGAATAAATTGTTTGAATTCCCTTTTGAAACAGCTCTGCGAGCGCGACACTCAAACGCTCGCCCAGGCCGAGCTCTTACAAAGAAGCCGAATGAAAGGAAAGCCTTAATTTAGGGGTACGACCGGACATCCAATCTTCCTCCTAGTCAGAAGAGCCACTCTTTGAATCAAAAACACAAAATCAACTTTAATTTCTGGAGTGTCTGCTTTTGATTTATAGTCAAGGAATAAAAACCGGCCCATTTCATATGATTTGGTGGTTATCCCATTTTACATTTTCATCAAATCACATTCTCAGGCCATATCTGTAAAATTGAGAAATCATCAGAGCTGAAGTAGTGGGATATTGGAAGTTCAGCTTCATCAGCAGTCTGTGCGGCTGAAATGAGAGACCTTCAGTAGGCTCCTTCATCCCCCCCCGCCTCTACCAGCACCATCCTCCCCTTCCATCTCTCACTCTCATTTGGTTTTTGCTCCTCACTCAACTGCACAAGACGTAGTGAGATCACACGGAGGCTATTTTATCTCCACTTGTGTGAAATAATTTAATTAAACAAAGTCACAGCAATGCATAGCGTCTCCAGGTCGTAATATTTTACGGCTTCGCAACGTACAACAACCACGAGTGTAGTAAAAGCTGATGCATTTGCATGAGGAATGTGCTGAATGCTTGTTTATGAAGTTGGGTCTCATGCATTAAATCCATATTGCCCACCCACTTGAGATGTTATGATGTTAAAGTAATACTTACTTTTCCAACATTACTGGAAATTATTTAAGTAGTAATTAAATTTCCTAACCCCATATCAATAATATTTAATTAAATTGATACACTATTGATCATCATACAGTCATTTTGCATGGTAATTAATGGCTAAAGTGCTGTGGCATGCAGATCTGAACCTCAATTTCATCCTCACTGGACTGCGTCCTCATAAGTGGTTTGCAAAGTACTGTAATATGCAATCCGCTGATGGCTTATTAAGATCTTTACAGTCATTTAATCTGATACTGTGGTCAATTATATCTCTCTGGAGCAGCATTGCAGTTTAATTTGATATAAACAAAACAATAGGCTGTGAAGCTGTGGTCGTGGTGGAAGCTGATACACCCTCTTTCTCTCTCTCCACAAGTCTGTGCTGGAATGCAGACAGTCAGAGTCTGCACTGCATCCTCCTCGTGGGACTTTATGGCTTGTTTGTAAACAATAAATAATATTAATTTCATGCTGGACACCTTTGTTGGATCGATGCTTATCGACCAGGAGAATCACTTGTCTTTATGGCTTGCATATTTTGGGGAGAGTAATTGTGCAGTTTATGAGGGGAGGCTACAAGACAAACATCAACATTCTGTAACATACAAATGTGCCTCGTGTTTTCATGATACTTATCTGTCATCGAGTCTGGGTTTTTTTGGGGGATCACGGCTGCTCTGAATAATTCAAGATGATACAAGAGAAACGGTGGTTGCGTGCCGGTTTGGTGATTGATTGCGGGGCCAGCGAGCTGCTTTAAGTCTCAGGATATTGTAACTCGAGCCAATGATGGAGGGAAAATTAATTACAACGCCGCAAATCGATGAACAACTGAATGTGTCAACTCCCCAAAGAGCTGCGATTGCTCATTGTAGGCTGATTGAGAGAGCACAGGGAGAGAATCCCAGACCCAGAAGGACTGGAGAGAAAAGGTTGTGGAAGAGGTCGAGCCCGGCTTTGACTCAGCAAACACGGACCACAGCAAGAAAACGCATCTCTAATAATTCATTTAAAAGCAGCTGACCTCCCCTCCCTGTACGACGATAATAAAACCGACTGTGCATTTATAATTCCACACATTCCCATTCCCTCATTTCGAATGCATGTAGCTTGGTTGTTTTTCAAACGGGAACATACTGTGACTGGAAGAGACACTCTCCATCTTGCACTGTCTGATAGGACACCGAACAGATTAGCAGAATGAGAGAGATCATTATGAGCAACCTCACAAGTGACCGACCCTGAGTCATTCTCTTCCATTTAGCTGCCGTGCGTTGGCTTTGCTTTACCCCTTTCGCATTGGCAGCGGCCGTCAGGACTCGATTGGTGAAGCACATAGCTGCAGGGTCTCGGCGTTTCTGCGCGTACGTGCGCATGTGCGTGCGTCCGCGCCTTGTGCTGTCATCCTGACTGTGACTTTGACCTTTAGCAAGGGATGCTGGATGGAGAGAAGGCTTAATGAGTTTGTATAATAGCTGAGCTCTATCTGAGGAATCATCCATCTACATGAGGCCCATAATTAGCTGGTAAGACAGTGGTCCGGTTCTGTGCTTCCACTTATTATTCTGCTGACTAGTATGTGGGGGTGGAGAAATGGATAAACAAAGATACAGACCCCCCCCCCACTCTGAAGTGTATTAATAATCTGCTGTCAATACTATCAGCGTTGTTAAAGGCATGGTTGAGCAGCCTAATAATCTTTTCACTGACACCTCCAGAAAATGGGGAAAAGCTATCAGGAGCATAAGTCACATCCTGGTCTGGGGTTGCAGACAGGTGTACGCTCTCACGGGAGCCTCTTCATCCCTGTTTGTCCCTCAATGATGCGCCGCCGCAGACACACACACACGCACAGACACGCACACACGAACCCTCAAGACAAAGCAGGCCGAGGCATGTTTAACTGAACCTCAACCATGCGTGTGCATCTGCATGCAAAGCACCCATCTGATTCCTACCATTTACAGGACCGAATATCATATCCATCATTTTCATGTAAGGCAGAAGTATGAAAAGCACCCGTACGGATGAAATCATTTTCATCCTGTCTCGCGTTGCCCAACGTGTGGTTAGTTATGCTTATTCGAGATATGTAAATGCTCGCCCGTGAATAAAAGGACGGGGTAAAACACAGTGGGGCGCGCTCAGGACGCTCCGTTCCCGGCGAGCGCGCAGAGTCCGCTCCTGGTTTTGCAGCTCCGGCCATCGCAGCCTGTACCTTCCCTGACTCTCAACACTCCAGCGTTGCTGTGCAAGCAGATGTTCTTTCTCTGATGCCAATTATTACAATTTTCGCAATCGGAGAAGCGATTCTTTCTCGCGACGGCTGCAAAAGTGACAAGAAGCAACAGAAACTGCCTCCCTCCTGGGCTCAGAGAGAGAGAGAGAGAGAGAGAGAGGGGGAGAGTTGTGAACGGAAAGCGGCTTTGGGGAAAATACAGTACAGTAAAACCTGCGGCGCGAGCGAGGCAGCAGTTTATTCACCACACCTGTGATGCGTTGTTCTGAGCAACGAGGACGCACGAGCAGGATACTGGCGGCCACGGCGCGGCACGAGGATGTGTGTTGAAGACCAGACTTGGGCGTTGTGAGAACGAGAGGCGTTAACTGCTGCTCTCCGGACCTTTCTTCAAACGCTCAGTGTTCCTCCTCCGCTCCTCGATTCTCCTGGTGTTTTTGTTTTAATTCCTTGAAACTTAAGCGATTAAACAAACGCGAAGATGCTCCCACTTCTGGGCCCCTTTGTCCGCGCTGCGCTCCTCGTGCTGTGGCTCGTCTTCGCTGGCTTCACCTGCACTGGTGAGTTGTGGTGTTATCATGTACGCGCCGGGTTAATTGTCCTGCTAATCTGCGTGTCTTGCGGGGGGGAAAGCGCAGTAAGTAGCTTTCGCGCTGGAACACAGCGTGTGATAAGTTGTTTACCGTGTTTATTTTATGTGTTTGTTTGTTTTGCTTCACTGAGACGCTGCCGCGCGTGACGGAGCACGTTGTTGGCAGCGGTTATTGTTCGGTAATTTGCTAACACTAACTCCCATCAACTAGCCTGCGCCTTCAAGGTTACACGGCTGACTCCGTGGCTCCTAACATGTCCGCCAAGGTTAAAACTAACTGTTAACACATTTATTCCACGCGTTCCGAGCCGTAAAGGAAGTTGGGGCTGCACCTGCTAGAAAGGGAGACGAGCTTTCAGCACACAGGCCCGCGGATCTTTTATTTTATTTAACGTAGGGCTGTATCATACCCTGCCTCCAAACGCAAGCAGGAAAAACCGGAGCCAGTAAATGTTTTAAGACGTGCAGAGCCGCGGCAGCCTCTTCTCCGTCCGCGCAACCCGCTGGCTGTGCTGGCTGCGAACAGGATCGCTGGAGTCCACGCGTCCCTCCGCGGCCAGGACTCTCTCTCCTGCTGCATTCGCGGTGCGGTGACAGCTTTACGGAGTTGCTAGACGACCCGCTCGCGCTGATGAGTTACGTTTTATGATGCTGCCGCGTGGCCACGCGCTCCCGATTGCATGCAAATGTGTTTTGATGTGCAAAGCAATCGCTAACGGGGGAGAGTGCTCTGACTGGAGAGAAGTTTCCCTGAGTAGTAGCAAATAATGATATGCCCAGATTTCCTTTCTGATCTAATACTAGTTTCCATTTAAAAACTCAAATGCCTCATAATAGTACAACACAACAACAATATGTACGAATCCTAATTATGACCCAATAAATATGAACCCAGTGATTCTCATATGAAGTGATTTGATCCATATAGTCCTAATTGTCCCTGTTACCCACAATGCACCTTTTCACCATTTAGACTATTATTCCAACACTTTGTTTACTCCATCTCCCAGATGCTAAATATCACCTCGCAGTGCCCTGCAGTTGGAGGCTGCTGGTAAGTGCTCAGAACAGGGGAATTTCACACGTCGTTTGCCTTGTGCTTGTTTTCGAACCGTTAACCTTGCTTTGGACAGAAGACAAACATGGTAAAGTTGGTGTAATTGTGTCTCTTGCTTCAGGACACGGAGATGATGAATTAAGAGGGCTTTTCTCTTGCATTAATTAGTGTATAATTATGAATATATTAGGCTTAAATAAACAGTCATGCTCCGGGGACCTCGTATATCAAGCTAAGTAGGTAGCAGTGCAGTGATATTTACCAGTCACTTCATGATGCATGTTGAAAGAGATGTTTTGATGAGTATGCTGGTTTTGACGTTTTCAGTGATTGGGTGTTGTTGTCTTGTACCAAGAAGTTGTTTGGTGTCTCTGTACTTGCACTTGGTTTCTTCCGGATGCCATGGCCTGTAGCTGAAGGCGATTTAAGTCTGTAAACTCCCATAGGTGTGATGCGGTTTGTTTCTTTGTTTGCTCTGTCAAAGGTACCGTGTTTCCCCTTTCATTCAGTGCCTTTTCTAATTCTGTTGATTTTTTTTTTTTTTTCTCTCTCTTCTTCCTCCTTGTCTCCGTCTTTTACTCTGTCGTGTATTTGGTCAGTACATGCATTTTTATAAGCTCTCATCACAGCGTACAGGCTGCTTTTATAGGACAGAGGGAGTTCCAGAAATGTACCGGGAGGTAATTTGGTAGCCGGGTCTTTCTACATCAGGACTGCAACCGTCTCTGCTGAGATCAGTCGAGGTAGCCTCTGTAGAGAGGCAAGGCGCTGACTCGACATTCATCGGTATCAAAAGCCGACTTGTCTTTTTTGCAGGGAAACATAACTCAGTCAGTAATAAAGGTAGGCCTGTCAATCTAGATTTGAGCTAGCTGAGCACTTTGCCTTTTCACTGTGCTGTGAGTGATCTGACGAGCTGGACGTAGGGGGTAGGTGTGCTTTCAGCCTTAGGAACAAAGAACTGTACTGCACTGTGCGCACAGGGAAAGCAGTGCAAAGAGTTGCATGCTTTTGCAGCAGAAGTGCATGGTTTCTGCTGTGTGTGTGTGTGTGTGCGTGCACATTAGTCTAACTCCTGTTGCTTCTTTTGTTTCCCTTTTTAATTTGTAGGTTGTGCGTTGCACCTCGTTACTTTCCTGAAAGAGTATTCAGAAACTCAGGTAGTGAGAGCGTTGCCCAGTGAGAGCGTTGCTGAGCAATTGTTGTCTAGCTTACCGAGGGAGCATGGGATTTGGTATCAGGCACCTTCCTACTTCTGTGAACAGTCACCTCAGAGTAAACGGTACGATGATGCAAGGAGGTGGCCATTAAGTGACAACAAGCAGAAATCTATTGCATAATACAGCAATTTGCAACTTGCAGATTCTTAGTACCGTAATATAAAGTGTTATTTTTCCACCCATCATCCTAATGTAAATCATCCCAGAGATGTCTTTCTTGCAGCCAGTTTTGTCTCTGCTCATCGACTCGCTAAAGAATGCGATAAGGAGAGCGAAAGCCAAAATTAACATAATTTATTGGGGTGAAATTGCCTTCTGGTCAAAGAAATTTAAAACCACTTCGTTTCTGTCCCATAGCTAATGCATGGCAAATGATCGCTATGTAGTCTTTTACAAGGAAGTGATCATTTGCCACCAGAAATCCCCTTTTTTTTTTCCCATTGGAGATGAATTCAAATGACACTAACAATAAAAAGACTTGTGACACAGTGAGGAAGGTCTTACAGAGAAGGTTTCATTTTGTCAACTGCTGATACATATTCAGCAAATTGGCATGATGTAAAATGCATAATGTATGATGTAAGGAGGCAAACAGTCTTTAGAAAAGCCATCAGGGTAAAAGTATATGATTTCATTCCTGAGCTTGTGCCTTAGAATTTTAATAGGACAGTATTACAATGAAAAACTAAATTGAAATATCTTTCTCGCAAAACACAGAGGATCAAACTGTTTAAGTTTCTTTCCATCATATTAATTTGTAAGAATGAAATGGATTAATTGAATTACTACGTTTTTTTCAGCCACAGCCTTTTAAAATATATTTTTTAAGTTGATTTTAGTGAGATTAATGGAGGCAGAGATCGTACGTCAGCATAAACAAATAAGAGGTAAACAGTGCATGTCAACACAGATTGGCTTTAAGCAAGTAGGAGCACGCTCCATTTGGTGACAAATGCCCAGGTGCTTTATCTTAAAGAAGACTATGTGCCTGCATGTATCATTGGCAAATGGCTCTCTTGAAGAAAGGGAAGGACACAGGTGTGGCCGAGGACACGTGGAGGATGATCCTTGCAGAAGGGAGGCGTTGGGGGTTATTTTCTGCAATCTGTGCAGAGGCTTTGAGAAGACACTACATCTCTGTCAAACTCTGCCCTTTTGTTCCAATTACACCGTTTCTATGATTCAGGTCTATGTGAGATCACTTAAGGTTTGAAGTTGGGCCTTTTCCATCCTGAAATGAAATGCACAGTAATCACTATCTGTGCTTTTCTACCTAGGTAGCATAAAATTGACCTATCAGCTGTGAAGTGGGATGAGATTACCCTAAGTCCCACGGGTAACCTGGAGCATAATTCACAGAAGGCCACAGTATCTGACATAGTATCAGCTGTTGGGAGATTGCACTCCATGTCTGCTGTTAGGTTTCTGATGCTACTAACCGTCCTGTGCCACCAACCGTCACCATGTCCCAAGGCCACCAGTGAGAAATAAGGAGGAGCTTGTTGAGCTGAGCCCAGAGTCTTTCCCTGGAGGGTCTAATCGAGGGTTCTTTGCCCAGGTCACCCTGCTCTCCCTCTCTTAAAACCTCATGCAGCGTCCGCATCCAATGCTGACCTTGAATCTGAGATGCTACTGGATTCTCATGCTACGAGATGCTTCACCTTGGGATTGGAGAGCGAAGCTCGTGGTTGATGTCTGCAAGTCGGTCTCCGTTAAAGATGTTGCAGTTTCCCTTCCCAGAATTTCTTGGCCATTATTGGACTGACTAGACCACTAATCAGTGTGTGTGCTTAACCTGCACACAGTGTAAAACATGTTTGTTTTTAGTATACATGATGTGCTGTCTGGCTGCTCGCTTTGTACACTGAAAATAGCGGTGTGTTATGAGATGTTCCCAGGTCCTTCCTCTTCTCCAAATGATCAATACTTTTCTTCCAATGGTTAATTGGCCATCAGTCACTGTCAGAGGAAGTGCTTAGAAACCCAGAGGTGTCTTGGTGCAGCTCATAACAAGAGAGTGTCCAGTCCGCTGGGTCCTCTCCTGGCCTTTACTTCAGGCCAGGTGGTGGCTGGGGAAAGCACATCTGAATGCAATATGGAGAGCCATAGATTAATAGTTCCTTAGTAAGGCCGCCAGGGAGCGATGTGCAAGCCGCTTGCACTTCATCATATAGTGGACTGGACGGGGAGTCCGCACAACACTTGGTGAAAAAAGATTTTTAAAACTCTGTGAAGGTCATTTGATATGAAGCTGCTATTGGCAGACTGAGTCGCTGCTTCTGTAGCGTCTTACATTTGGTTCAATATATTGTGTGATAGGCAAGTATAAGTTTTCTAGTACTATTAAGGTGCAGCTTGTAGTTTGAAGTTATAAGATAATGACATTTTTGTCTGCTTCTCTTCAACCTTGAAGAAAACACACCAACCGAATGTATGGCTCATTGGTATGCTTAGCCCTATTTAGCATGGCATGTAAAATACATAATTAGAAAACACCTCAGGCTACCCATACTTTCCTACTGGCACTTGATTGGCAAGGGTATCTCAGGGAGGTCTGAGCCAGAATTTGTCATCTTGAAGTGATTTTGTTGACAAGACAGGAGGCACAGTGACCTTTCCTAATTATGTGTATGTGTCCAGGCACTGACGCCTTAGGCAAGCAATTCAACTGAGTCAACACAGCGCTGACTCTCATTTGAGCCAGACAGCATGTTGTGTGATGTCGGGTTAGAATGTGCTGGGTTTAGCAACAAGCTTGTTAATAATTCAGAATTGATACAACACTGTTAATGTCATTTGTGTTACAGTTTGCTCCGTCACTTTGCCTATAGACGTGAACAGAAACGAACCGATCAGGTCAGAGTAAGCGCCTTCTCTTCTCTGTTGTTTGCTTCTATCGTTTTTCACTTGTACCTGAAATCATCTTAAAGTATAATTGTAACGTTACGCTATGAGATTCCCAGAAAACATGAACCATTTATTATCTACTTCAAATGTGTAGACACAAGAGCACAGCCTCTCTGATCTGTATGTAGGTCCTCTGTTATTGTTTTTCCCAAACAAACCATTTCCCCGTGTAAAATGGGGTCTGAACATTACAGATTCAAAGCTTAAAGCCAGGCAGCACATTTTCTCAGCTAGGCCACCAGAAACCCGAGGCTCACAAAGAAACACATTCAAGTCCTTTCTCTAACAGAATTATTGGTGACAACCCAGCTAGCGTTGAGCATAGACACTCCTTTTTAACAGCCCGCCTTGCACTTGGTTGTGGCGTCTTTGGATTTAAATGTCCACTGACAATTCATTGATGTTGAATCAAAGTGTGTTTTCACACCTGCAGTTTCTTGTAACCAGTGCTTGATTTTCAAAAGATGAGTACACAGCGGCTCCGTTCTGGCATTGTTTTTGTTAATTAGCCACTGTTTCATGCAGAGCTGATATTAAAGGTTGGGTGATGTTAGAGAAACTCACTTTTGTGATGTTAATTAACCATTTACAGCAGGATGTTTTAAATAACACTGTGTGTGAACATTTTGATGGTAAATTGTTGGAGCCGCACTGGTTTAAAATTGACTAATATATGTCTAACATATCACCAAATATCAGTAAATACTGAGTCAATCTGAGGAACTTGCAATCAAAACCGGACCAACACACAACTCAGTTTGACTTCTTGCCCAGTGGAGTCCTGTAAAGCAAACGTTCCTGTTAATTTAAAACCGCGCCTTGTAAACATGTCAGGTTCTCCTTCTCCTTATGGTGTTTAGTGTGCTCAGGTATTGCACTACTGTAAATACAGTGTCCTCAGAAACCCGTGTGTAATTTGTTCCGTTAAGAGTTGGCAGCCAGCTAGATCCAATATGTACTGTTCTCTTTGAGAGGACACCTTGCCATAATCCATTTCAAAAACTGACAATGATGAATGTTTGATCAAGTCTACAAACGTAACTTGTAAATTAACTGTTATCAAGTCCTGTACTGTGATTAATATTTGAGGCAGTATGATCAGTTTTTGAGCGGTTTGTTGTGGTTAGATGATGCTGTACCTTGTAGCAATTTCTTTTGTGTGTGCAATGTTTCAGTTCTTAGTGATGGTGTGTGATTATAATCCTTGGGTTTTCTTTTTTACTGGATGTGAATGCTGGATATTTGATGTGTGTGTTAATTCCAGCTTTCAAGTCTGCAACTGTCAGTGTACAGTACACGCAGAGCTTCTGGTGACAGGCCAAACAAAGCATTGCTCATTTCAACGGCAATTAAGATTCAGGCAAAGACATTGTTTACTTTAAAATCTGGGTAAAGCAGGAATAAATGTGTTCTGAGCTTGTTACACCACAGTAAATAATAAGCCACTATTAACCACCCAGCCAAATTTAATTTGAATTAAATAAATCTAAAATTAAGTATCAAAATCAAGCTAATCTACTCTTTGATATTTGTAGCTGAGAGCAGCAGAATGTCTGCCTAAGTCCTTCCATGGCTCTGTTTTGAAAAACTCAACAGTGCTCTCCTGCTGTCCTTGGTCTACATGTAGTTTCTCTTTACCCTGTCTAATTAAACAGCTTCTAGCATCTATACAATATGTTGATGTGCTTATTATTATAGTGCAGCAGATCTTGGCTCGGTCTACTGTGTGCAGTCAATTGACAGATATAAACTGACACCGGCATTAATTTCGGTGTGGGTGGATAGAGGCTATAATGCTGTTCTTAGTGTTTAAGTCTCCTCTGTCAAAAAGACAGTATGATCTCACTCTAGCACTGCTCTAATTGATGTAGGAGTCTGTGCTGCTACTTTAGCTTAATTTGACACTGAATAATGTGCATTTGCTGTTTTGTAGACTTTAATGTGCTTCTACAGATTATTGATCGTAGTTCTGCTGTTGCTTCTTCTGGGAGTTGGCACTGTTCAACTCGTTCAGGAAAAACAACAAAGTTCAATTTGTTCATTTAATTAATTCGCCCGTCATGTAGTTGGGGCTGCAGACATCTGGTGACCAGTAATCAATAATATAAGAAGTTATTTGGTTGATGTGGCTGTCATTTATTGAATGTGAGCTGATGTCCAATTTCGAGCAGTGACTGTACACTGGCCGCTGACCCAGCACGGTTCAGACAATACTGTTAACAGCTTCTCTAATGACTTCATCCGTCTTTCATTTCACATCGCCGTGGCAAATTTTTTTCTCCCAAATCAGAACCTCCCATCACTCATAAACTGATGACACTATAGAGGATTATTCATCTCAATTATTTTAGATTTGACAATCTAATTGGAGCTGAGATGTCTGTTGGGACTCACCAGGTGTGAAGCCCAGCAGAAAATGATTAGTTACATTTAGGGCGTTTATTTGGAGACTGGCGTTCTGAACACAACCAGATGTGTACAGTACATACCCGATCAGGTCCTGTAAGGGAGTGGGACCAGTGTAAACTCGTGAGTGGCCATAGACGTCACGTGCTTCTCTTCACTTTGTCTAAATGGTTGTATTTGTGTCTTGAATATTAAGCAGCATTGCGTTGAAAGTCCTGAGACTCTCTGCTAAATGTAAATGTGTGATAATATTAATCAGTGGAGTTTGCGGTGAGGTCAAATGAAACAGAACCTTACCAGCTATTTTCCTCTACAGCTGATATGATCCGTGTACAGATGTATTTTGTGTGGGGAATTTCATGTGCAATATGTGGTCTTCTATTTTAACTTTTTTCCTGAATACTAAAGCAACTTTTTTTCTTCGAATCTTACCACTGGACTCATATCCCACAGGGATTTTGTTGTGGCATGTGCCGTTGGTCCAGGCCTCATGGCAGTAGAGGGCTCCACTGTGCCAGACTGAGGTGGTTTAGGATGGGGAGGGAGCACAGGGTCCCCTTAATCCCTACCAGACATGACAATTTGATAAAGGCACATTATCACAATGAACAGGCTCTCTCTGCAGAGTTAGGGTGGGTTGTTAAAAGCGGGACGCGATCTTGACCCACACTGGACACCTGAACACCCCCCTGATGGTCTGAGGAGGGTGATCGTTCATCTTTCTTCTATATGAGTGTCTAATGAGGAAACTGCACTAAATGCATAGAGAAAAGTGATGAAGGTGTAAGTGATGGGGGCAAAAGACAAGTTTCTTCGTTTCTTTGTCGGTTGATCAGAAAAAGCCGACCTAATTGCCGCATTCTGTGATTGACCCTGCTCTTTCACCCGTTACTGTTTACAACGCAATCAACACAGCTACTTTCACATGAATATATTCAGTCACACCCACACTTACTGTACCTGTAATTAACACACAGCTGCGGAAACTGTGCTTCCTGACATTTTTCACTAATGTACAAAATTCAAATAATGTCTGTGCTTTGATTTAATGCCATAAATAGTTTTTCATTGTTACTTTTATAGAAAAACAAGTGCCTTACATAGTACTGTATGTATAACCTGTACCAAATATTTTACTATGCACTGCATCTGTGTCATTTTGACACTTGTGTGTTCTGTATAATATCCTGTCATACCTTTCACTAACAAAAGCACATTACTACGCGTTAGACTCTGTCTGTGACTCAGTAACCCTTTTCATTGTTGCTGCTGTTCCTCAGTTGAAATCTCAAGTGATTCTATGAATCATCGTATTTTCTATCTTTCACAAGTTTCCATCTTCAGACCGTGTCCCTGAATCACTCTCATTACATGTGATGGAAGTGCCACAGTGAGCGCTGTGAGGTTGGACACTCTATCCTGGGCTATTTAAGACCATCCTTTTTTAAAAATGTGACATTTAGTTTGATTCACCACACAGACAAATGCAGTTTAGCTTATTTTATAATTACTTCTGATTTCTTGGCAGTATACAGTACATCACACGTACACTTTTGGCTGGTTATTGGATATTTTCACAATAGTAATAATTAAACAATAACTTTTTTGGATGTGTCAGATTTTTGTCGCCATTGTAACTTTTTTTGCTTCAGACCTTTTGATTTTCCTTCTGAAATTCTGAGCTTTTACAAAAACCAGCAGGGTAATAATTTTAAATCATTGTGAAAAGATGATTTGCTGTACAGCAGAAGTCTTTCGTTATATCGCACTCTGCTAAAGAAGTTTATTTTCAGATTTGGATTTGTCTTGTGTTAAAAGAATGAAGATGAAATTTGTCAAATCAGTTCCATCTATGTGAGGAAGGACTTCCTGACTTGGATAACATGTCTAAGCTCTCACAAAGGTGCTTTTCTCCTGCCTTGGCAGCCTTCAGCTTCCCTTTTTATCAGGCTTGTCTTACCTTTCACATTCCATTACATTAATCAACAGCATCCCTTATCCCTCCTCACTCATTAAAGCAGGCTGAGTCTTGACAGTAGATGATTAGGAAATGTGATTTTTGTCCCCTAGCAGAGTACAACTCAGTCTTCAAATGGTCATTAAAACACATTGAGCATTGAGACAAGCTGCACAATGTGACTGAGGTTCATACGTCTGTTTTTCATCCAGCATAAACCTCAACATTATCTGTGTCCATCCTATGTAAATGGCTCCTATTTTGTGTTCGGCCAGCACCGATTCATTGAGGCTCCACAGCTTGGTGGAAATTGCCAAAGCCAAAAGCAAACAGTAGGGCCCTGGGTCCCACAAGTATGATGCAGCCAAGTAAACCCATTAACTGCTTATAGAGTGGGTTGTGGTGACTCCATGTGATGCTATCCACAGATGAACCACAAAGTGATTTGCTGTTTGTTTGGCTACGACATGACAATATATCTTAATACTGTAACTAAGCTGTGGATCTAAGTTGTTTACATCATTTAACTTTAGTGATAGAACTGCTTGGGGAAAAAAGGTGCAAATTCTGCAGTTGTCCATAATTTATCATGTAAAATAGCTCAGTACTAAAATCACAGTGTAAGCGTTTTTACTTGTAAGATTTTGACTAGTCTGCAGCATTTCATTTTGGGGCACTCAGGCATGATACTCTGACTCTGAATTCTTCTATCCCCTCTCAACATATGATGCCCAACTGTACAAATTATTTGAATTGCCAGAAGGTGTTTGATTTATGCTGAGTCAGAGTCAGAGTTATCAGCTCCAAACAGGCCATGTAGCTTCCCTCTTATCATCCCACCCAGCTGCTTGCAGAATTTCTGCATGTTTTTGAGCTGAACCCTAAATGTGATGACAATAGTCATGAGCGGAACACAAAGACAAAAACTGCCACTTGCAGCAAAACGAGAGCCTCCTCCCTCACCTAATTTTTCTGTCAGATTCTTCTGCGGTATGTTTGACAAGAAGTGCTGGCAGCTTTACGCCCTGGCCCATATCGGGCTGTCGAGGGTGCTGCCCACCCCCCGACCCTGTCGCGCAATTAGCTTTTTGCTTTTCAGATAGCTAGAACAAAGGTGAACTCAGAAAGCTGAGGCTGTGTTCAGTCAGAGTGAAGGGGTGTGTGAAACACTGATGGCTCTAGGGCACTTTCTTGACCAGAGGAGTCGTTAGCTGTCACTAAACATCACTGTCTCCCTGCCCACTAATGGCATCTCCAGATTGTGCTATAAGGAACAAAGCCCGGTTGTATGAGATACTGAGGAAAAAATAGAGTGACCCCATTAGGGCTTCAGGCGGTGGTTTGTGACAGTGGCTGCAGACCTATAGACGTGTCATGACAGATATGAACCAAGAAGCAATTATAGGGTGATATGCTTGAAGCTAAGCTGGCAGTTCCTTTTGACAAAATCAAGAAAAGGTGTTGCACGAATACAACAGCAAACACATGCTCCTACACATGGCAACAAAAGCAACATAAAAGTTACAAGAAATAACTACTTAGCAATTTTCTCTAGATATTTAAGTCCATTCAACTGATTAAGCTAAATATTTCCCTATAATCACTTGATTCTCAGTGCTTTTTATAGTATTAACATGTATATTATTTGCTAGTAATCTGTCTAAAATGACAGTATCTACAATGCTCTCCGTTGCAAAATATGTTTAACAGCAGGAGGATATTGACTAGATCTTCACTGAGCTTTGGTTGCTGTCACTGAAATGCAAATTAAATGTTACACATATTTTTCTTGGGTGTGAACCAAGTACTTCAAGACAGTAATGAAGCATAGCGGCATCAAGCACATTTTTAAACTACAGTTTGATAAATTGTAATCAAAATCACCTCTTTATTTTGTTGGCGGTCCTGTCACTTTAGTAGCGATTCTAATATTTACGAATTTTTGGCTGTCTGATCCAAAGCTAATAGGATTTTTAAAAAAGAAAAGGGCTCATTCTCTGTTTTTTTTTTTTTCCCCCTTACGGTTGACTCATTATTTTGAGCTGTGCATATACTAGTCACACTCTAACGGAGGAAAAGTGACAGTAATGCTCTGTTGTAGCTGTTGGTCTCTGCAGGTAATCATTAGGCTTGATTGATGTTCTTTCACCTTTGGCTAAAGTGTCACTGTTTCTGCCCAAGACTGATTTTAAAAACCAAACTGTGTCCCATTTTATAACATCTCATTTTCTGTTTTCCTGTTTTTATTTTGGTGGTAATGTAACTTTTCCACGTGATTGAGTCAAGTCCTGGGGAATAATATGTGCACTAGTCACATTGTGGAATGTGTCATGTTTCTGCAAAGCATTGCAGGAGCACAATGCTTGGCATCAGCACTGTCACACAAGATCTCTGTCTCCATGACACTCGGAGTCAAAACATGGGCTCAGAAATGTGAGCCCTCCCAGTGTCAAGGAATTATTTTTTTTTGTGCTGGAACCGCTGATGATTCCATTTGAATTAAGAGCATAATGGAAGTAACTTCAGTGTTATCATACGAGCCCTGCAAGAATTCAGGACCACAAGAGTTGACCTGTTTCTTTCCTCAAAGGCAGAGCGCCATTATCTCTTCCCTCGGTTTCCTTGGTCACAGCGTGTATGCGGCCATGTGTCTAAGTTTCCCAGTGGAAGCTGCAGAGTCCCACAGGTTTAGCTGTAATACCCTCGTTAATTCTCTCTGTATGTCAGGTTATTGCCATCAAAGCTTATCCCCATTCTGGCTCGTTCTTTTATTTAATTTTTTTTTTTTTAATCTGACGGCTTTGTTCTGTATTACAATGCAGAAGCAAAACAGATACTACACGTGTCAGACTGGCGGGAATGTGTGTTTGTTTTTGACACATCTATGCATTCGCAATCAGTAGTAGCTGTCTTAAACTGAAGATGCAAATGACACTACCCTCCGTATTTCTCATTTCAAAGTTGTGTTCATTATGTTTACAAAAACTGAAGTGTTCACCCAATTCCCACTCGCACATCCGCATACACTATATTGCCAAAAATATTCGCCCACCCATCCAAATAATGGGAATCAGTGCACAAAGCAGGGTCCATAAAGACATAGATGACAGAGTCTGGTGTGGATGAACGTGACTGGCCTGCACAGAGTCCTGACGTCAACCCGACAGATCACCTTTGGGATGAATTAGAGCGGAGACTGAGAGCCAGGCCTTCTCGTACAACATCAGTGTGTGACCCCAAACAATGCGCTGGTATAATATATAATATAATATAATATAATATAATATATTATATATATATAAGATTTAATCCTATGGATTAGGAACGAGATGTCACTAAATTCATATGCGAGTCAGGCATCCTTTTGGCAATCTAGTGTATTTTAATGGTTGATTAAGCCACAGTACAACAAAGATCATATTTTTACCCCATTTAATCTGATTGGTTAGTTATTTCATGTATAATTTCCACAATGTAGGATGGACTAAATGCATACTGTAAATGTACATATTAGCATGGTAGTGCCATAAGTATTTTTTTTTTTGTTATACATGGAACAAAAAAGTGGAATTACAGAAATGTACACACACGAGTTTAACAAGCACTCCCGTTGTATACAGCACCCAGTGATTACAGAAAGGAGCAGGCATCACTCATATGACTTCATTAAATGGACCCTTGACCCCGTGAGATGCTGGGTTGATCTATTTCCTCTTAGTCCGTTTTACTTCACCAGAGAATTGAGATCCCTCACAGAGATTGTGGCTGTGCTATCTCCTTATCTTTAATTTAGAAATGCAGTAGGACCGCACATGGGTAAGATGGTTATCCACCGTGCCGGTCTGTCTTGTCACTTACATGTTAGCTCCGCAAAAGCCTCCTTTGGGACCACATAACTGGCTGTTACAGTACTTTTTAAACAGTTTTCTTTCTCTTTCCATTCCCTAATGGCCACTGATAGGGGCGTTGATGTCAGACGTAATTTCCATCCTGATGCTTCTGAGGCTTCGGAGACCAGACATGTTGGGGCTAAATAAGCAAAGGAACAGGATTAAGCCTTGTGAAAATAGTTCAGCGCTCTGCTATGAGCACTGCTGTTCTAAAATAAGCCTTTTTTTTTTTTGCTTTTTCCTAAGAGAGCTGCGTGTTTGCATTGCAGCAAGGGTTGAACACACAGGGGCGGCCAGGAGCAGCTCCCCTGTAGCTGCGTCTTGATCAAGGACACTTCTGCAGGGTTGTTGGTAGATCAAAGCAGAGATAGTCTCTCTTTCCACGAGGCCTCCTCTGCCTCCAGAATTATGTAGGTGGATTAAGAGGGGAGGTGATCCTCATTCAGGATGACAGCTAACATTAACTCGAACAGCTAGAGCTGCTGTTGGTTTATAGCAAAACATATTTCACAACATGGTTGACTTCTATCGGGGAGCTCCTTACTGAAATGTTATCTCATATCTTATGTGTTGAGAATTAAAGAATTTTTAAATGATTCGAGTGTGTTTAGACTACATTATCAACTTTACTTGCTGCATACTATTGAATTTTTATTAGGCTTTAGAAATGGTTTTGATGCAAGGTCTGTCTGATGATGGAGCAGTAAGGATGATGTCTCTAGAGCTTTCAACTTTACATTTGCCTTTCAGACAATTGAAAGGCAGAGAAAACACTGCAATTTATCTAAAAGGAAGTGACTGCGATCAATAGGATTTTCATTAATTATGTTTTCGTACTGCAGTAAAGGCAGGATGTAGCTCTGATGAATGATACATTAGGGTTCCCATCCGCTCTCTTACCCATGTCAATCCTTAGATCCAAAGGGCTGTCACTTCAATGATGCGGGAGCTTTGAGATGAGTTTGTGCACCAGTACCCATTTCTCCTTAATACCACAGCTATCTGTTTCGTCATTGTAGATTTCCGGCAGTGTCATAACTTTATGGGGGGTGGTACCATAACACACAATCTTTCTGAGAGCTGGGTTTTATTGAATTACTCTGGTCCCACTTTGAAAGGTGGAGTTAAGCAGCTTACCTGTGGACTTGAAAAATACATGTATGCAGTCTTAATAGTCCAGCAAGGAGTCAAGTGCCTACACCGACACTGAAATATTTAATTTTCATTATGTACTTTGTAATATGGCCCAAGAAAATCCACTCCTCATCCCATTTTTCTTAATATTAAATTGACACTTGCAGTCATTACTTAGCGATCGTATCCCCACTCCCGATCTTCTTCCAGAGCTAAACTAGTTCATAATCACATTAACATGCAGTGTTAAGATGAGACACTGAGGAGGAAACTGTGGTAACTTGCACACCACCGAGGAAATGCTGATCAGCACCCATGGCAGCAGAAGGAGTAGGTGTAACCGCAACCGTCTGTCTCTAAATCCAATAAACCTCCCTGTGATACAGCTGTGACAGGTCAGCCAGATAATGCAACACAAAGGGCAAAACAAATGGGGCTCACTCAGACAGGGTGCCTATTGCTCATTATGCCCTTGGCAATCACAGAACAAATGACCACAGGCCCACAGGTGCAAGCGATTCACTCTTTCAGCATATAGTCATTTACATTAACATCATTTATCACCTGTGGCGTGGCAGCCTAATATATCGGTTGGTGTTTGTGTGTTATGCACACGTATCGGAGAGCAAGGGGAAATTGCACCCACTCTCACGTGTCAGACCACCACGTCGGCTTTGTTCCCGCGAATGTTGGCAGAGTTTGCCGTTTCTCCCTGCTGCTCTCAGCTGCTGTGCGTCTGTGTATCGCTTGTGTTTTTGTTTTAATTTTAATTATTCTTTTTCTGCAGCTGTATGCGTCTAACCGTACAGCCGGCGATGAGCGATCAAGCCTTGAACCCGTACTATTTGTGCACATAAAAACTGAAGTGGGCTAATTGCTTTGAATTTTTACAGAAGACTGTGGAGATAATTTCTCATCACAATGTTTATTAAATGTTAGCGTTGCTGAGACAACATACATTACAGTAGAAGTTTTGTGCACTCACCTTACTAAAACTACTGGGTTCTTTCAAGTAGGAAGTAAGTACCGTATGTTCTTTTTCTGAAATCAAAACCTGCTCCAAATTAAACAAAAGGGGCCTGTTTAAATCACCATTCTGTTTAAATTGTGAAATGACTTTGATACACTCAGCTTCCATCTGAATTACTAGTTACACAATCATCAGTGATCCAAAAGCCTTTATTGCCTTAAGTTTAAAGAACAAGCTCTGACAACCACCAGAGTAGGCGGCTTCCAAGCGTTATGCACGGTCTCGTAACTGAAGATTAAATAATTTCCTACCTCCTGCAAAAACTTGTGGCGTAATTGAGGTTTACAATGTTGTGCCTTTAGCTGCAATACCTCACCTGTGATGTGTTTGCTGGAGCCATCAGTCATTTGTCAACTTGTCATGTTGTCAAAGAGTTGTTGGAGGCGCGTGTACAAGGAATGCGTTTAGCTTTTATTTCCCACCAAACTAAATAAAGCCTGACGATCTTCCACGTTCCCACACGCTGTTACTGTTCCTGCCCTCCCTACTGCTAATTACCTGGGTCGGGCATCTTCAGTCACTCTTCTGTGATCTCAGACGAGGATGAAAGGGGAAGAATGGTTTCACTGTCCTCTTTCAGCTTCTGATTGATGGGTCTACACAGTCAAATAGTCAGTCAATAAAACATTAATTGACACGGTAAAATGTGAAACATTTTGTTCCAGACATAAGATCATTAATTTTTCTTCACAAGCAATAAAAATAAATATTTAACTACTAGGTCACTTAACTATATTTCACACCTTAACTAACTCTATTTTGACTAGTTAACTAGTTCTGCTAACGTAGAAAAGTGATCTTTTAAGTGGCATTACAACTTTTAAAATGGTAATTTAGCTATAATGTAAATATTTGTCGCAAAATATCTGTTGCCATCATATTGTTCAAATACAGTTAAAAATCAGAAACTTGTTACTTCTGTACAGTATAGCCAAAAGTCAAAGGCAATCTCTCACCTCCTCCAACTAATGTTTCCTACTGTCAATAACTCACTGAGCTCTTTCCCCAGTGACGGAGCAGAAAGAAGAAGCTGCTGAGAGTGTTGTGATCCACCATTGTCTTCTGAATCATATCCCGCTCTAATGGCTTGTAGTTCATGAGTGATAGACAGTTCTGTTGCCGCAATCTTTCACTTCTCCGCTCATCTAATGACAGGTAAAGCAGTAAGTTAATAGAAAGTCTTTTTTCCCATTACTGGCTCCTATTGAAGCCTCAGCTCATTCCTGATAGGACACGAACCCAACTTCAGTCCCTTAGTTCATAGACTCCTGCTGTTTTCACTCTTGACATCATTTGTCAAATAGTTTGCTTCATATTTTTTGCTTTTTGCGTCTCATACCACAACCTCGTATAGCACTGGGTACCCCAGTTAAATATGTTTCAAAGTAGTTTCCCACTTCTTACTTCTACAAAACACAAACACACAATGTGCCTGATAAATTGTGGAGGAGATTACACCAAAGTACAGTATGTTAACATTTAATCTGTTGTGATTTATAACGTGTTTATTATTTCAATTGAAGTCTACTTTTCTTATCTTAGTCGTCCGAGAGTAGCAATTTGTCTGTTGTTGTTTTTCTGATAAGCTCGGGTTCTGCGTTTGCTTTTCATTGCCCTCATCAGTTATTTATTTACATTTACCTTTTATTTTGGTGAATTATGTTGTCCTCGCTGGAGGTAAATGACCATAAGAGGCATAACTGCATCTACAAAGATCCAGAGCAAAACTCATTTTCAGAGGGGTTACAGGGTCCATTTTGCTTTTCCACCACGATCTTATCACCGACTCTGTGACTGTTTTCTCTTTGACCTTATTTGAATTCTGAGATAAGCATCCCTCTAGCAAAATTGGACCAAATTAGTCTTTTATCTGGTGTTTTTTAAGGGAATGCTTTTGTCACCACGTCTGTCTGCAACCTCACACCATGTAGATGTGCCCAGCTGCTTGTCCCAAATTCATTTTAGTTACTGTTGATGCTCTTCAGGTCACACAAGAGATCTGACCCCTGTATGAATGTCTTTAATTCCTTATCACATCTTCACAGAGAAAACCACAAAATCTCTTTTGGTTGAAATGGACTCCAGCTCCTTACAGTGTGTACACAAACAGTAGCATTTGTTGTGGAAGCTTGGTGACCTGCAGATTACATTATCTCATTAATCTAAATCTGTAGGGAATTAGTTTTTGGTGGCTAAATAAAATATTTAAACGCCTGAAATGTAGTGAGATCACGAGCTGAGCCTAAGTAGGAATGACTTACAGTACATACAATTTAAATTCTCTCAGATGCCGGAATAGAGAATATCTTAGCAATTATGCACATATTCTGACATCACTATGTCTTATCATAAGAACTGTGTTCAGTTCAGTCAGTCATTAGATTAAAAGACTTCATGAGTTGTATTTCCTTTAATGCCTTTAAAGACTTTTTTTTTTTAACATGGAAATATCTATTTAGTGTTCCAGAAAATTATGGGAGGTCATTAAATGTGTCATTTTGAAATAAAGTGTTACCTGATAAAGTTTAAAAAGTCAACCAAACATCAAGTACTTCTTATTTTTTCACTAGAGAATAAATTAATGCAGTTTAAATTAATTTGATGACAAATAGATGTTGTTTGATAAGAAAAAAAAAAAAGAAGAAAGTTAACTGTGACCTTGGATTTTTATTAGCCTTTACTTTCCACTTCTCGTAACGCTTGCATATAGATAAGTAAAGTGACTAAAAACACAACAAAGTTTGTTGGTGGTTATATATTGATAAATTATTAATTCACTTTTTTTTTTTACAGATGTTGAGAGGTTTGATTTAAACATGACATGACTAGTCCTGCAAAGTTGACGTGAGACAAGCGTGAGGCCTTGCACCACCTTGTGCCAAGTACGTTCAGAGTTATCTGGTGCAGAATGAGCAGATAAAACAATTCTAAAGGGGAAATGATTTTGTCCGTAATCAGATTTATTTACGCAGCCCAATGAGGAAGATTGATGTCTTATCTGTGGCTGTGGATTTCAATTCTCTATGCCACGATGCAGATAAACAATCAGCCTGCTGTCTCCAGAGCTTTTTTAATTGTGTGTGTGTGTGTGTGTGTGTTTGCGCCTTTTTGGAGCATTTTGTCTATCAGCATGTTTCTGACAACTGAGACGGTGACGTTTTAAAATAAAGTCACCATCTATCCTCGGCTTCTTTCATGACTACTTTTCATGGCTTTTAAATGCCAAACATATGCTCTTACATCTTTGTGACTAGCAATTGAAAAGTGGAGCTCAAGCAGAGATCAAACCACTGCTGTTGCTCCTGTCTAGCTGGGAGACATATTTTCTCCTTTCTTGTGAGAGTGGAAGGGAGCGAGCCACCATTTTGATGGAGGAGACTGCTGTACTGTATATTGAAATGTCGTATAGTTTGCAGAATACAAGTCCTGCTTTTTGTTTTTGTGTGTCTTTGTTTAGATCTGTAGCCCATAGTAATTGGTACATATAGCTTGTTGGAACAGCGCAGTGCAATATATCGACAGTACATCACCAAGGGATGAAGGACTCATTATTTGTATGAAGGCTTATTATTCATGTGGCACAATATATTATTGACTTGGTGCGCCCTGCATATAGGCTATTTTAGTATTTTTTTTTATTCTCTTAGTTACTGTATGTGGAATATACATACTGTAGTTTCCATGGTAGCCATTATATGGAAGACAGTGGCTCCAGTCTGTTGCTTTGGGATTTACTATGTTATGCTGGGAATAAAGGGGGGGGGGCCCACATCTTAAAATAGGCCAGGCAAAGAATGTGTGAAAACGTCCACACCCGGATGCTCAGACGCCAACAAATTGTGCATTTGTCTCAGACACAAGGTAAAACTGTTGATAGACGGCCTTCGCATCGTGGGCGGGAATAAAAGATTTGGTGACTTGTTATTAAGTTGAATTCTCATTCACCAGCAAGCAAGATCTGAGAAGGATTGCTCCCCCCCCTCCCTCGCTACTTAGACAGCTTGTCTTATTATCTCCTGAAACGGCAAGGTTACAGTACCTACAGGTGCAGAGGAAGGTGAACGTGTTACCTTTTTATCTTTAAACCAGTCAACCTTAACAGAGAAGCGCACTGAAGTCTCATCAGGCTTGGCGAGGAATAAACATGCTCACATGTAGTAGTTTTGCAATTCTGCTGAGCTACTTAGATGGGGAAATGGGAGAATGTTGAAACATATCAGGTGTGTTTAATGGACCTGGAGAAATACTGGGAAAAAAAACAACCTTGGTTACCTCTGGCATTAATATAAAATTTATGAGAAGGATTTAGGCCAATCTCTCACAGAGCCTTGAGAAGACATTGCTTTGTCAGTCAGTACACGTTTAGCATAAAAGTCTTGCTTTTCTTTTTTTCTGCAGCCACCTTGAATATTTTTGTGTTTTTCACTACAGTCAGATTGTCAGTTTTTTTTAATTTCACAGGTATTTAAGAGTGTTCAGAGGTATTAATTTGTTTACGTGTAATTTAGTATTACGGGAATTATCTGTTTTTAAAATCATGTTCTTGAATATTATGTAGCCTGTAGAACTGCTCAGGAGAAAGGAAAGTGCTGCACATGTTCATTTAACTTGTCGGACTTGTTTTCTCACTGCATATGTGTGAGGTTATTAATAACCGGATATTAACTCGATGAGTCACTGTGTTGTTTTGTTTGGCACGTTTTTTAGATTACAAAAAGCAGTGCTAGACTTATATAGATAATCCCAACTGTGTACAGTGACTGTTGAGCATTTCCAAAATGGCCTATTTCATTGAAATGTATTCATTCATGTCCTTAATTGTTAGATTATATAAATGTTAGTATTACTTCTCTTTTTATGGTCACTTATTATTAATGACATGTTAGAATTTGAACCTATTGATTGTGCCTCATTTGCATTCATATGAAGGCTGTAATAAATTCAGCCATTTTCCCTGCTATAATAGTTAGGCTATCTGCCTATTAATAGGAGGGACCTTTTTACAGGTGAGGCAACTGTCGTCTGTCTAACTGTGATTCATGGATTTTGTGAATGGACTCTAATGAGCAGCATATTTCAATCAGTTGAAGGATCGGGAGCAGGGCTCTCTCCTCCTCCTTCTGCGTTTGATGGTAATGGAAATTATCAGGCAAATGGTTCAGCCCATTTCTTTTACCAGAAGTTCACAAAGCCACTTTTTCAACTATCAAAGAAGAGTTGCTCCGTGTGGCTGCCTTTAGTCCCCTGATAAATTACAGTTGGGTAATGTTCTCTAGTTTAAAACTACATTTCAATGTTTGATTTATAGCCATATACAACTGCACTACAATACAGAGCAGAATCAGAGTAGAAGTACAGCTTGTGTATATGCGAGGTATCGATGCTCCTGATTAGGAACAGCATACACCACTATATATGGATATGAAATAAGCCGTAGTGTACAATTAGCATTTTAAGCGAGGCTGTCACATTCCAATGAGCTCTAACAATTCATGGGAAACAGCTGTGATAATATTTAATTGCTTGAACTACACTAATAAAGCCATTGTGGTGTTTTTCATTTGTTCGGAATATAGTTTACAGTATATAAACAGCAGCTTTAGTCATAAATGGCTCATCTTACTCACTTCATATTATCTAAAACCCAAAATGGCCGCTGTCTACGTGCTGCCTGGGCTCAATTGTGCTCAATGGGTAGTAAATCCAGCATCATAAGTCAAAGAACCTTTCAGCAGTTATGAATATAATCTAACTTGGCCTCTGTGTGCAAACATTTACCCAGGTCTCGTGGACCATGATGCTCCTGTCCCACAGAGACAAATCAGGGATCAGGACCCGCAGTGGGGTTGCTCCGAGCTGCTGGAACTGGTTCAAGGGTTTGAGCTTAAGGCTGTTAATAGGCCAAGGTGTGTTTTGTGCATATGCTTTACATGGGCCCACACGTTACTGGGGCAAGAGTGGTACAGTGTATGTCGGCGTAATAGTAGACAACACTGTGGCAAAAAATAGTTTTTTGTAAAATTACTTATGAATATTTAGTTTTGAAAGGCAGGTGAGAAGTGCAGTCTTTTTCCGTCAGTGCATCTTAACTTTGCACTGTTGATGTGGCTTCTGCTGTTTAACCTTAATCAATATGCAGGCATTGCAACCACCGTGTTCATAATGTTTTCCATCTCTGATAGTGCGTTTTATTTAATTAGAAAAAATACAGTCAGCTGGAGAAAGCAAATGGTATAAAACAGAATAGAATTTAATTGCTTCACAATAAAGCAGAGCCTTTTAATTAACCTTGTAATGAAAGCGGCCATATCAGAGTTGGAGATCCTTGTCAAGAGCAAATCTTCAGGTTAGGAACAAAAATGAAATGAAACCTGATTTGACTTCACAAGCCTCTCTATATTAAAAGCATTCGGCCTATGAGCATCTGAGGGATGGAAGGAGCTACGACACAGTTGGAATAATTTTATAATGTCACTGAATTGCTGGAAATAGGGAAAATGTTTTTGTACCATCTGTTAGACAATAGCTAGACACTTATTATAAGTTGCTTTGAAATGTCCATTAAAAGATTGACTGAAAGCAGAACCCGTTTGACATTTTTACCTAAAATTGTGGCTTTTTATAATGAGCAATCTTCAAATATCGGGTCATTATTTGTGTGTGACTTTTCCTTCTAGTTAGACGAGCCCTTATTCAACCTTAACTGCGAACACATCCACATAGCAGACATGTGAAACGACAGATAAAAACACTTCTATTGACCTTATTAATAATGAATAATTATGTGAACGATTATTCTGAAGGATCGATTCTGTTACTGTCAGAAATGCGGTGATTAATTTCTGTCCATGTTGACCGAGATCGACTAATCCGACTGTCTGACTGGGTAAAAGGCTGATGGCATTGATAGAACTGAGAGCGTAATAATGTCCTTAACTCTATTAAAGCTGATGATGGAGCTTATTTGAAATCTCCTTAAAGCCAACAGGTGAATATTCATGCTGCAGCAGTTTTTCTGTTAAACCTCCTTGATTCCTGAGAGAACAGCGCAGGTCAAAATTAGATGAGCATAATAAGTTGTGCCTGGCCCAGGAGGAAAGTACATGGGACCTTTTTGTTTATTAAAAAATGTAATTATAAATCAAAAGCAAAGTTTAAGGTGGTGGAAGTGACGTGTGTGATTATGATAATCAAATAGGGGTTTAGTTGGCTGCTTGTTGGACACCGGTTTCTTTCGGTTTAGAATAGAAACGTGTTCCTGGTTTCATATGCTTTCTCCAGTAAATTGTGTTCATAAGCAAGATACTCATACGTACGGTGTAGTTAAGAGTTTTTCTGTGGTTTGTGCCTCAAACCTTTTGAGATCAGATTGCATTTCATGAACATTTCATGCAGAAAACACTGCAGAGAGTGTCGTTTAATTTTTCATATGTAAATAAACACACTGTGCCAACATTTTGTGATAGTGAAATATAAATATTCAATACTGTACATGTTGAGATCAGTCTGTGCTACATGCTGTAGGAAAGATGATGCATATCCTCATATAATTTTTTACTCAGCTTTAGTTGGATACAAGCATCAATTCCTTCTAATATCATATCATCTTGTTACAAAATATAGTATTTAGGTTCAACAAAAAAACTCTTCTTACTGAGGTCAGCTTTCAATGTTCAAAAGAAAGCAAACTTTTGAGATGCTATTTATGAACTGTGTTCCTCCCACATGAATATCCTGCTGAGTTCTGTCACAGGCAGATTAAAGACACTGATTCACAATGGAGGAGAAGGGTAAAAATAAATGCATCGCATAATATTAAGTCAGGGGTGGCACAAAAATCACATATTTGCTTTGTTCATCACATGTGCTTTCAGTCAATGGGTCCAATCTGTCCCCTACAGATGGCTCGAGCATAGGTTTGCCTGGGTGCACAGGGCAGGTGGATTCAATCAAGCCATCTAATGGAATGTAAATCTAAAAGGCAGCAGGACCCAGGGATCACATCCTGCGTTTAGTCATGCCCTGCGCATGGTGGCTAAGTGCAGGTGCACATCAGATGACACCCCAGTAACACAGGGGGAGGAAGTGGTCATCTGCATGCAGAGTCGCACAGTCTATCCAGAGAGATGGAGGGAGGGAGGTGAGATCATAGTCGGGGTCATTCAGAGCTTTTGTGAGCTGGTGCGCGACAAACAAACCTCTACTGCCTTAATGCTGCCTCCCGTCAAACTGTGTGCTTTGTTATTGTGCTTGAGGTGAAATGTAATTATCTGCCCTTTGGCATGAAGGCTTCAAGTGATCCAGAGGTGGAAGTAAGCCAGCTCGGTGTGGATCAGGATCACCAGCCCCAAGGAGGCCTTTGCTGACTTTAACCTTTATGTGCCACTGAATATCCCTGCCCGTTTCAGCACCCTAAGGCTGTATCTGTTTATCCTGCAATGCTGATAGCGCGGCATTGGAGGACGTGCACGACAGAATGGATGCTCTCCGGTGTTGAAATGTCTTCTCCCAAATGTCTACATTTCCGTTGCTGTGTCTGTGGCACGGTGCACGTAATGTGCCGTGGACGGAGCGTTACACAGCTAAGCACACATATCAAGTGGGCTAAGAGGCAGGAGCTGAGCCTGCAAGACATTCACAAGATAAATATTCCATTCTAGACAAGAACTCTGCATTTCTAAGACGTAGGCGGCACAGAATGTTTTCTCAGTGGCATTCTGTCAGAAGAATGCTGGAGTCATAATGCATCTCCACCACCACGCTGACATGGGTTGTCCTGTTTCTGGAAGAGGAACATTTGCTGTATGGGAGATCTTATGTTCTGACTAAATCTCTCAATGAAGTGATGGACAGACTCTGTCACCCAGTGACACGCGTCTTTGGGTTTGTTCCTGAGCCGCACTACTGCTGCAAGCTGCTGTACTAGCGAGTACGTGGTCACGGTCACCTGCACTACAAAGCTTCATATATATCAGTATTTTCTTATTTTATACATTCTTTCTGAAAATGTAATTCAGGTCGTCCTGTTTAAATTTGTCAATCAAATCAGTCTTGGCGTTGGTGCGGACTAACCGTTTGACTGAAGAGCTGTTTGATATGCTTTTATCCGCAACACGTTGTAATTTCAGTCTGTCTGAATAACTGACACGACGTCAACCAATTCAAACCGCAGATGCCTGTACACACAAAACTACAGTAACAGTCTTCAGAATAAAGCGGAATAAACACAGTGGCGCTGGTTCTACTTGGTTTATTTTGTCTCCGTGTATAAGAACATTACCATCAGTTTTATTTCATTTTCTCCACTGCATGCAGTTCTATACATCAGAAGTTATAACGGACGACGTTGCTGAACAATCACTGTTGTCCAGACTTTCCGTAGAACAAATTCAAGCTCTACCATATCTTTTTAGCCCTGCTAGTAAACGCTCAGGGCTCAAAGGAAAGGAGTGGTAATTACGCCCTCCCTTGCTCAGTCAGTTCATATCAAACGTGGTGGGGTGTAGAGGCCTCTAGAGGCCAATGCTGGGGTTTGAGCATTTATAAAATGAGATTTTAAACAGTCTTTAGTCTAATTTCTCCTCAGCGCAACGCACTTGTTAATATATTAATGAAGTATATTGGAGTAATAATATTCAGCAAAAATTAGAGTCTGAGTCTGCTGATAAACGTCCCCTGATTGGCCATCTCTCACAATGTTGGAAACACTAATCAACACATTATGATAGCAACGAAGGACTCTTAATTACAGGTAGTTACATTTACTGTGTTGCATTCACGCACACACGCTTGCAGCAGTAATGCGTTAACGCTTGGCTGAATTAGTATCATGTCATCGAGCTTTTATTAGTGCAGCATGAGATAATCTTCGGGCCTGTACGGGTCCAACACAAAGGTTAAGGTCATTCAGCAGTGTAGAGTGTATTAGTAGCTGCAAGACTCGTTGAGCGTCTGGTGGCTGATGTTATGCTGTAAACCGAATACATTCGCTCTTAAGCTTGTTCATTTATTTTTAGTTAAGTGTGCTGTCAGTCTCTACTTTATGTCAATTAACTGGAGTGTCCACAAACGACCTTGGCCAACATCCAGCTTCTTAGCTGTTTAGTCGGAGCTGGATCCATGCCAGCACGCTGTGCTTATTGTCCGACCAGAACCGACCGCAGCAATCAGGTGGGCCGGTCCCAACGTACAGCGGTCGAGCCAGCAGGCTACCGACAGCCTATGCTAATGCCCATATGTTCATGTTTGCTCTTGGCTCTGGTCTCCCCTGGACGCAGAGCTGCTATTCAGTCAATGTCATTCGGTAGCCATCAAAACTCAGAAGGGCCCGTTGAGACACCCGGTAGGACAAGCAAGCGATATTTTAAAGAGGAATTTCGACATTTTTAGTTATGATGTTGAAATAACATAACTAATCAATATACTTTAGGTGCTGCGGAGTATATGTACATTGACATTTACTGAGTTTTTGGTTTTTGGTTTCCACTGTCTTACTTGGTAACTGCCCTAGTCTTCATTCAAGAGGCTAATTTTAGTAAAGGTAATTGCATGTGTGTAGTAGTCTATGTAAAATTCTGAGGACGAGATAATGAGGTCCAATGGAAAATGTGGTGTTTAATTGGCAGTTTATTCAGTGTGCCATGGAAAAGGATGGCTGTCTGAAACATCAATTTCTGGTCCCACATCTGCTTCATCTACTTTGATTATCAGTTACCCTTCATAAATTTCTCATGTTGTGTGTTTGAGATTATAGCGAATGTTCCTGAATTACTTCAGGAGCCTGCATTTATTTTTATTAAGCATTATTTGATGTTTCTCTCCAGCTCCAGTTGAGAAACCAGACTGAGAAAGTTATTGCTCTTCTGCTGTTTTTGAGCTATTACTGCATGATTTGGACATTTGAGTGTTTCATGTAACAGGTTATTTAACTACCTGCCTCCTCTTGTATAATTCGGTCTTTGTATAATTTTGGTATAGATGCAACTTGTGATTTGCCAGTTTCTGGCATAATGATTGTGAAGAGCCAACAAACCTGGAGGTGTTTTGAATGCACCGTACGTTTTGTATTATGTGTAATTACTCAAAAAGCTACTCAGTTACCGTAACACTTGTAAATTTCATTTGTTTCTTTCACTCCTGTCACTATGTTTATATGTGTACACATGATCACCCACACATGCAGTCTGCCACAGGTTGGGTATTAGTGAATGGCTCTCAAGGGAAAATCTTTTATTTATTGGGGAAAGAGCTACGTTCATGTGCTCACACGTAGCCTCTCTGTGCATATTATTCCCAGTGGCCCAGTCAAACACGGTTTGTACATTCAGACCAGCAGCTTTATAGTTGGTTGTTTCTGGGTTTAATCACAGAACCAAATATACATTCTGTCATCACATTCTTTCAGATCAGGCTGGTTCCCTGTGTGATTCAATGTGTTGTGAACCAGTGTCCAAAGATCACAAACACACCCACTCAGGGCCAATCCTCAGGTGATAAACGCCTATCATAGATCTCCAACTCAGTGTAGCTCTGTGCCCATTGGAGCTGATCCTCCACGGTTATTCTACAGCAGCGGCCATATGGTTAGAGCTCAGTGCCACCTGCCTTTGGTGCTAACCAGGGAATATGATGCCGGCGGGGAAATGGGGATTGGCAGGTTCGCCTGGCATTAGAGAAGGAAATCACAAAGTCTGCAAACTGATTTAATGCACTTCCCTTTGTTGGGCTGCGCAAGGATAGATGCTGTACTGTACGAGGGCTTTGCCTGAAACAGAAGCCATCTAACAGGGGAGCCCAGGTCTGCAGCAGCATTAGCAGGGTTATACTTCTCTCTGTGCTTCTGTGTATTTCTGCTGCTCACTAGTATTGTGTGGTGTACTTTTGCCCCCAGCCCCACGAAAAGCAAATAATTATAAAAGCCTTAAAGTAGTGTATAAAGACAGAGCACTTAAAAATGAATCATTCTTATTTGCAGTTCAGCTTCTACTAAAGGACCATCTGGTAAAAAACTCATTCCCCGTCATGACTTATTCGGTCTTCACAGAGCAGGTGCATCTTTGCTTCCTGTTTTAAAAAAAAAAAAAAAAAAAAAATCACAACAAGATTCTTATCGTTCAGGAGCATCAGTATGCACAATGTTGGGTTTCCACTGCTTTACATACTTTAGGTAGTGTAATCAGATGAGATACGGCATCAAAGCTGTTCTCATATCAGTAAATGAATTTGTCCTGTCTAAGATACTGTGACTCTTTTGGTTTGCACTACGAATTTCCCCCACATGACTTGTTTTTATGGTTGTCTTGCATTTAGGAATAATCACTTAATAGTTCACTTTCCTTAACAGACAGCTAAATATATAGTCAAGGCAGCAGGTTGCCATTCAACAGTGGTAACCGTTCTTTGGTTATGTGCATCTGCATAAAAGAAAAGTGAATGTCAAATCTAAAAGGCTTTGGTGTTCACCTGCAACTTTCCGGTCCAGTGAGAGACTTCCTCAACAGGCCAGGTTGCCACAGCGACGTTTAATTAACGCCGCTATTGCGGGACAAATGTCCGTTATTCAATTTGAATGATATAAACCCACGTTTATTAGGCATTTCTTGTACCTCGTGGCTGTAAATGTATGTTACACAGGACAATGCTTGAAGTGTCTGCAGTTGTAATGAGCAGAGACTCCTGGCCGTCCTAATTGCTTGCCGAGCCTCTGCATGGCTCATCAGAGAGCGGCTTAATTGGCCATCACTACCCAGGCAAGCATGAGGCTAAGGCTAGCCCTGTTCCTGCCCGCTCGCTTTTACCAGGATGCTCGCAGAATAAGTAAGCAGCTCCATTCATTCTGCATTGCTGCCACTAATGAACGCAGTTTAGCCTGGAGGTCTTGATCATTGTTTCGCACTCCATCTTGGTCTTGCTGTGTTTGGTGCGTTCGTAACTGCAGCTTGCTGGTGGTGTTCCAGTGTTTGGTCTTTTTTTTCCTCACTGTTAAGCATCAATGTAATGAAGTACTTCCTGGTTTTGGTATTGGGGTCTGTAGTGCAAAGCTGACTCGTTGGGAGATAAGTGTCTTCAGCTGCTGGCAATCAATTTATTTGCCCTCTAATGTTAAATACGTGTGTGGAATGAATAGTGAAAGACGCGAAAAGATGGAAGAGGAAAAGGGAGTTGAAATTGCTGTCTGTGTGCTTTTCTGTTCTCACTGAGAAATGATCCTTTCAGTGGGACTACACAACTCTTTATGGACCATTACGCCATCCTGAAATATACAACCACACGCAGAGCAATGCGTGGAGGCTATTTCAATACAGCCAGTTAATGTTAACACATCAACAAGGAAATGACATGAGTTTTTCATTTCCACACTTGATCAGTTATGCATTGTTACTAGTTGTTTTCCCTTTTCCTGATAAGGTATCGTGTTGCTCCGTGAAAGAGTTTGACCGTCTGATTACATGAAGAAATGATCAGTGTGTTTCCTCGCATACAGTACGTGCATTGTTCAGCATGGACTTAGAGGTCAGAGCGATTCCTTAACCTGCCCTTGGAAAGGTTGCCACAACCCCGAAAGAAAGACACCCACACGTAATGCAGTATTGATTGGTGCTTAAATCAGCTTGATAACAGCTTTGTCAAATCAGCTCTTTTAACAATCAGATTAGGGCTTTTAGTACAATCGATCACGGGGGGATTTCAAATCTACAAGATGACAGTTACAGAGGAACACATTGCCGAAGCCTGGCCACCCATAAAAACAATCAAACTATGCATCCGCTGTTCGCAGTCACGTTTTAAATAGGCCGATGCTATGCAGGAAACCTTGCTGGAGCAGGAGGCTTTATTTAATGAGCCAGTGATAACCAGTCCTGTGACCTGCACCGTGGCTTTGGGAACAAACTCCAAACATTCTTTATAGTGCATCACACAAATGTGACTGGCTTCATCTGCACAGTATGTGAAGATACGAGCAATTATTTTATTCCATGTGCTCCTGGACCATAGAGAAGGTGCTACAGAGATCAACTCGTCAGTTTGCCGCACGTCTGCCCGCCACAGTGCTGTGGTGTTGATCGTTGCAGCTGATTTCTAAATAAATGTCATGCAGTGTGACACCCAGATAAAACAAATACCAACTGAAATGCCACATACAGTAAATAAGGACAACACCATAGTGGCCAGTTACAAAATGTAACACTCACATTGTGCTGGTGCCTCCATCGTCTCCATATGCTTGCATCTGGGCTAAATTAAAAGTGCTTTTATGAGTCACCACATCAGCTGGAAAAGGGGGAACTGGAGAATGAAGGTATTCACCGGTAATTGCTGGTATTCTCTTTATTTGATGTTGAAAGGTACTCTCTCGAGCTATAATTCTGGTTGCCAAGTCAGCGAGAGGCAACTGTGAGACCGCGCTAGCCTTCTCTCTTGGGCTTCTTAATTGGGTTTGTTATTGCAGACCCGAGCAGGGTGGAGGCAGTAAGAGAGAATCTGGGCTTTGGTATATAGCATGCAGAGCTTTCGACTGTGACCCTCCTCCCAGGAGCAGAGTGTTCACAGCTGCACTCTCTGGAGAAGGTGACCTGGCTTTGCATCCCTCCCTGCACTTCTCCCAGTGGACCACCCGCCCACCCATCCTCTCCCACCCCACTCGTTCACTCCTTTCCTCTCAGAGGTCATTTTCTACACCATCATAGTTGTTTTTTTTTCTCCCCTTCCCTCCCTTTTTTCTCTCCCAACTATCCGTTTGCCCCAGCAGGGAGTCGCTAATTCTCTCCGCTCTGTGAATTTCCACACTTTTCCGGTGTGAGATGCCAACATCTTCAGTGCCTCGCTTTGGCATCAGCATCCTCCCAAGACACACGTGCATATAAGGCGAGATTTTCCACATCGGTTCGACCCCACACTCCCTGGGCTTTTAGCAGTGAGAAAACATCATCGGCATACGTGAGAGTCATAACAGAATAACCCTGTATTATTTTGGGTCTTGCCACCAAAACATTTGACACTTTTTTTTTGACAGAGCGGTTCTTCTGCTGACCACTCTTGTCAAATGACTAAGAATAAAATGACTTTCTGGCACTATCAGCTCGCTGTGAATGATGTGGGAGCTTGTGTGTGAGTGTGCGCATTCGAGTGTAAAGCAAAAGGAAGCAGGTGGTTTATCACGTTATTCTAACACAATGCAGAGCAAGCAGTCAACTCCCTATTGTAAGTTTTTGACCCATTTTCTATATTATATCGTATTATCATTAGCAGCCATGACATATCCTTAGTGCGTTGTCATTGCCTACATGCCTCCTTGTCTTTCACATACACAGCACAGAGGCTTGCAGCAATATAAGATCATAGGTGATACATTTTTATTATACAGCTTTGCAGCAACATGTATTTCTAAAGAGCTTTCAAGTACATATTAGTGAACACGTGGCTTGATTATGCAGCATTAGGTTATTTATTACTGCAGAACTGCTTTTGAGCTGTCACTGCTAAAGCTGTCTCGCTCCTTGTAAACACAGCTTTGGAGTCCATTTGTGGAATTAAAGTTGCAAATGAGAACTCCAAGAACAGAACCGGGAGAGGTGTCAGAAGCAAGATAATCATTTCACCCTATATTCATGTTTTTCATCTGAGGTACTAAGTAGTTTTGATGCCTTGTTCAGAGCTGTAAGTATTAGTCTGTGCAAATAAGGGTTAAACTCCAAGAGATGTCAGTTGCCTTTTGTATAGAGGAATGGCCTTGTTTATTAAATATATACGCTACATAGTGTAATGTGTGTCTACAGTCAGAATAAAGCGGCCCTCAAAAGAGAAGAAATCTCAAAGCTAATCCTTTAAATACCGCAGCAACAGCTTTGTGTTTTTCATCAACTCCAACACGATGTAACGCGCGTTTTTAAAACCAATCTCACTAAAAGGAGAACCTCCATTAAAACAACGAGAAAGGACTCTGATCACTAAAGTCACAAGTGGTGTTGGCATGTAATTACCGTACATGCTGGTGACAATGAACTGAGAATGATCGGCCCTGGCTTCAAATGGATGCCTCCGTTGATTTCATGCCTTCATTGAATACTTCTGATGTGCACCAACAGTCACATCTGCAGAGTCTGAATACAGCTAGATTCAAGCTGAGCAAACATTTGCCTTTCAGATTTTAAAGTCTCTTGTTGAATGCAGATAAGGAATCAGGACCTTTTTCACAAGATCCTGGTGGTTTGTTCGGTAGAGGTTTGGCACAGGCTGGTATAGTGACAAATGAGATATATAGATGTTTTTTTTTAAAGTTTTAATTATATCTTTGTTTGCTGTTAAATCTATCGATGCCTAACATACATCATCCCTTTTGTAATTGGATTTTTCTGTGAATTTCTATTTGTTCTCCATTTCTACAGCGGGTTCGTTCTGCCACACCAGTGAAACCAAACACAAAGGTGAAAGCACTCAGTGAGGCCTGCAATTTGATCAGATTCCAAACAGGACACATTACAAATGCAGCATAAGTCTTCATTAAAGAAAAAAAAAAGTAATCAAATCTCTGCAACATATGGAAACAAGAGCTAAGACAGAGCTGATCTTAGGTGGGGGGGGGGGCTGGTTTCTCAGTAGGTTCAGGTTTCAGTCTTGTTAATCATGACCTCACATTAGCGCATTGTAATTCGTCTTCAGTACAAGAGAAGCTCCTCCATTAGCGTTTGTCTGGAAAATGTCGGCATGTTGACTAGCTGTCGTGATGTCCCGCAGTTACTGAACGCAGCGCTCTTATTCAGAGACTAGGTCGTGTACATGGTTCATTCTATAAGGGTGATATTTAGAGCAGGCCAGCCAAAAATCAATATCCACTGTTATCCGAAGAATGACATGCCTTAAATGAATGTGCCAAGTAGAGCAAGGCTCATGGTGCTAAAGACTTAGTTAAGATTTAGTTATCGGGCTAAATTCACAGATGTCTTCAAAAATATGTTTTTATGTTGTTGTAGTCTTTGACCAGATACATTTTCTTCTGTATGTATCTTTTGTTGCCTTTCATTCCAGATGTAAAGTACAACCCTGAACTGTGTCCTTACATTTTACGCCACTGACCACGTGTCGTTAACTTCAGCGTCACTCGCTTCGCCCCAAATAAAGAACAATTAAAGCAAAATTTTAAGCGTCTTGTTTGACATAAACACTTGAGGCAAAAATTACGACCTTGTTTTGCAACTGCAGTTGTCGTACACTGCGCTACCCCTCGTCATGAATAATCGAGGGAATTTGTGCTTGGCATTTGGTAACCCATTCAAATGAGAAATTAAATATTCAATTTTCTTTGAGAGAATCTCCTGCATATATTTGTTGTGCACAAAGTAAATTGGTGTGCATATCAGCTCCCAGCTGTGTTGTTGTCCATGTCTGTTCAGAGAAATCGCAGCAGGAGACACCATCAACATCATGGTAGTAATTTGATTTATGGCGTAGTGTATGGTGATGCTCTGTTTGAATGGAGCATGTTTATCAACACAAAGCCAAATGAATTTACTTTGTATTTTAAAAACAACTTCTTCTTTGTTTTTACTTGTACTTTCACATCATTAGAGAGCATCAAACACCTAATGCTGCAGACTGTAGGCAGGACCACTCCAGCCTGCAATAATCTTGTCTGGGAAGAAGGTTAACATGCAGGACACGTAAAGATTTGATTGCATTTTCATGCGCTGAGGCACATTTACCAACCTTTGCCTTCCCTCAGAAACCATTCATATCCATGTTTTGATTGTTAAATTCATGTCAGGGTTTTTTCACAAAGCTTGACTATTTAAACTGTAAGATCTATTCTTTTCTTCAGCTAAAGCCACAAAAAAACCAAAAACGCAACGAGGCCTTAAGGCGTCAGTGCCGCCTACAGTTCATCAGATCTGTTTGCATCCATTATTTTGTAAATTAAAATAGAAAAATGTGTATTCTTGCTTTCGCGCTGCTGCTGTCCTGCAACTTTCTTTTTTAAAAAGTTGAAGGATTGTTGTTTGGATTGAATACAAATACAATATACAAAAATAATTAGTAATTCACCAAATGACTTGAAGCTAATTTCGTTCAGTAAGTAAAGTAATATTTTTACAATCCATGTAGTGTGTGTTCTTTGCTAAAAGTGATTAGCAAAGCAAAGATGTATTTAAATTACGCAGGATTCAAATCAGTTTCAAACCATTGTTCTTTGTAGATTATTAGCTTGACGAGCTCTGTAATGTGACTAAAACATCACCAGTAATCATAAAACAATCATAAATCATCAAGTGATTAGTGAATCTAAAATATCATGTATGAAGTAAAAACGGTAGGTAGGTGAGATTAACTCGGCCACAAACTCATCTTTCTTCTACAGTGACCTTTTTGAAAGGCTGCCCAAAAATGGAAAATAATTACTTTTGTCCTACTTTTAGTTTCCATAAAAGACGTCATCAAATCATCTAATCTTATTTGAACAGGTCTATAAATAGTAGGAGAGTATAGTAAAATAAATGAGTCATATTTAACCAACGTATAACCTTAATCTAGACTAATGACAAAGTGCTGTTTGACAAGGTTTGCCATAGTATTTTCTATAAATCTGTCCCAAATAATGAAAAGTGTCCAGCTGGGAACAGATATTGGGAAGTGAATGAATTTCAACTATGAGTTTCACCAACCTGAACCTTTACGATGTTTCGGTATCTGACCCCCTTTGTGCATTCACTGATCCAGTTTTTCCAATCGTGCTTCCCACACCACCGTGTTCGCCGCATGATTTGCAATCCCATCATTTCCCGTGCAACAGTTCGCAGCTCACTTGAAAATGAAATGGCAGCGTGACACGCGTTTGACGAGAATGAAGGCACATCTGTCGAGGCTTCGTCGCTTACGCCAAACACTCTGGTCACCTGATTTCTTTTTTCGTCAGTTCTGGTGCAACATTTAAATGATGTATTGCAGGCAGTGAAGTTGTTGCACTTTTTTTTTTTGCGTGGCATTGTCTTCGTAGCAGCAAACCAGAGCAACGTATAAAAGCACAATTCCTCTGAACAATTGGCCAAATGCACCGATGATGTCAGTTGTGGCTTGTCGATAGTGTTGTGTTCAGCTAAGAAGATAAGTTCCTTCATGGTGGAGTTGCGGTGGGGCTGCTTCAGGACAGAGGCTGTGAGTAATACTGCGTGCTGGCTCTCATTGCAGCCGATTACTTATCTATTGATTGAAGCCAGCATTGTGCAGATGGATGCCTTTGGAGTGTGACAAGTGCTTTAACAACCCTGGAACCTAGTGCTCCTTAACGTCACTCTGGGTCCGCGTTAAATAATGTCCCGTCTCTAAGTCACCAGGATTCACTCACGGTCAATCCCAGCAACGGAAAAGGAATCCATCTTGATTGGCTGTCGTCAGACCAAAAGATCTATGGCTGCAATTACATGCAGCCACTCTCTGCTACAGCTGATGAGATGTAATAAATAGCATTAAGGACTGTGAAAATCCTTTAAATACACTTTCCACCTTCTCTTCCTCCTTGACAGTTCGAGCAATGAGTTTCTAGTGATCCTTGGAAGCAGCTTGTGAGAACCACAACGCTGTTTCTGCTGCTTATCACTTTTACTTAAGCCGCTCGAGGGACTCCGTCACGCACGCACTCAGATGCGTACGTACTCCCACACGCGGACCCTATAACGTGACGCCAGCCGTGTTGTTGTTTATACCAGGCAGGGCAGAAACCAAAGTGCGGTGCAGCAGCCAGCTTTTTGTCCTCGTCATTGCTCCTTTCACATGAAAATATTCTGTACCTTGAGTCACTGAGAGGTCTGTTCACTGATGTGCTCCTGCTACTGGACATTTCAACTAAATGTTTTCTTTGCTTCTTCCTGTCAGCGTCTGGCACAGGTCCATCACAGCTTCCTAACAAGCAGCCTCGGGCCAGCCAAGTCAATCAGTTGTATAATCCTAAAATGCTAAAGGCTGACACAACCGGATGGATGTTTCAGATGAGTCATGAGTCATCTGAAACATCCCGTAGAACAGCCTGAACGGCACTGGCAGCTCTCGCATTTTATTTGTTACTGTGCGCCATTACTGATGTTTGCACAGTTCGAACTAACAGAGCTTTTACCAAGTGTGTTGTTATAATATCCTCTGAATCTGGGCAGCCCGGCTGTCTGCACTTTTCACGTGTTGTCTAAGCAAACAAGTCATGTCGTTGTTGGGTTGTTGTTTTTTTTTTTTAGTACAACTTTTTTTACTGAAACAAAAATGAACCCGGATTACAGGACCTTCTAACATTTCATAGCAATCAGCACAACAGCCATTATCATCTTGGATGCTTGAGTCTGAAAAACATTTCCATACCAAGGGCGTTCACACCTACAACAACAAGACTTTTCCTTAGTCGTTATCTCTTCCTGTCAGAACATAACACTCAAGCCATTAGCTTGTGTCATTTAACCCTAACCCTTAACGCATATTTCCAATTGGACAAAAGAAACATTTTCACTCACTTTAGTATGTGATACAAAAATATTGTATGAGAACGTGCAAGGCGCTTTTTTCAGTGAATGTGTCGTGCTTGACCACATTGAACCAGACGCGCTGTCATTGTAATTGAATAACTGTAAGTGAAGTGTTGACTGTGCTGTTTTTGTAACTGCTGTTTATTTCACAGTGAAGATGTCAGATCTGTTGGTGTGAAAAGACAAAGAATGTACAATGTTGTACATACTGTGTGAACTGGCTTTGAGCTGTTAGTCCTTTTATTAAATCTTCTAATTCAAACATTATTAATTTTCAAACAATTCCTACAGGGATTCAAAGAAAAAGGATATTTTTTTTTTAATCAAACATCAAAGCAGCTCATTTTCATAGAGCAACCCTTTGGCGTAGAACCCACAATAGGATTTTTATGTTGGTTCAGGATGTTATTGCTTTCTTGTCTCATTTTTATTTTTTGGCAAGATTACAATTTCTTTCAAACTCTTTCTCGTACAATTTTGTTCACTCAAGGGTGCTTTCCATTTGCACTTTACCAAAGCACAAGAACAAACTCCCTCTGAGAGTGACTGGTCCTCACTTAACCACACGGAAATAGCTGGACACGGTGGCCTGCCTATAAAAGAATACAGTGATAACTGAATATCCCGCTGAACTAGACCATTTGCCATCGCCACTCTTTCATTTACCATAGATTCGGCTTGATGATTTCCCGCTGAAAATCAATGATTCACTTACTTTCAGAATAGCGGCTCCTGTGAGGGTGTTGGCCAGGTTCTCCCAATGGCAATGATTTCAATCAAGAGGTGTGTGAATTCGAGGCCTGCCACAATCTCATGGAACACTCTGTAATAAATTGAACAAATAAGTAATTTCTGTGTAGAGGATAGATTTAAATTGATTCATATTGTGACCTCTCAGTACACATGCATCATCAGGCACATGCTGCATGCACAGGGATGCATAAACCGCTGCATATACTGTACGTGCACATGGGCCTCTTCTCTAGACGCACCTCCACAATCTGTACAATTCTGCAGAAGTAAAATGTATTAAAAAAAAAACATGACGAGAGGGTCTGCAGTAGCATCGAGCCATATGATGCTGAAGAGAATTCCCGCTTACTTACAGGCACCATGTTGAACCTGTATTTGAAATACTAGCAGCGTATACAGCAGCATGAGAGGAGAAACATGAAAGCAGGAACATCAGCCTTCAGAGACTTGAGGGTGGACTAAATGCTTTTATTAATCTGACAACGATTTTGCTCTTTTTTTTTTTTTTGCAATGTTCTTTTGAATGCTTGAAATTATTCATACCAATAGAAGAGTTATCTCATCAGCAAATTTTCTTATTTTTGACATTAAATGACATACCTTCATTGTTATGAAGCTCAAAGTCATCATCAAAAGACCCTGAGAAAAACTTGTTTTTTTTTTGTTTTTTTACATTCCAGACAGTTTTGGTGTATTTCTGGGCGTATGATGGGATTTCTGTTTCCCCAGCCTGTTTCAAGTTTACATCATATTTCTTCAACATTCTTACAACTATGTCAGCATGACCTGCATGTCAGAAACCATTGGTATTGTTTTCATGTCAGGGATCTGACATGTTTGTCTAAAGGGCAAATTTGTGCAATTAATTTGACAGCTAAAGTAATGCATGTAATGTTAAGCCACGGAAAAGTGCTGGCAGTTTTAATCCCATATTACAATTGGAATAGGAATGTGTTATCCAGCAGGACTAATCTTGAGTCTTAACCAACAACATGTCCTACATATTCGTTGACTAGTTGAAAACTGGGTGTGTCTGGATGATTGGACTGTTGCTTTTCTTCCCTGCTGAGATGACAGAAGTCTTATCGTACATGAATACATGAATGTGTACAGGGATTAGTAGTGCAAGTGATCTTGGTTAGACAAAGACAACTCTACATCACATAGACTGTTATAGCTGTTCATCTAGTTTTTACCAATTAGGTAAATAAGCAGGGTCCTAGGAGTGGATCTAAACCTGAAGTCTTCGGCTCTGCAGAAAGCTCGGCGCAGGCTTGGGTTTTATATTAATGGACGACTTGCTGCTCCCAGCCAGGTGGACGCAGAGCAGTAATAAATGTGGCCCAATACATCATCTGCAGCACATTACAGGGGAGCTGGGGTGATTATTCATGCCGGCAGGGGCATGAACAGACCTTTCAGGGGTTCACGGGCTCAAACTTTGAAAAGGGCGTCTCCCTCATCTTTCTCAACAGGGTGGATGCAGTCTCCCTGTGCCTGTGATGGTCCTGCTTCCACTTAAATTAGAATGAATTCAGTGAAATCCACAAGATCAGACATGGATAATAGCGAATGCAACAGTTTTGTTTGTCGTTGGCTGATTACTTGATGAGTTGTGCATGTGTATTTATTAAGTGCTTTTGTTTGTTTTCATGGATTTACTGTAATCATTGATTTCTTTAACCTTAATCATCGAAGTCAAACACATCCGCATGCAATTTGTGGTGTTTACATTGCACCGTTAACTCTTCGGACTGTGATGGTGAATTTTAAGTCCCAGAATTAGCTTCTTAGACGGGTGCAATCAAGACTGCAATTACCACACTTGCAGTCAATCAACTTTTTTTCCCCATCAGCCACGTTCTTGGACTCAATTAAAGTTGGTACTTCTGCAGCGATTTAGTCAAGGGCCAGGAGTTGAGCCAGAGCGAAGGTAGATGGGGCGTTATGCTTTGAGCAGCCTGTGTTTTGCTGCGTGTTTGCAGCTATAAGGGCACACACAGAGACAGATGAGACACAACAGCTGGTCCTAATGCGTGTTGGGTAGGATCAGCCCGGCCCAGTCACAGCACATCAGTAGACCCATACGTTAGCTGACAGGGAGAGCCCTAAACTGGGCTCGACCAGCCGGTGTCGTGGATCCAACCCCAGCCCAGGTGATAGGGAATTAGGCAATCTGTCTTTCCACCGGAGGGGTATTGGAACTGGGGTGGAGGAAGTTTAGTTGCCAGTCTACATCAGGCGTCTGATCCTTCAGAGCAAAGAACAGAAGAGTATTTTCCACAACGGCAAACATTCATAACCTCGACCAGCAGCACCTTCCAATAAAAACCTAAAGGGATCAACCAGGTGGTTTGTGAATTTCAGCCTTCATGTCAGGCTGGATGTGTCACTTACAATCAGTGCTCATGTCACAGATATGGTCATTTGTGTTGCAAAAGGAAATATTTAGAATTTCATCCATTTTGGATTAGAGCATCCACCGTTCATTCTCTGTATTTTAGTAATGACAGGCTATAATTTGTTTAAAATAGGAAAAACTATGTGCATGTTGTTTTGGTTTTTGAAAGCCTAATATTCAGAATCAAGTATTGCTGCCTATTATATTCAAAGATTTGAACTTTCAAAAGGTAATAAGGCTGTTTTCTGAAGATTAGTAACCTGTTCTTTACAGAAACCACCTCAAAGCATTTAACACTAAACATTTCAAGGATTTTAGGCACTGTTTGCTACTGTATGTGCTTTTTGCAATAGATTCAATTTCACCACTTACTCTGAAAACTAAAATTATGCAGCTCAGACAGGATAATAACCACTGTACATTTATTACAAATGTGATTTTAATTATGGAATCAAAGCAGCAACGTATTGCGTAGGTAATACCACGTCATTAAATTTGAAGGGTGGGGAAAAAACAGTTCCTGATAGTAAATCTGAGAAGCGTGGACACAGTTGGCTTTTATCTGCAGAGACACTGTGACAAGTACTTTTACGATTCAGTCGTCTGTCAAGGGTTCGTACAAATAGTGAAAATATCCTGACAGTTCTTTCTACCGTTCTATACCTTTATTTTTGCACACCCATTATTATTGTTGTATTAAAGAAAAATGCATTTACTTAAATCAGATTAGATTCACATAAATCAAATATCAATGAAAATCAAATGCGTCATAATTTGACTTGGTCATGATGGTCAACTTGGGTAAAACTGCAGGTAAGTAGAGGTTAATAAAGCGTGTGCTGTACACATTACGACACGTCTCACTCTCATGTGTACACACACTGTATCTCCCACTTGGACGTGAGGCTCGTACCGTCCTTCAGTCTCAGGGCTGTTTCGCCGTACAGACTGCGTAATGTCAGACTCCGTGGTTTTACTAAGTCCGTCTTTAGGTAATGTTCCTTTCCAACATTTCCTCTACTCTGGTGATTAACTACTTACTAAACACAATGAGCATGAAAATTTGACAAAAACAAATGTTTACTGAGGTAGGTAGAAGAAAACTGTGTGACTTCTGCAAGTTGATTTTTCTAACGTGGATGAAAGCTAGAAGCTTCCCACAGATATGGAAAACTACCCAGAGACTATAGTCTGAGAGTGTGTGCCAACAAGATAATTTATGAGCAGTCTACTTTCTCAGATACCTTAAAATACAATCTACAAAACAAAGCATTCGAATGGTTCCTCTTAGGGCAGTTAGCCTACTCAACATTAGGTGTAATAGGTTTAAACATTTCTTTTAGTGTGCACAATAAAATCAATTAATTTGCATAGCTCGGCAGCAAACGTCTAGCCCTAAAGGATATTCATGTTGTTTTTCAGTTCTGTTTTTTCTTTCCCTGCAGTAGTTTTCAGGTGCATGCGTTTTTTTTTTAGCTTTTAGTTCTTGGTCTCTGTCATCGCATGCCTGCTTTTAAATGAGCAAAATGGCAATGACTGGAAACAATTAAGTCGAGGCATAGTTACATGGTAAATAAAATCAGTAGAGTTGACAGAAGAATATTTTGGCGACTGAGCTTTGGGGTACAATTCTTTAGTTTTTTTGATTTTTCTTACTTCCATTTTATATTTCCTCTGTGTGTTTCTTTCCATAATTCTTTTTTTATTCAGTGAATGCAACACTGAAATCACTGTCAGTTTTCTCTAATGTGTATGTAGGCCTTTATCTGGAAGCCAAACCCGTGTCCTGCTCCACAGGAGAAAATGGCACATTAGTTAGTCAAATATGACCCATCGCGCTAAATTTAGCAAGAATAACATTTCCCCTTTTCAAATTCTGAGCCAGCGTTAAAACTAGAATCATTGGGTGGTTCCTTTGAACATGGCCTGTCAGGGCCGTCACCTGCCTTGCATTTCAAAGTAGTTTCTAAGAGATCCTTGAATACCACTCCATTATCCAAATGACATTCAAATGCTTGGAGCGAGCCTACGTATAGTTTCAGACCATTTTCCTGGTACTTTTACAGTCAAACAAGAAAGGCCCTAATTGCAGTAAGTCACAGGACTCTTTTCTGTATCCTATACAAGAAAGAACGAGGTGACGTGACTCAATTTAAAAAAAGTGTTATTAATTCAGATAATCATCTTTCTTACCATTAAAGCACTTCTCACCCTATTCTTCATACCTTTAGTACACGCCGGTCGACAGCCCTGATAAGATGTCTCCACTAGACTCATGGCTGAAACTATATTACTATATAAACTATATTTTTCCAGAGCAAAGTGCCTCTTTTCAGATATTTATTGCCACTCACCTAATGCTTTGCTATTGTTCATGCACATTATTAGGTTGGATGTGAAGCCATTTCTGTCTTTGTAATATAGAGCGTGGCCATCAAGGCCCTTTATGGATTTCAAAAGGCAGGAAGGGGGAAAAACCCAGACCAGCTATTGTTGAGGGAACTCAGGGGAGAGGTCTACTGTGCTCAACATTTATGCTATAATAACGAAGGAAACGTGCTGCATTTGTCCTCATAGTGTGCTTTAGTATTCACAATACACAGATGACAGATTGAAAAGCACAAGTCTCAAGGACTGCTTAAAGCATTTGTGTATTGTGAGGCTGTAACCCCTCAGCAGATGTGAGTGAGCAGGACAAACAAGAAGCTGACCATTGTGCTGATAAATTCAATTTCCCTGCCAGTTGTGCCTGCTGCATGTCGGCCTCTTTGTTACAGCTGCTCTGAATACTACTCTGCAAATGAAACAACATATTCACAACTAATGTAAGAGGACTAAACTGCTAATCCCTGTAGAAAAACGTCTGTGCGGTAGCAGAAAGGCGCAGGCGTAACACACGTTGGTCACATCGCTCTGCTTCACACGCGTGTGAATGTACTTTGACTATTTTTGATTTTGGTAAAGTTAATACGATAGCAGTAATGCAGAAAAGCAGCCCCTGCATATATTCAACCGGAGCCTTTCAAGTGTCTCTCATTTGTCTTTGATTGATGATTTTAGTCAAGGTGGAAATATTACACCTTTTTGTAGAGCAAATCATTTTTGTGTCCATTCCTCATAAATCACTTTAATTCATCAGCTTCAATTTATTAAACAAAATTAGACGAACATGCCGAATAGTACGAGACTAGAGAGGGAGACAAAATTTCCCGGCGTCTTCTGTACAATGGGAGCAGCTTTCTGGTTATCAGACGGCGCATGTCGTCTTATTAGCGGTGTAGAGGCGCCGTCCCTTCTCATCACATCGTTTGTCAGAAGATCATCAGTTGCTGTAACAACCCAGCAGGAGAATTGCTGTGTGCTGCTTATCTGGTTCAGACACACTGCCTCTGGTCACCGGGGGAGGAGGAAAGTAACTAAGTAGATTTACTCACGTACCGGTGTGGTTTAATGTACTGACCGGATACATTCCTTTACCATCGAAACAATAATAAAACGCACTGATGTGATGTTATTACAATGAGCAAGGACACTGCAGGTATTTTGAGTCAATCGTCGAACCGTGTTTTAGGGCCATAAATACTCCCAAATGCACAAAGTGTGTATTAATCTACAGCTGAAAACACACCTTCACAAATACAGCACAGTTTATTCCTGTTTGAGCTCAGGACAGATTAGACAAATTAGCTTAGGGGCCGGTGCCAGAGGCAGGAGGATGAAATCGCAAAGTCCTGAGAGATGGCGAATCCATTGTTGGTTAAAGCCTTTTCACTATATGGGAGATGTTGACAATAACTAGATTATCAAGTAGCACCAGCCTCATCCTTTAAATACTGTACTTCCACCACTGGGAAATAGACAGTGTATCCGTGACTGACTCAATTCAATTGCTCCTCCTGCTAATAATAATTCCTCATTGTTTTTAATTTCCCTCAAGATTATGTGCTTTGCAACATTAAAATCCCACCAACATGCTATTCATTGCGGAAGGCTTCATTTAGGAGCTCTTTCACAGGCTGCTGTTGAGGTGGGGAAAAAGTACCTTTACTTTCCAGGACTACGTTGGAGCGTTGTGTAGGCATCAGCAGTCAGAGCTAAAGTAGCGCTAAAGCCTATAACATTACTTCTGATCTGCAGGGTTAAAGCGGAACAAGCGCGGTGTTCAGGCGGGAAACCTTTTCCTCCTTTTTGCCTTATATGCTGTGAGTGTGAGAAATTACACAGTCTGGGAGAAAAGCGGGCGGAACTGTCAGCTGTGTTTTAAGTGTAGGTTATTATTTCATTTCATTTTTTGAGAGGGGGTGAGCAGCTGGCGCTCTTCTTTAGTGCTGTTCGTTTTCATCTCGACGGCATTGCTGATATTCACCGTGCAGTGTTGTGTGTGCCGGTTTATTCACCACTCCCAGCGCACACCTATGTGACGAGTCATGCTCGGACGAACGGGTTCCCACCAGAGCATTAATATATTAATATTAGTATCATGACTCATTATTGAAGTTGAGGACTTTGCTTAAAGTGAGGAGGGTGAGAGCAGCCAGCTGCCGTCACTGGGATTTTAATGTAATGTGTGTTGTTTTTAATTATTTATTTGTTGCATTAGTTGGTGTTAATGTTACATATTCTACTGCTCTAAATAGGCCAAACATGAACACAAGCTCAAATTCAGATTTGTATTCATGCGTTGCTGAATTACTGAGTCCAGTGCGTCTTTGCTTTTAGTTGTGATGTTGGGAGCAAAATACAAATAAAAGCAGAGAATAATCAGAAAGCTGTTCAGGTTGAAATGAGTTTCCCCTCCTGCCTTCAGCCAATACCCTAAACGCGCGTAGAGTTCAGCTGCGTTTCGGTTCGCTTTGCAGGGGCTGGTCACATCAGATAAGCAACTCTGTCTTTCATTTCACACTTATCTACATAATTCCTAGTTATATTTCTCTTTCAGGTCTGCAGCTTCTGGATCCCAGATCCCAGTCTTTGCTACCTGCAAACATGTGACATGTGGTAAACGCTTTTGTGTTTTGATAAGGCTGCTGCCACGTGTCTGTATTTCCTACTGTCACATCAAAGCATTAAAGAGGTGGATGTTCGATACCAGTGTGAAATATGCAGAAAAGTAGAAATGATTTTACTATATGTCTGCATTGTGTTTTCATGGCTCATTACGTGACCCACAACAATCTTCACCCACACAATATCAGTAGATTAGTCTACACTACTGGATAAGCTATGAGATCAATAACTGCACTTAAGCATTTGATATATTGTCAGTGGTGCCGACTAACAATTCGTTTTCTTAACCTTATTTAATGGCTGGAATGGATCCAAATGCAAGTAACTGAAGATGCCAGTCAAATTAACTTTTCACAGCCGGTCGACCTAAAAAGCAAAGTGTCCTAGAAAGTGTGTTTTTCTCATTAACATATATGCGTTTTTTTTTTTTTTTCTTACCTGCTTTTCTGACAGAAGAAATTTCAACCTACTTATTATCAATGCTTGTGTTCATGAACTGATGCAGCTGAAGTTCAGGTAGCTCACCTTTTCTAACAAGCCAGTTCTATTCAAAAGACGCAGAACGTTGCAGTAAACGCGTTTCCACTCTAAACTTTCCTGAACACCGTTGTCTTTGCAGTGTAGCGTAAGTGAGGGCCTTGGCATGTGCCACTGCCACACTTAGCGCTGGTGGCTTATTAAATCGTAAGTTGTTTTTTGTTACAGTAATTAGAGTTGAGCAGGTGATGCTTTATCTCAGCCTTGTTATGGATCATATCCTTGTGTTGTGTTCTTATTCTCTGTCTAATGCCTCCATGCTCCGTCACACTAATTAGATGGCACAAGTCATCCTCCATTTGTTTCTACCTGGGTATGAGAGAGTGAGAAATGATCAGAGGAGCAGCAGGAGAAGGAAAAGAGAGGAATAGGCAACTTGAAAGTGTCATAAGGAGGCTTCACGCTCACAACGGTTTGTGTCAAAACCCTTTGGAGCAGACTGAATAACTTTAAGGAGCATCTGCTGACATCAGCACTTATACGCTCTCCTGTCACTGGTTTGTCATTTTGCCAAATTGAATCTGTTTTCTGAATGGTCCCTAAACTGACAGTGTATTTTCTGTGAGGACATGCGCTGTGATGCTGCCAGCAGCAGGAGCATGTTTTATTTAATTGTAAAGCTCTCAAAGTAGCCGTGTTTGTAATATCAGCTCTGAATTGCTGTTTGTGGGCTTTTGTGCAGGTTTGCAGCTCCGTAAACAATATAGATTACCAGCGATTCTGGCATTCTATTATTTTAAGGTTTATGGCTCTTGATCATCATGGCAGGCTGCCTCACTTTGTGCAGTTTGGATTGTTCTACAGTTGTAAAATGCAGTGTGTGAAACCTCATTTTAGCTGTAGGCATATCCGCTAATTAAAGGATTAACTTGGTAATCTAAATTGTCTCTTGTCTCTTTCTTCCTCCCTCCTCCCATTATTTCCTAACATCCATTTCAAAGATTTAAAAATGCTTCCTCTCCCCCTCCATCTGCATTTGTGTTTCTTCCCATGCCTGCTCGAGCTCTGTAATCAACTTGCCTCTGAATAACCTTGTTTCCGGCTAAGCATAAGGAAACGGCAAATCCGTGAGCGTGTGCGTGCCTCGGTTGGCAAAGACTGTGACTGTGTCAGCCCCTCCTGACAGTTCAGGACGTCTGCAATTCCTTTGAGGATTGTGTGTAGTTATTAAGTCAAAGTGTGTTTAAATCTCTGTGCATCTTATGAAAACCATCCGGCATTGAACTGTCAAATAGTGGAATCTGAGGCATTTGACGTACATCTCTAGTTTTGTTACAGCAAGACTGAATTTTTTCCTCTAGGTAAGGAATAATGTTTATGTCTGCATGAGCTTTAAGATTTATATGTTATATAATTTTTGCTGTGCTTTTAACCTTTTTTCTTTTTCTGTTTTGCTTGGTTGGAATCCTCTTACACCAACCGTACAGTACATCGGGCATTAAATGGCTAAACTAAGCTTCGCCACGGAGAAATCTAATATGTTTGGCCAGTGATTGAACCACTGATGAAAATGGCTTTTGAGACTCTTTCAGACATGAAGCTGGATATTCCTTGGAAACGCGAATATTTGTGTAGACTGTGCACTCTTAATAATCTGTTAATTCATTATCTGAGCCTATTGGCTTCAGCACAGCCATGACCCTCTACAACATGTCACTGGGTTACATCCTGTCTGTCTGTCCCAGGGTTGATTTATCAGGACATACAGACACAGAATCATTTGCGTTGACGCTCACATTTACAATTTACACTCGACCTAACCTACAAATGTGACCTGCTGAAGAATAGAAATGCAGTTTGTCTGAGCGTATAACTATTTAAATCAGGAAGATGTATATTTTTCCATCCCACATTAGCACTGATGTTGTTTAAACGTTACACACACACACGCGCGCACATTCATCCTCCCAGCTGTAGATCTTGTTAAAGATGACTTTCAGCGATTTATTCATACACTTTTGCACAAACGCGCCCATTTGAACAGACAAATGTACTCACACACAGGCAGCTTCTCACACGCAGCTCTCAAAATGTCAGCCGTTTCACGGTGACACACGCTCAAAATGGACTCATAGGCTTGTGCCTTTCAAGGCTGCGTCGCCTTGAAAGGTAAGCTGAAGCGAAGGTGTCGGGGAGTGTCAGCGCTGGTGGCAAAGGTAGACGACACAAAATTGCTTCCCTGCTTAGTCGCCAGCCCCCCCGCTGAGGTAGCGCTTTGAATAGATGAGAGAAGAAATTAATAAATAAAAATCAACAAAGCGGAATAAACAGATGTGTAAGCTCTGTTCAAAGGTGTGAGCCTCATCAATAGTGTTGCTGCTCATCATATTTACACAACCAGCAGCGTTTTTTTATTTTGTTGACAAACTGTTTAACGACATAACACGAATGCAGAATTTAATCATTCAAAGTTGTTTCTCGTTTGAGTAGAGATGATTTATGTCGCCAGCTTTTGATGGCCGTTCTCTAAAGTTGATGATGTGACCTGAGTAGCAGACACGCATCTATCACGGAAATATCCTCGTCACAGAACGCTGCAGGCACCTTGTTATTAGTGTCCTGAATTAATAAATGCATACAGATGTACCGCCCTGCATCAGTATACATGCTTAGCAGCCAATTTCCTATTCATTTAAATAAGAGAAGGCTGTAATAACATCGCATGTGGCATGTGAGAATCATTTACATACTCATCCCCCATCCTCCTTGTCCTCTCTGCCTGTTTCAGGCCTTGAATTTATTTTTTACCTCCGTCTATTCTTCCTCGTTTTGAAATGCAAATGTGATGTGATCGATTTTAGGTTGCTAATTTATTGCATATGTGATGCATTAGAGGCGTGTTTTTAAATATTCCCCATACCAAGGTTGATGACTAGAGAGATTTGTCTGTGTTAAAACGCATTTTTGTTGCTCCATCTCTCACTGATTGAGAGCTGAGAAGCTGCTTCTCCCCCTTTTGCATTTAAAAGCGTGTGTTTTGAATATGTGTGCATCCTGTTACTTACATGCTGTGTGTTTGCGTGGCAGAGGATGAGAGTGTGTGGTTGAAGCCGTGCTTGGTGAAGCATGGTTGTCTCACTGAAAAATTTATTGTGAATCCCAGACATGTGGAGGAGTAAATATTTGTCATCTGTGGACAAACATACATCAGTCAGTCATGCTTCGTATTATATATGATGCTGAACGTAAAAACATCCCAGTTTTGCTTTCTTTCCTATGCTTCATCACTTCTAATCTACATTTTTTTGCATAATTAGCATTTCCAACTCTGTAAATTGTTTGCAGAAACCCCCTTTAGTAGGTAATAACACCAGTTTGGTATTGGCTTTGTTGGTAATGTCAGCTAAACATGAAATGATTTAATATTCTGGTTAGTAATTTTAATTGAATTAATTTCAGAGGACATTGTAAGGCACTGATGGTGTCATAAAACATTTGTTATAGCGGCTGTTCATCACTGTGATGTAAATTATGCTCAGTGATTGCTCAATGATGCTTTCCTTTGGGGACATGACGTTGTAAAGAAAAAAAAAGAAAAAGTAATTGGCTCCAAAGGGCAAACGAAGTGTTGGTGTCATAAGGGAGGTACACAAAGGAGGGTTATTTTCTCTCTAGCTATGGTTTTTCACCACGTTGACACACTCATTCTGTAGCGCATTCAGCAGTTCTGCTCTCCAAGTACTTGATAAGAAAGCGAAATTAAAAATAAAACGTTTTTGTTCAAATGGTGATAAGGAAAGTTGGTAGTACTGCATGTGACACACTGACACCAGCAAGGCAGAGGACTACTGAGGCGTTTCGTTTCAAAAGAAGACTTGAGATTAATGTATACACAAAAAGATAACCTGCTCATGGAAAATGATACACTAGGTGACATTAAAGTAAAAATCTTTATGAAATATTGAACATGAATGGTAATAAAAGCCGCAGCAAATCTGCGGGCACAAGGCATCGGGCTGCATGAGTAAGGTTTAAAAAATACGCATATTTTTCAAGTGCCTAGTTTCATATGTGCATCTTAAGCAATTAATCATTTCCTCCTCCTAGATGTACTTGGCGTCTGAGTTGGTCAGCTGGACACATGAGACATGGGGTCTGTGTGCAGCGGGAAATCTGCCCTGGACATCATGGCTCAGCACACTGACAGCTGGTGCACCTTGTTGTGTTTCCGTGTGCGTGTTTTAGGGCAGTTGCAAGCAGCTGCAGCGGAAATATAGCAAACGCATCCGGATGCAACCTGATATTTGGTCGCGTCCTGGTGCATCTTTAATTTTGCTTCAAAGTGAAGTTCACTGTTTATGTAAATGTGTGGATGGTGCACGGAGCAGTGCGGCTATCGGGCCTTAGCGTCCATCATGTGGCATCAATTAAATCATCTTCATTGACTGAATGATCAACAAGGGAGACGTTCGGCATCCAGTGTTTGTTTGCGTCTACAAAATGATCTGGCAATGGACTCGATGCGTTTTACAATTGATGGTAGCTTGAGCCAATCACATTTAGTGGAATCTAATGCACTGCCCATGGTGCTGGATGTCTATTTGATTTGTGCATTGACCCACAAGAAGTCTGTTAAGTGGCTGAAACTCCATGTGTGTGTCTGTGTGTGCGTTGACTTTGAAGTACACTGAGTCGTGACAATAATCTGAGCCAATTTACTACGCATCAGCCCCCCATTATGGGTTTGATATAAGGCAGTGCGTGACTAGAATGCCCTGCCATAAAATGACAATTTACTTCTCTAAAGAAATTACGTGTTTAACCTCATTAACCTAAAGTGCATGTACTAAAATGGAAGAATAACCTCCACCACAAGTGCACATACACATACAAACACAAATTGGAACCTTCATCATAAGTCGAGTCGATGTCGAACGTGACCCTGCAAATGAGAAGCCAGCAGAGAGTTAACAACATCGGGGCTTCATCAAGCCGCTCGCGCAACTCGTCAGGTGTCTCAGGTGGCTTTGGTTTTACTCTCCGCTTCAACATCACCTGTCCTGTATGAGATAATTAACCTGGCAGGTGTGAGGTGAGTCTCGCCCACTGTTTTAGTGAGCTGTCGTCTTCAGTCTGCGGGGAGTACAGAGGGTCAGCCTGGCCGGCTAATGGCCGTGGTTACAAAGCTGGAAGCCGGCCCATTAGAAGAAGCCGCCATCATTAGGACCGACACTTTTTCAAACAACCTGACCTACTGGTCCCATGCTGTTTATTAGCAAAGTTTGGGCTCTCAATAAGAGCAATTATACTCGCTATTCATGATGAACCGTGGCCTTTTCCTTGACACCACGAGACTAGAAGTACGCGCGCACTCACGTACATAGTAAACAATGTTAGGTAGCCGCGTCGTCCTGAATAGGAAGCTGCCATATTAATGACATTTTCTGCTCGGCAAATGTGTAGCGCGAAGAAAATGCGCTAGAAAAAGAGGGAAAAAATTGAATGTGTCAGCAAGTGATGTATGTCGTTCATTGGACACAGAACATTTAGTTTTCATTAAGAGTTAAACGTACACGAAACATTAATGGGGTTCAGCGGCGGCGACGTGCTTCACTGTATCTCATCCTGATGAATTAGCAACTCAGCACACAGGGGTAAAAAGAAAAAAAAAAAAGAAGAGGGCAGACATTAATATAATGTGTAGTGGGGGGAGGAACCGACAGATAATGTCTTTATCCAAAGATTGGTGTTTATGACGCAACGTAATATTATCCCTGACCCGGGCATCGGCAAACTGCAAGGATGAACGAAAGCTGGGTGAGAGAGGAGGGAGAGGAGGGAAAGGTCAGCGTGAGTGTTGCTGTTTTGTTATGAGAGACGTGGGCTCCCTCGCTCTCCCGCTGCACAGGGAGTGATTGAGCGTTAATGCCTGGTCTGTCAGCCATATTGGATCCAGGGCATTAAATTAATATTACACTCTTTTTAGGGGGTTTTATTTTGGGATTTACTGGTCTCCCCCGAGTGCTGCTGGTGCAAAGAGGTTATTTCCCTCTTTCTACTCCATTCTGTGTCCTCCAGCTCGCTACGCTGTGTCTCGCACACGGCTTAGTATGTTTGGAAAGAGGGGAGAGCTTCATTGTGTGTTCAACATTTTTCAGCTGGTGTAAAAGTGCGCTTTAAATCATGTTCCTCTGAAGGACAGCTCCTGTATAGACGAGCCGCGTTTTCTCTCTTCTTTCTTGAGAACCTCCTACTGTAAATGTCACACAGAGTTGTGGAGGAATAAAAGCCAGAGTGTATAGAGATGCGGTTTTAACTTAACTGACTATCTAGTTGTCAGTCATCTCCAACCTCCCTGCCTCTCACCCCGTCTTGCTTAATGTGCGTAGAGTTAGAGTCCTGGTTGAAAAGCCGTATAACACTGTGTGAAGTGGCCTAGTTGCCGAGAGGGGATTTATGGCTGCCAGTCCATCAGCGGTGATGTTAAAGGGCTGTGATTAAGAGCTGGAGTAAACTCCAACGCAGCCAAGAGCAGACAAGGCCGATCTCTGTCACAACCAACTCTTCTCTCTCGTTTTCTCACTCTGTCTGTCCATTTGTGTTCTGTCTTTCATATGTATAAGTATGAGCTGAAATTCACCAAGGACCCTGAGTCTCTGCATTAGATATTTGGCTGTCTGCTGCCTTTTTGCTCACTACTCAGGCAGCGAAGCAGGAAAGCTTCAGCTCCTGCCTTTATGACAACTTGAAAACTTGAAAGCTTTTCCTTTTTTGGCGTCTTTCTGAAATCTCTGCTTCTTATGTTCTTTGAAGGTTCAGAGCACGCTGCCACGGCGACACTTCCTGCTGCCTTCTCGGATCTGTTACCTCACTTCCTGGTGGAGCCAGAGGACGAGTACATTGTGAAGAACAAGCCGGTGACGCTGACCTGTCGCTCCACACCGGCCACGCAGATCTACTTCAAATGCAATAGCGAGTGGGTTCACCAGGACGACCACCTGATCGAGCGGACCGTTGACCCAGCCACAGGTACACAAAACAGATCATCTACATGATTCATTTTGATTTAATTTAGGCTTAAATCTGCCTCCTCCTGAGCATTTCTCAGCTGCGATTCCACCTGTTTTCGGCTGAGCGTGTGTGACGTGTGCCTTCATATATTCAGTACATTATGCAAAGTGTTTTCATGCTAAACTGAGGTTTGCACTTTGTCAGTGATTACTGTGCTTCATCAGGCTCTTGGCTCATCCCAGCCTATTTAGCCTGCCAGTCTCATAATAAGCACATTGGTTTCAGTCTCAGAAATCTTCTCGATCACCTTGGAGACCTGTTTGTTTTTCTCTCTGTTATGCTGCAGTCCCCCGCCTCCGCCATCGGTGTCATAAACATGTATGACACTGATGTGGCGTGACTCAGCAGCGATCTGTAAATTCATACCACCCATTCACAGGCTGACAACTGATTGGGATATAATTTTCTGGGGGAGAGGAAATGTGCACACAACAAACACACGCTTGCTGAGATTGATAACTATATAAATAAATATATTAAAATTATATATTGCACATGAAACACAAAACACCGACTAATGCACCAGTGTCTACACCCACAGAAACACAAAGGAGCAGTGTTTTCTAAATTTAAACAGGAAATTTATTAATCGTCTGAACATATTGCTGCATCTCGTTTTGCATTTTATCCATCTGGGCTAATGGGTTCGGCAATTAACATGCAGCAGCTCAGCAAACGTGGCCAAAAGTTGTCATAAAAATGTGACATGAGTAGTGGTCAGTGTAACCTGACGCTTTGGTAGGGAGGGATTTCTGATCTAGGTTACGACCGACCATAAATATCGTCCTATATTGAGGCTTTGATTTATTACGCGCTCACTTCCTCTGCCGCCCCTGCTCTTTTTAGATTTGAGGAGCAAAAAAAAGACACGATCGCTAAAGTTCTCTTTCTGCGTGAATTACTTTGAGGCATGTTGAGTGATTTTAGACTTGACTCCTCATGTCATGTCTATCAATCACTTAACATCTTTACATGTTTAAATTGTGTTATGTTCTTTATTTTGTAGTCAGGCTCTTCTGAATAAAAAAAAAAACATGATGTGTAAATTGTATTTCCTGCTTTCAATATGGAAAATCTCTCTTGAGGATTTGGACCATTAGGAAGAGATTGCCAATGAGTTTACGCTGATACAATTTGATCAATTCCTCCTTGTGTTGTTTCATTAACAGTTCTCTCATGGTTTCTCACGATTGTTGAGGGAAGTGATGCAAATTAAACGCGAAAATATCAACAATCCTTTGGAGAAAAAAACTTGTTTGAGTGTTGTTATGGTTCAAGTACTGTGATTGATTTTTGTACGTTTGCAACATTACAGTCAGTATCTTTATTTGTACTGCATTAGCAGCTCTTAGATTTTAAAGGTTTGCTTCATGATAGTTGAACGGGTTGACGTATTGCAGTCATCTTGGTACTGCAGGCCAACTAGCAGGCTGCTGACAATGGGCGAGCTTGGATCACAGTTTTTCTCTAGTGAATGTTTTTGTAGTATATTGAATTTGAAGTGTTTTGTGTAGGTTATTGTGCAGTGTGATATGTGGTTTTATTGTATTTTTCATATCTGTCGTGTAGCTTTGGTGGTTGATATTGAAACCGTATTTTTCATGATACTGCAAATGTAAAATCCTAAACATCCCCAGTGGAGACTGAGCACAGGTTTGATGTTTAATCTGCTGTATTGTAACTTTATCATATGGTTGAAATGAATGAATGCATGTTTCTCTGTTTCAGTATTTTTGGTGATGTTGATGTGGCCCATAAGCGCTTCATGAGAACATTACTTTACCTATGCAACATTGCTCTGCCAACATTTAATGCTGATGGACCATTTGCCATGTGGTTATGAGCCGTTATAGTCAGCATTTATTTGTGTATGAAACAAATCTGTCGTGCTGGGTGATACGGACCCCTGCAGCAGCAATGCTCTTCGCTTTTACAAACTCTGTGAGGTTCCCAGGCTTCCTCGCAGCTACCCGCACCTCTGTGGTCCTGTTGCCTTTGATGAATGTGTCAAACGTGGGTTTGTGCGGTTATGAAGGACACGTGGTTGTCCAGAGGAACGGCTTCTCAGAGGGACCCGCATCGATCTCTCAAACGCTAGTGCTGTTTAAAGTCAGCACTGCCCTGAGGAGTTTACTGATAGCCTCCTTTAATCCCCCTGCCTGCAAGAAACATGTGAGGCGCACACATCCCGCTGTGATAAAACTGTGTGTATGTGGTGTGCAGAGCGAGCTTGCCTGACTGTCCTCTCACCCCGGTTGTCACAGTCACGCTGGACTCCAAACCCGTACCTGTTGCCAAGCAACGACGACTTCGATCACACCAAAAGCTGCCCGATATCAGCACTGTGCCTTAAGGAGGGAGAGTGAGGCGTTGGGGGATATATCCAAGTTGACAGAAATTGATTGACAATTTATACCAAGTGTTACAGTGAAAAATCACCTGCTCAAAATAGACCATTGCTCTACAAGGAGCTTGAGAGATTTTCTACCTGAGTGGTTGTCTCTGCTTTTGCTTCTCACCGAGCAGAATAGTGGCCTTTTTCTTCCACAGACAACCCAACAACCACCAGCCAACAACAGTTTAAAAGCTCATTGGCTGGGATGTCTCCACTAATTGGGCTTCTCATCAAGGTCCCTTGTTTCTTTTGTTGTGTAAATGCTGGTAGTTGATGGTCTTAATTCCAGCAATAATGGGAAAGGAAATAATGCTAATGGAATGTAGACACATCAGAGTCAAGAGTCACTGCTGAAAATGATGCTCGCAATTGTGCTCATCCTCTGTTCAGCATGATAATCTCTCTTTGATGGATGAGTGGCCAATCAGCTACAAAGCACACGTACTGTACGGTTTGATTAGGTACGAAAGTAGGAGCGTTTTCATATGTAAATACGTCAAACACTTTTTTTCTTGGTTTATTATGAGAAATCCTACAAACAGTTCAGCCTGTGTGACGGCGGGTTATTTATTAACTAGAAAAACACTCCTGCTACTAACCTCAATTTGGTTTCTAAGTTTCTTCAAAAATTCTGAAGGCAAAGGCTTCACAAATGCTTCATTTGATTGTCCTGAGCCATAAAATAACACGATCTAAATACTGATGACATTTAGTCGGGCTAAATTTGGGGTTGATTTGTTTTATCTTTTCTCTTTAATTTGACTCGGGGAGCATCATTAGGATTAACAATGTTTTCAAGCTTGGTTTAGTGCATATACAGTATGAGTCACAAACAGCATTAGACAAAGATAAAACAAACCAAAGGTGATGTAAAATAGAACCATGACTAATCCAAAAGAAATTATCAGTGGGACTTAACTAGACTGAAAATGTAAAACATATCCCAGAACGTCAGCAGGATGAGAAGAGCTCGTCCCAGCTTCTGAAGCAATAATGTGAATTAGTAGATTACCGACGTTTGCTTGTTTTGTAAAACAGCAGACTGACAGATATACATTACAACTCTTGTACCAACTTCAGGATGTTTGCAGTATCAAAAATAATGTAGCAAACTAAGACGGGCTGTGACAGTAGAAATAAAGTAAAGCTATTAAATGTGCTGAACACAACGCTCATCGATAGTTACAGTAAATATGCTTGTTTTCTTGAAACCATTATTGTCTCACAACCGGCTGTATATGAAAACAGTTGCTTCTAGTGCTCGCGTCTAGTTAACATGAACACTGCTCATTCTTTAGAATTCACATGAATAATTTGTGACGGTTCAGCATATGTAAGGCGAAGATTGTACGTCTTCAGCAATAGGACTGAACGGATGCCCGGTCGCTAATGTACTTTTCCATCATCTGCTGTGATATCCGCAACGAGGACTTTGAGAGATTCTCACCACCCTAATATCTTCTGTGCATGTTTTAGTTATGATATGAAAACAAAGTAATGGAGATAATGAAACCCTCACTTTGGTGTGACTGGAGTATTTCAGTGATTTAAATGATCTGGCTCCACACAGCCTGGGCAATATTGGGCAAACTGTATTCGCCTTCGCTCCCAGCAAACATCAGTGTAACTGGAAGGATTTAAATTAATAAAAGGTCTGAAGTGCAGACATGTTTCGCTCAGTATTCAAAACCCAAGCTGAGGAAAACATGACATGTGGATAACCATCTACAGCAGACGTGACCTCTGCCCTCCTCGGACAGCCTGTTTTTATTGAAACCGATTTAGTGCGTAAAGACAAAAGAGCGGTTCCAGCCAAGCGTGTATGGGCGGCACAGTTATAGTTATAGATTCCGTGCGGCCCCTGTGCAGAAGCCCGGCCACACACCGTGCGACTGCACACAGAATCACGTGTGCTTCAAAAGCTCCTTTGAACATGGAAAAGAAAAGAGATGTCACAATTTGTCCTTCCCCTCTTGGTATCAATGTCCGATATCGATCCATCCTCGAGTCCATCGTTTCTTATTACCTGTCCTCAGTAACTTATCTCAATTGTTACTGTTCTGACTGCTTCCTAAGTCCCAGTCGGCTCTGTCTTTCCCAGGTCATCCTCTCTAATACAGGAGAAACCGAGACGTCTGGTGAGCCCTACAGTAATGAAGACATATCCTCACCGAACAAATCAATGATGACAGTGTGTTTGCATAGATTAGAAGATTCTCCCAACACTATGATTTCTCATCAGACACATGATGAAGCGAAGGGAGATTGGCATTTCAGCAGAGGATTGTTGTATGGGCCAGACTGATTTGATTGTGTTTGCATTTCATCTGCCAGCATTGATGGAAACGATTTTGATCTGAGCGTCACATTGTCACCTCGGCAGCAAACCCTCTCAGGTGGAAAATACATGCATTTTACATTCCTGTTTCAATAAACCTCAGCAACTGCCTTGTAAAGATGAGGTGAGATTATATTTTCTTTGTTGATTGAACCGGATATTGACAAGGCTTGTGCAATGAAAACAGAAAGTGATGAAGAAATGAATGCTTCCAGACTTCACTGCGGAAACACACGAACAATATTAATAAACTATTTAATAATCATCTTTATAACCCCACACATAATTTCAAGTCCCTATAAGGGAAAACAACTCCTCCCTGTAACCCCCAGGTTTATCAGCACCAGCTCCTGTCCTCTGTCCTCCTTTGAAATCTAAATACCAAGTATGACGTAGCCAGTAAATCTTTTAAAACCATCTATCACTTTCTGAACAGAACTAATAATGTGTTATGGTACCACAGGGCTACCCTGTGTCTGCAAACCAGTGAGGATTCATTTGTATAAAATATGTATTTTCTGATTGACTAGATCCTGGATTGTAATGTGATGACATATTTAATTTCTGATCTTTAGGGGAGATAAGCTGGGCTTAGCTGAAATGATCTGTAACCTTTATTTTAATACCTCAGTACATCTGTGGCATTATAGCAGCCAATCACCTCTCTCACACCGACTTTCACCAGTTCTCCCTCTCTCGGTCCCTGAATTACGTTTTTCCTCATCTCTGTATTCATAATCGAGAATTCAAATAAATATCTTACGCAAGGTGCGCAGACGCTGACCTTACATCACCTTCGGTGTTTGTGGTTCTCCCAATCCAAATGACTTCGGCACATAGTCCCCCTAATGGTTGTGGGGTTGTACAACGGTGATTAAACATTATCTTTAATGGAATATTGAAGAACAGTCCCGCTGCAATTTAAGCAAAACTGAACAGGCCTACGAGCCAGGATCTAATGGACAGAAGGAAATGAGAGAATTCGGGGGAACAGGACAATATAGTTCTAAACGAACAGAATGGCCTTGTACCACCTGCTAAACATCGATCAGTAGCCAAGGGGACTAATTGATAATGCATTATTAGCTGCTTCTCCATAATGGGACTTGTATTTCATTCTGTCCTTGATTGCAGGACATAGAGGGAAGGATTTGGCTATGGAGCACCAAAAACAGATGGCAAGGTGAATTGTTCCCGTGACACATCTGTCAATGTGTTCTATTAGGCTTCTCAGGCCGGTCATCCCTGTGTGTGTGTGTGTGTGTGTCTGTGTGTAGGCAGACGTTTCAGAAAGCAACACACCTCAGAGTGAGACGAGAGTCAGAGTAGATTTAATTGAAGCATGTGTTTGTCTGGCCTTGAGACAAGTGCAAGTGTATTTTGAGCAGTGGGACCAAAGCGTGGAAAGCTAAATTTAAAAAAAAACCATGAACCAGCTGTGCTGACTGATCTCCCCGATAGACTCATTCAAAGGCTGCACGTCTTGGTGTCCGACTTTATGTAAGTCGTATTTTTATTTGGAAATTTGGAGTATGTAGAATATGCTTCTTTGAAGTTGGTCTTGGCACACAGGAATAATGAATTTCAAAAGTAACTGCAATTAGTGGAACAAAAAGTGGAGAAAAAAGAAAGATAATTACCATTTGTCAAACAACAACACTGGCGTTCCAATCTCCCACGCGAACAGCCTTTGTCCTCCCACCAAAACAGATCCCACGTCAGCCACGCGCATCGCTTCCTATAAAGTAGTTTTTTTTTATTTGTCAGTCTCACAAAAGATGTGCCCTTGCTGGAAGTTGAAACACATTCAGCAGTGTTCGTGGTTTCTGCTTCACAGCAGTTTGGGTTATTTATTCACCACATCTGGGAAAGACAGACATGTTGTCAATACAGTCCTTCTGCGTTTGTTGGTTGTGTGCTTTGTTTCGTGTGCGCAGCAATGCTGTGCGACTATGTAGAGTTAATCGCTTTTAAACAATCATATGTCACTGGCTCTTGTTGCTGTGTATATGTTTTAATTGTTCTGTAGGAGTGATGCAAACTTCTACATTCTCAAGGATAATGAATTTTAAACTTCCTTTCCAATAGCTCACAGACGTTTTTGTACCGTTCTAGAATCCACCTTGGGTCCTAAAAGGTTCATGGTAATTTGCTCAGATGCGTCCAACTGCAGTTCTGAGCTTTTTCGTGCCTTAACCAAGACCTCTGAAAAAATGTGCTCTGCATATTGCAGTGAAATGCAGCACTTTGCTTCACCCAGGCCCTTGTGCTGAGCAAATAGAGGCCAAAGTTGCAAATGTGATTGGATTCCACAATATGCTACAAAATGTGGCGTTTTAACACAGTGGGACTCAGGAAGGCACAGAGACGAGCCAGTAAACCTCTCCCTGCCGAGCTATTTTTGATAATAGGCAATGAACTTGGATATTTTTCTCATTTAACTTTTTTTACTGTAATGTAATTTTATCTTTCAACTTCTACCTCTACATCCCCTGGAAATGAAAGACGTGAGTGTTGTGCTGACAGAGGGAGACAGAGTGGGAGTTTGTGGTGTCAATCAACACCTGCTCTCCTCAAATTCGTTTAAAAATAGTGGAGCTGGGAGCTGTAGTGAGGGGGCTGACAGCTAAATAGTCCATGGAGATTTTTGATAGGCAGAGGCTGACAGTTAATGCTTTGTGTGTTTGGCCCCAAGGAGACTCTCAGCATTAGTAGGTATTTTACGCGCTGCTCGAACAAACATCAACTTGCCGTTCGCTTTCTAAACTAGAATCCGCAGGGTGTCATGGGTATGGGACAGTGGTGGCGTATTGAAAGGATTATTTTATGCATCGAAAGAAGAAGAATAACTTCAATCTTGTCATGAAGTGCTATGTAAAATATGAAAAGGAGCACAGAGAATGTTGTGTGCAAGTGTGACAAATAGGAGGATATATGCAGGCGTGGTGCTGCTGTTTATAACCAAAGGCATGTGAACCTCCATAGCCTATACTGTGCTTTCAGAATGTATCAGTAAGGGCTCTTCAAAGTCTCAAGTGAACCTGCAATGGGTGGGCTGCGCATGTACAGGCTGGTGCTCTTGGGGTCAGGTGAGCGAGTGAGAGAGAGGGAAGGGAACAACAAAACGCTCCCACCTCGTGTTTGAAGGAATCAAACACCCAATTATCAGCATGGTCCGGCCCACACGTAACGCTCCCGAATCCAGAATCACATAAAATCCCCTCATCATCATCATCATCATCATCGCAGAAAAGAGAAGGCAGAGGCAACGCTGCATGCGTCTGAGGGAACCTGTTCATTAGAGTGGGTGTTCAGCGAGCCATGCTGATGATAAGAGCAGCGGTTCTGCTCTGCGAGCCATAAGGAGAATCTGGTGAACTGTATGCCATTCAAATACATTAATGAATTCACATTGTTTCCAGCCACGTGTTTGCTTTCTGGGGGTGTTTTTCTTCTCTTTGGAGGAATCTCAGAAAACGTTTTTTAAAAATACATTTTGCAAACATTTTCCAAGCGGTTGTGTGCATATATGCAGTAACTGGGTCTCGACTACTCGACTACACCCGGCGACGTTAGTCAAAGTGCAGAGCTTCACTCCCTACTTTTTCTCCTTTTCCTTGAATTTTCAGCGTCAGTTTATTTATAGTCCCACAAGTCTCCCTGCATCTACACGATCAATTATTAAATCAGTCACATTCCAACAAAGGAATCAATATTTAAAGGCTCAATTCGTGTTGTGACTGCAGCGCTTCATCCCCTCATGCGTCACATCGTAGTTGATTGTGGACTTAACAACAGGGTGATGCTGGAAGCAGAACCGTGTAACGTTAACGCCATGTGACAGAAGCAAGTGGGGATTTAAACCGATTACAGACAGAGACTGTGGACCTTCACAGGTTATTATTATTTCAGCTTGTGCAGTATTTTCCTTTTCTTACACTACTGGAAACGTTCTTACAGTACTGTCCCATACTCTCTTCATTTGCGCTCCTATCTTCCCATTCCTTCTGCTTCTCCCTGCTTCCAGCCCATAACCTGAGCTCAGACTGTGAAAAATTTCCATCATAAAATACACTTAATACTTATTTACGCTATGATGTGGTGATGACTCTGTTTCTGCTTAACACAAATCTTCAGGAGGTTTATAGATGCATAATAGTGTTTTGTTTGGTATGACTAACGACTTGTCTTGATGTTTTGATGAAGTCAGAGTTCATTGAATTATTTACTGTTAACATCATAGTCGTTTAGTTTCAACCTTGGTTTTTAACAGTCCAGTCCGTGTTTATTTTTATGTTTGCAAACCTTCTCTTTGACTGCAGTGATTTGTTTCTTTACGGTTAAAGATTCTGAGTGAGGATTTAAATTCTAACCAGTCAAAGAAATTCACTTATTGCTTTCTCATAAAGTTTTGGTGCTGGCAGAGCAGAGTAAATTGATTTGGTATGTAATGGTAGCTTAAGTTGCATATTGAGTATTTAGAGTAAAATATGATCACTTAATATGTCTAGAAGACATTTCCTGTCTGGCACTGGGTTGTTTCAGATGGATGTCAGTTTTAGTGAAAATTAGTTTAATAAAAAAGATCAGAGCTAATTGGTGCAAGTACAAAAATCTTTACATTTTTTGTAAGTTACAGTATGAGTTTGACAAAAAAAAACCACACGCTGCTGTTATTATTAGGCTAAATGTGAATTCACTATGTTAGAAAAGCGAAAAGAGTTTTGTATAAATGCTTTCATAGCCTCTGTTTTCCCCCAGGCTGTTTGCTGAACGTTGTTTGTTGTTGGCTGAATATTTACATTCGCCCACACACCTTCATTGGATTAACAAAAACCTCTGCCTTCTACCTCAGACAAAAGTGCTGGCCGAAGGCCCAAGAGGGGCCGACCGATCGTGATGAGGGAGGGCAAAACCCTAATGCAATTTGTATGGCGCAGAGCACTCAGCAACCAGATGGAAACCCGACTGACTTACCTGAAGCAGCTTTCCTTATTTACTTCAGCGCCCAAGGCCATGTCAGGCAAGGGGAAGAGAAACATGGTAGCCTGACCAAATTATCATGGCTTTCATGTGTAGAATAACGTTCTATCAGATCCGCCCACTCTGCAGAGTGTAATGGAAGCAGAGGCAGAAGTGCTCAAGGCCTTCACCTCTGACGTGTTCTCATTCGCGGTAGGACAAGGTGTGTGTAGGAGATAAAGGAGCAGGTTGCAGCCACTCCCAGCCTGAAGACTTTGGCATCTAGAACACGCTGCCCTTGCCAATCATCAGGGTCAGGATGTGGGATGGAGAGTAATTACAGCACAGGCGCGTTGGTAAGGGCACGGAGGTAAATCACAGCAGCACTGTGTGTGTGACTTTTAAGGAAAGGTTAGGCAAACTGCTAATTATGCACGAACAGTGTAAAGAGAGAAATCAAGGTGGAATTAGCAAATGTACTGTATTTATTCGCTTGTGTTTTTCATAGACATAGAACAGCTATGTTTAAGTTTATGCATTGATTCATTATCACGTTCCAAACCTGCGAACACCTGCGCAACTAGAAACACAATGTTGTGTCATTTACAGTATGTATACTGCATGATGCATCATTGTGACATCCTGTGTGCAGTTGGTGTTTTGTGACTGACAAATTTGAGAGCGAAATTTCTTGCGGAGTGAAAATTTCACTCTCCAGGGGCAAAGTGTGTAATTCTCTGTTATACAATAAATCTCATTCCTTCATGTGTACAACATGTACGGCTGTACAGATCTGCAGTTGTGTTTTTGTTCCATAGTGCACAATCGGAGTTGTGACGTCTTAGCCATGTCTTCAAGCTTTGTACAGATACTGCATTGACCAGTACTATATAATAAAGTGTGTAGAAATGATCAAATAATTTAATCGAAATCAAACGTTTCAAATAGAGACAAGTTTTGAGACAGTTATTTTATTCATGCAGTAGCTTAATTTGCTGTGAAGTAAATTCCTCCGTAAACCACCTTAAATATTTTATACGTATTCATTAACATTGTCATGCTTCTGTCATTTGATGTTTAATGTGAGTGACACAATAACGTTAAGGAATTCATTTTTCATAATTTGGGAACTCAAGACCAAGGTTTACTGCCTCATCTACATCAGAAATAGAACAAGATTATGACTTTGGATGCTTTTTTTATTACTCCTCAGACACATTTTAGAAGGGAAATGCCTGCTGAAATTGGTCTGTGTGCATGTTATAAGGGCCATAGGATGTGCACTTAAATTACGAATGAATATGTCAAGCATTTGGTGGAAGCTAGTCGTTTCTGGGTGCAACCATAGAGACAGGTACTTGGTAACAAAGCTAAAATCTCAAAGCACATGTTGCTTCTTGACTTTCATTAGTGCTCCTCCTGTGCAGCACCATTTACTCTCCTCACCCTTCCGTCAAGGCTCCACCTGAGTCTCCTTGGAGTGGCATTGGACTGAACTTAGCCGGATTGATTGGAGCCCTATCTGCTCGTCTGTTTGTCAGCCATGAATAATCTGTAACGACATTCGGTGCATTGGCGGAGGCCTTGCAGTGCGCATTCATTGTGGAAAATGGACAGCTCAATCAAAAGAAGCTCTTGAAAAGCTGGTCATAACCAGAGGCAGAGCCTTGACCCAGAATCCTGTTCCACTGACTCAGGTTGCAACCTCACCGACACCCATGAATGGGAGTCCTGTCTACTGTATTCCCCCTGCACTCCGGGCGTCCCTCCCTCATCTGTTCCAGTCTCTGCTGCTACTTAATGGAGCCATGCTTCACTCAGAAGGCCACGGTATCCTTCTTATGAGACAGATGCTTAGAGCACCACCTGCCACTCTCAGCTCTCCACATCAGGTTGCACGGGCCACCCATCATCGCGCTCCTTTCCATGGTAATGGAAGTGTGAAGATGTGATGACAGTGCAGTTATGCCCTTGGTATTGTGACCTGGGGTTAATATTCAATTACTCACACATGGAAATACAGTGCGTGTTGTTACACGCCCGTGTTTTTCAGGCTGCTCTCAACATCCCGTGTAGTTCCAAAGGTATTTTGACGAGCTTTCTTGGTGTCAGGATTTCTTTCATTCGGGACGGCTGAAGTAATTGGTCTGAGGAGGGGGCACATTGTTGGTCTCTTGAAAAGAAGTTCTGGTCTTCGCTGACGCTGGTGATGGCGCTGATGCTGTCCAGTACAAAGGAGAACGTCGGGAGGAAATGAAACACTTAGAGCCTGCTTTTGACTGGTTGCCGGGATGTGCAGACGGTGCATTCTTAAAAGCGGTCATCTGTGATCTCTCCCCTTCAACCATTGTGAAGTCTCTGCCTTGAAATGCTGCATTCCCCCGATGTAGAGTCACCCAACCCTAATCCTCCTATATCCACTGATGAATCCCAGCCACACAAACAGTAGGGATGCTGCCTAATTGAATTTCCTTGGTCACAATGAACCCACACTCAAAACCTGCAAGTTCCAGTCCTTGCCTTTGATAAGCAAATGACCTCTATGGAATTGAGGTCACAGCCTGCGAAAACAAGAGTGAGGGAGAGAAAAAATAAAGTCCTGCAGTCAGACAAGCCCAATATCGACTCACCAGGGATTGAGCCCAGTGATGTTTACCCTGCGTGTGTTGAGCGACACACACGCACACACACACACACACACACACAATACATCTTTTCTGTTGTCGCACACAGGGAGACTGCTTCCCCATTGTTAAGTGTTACTGTTTGAATGGAGTTTGTGTAAATAATCCTATCTCATATTAGTAGTACTACTGTACATCGCCAGAGGACGTTTGGAACAAGCTCTATAATACAATAGTAAGGTCAGTTAATTCATGAACTCGGCCACTCTGCATCTCTTCCCCTCTTTTCATTTCATCCGTTTTATTTGTTCAAACCCAGAATATCTTGAGGCAGAACTGCGTGTTTGCTTTAGTGTCTCTCGAAGCCCGAATGCTCCTTTTTGCATACAGGCTCGGCTGCTTGAACACTGAGGGAATTGTCGTAGGGAATTAAAGCGTATGCCTATTTTTTTAGAACTTGAGTTTGATTTATTTAGAAAAAAAACAAACTGTTATGTCAAATTTGTGTCCAGGTTTTGTGGACACTCAACATTTAGACAATTTACAATTGAAAAATATCTGGTCTTCATCAAGGAGATTTAAAGCGTCCACTAAAGGTTTCTGTAAGGTCTTAAAGTGGATTGTTTGAATTGGTGTCATATAAATAAATTCATTTGAATTCAATTTAAATTTAAACTAATGCAGTAATTTTGCCACTATGTGTTTCTGTCAGCCAACTCAGTGCATCACACTCTCAATCATGCTGTATGACCGTAGCTTGACACTTGAGGTGTTTTGTTGTATAGAAATATTGATTCAAGTGTTGCTTGACAAACAGCAAAACGAAAAGAACTTGAGCTGTTCAACTATCCATGAAATGACCAAGTGAGAGAAAGATGTGCATTTAAAAATTCAGAAACTTCCCTCGCAGTGTTCCTCTTCATTTCAGCTCGGCGCTAGAATGCTCGGAGATGTGTTCTTTCTTAAATCTGCCGTTAAGTATGGATAAGTAAGTAGCTCTCCAATAAAAACACATTTGCTGTGGTTCCGGCTGTAAGCCCAGCATTCACACAGTGTCAATCACATAATCGTGTTAAGGTTTTCACAGTAAATTCACTGAGGTTTGGCATATAAGTTCATTAATAAACGAGCTGCAGATGAGACCAAGGGCTGGAGGTCTCACGTTGCGTTTTAATTATGATTAAACAGGAGCATCAAGGCAGACTTAGCGTGATGTAGGAAAGGAAGCTTAAATCTTCTGCCCTGTTTGGTTTTTAACACCTTGGAGGCAGCCGATTCTAATACTATACTATAAATCAATATTGATGTAATGAAGTCATAAGTGTGTCCAGAAAGACACATCTGTGTGTGAATCAATACTGCACTGTAGTTGCTGTATCAGTCATTTTTGAGTCATCCCACAGGAGCAGGCGTTGGAAAACAGCGCTGTACATACTGTAGCTCTCCTTATTACCCGCTGCAAAATTACCTTTTTGTTCACAAAGTGTTTAGTTTATTTTGTCCTACTTATTAATTGGAGTGAAATTGGACGTTGTGACTCACGACAGTGTTACTGGAAGGTGTCAGACACAGAAAGCAGGTAATTATGGAGACAGGAAGAGATAAGGAAACAGAATGCAATTACCCTGGCAAGCAGAGCTTCAAATTGCTCTTCTTAGGATTTCTCACCTCGGGTTGCTATTGTTCATGCTTTGCATCTCCATACAGATCTTTATTCCTTTCACCCTCTAGCTCAGAGAAGAAGGTAGGTTGCATTAATCAAATGAATCTCTACTGTAAGTAGAGCCACGCAAAGCGCTGAACACGGCTTGCTGCTGAATTTCAAATGCAGGTATCCAAAAGTATTTCTCCTGATTATTTTTCACATGTGACTGCTGCGAGCTCAGTCTAAATCAGGACCCTCCAACGTTTCCATTGTTCTCCACACCCAGGCTGTAAGGATTTCTCAGAATTTGACTTCATTTAACTTTCAGGTTTGAGGCCATCGTGCAGGTTGTAGTGCAAGGCTAATGATGTTGCAGTGGTGTGTCCATAAATAACGGATCTTCACGCATACAGTATATACCAACACACACAAAAAGCAGACGGACCTAAATTCCCTCGGTCTAATTCCTCCACAGTGACATGCTTGAATACTTCAGCATGTATATTTAACCAAGAAGAACCGAGTATCCTGCTGCATTATTCCTTACAACTGTGTGTGAGTCTACAGATTGTGCTGTAACTGCAGGAATACCGCCTGTGCCTGGAATCTACAGACGTCAGTCCGTGTGCTGATGACGTCCTCTAAGGTCTACAGAACAGTACATTTATTTATTTTTTAGGTTTTATGGGGAAGGCCAAACGCTGCCACGTTGCTGACTGGAAAGATGATTTTCTGTTCATTCTGTGTAGTGCCCATGTTGTTACTTTACCTATTTGTTTTAGCTTTTAGGAGCTCACGGTCAGCCTGTGCTACACGCACACGCAGACCTGGACCAGACTAGAGATAAAGACAGAGGTGAAGAAATGAGGGCGAGCTCCTCAAGGATCCAGCCTTGTTTCAAAGCAAAAGAAAATGTTTAGACACATTTTTGTCAGTAGTCTTGTTCTACCGTTGTGTAGGGATCTTTAACACAGCTTGGGTTAATATTAAACACTGAGATGAAGCCCTATGAGTCTATATTCAGTTCACATATGCTCACATTCCCAGTGTAATCTGGTGCATATATACTGTATATGCACCAATACGCAGGGGGCCGTCCGCTGACCCTCACAGCTGCTTATCATTGTGTGGCGGCAGGCAGTGGAGCCAATCTGCTTTTTACCCTGACGGGTCCTCTCAGCATTGGGCCAGTTTGCACCGACACAGGCTTTTGCAGATCCACACAGAGTTTGCTTCAATTTGTTTACGAGGAATTCTCGATTTAATGAACAGTCTGCGAGTGCTTTATGTAATTGCTCTATAGGCTCGATGACCTGATAGGTGCCACCGAGTCAAGCTTCAGTCTGCAGCTGGAAATGATCATTGCAGACAGATCAAGTGTGCGAGGGGAGTGTAAGAGTGCTACAAAGTGCTTTTATGTAAATGGGAGTTGAAGAGCGGTTCTCTATGGAGACTTAAATACACGGCAGCGTATGTGCTACTTCGTCCTTTTTAAAAAAAATGTCTTCTGACTAAAAAATTGTTCTGTGTTCATATAATGGGTTCAGCACCTCTCTGTCTTCAAAAGTGACCCCAGAGAGAAGAGATGAGACAGACTCACAGCTGGAAGCAAAAGGAAAACATGGCAATCTGTTCATCAGGATCAAAATAAAGGGAAACACGTGGCCCTACCACGTCTTTGAGGCTCAGCATTAAAAAAAAGACAACTGGATTACAGGTTCCAGAAAAAAGGTCAAATGAAAAATGAAAGATTGTTTCTCAAATGTAAAAAAAAAAAAGATGGCACTGTGCTGGCAGAATGCATTCCCTCACGGTTTTGTCTGGAGAGGAGCTGTCGTTGCTTTCTTCTAGAAAAGCAATAAAGCAATTTTTGCTCTGCGTTACAGCAGCATCACTTATATGAACGCTGCGCTGGAAAGGCTCCATAGATTGTGAACCCTTCCTCGCTTTTGGATTTAATAATAGTGAAGCAGGTTGCACTGAGTATTTTTCTTAGTGGAGTGTTTGTTCAGCGCATCCTTGCTGTTTCTCAACTGTTGCTGTTTTAACGGCCAAATTACACAAGGATAGCTGTGAGGCACTGTTCTCGTTTTCCTCAGTTAACAAGCTCTGTTTATATATGATTATGGTTATTCTGCCTGCCTTTTTAAAATTACTTTACCAGTTTTGTTCAAGGTACAAAATGCACCAAATGATTCCGTCCAGCTCACATGTTGTGCTTCTGACAAGGAATGTTTACGTTCGTTGTGCTGCTCGCTGACGTCAAGCGAGCAGATGGGGGGTAAACCTGCTCTCATTCAGATTTCCTGTTTGCTTTGCAGGTCTGCCTGTCATGCAGGTGACAATTGAAATTACGCGGCAGCAGGTGGAGAAGATCTTCGGTCTCGATGAGTACTGGTGTCAGTGTGTCGCCTGGAGCACCACCGGAACCCAGAAGAGCCAGAAAGCCTACATTAGGATCGCTTGTGAGTACACCTTGAAATGATAACTGTTGTCACCACTTCCAACATCAAATAACTTAACCAACTGTTGCATGTCAGTGTGTAATGAGTGGATTCTCAATGGGTAGTTAGGAAGGTACTAACTTCCATTAACCAGTTACCCTGAGGCCTGGTCTGATTACTGAGATGAATAGTTAAATTAGCTTCCTGTGATTCTGCTCATAAGGACAAAACACCAGGCTGTATATGAGGGGGATCTGCTTGAAGGCAGTCTTAAAGGAAAAAAGACTAAATTTGAGTATTCATGAGCATATTTTTCACTGGATACAGTAAATCAGCAGTGATCCTTATGAAAGTAACGGGAATAAAAACAGATTTGAAATTTATTGCTGTGAAGCAATCATAAATCTGTCTGGGGAGCACAGCTAAATCCCTTGTTGCAGCCTCAGAAGCTTTATTAGAAGAAACCATTTTACATTTGAGCATTTTAAAGTATTCTGCCTATTATTTCTACTTATATATGCATTATTCTGGGCGAACACAGTACTGTCTCCAAACCACCAGGCGATTCGAAACCACATTCATTATCCAGCCTTGTTTGAGAGAGTCAGTTAGATGTACAGTAAGACAGACACAGATGTATTATAACAACCAGTTTATATTCTCAAACCTTTCCTTCTCAAAATATGTTCCTGTACAACTAAACTCCAGCCATAATCAACCAAACCTAATCACATATAAACTATTATATATCAAAGTGGAGGAGGTGGATGGTGTTAAATCTTACACACCCTCTGAAGCTTGGTATAGGCCACTATGTCACTTTAATTGTCTGGTGCATTTTTGCTAAAGATGTTGTGAATGTGTGTGGAGACATTTGGACATTCTGACGTTAACCCACTGATCCAGCCACAGACAAACTTCACCGCAGCTGGAAATGTGAATGTTTACCTGCAATGGTTGATGTTTATATGAAAGAGAAAATTATGCTCCCTACAAAACCATCATCGCTGCAGTTTAGCTGAATAGAAATCTCAGTTTTAAGACATTCATTCATTCGGCCCTTCCGGGACTGTTGCATCTCAAGTCTCACTGCATCTGATTTCACTAAATTGAATGTCATGACACTCTATGCTTGTCTTTCGATTTCTCTCAGTGTGATTGGTCTGGACAGGCTCAACATATGTTTAAAGGAATTCAACTGTGGCTCACAGTCGCCAGCAGCTGCTCATAAAACGGTAACACTTTGTTCTGAGTCAAAACCCAGGGTGAGCACATCAGATTTGTGCCAACCTACTGGCTATCAGCAGGCTGTCAGGCTCATCAGATACAGAAAAACCCACATTTACTTCCCTTGCAGGAAACAATTATTGCCAGTTTTACCTCTGTAGTTCATAGCGTGGACTTAAAGACAAATACATAGCAGGACGTGGCGCAACAGTAAGTGTATTCAATGAGACGTAATGTGAAGCCCCATGCAGTCAGCCGGGCTTGCAGGAGCTCTTGTCCAGGCGCCTCAGGGCTTTGTTTTTGTGTGGCTGCTCCAAGCCCTCATACAAATGGAGGCTGGAGGCTGGCGGGTGCTGGAGAGAGGCGAGTGGGTGGGAGGGGGAGAAGCGAGGGGTAATGCAATTGCTTCTGCTTGATGCCGAGCCCCTCTGGCAGCAGACAAGCATCTCTGAACCAGCAAGGCAGCCTGTAATAAGTAACATGGTTGGTGCCACTGATCCCCATGTGGCTTAGGGGCCAACTGGAGTGCAACATGCTCAGCAAGGCCATGGGCGGATGTTTCAAGAGTGGAAAATTTGGAAACGTCACCAGGCCAATTTCTGTGGATGGAAATATTCTGTTCAAACCCTACAAGCACATACAAAATATACTAATTGGTTGTGGTTTTTTTTTTTTTTTTTCCTCCAGACCTCAGAAAGAACTTTGAGGAGGAGCCGCAGGGTAAAGAAGTAGCATTGGACCAGGAGGTGTTACTGCGATGCCATCCCCCTGAGGGAGTGCCACAAGCAGAGGTGAGACACAGATACAGGAGATATTTATAGGACCCCATCTAGCATCCGTTTACCCTTTCCTCACCAGTAGGACAAAGAGCGCAAAGTGGCTCTGCATCAACTCCCCAGCATCTCCTGCTGCTCCACCAGGGAACAGACAATCCTGTACAGATAAATTACACCTCTAATTATTCCCCGTTATTGATTTATTATCTCTCTTACATCTCTGAAAAGTCGTATATCACATCATCTGGTCACATCACTCAGGATAGGCTCGGAGGCTTCACTCCCCGTTTGGCATCTCTAAAGACCTATCCATAATTAATGGGTCTATTTGCCTCACTCGCAGCCGCCTCTTTCTCTCTCTGCTGCCTCTACATGTACATGCTCTGTATCTATCATACATCCTTGTTCTGCTCAGGTCTCTCACTTTCTCACTGTCTCTCTCTCTCTCTCTGTGTCTCTCTGGTGATGTGTGTCTGTGGTCAGACCAGACTGGGGCCAGCTGTTTCACCTCGTCTGCTGTGTTTTCCCAGTCCCACGTAGATACTAACTGCTCTAATAACAACGCAAGAGGAGGTTAGGCCAACCAGTAAGACAGCCCAGAGCCCAGGAGCAGCAGACTAGCCAATCACTGCCTGACAGTGTAGGGACAGCTTGTAGAGAAATGGGAAGGAAGGTGCCGACCGCAGTTCAGCAGAAAAGAACATCAGAGCATAAGTCACTACGGGAGAAAGCAGGCGTGACGCACGAGAGGAAGAAAACACAGTTATATGTAGCATTGCAGCTGGCAGTAATACCAACAACAACGCTGCCATACTGTAGCTACTCTTGAGACAGCACAAGGTCAAGTGAGGGCAAGAAAACAAGCAAGCCAATCGTGAAGTAAACCAAACAGGAATAAGATCAGCTTTGGCTTTTGAGAAAGGGCAAAGAAACTTTACCAACTATGATCGGTTTTATTCACAGACTACAAATAGCTACAAACATGCTCTATCTGTACAATCGAAAAGCTGCCCCAACTTCATTACAGTGTATAAATAAATGCATTCTACAGTATATACTGTATATCACTGTACAAAACCACTTTCTGGGCTTATTTTCTATTTTAGCCATTGACTGCCCATGTTCTTTTATTTTATTTATGTTTTTGTCCACGTAAAACTGTTTTTATCCGCATCATGTCTGGTCACTGTAGTGCAACACAAATAGAGACAGCTTCTATTGAAATACAATGAATTTTTGACCACTGAAACATATTTTCAGGTGGAGTGGCAGAGAAACGAGGATGTGATCGACCCAGCGAGCGACCCCAATTTTTTCATCACTGCTGACCATAATCTTGTCATCAAAAAAGCCCGGCTGGCGGACACAGGCAACTACACATGTGTGGCCAAAAACATTGTTGCTCGCCGCAAAAGCACCTCTGCCACAGTCCTGGTCTACGGTAGGTGATAACCTCTCTCAGCAGATGTCAAAGACGAGGCTAATGAGAGGTCTGGACTCTGAGCTTCAGAATATACAAACTTGCTCGGATCGGTGGTGATGTGCTTGCCTGCTACTTCCGTTTACCAAATTTCCACATTTTGTCCTGCATGTGAGACTCCAGGGCTTCTGTAATATGAGAATCAACAGTGTAATTTTGAAGACAAGAGCATCCAGCGTTATTCAGATCAACATATGATGATGCAAACTGGCATAAATCAAGTGAAACTTTCAGTGCACCATCATAAATGGCTAAAGACACAGTTGTGTATCTGCGCATTAATTAGGAAAACTTAAATGTTTCTGGCAGCCATTCTACCAAAGCTGGCAGTCTCAGATCTGAGGTCTGCCATCTTCCTCCCCCTTCGTAGTGGATCCAATATGAGAAAGAAAATTCAATTAACAGCAAACTGTAAATAATGACTTGGCTTGATAAACAGTCTGACCTTTATTAAAATGCAGAGAAACAGCATATTTTCCATCACAGAGGTTCCTGTGGTACTGGCACTACTAAAGTTTTGGATACATTACAGCTTGGCTTAATACTTAACTACACGCAAACGGGAGCTGTAAATCACATGGGAATGCACCATGAAAGCAAACTTTCTGCATTTAAAAAATTAGTAATCTGAAGCTGCCGAGGCCTCTGGGAATAGAAGATACAGTGATGTGCGCTGTGCTGTCAAGTTACAGCAAAAACCCAATAATACACTGTTGTCTAGAAGTCTACAAACGGTTTTACAAATTTGTTCTACTGCAGAAATAGGTTTAAAGTTTTTGTGGGGGTCCTGTTCAATGTTTTTTTTTTGTTGTTTTAATTTAGGCTGTTTTGGGGAGTTTTTACATTTGGAATCTGTGAAGAACAGGCTCAGCACTGCATCCCTTGTGAAACGAGTGTGACTGGGAATTGCTGGATCAAATCTAAATTCACCACGTTATGCACTTCTCATTCAGGTCGTAACTACTTAAATATTAATTACACTGAAGGTTGTGGCTACTCTTTTCAGCCAACAAAAGCTCTCACAGAAATCTCTGGAGTTTAAGGTGAAGGTTGAATTTCAATTCAGAAGACACGAGAGGACTGTTCTAGCGCAGACTTCTGGATTAGTTTTGATATATTATGGAAAAGAAAGTTATCCTTTTTTCCTGAATTTCAAGTAGGAGTTGTCCTCTATTCTGCACTGGTTAGAGCGAGACCATTTAGTTTGTGCTTCTAATGTACTAATTATATTAATTAGTTATGTAAGTATATATTAACAAAACACTCTAGTTTAGATATTGGAGAAAAAAAACCTTTCCTTGTAGTTCACCAAACTGCAGTGGTTGACGTATGTGCATGATGAACGGTTTTAAAATCAGATGTGCTAATTGCACCACGTAGACAAAGCACACACACACTCCCCAAAGCCTTCAATATAGAATAAAGAAGTGTGGTTATTTTTAATGTTGATATTTACTTGATTGGCTTGTTTTTGAAAGATGTGAATTTTAAATGACTATTGAGTCGAAAGCTTTCGCGTTGCTATTGTTCGTCCTTTCTGTGTTTTCAGACAATAATTTTCACTCGCAAGTGATTGTGAACAAATTGTAGGGCTGCGTGCACGTGCAGCTGTAGTTCTTGCCATCACAACTTATAGCAGACAAGATGAGAAATGCTTTGCCACTTATTATTTGAGGTGAAGTCACAATAGAAGAGGGTTTGTCCAAGGGTTTGTGGTTTGGAGACACTTTTTTTTTTCTATGCAGTGGGGGGGGGGAGCTTCAGTTAGCTGTGAGCATCACAGTCCAACCGTGCTACTTGATCTGTAGCAGTAGAAAGTAATAATAACCACTACTTTTCAAAAGGGGTTCAACAGGGGGCCAGATGCATTTTAACAAAGCCTGGCTGGTGTGACTGCACTTTGTGCTAAGATGTAATCAGGGGCCGAGTTGCCTGGCAATTTACCTCGCCGTGGCGGGCAATCAATCGCATAAAGAGGGCGAGGAAATGATTCAGCCACGACAAGCACCGAAGAGAGTTAGGGGGGAAATTAGGAAAGGGAGTATGTACAGAGAAGGAACGACAGCACCGTTCAAGTCAGTAAATCAGGAATCTGCGTATCTCTTCCCGTCACACAGGAAGGAGCTGATTAGAATTAAACCAGTGTGATTTGATGTAATCATCCGCTATGATCAAAGCGATACAGCATCAATTATGTGCCCATACTGTAGATGTCGAGGTTTAGGACTTCGACGCTGGTTTTGCAAGCGGCTTCAGTGATGGCATGTCAGTGTGCGGCTTTTCAGCGTCTTGAACACTGTACGGTATCGAGGAGGAGTAACGTGCAGTGTTCGCTGCAGTTCAAAGAATACTTGAGTTTGATGAATGACACGTGATGGTGTGAAATAGCTGGTGGATGTATGAAGGACACAATCTGAGGACCTTTGATGTATTTATTTTCCATTAGTGTGCTGGCATTTCCAAAGAGAGGGCATTGCTTTTTATGCATTTAACACCATGAGCATTTGAATTTAAATGGCATATTTTTTTTCAGTGATTGTGTTTTTAACTGTATAATGTCTTTGCATTACCTTGGTTCAGTTTGGAGGGATATTTAAAATGTCCTCTTTGCAGCAACTGTCTTCCTCAGAGATCAGATCAAAGATGGCAAGTTGTCATGTTATTTCTGTTCCCTGTTGAAGCCATTTCGGCTGGTTGTAATTCAACGTGGACACAGGAAGCAGCCCCTTTTGCTCTTGCTCTTCCATTAGCTCACCTTGCAGTGCTGAACCAAAGAGTGTAACAGCATTCACAATTATTCTAGCGCAACACATCTCTTTTCCGTAGTGCATGTCGGGTAATCCTGGCTGCTCTGTCCCCTCATCCATCCATCCCTCCCTCCAACCTCCCCCTTCCCCCACCCCTCCATCCCCCTGGCACTGGTCTGACAGTCAACGGCGGCTGGTCCACGTGGACCACCTGGTCGTCCTGCAGTGCTGTGTGTGGGCGTGGCTGGCAGAAGAGGAGTCGGAGCTGCACCAACCCCACGCCACTGAATGGAGGCACATCCTGTGAGGGGCAAAACGTCCAGAAAAGTGCCTGCATGGCCACCTGTCCAGGTAACTCCCAGGCAACCTTGTTTGTCCTGTGGTGCTTGGCTTCCTGTGGCTTCCTTTTTGCATTTTTTTGCATCTGAAAGACAGTTCATCTTTATTTCTGCTGCTCTTTTGCACCAGCGCATCCGGGTCGTTTCTTAGATGTCAGTGCTTCAGTTGTTTCCTGCTATTAGATCGCTTGCACAGCAATGTTAGAGTCTATTAGCCGTCACCGTGAGGACAAATTCTAGAGAGCTCATTTTGTTCGCTTATCTTTTCATCTTCTGCCTGGTTTTATTTCACATACCTGTCTCCTTAAAGAGACATCATCCCAGCCATATTGTAGCATTGTGTCAGACCAGCTAGTGCATTTGTTATTGTTAGCTACTCAAGCTATGTAGTAAATATGGGCAATAAAAAGCAGAATGATGGCGGCCTGCATGCCATGTTTATATGTGGAAAGTTTAAGTCTCCCTTGTGAGAGCGTCAGAGATGCAGTAGCTGGCTGATACTGAGCAACGCACATCGATCCCCGGTAGCCTGAGATGGAAGTCAAGCTGCTTCATTTGCAGTCTCACATTAGGCCCCTGACAGAGGGAGAGATAACGACAGAAAGCTGGACAGCAAAAGGAGAAGGTGTAGGGTGGAACGGGGATCGAGGCAGATGGAATCAGATACAGTGTATGGAAAGCAGGAACAAAGCCCAGAATGGAGGAGCAAAGAGGAAAATGAGCAAGAGCTGTAGAAATCCTGGGACTGTGTACAAGAACTGGCTGTTTGGCTGCCAGCAGATCAGTCTGTGGATATATAGCTGTGCCGCTATAGCCGTGCTGACCGCGGGAGAACTCTCCCACGCTCAGTAAATGGCAGAAAGGGAAATCCAACACCTCTGGCAGTGACAGCTTCTCCTTGTCTAAAACAGGGGTTATCTTCCCCGGTGAATCAGAGCGTTGTGTTACACGTCTCCCATGTAAAGACATCACTAGATGTCAAGCGCGAGTGTAAGTACAGTAACATTGCCCGCTGGAATACGGCGGGAGGAAGACAAAGGAAACGCGGAGATGCATAACACGCCGGATGCTGTCTGGGAGGATTTGGAATTATTAGTGCCGGAGCAATGTGTAATGGAATTAGAGGGGTATCCAGGGATGCTTGACATTCCCCAATAGCGAAGCAGGGTACTGACCTCCTAGAGCTTACAGAGATTAATGTCAGTCCAAGCTGCTATTGTTAGACCGAACCCCACCCTCCTCTAGCTTTCCGTTGCCTCAGAAGGAGAAAGTGTGTAATTTCAACCCTTAGGGTGCTGTGACAGAAATCGCATTGTGTCCAGTGAACATAGTTTGCCGAAAGAACTCGTCTACCCCCCTCGACTCTACGAGAGACGCTACAGTGATATGACCCCGCTCGCTCCTTTTTCAGGCCCATTGTTTGGCCGCAGAGTGTGTTCTCTGCCTCCTTCCCTCAGCGGTGAAGTTTAGCCACAGCTGTCGGTGTCCAGAGAGACCTCCCCTCAAGGCCAGAGTCCACCAAGCCAAAGCCCGGGGACGAGGGGCTGTTGTTTCCAATCACGAGTGGCTCTGCGGCTCGGTTGTGTACTCGCAGATGTGACTCTGAAGTCCACCAAGATTAACGGACAGCTCCAATCATTTGTCATCCAGCGCACACACAGCCCAGCAGCGGCAGCCCACCGAAATACATCTGAATCCTCACTTTGATTAGTACATGTATGAATCATCAGGCTTAATAGAAGCTCTCATAAGGACCGCATTCAGTGACGGGGAACAGATGAGACCAGTCTAGCAGAGAGCATCCTTGTATAGCGGATAACAACTTTAATAATAATTGTGCTTATGGCCTTTCTCGGTCTATTCAACTAGATGCACTGTAGACGGTGATTTCAGCCCATTTCAGTGGAAAGGAACTTAAGAAGAATGAATTACATCGGGAGCTGTAATGCTGCAGATACACATCAGGTTATTTATTTAGACACGTCTGACATTTGGATTCACGAGTATTGTTCTTTATTTTTTTAAGCGAGAGACTTGAGGGGGATTTTTCCTTTACGGTTGCATTCGTTCAGAGCTGTATTTTAAAGTGGCATCATTTAATGCTGGTCTTGAGTTTGTTAATTATCAAGACTGAGATTGTTGATTATTAGCTCTCTGCTGTATTTAACTTGCAGCGTAAAATATTTGAAGTGGTTCACAAAAAGTATGAAGTGTGTGTTTCTTCGCCGCCTGCTCTTCCTTTGGGTATAAAGATGTGCTGTCATCTGAATAAAAATTTACTGGAAACAAATCAATTTACATTTGGAACCAACACAGACTATAATTTGCTTCTGCGTTGCCCAGTTAAGTCTGTATATATTTCTGCTTGAACTGCCCAGGGCTATGTGTTGTTCTACATTTACAAACCCAGTGAAGTAGTTACACAGAGGCATATTTTAATACGCATTCATTATGTGAGCTTCAACAGACCGACGGCCTGTTCGGCAACAGACCTCTCCACATCTATTCGCGATGACTCTTGTTCTAAATGTGAGCTCCCACCTCTTACTGGGAAAGTGTGAAGCTAGAGAGGCTCATCTGTATTTTTGTCTAAGTCTCCAAAGTGTTTAATGAGAGTTGGCGAAGGCCTGTGTGGCAGATCAGATGGGCTCCACGCTGGGAGAGACGCAGGGAGCTGTGGAGGAGGAGAAGGCTGAGGCTAAAGCCTGAGGCTCATAGCAGTGCCGATCAACATTGAGACATCGACTAAGCAGTCCTGCGCAGGAGCTTGCCTCCTTTCCTCTCTCCTTTCTCTTCCTCCTCCTTTCCCTTTGTCTCCGTCTCATCAGATCCCACGGACGCGTCTTGCGTAATCCTGCAGTCCATCCCTCACCCTTTCATCGACCGTGCCCCTGTGCTAACTTGTGGTCAGAGCCAACAGTTGTGGCAAAATGTCAGAGCACAGCAACATTTCCAACAAAGACACACTATCTGAGCCAACAGCAAATAGTTAGTCCCCAGTTTTGGAAGCGATACAGTGACACCTGCCCCCACACAAATTAACTGAACTGTTGCCCGATGTGTTAGAGAAAGCAAACAACCTGAAGAGATTTCTAACGGGTGTAAATTATTTAAATATTGTACTGATCCCTCAGGCTTGCCAGAGGAGTCGTGAGAATTCTGCTAGATGGAAAATAAACAGACTCGGGGCGGGTGTACTTGTGCGCGGTTACTTGTGTGTTTGTGTGTGCACACGCTGTACACATGCAAGTTGCAAACCATATGTCTACTGTCTGCACTGCAAGCAAGTGTTTAATTCTGCTTTGGTGTTTCTCCTCATATTATCGGAGATTGCGCCGAAGACGGTATAGATTATCCAAAGAATAAATACAGGCCATGGTTAATACGTTCGACAGAAAAATACAGTAGTTGACTGTGAAAAGATGGCAGCCATCTGGTAACGGCCTTGCCTCAGTGCTGTTTTTAATCTTTCCGTGTCGGCTCACCCTCTTCATATCGTTCTCCACTCTTGTGCCATATTGGTTTGTTCTAGTAGTTCAGTCAACATAAGGACTTGGCTTTATTCAGTTATTGATTGCACACTGCATCACAACTTAAAAAAAAAATAAATATCAGAACAGAGGAATACAATTTGGTGATTAATCTCTGTTGTATCCCCCACTTCTGTGGCTAAGCTATCAACCCCCTCCATGGGTCTGTGGTTCTCTGTGGCGTTATTTTCATCAGCCTTTGAACGCTGGGATTAGGGGTGGTTACTCACATGTTGACAGGACAGTGTGCGCAGAGATGCAGACCTGCTGGTCTCAGTGGTACTTGTCTACCTCCTCTTGTTCCCCTCAAGGACACAGAAACTATGGGTGTCCAATGATCTCAGACTGTGTCCGTCAGCAGTCATTGTCATTTTCAACAGCAAAGCCTCAAACAGGCCCTCCTACCGACCTGTAAAGAAAGGTTGGTTCCTTTTGCTTCTCCCCTTGACAGCATGTCCAAATGGGGGCTTGCCACCAGGCTATTGTATTACTGTTCCTCCTCGGAGACCTGGCTGACCTAAAACCTGTGGTGCCGCATGATTGAAAATCAGCTGTGGTGCTTTTTTGCTATAGTGTTAACAATATCTTTCTGCAGACATGAACAGGAAAACTGCGATTTTGTATAACAATTTTCTTATGTGGAAGTAAGAGAATGAGGTTTGGTTCCCATTTTCACATTATTTTGAAAAAAAAAAAGACAAATTAAAGTGTATTCAGTGTTCTCGCTTCACTGCATAAATTGGATTGACTTACTGTCGTCCAAATGTCTTTTGGTCTCTGCTTCTGTGAAAAGCATTTTCTGTTGTTAAAATATTTGCAAAAGATATTTCGAGTCAGACAAGACCACCAAGGACTCTTTATGTATCTTGGCTTGTTTGTTTTTTTCCTCAGTCATGGTGCTTGTGTCTCATCCACATTCTCATGAGCAGCAACCTGTTTCCTATCCAAAATGCTATTTGCTCTACCATTAGTCTCGCTTTGCTATAAAGAAGAGAAGTAGAATTTCATCACCTCATCAGGGCAGATGTTGATCTCATCCTTTTATTTCACAGTGGTGTGGATAAACTGAGGGGCGACATAATATATTCATTAGGATGTAATTCGCTATTCAATCATTCTCATTCCCAGCCTGGATAATCAGCCCACTGGCCCACGGATGGGTCCATTCAATGCCAAACAAGGACAATTATCTGATTGGTTCTGCTCTCTCTGCCAAATGGATCTGACTGCTAAGAGGCCTGAGCTGTGTCAGCATCCCAGCACCCCACACACACAAATACACCCTCACAGTCTCCAGCAGACCGTTTGAGGACATACACGGACAAACGCGCAGACTCGTGTGGTAGCGTAGTCTAATTCACACACCTGTGCCTTGGCCTAATATGCTCACAGTGGCCTTTAGCTCGTTTTCCAACAGGGGACTGTCTCTAAAACCAAATAAAGTCATTACTTGATACAGCTGTGCAATGTTGCAGTGGATATGCCATCCTGAATAACCTCTCACCACTTCACTTATGTTTTATTAACCAAAGCCTGTGACCTGCAGCAGGTCAGGCTGGTTCTCCGGGGGTCATACCCCCTGAACTCTTTATTACTAGGATTAATGAGGACTAAGGTTTCCTTGCCCTTGGGTCAGTTGGGAGGAAGGCTGCTCCTGTCACAGTGGAGTGCAAGTACTACTGTGTGTGTGGAGCTCTGGTGATTCTCATCTGGTCCCTTTCACCCTTGCATTTGGGAAGAGAGAGAGAGAGAGACAGTGGGTTTTTCCCCATGAGAGCTCATTACTGCTCTTTTTCCCATTAGCCCTATGGTAACCTTCCCCAGGCACGGTGCTGTGTCACTCTCGGTATTACTCCCAGCTATCGGCCCCCCCAGCCTCAATGCCAAATTACCCCCACCTTTGCGAAATGGCCTGCTTCTCTGTGTGTGGTAAAACTGCTGATATTTCTTACAGCAGGTGCACTTCGAACTATTACTGGTCTGTGTCCATTTTTGCCGTTGATGACGGTGGGGTGTTTGAAGATCTGGCGAGGCAGCAGGTGTAATGTCCGTACATTTATCTTGGAGTAATGCCACCTGTGTCGTGTTTAGCATTCAAACACACTGTACGGTAGGTAATGCTGATGTTGCCACAGTAACCGCACATAAAGAGAAACCTAATATGGCATATTTAATCACAATTGCTTATTCCTTTGAAAGGAGGCTTTTTAAATTGAGATTCGCATGCACTTAGACGTGAAATGCAGACGAGGCGACTGATTATTTCACTCTTTCACATTTAGTCAGCTGATAATTGGGTCTGCGAAGCCACCGCATGCTAGGACCTCTGGGGTTTATTTTAGTTGCATCTGATTTCCATGCAGAAAATAAACAAAAGAAGCAGAATAGACACAGTATGTCTCTCCTCAGCAGTTTTGCATGCTTAGGTTTCCCTGTGCATCTGGTGGATTTGAGTGTGTGCAAGTGGATTTGCATGTCTTCATGATGCTTTCCCTACCAGAGCGAGTGAATTTGCACAGGATGGCAACAGAGTAATTCCACCAGTTGTTCTCGTCTCACACGCAAATGCGCCACTGCTTTTACGCCACCGTTGCATCTGAAGTTCACCGTGTAGAGTTTTACCACGTTACACTGTTTGTAAGAAGTTACAGCTTGTTTTATTGAAACTCTTCAGCATTTCTTCCAATCAATATTTTTTCCCTGCGAGCTAAAATATAAGTGTTTGAAGTGAATCAGTTTGAGCTTTTGCCGCTGCTGAGTTTGTGTTCGGTGTGTGCGTGTGTTCGCGCTCACTCTTTTTTTTTTTTTTTATTATGTGTATTTGCAGTAGATGGAGGTTGGAGCGAGTGGAGCAAGTGGTCGGCGTGCGGTGCCGATTGTTCCATGTGGAGGACCAGGGAGTGCACCCAGCCCTCACCTGGCACCGGGGGCAAAGACTGCCAGGGACTCGATCTCCAGTCTCTCAACTGTACCAGCGAACAGTGCCCACAGAGTGAGTGCACCACCACCTACATACTGCAAACCACCCTTTCAAAACTTCTTTGAAGAAAGAAACCCTAGTGCAGGAAAAGTTGTTAGCCACAGGATCAGTAGAATACAGTGTGGTTGTTGTATATGGTTTATTATAATAACTCGATTGTAAGTGGCAAAGCAACATTATAAAGTTCATAGCACAACACTCTCATCTCAGCAATGATGTCCATTATCCACTGAGATGGAAAGTGTTTTATTCCTTCGTGCCTTTAGTTTTTACATAATTTTCCACTGTGGCATGATAAAGGAAACGTGATGGTTTGATTAAATAATTGTGTGAACAGATGAATTATTTGCTCAGTGCTGCTGGCTCATCCCCACCTGTGTGACCTTTGTAGATAATCATTCGTAATTAATACTTTTATGGCACTCACTGCTAAGATGATGTACAATCTTTTCACCTGCACTGTGCCCGGGATGCTCTCTGACCTACTAATAGAGTTGAGAAGGAAACCATCTCTCTCCTGATTAAAACACAACCTGCCAGATAAAGTGCCACAGGTCATATTAGGTGTGAAAACACACATGGACAGTGTGTTGTAGCTTTCGTGAATTTGAGTTTATATATGTGCATATTAGAGTGGGTGAGGTTTTTTTTGTGTGTGTAGAACAGTCAGTACTGTGTTTGCTGCTCTCCATGAGTCATTAATAGGACATGTGCTGTCAGGATTAGAAACCATAAAGCTCATACAGCCCGTGCCGGCAGCTGAGTGGAAAGCAGCACCACAGGGTCCACTGCCGACCAGATGGACATGAAGAGAGAGCTCTGTCGCTCCCTACAGACATCAAAGACGGGAAGATATTGCTGCTTCCTGTGTGGAGATGAGTCTCAGAGTGTTGTCTCATAGAGAAAATGTTATGAATAGTGTTTGTCTGATCTGTGTAGTAAACACTGGGTTTCATTGGTGACTTGGTCGACACAGGCTACTGAATAAATAAAGTGAATTATGTATCTTACATTAGTTGACAGGGGTGGATGGGTTCACACATTATGTGCTGAGAGCAACTGCGTGTGAATGTGGCACATACATGCGTTACGGCTACATGTATGTGTGAGTGCATGCCTGTACGTTTTGTGAACTGATTTTGGCTGGTGCAGTGAACCAGGGAGCTCAGTGGAGCCATCATCAAAGGTCAGCAGCTCCTCCCCAGAGAGGCAAGACATATACACAAAGATGCCAGTCATTGTTTCTCACACACACACACGCACACAGTTCCTCAGTATTTATACTGACAGTGCAGTGCAGAGCGCTGGCCTCTGAAGAATGCCTGTCCCAATCTGTTTCCAGCAGATGTGTTCCCATAGACAATTGCTGTGTGAAGTATTATAATAAGCAAAATTGCAAGATGGTTTTGGCTTGTCAGCAACTCCCATACTTCAACCATGTCTGCAGGCTATTAGCTGAGATGGAAAACTTACCCCTGAAACAAAAGACACCCTTCTCCTCCAATGTAATCAAACAATGCTACTGCTGGGAGAGCCACAGTTATTGTGCAGCATAAGACGTCCTCTGTCTGAGGACCTTACAAACATCTCTAATCTCCCTCATTAAGACGGAAATGGCACATGTTAGATGACGTTATTGTTTTGGGTATTGTAGCAGAAAGCTTAGTGTTGCAGCAAACAGAGCTGACCCAGCCAGGATCATTTTCATAAAGCAAGTGAAGCCTAAGATGAAGGTGCACAAAATCTGTGTGGGGAAATAACAAATGGGCTGGAAGGGTGCCAGAACAAAAATGGCAGGCAGGTGTTGGAGGGCACCGAAAGGATAGTGGATGGAAATGACCGTGCTTACATTCTCAGGCATGGGGAATTAGGACAACATAGAAACAATTATTTGGTTGTATGTGTGTAATGAAGAGTGAACTGAATTTTCAGCAGTGTTTCATATTTGGTTTAACACAATTGACCAAATATCCGGAGCAATGTATTAATCTGACTTAAGCTTTGTTGGGGGGGGGGGTCTAATTTTGTGGCCAAGGGGTCAGTGCATTAAAAAAAACCTGTTAAATATTTAGACCATATTTCACCAGGACTCTCTGAGAGATGGCACAACTGTATTGTGCAGATAGCAATGGTCGTGTTCACTTTGAGAGTTTTAGTAGCCATATTTCCCTGACCTTAAGAACTCCTCTGTTATTCATCTCCGGGCAAGTGACTAGGATTGGCCATGGGATGAAATATATTCTCACATCTCTTGATGAATGCCTGGGGAGGAGGCACAGGAGGCTGCAAAGCTTTTATTTATCAATGCAGGAGAGAGAAAGGAGCAGGTAGAGTGAGCCGAAGTTTCAGGTTCCGACATTGTGCTGACTGCCAATGCAGCAAAAGTTCAAACTTTTAACAGGAGCTAGGTACATTGCCTTAGAGCAGGTGAATTATAAGCCCAAACTAACCCATCTCAAGTGAGAAACTGATCCCTAACCAGCCAGCCCTGGGGCAAGTCTGAGGAGCTGAACCGAAGGCTCAGGAAACAACATAAATTGGCCCGAGGTCGGCTGTGAAAAGAGCTCCTCAGATCCACAGATTATCTGCATGTGGCTGTCAGTCATGTCGAGAGGTCACATGCAAAGAGAATCAAAAGTTCTTAGCCAGCAATTACGTCAAGTGGAAATGAACGATGGAGTGGTGGCCACCGAGAGGAAGAGCTAAATTAGTAGAGTGAGTGTGGAAGTGGAGAAAAAAGGCCACGTTAGAGGGGGACTGGACTAAAGTAAAGCCCATCCAATTATAAAACCTGATTAGCTTTGTCAATTAAAGAGTGATGGATGTCCTTTCAATTATTGGGCAGCGTCATGAAAATCAATGAGCAGGGCCAGGAGGAGCTGAGAGCAGCTGCTGGTCAGGGTTGCACCGAGCATCGGGATCCTTTCACTGTGACACCCAGTGATAAGCAACCAGAGATTACAGACAGAAAACAGGAAGAGAGAGAGAGAGAAAAGTTGTCGACTTACCAACTTTATTGTCTGGGTGCAAGAATGATGTGTGTGTAGGCGAAAAGAGAACGAGCAGAGATGCTCCATCTTTGCATCTGAGGTTAGCTACAGTAGGTGCCTTTGGTTTGCCCTTAAAAAGTAAGCAGCGACCGGCCAATCTAAGGCTATGTTTATCCAATCAGCAGAACCCTGTTGGCCTGTCTCCTTGCTGACGGGTGTTGTTTTGTCTTCAGTCAGACTGCACATCTCTCAGTAGACTGCAGCACTGGAAGTCCAAATATCAAAGCCCCACCTGGCCTTTGCCTCACCAAGACAATTGGATTTGGGAACTTTAATGAGAGGTTCAGCCATAGTCGTCGCTCCTTTTTCCTCCTTCCTCCCTTTTTTGGAGCTCATTGTGGAGGGTATAAAGGTTTAGCCGGGCTGCTTACTGCTAAGCACCTCTATGCCTCCCTGAGGAGAGACAGAGAGGAGAACGAGTGGATGAGGCGGGCAGGCAGGTAAATGAACGAGGTAAGAGGTGGAGGATGGGTGAACGCTATTCCATAAGAATAATGCCAGAAATATGTTCCCTGCAATCGTGGGATGTAATGTTAAGAACAAGGATGGCAGCGTGTGTTTGTTTATCTTCAGGCAGTCATTCACAATTGATTACATGTCAAGAGATCTCTGGCATTACACAGAGCCGCCATAGAGCTTGGCTCATATAATCCTGCTACTTAAGGTATCAGATTGTACTGAGATAATCACCCATGAAATGGATTCTGGCATTTCTCTTAAAGACTTGGGTATGTCAGGCGGCTTTGTCCAATGAAATGGATTTTTCAAGACAAAAGGAGAATGCAAGGACAAAGGGATGAAGAGAGGAGAATAGAGACGGAGGGAACTCGAGGAGCTTTTTGACCATTTTTTTTTCTTTTAAATTTGACTCAGCGCTTTGCTAATTTAATTGAGCTGTTCCCATGTCTCACAGATTTACTAATTAACATGTAAAATTAATGTTTCCCAGATTGAGCACAATTTTTTCAAGTAGTAAGAGTTGACAAACATGGTAAAAGTGCCGTGACAGTCTGGAGATACTCATTCAGGACATGTTGGTTCAAATCCTGATTGATTGTGACACAAACGTGTTATTGCTGTATAGTCTTGAACGAATGCTGTCAGTCACAGATGCATACTGGCTTCACCCCCCCCCCCCCCCCCCCCCCCCCCCCCTTTAATAATTGCCTTTCTGGCGCGTTTGCTCTTGTCTTTCTGCTTGTGCCTTCCTCCTTTTGTTGTCAGCTCACCACATGCCAGCCTGCAGCACTTTAACCTTTGCTGTTGTTCTCCATCCCTCAGAGCTGCGCAGCTCACTGCATCCCCTCCTTGACTGTGTCAGTTGACAGCGCTACGCCCCCGTGGCTTTGTGGTACAATGGCCCTCCACAAAGGCCCCAGGAGCATCCTCCACCTCCGCCACAAAATTTCCCCAGCCCTTTGAGACAGCCATAGCAAATCCCATTCTCCTCTAAAACACACACACGGGACTTGCACACAAATGCCAACACACACTGATGTTTGTCTGGGCTTAGCTGTCATCTTCATACTGTACTTTTGGGAGGAAGACACTCCTATAGAGAGAGAATTTCACAAGCAAATCCTTCATTTTTCCACTGTTTCTCTCGGGGGCGTTTATGTGCTCAGAGACACCGATCAAAAAGGAAAGAACATGCTAGTATAAGATATATTTATCCTGTAGGAACGGAAGATAATGCTGTTTTTCTTCTTGTGGGTATTACACCGATTGACAGTTTAAAAATGCTTTAAATTACGATGTCTGTGCAGTATTTTCTAATGTCCTAAGCCTGCGTCACGCGTTCAGTCTTGATTAACCTTCTGCTGTGTCTCGTTCCCTTGTAGCTGTGAGCGGGGCCGAGGATGTGGCGCTCTATGTGGGCATGGTGGCGGTGGCTCTGTGTCTTACTCTGCTGCTCATTGTTGTGGTCCTGGTGTACCGGCGCAAGAAGGACGGCCTGGATGCCGACGTAGCCGACTCCTCCATCCTCACCACTGGCTTCCAGCCCATGGGCATCAAGCCCAGTAAGCCAGGTGTGTGGGCACCGCGGCCACGCAGGCCTCCCCCCCACAGCAGTAGGACACTGTTCTTTGTTTTACCCTCCTCTGTGCGTTCATCGGCCTGTTTGTCTGCCCACCATGACCGTGCAGCGCTCATTCCCATCGTGGATCCTGTATTTTTCGTTGGCTGTGGAGGTGGTGTGAATGTGTTTACAGTAGCTAAGTGTGTGTGTGTCTGAGTATACAAGCTGTTTATTTGGTTGCCTGACACATTATGTTTCGCCACCACCTCATTGTCAGGAAATGTACCCACTCTGTTTATTGCCTGCGTGGAGCCTCAGAGGTTTACCAGCAAGTAATAGAAATACAACTGTCTGAGTTAGGATAGAGATGGGGAACTGGGTTGCAGTGCCTGTGATTCACTGTGAAAAAAGCCTTTATGCATTCTGGGTGCTAAGCTGTATCTGAGTTCTGTTTGGAATTGATTGTGTGGTTGCTAAAGAGTCAGACAGAGATGGAGAGAGAGGGGAGGGGAATTGACTGGCTTTGGGTGGAATTTGTGTTTGTATATTGTCGAGAGTGTGTGTGTGTGTGAGTGAGTGTTCTCTCTTTTTTTTTTTTTTTTTTTGCACCATGTGTCTTTTCCCGTTTGTTTCAATTTTCTGTGTGTTGTGACAGCTTTGGAGAGTGTGAGGTCTGTCTCTGCGATGGCTCTCGCGTGCCACTCACGGACATTCACACATTTGCTTTGGTCTGTTTTCTTGTGTGTATTAAAACAGAGAATTCGCATTTGCTCACCATTCAGCCCGATCTAACCACTACTACCACCAGCTACCAAGGCACCCTGCGATCCCGCCACGACACCACTGGGAAATTTTCTATGACCAACGGGCCTCTGCTGGACCCGCTCCCCAATGGCTCGCACACCCTGCACAACGGCAAGCTGAATTCAGACCCTGCTGAGTTTGTGAGCAGACTTTCTACTCAGACCTACTTCAAAACACTGCCCCGTGATGTGGCCAACACTTCCTACGGGACCTTCAATTTCCTGGGAGGGAGGCTGACAATACCAAACACAGGTGGGTCACGCAGTGGTTTGCTTTAGTTTTAGTGTAGTTTGTTTTATTAGTAGAGAAGAACTTTGTCCTGTTGAGAGAGATATGTTTTTTGTTGTAGGTAATTGTTTGGTCTTTAGGTACATTTCATTTAGGTTTCTATTTCTTAATACTGACAAAATCCCCACACATAAAGGCTCCAGTCCCTGGTTCATTTGTGACAACCCAGGTCAACGCTGAAAGATTGTGCCATTAATTAAAATTATTACTGTATATTCTAATTATTAGTCGACAGTAAAGAACACAACCTGTTTGTTTACAACAATGCTTTAGTACAAGATTCTTAATTCAGTGTGTTTAGTTAAATGTTTTGTGTTATATTAACTAGCTGCAGTTTTGACAAGGCCTTATAATCTACAACACTAATGATGCTGAATGTTAGTCCCTAACCTGCCTGGTTTATAAGGCTTTATGTTTACTGCTCCTCAGCTCAGTTGGAGCGAACAGCACCTTGAAGAATGCACGCGTATTGTTTTTCTAAATATGAGCAAGTGTGCTGCTTCCTATTGAAATCAGTAAATATCATTTATGAAAACTGGCGATAAACAAAAATTCTTATGATGCCGAAGTTAGGCAGTGATGCAGAAAATGTTCATTCAGGTATTGTTTGAGTCGACAGCCGTGTAAGGCTGTGATGTTTGAGGATCAGTAAAGCTCGGTAGGATGTTCTCTTTGCTGCTCCACTTCAAACAAAACCTGAACAATGTAACACCTGCTACTATTTTGAGAAATGCTATGGAAAGAAGTCAGTTTTATTCATACTGGACATTTAACCCACTGTTGTTGCACATATAGAAGGAATGTTTATTGGAATTACTGAAATGACTCGACCGTACATTAAGAAGGGAAATTGACCAATAGCAGCTGAGTGTCATAAACATCTTACTGCCTGAAATCGAACCAGGTTATTCAGCCATGTGCATTTGTTCATGCGATTTTCCTATTGATTCACACCAATACAGGACACACACAAATGTTTGAGGACTTTGTCTTCTGCGTGTACAAATTTGGGTGGAACAGGAGGAGAAACCAAAAATGCATGTATCCGATAGTTGATCTAATGAATTTGGATTGTGGATGAAACATGTTTATTTATATATCTCACCGCAACTCACCCCAAAAATTAAGTCATAGATTTTTGTCCCTTGACCTCATCAGGTAAAATGTTCTGGCTGTAACCCACATCTGCACTGCACAGCATAAAGAGTAAAAATAAATGTTCAGGTCAGTGAAACGAGGCCTGTGTGCCACTGCAAGACTCCTGGAATAAAACCTAGTACAAATTATTCCAAGTAGGCCCCTCACTTACTGTATGACAAAGATGGTTAAATTTGCAGCCTGATGTCCACAAGTGTCAGTTACGTGCTAAGAGCATAGACTAGGGAATAGAAATAGTCCATTAAAGATTAGTCTGATAAAAGATATAAAAAAGTTCTCCATCATTAGTCTCCCCGTTTGGCTTTCCCTTTTCACATTAGCCGAGTACAGAGCTTATAATTATAGCGGACGTCTGTGTTTTCACTGGGCTCATTGTAGGATGTCCAGATTAGCAGTTGGCAGTGCCAGTATGCAGAATCTTGTGGGAGAAAAGGTCTTTTATTCATGTGTTTTGCTTACCATCACTCTCTCTCTGTCTCTCTTCCGCTCTCTTATAGCTATTTTATGCATGGATTAACTCAAAGCTGTGTACACTATACCACACGTTGGCACCCAGCCACTCATTGGGACACACGCACAAAAAAATCTGCACTTGCATGCATCCACTCTGAGGTTATATATATATATTCATTTTAGCACAGATTTAGAGCAGGCACATGGTAAATATGGTTTATAGACTCAGACAAGGCTGTGAACATTCAGACACCTTGCCTTTATTTGAACTAACGTTTTATGGTGAACAGACCTACTTTAAAATCCACTGTTAAGAATGTGTCACACAGTCACTGTTTGTACTGCAATTTAAATAGGATTCGAAGTGGATGATTTTGGCATGAGAATCACAACACTAATTCTACAACACTCAAACTAGCTCCAAAGGTACATTCCTACACTCTCCTGGGAAAGTACAATTTTCCTGGAGTGGTCTGTTCCATGGTCTCAATTATCTTCTAGGTGGCAGGCAGAGGACATTTAAACTGCAAAGCAGTGCACGCTTTTGTCTCAGCTAATTGTTGATCGTGGGGATGTGTGCCGCCTCGGCTGCCGGCGCAGAGATTTGCATCTGCTATACCTGACAGAGGCTGCCTCTGACCTTCAGAATAGATCTGTTCTATTTTATTTATTTATTTTTATTTTTTTATTTTTTTGCTGCAGTTTTGTGGAGTGGGCTGGCTGTCTTTGTGAGATGACAAAAGCGCCGTTCAGTCAGAACAAATGAGCCTGTCCACCCCTCCTCCCAACTCCTCTCTCTCCCTTTGTTGTTATTTGCATTAGGAATCAGCCTGCTCATTCCTCCCGAGGCCATCCCCAGAGGAAAGATCTATGAGATTTATCTCACTGTTCAGAGGAAGGAGGATTTAAGGTGGGTCTCTTTAACACTGCCTAACTGGCAGTCTTCCCTGGATGCCACTAGGCTGTTTGTTTTGATGCTCTACTGTTCCATTAGGAAAGGCTTAGGAGCCTGTGCCAGTACTGTGGAGGAGGGATGTAAATAAATAATGTAGCCTTTTACCAGGATGTGCACTATTTAAGTTAAATGAATTGTTTAGAAAACACTGTTTATCTGGCTTACTGCCTCCACTGTCTGAAGTCATAGTCATTGTAGCATGCTGTGATAGTGTTATGTTATTACTTAGTCATCACAACTAGGTCCAGGTAGTGAGGGGACCCTCATTATTCTCAAAAACAATACAGTCACCGTATCATGTCCTGTTTACAACAAACGCCTAAATTCTCACTAATAACTTGATGAATAAAAACACATCATCTTAATTCGCTGTCTCTCTCTCATTTCGTCCTGGTGTAGGTTACCCCTGGCCGGCTGCCAGACCCTGCTTAGCTCCGTAGTGAGTTGTGGCCCTCCGGGGGTGGTCCTGAGCCGCCCAGTTATCCTCAGCATGGACCACTGTTCTGACGCATGCCTTGATAACTGGGCCATCCGCCTCAAGAAGCAGAACTATGAGGGTGCCTGGGAGGTGAGACGGTGCTCTATCGCCAGTCCAGAACAACAGAGTGGCCACACAGCAAGTTTGAACAAAGTCAGACCTGCTTAGCAGGGACGTTAAATTAAGTTATGCCATTATACCATCAGGTTTTTTTTTTCATTGGCTGGAACAAATCATGAAATAACCTGCTCTCTCTACTGTAGCTCAAGAGTTGCTAGGCAACATGTTTCTCCAAACATAAATTCTTTAAGCAAATTACTGATCCTCAAACTACTCTGTGAGTGCTCCTTGACCATTTCTGACCACTGCTTCCAATTACAAAGTTCCCTCCTCATGTTCTAGCCATGAAATTTAAAAGTATCCAGAGCTGCCAGACTCCAATAGGATAGAGTTGGAGCAACCTTTGGTGTCTGTGCGCACACACACACTCACGTGAACACACAGACACATACACAAGCAAACAAATGCGGTTTGAGGCAGCATAACCATCTGAACAATCCGGAGAGATTGAAAAGGGTGCTGGTGGGCTTTGGAGTGTTAGTAGGTCTTCTTTCATGTTCGATATTGTGCATAAATTATTCAGCCTCCCTGTGTGTGGTGGCGGTGGGGTGTCTGTTGGATGGATTGGCCTGTCTCACGCAGAGGTTAGACCAGCACTTTTAATCATCGGCCGGACCAAATATAGCCCAGCGGCCTGACTGCATGGCCACCAGAGAAAAAAGTGCCAGGTGGACGAGAGAATGAGAGTGGAAACAACCGTGGAGTGTGAAGACGAGGGAAAGAAGATGCTTCAGGAAAGGAGGGAAAGTCTAAATGGACAAGCAGATAACGTAGATGTAAAGCTACGATTAGAAACAGCGAGAGACTGGAAACGCAGCTCATATAGTTTAATACGACTAAGGCAGGAGAAAAGAGGGTGAGGAGCGTGAGGTGGTGAAAACAGACAACCAGGAAGAGAAATGAATTGCTCGTGAAGTGTGTGCTCAGTGGCGTAATGGAGCCTCACTCTCTTCCGCTACGGAGAAATATTAAGATGATGAAAAAGTGAGACTGCATTGTGGTTGCATAGCAAATGAATAGTGTCAATACTAATTCTATTGATGTAGATGGTGTCTGGTTGAATCGATCTTACAAGGGCTCGCCAGGCGTTTGGCAGGCAGAATGCTCTCTTCAGCTTGATTGGCTAATGGAAGGAGTCAGTCAACTGGCATGATGGGATTTTAGAGAAAATGTTGTCACCTTGGGTCCAATTTGTCCACATCAAATTAGCTGTAGAAGAGCGGTGGAATTTTCTCATAAAACTTTCCCGTACTGTGATAGGAATGGATGTTTTTACATGTCTGTCATCTTTATTAAAGATGCTGTTGGATTACAGCTCTGCAACGAAGCAAGAAAAATGCACTTTGCAATGCTCTTTTTCTGTCATGTATAAATCTGTGTTTTCAAACCAAAGTACCAATTAATTCTCGGTACTTCTTGTCTTGTTTTTAACACCTCTCGCCATCAGACAACCGTGTTGTTTTGCAGAGAAGTTGGCAAGTTGTTTTCGCCTTTCTTAACAAATCTCTAAGGCTGAAGGAAATTCCAGGAATCCCAATAATCCAATATTTACTGCACCTCCACGCTTCTTTCTTTCTCAAGAACCATCTATTCTTGCCAGGAATCTTTTCGAGTCTCCTTTCATTTCAATTGAGTACCTCATTCATGCATTATTAAGTAAAGTGATGCTCTTCTATAGAACGTGGGCCTTTGTAAGAGGGAATGTGTCTTTATGTCGGCATCGTGTAGGCATACTGGGGTGAAAAGGGAATTTGAAGCAGGAACAAAGTATTCCCCTTTTCCCTGATCTACATGGTTATCCACATACTTATGTAACATTAACTTGAAGACCTTTAGCTTAGATGTCACACAGCAGGAAGACTGGAGCTCAGGATCATGCTCCTGCACAAAGTCTGCCTCCCTAACAACCCATGTACAGGCACACATACACACATCAGGTGCCCGGGTAACACATTACCCTTCCCTCCTACATAAATTGGGTGCTTGACCTTCCATCCACACCTTGTTTTCTTTCTCCTCCTCACCTCTTCCAGGACGTCCTGCTGATGGGGGAGGAATTAGCGTCGGAGCCCTATTACTGCCAGCTTGAGGCCGAGACGTGCCGGCTATTCTCCGAGCAGCTGGGCACCTTCGCCCTGGTGGGAGAGTCTCTGCACATGGGCGCTGCCAAGCGCCTGAGGCTGGTGCTCTTCTCTGACGCCTACTGCTCCACGCTGGAATACAACATCAGGGTGTACTGCATGGATGACACGCAGGACGTCTTCAAGGTAAATTGTGACAAAGCACGGCGAATAATTGTGTTTGGTCGGCGGTTTCTCACACCTGAGATCGCAAGGATCAGGCGGTTTCGCCTCACCTGAGTGATGGGTGGACTATTATGTGCAATAGCTTTGTCTGTCACATTGGAAGGTTATCAGCAATCGGCGCAGACATGTAGGCGTTAGTCATAGTCATGGTAAATAGAGCAATCTCGCAGGCCGATTACACTATGTGCACTTCAAGTTTGTGTGGTTTCTACCTATGTTCACTCCTTGGGTTTACTGAATCAATACATGTGTCCAGGTTAATCGTGGTGCGCTGTGTGTTCTTTAGGTGCATGTCTACAGAGATGCTTTGTTCCTAATAATCTGTCAGTGGTTCTGCTTGGCTGCCGTGGGCCAAGAAGTTTCCCATCACTTTGTTCAACAGCATATTTCCCCTCTTTTTTTTTTTTTGCTCTCCACATGGACGAAGTATAATCAAGCACTAATGCCTTCCTCCCTCCCCCGAGGACTGATTCTGAGTAGCCTGTTAAGATTTCATTTGCATGGTTAATTAGTAAATTAAAAGGAGAGTCTGTCCCAATCTTTTCCCAGCAACCCCCGTGCTCTCTTTTTTTTTTTTTTCCTCTACACCTCCCTTTCTGTCACCAAGCTGTTCCTCTTAGTCTGACACCACCCACAGCCATAAGTGCCACTTCCCACTCAAGTCCACTTTTGCCTGCTGTAATGGCCGACCTCCTTGTGCAGAGGTTCGCTGGCAGCGCAATCTATGCGTAGATGTGGGACAGAAACAAAGGAAAGCAATGAGGGCTCGGGAGGGAATTAGTACTCTCACATTCAGGGAAGTGAAGATGAGATGAGAACTGTGCGCCAGGCTCTAGCTGTGCGGTGGGAATCGCCGAAACCTTTCCCAGCTTACATCTGTCTTTGTGACTCAATTTCGCCCTCGCTGTCCTGCTTCATCGTTTTCCGTTTGTGACAGCTATTGAGTGATAGCCTGCGTGCTCGGGCTCGCTGGCTGGCACTAAACTACATGTACAAATAAAATTAGATGTACTGTAGGTTACAAGAGGATATGAACCCTTTTGTTTACTTGTTACCAAAGCAGTTCGAATGACGTCTCTGTCGTCATATATATTCAGATCGTCAGGCGAACCATGGCTGTTTTGCTGCAGTGTGACTGTTGCGATGACCTTGTTTGTCCTGTGTTGGATGCAGGAAGGATGTTGGTGCACAAAAACTCTCTCTCCCTGTCTCTCCCTCTGGCTAGCTCTTGTTCTGCTATTCTCCCTCTCTCTTAGCCAGGAAAAGGACATCTGAGCTTGTTGACTCCAGCACTTGTGCTGCCATACTCTGCGGCTCCCTTGACGCCCTTGAGTGCATTAGCTCCCTGTCTCTCACACAACCTGGTCCTGTGGTAAGCCACGGCGTCTCCGGGGCTTTGTAGTTTTTAGTGAGTGATTTAGAACGTGGCCCACACTGTTTAGTAATCTTGACTTCACGCTGCTCTCGGTGCTATTATGGAGGGAGCAGTTCATTTAGCAAGTACATTAACCACTTTGAGTGGAGATTAAACTTCCCCAGAGAGGTTCAGCCTAATCACTAATCACTATCTTTAAAATGCACTATTTATGATTAGACCTACAAGATGGCTACCATTAGAATTAATTGTAGTGTGCAACAGTGGTGAGGTAGCGGTAGGTGGTACAGTGGAAGCGGCACGTTTTATGTCGTGTTGATGCACAGTTCACATTCAGCACATGTGAAATTTATGACAGCACTTGCCGCCTGCACCTTGTTTTTCAGACAAGGAGTCAACTCTCCATGCATTAAACAGGCTGTACTTCTGATGGGAGATGAAAAACGGAACACAAAAGACATTTCACTGACTTTCAGTTGACTGTTCAGCTTTGGGAAGAACTGTGGAAACCAACAGGGAAGCTGAGGTTCTCTCTCCAGTCCCATTGCTGCCTGTCAGTCTGCGCTGACAAGCTTCCATCAGCGAGAACGGCAGATACACACAAACGCATGCAGGCACACATGCATGGAGCAGTACCCTGCAATCTCTTATCTCCCAATTACAGCAGATTAGAACCAATGTTATTGTCTTTGATCCTAAGTGTGCGGGCACTCTGGGGAAACAGTGACATTTCCGTCTGATGCTTGCCGTATGTTAGCAGGGCTCTGCCGGGACCAATTAAGTTAATATTTAATGTGTGTCCCACTCTTGATGGGCCCAGCCAAGGCTGGCACGGCAGCAGAGGAGACATGATCGGCATTTGCTAGCGCCCTCACTGTGCACTCGGTTGTTCCCAGCTAGACCTGTGGGAGAGCATCACTGATGTTCTGCCATCCCACAACTGATTGAAACACCTGCAGTGAACCAAGCTACTGATTTGGTACAGAGATAGACCTAACGCCAGCATCTGATTAAATTGGAAAAGTGCCGACAGAGGTGTCTTTGTAGAATCTGAATATGGTGCAGCCATTTTTTCATATTTAGCTGTGATAGTCACAGACTGTCAGCATGTGGTGTAGAGGATAAAATATCTTGCGACTTGTAAAGTAAATCGTTTGTCCACCAATTTGATTCTCTTGGCGTGTCCTTGACCAAGACACGGAAGGAAGAGAGTGAAAGTGTAGAAAGTGCGTTAACAAAATTATGTTTATTTTTGAGGCAGCTATCAGTACAGTTCTAAAAATCTACTTATAAACCACTCACATTTTGTAATAACAAGAGGACTACACATCAGTGTGTATAAAAACATCTAACATTTACATTTGCCTCTTCCCTTTTGGAGTTAAATGGAGTTAAATGTGCTGTAGAGTACCAGCGTCACACTCTCTTGCAGTATTTCAGCTTCTTGTCTCGTGACTGTAAAAACGTATGTTCTAGTGGTAAACGAGCGCTTAATTGGTGTCTCACTGGTTAAATAGAGGCTCCTGGATTGGTTTTTACAGTGTGTGACCTGAAGCTATTATCCTCGTTTGCTTTTATAAAGGCTCATAAACTGTATCTGCTTCCACTAAGACATGTGCTTGCTAGCTTCAGAGCAGCGGGCACCATTTGAGCAAGTTTCTGTGTGTGTGTGTGTGTCAGAACAGTCAACGTGTACAGATACAGTTTTATTTACTGGCAAGAAATTCTTGGAAAAATAGCAAAAGAGCACAGCCCAGTAATTGCTGGCATTAAGTTAAACAAGACAGTCAGCTTTATCACTGAGCCCAGCTGAGAAATTGTTTCCATATTATATTTTTGTGTTCCTGTGTGCTGTATTTGCTGTACCGCGCTGTGATTTATCAGGCATAATGTGCATCTTTTCCCTAGCAAACACAGTTCCCATTTATAACTGAGCAGACAAGTCCCTTCTATTTGTAGTTATTAATCAGAGTTGACTGTAGCGGGCACGGCCACTGGAGCTCAGACTGATAGACTCTCAGTCAGAGAGGAAAATCCTGTCACATCCTGCTGACAAATACACAGATTTATGGGGCCCACATAGCCGGGCTCCTCTCTATAAACAAATGCATTTGCCTGAAAAGAGCAGCTCTGGGTATGGATCGTCGCTATGAATGCACATTTTTAAACACACAGGGACACAACGTTGCTAAAGTTTGGGGGGGGGGGGGGGGGGGGGGGGGGGGGGGGGGGGGTTAGGGATATTAAAGCCTGTGCACTGCTCTGTTTTCAATGACATGTAGCTTGACTAATTAACTGATCAAACGCTACTTATAATCCCCATCATAGCCAGTTAAGTTAATCAGTTTAATACACACTGAGCCACAGCAATTGAAGACCACATGTGAGAGCGTGACCCAACTGTGAGGAAAGAAGAGCATTTTAATCCGTGACTTTGAACCAGTCAAGTGCTTTATGCCCAAACTTTGATTTGTTTGGAGTGTTTCTCTTTAGCGTCGCTTTGTGTTGTAAGAGACAGTTCGGTGCAGCTTCTAGCCTCTTTCTGTCAGCACCAGCACGAAGAGATTAGCTGAGCGAGTGTCTCTTGTTTCCCGGTGGAGCCCAGCCCCAGTCCATCACAGTCCCAGCTCAAGCCCAAGCCAGGAGGATGAGGGGACGGGTGAGGAGTAGGGTGCGAGAGATGACGGAGGGTGGGAAGGGGGCCGAAGTCATAGAAAACTGTGGCCATGATTGCGGTAATCCTGTTATCTCTCCTGCTAAAGCTGGCTACTCAAGTGACCTGGAGACACAAAAGTTAAGCTGCCTCTGTCTCTCTTCTCTCTTGCCCCTGCTCTTTTCACTCTTCCCTGCTCCATCTCACTCTCTTTAGCCGGCCTCATTGCATGTCAGGGGGTGGTCTTGGCTGTGGCTGGCTCTAAATTCACAGTCCTCGCACACACGCACCACAGGCTATCTCAAATTCCGTCAGAACAAAAGGGGTTTTTCTCCTGCAGTACTTGAACTTCTCGCCCATCTCATGCATCTTAATGTTTCCACAGTTGTACAGGGTCAGGGTGTCTAGGAGAAGCTGCTCCACTTATCTCCACTGAACGGAAACACAGTTTTAGCCCCGAGTTGATGATTAATATGTGATTTGATAAACTCATTCAAGACCTCGCATTGTTTTCCCTCAGAAAGAGTAAATAATATGGTCAAATTTAGCTTCTCATCTATTAGCTCGCTCACACTGTCATTTGTTAACAGGATAATGGGGCGTAAAGAGGGCCATTATTCTCTCAGTCCAGAACATATGCTGAAACCCTGCACAAAACACACTAGTACACACACTCACAAGCACTCAGACACACACAACACCCACATAAACCGTATACAACAGAGACTTTGTCATTTAACAGAGAGGCCAGCGCACGGTGTAAAGGAGCAAGTGTACGTTGCGTATCCCTCAATAAGATCAGTGTCCCTGACAGGTAGCAGGCGAGCGGTGTCCTAGACCCCTTCGATCGTAATCCTGCTGTGTCAGCCTTGAACATGACACCCTGCTAGTCAGGTGAGTTAGTATTCGTTTTAGTAGATAGATGTTGATAATAAGATAACTGACATTCTGGGGTCTGTCTCTTCAAAGCAGATGTCATAGGTCCAAAGCACGATCAAAGTCCAGAATTGCGTTTACATTGCTGAGAGCCTCCAGCTAATAATTGTGCTCAAGAGCTGCGCTTCCTACATATTGTGCTTTTTTGTGTGAGTAACCTAATAGCAGAAGGCTTTTAATTCTGCGGAGAACGCGCTGCCCCCTGTTATTAACTAATTAGACCTTGATGCTTGGATTCAGAGCCATTGCTCGACCTTCCCCACTCTGTGCGAGTGGGCTGCATAACATCACAAGGCTCTGGCGCGGCTGTGCCAGCCACGTGTGCTATGTGGCATCAGAATGAGCGGGACCAAGCAGCGTGCGTTCAGAGATCGAGATGAAGACATAATATCCATCGAGAAACAAACTGCGAATTAGCAATGCGCTCCGGAAACACGGAAATTTAATTCTCGTGCTAAACTTAAACGCGCTGTTGGGTGAAGGAGCGAGCGCATCGAATAACAAAAGCAGGTAGAGGTTTCACGTGGATAATTAATGCTGTTCCTTCCCTTACGTTTGGAATCAGTCTAAGCCATTTCTGCATCTGAAATTACTGCAATTTCCCACCTTAATTAGATGTCTTGTTGAGTGGCAACCATGCCACTCAACATATGGCTCAATCTCTGCACGCATCTCAGTCTTGGAGCTGTTTGAGATATGACTCCTAGACTCCAAGGCACATTCTCGCTGACTGTTATCCCTCTGCTGCCATCTTGTTTCCCTTCTCAGGCAGATTAAAACAACATATCTCATTTCTAAGGTTCTTTTCACACTGCTAATCTCCAAGGTCTGCTTTTTTTTTTCCTGTTGTAATATGTTCCTCTAATTGGGAGTGTGAGGTAGCACGTGTGAACACCATCCACAGGATTTGATTCTTGAGGACGCGTGGAGCAGAGAGCATCCAGCTCAAAAGGAATTGATAGATCAGGGGAAAATGCCGCAGATATTATCATCCCGCTCCAGATGGTCATTTGGATGACAACAAATGGTCCACTGAGCAAGTCCCACAGAGATTAAAATAATAAGCATGCATGTACAAATCTCTACTGGCATGAAAACAAAAATGAAATTAAGGAGGTTCACCATGCGGGAACAATGAGCGGTTGACTAATGGCTCGTCCAGTTTCTTCATCGCAGCCCGGGTAGCTAGTAGTCCGAGATGGCTGCAGTATTCACACGCTAATGCGGTTGTTTAGAGCTGGATGCACACACACACACACACACACACACACGAAGCAGGGTATCCACCTTACAGGGACGCTAAAGCTCTGAGGACTGTGCAGGGACGCAGTCTGTCCCAAGATGTACTGTGTGTCCACCTCCTTCTCGTGCGCTTTGAGGTGAATGCATGTGCGAGTGCGTTCGTCTGTTTCCTCTCAGTCCAATATTTTATCTCCAGCCTAATCCATGTGTTTGTGTGTATTTCTTTTTATTTTCACGTCTGTGTTTTTGGCAGACAAACGTTTGTCTGAATTGTTTGGCGTGTAACCGATGCACCATAACAAGTGTAAACAGGAAAGCTACACAGTTGTGAATTGTTTTGCAGGTTTTCACTTGCCTCTGTGACACTGCTGGTAAATGCGCCTCCTCTGAGCCCTGACGCGTCTCCCCTCCTCACCTCTCTCTTTCATCAGGAAGTGATGCAGATGGAACGGCAGCTCGGGGGTCGGCTGATTGACGAACCTCACGTCCTGCTTTTCAAAGACAGCTACCACAACCTGCGCCTGTCCATCCATGACATGCCCCAGGCGCACTGGAGGAGCAAGCTGCTAGCTGGCTACCAGGTGTGTTGGGCAGCCCTGGGGGAGGGAGGGCTACGCGGGCAGGGAGTCGGAGTAGGAGCACAGAGATGTAATACAAGTGCCTGGATAAATCTGTCAAATTAGCAGATCAGAAGATATTGGCCTTTCACATGTGTTTGGATGCTCAATTTAAAATTCATGTTAAATTAGCCATCCAAAGAGATTAAAGAAGAATGCGGTGCGTGTCGGCAAAAAGCAGTGTTACTGAGTAATGAAAAGTTCTTCAGGAGCAACTTTTTATTGTTAATGAGGGCTCGTGGTCTAGCTGTCTCTGGGAAGTCGTTTTAATTTCACTTGGTCCAGAGTTTTAATTAAGTGTGTTTTGCTTTTGCTCCAGTTGATCACGTTAAAGATTCTCACAGTCCGTTACTGCGGGACTCTGCCCAATAACCTTTGTGCTGTTGCCACTGTGTGCAACTTTAAGCCATTTGTTGGAGTCGAGGGACGTCGTCGGGTGTTTCTGCTGCCCCGCGCGTAGAATGTGCATGTTTTCTGCTCGTACTTGTACGTGGGTTGTGTTTGTGTGCATAGTGGCGGTGGGTTGTTTGCCCTAACCCAGAGCTGGTAGCTGATTGATTATCCCTGCTTTGGCTCTCTCAAAGGGAGCCCGGATGAAATATAGAGCAGCATGTAAATATCTGGAGCTTTACTACCTGAATCTTGGAATCTCTCCACCCCTACTATACTCTCTGCATCTGCGTAGCCCGCTGCACTGCAGCCCCAGTGATGGAGACATGAGAGCTGTTCAAAGAGGACTAGAAAATGTTCCGGCTGTAACTATGTAGCCGCTGAGCACCAGGTCCCCAAAGAGAACACACAGGCTGTGCCAAGCAAGCAGCGGCAGCAACAATGCACACAGAACAGAGGCTTATTCCTCTGGACTGTGCCTGTTCATTTGGAAGCGTTATTCCCCTCTCAGCAGTGCGGTCAAAAAAGGCCTTTAGTCTCCCCGGGGCCCCGTGAAGACTTTAGTGCGTTTCACCCGACTTCTTCCGTGGCCTGTACGGCTGGATAACAGTGCCCCCGCTTGGTTGGTGACATGTACTGCAGCACCACTTCACATTCTCCTGGTCAAAGGGAAACGTTGCGTTGAACCCAAGTGAAGCAGGAATATGTAGCGACAGAGACGTAGACTTTGGCAGGTATTAACAGATTCCACCCAACACCCCCTGGTAGCTGCTTCCTACTGAGGAGCGAGTGCTGTGTCACGTAATGGCTTGTTTTAGCTTTTATACTGTCAGCATCATTTATTTCTCTGCTCGGAAATGCTCATACTGAACGTATCTGCCAAGAGAGGCCGGATCAGCTGAAGTAAAAAGTATTTTCAGTAGATTTTGTGCTGTATCCTGAAATATTAGCACTGCAAATAATCCGACAGCTATTAACTCCCTTTGCAGACTCTATCCGTCAATAACAGCACATTGCTTCCCTTTAATTTCCCTACGCATTGTCAGTCTGCTGCCTCACACATCTTTTGCGATTTTCGCCTAACGATGACAGCTGACGACGGCGTAATTAATGATGAACTGGGTGTGTTCCAGGCAGGTGGTCCTGTTAAGGCGTGTTTCAGACGTGCCGCGTGTTTTCTCCTGCAGGAGATCCCGTTCTACCACATCTGGAACGGCTCCCAGCGGTACCTGCACTGCACGTTTACTCTGGAGCGGCTCAGCCTCAGCACCTGTGAGCTCACCTGCCAGCTGTGCGTGTGGCAAGTGGAGGGGGAGGGACAGAGCTTTGGCCTCGACTTTAACATTGCCAAGGTAACATTCGGCATGAACCAGCAACTGATTATACAGCTGTTATTCAGCATGGTAATTATTGATAAATAAACAATTTTGAGCAAGATGCTTCCTGACCTTTGCTTCTACCAGGACACCCGAGCCGTGGACGCTGAGTTCCTGTTAATGGACAGTAATGCCACAGCTCTGGCGGGACCCAGCGCCTTTCAGATCCCGTACCTAATCAGGCAGAAGATCTGCAGCAGCCTGGACGCCCCCTGTCCCAACGGAGCCGACTGGAGAATGCTAGCACAAAGACTTAAGCTTGAGAGGTAAACCCCAGCTGGAAAACGCCGCGATGCCTTCTTCTGTGTAATGAAGAAGCACTTTTAGTTAGTATAACGTGCACGACCGCGCTGTGACTGCTAAGTGTTGTTCCAAAAGTTCAGGTAAACAAGGTTCTGCCTTAACAAACTAATCCTCTTTTCACACAGCTAACATTATAGGATTAAAACGGACTTGATGGATACAGCTATCATTTCTGTAAGAAAACATGACCCCTCTCTTCCTTTTTCTTTTTTTTTTTTCCACAGGAACAGGTAAGCAGCTTAAAGTCTGCAGCTAAACTTGTACCTGCTACATTCTGCTTAACGGTGGTAATTGGAAAGGTAACACGCTAGCTGCCTATCAGCAGCGAGAAAGATGGAATAGCTGTGGCTCTGTGCCAACCTCAGAACAATTCATTCTCACAGTAACTGTACTCTATCACTGCTACTACCTGTAACATGGCAGAGCCAGGCATTGATCCTTATCCCCCAATTTAATTTCTACCTTGTAATGGAATCAAATAGCTACACTTAATTTGTCCAATCAACTTTATTTACCCCAATTAATCACAAATTGAATTGATGCACTACAGGTTTAATTAGCAATGTTTTGCTCAACATAATCAATTCTCATTTAGGCTTCAGGAAAGAACAACTGCTCTGCTGTTTGATCTGTCCTTAACAACACGTTTTTCCTGAAAAGGCAGCAGCCTCTTGTTTTCTGTCATGCTGCACTTCTCTGCTTGGATCTGTGCGCGTACAGTGTTCAGACCGAGCAGAACGGGACCAATCAATAAAACTTAAAATGCCAAGAACCTTTTATTTGATCTTCCTCTCCCAAGACTGTGCGAATGGCTGCATCTGAGCCATACAAGATAAGCTCATGTTTCACACAGCGAGGTGAATAAGCAGGGCTGACACGTTGGACACTAAGCTCTGTCTTTTTTTATCTGACTCATGGCACAGACAAAATGTCTTTTGACCAGCGCTTCTCTTTGTTGTGCGCACCCGACGCAGGGGGACGGCTGCGTGTGCGCTTTAAAATCCAGTTGACTCAAAATAGCAGAGTGACACTACGTTCTCAGTGCTTGTGTTCTGCCAAAGCAGCCACATATTTATAACAAGCGAACAGAAGATACGAGGAAATAACGTCTGACCTTTCTCGAGGTGACTCGTTTGTGTTTTGGGCTTCCTGTCTCACCCCTTCCCACAATTCCCCTCCGCGCCAAGAGTTTACGCTGTTCTCTCTTTTTTTATTTTTAATGTCATGTGTACTCTACATTACAGTTAAGACCCCAGACATTTGGAGAACAGAAAAAGGCCATTAAATCAAACAAGCGTCTTCGGGTACTGCGGGGATCAGATCCCACTTCAACATCAAATATACAGCTGACTGGGGCTGCTGCTTTGTTGTCATTGATTGGGTTTGATCGTAAAGGTTCTGCTCCCAAAATGGAAAAGGTCACTTCCGACTTAACAGTGAAAGTCTATATAGGATTTACTATATGGGATTTAGGACCCATTTCAGCATCAAATAAAGCGGAATGAGGCTTATGCTGTTAATCTTCAAATGAAAATTGCCAGAGATTGTGCATTTGATGGCAGCCTCAAGAGTCGGACTGTGTTCCTCTGCCTTTTATGTTTTTTTTTTTTACTTAGTGCTCCAACACAGAATATCATGATGTAGCAATATAACACACTGTAAAACCTGACATTGACAGAGTTACAGCAAGGAGAAACACAGTGAAACAGCAGCTGAGAAGGTTCTTAACACTTTGTTGGGGGACGTAAAGTGAAAGGCAGTTTTGATATGTGCACATCACTTGATTTAATAATATCCCCTTGTTCCCTCACGTTTTCTTTTTGGTCTACTTTTGTCTTTTGCTTCTCTGCAGGCACATGAGTTTCTTTGCATCCAAAGCGAGCCCGACCTCTGTGATCCTGGACCTGTGGGAGGCGCAGCATTTCCACAGCGGCAACATCAACCAGCTGGCCACCGTCATGGCTGACATCGGCAAACAGGAAGCCATGATATTCCTCGTCTCTGACGGTGAATGCTAACCCAGACGACAGGAAGAGACTGAAACATGAAGCTGCGGCAGGAATCAAAGAGCAGAGCTGCCCCAACGTCCGTCCTCTTCACTGTAGATCGCGAAGGATTTACGTAGGACTGAATCCCTCTTTCTTATAGAATGGAGTAAAACACCTTTCAGTGACAGACCAAATGTGGGGGGGTTAGAGTTTGGGTGTGGGGGAAACGATACCCTTTATTTTAAAGTCCACTTAGACCACACTGTACATGACGTTACAGTGGCATATTGGCCCAGACAAAAGGTGCATCATACGCATTGTAATGCTGGAATTGGCAGATCCAACAAATCTTCGACCCTGGATTAAAAATGTTTTCCATTCTGGCTCTTTAAGGGTTGTGAGAGAAGGCGCCAGTCATTTCAGGTCAGAAAGCAGGCGACATATGCAATTGGCAGGTTCGTTTTTGTGTTATCGCACAAAACACATCTTCAACATGGTCATCAGGGTCTGCGAACGTCGACTCCCGATTCCAGCGACACCGTATAGATGTGCGTGTCCTACGTGTCGTGATCTGTCCTAACACGCCCTTAAACATACAAGCGGCTTGTAGCGCATCCTGGACTTGCAGGTTTAAAACAGATTGTACGTCAGAGCCCCCCCAAAAATCTGTCTCCCCTTGTTATTTATTTTATTTTTTCACTCCGGCGGTTATCAGTACTGTGAATGTAACATCTTGATTCTGCGAGCCGCTTCACAGCATCTAAATCAATACTTGTGAGGTTTGGGCTTTTTGAACTCTCTTAAATGGGAGGAGTGAGTAATATCCTCACGGGAGTCACATTTCAGAAGCCATTTCTATTTAAAGCCTGTGATTTTAATCTGAGAAGTTTATTTCATGTCTTCTATTACCCCCATTGTTCACAATGGCATTTTTCTGTTTCGAATTCCACCGCTAATGAAGGAGCCATAGGGCCGAAAGGCGTCTCCAGCTGCATATATGAGAACACTGAATGTCGTCAGAACTCATTTGTAAAATGACATTTCACTCGATTATGTTAATTCTGTAGAGTTAAACATAATAACATTGCCAAAGGGGTCATTATCCCGTGATACCGCTTTCCCTATGGAAGTCCGGCAACAGATTCTTCACCATTTCAACAGATGAATCATGTTCAAAAGGTAAAAGTGCAGCTTTGTGCTTATAATTCAAAGCAATGTTGGTGGATATTCTATATTTGCTGCGTGGCCAATGGTATTTCCACATCAGAGAAACGCCTGCCTGTCAGACAACGTGAAGAGTGGCTTATTTATAATGTCATGCCTCTGCTGTCAAAAGATGCTTGGAAAGAAAAGAAACGTTTTTTTGTTTTGTTTTGTTTTAATCTGATTTCGGGAAGGTAAGAAATGATGCAGCAGATTCCTGCTATGAACCGTAGACTGCAGCCCCGCGTCTGCCGATGGTTTGTTTCGTTTAGCGTAAACGTAGTTTTGTTATTAATGGATCTGTCAGGTCAGGCGACGTAAAACACACAGTATCTGCTGATTCAGTAATTATGCTTTGAAAAAGGTGTGAGCAATCCCAAATTAGCCATAGTTCTCTCTCTGTCTGCCTCAGGGTTGCATGTGAAGTTGTCTGTTACAAGTTGTAAAGAGAGCACTGTTCATTGAGCCCCCTCTTACTGAAACAGCGAGCACAGCCCCGTCCTACCAGCTCCTGTGGCTTCAACCTTTAACTCGAACGGGAGCCTATTTTATGATTGTCAGATATTTAGAATGTACATTTGTTTCCTTGTAGTGAGAGAAAATTGTCTTTTTTTTTTGTCTGTTTTTTTCTTGCATAGTAGAAACTGCTCGTCTCCTTAATGTGGCATCTCCACGTCTTCTAGCTTCTTCCTGTTGTCCCTGTGTCAGACACGTTTTATAAATCTCTACCGTTTGATATACAGATGCCATAACAAAGAAAAAAAATCTTTTTATTTTTGAATTTTGGGAAACCCTTGGATCGAGCCCCTTTCAGATAAAATGGTGACACCACCTGGAAACCAACTTTTTCATGTTGAAATGGATCATCTCCACATGTAAATACCTTTTCTATCGCAGCCGCGTGCTGACACTTTGCATACTGTATATCAGCAGAATTGGTAACCAAAGTTTTCTGAATATGGTTTGAGGCCACGTCACCCTCACTGTAACCATTCAAATGTGTTGGAGCATTGTTTTACTTACAGCTAAAGTAGTTACTGTCAGTTCTTGACTTCAGATTGTTGCGTTCTCATTTCTTTGCTTTTGTCTTTGAGGCGAGTTGACGCCGCTTGTTCGAGCAGTAATGTGTCGGTTTACGTTATCACTTTGTAAAGAAATGTAAATTATATTTTACTATGAAGCCAAAAAAAGACACCTAACTGGCGCAGCATTTGTCAAGTCGAAACCGTGACGTGTTTGCCTATATACTGTTGTTTGGCGATCTAGCAGTGAAGACTTTTTGCAGTGTTAAGGGTTTAGAGACTCTTTCAGTGGAGGTTTGTCATTTTGTTCATCCTTGCATCTACCCTGGTTTTCTTTTAATTGGAAGCATTTAAACACAAGGTGGAAACCGTCACTAACGCTTAGTGAGTCACTGCTCTGGGACTGTGCAGACTAATTGCAAAAAGAGGATCAGCCCTGGACACTGACAGGCCAGTGTTGACGCAGCATGTTTAGATGAGCCATGACAGTTGTACAGTCAGACTGTATGTGAAACTTTATCACCCCTGTCATTGTCTTGGATGTGTTGTCAGCACATTTCAGTAATGTAATTCACCAGCCGCCAGGATGTTCAGCATCTATCTTCACATCTACAGTAACTTGTCCTGCAAATCTGCAATTACAGTGTGTGTGCGTGTGTGTGTGTGTGTGTGTTGACTACAGTTTCTGTCATGATGCAAATCTGGGCCTGAAAGTTCTGTGTATCGTGTCTGTAACATAGATGCATTGTTCAACGGTTCATTATAATTTCAAGCGCGTGTTATGGGAGAAATTTGTCACAGTTGTACTTTGTGTGTCACTCTTTGCTATTCAGTGTCGAGGGTGTGTGTGTATGGGAGCGTGTCGGGTGACAGACTGGGTGTGTGCGCAGCGCCCCGTCATTCTGACTGAACCGTTTTGTTTTTGAACTAAGAACAATAGATTCTGTACTTGTGAACGGTTTTTCTATTTAGTTCCTTAATTCAATGTTTCTTGCCTTTCTGCAAGTAAAAAATGCTGTATTTATTACACGCCACAGCGCTTATGCAATTGTATAATCTTTGTTTGTTTTTTTACCTTTTGTGTTCCTTATCAATGTAAATTGTTGTCAAAACTTTTGTGGCAATGGAAAAACTTCTGCTGAGGGAGATTTTCTGTACTTTTTGGACAATGATATGGATTTGTGGGTAGAATTTTGGAAATTCGTTTCTAAGTGCTTTCAAGTATTTACTTGGCCTTATGTATATATATCTATCTATGACATTTCAGAAAGGTATGTATAGTAATTCAACCTGAAATTGTTGTAAATAAATTATATATTGTTAAATCAAGGACTGGACCTTTGCTTTAAAAAAATAAAACCAATTCCTTCACGGATAAATTACTTTAACTGGAAACTAAACACTGTAACCAGGTAACTCGTCTTAGCTTGTGACCACACATAAGCGTGTAATTACAACCCTCTGTAATATTACAGAAGTTCAGTCAAAAATAGTTGGCAATAACATCATTAAAACGCAATTTAAAATCTTAGATTAGTTTATTTCTAACAGTTTGACAAAAAGTCTTAAAAAGAAAAGTTTTTCCCCATTAAAAATGTAAAAAAAAAAAAAAAAAAAAAACGCTCCCGCAAACACCTGCAAGATTAATTATCTTAGTAAACACTTGTGCATTTCATTTCTGAGTCATAGCAGGAAATCTGTAAAGATTAAGGCAGTTATCGCGTTTGGTTCAGTGACTGCTAAGCAAAGACTTGTGTCTAAACACATCTAAAAACACTTGAGTCCTGTGTTCTGCTCAAGCACATGGTGTCCCTACGTTAGTTTATTCAGATTTTACCTTCCAATAGCTGTAAACCAGCGGGTCCACGCTGAAGCATTATAAATACATGCTCAAAGGCTTGTGCCCTACACAAGTACACTAAGGAACATTGACAATATCAGTAACATGACAACACCTTCTGACAGATGTAATTTAAAGTGTAAAGCATTTAAAAACAATGACAGCACTGAGTGACAATTAAAATCTATTAATAAACGATTTTCTTTTTTTTTTTTGAAGACTTGAAATTACAGTTATTACCTGCAGGATGTGCTCGGACTTGCTGGAGCTGCAGTGATTAGTAAAGCCGTTAGTGCTTCTGTGTTGAGGTGCAGAGGTCCAGTCGAGCTGAAGCGGGGACCTCCCCCCTTTCTGCTTGACTAGGTGCCCATTATGTTAATAGGCAGTGCAGTAGGAGTCAGACTGGGCCCGAGTCCTGAACAGGGGCAGCGCTTCGCTACAGCTGTGGCAGATCATTACTGCGCCACGTGACGTTATTAGAGGCTCAATGACTCCTTCAACCTGGATGATATTGAACTGATCTCACTTCAGATGGAACAAGGATCAGATTAGCAGAGACCAGAGGATTTTTCACTAGACTGTCGTCAAACCTAATAATGCGACTGCACTTTGTCAAATGTGACTTAAAGGCACAGGGTAGTGACAGGACATTACACAACTGCTTGACTACATCCAGTTAAAGAACGCAGCATTTGCTCTTACACCACTGATGGTCCTAAAAGTACAGTAAAATATGTGACGTTGGCGTCAAATACAGAAAGTCTGCGGGCTAATAAAAAAAAAAGAAAAAAAGAAAAAGTGATCTTAACTAGGTGTGTGGTTGCCTAAGAGGAGATGTAAAGTGTGTATGAGTGAGCCGGAGGGCAGAGACGGGTGAAGAGGAGGGAGAGGGAGAGGTGTGCCTTCCTCTGAAGATCAAGCTTGCTCTCTCACACTGGAGCAAAGGCATGGCCTTTGCACAGGGGCTTATCCTTCTTCGAGTAGAACGTCTTCCCCTCCAGGTTGATTTGACAGAGCTTTAAAGATGAAAGGAGCCAGACAGACAGAGACAGACACAGAGAGACAGATTAGGAAACCACAACAGTGTAGAATTAGACCTCAATATTGTGGATGCGAATTGAAAGTTTTCTACTGGCCAGAGCAGGAGCACATTATTTACCTGAGTGTTATTTACCTCTAGTTTCCTTTCAGAGACGGAAAGAGAGATGGAGAAGGTGATAGACTGCAGGTGACGGGTTAAAGGAAAGTGAGACGGAGGGGAAAGCTCAAGGTCCAGGCACGGAGGCTGATTTTTCAGGTGCTATTGTGCTGGGACAGCCAGAAGAAGAAGAAGGCCAATAGAACGCCACAGGGAGCGGCATCAATCACAATGACTTACAGCACAGACGAAGCACGTATCGTGCCAGCTGTAGCCCAAGGCCTCCAGAAACCGATCCCCGGCATCGATCTTAAAGTCACAGCCATGGCATTTGGTGCCAAACATCTTATCGTAGTCTGGAAAAGAAAAAGAACGTGGTGAGCAGCAAAGACACGCAAGATAACCATCATAATAAAATAAGAGGACACATTCAAGTGAGCTTTTATCATCCGCGGTATTAGGTCGAGCCTCCCTCACAATCACCATATGTAAACATCACTTAACCTTTACAAGATGTTCTGGAGCAGCGAGTGTGAAATGGGTTTCTACCTCCTTTATCTTTTAACGAAGTGGAAGCTTTTCCTCTTAAAGAGAAGTCATCACACACACACACACGAGTTAAATGACGGCAATAAAGATGGATGAAGCTGCTTTGAAGCCAAATGTCGCTTCACCGGCTACTTCGGCTGTTTGTGTTATTCTGTCCACCCACTGTACACACCGGGTGTAAGGCAGAGGATTAGGATGAGGGGGAAATTGCTCCAGATACTTAACTGGATTTGCCAGTCTCTTTCATCACAGGGACTCTGGGGAAAGTGTCAGGATATAATGCCGCATCTCAAGAGTGAGTGGGTGAGAGCCGCACAATACCTGAAAGATGCTGAGGCAGCAGAATGTTTATCAGAGCTAAAGGCATTTATTCAGAGTGTAAGTGCTCAGGTTCTGGGTTTGACTCCGATAAAGGACCAATCCACGTCAGAGGCTCCGTGGTGAGCGAGGAGCACGCGCTGCCGCGCTAAATCATTTACGCCATAATAGAAGAGTGCGCGCCATTCATGAAACCCAATAGAGAAATGTATGAAGTAAACTGTAGCTAAATAGATTACAGCAGATGAAAACATCACACTTGATGATTGACTGCGGTGCGCGCCAGAAGATTCATGATGCGGCCTCGTGCCAAACCCCACAGCAATAATACAACAATGCAATGTTTAACAAATAGCTTGATAAAATATATGAAAACTGGAGCAACGCTGGAGAGAGAGGCCCCACAGTGCACCGAGCGTTTTTTTTTTCCAAAGCAAACAACTTTATCACAAAACGCACTCAGCGAGACCTCTGAGTAACCCTGTGGCTGCATTTTGCCGCGGAGCCTGTTCTGTGCTCGGTTATGGAATCCACTGGAAGTGAAACCGTATGAAGCTCAATCACAAACCTGACGCTGTGTGGAGTCGGCCCCCGCCCCCGTGTAAAGTCACAGGCGGCCTGGCGTTTGCGCCGCTGGCAGGGGAGCTAATCAATCCACACTGAGCGCATAATGCGTCGTTCGGTCCTTTGTTTCATAGCGTAACTTCTTAATGCTGCCTGCCTTTAGTTCAGATTTCTGTTTCAGCTGCTCCTTAATTCTTGTTCTAAAAAAAAAGCCCCAAAACAAACGTGTTTCTGTGCTTCCAGCGGAGGATTTCTCTCCATGGTGATTCCTTCATCTCTTCTATGAAGCGAAGAATGTGTGTGACAGAAAATAAGAGTAAGAGAGAAATGAGAGAAAGGATTCAAGCAGAAACATCCGAACTTAACATTCATGGAAACTGAGATATGGTCACTGTTTGGTGAAAACACTAATTACCCAGTTTTGGTTTGTTTTGAACCTGGTGATGTGATGTGAACGTTGTTTAACAGAGGTTAATTGTGTTTAACGGCAGCAGAACGTGAATATAAACATAATTATCGTCGTCATTCAGGAAAGCATGTTGCTCTGTGAAGGGAAACAATTGATTTGCAGATCCGTGTGTAAATTAAGCCGAGTAAGGAGCAGCACCGAATGCGTACAAGTCCCATGCTGTGTCCATACCGAGCTGCAGTGTTCCTCACCTTTCTCACAGTAGGGTTCGCCCTCCTCCATGTAAAACGCCTGGTTCCTGATGGACGTCTTGCAGGCGGCACACTTGAAACACTGGACATGGTAGGTCATCTTCAGGGCGTGCATGATCTCCTGCGCAAACGAGGAAGAGGTCGTTGAATGCAGAATAGACTCCAAGCCTGGGTCTCTGGGTTCTGACAGCACAGCAGCTCGTACCCCAGTGATCTTCTTTTTGCATTTGGCACAGTTGGGAGCGTATCGGTTATCGTGGCACTTGGTGCAGTACACGGACCCCCGCTCCTCGAAGAAGCCCCCTTCCTCCAGGACCACCTTACACTGTGAACACGTGAACTCCTCAGGGTGCCAGGAATGGCCCAGCGCTACCAGGTACCGACCCCTGGAACACAACACAACACACGCTCGGCTAAGTACAGGAAGAAAACCGGGACAACCACCGCACAAACACAACTAACAGACAGAAGAAGCACTTCCTGTTCCTGTGAACTAACCTTGAAAATCCTCAGCTCTACTGGTGACTTTGTGCTTTCTTTTGTAGGAAACAAATCTCTTTGGGGTGAATAGTGACCAGAATAAGAAGTAAGGTTTCTCTTGTTATCTGTGAAATGAGATTTCATTTCTATGAAAGTCAGCATAATGCCACTGATAAAAAGATGTCTCCAAACTGTTAATTATGCTGACTGACTTCATTTGCTGCCGTCTGTCGCTGTGTATCAAACATCTCAAATAATGAGTCATTTATCTAAAGGCACAGATAAACGCTGGGAATATTTCCCTCCCATGAAATAAATCAGACGTGAAAGACGTGTCGTCGACGGGGCGCCGCCGTCTCACCTGATGACTTTGTTGCAGGCGCCGCACACCGGGGTCCTCCCGCTGTCCTCCGGCGCCTGCTGCGCCGCCTGCAGGATGCTGCTGCGGTTCTGCATGGGCGTCGGCTGCGCCGGCTGCTGGTGCTGGGTCAGGACGGTGCTGGTCTTGTCTGGCCGAAAGCGCTCGGCGAAATTAGGGTCAGTGACCCACGGCGGTCGAGAAGAAGGGCCCGAGCCGCGTACGGATGCAGCTGCCGTCTTGGAGCCTGAGCCAGAGAAATCCAACAGAGTTCAGTTGGTCTTAATTTCAGCACTTTGAAGGAGGGAAGTCATTTATGTAACGTGCGCATTCTTCCAGATGCCTTTTGTGACGGTTGTGCTTGTCACGTTGCTGCTGCTGTTGCTCGTGTATTGACACTTAATAAGAATCTGTTAACACAAGCTACGCTGGATGCTGCTGGGGCTTTTTTTTTTTTTAATGCATCAGCAGGAGCAGAGACTCACCATCTGCTTTTGCTGCTGCCTGGGCCTTGGCAGGTGAGGGAGTTGGCTCAAGGCTGTAGAGAGAAGAGGACTAATTAGAAAAGAAACACACAGAGACCTCTCAGTAACCATGGTTACTTCTCAACGAATGTGTTTGGATAATCAGTGGCCGTGTCGGTCTCCATTACATTGTGCCACACATTGCCTTCTGCTGCGTGAATCATCATCCTCTTCATTATTAATCAGTTTCAACAGGGCCGCATGTTGTTCTTACCTGCTGAACCAAGACAAGCGGGTTCGGTGTGGTGAAAAGTAAAGAAAACACAGTCCAGCCGTGCTGAGGAAGAGATGCCGCGCGGTGCGTTCCACACACATCTTAGCTGCTTCAAGAGCTGCTCCTCTAATGAGAGCAATAAGCAACACGAACGGCGTCTCGGAGTGATTGACACCACTCACAGGCAAAGTTAGGGAAACGGGAAACTCATCAGACGCGCCGCGCTGTCAGATCAGGATGCAGAAGTGTTTCCCTTCAAGCCTGCGTGTGCAGAAGTGTTGAAATAAAGCGTTGTTTCTACATTTCAAAGTTCTGTTACCCGCAGCAAGCGTCACTATATTCAGAAAATCTTCAAACCATGACAGAGATGGGGAAAAAAACAGCGTTTGAGCTGAAACAGCGAGCTCTGGAGATGTCTTATCTTGGGAAAAAAATATAACACCGCCTTGGGCGTCCATTATGTTTACATCATCAACTGTGCCATCTACAATACACTAATGAAAGATGATGAAATCATTTCTCATTTGCAAAGAAAAATAAGAAAATGTGAAATGAATTATACTGCAGCAGCCTTGTTGTGCAGGGTTTGGTCTGTCTATCAATTCTGCTCCTCATGCATCCAAAAAAAAAAAAACCTAAGCGCATTAAGTTAAAGAGAATAAGAAGGGGAGAAGTTACAGGAGGACAACTGGGAGCCATCTCTAGGAGGAGGACGAAAACAGAGCTATTTTCCAAACAGTATACTCATAATAATAAAAGGACATTAAATCCCAGTGCAATAGCAAGAAGAAGGCTCGCAGGGTTGGTGACGGAGAGGAAGTTAAATCGCTCTAAATTAAAGAAAGTTCCACCCGCTTCCAGGAGGCTTTTGGAACAAATTACAGATAAACAGAGCAGTATAGACGAGGAGGCTCTCGGGGGGAGGGGGAGGTCAAACAAAAGGTCAGAGCGGACCTTTTGCAGGCTGCTCTCCACCCCCACACACGGGCAGACCAGTCCTTCAGGGACCGCACAACAACATCCCGGTCGGTCAACGGCTCCGCTCCCCAGCAGCGCTGCCCTAGTTGTCGACAGGCCAGTGACACGGCGTCTGCTCACACGCACCTTTTGGGGGCTTGCGTGGCTGCGGTTCAGTCTAGCGGAGGTTGCAGGTGCAAATTGGAGAACGTCTTCTGCAGCTGCCTATTCCCACCTGGAGCGGCCCGGATCGTGTTTTCTTGACATTTTCACAGCTTTCAACATTTTCCTCCCTACGTCTGCTCAGCGAGACGCTCAGCGTGATGCAGGTGCACATTTCACAACGCCTGCATCACACGGAGCCGACCCCCCTCCTCTCGACAGAGTTTTGGACGTACCGCAGAGCAGCACCCCATGGAACATTTCTTGACATTTCCTGTTTACTCTTTACACCTCTGCTATCAGATTCACCTCAATGTTTTGGGTTTTTTCCCCCCCCCCTCCTGCTGGATGCATCGACCTCAGCAATAAGCGAAGCAAAATCCGTTGGCAGCTCAACACCCGGCGAAGAAAAGAGCGGGTTTTGCCTTCAAATGCAGCAAGAAGCCGCTGACGCATGTCACCCTCCACAGCGAGGAGGTAAAGTTGATGCAGCTCAGTGACAACTTTAATGTGACAAGTGACAAAATGTCACAACAATGACGACTCGCACCTTAAAGCAGAGGCTGCATTTTACTGCAACGTTTTAATGTTTAATGTACGCAACACGACCTGTCACTTTGTCACTGTTGTTCTAACCTATGTGGTATTTACAAGGCACACGATGTCAAGATAACGGCAATGCTGCAAGTAATGTGCAAAGGCTTTCACATATGAATAGTTCACGAGCTGTTGCACAGTCTTGGGCAGGTGTAGTGTTTAGCACCGTCTCCTCACAGCTAGGACCTGGCTTTGAAGTGCGTCCTGTGTGGAGTCCTCCCACAGCCCAAAGACAAGCAGTCAGGTTAGCTCACTAGGTGTCACTAGGTGCGATGTGGTCCATGGGATGGACCTGCCCAGTCTCTTACTCCAGCACCTCCACAAGCCTCACGACATCATGCAGCTCGGTTAACGGATGAAGGTGAAAAGATTTCAGCCTCAAAAAAAAAAAAAAGTGGAGAAAGTGGTAAATAAAGGCTAAACTACTCAGTTTCCGCTTGGTCGATTCATATTTATAGTCAGTGGTGTCATTACCCGTTTCTGACAGTAACCATTTCACATTTTTACCTCAAAGAAAGAGATTTGTTGTTCTTTGCTAATATTTTACTTGTTCTCAAAACGGTGTATGAAACAGAAACGTGCGCAACACTTCAATGTCTTGAAAGCCCAAACTATTTTGAGGCAGGAGCTCTTCCGCTGAACTCCAAATCTGATGACGGTGGCCTTTTTATTAGGTTTTAAATACTCTTGGATATTTCTATTTCAGGTGGGTGCAACAGAATAAAGGCTGCGATTGCTCACTGTGCACCTCAGCAATTGAACGTGTGCTACTTTCTCCGTATGCTCATTTGTTGTTTTTATGCCCGACTACACAATCATTTTCTTTCTGAGGCAATAAAAGTGAACCTAGAGCCTTGATCTTTGAGCAGACACTCCATTAATTCAGAAATGCATAAATACTGAAGAAAGCCCTGCTTCTACATAATCACTTTTGTTCAGTACACCAGGTAAATAAAGAAACCGTTGTGACTCAACAGCACAGAGGGGAAATGAAAACTGGATAAGAGATGTGTGCTTTTAGGCTTGAATAGTGAATAAACAAGAAAAGAAGCAGAGGAAAAGGACAGAGAAGCAGGAACAGGTTGGATTTTTTTCTTTTCAGTTTTATATTTTTGAAGACAGCAGAAAAAAGTACAGATTTATCTTCCCTTTCTGTCTTAATGGTTGGAGAGGCTCACAAAAAAAAAAATGAGGGAGCAGAAATGACAACTCTGAAGAATGAAGAACTCAATAAATGGAAACAGGCAGAGAGAGAATGAGAGAGAGAGACACAGACAGAGATCAAACAAGGGTCTGAACTTCACAATCACAAAAGGAATAACGAACAGAAAGGCGCTTCCCACTGCTGAGACCCTTCTTCCCACTTTCTCACTAGTTTACACCAAGTAGCGCAGTGTGAAATGGAAAGCAGGGCTGCAGACACAGTGGCCTACAGTGCTGTCAACAATCAAGTCAGACATTCAGGGGGAGATCTTACACTTAGGCTCAGTATGCAAGGTTCCACTTTAGGTTTTTGTCATCTAGGCTATGTTTCTTCTATTTTTGGTTTGCTTTTCTCTTCACCCTCAAACAAGGCGAGGGCGTGTTAACGGCCATTGGATGGTCGGCTATCTTCGTCGTCCGCGTCACCTAGTCGTTGCCGCGTGGCTGTCGCTAGCGGGGCGGGGCCGGGCGCTGCGTCCCGCCGCCGCTCAGGATTTGATATTGAGGGAGCGAGCGGACCTGTTGTGGTGCCAGTCCCTCAGACGGGCGTAGCGGGGGCTCTGAATCTCAGTGAGGAACTTTTCCCTGGCCGCACGCAGCGAAGACGAACCAGAGGGGAAACAGGTTGCAAAGCAGAGAGTTAAAAAAATATATATGATAAACGTGACCTGAACTGGTGAAGAAATGAAACTGGTGGCACAGCACAGGCAGAGCATGCATGGAGATGAACATGGGTAAGACGGGGAAAAGGCAAACAGCTACTGTCACTGCTCTGTCCTAGTGTAACTAAATTAGCACCTCAATTAACACCTTCCATCTTGCTCCACGTATTTGCAAAAGCGCCCCTTCCAGGTTTACTGGGGCGTGTTCCTGATGTGTTCAGGAACTTACTGCAGCCGACCAGGAATTACTCAGTTAGACGCCGGTCAGTGCTTTGCGTGACACCCAGAGGCGGACTAGCGGTTTTCAGTCTTTATGCCAAGTTAACGCAGCTCTCGTCAAGAAAGCAAATAAGACGAACGGAGCGAGTCCGTTGTCGCATACTGTTCTGCTGATGCAACCCATGCACACACTGAAGCTGCAGCAATCCCAGAACTGCATTTAAAAGACGTACTTCAAACTGCAAAACAAGTTTGGGTTCGATTGTTTTTTACCTGGACTTCTTCATGTTTTCGTCATCTGGGTCCTGCACTGAGAGATCCAGGAGAAACACACACACACATACATCAGCACACCTTACAGATAAAGGCGGCACACGCCTGCTGTCTGCTTCCCACAGATCAATCTCAACACCTGATAGTACACGTTACATGAAACAGTGCTGTTCCTGCCCAAGACCAAGTTCATGTGTCAGACTTGTTACAGTCATGAGAAACAAATGCTTTGCTGTCACAGCTGACAGCAGCCACCTGACACCTGAGGCCTCTCTCCACAGCTGAAAAATGAACCCCCTTGTTATCCACCTTTCCCACGTCACTCCCTCTCCCATCACTAAGATCCCATCCCAGGCAGACCTCCTCCCCCCTGCTCTCTCACACACACTCCAGGCCTCAGTCCTGACTTACTGAAGTCGGTGCCTGTGAGCTGGGCCAGGATGCGGAAGGAGCGGGACTGGGTGGTGCCCGTGCGGGGCTGCCAGTCCTGAGTGTCCTCGATCAGCCTCTTCTTGCTGCGGTCGTTGGGGATAAAACAGGGCATGTTCTCCACTCTGAGGCCGTGCCTGTGCACACAGCAGGCACGGTTACCAACACCCCATCGAGGGACCGCTCGCTCATATCAACCAAGCTAATCAGGCGCGACATCATGGACAGTTCATGCCATATCTAAGAGGTAACAATCATGCAATAAGCGAGCTGATGACTACTCCACACTAGAGGTTCACAGTAGACGCGTAAATGGACAGTACTACATTATACATCACACTGACAGCCGTCATTAAACCCAGTAACAGTCACGTAACTGGCCACGTTTGTGTAAAAATGCACATATACATGTTAATTCAGATATGAAGTTAAACCAAGTAACAAATCCAAAGCATGCAATCCAGTGCAGCTGCCCCTTACTTGGCCTCTAGGTACACATCATCATAGTAAGTAGCTTCACCCCTGCAGAACAGACCAGAGATCAAACACAGACTTACTGAAGTTACCATTAGAAAGACAAGAGGACAGAGAGAACTAATGAGAATTAAACAGCTTTTAGTCATAATACTTGTGTACGTATGTTTAAACCTGTCTAATCCAGAACGAGGCGATGACTAGTGAACTAATAGGAAATCGATTCCAACCGAATAGCGGCTCCTGACCTCAGGCTGACACAAAGCTACACGCGGTTTCGTTTCATCACAACACAAACAGGCTGTGAAACACTGAAGGATGGGAATTAGTCTAAATAAGCATCAGACAAAATGAGGAATCATTATTTAGCACTAGACTGTGGAAGAAAACAGGAAATGTACTAACTTGTCAAGAGTTTCCGTCTGTGGAGTTTGAAAAAAAAAAAAAAAAGATGTTCAGAGTTCAGCTTTGGGTTAGAGGACAAACAAAACCTGCGAATACACTGTATGATGGACAATATACACAGCAGAAAACCAAAAAGTCTACAGGATGCAGAAAACGTGCCAGGCGTGCTGTTACTGTCTGCCACCATCCAGCTCCCTCCCCACGTTCACCAATCAATCGCATGTTCTGCGCCCCTGCAATTAGTTTAGATAAACCATTATCAGCCACACACAGCTGTGACACGCGGAGATGTTTAAAAGCCTGTTCCGGCATTAAAGGCGTAGACGCGCTGCACGTACGACCGCATCAAACCGTTTACGGCGCGGCGAGGACAAATCCGACATCTTCATCCGCCCGGCTGACCGTAATTACGCTCTACTTCTCCTTTTTCAAGATGGCCAGAGGAAAAGGCTTTGGCCATCTGCAAAGGAACTTCACAAACACGTGAAGCCTCCGGAGGGTAGGAAAAGTGAGGCTGTTTAAATAATCCAGCACCAGGCCAGTAAAAGCTGTGTGAGAGCTCAGGAGAATTTATGAGTGAAGCTAAATACAGCAACAGACCACGTCGCAGAACTACCACAACCAGAAAGCTCGACCCATGAAGACCATTTCATGCCACATCGACTCTTTCGGGATCCAGGATTCCTGTAATCAACAAAAATATGACAAAAACTGGAGAACGCCGTCATTAATTGTATGGCACTGACTCCAACCAATTCAACGACGTGAATGTTCAGGTGAAGCTTAAGATCAACTTTTCCATAAAATAGGGATTTAGTAAATATGAGATGGGCTTTATCTTAAAGTGGGCAAGATATTATTTTAACTTGTTTCATGAAGATGGATTTCGTTTGTAATTTGATCCCACGGTGGGAAACAAAGTACAACTTAAGCTCAAAGTATTTCCCTGGACTTTGACTTTGGCCGTTACCTGTATCCAGCATCTGACAGTAAGTCGAGTGTTGAGCGGTGGGTTACCTTACTTACCTAATTACCTTCCTGAAGTGCTGTGTTCTACTTTGTGGGAAGTCTTACATTTTAGTAATCGTCTCTCTCACACACACAGTATGATGATGATGATGGGAATAAAAGAGCGAGTATGATGGGGGGAAAAACAGAACTGAAATAAATCAGCATCAGCAGCGGCCAAAAACAACAAACACAGGCAAAAGAAAACATAAAACAGATTTTACAAGACCATAAAACCACAAATTATTACCGACACGTCCTTCGCCAATCTATGCAAAAACTGTTTCTGTCATCCGATAGATTTCACTCCAGAGATCTTTCAGCTGGAGGAAGCCAGATTGAATCGTACACGTCGGACAGGCAGTTCCTACTTTAAAAACAAAGTGCCTGTTTCCTGCAGTCCGAGCCAGAGACAGGATCACCTGGGTCCGTTTTAACGAACGCTTTGAAAACTCCTCTGCAGCCAGTGTCCATCATGACACAAGCTATTGTGTAAAGTGGTTGACAACAGCGTCAGGTAAGCTACGCCTGCTGTGTTGTGTATTACACTACAATCTTCTATTCAACGCACACACACAAATACAACGAAGCATCACAAATACCATTAAAACCAGCTCAGTCACATTGCGGTTCCATAGGTAATAATGGTTTATCCACCTACCCATTCTGTGAACTGGCGCGGCCCTGTGAGCGCGGAGTGTTAAGTTTAGGCGAGTAAGCCACAGGTTTAATGGCAGGTCCTGAGTTGGCACTGCCACCACCTGCTGCAAATGGCCTCGCCATCTTGTTAATGGTGGTGCTGGGGGCAAAGGAGTACTTTGGCTGAACAGAAGCTGGAGCAAGCGAGTCCTATGGGGGCGCAGTAGAGGGAGACAATGCAGCACAGTGCACAACATGCAGTTAGACGTTTGTGACACACATTAAAAAAGTTCCTCCCGCCGTTGCACAATCCCGAGCTTTTATGTTAAGACAGATTCCTGCGCGGGCCAATATTTCACAGCAAACGATTGCTGCGTGCTGCAGGAGCGGCTCCGTCCAAGCCTCCAGGCTTTTCTCTGCACACGGAAGAAGTGCTTCAAAAGTGTGAACACAGCCATTTTATTTGTGTTGGCTGCGAGCCAAGGACCGGCAAAGCGTAATCTGCTACTGCCGGTAAAATGAAAATGTTCAAAGTGGAAATCTGCCATTTTTGACTGACATATCTAACTAATGAGATTCCTCGGCGAGCGTTGTGCACGGACTGCAAAACACAAGCTACTAAAATGGAACGTTGACTTTGTGCGAGTGTGATGTTAAAGCTGCTTCACTAAAAGCAGCATGTAGCACAGAGCAGGTCATGACACCGCGGCGCTATACACACAAACGCACATCACGAGGGCTGATTTTAAAGCTGGATGCATCTGCAGTTAGATGTTTGATTCTGGGGATTGTGCAAGGCTTCACAGAATAAACATGGAGGAAATTCGCGCAGCAGCATTCACAACACTATGCAGCAAACGCCTCATTTAGCAAATCACTGATGCTCGGCTAAGGCACCGTGCACGGACTCTGCGAGAGCCTGACGGGCTCAGGATGAATCAAATTCACTTAAACACAAAGGGACATAATGATTGAAGTTTCAGATTCAGTGCATGTAACTTTAGTCCAGTAGCAAACCGAGTCCTACCTTCTGGTCTCCATCCACTTTGAAAGCTCTGTGGAAAAAAGAAAATGCACATAGATGAACATTTGTTAAACAAGTCTAACAGAAACCATAAACCCAAGTGTCTCATAGATGCTAAAACCATGCAGTGGACTAAAAATGTCATATCTGTCATAATTATCCACTGTATAAGCACGAAACGGCCCAACAACAGTCCACAACTCGCTGTTTGGGCTGCAGTTGTTTCCCTATGTAAACATGCGACTAAGTTAATTGGGATAAACTGGACATATTTACTAGAAGCTCTTCTTCTTTTAACGCCTCAAGGATTCCATTGTAAACAAGTCTCAAGAACAGGCCCCGTGTGCCCGTGACTCAGTAATTAAGCAAAACACCAAGATGGTGCACAAGAGGATGGGGGGGCATGGTTTGCTCCGCGGTGACTCAGCAGAAGCTTGGACTGTCCGCGGATTCACCCGCCGAGTTAAGGAAAGTGCCACAGTGTTGTGCACGTCTTAACTCTAATCCCAGGATTTGCATTACTGCCTGTCCTGATCGCAGCCGCGCAGGCGGTTCAGCAGAAAGTCTTCTCACTTCAAAACACGGTGGTAACTCAGCTTTGCACTGCTGTTGGCTCGTCAAATAACCGACTATGAACCAGCAGCGTTGACAAACAGCCCTGGAGGTCAACACGCAACCACACACACGCGCCGCTTCCTGCGTGATAGCGAGAAATGAACGAGCGCTCGTGTGACTGAGCATCAAGGAAAGACAGATAGATCCGGAGGGAGGGGTGAGGAGAAGGCGCACGGCGTGTCTGTGCGTGTCACGCTTATCGGGAGTCGACGTGACATTCACAGGGCTTCAGCTCGCCCACAGTCTGATGAGTCACGCTTCACATCAGGGATGCGACAAAACACGTACGCCGCCAGCTCGGTTACAGTACTTATGTTGGCAACCTGAACTTATAGGAGACAAACGTGGAAATGATTACATTCCCGTGGAATGACTTCATTCGCTTGGTCCGAGCTAGATGTGTGCATAGGCGGAATATGCACACTATGAAATCATTTCCTGCCTCATTTCACGGGTCACTTATTTCAGATGATGAATGCTCAGCTCTCAGGCTGATGTCAGATAAAATATGAAAAACTCCCATGATACTGTAATCAGCACAGCACACATCAAATCTGGACCCAGCGCGTCCCAGTTATACATGATCTCCTGTCTTCAAGCTGAAAATCTATCGCCCGTGTCTTTTTGATTCCACTCCTCCTAAAAAGCTCTGGATAAAGTCAAAATCCCCCCCATAAAACAGAAACGAGATGATCATTGGTGTTGAACAAAATGAGGCACTAAACCAAACAATACGCCGTATCTCATCAGTGTGCAGCTGTCCTCCTCTCTTGACATAAAAGAAACTATGGACGGCAGCCAAGATATGAATAAATAAAACCGACAACAGCTCCACTCCGAGAAGTGTTTTAGGAAAACAATATTTGCTTGTCTTACAATATAATAACAATAGGAGAGAGAAATCGAGAGAGAGTAGAGAGAGGAAACCGGAGATTTATGGGAAAGGAGTCGGGTAAAAACAGAGCAGAGGAATGAAAACCAACACGCTGGTATATTATGGGTCTAAAGGTAAAATATCACTAATGATGCACAGTAAGTGATTAACCCTGACAGTGTTATCCCCACGACACGAAGCAACAAGACTCCTAACATCTACTTCTTCTCCTTTATCTCCACCTCGTGCCCTCGAGGCCGCTGCTCTCGCTGCGTTTTAGTGGGCAGAGATGTAGCGTGTGAGCTCCTCCTGCATGTAGCAACAAATACACACGGCATCAGCAAAGCAGGAGGCGTTCGCAGGGACGGGGCTTTTATTTTTCAACCACATACAGCAAGTCTGTAATAAGCAATAACAACATGCTGCAGTAGTAGCATTAGAATTGTAGTTATAAACACACAAAGACTATCATCCTGCATGTTTAACATTTCCAGTATTTGCTGCTCGTTTTGTAAAAATGAAAACTACAAGACGTCTTTCTACACAGCAAGGACAACGTTTTTCATCACGTGAGGCAAAGAAAACCGTCAAATCCTAGGAGAAACAAAAAGCTGTTGCACTGGCTAAAGAGATGTAATTATCAAAGTTGCCGATTCAGTTTCCCCAATTAAATAATTACTGACGTTGTAGATTATTATATTACCAAGCTGTGCCTGCTGGTTAACAGCTATGTCGATTGTGCCCATGTTGCCCTGATTTTTAAAAGATCTAGAAGGCAAAGCATATTTAGTGATCTCAGTCCAGGTATTTATGATGTGAGACGAGTTATTGAACGATATGCAGCAAACACCCTCCAGATTCTCTAGTTCCAAGGCTCTTCATTAACATACTGGCCCCGTTCCCTTTTTTTAACGCGATATAAATGACCTGTGGCTGTGCTCACTCTCAATAAAAGCAAATAAACTAAGTGAACAAAGATTCGCCAGAACATAAAAGCAGAGTCTCTTGGCAGGCGTCAGCAAAGTTAACACAAAGTTGAAGAAATGTGTTGCAGCGCAGGTGCTTTGCTTAGGAGCATCACAATGACAACCAGGCCCATCTCTACCACGCAGGTCCAATCCTTCTCAATTTCTAGGGAGCATTAGATTATTAAACGGTAACATTTTAATCTTTCTGATAATTAAGCTTCTCATGAAACGGTTCACAGCTTGGACAGACTTGATAAGTCAGGAATTTCTGGCAGGACTTATGTGAGTAGGTATAAGTGCTGCTTGTGTGAAGGTTATCCAGAGCTAATTAAAATAACTTGAGCGAATTGAAAAAAAAAAAAAAAAAAAAGAGAGATTTTCCTGGCTGACACTTAACAACAAAGTGTTTTAATCTAAAATATATGTCCTCTTAATTCCATTAGGAAGCTGGAACTCTTTGTTCTTTCAACGACATTTAAGCTAAAAAGGCCGGAGTATCTGCTCAACAGCCGTATTCTTGCACACTACTCACGCTGGCTCAAGTCTTCAGGACGATAAGGACAGAAATACATCTCAATGTGAAACTGCTGTAGAAAGAATTCAGAATTGTCACAATGCTACACAAGCATCTCTGTCCCAATAACAACTACATGTAACGGTCAGGCTCGTCAACAGGACCCTGTGCAGGGAAGACATGCGTTCCTCCATAGAGGACAGAATGCAGTACTGCGCCTGTAATTACCAAACGCGTGCAGAGAGTGTGGGCAGCGAGAGTCTGGCGTTCTTTTCGAGGAGAACAGCGCGGGGGCTAAAAGAAAACCCTCAAATGCGCTTTTAACAGTATCAGTTCTACGACATTCTGAAAGATATAATAATAATAATAATAACCTACAGCTTCCAAAATGTGGGTGGAAATGGGCAAGAAGGTTATGTAGCACTGGTACTACTATACGTACCAAACCCTAGTTAGTTCATGGACTAATGCCAAATTCTACTAAAATCTGTTCACATGTTTTTAAAGTATCCTCCTTACTACTGAACTAAGCACAGACATGACCAAAATGTTACCTCCCCAGCAAACGGCAGCATTTACGAGTGGGGTGGTGATTGTGAGTATAGTCAAAAACTAAATCAAATCAAGGCCTTTAAGAAATAAAATAATGAAATTATAAGTTGAATGTATTTTGCAACCAATGGAGCAAAATTCAAGGACGCTGTGGTATCTCCCTTTTCCTGAAACGTGAAAAAAGGGAACACGGGCTACGCTTTGGTGGTGATTTATGCTGGTGTGGTGGAAGGAGATAAAATGGAGGATGAGTAACTGTGCAGAGTTTTGCTGCCTCATGCTCTGCAAAACAACTTACTTGCTGAGGGTGAGGCTGAGGCTGTCTGTCGCTGCTCTGATCTTGTTTTGTGCCTCCACATGGGTCATGTCCTCTGCATTGCTGTCACCAATGGACATCACATAGTCTCCCACCCCAACACCAGCCTGAGCCGCCTTCCCGTCAGGGGTCAGCTGCAGGAGAGAGAGCGAGAGAGAAGAGGGGAGGAAAAAGCAAAACACAGGAACAGAAAGCACATATAGGTTAGAAGTTTGTAAAATATCTGCACATAACATGACAGATGAGTGGACAAAACCTAAACAAGCTGTAAATTAGCAGCATAGCCAGAAACAAACATTATAACATAATAATAATTCAACATTCACATCCATGCCATTATTAAAAATAATAATAATCACAAAAGAGAACATTTTTAATGGTTTGGATACATTTTACTGTTTAGTTAGAAGGAAAACAAAACTGCAACCAGGCTGATTTCATCTGTATCAGTAATTCAAAGCAAAACGCAGGACATTCAGTTCAACTGGCTTTGTGTCATCCAATCATCCAAGGGAGCCTGGATGTCTGAGTCTGGTGAGCCAGCCGAGATATTTCACTCACCGCTACAAGAAACATGCATTACGGGTCACCGTGATGTCATCAGTCATCAGCATATGATTTACTGCAGATGTGGCCTAGTCTATGAAAAGCTCTAGACAGGGCTCACATGTTACAAATGGCCGCATCATTTACTGGAACAACCAGTCCTGTGTTCTTTCCCTCCAGTCAGGTGAGCTGACTAAAACATGACCTCATTCTCTCAGGCCATCACGCAGACTGCAGATGAGCTGAGTCAGAGCGAAAGGCTGGATACTTGCTACAAACACGAACATCCCGACATGTCAACGTTCTCTGCACGTGCACGTACTGCACCGTCTGCCGCGTCCTCTAAAACCCACTAACATACACAGGGCAGGCGCCGTGTTTAGTCAGGGCTTAGTCAGCTTACACGTGCGGCTTAATGAAACTCAAGACTTGTGTCAAATTCTCAGATAACCGAGTACAAAGTGTTCAGCATCAGATAAGAGAGCGAGTGCCAGGCTTTCTGGCAAAACCCTATTAGGATTACTCTCTGATGTCATGGATCCCTGTAAATGTTAGCTCATCAAAAGCGGAGAGGCCTCAGCAGCCCAGTCAATAGTTTTCTGTCGTGTTCAGCTAAGCTACCACACTGGCCGCTTTGATTCTGCACATTAAACATAAACACTTGTGTGAGCAGGGAGGTAATACGCTCAGTAAACTGATGACGGTTTGGCCTGTAAAAATCCCCCCCGCATCCCGCAAAGACAGTGGAGTCAAGACCTGCCTTGAACCGCAACACGGCGAGGATAAACACAGAAGGACGCGCTTTCCCCAGAGGCAGCGAGTTCAACCTATTTTATAGTCCTGATTCAGGTTCAAACACCACTTTAATTGGCTTTGATTTGCACTCACTGGAAGCAATTAGATGAGTTGAGACAAAGCTATCGCTCCAGTTTAGAAAGACTTAACAGTTTAACTATGGCAAGCACGACTACAGCATATTCTGAAATGGGGCACAGACTTAACACTGAGGTTCACCACAGAGAGCTGCAGCGCTGCCTAGTAAAACCTCAGCACCTTGTCATTTTACTAAAAACAAAACAATTATTTCATTAGTGTTAAACAAAAACATTTCCCCATTAACTGTGGCCACAGAGGAACTGACAGAACCTCAAGGGAGCTGTAGTTGTTAAATGCTTACAAAAGAAACTCTTAAAGTTAGCGCGTTATGGACGCCAGTGCATCTTAAAATGGTGACTTCTGACAGAACAACAAAAAGGAGTTTATCCTGTTTCTGCTGGATTATTACGGCAATAGAAAACAATAATAAAATCTCCAAAACATACAGTAAGAAACTTGTGAATTAATGAATTGGTGAAGGCGGTGGATTGCGTATATAAATGCCTCCATGCGTGAGGAGTTAGTGATGGACACGGACACCTGCGCTGCTGGCTCGGGTTCAGAGTGCAGCTGCTCCCTCACTTGAGAAGGCAGCAGCTAAAGTTGCTGTGCTCAGACCTTTGGTTGGCAGGGGGCAGACGGGAACCCTACACCGCCCCAGCAGTTTGTCAATACGCTGAAGGACAGTGGAAAACATGTTCTTGCATTATACACACACACACACACACACACACACACACACACACACACACTGTGCCCCACAACAATGAGGGAACCTGGTGGTGCAGCCATGACGGAGGAGAACATTACGTAGCAGCGATGTCGCTTCGTGACGCGGCTCCAGCGAAGCTCTCTTCACACTAATGAACACAGAACGCGTAGCGCGGAGGGAATTCAGCTGTGATGTTAACTAATCAGCTCCTTGCCTGGTCCAAGGCCTTTTGGCAGAGCACAGCACCAGAGCTGCTTTACTATGCTACTGGATTTCAAAGCACACACTGACCTCCAGCATTTTGTATTCACCTTTGAAGTCTTTTCCTGACCAGCCCACAGGTGAGCCGGGGCCTCATACTTGCGCGCTACCCTTGTTTTTGGATAAACTAATAACGCGCTGAATTTCATCTACAGCTGTCGATATAATGGCCACGTGACACTGCACCGCCGGGACACTTTTATTCTTTCCACGGCTATTTGGGGGCCAAGAGACAGTCTCTCCTTACATCACTCACACAGCACAGCTGATGCGCAACCATAAATATCCCTCTGAGAAATGGAGCCCCCCGTAATAACTTCACTGGAAACACCTCCCATCGACTCCCCTTAAGACACTGCTGCACTAATCACAACATAAGACATTCACATCCAGCTAGAAACAGAACAAGTGCCCCCTGAGGGCTATCCACCAGGAAAGATGTGAATTATTAATTCAATCCTCTAACAAGGCTGCTTTCCCCCCCCAAGTATGTGCGGGTTTTTGAGACAGTGCGTGTTTAAGAGTATACTGGAGACAAAGCAACAGATGGCCCACCACACAGACAGAAACAAAAATGAGACTGGCTGACACATCCAGCTGTGGTGCTGGAGAGACATTTACAAATCTCCTTACTCCCTTATTGACATGACATCATCTGTAATTTCCTCTGAATATTTGATTTCAGAAGGGTGGCATGTGTTTGTTGATTGGAAGCAGATGGTGCTCGGGAGGCTCGGTTATGGCATCATATCATATTTATGGAATTGCAGCAACATAAGATTCGGGGCAGATATGAAAAAACTCGTCAAGTGGGAGGCCAGATGTTACAAACCAAACGGAATAACAATGGACAACAAGGCAAGGACAACATCTTGTTTCCGACATTTGATGCCTTTTCCTGTTTACATAACTGGACACATATTTAACCTAAGCTTGTCCCATTTAATATAAATTTATTACTTATGAAGTTATTTAACATTTATAGATTTTTGGATTCACATGTATTCGAAGGACCTTAGTTTGAGTCTAAAGTCCGGCAAGTTCCACTGTGTGCGTTCTGCCCCCGTCTGCATGGGTTTCCTCCAGGTCCTCCAGCTTCCTCCCACAGTCAACGACTCACATGTGTTCGAGTAATTTGTGATTAATTCGCCCTTGAGTGTGAATATGAGAGACAATAATTATCTGTCTCCGTCTATATAAGCCTTGTGACAGACGGGTGAGCTGATCACGGTGCAACAAGAGCAGAGGAAAACAACTCAGATGTTACTAGCGTGCAATGTGCTACTGACTCAACGGGATCGTATTTAATCGCATTTGTTGTTAAATGGGACGCTGACTGAAGAGACTAACGTTATTTAGCGGTTTCCCAAGAAGTGAGATGTCAAAAAGAAAATAGGGCCTGATGAAAACGTATTAACATATTTTAGCTGAATTATGAAATTATTTTTTCCTTTCACAGCGACTTAACAGTTTGTCTTGGCGTGGCCTTTTTTCTGATCTCACTGGAAAAGTATTCCTGTGAGATTTGGGGCGTCCATCAAATGAGCGAGATAAGTGAGTGTGGAAGACGTATTAGACACAGAAAGGAGGCGAGAGGATTGTCTGTTGGCAGCAACAGGGTGGATATGAGAAAAATCCCTGGAATGCTGAGAAAGCATGGCTTTCCAGGCTCACAGACGGAGGAGGAAGGAAACCAGGGCATGGAAACCCATATAGCAGCTCGTCTACGAGCCACAAACAACTATTAAATCAGCACACGCCCATTAGCAGTGCGTCAAATACAGACCGATTAAATATATACACAGCAAATTTAAACTCAAATAAATTAAACAAATGAAAGCCATGAATAAATCCAGTTCTACACAGCAGTAATTTCCCTCTAATCCATACAATAACACTTAAACACATTGATTAGCAGTTATCACTAGCGATCTCTTTGCCTCGCGGCATTTTACTGAGCCTTTTCCTGTCACTGAACATGTTCTTCTTTGCGTCATCGCTTCTAACTGACTGTCTGGGTTGAGATACTTATCAGCTACGGGTCAGTAAAGACCACCCTCTAAACTCATCCAACGTAAGGACTTTTCCTCCCGTTACTAAGGAATGGTGCGTATCTTCAGCCTCCGCTCCCTTGTTGAGGGTATTCAGTGCTCATAACAGGTCTGGATTGCAGAGAGCTGGCCTCCTACATTAGCTGATTAGTCAAGATTAGTCATTTATGACAGACTAGTGCAACCACATTCATCTTGACATGCACCTTGTTTGTCTAGACAGAAACTGCTGTAAGCCAAGTCCTATGTTCCACCAAAACCCCCCTGGTTCGTTTTGTTTTTTTTGATCCCCGTGCGTCAAACGAGGCTTTAACATCCGCTCTGTCTTTTATGGGTAGTAAAAACAGCTTCTTGTCTAGAATCCAAAAGGAACACAGTGTTTCCGACCGAGACGCCTGCCAGAGAGCGTAGCAGGTACGAGACGTGTACTGACAGGGCTGGAGGAGGCCGGCGCCCTCGCCAGAGGATTACATCAACGTTACACACACACACCTCAGCGCGACGCTGCTGATAACACACTGACTCTGTACATAACTGATTAAGGCAACGTGTCATGCTGGACTGTTTCATTATTGCTTTAATGCCAGTGAGAAATTAGTGCGTAACAGACGAGTGTGTAACAAAAACCAGCCAGCGACGTTGGAACGATTCTGTGCGACTGCGACTTTGGGACCGTTTGTCAGGCAGCACTGCACTGCACTTATAAGGCCTGGAAAGCGCTTGCTGGTCTCTTCAGTAGCAAAAGTAGTTTATGGAGTATCTGAAATTCATTCAGCGGGGAGGTAGTGACCTAACAAGGAGTGTGCAGAGCAACTATAAAACAAATGACAGCATGTCCTTCTGGGCGCTGAATATTAAATCGAGCAAAAGGTGCTGCACTTAAAGAAAGGAGCAATATATAAAAAAAAAACACTGCTGCAATGCTGCACAGCACGTCTGCCACAGCCTGCACGTGTCATGACCCTTTACTAAGTTATCAAGCACCTGGCTTTGCATTTTACCGCGACTTTAAAGACACCTCATGGTGCTAGTGTTGTGGTGGTCTGAGTCCCATTCACAGCAAACTGCGATGCTGCGTGCGTCCGACACCCGTCCAGCAGCGATATTTCTCCGCAAGCTGTCCATCACAACGTTGAAGCCACCAGGTGGGTTTAATATTGATTTCATATTGGATGCAGGATCCAATAGCAAAGGTTTCTTACCCTTGACACGGTGAGGGGCATGCTGAAGTCCTTGCCACCCTGCAGCCTGAAGCCCCAGGGCGCTGGGCCACTGAGAGTTACCGAGTACAAGTTCATAGCCTTGAGGGAGACAAAAGGAGAAAACAGTGTTTCAGGAACCGGTGCGAAAATGTTAAATGAAGCAAAAATTGAATGTGGAGAGCCCCCGTCTTCCAATTACTCAAGAAAATAAATAATCAGTTTGTCTCTTTAAGTTTGACAAGACGTTAAAATAGCGGCGCTGCTGCTGGGACACAGTGTTCCAACACTCATCACCCCACAAATGAGCACATTCATTTGCTATCCCTCGTGCCATAATGTGAGGATACGTTTGTGCAGAGAGGCCCAGTTCAGAGTGTAATTAAGTTCCCAACCACGCAAACCGCAAAAAACATCAGTGTCATAAATCTGCTGGACAAAGAAGAACGGCAGCTGCAGCGACTCCGAGCTGGTAACTAATGTATGGACTTAACCAAACACTGGGGCACATCGCCACAACAAAGCCAAACGAAGTGGATTCGTGAAATATTTCCTATGTAGGCGTGAAAGTATGACGACAAGTTCAACCAGATTAATGGACGCTGGCTGGCATTCATTTTAAAAACCAAATACAACTGGAGACCCGAGGCTGAGTCACTTTCTGGTAGAGCCAGGCCCTTGCCCTGCGTGTTGTACCTGCACCCCGGCTCCAGCCTCCGCTCCTCCTCCCCAGCCCTACCAGGTGTCGTCGCTCTTCCCGACACGCATCTAACCACCTAAGGAACCACAACGCGAGCCTACCTTGTCGTCAGGGGCCGGCCACTAGCCCAAAGCTGGGAGAAAGCTGGAAGAGTCAGTAAGCTGGGGCAAGCAGATTCTCTCCCCGTTGGCAAACCCTACCCCTCGAAGGAGCCTGTGACACAGGCAGGCCCTAAACTCTGCTCGCTCCTCAGAGGCTATATAAGGAATGTAAAACTACACCAAACTATTTCAGCCCAACACCCACATGAGTCACAGAGAGAAAGGAGGGGGGGGGTTAGAGGAGGGCGGCGAGAGGTAACATCCACTAACCCCATATTCTGGCAAAAGCCTGGCGCATAAAAGTCAGTGAAGTTTTGGTTGTTGTTGGTTTTTTTTAATGCACCCGAGAAGCAGCAGGCAGCTCCCAACTCTACATTCCTCAGTTCAACCAAATCAGCAATTATACATGAACATCCAGCTCTTAAAGCAACAGACGAGCCCACCTATAAAAAGGGAAAACTTTCTAAGAAATGTTAAGAATATAAAAGGAAAGAAATCTGCAACTATCTAAAAAAAAAAAAAACTCCATGTGTAAATGTAAAGAACTGGTTTATGTTCATGTAGCATCCATGTGCTGGACTGTTCACTTCCAGATGATACCAACTGTATTAATTAAAACCTCTGGCGTGATGTCAGCACCTTTACCACAGCAACAGGTAACAGCAGCAGCTGATTCCAACAAGACAAAGAGACTGAGGGCATGAATGTAGACGCAGAACAACCCCAAGCAGTGAAATCAATCGACTGGGTCAATAAATTAACTCTTTGCTATTTATAGTCTCCTGTGGTGTCACTGTGTTACATCTATAGGAGCTTTTACTGGGAGGACTGCAAACACAATGTCTAACATACACTGAGTGCGGGACAAACGTGCGTTTGGCTAAATCGCCTAAATGGTTTTAAGGAAGTTCGCTCAACAGCGTGATCGGCAGCAGGTTTAATTACAGGCGACGTGATGAAGTAAAGTTTTCTACTCGCAACAGAGGAGGAACCAAGACGCTGCGGCCGCGCGGCCACGTCCGTCCGCAGCGGCGATAAAAGTTCCGCGACTCGGTAAGTGCCTTTAAAAAGTTGCGACGCGTCCGTGCGTCGGTGCGAGCGGAGCTCACCTCTTCTCCCTGCCTGCGTTCGCCGGACATCGCGAGTGAGTCGACCCGGTGGGAGCGAAGTCAGTCGTCGAGTTGTCGGGACTTCCTTGAAGCGGGCGTCAGGAAGCCACCGCGGATCCCTTCGCGATCACCAGGCTCGTTCCCTCACATTCTTTTTTAGCAGGACTCGGTTCAAACGTCAGAAGTCACATGGGCCGCAGCTCCAGCGCGGAGCCCGGCGGAGGCGCACAGAGGCCGCAGCTGCTTACACCGCCCACCGACAGGTCCTGTCGGCGGCAGGAGCTACTGGGTTAGTTTTCCAACAATCGCTGGTTGTGTAGCAGCAAAAAGAGTAAACAGCGCAGACGCCGTGTTAATCATTGTAATGGAAATTTTACTATATGGGTATTTTCACTTGTGACAGAACTCTGATTCATATTACTTGATATATTCTCATATGTATCTGTACTAAGCAAAGTAATCATAGAATGAGTTATATACTTGCTTACAGAAATATTTTAGAATAGTGAGCCTTCTCTTTCCCATGGGAAAGGGAGCTAGGGAGAGACTGTTTAGTTAAATTGTTTTACAGCATGGACCATGGCCATGAGAGCATGGTAGAAGAACTTTGATTTACTTTGTTTCTGTTACACTTTCCACCTGGCGCAAGGAAGTGACTGACCCTGAGTTGTGGGCTGATAAGACTCTTGTGGACTGTTTTTGTTTGAGACTGAGCTAATGAGAAGATACATCTTTACTCCCTCGCAACGAAGAAGGTATTTAGGTAGGCACAGAGGTAGATGACTTCAGAACTACACTCAGGCAGGACAGTTTTGCACTGACTCTGTGTACTTCTCTTCTTGCAAGAATAAAAGACAACAGAAAGACAACTTTGATTGGTTTTTGATTCATTCACCAGGTTCCTAACAGGTTTTTGCCTCCACAATCATTAAGTGTCCAGAAGCCTTATATGGAGAGCTATTAAAAAACAACAACAAATAAACACAAACAACTCTCCCTGATTCTTTACAAAGCCCCTGAATTGTAACGAATGTTTTAGTTTATTAAAACACCATATGGTTCATTAGACCATCTTAGATATGACTGGTTCCTCCACCACGTGCTCACCATGTAGCGATGTTTATTTATGTTGTTCCTTTCTAATGTGTTTCACAATAAAAACCACAGCAAAAAAAACAACACTAAAACTAAGTGTACAGATGTCAGTGTCATCATAAAAAAAGCTTGTTGTGACCCCTACCACACTATTCTTCACATGCTCTCACACTCTCACAATAGACAAATAGCAGCGTTACACTGTAGCATCGTTCTAGGATCATTGTTGAATGTTTTATTTAATGTTACATTTTAACTTCAGGGTGTGAAGTTAAAATCTACGAACACTGCACAATGGAATGGAATCCAAAATGCACCAAGATGCTTCAGATGAACCACCCAGAGTGGATGGAACCAGGTTGAGTTCAGTGTCGAACCAAAATACGGTACAACGTGTACAATAAGATGCATAAGATAAATTGTGTTTTTAGTTAGGATATTTCCTGCAAAGCAAATACTGCTCATCCTTTCAGGGGTCAGATCAAATCCATGATGCAAGATAGAGGGGTGGGTGATCTTTTAGATGTCATGCGCTTGCTTTTCAATTTTTGATTTCAAGTGCTCCTTGTATGCCAGGATGTCCCTATTCCACTTTGTGATGGTTTGATTTTCACACACCCAGCCCTAGCTTCATTTGACATTTCCTATTAGTTTCACGGTTGATTCATAACAACCGAGTTCGGATTGGATCATGTTATATTAAGTCAACACGTCTTGTGTTGCGGCTCGGCTAGCAGCAGTTGCGGCGCGTGGCCAGCAGATGGAGACAAACCGCAACAAAAGGGGAAGCGGTACCCTTCAGGGTGCTGCCCTGCTCCATCGTCACAGTGACTGAACAAGTGAAGAAATCATGAATCATCAGTGAGTGACGGCCTAAAATCGAAGCTTACATTGTTTTATTCCTGCATATTCAATTGCTCGCCTGGTTGCCTTCGTGTGTGTGATTAGAACAGCTACTCTTCCAGTTAAATAGTATAAGTAGTTTGAATTAGCCAGACAACTGGTGGCCCGATTTGGGGGCTTCGGCGTGAAAGCTAGCTAAACCTGCCAGGCTCAGTTCAGCTTGTAAACACTTTTGTGGAAGATGGCTGACAACGGAGCGCATCCGATCGAAGAGGACCCGGCCGCGGCTTTCCTGGCTCAACAGGAGAGCGAGATAGCGGGGATCGAGAACGACGGCGACGGCTTTGGGGCGCTGGAAGGAGCGGACGACCAGCTGCCGTCTGCTAGCTACGGTATGACAAGTTTTTATACTCGGCTAGCATCGGCTAGCATCCAAACGAGCTAACTGGAGCCGGCTAACGGGTTCCGGTACACGGATGATAGGAGTGAGCGAGCGATGCCCCCGATCCGAGTGTGTTGCTTAACATCAGCATCTCTAGTCTAGTTAGCCAAGGTTTGCTAAAGTAGCTTATTTAACTACAACAAAACGAGCGGGCCGTTAGCCACGCAGCCTAGCTAGCTGACGGCTTGTTACCCTGTCAGTCTGTGCGTCGCCTCACACTACTGTAAGTAAACGTAACAACTCGACTAAATGATGCCAAGTTAGCTAATAGCCAACGCTTTTGCCGGAAAACCGTGTGCTGCTAAGTGACAACGCTCCGGACAACATCGGCGGCCAAACAGGTGCTGCTGCATTTCTGAATGACAAGAGGAACAGGTTAGTAGTAAGTCGGCGAGCAGACGCACAGGAGGACGTGGAGCGAAGCTTAAACAGCAACGCTCTGAGAGAGTCGTCTAAATCTTTTCTCGCACTCCTTTCCACAATGTTAGGCGATTTCGGAGAAGAGACCGCTACAGTGAACGGGGACATATTTCAGGTGAGCACAACAGGTACCTCTAAGTTTCTGAAGACATTACAACAGGTCTTTCACGACCCCTTTCGTTTCTTTGTTATGTCTTTATGTGATGACGTGACCATCTTGCCTTACATGCGTGTACGCATCTGCATCAGCTGGTCTTGTTTCAATGCCCTCCCACAGGAGTCCAATGGCCCAACTGACAACTATGCAGCCATCGCCCAGGTGGACATTCAGAGGCAAGAGCCGGAGAGTTTACGCAAGTGGAGGGAGGAGCAGAAGACGCGCCTGGAAGCATTAGGTGAACAAAGATATGAATCATAACTGTGTAATGCAGGTCCAGTGAGGTGGTGTCTGCTTCCGGTGGCAACTGGATTCGCTTGTTTTATTCCAGTAGCGTAGATGGCATCTACTTCCCCACAATGCACTTATTTAGACGTAAATCACTGATTCAAACCGTTATCAGTGACTGCGAAGTGTCTCGAATCACAGTTTAATGCTCACTACTGAAGATACGTTTTGAGGAAGTAGTGTATGCGGAAATCGTGGAATTCAAACACAGCCACATGGTCATTTAAAAATCTGTGTGAATTTTTCCTCTCTTTGGTTTTCACCGAATGTGCCGTTTTTGTTTTTTGCACCCAAACAAGATTCGGCTTCCAAGGCGGCAGAGGCTGAGTGGAGAGACAAAGCCAAAAAGGAGCTGGAGGACTGGCACGTACACCAGAATGAGCAGATGGAGAAGAACAAGGCCAACAACAGGTTAGTGTTTGACATGTCCTCTGTTAACATGCAGAGATGTAACAGTTGGTTTGTCATTATGATGTGATGATGTCGATTACACTGGAAAAAGTGCTACTGGCAGGTTGAATTTTCTTCAGTAGATAAATGTTTTTTTACTGTGCATGTCAGGTCTGCCAGACGCAGTGTTTAACAACAGAAACATACATATCAGCCATAGATATTCACCCATTATATCGAGTAAATATGTTTTGTAGGTAATTGTTTATTCTAACAATGTACTACTTGTGCACCGTACTAGTCCTTATACTGCAGCCTTTCCCTTTTCTTAACCAAACAAAATGACTTTCTTACACACTTTCCAACACACTATTCAGTTCTGGCACAGTATCATTCTGAATGTGTGGCTCTAGATTTGGCCAGTCTCTGTGTTTGTAAAAGCACTGAGTGACAATCCTCTGAGATGCTACTACTCTGAATCTGTGTGTGTGGTTTAAATGCCTAGAGAGCAAAACAGGAGGTTTTCTAGTTGGCAGGAATACAAAGAGTAAATGTCATGGTTTTCACGCTACAGTCGAACACCACCAATAAACATCCTTTGCCATTTTCAGTCATATTCCTCAGCAACAGTGACGCTCACAGTACTACAGACTGGTTGTTTTTGGTCTTTACATGTTTACCATTTTCATGCACTGTTTCTCAGTCACTTGCATAATAATTTTAATGCAGACCAGAACCTTTTTCTCCTTGTTGTTTACTGAATCTGTTCTTTCTTCTTCTTTTTTTCCTGCTTTCTTTGGCCTTGCTTCCATACTAGGATTGCTGACAAGGCTTTCTACAAACAGCCCAACTCTGATGTTATAGGCTTTGTGTAGGTTTAGAGTTGTTCTGCTTTTTAATGTTGTATGCATTTCACATCGTCTTAGCACTGGTTAACTTTTATCTAATGCATGACTTCTCAGAAATTACCAGTCTATTTTGGAGACCTAGTTTTTCACAACCGTTTCTGGCTGTTGGCATTATTATTATTTATTTACATAAACCATATATTTTTAGTGTACGGTTGGTATAAATAAATGCATGAATGATTGTATTGTCTTATGACTAGGTGGTGTTCATGTGATTTAGATTTGTAGTAGAATGCTATATGGGGTCCAGGCAGGCTGCTGTTCTAAAATCCCTCATCAACTGATTTTACCCCCCCTCCCCATCTGCAGAGCATCAGAGGAGGCTTTGCTGGCAGAGAGCGATGGCGACAGTCCGGGAACCGAATGGGAGAGAGTAGCTCGTCTCTGTGACTTCAATCCAAAAACCAACAAACAAGCGAAGGATGTTTCACGAATGCGTTCCGTCCTCATCTCTCTCAAACAGACACCTCTAGTTCGCTAGAGACGGTTGCAGGGAGGAATTCTGTCCTAGTAACATTGCCTTCTTCAGGTTTAAGCTCATGTCACATCAAAGTTTGTATGCCCCTTTCCATACCACGTCTGGTATGTTTGTAACTTTTCAGAACTTCTCGCCTTTCTCAATGCCTATTATATTGAAATGATATACTTAACCTCACTCTCTTGTCAGAAGATGGATCGGTCTGTTTTTGAACCATCCTTTAGCTGGTCAGTTTTATTCACTGCTATACTTAAGAATATATTGTTACTGTAAGTTAAACATTTTATTTTCCCTTTAACTTATACATTACTAGGTCAATTTTACTGCATGGCTCAGTGTCCTAGATGCACACTTTTAGTTTTATAAATTAGCATTTTGGTCAATGACAAATACTTACTATTAAGGATTGTAACCATATATGCCTCTTATTGGTGTAAAATTCTAAACAAATGTTCCATTCATTCTTGTATTATATTACGCATTAGCTAGCATACCTTCCCTTACATGCATCAGCTTGTGGCCTTTTTGATCTAGCTCTTACTCCAGTTGGACTATTTAATGAGAAGGATTTCCTCTTCAATTAGGCAAGATATCAGCAAAAAAAACCTAAATAAAAAAACACAACCAAAGATTTGTGATACCATCTAAACTTTAGAGTTCACCTGATTGACTTGTTTGACTTCAGTGTGGTTCAGCAAGTTTTATGTATCATTTGTGTTTTATTTCAGCATTAATAATTATGTGCATTGTTTCACATGTTGCCTATTGGAGACTAACAAATGAATGTTCAGAGGGAACTGGAAAACAGAGTATGAGCATCTAAAATAATTTGTCCCTAAATATTTAGCAATTTTAAATGTTGACACTAGAAAGCCCTGAGGACGATCACTTTGATCAGATCATTTTTAGCTTCACACATCAGCTGGACAAACTCGAGCGTCACACTGATATTTTCATACGAGATGCAAATTTGTTAAAGCCGTGCTACAATAAAACTGATGTTTAACAGATGTACTCACTTTTTTCTTTTTAAGACAACATAGAAAGTGAAAGATGCAAAAACAAAACACCCTGAGCTAAGTTTAGTCCTTGTTTTCTATGAAGATGACAGTGCCACAATTGACCAAAATCTTCTACCACTTCTACATCTAATTTGATGAGGAGATTGCTTTTCTAACGCATCTGGAGTTCAACAATTGCCATGTAATTTCCAAGTCTGATTATTCAGTGCCTAGAGTGGATACAGATCCTCCTCTTATTTAGATGTATTCATTCAGGTCATCACCATTACATCCATGTTCAAAATTTACAATGGTTATTTCTTTTTGTAAATAATCAGTTTAATAAAAGGTGGTGTATGGAAAAAAATGTATCCATGTTTGTGCATTTGAGTTAAACTATTCAGAAAGGACAACGGGTTTATTATTTCTACTCCAAGACACATTTCAGGTGTTGGATCAGTTCAGTAAAAACTACATGGCACTACCTGACCCCCCCAATTTGCAGTTTTAAATAATAAACAATATTTACCTCAATGGTAAATGGAAGCTAAACAAAGCCAACGTAAGACATTATTCAGCTAACTGAGACAATAATCTGTCCTCTGAAAAGGTGGATTTGGGCTAATCCGAACTCAAACAAACGTACAGAACGTGGACTTTCTTTACTGTTTGGATTTCATCGCTGTGGTAAAGACACCGATGATAATGGCAACGACAGTGAAGCCTTGAGCGAAGATACGTCCCCGCATCAGCATCTGGGACTGTCTAGTTTTCCCTTGATGGAAGGCGCGGAGACCATACAGCAGTGCTCCTGCTGTTCCCAAACATCCTGAAAAACAAAATCACAAATTTAGACAGATGGTAACAATGCACCACACAGGTACTGAACAGATGGACTGGTGAAAAAAAAAAAAAAAAAAATCACACGTTCCCCCAACAATGACATGTACATAGAACAGCCATGTCAGCACATTAAAAGGTTCTCACATAAAAGATACGCAAACAAACTGAGGCGATGACACTTGAATGAGACGCTGATATGATGCCAAACAAAGTGATGTTGCATGACTCAGCAGAATTACTTAAAATGAACACCACCACCAGCTACAAGCAAACAAGTACAACATGAGCGACTTAATTATCCATAACAGTGACATACACACAGCAACACAGTATTTCCTCCACTTTAGCGGTCGTGGGTGATGCTCTTGTGTAACTCACCTATGGGGACAAATGGGTTCTCCTTGGTTTTCCTCAGGAATTTTTCTTTTACGGTCTCATTTTTGGCCACCGGCAGAGGGCTGAAGCCTTCGATAGCTGGGGGCTCAGACAAATCAAACGTCACCGGTCCTGTTCGAGGGTTTTGCTGTGGGACCGCTGGTGTTGTGGCAGCAGCCATGTCTACCTCTGCACCACCAACCGAGGAAGTGCTAAACCACACTTCCGGTTACGCTTTGTCCCCAGCTCTTCATAATAAAAGCCCGGATATTTTAACACCGGAAATAGGACGTGACAATGTTATATCGCCTCCTGGTGTTCATTTAGCAAACTAGCACCGAGACAAATCAAACATACGGATTTCAATTTTACATTTAACTGCACTATAAAAAAATAAGAGCGTTCTGATTGAATGACCTGGGAGTAATAATTTAAATAATTACTGTTAGCACTATTATTAAGTGTTAAATAAAAAGCCACACGTATCAAACCGCTGTTTTTAGAGCTTCTGGGAAATACAAGAACTAACTCGTCTCCTAGTATAAGACACTCCTGTTCTGGCCTTTTATTTCCTTCACAGCCATTTTGGATTAATTAATTATGGCCTCCAGGTTGAGCAAATCAACTAGCATAGACAGGACTCATCTTTCAAGAGTTAGAGTGTAATACTAATGCTCATTCTGTAGAAAGACCTTAGTTGAGAAGTAGACAAAAAGGTCAGAAAAAAAAAACCCAGAATCTGAGCCAGGAAACTGCATGATTTCAGTAAAAGGGTTTAAAGTCTTGTTAAAAGGTGCAAAGACGTTCCAGAAAGCAGGTTTAGTGCAGAAATGTAGCCTTGGGTCAATGTTTACATTGCAGAAAAAGGGGTTTGATGGTTATACAGAATCATTGCATTATAAAAATCCTGCTAGGCGTGAGCTATGATATTTTAATTTTAAAAGTGAGCTCCCACAGTCTCTGTCTATACAATAATGATCGACTGATCATGAGAGATAACGGTAGCAAAGATCACATTATCATAGAAATCAAACAAGTTACGTTTAAGTTTCAGCAGTACCTGATTCAAGAGGTATGTGGTCTGAAAACTGAAATGGGACACGTTGAATCAAAAGAACATAAAAAATACTTTTCAATCTTTTTATTGAATATTAAGGTAAATATTTCACATTAATACAGGCTACATAAAGTAGAGCCACTATACGACATGAAATTTACTCTCATTTTAACCCTTTTTAGTATGTAAACAATTATACATGTATTTACCACTCTAAAAGGTTCTGATTTCTGTTTAGGTAATCATCATCTAGTTCTGGGCCAAGTTTAAATAGCTACTTCATGTTGAGCCCCCTGCAGCCCAAGAACGGTGTACGTGGGTTTAAGTCAAAATCGCTAAACTATGCAGAGAATGAATCCTGTTGAACAGGTATGCGCATGTTTGTGTGCATCATCAGGACACAGCTCTCGCCCAATTTCCTCTCTTTGTTTGAAATAGGCACATCAAAGAATGGTGTCAAGAGAACTCGGTTATTCAAACTCAGCTTTGTACTGCCAGGTCTCTACTAAAGTTACCATGTTGTACGCTTTTCTTTTTTCCTTTGTCTTATTCGGTCATTTTCGTCAGTTGGTATTTTTCCTGTTTGCGCTGTGAATCATGCGTCGTGTGCGTTCAGCTGCTGTGGACGTCACCTAGTTGACATGGTTCAGGTGCACATGGGGTGGCCAAGTACCCGGCCACACCTGAAAGAAAACGTTAATTTGTTCTTAAATTGCACACCAGTGTAATGTCAGAAAAACAAAAGTGGAAGTTTGTGCATATGAACAGACTGCCTGGGTATAGTATTAGAGGAGAATACCTGCTGTTGTGGGTCAGAGTTATCTGTATTGTTTGGGACCACTTTGATGATGGGGCTCCATGCAGGGTCACCAGCGTGCAAACCATTGTACACTGGCCCTCCTGGCCCCTCTGCCATGGGAGGATGAGGGGGCAGCATGGTTCCTCCATACACTGACATAGGCATCCCCTGGAACAACGAAGAATGAGTAAATAGTAAAACTGTTCATAGAAAGAACATGGGTTAAATCAATTTAGAGCTCTGTGTTACCTTTGGGAAGTCCATGTAACTGTTGGGCAAATGCTGAGGCTGGTGGTAACTGTTAGCAGGGTTTGCGATGCCCGTGTCATCCTGCTCCATGGGCTGGTGCTGAGAGAAGGCTGACTGCTCTGCCTGCAGCTGAGGGTGCATCATGTGGCTTCCCATCAGGGGCTGAGACCAACCTGACATGGCTTCTGTAACAGCCCACACAAAAGGTTACAGCCTTACAACCATCAATGTAACATGGTTTTAGTGCTTTAAATCATAGTTAAATTCCACTGAACCAGTTCTCGTCTTAATTGTGAATAGGTTGCTCTAACCTGAAGCGCTGCCGACTCCAAATGACCAAATGCCTCCCTGTCCAACCGATGCCGTGTAGCTGGTAGTGAGAAGGGGTGGGTTAACTGAACCAGTCTGCCGAATTCTGGCCAGTCGCTCGGTGCCGATGGGTGGGGGAACTTTGCGGTCTTGCTGTGAGGAGTTGTCTGGTTTAGGCTGAGGAGGAGGTGCCACTGCTGAAGTGGAAAGAGGAGAGGATGACACCGTGGAGGGAGGTGGGACAGGTGATTCACCTGGTAGAGAAGAAAAAAAATAATCAGGACAGAGTTACACTGAAATTTTTGCAAAAGGATAATAAATCTGCACAGTAAAAGTGACTCACTGTGGAATAAAGGAATAACAGAAAATGGCCTTTAGGAGTAACAAGAAACTAGTTGCAGTGTGTGGAGATACCTGATGTGGATGCACTCCATGGGTGAGGAGAAAAGTGCTGTCGGCTGAATGAGGGTGTGCCAACAGCTGTATGACCATGCAGATATACAGGGCTGCCAGTCATACTGGTGGCATAGCTGGTCAAAGCTATGGGAGCAAGTGAAAATTATTAATAATACACAGCAACTACCCAACCCTTGCTTATGTACATACAAGTCCTTACATAAAGACATATACAGACCCCTAAAAACACAAGGCTAAATTGGTTATGTTGCTCCATACTGACAATATTGAAAGTCAAACATCTGGTATGAGAATTTCAGCTATTAACTGTTGTAAAATATCACCCACAGGCAGAAATAGTATAAAGTCAGATGGAGACTTTCTGCCACAGACAACAGATACCAAAACACTTCTCTGTCACATGTTCTAATACTTCACTTCATCACTTGAACATTGGCTCGTATTTTACCTCGTATGAATGATGCACTGTATGGAGAGCACCTTTTAAAATGACTGGAGAGCACTTTTTAAATTTCATTGTACAAGTTACAGTGACAATAAAGAATCTATCTATCTATCTATCTATCTATCTATCTATCTATCTATCATGTGATACAAAAGGTGCTAAGCTCCCTTCAGTTAGATGTATCTAGGTGAATATAGCATTAATGCTGTAGGGGGAAAAAAACAACTTGTAAATCGACAAGTCATACCAATGGGGCTGTTGACCATCCTCTGGGAGGCAGCGCGGTAGCCAGGGGCTTTGGAACTGTCTGGAGGTGGAGGAATCATATTCTCCACCTGGCCCATGCTCATGTAGGCTGGTGGCGCTGGGTACGACTGCTCTGGAGGTGAGCGAGCAGGCAGATGGCATGCACCCCACATGTGACTGTTTCCAACCTGAAAAAAAGGACAAAAACAAATCAACAACAGAATCTATAATTATTAGATCCTTTTATTTAATCCCTATAGTCAAAACTAAATGTCACACTGATGTTACCTCAACCCACCTGGCTATTGTTATCAAAGATGCTGCTGAAATTGAAGAGACCTGCAGGTCCAAAGTTGGGGGGTATCTGCTGCGGCTTGCCTGTATTGGCCACATGTTGCATCTGGGAGCCGTTTATTATTCCCAAATTAGCAGAGACCTGAAGAGAGCCTGGAGCTTGGGCGTGGGCTTGCAGAGGCATACTTGTGGGCTGTGACGACTGGTTTTGGGTCTGTTTTGGGGGTTCTTGCTGAGCATTGAAGGGCACAAAGACAGACGTCTGTTGCTGCTGCTGTTGTTGTTGCTGGTGCTGCTGCTCGGAAAGGGAGTAGTAAGGCCCTGGTGGCTGCATACGATGGGAGACTCTGGGTGCAGGGGCTGAGAAATGGGGTACAGTGTTGTTGGGGTGCGCAACATTGTGAGAGAGCACAGGCGCATGTGCCGAGGGGAGATGTGCGCTGGGCTGTGGATTGAGAAGGGGTGGTGGGGCCTCTGTAGCTGGTACAGAGGAGGGAGGGGGAGGTAACTGCTGTCGTGGCTCTGGCTTGGGAGGTAAAGCCATGGCAGGGGCAGTGAAACCCACTGAGCTGATGCTCTCAGTGACAGAAACAGGCTGGTTCTCTAAAGGAAGAGAGGCCTTTTCTTTGCCCACCGGCACAACAGCACTGGTCTCCGTTTTAGCAGACTGAACAGAGTGCTGCGAAACAGATCCAACTGGTTGAAGGGCATTGGCGGTAGTCGTTATGGAACTGTGATGTGCAGGAGACCCTGTGCCTCGTACTGCATTATTACCACCAGTAGAAGTGGCAGCAATAGACACAGACGTTACACCAACAGGCTTAGGATCAGGGGCAAAAAGCTGCTTTCTGACGGAAGAAGGCGTGGGGATACTCGGCTGGGAATTATATGGGGTGGGGTTAGGGGTATTAGGGGAGGCTGCAATTGCAGATGTGTTAGGAACACTAATGGTGGTGGTGGTGTTGATGGTCGTGACTGAGGCTCCGGAGCTGGCTGTGTGGCTGTGCTCACTGTGGATCAAGTTGGGTCTAGCCTGGCTTCCGTTGCCGTTGGTTCCTCCATTGTGCTTGGGGGAGCTGTTAGCACTACCAGGACTTATAGGGCGCACTGGAAATGGTCCCCAGGTGCTCGGGGCAGGAGAGAAGGTTCCGCCAAACTGAGGCCCGGGTAGACGAGGGTGTCTGATTTGAGCAGCAAGGAGAGCTAGCTGAGGGTGGGGATATAAGGACAAAGACACTGGAAAAGTCTGTCTGACGTTTGACAGCAGCCCCTTTCCAATCTTTCCTCCAGCCTGAGAAGAGGCTGAAGATGAAGAGGGCTGAAAACAGACGCCAGAGGAGGTGACTAATGAGCTCAGGGTCTTTGGTCCAGCGGTCGATCCACTAGATGCCCCAGGGGTACTTTGAAACGAAGCGACAGTGGTTTTAGAGCCTGGGGCTCTGATGTGATTCCGTGGGATCAGATCCTCCAGCTCTTTGGCTGGGTCTTGGATTAGAGCATTTATGAGCTGCACTGCATACCTTGTTGACTCTGTGCCTCCTCTGTAAAAACACATAGCACAATGCAACACTGTGAAAATATTTTGGGAATCCAGGCAATTCTCAGTGTAAAAAGCAATGTTGAATGAACGTTATTTTCAAATGATGTGTGATAACCAGACTATTGCAACCACTAAACAGCTGAAGTCTCATATCCAACATCAATAGGCAAAAAGTCCACTTGTTAAACTCCAGCACTTATCATTTTCTGGTCAAACAACAACTATCAATCTCAAATCAATCCCTATTATTTACAGATTATATTGCACAGATGCTTATGGGCCTGGTCTGTGCTCGCTCAGTACTGAATAAGGTCACATGTTCCAACATCCAACTGTACTTTCTTTGTGCAATGTAAAGCAGTTGTTCAAATATGTTCAGCAGAGGGCAACAGTTTTACCTTATAGTGATCATCCTCTCCCCATTCTTGTCTTTCTGTTTGTCAACGTCAATGTGAGCTCCTGTCACGTCCTGGATAGCTGTGATATTGCAGCCCCCTCGGCCCATGATCCGCGACACAACAGAGGCTGGTACAGAGAGCTTCTTTGATCTTCAGGGAAATAAGCGAAATCGTTAGTATGTAAAAACTCATTTCAATTCATCTTTCTTTTACCAAGATGTGCACGTGGTGTAAAAGATGTCATTAACTTAAATCACCTTCTGACCACCTCCTTCCAACCTTCTTCTCTCTTCTGGCCTCTCTTTGGGCTTGTGATGCTGAGCTTGTTGTTGGGCGAGGTGATGGGAAGGGCCATGGTCTTGAATGGAGACGGTAAGGAGTTGGGCGTGGAGTCACTTGTATCTGGCGCTCTGTGACAAAAGTGGGAAAGCTCAGATTCCACTGGATCAAAATCTACCACCATTGCCTGACACTTAGATAATCTAGTGAACGTGTTCAGAATAAAAGTACAATTGCATGGAATATGCCTTTAAAATGAGTTTAAATCTTGTCAGCTAACAAATGTGTCTTTTAAACTGACAACTCACTTTTGTGTTGGTTTTGAGATGGAGACCGTGACCCTGTTTTCCACTTTCCCATCAATCAGTGGCTGAGGACAGTGTCTTTTTTCTGGACCGGGAAGGATGACCTGGGACTGAGCAGCCCCTGAGGAGGGCACTGAGGATGAGGATGAAGAGGAAGAGGAGGAGGCGGAGGAGGTGAGGTCAGGGAGGTAGTTGAGTTCTTGACTTTTGCCCCCGCTGCTGCTGCTTTCACTAGCACAGTCGGTGCTATCCAAGGGGTCTGAATCGCTGTTGCCGCCGGTCGCTGCCCCGCCCCCACCCCGTGGCTCACCATGGATCTTGTTCTTGTCAGCCTTGTGCTGGGCTAGTGCAACCTAAAGACAAAAAAATAAACAATCCAGATATGATTATAATAAGTTTTTCCTTGATGACATGTACACACCATGGATTACTAGCCACAGAGTTGTGAAAGCTAACCTGCGGATCCTGTAATATGATGGGTTCATTGGGCGAAGAGTCTTTTGTCTTGTTCTTTTTGTTCTTGCGATTGGTGCTTGGGGTAGTGGCCACACTTGCTCTCTTCTTACCAAAAACTGTAGTGAAAGTGGTGGAGGTGGCGGATATACCAATGGTGGTAGTGGTGGTTGCACTGGGAGGCTCAATTGGAACCTCTGATTCTAAAAGGGAGGAAGCAGAGAGGAAAAGTTAAAAACCCAGTTTAAGCATTCTGTTATTCTATACCTAAAGTCATCTGAAGTTACCTTCAGCTGAATCCTCCTTCTGCTCCAGCATCTCAGATGACTCATCCTTAGTTTTCTTACCCTCCTCTTCCTCCAGCTTTCTTTTCTGCTCCTCCTTCTTCTTTTTGCGCTTCTCCTTACGCTTCTCACGCTTGGCGGCAAGGGCCTGCTTCTTGCTTTCCTCTCGTGACTGTCACAATAAACAAGAGTCAGACAAAACATTTTCATGCTTTATACATGCAATAACCAATCTGACATTACCTTCTCCAAGTCCAGCTCCTTGAGGAGAATGCTAGCATTCTTGTTGGCCTCAGCCGCCTGCTGGTCTTTGGCTTTGACTATGGTCTCCATGCACTGGTGGCACTTCTTCAACAGCTCCTGCATAAACAAGCACGTTTTACATCTGCTAAGGTCTTAATTCACTTCTGTCAATTCCAGTAGATGTTGTCATGCCTAAAAAGGAAACATACCTTGTCAGCAATGGTGGCAATATATCTCATGCATTCAATATCTGATGGGAACTGGTTGACCTCCTTCACAAGATATTGCACCACCTTCACATGACCCTAAAATGTAAAAAGTTAACTAGTTAGTAACCTGACGTTTTAACTGTAGTGTTGACTAATGATCATGGTTCTGGTCAACTCTGTACCTTGCGAAAAGCAGCCATAAGTGGGGTAATCTTGCGGTTGTCAGCTGCATCCACATCAGCACTGGCATGGACCAAGAGCTGGACCACATCAAAATGTCCACCGTTTGCTGCTAACCAGAGAGGAGTGTTCCCTTTCTTGTTTCGTACGTCGATATGGGCACCCCTGAAATATAAATGGAAAATATATGTTGGCTTGAGATACCCAAACACACTACAGGTAATAAGGTTTCAATATGGGATGAAAAAGGTATCATATCGTATATCAATCTTTAAAAAAATAGTGTCGTTACCTGTTAATAAGCAGCTCACAAAACTTGTAGTGGCCCTTGTCTGCAGCAATGGTGAGGGCAGTGTCTCGGGATGAGGGAACAGGGGGAGCGTTGACATCAGCACCTTTGTCTAAGAGAACTCTGCCTACCTCTGCATAACCTCCTGAAGCTGCCTCCATCAGTGGAGTAAGACCAGTCTGGGTGAAATAAGAACAACTCAAAAGAACGTTCTTACACTGTATTTGGAAAAAGTATCTCACAATACAAGCCCAGTAACAAGAAATCATTCTCAGTCTTTACATTTTTTATCGTACTCTTGGGTCATACTTTCAGGGAGATCCTCCATACCTTTGCACGGTGCTCCACATTAGCCTTACGATCCAGCAGAAGACTGACAACCTCAGCCCGCCCCTGGAAGCAAGCTAGGGTCAGAGCTGTGTTTCTGTTGGTCTCAATCTGGGCATTGATGTCTGAACCCATATCTAGCAACAGCTTCACTGCTGGTACATGACCATTCATAGCTGCCAGCATCAGAGGAGAGATTCCCAGCTTACTGCCAGTCCTAAAGAGAAAGAAAATAAATTTGTTTGAGAGGAGTTGTTTTTTTGGGTGTGACCGAAACCTGAAAGCTGCACATTTAAAAATGATAAAAAGGTGTCTAATATGAGTGGGCATGTTTTACTAATACTAAAGGTGGAAAGTGAGTACTCGTACTATAGAATTACAGTTTTGTGTCACGCACCTGGAGTTAATTTCAGCTCCAGCATTGAGGAGTATCTTTATGATGTTGACATAACCCCCAGAAGCGGCCAGGCTAAGAGGTGTGTAGTCGGAAACATTACGATGTTCCTTATTGGCTCCCCGAAGCAGCAGCAACTCAACCACCTGTCACACACAAATGACAGTTCACAAAATAGTTAAAAGGCCAACAAAGAAAAAAAACAAACTAATCACACATTTTAAAGCAGACTCTGTTGTGTTCACCTCCTGGCGCCCCCCAGAGCAGGCTAGGGAGAGGGGTGTGTCTTTGGTTCTCTCAGACTGAGCCTCAATGTCACCCCCTTTATCTAGTAGCACTTCCACCACACCAACATGGCCAGCAGTGGCAGCCAGAATAAGAGGCGTAAAACCTGAGGAAGACGAGATTTTATAATACAGCTACTTATATTATAACATAATTCAGAGCTTGCGCATGTTAATAATACCAGTTCTTCATTATAAAACCTTTTAACGCTTCAGTACCTTTTTTGTCCCGGTGCTCAATGTTGGCTCCCCGTGCAATGAGGACAGATACAAGCTCCTCATGTCCCCCTGCACATGCCAGTGTCAGCGCTGTGTCATGATTACTCTCCGTCTAAGGGGGGGGGGATAGCATGTCTCAGCTTTGTACTTAACTGTATAGTCAATTTTATCAGATCAGTTACATCAATGACTTCAGCAGCATATCTTACATGTGCATCTATGTCAACAGAGGGGTAGAGGGGCAACACAGAGGGGGGTGATGCAATGTTTCCAGGCGTTGGTGCGGGTGGCTGGGACAGGGGTGTGGGTGAGGTTGTAGTGTTCAGCATGGGCACACGGCTGCTCACAGCTGCAATACAGAAGAGAACAACAACAAATCATTTGTTAATAAGTCAGTATTATAACAAAAATGTCCTTTATGTTAAATGGATCTTGATAATCTGAAGTCAACAACAAAAAGCCAACAGGCACATGCCTGCCATGATGTCATCCAGAGTGTCTGTGAGCGTCTGTGCAGGTGTAGCTACCATGAGGCCATCTGGGGCCTGCTGAGGTATCATTCCTGGGACTAATCCAGGCAACTGTTGACCCTGACTCTGGTGCTGCTGCCCCAGCATCTGTTGTCCAACCAGGACCCTCTGTAACTCTGGGCTGGTATTCCCCGAGTAGTCTGCAGGGTTGTAGTCTGGCAGAGGCTGAATAGGGACAAAGGCAGCAAGAGGAGGAGGAGGTGGCTGTGGCTGAGCCTGTGGCGAAGGGGGCAGAGGAGGCTGTTTTGGCAAATCCTTGAGAAAGAGCGTGCCAACTTGAGGAAGCTTGGGGTAATCATCTTCTTCTCCATCTGCCTCATCCTCTGAACCGTCGTCCTCCTCGTCATCCTCCTCATCATCATCCTCGTCGTCATCATCTTCCTCTTCCTGAAATATCCAGTAAACCATTAATTCTTTGACATGATTAAAAAAAAAAAAAAAAAAGACCATACAGAACTAACAACCAACTTCAATCTCTAAAAGGTCTTACTTCTTCCCCTTCCTCTCCTGGCTGCTCCTCTTGATCACCATCTTTGTTTGCCTCTTCATCTGTGTCAGAGCCTGTGTGTACTTGGGCACCTGGTGAGGTGGGAATGGGTACTGGAGCTGTCGTCGTACTCCCAGGCCCAGGGCCTGGGCCCTGGCTTTGCCCAGGCTCCTGGTCCTCCCTTAAGCCCTTCGCCTCCATGTACTCTTTGGTGAACTGTTGCTGTGTTTTGAGCTGCAACTGGCGCTCCACTTTCTGCAGCTCCTTCAAGATTTTCTTCTTCTTCTGTACCTAAATGTCAACAATTCACTTATTATAATGTGTTGTGCTTTGTTTCTACCACATCTTAATATACTACAAATATGTTTAAAATGAGAAAAGATAATAAGCAGATGATGAATTATACCTGCTCTTCACGGCTCTTCTTTAGCTCCTCAATCTTGTCTTTGGTGAGCGGCTCCCCCTGAATGAGCTCTAGCGACTGAAGCTGGGCTTTCTCGATAGCACTGATTCTCTGGCCCAGCTCGTTCAGCTTTCCCTCAGTCTCCTCCACAATGCACTCTAGAGGCTGGCATAAGTGGAAAGGAGGCAAAGGTTCTGCTTCAGGCCCCCGGCCAACAGAACTAGGGACACCGGGCTGAAGTGCTGCCTGTCTCTGCTTTGACACACCTGGGTTTGAATAAAAGAATGATTGATGAATGTGAAACTGAACGTGACAACTGTTGCGGTAACAGACCTACTAACTGTTCGTGAAAGTCTTTACCTTTGTTGGAGACAGGTGGGGGCGTGGTGATGTTTGATGGGGCGCGGTCGGGCTCTTGAGGGGGAACTACCATGGCGAGAGCTTGGAATGGGACACGAGGAACCTGGCAGATGACAACGATGATGTTAATTTTAAATTTTTTAGAAGGTCAGTTTCAATCTAAAAAAAAAAAAAACATGCATAAATGTTGCTCATAATAAAATAAAAACAGCATGTTTGACCTGACCTCTACCTGAGAGGCATCTTGCGAAGGGGGAGTAAGCTGGGAGAGATCAGGGGCTGGGACAGACAGGATATTGTTGGGGTAATCCAACAGGTAGGAAACCACATTGGTGTGGCCACCCTTAGCAGCCTCTATCAGCATGGTTGAACCATCCTGCAATGAAAAATTATACATGTTTGCAATACATGGTTCTATACACATATTGTCTCTTACAAAACGTCACTCAGTATATGCGTTACCTTTAGTCTGTGTGTAGGATCTGCCCCATGTGCCAACAGCAACTCGACCACAGCCAGATGACCTCCGGCACAGGCCAGAGACACCACTGTGTGATCATTGTTGGCAGTAGCTCTGTTGACATTAGCACCTGGAGAACGAAAATTGATTTAGGTTAAAGAATTCAATTTTCAATGTAATTTTCTGAAAATGACCTAGCCCACGTAGCTGTCTCATTAACAGACCTTTGCTGATAAGGAACTGCACTGTACAGAGATGTCCTGCTCTTGCTGCTTTCATCAAGGGTGTTCGCCCCCCTTCAGACTCATGTTCCTTAAGGACAAAGATTAAGCATTAGTCCAGTGCAAAAGCTCAAAAAAAATAAATAAAAAGAGTAGAGTTATATTAATTTAAGGAAGCAAAATACAACAAAGTGGTGGGTTCTGCTATTCTACAATCAAGAGTTTATGAACCAAAGTGCAAACAAATCACGAAAGACCATGAGGATTTGAGTGAATAATATACCAAGTTGGCTCCAGCCTGCAGCAGCACATCAGCAACATCAGTGTGTCCATTCTCACATGCATAGGTCAATGCTGTGTCACCCGTTGCTGTGGTAGCGTGAACATTTGCTCCTAATCCGAAAACAAAATAAATTAAGTAAATTACGATGTATGAAAAGACACGTTAATAGGATGATTCAGAAACTGAATAACATCTGTTCTCTAACATCTGCAGCTCCTTACTTTAATTCTGCCAGCTTACCTGCCGCCAGTAGGTACTTGACCAACTCCAGATGACCTTCCTGTGCAGCCTCCATTAGAGGTGTGGAGCAGCCCAACTCAATGTCGGCTCCTGCCTTGATGAGGAAGTCAGCAACTTCCAAAAAGCCACCGCAGCAGGCAAGAGTCAAAGCTGTCTCCTGGGTCTCTTCTGTCTGGGCATTGATGTTAGCACCTGGAAAATAGAACAGGACCAGTAAGTGACTATGACCTCATGTAGCTTCAAAAAGAGCAAAACATGCATAAGTCAGTAAACAATAAGCCTTGTTCATATTAGAAATGTCACTCTTGATATAATTTTTTCTCAAATAATAACAGCATAGCATCTAACATATACACAAACATAGCCCAACCTTAGCCCAAACAAGTGTTTTACTGGAATGACATTTCATGTTATATTTCTATTTACCATAATAAGGAGCAAAGTTGATTTACCTTGAGCCAGCAGCAGTGCTACCATCTCCTCATGACCTTCTCTAGCTGCTTCCATCAGTGGGGTGTAGCCCTCATCATTAACCTGTACAGAAAGAGACACATTAAAAAAAAAAAAAAAAAACTATCTTTACCCTGTGATGTATAACTCAGCTAGACTTTGTGTGTTACTGAGCAAGATAAATTCCATCCACACAGCATACCCCTAAAACTTATTAAAACCATTAAAAGCTTGATCTTTTCACTTTAAATAAGAGTAATATTACAGCATTTTTATAACATTGTTTCATAAATACCATTTAGTTAAAAGGTTGCAGGACTGTAGACGTTATAGTGAAACCACTCCTGTTAAAATGCAGCTACAGCTACATAAGACATACTTGCTGACAAATTTCCCAGAGAAAAACAATATTTTTTTTCAATTATATTTATGTGTCCATTTACTCACCTCTTCCAAATTTGCTCCTCTCTCTATGAGCAAGGCTGCCAGTTCCACATGTCCTCCACAGGCTGCGAGGGTAAGGGGGGATTCAAAGGAATCAGCTGGCATGTTGACCTGAGCACCGCTGTCCAACAGAAGACGTGCTACCTCCACATGGCCATCCTGGGACAGCGAGACACACAGAGAATATAGAGATAAGCACATAAATACACATATGGGATTGCTTTTCAAAATCAGCTGAAAACAAAAGTTGTTCACTTCAATGTCTTTTATTTATTATAAATTAAATTTATTAATTTAATTAAACTAAACACAAATAACACAACAATGACATCACGTTTGTGGTGGCAGTGGGAAGAAGGCATTTAATGGCGTGGGTCAGAGGCTCACCATGCACGCCTCCATTAGCGCTGTGTGCATCTCATCTGTTTTATGCTCCTGGTCTGCTCCAGCCTCCAACAGAAAACGCACCATGTCCAAGTGGCCTGAAGAGGAGAAATTAAAATTCCCATAATAAAACATTTCATTTCCGTTACTGAAATGTGTTAACTAATAATTATTGTAATGTAATGCTAACCTTTGTAGCAGGCAAGCGTAAGAGCGCTCTCTTTGAACTCATTGGAGTGTGTGTTGATGCCGGCGCCATACTCCAGAAGTACCCTGGCCACTTCCACATGGCCAGCACTGGCGGCCTCCATAAGAGGTGTGTGTCCATTCTCATTGTGGTCCTCAATGTTAGCACCCTCTTTCAGCAGCACCTTCACCACATCCACAAAGCCACCAGCGCATGCATATGTCAGCGCTGTGTTACCTGCAAGGAAAAACAATTACTTGACTGCAAAAACATGGCGCATTAATGAAATAATCCAAACCGTCTCAAACTGAAATTGAGAGTAATGTTACCCGTGGATGACTGTGCATTAACATCTGCTCCATGGACCAAAAGTAGTTTGACAATGTCCACGTAACCTCCGCTGGCAGCAGCCATGAGTGGCGTTATGTCCCCCTTTATGCCTCGGTCCTCTACATTGGCATGCATTGCCAACAAAACCTAAGGGTTGAGGATAAAATGAAAAAAATAAGAAATGAGCCTGGAGGCATACGACCAAAGCCAAATGTTCCCACAACAACTAGTGATACCATCATGATTTTATCTGTGTTGTACACAGTTTTTTTCTGTGTACAGATGCTACACACATCAAGCATGTAAAATAAAAATTAAGCTGAACATCCTGCATGAACTTCTTCTCACGTACCTGTGCAAGTTCATAGTAGCCAGCTGAGCAGGCGAGGCACAGTAAGCTCTCGCCTTCCTCTGTGTGTTCATTGACGCTTCGTCCCTCATCCAGCAATTTGCGCACGGCGTTGACATCCCCATCTGAACACGCCTCAGCTAAACTACGGCTGAAAATAACCAGACTGCTACAATTACTGCTACTGTGACAGGTCAACACACATACGCCTCACAATGCACAATTATTAAGGCGCAAACATGTTCTGCGATCTTATGTGTGTGTGCATTTGAGGTCCTGCCAATAAGCCATATGCTAGTGTTGGTAAGGGCAAGATACATACTTGTCAGCTTGGCCTGCGTTGAGGGTGTTTTCTGCTCTCATACGGGTCAGGGCTGCTGCAGCCTCATCCAGGGCACAACTCACAGATGACGTCAGTCGGCGCAGGACCTCAGGGTCTGCAAAAGCTTTACCATCGGCAGTGGATAGTTTACCGATGCCTGCCAAACACCAAAAGGGCAGAGGTGCATAGGGCAAGGCAAACCGCAGGGGAGCACACCACACCAGAAGAAGAAGCAAGTCCAGTCCAGCCAATCCAATCCAAGGTTAGTATCAGCATACACAAAGAGGAAAAAAAACACACGCACACACAAGCATGTGTTAATATTGCTTGATATCTTTTTTTTCCACTACTTTCAAAACACCATCTATGATTCTTGACTTCTTAATATTGGTCAGCGACTGGGTCAAATAATACAGTACAAAACTATTTTATTAGACATTTCAAGTGATGATGTTCAAGTAAGAACAGGTCTGCAGCATCAAAAACTTCATATGATTGAACAAAAATTAATTGTTGTTGTTGTTATTATTATTATTATTATTATTATTATTATTATTAGGTATCGCTAGTTCTACACACTAGTAGGCTGGTGACAGCAGAAGATAGGTCCATCTACTGTGAATTATAGATGGGTAGGAAGCAGTGAAGGTGAGCAAAACAATAACTACGCCGTGATCAGCAGTAGGAAAAAAAAAAAAGCACAGCTGGGATAAAAACAAAATGCCATGAGAGAAAAATGTGTCTGTGTTTGTCATATAAAAGGAGAAAACCAAAGGGATTGAGAGTAAACACAAAAATAGCAATTCTGCTAATGACCTGCAATGAAAGGTCTCTTTCAGAAGATAAACATTTCCCAGTAAAATAAACCATTTGAGTGTGTGTGATGGTGTGTATGTGTGACGGGGCATATGTAAAACTGAAGCAGGAACAGCCAAGAAAGAAGAAAAAGTGTTGCTTTAGTGAACTCTCTTTCTTTCAGCTTCAACCCATCCATAAGCCAGGCAGAAGTGAGCTCCAATCCTTGTGGTCACTCCAGTGTTTTCGCCACTAGGCCTGCAGCTCAAGCTAAACTTAGTACAGCTCCCAGGCAGGGATTTCACAATAGTCCCCAAGGTAGAGGGAAAGAAGAGGTCAAGGAAGCTGATCATTAGTTTTACTGCATCATGTTTGTCCCAGAGAACGCAAGAAGTTCACTGAACCAACACAGACCGCATGTTCATTGAGATTGAATCTATGTAAATATCTCTGATGTTAATAAATGAAAAACTGTTAATACTTCTATACATCTATAACAAATAAAACCAACATTGACCTATTGAAGAGCAATATCGACAAAGAACGCAAGAGTACGAATGGGAAGTTACAGGGTAGCCACGAAGCTGCTCACTCCTTCTACTCAAAGTCAACAGTCATCTGTTATTACAATAATGAATCAATGAGCCATTGGGCAGGAACAAAGAAGGCATTCACCATCCTTTTTGATTACTAAAATATTAACAGGATCCTAGCAATAGAATTTTCTGCGAGCAGATTTCTCAAATGTCCACAGTGTTATGTTATCTTATGTTCTAGGTGAGGCAGGCCGTACCTAAATACAGTACAGCACAAAACGTGTGTAAAACAAATTCCAAAACCAGCAACCGAGGCATATACAGTGTGTTTACCCATAAGCATCTGATCTCGCATGACTCCACAAATACTTTGACACGTTTACACAAACTACATGACCTGTCACACTGTGTTAAAATAAAATGTCACGGTCCAACATACACAACTATTCACCAAAAGCTTATTTAGGACATACAACATTCCAACTAACGTACTGACAATTTATTTATTTAGTCAATGGAGTAAGACCTAAATTAAAGAAGTAGCTGCTTTGAGATAGATCACATTAACTTGAAGTCAAACACTTATAGTCAGTGTGCAATAACCTACAGCAAAGGTACAGACTACACAGAAAGGAAAGATGACATTTTTTAGCCCCAGTGGTGTTTCTATAGCAACCAACTGTAACAGAGAAACGCCACCTTGCATCTAGTTCACTTTATACTGTCCCTGGCAAATGTTCTAAGTTACAACAGCTAATAAAATCATTATAAAATCTGCTACACAATAAATCCATAACATTTAGCATCTCATTATTCTGATCTCAATCCTGTTACAGTTACTTGACAGCTTCCACAAAGGCAATTATGACTGAAATGGTTCATATTCTCTCAAAGTCTACAGTGGCATGTAGTGTTGGCATCTTACAGAGGAAGCGGCACCTGCCACATGAACACATATTCCCTCTTGCTTTCACAACTATGTCTCCATGTCAGTTACTAATCAGTGCTGTGCATGCTGTTCAGCAACATTAATAGCATTGTTATCATTTTCATAGTTAAGACGTCTGCCCGTCTGTCATTTTGGTCTTTTACTAATTTAACATATTTTCAGCTATAGAAATCATTCAGTTATATTTAGCTTAAGGACATTTATGCTTCCCGCTTATTACAACATTTCGCTTTTTTTTTAAAGCTATTTTAGTCTTTGCATACTTCCAACTTTAAGGCTTTTAACCTTTTTTCAGATTTGCTCCCCACAATTTTTTTTTGTCTTTACTGTCTGTTAACTAGTTTAGCGTAACTCCATATACCAACTTCAACAGATAAGAATACAGAGACGTGTTCCACGTGGTCCATTTTGTTTGGTACAAATCCCCCTTAAAATATAAATGGGTCTGGCTCCTCATGGGTTAGAAAAATTTAAAAACTAATTTCTACCTGATCTGGTTTGAACAGAGCTACGTGACATCCCCCCTGCTGTCTCGAACAAATTATACATTTAAATTTAGACATTTTCTGTAAGACCTATGATTTTTGACTGGTGTGGTCACAGTTACAGACAGTGCCTTACAAATGTCTCATTTACTCCCATCATAGGAAGGTTCCACAATATATTGTCCTAAACACAGATAAAAGCTACATTTAGCTCACTGCCGAAGCTTGATTCTTACAGTAAAGCTTGACATATCACCGTGTTTGCTAAACTCTCCCGTTGGTCTTGATTTTGAGTTATAGTTTCTGTAACAAAGTTCTCTGTGCCTTGGCTTATTAAAGTGCCACATTAACAGGGTGTGTTGCTCGCCTGTCTCAATTCCTCTCTCTCTGGTTACAGTTCTAATCATTCCTGTCGTTTTTGGTATTTTTTATAGCACTAAAGCTCAAAAGACTCAATTACAGGTTTTGATTAAGGTGCCTGTACAAAGCAGCACCCCAGTGTGTACTATGCAACACTGAGTCAGCATCTTAACTATTTGTTAAATTCACGTGTCTGTATGTTTGAGTGACGATACATGCAAAAACACTAGACAAGGACACTGACAAGAAATCTATGAACATCACATGAAAATGTTATGCTTTAGCTAAGTATTGTCTAGATATTGAGAAGAAAGTTTAAATATTTTCAAAGTATGTTTTTAAAATAAAATACAAAGCCATTTGTTAGTCTGAGAATTGGATCTATCAATATATAGGTTAAATGTCTAATTTAAATTTAATCCAAAAACATTTCCATCCATGTCATATTTAGATGGTTGGGACTTGTAGTTGCGCAACACACAGTTGGAATTTTTCACGCCTAAAATGTATAGAAAATCTTGAAAATTACCACTGAACAAGACCAACATACTTACTAGATCTGGCTGTAAATGTAAACAATTGCCTGATAACTAAGGCAGACAGGTTCTGGTAGACATTTAGCATCTTCCCTAGTAATGATCTTGACAGGCCTGGTATTTGGCTACTTTGTTCATGCTGCGAATGAACAGAAGTTGTCCAAATCTCCCTGCCTCAAACGTTACCCATAGACACTGCTCTCTCTGGCGATATATCAGAAATACAACACAGAAAGGGAATTTAATAGAATTAGTAGTAATAATACTAGTATTAGATTTCTAGCATGTTTAGATTTCTGTAAACATACAGAAAATAATAAGCTGTCACTTCTTCTGTTCCACTTAGTCAGGGAGAAAGGGGAATAGAATGGGATTAGCCATTAGCCCTCCAAAACTGGCTGTATGCTGTGGAGGCTCAGGCGTGTTGCAGTATTAATCTGCCCGGTAATGTTCATAAGCACAAGTGAGGCCAGGACACCTAGCCCTAATCTACACACACCTTTTTATGCTTGGATTCCAAGCTGTAATCAAATAATTTACTATATTACTTTAAAACTATGTGATAATATGACAGTCGGTCTGTTTGTCAGCATTTCAGGACTTTTACAACTGGAGACGTTTCTTAAAATCCTTTACCGAAAATAAGAAAGTTGAAGAATCCCCCATTACCCTAATTAAAAATGTGTTAAAGCAAAATTCAGTGGAAAGAGGAAAAACTAGATTTGATCAAAGGGGCCAAGTCTTGTGAAGCAAAATTAAGTTGTGACAAACAGTCATACCTGCAGCTTCTAGTAGAGCTTCAAGTCGAGCCTGTGTTTCTGGATCAACAGTCCTTAAATCTACTCCGTCTGTGGCACTGGACAAAAGTAACTCTGATGCGGTCTTCATGATGGGGTTATCCAGGTCCTCCTGGTCCAAAATGAAAGACTCCACCTGACAGAGAGGGAGGGAAGGAAGGAGGTAGAAGAACAATTATTATCCCTTTGACAGCTGCATTCATCTTACTTTCCAATTAAGAGTCTTTAATGAAATTGAATTGAAAAAGAGTAAAAGCGGAATAAAAACACTGCTCGTGTGGCTCTAGGTAAATCACTTCATTCAACTAATTAATAAACACGTACAAAATTACACCATCTGTAGCTAGAAGAGGTACAGTGGTCTTGTTTTGTGGGCAGCGGGACACAGAGATGGCGCAGTCAAAGCACAGGAATTTCAACCCCTGCACACATGCAGAGACTCAGCTGAGAGTAGAACGCCACACGCTCATACCTGGGCTTTGGCACTGTCAGCAACCATGTATTCTAGTCTGATCTTCCACATACTAATATCTATAACATAAGTAATTTTACGTTGACTTGTCAATAATATTTTGAACGGTAAGAAGTAAAATAGCCAAAGGTCGCAACGAAAACAATCTCCCCCTGAAATGATTACACTTTTCTGAATCTTCAAAACTACTCTGTATAAACATTACACACATAACAATGAAAGTACAGAACAATTTTGTCATTACACCTAAATTATTTTGTCAGGTCCAGAGTAAAGACTGGTTACCTTCTTTAGTTTCAACGGTTTGAAAAGCACCATGTATTTCAACAAAAAAAACCCTATCTGGACCTGGATGAGCAACTTACCATGTGCCGTATTTACACAGTATGATGTAACATGCATATATACTGACTAATTCACAAAATCCCATCCAAAGAATTTCATTAAACTGTCCCGAACATTAGATTGTCCCAAGAAACTTTGGATTAATAATTTATCTGTTATAGTAGACCACTTAGAAGGTGGGACTTTGCATCAACAAGCTGCAGCAACCTGACACATAGGACCAGGCACAGAGAGCAAATGCTGAGATGGTCAGCACTGAGCGTGGAAGAATTTAGCTACTCAACAGGAGTGCAGAGCCCGTGCAACATCCCATGGGCGATGTAGTCCTACTAAAGCCTTTATAATCAACAATGGACATCAGTCTTCACTATTAAATGAACTACAGTTCCCAGAGTGTTGGTGTCCAGAGAGCTGAAGAGGCCTAGAATGGCATCTGCTTAATCCTGGGGCTGAGATTTTAGCTACTGCCCAGAGCAGCGAGCTCCCCACTGGAATAAAGCACCACAACAAATGCTCCCCTTCAGGTTCATAGAGCACAGACTGGTTAATTCAAGAAACTATGAAATGCATTCACAATGTGAATTAAAATGTCACTTAAACTAACTGAGATGGTCACTGCCCACTGGATATTTCCTTCTTCTGCTGCTATTACATAGGTCATGCTCGTGCAAAAATGAGCAGGGTATATTGACATTGGAAACAGCTGACACCCGTACTTGTTATGGCTGTACGGTGTTAAAGACAGACGCCAGGTATTAGTGAATTACAATAGTCAGGTCAACACATTCACTGGTCTATGTTGACTGGACAGGTAATGTTCAGATTGCTGCCGGTTCTCTTCACACACACATCCCCCTTAATAGCGCTCAACTGTAAATACTGCATCACATTTTGGATGACAAGGTACATTAGCTTGCAATGGAAACGTTACCTGCCCGGTGTCTACAAATACTCGCCATCTAGCCTGACAAATCCCATCCCTGTGTCCGCTGCCGCAATACCTTACGCTAAACTCACTGACATGCTGATAGTTCGGCTGATAGTCGTAACGGCCTCGAACTGGCCGCTCTGGCTGGTAACCCTAGAGTTTGTCACGCCATCAAAATGAGTGGCCTGTCGATATTCCGTGCAACCCGTGTGTCCGTCAGACTGCATCGAAAAGGTGACCACGGTGTGTTTGGCCGACATGAGATGCCGTCACACCTGTGCCCGTGTGCGACGGCTGGCACATGAAAAGTTGGACACTTCTGAATATGAACTCCACTTGCTCTCGCACGCGAGAAGGCAAATCAAGTTCACACCGTGGCGGTGGTCACCGTGGGCAAAGGATGAAGAGCCGACTGGCTCATTTGTCAACACAGACAGTCGAAAATTCGAGCAGTTCCGCGACGAAATGCACACCGCAAGCGTGCCTAAAAGTTAGCTGATGGCGATCGGCGTTAATTTACATGATTTGGAAAAGTGACGTAATTGCACCACAACTACGAAATGGCAGAAAGTGAGTTAGCCGTGTACGTCCGTGGGTTTACGGACAGCTTCCATTTGCTGTAACTGCAAAGCTGTTGGAAGAGCTGCAAAGTTGCGATGGGTGTTGCGAGACGACAGCGCCGAGCGAGGCCGTCGTCCCTTCCACCCCAACTAGGCCGTGGTCACAGCCTCCGCTGCATAAATAAAACATTTTAGCCTGTTAGCGTGAACAACTGCGCGTGTCTCACTAAACATTATCGACATCACGTACTTCATACACATCTAAAATGACAACATGTGCTGTTCCGCTAAGGCGCTAGACTATTTTTGCGTAATTTCGGCGGCCTGGGAGGGGGTGGTTGCCAGCTGCGAGCTAATTCGCTAGCTAGCAGTCAGCTCGCGCTAGGAGAGGAATGTTGCCTAGCTCTCTGGTTAGGCTTAGCTAAGTAGCTTAGCTTAGCTTAGCGTAGCGTAGCTACCTCTGAAACCTCGTCTTCGTCGCTGCCGGATCCAGGACCCGAGGAGAGGACGGCCGCGGCCGCTAGTTTGAAATCCAGTCTATCTGCAGCAGGTTCACCGTACAAACGTACTTTCTTTCCACCTACACCAATCCCAATGCCCCCTAGTCCGACTCCTCCTGGTGTCGCTCCTACCCCCATCCCTGCCACTGGGGAGCGAGGAGTCACCGAGTCAATCTCGTCCTCGAAGCCGTCCGTCAGCATTGCCGTCCCGGCTACTGCATCCTGCATACTTATGTTCACGATACGTGTGTTAACAAGCTAGTTGTTTACTTAAGCGTCCGTCCAGGGTCTTTCTTTTAGGATATATGCGTGATTTTACTTCAGGGAATCCAGAAACTCTCCCGAAGCGAGGGTTGAGGAGGATCTCTTTCCCCCAGCCATTAACTTTCTAACAACCTAACCCGATACGCAGGGTTTCTCCGAAAGACCGCCCCCTGTGGAGAATTCTGATGGTCCTATTGGCTTAGTACAAATAAGCCCTGTCTTCTATTGGTGAAGGTTAGTGCTTGTCACACACTAGACCACAACGTCATGTTAGGTTTACCAATATCACGAGGCTGTAGAACGAACGTCAAGACATGACATGGTAGGCCAACTTAACTGGTAGCTAGCTTTACTAGTTCATATAAACTCTGACTAGGAATTCACATAAATACAAGAACTGCAGTGACATTACGTTCCTACGTTTAAATCGCTCACAGAATGCAATTTAAAACACATGCATGTGCTACATCTTGTTTCTTTAATGTGCTTGCAAACGTAAATCAAATAAATTGTCAATGTGATCTATTAAATGTGAAACAAAACGTACAAGGAAAAACAAAGTTTTAATTAAACTGTTTTCATATATACATGGTGATGTTGAAGTGATAAACACACATCATAATTAAATTGCAGGTGCAAATTTAAACTGATTCTATAGGTCTAATTTGAACATTGCTTAAAATAAGATAATATAAGATAATACTTTATTAATCCCACGAGGGGCAATTTGTGTGTACAGCAGCTGTACATACATAAACAGAAATCCATAGGATGAACGGTTGCTGAATTCAGCCACCACTCCAAGACAACCAATGGTCTTCAGTAAAACTGCTCCACTTAACTCTGCATTATCAACACATGCATTACTTTATCAGACATGGAACGAATGTCTGTGCCAATGATTCAAATAGAACCTTTTTCTACCTTATATTGTGTATAACTGCTTACGTTAGAATTAAAAATCTAAATAAAGACATTTTTTATTCTAAAAATTAGGTAAATTAAGTAACAATTAGGATAACTTACCCACACTGAGACTATCTTTGTGATATGAAGTGAACATCCCCTTTAATATTCTGGTCTACTATTCATTACACTTATTAAATTATGGGCTAAAAACAATCCTGTGACTTTCAGTATTAGGGTTTTGCACTCACAGACAAATGTATTATATTTAAAAATATGAAATAGATAGAGCAAATGTACAATGGATGTTTGAATGTAAATTTATATTAATTTGCACAAAATATAGAAATACAATTACTTCAGGAGTATAATAATTTATATCTGTCATTAAATGCAATTTTGCCCATAGGCATGCATGTGCATGGGCTATTATTGTATTGTCTTGCTACAAGCCACTACATAGTTGCAGTAAAATGGGATGATATAAAGCCCAGGTGTGAAGTTGTAGAACTTGTTGACATTGCTGAAGAATGGGAGCGCTGCCTCTTCACTAGAGCCACTTTAGAATGACCCTAGTCACCAAGGTTTGTGGTCTACCTTAGGTTCAAAAACATACCAAATTAAGTTGATTACACACTGTCATAATCTGTGCATCTTGAGTTACTGAATTGTGTACTTGTACTTTGCTACTTGTGTATTTGCCACGTTTTCCTTTTTCTAGTTGGCTGTGACAAGCATGATTTCACTGTAGCCTTGCTGTAAAACGTGGCCTATGAAGTACATAAACTCTCCGTTACAACAAGCTGAATTCTTGACCACTGGAAGCAGGTTTGCTTGGCTCCGGAGATGCCCCCTGGGCCGGTCAGGGCCTCTGGTGGTGACGTCATCGCGTTTGGGCGTGGACGCAGCCGGCGGAGGCGCTTGGTTCTATGGCCGGGTATGCCAGGTGTCTATAAAGAGCGTGCGTTTTGTCAGTTATAATATGTTGTAACCATAGAACGAAAAAAAATAGGGTGTTAATATATTATAAAATCTTACAAAGACTAAAACATCTACCAAGAGTATGTTTTTGTTCCAGCGAATAGATGTTCTTTTTTTAACCGGTGGACGTAAACAGTAATTGAAACGCGGTTTTTTTTGCACACGTGAAAGTGGGAGGGGCTGTTGAGTCCTGGCAACCTACCGCGAGGTCTCGGCAGTAACACGCAGGTCTGGTCATACAAACTCCGGCGTGTTAGATTTACACTTTTATCAGGTGAGTTGCTCAACACCGCTTCCTTTAATCTCGTTTTGCTAAACGAGACGCGGGAGTTTCCTTAGTTATGATTGTGCAGCTGCTGTTGTTTGTAAATGATTATATGCTGTTGACATTAGTTAGGGAAACGTAGCCATAGAGCTAACTGCTAACTGTTAAAGCTAATAACATGGCGCTTGCAGTGAGGCCCGCTTTTGTTCTAGTGCCTGGGTGCGGTACGGACGGCAACGCATTGTATCTTAAATGAATTAGGGTCTAGTTACTAATTCATAACGCGTGCTTTGCAAAACCAGAAACATCGAAATACCCCAACAGTAGGATTATTGTCCAATTGCAGTAGCTACTTCTAAAGCTAAGGCTACACATTGTTGTGTCGCCAAGTTAGCTCAAGCTAGCTGAGGATTAATTTGTGAAAGAGTCGCTTTAAATTTGAAGATAGGAAGATCTGTTAATACGTCAACAATATCAGTAACAATTAATGCTGTTGATTATAGTACATATAAGTGTCTCATAATAGCTGAGGTTTTCTTTTTACGTCGTATGTGCCGGTGTGCACCCCCAGACTACGTCAAGATGGCGCTACTAACACACTTAACATTTCCCAAAGTCTTACTCTTAAGTGCTAACGTGGAACAAAAACGAAATTTACTTCGGTGAAGTTTTTTTTTGACGCAATTAGGATAAGCTGTGCAAACGTTTGTTTGGCGTAAGGATCAGTGTAGTGGCAGAAAGTGGCACCATGTGAACTGACCTCGCTGCTGTTATTAGCTCTGACTTGAATATATCTCTTTTAAATACCTCTCAGGGATTGTGACTGGTCATGGCTGATGAGGGATATGTGGTGCGCATCAGGGGTCTCCCATGGTCCTGCTCAGTGGATGAAGTGCAGAGGTTTTTCTCAGGTATGTCTATATATATCATTTATCTCTTGTTTTTAAAGAGAAACCTCATTTAGTATAGTGTTTTAAGTTATTTGCTGATAACTTCCAAATACAGATTGCAAAATTGTCAACAATGGGGGTGGCATTCACTTCACATACACAAGAGAAGGACGGCCCAGTGGAGAAGCATTTGTCGAGTTGGAAGCAGAGGAAGACCTGAAGATTGCGGTGAAGAAGGACAGAGAAACTATGGGTCACAGATATGTGGAAGGTGTGTACGACTGTTTACACATACTAGATCGTTACTGTGCCTGCTTTAAATTGTAGTTGTGTTAACTGATTGTTTTGAATCGTGTGATAGTGTTTAAATCCAACAACGTCGAAATGGACTGGGTCATGAAGCACACTGGTCCAAACTGTCCAGAGACGGCAGGAGATGGGCTTGTCCGACTCAGAGGGCTTCCATTTGGCTGCAGCAAAGAGGAAATTGTCCAATTTTTCTCTGGTAAGAATCGTTCTTGTACAATGGTTTATTATCATCTTTGTTAAAATAACCTGAATATTTAAACTTTTTTCCCCTCATCCTTTCCTTTTCTTGTTTGATTTTTCCGATGGAAATAGACAGGAGCAGTTTTTATATAGGATTTTACAAAAAATCGGGACGTCTTTGTAAAAATATGTATTACTCACTGCAGTGAGAAAATTATGCCAGAAAAGGAAGACGGGGAAATCTTCAATAGAAAGATGAAGCCTGTTGTTCACTTCATTAGGTACACATGTGCACATCTAATGCTGCCCTAGCAGGTATTGTACTTTTACAGGATAATAATTTCTTGTGTAGTAGGGGTGCCCTCACTTTTTTGACTTGCTTTTATAGTGGCCTTTATAGTCCTACAAACCAATGACCGCTGCATGAACCTTTATTGCACAAAACAAATCTATACATTGTTGGCCACCAAACTTGCTGTAGTGTTTTGCACTGGGAGGACTCAGCTGCGGTTGTTTGGGACAGTAGCTACCGAGCTGCTGGATGACCACACATGCATGGGGATGTTGGAGGAGAAGCAATCTTGGTCTGGTTTCCGTCACTTCATCAATGTATTGTGTGTCAAGAGTCAAATGCCGTGGTGAAGATAGATGGTGGTAACATCTTCACGTGATTTACCCACACTACATTTGCGATCGTTGTATTGGGCACCCCTCTAGTATAGTGATCACGTTTGGTGCTTTCAAATAAAGGAGAAATGACAACCGTGTAAAATAGAATTCGTGGCAGATTGTATTGGACTGCATTAGATTGCACAGCTGTGCCTAATAAAGTGGTCCGTGGGTACATTTGAGGGCTTTTTATTTATTTTTTTTAAGGATGGAATTGGCAGTGCACACATCTTTTCCCTTCTTCGCCCATGAAATTCATCTTGAACCCACGTTTATTACTTTCTTATTAGGTTTGTTTTGTCAGTTTTAAATTATGTATTGCTAAAGTAGCTTATCAGTAATATAATGGGTACCAGTCATCGCTGAGTTGACAGTCGCTTACCACAGTGTCATTTTTTTCTTTCTACATTTCCCTACACTTTTGACTTTTAAATCGTTTTCTGATATGCAGTTTGTCAAATGTTACATTAGGCAGTAGGCGGGGGGAAAAAACTCACGCCACCCACACAACTCTTATTCTCTCTTCATCAACACACCAATACTAGCCTGATGTTCCACACAGTGCCCTTTTCCATATTCTTCCTCTATCCTCTCATTTCTATTTTATCCCCAAAGTGCAGTAAATGTAAGTCATTTAAATGACCAGTCGCAGGTTAAACGCTTAACTGGTATGTGTGATGATGTATAGAGTTTTCCATAAGTTTTCTATCTCTCTTTTTAGAGAAAGTTCTCACTGTGATTGGGCATGTGATTTAATATGTCCCCTGCTGGGGTTATCTGTCCTTGGGTTGAAGGGTTGGAAATCGTGCCAAATGGGATAACATTGCCGGTGGACATCCAGGGGAGGAGTACGGGGGAGGCCTTCGTGCAGTTTGCTTCACAGGATATAGCTGAAAAGGCTCTAAAGAAACACAAGGAAAGAATAGGGCACAGGTGGGGATGGTTGGTTGGTTGGCTGGATAAGTTGCTTTTCTTATGGTGTGCACTTTCAACATTTGACCCAAATACAAAACTGATATATCAATCTTGGCTAACACCAGCATATTTTCATATTTACCATAAACACCTACACAAATTGCAATGTTAGATCCACCAATGCCATACATTCAGTGTTAAGTGGGAATAGTAGTGTTTGGGCACCATTCAAAAACATGACTAGGAGTTTATCCTAAGAACAAACGATGTCTTGGCACTAAACATCAGTCATGGTGGATACATGGTAAGGAGTCACCCTGGTGGTAAAATCAGAGGACCACTGTACACAAGGATCTGGAGCCCACTGTTACAGGTAATGCTTAGTGTGGGTTGCAGAAGGGCTGGGACCTTCTCCGTCCCTCTAAAACCAGGACAGTGGCTGTCATGGCAAGGACTCAGGGTGCTGTATTGACATAATGAACCAGAGTAAATCACTTCAGGTAACCATAAGAAAAGTGTGAAAGTCATTAGCCCCTTTGGATAGCTTATTTTCATCTCAATGGTTAAGCTGTTCTTTTAACATACTACAACTAGAATTACTCGGACATTTTATTACCTATGAACTACACCATGACAGCATCAGCATAGCCCAGTTTCATCAGTAATGAGCAAATGCAGTCTTGATCCATTCCCTATGAACTCACTGCTATGTTTGCACTTTTAGGTACATTGAGATCTTCAAGAGTAGCCGTGCTGAGGTGCGGACCCATTACGAACCTCAGCGGAAGCCCATGGGTATGCAGAGACCCGGGCCCTATGATCGTCCCTCAGGCGGTCGCGGCTACAACATGATGGGTCGAGGGGGATCTTATGACAGAATGCGCCGCGGTGGCTATGGAGGAGGTGGGTTGTCAGTGGGCTAAACAGCTCAATTCAGATTTAGTGATAGTATCCTGTTCTGTTGTCCCTTCACGCCAACACCGCATGATGGACATTAATAAGATTAGAATGTGAAGTCCACATCAGACTTTGCTCATCTTCATTACGTCTAATTAGGTGTATCGGACGGGCGGTACGGAGACGGCGGCTCTTCATTCCAGAGCACAACAGGCCACTGCGTGCATATGAGGGGTCTACCATACAGAGCCACAGAGACTGACATCTACAACGTAAGCCAGAGGAACCATTTCGAAATATCAGCTAAATGGCAACGTGGGCAGTAGAGTCAATATATTAGGAGTTAATGCTTTGATCACTAGTTACATGAATCACACCCATAATAATTCACTCCCGTATGACTCCACCTACAATAACCTCAGTATTAAATACAGTATGTAGCAGAATTCTGCCAGTAGAATTAAGCTGCAGTATTTGGTTGCATTAAATTGTACAGGTGTCACTGATAAAGCCACTGGCTATGCTGTGCGTTTTAGTCAAATGCACCTTGAGTAAATGTGTTCTTTTATTTGCATTTGTAGTTCTTCTCCCCATTGAATCCAGTGCGGGTACATATCGAAATCGGTCCAGACGGCAGGGTAACCGGAGAGGCAGATGTTGAGTTCGCAACACACGAGGATGCTGTGGCAGCCATGTCCAAAGACAAAGCAAACATGCGTGGGTTTAAAATAGACTGTACTACTGACACCATCTATGTGAATATGATATTTCATAAATATTCATGACGATATTTATGGTCTCTCTCTCTCTCTCTCTCTCTCTGCTCCTTAGAGCACCGCTATGTGGAGCTGTTCTTGAACTCAACAGCAGGTGGTAGTAATGGCGCGTATGGCAGTCAGATGATGGGAAGCATGGGTAAGCATTTGTAATGGTTGTCTGGAGGCCAGTGGCATCTCATTTAAATGCCTGTTATGTTGAGACAAGGAATAGTGTTTCATAAACAGGCACATTAATAGGTTTTCTGCTTTAATTTCTTGTTGAACCTAATGTGATGCATCTCTACAGGGAACCAGTCATCTTACAGTGGTGGCCAGCTGAGCTCAGGGTACTCTGGTGGATACAGCAGCCAGGGAAACATGGGGGGCTACAGTGACTACAGTGAGTGTCAGCTCTGTTTTTGTTTTTCCATCTACCTTATTAAAATCTTTCTAGATATCAACATACACGATGCATGAATTGATTAACATGCTCCTCAGCATAAAGATTGTACCATGAGAAGCAGAAAGCAGCGTGGTTTCTATATGCAACTTCACAACGAACTCCTCGGTCCTATAGTGTGTATTCTCTCTCTCTTGTTAGGTAACCAGGGCGGAATGGGAAGCAGTTACTATGGTGGCGGTGGAGGAGGAGGAAGCAGAGGCTCTATGAATGGACTGGGAGGGGGATGGGGAATGTAATTTTGTTCACCCAAATTTGTCATTTTTGTTTTTTATATACACTCAGCATTTTGCTGAAAGGACTGGAAAAGTTAATACTCACCACTAAGCATAGGGCAGGTTCAGGTGAGGTTTTGAAAATACTGAAAGGTAGGGTTTGTATTATTATTTTTTAAGTGGATGGTCTTCAGAGAGGTAAGATCATCTGGTGTCATAAGAAGTGTGTTCGTCTTCCCCATTCCTCAGATTCCACACATCACAAACTACCAGTTTTGTGTTTTCTTCTCCAAACACATGGCTGTTCAAGATTAACTCATCCTGTGCTGGTGGCTTTAACATAGGTTACAGTGTCTGAGTGCATGAACAAAAAATCTGAAACTGTCAGGTATGTGATGTTTAGACTTTGTTTCATCTTTGTAGTGTTTAGCTTTTTATTTCTGATTAAAATGTAAAATTTAAATTTGAGACTTCACGTCTTAAGGCGTGACTGTTATGGCAGTTTTTTTTGGATGAGAGATTTGTCAAAGCTAATTTCACATCTGACATGAAGGTTTCTACTGCTTCAAATGCTCTTTGTATTTCCTGTGCACAAAGTTAATAAAACTAGTCTGGAATATCTAATTTAACATTATTGCAAAACAGTTGGCTTTATTTATCAAATAGCTAGATTAAAAAAAAACATTTGTCATTCTCAGATTAAGAAAATTACTTCATATCAGTTAATCTACAAAACCTGGTTATCACACATTTCAAAATAGTTTAACATTCTGCAGTCATTTACATGATGTTGTATGTATCCAGCAGTGGAGCCTTAGCTGAAGAAAGTGTTGCAGTGTAGATGTATGGCAAGTTTTAACAGTACCAAAGTGCAGAACGTGTGTTTTTATAAACCAGCTACACAAATGATTCTCAGAATGAACACTTCTAAAACTCAACAGTAGCCTTGATGGGACTTAAACACAGTCTACATCCACGATCTGAATTCAAAAGATCACACACATTGAAGTGGTTAGTTTATCAAAGTGAGTACTGAACTGATGTAATTCCAATCCAAATCAACACCAATCGCATTAATATCTCAAACTATATCATTCTGACTTGGCTTTACAGAAGATTTTGGCTACTGATGAACGCTCCTGAATTTCAGGTAACAGTGGAAATAAAACACCAAATCATGTTTCCCTAAGATTTGATGAAATACTTCCCAACGTATAGTTAAAATCATAGCGGGTTTGTCAGGAATCTGTGGACGAGCTTCTCTGTAGCAGGAGCGAGTGGCACGTGTCGCACACCCGCACAGGCCGAGGGTAGGAAGGCAAGGCCAGCTCGTTGCTGGAGCAGCTGTTGCAGTAGATGTCGCCGCAGTTTCTGCAGTGGTGCTGAGAGAGAAAAGATATTTAAATACACAGCTCGCTGAAATGAATGTGGTGAAGCAGTGCAAGGAAAACGAATTTAAAAAAGAGGCCTACCTTTCTACGTGCAATAGAGAACTCTTTCTGACACTGTTTGCATTGGGTGGCCTCGTCGTCTTTCAGCCAGGCATGTCCCTGATGAGCGTAAACACAGGACATCTGCATCTGCTCAAAGCCATCAAGTACAGATGTACACACTTCTTAACTTTACCTTCAGGGCTTTGTTGACCTCTCTGAAGTCCTCCATCTTCATTTTAGACCTCGGATATAATTGAAAGCAAAATAAAAATCTTGTGACACAAAATGGAATTAAAATACTTTTCTTTAATCTCCTGCACTGACTGGCTGAGGTGCTGGCCCATCTCCTGTAGAGCCTGTTCCTGCTGCTCACACAGCTCCTGCAGCTGCTGCTTCTCCTGCTTCAAATCCTGCAGCTCCTGGAACATACATTCACAGAAAACAGTTGCTGAGGATTTGCTTGCACTAAATTTAAATGTAGTTTTAATTCAAATGTAGGATTTCAAAGGCTTAGTCGACGGCAACACCATGATGATGTAATTTCAGTCACTTCGAAAAGCAGAACCTACTTTCAGAGCATCTTACTGAAAAGAACTTTAAATGAATGTTCATTTCTTATTGTTTCGTTTCAGATTGCAGACTAAAGAGTGTGACACTGACCACATGTAAGCCTTGGAGTTGTTGCAGCTGTGTGCGGAGCTCAATGCCGTTGTCCTGTTCCCTCTGGAGGGCTTTCTGCAAGCTTTGTCTCTGATCCCTCTCAGTGCGCAGCTCATTCTCCAAACCCAGTCTGTACGCAGCGAACACAAGACACGACTCTCAGGTTCCGTTTAAAGTTTTTGACAAAAAAATAAATAAAAATCACATCAAGGATACAAGGGCACACAACACCAGTAGTTTTAGAGGCGAGGTGAGTAATTGTGTCTGATATCTGTTATTTTTACCTTAGTGCATCCAGGTCAGTCAGCTGCATCTGCAAAGCATCCACCTTTCCTTCAAGCTCCATTCTCATGACTCTGTCTGTCTCGTCGCTTTGCTTGTGCTCTTGCTCAGAGTTCTGTAATCTGACACACACAACCAGGAAGTTGTTAAATTCTACTTAAAGCATTTTTTTATCAAACATGCACAAAGACATACCTTTGCCCCAGCTCCATCATGGCTTTTTCCATTTCATTCATCTTCTGCTCAAGCCTCACAGCCTCTGCCTGCTTTTTTTCTGCTTCTCGCCCAGAGTCCTTTTAGAGACGCAGTGAAGGTGTATCAATTAGCCTTGTGTCAGGGAGAAGCACGCAACAGAAACAGAATGTGTATTCATGCGAGTCTACCTGAGCTTTATGGAACATTTGAACATTAAGAGTCTTGACTTGGTCAAGCTGGAGACGCAGGGCTGCCAGCGTGTCCTGTTTCTCATGCGTGTCCTTCTCTAGCAGCTTCATGGCAACCTCCATCTCTTGCTTTAGGCCCACCTGCAGCTCCAACTCACGCTCCAGCTCCTAACAGCAAAAAGCAAAAGTCAGCTGTGGTTTATAATCAGCATAACATAATCTCTCGACAATCTCGCCTAAAACTCAAACTAATGGATAACTGTTTACTGACATAACTGTATTTCATTCTATGCTTTGAGGCTTTATCGCATCTCCTCAAAGAGGAACACAGAGCAGCGGCATCACCTCTGTATAACCTAGAGCATGTTACCTGACGTATGCGCTTTTCCTCCTTGTATTGTTTCCACACGACATTGTACATCTCATCCAGGCCCTGCCGGGTCTGTTTGTATGTTTCCAGCTCCACTTGGCTGTCCTGAAGAGCTGCCTAAAAACAAATACAGCGCTGTAGACTTTGTGTATTTTTTTTTAGTTTGGAGAGATGTAGTTGCAAATGTGTTCTCACCTCTTCCTTTTTCTGGCTGGACTGCAGGATTGACTCATTCTCCTTCCTTAGCTGCTCGTGTTCTTCCCGCAGGGAGTTGATTCTGTCCGTCGCTGCTGTCAGCTGACAAATAGAAATGCATGCACTCGTCACTTTACTAAAAACACCCAAAGCACACGATGCTCCATTTACAACAATCACACACAGATCTCTTCTGACCTCTTCTACAAGTTTGCTATTGGTCTTCTCGAGAGAGTCCATCTTGACCTGAAGGTCAGTAACTGTGCAACTTAGGTGGCGATTTAACTCCTCAATGTAGTGCTTCTGGTCTAATATGGCCGTCATCTTAGCGTCGCTGGAATAAAAGAAAAGAAAACAGAACAGTTAAGTACTCTGTTAAAGGCTACAACACAGAAGAAGGCAGGGTAGTTCAAAACAATATGACAAGCAGTGATGGGGAGATGCTCAGTGCATATGAAAACACTCACTCCTTTGGGGTCTCACTGTTGGCAGCATCTTTCAAATAAAGGGAGAAATCAATGACTCCCACCTACGTGGGAAAGACAAGCTGTTCATTACTCGCCCTGGAATGTGCCGTGTCACTGCGTAATCTGCCATCAACTTACCTGAGAATCAAGATCCTCCCCCTTAATGCAGAGGTTGGCGTCAATTACATTGAGGCCCACCAGCAGCCCCCCCATCACCACACCCTCCTCTTCCATCATGAACGCTCCATAGTCATAGAACTCACTGAGAAAGCGAAGTAAAGAGACAGAGAGAAAGAAAAACATGTGATACATAAACAACTTTACATCATAGAATGAAATGCCCGCATTAGGACCCCTCCAACTTACCTAAGGAGGTCCTTGCGGTCAAGCAAAGCCTTCAAGTAGTCGGCTACTGTCTTTTGCATAAGTGCCAAATGCAGCCACGCCCTTGCTCTCCCCAAACCAGTCCTGAGAGAAAATAGAAGACAATGGAACGGCCACATTCAATGCAAATGTTAAACCTAACTTCAGTTGTACGTTTGTTAGAAAACAGTTTGCAACAGGATGCTGTACCTAATACCAGGCAAGTCTCTGGCACTTGTGGCAATGCTAACGGACTCTGGGCACAACTTCTCAATGAGTTCTAGAGGCCCCCATATGGACTTGTTCTGGCTGATGAAGGTTTTCTTTGCTGTGAAGCGAAAAGACGTTTTGAGAGTAACTTCTCAAGCGGACACTCAGATGATCCGTGTGATGATCAAATCGTCAGCCGGTTCGGTGGACTGCGTTTTACCTTTCAGGCCGTGTTTGAGGCAATGCTCCAGGACCACGAAGAACTGCTGCAGAGGAGGGTAATCCGAGTCCAGCGTCCTGCCCAGACTCAGGGACGACTGAATTAACACTTTGATGCTCAGCTTCATCATGCTGAGGAGATTGGCTCTTTCTATTGCCATGGGTTCCTTGAGGGGCACGACTGGAAGAAGTGCAGTGTAAACACAACGCAGTGGGATCAGATCAGTGAAACAAACACAGGCTGGTGAAGCGCAGGACTATTATTATCTGCATGTGAAGCGAAAACAGCTCCGCGTGACTTTGTGTACGGTCACCAACCGGCCGCTAAAAGCCAAGTGCGGCTTGTGAAGTCATGTGTCCTCGCAGCTGACAACTACAAAACGTACAGTGGGTTCAAGAGGAAGTAACGGAGACAGATCCTGGCTGCGCGCGTACACTGGGATCGAATTCAAAGTTCAATAGAAGCTCAAACGTACCCGGGAGCTTTTTCGAAGTCCCCGTGAGATCGTTGTCGGGTACATGTTCAGTCGGAGAGCTCACAGCGGGTCCCTGCGAGGCATTTCTCGGGGCAGCGGCATAGCTCATCCCGCTGCTAATCGTCTCCGTGGCCCTTCGAGCCAGAGACAGGATCGGAGCCGACCAGCTGGTCTCTGACGCCGCCGGAACCGGCTTGTCCGTGCGACCACGTCCGTTGCTGCTGACGGACTCGCCGTCAAGCGTAACCGGGGGAACTTCGGCCTCATCTATGAGGGATTTTGCTTCACCGTCCTCGGCAACTGTGTTTACTTCCCCCGTCTCGTCGGCCATGTTTGTCACCCCTCCCCTTTCCCCGTGGTTTCACGTGACCAATTTACTCACGAGCGCTAAGAAAATGTTGATTGGGTGCGCGTGACCGCCGCCTGCTGGGCTGGAGTGTAGGGAAACGGACGTTTTTTGCTTCTTGTAATTCACAACCTCACCACGCGGCGGCGCAGACGAGCTGCATTTGGCTGCTTACCGTAGAACATGGCTTTTATTCCCTGCAGGTTGTGCGAAAACAGCTGCATAAGACTGGACAGCGCTGCTGAACCCCAGTAGTGATATCCCCACTTCAAGAGGAACAGTAAAAATCGGTCTGCTATTCCTTTTGTTTTGGTCACGTGCAACATAAAAGAAACTCTTCCGCACGTAAAAGAAGAAACCTGAACAGTGTGGATTGTGTTGTTTTTGTCTTTACACTCTATATTATGATTTATCAACGTTCATATTCGTTGGTCTTTCACACATGAGCATGATCCATTTCTTCCAACTCTCTACAACAAGTTTTGAATTCTAGCTGCTCCCGAACATGTAATTCATTTACATTTTTTTTTACTGTTTGCTATTTTTTGCCACTCTTGTGTTGGCGGATCCATCTTATACCATTTTTGTGTGATCTTTCTTACAAGCTACTAATCTACTACAACGTTCTCTGTTTTATTACCCAAATACAACACTGCATTATGGTTATATCATATATTTCTACACTCTTTTGAACAACAGAGCCTGGTCCCCAACTAGATCTTTGATTTAAAATTGTCCTTGTCTGTTTTTACTGCGTTTATCAGTTACTTTATACCGGAAGATTTTGTGTGACGCCTCTTAGTATATGTAGAAATGTCAAGGGTAATGAACCATTAAGTGCTTTTCTGAAGCCTGCAAATGTAAAGGGTGACCTAAATAGTTTATAAACCAACACTCAACACCGTAATTAATAAGTGATCGCAGTAATTTTCGACGTGGACCTGTCGTCACTGTGGGCGTGCCATAGGGCGAGCGCAATATTTAGCGGCCGGCCCCTGCAGGGACGCTCTTTCACTCCGCTCCTCTCAGCCGGCAGCGCCAGCAGCTCCAGCAGCGCAGACGCGCAGCGACAAAATAAAGTAAAGTAAAAGGAATATAGCGCCGGAAAGCGTGGAAGGAATATAACACGTCTATCTATATTTCTTCAACGTCACCTGGAAGTTTTACCACCATGAGGATTTCCAGTGTTGTGCTCCTGCTGGTTCACGCCTTGGGTAAGTTTCACGCGCTCTCGGGTAAAGATCACATGGACCTTTGCTTTCACTGCCTCTGAGACGGTCTCTTTTTTATTAGTGTAACTTCCTAACGCATGGCCGATCTCTATCCTCGTCATCGTTTTCATGATGCCAGGCTATTCGGGATCTAATGGGGTCATCTCTCTATTTTAGAGCAGCTTTATGTAACTGGATACATTTATTTTTAACCCATATTCTCGCCTGACATTAGCTAACCGTCTGCCCCTGCGTTTTGTGTGCGAGTATATGACGCCCAGGACGTTTGCCAACTTTTATTTGCACCCTCGTACACTTCTGCGCCGCTGATGGAGGATTTGTTGGCTAGTTTCCACTGTGCTGAAGTGCTCTTCAGCAAGGGAGTGAACAGCTGACTTGTGTGGGCAACATGTTTCAACTTGTCCAGAGCTCCTGCCCACCTTGGCACAATCACCAGTCTGTAGTGTTAAAAACCACCCAGTTACATGTTGATGGCAGCAGTTCTAACCTTGAGCTCTCCTCTCCTCCAGTGGTGTCCAGACTGGCCGGCGGCGCTGCAGTCGACAGGTACGAGAGCGACAGGCAGCGACACACAACGGTCATCAACTTTCTGGGCACGACCAAAGACAAGAGAGTAGAGGACGAGAGCAGAGGTGCGGCCGCGGCGACAGCGAAGTATGGCCAAGAAGAGGAGGAGGAGTATGACTACTACGAGGAGGAAGACTACTATGATTATGGTTTATCTGGAGACTATGAGCCCAGAGGTAAAGCAGTCATCTTTGATGTGTTCTTGGGAGATTGTTGAAATGCCTGTGGTTTATGGTTTAATATGGTTTAATCTGTTTGTTTTGCTTTAGTTGCCATGTCGAGCAAACCCAAAGACCTGTCTCTCATCCAGGAGAGGTTGGCAGAAAGCACTGGGGGAACAGGAACGAGAGGGAAAGGAAGAAAGAGGGGAAAGGGCAAGGGAAAGAAGAGGAATCCCTGCCTGAAGAAGTTCAAGGAATTATGCGTTCACGGCACCTGTCACTATCTGAACGACATCCGCGCCCCATCCTGCGTGTAAGTGTTGGCACACGGTACATGACGTTGCACACTCACAGCTATCCACTAACGCGACCCCTCTGCCACATGCGCAGGTGCCTCCCAAATTACTCGGGTGAAAGGTGTGAGTTCATCACCCTCCCCGTGCAGTCACCCGAAGGCTACAACCGGACCACAGCTCTGGCCGTGGTGGCGGTGGTGCTGTCGTCCGTCTGCCTCGTCATCATAGGACTGTTATTAATGCTCAGGTGAGTAAGACTCAGCCAGACTCAAAGACACGCACGCATCACGTTGGTCAGATCATTTGAAACAAAGGTAGAAGACAGTCTGACATTTGTTTGCTACAGGTTCCATAAGCGAGGAGCGTATGATGTGGAAAGTGAAGAGAAGGTCAAACTAGGGTCAGCGTCCAGCCACTGAGCAGACAAAGTGGGGTGAGTAGCAAAGGACATGGATGCTGACAAATGTCTTCACTCTTCAATGGGAGGATTTTTACTTAATGCCTCAATTCTTCTTCACATTAGGCAAAGATGCGGGAATTCTACCTCAAAACCGTGAAGGTCAATCATGAAAGAAGGTCCTACAGGGAAGAGGAGCGTGCGTAAAGGAGGAAAGCGAGGATGCCTGCCTTACCCTTAGCTGGACTGTCAGATGAAAAGCAGGCAGATGGATTCCTGAAGGCCTCCTGAAGCTGGAATACTGAACGTCCCAGAGGATGGACTGAGAGGAAACGGGCGCTTGATGATGAGAAACAGAAAGGCCACGCCTGGACTCTGTGCTGCTTTTTGAACGTGTGAGAAGAAAAGTCGTTTTAGACTGAACTGATAACTTTTTTAACAATGAGTTCAACGAGTTCAATTAGTTTGTTTTTTTTTGTCATCCACAGACGCCGTTTTGTATTTTCCTTCACAAGTCAGACTTTTTGTTTTGTGTACAGTGAACTGTATATTTATAATTCTAATTTATTTATTTAAGCTAACTGTATTTATAAAGATTTTAACCACCTTTTAAAGTAATGATGTTTCAGTTGTTTTTATATTTCGTATTAGACAATATTTATTTATGAAACAAAAAGCAAACCGTGCGTAAACTCCTGAAGCTATGAAGTAATTCATGAGAAAAGATGATCTCTGACTAATTAGGACAATCACTAGATGATCAATAGCACTGTAATTCATGAACTGATCACTGAATACACAGTCTTGTAATGTTATAGGGAGGTTTCAATGAGGCCAGTGTTTGTCAGGGTCGCACTGCACACAGACACGTTCACAACTGGAAGCCGCCCAGTACGACCATCGGCCCTTTAATAGTTCATCTGTAGCAAGTCGGGTTCAGGGCGTCGCTCGAAGGCACATCACCGATCGCAGGGACAGATCTGCCCCACTCAGATGTACCCTGATGGCTCTGAGATCTTTAGGCTACGTGTTCTGCTTCTACGCTGCAACAATGGTTCTGGTGCTAAAGCTACGTACTGATTTATAGGCAACACAAAAATGTGCATGAAGCGTCAGTTTTAGAAACAGTTCAAAGGGAGCCATTAGTCTATCGAAAGCGCCACAGAAACAATCGGGGGTAAATGTGCTCTGTAGTTTCATCGTTGTTGCTGTCGAGCAAAAGAAAATGTGAATTCAGGTGTCCACTCTTTGAAATCCCTTCCTGCCGTTTTGAAGTGATTTTTTTTTTTTAAATTCATGTTATGATGTTTGTTTGTTTTTCAGATCAGAATTAAACAACAAATCTGAATTTGACTGAATACTTGAGTCTTTCTTTTTTTCTTACAAAGTTTTTATCTCACCATCACAGCGTCCTTGCACTTACTGAAAGATCGGCTTAGAAAGGCCAAATTGCTGTTTGTTTTCTGTTCCACTTCCTCAGTCCCACGCTAACATGATATTTCAAAATGGCTGCTGGGTAATGATAACTGCGGTGTGTTCTTCTGGGCCATTCAGAAGCTGTATTTATAGTAACCATAACATTTTGATTTCCTGTGTCTCTAACGTGGAAGACAACAATTAACCAAAGCACCTGTATCCTGGCCCATGAGGCAAATATAGAAACGGAGGAAGAAAGACTTTCTGGTCCTCAGTTCAAGCTCCCGTACGCGGAGGCCAGAGCTTACTTGGTAAGTATTTAAACTCTAACAAAGCAAACTAAACTAAACTGCCTGTATTGTTAAGCCATTATCTGCTTCACGTGTTGACAGCAGCATCATCAGCCTCAGGATCAATGGCGCAGAGCGTTGAAAGGACCCGCTGCTGTGTGCGTGTGCTGAGCCACAGGGAACAGATGTGCAGCGTGTAGGCCAGAACACCTGACGCTGAGCTACAGCACATCACGCCACAGCACCGCGGAGCATTACTCACAAAGACAACACATGTCACGTTCAAAGACGCGCGGCCCGCGAGAACGTCGGAGAGCCGAAGCAGCCGCAGAGTTCACAGAGACCACATGCAGCAATGACAAGCAGGATGCGAAAATGTTGTGATGTGCACCGCATGCGGGTTTAATGGCTGTAAGAACCCAGCTGGACTCAAAGGCAGGTTGAGACCCAGCCAAACGTTAGTCACCCCTTGAAGTCACCTCCTCTACGGATGTTGTTGCACCAACGCTGTCGGTGTGTGCGAGCGGGAATGTTGTAGAGTAACGACCTGCTCGTGCATCTGTGTGGGTTACAGCGGTTAACCGCACTATTACAGGCAGAAAAAACCTGCAGCAAAACACCAGTGTTTGCTATAGAATCGTTTTCAGTCACCCGTGGGTTTGATTCCCATACTTTCTATATATACAGGAGCACACACATGTCTACACTGGGGGATGGGAGATCACAGCAGTTCAGCAACTTTACAGGTAAAGGATTGTGTACATATGTGAAACTTTCTCCCAAAACAGTCCAGGGCAGTGATTCAGCAGACACACGTAGCTGAATGCAGCCAGCTGTAAGTGCCTTTGTCACAGTGTTACATACATGAGGCATGTGCGCGTATATATCTTCACGGGTGCACGCGTCTCTGGCTGTGTGACAGAGGGCTGGTCATTTACAGCAGGCGAGCCACCTAATCCCAGCCTCTCAATGTCAAGTAGCAGAGCACACAGAAATAGGGCCGTGGCAGTCACGCTCACATAGCTGCTATTCCCGGGGCCGACGGTTATGTTTGCAGACATAGTATTTTTATGTTCGAGTGAAGATTTTGAGAAATATTTTACTTATAGTTTACTTTAGTTTTATTTTATTAACCCTATATATATGAGAGAGAGTTGCACGAGAGAGCGCTGAGCGAGAACGGGGTTTTGTTGAGTTGCGCAGGTGGCCCATCATCCGGCCGACTTCCCTTATAGGGTCACACTCACCTTGTGGGTATTGTTGGATGCACCTAGAACGTTTCAAAGGGCTCAGAAGGCATTTCCTCACAGGTTGGCCGAAATCAGTTGCCCCGTTGCCATGGGAACCCACAGACTGCCACTGTTTCTGGTGCTTTTATTTCCTCTGCAGCTACTTACATCAAACGTTGCGCACATTGAATTTCACATGTCGGAGTCGAACACTTTACATTAAACTATTTATTTGCTGTATTATGTTTGCAGCTTCTTATCCTCGGTGTGGAAATGATGCAGCCTACTTGCCTCTTACATACCTGTCAATCAAGGGTTGACAAAATACCGAGCGTTGCCTGGTTTTAGCAGCCAGAGTAAATCACCCCGCTGTCTTTGAGCCTTGCGACATGCGCTCCAGTGGTTGCACTGCACCGAATCAGTGTGAGGATGGCGAGTTTGTTGTGAAAGGTGCTTCCTGCCACCGCCAAGGAGTAACAATGGGTAATTTCCACATTGATATGGAAATGCGCACTCCAACAGTTGGTAATATAATCATTCTTGAGCCCAGTCTCATCATCAGGATATGACCTGAGATTAGTCTGCTTTAGGTGTTTTGCTATTTTACAGTTTTCTATTGAAACAGATTTTTGGCTTTGTTGATGTGGAATACTTGTACGTCCCCAGTGTGTCCCATGGACCGGATGAGGTGATGACAGCGACGTGGCCATTGTCACACGACAGCGGCAGACTAAGGCGGATCGGTGAGTTGTGCACAGTCTCTGTCAACGTGCTGACATATATGAGGAGGAGTGAGCCATAAGGTTGAGTGAGGAAGGGCTGGAGAGCGGGTCAAGGGCGAGAATGTGTGGGTGGAGGGTGCTCGTCTTCGTCCGAGTGTCGTTTTGAAAGATGACTTAAGAGCTGCGCCTCTTGCGGCCCTCGCTCCACCTTCTCCGGCCCTTCACCCTGATTCACTCTCTAGTTCCTGAGCTGAGCCCATTTGTCCTGTATTCCTGCCCCCTCCTTCATCTCCTCATCCTTTTCCTGTTCTTGTTCTACATCTTACCGCTCAATCTGACTCACGTGCCCAGAGCCTCACAGCTGGCGAAAGCAGAACGGACCACCCCATTTGAAATATTAGGCATAGAAAGGTCATTTTTCATTCATTTAGAAGATATTTACTAACTGACCAACACCCCTCATTTGTTAGATGAGAAACCAGCCGTGCTTGACTCATGGCTCGTTTTTCCACTACTTCATTGAGGCTGAACATTTCTCTTAAGCTCATGCACATTTTTTTTTCAAATGCACAAATAACTACAAAGGAAATTTAAAAGACTGCTTTAGATAACAAAGTGGCTGCAGCCTGTATGTGCACCGTATTGCATCAGTATTTCTGCTTTTGGATTTATACCCAGGACTTTCCTCTGTTGCGCCGTTTCATTTGATGTTGTGGGGCAACAGGAACAGTACCATTATTTTGGTTGTATGTTATCTTGTGTGGGAAGCCTGCTCCACACCGCTGTGTTAGTTTGGAAACGCAGCTGATCCGAGTCCTCTCTCCATTTGGCCACGATGCCAGCAGCAGTCGGGCAGAGATACCAGCAGATTCCCCTCTGCTGATGTCAGCCTGCTGGATAGTCGCTGGTTATGTATCATGGTCACACTATTAAATTCTCACTAAGGTCTATTTAGACCCCAAGGAGGCTGATGGTGGCATCACATAACTGACTGGGTAAGAGGAGAACGGAGACGTGGATACAGAGAGAAAGACGGAGACGCACTGGGGTTGGGTTAAGAAAGGACAAAAAAGAGAAGCGTGAAAAGAAAACTGGATTTTATTTACTAGATATAACATCTCTGTCACCACACACACGGCTTGAAATACAAAAAACAACATGCCAGCAAACAGACAGGAAGACTGGATGACTCCATGCCTGACTCATCTGTTTTCTCTGCCCCTTACTTTATGCCTTGCGGTTCTATGAAATTAAAGAAAAACTCCTCCCATATCCGCCCAGCGTCTGTGTGTGTGTGTGTGTGTGTGTGTGTGTGTGTGTGTGTGTGTGTGTGTGCTGAAGCAGGAGCCTAATGGTGGTTTTAGGGGATCAGCCCAGCGCGTGCAGGCCTGGTTGAGCTGGCTACCACCACAGCAGTATGACAAAAGAGAGGTGGGTGGATGTCAGAGCAGACAGCAGCAAGCTCAGGTTACCAGAGTTGGCTGCAGGCATTGTTCCTCGCTGCGTTTCCACTGTGATTGGCTGCTGCTGAAACTAAAGAACAGCTCACCGTCCAGCCCTCACCTTGGAAGATTGTTCTTGTATGTACGCATAGGGGGGAATGAGTAAGACAATAAAAAATATTGTAATATTCATTTGTCACTATCTGTCTGTCTGTCCGTCCATCTATCTATCTATCTATCTATCTATCTATCTATCTATCTATCTATCTATCTATCTATCTATCTATCTATCTATCTATCTATCTATCTATCTATCTATCTATCTATCTATCTATCTATCTATATGGTTCACTGAAAAGGTTAAATTAAAACACTTCCTGGAACAGATGTTGTTTCACAAACGGAGTCTCAAACCTTTGTCTCATTTGGGAAAGTCCTGTGTAAAGTTGAGTGTTTGATAACCATCAAATTAAAGGTAACTGGTCAGAGCAAAAAGTGGATTGAGTTAAATATAGCAACTGGAATCTATGACTAAAATGTTGTTGTTGTTGTTGTTGAGAGGTGGGAGTGTACAGTACCTCTGACAGACTAGTGGTGTGTCCAGTATCTTACCCTGCCTTCTGCTAAGTATGTGATGGAAAACCCGTCACCAGACGTAAGTGAGAGTAAATGAAGGCGTGAATAACTTTTCCTCTTTTAGATTTATTTCATTTGAAATTGTATTTATTTTTTTTCATCTGACTTAATCAGGAACAAATTAGCATTCCCCACCAGGCAGCCCACAGGATGTTAGTAAGGGCGCTGACCTGGGCCAGACTTTCCCCGGCGCTGCTCTCCATCCGTCTATGCAGCCACTGTATCTCTGTGGGTTCGCTCTCGCTTGCCGCGGCCTCGAGACAGTGTGGGAGCTGTTCAGAGAGCAGGAATGCAAACGGAGCTCGGTGTCTGAAGGGCGGAGAGGAGGAGAGGGGGATTTTGTCTTGGATGAGGTCATGGATGATGCCTCTTCTCTCAGTGAGTGCTGAGCTCGTGGTGGACCCCCCCAACACACACACACACACACACGAGGGCTGAGTTCATGGAAGCACTTGGAAGCACTGAGAGATGACATGTAGTTTTCATCTCTGCCCATTACACCACAGCTAATCTGCCGATCCGGATTGCTCTGCCTTCATCGACACACCGCACATGACAGCCAGCTTTGCACAAGGCAGTACAGTCAAGCCCCCGCGGGGCCACTTTAGCGGACGCTGATATGTGAAAAGCCCTGCTAAAACCTGCCCCATTACGAGTTGAGAGATGGAAGTGATTAGTAACGCGCTACAATTAGCGTGCTCAGCGCACACAAATGTACCAGCACAGCTGAATCAACAGCTTTATTGTCTCATCTTGAGGAGTGATCTGGTTCTGTGTTACAGCACCGACTGACTGACTGTACACGGGTTAGTAGCAACTGTTGAGGTGGCAGGATGACGGCGGTTATTATTGTCATTACTCAGCCCCTTTTCCTCCCTGTGTGTGAGTCAGACAAACCAACGCTCAGCGGCTTTTGTGCCTCAGTGTGAAAAATATCTCTCCTTGCCCGAAGCCCCTTCCCCAGCGTGGATTTCGGGAACGTGACAGACCACCGAAGCTTTGTCAGGGGACAATAGGGCCCCCTGCTGAATGTGACACATCCCTGGGAGCCACTGGTTTTATACGTCTGCTGATGGACGCTAGAGAACCGCTTCCGATCAAGCAACCAGCGACCTTGAGAGCGATGCCCTCTGCTTGTTGAGTTCCTGCAGCTGATCAGCAGCCGAAGTCTTTGTAACAGTTTATTATTTGGCTCACTGAGCACATTTGCCTGACTGGGGAAGTCGAGATGATTGTTTAAGGTCTGCACTTATTCATTTGTGCCACAACTGTCTCGCAACTCAGTGGAGCTGACTTGTTGCGCAAGACAAAGGGTGGAGTGAACAGCTTTCAGCTTAAAGATTTAGCTTTTTCATTAAACCAATAAAATGTCAGGCAACGTTGGAGTGTCAGTGGTGTAGAAAGGACTAAACAGACTCCGTAGCTTCTGCTATGGGAGTAATCCAGTGTCCTCAGGGGTTACACATATCTAAAATAGATCTGCGTTTATCCTGCTATTTTTGCATTACGCATTACATATTCTGACGTAACCTGGAATTCAATCGCAGTCTTCCTCAACCTGTTTCATATTCTTTCACACAGTTGAACTGTGGCCTCAGATCTCTGTTCTCAAACAAAGCTCCAACTGTCGGGAGAACGCAGGTGTGTTTGCAACTCCGGGAGTTCCCTGAAAATAATTACAGACTCTTACACTGTCATCTTTATTGCCACTAAAATCCAGCCCTTGCTGAACGCACCCTCTGTTTACAGTGACTGTACAGATTTTTGGGCCTAGAATTGTGATTACATCCCAGCTCGTCTTAAACCTGAGGAGGAAATGGGTTTGGTAAACCAACCATCCACACTGTGACCAACCACAACATCCTCCCGCTTCTGTGCTTGTTAGTAATACTTCCTTTCTTTCCTGCAGTCCACGGTGCGTCCATCCCAGCGGGGAATCATTTCGCCCCCTCGTCCTCCACCAACAAAGGCTCCACATCAAAGGCCGTGACGTCACCACATCACAAGTCTTTGTCCGGGAGGCTTGGTTTGCCGCGGGCTCACGTCAACCCCTGCTCAGCCTCAGGTATGACGAGCTGCTGCTGCACAGTGAGTAGGTACTGGCAACTATCCAGCGACATTCCTCTCAGTCCTGAGTGTGAGTGTGTGCACAGGACCTCATTACAGGACCTTTTATAGAGAAATCAGCGAGGGGGAGCCAGTTAAAGTGCATCCCGTGGCCTTACAGCAGTAAAAGCAGGAGTTTCTTCCTCTGCTATGACCACTGAATCAAACAGCATTATCTACACATCCATCTCTATAGTGACTGAGAGCAATGTCAAATAGGAAAACAACATCATAAAAGAAAAGTGCTGCTGCGTTTTAGTGATTATTGGATCCTATAGGTGGACGAGTGGGAGCAATTCATTGCACGTGTTTACTCTTTGCGAGACCGAAAGAAATGTTTTGTGTTTTGTGCTTGTGTGTCACAGAAGGATTAAAGCCAATGCAGAGGATGATGTTACAGTTGTCCTGCTCAAGGTTAGTCAGGCGTCCCTGTCTCGCCATTATGAAACCTAGTAAATATCTTCTTAGTCTTTACATTCGTCATTATCACTGTGCGTGTGAGCCACCGTAGGGGAGTGTAAATGTCATAAACAGTAAAGTATCCAGACATATTACACAATACGAGGCAGAACCAGGTGTGTTTGCGGTATTGAACCCCCCCCCGTTTCTCCTCCTTCTCCGCTACATCATTTGTATACACTAAATACACTAAATGCAGAAACCAGACTCATTAGGAGCCACGGTGACGCTTTTCAGCGCTGTTTTTAGGTCGGAAAGGAGAGACCCAGTCATATTTATGCTCTGCTGATCGACAGTTCAGCGAGTCTGCACAGATTCTTGCCACAAGTGATCAAAAACGTAATAATCCAACTTCAGGTTGTCACAATCAGGGGTAATATTAACCGAAATGTAGCCAAAAGGGTAAATAAAAAGATGCTGATATGACTGATTTGTGTAAAATGCTATAATGACAATTAAACTAAACCAATGAGTTAAGATAAATAAAAAACACAAAGCAAACATTAAAAAATAGACACAATGCAGATCGCGTCCGTAATTGTCCATTATTCCATCTTCCATTATTCAGTAATATCATCTTAACTGTGGTTAAAGTGTTGATTATGTCTGGTCTGGTTGTTTTGTTTTCAGCACACGTTTCCGGACACCACGTGGCAATAAAGTCCAAGCAGGACTTTTGTTTTTTGCGTGTGTTGTTTTTGTGTGTTGACATTTTCCTCACCCCTCCCTGACGCCTGCCTTTGCACATTTTTTCACGCCGTGCTCTCGGACAGTTTTCCATTCTATTATCTTGGTTTTCTTCACTTTGAGTTCTTCACCCCTGGTAAAAAATAGCTCATCGCTCAACATCATTGTGTGTATTTATATTTCGTAGTAAACAGTAACACACTGTTGTCTCACTTGTTTGTTCCATTTGCTTTAAAATGTTATGTGTTTCTTCCTGGTGTTTCTTAGTCTTCTGTAATCTAACCCATGCACACTGTTGTGTTGATGTGTGTGTGGTGATTGTGAGTGAAAAGGGGCAGATCCTCGGGACCGGACAGATACGCTGTCTGAACTTGAACAGTCGCTTCCTCCTTGCTGATTGCTGCACAGTCATGAGCTCCGCAAGTGGAAACACAGACGGACGGGCGCACATCCACCAAACAAAGACACACACACACTGACAAGACACTGATGAGACTACACACCCAAGAAAAGGCCCGACTTGCATAAACACTGAGATTGTTCTTTGTTGTCCTTTTTTCCAGTATTCTGTGTATCCCTACCAACATCGCTAGGTTTTTTCCTTCTGTCTGTCAGTAGGGCTATTTCCAGAAGCTTTCTTTAGAAGTGGGTGTTACCAGCTCAAAGAAAGGACCTAAAAATAAACTGAAAGAGGGAACAGGGAAAGAAGAGGATGTGGAGGGATGGACACTAATGTCTAAGCATTTAGTTTGTGCTGATGTCTGCACACACACACACACACAATATGGGTCAAATGGTTAAATGGAAAAAAAAAGTTAGCAGCTGTTTGCAAAACAATCAAATGTGACTACATTCGGAGTAACTTGACATGTCTTCACACTGATTCAGTTTAACAGGTAACAATGACTTTTTCTTCCCACTTGGCATCAGGTTCGTTTGGGTTTTCCTTCAAAATACCTTCCTTCCTGTGTCACTGGGGCTGAAGTTATTCTTTCCTTTGTGTGGAATTCACGATGACACCGCCTGCTGTGGTAAGATGGTTCTACTGCTTTAAAGCCCTACATGTAGAATTTCACATCTTCGCCTTCTTCAGTGGCGCTTTCAGCTTGTACACGTCAGCAAAATACACACATGCAGCAACTTGAACTATGTCATAGTTCAACTCCAACCTCCAGCCAAACACAGTTACTATGTGTTTGCATGCACATCATGGCTACCTTGCATATAATGTGGTGATATCAATGCTGGCATGCCACCCAGGGACGTGGGCTGTATCCAGATTTATGCTAATGTGTCCCCTGCTCCTGCTCTCCAACATTGTAGTGGACGCTGTGGACTGATCTGCAGCAGTACACAGGGGGCCGCTATAGAAAAACAGAGGTTTTGGTTTTTTTAAAAATACCTTCAACACGTCATCATCAGAAAAGAAGTGTCTTGGGACTTCCCGCACCACTCAGTGTAACATCCTTGAACAAGGGGCTTGCTGGGTTTTATATTATTTTGCTGCTGGTTTCTGGTTAATCATTTGCTATTAATGACTCTGTGGATTTCACGGAAAGGGCAGAAATCCCATTATCCTCTACATGTGCCATGTTTTGTTCAGCTCTCGGTCACGAGGTCCCAACGTGACCAAATCTCACTTCGTTGGCTGAAAGACGGTCAGTAACCAGTAAACTCTCACCACGTGACAGGTTACTGTGTAATATCCTAAATATGAGCTATCATTTTTTCATTTTCACTATTAGCTGAGACCCTGAGCTACCGAGCCGCACACATGTTCACACACCTGCACACAGGCTGTCAGAGCAAAGTTGTCATGGTAATTTACTGACTAATTCGTTGACTGGTCACAGCTGGAGCCCACACACAAACCACGTCTTTACTTTATTTTAAACACTGCTGTTCTATGAACGTCTTTCTTTCTTGTGTACAGTGACGTCAGCCACTGAAGTGGGTTTCTCTCTAATGCACTAAATGCAGGCGTCGGTAAGTTCCAGCACGTCGCTGGCATATGCCACTCTCCAAAGCAACCTCTCCTTCCTCTTCCCTTCTTCTCTCTTTCCAGTTATGATGTGTCCGTGTGGGTTGTCCAGCTGTGTCAAGCCACTGTGCCACCACATTCCTTCATGACCAGTCCCTGTGTCATCTCAAAACTGAAAAAGAGAACAAGAGTCAGAAACAATGAACAACAATGACAAACAGAGAGACGTCAAAAGCGGGTGGCGTTGTGACATCACTGCTCCTGAAATGCTGGTGGGCCTGACAGAGGGGCACCGAGTTAATAGTTATTTGACTTGTAAAGTGTTTGAGGTAACAGCAGTTTCCGGTTTAGGAGGATGTGACGTCACTAGCTTCTTAATAAGCCGTGCGCCTATGGTCTGCAAACACAGAGAAGCTGAAATAACAAAGTGACTGAGGTGAGGAAGTGCCACTGTTGTGCGGATAAAAGCGTCGGAGGGGAGGGGGCGGGTCAACAGGCTTATTGTCCCCTTGGAAGACGTCTGCAGAACTCTTGACCTTCAAATGAATAAATGGGTATTTGATGGGAGGCACATTATACACACAATGCCACAATGAGAAAACAGTAGCACTTTCCCATAGTCCTCTTGGGTATGGGCAAAAGGAAGCTGCTATTTTAGCTTTATGTCTGTATTTTTAAACAGGCGGTAGGCGACGAAAACACACTTCCTGGTTGTATCTGGCGTTCCTTAAATTCTCAAGAATTACATTACGGGTTTCCTGTTAAAGACGTTTTGCTGTGGAGATTTTTTCTTCCTTTCTGTGGCGTGTGTATGAAATTAAAAAGTAAGCTCCTGTCTAAGCCGACGCACTGCTGGCATGCCAAGCATTACTAAGTATGACTGCTAGGCTAGATGGACACCAGGGCCCTCAGGCCTAATGTATTATGGAGTAATGTGCATTTAGATGTTGAGATCATTTAAACAATGGAAAAGATGGAGGCTTTTAGGAGTTGTCAATATAGCAATAACATTAATTCATGGTTTATGACTTCACTGTGACCTTATCTTCACTGTTCGATGTTTAGTTTAACCAAACAGCCCTCGAAAAGCTCATCTCCCTTCCCTTCAGGCAGTAAGCATCTAAAGGCTGAAGCCCCAAGGCCACACTGTGTATTAGTGTGCGTCTTTGTGCGTATGTTTCAGTTCAACTACAGGTTTGACAGAAAGAAGCAGGTATGTGAAGGGGCAAGAAGTGGCAGGAACGGAGCGGACGAACATGTTAAGTGTAGCCTGGGGCCACTTGTTCTTCAACTGTGCAGGTATGAACGCAACACGGTTTACACAAGAGGGTTGGACGCAGGGAAACAACACTGTTAGTGTCCTCTCTCTGTGTCTGGATCAATAGATGGAGGCCTCAGAGCTCGCTGAGTAACCTGAACAAACATATGGCAGCACTCAGGTAACTTCAAAGCTCCTTTTACAACAAAGGTATCGCATTTCAGTGGGACGTTCCACTGCTGCTTCCATGAACAGGCCGAGTTTAATTGGGTTTTGCGGCGCATGCTTTGATCCCACCTCTGTGTGCTCTGACTGTCCAGGATAAAACCAGGTGAGGACCCTGTTGTGTTTATCTAAGGCCTCACTGAACTGCAACCCCTGGTACATGTAGAGGCAGCGCAGCGAGGCACGTTTGCTATGACATAGCACATCACGAATGTTTCTGAGGGGAGGTCATATTGTGGTATTCACGGGAACTCAACTAATGAAATTGTTTCTTTATCAGGCCTTGCAAATGCATGTGAAGTATGCCCGACACGTTGAAGAACAACAGCGTGAAACACTTGAGAAACATGAAGCTGGGCTCCTAACAAACAGCCAGTGACTCACAGTCATTGCATTACACTGCGTGATGTAATGCAGTGACAACTGAGAAAGTGACATGAACACAAGTCAGGTACGGCCCTGCACATGTAATGACCAGCAGGATAAACGACTCGGGCATATTTTGACATCCATTACTACGCACGTCACGCACCTCTAAATGAAATTGTACGTCTCAGTGCCATGTGTGACCATAAAAGCCGAACGCTTCATTTAAACAACAGCAAGATCATGCTTTTAAATTAATACTAGTTTTTGACATTCACAATCGGTGCTGAAGCCATTAAATTGTGTGATCATATGACTGAATCACTGTCTCTAATTGACTGACTGTATAGTGACTGTGCTGCTAATTAGGTTTGAGAACCACATCTTGTTATTTCAAACTTCAAACAGAAATTCAAAGAGGAAAGCTGTGAGGGCCTGCTTGCTGGCGTCTCCCCTCACATCTTTTATATACTCTCGTGCAGTGCCTCACCAGCTCAGATGTGGAGGGAGGGCTGCTGCACAGCTGTGGAAATGCTTCACCTGTAGTTTCCTACCCAGGAAAATAGCCACAGAGCAACAAGACAGCAAATTTGTGACGTTTGTCAGAAGTACATCATTATTTCGTATTGTCATCGACATCATTTTACCTGTCACCGAAATTCCTATGCAGCAAAACCCCAACATTCAGAGATTGATAGTGGCAGCTCCTCTGTTGTGCGCGCCGTGACTGTAACCTACCCCTGAGGCTGTCCTCAGCAAACATTTACAGTACAGCTGACCGTCTGCCACTCTGGAAATATACAGGACAGAGGGCAGCTGACTAGAACATAGAGTGTAATAACTTTCCTGAAAAAGTGGGGCTCAAAGGCAGATTACTGGACGAAAAAGAGGAAGACGAAGAAGGAATAAAAGTGAAAAGTCAGCATTTCCTCTTTGCTTTGTTTTGGCATTTTGCAAATGACTGATCTGGTGGTTTCATTTCTTACGAAAGATGAAGATCACACCCATTACGTGGAAGTGTTGGTTAAGACCTTTCTCACCCAAAAACCAGCATACTTCATTAGGTGTTAGTTTAGCGCATAAAAAACAAACACAGCAACCACAGACATATCTCACTGACCTATGTAACACTGTCTCGTGGCAACAGACTTGGGACTTTTCCAGCATCTGTACAAAGAACTGATGGCATCATCAGGATGAGTTCATAACACCAGTGGTTGCACCTGAAGGTGTAGCTTTCCGTTGTAGTAACCATAGCTTACCCCACTTCATTTAAAATTTAAGAGAACCAGTAGCAGGGGAACAGACACGTGGACTTGTTGATGAAGAAGAAGAAGGAATCACTGATACTTGAGTCTTACTGACTCATGTTTGATCTGTCTGAAGGCAGACAGTCATAGTAAGATCAGTGGGGACTGTCTGTGTAATTTCCCCCCCCCCCCCCCCCCTTAATGATGCCTAACCCTAGCTGCTCCTCTCCAAATCAAAATGCCATCACTCAGTGAGAGAAACACTCACACATACAAACGCACAGACGAAGTCAAGCACGGAGACATTTAGTCGTTGAACAGCAGCATTGTGTGAAGGTCAGGCGAGTGTGGAACGGAGATCTGTCACAGTGACATTCTCCACGCTGCGAAATAGGCTGGACAGTCAGCTCCTGTTACATGGACCAGGCACCGGAGCAGACCTGGATGAAAGGGATGGAATGTATTACTCTATGTGTGTGTGTGTGAGTGTGTGTGTGTATTATGAGGGGGAATCCCTGAGAGAGACAAAGTGTGTTTTTTTTCTGACCTTGCAGTTAAGTGCGTTTTGCCAACAGAAGCTTCCAGGGTCTGCGGCTACTTTTGCTCTTTCACAAGCCAGCATTGCAGAGTTACATGGAACAGAAGTTCTGACGGCCCGGGTTTCCTTGACTGAACGCAGCCTCCCATGGTGAAAAGCCTTGTTTGTTTTTCTGTCACGGACCACACTCATATCCTGCACGGAGGAAATATGCAGACGCCTCAGCTGCGCCTTGTGGATTATGTGAAATATCCAGAGGATGTGTGGGAGACAGACATATTCTGTTTGACGTGAACGACACTGGAAATAAAACCAATCCGTGCAGACAGTCTGATGACTTCACTGACACGGGGGGACCGTACAGGGTGATGAATCAGTGAAGGAGGTACCGTCAGTATCAGCTGTATTCAGACACAAGTCTGACATTAAAGACCACCGGGACACTTTGACTCAAACCCTGTAGCAACATAACACAGTAAACTTCATCAGCATACAAACACACTGCGAGGGAGCAAAAAGCTCATGACCCCAAATCATCCGCCCTCCTTCATTCATACTAACCACTTTCCCCACACGAGTACTGACTGGCCGACAGTCTGAGGCGAAACTGAGGTATAGAAACCAGGGGGTCTGCTGAGTCACCCTACAGTAAAGCGGCTGAAGGTAAGATGAGTAAGGTGGCAGTTGTCATTTATGTTTTGACTTTTGTTGCTGTAGGCTACAATGATCTTATCAGACCTCTTATAAGCAGACAAAATGTTCCTACGTGGGAAGGCGTGTGGTGAAGCGCACGTCTGTCTGGACATGTAGCCTCAGCACAACCGGTGAGCCTGTCATTGCATCACAGCGAGTGATTCTTCCTCTCTCAACTCAGGAATGTATAGGGGCTACAGCAGTGCTGCTTAGACACTCTGAGCGGGTGAACGTAGGGACCATACTTAGTTGAGAGCATGCTGGGTGTGCGTAGCCAGCATTCCCCCTGCCCTTACTCTGTATTTAGCAGTTGACCCCCCCTTTGTGACAAAGATCTACAGAACCATCATGACCTCACCATCCAGGAGGCGCGTGCATTCACATGGTCAGGGGACGGTGGATAGCTGAGGGTGTTAATTTACAAGTTAACATGATGTCATTAAACTGGACACACTCGCCCTTGCTGCAGCCCAGACTTGACCCCGACACTAACGCGAACCCCGCCGCGCTCTCCGTGCGGCAGCTTCTCTAGACTCGACTGCGTCTGCGGAAGGAAAGATTTAAAAAAGGACTTTTAAGCTGCTTTATCCCTCGTCACCTCTCTGACGAAACACCGCACTCATTGTTAACCGGTAGATGCATGCGAGGGTGTATTTGGATGGACGTTATTAATACCTCAGGGGCATTCACTTCAGGGGATTTAAGAGGCTCCTTGGGTTTCAGTTTCTGGTTTTCTAGGCTCATAGACATATGTCCCTACAAGGTGAGTTTCATCTCCAGGCCAACGTGCTAACGACTTAGCCCTCATACTGAAGATACCAACACTTGGACCCCATGCTGCAGGACACTGGTGCAACCTATATCATCAGCTGCTAGAGCAAGCTGTAATAAACATATACACGCAGGCTGGAGGAAAACTGGTTGCTGGATAAAAAGCCAACTTGTGACTGGAGGGTCATACGTTTACTTTGAATGGGATTGAAATCCCCTGAGAGCCTGTGAAAATCTTTGTGGGTTGGATGACAACTCCTGTCAGCTACCTCCACAATGGGCAATGTGGTAAACAAGGGTCCTAAGCCCCAGCTGCCCTTCTGGGACTCCTCAGTGGTCAGAAGCAGAAAGCTGCGGTTTTACTGGACGGCTCCCACAAAAGAACTTAAACAAAGAGCATATGTGCACAGTCAGCATTGCCCAAAAAGTACAGTGGAGATACTGTTGAATTTGAATCAGTTTTCTCCTTTTTTCTCTACATGTTCTAGTTGTTTTGTTGTTATTAATGCTTATTTTTCTGTCCTCTCCATTTGGTGCATTCAGGTACTAAAGATGTAAAACAACGTGTGTGAAGGAAAACAACAAACTTGGGAAGCTGGTCCCAGGACTCGAGGTCTTGAGCTATGACACAGCATGTCCGTCCGTCCGCCAGCTCTTCTCTGACCTTGTCCATCGGGTCTACTTTAATACTATCCAGCATTGCAGACTGTGTGCCTGCCTGTGCGTCTGGCCATCTATTTGCAGTCTCAGACAGTCCATCGCATTTGTATTTGACAGTTCATGTGTTATTTTGTCTGGGTGTCTGAGTGATGTCATTCAGGTGCAGTGTGCCAGAGCAGAAAGACCAGGTGTCTCCCCCTCCCTGCCCTTTCCTCTGTTACCAGACACCCTCCGGTCCAGATTTTCTGGGGATGCATTCGTGCTTGGATGCTAAAAACATATCGCTGGAGGATGAGTACAACAATGCACTTGTGCATGATTTATGGCGCGTTGTAAGGATGCAGATGTTAAATGTTGTGAGTCCAGTACTACAGGGTGACCTGTTACACTGTTGTGGTCCAATTGTGAGGCGTTTGAAATAGGCAAGCCCTGAGATTGCTCTGTGGTGACTGATGGGCCACACTTTCCCTTCCTCGCTTTCTGGCTGTCTGAGCTTTTGCGCTGTGATGATGGATGCCCAGCCCACTGTAAATATAGCCATACCCCAGCTAGTTAGCATGGCTGGCGTGATCCAGTCCGGTGGTCATGGGCTAAATATATATCCAAAATAAATACTTCCAGATTTAATTCTCAACTGTTATTTAGACAGGCAGTATAATATATCTATCTAAATAAAGAGTTAGAGAACTGTTTTGTAATGCAGCAAAATCCCTGGTTTACACTTTCTAGAGTCAAAACCCTGAGAAACAGTTACATGCTGTTTTTAGAGACCAGTGGAGGAAAACACTGTGGTTCTGCAACCGTCTACAGAAGCTTTGCCCAGCGCTGCAGTGGCTGCGGTTGGCGAGTCATTGCTGTGGTGACAAGTCATTGCCATGGTTTCAATCCAAACCACGATTTAGTCCTAAACGCACTGATACTGTGGAATGGATTGCTGTGGGTGGAGAGTGACGCAAGTGGGGGAAGGCTATGATGCTGGAGCGGTGCTCAAATGTTCATTCAGGTGGGATTTTACTCCACAGCCTCAAGGAAGGCACCAGCGTCACGCAGATGCTGCAAGACAGGAGAACGAGCCCACTTCCCACAGATCAAGCAGCCGTAAATGTTCACATTCACAAGTCCAGAAGTCTTTGCCACAATCAGATCTGTGAGCTGTTGTCTGAAAATGGGCCACGGAGGTATTCAAAAGCGGGGAATCTTTTTGGTGTGGCAGAGCAAGACAACGGCATCTTTGAAAATGCTGCCACCGTGACCGCACTGGTAGGACGGAATCTGGCTGTGTGAGAGTTTCCATTCTCTCCACAACAATAGAAGGCCTTCTCCGCCTGCCTGCTTCCCTGCTGACTGGCAGCGCGGCAATCGCTGAAGCATGTCTCCGGTTCTCCTCCGTTTCCCCCCACGTCCTGATGCATCACCTACGAAGTTAGACGCTCGCGTTTTGCCAAACCCATGTCACGTTAAACTGCGATTGAATGCTCAGCCGACGCGGACTAAACAGTGGCATTTGAAAAGTTTTCTCTGGACTTCCAGCTGATCCTGGGTCACCAACCATAACATGGTATTCTGCAGGTTTAAAACCCCTGGAATGGATACAGCGTTTTCATCCGTATGATCTTACTGTCAATATTTTCCTGGCATCTCTTTTATTGTTTTGCATTCTACATTGCAGCATTTATGCAGAAAATATTTGGGTTTTTTTGACAGATTACAGGTGGTTTCTTGAGAATGAAAACATGAACTGACAATATGTTGCATGCTTTCTCACAACAATGTCCCTCTGGCACAGGGCTGGAAAAAAAAACAAGTCAGACTTACTGTAACATCTATCTGACATTACAATTTCAGGTCACTGTTTCATGTTTTTCTGTGCTGATCACTGCTTTTGTTGCTTTCCAATTGTTTTAGCAATTAAAATGAAATACATTCGATGTTTGCTTCTCTTGGTTGTCCCGCTTATTCATTCATCTTCTACCGGGGGTGTGCTGGAGCCTATGGATGAGAGGCAGGGTTCACTCTGAATAGGTCGCCAGTCTATAGCAGGACCACACACATATACATGTGCACACTCATACCTACGGGCAATTTAGAGTTTTTCCAGTCAGCCTAAGTGCATGCCTTTTGGCTGTGGGAGGACAGACACGGGGGAGAACATGCAGACTCCACAAAGGCCCCCGGTCGCCTCCGGGAATCGAACCGGGACATTCACGCTGTGAGGCGACAGTGCTAATCACCACACCACCGTGCCGCCCCCGCTCATTCAATGAATATAAAACTTTTTGCTAAACAGTACAAAGTACAAGTTTGTCGTGTTGGCCACATAGTAGTTTGCACCCGTGAGTGCCAGCTGTTTGCCACCCCTCTGGTGCTGTGATGACGCTGCATAGTCGGCTTTGTGTTGTTCTGCAGCGCGACCCCATGTCCTTTAATAGGCTTCTGTGGGTTGACTTCACTGTGTTTAAAATTCCACACACTGTATGTGATGTTACTGTACATCCAGACATGGACATTACAGTTTCCAGAAAAACTGACATTACTGTTACTGGCGTCTGCTCCAGTGTGTAATAGTTGTATTATTAAACGCCTGATGTGTGCAGTGTGTGACACTGGGGCCACCCTTGCATAGCTCATTCCTTTTACCTCATGCTTGAGGAACTCAGTGACCCATACGCACCAACGGAACAAGAGCTAAGGCTGAATCCCAGGAGATTCCTTCAAGTTAATACCGTCTACACATCTCTGCATTTGGCTACCACCCCCCCCGATGTCATGGCCTGATCTCTTTACCCCTTCTCATCCAAGGACCCTGACGGCAGATCAATGAGGAATGGAACGAATGAGAAGAGCCAGACACTGAAAACATGTGTGTGTGTGTGTGTGTGTGTGTGTGTGTGCGTGGGCGTGTGTGTGTGTGGTGCCCCAGTCGTTGAGACAGTTAGAGACATAGAAACTGACAATTTCCTCTCCAGACATGAGGATCCAGAAACCCTAGACTAGCCTAGAATAATAATTTCCACTATAACACAAACACCTCACTCTTGGGGCGTAATGTAGCACAGTAGACTCAGAGCGGAGCAGAGTGCTTAGGAAAGGCCGCATTCACTGCAGGTGAGTCATGTAAAGCTTGATAATGATTAATATCACTACAGGAGATGACGTGCGACTCCAGACAGGTAGGGACACCACGTGGTGGAGAGAGGAAAGCCTTTATGACGAGCACGCGTTTTTATTATGCTCTGTGTTTTGAATGCTGGGCAACAAGGTGCATGCCCACGACGCGGCTTCAGGTGTTCACTGGTGTTCCACGTTGCCCTCCTTTCCCTTATCTCGCCTTCTGTTGCTTCACTCACCGGTTGTGCACAATTAACACACGCTCACACATGCATGTTCCCTCCTGCTGGTCATAACCTCACCCACTTCCTTTTGGAGGAAAGCCTTACATGGGCATAAGGCGTAGCTCCGGTAGGCTCAGGTAGGGCGATTCACATGAGAAGTGACATTTCTCATTTTATCATACTGTCAAGGTCGTTAAACCAAAGTTTGTCTTAGGTGACACGACAGTGTCGGTAAGAAGAGAGAGGCATACATCAAAAGAAACCGAGGAAAGCCTTTCACTCATAACTCATATGAAATTGTTTTATATTCTGTGACTAATGATGACCGTCCAGGAGGACAGGAGTGATTTTGTTGTGTAATGTAAGAATGTTGTGTGTAGTAGTAGTAGTAGTAGTGTAGTTTTTTCCTTCTCTTCTTTACAATTATTTACGCTAAGATTCATCTTTTGTTGTACAGTTTTTCCAGCCAGACAGAGGTTACTAATAGCCGTGTGTAACAGGGCACCACACACGCACATCGTGAAGGGGGTTTTGTCTTTTCTCATAATGAGCGGCTATACTATAATTGCTTGCCCTCGTAGTGTAAAAATAGAAGTTAGAGTTACAATTTTCACTTTCAGAAAGTACTGGCATCTAATCACTGTGGAAAAAGCAATGCCACCCACAGGAAAAATGTCAGGAAGCACATTGCGCATTTTATTCCAAATAACTTTCTTATCACCCAGTAAAAAGCCACTTGTTATCTCACTGCCTGGCCCATGACACCCACACTTTTTTTTACATTCCTGATAGCAGAAATACAATGTAGAGAGGAGTTTTCCCACTGACCAGTCCCATCATCCCAGGGGGTTCACATCAAACATGGGTCAGGAGTCAGACTCACTGCTGGGTGAGGCAGGGCTGATTGGAATCTCACAGTGCCTGTGTGTGTGTGTGTGTGTGCATGTGTGTGGTCACAGTGTGAGGTAGAAAAGTGATCACAGAATCATAACAATAACAGATGAAATGGAAAGAGCTCGGAGCCTCGAATGATGTCATGCTATCTGTTTTATGTGCATGTACAACTGGAAATCTGTGTTGCCACTTACAGTGAGGAGGATGCGCCTGGGAAACGTTGATTAAGAGGACGCCACATTATTAGGGTCATTTTATCAATATTAAAATGAGATTGCTTCACAAGTCACTCACCTCAGCAGAGAAATCTGAAATCAAATGACGATTTGCTCGATTAACGAAAATTTCTGGATCTTTCTAAAATATTTGAGCAGAAGGTTTAGTGTGTGCTTTACTGGATAAGATCTGCGATTAGGCGTGTCAGGAGGTTTATACAGATTAGTGCGTGTTCCTAAGGTGTGTCCTTAATTAGCCAATGCAGGACCATAGTAATAAACTTCGCAGTCCTCTGACCTTCAAAAGAGCAAGTTGACGGTTTGCCTTTAGAATGGGGTGTTTTTTTAATCCTATCTATCCATCTCTCTCTCTCTCTCTCTCTCTCTCTATATATATATATATATATATATATATATATATATATATATATATATATATAAATCATATTTCTCCTATAAAAAGAAATAATACTTTGGATGGAACTACTTGACCGGCTGTTGCGGTCTGTGGCTCCCTCGTGTGGTCACAGTGGTGCAATGCGATGCTATGAATTCTCTCAAGCCTGAGCATGATAGGAACAAAAACATAAGCAGGTTTTTAATAAAAACCTCCGTACATGACTGGCGCCTGTAAGTTAATACATAATATTTTAGTATCGCTCATTGTTTTGAAGGATTCTCCTATATGTTTATTCTGATCTTTTGTATTATATGTTAGCCACTATAGTAGATCAAGTAGCTATTTTATATTTGTATATTTTGCCCACTTTTAAAATTGTGCATGTGTAACTAATAAATAAAGGAATAAATGACACTTAATATTGCCCTTTAAATCTGGAAATTTTGTTTAAAACATTGTAAAACTGAATGGAGATACTGATTTTCCTAAAGCCGATTCGAATAGTCATGAAAATCAGTTACTTAGCTGCAAATTTCTATCATTTAACATTTTATTTACATGTTCTCACCAGTAAATAAACGCTAACGTCAGAAATTACAAATAAAATATATGCACAAAATGGAGCAGTGCATTAAACACATTTTAATGGCTTGGCTGTTGCAGACATTTGCAAAAACTCACTCATTCAACATAAGTGATACACAATAACAAAATAAATAGGAGGTTATGTAAAACCCCATTTTCAAGTTCTTTAAAGACAGAGATATTGTTATATACGTAATTAGAGGACATATACCAGTAAATCAGTATACCCATTATCTTATAGTGTATGAGCATGCTGTTGTAGTTACACTTTGATTTATCAAAAATAATCAAATTTTGCTATCAGTCACATTGAAATGAATAATTTAAACCGTTCTGCAGACATTAGGAAAAAGATACTCCCCTGTGTTTTTAAAATTGAACAATATATCTTTAGTCCTGCACAGAAAAAAGAAGAAGCAAATAAACAACAACCAAAGATCTGCGCTGCACAGTTGCAATGTGAAAACTCAAATAACATTACAGGCTAACACTAGACATCCCATTTATACACAGTGTATTTAAAACTCGACAGGCTCCAGGAAGACGGCCTCTATCCTCTATTTCAGGACCTTTTCCCCCCTGTTGGGGGCAGGTTGGGGGGACGCTTGTGGTAATAGTCTGGTGGGGTGGGATTAGGGCTTGCATTCATCCCTGTAGGGACATAATACATACTCTCCAGGTAGCTCTGGTCCAGTGGTGGATGGTTCTGGGGCTCTGGCTTGGACCCCTGACCAGAGGGATTCCTAAAGCTAATCCCAGATCCACTTGCATGCATTGTTGCTGTGGCAGGGGCCTCGGGATATCGAGGTGGCTGTGGCTGAGACTGGGGGTGGGCTGGAGGAGGAGGAGCAGCGTAGGGCATGTACTGTGGAGCAGAGGCGTACATACTGGGGTTGTGAAGAGATGGATAAGGAGCTGCTGCTGGAGGATAGAGGCCTGAATGTGACACTGCTTGCTGTGGAATGAGCACTTCCACATATTGGCCAGTCTCTGGGTCAAATAACATTTTCCTTAGCGGCTGTACGGGCATCTCAATATAAAAATACTTCCCTGTCTCAGGATCCATAAGAACCCTGCGAGGTGTCTGTCCATAACTACCCTCTGAGTACAAACTGGAGCTATCACCCCCATATTCAGAACCATAGGCAGGTCCCAGAGTAGAAGGTCCACATAGGTACTGAGGATCCATAGGAGGAAGGCCTGGTGAGTGACTGTGGCCAGGGTCATTGTAATGAGTCCCAGCCATGACTGGGAGCTGCTGCTGGGGGGATCTGTGGACGGGGGGTCGCCGAGGATCAATATGCTGGGCTGGCTGCAGAGGGCGGTCAGCAGGGCAGGTTTGCAAGAGTGAGGGGTGGGGAGGGCAAGGAGGAGGTTGGTGGAGAGGCGGGTATAGGGTTGGTGGATGACCTGGACCAAGGGGAAGTGATTTGGGAGAGACGTGCTGATAGCTAATTGGCTGATGGTCAGGTCTGCATTGGTGAGGACGGAGAGGGGGCTGAGCCATGGGGTAAGGTAGTGCCTGGCCTGGAGAGTGTGTAGGGACAGGCGGCGTGGGCTCATGGGGGCTGCGGTGATGGTGAGGAGGCGTGACACCAGGATGGGAAGGACGGGAGGCCGTGCAGGAGCAGGGAGGGGGGCTGGACGATGGTTGATAGCGAGTTGACCTCCTGGGGGTCAGATCTGGAAGAATGAGGGGACTAAAGCTTTCTCTTTCATCATAACTTGGAGGATCATCTGAGGTATAAAAGTGCAGGTCATCTGACCTTTGGGGCCGCTCACTGGAGAGCGATCTGCAGCTTGACTGCTGTGTGTATCCTGGCACTTGCTTTGTATTGTTGGAGGTCGCCGGCATAGCTTGTTCCTGTGGGCGTGCTGTCCTGGTGTACTGCTGCTGGTTGTCTGCATCCATGACAGCTGACTGGCTCGGCTGGCAGGCTGTAGCCGCAGCAGGTCCAGGGACTTGGTTGGCTGTTGCGTCAGAGACCGTAGCTTGAACTGAATTTATACTGGCTCCAGGGTCAGTGACGGATGTCGGCGCGGTAGGTGAGGTTGGTAGTCTTTGTGTGTTCCTGGAGCTTTGAGGTGAGGCTGCAACCTGTTGCTGCTCCCCCCTGCCAATACATGCCTCTGTCTCAGATGGTCCTGGTGACTGTTTGGAGAGACTGGAGACGGTGGTTGCTGTTGTTTTGCTAGGTGGAGGTTTGAGGCTGGATACAGCAGACACAGCTAGTTTTCTTGTATAGTTTGGTGTCGACAGGGACTCATTGGAGATCTTTCTGTAGATTGTCGGTGAGGATACTACAATTGTTTGAGATCTCTCTTCATCTTGTGGTTTTACACTCACACTCGATGTTGCTGGTGGTCTCTGTCCTTCACTTGCAGTCACTCCCAAATCTGAAGGTTTGAATTTGCAGGTTGGTTTTGGAGGCACAGTCGGCTTTTGAGAATTTTTAGCTATAGATTTAACTTCAATGGTTTGAGGCCTAGTGTTTCCTGGAGAGGGCATCTCATCTTTCTGTGTTTCTTTGGACAGTGACTTAACCTCAATCGGTTGTGGTTTAAACCTTCTTAAAGCAGGAGACCTCGGAGGGAAAGTCGGATCCAGTCTTTTTACTGCTTCAAAATCTCCTAGCTCTTTCTGTTTGGCCATAGGTGGCGCTTGCTCATGTACATTCCTTAGCGGAGAAGCGCGTTTTTGTTTTGACGTCTCTTTCACTGCAGGTTTACTGCCCTCTCTGGTTTTTGAGAGTGTGTCTGTGTTGTCAGACATGTTGGATGAGGAGGAGAACGTCCTCTGTCTGTGGGACTCTACCTGACCTCCCTCTGCAGGCCCAGCGATCTGAAGGGGAATCTCCAGCGAGTTTACGTGCTTAGGAAGAACCGCTTTCCTTCCAGCAACACTTTGACCGTCGCCCATTACTGCTCCAATATCAGCGTGGTAACCCTTCTCCTTCAGCAACATAGAGACGGAGTGGCCACTATTGCTGGGGGCACAGCCAGTAGAATTGGGTCCAGGTATTGGTGACACAGCTGCTGCTTGGAACGGGGCGGTTGCGTCCTCCTGGGAAAGAGATGACGCTGTCTTGGTCTTGCTGGATCCATCCCTTATAATCACCACGGCGGTGGACACCTCTCTTTCCTTACTGGGAACTCTGGGGAGGCTCCCAAGCATGGGTGGTTTCCTGTCTGTTCTAATCACAACAGACTTGTCCCTTGTGCCTGGCACTTTACATATTTCTGGTGCTGACTCTGTTCCTCCTGCCACGTTGGCAATTCCTGCATCTTGTGTTGTGTAATTCTGAATGGTTGCATTCGAGGACTGTTGTGATCCTCTGCTTAACTCAGTGACAAGCTCTGGGGAGGCCTGGGTTTTGTCGCTTAGATATGCTGACTCTTTCTTACAAACAGCTTTGTATTCGATTTGTATTGGCTGGGGGTGAGATGAGGTTTTTCCTTTGCTCTGAAGAGGTGGAGGTGGGGTTATGTGTTCTACAACCTCTCTTTGTTCTTCTTTCTTCTCCACTTTCATCTCTTCTTTTTTCTCTTCTCTCTCTTCCCGCCACATCTCTTGGCTTAGTTCCTTCTCCTCTCCTTTCAAAATCCCGTTTTGCCTTTCTTTTTTAGTTTCCAGGTTTTTTTCCACATTACAGTTTTCCATCTTTTCTTCATTTACCTCTGGTGACGCAGCAGTAGTTGCCTTAAAAGACAAATTATATGTATTTTTTACAATCCGCCTTACATCTCTCACTTTGTGAATGGGGACCTTAGCTTTAATGGTCCCATTTCCTTCTTCTTCCTCCTCTGTTTTATCACTGCTGATCTCTGTCGTGTCTTCCTTTTCTGTGAAAAGCACATTGGCTGAAGATGCTTCAGGTTTGTTTTCTGCTTCAGGTGTTAGACAGACATTGAGAGAGGTTTTCTTCTTCTCAACAGTTTTGGATGCAGTCTCCTGGGTTTTTGATTTGTATTCATCCCGTTGCAGTTGTTTACGACCCTCAGCGTTTTGACATTCCTGGTCTGTGGTTATGATCTGCTGTCGGGCCTCGATGTTAAAAGGAACTCCTGTGTTCTGAGGGGTGGCATTTGCTGAGTCACCTGCTTCCCTTTTATCCCATAGTTTGTGATCATCAGCCAGTTGCACTTCAGCTCTGGACGTTTGAATATCAAATGGCACTTTCAGTTCTGATCTTACTTCAGATTTTAATGAGGTTGCATTTGTGTCCTGAGAATCAGCCTCTTCACTGCCAGTGTGTGAAAAGGTAACACTTTTGCTGCTGCTGGATGAGCTTGGCCTGCTACTGGATCTTACTCCAAAGCCTTTTCCTGGTTTGGTTTCACCCATTGTCCTGGATTCTCCTCTTAAATGACTCACGTCATTACACACGTCACGCTTTGAGGAGTCTTTCAGTGGTGCCACTGCTGAGGGGCTCTTTTGTTCAAAATCCGGGCTCTCTTCCTCTCCTGTCTGTTCATCTGTCTGTTTATCAACATTCTGCATCTTTTTGGATAACACGCTCTTGATGAGACAAGTGGCCATTTTGGTTTTAGAGCCAGTTTCATCCAGGGAAAGAGACTTTTGGAGTTTTGATTTTCTTTCATTTTGTAGCGTGGGTTCAAGGTTTTCCACAGATTGGTAGCAGTCTTGCATTGCTGCTGGTGTACTGTGCTGTCTTGTGAATTTCTCCATGGACTGACTCCCTGGAGAGGGGCTTCCTTGGGTCCGTGGCACCCCAGGACTACTCTTTTCACTGCTCTCATCTTGCTTCCCTTCGGTGTTGGCATTCCTTCTCTTCAGCTGGATTTGTCTCTTCGGTACTCCTCTTCTCACCTTTCTGAAGTCCTCTCGTTCAATGGCCACATCTACGCACTCAAAACTTCCCATCTCATAGCGTCTTGATGGATCTAGGCCGTCTGAGTAGTGTGCGGTTGGTTGCTGGAAAGAAAGCTCGTCATTGTCCAGCTTTGGAGCCGATCCCCTGAAGTCAGCATAGGCCAGCAAGGATGCACTGACCCCAGCTGGGCTCTCTTCAGTTGATGGTTGAGAGATGTTGGTAGATGAACGATGGCTGGAGTTGTACATGTCAAGGTAATCTACCTCAGGGCTTGACAGGCTGCGGAAAGCCACATCGGTGAACCACTTCACCTCATTGTCTGCCTCATCAAGTTCGCTTCCCATGCTGGAGCTGGAACTGCGGCAGGGCCTACTTGCAGCCACGTTTCCAGGAGAACTTTTCTTGTTCTGGGATGCAGAAGGTTTAAGTCCTCTGCCAGGACCACCAACTCTGGTGTCCTGTTGGGAAGCAAGTCTCAGGAGATTCTGTTGTTGCTGTAGCTGTCTGGTGGCAGGCAAACTCTCTGAATAGGAATGCACTGCTGGCAGTCCCAGGAGGATCTCTCTGCTTGTGGGAGCTGTGTTGCGACTCACAGGCCCTTTTCTATTCCTGGCATTGAATGACAGCTCAACCTGTTCCCCTCTGTAACTGGTGTCTCCCCGCCTCACGCCCCCTTTTTCAGGAACCTGCTCCTCCCTCTTTCTCTCTCTGTCTATCTCCCTATCCCCTTGCCTCTCTCTATGGACCTCCCTCTCGTCCTCCAGCTGCATTTTCTGCTCCATATCCAATTGCCTTCCCAGCCTGACCCAGTGGTCATGGCTATTACTGTCACCAGGGGCACTGGGGCTTTCCCTATTTGTCACATCTTTCTTTAACTTACCACTTGGTGAGAATGCTACAACCTGAGAGGAGCTATGGCTTCTGTTCTGCCACTGCCTGTACGGTTTCTCGGGAGCTAGAATGTGAACAGGTGTAAACCTAGTGAGTGGCGGAGAGGGAGTCCGTCTTTTGTTTACATGGTGGGTCATGTTGTCTATAAATCTCTCCCTGTTTTCACTTCTGTCATTATTTGAGAACTGTCTTCTCTGTTGCTTGGATGCACAAGTTGATTTTGACAAGCTGCTCATTTCAGAGGTTACACAATAAGGCTGTATGATTTCCTGTACAGGTGAACTGGACATGGCCCTGTTGACAGGTGAAGTGTTTATATTCTTGTCTTTTACGACTATACAATCAGGGGAAGTACACTTGACATCAAAGGACTTTTTATAGATGTCTTTTTGATTAAAGCTAGTGTCTTGTTCCGTCTCAGGAAATAAAGGCAAACTTGACTTTTTCTGAACTTCTGTGAGTGTTGCTTCTCTCTCTTGGCTTAGTTGTTTGTGTGAACTATCCTCCTTTACCTCAGAGGTGAAAGGTGAAATAGATACAGGTGACTGAATTGCCTGCACTGGTGAACTGATTTTGATTTCAGTTACAACAGATTTACCATTACTGTCTAATTCATAAGAGGGTGAGTTGTTGTCCGGGTTCTGTATTTCTGTTAAATCAACTGCAAAGACATCCCTGTCAGACTCAGGCGTATGTCTTGGATGTACATTAGGCTGCATATACTGAAGGTTGTACTCTGTGGAGCTAGATGTTGGTGAATGCTGATAAAACCTCTGCTCGGGCGACACAATGGGTGACAAATCTCCACTCATGTGCTCAGGTGAGGGACTTTGATACGTTTTACATAAAGGGGTGTTATATGTAGACTCAGGGGAAGGAGTGTGATGCTTCGCTTGCGGTGAAGGTGTTTGGTACCTTGTAGGATGTGTTAAAGTTATTTCTGAGTGAGTGGAGCCTGATGCATGTGGAGAGTTCTGCGACGCACCAGCTGATTCTGCTATACTGCCCTCTATAATGTCTCTGTTCGGGGTGGTGATCCGTCCTTCAGGGGAAGAGAGATGGGAAAGCTCAGGAAACAGGGGAGTGTCTCTGTCCTCGGGCTGAACAACAGTGTAAGAAATCCCAGTGATATGTGGGGACGAAGTGGGGCTTCTGGATGAGAAAGAATCAAAGTGAGTCTCTAGAGGAGGTGACGCTGACATTGTGTCCGCCTCAGATGTTTGATCTCTCCTACTCATATCAGGTGAGGATCCTGTAACCCTGATTTCAGGTGAGGGTGCAGTATAAATGCACCCTTTGGGAGAACAACTGCTCCTGACTTCAGGTGACTGAGTTAAACTATAACTCGTCACTGGTGACGGAACAAGAGTCCTGATTTCAGACGATATTGAAATGTGTGTTATTTTAGGTGACGGAGTTCTTGTCCCAGTTGTACACGAGGAAGCAGCACTGAACAAACCAGGCGAAGGGGTTTTGTGTCTTAATATGGGTGAGACACTACTCTGCACAAGTTCAGAAGATGTTGCAGTTGAAATTGCAGGTGAAGGGGTAGACACAGTTCTGACCGGTTCAGGTGTCAACGGTGCATTCTCAGTAGTAGGTGAGCAGTCTCTCCCTTCAGGGGAAGGTGCTGAGATCAATTCAGGGGAGCAGGGGACATCCTCTATATCAGGTGAGGAGCCTCTGCTGAAAAGGTCGGGGAGCGAGATCCTCCCTCCTTGCTCAGGAAAAGGGGATGATGGTTGTGTGTCAGGGGAATCTGGCCTGTTTTTCAGCTCAGGGGAGAGCAGTGTTTCTTTAGACTGCGATGACAACACTGAACAGGTGGGTGAAGGTTCAGGAGATGGTTTGATGGCTCTAGAGTCAAAGGCTGGTTCTGTGCAGTCTATGGAGAAATTGTTGAATGTGGGTTCAGAGAGAGGACCGTCATGTTGATTAAAGTAGCTCCGTGGTTCAGGGGAGACTTCTGCTACCATGAACTCAGGTGAAGATTTCATTGAATGAGGGGAGGATGGGTGGTCATAGTTCCTAGATTCAGAGGATGTACTTGGTGTTAAAGATTCATGTAAGGGGCTGTTATATCGCTGCGGGAAACTAGGAGTGATTTCCCTTGATTCAGTTTCAGAATCCACTGGTCTCGGATAAGGCGATGATGGTGAAAGTCTTTTTTCGAGTGAGGAGGAAGACAGCGATGACACTCTTCCCTCGGAACTAAGAGTGTTGGGGCTGTTGTGTCCAGGAGAGGGGGTCCTCACACTAGAGTCGAGGCCTCCGGGTGATGGATTTGCTGTATTAAGCTCTGGTACCGGTGAGTTGCTTTTTGGTTCACAATTGTTGCTTGTGTCTGCATAAATGTCTAGTTGCACGCCCTCTGAGTGTTTTCTCTCTGAAGGCACGTTCTGGAACAGGGGACTGCAAACCCTTTCTCTCGAATCTTCACATCCTTCCTCTCCTTCACTTGAGCCCTGAGCAGTGTGGTAAGAACTTGAGGAGTCGTTCAGCTCATCCACCAGGGGCGATGCAGCAGCTGTCTCATCTATCTCTCTCTGGGAAGGAACAAAGGTCCCAACAGCAGGGCTGCTTGAAAGCGAGGGTGACTCACAATTGTCTCCAAAAATGTCACACAGGCAAGTAGTCTCAGAGATGGCACTACGCTGCGTAGGGACGTTGATGATGTCAAAGATTTCAACGTGGTTGGGTGTGCCCTCACGATGGCACAGGGAAAAGGTGCGGGGCGCACTACGCAGGAAGGAGTAGCTGTCCCCCTGGAGAGTCCAGCTGTCCATTTCTAGTCCACAAACTCCAGAATCTCCGTTCGGCCAGTCCAGTAGGCTCCTCTAGCCTGTTATGGGCTCTGTTCCTGGACTGGAAATAAGACTTGGTCATGTGAAGGTTCTGTTTAACATTCATTTACACCGCTGGTAAAGTGTAATAAACGGACATGCTACACCAGGCAGTGTTTTATTGGGTTAGTTACCCATAATAACCTAAAGAGAATTCATTCAGACACAATGTAAACCCCTGAAAGGAGTTCAGAACATAAATATAACAATCCCTTAAAAGGCATTAGCAGGTGACTTCAATTGTGCACAGGAGAATGTACAGCAGTTCGTGTTTGCCAAAAAATATGTAGCCACGCAACAGAAATCTTGCACGCCTTTACATGTGCTTAATCACATCTATCTGTCTTAGTTTAAGACTGACAACAGATCCCATTGAAGACAGAGAAGGAGAATGATTGGTACTGTACCTTTGACCAATGACAGGGCTTTCCCAAGGGCATTGAGTTCCTCTTTGTTGCAATAGCTGCCCCTCATGCAGCAACCAGTCTCTCAAAATCCACGGCCCACTTTAAAGTTACAAAACCTCTGTGTGTGTCCCGGACCCAGGACTGAGCAGCTCCGTACAGCTCAGTGAGGGAAGAGCCACAGCGGCTACACAGCGTCAGAATGTCAAAGGCGCTGCCATGGATCGGACTTGAATAGAAAAAGCAAAGGTGGGCATCTCTTTCAGACATATTACATCCTCTAATACTCCCATCTCTATTTCCGCCCCTCCCTTCTAAGCTGGCCTCAGGGAAAGCAGTGAGTCTAACCTGGATCTTTTTTCTGCACTAGGCTGGGGTTTGGTTGGGCATTGGGTGGGCTGGAGTGCAAAGCTGGGGGTGGGTGGGTTTATAGTTAGCAGCAGGTGCTGATCCAGCCAGGACAGATGAGTGCGCCTGGAATTTGACACTTACAGCCAGCTCAGTCACAGGGTCCTTTATATATAGACCCACACTATCGAGTCTAGATAACGCTCTGTGTTAGTACAGTGGTAGGAAAAGAAAGGGGAAGTACAGACTTTGAATACTGTTTATGTACACCTTAAGAATTTGTGTGTACTGTGCGTTTATGAATAATGTGACTGATAGCTATGGCAAGCAACACTATCTATAGCTTGCCGTTGCATTATGAACCTCATAGTAGACATTCCAAGATCCCCACATGTGATGCAAGTTTTCACATTTAATCATCCATGGTTCTTTACAACATATGATTAGAAACTGTCAAAACTTACGTCATCTACTCCACGTATTACATTTGCTACAATACCATTGTCTTCTGAGTCACACTAAGCTTGTCTTACCCTGGGTAAATGTTGCATAAGACGTTGTGTGAGCAGCGTCTACGTCAACATTTGTAATATCAAGAAGTTAAAAGATCATTAATGATAATTAAAACAGAAAATTAAAGGCCAGCAAGAGATAATGTATAATGCATTAAACTAAAGTGTACGGACATGCTGATAAGTTTGAACTTCTGCGGCCTGGCAGCAGACTTGATGAAGACTCATAAGGAAAGAATGACAAGCACCTCAACAATGAGGAGCTTTAGTTCACATCACTGATAGATTAGTCACACCACACTGCTCACACCCCGACCTCACCCAGCCTCAGAAATGCAACACACCAAATCTGTAGATAAACAACGCACTGCACAGGCATCTCTAAGTGGACGCATGTTTAACCCTCTAAATCAAGGGGCCTGATGGAGACGTGTCAACATGCAGAGAAAATGTTCCTGGCACAACACGTCCCTGATTTGTGAAAGACAAATAAACTTGACTTACTTATCTAAATGCATCACTTCTTTTTCTGTTGGGTTTCTACTTGAGGAAATGGTGCTAAAGACCCAGCAGTCTCATGACATGGTATTTATGTGCTGCTTAAATAACACCAAGAATATAAACATAGATACCTGCGTAGATCTTTTTTTTTAACTGACCTAGTTGTGCTTTTGATGATCCTGATGAACTATAAGCTCTGTGTTTGTCCCATTTCTAAGTTTGGTTTCATTTGAATGTTTTTGGTAATATAGTGCTAATAGGTAATGTAGTATTAATAACGAACAGGTATTACTGTTATTACAGAGACTTGGGTGTAATACAGCAGCTTTTACAAGTATAAATGATCATGTAGGTGACCAGAGAAGACGACCTTTATTTTGAAATGTCCATTGTCAACGCAGAATGCGACACAGGAAGTTCCGCATTACTGCCGAAGTGTTGTCATAACAGGCGAGTGGCTAACGCTAATGTTTGCTAACTAATTAGCAGGGTAGGTGAGTGATTTTTATTGAAACGTATTGATAGAATATATTTAAGCAGTGATAGGCATTTTAAGTCTCGTAACAACACAAGATAATAGATACATGCGGGTTGTCATTCTGTCTTAAATGATTTAGGCCTTCTCTGTCAGCGTTTGGCTAAATCAGCTAGCTATGCTACGCTGGTAGCATCGACGAGCTTTTGTAGCTAGCTAGACTGCTACACCGTTTGTTTACGTTAGCCGTGCAAACACGGGCTATTAATTATTATCTAGCGTCGTATTCAACACCTACAATTTTACGGTACTTAGCAGATATCAATCGACGCGAGTGATAGAATGAGAAGCAACCAACGCGAATGTTAATGTTGGTTCTCGTTAGCGGTGTTACGGTAGGTGGACATTTTCTGTTTTCAGCTTACAGTCGCAAAGTTAAAATTAAGACTAAGCTATGCGTTTTAACCAAGTAGAGTTAGTTTTTGTCTAGTAAGAAGATAGTGATATGTGCATGCAGATCAGTTGCTCGAGCCAAATCACTGATCGTTTATTAGCCGATGATTAAAACTATAACTGTAGCTGCAGACGTAGCGCTAGCGGCGACTGTCGTTTGTAAACACCAGGCCGCAGAGCACAATGTGCCTCCTTGGTAAAATTGATGAGGCCATGTTAATTTTTAGCCTTGGACATCAGGGCAGCTTTTATTCATGAAAGTTGTATTAAAAAATATATGTTCTTTATTTTTCTAATTTTCAGTCTGCTAGAGTTTTTAGTCAAATGCTTGTAGGATAATAAAATAACGGCATGTTATCTTAAAGCTTTGTAATAGGATCATGATAGTTCATGAAGTTAAGATAATAGCAGAAATATTGACTTGGGTAACGGTAGCAAAGCAGAAACGTGGAAACCACCTGCACCACTTTCTAACATTTTAACACTGAACTTTCTTTCTTAAATTGTTTTTCTTGGAGTTCACCATTGGCCATATGAATGGAGCTGCAAAGACTTGGTACTGGTCTCAGAAATTCAAATTGAGGCAACAATATAAATAGCTATTCTTATGTACTGTATATTTTTGTATTTGTCTTTTAAGTCCCTGGTAACGTTGTTGTTTTGTGTATGTCCCAGTTGGAACTATGGAGCAGTGTGCATGTGTAGAGCGGGAGCTGGAGAAAGTGCTCCATCGCTTTGTAACCTACGGTCACCAGTCTGAGGAGCGGCTAGACGAGCTCCTGCGCAGTGTCTGTGAGATACGAGGACAGCTTGTTGCTTTTGGTAAGCGTATATTCAGCTATATAACTATATTTGTAGTCAGTTATAAGTGTAACAAAATTTTCGTTTATCTGTGTTGTCATGACTCATCAGAGATATGTTATTGTTGTTTTTATCTCTTGCAGGAGTACAAGATGCAGACTTATCAGTCTTATCTCAGACTATGGCTCAGTGTTGTAAAAACATCAAAGAAACAGTGCAGATGCTAGCATCCCGACATAAGGACATCCATGGCAGTGTGTCTAAAGTGGGCAAAGCCATTGATAGGGTGAGGAAAGCCACTTACTTTCTTTAATTTAATATTTTTCATACATTTTTTTAAATCTCTGATATCTTTCTCAGAATTTTGATGCAGAGATCAGTGCAGTTGTGGCAGAGACTGTGTGGGACACATCAGAAAGACAGAAGTACCTGAGTGAGAGTATTGTGGAGCATCTGTATAGACAAGGGATGCTTAGCGTAGCAGAGGATCTTTGTCAGGTAAATAAACTTCCAAATTAATTCCTAAGACTTTGAGAATATTTATTTCTGCATTTAATACAAAAACAAGGAACTCTGTCTGGCTTCAAATTAATCTACTGTGAGTTCACATGCAATCAAGTAACCAGGTTTCTAAGGTAATGTGTTGATGTTGACTTGATCTACCAGGTTAGTTATTTTGTTTTGTTAATTTTACTTACAGTGAAGTATGCATGGCTCCCTATAATGATCTCTGCTTTTACTTAACCCCTCTCAGAGGATGTCAGCAGGCAGTCGCAGTCTTTTTTACGCACATGCTCTTGTGTGAAAAGCATTAGTAACCTGGTTTTACTTTTACGTTGCAGCGTAATCTGCGACCGTTTGGGGAAATCAAATTTATTGAAGTCCCTACCTCCCCCTTTTGCGTTATTTTAAAGTAATCTGTGTTCACAAGAAAGCCCACTTTAACCTGGTTACTTGAGTGCATGTAAACACAGAGTGATTTTCCAGTATTGTTGTCTTTATACTTTCTAGGAATCTGGTGTTGTTATAGACATGAGTATGAAGCAGCCTTTTTTGGAGCTGAACAGGATCCTTGAAGCGCTGCGGATGCAGGACCTCAGGCCAGCGTTAGAGTATGTCTGTCCATCTTCATAAATAACATGGAGGGGGTTTACTATTTTACACACCAGTATAATTAGCTGGTGTTTGGCTACTTAAAAATGGTTAACTCTTTAGAAATACCACTATGTTTTTAATACCATAACAACCTTGAGAATTCTCTTTTCAGATTAGTGAGCCTTTTGGTCATGTCTGTTGCTTTTAAGTCTAAAATCAGGATAATAAAAATCTTGTCTTTTCAGGTGGGCTGTGACAAATAGGCAGCGGCTTCTGGACTTGAACAGCAGTTTGGAATTTAAGTTGCACCGCTTGTACTTCATCAGTCTGCTCAGTGGAGGCATCACTAATCAAATGGAGGCACTACAGTATGCCAGGCACTTCCAGCCATTTGCCTCTCAGCACCAGAGAGGTAGGCAGCACACAGTGGCATAATCTAAAGGACAATCTTGTCACACTTGTCACTTGAGTTTTGTGTCACCATTTTTATAAAACTTAAAAAAAGTTTTCCTCTCCTGCAATAGTAAGAAGGAAGGAAAGTCAAATACATATATTATACCATGCTTCATTTTAGTTGTGTAATAGTTTTTCACCCCATATTTGTTGATGCAGATATCCAAATCCTGATGGGTAGTCTGGTGTACCTAAGACATGGCATTGAGAACTCTCCATACCGCAGTCTCCTTGAAACGAATCAGTGGGCTGAGATCTGTAACATCTTCACCAGAGATGCCTGCGCTTTACTGGGCCTCTCTGTAGAGTCTCCGCTTAGTGTTAGGTCAGAAACAGGAAACAACACTCAATACATCTGTGACTGCTTTAGTATGTTTGCATTTATACCATAGTTGGCACTGAAGCTAAAATGTATAAATATTACTATTCCTTTCTACACAGTTTTGCGTCAGGATGTATGGCCTTGCCAGTGCTGATGAACATAAAGCAGGTGATAGAGCAGAGGCAGTGTAGTGGGGTCTGGACACACAAAGACGAACTGCCCGTAAGTCCCCATTGAATTTCCAAAAATACATTTACTCCTGTTTCGGATTCCTTTTCAGTGTTAAATCACTTGAACATCTCATCTGTTTTTGTAGATTGAAATTGACCTTGGCAAGAAGTGCTGGTACCACTCTGTGTTCGCCTGTCCTATTCTTCGGCAACAGACCTCGGAGAGCAACCCTCCAATGAAGCTCATCTGTGGCCATGTCATCTCCAGAGATGCCCTCAATAAACTTACAAATGCTGGGAAGTAAGTCAACAGTACAATCCAAATCCAAATCAATACACTCAAAAAAGGTTTCATGCTATTCAAAAATGCCTGAAGAATATCAATGTTAACCTCAAATTTGACCATATATATATGTAATATTTACAGCGTGTTCAGGTAAGACAACCACTAAGGTCAATTAATCTATTAAAGACGCCTAACATTTTTTAATTGTCTCTATATCTCATCTCATCTTCAGGTTGAAATGCCCATACTGCCCCATGGAGCAGAATCCATCACATGCCAAGCAGATATACTTTTGATACCACATACTCTTCCTGTGTGACTAAGGATGAAGTTCCCTGGAGCTCTTTGCGTTTCCAGGACAACTTGCTCTGGCCCCTTTCCTCTGTTCCTGGCCGCGTGGCCTTATTGTAAGCAATAAGGTTTTACCCCAGCTCTCCTTTGGACAGCCTTGGCCATTCTGTAACCCACCCGGGGGCCTCCGAATTTATAGTACACAGAGTTCAGTGATGATGGTCCATCCACAGCCTGTAGTTTAGTGAGGAGTGTGTCATAACTAAAAACATCCTCATAAAGAAGACCTTCTGAAAAAGGATCACACATTGAAACTCATTTGCAGATGCCCACAGAGTTATAGGCTTATCTTTTTAAATTATGTAATACTTCATAGTGTGTTTTCTTTTTGCTTTCTTTATTGTTTTGAGTTGGATGACTTTTTTTTTTTGAATGATTATGAATGGGTGAGTATGGATACGTGGTATAGATAGACTGCTTCTAATATCAGAATAAACTTCTATTATTATACATGAAAATAGACAGTAATCGAGTATGTTGAAGGTTATTTGGTGGTAAAAACAAACTATGGAGGTCTGTGTTGTTTGTGATCCATTAGTTCCCAGGGTTGAGATAAAGGCCTCGCATGGTGTCGTCGGTGGATGACGTTTCCCTTCGATGAGTAGAACAAATAACTCATCAGTGGTGGAACAGCTTTTTGTGACTGCACCAGCAAGTTTATCGTCATTATAGAAGCCATTTGTCTTGTTCCATGTATGTATTTAACAAACAACAAAAATGAAACTATATCTATATATATCTATAGATATATATAGATATATAATATAGACATACACACTACTGTGAATTGTGCTTTGTTTTTATTTTTCATTTGCAAAGCCTCATGTAAAATAGCAAATGAATCTGAACCGCAACATGCATAATCAACACTACTGTAGAAGTCTCAGAACCAACGACAGTTCACGTCATGGCTGTGCCTCACTCCGCGCCCCGTTGTGTATCCTAAGCTTGCAAACCGTGCGATTTGGAGATGTAAAGTGGTGTGATGGTAGCCGTAAGGTCTGACTTGCAGTGACTGTAGGCTTGTGATTCAGCTTTTAATCATCGTGGGTGGGGGAAGTCTTCTGATCGCTGTAGCTGTTGTTTGATATATACTTTGAAAATGCCTCTGCTGCACAGGTTTGGCTTTTATTTGAGATCGAGTCAGATTATAAAAATTTTAAATCCATACATTTCCTCAGGGCTCATTGTAACGGTTCATACCACACTCTGACGTTAGTATTAAAGTTGTACATTTATATAGGGAGTATTGATAAACTATTTCTCTGTTGAGGCTGACAGCTCTTTGTACATATATTATTCAACTGGTGATGTTTCAGCGCACACTTGGGGCAAGCGTGCAACACGTTCCACGACATTCGGACGTACACTAGAGAATGCTACGGCGATCAGTACTAACAGTGGATGTGCCTGGTGGCGTCTATAAATTGATGATGTCGCCTCACGCTCTGGTGAGGCTCATTCGTTCAGCAAGCGCTGCACCAGCATAGCTCACACACACAAAGTAACTTTACAGCTAAAGGTAGACATTTATCCTGGTTTGACTTTGGGGTGGTCTGACGCACGCTTTGTGTGGGATTTCACTGAATTCCTTTCCTTTTCTTTTCTTTTCTTTTCTTGGTTGACAATCATTCATTTCTTCTTTGAGTGTCCCTTCGGATAGCCTGCTAGCACTCTGTACTTCTATCCTATTAACTTTCTTGAATGTTTGCATTTCCTGCTTTCGTGTGTTATGCAACTTTTATTGTAAATATTTATCCTCTAACATGTTTCATATACTTGCATCTGAAATTAAAATAAAAATTTATACTCCAAGCCAGTTTTGGAGGCTTGTGGTGGACTGCTCATAGCATAACCCAGTGAACATCTCCTATCATTAGCTTTCCACACCTACTCACCTCCTTTCTGCACCACTTGGTGGCACTAGTGCTTTATTTTTCATTATTTAGCAAAATATCTTTATAATGTATGCGAACACGTTTAAGGTTGTAAATGTAATTTGGTTGGATGTAATTTGCAGGCAGGAAGCGTTTAAATTATCACAATTTCATTCATGTTGATGGCGTTGAACACTCCACTTCTCCGGATCTGAGCGGTTCTATTAAGCCTCAGTTTACATAATACTTTAAAAGCCAAAGTAAGGGCCTAGTGAGTCATCCACAGCTCAGAACTGGTCAGGTCTCTTATGGAATTGCTTGTGCCGTCGGTATTCACACTGTTATTTGTATGTTCTCGCTCGAAAAAAAAAAAAAAAGTATTGTTAAACCTCCAATTCCTGCCGAGATCTTTGTCTCTCCCTTCTGGTTTTCATAGAAGGGTCCTCCTACTGCATGTGTCCATCTCCACTGACCTTCCACCTCTCAGCTATTCATAAAGCAGGAGTTAATAGGTGAGCACTGGCTGAAGTGGAGGAGGGAGGACCTTCGGGAGAAACTAAGATAAGAATCCAAGGCCACACGAGTCCCGGCAGCCTTTGCTGCTCTGTTGTTGAGTCTGTCGTAAAGACCCTGTCCTTGAGTTATATTGACAGGCTCTTGAGGGATTTTTAAACCCCTTTAGAGTAGACAGGCAGACATCTGATCCTTCCAGTGAATATTCTTTACCGCTGTTCGGACATGATTTCTGATGAACGGCAGGAGACAGAGAAGCCTTCTCTAAAGAATTCACACTCACAAAAGTAACGGGGTTCAGCATTAACTAAAAAGCTGTTACACCACATCAGAAATGTTTATTGTGAGTTCAAAAACAAATATAAATATATATAATTATACTGTACAGTATAATGTAAGTCACAGTCTGTTGATGGCTCAACTGAAATCCACTCACTGGCCAGTTCATTAGATACGCCTGCACAGTCTATTTCAGTTCAGTACTGCAACTTCATGAAGATGTTTCTCATGTCTCCTACTGTGACCTCAAAATTAAATCTATAGTAGAATTGTCACCTTTCTGACATCTTCACCTAAAAACGGATCAATTTGTAACCCTGTAAAACTACAGTGCAATCCATGGCAGTGTGCATGTGTTGGACTGAATTAGACTGTACAGGTGATGCCGATAAAGTGGCCGGTGAGCGTAGAACAAACCAAACAGGAGAACAACTTCACCTACTGTATGTCATGCATTTGGTGTGGTTGGCTTTGTATGTACAAGTGGGTCCCACCATTAGCAAGGCAGTCAAATTCATCATGTGCACCTACTGACTATTTTCACTGCGGTCAAAAGATTGAGAAGTATGTCCGTTTCAAACGACAACTGGCCAGATACAGCTGAACTACATTTATGTACAAGTTTATGGAGAAACAGCTGTAGCACGTTGGCACCATGTAACTACCAAATGCTAGGAAAGTCACAATCAGCATGGTTTCATTCACGGGCTTAAGCAGGAGAGTCTGAAGGCAAGTTTTGCAGGAAATGGACGTACACTAGAGTCTGGTCTTGGACCTCTCAGGTTCTTCCTTTGTCTCGGTCTTCGAGGCGTTTTGACGTGGATCTGACTCAGATGTGGCCCCCATACAGAATGTTGTACCTCCAAACTCAGCGGACTTCACGGTGAGCGTCTGTGCCTCTGTTTATACAGTGTTGCCTGACAGTTTCGAACGTGACCCCCAGGCATGTGAGTTTCCTCTCATCAGTGGTAGCTACAACCCTGAACACAAACCTGTGGTGGAAAAATATAAATGTTTAGCATTTTAACACCGTGCAAAAAAATTAAAGTTTCTTCTCATTACAGAAATTTTCTTTTGAACTAGACTTGCACTGGTCTCCTTTTGGAGCTGGTCTCGGAGCTGGTGGGCCCTGGACATGTCAGCTTCTAGATTATTGTGTGTTTTTATAGAGCACTGCCAACTCATCTGCTGAGGATATACAGTTTGAGGCAGGTAAGGTGAAGGTGTAGTCTATTGGACATCATGTGTCTTGTCAGGGTTTATAAATTGACCATGGAGACGGGTACAGATAAATTGAAACCCATGTCTTCCTTATTTTTTTTATACGTGACATGTTGTGGCCTCGTGGATCAAAAGTAGAGTTTAATAATTCACTGACTTTTTGATAAAAACGTCACAACATGTAGAATTATTTTTATGATTTGTCTTTATGTTGTAACTCAGTTGAGTTCTTTTTAATCATCTTTAATTCGATATCTTATTATTCTGTTGATCTTAAGTTTTTTTTTTCTTTCTGGTAGACATGAGCTTCCATAGAGGTCATACAAAGAAAAAAGTCTGTCACATTCAAATTTCAGATGATTCGATCCTCTCTATCCACGGCAAACCAGAGGAAGGTCTTTCCTCTTGTCGTTCACCTGCTTTCTCACTTCTCAGCTGTGGCACTTCTCTCTCCAATGTCCCATTTCTGCTCCCTCCTCCTCCTCCTCCTCCTTCTCCATCGCGCTCTCTGCCTGCCCTCAGCTGCAGCAGTTCCCTCTCCAGCGCTTCGTTTCGGTGATACATCTCTAAGTAGCTGGCCTGCAGCTCTTTCTGGTAGCGGATGACCTTGTCCTTCTCTGCCTGCCATGTGCGCTTCTCTTCCTCAAAAGCCATGGCCTGGGCCTCGCTCTGGCGTCGCTCCAGCAGGAGCTCTGCGCGCAGACGCTCCTCTGTGGGGCCCCCGCACCCTCCTGCAATGAAGAGGTTCACATGGCCTCAACTACAGACTGAAACAGACTGAAAGACTCTGACTCGTTTTACATGCACACAGAGTTCTGCTCCTGCCCTGGTTATTCAAATAACTCCATTTTGGGTCAAACTATATAAATATCTTCAGTCAAAGTAACCCAGACAAGCTGCTGCTCTGTTGATAAGAAATTATTTTAGGATGGCACACTATACTAAAATATAGCCATGTAAATGTCTAACTCGCTATTGAGCAGACAAGAAGGTTTAAAATACAGTTGTATAAAAAGGTTTAGGAAAATTAGATGGACCTAGTTTATGCTGTGACGCTGCCGTAAATAATTGACATGACACCATAACCATGAACTCAGGAACAGATGCAGTAAGTACAGGCAAGTGAGAGATGGACACGTGAAGCTACCTGTTGCCCCAGCGGAGCCGCTCTCTTCAGCCGCTTTTCCGTCTTCGTGTGCGTTTTGAGAGGGACATCTGGTCCGCTGTGTCCCCTGCAAGACGAGCTTCAGGGCCTCTATCTGGTCGTCTCTGTTGCGCAGCTGCGTGCGAGTCTCCCTGAGCTGTGTCTTCAGCTGGAAAATCTCACTCAGCTTCTGGGTCACCTCTGCCTGGGAATCCCTCAGTTGCTGTTTCAGCAAGGAGATCTCCCCTGACTTCTGGCAAACCTGCAAGATAGAGTAATGGGAAAATAGAGGATATAACTTTACTGGCTTTACGATCATTTAAACAGAAAATAAAAGAAAGCAGTTGAGGTGTTTTGCCTGTTCCCTGTCTGTGATGGTCCCTCTCCCGTGCATCCATTTCTTACCTCCCACTGTGTCTCCTCCAGGGTCGGACTGGTTCGTTTAGCCATGGCCCCGGCCTCCTGACTCCTTTCCCTTTTCAGACTGTCAAGCTCCTCTTGCAGTCGGTTCTTCTCCTGCTGGGCCCTAAACAGCTGCAACTGCAGGTTGCGCTGGGAACGCTGGGCATGTTGAGAAACCTGACGCAGTTTGGCGGCATAAAGACGCTTTAGCTCCTCCACTTCCTTCTCCCACAAGCGCTGTTTTCCCTCAAACACCTGCGTGTGGTGAGCAGATGGGGCTCAAACCTCCGAACAAAGGCAGATGGCTGCATACGCCGCTGGGAAAATACACGACATGTACGCATCCTGTAATACAGCGAGGCTCACCTGAGCGATGGCACCTTCACTCTCATCGAGGTTTCTTTTCATCTGCTTTAGCTCGTGCTCCTTCTCCACCAGACGCTCCTCCAGATCCCGCACCTGGAAAAGACAATGGAATGAATGATTTCACGACATGGTATCCATCCGTCCGTCCAACTGTCCATATATCCATCCATCTACCCATCTATCTGTCCAGTACTCACCACTTCCTCTACAGACAGAGAGAGGGTCCATTCGTAAGGTGGGGGAGCTTCCCCTCCATAAGGAGTCAAACGGCTCAGGGTTGCCATGCTCCGACACGCTTTCTCCCCACCTCCTGATCCTACAGACTTCGGGCCCAGGGAGGTGCGGTCCAAGGAACCAATGGCATTAATGTGGCCCATAGATGCACTTTGGGACAAAACATATAACATATGCATATGAAAAAAACTGAATCTAAAGTATAGCTAGGACAATGGTGCTATAGCTGACCTGATGTGAGCCAGGTGTGGGCGGAAGGGAGGCCGGTACGGCGGCAGGCTGTTCATGGAGTTATGCCCCGAGTCTGACAGGTTATCATCCTCCTGGCTCATTCCACGCTGCGAGGAGTGGGCCTGCACAGTGGCAATCATGCCGTCATTCATCAAAACTGAGACTGAGACTCATTTTACTCACGTATTGGTCACATGCTGGTAATTATTTTGCTATTGAAGTGATCCTAATTCACTTTATGGCTCAGAGCTCAACCTCCCAAGAAGTTTACGTTAAACGTGTTTAACGCTTTATACCAGAAATGTGGCGCACAGGTTAAACTTATTACTGCGTGTTAAGGCTTCAGTACCTTGTTGCCAGCGGATGTCAGTCCTCCCTGACGAGAGGGGGAGGAAGAGGAGGAAGAGGTGGAGACAGCTTTAGGGATATGGCCGTAGGCTCTATGCAGGCCATTGGAAAGGCCGTGGTCCACATCCTCCGACTTGGAAGACGGGTACAGGTTCTGCATCGAGCTGAAGTTTTTGGGGGTGACAGGCTTAAAGGCCGAAGACCTAAAATGAGGCTAGAAAGAGAGAAGCAACAGCTTACTGACAGCAAAGGGGGCTGGAATACATAACAAACCAAGGAGCAGTAAATTCAGATCATAGCAAGCGGCTGATCCCAGTCTGTGATGCTGAACTGCCAGACGTTTAGCATTGATGTATGCTGTATGCTAAGCGATGCCCCAACGGCCCCCTGTCCCATTCACCAGCTGTATATCATTTATTAAAAACAAGACATTCATCTGTGTCTGTCCACAAATCACTGACGGACCCAAGGAAAGGATACAAACACAACCACAGTACATAGGATTTAATCCTTAATGCATATAACAAATTGACCCATTTGGATGCATTTTGCAGTATTTTAAACAATATTCACCTTTTCATACTTGCCCCTACTTGGCAGTGAGTTCTTTGTCAAGTCTATTTCGGCTCCGTCTTTATTGTAGACTTTGGCGTACACGTTTTCCTCCTCTTGACCACTGGCAGAGCTGAGACCCGAGATGATGTCTTTCTTGCCGTCACCGCCTGGGTTTGCTTTGGGCTCTTTTCTGTGTGGAAGCACAGCAGGTCAACGGAGGTGAAGTCCTGTCACATTCTATTGTACGTTGCCGACTGGTTCACCTTCAGAAATGTGGCCCGTGACATTTTCTATGAAAGCGGCCTGGTTCTCGATAGCGACACTCACCTGGTGATGTTGAGGTAGTTGAGCAGCTCTCTCTGTGAGAAACCTTTCTTCAGCAGGCCATTGGTCTGTTTGGGCCTCACCTGGGGCACTGCACGGCCGCCTTTGGTTGGAGACTCTTCTGGTCTCTCCACCAGACTGCCTACACTTCCCATGCTGCAACGGGAGGACAGGGGCGTAGCTGGGAAAGGGTTATGGAAGTTTTTGTTAGGGCCACGGGTCAGAGGAAGAGTCTGGACTGAGGCTGCCATTGGTTACAGGACTCTGTGGGCAGGTAAGGCGCTCTGTGAAAAGCAGTAGAGGTTAATGAGTAAACTGAGGACCGAGAGCATCACTGATGTTTGGGTGCTGATGTGAATGGACAATTTTACATTGTGACACAGCCTTTATGAAATATATCAATGTGCAGGTCAAACAGTGAATGTCTGTGTCTTTGCTCATTTATTGAAATGAATTCTACCTCTTGCCTTTTTACTACCCCGACCGGATGTTGATGTGTGGGTGGAGGGGTGAGCATGAGCAGACAGATGTTCCATCCGTTGTACTTCTCTGCACAGACAGCTGCCCCAGAACACAGCTGGAATAACTCAACATCCCACAACATCACACATGCGCTTCACTGCGAAGCAAACTGTGATCCATGCAAACCCCCGTTAAACACAACTAACACAGCAAATGATGATGATGATGATGCAGCTGAAATGAGGATGAAAATGGAAATATCCATTTGATGAAGGAACTGGTACAGAGTCTGGTGCCCTGGTCCAAAAGCAAACCAGTCAGCTAAAGGATGGTGCTAAACGCATATCACACACGCTCTGTGGGCAGTGTTGCGTTTTTTATTCTGAGCTCGGGCAGCATATGTCACTTCGCACAACCGTTACGTAACTCGGCTCCGGCCAAGTTACTACAGCAGGGCTCATTTGCCTAAAAGTCAGACAGAAGAGCCTGAGTAAACAACAAACCTTCATGGACAGGGTGCTGTGGTAGTTTATTTTGTTTGCACGTTTCCTGCTTATGAAAATCATGTGTATCCCATTTTCCAATCACAGTGAGCTGTCCAGAGTCCGGCGGGACGTGAAGACACGTTCCACACATACGACGACCGCAGGCAGCATTTTATACCAGCTACGCGTGAGGCACCGTTGTGTTGTCAGGTTTGAGCCTCTTCTGCTCTACACAGCGGATCTTCGCGTTGCCCACACCCACATGTCCCCTCCACTCTTTCTTTTCAGACAACCTCATTAAGGATCGCTATTGATTTCACCTCTCTGACCCTCGCTCTCCTCATGCATAAACACGCTCAGCAGCCATAAAACATTCTTTGGAGCATGAAACACAGAAATTCGCTGCAGGCTCTCTGACCACAAACAAAACCTGTGGGAGGCAAAGTCTTTTTTGATACTCAGCAATGGAACAGGTAAAACGAAGGGTCATCTGGTTGTTTTCTCACTTTTAGCCCACTGATTACCGATTTAAAATACCACCACCATTACTCAAAGTGCTTTAAAAAATCGAATCCTTAACAGAAATTATTTCCTTGACATTGTTGTGTGGTAATTCGTTCCTTCTTCCTGATGCATTCAAGGACATCAGGTATACTATGTTAGGTATGAGTGCCAACAATCACTTTACTGAACCACTTCACTTTATTGTTGCACAATGAGTGTCCAACAACGCAACGTGAAAATCAACAATGCTTGACAGGTGCCTGGGTAAACTGGGCTCATCCTGGCTATTGACAGGGACGTCCTCCCGTCAGCACATGCTCATAACACGCTACCTCCAAACTATTTTACTCTGCCATTGTTAGACACAAATATTCTATGTTTGAGCACAGACACCTGCAGTGGCATCGTGCTTCTAATACAATCCGCAGCTATCAAGTGTTTTGCACTGCTGGCCTCCGCAGTTACAACAATTATGCAAATGGTTAAAATGGGCAAAAAGAGCTGTGCAATGGCAGCTCTAGCCCACTCCACACAAGGCCCTCAGCCAGGCTGAGATCAAAGCAGCCCAAGCTTCTCATGTTTATATTCATGAGGTCTATTTCCCCTAATGTAAAACTTTCCACTAAAGCATCCGGCTCCTAATAAGCCAATATAATCCAGACTGAACTCAGGCCGAGGGAAGAACCCTGATAATTAATGTTGATGAATATAATGAAATGTGATGTGACCGTGTGTGAAAAAACACAGCTCTGCTATTCGACCGCTCTTAGTGTGGGTCTGATCAGCATAAGACATGGTAGGAAATCAAAGCAGGTCATATGAATGTGCATGACACCATATATAAATAAATCATGAGTGTGCTAAACCTGATGGCCACAGGCCAAGATCTGACACAGTATTTTTAGGTCCAGCATTTTATACCATTTGTGTCTTGTTTCTGCCAGAGACATGAGAAGCCAATCGATGGTTGACGGGAAGCTGGGGGTTGAGTTGAGGCCGGGCAAGGCAACGCTGTTGCTTTTGGGTAGATAAGAGGCTAAAAATCCTTTTAGACTGCAGCCACAAATCATGCAGGACTGAAGAAATCTTGCATCCAGTTGTTTTCTATAATTGCCCTCTAGTTTATAGGCCAGAGTAAACCAGCAGACACAACAAGATTTATAGCCCAGGCCCGACTAGCCAAGGGGCCCCGTCACAACACACACTTCGTTAAATCGCACACACGCACACACGCGGATCAAAGCAGCGACTCCCGGCAGCTTTGAACACTTAAAGTCCTCTGTTTGTGATTTATGCTTCGTTCACAGCGACGACGAGCTGCTGACTTATACCAGTCATAAGCGTATTAAAAGCCATGTTTCTGATACCTTCCTTGCAAAATAAATGAATGTAATTACATGTTTACTGATAATTGACCTATAGAGCTAAATTAACCAGCTGCTGAGAGGTGTGATGCTCCTCCTTGCAGGCAGGGTCTTGGCTTGGGTTTTCACAGGAACTCGTCCCATATCATCTAGAAAACTATTCCACTAACACTTGCCTACAATCCCATAGAATACAAAACATGCAGCGTTTAAGAGGATTGAGGGTTTCAAGGACGCCCTCTCCTAAAATACTGTAATCAGGTCTCCTGTGTTGAAAACAAAGCTTTCAATGAAACGCCTCGACGTGAAGATGGGGACATTTCAAACCCTCGGAGACACACAGGTCACCACTGGGACTGAGACAGAGGAGAGAGGGACAAGGAAGCCGAATTCCAAAGATGCTTCGCGGAGCACAGGCTCGGGCTTGTCGGCTTTTGATGCGCAAAACGCTCACTCCCACGGACGCTCGCTCGCACTTGTATGCGCGCGGGTCACTCAACAAAGCCCCGAAAAAAGCACACAGCTCGCAGCGCCCGATCCTCTGCCCTCTTCCCTTGGCGCTTTCTCTCCCCTGCGCCGCGATCAAAGTTTGTTTACGTTTGTGGGGTAACTTTGCAGGTTACATCTCCAACTCCCACACAGCGCACGCTCTGCTGCATTATATAAGCTCTATCAAACCTGTATTCTCTGGTTTTCGCCGTTGCTGTGTAACACACTAACAAATCGGGCACATTCTGCAGAGACTATAGTGCGTTTAACTCCTACTCTTGAAGCCTGACAGCCCCTCCTCATGGGACACTTTCTATCAAGGCCATGACAGCAAATAGTGGTGGTTTGTTGCAGTGTCAGATGTTTGACTGCTCTGACCTCTGACACTTCAGAATGAAAGAGGACAGAACAGAGAGCAGGAAAACGGTAGCATGGTCTGAGCAGTCTACCTGCCCAGCATCTGTCTGATGCCCCAAACATCATACGGTTTATAGGTTTCCCGTAGGATGTATTTCTAAATAAACACTATTTTTAAGAAATCGAGGAGAGCAGTGCTTTACACGCTCATGACTTAGTACATGCCTGCATGTAATGAAGTGAGATGAGCGCTCTCTAATTATAGCAGGTTGTTTATTATGGATGGGAGACAACCAGGCAGACAGACCTCGTCCGTCGCTACAGACCCTGAGGCCATTCAAGATGTTAACAGGCTTGATCGTGAAGTTTCTTCTGAGCAAGGGAGGTTCTTATGTCATGCATCATACATAAGACAAATGCTACACGTGGACATGGAGACTTGAGGTCTTTGAGGTGCTCATTGTCTTCTGTTTTCTGAACGTGAGCACACGCAGAAGTTTGCACAGAGGATGGATTTTCATTTTACGACACTCAAAAGACTTTTTCATTTGACACACGCCTCATAATTCACTGGTGGGTAGATGTGGTGGTGCTAAAGCTGAGGGCCCAGTGTTCAGTCTCACACTGTCTCCATTGATGATAAATACGCCAGACTTCAAGAGGTCAAAGGTCATATTCAGTCGTAGCCGTAAATACTGGGTACTGTTGAGCACACAGGCAGCCCAGAGCAGGCACAGACATTTTATTTATACATTTTGTTATTTACTATTATTTTAGGCTTCTGACAAAAGATTTTCTCACAAAACTAAACAGGTGTTTGATTGTCAGGTTTATCCACCTACCATAATGGAAGTAACATTAAAATTAGGAGCCTTTACTAAGTCTGTTATGAAGTTGTTATTATCAATGCTGAGTAGATTAGACGTCTAAGATGAGAACACTACACGCAATGAATGAATGGTTTGAGCAGCAGCTGCTATAATCACAGGCTCACAGCAGAAAACTGTAAAAAGAAAACCAAACATCTTGTGTTTTTTCCCCAGTTTTTGCTGTGATGTGCAGTTATTATAACCTAATTCTTTATTAATGTGTTTAGGTCTTACAGTCCTTATCACGACTTTGTGGATTTGCCAGCTCTCTCCTCTGAATCAGCTGCCAAGCCTTCCTGGAGCAGACCAGCTGAGGTGGGCTTCCTCACTTTGCATCTGTTGGCCTATGGACTGCGTTTTGATCCGTTACAGCCTCCGCTGACTTCACAGTATTGTATTTCTGCACAGAATTCAATTAGTCAAACTGACTACAGGAGCCATGTGGGGGTTATCTGGGGTGACTGGTTCTGCTGGTGTTTCATGGAACCTAATTGATCTACATGTGACTGATGTTACATAAACGAGTGAGACGTTGTAGAAAAAACATGCAAGCCTGCTTTAACTCTCTTCTAACAATAAATACAGTTTGTTTAACACATAGTGTGAAAAAGACTGATCGCATAATCCTTGACTCTGTTTAGATGATGGTGATCCCTCTGTGAGGTTACACGTTTAAACTCTGTGTTGGGTAAGTGAAGGGCAAGCGGATACGACGAGCGAACAGCACTGAGGTCAGGTACTTGTGATTCTTATGCTTATATTATATGAGTAAAAACAACAGGCAAACCTAAAGCATCGAGCAGTAAAAGATGGTTTAAACAAACTGAACAAAGATGTTCTAATTTTGGCTGCATTCAGGAACACACACAGGACAGTGAGTCCTCTATGACTAATCTGAAGAATGAAGTGGAGGAGTCTGAACCTTGTTCCCTTAGTTACCGCCCATCTGTCAGTGGTTCTGCTCTTACACATCATCTGACGTTTCCAGTTATAATGTCGACACACGGAAACATCGTTTCGCAGCTCTATCTTTCTGGCAGATCGTGTCCCTGAGGTCGGCCGTGTGTGATTTGGGTAGTGTTCCTGACCTCTTTAGTCCCGACAGTCAGCTCAGCGGGGTGCAGATGTGATCGCTAGGCCAGAGGATCACACAGAGCATCCCAATCAGTTAGTAAAAGCTGTTTTCCTGTTTCCTGTTTAATATTTCCACCCTGTGAGACGGTAGCACAGCAGACATTACACAGAGCTGTGAAGTGCTCTCCGTATGATCAATTTAAGCTTTAAGTGCAGTTTCATACAGCAGGTAAATTACAGGTAACGTCTGTAATTTCAGGAGAGGCGCTTTGCAGCACCTGAAAAAAGGCAGCGCAGAGTCAAAAGAAATGAAGCATCACAGCTCATAATAGTATTGAATACAATATGCCAGTACTGTGAAGCAAGTACCGTTAGTACAGCACCAGATTACACCGTACCTCCAGCAGCGTCTGACATATCACACCAGATTAAAGAAGTTAGCAACTAGGAAAACGCACGCCGTGTTTTTCACCGATGCTGAGTTCAAGCTCTCTGTTTGGTTTCTGTTCACTCAGCAAAGCAAAGCCCGGCCAGTGTTTGCCAACTGCTGCTATCTGCCGTGTCCACCGAAGAGGTTCCAGAGTAAGGAATGTAAAGGGAGACAGGGCCGTGAGGAAACAAACTCACATTCTTTACATTTCTCAGTGGGTGGCTGTTAATTTGCCTTCACATGCCCCTCAGATAACAGCGGTACGGGTGAGGTGGACGGCCCCTATCTGCTTTTATGTCCTGGGCCATTTTAACAGTAACAACACTGCTATTGTCCAAAGCACCGTGATTCCCATGAGAGGCCTGTTAGCGATATCGGATATTTAATGGCTGAATATTTTACCACGTAATCAGGGCAGGGCAGCCATATAATGTTTAATTTACTTGGTAGATACAAAAGCACGAGGAACTTAGCTTCTTATTAAATTCATTACAGCAAAAGCGAAGAGGGGGGAACGATCAGAGACTCTTTTCTCTTTTCTGTCTGTAGCTTCTTTGTTTCCTGGAGAGGTTCACGTAGGAGTCACCATTCTGTGATTACAGAGATAGAAATCGAGTGGTTCCCACGTCAACCCACACCTGAACCTATTCCACTTAACAGCTGCAGCGAATGTGCGCGTTAGACCACACGCTCCACACAAACACAAACAGGGAAATGTGTGGACTGCAGCTGAGAATCAATTGGCATTTAAAAGCAAACACACATATGAGCAGTATGACTGTTTTAAATGTTAATGCGTTCCAACGTGAGCCTAAAAAGAAAGTTATTTATGCAATAACAAGAGAAGAGCGAGGTAGTAAACACGGATGGCAGGTCAGCACTTCTTCCTCCTTTGGAGTTTCACTTTAAAAGTGCTTGTAAGGTGGGAACTCCTCAAAATCGACTTGTTCAGCCATCTCGGGTCACAGTTTTATCGTTTACAGTGACAACAGACACCAAGAATAAAGACTCCACATCAGGAGACCTTCACCTTGAGCACTAGTTTTGTCACGGGTTGCCAAGAGAAACCGGGGACCGCAAAAAACGTACAATGTAGGCTGTAAAACTGGAAGAGCAGAGCGACTCCAGTGAAACCACCGTAGTCGTCTTGGCTACAATAGAAAGCTATAAATAGTCCTCAGGGGGAATTCTGAGGATGCAAACAGAACAGTAGACCAAGAGTCATTTTAAAAAGCACAGAAAACGTTCACTGATCCAACCACTCAGCGGAGCAGATAATCCAGAAAATGTTAATAAATAACACTGAATTAGCATATTTTTATGTGCTGGAAGTCAACGGCTGCTGTTCAGTGTGTGATGTTAGGGGACGAGACATGGTTAAAAACTTTTGCTAATTCCATTTCACCTCCACTGCAAACAAGCCCACAGGCCTCGTGGGCTGAGTCGTTGACAATCAGGCTGCTTTCCTCTCGTTACTGCAGCTTAAGCTGTTCTTCAGCAGCGCTGCCTTAAATCACAGCAGGAGTTGGACCACGTTGAGCTTGCTGGCATGTAAATAAGTCAAGCTTTGCCAGCCACAATCTCAAGAATGTGTAATATATACACATACAGGTTAGGCAAATTTCTCATTTGATCTGAGGCCTGGTATCACACAATGGACTGTGGACATTCGCTATCGTAGCACTTAATTTTATAGGCAAATAAAATCCCATTTATTTATTGACATGAGGTCGACAGAGATAGAAAGGTAGACTTCTCACAGGCGGCAAGGACAAGGAAGAAATGTAATGGAAAGTATAAGGATAAATCACCTGAAACTTCTATTTCTGGTCGTACAGCTGACTCATCACACCTGATGCCCTGCGTCTCCATCTGTGATGACTCTTGGACCTTTAATCCAAGACAGGATGACTTTGCACTGATCGCAAAAAGAGTAACCTGATCCTAAACTGTGGGTGAGCAAGGTTTCAACTAAAACGCCAGAGCTTCAGCTGTGTGTACTTTCTAGTAAAGTGGCAGATATCACCAAGTTTTCCTCCCTGGAGACAACCTGGCACTTTCCCATCCACCGTGCACACTTCCCCTCTTGTTTGCGCATCTCTTTGTGCTCTTCTGGTGTAGTTGGACTTGTCCCACCAGTTCCAGAGACAAAAGCCCTGCATGTTACTAACCCGGTCAAGCCGAACACCAACAACACAATGTGTCTTTATTTGTCACTGATAATGACACAACAGAGACGGATCGAACCTATGATCACATACAGCAGAAGATATGCAGGAAGGACACAGGAAAAGAAGGACGTGTGTAGTAAAAAATATTTTGGGAATCGAAAGAACTATACGGAAAAAAACCTTGCGTGTAAGTCTCCCTTCCTGAGAATGGGCTACGGGACAGGTTCTGCACTGTATCGGCTTACATAACTCAAACTGGAGACGCTCGCATTCGATGAGGGAGAAGAGAGAGGACATTGTTCTCAGCTCCTTAGCGAGAAGAAAGCATCTCTTTTCTTCTGGCTTCGCCTTGAGATGTAAGCTTGAGAGCTGAGGGGAGTGAAGGAGGTATCTGGACGCCTTAACGCGGGCACCAAACGGGTGGGCACGCAAGAATCTCAGCTAATAAAGCACCTTGCCAACTGGACATGCACTGCGTGGAGATTGGCAAGCTCTTAAAGGAATTCCAACGCAGGAATGTTTTAAGGTGACCTTCGAACTGCCGGGCGCGTTTATAGAAACCCAGCTAAAACCGAAGAAGGGATGCCCCCATCAAAGCTATCGTCAGCCTTGTCTAACAGCTACGCAGGTGCCTCTGAACCCGTGTCATTATCAGTGGGCCCCACGGACAAATCCAGACTCAGATTCCACAGATTCTCAGTTGTTTCCCAGCTGAGTTGACAGAGCAGCTCCAAGATGAAACCCTGGGAACTGGAGAGAGTAGTGAAAGCAACAAATGGTTGGTCCTGCTTTCAGATCCTGTACCTGTCTGTTCAGTCAACTAGACTGGGTTAGACTCATTTCCTCTGCCTAAGCTCCTCTGGACAAGAACATTACAGGACCTGTCTGGTTCCTTCTGGGTCAAACCTGAGCTTGGTGTGTCTGTCAGTTTTCCTGTGTGTCAGTTGTGATGCTTTAGGACAGAGAGTGTTCACGAGTGTTATATGAGAATAAAGCTACTAATCGAATATCTGTAAATCAAATGTAAATAGCATGGAAACACTGGTTCGATCTCTAACATCGCTAAACCTCACTGGGACATTCTTTTACCCTTTCTACACTCTCTCACTACAAAAAAAAAAACAAAAAAACACCCTTTGCCTTCAAAGCAGCAGTTCTTCTAGGTTCACTTGCTCACAGTGTTTGAAGGAACTCGGCTGGTAGGTTCTTCCAAACATCTTAGAGAACCGACCACAGATGTTCTGTGGATGTAGGGTTTCTCACGTCCTTCTGTCTCTTCATGTGATCCCAGACACACTCCATGATGCTGAGATCAGGGCTCTGTGGGGGCCAAGCCATCACTTCAGTACACAGTACTGACGTAGTATCACCAAATAGTGATTTGGTTCTGATTTTTCTCTTTTGTTCGCTCAGTTTGCACTTTGAAAATTGACAAAAACAAACAAACAATGATTTATATTTCTGAAAGTATTCTTTGTTTATATCATTTTTTCACACCTGCCTAAAACTTTTGCACAGTACTGTATTTTATTTTTAGTTTAATATTTAATGGGAAATCACACAAGTGTGAATACTGACTGTCAATCGTTTAAAGTAACCTTTAAAACCCTCGTATTGACTTAATGTGAAAGAACAGGATGAGGCCGTAAACTGAAAGCTGTGTCTGCCTCGATGGCCGCTTCCTGTACACGTATATATAGAAATAAACAACAAAGCCTCGGCTCGTTTACCTTTGTTGGGTAATGCTACAAATCTTCAGACTGTATGAAGGAGATGAGGGCCGAGCAGCTCTGCAAACGCACAAACCAGCCCACTGCATAAATACACAGGGAAACCACAGCTGGTATCTATAGCAGACAGGTGAGCGCTATCATTCCTCACAGGGAGATAAGTCAGATCAATAAAAACACAAGGAAGCGATAAGACTGAGCCGAAGTGGAGGCACCAGAGCAGACTCACAGGAAAAACAGGCTACGTTCATTAACCGCACAATAGTCGCAGGATGAGATTCTGCCTGAGGTGGTGGCGGCGAGCGCCTGCTTCCGTCTGGCCTCTGAGCCGCTGACATTTAAAGACAAAGGCCGCACTATGGGGTCTGTTCGGCCTCCAACACTCCCAGACCGCTTCCTCTCTGAAGGTCGGGGGTCCTGCTTGTCCCATTAGGATAAAACTATTGTTTGGGAGTCAGGTGTCAGTCCTAACCTCACCAGGCACAGGATAAGACACACACCTCACATAGTTTCATCACTTGCCAGGTCTCCAAGCTGCTGCGGTTTAGCTGAAATCAATGACGCAGTTCTTTTATCACAGTGCAGTTTTATGGACAGTGAATGAAGTTTTTCTTTTATCACAAAGTTTTATGGACACCAGGAGGAAACGCCAACATATTTAGTGCTCAGTCTTAAATGAACACCTGCCGCTCTGAGGTGATGATTAACTTTGGAGCGTCCTCTATCGCGGTACTTGGAACAAAAAAACACTTTTCAAGTTTGTGACCTGTAACCTGTAAAAAGCTAAGTAAATACGAGCTTTAGTTAAATTTCTACAAGACAGTAGGCGTTACATCATATTTGAGTGAACCAGCTGATTCCTGTGTTTGATTATTTGATAATCTAATGCACAACTGCAGATAAAATACATACTGAACTTTTTTATTCCACTGTGAAGAAACTGATAAAAGCATTTGCTCTGATAGCTTGTACGTATCGAGCTTTATATCCAGTAGCGGCAGAATGTAAGCCCTGCACGCTTGGCCGGGTCCCACCGTGATTTTCCTGACCCGGCCAGGCTTTAATCGTCGCCACAGACGGCCCAGCGAGCAGATCAGGCCTGCCACAGGCGCAAGGATGACTGAGGAGCAAAAGCTCTAAGTGCAGGAGCGTGACGCCTTCTCCTTAGAGCAATGAGGCGTGGTCTCGTTCATAAGGAGTCGAGCTGAGATGAATGTAGACAGAAAAGAGAAAATAGGATAACAGGATAAGCCCGGGATTAGGAGCAAACAGTGAGAAAATGGATGGAAAACACTAAACCGAATCAAGGGGCAGTGTCCCACCAAACCAAGTGAGTGGAAGAAAGGCTGATTAGTGTTTGATTAGCTGCTGGCCTGGAGGGAAATGTCTGTCCTGACTGTGCTCTCCCCGCTAGGCCATCTGCTAGACTGTAGTCGGCCATGCATGACTGACCAGCGCTTACAATACATGCGGCACAACAGGAAAAAGAGCAGTGTAAAGATGGAGCAGGGACGTTGGCCCGAGTGGGATCTGGAACGCAGGGCGAACTCGGGCCGGGGCGTCTTACAGTAAGTGCTTAACACAACGAGTTTGGGTCCTGCGATCTTTAGTTTAAGCAACACTAAGCAAATGGTCGGCAGACATCTGACTGTCAGCAGAATTAGTGTTTCATCAGCTGCTGACGCCTTAAGGAGACGTGTATGAACCCCCCCCCACACACACACACACATCCACCGAGTGCCACCCCTGGGGGCTCTAACAGCTGAATGAAGACATCACACACATCAGCTGTCTGGTTGACACACTGCGCTAATGTGTTGTCATCAAAAAAATGTCTGCACAGATGGGATGTGCAATAGTTAAAAATGCAAACATGAATACGTGAGGTATGACTGTTAAGTGAAGATCACAAGGATGAGGAGACGACAGAATATTTCGTTTTTTAGATGGCAAATGACCAAAGAACTAATCAATTTTAAAGTTTCCTCTTACTCCAAAGACTAAGTGAACTGACACTAACAGTCAGACACATGATGGGACGGATGGAATTTGACAAAACAAATGTTCTGTTCGGCTAAAGAAGCTACAGTTGTTTCACTTCGGCTTCGTTCATCAGCGCAAACGCATCGCGGTCAGACTTTCTTACATTGTCCAGCTATGAAGCAGCAGAGGTCCGTGTCCTCGGATCCGTTCGTACTACAGGCAGGAACAGCTCACACATCTATTGTCAACCCTATTGTGAGACCTGCTCCTTTGCTGACATCACCACGCACCCATAGCCACCGCACTCAAAGGGCCCTTTCTGCAACGCCCCATGACTCCACAGGTCAGAGGTCACCTGTGGCTTCTGGTCGCCACGGCGACAGCCTGGCACTCCCTGTAAGCCCCTGACCCTCCACCCACTCAAAGCGCTCTCACACTGAAAAACGGGGGATCACTCCAAACCAGTGAGATGCGTCTGTGAGCCTCGGCCCAAATTCATCCCCCTGCAGTGAAGTGCAAGGCAAGAAAGCAGGGAAATGGAAAAGGGACCAGACTGTTTATCCATCAGCGTCCTTTTACTTTCTCCCTCACCCACACACCGAAACCATTTGTGCGGATTAACCCTTCATTTGAGCACAGCGGCTCTGGTCTGGCTGCTCTGTTCGAGTTAATTACATGCAGGTCTAGTCCGCAGAAAGTTTTGAACGCGTCATCATCACGGATCATAACATTCACTCGCTCCGGCTGCAGCGCCGCGTACGCAGCAGGGATCAAGAAAAGAGAAACAGGCGCTCACCATGTTCTTCACGCAGGACATCTCTCAGGCATCACCGGGACTCTGCTGCTGGTTTGGGGTTTTTTTTTTTGTCTCTGGCTGGTGATGTAATGGATCAGACGGCGTTTATTCGCTCGGACTTGGTGCGGGAGCAGCAGACGCTGGCACCGTGACGGGAGAGCGCAGCGCAGACTGGTGCGACCTCTTTTCCCTCTCGGAGATTTGAATAGGGGAGAGAAGGGAGTGAGAGGAAACCCGAGAAGCAGGCAAACATGTGCCGATCCCACCGGTAGCGGCACTAACACAGGCTTAAAGTCAACAGAGCCGCGGCGCCATCTAGCGACCAGGGACGTAGGTGCGCAAGTTAACAAAACCTCAGGTCGTATTATTTCAAGGCAGGTTCAGAGGCTCTACAATAATTTATGTACTGTGTTGAAAGGTCATGTAGTTAAGTAATGAGTTGTGTGTGTTATGTGTATGGTACGTAATTAGAAGATACTTGCCTTCACTTCGTCTTGTTATTGTGTTTTGTTAATGTCGTCATCGCATTGTCATTTGAATTCCTTCATCTTTGGTCAGGTCCTGCTACACGTCTTCTCAAATAATACATCAACAGTCATGTGTTTACTGTGAAATGTTTAATCTACAAGCTCGATGACTAACAGTCTGCATACACACAGCTAAACAACATGTTCACGGTTCGTTATTTTTTACAGAAGGGGTCACACTGTTTGGCACCTCACGGTTTCTTAGGTTTTGCTTTTGGGACCACTCTGACTGTAGTGGACACTGATTTGGCTCCTTGCAGGTTCTGGGCGGTGCAGGTGTACGTTCCCTTGTCCACGTCTCTCACTTCATCCACCAGGAGGACAGACTGAGCCTGCTTCCGTGCTGTTCCGCCACTAACCGGGCCCACGCTCTCCTGCGTGTACGGGGGTCGTCCGATCTGCAAGCAGCAAAGATGCTCCGTTCAGAAATAAACACGTGCTGGATAAACCATTAGGTCTGGACCCTATATAACCTCGTTGATATGTAGTTAAAGGCCTGAATGCTCTGCAGTCCATAGGTTGGATGCCTTTTATCTAATAGTAAACCAGCTAAAAGCACACAGTAAGCTTTAATGACAGGATGTACACAAGGACTCACTTCACTTAATTTAACTAACAATCAACCTGAAGTATGTGTGTTTACATGCATCAAATAGCCTTTTACTGACCAATAGAGCATTAATACATGACTTATTAACATTATTAGAGCCAAAGGTTAAATACTGACTGAGTACTGTTGCAGCCTGACCTGCTGTCCTGGGTAGTCCCACGTGAACTCGACGGCTACGTCCTGCTCTGCCACCACAGTGCAGCTGACGCGCAGGTTTTCCCCGATGACCACTGAGTTCGACGAGGCCTGGATCACTGGGGCGGGTGGAGCCATGGGGTCTAAGGGCAGCAGACGAGCTGAGTTACTGTATGTAGGTAATAAGTTACTTGCAATAAAAAAAATATGTATAGAGCCCAGTGACTCACAGTTGACGTAAATCAGCATGTACTTAGTGGAGCTCTGCCTCAGGCTGCCCAGACTGGCAACGCAAAACAGGGCTCCAGCGTGATGTGGCCGGGGACGGTGGATAGTGAAGCCCTTCTTGACATTAAAGGAAATCTCTGTCCCGTCCGCCGCCACCTCCACTGGGGGGAACTCCCGGTGCAAAGTTACTTTGGCCTCAGGAGAAGTGACCTGGCAGGGCAGGACCGTTGGCCAGTTGGTCCTCAGCTGAATCACCTCGTAGTAGTTGGATGAAGGGACAAATAGTTCCTGTGGGTCTGTTGGTACAGTAAGAAGATAAAATCACACCTGGCTGTGAAGATGATTTCTATCCAGCTGATGATAAAATAAACCCGTGGCTGTATGACCTATAAGAGCGCATGTACAGTAAACATCAAGAAAGTCGATTTATTGTACCGGGAAAGAAGACGAAGACCTTGACAGCTTTGCCATATTCCTTCCTGCAGTCCGTGTCTTCACAGTACATTGGGAAGCAGGTGTACTCCCCTGTGTCGGCACCAGTGGTGTTGACCAGTGTCAGAACGCCGTATCGCTCATGTTGGACGGTCCTGCACAGCCAGTGGCAAAAAAGCTAAACAAAGGCAACATCTCTAGATCTGAGATAGAGAGGAGCGCATGAGTCAGAAGGTGCAAGGTGCCCCTGATCAGGGCTGCAAAACAAGCCACCCCTCCACACCTGACTGACTGATTCTCCGTCTCCTTACCTGAGCCTTCCATCGTGATCCTCCTCCAGGTAGGACGGCACACCCCACTGCACAGGTTTCCCCCTGCACCTCAGCTCCAGAGTCTCTCCTGTTGGCACACTTATGGTTTCTCCCGCTTTTTTAAACGTCCCCGCGTCGAGCACCTTCACGTGTCACACAGAGTGATAATTCAGCTGCGTGCAGGCAGTTCCCTGTGCTCAGCCAGAAGTCTTTGTATTCTGGATTGCGTACCTGTGTGATGAAGGTCTGGGTCTGGGCAGCAGGTGTAGCTTTGGTTTTGGGTTTGGCTGATTTGCCAGTTTTTCTTTTCTTTAGCGTGACCTTCCTCCCTGGTGTAGTCCTCTGTTCTTCTTGACAACAAGCTATACAGTACACATATGACTTGCATGACATGCATGAATCATTTGTAAATGATTTTTCTGCTACTGTGCGGGACAACGGTGTTAACTTTTACTGAAAGCCATGTCAAGCCTTCAACGGATTTCCATCCTTAGTGATTCTAGGCACACGTTTCCACAAAACTGCTTAGCGAGGGAATAAATCACTTACCCAACTCGAAGATTACTGCACAAATGAGTAGAACGCTCAACGCCAGCTTTCCCTTCGATCCCCACAAATGCAGCAACAGCATGATTACGATTATCTAAGAGGTGAGTAGCTGATGTAATAGAGTAGCCCTACAACGAGAGAAATACTAAAGAAGAAGGCTTTCAAAGATAGCGGTCAGCTGTTTACCAGAATTACACCAAGTCCTCCTCCTGAGAGTGGCATTAATACCCCAAATTCCTCCTGACTGGCTGAATGGAGCCTTTCAGGCCGGTCTGGACCAATGAGGGTCCAGAGACAGAGGCCCCTCCATGTGGAGTCAGCCTGTTTGCTTAGCTGCTGGCCGGGAAGTGTGGCCTTCTGAAACACACCACACTAGACAATGGCCGTGGGATGAGTGTTGAAACAGTTGGAGCCTAATAAATCTCGTGTCACGTGCTAATTACATGCCCACTGATAAATAAAACTGCAGCTTTAAACTGATTCTGAAGGTGTAGGAGCTGTGAAGCCAATGAAAACTTTATAAAGCAAACATCTCTATACTTCATCTAGTGTATGGATCTTTCTAACTAATGTTTTGAATGTTAGGTCAGTTCCATATACTGAGCTGTGGAACTGGACCCTTTTCTTTTCTTGTTTTATTTTATTTTAACTCATGCTACTGAAATTGAACTACAAGTTATAGTCATTTTGAGGAAAGGATTGCATTTAATGAATATATGTAAAGCATAAAATCAGAAAGCATGTACAGTTTCTGTATTTACAGTGTGAAACAAACAGTTAATAAAGGGAATAGTTAAACACGACACGTTGTAGATATTTCTCTGAAACCATCACTGCTTTACAAAACTCAGATAAACACACATTTAAAAAAAAACCAAAGGACTGGGATATTTTAAGGTGGGTAAAACAATATTTAGATAAATTAATAAACATCAACATATGACAGAAGCACAGCCTGAACGCTGTGTCTTCATGTCAGCGCTGAAAACCTGACACTCTGAACGCTGCAGTGCCTGATTTACACAGGTGCAGTAGATACACACACAAAGCACTTACTCACTGGAAAACGTCCCTAAAATTTTTCTTCTTTAATGACGTCAATTTCTGTCGTAGTACTGATGGTGTCGTCTTTTGTCTGGTTGGCTGTCAGACGCTTCCTCTGCACACTGTAACGGATGCCGTAAATGAAATAGATGACGAGTCCTGCAGGAAGAAGACGAAGTCGGAACGATCACTCGCCAGCACTAAACTGATGAAAGCCCCCCTTTAAATATGACTGCAGTCTTACCCACTAACATCCAGATGGCGTATCGTATCCACGTGTCTCCTCCTAACTGCACCATCAGATAGACATTGATGAGAGTACTCAACAAAGGAAGAACAGGGACCAATGGCACCTAAATGAAAAAAAAAGAACACATGCATGAGTTTCCTATTTGACGTTTAGAAGAAATCATACAAAAGTTTTAGATCTTAGCAACGACACGCGGACAGCTCTCACCATGAAGGTTGCCTTGGTGGGGTTCTGTGGGTGCCTCCAGATGAGGACCATGATGACCACCAGCATGGCTGCAAAGACGCACACAAGCACCAAACTCCACGCTTCCATCCGCGCCACAGCGTCTATGGCCTGGCTCAGTGTGAGACACAGCGCAACCACACACGCCACTGCAAAATACGAACGAGCGAGATCTGTGTGTGGCCCTGAAAATGCCCGAGTGAAACCGAGCGGCGAGCGCTGGCTGATCTTTGCCACATGTACATACCAGCGGTGACGATCAAAACTGTGACTGTCCGTGCGGTGAAGGAGTTGGGAGATGAAGGAGGCTTCAAGAAACCAAATTTAGATTTTTTCTGGATTTCTAGGTCTTTTTCATTAGACGGACCTGCCTGATACCTTGATTGAAAAAGAAAGAAAAGTAAACACATTGTTTTCTAAAAACTGTACGTATGGAGTGTGTGATAACAAAAACGTAGCCGTACCTCAGTATGAGGATGCAAATGGCTACGAGTGTGTAAGCGAACAAAGTGCCGATGGACATCATTTCCACCAAGGCCTCCAGGTCAAACAGCACAGCCATGATGGCTACAGATGACAAAGTTGTCACAAAGTTCCAGAGACTCTAAACTTGATCATGCGTACACAGAATGTCCTAAACGGCTGGTGGGTGTGTACCTGCCACGATGCCAGAGGCTATGGTCGCTACAGCAGGACTGCCTTTGGAGGTGACTTTGCACAGGGGTCGGAAGAGCAGCCCGTCTCTGGCCATGGCGAACAGCACCCGGGGCATCGGGAACATGGAACCCAGAAGGCTGAAGAGACAAGCAGCCATCATAAAAAACAAACCTCTTGAATTAATTATCCAATGACTTCTGCGTCACGTAATCCAGTCTGTACACGCTCCATGGTGACTTGCTGTTTTATCTTAGTGTTTAAAATGGTCGCCATAAGATAAGATAATCCTTTATTGATCCCACATTGGGGAAATTCAGTTACTACAACAAACTACAAAGGAATTAAAATTCACTTGAACTAAACAAATACCAGAAAAGGAGAAGGAGTCAACAAAGACGACATGTTAAACTGCTCAGAGGCGTGAACTTTTAGATGTAGGGACTCAACACCGACCTAACCTTCGCGTATCTTACCTTGTTGACAGGGCACACAGTGATCCCACAGCCACGGCGTATTTGGCAGGACCCCAGCCGACATATGAAAAGGCAACCGGCAAGGGGCTTTTTTCATTGAGCATGTAATAGGGCATCATCAGGGTGAGAGAGGCAGACACAGCAAAGTAGGCCAGGAAGCAGATGAGCAGTGAGGCCACTATGCCGAAAGGGATGGACTTCTGAGGGTTTTTCACCTCCTCACCTATGTGCGAGAGATATGAAGCATAAATCGCTTGACTCTTGGCGCTAGACTCCGGTAATGAGAGGATGGGGGACCGCTTGACTTTTTACCTGTCGTAGCAATGCAGTCAAACCCAACGAAAGCGTAGAAGCACGTGGCGGCTCCCGCTATCATTCCACCAACGCCATACGGAAGAAATCCGCCCACGCCGTACATGCTTGTTACGTTGACAGCAGAGCTCAGGTTTCTGTGCAGGGGAGAGACAGCGGTGCCTTGTAATTATTCACAGTGTGATATGTGACACACATATATACAGTATGTATGCACACACACACTACTGTATGTTCGACTGGACTGCTCGTGGACATTACTGGGCTTCTGCTGTGGCGTTTATCAGAACCTCTTCGCTGATTTGCCAGTTGGAGATGTCTCCCTTGATGAACCCAGAGATGATCACAAACAGCAGCACCAGGATGTTGACTGCTGTGAAGATCTTGTTGATCGTGGTCGACTCTTTCACTCCGAACGCCAGCACGCCTTTATGGAACACATGGCGAATGTACATTTTAATGCATTTATTACTGTCACCACTATAAAAAAGTTCTGTTTCTGCTCCGTTTACATGAGAGCAGGACGATGAGTCCGGCAGCAAAGAAATCCGGGTAAGGGGCGAGACCGGGGAGGCCCATGGCCACGTTTTCTTCAAAGAACTTAGACATGTGACCACCGATGAGGTCATCAAATGTGCCGCTCCATGCCAGTGCAACACTAGACGTCCCTGAACACATATGAGACAAAGGTACAATAAACTAAACAGCCTGAGTCACCATTTAACTGTCATAAACAGGGAACACTGATGGTGATATTTCACTTCCTGAGTTATTTATGCCTCATTTGTTTTAAATCCCGCTGCTTTATGGGGGTATAAACATGCAAGCGCTGAACTTATGTAACAATTTACATGTAAAAATAGAAGTAGAGTTCTAAAGGTAAAGGCTTACTTAAAAAAATGTTTTTTTTGCTACTACAGCAGGTGGAAGGTCCCAGAGTCTAATGATGGTTGATCATTTATGGAGCGTAATCTCCTCCGTAAGCAGAAATATAACAATAGGAGGTTAGAAATGATTGATGAATAAACTAAAATATATATGTGAGATTATATAGAAATAGATTTTTTGGGTACATTTTGTCTGATACATTCAAAAGACAAATGAACAAAATCAACAAAATTCTACAAATAGAATAAAAGACAATTGCTTATTTGTTAAACCCTGGTTATGACACTTACCTATGACATAAGAAAGTAACAGATTCCACCCAGTGACAAACGCTAGTAACTCTCCAACAGTCACGTAACTGTAAAGGTACGCTGAGCCTGTTTTAGGAACCCGGGCCCCAAACTCTGCGTAGCACAGCCCGGCGAATATCGACGCCAAGGCGGCGATGAAGAAAGAGACGATGATGCTGGGTCCAGCGGTTTCTCTGGCCACCTCTCCAGACAGCACATAGACCCCGGCCCCGAGGGTGCTGCCCACACCGAGGGCCACCAGGTCCAGGGTGGTCAGGCACCGGTTGAATGTGGACTGCTCCCCATCAGGCTCCAGGGGCTTCCTCCGAGATATGCTGACCAAAAAGGACTTCACCAGACCGCACGGCATTCTGCTGGCTGTTTGGGTCAGGATGTGGAAGGATAGAGATTATACAATATGTAAGAGACAGGTGGGATCCGGTTTGACCTTATGAAGAAAGAGTGAGTAAGTGGAGGGAAGATAGAGGAGAGGAGGACTGGGGAAGAAAGGGCGGATCAGTGAACGTGCAAGTAAATAATTGTCAGATAAGCCCCACAGTGGATTATTTCCCCATCACAGACACATTTTGTTAAAATCTATCTTCATATATTGTAATGTATTAAAAGTTTATTTACCGGATGTCATAATCGAAAGGTGAGGTAAAAATCGATTATAAAGCCAAAACAAACTTTTTTCTAATTTTGTTAAACTGTGAGAAATTAAAGGGACATAATAATAAACATCATGCTCTACTGATCATTCAGTATAAAGTCAAACAAACATGACCTCACTCACCTTCTCTGCCTCACAGATGTTTAGAAGAGATATTTGTTCAGTCCCTTCAATCCGCAAAGTCCCATCATTCATTTATACACGCGTTGTTTATCAAGTTGGCTTATCACCACCATTGATATGCTCGTGCTGATGCCTGGAGTTTTCATTGCCACCCAGCACGCCTGCACTTTGTCACACACTGACTTCCTTGAAGGTTTCTGTGGACAGAAAATACTGAATTAATTACTACTGGGCAAATTTAAAAAGATAGAAGGCTCGGGTTTATTCTCACCTCGCCACAGCAGTGTCCCCTCAGCAGTGACTCCTCCTGCTCAATCCCTGCTAAAAGTCTAATTAGAATTGTAGAATAAAAGCACAGAGTAATAAAGTCGTGCCTTTGCCGCTGCCTGTTTTTGTTTTGCTGCTAATGCATAACCTGCCACCTCAGCTGATTTGTAGTTTTCCTCCTTGTCTCCATCTCTACCTGAAGGCGTGGGGCCGCCAAAATAATGGCCATGTGACTCATTGAAACAGTGGAGAACAAAGCAGCTTTCATGACTTATACGTGCGGCAGGCTGCTTCTTTACTACTTGAGAGGTAGCTTTCGCCTTCTCATCTCCCATCGGGGGATTTCAGCCCAACTAATCCCTTCTGGCATCTACTACAGCAGGCAGGAGTTGAGCAGAAAGGCAGACTGTGTTGACGGTCAGTGTACCTTTGACCAAACCTGAGGCTCACGCTTCCTATCTGCCCATTTTCCTGGTTGTGACGCCGTATACTGGGGGATAATGGGTTAATGCTTAACTAAGCAACAGCTAGTGCACATCTTGGGTGAAGCGTTATCTTAATTACAGTGAATCTCAGTTAATGGCCATTAACATGTGCTGTCACTGAGCATGTAAGGACACAGCTGGAGCTCGTAAATACGCCTGTCAAACATTACATCCAGAGTTGATCATTGCATAATGCAGATGCACGCAAAATGTATGCATTGCCTTACTGATAGTAAGCTCATTCAGACACAGACGTTCTTTACCTTGTCTCCAGTCCCACGAGCAGTAACTGTGTGATGAGAACGGCGCAGCGAGGCAAAGCTTCCCGGGCTGTTGACTTGGCTAAAGGAAACATCATATTACTGTGATTTGTGCAAGGCTGGCCTGTGTGACCCTCCCACTCAATGGATTTACTCACAAAGTGGCCTTTCTCACGGCGAACAGTTTGGCCCATAATACGTTCATTATTGCACTGGAGCAACAGGGTGAGAACCGGACAGAAAATCCCCGTCAGCATGTCAAAAATGTTTTTGTCCATTTGTTGTACAGCTTTTCATTCCAAACCTTCAAAAGTGTTCATTTGTGTGATGGAAAGCAAGATTCTGATGTTGATGTTTTTCAGAAATAGCTGATAGAATAGAAACTGGTTACTTACTGATTACTGCTACATTACTGATACAACTGAGCTATTAACTATTAACTATAATAACTATTTGCTAATGAAGAACCAGATTATAAGAGGAACGATTCAAACATTGCTCTTTGAATGTGACAGATTACAGTGGGCTGGCATTTAACAGTCTCTCTGACACGCTCTGCAGTGAAGTTTTCATGATCAGTGTGCAGTGCATGTTCAAAGCAGAAGAGGTCAGTATACAACAGCTAGGACTCCTCAGAAAGAAGCGTCTCAGTCTTCATTGACCTCATATGGTCTTGGCTCACTCTGGCTGCGGGTGGAAGTGAAGGAAGGAATGAAAGACGCAACTTTTAAGGGATAACAAGTTAAACAAAAACGTTTAATCGGTCGATCGATCGACTGCATCAGACATTGGAGGTCAGTTTATGCCAGGGAAACACTGATCAAGCGAAATTCAAGCCGTTGCTAGAGGACTTTGCTTCTAGTCAGGGTGACGGGAATGACTCATACTCATACTCTCCCCACCAGCTTGTTCATACAGACTGTGTCTGCTATCAAATTATAAACTTGCAAATAATTTCTGATGTAATAAGCAGGACCTGCTTTGTATCAAGTTTGTGTCCACACACCCTTAAAGTTACAACAAACACACGTGTTAATATATTAAAGGAAACAGAAATAGACTCAATTGTGGACCTGATATCTCCAACTGGATAATAGTTGACATGATGAAAGAAAGAGAGTCTTTTTCTCTGCAGGAAATCTCTGAATGGGTTCATATCAACTCTACACTGTAACTCAAAAATCTAAACACTCTTATTTTCACTGTGTGCAGTGAGTGTCTGGCCTCCCTCTCTTCCCTGCCCCCTCCTTCAATAGCTATGCTGGTGTCTGCCCCCACTTACTGGAATGGACGCGACAAAAATAGAGCAGAGAAGCGCTTATGTAGGTTCCAGTAAACCCCTATATTTAAGTACTATTCTATGTTATACTACGTTATGTGCAGTGGTCATAACATAAAAATGATATGACAGGAGTATTGAGCCCATTACTGGCAGATGGACGTAGCTTGGGTCTGTTTTCCATCCAGCAGCGTCTGCAGATGAAGCGTGCGTAAAGTGCGCGTAATGCGTAACGCGCAGACTTCGTGTGTTGGATGTTACAAACGCACTGGTGTCCGTTACAAACGTGTTTTAATACAAGGCGCCTTCATTCAGGTTTACACACAGCTGCGCACCGGAGCGGTCATTGCGTCACAGAGGCTACGTAACGGGACGGCTCGGAGACAGGCGGAGCGGGTTATAGCGGGGACGAACGCGGCAGGACAACTTTCATACAGCAGCAGTAGCTGGCGCGTTGACGAGGTAAGAGGTTATTTATGTCGGTTGGCGTCTTCAGCCCGATCTCAGCCGATTGAAACTCTTCAGAGATTACGTTAGAAATGCAGTGGAGAGGTTTGCTGATGAGTCACTATTGGATGGGTCAATGAACTGAGGCAGGCAGAGCTATAACATTAGCTGAACTGAAGCAGCAGAGCAGTTGGTGTTTTATTAAGTGGACACAACAAGCTGAATCGAAAATGGACTCGTTTTTGCTTCAGATTGAATTATATCAGACAGATATAGGCTTTATATTTTATTCCACAGTGTGGGTGCAGAGGTAGGGTGTGGCTCACATAGAGGCCAAGATCCCCCCAGACCTGATCCTGACATTAAGCTAAACTCTGCAGGCTATTTTGGGAGACCTTCTCTCCACCCTTAAACAAACAGTACATCATTTCAAACGTGACTGGAGCCGTTGTGTCTCGTCTGCTCTGCTGAAAAGTTGAATAAAGTTGACAAAACATTTTAAATTCAGATAAATATTTAGTAGGTAACTCAGCATCACTAGTTCTTCTATGAAGCTACGTCTCCTTACGCATGAACAGACCTTTCAGTGGCTGCAGTATGTAAAAAAGAAGCTCACTACTTTTCCTGTCAATTTATTTAATGCAAATTGGATCATGTGAGCGTCGTTAAATGTGAACGTGAGGTTGAGTCTACTAGTAAATGTTCTCCCAGTCCTGTTTTCTGCTGCTGTGCTCCTGTTCAGAGTCATAATAGGTAGTAAGCAGTTTCAACCAGCCTGATCTGCAGTAGGACAGTGAACAGACCACCTCATTAGCCTGAACCGTGAGAAGCAGGCTCCTCATCATTGTGTCTGCTAGCAGGCTGATTTCCTGCACCGGGGATGTTTTGCATTTCTGTTATGTGAGCATATCTCTTCTTCAGCATTTTTTCCTTCTCTAGGCCTAAAACTATTGATTCCTGCCCCGCGGTGTCACAGAAGACCAAATATAGACATGGTAGGTGGACAACTCCCCGTTTTACAGACATTAATATTATTCCAAGGATCACAGGAGCCAATCCCAGACAAAGTGAGGCTATTCCTCTGCTGCAGATAACCATGTGAGTCCTTCCTGCCAGTGTAACGTGTCAGCGCTGCCTATGGCACCTGCACATCTGATAGAAACACCCGATAGTATACTATCAACTGTGGCTTTGTATAATTATTTAAAGCTTGTAACAAACATTGGACTGTGCCACATTGTCATTGTGCTCTTAGCTGAGGTGAAACACATACTTGCTGGTATTATACTGTGCACTGTTAGAAATGTAACTCTTATTAAATCCACGGGAGGTTTTTCCACATAAGACCCCTCATAACTAATGTGGTCATGTCAGCGAACGGCCTGTTGCTACAGGGGCTTGTGTTTGTGGTCCTGTTGCCGTGTGGGTGAAGCTGTCCAGCTGTCGTGAAGAATGATGTTTGCTGTAGTGAAGCAGAGGAGCGGAGCATGTGCCGAGGCCCCTGGTGGAGAACATTTTGGCTGCCTGCCTCAATGCGGCACCAAGGTCGAGCTTTTAATGTGATGGCCAGTTTTCGCTTATCTTTTGTTTATGCCAAGCTTGGCCATTCATCCCACGCTTAGAGGAGAGTGTGTACATGCTGTGTAGCGTCGTGCCAGACCCCTGCCATGAAAGCTGCAACCTGACTCCCTACGACCCGCACGCCGCTCGCCCTGCCCCTACACGCGTGACCACACAAAGACACAGCACAATACACGCTGAGCTTTTCTCGTAGATGTGTCGGGGGTGGGACAGGTGCGAGCAGTCAGCTGCTGTATGAGCAGATGTAGCTTCACCTTATTTCTGTTACTGACTTTTAACTGTGTCTAGCAGGTTCGCCTCCATAGCCATGGCCTCTGTCAGCACGCGTTAGATTTATTTTCCTAAAATGCTCCTACATTGCTTTCACTAGAGACTGTACAGTATATAATCAGAGGGTTGGAACATAAATGATGTGATTGTATATATCTTTTAGACATTCAACCCTATTCTTCCTACAGGTGTTCAGAGGCACAGTAACAGACGCTCCGGCCTTCGATCCCAGCGATGATGCTGAGACCCTTTACAACGCGATGAAAGGCATCGGTGAGGGCCTCACTCCTCCGGGGTTTTTGGACACGGCGGCGAAAATGTCGCTTTTCATCTTGAACACACAAATAATTTCCCTCAGCAGCCAAACGTTGCTTTGTGTTCCTCAGGGAGTGATAAAGACGCCATCTTAGACCTGATCACCTCAAGAAGCAACGCACAGAGGCAGGAAATCATCGCAGCGTACAAGTCTAGCTTTGGAAAGGTACAGGGATGCTTACTTTACAATTTCTTTCACTCGTGGAACAACCCAGCCATGGATAGTAGCTATGACTCTGGAATGTTTCTATAAATGGACAATGTTTCAACAGGACCTAATTGAGGACCTTAAGTATGAGCTGACGGGCAAGTTCGAGCGTCTCATTGTTAGTCTGATGAGGAAACCAGCCTACCATGATGCCAAAGAAATCCACGATGCAATCAAAGTAAGATTTTCAACCCCTGTCATATCCAGTGAAGCAAGAGCTGGTCATTAATTAACCTCACGCTCTGTTTTAAGGGTGTTGGAACAAACGAGAAGTGCCTGATTGAAATTCTGGCATCTAGAAACAACAAACAGATACGTGAGATGGTTGAAGCGTACAAGGACGGTAAGTCATGCCTGGCATCTGTTTCGTAAATATATTATGAGTTTGGCGTCATTTTCCATCGATGTTCGTCTTCAGCCTATGGTCGAGACATGGAGGAGGATGTAGTTGCAGACACTTCCGGTCACTTTAAGAAGATGCTGGTTGTTTTACTTCAGGTGAGTTTCCAGAGTAAGAACTGCTTGTCTTTGCCTTTGTGTGTTGTTTGGGTTTGTTTTTCTTACACTGTGGTTCTTTCAGGGGACCAGAGATGAGTCAGGCGTAGTGGATGCAGACCTGGTGCAGCAGGATGCACAAGTAAGGGTTTATACTGTGTATGTGTTCTATAGTTGTGTTCAGTGTGCTCATTATGTCGTCATTCATCCTGGGTGTAGGACCTGTATTCAGCCGGAGAAGAGCAGTGGGGGACAGACGAGGCCAAATTCATTATGATCCTGGGAAACCGCAGTGTTACCCACCTCCACATGGGTGAGGGACATTCACACTGCCTTTAAGGCTTTCAGGATACTCTCACGAGTTAATGGCACTTTGAAAGCCTTTGTTGTTGAAGCGTGAGTGAGATTAGAATGAGCACGAGAAAGGCGACTGAAGAATAAAATTTAAATATAATATAAAAAATAATATGATACGTTTTGTGTTTAGTTTTTGATGCGTACGAGGCTATTGCAGAGATGCCCATCGAGGACAGCATAAAGCACGAGCTGTCTGGAGACTTCGAGAGGCTAATGCTGGCAGTCGGTGAGAAGAACTCAGCACACAGCACATTCACACGTTGTTGTGTTGGGGGCTGTTACTTTATTAGCCCTGGTCTCTCTCTCTCTCTCTCTCTTTGTGGCAGTCCAGTGCGTAAGGAGTCTTCCCATGTTCTTTGCCAAGCGTCTTTATAAGTCAATGAAGGTAAAACTAGAAATTGTGTCTGAAGGGCTCTGATGATTGTTGCAACCTTTTTTATGTACACAATATTATTACAGCTACGCTATTCTGTCCCTCGTTTTTGACCTCTGCTCACTTCCAGGGACTCGGAACAGCTGATAACACCCTGATTCGGATCATGATTTCTCGCTCTGAAATTGACATGTTGGACATTCGAGAATGTTTCCGTCTCATATATGAGAAGTCACTGTACAACATGATTAAGGTTAGTTTATATTTATAGATAGGGCTTTTCAGAAGGAGCGTACCTCTAACATGACTTTGTTGTGTGTTTAAACCAGGACGACACATCAGGGGATTACAAGAGGACTCTGCTTATTTTGTGTGGAGGCGACGACGAGTAAGTTACAGCAGAAACCAGACGAGGGCGCTAGAGCACCAGCTTTAGAGAGGTTTTATAAAATACTAGTTCTAAATCATTGGGATAACCACATACAGAAAAACTGGCGAAGGCCTTTTTAGAAGATTATCCGAAAGCAAAAAAGGTATTTATTTAAATGTATTATAAATCGTTCTTCCTGAAAACTCCTAAAATCCTAAACTACTTGAGCTTGTGGCCTTTTGTAAGCGGTATTGTGTTAACCTGCCTGTTACAGCCTAGCTGGAGAGTTCTTCCCTGAAGCTGCTCAAATAGCCTACAAGATGTGGGAGTTAAGTGCCATGACCAAAGTCCAGGTTTGGCCCCATCTGCTCCCACTTTAGATGTGTCTTTGCATGTTTGCCTAGATGTGCCCGCGCGTCCTCGGTTTCTGGCGCCGTCTGCTTTACGGTGCCGCTTGTGTTGCTGTGAACGCACACTGATCAATACAATCGCTTTCTGTCAGAATGTGCTCTCCAAGCCACCGCTGGCTTCGCTTTATCCGAGGAGCCGATGAATGTCAGAAGCATCTCAGCATTTCTGCAAACAAAAAGCCGTGTTTGTTTTTCAAAGGGCCCGCCTTTTTTAGTGTCGGCGGTGACACGACCTCCGACCTCAAGGGGGGCACACACTTTTAATTTCCTAACTTCGCTGCATGCTGACTGCTTAAAACTTAACAGGTCTGCTGTACTGAAAGAATAATATGTTTGTATATATGTGAAGTCTGTATTTCCTTCTAATCGCCTCATTTCTCTACCTCAGCTAAGGCCAACAGTTCGCCCTGCACCTAACTTTGATCCTGCTGCTGATGCACAAGCGCTGAGGAAAGCTATGAAGGGATTTGGTATGAAGCACCAGATTTTACACTTACATGTCCATTACTGCTACGATGTTACAGAAAGCATGTTTACACGTGAGCAACAATAGTTAAAACAGGAACTCTGCTGGGTATTGGAGAGAATGCAGACAAAGTAAGTGTTTGGTAAAGACGTCAAACGCCGTGAAGTGAACTCAGTGAATTTGAATTCATAACACCTGTGTCGAATGAACCCTCTTGCTGCCTAAGGCGTTTGCCTCCGTCCCTGTACGTGACATTAAACCTATGGTCTCTTTCTCTGGTGATATGAAGGATGAAGGAAGAGTCTTTACATGATTAAATCTTTCTCCACTACAGGAACAGACGAGGATGCAATAATTGACATTGTTGCAAGCAGGAGCAACGCCCAGAGGCAGGAGATCAGGCAGACATTCAAATCCCTACTGGGAAGGGTGAGAGAGATGAATAATATAACAACACAATATATGAATAAAGGCTCCAGGTCTAACTTATGTCTCGTCTATTATTAATGCATATATCTACTGCCGAACATTAAACTTCAGTGGAAACAGCTCACAATCTCATTGATTATTTGCTTCAGTGTTTCTCTTAGGGACGTGGTAACAAATGAGTGTAACTGTTCTTTTCTTAGGATCTGATGAAGGACTTAAAGTCTGAACTGTCAAAGAACTTAGAGAGGCTGATCATTGGACTTATGCTGACACCCGCTGAGTTCGATGCCAAAATGATGAAGAAGGCAATGGAGGTATTTGAATAGTCAGATAGCTTTGCATATTAGTTATTTACTTTTCTATCGAACTGAATTTCTGTGTGAACGTGACTTACTGTACTGTGCGTTTCCTGGAGCAGACAACTGCAGAGAGCAAAATACTATAATACTGTGTTTTATGTACATATAATTACAAACGTGCTAATAATCTGCTCATTGCAACAGAAATACTTAAATAATAAATACAATGTAATGTGTATTACTAGTTTAATTATAAGCCCTTAAAGGTCCAATGTGCCATTAAGCCATGTCATGAGGAGAGTTTTAGGATATTTCACTAAATAACAAAGACAAATGAAGGAATTAAATGTTATTTTGTAAACCCAATTTCACAGGGAGCTGGGACAGACGAACATGCTCTGATCGAGATCCTAGTCACCCGAAGCAATGAGGAAATACTCGCCATGAATGCGGCCTACAAGAGCGGTGAGTTTATCTTAGTTTTCTCCAATCATTTTAAAGTCCCTCTCCTGTTTCAGAAAACTTCTACTTGCAATGTGTTCCTCCGTAGCCTATAAGAAGTCTCTGGAGGAAGCCATTCAGTCAGACACATCAGGACACTTCTGCCGCATTCTGGTTTCTCTGGTGCAGGTAAGTTTTGTCATCATGAGAACCTACAGTGTGTTCAGTTTCCACACCCACTCACTAGTTGCAGTCTGATTGTAGCCTGACCAAGGTTTGTTGACGAGATTCGATGTATTAAAGATTGTTGGTGAACTGCCGAACCGTGAATGATTTATAGCGCGTTAATCTGTCCAGGGTGCACGAGAGGAGGGCCCTGCAGATTCGGAAAGAGCAAGCACCGATGCTCAGGTGATTTACCGAGCAACCCCGCGCATCTTTTCCCATTTTGATTTGTTCCAGAAGTGACATAGAAGAATAGGTTGAAATGTTTGTTCAGTTTTTCTTGTTGACTTTTTTTTAGGAACTTGCCAACTCATGCAACACAGATTCTGATGACATGGAAATGAAGTTTATGAGTATTCTGTGCACCAGGAGCTTCCCTCACCTCAGAAAAGGTTAGAACAGAAAGATGTGCGAGCGGTTAATAACAGCTTTCAATTATGACTAACCATCCTGTTTTCTGTTCAGTTTTTCAGGAGTTTGTCAGATACACCAACAAGGACATTGAACAGATTATCAAAAAGGAAATGTCTGGAGACGTGAAAAACGCATTTTATGCCATTGGTAAGAGTCAACTCTGACGTCAAAGTTTGACTCATTGTGTCACGGTGACACTCTAAACCGTGCGACTCAAGCTCAGCGGCTGTGTGCTCTCCCTTTGCTTTGCAGTCCGCAGTGTAAAGAACCAGCCGTCTTATTTCGCCGACCGTTTGTACAAGGCCATGAAGGTATTTATTCATCGCGCTTCAAATATAGCACGGTCATGCTATTGTGTGGTCCTGCTGCAGCTACAGGCTGAAAACACGCCCAGTGCATTAGACGTTAGACAAAGCAAGTGTTTTTTGGTTCATGTAAAGTTTGTGTCTTCCTCACACAGCAGCTGCGGCTGTAACTAAAGCAGGGTAAACACAGTAGCTATTGATCTTGCCTACAGGGACTTGGCACAGATGACAGAGCTCTGATCCGCATCATGGTGTCCCGTAGCGAGATCGACCTTTTCAACATTCGCAAAGAGTTCAAGGAAACGCATGACGTCTCTCTCCATGAATTCATCCAGGTAGAAACTATGATCGTAAGTCTTAGTCTTCGTCTACTGGAGCTTCTCATTGTTCTGTTTTCTGTCACGTCTCATGCGTGTTTTTGTGTCTCAAGGCCTTTGTCCCTTTCCGTGTCTGTGTGCACATCCTTCCTCTGCTACTTGGGGGTGGGGTGATGGGTTAGTGGGGTATGGTAATCTATAGCTTCCTGCGGTGGACTCTGGGTCTGTGGCTTGTGCACAGCTGTTTAGGAATTTCCCTTGCATGTTTGACTTCCTCTCTATATCTGCTGTATGATTGGTTGAGGGCCACAGAGACAGGAAGTACCCAAAAGCACTTCTATAATAACTTACAGATGAAATCACCATGACACCAATACAGGCAGGCAAGTAGGCTGCCCTGGATTGGCTTTGCCGGAAATATTATCAGACTATGCATGATTTTCTTTTGTATTCAGTATGTATTCAATGCATAAATAGTGTTTAGTTATAGTAAGACAATGCTTTCATTAGAATAATACACTGTGTCACTTTTTTGAATATATTGCTAATTTAAATCAGTGGGTTTTTTTTCTGTTTTGGAAATAGCTAGTCTAGTATTCATGCTAAGCTCAGCCTGCCAGCTGCTGTGTGCAGTTTCATGTTTACAGTACCGACGTAAGAACAGTATCAGTCTTCCTATCAAACCGGGAACATTCATTCCCCAAATGAGGAACTATTCCACTAAAAGATACCGTCTTTTATAAGTGTGTTGATTGCAGATACAGATCATTATGTGTGTCAGCAGATATAAAGGGTAATTCCACTTCTAAGCCTGGATGATTTAATCAGTTTCTACGTGTCCTCGTGACTTTCATCGTTCACCATTAGTAAAAGATAAACATGATTTCCTACTGTGCATCTTTAGTGTGATTCAATATTGTTTTTGTTATATTGAATCACACTAAAGATGAGGAAAAATTACATTTCCATCAATTCAAGCTGCTCCTTTGTGTTTTTTCCATCTTTGATCAGAGTGATACCTCGGGAGACTACCGTAAAACCCTGCTGGTGCTTTGTGGAGGGGAAGATTAAACTCATCGCATTTCTGCAGGACAAAGACAGATCACTGCTGCCACGCCAAACCAAGTGACCTACGACCTCCCAGCCTTGCAAACCGGTTTTCTGTTTTTATGTCTGATTGTCAGAATTTTTTTTTTAATTTTAAATGTCATGTAAAATGAAGAGCTTTGCTTGAAGAGCTTCGTAGAAAGGCCTTACATGCACAGGATGTTTGATCAGTAAGTACTCAGTGCCTTCAGACAAATGGCCATTCAGTGATTACACAGGTTTTGAAGGTATCGTCCATAAAGTACTTGAATGGAATAAACAACATAAAATGTGTTGTGTCTTTTTTGCTTACATTTCAATACATGTCTAATGTAATAAATAAGTAAGAGTAAGATGTTTAGTGCACGTCACACCAGGTGATGTAATGTGTGTAATGGATGGGTAATGGGTCTGTTCACTGTTTAACCATGTTGAACTGACCAGGAACTAGAATATTTAGCATCAGGAAACTCCCACTTGAATTCAGTGACTTTTCAGTCATCTCAAATTTCCCATAAATTGAAACTTAATGTAAAACTGTATACGCCATAAATAAGATGCTGATATTATAATAATAGTGTATTCCTTTTAATTGTTGGATATCAGAAGCTTATGTGTTCAAATGAAACACTAAAGCTTGTTATTCCCTCAAGCCACTCTCCTCATTTACACAGTAGAAGTAAAAAGCATGACTCCCTCAGCTACCTGACGACCACGACCCGAAAGATCTCCACTGTGTATACCATGAAAATGTCTTGCAACTGCAATGACATTACACTTTGACGTGTCTCTGAGACTTTTATGCTTCATAATGCAGTAGAAAAAGTGCAAGATAGGTGTCCTTGTTCTCGTAACTGTCTCAGTTCATTGCCTGTGTGTGAGCGCAGCTGTCAGGCCATCTTTGAGTTAAAAGAGGAAAGAAGAAAAAAGATGTATGTGGTGAGGAAATCCCCTGCAGTACGCCAAAATCCACGAAATAGAGTCTGCAGCAGTCAGTCACACTTTGGTTTTAATGGCACACCCAAGCTAAAATTGCTCCATTTGATGATAATTATGAAAGATCAAGAGATTACTTTAATACACCATTGTTAGTATGCAGCTGATGTCAAAATATACACCGTTCCTGAATTTCCCTTTTGAGAGCTGGGGGAACTTTGCTCACAAAACGCTATGAAGCAAGCTGTAATTTGATTGTAGTGTCTATAGTCTACGTTAAAGCTGTCACGTCCTTAGAGCTAAAGTTACACACGTCTCTTCAGGTTTTGACTTGTTTATCTGCAGCCACTATGACTGTTGTGGCACCATGATGTGATCATGCAAACAAGTCAGACTGTACCTTGTGTGCTACTCTGTAATCGTACAGTAAGTAAGTATGTAGTAGAGGTCATTTGCAAATGTTCTTAAGTGCTATTTGCTTCGTGCTGTATGTTGTGCCTTTGTGGACTCTACTAAATTCAGTTAAGCCAAATATTGATGTGTGTTACGTGACATGCGTGCTTGCAAGGTACTGTAGACACATATGTTTATATATATACATATAGAAATATGTGTGTGTGTATTTGATTTAATCATTTCTGTAATGTGCTTTGTTTCTCAGTAAAGGCACCACAGAGTTGGACACACACCAGGTTCTGTTCAGGCTGTGTGTATCAGGCCATTTTACTGGGTTATGGGAATTCCCCAAGTCTCACAGTGAAATTGCTTCCCCCCCATTCACGCGTTAAAAAGTGCCTCTCCGACACTGAATGTGTGGGTGAGTTGTTGTTTATTTGTTTTAACATTTGATATGTAGTAACATTTTAGGTCTGTTATCCTTGTTTGTGGCGTTGCCTTTTGAGATCGGTTATAAGAATTTTCTGTTGTCTCTGAAAAGAGTTCTAACGCTTAGACATTAGATGGAAGGCAAAGGTAACAGTAGAAGCATTGATTTGTGCTCTATATGTAAGTAAAGTGTATGTAGTTCTGTGATTATGTTATATTTACTGGCAGTTAAAATGTTCTGAAATAGGAAATAGCTGTTTATTATTTTCTCTTTATTTTAAATCTGATGTTATAAAATGTTTACGTTTATGACCAAGAAGAAAATAGTGGACAAAAATAACTTGAAACTGATTTTACTGATCAGTATTATGAATTAACCTACTGTAAGTCTGACAGGGATATATTTCAGTCATTAGGTCATGATTGTCACTCTCATTAAGATTGTTTGTAAAAAGCAACATTAAGAAGAAGAGCCTGTTAAAAAAAGAGTTAAAACTGAATTATATCTGGTGCCAGTACATATCTCAACCAAATATGTTTTGCATAGTGACGAAGACTCCATAGCCAAGAGGAGCTGGAGTCACTAGTCAACAAAGCTTGTTTTGTATTAAGTAGCCCAGAGCTTATGACTATCAGCTGCTGATTTCTGCAGCTAGGGCATGGGGACCTAGAGGACAATCTGTGCTTGTGATGTAGTGGGCTTCAGTCTGATGATTACCCTGTCTCACATGTCATCTGCTTGTTCCTGTGTGATTTTAAGGAAAATACTTTTTGATTAAGTATGAGGCACAAAGTGCAGTTACCCAGCTGGGTTGTGACACATTTTGTCACATCCCCAAGCCTTGGATGTGGCCATCCTGTTTATTATACCAGAACAACACAACAGTCTGAGAGGAAATACTGTGCACCAGTTCACAAGGACGGGGTTTGGTGACAGACACAGGTCGGTGAGAAAAAACCAACAACTTTTGTGTGTGTGAGCCTCAGGGACTGTGTGCTTGCTTTTTCCTGTAGCTAGCTGATGACTCTCTAGGGATGACATTCCCACTTTTTACCTGTGTATCCTGGTCACTGCTGGGTCACACACTATAAGATGTGAAATATTACCTTGTTTCGCTTTGATACACATTACTCATTTGAAAAGACGTTGACTGGTATAAAGGCACTGCACTACACATCTGTAACGTGCCTTTCTGTGTGTATACATACACATGGTACGGAAACTCTGATGAGCTTATATCATGAATTATAATTTAAAAGAATAATAAATAAAATCCTATGTTTCCTATGTTAACACAGGGTAAGTAATAGTTATTTTCACAAGCTAAATGACATCGGCAGGACTCCGTGCTCACAGTAAATAGAAGAACATAACTTTGAGGAAGGACTATGTCAGTAAATGATCAGTTTAGTGATTCCCACAAGATGTCACTATAGCTCAACATGACTTCAAAATGATTTTCGCAAATCTCAATCAGCGCTTCAACAATTACTGCAGTGATCAGTTAACTGAGCTACAAAAACATTATCCCAATTTAAGAAAATAAATGATTTTTAGGTCAAACAGAGTTGTATTAAAACACAAACAATTCAATTGGCTGGGTTTCTTTCTTGATATTAAATGAAATGTCCTTGACTTGTAAACTAATAAAGAAAACAGTTAGGCAGACATACATTTTTAAGACCAAACTATATTTGAATATTTATATATTTGCAGTAGTGATAACGGGCTAGTTATTTGTCATAATATAAACCTACTAAGGATTTCCTGTCAACAAAGCTAAGTGAACTAGTCTCCACTGCCATTCAGAGGAAAGTTGTGATGCAATCACAGAAACCCCCAACAGCCCCTTCTCTGAATTTATCAATGAAGAAATAAAGTTAGAAATAAAGTCCTTCAGTGAGCGTCGAGGTCATGTGGGGTAGCTTTTGAGGAGCATAAACAATAACAAGGAGCTGTTCCATTTAAAGAATTTGAGTTATATGAAGCTGTTTTTTATTTATTTATTCGAATCGCCTTTGTGTCGTATGAGCCACTTTTAACGCTTCCATAGTTCTGCTACTATCAGAACTACGCAACGTCGACTGTCCGCACGTATGTGCGCGATTCGACCGCAGTGTTTACATTACGGCCAGTGGCTGCCGTCGGTGCCCCGCTGACTAGCGATTGGTCCGCTGCGCTGTCAATCACCGCTGTTTACATCAAACGTTGCGAGGTGGAATTTCCCAGGTTACAGCATAGACCAGTAGACCACTTCCGCAATTGATGTCTGGGCACAGAGACGAGGGGCCAGCTGAAAGGTACCCAGCTTAAAACACCTCTTTGTTCGGTGGCTTGTCGTTTAAACCCGTTTGCCGACTAACTTACTTGAATTAGCAAAAGTATCTTTAGTGAGTAAATAAGAGGAGCTTTGCGGCTTCCTGTCCCGCGCTGTCATGTAGTGTTAGCTAGCCGTTAGCTAACGAGGATGTTGCTAGCAATTTGCATGACAACAGCGAAAACTAATATTAGCCTTCTTCAGCCAATCAAGGTATCTATCGTTAGCTAGATTGTGCTGTATTTCGCTTACGGCTATTGGCTAGGCGTTTGTTAGCATTTACGTGACGTTGTGTGTCTTTTGTCAGCTTTTGTCCCCTTTTCTTTCAGATGTGAGCGTTGTAGTTGTCACATTTAGCTCCGACAGTCGCTAGCACATTCCTACCATATGGTTCACTCTGGGAGGGTGATGATGGCATTGGGGTGGTGTTATTGCTTCTTTTGTCCTCTCAAAGCTATGGAATGGTCCGTGATAGCTTCACACGATTCTCAACGAGGGCTCACAGAGGATGCAGTAGGATGTGTGAATGTGTCGTCTTTATTTAATCAGCACGACAGAAGTAAGAGAGACACAGTTCATTCGTCGTGGTTAATATTTTTACGTTGTTTAAAATTATGGTCAGATAATATTTAGATTATGTCTTCATATTTTACAGCCAACGCTTGTGTGGACATTCGACACTTGTTACTCTCTGCCTTTGATTATACTGACCCTTATTTTTAAATTGCCATCATAAACGGTGCTTTTTAAACTTCCAGCAGAAGGACTGAAGATATGCTGCTTTTTTTGCAGTCTGTCACGTAATAGCAGCTTTACTCCTTTGTATTTAAAACACTGTTTCTCTTATCTTTTGTTTTTTGCTGTTGCTTTGTTTTTGTTGCACTTTTTGTGTAATTTTCCGCTGGGTTTCCACTTACTTATGTTTAAGTAAAAGTCCTGTCATGGACTTGTGACCCGTCCAGGGTGTATCCTGCCTCCCGCCAGAATGACAGCTGGTATAGGTCACAGCATACCTGCAACGCTTAAGAGGATGAAGCCGTAGAAAACGAGTGAGTGAGTAAATAAAAATTAGTATTTTCTTTCTGCAGTTCCAAGAATCATGTGTAAAAACTAAGCGACAGCCATGGATGGGAAGAGCCCGTACCGCATCTATGACCCAGGCGGGAGTGAGGTCAAAGCCCGGGAGGAGGCTGGAGGGAGAAGCAGCTATCGACAGCTCCTAGAGGAGAACAGCATACTGAGGGAGCGGATGAAAGGACTTAAGAGCTTAGGTTTGTTCTTAAAACCAGAATGATCTTTTCAAGGTGTAAGGCCGATGCCATCTGCTTTTTGACATTACACATTTCTGTGTCTGTTGTCACAACATTAGATTTTTCTTGATTGGAGTTTATATATTTATAAAAGGATCATAATTACTTCATTGGAAAGACATTGGTAAGATCTATAACAGGTGATATATACTGTACCAGAATTTCCAGGCACATAAAAATGAAAGAGGTAAAATGTAGAGCACCAAATGTGGTGGAATGCTGTAAAACGTGTTGCTCTTCAAAGCTTACATGCCAATCATGTGGCATTTAAGCTTTGAATGGCCTGGGTGCTCCTTTTTTGACTCACCAAAGGAGTATGCATGCAAAGAATTGCAAAAGAATTCAGTGAACCTTTGTCATGTTCTATTCTAAGACTAGTTTTAGCAGTGATCTCTGAAGGAATTAAGGTTTGATCATGTAAAAGAAGTGATCAAGGCAAGATCTCTCTGTAACTTCCAGGTGATTTGCTGGAAGAGTCTCAATCAGAGGCATCAAGACTTCGGCAGCGTGTGGAGGAACTTGTGAGAGACAACGAGGCCCTGAAGTCCTCCAGCTTTGCTGCCAGTCTGTGTACAGGTGGCCCAGTTCAGACTGAGAACCAAAGTATGTTTCATAGACTGATTGATTAATTGAACTTTGTGGATCTCTCAGTAGTGGATTAATCTTTGTATTGGTGGCACTATTTTTAGGTAAACCTTGTTTACATCACACTGTAGAACAGAAGGAGGAGCAAACAAGCTGTTTGGGAAAGACTTTACAACCTGAGAAGCCCAGTGTAAGTATTTCGTACTGTGTATGGAAAAAAATGTTGTCTTGTACAGTATTTGTGAAGATTGTAAAATTGTCATAAGCAGACATTTTCAGTATGTGTACATGTGGCAGGAAATATACCAACTAGACAATTACAGAGCTGATTATCCTTTGGCCTTTACAGGAGGCCTTCACCGATTATGAGGTTGTAAATATGGAGGGAAAGACTTCAGACGCCTTGACCGTACGTAAAAGTTTTGCTGTGACACACAATAGTATGAATAATTTTCCACCTACTGTAGGAACATAAATATATGCTGTTCCAAAGAACCTTAATTTTAGTATTAGTAGTATGCCTTGCTTCTGGTGTTAACCTCTAAAAATCAGTCATTAGTGTAATTTATTTGGACTGATTTCAGTCATTCTTTAGCTATTTCCTCAATATTAGGAACACGTCCATGGTGTGGTGACTCACCAGCAACCTCAACAGTGGTATCTCCAGCCTGAATCAGCCAGTGGAAAGTCCAGGATTATCACTGACTAGAGTTACACCACTAATTTATTCACACATTACATCCTATTAGGAAACAGTGCGTGAGAACAGTGAGTGTTTCAGGAGCATATCTTGTCAAAACTGATCAAGTATTCAAATATTTATGTATTATTATTATTATTATTATATATAAATATTATTATTTTTAGCCCAACTTGACATTGTTCCTTTACATTGTTCATATATTATTATTACAATATTCTACAGTCCTTCTGTTTTAAGTAACTATTATCTAGTTTGTGAGGACTAAATGTAAATTCAACAGGCCAAACTGGTTTGGCGTTTCAGATAACTCAGATGCTCTTCGTCATGGAAATAGTAACATGATGACTCTCAGAGCATGTTGATCTTGCAGCTTTGTGCTTTTGAAATGCGTATGTAGTTGTAAGTTTAACCTCTGAGTCAGCCAGAGGACGGACTGACTGTTTACCTATGTGGGTATCCCCAGGCTGGATCAGTGGCAGGAGTAGTCCCCCTCCTGCCTCAGGAAAACATTGAGCTAGCAAGTCAACTGAAGAGACTAGAAAGCTCTTTCAGCATATTCGCAGAAGAGTCCAACCCGAACCAGCTGTTGGCTCATCTTGGTCGCATGGCTGTCGAGTTTCACCATCTTTCCTCAAAGGTCCAAAAAAACGAACAGAGGACATCTCTCCTACAGGTATTCACAACCATACAAACTAAACGATGCTGCAGCAACCATCAAGTCTTTCAGATTTGAACAGTTACTGTATCAGCAATAACTGTTAAAAGCAGGATAATAACAGACAATTGCACGATGTATAGATTTAGCGTTTGATGTTTAAATTGTCATTTTATATTGTACGTTCATAAATCAGACCTTTGCATACCACAACTAAATGATTCTAAACTCCTGATTAGTTTAGCAGAAATTCTGTTCTCTTCACTTTTAAGTGTTGTTGTCAATTGTGCTTACACAGGACCTGACATCACAAAATAACCTATAATAATATCTAAAATGCTTTATGTCATGCATATATTTTCCTGTTTTTAACCATGTAGTTGTATTGTGTGGGAAACGTTATAAAATCACACAGAACTTTGCTAAACGCTGTGATGATTTTGTTTTGTGGTCGTAGACTCTCTGTGAGCAGCTTAGACAGGAGAACAATGAGCTTAGAAAGAAAATGGAAGAGGATCATCATATCCGGAATCGAGACTTGGAACAGTTGAGGTAACTTTTAGTTTGTCCTTCACTTTTAATTTGACTCAGGTTTCTGCTGCCCTAGCTAGAAGCGATGCTTTATTAATGTTACAGTCAAAAAGAACAAACTGTTATATATTAAATAACTAAACAACGCAAACGTTCATACATCTTATTCAGCTTGTATTTTTCCTGTCTGATAAATTAGTTTCTCATGACGTTAGACTGTGACTCATTAGCCTTTCAGTGTCTTGGATGCTGATTACCATGCTTTCACTTTTGATGGAGGGGAATATTCCAGTGCTTTCTGCCAGCGTCGCTGCACACAGAGGGTTTTATAGGGTCTTCCCATAGGACATCCTGACTAATGTGAACAAAGTCTGGGAACGGACACTATTCACGAAAACCTTCATTTTCATTTTGATGATTCAGACAGGAGAATCAAAAACTTAAGGAGCTTGTAACAGGAGGAGGAGGAGCAGCAGTAACTGCAGCATCTGCAGCATCTGACACTGACGCTCCAGAGGCCAAAGAAGAGCCAGTGAAAGAGGAATCCGCTGCTGTGCGACCTAAGATGGAGGCAACCACACCGCAGAGGGTAGTTTGAATTTAATTAGGCAGCACTTTTATTTTCACATTTTAAATATGCTCATCTATGTACCAAGTGTTAGTTCATTTAAAACTGAAAATAATATACTTTTAGAAGTATACTAATAAAACCACTTTTAAACTCAGCGTGGGGCTGGTGTAATGGAGGACTCTTGTGGATTTAGGAAGCATTTTCTGTTTCCACAGAGTGGAAAGGCTGCAGAGAAAACCCCAACTAAACCTTGTGATGTTGAGGTCTATGAAAAGAAGATCAAGCTTTTGGAGAAGCAGAGAAAGGATGTGAGTCTTGTGTGTTTTTTTTGTGTGTTCATCCTCTTTTTGCCATAAGGGAAAATCTCTGTACTTTGTTTCCTATATGTTCATTGTTATCTGTTTCACTTTCTGGTGCTGCTTACAGGTACTAGAGGTGAACAAGCAGTGGGACATTCAGTGGAACTCCATGAAGTCACAGTTTGAACAAAAGGTACAGCAATGACTTTACAGCTTTTATGAGTAGTGTGGGAAGACAACTTTGAATGATTTAGGGCTCTTAAGGGAGAACTGATGCATAAAACTCTCCAAATTGCTTTTGAACAACATATTCATTTATATCATTTCAATGTTGAAATTCACATACACCCATTTGTGTGGTTCTGTTGTTTATTTTATATTTTCCATAAATTTATTTATTTCCTAATAGAGATAAATAATGTGCTTGGAATAGAGCAGCAGTAACTTTGGTCTATGTTTAAAATGTTTATTGTTATTAAGGCCTCTGTTACTACTCTTGCCCGTAGAAATACTTCAAAATGAATTTCATTTCAGTTATGAGTTTCAAGCCATGATGCTGCGAACACACGCACATTAGAAAATGTCAAAGAAAACTTGACTGTTTAATCAGTAAATCAAGGGAAATGGGACTTTAATGTTTGTGAGCATCAGTTGGAAGTGAAGTAGCAGTTTTTTCTTTCCTGTGTGCTTGTCCAGTGGAAAAGGTGCAATCTTGCAATAGCTCGCTATCTGAACATACTTACCACAAGCCCTGTCACACTTCAGTAAGAATTCCCCTCACCTCTCTGGTACCCGCTGACTTCCTGCTGTGGTGCAGTCAGAGGGCAGCAGAGACACACACACACACACATGCTCATACTCGTACACCTACGCTTGCGCACACCCACAGCCATGAACAAACCTACATTCACACCTTGTTGAGACGGGGACACCATGTAGCTTTGGGTTTAGACCACAGAACCCTAGATATATCCATTTGCGTCACTAGGTTCATATTTTACACAAAAACAGAATTGCCTGTGTTTGCAAATGTGTTTTTATTGCTGTAGCTTGGTTTACAATTTGACAACTGTTTTTCTAACGCTGTATGTTGAAACATGCAGCAGTTCTTACTATTTTTTTTACTTTTAATTTTGGTATTTGTAAGAATGTGGACTTCTCGTCTCAGATTACAGACCTCAGACAGCGACTGGCTGAGTCCCAGAAAACTGTGCTTGAGTTGGAGGCAGAGCGAGAACAGAGGCAGCGCGACTATGACAAGAAGCTGCTGCTGGCCAAGTCCAAGATTGAAAATGTACAGGTGAGAACACCGGGACACAAAGCCCAGGCAGAATTGGTGTAAACATCTCCATAAAAAGACCTTTAAGATAATTTGCAATACAATTGTGTTCTTACTGTTCTGTGTGTGTGTGTGTGTGTGTGTGTGTGTGTGTGTGTGTGTGTGTGTTTCAGGGGGAGAAGGAATGCCTCAACTCTGAAACAACTGAGCTGAAACAGAAGATTCGCTACCTGCAAGATCAACTGCTGCCCCTCAGCAAACAGAGGGAATACCAGGAGAAGGAGATCCAGCGCCTCAACAGGGTCAGTAGAAAAGGGGTTCAATAAGAGCACAATGGGGCAGACATATCTATTTCTACATGTCACCTATTTGTCTTCCTCCAGGCTTTGGAGGAAGCCTTAAATCTGCACTCCCCATCGTCCTCCCAACAACCACCTGGCCAGGGTAACTTTGCAGATGCAGCCAATAACCTGAAGAAACAGGAACTGCTCACTCAGATTGCTGTACTGAAAGAACAGGTATAAAGTGCATCAAATCACACACACACAAATATACACAGCTGTTAAAATTACACCAGAATTACACCAATTATTATTTTTTTTACTTTTACTTTCTAATTCAGGTAAAGATCTTTGAGGAAGATTTCAGAAAAGAGAGGAGTGATAGGGAGCGAATGAATGAAGAAAAAGAAGACCTGAGACGGCAAGTTGAGAGACTCCAGGGACAGATTACTAATTTGACCAATCAGGTAAGTGGCTGCGTTCGCTGTATGTTCCTGTGCATTAGGCATGATCTGAAATGATTCTATGTAATAACTGAACAGGTTTCTAATACAGGACATTGTATTTCATTTAGCTACACCAGGCACAGAATGAGTTCCAGAGGGAACGTACGGAGAGATGTAAGCTGGAGAGACTGCAGATGCAACATCACAAACAGGTACTGGCTGCAGTTAAAGTCTGAGGCTGGTAGTCCTGCAAACATAAAGACATCCTGAATGAAAATATGCTGAAGATGAAATAGCTGTTATGTTTGTATGGTCATTTAAAATGTATTTTTGTTTCGGGCCCACTCTCTCACTTGCAGCAGGCAAGTAGTATGTGTTGGGATAAAGGTTGCAAGCTAGCGCCCTCTTGTGATAGTGCACAGTCATTTAGATGTTGACTGTAATAAGTCCATATTGAACTAATCAGTACCTCAGGACAAGAGCCCGACTCCAGCTAGGTTGTTTGTCAGTGCATTTGGGATCAGCAGGTTCACACTCCTCACTGGGAGGCAGCAGGGTTGAAGGTCAGCAGTAGCCCATGCCAAGACAGGGCCCCTGCTCGCTGAGAGTAGCAGCCGTGCACTGATTGGGGATCACGTGTGTACTTGTGATCCATCGTAGGGGCAGCAGCAGGAAAGACGTACCTCAGACCCTACGTCAGGCTCAGTGAACGGCCCGCTGAGCCCTCCCTACTGTGGTCCCTTTGTGCAGGTGGGACCGCAGGGCCTTGAGGGCTGGCCCATACACTTCCCTCCCCGGATGCCCAATGCAGCAGGTGCCGCAGCCGCCGCAGCACCACCCCCTGTACGAGACTTCCAACCTGTTAACCCGGTAAGGGTCCTCTAAGGCCCCTCTGTCTCTGTCTCTGGAGTGACTCTGGTTCACTGAAGAAGCAAGGCTCTTTTTTTTTTTTTTTTTTTTTTTTCCTACCTCTACTCCGCTTATCTGTCGGGACGAACACGCTGATGCTCCTAGGTCTAACTGCAGCTTAACCAAGACACGCTTACATTCACTGTACGGCCACGTTAAGGACTGGTTGTGATGAATAAGGATATTAAGTGGTTTGAACTAAGTTGGCTCTTTGTCTTTTGAGCAGGGTTTTCCTTGGCAGTCGTCATTTCCACAGCAGAGAGGGGCCAGAGCAGTAGGAGAGTGTTCAAGACCACCTCCAGAAAATGCAGGTACGTTCGCCATCGAATACGACATTCATTCTTCTACAGGTTGTTCTTTATAACTCATGTTATACACTGTGTGATTGTTCTGTGCTGGACACCAACCATCACAGTAGCAGTCTGTAAGTCAGTACCTTCTGATTTCTGTATCCCGACTGTCTCTCAGGCCTTAACCCATTTGCTTCTACTGAAAATGTAGATCTTTAAAAATGGGATCATGAGTATTTTTTTTTAATTTTATTTTAAAGAGTTCTCCTTCTTTAGTTTTAATTTCGTGAAAGTGCTTCAGCTTTTTGTTATAGCTTACTACTTATATTTTTTAGTAGTATCAATTAATTGTTTTTGCTTTTAGTCTTTTCAAAGGTCTTGAAAAGGTGAAATTTTGGTAGCACTGTTTTAAAAAAAATTTATCACACAATGTTTAGTTTTTTGCTGTATTTAATAATAACCGGCATCGCTGTATCTGTAGACCAGTCCACGGCAGCAGCAGCAGCAGCGGCAGCAGCAGCAGCCACAACAGCAGCAGGATTTGGAAAAAGGGAGCGACAGAACATTGACCCTGGAAAGCACTAAAGCATCACCGTACCCACTTCATGGAATCTGGGTAGTAGCATGAAATCAGTTTGTTTTTGAGTTGACAAGGTGTGATTTGATCTATAATTTTCCTACTGAACTGTAGATATCCTATTGTAATGTTGTTTATACTTGCGTTTTATAAGGCTATTTGTGAAACACTTCGCTATTCGGAATATATACAAGAACTATTATTTAGATTTTTTTTTTTTTTAAATCAACAACTGAGGTCCTATGTTAAAGACATTGGAATAATTTCCTTTTTTCTTGTCTTTTTTTTTTCTTTTCAAAAAAATATATACAGATTGTCTCTCTGCAAATATGTAACTAGTTTGTTACTTGTAGGGTTACAGGAAGCCATTCCCCAATAAGACTACAACTACAACTACTTATGCTCATTCCAACATGAATGATTATAGGTACATTCAAATATAGAATTTAAGAATGTGAATGTTGATTGATTTATGAAGATTTCTTCAGTATCATTAATGTTATAGAATTGTCCCATATGTGTAACTGTTCAAAAGTGGTTGTTGAAATACAAAAATTTTGGGAAACAAATTTTGATGGTAACATACCAAAAACATGATTGTGATTCTTGATGATTTATTTATATCCTGCTGTTTTGATAGTTGCATTGACTAAGTGTAAATCATTGTCTTTAGAAATGCTGTTCTTTCTATGTTGTTAGTGTAATCCCAATATATTGTAGCTATTGACATTGTATGTTTGTATCAGACACAGTACACGATGCACAGCACATCAACCTTTTCTTTTCCCCATGATGATGGACCTAATCTCATTAAACACAGCACTTCCACATGACCACAATGGATTTGATCACTCATTCTGATGTTCAAACTCATGTTGCTGCATCCTGTACTACTGGCCACAGTTAATCCCACATACATTGACATACACTATATAAGACCTTATGTCACCAACACCTTTGGCTGAAATTGGTGACTCAATTCCTCTTCACCCTGAAATTTCTATTCTTTTATGTTAATGAAGTTGTAGACTTAAAACATTCTAATTATGCACAAGCAGCAAAGCGATTTTCAGATTTGTCTGTTCCTGAAGGCACTAGGTTCATTGTTAGAGCAGTACAGCTACTCCTCACAGGAAAACCTTCTGCAGGGATGTCTGGCTTTGTGCTCAGTCCACTTTAACAACCAGCAATCCACACCTTGCCGACCGACCTGTGAACTGCCTTAGTGCAAAGTCAAGCGCCGTGATCACACACACACACAGGAGCCACACGTCAGAATATTACTTCACCATTTAAATAGGCAGATCTAATCTCAAATCAAGCCCCTTCAGAGTAGTACATAGCAGACAGTCGGATGAAGGGCTCCAAAATGTGCGCAGATGGATTTGAAGCAGGCTTTTACCTTCCAGGGAACAAAATCCTGATGGGTGAGAGCTGAAATGAGACATTAGCAGAATTGCACTTTGAAAGGTATGCTGTAATTACTGGCAGTTGTATTTTCATGGTTTGTAGCTGTTTTTCTTTTTTTTCTTTTTCTTTTTTGCTGTAGGCAAAAGCACATGTAAGACTTTTTGTATTTGACTGGCTTAATAAATCTATTCTAAATGTCTTACCTTTCTCACTCAAGGTTTTTTTTTATTTATTTTTTTATTGCAGGATAGAAAAGCTGGGACCCCAAAAATTAATCATCCTTGTTTACACAGCTGATAAAACACCTGCAGATCAGTACGAGTAGTTGATTCTTGTAAAGAAAGGTCAACGTCAGTGTGCTTTTTTTATTCATTTTTACTGGAGGTAATTAACATTTAGCTTGTAATGATAGTTCCTGGGAGGAGAAGATGGCATCGTGCTGTGGGAACGCAGGGCAGCCTGAATGCACTGAAGGACTGACCTGAACCCCAGACTCAAAAGAGACACCACAGTCGTCCTGTTTTCTTGCCTCTTCTTCATTCAAGATGCCATCTTCATCAGAATCAGAAACCGCCAACATTAGCTCATAATAAGTTCTACCTTATCTCTACTGTTACACTAGATGGATCATTTGTACAGTGACCTAGGAATCTAATTAAAAACATCCTGTGTGTATAGCTCAAGCAGGTATTTGCGAATGTCGGCTCGGACCTCAGAAATGTTGACGCTCGGGTGCCACCTCATCACCGGCTTTCCATCTGGGCTCACCAGAAACTTCTCAAAGTTCCACTTGATGTCGCTGGTCTTTATAGGCTCCCAGAACAATCTGTTACTAGCGCTACCAAAGCTGTCTCCAACCGGGGGGCACGATTTCTGCAGGGGGCGAACACACGGGCGAGTGACGGTCAAGTTAGTGTGCACAGTTAAGTAAATAAGCTGTAACTGTAACTGTACATCCTGTAGACCTGTATGGACACAACTATTTATAGTTAATCTATCGTTAAGTTTTGTCAAAACCATTTGTCCACAGTTGGAAAACGCTTTTAGTAATACTGTAATATTGATGCTATGACTTTGAAGACAATAACCAAGTAGCCTCCAGTGACATTGAGTATAAAGGGGATTCATACGTTGTACAACCAGATCACTACGTACCTTGAGGAAAGTAAAAACTTCTTGCTCATCTTTTCCATTCACATCACCTTTCTCCAACAGCAGGAAGTTTGGAACAAATCCGTTGCCTGGTCTGACATGTCTGGAATCCAGAGAGAGGGCAGCTTATCAGTAGACATGCCTCTGAGCATTTTGTGACTTGGCAGCTGCCCTACATTCACAACAAGCTGAGCAAAACCACACAGTGGATCACAGAGACTTTGCTGTGGATGTAGGATGAGCGATGGAACCTGAGACTTAAATTCTGTGTGTGTGTGTGTGAGAGAGAGACAGGGGCCCCCAAGAGAAACTGATCTTATTGTCACAGGATGTTTCCCCAGATTAAATCAAGCTGTGCTGATTGACAGAGGATTTAACAATATTGCAAATTCCTTTTGGGAAGTTCTTATGTTACAGAATATATTAAGACTGGGGAGAAGCTTCTTATTTAAAGGTATCAAAGAGTTTCACATATTTTATAAAATAAATATTGTATTAACTTTCAACCTACCTAGATTTCAAACTTACTATACCAACTATAATTAGTTGTTTTATTGCGTTACCCCTAAAACTGACTTAAAGTGAAGCGGAATACTTCTTACGTTAAACCTGGCAGGATTTCGTGGTTTTGCCCCGGTTCCTGTTTCCCGAACTGGTTGCAGGGAAAACCAAGAACAGTGAAGCCGAGTGGTTTCAGCTCCTCGTGCAGTGCATTCAGTTCTGGTAACAGAAGAGAAAAAGTACAGTGACTTTCAAGTGCAGCCGCTTGTTTAGTGTTGCGTCACCGGCAGTAACAACAGCTGTGGTGCTTTCTTACCCACATACTGAAAGGTGTAGCCTCAGTATGTCGCCACGTTGACGAACAGGACGCTCTTGCCTGCATAGTCACTGAAGTTCACAGTGGAACTTCCATTCAGAGTCTTGGCCTGGTATTTGTAAATGGTGCCGTCCGTGGATGAGTCACAACGCTGGAGGACGAGACACAGGTCAAAGCAGGTTAAGTTTAGTTTGACTAGCTGTAGTAGGACACTTAGGCAGAAGCACTAGAACATGTAGGTATTTCTATCAGACACAAATACTTCACATTCTGTGTAGATACAGTCAGCTTCCATCTTACATGTGTCTGTATCTGTGTTTGCTGTTACATGTTGTATCATTTGCTGGAAAAATGGTCTCCACAGGAATTTGACCTCTTAACTTCATACAAATGTTTGTTCATGTTTGTTGTGTTTTGTAACATTTCACCCCCTACCTATTATCTGCACTCACACGTATGTCTTTGCTTCATCTGAACGTAAACAGAATCTTTTTAGGTTTTGAATGTTTGGTTAGATAAAAAGAACCTTGAATAGGTGAATAGTATTTTACCTTATTTTTGGCCATTTTACATGACAAAATGAAAGAATTATGTTCAAATTAAAAACATAATTGCAGCCTCCATACATCACACATATGAGCAGATATAGAAATTATAGATATTTTCCTTATTTGTCTAATTTTCCCAAAACAAAACATGTTTTTAACATGCTGAGAGATCTGTCGCTCTTGTCCTAAAGGTTAAGCAAACAGTTGTAGTTATTGATCCTCTATTCCACTCTACTGTCTTGTGTCCACAGCAAACATCAGGCCAAAGGACCCCAACGCTTCAACCGCAAAAAAGCAGGAAAAGCTGATCCCTAGATAATAAATCTGTCCCTATAAAACACAAGCCCAGCATCATCACAGGAGGAAGCAAAGATGGAAAAATAAACCTCTGGCAGCAGCAATCAGGTGTTGATGATTAAAATGAGGTCACAAACAACATGGCATCATCCTGCTGCAGTTTAATCAACACAGGGCGCGTTATGTTATGATGATGTCATCTGGTCGTCACGTCCCTCCGTTCCATCTGCACGCGCTCATCCTACACTATGGATGCGTGGAGCGCACGAGGAGCCGATCAACAGGTTACCTGTGTGAACGGGGCGGCGGCGGCGGCGGCGGGTCGCAGCAGACCGAGCAGCAGCAGCAGCGGCAGAACGGGCCACATCATGCCGTCCTCTCCAGACACGGGCTCCGAGCACTCTGGATGTCTGCCCGCTGCTCCCTCGGGAATAAATCCAGTCCCCTGGCGGAGGGGGTGGAGGCGCGGCTGCCTCGCACGACGCGCTCTGCCGACGTCGCCTGCGCAGTAGGCGGAGGTTGAGCATTACAGACCAAAGATAAGGCTTTTTACTTTGCAATGCTTATTTAAATGCAAATAATCCAACTGCGCGCTCAGTGCGCGAGTCACTCTCACCACGCAGGTGCTCAACGTACAATCACATACATCACTGTAATGGTTTGACAATGAGGGGCTTGGCTGCGTTTTAATCAGTCACTTTTGCTGAGAAGGGGCGAAGTGCTGTCGGTTACATTTTTATTCATGGATCATTCCACCTCTCTGGAGTCAGCTGTTGCCATGGTGAGCTGGTTCTTGGCCAGATGCCCTGTGGGTGACTGGCAGGCCGCTTTACAGGCCCGTTAGAGCGCCTCTTCATTTAGATTTCACAATGTCTGGATGTGCACTGTTTTATTAAGCCAAAGATTTATTTGGAAAACCACAGTACAACAACATAAATCACCAGAACAAAACAAAAGTCTGATTACATAAAATCTGTTCATTTGCTAATCGAATAAACCGGATGTATCAGTTGTCTTTCACTGTTTTAGAGCCGCTGTCTATGTATGTAATCATGTATTTTTATATTAACTCCTCCTGCTGATGTTGTCTAACGGTTTGACCGGTAGTAACCTCTGGACAGCAGGAGGCTGTTCATATACTGTATGCATCACCGCACCAGACAAAAAACAAAATAATCCTGTTATTTCCGCAAAAGCCTCCCGTACTGTTCAGTTTACTTAATCTCCAAAGGATAAAATATGCCCTGAAATTGAACTTACACAGTCACTGGCACTGAAGCTGCTACATAGAAAGTGGATATTGCATCAAAAGCTTACTGTTCCAGCAGTATTTATGATTTTTTTTTATGAAATATGAGTTTATGAGTCAAAGCTATAAGACCTAATGCCAAATGAGACAACTGGGTCGTGATAAAAGACAGCATCTAAGTTAACTGTAATGGACAGAGCTATCAGATAATATGTCTGAAAAAAATCCCCCACCGTGTTTAAGACGTGTCTCTACACGTGCAAATCCAGCCCACAGGCCTTTCCGTGGACAAGGCATGGCCGTTGTTCTCATCGGTCACCACACGAGGGCGACATCGAGCACACGCTGTGAGAACTAGCGCTGTCATCGGGGCTAGCAGGCAGCGAGCTTCCAGACTCGGCGCCTCTGGTCAGAGATGGCGTCTCTTCTGCAGCCGGACAGAGTCGTCTACCTGGTTCGAGGAGAGAAGAGGATTAGAGCCCCGTTATCCCAGCTTTACTTCTGCCGTTACTGCAGCGAGCTACGGTCGCTGGAATGTGTGTCTCACGAGGTAGGTTCACGTTTTCTCCCGCTAAACTCTGGTTCTAACTATTAGCTTTGTTCAGTCGGCGGCTACTATGTTGTTAGCTTGTAGGCTTGACAGGTAGGCGGGACCAGTCCAATGTTTTAAGCAACGTATGGCTGCGACGCACGCCAATCAAGACGTGTTACAAAGGTCTCCTGTTCTTATTGGGTGAAAGCGGCCGCGTAACTTCCGCTAGCATAAGACAAGGCGATAAATGGACAAACATGCTAGTTAGCGTTCGCGATTTGTTTGATTTAACGTTAGATCGTTCGGATTATAAAGACGTATATAAAACCAATAAAAGCAGCATGGTTAGGATGTTCAGGATGAAGCATTATTCTAAATTAAGAAACGTCTCTATTGTCACAAAGAAGTTTGCTAACGTGGCTAACGGTGATGGACACCACACCCTTTGCAAAAAAAAAATGATTACAGTTTAACAATCTGGAGGAAATGTTTAGATATTTTGTATTTGTAACGCGCTGCCACAGTAATGTGTCGCGTTTGTGCGTGTTGCAGTCGTCTAAACACAATTCAACAGTACGAATCCAGTGTAAAATGAACTTGTTTATCTTCTTGTATCCTTGTGCCTGGTGATCAGGTTGACTCTCACTATTGCCCGAGCTGTCTGGAGAACATGCCGTCTGCAGAAGCTAAGCTTAAGAAGAACAGGTGATGTACAACTACAGATCAGCTGTCTAGAGCTCAGTTGAAGGTCTTAGTAGCTGGTGTCTGTACGCTGCCTTGTCCTTTGTTTTAATTCAATGTGTGCTCCATTGTAGATGTGCAAATTGTTTCGACTGCCCGTGCTGCATGCACACGCTGTCCACTCGGGCCACCAACATCCCAGCGCCGCTGCCTGATGATCCTACCAAGACCACCATGAAAAAGGCATATTATCTGGCTTGTGGTTTCTGCCGCTGGACCTCCAGGGATGTGGGAATGGCTGATAAATCAGTTGGTCAGTGTTGGTTAATGTGCTCAGGTTTATTTGAACTTTAGCTCGAGAGTGGCTCAGTGGGATAAAACGTAAGAGTGCAATGTTTTTAATCAGCAAAAAAGAGATGAATTGGAACTTTTCTTATCAAATATACAGACAACCTAAAATAGTAAATGGAGTAACTAACTAGTTTTTAAGTTTATCTCTGTGTTAGACTTTATCATCTTATTATATTGATTTGTTCATATATAATAAAAGTGATGCTGCTGAAACTGTTGCATCCACTGACAAGTCCAAGTCATCAAAAGTGATTAACTAGCCTAGACTTAACACTAGTCTGTTAATTATTTAATTTTGTAAAAGTTGTTTGAGTCGTATTTGTTCCTTATGTCTAATCTGCTAAATCTTACGTTTTGGGGTATTTTGAACACTGCAGCCAGTGGTGGATGGCAGGAGCCAGAGAACCCACATACTCAGCGGGTACGTTTTCCCCTGTGGTCATCTAAGTTCTCTCGAGTTGCTCACGTGTTACATGATCATGCACTTTGTGTTTTTGAATAGATAAGAGTTTAGCACCAGTGGTGAAGGAAATCATCACATCCTTTAATTGGATGAACATACTAATAAAAGTATTTTAAAATTGCTTGTTTAAAGAATGAAAAGTTAGTAATTAATGCTTAAAAATATTCTGTGCAGCTGTAGTACTACATTTTGTATCATTAGCCTATTATGACTGTGTGGAATAGTTAGAAAATACATTTGGTTTTGCAGTACCAATAGAAAGCAAATGTAAGGGCTGAGATACTGCTGCAACTCTGCAAATGTTATGTAGTGGTAGAACGTTACATTTGGTATGACTTGGCTGAGTTAAACAAAATACATGGAGCATTAAGGACTTGACTTTAGATGGACTTTGTATTTCTTGCAGATCAACAAGCTGATTGAGTATTACCAGCAGCTGGCTCACCGAGAGAAACAGGAGAGAGACAGGAAGAAATTGGCCAGGAGACGACAGTGCATGCCTCTGGCGTTCTCGGTAATCTGCTCCCTCTCAGACCACTAGTTCACAAATGTAGATACTCTTTTTCACATTGTATTGTAATGTTATTGTCTCATTGTCAAGAGTGTGTTGCGTTGAGCGTACATCATGATTATCAAACTTAAAGGAGGCATCGGCTGCTGTGTTGTTTTGTTGTAGTATGAGACTGACTATACCGTGACCATGTTCATACTTGGGTGGATACAAAACAAAAGGCTGTTGCTGTGTGAAAATGATGACACAATCCAGCTCAGTGTTGCTGAATAAAATGTCACCCTGGTTGGACATGGTCTTTATGCCTGTTGAGCTTGTCAGCACATGTTTTACACCTCCTTTATTCTGCTAATTCTTAATTATCAATAATTTCAAGCAGTCTTTATTATTGTGGGCTCCATCACTCTTTGCTTCTGTTGCATGTCACCAAATGCCCCTAATGTTTGCCTAATCACTTTGGTTTCACCCAGTTCTTTGTTCTCTCTTTTTCTTTGCTTATGCACTCTGATATTTTGGTTTTTGCCTCCCAGCAACACACAATTCATGTGGTGGTGAGTTGTATTATTCAAAAGTTGAATAGCCTTATCTTTTCAGTAGCACCTCCTTCTTTAGCTCTGTTTCTGTCTGATCAGTTTTGGAATGACCTCACAAATCACATGAATGTCTCGGCACAGTGGGAGCCTTTATGTTCAGAAAGGCAGAGAGGAAACGTCTTTGTAACAAGATCTAATTATCTTCTGCCAAGTGAAACAGAGACCTTTCAAACTTGATTTTCTCCTATTTTTCTGGGCTAAAACGTTCCTGTTATTGTTTCTTACCTCAAGTTCAAAACAGTTTTGGCTTATTTATTCTGTTTAAGTGTCAAAAAAAGTTCCCCCTCTTTTTTTAAATGTCTTGTAAATTTCCTTTCTTAGTAAAGACCTAGCAGAAAAAAAGCTGTAGATGTTGTAGATCATGGTGAGCACCTTTAATTTTCAACATAGCAAATCCCTAATATTGTTTTTTTTTTCTTCCACACAAAATCCATTCAGGAAAAATATGGGCTTGGAACCAGACTGCAGAGGCAGCGATCTGGAGCACCCGTTTCAAGCCTGGCAGGCCTATCGTGAGTAGTTTCTTGTGTCATAATGACATTTACTGCTGCATTGACTGGAATAGTTATTTAATTATAACAATCTTCACTGTGCCTTGAATCCGTTTGTTGGAACTTTTATAGTTAGATGAGAGGCTACCAGGTGATAATATATTACCAGGAATCATTTATTTATATTGTTTTAACAAAAATGTATTCGAGGACTCTTCTCAACATAAATGAATAAGTAGGTGACACAAGCCACTGCTTTGATAAAGCAACGTGTCAGGTCCAAGAGACGTCAGCCTTGGTTCACCTGTGAAACAATTGTTAATTAATGTGCATGTTCTCTGAATGGTGCAAACATTAGAACATTTTATTCCACGGTGATTTGAGCCAGGTTACATCAAATACCTTTCATTATGAGGGATATAATGTGATACTTGACAGCAGTATTTGTTTGAATTCACAAGCCTTAAAGAGGGGGAAGACCAAAAGGAGATCACTATCGAACCTGCCCAGGCCCTTGATGAAGTGGAGCCCCTGCCTGAAGATTGTTATACCAGGCCCGTCAGCTTACCCGAAGGTACGTGCTTGTTCTAAAATAACTGTAGCTAGAACTACTGAAACATGCGTCTCTCTCTCTCTCTGGGATTCAGTTTAACATAAGGTTTGTCCTCACAGTGACGACCCTGCGTCAGCGACTTCTGCAGCCTGACTTCCAGCCTGCGGGAGCATCTCAGCTCCACCCCAGACACAAACACCTGCTGATGAAGCGCTCATTGCGCTGCAGGGTGAGCAACACTCTAGAGCTCTGTATCAATTGAAGCTGTTGTTTTCATGTAGATCAGATTTAGATAATCATTTTAAAATCTTCTCCTCCAGAAATGTGAACACAACCTGAGCAAACCAGAGTTTAATCCTACTTCAATCAAGTTTAAGATTCAGCTGGTGGCTGTGTAAGTATTGGCTATCATACTACATCTGAAACGTATTTTGTCATGCTATTGTTTTATAGTTTAAGATCAGCCTCAAGTCAGATTTACTTTGGCTAAGTTATTATTCATAGAAATATAGCCTTATATTATAGCATGTTATATGAATTGTTCTTACAGGATTTACAGGATTTGTAAAGGACTTTATAAAATAAACTATTGCTTTGTACTACCTAAAATATGTCGTCACTTTAATGTTATGTTAATGTTATATAAGATATGTTTTTAAGAAGATTTTTTTTGAATAGTTGACGAGAAATAATAAAAAGCACTGAGGTAGCAGCTGTGAATATGAGTCGTCACTGCACATCTGTCTATTCCTCCCACAGGAGTTACATCCCTGAAGTGAGGATTATGTCCATTCCAAATCTGCGATACATGAAGGTCAGTCTTATTTCATGTTTGATTAATTTAGTTTCTATTGTCCCCGACATCTTCCCACCTGTGTGTTGACTTTAGGTAGTATAAAACGTGTTTAGAACTAGTTAAGGGGGAACTAAGCCTTTTGAGGTTTTTCATGTACTTAGGAGAGCCAAGTGCTGCTGACTCTCACCAACCCTGTGGAGAACATCACCCGTGTCACATTGGCTGCTTGTGAGGAAGAAGATCCTGATGACATCAACAGCACTGCCAAGGTAGTGACGTCAAATGGCTCAGGTTTTAAGTGACCTTCTCTCGAACTACATAATTGCAGCTGTTTTCCAGCTTATTGGCTGTGTGGTCCTGTTTCACTGCTTTCATATCCTTATCAGGTGGTAATGTCATAAAAAAACAACCACAGAAACCATTTTCCTAAAATCTTACTGGCTGACATCAAGCTGCACCACGGTCACCTCCTTCACGCTGCGTGTTCCATACTTAACAGTGAGGGTTCACATCTTCTCCTACACAAAACAGTTGGCTCCCATTTTACCTCCATCTGTCAGCTGTCACACGCACAGCTACGAGTTCTGTGTCCCTGTGGGACAGTGGTCCGCTGAGCTGCCAGCAGCCGCTGTTGAGGTCCTTTGTGAATACAGGCTGTTTGTCTTGCCCTCTGAAGTCTTGGGCCAGGCTGGGTAAAGCCTGGAAAGTGCTCCTGGCCAAAACAGAGCATCTTCATGACCCATTTCCATTGACATTATGGCCAAACAGTGTGTGCAGTTGTGTCATTCTGCCTCATCTGATATTCAAACACCTGGAGGGCAGTGTGAATCACATGGAGTTGTGCTCAGTTGGTTTTGTCAAACAGTTCTTTCCAGGGCTGAGGGTTATCTAATATGTATGATATGCTTACTGTAAGTTGATGATTGTCTGCCGGGCAAACACATCATTTAGATCATACAAATTACATAGATGCATTCATAGTTGTCATTATTTATGAAGTCTTGAACGTATGCAGACCTAAATGTTTTGAATTTACAGAATGCTTGTATGTATTTAGGTTATAGTACCCAGCAAAGAACTTGTCCTGGCAGGAAAGGATGCAGCTGCTGAGTATGATGAACTGGCAGAACCACAAGACTTTCAGGATGATCCTGAGTAAGTATATAAGCACACAGGCTCACACACAGAATTAATAGCGTTATTGGAAAAAAAAAAGGGTTAGAGAACTCTTAACCTGATCCCTGTCCTCTGCAGCGTTGTTGCCTTTAGGAAATCCAACAAGATTGGATTCTTTATCAAAGTGATCCCCCAGAAAGAAGACGACGCGGATGTCGCTGTTTCACTCAAGATCCGACACGACTTCCGCAACCTTGTGGCTCCTGTCAGGCCGAGCGAGGAGGGAGCTGACACCACCGCCGAGGCCATTTGGCTCAACCACCATGTAGAACTGAGGCTGGGACCACTCGCTCCCTGAACATGAATACTCTATTTAACACAGTCCCAGAGTCCAAATGTTGGGCACTTTGAACTAATGTCTTTGAACCATGGGATTAATTTAATTTAGATGATTTCTGATTCTGCTTATTGGAACAAGAACAATTAGAGACTTAGTTGCCGTACAACTTTTTCAGCTCGGGCTCCCTGTACTATGTTTATAGGATTATGTTAAGCCATCGCTGAAAGACTAACTGTTAATTGCATCAGTTTCAGTTTTAATGTTGCTAAATGCTGAACCAAAATATACTGTCTTTCACTACATCATCATTCTCACTCTCAACTGAGGCACTATGCCATTATAGAGCGGGATGAGTGTGTGGTTGCTTGAAGGATGCAGATCCATAAATACAGAGAACGTCTGAAGACGTGTTTGGTTTACAATTTTGCGTTTTTTCTTTCACTACATTTTTTTTAAATTGTTAAATGTATTGTCTGAAGGTTTATTTAGGGAAGGTCTTTAATCTCAGAAAATTAGAGGAAGAGGGGAAGTTTGATTAAAAACTGCAGCACAGACGGTAGAGATGCAAATGTGTGCTGCGGATGAGCAGAATCAGAAATCATATCTGAGAACAATCCAACTCACTGCTCTGCACTTCCAGCTTACGTGTCCCATCACCATCCTTTTCCACACAAATAGTATTGCATGCTTTAATTAGAGGACATATTGCACATGCTGGGAAATGTCTGACTCTGGATGGTTTTCTTATCAAAGACATTGTTCTTGGGTTGAGGCAATACCTGCACATAATTTTACCATTATCTGAAGTCACATAGTATCTGTTGTCACCATGGAGATGATGTAAGCTCTGGCTGGTGTGTTGGGACTAGTATCTCTTTTTAGTTTGTAGACTCCACTGATCTTCCCTGTCAGTGAGTGTTGTAAGCTGCTGTCATATTTGGTCTTCAGTGTGTAAACAGCCTTCCAGCAAAGATAATCGTCTGTACTGGCTAATTAAATAATGTCATACTATAAAAAGCATCTGGAGTTTTTTTGTCCTCACGTGACGATTTAACTAGTTGGGTTTTACAACACGGCTAGAAATCTAGTTTGAAGTTTAAACCACTGAGCGAAGAATTATAAAAATTAAATGTGTGTAAGAATGACCGGTTTGGTTTACAATAAACTGAGCGGCAATAACTAAATTATATATAACGATGCATAATGTGTAGTAGTAGCTTTACAATCAAATTATAGCTGAATGTTTATTTCAAGTGAGGCGACTGTTCTAACAGTCCCACCTCAGTAGGTTCTATATATAACTACACAATAATGGCAAATAAATACTACTTGAGACCTGGAACAGATGTAAATGTAGCTGAAGAAAGGAAGTTACTGCACCACATGTGCTGTAGTCCCTGAACGCAGCGCGCTTCGTGCTGTACTCCATCTCACCACGGGGTGAAGCTGCAAGCAAAGAGTTTTCAGAGTGCGGTTGGATGGGAGGGAGCTCAGAGCAGACACACCAGAGCACACAAGGACAGGCATCCTTCACTGCACTCTTGAATCACTCTACCGTTCCCAACAGCACATCTGATTACAGTAAATTGTCAACTCTGATCCAGACAGAAGCGTTTCGGCAGAAATCTAAAGCTGAATTATTTTTCTTTCAGGATGTGCCACAAAGATAACATGTTTACTTGTCAACATTAAGAGCAGAGTGTGTCCACAGATAGATACAGCTTTGTATCCAACACGTATCAGTTCTGGTGCAGTGTTGGTTTGCACACATGGGGGTGGGGTGGGGGGGTTTATTGCTTCTGAAAAGGCAGATCAGATATGTGTGATGTGGGCCCTGCCTGCCGTGTAAACACGCCCGCTCCGTCTGGATAATAAAGCAGTGATTTTTCTTTTATCTTCACCAGATATAAACAGCGCACACGAGCTGCCCTGTGTGAGAGCCATAAATCACCCCTGAAGATGAGGTAACAAAGCGCACACAGAGTCAGTGCTCACCGATGAAACAGCCCAGAGTCCCACTTTAAGCGCCGCGGACGAGAGCAGCGGCTGACGTCTAATGCCAGACTGTATAATGCACTTGCTGTGGGGTTGCAGCTGTAGAAATATCCCATGTAATTGAAAAAGACACACACTGCTACGCTTAAGTGTGTACATACAGTAGCAATGCCTATACTTATACAAAGTCAAGGCAGTGATTAAAAATGACTATTGCATTTTTGCATATTAACAGACTCATGACCAGACCTTGAAAAATCCCCCAAAACACCCGCTGGAAGACAAATTCTGGATTCTTTTGGTCAGGATAATATTTTCCTGGATCAAGACTAGAATTATTTCATGCTCAGCATTGGCGTGTTCGTATTTGTAGAAGCAGAGTCTGTAAACAGCGTGAAAATTTGACTTGGGAGCAGGATTAGAAATTAATATCAGAGTTTTCCAGCAGTGTTGCGCAAGTAAGTAGCTTACTCGAGAACGTCTCGCTTTCATGTCTCCCCTTCTCGTCCCACTTCCCGCTCTGTTTGCCTGATTTGAAGACTCACATCTTTATTTATAAAGACAGAGCCAGCCAGCCTTGACCAGATGAAAAATTCCTCTCTGAATTACAAGTCTGACTGCACCCAGGACCTTTCCACCGTTGCGTCATCGGCCCAAAAAACACCAGTAACTCAGCCACAAAGGATGCGTGACACGGGCATGAAAGGGAGGGAAGAAACCTGCAACTCAACAGAGGCAGTAAATTCTCTTCAGCCGCACAGTGCTACAGGATGCATACAGATCAATGTTTGTTTTACCGGCTGGAACGTCAGGTGAGTGGATACTGCCAACATAACCCTCAACAGAGCCTCTGTTTTCTCCTGCTTGTGAACCACTTTTCACTCTATTTTTATTCACACCCTCTTAATTTCACTAGGTCTGGAGTCGCCCTGAGTGATTAATGGCCTCCTTTATTTTCTGCTCACCAGACCATCATCTGGTTAATTAGGGGTAATTGATGTCTGTCCAGATGAACGACTCTATGTGCGGCAGGTTCCCATGTTGGAAAACGGCAAATCTGTGAAACCTTAGCTTTTCGTCCGCTGATATTCATTTTGTCATTTTCTTTCCACTGCCTTTTGTTTCCTCTCACTTTCACTCTCCGTCTGGGTCGAGGTGGCTGTAGGTTGGCTGGAATGTTGACTTTGGATGCCTGGATGTAAAAGATCCGTTTTGTGAAAGCGGCTGACCCTCGACGCCCCTTCTTAGCCCCGTCTGCTTTAACTGACAGCGACGCAGACTGGAGGCATCGTCTGCGGTGTCATTTATTATTTGCTCAATTGCTCATGGGATACATTACGCATGTAAGGGCACAAAGGTGCCACACGCTGGGGCCTCAGAGGAACCACCAGAGGGCTTCTTCACATTTAATGGAAAGCCAGGAGTAAAATAAAAAAAGTCAAAACCAGGATTAGATGATGCAGTTTTGGCTGCGATGTGATTTAGCCAAAATATTCCCAGAGTACAGGCCTGAACATTATGGAGCTGGAGCCAGCATCTCAATAACTGAGGCTAGAACTAGGATCCCCTCGCACAGCTGCCAATGTCCTGTCACACGCAGGCCTGAACTGCGCAAAAGGGCTTTGATGTTTGCGAAGGCTTATAATTCAAGTCACATTTCACCTTGGAACACAAATCATCAGTCATATATTTATCAGCAAACAGAGCTGCAGTTGGGTTCCCCTTTTTAAAACACATTAGGATGTTAATTGTGTGATGGCCACAATGGTTTCAGGCAGCAGTAATGCAGGGTCAGTGCAGTACTTCACTTACAAGGCCTGGTGTTTGTCACTGTGGACGCTTTAGCCAGACGCCTGTTGGGCAGCGAAGCTCCATTAGGTGCTACTGAAAGTGTGCTGGCAGCTGTGGACGTGTAGATGCTGAACACAGAGTCTGAGGAAGCTGGTCTCATGGCAACATGTCGAACATGAGCCTCCACAAATACGGTGGGCGACATCCAGTAGGGCAACACACACACACACACACACACACACACACACACACACACACACACACACACACACACACACACACACACACACAATGCTTGCTGTGCTTTAGTTCACCCAGCTGAATCAATGTGGGGAATCAATGAGAGCTTCATTAGATTTACAGTGCAGAGATATGAAATGTCAAACTGTGGATGTGATTTGTTGTAGGGTCTATCAGTGGCACATTTCACAGGGTGAAAATCCCCTTAAAAGGACAGAAGACAACACAAAGCCCCCGGGTTTGCTAGGAGTCGATGAATGATCCTCACTTACAGACTGAATAGTGTGTTTATTTATCAAATGCAGTATTAGTGTGTTTTTAAGTTAGTGATTGTCAAGTTCTTATGGCAGTAATTTTATTTTGAAATAGCAGCTCAAGTAAAATCTAAATGATATAGACAAAAAAATGTAATATTTAGCTTTCAAATTATTCGTTTTCTTGCTCCACACTTTGACTTCTTTTGTTTTGTACGTCTTTAATAACTTCACCTGTTCAGGCTTTTAACCATTCACCATGGCAACATTTCACATTGAGGTGTGAAAGTTTTATTATTAAGTTATCTGTGTATTCAACAACCTACCAACCACTTTTTCATTCAGGCTGGTCAAGGCGAACTTTATTTCTAGCCGTGCATTCTTTAAAGCTGCACCCCTGAATTGAGTTGGTGGTATCATCACGTGTGAAAGAGTTATATATAAATATTCAAGTGCAGCTGTGGAAACAGATTCATATTTAAAATCTCACAGGAACTGTCTGTGCAACACATGGCTGTAATACACATGGTTATAAATTTAAGAAAGCAAGACATGTTATACTTCACTGGTGCGTCTGCTTAAACAAGGTCGTGGTGAGTCTAAATTTCACTGCAGTCTCATTTTGCATTATCTTGCAAAGCTACACAGATTTTTATTTTGTAATTATATTAATACACGAACCAGAAAACCCTTTGGACTGTTATCTTTGAACTCTGATTGTGGGTGTGTGCACATGTGGAAAAAGACCGACCGACTAAAGCGTTTATAAAATCTATAAGAGAATAATTTCCAGAAGAAAAGCATGGATTTACTGACCCGAGCTGTGATAACCCTCACACAACGATAGGAACTAGATTCGCCTCAGTTTGAAATGTCCAAACATTTATTATTTACACAGGGAATGTGTGCTGTCTGAGCGCCGCGGCTGCTGTTTGTCTACACGCTGGACGTGCCTAAGCTGTGTTTCACTGCAGGATGTCCTCCAGCATTGCCAGGTCTTATCACGAGGGGCTATGGCTGCTGGGACTATGTGTAGACTGGCTTTAGTGTAAACCATGTTGTTGTTTTTAATTTCCTGTTGATGGGGCTCACAGATCTGATTTCCTGTCGATGTGGAAAAGAGGAGGATTTGAGAGAGCCGGATGAATCTAAGACCCCTTTAACCCTCCCCACTGCCATCTTCTCTGTTGGTCGACAGGCCTCGCCGGCTGTTCATATGTGTTAATGTAATTACATAATTACATAACTACATAATTAAACTTCATTTAACTTGTGTTTTGCACCTACTGCAGATTTGGACCAGTGTGTCCTGCACTGTCGTAATCCTGTCGCTTTCAAGTGCGAGAGGCTACAGGATACAAATACTTTGGTCTGTGATCGTTCTGAAGCATGAGTCATTCCTTTCCTGAAACTAAGCAGCGAGGAATCCTCATAAAGTCCAGGTTCAGCCACTCGTCCGACTCTGTGCCGCCTTTGTGTATCCAGTAGCGGTGAACTGTCATTTGTGCTCATATTATTCAGTGGGCGGCATCTGGTCTACGATCACATCAGCAGGGCAACGTAACGACGGGTCGCGCGGCAGCTCCCCTCCGGCTTCAGACGGCGGGCCGTGCGGTAGTTACATCCCTGACATCTTTTCGTTTGCCAGAGGATGGATGTGCTTGACCCCTGAGCACTTGACCTCGTTCACCCTGAAACACGAGCAACGCATTCCCCACTGGGTAAATCGCTGCGTTCACTGTTAGAGAACCTTCTGCTCGTTGAGAGAGCGGGACCACCTCTGAGGCGTAGTTTCATGCAAATTAGACTCACACGAAGGATTTTTTCACGATATGTGAGACTATGAGTAAAACAATGTCTAAAATAGGTTTTCTTCTAACTTCATGTACTGTATGTGGTGTAGAGACCAAGAAAAACATCAAACTGGATCGGCTGTTAAATGGCCCCTTTCCCCCCCTCATTTCACTAAGTTGATAAGTATTTTCATGCTGCGGGTTATCATAACATGACCTCATGCAAAGACAAACAGAGCTTTCCTTCTCCTTCTCCACACGGAACCCAAACAAAAATCATTTCTTCTTCTTCTTCTTGGCGTTTCTCGCTCTTATTTACAGCTTTAATTAAAATCCCCTTTTCTTGCTTGCATTCCTGTTTGTCCATCTCTTCTCCTTCTCTCCTCCTGGTCCACATAACCTCTAATTACAGAGGAGTCAGAATAAGAGCGCAGAGTCTGGCAGAGTCGAACAAGACAAGAAAAGGTTTGGGTGAATTTGCCAGCACATAGGCTTAAAGTGGGTCACGGAACTGAAGCTCAGGCACCACTCTTTTAGTGTTTAAACTGTGTTTCTGGAGGCAGAGAGCTCCAGCCCCTAATCCAGCCACAAGGTCAAATGTCCCCTCAATCTGGACCCCAAATCCCAGACATCTCTGGGATCGTGGTGCTGAAGTTCACAGCAAGCTCTTGCACCAGTCTGACGACCGATGGGCTGGAACGGGACAGGGTGGTTTTATGGAGTCACCCTGCACAGGACTGCAAAATATTTATTTTCTCATTTCTTATTCAGCCCTGCTCTTATATCAATATCTGATGAATACACAAGTTACCCTACGCTGCCAATAATTTTGGTTTTGCTCTTCATTTGTGGAATTACGTGACATTTCTCTGCACACTTAATACGTTTTATACTTTCTATCTACGTTGGCGGCACCCGTGGTGTTTTTCTGCTCCTCGTGTCCTGGCATCTGTCCCACTCTGGTGAAAAGGTAAATAGTGTTCAGCTACACTTCCTTGGGTTGTGACATGTTTTTAGTGTTGCAAGTGAGACGCCCTGAGCTGAACTCACTCCCTCGTTTAATGGGTGTGTTGTATGTTTTGCTCCACATGATCGCGTTGCCTCGCATTACTAAATGTTTACGAGGGGAAATACGGTGGAAGCCGCGCTGTCAGTTAACCCAGTCTGCGTCCAATAAAATGCGCGTCTTGGAAAGCAGGCGTGATGGTTACAGGCTCAGATTCAGGAAGCAAAATGCTGGTTTGGATGGAATCCCAGAAAAAAAAAAAGTCCAATCCTTTTTTGATTCAACAGACAATAATGACATTGGACTGGATTCCACTGGTGTTTGGTTTAGTGTTGTACTCACTTGATTGCTCATTACTTACAGTGGAATTACTGTAATGTGATGCTCTGGATCCCTTTGCTTGATTCAATTTTACAAATTCAGTTCAGTTTTTTTTCAAGATGTGTTTAACTTCTTCCTTGAGTAGAGTTAAATGACGCAACACTGCTCCCATATGGGTGGGACCAAACCCAGACTCGTACTTTTAGTTTTTCTAGAGTTTACTTTTTGTATTCATCTGCAGCCTGTTAATTCGTACTGAATGAACAGGTTGTTATGTTATCTTTATTACTACACTATTATATCTATTTCTTCATACAAAGCAGCAAAAGATGACTTTTACTCCTACACTTCTCCTCCTCTTTTAGCGACTTCCTCCTCAAACATTCATTTCCCAACTATTTATGGCCAGCATGAAATATTTGGGTGATGAGACGTGCTAGATCCATATACACACCACATATATCATTCAAAACTTGTCCGTTTCTCAGGAAATGTTTGGTGGAGTGACTAGTGTGGGTTACTGTTGTTCACAAACAGAGTCTGACCCACTCTGTGCTAGACTGCTCTGACCAGAGACGTGAAGGAGGAAAGGAGGACCGGGAGGAAAGGGCGTTGAAGGCGATGCTAACGCTGAGTGGCACAAAACCTTCCTAGTCATACTAGCTGGCAAACAGGTGTCCAGGAAACGACGTGGGGGAAATCCTTCAGCTTTTAATATGTTCGCGATGTGCCATGCCTGTATTTTCTTTAATTTATTTTTTCATGTGGCCTGAATCGGAGCAATGGAAACTTTAATGGATGTAGAGTTCACCGTGACAGGCCTTAACTCATTCTCTTGACTGCAAAAGGAAGCAAAGAGCCATTCCCAGGCAACACATACTCCGAACATCTGTTCCAGCATAACGTTGAATAAATCTCCTGGCATTCAGCTGCCATGGTGTAATCAAGATGTACTGCCCATCATCAAAGTCAGCGTTGCCTGTCTGCTTTGATGTCCTCCATATCGTGTTTGGTCCAGTGGCTCAATTGCCTGATCAGGTAGATGTGGCATTTTTCCAGGTTTTCTAGTGGTTTGCTTGAAGAAAATCAAGAGCGACTATCACTCATGAGCGATTTTAGGGGAAAGCGGACACAAAAGAAATTGCATTCCTCATCAGACCCGCCTACTTCTAGAGAGCATCTGGATGGAAAGCAAAGCAACATCAGGGCTGATAAGACACTTGGCTGCGTGCCCTGTATGCAACCAAAAGCATAAGGCCCTCGTAGTCTCACATCCAAACTCCAGCTGCTGACTGTCTTCATTGTACCTTTACTGTGAAGGACTCATCAGACGTTTGTGGAAAAGCAGATTCCGGTTAGTCAGCCATCCCAGCCTGGGCCCGCTCCATGCCTACTTTCACCACACATCTGTAAAAGCTTAAAACCTAGTGGGCTGAATCACAGAGGCAGAGTTGGGCTTTGTCAGGCCTCCACTCTCTGCCAGGCCTCAACCTAAATGGTTTCTGACTCTGACCAAGTTCACTGCCCCCGACCGGCAGCTTCGCTCCCCGCAGTTCATCAGAACTCTGGTCGGCTCAGAATTGGAAATTAGAGGCTGCCCTCCAACCATGAAGGCAGTTTCTTTGAGAGCAACGGAGAGTAGAGACTATGCAGTCACCAGAGTCACAGGCATGAAAATAGTACAAAAGACTGAACCACGTCGGAGAGGGTGGTCGATATAGACAACACAAACGCTAGCCTGCACTTGATGAGTTCACTACTTTTACCTCGTCGTCCTCTCTTTCTCTTTTTGTCACCTTCCCCCTCCTTTCTCCTTGTTTTTCGTTTCCAGGCCTCTCGCCCAGCCGCCTTATAATGGCATGTGTTTGGATTGGTGCAACAGAGGGAAGCGGAGCATTGTCTGGACAGGATCTAGGCTGAGATCAGCACATAGATTGGATGGTGGTTTAGGGTTGTACTCGAGCTACTAACGTCATCTTTGTTTTAGTTGGACCCAGCAAACACTTAGCTAATCCTAGAAAAGAGCCAGACTTGCAGGAAATAGGGACTTGAAAATTATTAAATTATTATGTTGAAGTCATGTGTTATAATATACATGACTATAGATTTTATTTCCATGTTATTAGACCTTTTGTTTTGATGTAATTGACAACCAGGGAATACATTGTCAAACCGGAGTATTTGTTTTTACTGCCGCTTATGTTGAGCCATTTTCTGGACTGTTTCCCGTGTGTGAATATGCGTTGAACAGAGTCATGGGGTCACGAACTTCACCTTCACTCTAGCATTTGCTGTCTGAGCATCCAGACCTGTCAATTTCACGGCTGGTTATAGGCCACCCCGGCGGAGCAATCATCAGGAGTGCACGGCCCGGGCTGCCACTCGCTGTGCAATAGGAGGATAATATTTAAAGGATGAAGACAACTGATTTATGCTTTCTGGCAAAAAAAAGCAGACAATTAATTCCTTGGTCGGGCTCAAATTACAACAGGCTTGGGTTGCTGTGGCAGGGGTTCGTGACCTCAAATAGCTGGTCTATCAGTGCCATGAGTTCTCCTGTGATACAGAGGGGCTGGGGGCCAATAAGAAACAGGGCATGAGTGGTAACACATCCCATATGCTGTCCCTCGCTTTGATCAATTTAGAGAGAAGTCAAAATGTTTCAGGATCTCTGTTCAGAATTATTTCATTAGATTAGTCTCAGGCTTGTGCAGTGTGTGCACATTTAGTGCGCATTCGGCTCCACATCACAGGATCTGCCGACTCTGCATCTTTCGTTATTGATCGTTGTGGATTTTCCATATTGTAAATTTTAATGACACAAAAAGAGAAGTTCTTTGAATCATCGTATACGAATTTCCACATCCGCATTATTACGTGGGGTAATTCTGAATTTTACACATGCCATTAGTTTATTAGCCTTGATTATAGGCAACACTGGAATCATCCTGTCAGATACACATTATAACGGTTGCTCATTTCTTGGCATGCAGGTAACCCATGGTAACCACCATAGCAGGCAGGTAAACAGACGACCCACGGCGCAATGAGGTACCGAGCTGAGCCGACATGTTGGGTCATCTTCATCTTTTCCGGTCCATCAGAATTCATCTCCCTTGTATCACACAACAAACTGCTGCCACAGTGACAAACTGGCCAAAGGAACAGTTTCACAGGAAGCCAGATTTGCAGCCGGTGTGTGAAATAACTTCCTTTCAGGGGTGTGCTCCACATCTCCTGGTGTTCTGTGGGATTCAAGGCCTCTGAGGCTTTCCACAGTGTGTCATTTCCTCCCTGGAATCTGTGGATTAGTCATATCACTTCCCATTGTCCTTGCCAGGCAGTGGCCCGCTCAGCCACAGCTCATCTTTGTCCACAGTTGCTTTATGGGCCTATGGTTGTGCCACAGTCAGCACATGTTCACTTCTGTCAAAAATATTATTTTCTGTGATTTTCTTTTTCCTTTTCCATGTAACTGCTGGAAAGTTAAATTGTGAAATTCGTGTGCAGTAGAACTGTCATCCATTTTATATAACTCCCCTGCTTCTTTGGCAGAAGATTTTATTGTGTGACCAAAAGCATATGGTAGTTATCCAGCGACCAGTCAAAGCCGCAGCCTCGTGCGTTGATTACGCCATTAAAGAAACACTTCTCATTTGATAGTGTGTTCAGCGTTGAGTGATAAAAGCCTGCAATGGAAGATGTTAATGAGAAAACAGTTGCTGTGACAATTTATTCCACCACCCAAAACCTTCACTGTGAGGCGGATGCTGCTGTCTTTCTTGAAGGCTTGGGTTGGCCTCTCGTTGGAGGAAAGGAAAAAAGACAGGGGGGAAGAAAAAAAATGACTTCTTTCCATCCAGCTCCAAAGCCACCCCTGGATCAGCATGTGGAAGTTTTAATGGGAGTCAGATGGGCTTCTAATCAAAGGAATATGGCGGGAAATGTCAGCAAGCCCGAGCAAGAAACGCCGCGACGACAGGAACTGCGATAAGACTCAAATGACAGTAACAAATTACAATTCTTGACTTCAGAGCCAACTAACAAATTCACTGTAGAGTCTCGTTTTGCCTCCACTGGGAGGACAGTTGTATGACGGGGTCAAATGTCAGTTATGAGCTAGTGCATTGCGGGAGGGAGACAGAATATCCTGTACAGAGAAAACACAGGCTGCGTTTAAGTGTGTTTTGTTAGCGATGCAAATTCAATCACAGGGCACAACTTCGCATTTAAACTGGTTGTAGTAATTAATTGCTTTAGCGTCTTTCAGCTAATTGTTTTGGTTTTCCGGCCCACAGCTGCAGTGTTTGTGGTTCACTTTTATGGCTGTTTAAAACGCTTTTAAAACACCCAGTGCGCTACCTGTTCACGAACCAGTTATCAGGAGCTGGTGAACACGCCGCTACGTCAAGCAGTGCAATGTTGTACTTACACCTGTTAGGATGGTCTCAAACATGACACCTAATAAATGCTAATGCTGCCCCATTGTATCATGTGCTCATGATAGGCCACACTGGCCAGCGGCCTGCTCACGGCAAAGCGGAAGTGATGATGTCATGTGCTGATACGTGTTCAGAGAAGAGGAATAAACTTGGCTATTTGTCTCCGTCAGACCACAAGCTCCTTCCCTCTGCCTCCAGACTAAACACACTCACTGGCAGGCACGCATTGTATGCAGGCACACTTGTGAGTGCGCACAATGAATTGCCAGCACACACAGAGGCATAGAAAACACACTGTGGGACACATTCTTATGTACCAACACGCAGACTGGCTGCTTTGTTCGCCTCCCCTGACTCTCACAAACAGACCACATAGCTGTGCCGCCTTTGACTTCAACTCCCATTAGTACGAACTCAAACGAGTTTCATTACGAAAAAAACCCCCAGAACAATGAAAATGCGGCTGAGACTTTAGTTCTTACTGCCCAGACCTCAGCTTATAAAACGACATATTCTGATCGTTCTCCATTTTCGGAACCATCTTGGCTCGGTTCACAGAGTACACCCGCGATCTTAGAGTCGCTATAAAGCGGGTGGAGTTGGAAAAAAACCGACACAAGTTTTTAGAGAAAAGGAAAAAGAAAGAAACTGTCACAAAAATTGTAGGAAGCCTGTTGAAGCATGTTTTGTCTATTTACAACACAGTCGTTCTGCTGCCTGGAATGCCTGCGTTTGACTGCAAGAGCACTAATCAGGACAGCTGCAGGCTGTGGCATCCACACATGAGAGCTTATGGGTTTTCAGCAGCTTGCATGAACTGTATTTCTCTTTCAGTCATGCCAGTGTGGCAAAAGCTTAAAAACAAGCAAGCTTGTGTGGGCTGGTTTGAAGTACGCTCCTCTGGTGTCTGCTTGTACTTAGCATGCTGTACGTCTAAGCACGGCGCAGCCAAGGGTGTCATCAAGGTGGGTGGCAGGTAATAGGAGTGAGAAGGGGTTTTCTTAAGGCACATATATATTTTCCATTACAAGCTGCATCAGGTGAAAAAACATGTTTTCTTAATTGGACGCTGTTAAGAGCGAAGTGGCTTTTCTTCCCAAGCCCATATGTTTAGCAGATGGGATTAAACCCAAGCTGCAATCGTAGGCAGTAATAGATAAACAACTTCCAATGGCCTCAGGCAGAACCTCCTCGTTACAATAACAAATGAGTTCACTTTAAATGAGAAAGGACACTTCCTCCGCATGCTGCGTGAATAATCTGCCTATTGATTCCACATTGTCCTGCCTTCCTAACTGCCTGTCAGGGGTCAGGTGCATGAGCAGACATGATGAGGGGTCTGGCATTTAGCGTACGAGAGGCGGCTGCCGGTAAGGCGAAGCGATCTGAGGAGTGGCTTGTAGCAGTTCTGGTAATTGCATGTACAAGCAAGTGCACTTCACTGACACACGCAACGGCGCTCACAGTGACGAGTCAAGCATCGCTCACCTGGCCAGAAAGAAAGGAAGTGCACCGACTTCAAAGAGTGTGTTTTCACAGGCCCACTCGCCCAGCCGTGGCGCTGAAGAATGTTTTCAGCTCCATGTGGTATTTAGTTTCCCCAAGTGATTTATTTGAAGAGTTATGTGTCATTAATAGTCAAAGCCGACGGTGAATAACAGAGGAAAAGCTTGACTGGCTTCTTCACTGGATTTAAACAGAAAAAAACTAGGACTACAAATCTGTCATTATATATGCTGCCATGTGAGGCTGCGACTCTCATTTCACACCAGAAAACACAGCAGTTACATGAAATGTGGAGACTTTACTTTCTCACATGTGGCAAAAATGTAAAGACTGTCAGGTAATTGGATTTTAATGGGTTTATTTACATTTTGAGATATTGTTTGACAGATGCTGAAAGAATGTTACTGCGTGTAGTTAGTGTCTTTACATGCGACATCATCATTTAACCATCAGTTACCTAGTTATGTCTTCAGACACTGCAATTACAATAACTACGCTCAGAACCAATACAGTACATGTACATGTATGTAGTACATGCCATTAAAAATGGGCCAGTGAAAGATCAGAATATTTTAAAGATCTATTTTAAAGATAGTACAGTAAACATAAACCCCCAGTGACGAACTGCGTCTTTAAAAAACAATTACAGTACACGCGCTAACACGACCACCGAGCCGCGACTGGCACTGATAGGAGTTCAGAGAGGACACTGTAAACCACAGAAGCTAATTCCTCCCAGCATGAGTCGACAGTAATATCGCCTCCCAAAACACTAAGGCATACAAAGCTGATTAACCACCTAATAAATCAGATTATACAGATAAAGATTCCGCAGCGTAATAATAGACTGTGAGCCAACAGATACAAACAGAGATCATCGCGGTAATTTCATTCGACATCCCCTCCCTCGGCTGTGGACCACGCTGGACATTTGCTTTGGTGGATAATGCAGAGCCAGTGCGACACGCAGGCCAACGCGGGCTGTCAATTATCACACGGTACGTTCTAATAACAGTAGCATTACTCATTACAACTGTTCTAATGACTGCCTCCCACTAAATTCACTCTGACTCACACAATCGCGCTCTCTTATTTTGAAATGTGGCACTGAGACCGATTCAGCCCTGTGTCTCTCATCATGTCATGTGTCAGACCTTTCCTTTGCACAGAAGTGCGATCAGGTTGCCGGTGACTTTTACAGAGGAAATTCTTTGGTATAACCTGGGGAAGTCTTTTACCAGCACAAACCATTTAATGTCGTCGCTGTGAAATGAACCGATTATCGGCATAAGAGGAGCGACCGAGTTCCCACAGCTTGTGGGTAGGAGACATGACATTTACAAGACTGTCTGCACGTAAGAATGATCCTATACGACGATATTTAATTACACTGCTAAACACACGGTAGGTAATTGTTCTTTCTGCTCCTGAACAACAAGAGTTGCCCAAATATATATCTGCTTTTATCATTGTTGATAAAGGAAGCGAAGAGCTAGTGTGAGACGCTCATTATCACATCCTGATTATGTCTTTTCCAGGATGCAGGGGGAACGGTCTTTGTTTGCGTTAGTTCCTTCTGTCTGCCTGGTGGACGCCTCTAAGGGGTCCTCACCAGGAACCGCCTGTTCAGTGGCCAAGGAGGATAAATAACCATCTCTAACCTCTGGTAAAGCCACTTTACCATGACCCATCCACTGGCCTCTGTGGACTCTTTTAGCACTTTCTCCTTAATGGAAAACTCATGTCGTTGCCACTATCTTCACTCCGCTCAGAGTAATGGGATCTACTGCGGGCCAGTGAAAGACCATTAAACCCATGGAGTGACAGTGATGAGCAGAGCACACTGCGGACACTCCTCACATGTGAACAGCAGGAACACCTATTACAGCCTGACTCACTGCTTTGGAAAACATTCAAGCGCCGCCTGGCAGCTGAAATGACACTGAGATGCAGTGTGTGTGCGCTTTGATCACATTTCTCTGTGAATGAGCCTTGTGAGCTGATTTACCACCATGAATGAAATCATTCTACGTGATGGCTCACCATTAACAGCATTATTGAACGGGAATGTTTTTGCAGCTGCGTTATTTGTACATTAAGTCAGCAAATTGTGCTACAGCATAGTCATTCCCAGGTGAGAGATTAAAACCGTCTCCAGTGACTTATTCTGAGTGAAAAATGTAGAACTGGGGGAAAAAAAACAACATACAAAGCCTCCACTGTCTTGAATATAAGCTGACAGATTCGACACAGTTTCTCAAATCAGACGCTAAAAATGAGAAGGCCATGTAGAGCACACATAGCAGTGTAACGTATGAATTTAATCGCATCCAGGCTCCGTCTCCTATCGAGCATTTGTCGACTCTAGGAAACACAAGTGGACCAGCACTCTGAGAACAATTTGTTCTGATGGGATAATATGGTGGAATTAGGTGTTCAAGGCCTGACAGCGCTTGATCATTAAGTGCCTTGTATGAGAGGAGAAAGGTTTTACATCCTACTCTAGATTTTACAGTGTAGAGAAGCTAGTGTAGGACAAAAATGATCGCTTGATGATTCCAGTCAGGTCTTAATTAATGGCTGTTATTAGTGATATACTATTAGTAGGAAGTCACAGTAGCTGACTGTAGTTTCATTTAGAAATAGGATGCTTATCTGGTGAACAAAGGCTTTTCTACTGATGCCTGTTAATTGTAACGTAGACAAAAATATCCTGGTTGGAAATAACTCCACGGTTCCTCACAGTACCCAGTGCCCATGATGTGAGATCTGGCATAGCTATGAGTAGACAGGATGTCTCTGAGGTTGTTAGGTCTGCTTTGGATGAATGTAGAAGTAGAAAATTACAGGACATCCAGGCGTTTATGTCTGTCAAACAAGCCTGAAGCTTGAATAACTGATTTGTTCTGTCTGATTTCACGGATAATATCGCTGGGTGTTGTCTGAGCCGCAGACTTTTTCAACTTGCTTTCTTTGGCTCCACTTTGAGGAGTGAAAGTTTATGAATGGATTTCAACCTGCCTCTGTCATCCTGATATTAAAATCTCTCCCCGCGTCTTGCTGACAAACAAAACGCTTCAAACCCTTTGTTTGAATACGCTCCCCGAAGGGAATATATGTCGAGATGGAGAAGTTAAGTAAAGAAAATTATTGAAACTATCATCTCAGCCATGTCATCATAGTGTCACAGCACCGTACCCTTTTGGTTTTCATTATAAAGTAATATTTGAAGCAATATTTAAGCAAACTAACGATAGCTTCGTCAGTTAGTGCAATTAGCTATGCAACACAAAGTTTTATTACATTTGGCAGGTGCAGTGTGTAGAAGGTATTTAATCAGCAAAATATCTCGCTGTAAAAATTTGCTTGCGTGGTGCAGCTTAATAGAATTTCTTGATATTTAAATCTGCAGTTTAAAAACACTTTCTCGTTCCATTTCTGTTTATGTGGTCTTTCATAGCTCACATTATTCATTCATAATGACGGCAGCTGATATGTTTGGGCTCTCGCGTGAATATCATTTACAGGAGAGAGGACGAATAAATGTTTTGTCAGGACCCTGCATAGTGTGACACAGATTAAATCCCTTGCTTGCGTGGCAGTGAACCAGATCTGCATTTGGCATTTTGTTTTTTTGTAAATTTTGATTACGTTCTGCAGAGCGTTGATGCAAACAAAGACCGAGCCTCTTGTTGGAAGGAATAATTCCTGCTTTGTTCCCCAGCTGCAGAGGGGCCCAGCTACTAGGCAGAAAGGCATTTATATGGAAATAGACAGAAGCAAATAGAATCAGACGAGAATGTCACATCAATTGATCTATAAGCATTTGTATTATGATGATCTTCCCAGTAGGACGAGGCTGTGATCTGCTCGGTTTTAATTACTGTGTTGCTTACAGCTGATTGCATGGACAGACACAGCATGAAAAAGAAGGCTCACTTCTACCACCCCTCGTTCTTCATCACAGCAGGTTTAGTCACATAAAGATATATAGAAAGAAAAGCTTAAAAGCAGACAGAAACAGGTTATGAGGAACTGACACCGAAGCCTGATCTTCACCGTGCAATCTCTCGTAGCAGTGAAGAGGAGCTGATGAGCGAAATGGGAGCGGGCTTGACGGTGGACAGAAAAGATGAGGTCACTGGGAATGAGAAAGAGGTGATCAGGTGAAACAAGTCACTGACCAACAAACCAGAGGAAAGTAGATAATGAGATAGAAGTAGATAATGTTCTGTACAGGTTACAGGCTGGAATGCATGTGAATGACCTGTGCAGCGCTACACACACCTCATTTCAGTCCTCATTGGACTCATTTAGGCAACCTGACATTGGTGATAACGTTCACTTGGAAAGAACAAATCACAAATTCTGTCCTTGCACTAATAAACACAGACTGAATTAAGTGACCAGGCTGCTTTTTGTAATATCCTGTGTTTGTTTGTTTTGGCTCCCGCAGCCCTGTGAACACTGAGACTTGTGATTTTAAACTGGATAACTTCAGAAATGTATTACACCGAACATTAGAAAATTAAACACAGGCAATCTGGCACTTGAAAGGCTTGACTGTGCACAGGGCAAACCCCTGAGATTCATTAGAATTCATTATATCTGATTCCTTCATGTCAGTGCAGCATTGTTGCCAAGATCATGTTGGGGAAAGAGGTAAAAGTGCTATCGCTCCGTTTTTTTTATGTGTTATGTGTAAATAGGCTTTGTGTGATTTCACTATCCAGACAGACTGAGGCAGCTGATTGTGGTTTGCGCTCCGTCTCCGTCTGTGTATTGGTGCGACGGGGCTCCCACCGTATGTTTACGGCGCTGTGGGTCCAAGTCTGGCACACGCTTACAGTTCATAAATGAACACACACTCACATGCAGACATACAAACAAAACAAAGCAAAACAGCACTCTGGGGCCTACTAGCAGCTCACATGCCCTGCCCAGTCTGTGGAAGCAATTTTGACCATAAAACTTTGTTGTAGTGGGACTGGAGCCATGAAGTGCTGTATGTTTAGTGCGTGCTTCATGTTGGATTGGAAACCGTGTAAGGCCTAATGCATTAGCAGGCGCCAGGCTGACATCCAAGCCTGCTTTTACTTAGAATGTAAAATTAGTTCTCTTTTAGTCCCTACTGTGATACTGTGAAGGAATTAGACTTTTTTTTTTTTCAAATGTGGCCTTGCAGTCGTATGCATCATCAAACCGCAAGTGGACACACCCTGATTCTACCAGGCCTTTATTCACTTCTGCTTCAGACCACAATGCCCTCTGAGGTAGTTTATAAGAAACACAGATGTCTGGTTGACTGAAAATAAACAGGCAGCGCTGAAACACGAGTGCGCCTTAACCTAATTAGTCCTACATACATTGGTAATCAACACGATCAGTATGGAGACGTGAGCTTGACTGAGTAGTGGCTATACCCACCAAAACATCCACAGTCCCGCCTTCTCGCTCCGTCTTCCCCCGTGTTGACATTGAAGCTGCGCCTTTGAACTGAGCCGTGGCTGTATCCCATTACATCCAGAGGTTGCGAGCACAAAGCAGAGGGGGGCCTGTGTATAATTCTAATCAATTCAGGTCTCGGCTGTAGAGCCCAGACCTTTAATAACTTTTGTAGATGGGTTCCGACTTGAGAGGGAATGCAAACCAGATCGCGGAGGAAATTCCATGACTCTCTGTTTGCAGCAAAAGCCCCTCTTCTGAAGGAATGTGTGTTAACATTTCCCCTCAGCTCCCTGGTCTCCCACACACACACACACACACAGCTGCCCTTTGGAGTGTCACGCCAGCCGAGCAGGGCCGAGCAGAGAAGCGAGAAGGAGAAGAAAGATGGACACAGTGGCTAATGGCTGCTCCTCCAGCTGCATGGGGTCCCACACACGTAAACGTGTCAGGAGAGGTTGGGTGAGAGGGGAGAGTGACGTGGAAAGTAGGAACACGTCGGCAAAAGTAGGACTACAAAGGAATTATTAAGATAAGGAAGCAAAATGGACGGACGCGCGAGGAACATGAGCGCTGCAGGCAAAGAAGAGGCTGGACAGAGGCCTTACTTAAAGGGGTGTCAAGGTGACAGATGCTCTGTGCAGCTTGAGTAAAGTTAGCTCGTCCTATGGCCGAAGGGACTTAACATGTTGCACACAGTGGCTGGCAGACATTTTTCCAGCGTGTATCCGAAGCATCACGTCACGACTGGTCCAAAGCACATCCAAGCATGCAAGACTTCAGTGAATTTATAGCTTCAGACACAATACAGTGAACCAGATGTTACATGTTGACATTATACGTCTTTGGAGATAATTTGCATATGTCAAAAATGATTCTTTATACTGATCAGTCTGCAGACATAGTAAGAAAAAATCAATAGGTCCGTTAACAAATTAGGTACAGCAGGAACTTGGTCTTAAACTTTTTGCAAGGCTTTCACTGTCTTGGGTTTCGATGCCCAGTGGCGGGAATATGGGTCAAGAAATGAAAAGAAAGTGGGGAGAGAACAGAGTGGGGCCCTGTGGTCCCTCAACTTCCCTGTGTTGAATATGAAAATATATTATAGCATAATGTGTTCAGTATGCAAGCTTGAAGGAAACCATATGAAAAGATCCCAGACAAAGAGCTCTCTGTGTTCCAACTGACCCCCCTCCCACCCCCATCCTCCGTCTGCTTCAACCGAGAGAGGGAGAGAGACAGAGAGAGAGAGAGAGAGAGAGAGAGAGCAGAGGTAAAAGGGGAGGTGTGTGTGAGCGGCAGGAGCTGAAAACGGGCAGTACACACTCTCACCGCCTCACTCGGCCAGACCCACCGGAGCACAGGTGAGCAGCACGGCCAAGCCAACACGCACCACACGGGAGAGAGAGAGTTTCATCTGTCGCTGCAGCCTGCGTCACCTGCAGCCTGGTGTATTTATGCACACGGTGTAGGACACTACCTGCGCTTGGAGAGAGAGGGAGAGAAAGCAAGCGGAGTGCAGTGAAGTGAGGCAGAAGAGGAGGGGAACTTCGAAAAGTCTTTGTTTGAGTAGATGACAAACATCTGCGGTTGCTGGTTTTCCCCTCGGTGCAGGCTGCAGGCTTGCAGCGGGGGCTGGCTGGTTACCTAGCACCACGGTCGCTGATACCTCAGCCCGTTGTCCTGGCTGTTGTTGTCTACTGTGTAATATTAGAGGGTGTATCCAATTACAGGCCTGGCTGGAGACTTTATAGACTTCCAGACATAGGCTATTGCTTCCTGGTAACACATCAGGTGAGGCCTGTGAACTGCCTGCAGTGTGTTTACTTCAGCCATGTCTGTCAGCATAGAGTATGTTCGTTAATGATGCTCCTTTAGAACTGCTTTTACTTTACACACAGTATTTGCTCATGCATACACGCATTTGTTGTTTTATAATAGTGCTTTAATGGCTGAATGTTTTGCATTGGGTCGTCTTTGCTTTTTGGCACCGCATCAAACACACGTACTTACTTTCAGGTCTTTGCTGCTGGAAGTTCTCCCGTGACCTGCGACTATGAGAGTAAGACGAGCAGACACTTCATTACATTTGCTCTGCATGATTTATGAAGAATCCCTGACTAAGACGGGACCAGACATTTGTGACTTCCATTGGTGTCTGTGCCTTGCAGTGTTTTAGATGTCAGTCATCGGCTTGTGCGAGCGGAGGCTTGTCGACTGTCACAGCCTTCTGAGGAGTTATGAACCAGGAATGGCACATTTGGAGCGCTACCCACAATCATTTTTGTAAAGTTGTGAGGACAGCCTTTCAATGGCTCTTTGTCTGAGCATGAGGGGGACTAAAGGGCCCTGCAGAAGCATTAGCATTCATGACCGAATGATTTTTTTTTCCATGCTGCACTGTAAAGAGAAAGACAAGAGATAGCAGACACACAGCAGACGTACTGTAGCTGCCCCCGAGGGCTTGCCAGTCAATGTCGAAACCAGATGCCTCATTACAAGCTGGGTTAACTGATACACTTTCAAGTCTTACAGTAAGTGGAATGCGCGCTCACCTGACACCCACACGTCTCGCATACCTCTGCACATGTGCACCCAGAGTAACTGACGATAAACAGATGTCATACCTATGACTTATTACATGGCTGACATGCTTTGTACAAGTGGGGCTATTGATGCAGACGCGCAATAAATAAAGGACAAATGAGCGATTCCAGCGTGCACGACAGCCAGCGCCATTTCTTCTGTGTGTCATCACTACATGAGACGTGCTGCAGAGAGCTGTGGGACAGATTCGCTGTCTGCATATTAATCCATCACATGTTGACGATGAACAGTAACTCTGTGATTACACACCAACGCGGCCTTGAGGCCAGACTGCAAATGATATCCTTAGCTCTAGTCACGGAGGTCATTGTGAGGTAAAGGAGAACTGCGAGAGGGTGTGAGCAGAGCGACACAGGTGGATGCCGTAAAATACCTTTAGACCATTAGGGTAATTGGAGAGTAGACGGAGGCAACAGGGGAGCTGACGTCCCAGCTCAGGCATGGCAAGAAGAAAAAGTTGAAGTGGGGTTATTAACCAGCTTGGGCAAATTAAAAGAGAACTTATAAACAGATTGTAGCAGATGAAAATTTGACGAGGCCACATGTTCCAATGTTTGAGCTAGAGTCAAATCTGCATCTCTATTGATGACAGATTTCAATAACCCGCATCTGTTCTCTGTGCAGCTGTTGGTAAATACTTGTATAATGCTGCAGATCTGATCTGAGATAGTAATCCAGCCTTATGTTAATCGACCTGGGGAAGTGCTGGAACATACCCTCGACATGTGTTCACCTCTGTTCTCTGTGATTACAGTAAACATCCAAACGTGGGATACCAAAGGAAAGTGTGAATAAAGAGAAGATCTGAAGGCGGCTGAGGTGCTGGAGGATTGCCTTCCAATAGACAGTGTCAGTTTCTAAATGAGATCCAGATTTATCCCATCACACATCTGGGAAAATGAAAGAACTTGTGTCAGAGTGTCAAAACAATACCGGCCTTTATCTCTTCTCACTTGACACAATCACGCCAGCAAGCTAAAGTGTTTGTTTCTTTTTTGCAGGGGGGTGGGGTAGCGTTTTGTTTGGGCTGATTGTGTTCAGGGGCCGATGACCAGTTTTCCTACAGCTCCTCATACTCGTAAAGTCCGTCTTTATGGAATGCAAACACCTCAAGATGAGGGAGAGAGTGGCTGTAATGTCTCCAAGGAATCTGTGAAAGACGCTTGCAAATAACAATTATGAGTGACGGGAAGTTCTTAGTGTAGGCCTCACACATTGTGCTGACTCACAAGCAAAAACATAACCAAAAGCAACTCAATCAGCTTCAAGGAGGCAAGTCTGATCAAGAACGAGGATGTGAAAGCGGAGTTTTATCGTCACACACCTCGACAGTAGCTCTTATTAACCTGACGCTGCTGATCTAATGAAACGCATTATCGGATTAGAGGGGTATGGTTGGTGCCACTGTAGGACATTCAAGTCTCTGTGTCTTCACTTCATGCTGCGCAGAAATATTTAATCTACATTAGCTGTTTCTGTGTCACGTCACAGGCCCAGAGGCAGATATAAAGTTAATTTATTAGCAGGTTTGGTACAGATACAGCATCCAGACTTTAATGAATCACGACTTTTCTTTCTCCTGTGGAAACATCAATTTCAGAGTTTTGTAAAGGCGTCCCCACTTTTCCTACTCCACCCTTTTTACTCTGAGGAAAGATCAAAGCTACAAGGATGATTTTCATCTCTAAAGACAGAAACTTGGACTTTTATGGTCATAAAATTGGACAGTATTTGAGATCGATGGTTTTTGGAAGTAAACCAGTTAATTTAGTGTTAGATGGGCCAAGCTGAGTATATTAAACCTTTCTTTAGACCACTTCCTCAACAACCCATCCATTCATCTCGAACTACAGAAAGTACAGTCTGCTGTTACAGAGGTCGAGTCTTTGGTCTGCTTCCTTGAAACCATTGTGAAAATCCTGAAAATCCTGTACAGAGCAGAGAGTTTGAGCTAATCTCTACTACAGAAGGCAGATGATGAAACTGAGTAGGGGGAACTCTTGTGCCAGTTGTGGGAGGATGTAAGACTCACCTCCTGTTTCCTAGGAATGTCCCATTTAAATGATTTAGAAATTTGCACAACAGAATCTTAACCTTCGCATTTTCTCTCATTTTGCAGCTTGCTCCTGGCAGGGAACGGGCATGGATCATCCCTTTTCCTAGTTCACCAAATGAACTGTCGAAAGGATGAAACTAAGAAACCAAATCTGAATGCAAGAGTTGACTTACTGAACTCAGTGAGCTCCAGCATGCTGGTGCATTTCAACGTTAATCAGAGCTACCATCAAAAGAAACCAGAACTTTACTTCTGAGTTGTGGTTTTGTGACGAAGAAATCCTTCCTTCAGAGGCTGTATGTGGCTTTATTGCATGAGAAATAACATGAGACGCTTGAATAAAGCAGCTCTAATCGAAAGCTTTTAAGGTCTGATGACAAACTTTCTGGAATGACCTCTCCAGAGTGAAATGTTATTCCTCACATTCACCTAACAGCAGGAAGTCGCCATATGCACAGTTCCCTTTCACTTCAGAGTTATGATCTCCAAGATAAAGACCAGATCCTTTTCTCCGAAAGAAAAATAATCTGTGGGCTGGAGATTGGAATACAGGCGAAGCGCATGTTTGGGAGACCAAAATAGCTGAGGAGGAAGACCAGCGTCTGGGAAAGAAAGAAGGAGTATTAGAGAGATGCAAATGACGAGGACCGGACTGTTTCTCAGCCCCTTTTGCCAGATTTTCAGCAGAGCACAACAAACTTTTTTTTGTGACAGTTGTCCATGGGAACTGATCCAAAACACATTGGAGCTGCCCCTCCTGGGAGGTCCAGTTAGCTAGAACACAATATTTCATCAAGACCAAAGTAAGAGCGTATTTTCACCCTCAACTTTCAGCTGACTGCAGCACATTTGGAAGGATTATTTCTGAAAGGCGAACCATGGCCGGAAGCTGCATCCCGGACAACTGAGGAATTATTTCCCTGGTGTTTTCTTGTATTCTTGTAAGTTTACTCACTGCCAGCCAGCAGTCTTCCATCCAGACCGGCAGTAGATAGAGCTGGAAAGCAACGCTCGCGCTTCCCCCTGCTGAGGGCTTTTGTTTCTGCCGCAGGGCAAAGCCTTTTACTGTGGACAGAGATGGAGCAGGAGAAGGGACATGTGTCTATCAAGAGAGGCGTGAGCTGGAGTCCTGCAGGATTGCAGAAACCTTTCCACGCGACCCAAGACACGAGCGCCCCAGAGTGCACTGCATCATGGGAGAAAACAGGACTCGGCAAAGAACAGATGAGCCGGAAAACAAGTAAGCATTTGTTTATGTGGCGTTTGCTTCTGTATTTGAGGAGGTTGAGGAACGTGAATTTCTACAACTTTAGTTTATCATTACACCAGACAACACGAGGCCAATCAGAAGAGACAGCCCTGCCTCGTCAGAGTAACTTGACAGTCCTCTGTGAAACATCTGTGTCTGTGCTCTAAAAATATTGGCTGTGCGGACTGCTATGGAAATGCAATCATGCATCACTGCTAAAGGCCAGTCATAATGTACAACACACCCACTGGCAATAGCTACGAACTTGTGGGAAAAGCTGTTTGGAAACGTCTTCAGAACTTTCCTTTTCGTTTCCCAGATGTCAGCCTTTAAAGAAATGCAAAAAGAGAGACATATAGCAACATAGCAAAGAGAGACAAATAGCAACATAGAACAACTTTGACAATACTCTGCTGGAAAGAATAATACCTCAGGGCTGTAGCAAATGTGTCAGATGCATTATTCAAGGAGAGTAATACACCATTGCACTGTGCAGAAGCACAGCAGAAAGGTCAAGTCTATCAAATAATTGTTATGTAATCAAGGGCCCTGATATACATCTACAGCTCTTGTACCGACACTCTTCCCATCACTCATTACTCATTACTCGCTAATTAGTTTCGTCAAATGGAACAAAAAATCAACAGCACAAAATCCCTGGTGAAGAGAGCTACATCTACATAAATGCAACTAGATGAGCAGCAGAGCTTGGTTTCAGGAACGAGCTGCTCTTTGAGTCCACCCATGGGATCCGACAGGAGTTTAGGTCACATTCAGTCTAGTAAGATCCCAGGACCTGCGTTAATCCTTGGCTTTCCAAACCGATTCACACATCACCCACGGGAGCTGGTGCTGTCATTCCGCTCGCCCCACAGCCATCACCGCCAGAAAGATAACATCCGACAGGGTAATCTGACCTTTGATATACAAATGCAGGGTTGGCCCCCTGACTTAAATCCTCCTGCTGTGGGGTGGTGGTGTGTGTGTGTGTGTGTGGGGGGGGCTCTGTTAGCTTTCACCCACACAGGGATGAGGGGCCAGGATAGAGGGCAAAGGGATGTAATAGGAAAAGTTAAAGGTAAAAGGAAAAGGGAGGGGTGGACAATGTGATGTGGAGGCTCTTACATCATTGCTGAGGGCCAAGTTTTGTCTCTGCTCGAGGACAGGAAATTCCTATCTTGCCCTTGCAGGTTGGAGCTCAGAGCCCAGAGGGTTCAAAGGGGGTAGACGCTTAGCCGGGGGGGGGGGGCACAATAAACACACACAGCGATATAAAGACAGACACAGAGGGCAGCAGAGGTCAGGTGCTGCTAAATCCATACACCAATAAGCTGGAAGCTGTGGCTTCCCTTGACACTTTGAAGGCTACAGCTAGACTCAGACAGCGCCATCATGGGACAGAGCTAAGCTGCTCAATACTTGGTATCGATTGCACACTTCTCACAACTGTCAAAACAAAGTGTGCAACTATTGCAACACTGATAGTTTCTCAACAAAAAAAAACTCCTTTGTCTGAGTCATGCCTCCATTTTTGTAATTAATCAAAAACCCTGCGGAGGTGGTGGAGGCGTAGATTTGAAAAAAGTGAAACTGAGCTGGAGGCTGAATGACAGGCAGCGCAGCCTCCAGCTACAAACCACCTCCTTCCTTCCCCTCCCAGCCTGCCTGCCTGCCTGTCTGTGCGCCGGACTGCAGAGAAAAAGAAATCCGATCCTGAGTCTCGCTACAGAAAGGGGGTGTGAAGCTATCAGGCGCAGTTATATTGAAAACTCTTGTGGAAGTACTACAAAACAGCGGAGCTCTGAGTTTTGACGTGAGAAAGGTAAGCGAAAGAGGCACGAATGTGAACCCAGAAAGGTGAAGTTAACTCTCATAACTTGTGAATCACTGGGAGATTTTATAGCCAGAACCAGGGACCCAATTTGCGCTTGGTTGTTAAGACATATGACTTGTTGGTAGAAGTGTGTTGTTTCAACAGGAGACACAATGTGTTGTCCACAAACATTAAAAAGTTGTAAATGATGCATATTAAGTGTTTAACCCAGTTTTGATCTGTAAGATCAAATATAAATGATAGTGTTAATTAAAAACGAATAAGGCGAACATAATATTTACTTATTAACTGTTGATTACATCTTTTAATAATGGCTAAGTTGCTGCAATTTCTTTAGATGACAACTACAGCTTTCTTTTTATAACTTGCTGTCAAAATAAAGGGTATCATTTGTATTTTGGTTATGAAATGAATCGCTGATGGGATTTACACCTGCGTGATACTTGATAACCAGTTTGGCTCCCACTAGAGGTAGATGTTTACACTGGGGGCATTCCATTTCAAGCGCCACTGCTGTGGTATATTCAGCCAGCGTCAGGTAACAACAGTAAAATGATGGTAACGTCAGTTATTGGGACCTTTATAAAAGGAGAAGGAGATTTACCCTCACGTCCATAACACAAATAATAACGTAATGCATTTTTATAGGACCGTATAAAGGCTTCTGTCCATATTGTTGTCGCAAATAAATAAAGTGGTGGATTTATTGCCCTCTTACCTTGTCACATTCTGTCCTCCTTCTGTCACAGTGAGTTTGATTTATTTCACGTGGCTGAAATGGACACTAATCTATTTCCAGGTTTAACCATTGTCTTCGTTAAAAAGGTTCATCTGGTAATTAGAAATCCAATATTCAATCCAATTGCGCCTATACAATAACAAATAGGAAAAAAACCCAACATGTGCTCTTTAGATGAGCTGGTGTAATTAATCAATGGTACTACGGGTAATAGCCATGAGGTCAGATGTAAAGTGTGTAAAATCAGTGACAGACGCATGTTCTGCTTGTTAGCTGGAGGAATGATCGCGTTGGCTTTTTAGTCTGTGTCAGGAAAAAGTATATGCAGAACAAACGCTACAGGACAGATTTACAAATGTTTGATTTACGCATAATTATTATGATTGGCACATGATTACATCACATAATTTAGCTGTCTGGTTCCATCAGCCTATTAAATAAAGAAACAGCCATGACTGTGCCAGCTGTTTGAGAAACCTCCTGGAGGCACGTCAGATATCTTCCATCCATAAGAGCTACATGAATTTGATGAATAATCTACCAGATGTGTCACCACAATGTGTCATTTGCTTTTAAATTGTCCATAACAAATGCTTTGACTTCAAGTTGTTGCTCATTAAAAATAACTGAGATATTGCTTTGATTTTTCTCTAATGACATTTTTAGGATTTGGTCACTATGTTTAAAATGAAAACTCTTGATTGCATAGTAAGTTTAGACAGAAGTTAAGAGATGTCACTTTTGGAAACGGCAGACTGTAAAAAAGGTCTAATAAGGGTTTTGCGCTGCAGCACAAATAAAGCACAGAGAGAAACCAAAGGCATGTTGGAAGCTCAGGCAGGGAGTTTTCTCAGCGGTCCAGGAATGCTCAAGGAGGGACTACTGCAGATGGCAAAGGAAATAGCTCTGCTGCCTGGAATGGAGCTCTTAAGCTCAGAAAACAAACTGCCCATTGTAACACCGACATGTTCGATCTTTTCATTTCAGAGAAAAGGTGAAATCAGCAAAACACAGCAGACAGCATTCCTTCCTTTGGATCTTACAGCAGACAGTTCCTATAGTCTCACTCTGTTATTTTTAGTCTGCAAGCTTTTATGTCGTTCTATTAAATAGTTTATTTGAAATGTTTCTCCGCCTATGTCTCTTGGTTCTACAGCTGGTCTGCTGAGTCAAGTGTCCTCAAAGCCGTAATTATTTTTGCTAGGTTGGTTGAAATCAAAAGTACAATTTAAACCACATGGTGGAGAACAGTTGTGTGGGTTTTAATGGGAATGCTCAGCACCCAGCTTTAAAACCTTTTATAATGTGTCCTTCCCGGTTTATTCTGTTTGGAGGTTCAGTTACATCTTGTGGGAGTTGCCTTTGGTTGAACATTAGATGTAAACTGAGGATCATTAATTGAACATCTGTGTGATCTCAAAACAAGCTAAACGCTTTGTTTTCTCTCTCCTTCGCTTCAGATCTGACCCGAAGTGCTAGTCTATCAGAGAAGGAACTGAAGGAGGCTCGAGTCAGGAGCCAGATTATAGCTGCGCAGCTCACCATCCCTTCCAACTCCAGCTCCAGAGGTGTGCAACTTTTCAATCGCCGCAAGCAGAGGGTCAACGCTTTCACGCTCGAGAGCTGTGGCGAGGCCTCAGAAGAGCCCAGAACAGAGATTGTGAAAACTGACCCCTCAGCTAATGAACTAACATGGGCAGAGAGGAGTAGTGAGGAAAAGGATAGAGATCACAACTTAAGAAATTGCTCTGCTAAGTCACACTTCTCACCGTCTGTGAGATTACCTACAGTGGGTGATATAATGGAGGAACCAGGTAAAGATTTCCACAAAGAAGAGGACATAGAGGACAATACTATCCAAGAGAGACATTTCCTCCCTGTCAAGGAAGAGCAGGAGGAAGAAGCAGGACATGAAATCAATGAGGATCTGAAGGAAAATGTCAAGGATGAGATTCTTCCAAGAGGGAATAATACTGATCCAGCCATGATGAAACATGATGAAAGAAATAAGGAGATAAATAGGGGTCACACAGAACCAGAGCCTCCTGGGAAGCTTCTTAATGGCGGCCACAGCACATCTGGACCTGAGCAGAGGTCTGTGTCCACACCCAAGCAGACAAGTTCCATCGTCAACAGAACCGCCAGGCCTTTTTTCTCTCCGCTGACAGTGCAGTCTCCAGAGGCAGCCAGCCCAGTCATGGACATACCGCCTCCTCCTTCTTATGCCACTCCGCCTCTCCCTGCTTCCGCCGCACCTCAACCTGTGGTCTTCTCAGCTCCACCTCCACCTCCGTCCTATCCCACCCCTCCTCTGCCAGCCTTCACATCTCAACCCCCACAGGCCTTTTACTCCAGTCCACCTCTGGTGTCTCCTGTGATGTCTCCTGTGATGTCCTCTCACCCACCAATGCAGTTTCCAGTCTCTTCTGTATCTAAGCACCCACCCATGCCCCATTATGGCCCCCCAACTGCCCCAAAGCCCTCTACCTTTGTCCCCCAGCCTGCCAGAGAGAGCAAACCGATAACACCAATCAAAACAGGAATACTCGAGGAGGGAGCTGCCAGGAGGGGAAATAAGAAGTCAATGTTCACATTCAAAGAGAAGCCAGTGGTTGCACCAAACCCTGAGCTGCTTTCTCTGGTGCAGGGGTTGGATGAACGGAAGAAGCATGGACATACATTTGTACCTGAGCCAACGTCTGAGGAAGAGTTGCTGGCTCTGGGTGCAGAGGCCTCCAACTTCCTTGCCAAAGTAGAAGACAGGGCAGAGGAAGCTAGAGCTCCAGAGTGGGCCTCCTGCCTCAAGAGCTCCAGGACCCAACCAAGGGCACAGCACAGACCAGAGCAGACCCTTACCAATGTTTCAGGAAAGGGGGCTGAATTATTTGCCAAGCGCCAGTCCAGGATGGAGAAATACATCACTGAGAATCAACATGCAGGACAAATGAGATCCCCTTCTCCTACAATGTCTCTGCCGCCCTCTTGGGTTTACCCATCAAACATGCCTGGTAGAGTCAAGACCATCGTTAAAAACTCAGACATGAGCGTTCAGCTTTCACAGAATCTAAGGGCCCAGCAAGCAGCCAAGCAAAAACCAAAGCAAAAAGCTCCAGTACCAGAACCAATTCCAGAGCCACCTGCTTTAGAAAATGGATGCTCCAAGATAGAGATGGACTTGTCAAGGCACCAGCCCTACCAGCTTAACGCATCCCTCTTTGTCTTAAACCCAGTCATGGACCCTATCAGTACCCTACCCAGAAGGGCACCACATGCTAAGAACCAAAATTCCAATCCAAGTTACTTCAGACAGACTTCATTATCTAGCCACCCTCCCTCTCAGTTGTCTGCCCAGTGCAACTCGCCACAGCTGCCTCTTAGCCCTACAGGAAGAGCAGGGTATCCATCACATCAAGCCTCTGGGCCAAAGATCAGTTCTTCTACGTCTGCATTTTCTCCAGAGCGAGTGTCCTCTCCCCGGTCGGGGGTTCAGGCACCAAGACCCACATTTTCTGCCAAGAAGGCAGGGATTGCACCACAGGTGTGGAGACCCTCTCTGTACCATTTTTAGAAAACCTGTTGACACTAGGGATATTGGATCCTTTGTATATGTTACAAAACAAAACTGAAATTGACTTTAGAAGTGCTTTTAACTTTAACATGTGACTTCTTCTCTCATTGCTCTATTTACAAAGTAAATTATTTATTCATCAAATGTTGCCTGATCTTCAAGGTGCACCATAATAATAATCACAGTTAGGGCCTCATCTTCTAAAATTCTGAAGGCATCTTCATTTTTCACAATCTTTGAAAAAGCAGTAATTACATTAAACATTTTAGCAGTGAGAGTAAAAAGCCATTAAACACAATTTTGAAATATAATGAGAATCAATCTCAGACTTGTCCTCTTTGCCTTCCAATTCTGTGGGCACCAGAGTGATGCTGCTTTACAAAGCACTTTAACAGATGGCCAGGCATCTGGTTTATGCTCTATGTCTTTATGTCTTTATGTAATAGACTGTGCTTTCCAGCATTGCCTAGCTAAATATGTGGTGTGTACTTTGGTTCTTTGATGATTCAAATCTGCAGGTTTGCATCATAGACTTATATGAGGTTTGTGCCTTTGTGACCTGAGGTGGAAAATCCAGATTTATGTTTTTAAAGGATGCCACCAGTCATGGTTGTTCTTGATTGCAGGCTTTATGCTTGTTTCATTTCCTTGATTTACAGCTCTCTTCTGCTGTTATTCTGTCTTTTATGAACTTCTCGTGTTAAAATAAATCTTTTCTTCTCTAATTAAAGCTTTACGCTAACACTCTGCTGTGACCTCTTTTTCCTTTTTCTTCATTTCCTGATTTCACTGGCCACCGTTTCAGCTGTGGTTGTTTTTCCTTGTCTGCCTTTCCCACAATCACTTAGACACTGTTATGTTTCTCTTAGGTACACAGATCGTTATGCAGCAGGAGCCAGGTCTAATTTGGAACACGCTATGTGGCGCGCATGTGACATTTAAAGTGCAGAAATAATTATTTCAGCTTGCTGTAGAAAGATATTTCACACCTTCATGAGAATGTGAGTTATGTATGTTCATGTTAAGACCTGCCGAGAGAGACAAATGGTACGACCGTTGACCTAAGCCTCGTTTTTTTGACACCTGACCTTGAACATTAAAAACCAGACCACTAACATTCAAATATGTGGAGTATTGAACTTAACATTCAGTACATCCATATAGACGGTGTTCATATTCAATAGATCGGTATGCGTATAACATGTAATACATCCCTCGCTTTACTTGAGTAATTTCATATCCCTGTAAAGGTTAACCACCTCAGAAAAGCCACATGACAGTAACCTGAGAGAGACATTAAAGACCAGGCCTATGTGTGCTGGTGTCCAGGCTTACTGAGGAAACACGCACAGAACGAACAAACTCATAAAAGCTATTTCATCAAAAGAGATATGCAGTATAATTAAATCAGCTTGACCAGTTGGAAGTTTACACTGAAACAAATACCTTTAAATCAAGAATTATTTAAACCTTTTTTATGTAGATAATAAGTATATATCACTTTCAAATTACAGCATCTTATTTAGCAGCTGGTGTATTGTATTGCGATACGTATGTTTTCAATATCCTAAAAACATTATCATTCCCAACAGACACCAAAGGACTCAGCTGAAGCTTCCGGCGAGACTCCTACACCAACCAAGACACCCAACCTCACCAGACGCTTTAGCAGCCCAGAGGGTCCTGCCACTAGAACATGGACAGCCAAGCTCCAAACTAACCAATCATCCACCACCACCTCTAGCTCCAGCCATTCCTTTCCCAAAGATACAAGATGCCCGTCCCCCGTGGCCAGTCACAATATCCAGTTGTCTAATATAAAGGTCGCCACCACAACCACATCTCCATGCTCTCCTCCATGGGTTCAAAGATGTCAGTCCCCAGTGGTGACCCAGAATACAAGCATCTCCTCTATCACATCTTTTAGACCTTCCCAAGCCTCTACTGCTACTTCTCCTCTTTCTCCTCCTTGGGGTTCAAGATGCCAGTCTCCATTGGTTAGCCAGAACAACCAAGCGTCGAGTGTTATCTCCACATCCAGGCCTTCCCAAATTTCCTTGCATTCTTCTCCATGGGGATCAAGATGCCAATCACCTATAGTGAATTCAAATACCAGGTCTTCAACCGTTTCCCCTATTCCTGCAACCACCTCTCCGCCTTGGGGACCAAGATGCCAGCACGGCCAACCCTCTAGTGTCTCCATTTCCACATCCAGACCTTTCCAAACACCTTCTGCTACATCTCCAGTCTCTCCTCACTGGGGGTCGCGGTCACAGTCTCCTGCCCTCTCCCACACTAGTTTATCCTTCCCTGTCACTAAACCTCTGTACACATCCTCTGCCACCTCTCCTGTTCCTCCTGTCAGAGAAAGCTGCTGCACATCCCCCATTGTCAGTAACACGGACACTAAAGCCAACCATCGCCTTTTGGCGAAGAACATTATCAATGCAGCCAAACGCAAAAACAGTCCCTCCCCTGGTGCACTGAGCAGCCATAGCCTCCCCATCTCACCTCTCGGAAATTCCCACCATGACTGTCACAAACCCCCCATGAGCCCTTTTCAGTCTCGAGCCCTAGGGGTACTGTCTCCTACCTTCACTAGCCCTCCACCTACCCCACCTCAAAGGATCTGCTCCCCTGTGAGGCTCTACAACACTCGCTCCCTTACTGACTCTGATGCCTCTCTTGAATCTGAAGACTCTGGCCTTCGGTCACCTGGCGTGCTTTCCTATAACACGTGTCCTCGTGGCTGGGGTGGCAGCTTGAGGGTGAAGAGAAGCACCATGTCCAAAGATCTGTGAAGGAGTTAATGGATGTCAATTAAAGTATTACTTTAGTTTACATGGACATCTGTGGCATTGGATCTATCAGTCACTCTAATTTCAGACTAGATAGAGACTAACCAAACATTATCTTGATGGGTAATTCTGAACCGTGGTAAATATTATATTAAGTAGTATTATTATTTTATACCGTATGACTTAATTCAGAATGAGAAGAACACGATTTTTACACGACTGCTGGGACTTGTATGTTTGTTTCATGCCAAAGAGGCAAAGAAAAGCACCAAAGTTCCGAAGATGTTTTTGGTCCCGTACTGTAAGTGGTCTTTACTCCTTCACAACAAACATACTCTCACTGTCACTATTCCAATTAAATATGCATGTTTTATCACAGAGGTTCAGCATATTTCACCCGGGTGAGAATCTGCACCGACATCAACTCTTCCATGTCAGTGGCAGAGGTTTTCAGAAAGGAGACATATTAATATAGGCAGAAGGAAATGGAAAAACATTCATATACATCTATTTCTTGAACTGGGGCCATAGGTTGCAAATTGGGCATTTGAAAAGTTGACGTGTAGAACTGATACAGCTGATACACATGACACATATACTTACATATTGAGTTCATTATTCATTTTGGATCAGTGGAAAATAATAATTATGACAGTGCAATAATCATTAACATATATTCCTTGCTGTATGTATTGTATTTGCTGAAATGAATGTGAGGTTTACAGACAAAGTGACAAAGAATGACAGGTAAAAGGATCATAAAGAGGTATGTGCAAACACTGATTCCTAGGTTCAGGAGAAAAGTATTTAAACAGACAATTGAGCAAATATTATCAACTTGTGCAGAACTAATAGCGTACTGATTGCAATATTCATGTCTGCAGTCATTTTAATATTGTCTGATATACTCATTTTTCATGAAATAGCATATTATTATATGTCTGTGCTTAGTGTACGAAGGACCTGTTGGATGTGGTTTAGGGCAAACACGGATCTGAGCAAGATGCTGGTATTCGTTTATAGGAAAGAAAGGTCAGAAGAATGTTGTAAACCATTAATTTGGTTGTAAGAGGAAAAGGGGTCAAAGGATAAATATGTATCTTATGTAATACATATGAAAGTCTGTGATTTCTGACGATCCTGTTGTTGATTTGCACTTCTGTTTATTCCATTTCAGTGGCTGAAATGCTAAAAATATGATTTGCTTAAGCTGGGTTCATTCACAATATAACCAGTCAAGGGACTTGTATTTCAACATCAAAATGTGAAAGTTCCTGCTCAGTGCAACCTGAAGTTTTAGTAGGTGATAGACAGTAAAATGTAGTTAGGAAACTCCACAAATATCTTCTTTCTTCAAGTGTACGTTATATGAAAACCTTTTCACATCTTGCACAGTCATGTCCTCTGACACACAACAAATCATCCCTTCATCCCCTGACATGCAGGGCAAAGGCATCAGCACATTTCTCAATATTTGCTTCTGTGTGTCTCCTGAGTGACAGGGACACCTGCTACACAGTGACCTGGCTCAGTCCTGAAGCCTATCCTTGTCATGGATTGGTTTCAACCTGGGTCGTCCGATGGATAAACTAAACACTGTTGACACGAAACACAGAGAAGAATCATTGCGTTTTACTATTTTTTTGAGCAGATTTTGAGTTATTTCTGAAAATTCTGTTGCTTCTCTTGCATTTCATAGCTGTTTTAAATGCAGTGCAAAATAAAGAATGATGACACCAAAAAAACTGATATTTTTTATTTTCCTTCGTAACTCTTTAGACTGTATAGTTTGAATAACATTACCAAAACAATGTGAGCTACAATAATGATTTCTACCTTTTTCAGTGTGGTAAACTAACACACAGGGTGGGTGAGTCATCGCATTAATTTGTTTTGACACATCCACATAGTTAGTTTGTTAGCGGGTATATATGACATGTTCTGCATATTCTATTAACTATAATGGGAAATAAACTGCCAATTTAAAGACCTAAGAAAAAACTGAATTACATCAGACATAACAATATAATGCTGACTACATTAATCAGTGTTAATATAATGTTTGCATGTGGGCTCTTCTACTCCTGGTTTTAATTGCTGCTTGCTGTGAGTCTGCTAGTTTTGATTCAATCAAACTTGTTTATTGTATAAAGGAATAATAGATGGTCTCAGCCCAACCCTCAACCAGACTTGTTTCTTTGCGTCTACTCTCTCGTGTTGAGCTTTACTGTCAGTGAAACATACTAAATATTTGTGGTGATGTTATTGGACTGAAATGTGCACAAACAACAACTCCTCGGGGGAAAAAGGGAAATCAAAGCCACATTTATCAGAGGTTCATAGACTGCCATCTGTAGGACTCCAGCCTGAAGTTCAAATGAAGACATGTTGTTTGATGTCAAGTGCTGTACTTGCAGCTGTTAGTTCAAACACACATTTACATATTCGGCCATGCTCTCTGGTGTCTTTTCAAATCATTTAGATAACAAATTTGAGTAATTCCTATTCCCACTAAAATACTGGGGGGAAAATATGGAAATAAATAGAATAGGATTTCCTTTTCCCCAAGGTAGAAACATATGTCACTTCTAATAAACCATTTTTACGGTGGGCATTTGAAACCTGTCAAACCAGTCATACCAGCGAAAGGCTCCGGTGAAATGAATAACAGCAGTTACTGAACCTGGCTAAGAATAAAGAATGAAGACGAATTTATTTGTTGTAAATAAACTGCACGTGCATGTAAACAAGTCCGTCTGTGTAGCGTGTCGTTCGTGACCTCGCCCGGCGTGGATCCCGGTACGAGCCTCTCCCGTGGAAGAGTACAGCGTGTACTACTTCCCCGTTCCTGGTTGTGACACACGCGGCTCGGAGCAGGGGAAATATCTGCTGGGACGCGAGAGGCCGCTCTTGAGGTGAAAAAGGGCGACAGCTAGTGCAGTGATTTCCTCGATGACAGCAGGGGCTTGTTTTACAGCACAAAAAAAACCCAACAACCCCAAAACAACAAGGATGAGGATTTCAAGCGACGAAGCGAGTCAGATAATGGAGGAGACTTTTAGATGAAAGCCCAGCTGCTTTATGTCCGCGCTGCCGTGTGTTCAACGCCAGCCGAGCCGAGTATCGACTGAACTGCGGATGAATGCCTGTGCCTTAGTCCCTGGATTTGTTGTTGTTAGCTGCTAATGCTACCCAAAGAAGTTACGAGCTAGCTGGCCTAGCGAGCTAATGGTTAAAGCGAGCAACCCGTAATTAGCCGCATATGTTTGATGCGCTTACGGCCGCTCGGCGTGTAAACTCGGCGTTAGTTAGCTAATGGAGCCACACAATGTTGGCTTCAGTTTAAAAACTGCAGTTTTGGCGGAGCTTTTAAAGTAGTAGTAGTAGCACTTAGTTACCTAGCTTGCCCAGTTAGCTACAACTATCCCTGGAAGAATGAGGAGAAAGCACCATCATTTGAAAGGAGCCGAAGTAAGCTGCTGTGTAAAATACTTCCTATTTGGATTCAACATTACGTTCTGGGTGAGTAAATACTTTTATGTCGATATAATACCATTAGAAAAACTTAACGCCAACTTTCTTGACTGTATTTGACAAAATCGTGTTTACGTTAGCTTAACGTTCGCACAGTTGGTAGGAATGACTTCAAAGATCCCCGACGTCTCCGCATAATAACTATTTATGGCCCCATCAGTTAATTACGCCAGAAGAGTACTGCGATTTGTGTCGGTGTGTTTTTTTGTTGTGTGCTCCCGTTTAAAGCTACATAAACTTCTCATTCCTGTATTGGTCCTTTACAGGAAATGCTAAGAACCGAGCGTGTTGTTGGCTAAGTGGCTACACTTTCAGCCCCTTGCTGAACTAATCTAGAGTTTGGGACCTATCCCTGTGGCCAGACTCCCAGTCTGGCTGATACCAGGTCCTCTTTTTGCTTCTACGTGCATTGTAGTTAATGACAAGTGGATCCACATCTCCTTTACAACACCTTCCTCCATCTCTACCCCCCCCTCTCCAGCCTGAGAAGTTCCTCTGTTTAGTCTCCTTCGCCTCTCCCTCCTCACCCGTCTGTGCTCCCTCTGTGCGCCTGTCTATTATAATAATTGTGGGTGAAGGAATGGCGTGTCTGCGTGGCCCCCGAGGGTCTTCCCACACGCTCTTTGAACGAAAAGGCCACACGGGTCTGAATGGTGCCCTGCCCTTCTCTTTTCACATGGCCCTTTCTCCACCTCCACCCAATAGTGCTCGCACTCTGTAGGACAGTATTGTTTCTCCTACCTCACACACCCACAAATGCACAAAGAGTGATGAAAAGCACAAAGACCTGGGGGAGCTACAGGGTGTGAATCTGTCTTTTCTCCTTCAGTCGGACTCGTATGGCCCATGCGACTGGCTCTTCTCCTTTTTTGCTCCTTCTTTCATCACTGAGTCCTCATTGCGCCACACTTCCTTCATAATGCAGGAGTATTACACCATACATCTGTTGTGTATGGTAATGTGACGTGCCAAACACGACACAAGCCAGAGTTTCTGTTTTTTTTACAGAAAAATGCATGGATTCATTTTACAATTGGCTTCACAAATGAATAGTGCTCTGTATTTCACTTGGGGCTGAGCTATCGACCAGGAAATATTGAGTCACAGGTCTGTAGTGCTGTGTCTGACTCATATTGTGTTCTTTCTGACTGTTTGACACTCGGATCAAGCCAACAGTCCTGTGTCTCAGCTCCTTATGAAACCGTGGAGCAAGTTCCAGCTCGCTGGCTGGCTGTTTCCGTTAATAATCACTAGAAGATGTTTTCTTCTTGTCTCTGTGCTGCAAAACTGGATTTGACAGACAAGTCGGTACATTGCTGAAATAGAGAGAGACGGAGTAGAGTCTCTACAAATCAACCCATTTGTCTTTCCCATACTGATTTTGTCAGGCCCGAAAATGTTGCCTAAATTGAGACAGAGTACTTGTAAGACCCCTAAATATTGTAGAGCACTAAAACCCATTGCTTTTCCACTGCGTAATTCTTCCAGTGCCTGAGTTTGCTGTTGACAGCCAGATATTCTCACCCAAGCTGAACAACACACCTTCTCTCCTCCTTAGAATAGACACATTCCTCACATCCACTTAATTAATCACATTTTCTGCCTGAGCTGCTGAAATGTTTGGAAGCTCTGCATGCTGTAATTAAGAGCTTGTTAAGCTGTAACCAACTTGCTGAGTTGCTTGAATGCAGACGGCGTGTTATTAGCCAGCTACAGCTCCAAGTGTCTGGTTATATTTGGCGCTACTATTGGGATCACGTCACAGGTGTGAGGGGGGAGATGCGGCCGTTGGAGGATTCATGAGTCTTATAGAGGGAGTCGGGGATGTGTTTGCTGTGTGAATGCACAACCTTTGTGCATAAACTACTGTAGAATAGGCAATTAATCCGTTGGTTCGCTGCCAAAGTTACTCAGTTTTATTAAGAAATTTGAATTAGTCACCTTTGCCTTGTTGGCAAACCAATCAGTCTTTAATAAATTGATTAAAAGTTTGGTTAAGTAGCAGCAGAGGCCCTAGTATAAAGCCCAATCTGCTCGTCTGTTTGTATGTCTTTTTCTGGTCTTATGTCTGAGGACGGATGTAAATATTTTTTCTGTTTCGCAGTACTTTCTGTTTCTCTCAGATGAAATCAGATGTGAAAGGAGATTGTTCTTTGGTGGTTTATTCAGATTTCTTTTCTGAGTTGGTGGTTGTTTCTGTTTGGTCTGCTCTATGCAGTGTCTGTGTACAAGCTAATACCTTTGGAAAGGTATAAAAAAAAACTTTAAAACCTTTGGAAAGGTATAGGAAACGCTTTATTAGTCCCACAGTGGGGGCATTGCATACCTATTGTACCAACCTCTTCTTGCCACCGCTTTACATCTTGGGCCTCAATCCAATGTTGGCATCTAAAAAAAGAGAGTTTATTGTTATTAATCAGTCAGATACACTGAAGTGCTCAAATACATAAAATGTTTTCTTGCTGTGGGGTCAGATGAGCTTTGTTTTGTTCACCCTGCTGGTAGTGACATTGATATCACCATGAACAACTGTGTTCCCAGAGGTAGACACATTGGATATTCATCTTTTTACTGAGTCATGCTTGAATAGACTTTACCCTGTGAGTGCGTGTGTATTAGTTAGTTGAGGTTAATGGGATCAGCTGGCTTAGGCAAGCATCTTCTCAAGTGTTGATAATCACTCTCCCCACACGGAGAGAAACCCCTTGGTGTGGGACACACACTGCTTAAACAAGCACTTGACAGACAAATAACCCGAACAGACTGTGATTTGAATAACGAGGTTTGAACAACCAGTTTCAATGAGAACACACACAAGTGCAATGACAAAGGTAAAAGCATTAGATGTTCGGATAAAACATCTGCGGAGGAAAGGGAAACAAATTGCTTACTTGATGAGATAAAATTGAATTAAACCAATCTCAAGGGGCTTTTGAAACACCTTGTCCCCGAACGAACAGAGGTAGCGAAGTGTAAAGTAATAAGGAGCAAAATCAGGACACGCTGTGCTGCACTTTACTTGTTTTTATTGTCTAATTGTTGACATTAAGTAGAATGTATATTTTGTGTTTTCTTCCTATTATTATTATTACCAACTACTAGTTTTGAGTTTGGCTCAGCTTTTTGTGTTCTCCAAAAATAGGCATTTGTCTTATGTATTTTATACATCAATCTACTGTAAATAGTCCCCTACTGGAAAATAGTTTGAGGAGACGTGGGAAGCCACAGTGACAGGCTAACAGGCCCTTAATGCGGCTTCAAGGTCGTCCTAAGCCATGGCAGGGGAAAATACAACTTGACATGCTCTGAAGTACTTTTGACCGGAAATGATAACAAAATTGTCCATATAACAGAAAGACTGCTCAGCTGTCTGGCTGGCATTTTATTGGAAAAAGCACCAGAGTGAAGAGACGTATTTGAATGGTATTTATCTACAATGCTATATCTACAGTCTTTACTACTATCTACTAATACTACTGATAGTAGCCCTGCTACTGGAACCTTTCTTTTTTTTTTGCTCTCTTTAATCTTTGTAGTTAAACTGTTGGTTTAATGGTTTAATAATCCGACTCCATCAGTCTAATCTCTTCTACCTGATCTCTGCCTGCCCATGTTGGCTTTCTTGGCATGTTGCTTTGCAGCTAAGGTCACTGTACCCGTGCGGTATGCCATCCCATCTCGCTTCTAGCTCAACCTGGCAGCAGTGCTTCACTTCTTCCTTCAGCTCCAGCTGCCGTTGTTGTTTTACATATTGTCACACTGCTCTCGCTGATGTTTGTGCTGGATGGCTGACATCACTTTTTACCTGTTACCCTTGATTTAATCAGTTTACTAACAATATTATTTAACACCCATTCAATGCAGCCATTATGTTTTAATGCCGCCATTGTAATGTGCTTCAGTTAAGATCATTACGATCACAAATCTCCTAAGAATGACATTTTGTGGCAGCTAAGCTGATAGAATCCGAAATGTGCAATTTTATTGGGATGTTGTGCAACAAGTAACTCAAATGATTTTGGATTGTTTACAAACGGTGGTCCAGTATTGTGGCCATCTGGGGCATTCACCTTGTAGGTTTTGGCATGTGTGCCAGCCCAGCATTCATCCATCCCTGGGATGAGAGGCTAATACCAGAGGGATTTTCCCCTAACTCTAAGCATATCAGATCCTCCAGCCTCTTAAGCGGTCCGGTGCAATGGCTCCAACCTGCAATAACCTCCTGATGTAATGATCCTCTCTGGCTGTAGCAAGTTAGAGGACGCCCTCTGGGAATTCATGTTTGTTTACAGGCTCTAAGAGCCGGTTTTCTTAATTAACTTTTTTTTGTAAGTGATTGTGTTTCACATGAACACACTGCTATCTGCCAGTTCCTGAAGAACCCTGGCTGTTTGAAATGGTGGATTTCTGTATTCATGCTTCGACTGTTGTCATCTGACATATTAGATGTGGGCGAGGCTGTGCTGGGAAAGTGATGTTATGGATATCGTGGATTGCTGCGCCGGAAAGTTACACAAAAGGGAAACGTTTTAAATCAGAGTTTGAAGACTTGTCTACACCTGTTGCCAAAAAAAAAAAACGCCACTGTGAATCAATGGTGATCATTCTATTACCACACGGTCTTGATGGTAAAAGATTGTGTTTATAAATTTGTCATTGAGGTGTGTTTATTCTATAATCACTGCTTAAATCTTAAATATTATATTATTATAGTCACATAGAACTGCGTTTTCTCATAATAAACTGGGAAAACTTAAAAAATGTTTGCCTGCTGCTTTCTGCCCGACAGCAAAACCTCTTCATTGTGCTTTGTTTTACAGTTACTGGGAGCAGCATTCCTTGCTATAGGCCTGTGGGCATGGGCGGAGAAGGTATGTATAAACCCATGCACGTACAAACACACACTGGTGAAATACAACATGATTGCCTCAACAGCATAGCTCAAATTCTCCGTCATACTTTGGTCAGAATTAGCTGGAAGTACAATTTGTATGAGGGAGTTCAGATGGGAACAGGTCTACAACGTAGATGTAGCTTAGCATGGAAAGACAAAAGAGCTGTTGTGATAGCACGTAAAGTCAAATGAACAGATGACGGTAATTTTGGTGCAGCCAGAATTGAAAATGCGTCTGACTGACAGCAAATCACAAATGTGTTGTTACATACCAGCTTGCCACCAAATGTAACTGTCTTTAGATTTTCATGGAAAGTGTTTTAGGTGATTTTCCGCCAGTCTCGTGTAAACGTTGCACGGCGTTTACACAACCAGTTATTAATAAGTTGTGCTGAACTCTGCACCAGATTGCCTTTGTGGAACAACATGAGTACTTTAAAAGAACTGGGCAGAGTGATGATAATGGTGAGTTTGGGTCTCAGTGACTAAGATGATTAGTCTCAAACCCACTGTGTGCAGCCAGACTGCACTATTGTTTCAAGGCCTCATGAATAAATTGAAGGCAGCCTATTGAACAACAGTACCATAAAAACACAAGAATGCCATTTTGCTTCTGTTCGGTAGTCGTCCCCTAGCTCAGTTCACCGAGAGCTTAACTTAAGCGGTATGAGGTTTTAGCTTCTTGGTCTTTAGCTGCAAATGTTTGAGGTTCACCATTTGTAAAGTAAACAGGATGTCAGAGCGATGTCAGAACTGAGAGCGTGCACCCAGACAGATGTTTTCATATACATATGTATATGCATGCATATAGCAAGGGAGCATATTGTGATATTTACTTATTTTCCAGTGTGCCTGCCGTTTGGTGTAAAGGCATATTACTGTGTACGAAAAAATCACATATCGAATTTGATTATTTAAGATGAGTGAATTCATTAAAATGAATATGCATAAATACACTTTTCTGAACCAATTAAAAAGAAATGAAGCAAACAAGTTAAAGTAAAACGTGAAATGACTCGTAGGTATTGCAATTTTGTCACAGTAACTCATAATGTGACTCAGACGTTTAATTGTCTCTGGCTGTGTGCGTGCGCTCCTGACAATGTTGGGCCATGCTCCTGATGAGTCAGTAGATGGTGTCCATGGGTGTTCAATTAGATTTAGGTCAGGGGAACACAAGGGCCAGTTTGTGGCATCAGTGCCTTTGTCATCCAAGAACTGCGTGAACACTCAGTTGTGAATTGTTATGCAGCTAGAGGAACCCAGTGCCCACTGCACCAGCACAAATGCTTTCACATTCACTCTGAGGATTTAATCTCTGTACAGTAGTCAATGTGTTGTTGGCTTTGCAGGCCTCCAAGAATATTCCCAGCCAGACCATCACGATCCAGCACCAAATCGGTCATGCTTAATGAACTAAAAGGCACATTAACGAGTGTGAAAAATGTGGGACTTCAGTGGCAGATCCAATGTAAAACTGAAAAGAATAAGAAGTATTCAAGAACATGGACACTTTGTCAAAACATAACAATTACCATCATAAATGTATTACTTTTGCTTTTCTATGTTGTTAGCCTCATTTACACTAGTTTTCAATCACAGGATTGATCTCTGATACAGTACACTGAGATAATTAAGTCTTTCCTTTATAAGGAAAGGCCTCAGATAAGACATATCTTGGTCAGTCTACAGCAAGCTGGAAACTGACAGGAAAACACGCTGAGCACTATGTAGATTCAGGACTGAGAGGAAGGACAGATGTCTGTTTGTTAATGGTAACTCTTGGGGACCGAAGCTCTGAACTTTGCCTCAAAGTCACTTTTTTTTTTTTCCGTAAAATTGCGAGAGATGAATCCCCTTTACAGTTCTTTTTTTTTTCAAAAAACACAGACACATGCTAATCCAAACATACAATATTGATTTATAATAGATTCAGATTCTGCTGGACATTATCTCTGAACACAAACCCCAACTGATTAAATTCTCACTTGGCATCATTCAGTCAGCTTTGGAATTAACCGCATGTTGTTTGTAAAAAAACAAAACAATACCTTCTGAAAGCGACGGTAAGGAATAATCTTGTAAATATCACAATTTTAACTCCTGTTTTGTCTTTCTGCCCATTACCCAGGGTGTACTCTCCAATCTGTCATCCATCACAGATCTAGGGGGCTTCGACCCTGTGTGGCTGTTCATTGTCGTAGGAGGGGTCATGTTCATCCTGGGCTTCGCTGGCTGTATTGGAGCTCTCAGAGAAAATACCTTCCTGCTAAAATTTGTAAGCCATGTTTGAACCGTCTGAGCACAGACACCACTGGATCAATTTACTCTCCCCTTAAATCTTTGAAAGAGATACCATCCCTAGACCAGCCCTTATTTTATCAGAAAGTAATCATTAATGATCAGTCATTCATTCAGTCATTCGTACCTTCAACACTGAGTTACTATTAAGCTGGGTTTTGAACAACACGTGACTGACAGAGACACACTTGCCTTGTTGCTGGCTGTGATGCTTAGCATCTATTAAGTCCAGCCAATGTCCATTAGCAGCAGTAAGTCAGAGTGAAGAGCTAATGCGGCTTTTGTGCATTTATCATTAGCCGCTTCTCCTCCTACATTTACTGTAAAGGGATGATATAATGGTACCTCTGGGACTGCAGTTTTGGTTGCTACGCTTTCAGCAGCAAATCAGAATAGACCTTACAACTAGACATGCACAGGAACGATACATCACAGCTGTGCCTTTTATATCTGTGCCAAGAAATGCTAGAAAAATGTTATGATCCTTTTCAAAACGATATTAGATTTATTTGGAAGTGACGGATCTTGTGTTTGCGTGTGTGTGTGTCTCACTCTTTACTTTCGTTGTTGTTTTTGTCGTGTTTTCGTCTTTCCAGTTTTCTGTGTTCCTGGGTTTGATCTTCTTCTTGGAGTTGACTGCAGGGATCCTTGCCTTTGTCTTTAAGGACTGGATCAAAGACCAGCTCAACCTTTTCATCAATAATAACGTCAAGGCCTACCGTGATGACATCGACTTGCAGAATCTTATCGACTTTGCCCAGGAATATGTGAGTCCACACCTGCTGACTGAAGCTTATGGGTCACTAAAAGTAAATCCAGCCAACAAGTGTCTTTTGATTGAAGAAGTGATTCCTGTCTCTGAAAATGAAGTTAACCATGTTGAAGCAGTTGATTTCACTTCACATCTACTGCCTTTATGGGCTATATGTTTTGATTAGTGTGATTGCAGTTCCTTGAAATATTTATCCAGTTATATGAATGAAACCGTTTAGATCACTGACTTTTGTGCGCAAAGGTTGGACTCTGTCACGGCCGCAAAGGCGATTAGATCTACTCTCACTATGTGTAGTCACCGACTGCCACAGTAAGCTGGCCACACACCCAGGTTGACCTGAGCCAACTTCTAAAGAGCGACTGAAAGAGTAGATCAGAGAAAATAGCCTTATCCCATAGCTGGCGTGAGCTGTCTAATCTCTGCCTGTTGTCGCTGCTGTCTCAGTGGTCATGTTGTGGCGCTCACGGGCCTGACGACTGGAACCTGAACATCTACTTCAACTGCACTGACTCAAACCCCAGTAGGGAGCGCTGTGGAGTTCCCTTCTCTTGCTGTCTCAAAGACCCCGCAGTAAGTCGCTCAACAGCACTAATCCACGATTGATTGTTCATAAACATAGATCATGTTTTGAATTCATAATTTAGGAGCGATGCAGTTTCATTAGCATTGCTGATGATGTTCTTAATTTTAGCGTTTGCAGCTCATACAAAGGTTAACATTAAAATTTAGAATATTAACAGTAATAGTACGTTTCTGGTATTTCTTTTGCAGGAGGATGTCATCAACACACAGTGTGGTTATGATGTTCGGCTTCAAGGGGTTGGTATCTCTGAAGCATATCTTTTTAGAGGTTTGCGTATACTAAACCTGCTATTCTGTTTCAATGACATCACAGTCAGACATTATTATTCTTTTTTTTTTTTTTATTATTGTAAGACCGATATTACCTTTTTAAAAATCCTGGTTAAAGGGAACTCGTTCCTATTCACATTCACGTTCTTAATCATTTGTGCTGGGTTTGTCTCAGTCCCCCAAGAGAATGTGTGTGAGAATTTACTCTGTCTTTATTTAGCATTTCTCATCGGAAATATGTAAGAACCACAAATAGTACGTATGCCTAAAAAGCAACACTGACAGAGAATTTGTAGGGTTAAGCATCATATAGCCCCGTCTGTGTGCTTCTTTCCTTAATAACAGATTGTTCATCTAACAGGGATAATTAGGCTCCACTTATAGCGTAGAGAGCAGCCTTACTACACTCTGTAATTGGCAACGCAGTGGGTTCTGCCAGTGTGCTCTCTTTTCCTGTGTGTGGGTGTGGTTGTTATAACTCACTCCACTGCAGTCAGAAAGATTGCTGTTGCTATGCACACTGCAGTACAGTGAACCACCTGCCACTGAGTTGATATGAATTCATTTTCGCTGTGTGCTCTGGTGCTAACACCCTGCCCGCTCACGTTGAAACCATTCGTGATATGTGGTGCCGCAAGTTCCTGCGCAGCTTGTTATTTTTTTTTATTTTTTATTTTTTTTGACTGTAGGCTGCGATAGAGGAAGAGCAGGGCGTACGGGGAGGAGAGCCGCACAAAGATACGGGGAAATAGCTTCTGGGAAAGTTCACAGAAAGAGCAACATAGTGTTTCCACCTTTTTACTGGCTGCCAAGTGCTCTCTTTACCTCCCATTGGTTGAAAGATAACCTTCAGGCTCTGCAAAAGAACAAAGAGTTTTCCTGGTTGAGTTGTCTTGAAGAGCAACAAAGAGACCATTGTGCAAAGTCCCATTCACGCCCATTTGTGTCCCCCTTTTTAGAGTCTCTGCAGCCCTAAATCATACCTTTTTTCCATTTCCATCTCAGAATAGACCATAGCCATCATCAGCTCAATCTAGCACGATAATCTGACGACAATCTGTCCGGTAACGGGAAACGTCTTCTGCCTGTTTGTTTAGTCCAGACAGGGTCCTCCTAGAACTCAATACACATCCTTGATGTTCTTCGTAATTCCCAGACTCTGACATGTTGTAATCTAGGAATGACTCCCCTGTCTTTCACTCCTCATGCACTCAGCTAATGTGTTGTTTTCTTTGTTAAGCGTTAGTCATAGGTCATATTGCAGATGTTTGTTTAAACTATGCCAGGTCAGTGTTCACTTTGAAGAATGGCAGTTCTGCTCTTAGTCAATAATATAGCATGTTTTCTACTCGCATTTTAATGTTCTTCCCATGTAATTTCTACTTATCTATGTGTAGGACCTGGATCGTCAGAAATATATCTATACAAAGGGCTGTGTGGGACAGTTTGAGAAGTGGCTTCAGGACAACCTGATCATTGTAGCTGGAATCTTTGTTGGTATTGCACTTTTACAGGTAAGACGTTCGTTTTACTTCCATTTACATGATTAAACCTTGCATTTGAAATGAGATGTTTTTGTAAAACTAGCGATATGGCTGAGTTTTTAATCTTGTGTAGTCATTGCCACCATGTGGTGAGAACATGTAACATCAAGCAAAATCCTGTGGTTTTTTTTTTTGTTTAGTTTTTTTAATAATTCCACTTTCTGTAAGCATCATTTGTCTTAATGTCCTGTGTGGCTTTGTCTTCAGATTTTTGGTATCTGCCTTGCTCAAAACCTGATCAGTGATGTCAAAGCTGTCAAAGCCAACTGGTGACAGCTGAGGTGACGTGAGGGGATCCCACCCCTCAAACCCACTCGCGGTCGACACAGCACACAAACAGTCCCGTCCATCTGAGGACGGAGAGCCACAAATGCTTAACTTTGTCTACTTTACCACTCAGCTAAACAGCACATACACACTGTCACATTTGCAGACAAGCAAACACGAATAGTTTACTTGTCACTGACACTTCAACGAGGAGGAAGATAATTAATATCCATGCAAACCAAACAGCCAAAATTTTGTTTACCACCAAGTTGGGATTTGAACCCAAAAATACAGAGGACAATACTTGTTTCTGTTTCTTCAATTTTTTTTCTTCTTTTTTTTTGTTTTTTTTGTTCTTTGGGCAGTTGTGTTCACGGGGCATAGTTACACAAGGACTCCTTTCAGCCGTGAGAATCTATGGATGAGAGTACAAGGAGGAGAAAGAACAAGTCCCCCTTATTAGATCAATTGTCACTGAACCCCTGTCGCACTCAATGAGGGGTTGAACTAAAACAGCCACTTTTTAACGCACTTATCCCCACATCCTGCCGCAGGGGTTTGTGAGTGACAGGTCAACTGGCCATCACACACGGATTCTTCTGCCTGTCACGTTTCTTCATCTGTAATGACGGATGAAAACACACTGAACAGCAACTCACGCGCATCTTAAGATCATTTCAGGAAGCGGAAATTCCCACTCAAAATGTAAAAAAGTGCCATTAATATCCAGTTATATTTTTGTCTCTTTCCTGTTCTTGACATGGAGTTTCTGCAAACTGCCCCACAATACCTCAGGGCCTGGCTGAAATACGGCTTTCTGCCACCGGTTTTTAAGCATATCTTCTGTTTTCATCTGTGTCTGTTGAATTTAGATAGACTAACTTAATGCAGAAAAACATTGACAGATCCACGAATGTCTCCCTGTTTGCTCTGCAGTGATTGTATTGTATGGGGTAGCCTGGTGTGGATTGGATTCTAGGTATGTGCTACAGTATACAGGGAAAATTGTTAATTATAGAGATTGTTGTTGTTTATCTCTGAGCATCTCTCAGGCACATGGGATTGCTGGTTCGGGGCCTTTTTGCTTGACCTGTTTTACCATATTTGTCTTATATTTTTGTCTTCTGCATTACACAGTTATTGTTGTGTGTTTATTGTATATAGATTCCAATCTTTATATACTCTCCATTCATAGAGACACATTTATATGCTGGGCTCATGCTTTGATTCCTTAAGTCCACCAGGCGCCAGTTTTACCTCTGACCCATCAGTCACCTGCACAATATTTTTTTGTTGATGATATTGTTAATATTTCTAAAGAAGACCAAATAATACCAGCTGGCCACAGGCTAACTACCAAGGTTTTGTTGGGCTACAATTCAGAATCTATTAGCAATGCCAACAAAAACATGAAGCAGTTCTAGGTAGGCACAATGTGAAGTTATTCTCCCTTTAATATAGGCCGTGCCAGTTGAAATGAAAAATAAAAAAATGTTACAGCATCGCTTTTATTTTTTAGTCAATGTTATGCGCATTTGTTGAAAATGTTTTTTAAATATTTTTTTGATATTAGCAAAGTCTCAATATAACATGAATGCTGCTTTAACTTAACTAGATTATTGGTATATAGTCGAGTAACCAAGCTAACAACACGCACCACATGGCATTTGAAACTGACATGTTATTGTTTCTACGATGAGATAATTTGTTCTTACAGAGTTTACACTGTGTACAGAGTGTGTTGTGCTTTGTTTTCCACTATATAAAAATACTCTGGCCTCACTTTTAAAGTTGCTCACACAACTTTTCATCTTGTCCATGATGTTTATCAAACTGGGTTCACTTGATAATTCTTTACATTTATTCCATTATTCTCTTGGTGGGATTGACTTTCTTTTATACACACACACACAAACAAACTTTAGTATGTTTTGAATAGCAGTGTGCACAAGTTGAAAGATAAGTAGTATTAATAAATTCTCGGACTCATACACCAAACACTTTCCTGCCTCACTGAGTCTGTAGACTATTCACATTTTTATATTTGTGTGCGTGTATACATGCATATGTATATATAAATATATATTTGAATTCATGCATCATGCAGTAACCACACCTATGATTGCCTGCTTTGTCTACATGCCATGTTGCTTGCTCCCACACACTCCCTCTTCAAACATTACCTGATCAGACTGCACCTGTTTCAAGCTCTGTCATTTTGATGTATTTTTAAACACAGCAGCCTTTTGCAGGAAGGGGAATAGAAGACAAAACTGCAGTCGTCTGAATTTAGGAGTCATGAGGAACTTGCACAATGCATGTGTGCTGGGGTGACTGAGCCTTAAGGACTTCATTTAGATGAAATGGATGAGTTTCCATAAGAGAAGCTCTTTAGGCGTAATTAGTGAGCGAGCGCCTGCTGCAGTCTGAGAGTTTTTTATTTTTTTAGGTCAACTTTAGAAACATTTACAGAACAAAAGTTAGACTTCTTTTAAATTCCCATTCAAAGTTGCAGCATTTGCCTGATGAGACATTTTTGTTTCTACTCATCGTGTTGTTCTAACTGCGTGTGGGCTTCTTTGATTCACTAACTGCTGTAAATCAATCCGTCCCACTTCAGTGTCGAAGATCAGGATGAAAGCAGGTTTTTTCCCTCATTATCTCTTCTAGGTTTTCTTTTTCTTTTTCTTTTTTTAGAATTTCTGTTGAAACGGATAATATGTGATGATCAACAAGTCTTTGGGGTCTCTTCATAAAATAAAATCACCTGTAATTGAAAGTCATTTGTTCAGGGTCTGCACCCCTTACCCCTGATTTAAAAACAAACAAACAAACAAACAAAAAAAGCTTCAGCTGTAGCGCGTGAGGCGAAGCTCCGTTAAACATGACAAAATTGAGGAGCTGCTGCTTTTTTAAGTGATGCAGAGGATCTGGCTGAAGGCAGATGGAGGCCACGGGTGCTGGGTTCTGCTGCAGTACAGAGCTGCGGCTCTTAAACAAAAAGCACTCCCACTCTATCTGCAGCCAGCGCCGTGTCTGGAGGGATCTGCCAATAATCAGACAGTCACCTTGGTAATATGGACAATAATGCCATAATAATCTGTAGTAGCAGGGTGGCTGCGTTTTAATATGCACACTCTACAGAGGTGACTTGCTGGAGCGTGTTTGTTTTAACACCTTCGGATGGTTTGTTTTTTCTTTGTCTTTATTGCTTTAATGTTGGCGAAACTGAGAGGGAGAGAAAAATGCTAATTATGCTCTGCTCTCTATCATAATGGCCTTACATCAAAAACCACCTTCTTAATTTCTCTGCCCTCCCTGTAGGCAGCCCTATAATTCCTGAGGAGGGGCCTTAGTCATACCGTGAATGTATCAGCATGGACCTACTGCTTCTCACTCCGTTAGAAATGATCTTTTCCTTTATGCAGCACAATGCAAAACACACAAGAAGCTTAGGAATGCAAATGAAATGTGTCTTTGTGTAGTGATGGTTGAGTTATTCTGTTTATTTCATTTAAAATATTTTTAATAGGTTTAAAGATGATGCGCATTCCTCCTCTCTGTGTGAAGACCTGCATGGACAGATATGCAATTATACACGAAGACATCACCAGAAACGAGCGGTTTAACAACGTCAAATGTGATGGTAGTCTTTGATTTAAACTTCATTTGCTGCAGCCAGCGTCTCGGAGAGGTTTCCAGCTTTGAAATGATTTCCTTTTTTGCGTATGTTTCAAAGTGACTGTCATTGTAACTTCAGCTGAATCTGCCCTGTTATCTTCTTTCGAGCTTTTGAAGTCTGCTAATGTCTCGAGGCTTTTCGGTTGATATTCCTTACAAAGGTGAGCAACGTCGCGCACAGACGCCGGTCACGTCGGAGCACAGCACAGCACAGCGAAGCAGCGGTACCGGTTTGTTTCTGAGCACAAACTGCAATATCACAGTTAGTTGTACTGACATTTCCATTCTTAGTCATAGCATGATCTGTCTAGAACGAACCAGTCTTTTGTTGTAGGAATCGTGTTTCTGAAACCACTATAGATATTTCAATTACGGAATCTGCAGGTTTTCAGTTCATAGTGGTTTCCAGCAATTTCAACATGTCTACTGTGATGGATAGTTTTATAAGAAATGTAAAAGTCTGGGGCAAGGTCTGTTACACTGTATCTTGTGTGTAAAGTCGTCTTCTATCACATATTAAATGATTTATTATAACAGTGCAGTGTTTTCTGTTGAATCCAACTAATCACACGTTCTAAACATTTATGCTGCAGGTCCTTCAATTAGATCATTTAGCTGTTAAAGCAGTGGATTCATATTAGCAGATTTTATCTTCTCCAGACATAACAATCTGTTCATATATCTATTTTAACATATATTTAAAGATTTGCATTCGCTTCTGTCTGTAATATAATCATCTACTGCATAAATCAGTATGCTGAGTACGCTCTTTGCATGAACTCTGCTATGATTCATTTCTGCAGGACATGGCTGATTTTGCACAAATCTGTCCAGAGATTTTCTGCCATTGTTCACAGATTCTTTTCAGCTGCTCTTGCTGCAGGGGGTTTAGCTGCTCTACCCTCAGCTCTAGAATTCTCCAAAGATTTCAGATCAATACGAGTTTTATTTATAAAGCCCGATATCACAAATGACAAAGTTGCCTCAGGCTTTACATCTGTACAACCTCTGTCCTTAGACCCACAAACTGGATAAGGGAGAAGCCTCTGCCAGCAAAACGACAGTCACTGGGAGAATCCGCTCTCCGCTGTGTTAGCCAGCGTTGTCATGTTGGACGCTCCCTCTCTGGTGAAGGTTCATGAAACTGGTCACGTCTTTAAATGGCGTCTATAAATATCTCGTCAACATCTTTGCACCGATGCATCCCCGCGTCAACACACCCCCACCTCCAGGTTTCATGGCTGGCACCGTTCACTGCGCTCGTCGTAGCCAAGTCTTCGCCAAATGGGCTGGACACCATCTCATCCAAACTCATTTATTTTAGTTTGATCTGACCAAAGCATGTGCTGCCAGTATTAATCAGGATTCTCTCGTGTTTGGCAAAGTTTAACCTCACAGTTTGGGCTGTTTTCTGGGTGATGGCTTTATTCTTGGACGGTGTCTGAAGAGACTGACTATGCGCCGTCTTGCACGCCATCTAATGAGTCTCTTCTTCAGTGCAGAGTTCTCATGGCCTGCTGGTGTGTTTTTTTAAATCCTCTCCTTTATTAGAGAAGCCTCCCAATCAGTTTTCTGTCCTCGTTTATAACGTGGAGCCACATCCCTGGAAAAACAAACACCCAAAAGCAGGAGTAATTACACAATGTAAATAGAATTGCAATTAAAAGGATTTTTGTTGTTTTTTTTATTCATGCATGTATACGCATCATCTGTTGTTGAGTCAACCAATAGAGGGAGACAAATAGTGAACGCGACCTCGGACACATCTGTCATGACTTCGTTTTTTTTATTATATATGGAATCAAAGGAAATGCAATACATATTACATACAATCATGCCCTAAATTATTCATACCCCAACAAATTCTGACTTGCCAATTTTTGTTCAAATGTAAATTAACGATGAGTGATCATTTATTCTGCAATGACGCCTGTTGTACGTCGTCTTATTATCTTCTGGGAGACACCTGCGTCATTTCTAATCAAGACAAAACTTGCTGGTTGAATAAAAGTAACTTAAAGTCAGAATTTGCCAGCGGGATGAATAATTTTGGGCTTTGACTGTATGTACGATTTAATGACAAGCCAGAATGCAAGAAGTATTCACACATGAACATATTATAAACAAAGCAGACATCGTATTCCTGACTATCGGTTTAGGGGAACAAAGCAAAGCTCTGTAAATCCACCCAGTTACGGTCCACTACTGCTCTGCATTTAGATTTTAGGTTCAAAGTGAAATACTCTTCAAAATAAATCCATCACCTTCAGAGACTTGACGTTTTCTTCTTTTACCGTGCGTCACAGATAAAACACTCCCGTCCAGCTCCGTGCGAAAGTGACTCTGTCTCTTGACGATGAACGAATGACCTGGACAGAAACTTTCTTTCGCCTCTCTTTATGTTTGTGGACCTGCAGCGAATGTTCATTCCTGGCTGACCTTGAAAAGCCACAAATGCACCTGTTTACAGAGAACATGGAGCATTTAAGGCAGCAGCTGCAACTGAGATGCTTCTTTATTATATGATTTAAAGCAACTGCTGCTGTGATCACTATCTGTCCAATAAATATGAGTATGAGCCTTGCGCTTTTAGTTTCCTGGAAACTGTCACATACATTCGTTTGTGATTGGAGATTTATTTAAGTTCTGTTTGAGGCCCGGCTCCATGTGTTGGTGCTGTTTGGTACAGAAAGACATCTGTGAGCAGTAAGAGAAGAGTCATAAGGATGCGATTGTAATTCACGTTTGATAATCCATTCTGTCTCGTGGTTGACTGAACACACTGATGCATGAGCAGCACTTCGCTTTAAGCATTTAAAGGCACAAACTGTGATTTGTAGTGTTCCACTGTGCACATTCTAACTCAATTACAAATCCTGATTATATTTCCCTTTTTGATTTGTTTCTGAAGTCAGTAAGACGTTTAAATGTGGATACAGTCACATATGAGTAAGTAAACCCCCCTCATATGCAATAATCAGTTGTGTTTATTGTGAACAGGAAAGTGCCGTTTAGTTACTTTGTTCTACGAGGAAAATAGGGCAACCAGCGCTGGAAAGACACTTTCAATTGTGGGTGAGGTCACATCAGCATCATCTAACAGACATCACATGACTGCTCTCTGCTTTTCATGTGTTGTGTTGCAAGCGTCCCTCCAGGGCAGCGAGGGCAGAGACTGACGGGTTGAAGGGTAACACTTAAGATCTAACACTTGCTGTTTTACAATCACCAGCCACATGCTCCATTCAGATACATGTAGAACCTGCAGTAGCTCATCTCAGCCCCAATCAGACGTGAAACAAGTAGAAAGCTGCGTTTTTATAATGTTTAGTCGAATAGTTGGGATAAGCCACTGGTCAGACCCATAAACTCTCCAAAACAAACCAACTATTGGAAAAAGGTTGACCAGTCCACCGTGGTCAGTGTGTGGCAGAGTGATTTGTTCGTCTCCGTACGCTTTTATAGAGCTGCTCTGACTAACTGCTCCTTTTACTGGACAATCTGCCGCCTGCTGATCCCAATAAGTGAGAGTTTTACTGCGGTTTGAGCTGATGCTGAACCAACGGACTGCGTGAAAGAAAATAGTCTCTGGAAAATAGAAACTATAGTAATTTGTTGCCATGCAGAATTATGACACATACCACAACGGTAATTCGATCAGTGTTTAGAGATTTACGAAACCACACACTTTGTGCGTCAGCCAGGAATTATTCCTCATTAACATTCATTACGCCTGGTTAGTTTTACATTGGGCAAAGTTGATCGTTTGCTTCACTGCGGTGGAGACGGGGTCATGTCAGTTATTTAGCTGTGTGCTGTATCTTCTCTCAATGTCCCAAAGCGCCACAGCAGGCTTTCACACAGCTGTTTGTACAGCATACGGTTTGTAATTAGCCAATTAAATAGCACAATGAGGCCAAGTGTCCTCCATTTGACACGCAGGAAAAGAAAACCTCCTTATTCCCCAAGTTGTCAAAACCTCACATTTCCAAATTATGAGCCATAAAAATGCAACCGATGCTGGAAATGCAGTGTAAAAAAAACCAAACAAAACCCCTCCGGTACCAAACTGAAACGATCAAAATATCGCTACACAAATATGGTGACGGTGTTTCAGAGAGATTACATGGTTCACACAAGACCAAAAGCCGGAACGTTCACAGGCAGAGAGGTTCAAAGTCGCAGCAGAGGCCCCGATGGATCTGAACGAGCATCAGCTATCACGGAACACTAGCACGTTGAGAGGCAGCGAGACAAGTCCCTGTAGTTGTCCTCGAGGGGACGGACCACGTCACCTCCCAGACAGGGATTTTACTCCTTCTGGCACGAGGAGCAATAGATTTTATTGATGTGTTCTGTGGAGCTGTCAAAGGGCCGCATTCACCGGTGGGTGATGTCACATCTGCGTCAGCTAACTTGGAGGACCAGGCATCACATGACGGCGCTCTCCTTTCATGTGGTGTGCGTTAAGGGCAACTCTTTCAGAGCAGCCAGGACAAAGATGGAGGAGCATGTGAGGGTTGTTGGCACGTACCGCGAGTCGCTGGGGTCTTTGAAGTGTTTGGGAAAAACAGGAACACACTTTGAAGTGGTTTGCTTGTTCTTCTTTGGGGAAAGGAAAATCACAAGAACCCCGTCCTGCTTGCTGTCTATACAGTCTGGGTGAAGACATTTGTGTAATTTAAACTTTGTCCCTAAGTTTGAAGCCTTGCAATCAAAGCCTCGAACAAGCAGGCATCCATCCCATCGTAGAGAAAACAGACAAACGATGTCCTGGCGTCTGAGCGTGTGCAACGGTTGACACACCAGCTCAGTCTGTCCTGACAGACCTGATGGGTTGATGGCCTAATTCAATGGGTTTCTGCAATTACCTGAGAAACGGAGATTGAATTGGAGCTCAATTTAATTAATGGCAAGAAGGATTATGGCCGGAGCACAAAACTCAAGGCGCGGCTCTTAATCAGCTGGCACCTCAGTCACGGCGCCGCGGGGTTGAGTTGAAGGAGAGAGCTGCTCCGGCTGTAATTCACCCAAGTGGCTCTGCTTTAAAGACAGAATCACACAAGAGCTAATTGCATGTTGGCCATTTTTAGCTGGAATATTTATCTGCGCTGTGGATATTTATAGCGCTTTCAAGGTGCCTGACAACAAGAGCTAGGTGGACAAATCAGTGTGTGTGAGAGAGAGAGAGTTAAACCACTTAGCTAGACCACATTTTTCCATTTAAACCAGTTAGAGGGGAATGTTGTATCAAATTAGTTTCACTGCCTTTGCATTTCTGACCATCAACTTGTTTTCATTAGAGCCGAGGTTGCTTGAAGTCACTTGCACAAACGTTTTGTGTCACAGCCACCATAGTGACAAACTGGCCTCCGTCGGTTCATCATCTAAATTCGCTAAGCGCACAATTACCACAGCACCAGCCAGATTCCCATTCAATGCTGTTTGTTTCATTGTCCTTATTGAATTCAGTTTTGGAGATTTGTCCATCACTATCTCAGTATTTATGCTCAGGGTTTTCCTGGTCATGTTCTTCACCGTATTCTGGCGAGAAAGAATACGTCCATACAATACAATAACACACAATACATACAATAACATTTTTGAATGGCCTTGAAAAGAGCTAAAAGTGAAGCTCAGCCACTCCAGGAAGTGAAGAGATAAAGTTTTATTTAGCACCAAATGTCATATGATGAAGTCGCTCTTATCCATTTTAGGCAGACTCAGACTTATTCTATCCCACTTATAGTACAGAACACTTGAACTAGCAGCTAATGTAGCTACAAGAGCTACTAAATGAGTCACCGTTTTCTGAGGGAACCGAAAAAACACGCACACCTTGGATTTCAATGGATTGGTTTCTCCGCTCCATCCTTTATCTTCACCACTAACCCCTTTTTAGGAGCGTTTCACGCCATTGTGTTGCAGCTCTTTGGTCCGAAGCAGCCAAAACAGGTGGTTTTGAATGGGACGGACTGGCTGTGAGTGGCCACGTGAACACGTGAACATGGTCTCAAGACGCCTGGCAGGAGGTATGAGCCTGATGCTATCGTCAGAATTAAAGATGGACAGATCGGCATCTCATTAAAAAGCTATTTAGTGTTGTATCCCGTTCTGTTGAGCTGCGACACACGTGTCGGACGCCTCCCACCCCCTGACAGAGGACACTCAGCAGAGCCCAACCCGCTCATACTCATACCACCAGCTTTCCAAGCCTATTGCTGAATGATGTGTGGTTAACAGCCTGTGTAGTGCATGATGGACTGTAGTGTGAATGACCACAGCGGCCTTGATCACGTTATTACTGTTGGCCGCATTTTTTCTTTAAACTTCAGACCTATTAAACTGCTCTATTGGTTTTTGCTGCCAAACACTCGTCTCCTCGGCTTTTATTGCCTCCTTAGGTCTCGGCGCAAAAACGAGGACTATACTACTTCATTTAAGGAAAACACAGATCTGCTTAGATGAAAAACGCTCAGTTGTTAATGTTAATTGTGGCTCTACTCTCGCTTTAGCTGGGTGAGCCACACAGGTTTGTTTTTGTGTGGCGGCCATGTGACACAGAGCTTAATAGGACCTGTCCTGCAGACAGCGGCAGGAACTTTAAGAAACATGAAATTATTGACAGTGGGCCTGGCCTGGCGGGGGCCGCGCTGTGTAAGGTCTCAGCAGGGGTCCCTTTCGGCAAGACAAACACCTCAGCGCCTGGCTGTGCGTATAAAAGCGGAAAAGTGTTTTTCAGCGCTGAAATTGAATGTCGAAATCGATGTTGAGATTTTGTTTTGATATGGCTGAGGGTTGTCATATCACATTAAGATGGATGTCCTGTGGGAGGTGTTGCTGGGAAGTGTGATGAGCAGGATCCTTACCTCCAGGAACAGCTAATCAATATGCCTCTCAGACACTCTCTTCTTCAGTCAGAGCACCGCTTCTTTTTTTTTTAACGCTGCTGACATAGTTCAATTAAACATGTGCTGCAGTGTTCTGCAAAAAATGTAAAAAAGAGCTGGATTTAGAGGATGGGACAGAGTCTTGAGTTGCAGTACGCTCCAGCGTTCCCAGCGATTTCATCTACATCTTAAACGGGAGATAATGTCACGAATAAGTGGGTTCTGCGGGCGTCCCTCCGTCTGTCCGCTCGTGATGAGTTATGACCGATCGCGCCTCACTCAGCGCGGTTGCATCCTCTGTCATCACTCCATCCGCCGTGCTCGGAATGAGACAGAACAAGTGTGGAAGTGATTACGCCGAGGTGCCTCAGGGCTGTACACAAGCACCTGATCAATATTCAATCTCAGTTATTCCACCCCGCATTACCATCCCACACAGGGCCGCTCAGCGACTGGAAGGCCTGTCGCTGCTCGTTCAGACTGAGAATCGCTTAATCAGAGAAAATAACTAGATTCAGTGGTGTCACTAAGGTCGTGTCAGCTAATAGGTGAATATATTCTGGTGAGCCTTTGATGCATTATTACAAATTGAGAAGGATTATGTCAGATCTTTAGAATATGAGAGAAATAGGACATAGAACACACACACACACACACACACATATATATATATATATATATATATATATATATAGCCGTGCTTTGTACTAACATGAAGCTTTGTTAAAAAAAGCAAAAGGCCCAATCAAAACACAGCAGATCTTTAAAATGCTGATCTAAATCAGCGAGCACAGGAAGCCACCCTCCTCTCAAGGTCATAGAGAAAATTCCAGAAGTTTTTGTAGCTCGGCCTTGTGTAGAGACACATCCTGCCATGCTCGGTTTACTTTTTGTTCTAATGTTGGGCCGCGGTGCATCTAATAACCTTGTTTACTTGACCTTGCCAGGACACCCCGCTGAGCAGCTTGCTCTTTACTTTGGCTACTTTCTTTACTGTGTGAGCTCTGTAGGACTCGGGGAGGGATGACTCACGCTGTTGAGCACGGTTCTCTCTAAAGCCCTCATGAGATCTCGAGGTCACGCAGGCATCACACAAACATCCTTTCAACACAGGCGTGTATATTTCAGAGCGTATGGAGGATGTTTACCATATACAGTATGTGTAGGTTCATTTTGTTCAAAGCCTGAAGGTGTTTATCAAACAAGTCTGGTCTTTATGACTAAATGAACTCAGGGCATAACTTATGTTTTTACTTTTAGGAGCCTATTTCAGTGCACAAACAGCTTCTACTGTGAACAGTGATGCACACAATTAACTACATAGCACTGTTTAGTCAGTAATGTGTTTGAATGAATGAGAACAGGATGCTGTTACTGGAATAAAACCATATCTTGTTTTGATTTAAGGCACCATGAAAGCAGTCTGTGGTTGTGGTTGTTTCTCATCTTTTGCACTTCAGTAAGTTATTTTTTAAAGCTTTGTTTAATGTTGAGTGCTAGTTCTTTGGGCTTCGTTTCAGGGAGATGAGAAAAGCAAAACTGGAGGTTAAAATGTTTTGATCCACATCCTCGTTGCATCTGTGACTCGTGGTGCTCCCGTTTGAGTTCGGACTTCATGCGGCTTTAATCTTGTTTATGACAATGTGAAGAACATTTGGTTGTCTGGAGTCATTCCCAGTGGCTGTGCCAAAAAAGAAAAGAAAAGAAAAAGAATATTACCACATAGTGAGCTGGAAAAATGTCTGCACCCAATAATAAAAAGACATACAAACCGTGCCCATTAAAGAAAGTTGCGCTGATTTGAGATTTCCACCAATAAAATACCATAAACACCAGTCAATCGGTACATGTCATACGTACCGTAGCACCCTGTCACCTACAGTTAAATGGTTTTTAAATTAATTCATGTCAATGGATCATGTCCTCACACCAGCAAACAGAGGCATAAAGAAAATCTCCGTAGTGAAAGTAGCGCAGCAGACGATTTGTTTTCCAGCAAGACAATAAGTCTAAACATGCATCAGAGCTCGGCCTCATTTAAAATTCAAGGAATAGCAACAAGTGTTCTCTCGCATGGCCTTCCGTCAGCAGTCACAAGACTGAAACCTCAGAATGCGTCTTTGGGAACATTTGAGAAGAAAAACATTCATAGAGCATCACAAGACAGCGACGCTGTAATAGAGAGACCGAGTGTAGCTTTTCAAATTGTGAGGCACTGATAGAGTGTAAGATCTGATCGCACACATTTCTTTCAGAGGTTTTTAGAGACTGGGTCGAGGCAGAAAAAAAATAAAATCTGATTAGTGATCAGCAGCATGTAATCTGGGGTTTGAGGTTGTCTATCCACACAAAAACATTGTTTCACACCCTGCAGGGTAGGAGAGGAAAGCAGCTGTTTGAAAAGCGTGATTCACGGACTTGGTCGTGCTTCTGTGTTGTGGCAAAGTGAAGCGCTCCCCCCTGCGATTACTCACATCTCCCTAACACAAAAGAGGAGCTGAGTCACAGAGTCTTCGTGCTGGTTGATGATGACATCTGTATAAAGGAGTGATTTGACTGAAGGTCTCGATGCAGTGTTTTAGTCTTGGAGTGAACATAAACACACAAAAGTAAATCAAAGCGAAACAAGTTTGTGTTGCTGCTGAACAAAAGCAGATTATACTGAGATGTCAGGTTCATTTTTAGACTGATGAGGCTTGACATGAATTTGAGTCACAGGACTTTGGGAGTTCATTCATTTTTAATCTCGTTTCACTCACAGATACACACGTTTAGGTGTTTTTTTAGTATTTCAGTGCGTAACAGAACCTTTCAAACCGGTTCCTGTGTGGTTTCACTCATTTGGCTCATTTCATTCCAGCAGCATGTGGCGTTTAAGGGTCGTGAGTCCGTCCTCTTCCATTTTACATTTGCACTCCAGCGTAAATGTCCTCTATCTTCCTTTAAACCTATTGAAAAATGCAGGACTTAATTTTCCTGACACGAAGAAGTCTGGCTCATGCCCAGTCGCCAGTTATGAAGTGCGGTCTTTCTCCAAGACGCAAACTTAAGGCAGCTGCACATTTAATAACTGTAACATATCCAACATAAGCTTTTAATCACGTTGACGTACTTACCATAAGCTGTTGATGCTCCGTTCGCTCTCTTACTGCTACCTGCGCACCGTGGGGCTTCCTCGCTATAGAGGGAACTTGGTCTCTTTACTGGAGGCAAGGTCAGAGACAGACAGCAAACATCAGCTCTGCTCAGAAAACCCTGCTCACATAATAATTTATTCCTCGTGAAGTGGCAGACTGAAATGTGCTGCTGTTTATTGAGCTTATGAGCAGAGCTGTCCTCTGTGGGTTCCTAGTGATGCACGTAAACAATGTCAGTTTGTTTAAAGCACAAGGACTATTTTTCCTTGTTGTCAACATATCCCAAGGAAACACCAAACGCTAACTTTGTGCTGTCTGTCTCCGAGCACTCGCTGGTTTATCTTACCTGTCTGTGCCAGTCAGCCCCCTCAACCTATTGGTTCCTGCCAAAAACAATGTGTCACAAAGACATAGTTTGAGTTTTACAAAAGTTCCCGAATGTTCCAGAACAGCCAGGGTGGAGTATATTATATATTTATATAAGGAAGTCATTTCACCAGTGTGTGTATGTGGGACTGAATTAAAATGTCTGTTTGCTGCATGTAATGCTCAGATGTGCATCAGTTATGGTTTCATGATGGTAAAGCTCTCTGATATGGGGAGAGGTTGGAGCGACCTGAGTGTAAAAAATCCATTATTTGACTTTCGTTGTGTCCAGTGGGATCCGCTTCACAGAGGAAAGAGAAGCGCAAAGAGGAGGCAAAATGATGCTTGTCCTCATGTAATGATCACAACTGAAAAAGTTGTTTAACTGCCAGAAAACAGACAACAACTCCACCAAGTTTTGTGATTGGTGAAATCCAAAACAGTTGCTTATGTATAGAAATGGTCGACATAGAGACGTCAACTAGAGTCAGTGCTAAACTGACCTCCTCTGCATGTGATGTTTGCCCACAAAACTCCTGCAACATGTAGGAAGACGTTTTGCCCGTTTGTCCACTGGGCTCACGAAACCAACCCTGAGCTGTCTGGGCTTTAGTTGGGTGTAGGTTGCACACAGTTAAACGTGGCGCTGGGAGCATGATGCCGCGGAGCCGCTCTGCTTCTTCGGGCACTGGGAGCATTGTTCATGCAGGAAAGACGATCATGTTGACATTTTGAAGGGTGATGTCTGCTGCCCATCTTTGCTTTTCCTGCCTCAGTTATGTGGAGATGGCCAACATGTTGTATCCACCTTATTTCGTAGTCGTTACTGGCTGGAGTCTCTGCTTGTTGCCTGACAACCTCGTGGCGATAACAAGGACATAGGTTAGACACACAACACGCATGTACTGTTATTAATATGAGTTCATTAAAATACAGTTGATACTGCTACAGTACAGTAATACACATGTTCAGGAAAGATGTGTTTTATTGCCTCGAAGGAAATGCTGCACTTTAGCATCATGAAGAGAAATAACTAAACTTCAGAGGGACGTTAATTGAGTGAAGGAAACCTGCAGCCTGAAAAATGAGGTTGATATCGTTAAAACTCCAACGTGACCCAAGGCTGAGGTTGGAGTTAGACAGGGTCACAGCGATGGATCGCTCGTGACACTCCTGTTTTCACCGTCACCGTCCTCGCAGCATCGGATGAACCCGAGGGAAAGCGACATCCTCAGCGCCACAGATGACAGAACTGCTTATTTTCATGCAGACCCTGCTGCTGCTTCACTTGGCATCCGCTAGCAGCTCACCACAGTCATAAATTCCTTAAGAGCTTGTGAAAAAACAAAACTGTGTAAATAGCAAAGTCAAGAGTTTTTTGTTCGGTGGGAAAGGCAATCAAATCAAAATCAAAAGCTAGTATATCATTACCACTGCACCAATCAATGACTAACGGCGTTTTATACTGGTATTGAATTTAAAATAAATGCACAGATGACTCAGAAGAAGTCAAGGAAACAACTTGAACAAAATGACACAGCCACATAAGTTTTGAAGGATTTTATTGGCCATTGGAGACAGATACCATCACTGCAAACCAACAACTACAGCGAATTTTATACACCTATCGGCCCCTGGAGCAAAACGACTGCGGACTACACCCGTGGTTTATGTGGAAATATGTAGAGCGGTGACGGGACGTGAACTGACAACCTACTATACATGTGCAGTGAGCGTCATAGAAAGAAGAGGTGGTGAGTGAAGCGGTGGTTGAGCATCCGTCTGCACAGTTTTAGTGGTGCTGAAGCGGCGGCCGACCTGTTGGTGAGAGGGGACGCTCCGATTGGCTGTTCAGCTTTGGGCCATTTACACCTCGCTGTCAGATATACTGCGTTATTTAGCTGAAGTAGCTACAAACCATCTGTTGTTTATCTTTTATTTATCAGCGACTTCTTCCCTTTTTGAACGAGAAATACTGAAAACTGCTACATGCTGGTGTAGAGTGTATCTGCCCAGATGGTTACGGTTGTAGCTATGACCCCCCCCAAAAAAAACCCTAACCTTATTAAAGTAGACATTTTATCCAGTTCTACTTTGATCCTTTAGGTTGTTTTCTATTATTTCCTTGTCATGTTCTTACATTATTTTTAACATTTTTAAAAGCCACTTTTTGCCAAAGAAGCTGATATTGTACATTATCAACTTAACTGATGAAATGTTTAAATATCAAAACTTTTAAGTTACATTAAACCAAACTTCAGTATTATGAAATGACTCAAACTCGTTTCCATAGATTGAATCTATGCCCAGACCCAGTTGCCCTGTTTCGTACTTGATAATCCATAATAATCCATCTTTAACCAAATGAAAGCAAGGCCTACACCCAGTATTTACACACAGGTAAAGAGAAGAACCATACACAACAGTGTGGTGTTGATGATCATAGTGATTTTGTGCAGGACTCAGTGTGACACATTTAGTGCTTCAGTCTCAGTGTAAATATTATTCATTAGGGTGATTAAGACGCACAACGCAAATATAAATGCAAATATAATTTCCCTGTCACTTTCTCACTTTTCATTATGCAGATGTACACACAGGCCAGTTACATCATCTCCGCTCAGGATGTGATTGTGTGTGTTCACGTTGTCTTTCACGTCCTCTGCCTTTTTAATGTATTTCTCTTTCTTTTTTCTTTTTTTTTCATTATGGAAAAAGGTCCTTGTCATAAAAAATTACATTTCAAAGCCTAAACTTGAAAGCAGGTCCTAAGCGCTGAGTGAATACAGATTAGTCCTGCATTGATTACGACGAAGACGAACAACAACACAATCCGAAGGCGACGGGCAACGGCCGAATACCACCACCACAATATTTGGCAATTTAAAAAACAATATCTAAGATGATATTTAATACAGATAGGCAGTATCAGCGTCCTCTCAGGCCAGTGCTACAGGCCGGGCTTTCGTAGCCTCCTTTCAGTTGACCCTCACCTGATCTTCTTATAATGACGATGGCGTGGGTCTGGGTAGCTGCAGCTCAGAAGGATGAAAAGCTTGGATAACAAAGCTGGGAGAGAAAAAAAAAAACACTAAAACATCTCATCTATTATTTGTAACCCAACCATAAATATTGTAATACATCCAATGGGATCAACAATCGCTCCATAGATCCGGCCTGAAGATGTGGAAAAGTGCAGTTTTTGGACAAACACTGCAGTCACTGGTGTTTAACGCCTCCATAGATGAAAGTGCGATAAAGCAAACAGAAACAACTACGTGCAGCACATTGCAGAAATACCAAACGGCGGACTTCAGACGTGTGTTCAGTGCTTCTACTCTACTGTATTTGTTACAAACAGACAGCGCGTGCGTGAGCGCCGAGCTCCGTCGTTAGCTGCAGGATGTGTCAGCTGATCTCTGGTCACTGCCAGATGTCATGAGATATTCCGGCTCACTGCGGTGAAGTCAGTTTAACGGTCCTCAGCTTCTCTGGTGTCTGACTGCCAAACACTTACCGAGCGTTTCAGATTTTGTTTCTCTTTTTAAACTCCAGCTACCACTGATAAACTAATATTAAGTCACCTACTGAAAGAGCACAGGACGTTCTAGTCAGCCATGAATGTGCTTGCGTGCCTTTAAATGTCAAGCATTAGATGTTAGATGACGTTGCAGCGGTAGGTGTCATTAACTGTACTGGAAGCTTCCGGTTTGACCGCCGTGAGCTTGGATGAGTGCTGGGAGCTGTACAGCACGTTCCTGCGGCAGAGACGCTCGCGGTAGTTCTGGGCAAAGATGAGCAGCATGAGTGGGTTGATGCAGCTGTGGGAATAGCTGAGGCAGATGCTGATGTTGTAGGCGTAGATGAAGGGAATAGTCGGGGATGTGTTTCTCAGGTTGATGAACTGGATCACGTGGTAGGGCGACCAGCAGATCAAGAACACGGCAATGACCATCAGGACCATCTTGGTGGCTGTTTTAGCCCAAACAGAGTGCTTGCGCTTGACCCGCCGAATGGAGCTGAAGACGTGGTAGAGAGTGAGGGAGTAGAAAGTGCTGATGATGACGAGGGGGATGATGAAGCCCAGGATCGACTGGTAGAGGGTGTACCAGTACATGTCCTCGGGCCCCTCCAGGGCCATTATGCACACTTCAAAATGCTCCTTGCGTTCCACCGTGGCATACATCATGACTGGGACGGTGAGGAGGAAGCTGCCCAGCCACACCAGCAGGTTGATGATGATGGTCCACTGGATGGTCCTCTTCTCTGAAGTGGGGTGGACAATAGCGATGTACCTAGAAAGAAGAATCCACTCTTTAGCGCTGGACTGCTGACTGAAACCCAGAGCATGACAGAGACTCGGCTGAATCTAAAAACACGGGTTTTGCTTTAAAAGGTGATATTTTCATTACAGACAAGCTCAGAAAATCAAATCAGGCAAAGGAAAACGGATAAAAGCAAGTAGCAGCGCAGAGACACACTCAATATATTACAGCACGTGCTCAGCAAAATGACGACTGCAACGACAACTAGTGTGATTTTGACAGAGTGACAGCTGTATGAAACGAACACATTTCCATTTGGATTTGTGCCTTTGATTGTCTTTCAATTTGTGGAGCTGCTCAGCTATTTTAGGCCAAATTGACCTCAGTTTTTGGGACGTTTGCAGGAAATGAATGACCACTTACAGCAAGCGTCACTGAAGTGGAGCAAATGACCTATTTCCAGTCCAGTACATCTGCGTCCGTGCCACACCTGGACTTTTAGGAAACTCAAACACTTCCCGAGGAATAGTACTTATGTAAATCACTAGTTTAGCACGTGAGTCAGCTACTGTTATTATTTATTATTATTTATTGGATTCACTAAGAGCAGATGGGTCGTGTGTCCAGTCTGACCTGCTGATCACACCACATATGACCTGCAACATATGCAGAGAAAGAAACCAGATGCACCAATAGACTCCTGTCCAAAGAGCATTTTGTGACTTAAATTGTATTAAAAATAAAGTTTCTAATCTTTAAATATTTTTACTTATTTTTTATTAGGTGCCAGTCAACTACTTCATTAGGTCAAAGAAATCTTAATATTGGTAATGATTGAATATTAAAACCACCTGACTGGTAAAAACATTATATTTATTTAACTCTGCTGTGGTTATTTGTATTTGTATTTATATTAATAGAAATTTAAATTACAGCGCGAGAACAAGATCATGTAACATTTAACTGAAAAAAAAGTATTGTTTGGCGATTAGTGACGTCACAGTTTCAGTATTTTCCATCCATACCAGTAATCATCGTGATCATAATAATAACGACCTCAAAACACCCGAACAGCATTTAACACTTACCGATCAATGCACAGCACAGTAACAATCCCCACAGTGGTGAACTGGTTGCTGACGTCCACCACCACAACCGCCTTACACATAAAGTTCCCGAAGACCCACTGTCTGTCTCTAACCAGCTGATGGATGTTGAAGGGCATCACAAGCAGGAACAGCGTGTCCGCTATTGCCAAGTTCAAAACATAAATGTCTGATACCATCTTCTTCTTGCAAGCCGCCACCGCGTAGATGACCAGTCCATTGGCGATCACTCCGACCGAGCACAGGATCCCGTAGATTGAAGGGAAGATGTGCATGAAAGTTGTGATGTCGATGTGGCTGTAAGGCGACGGGGCTGAGTTTATACACGACGGGTCGCTCAGGTTTCCTGTTCGGTTGCTGTTGCAGAACGCGTCCGTGCCATTCATCTTCGTCTGCGCGTAGTAGCCACCTCGGTGCGGCCGTAATGTAAAGCGCAGCCGTGGACTTGTATCCAAACTTGGGCAGCAAAGACGCGCAGACTCCACTATCCCGCGTTGTCCCGTAGCTGTTTCCTCATAAGAGCGAATTCAATCGCAGAGCCATAAAATCTAATCAAATATGACTAGATGAGCAATGATGGTCACCGGGACATGTTTATCTAAGATCTGAGTGTGTGCAGTGCGCTTTACCAAACTGTGTGCGCTTAAGCGGAAACATAGTTCCCTCCCTTCAAAGAGAATTTGTTGTGTCATTATAACAAAAAAAGAAGTAACCTAACATAAAACCACCAAACATCAGTCTAGTTACACAAAACAAAAAAGAGTGAACAAACCTTTATATTACTTTTGAAAGAAACACTAGCAATTATATCCAGTTGTTTAAGGGAAGATGGAAATTATCAAGAGGGAAGATGAAACGTAAACAAATCAAAGGGACTTTTTTTACAGAAGCTCTTTTACAAGTGAACCTTTTGTTTCAGTTACATTCACACGATAAGAGATTTGTGTTCTGCTAAAAACTCATTTTAATCCTCATGTGCACAACATTTTCTCTGACTCTTTTATACAAGAGCAGTCAAAACTCACTTTTAATACAAGTAGCTGACTTGCAGAATAAATGGATTCTGATCATTTTAATTACAAGTCATGTTACAAATCTACTCAAGTTCTTCATAGGTTATGATCCGGGGGCATTTTATTTTTCATTCGCATTGTGCATTAACAGGGTGGAGTTACAAACATGCTCGTGTGGCAACCAAGCATCATGTGCAGAGATATTAAAGTAAAACTCTCATATTTAATAACAGGCTTGCTTCCCAGCCATCCTGGACGTCAGAAGGGTGGAAGGTGCATTTAAAGTTTTCTACCAATTATGATTGGCTTTAGCTTCAAGGATCTGAAGGTATTTGGGCAATAGTGCTTCTCTCTAACCTTCACACCAAAGATATGATTTCCTTTGGAGCTTTGTTCTCCCACTGGCTTCGCGTTTAAAGGACACTGGCTGAGCCGAGTTTGAAGCATCCCACCAGAAAGGCCTCTGGTGGGATTTGCCCACAGGTCAGCATGAATTCATTTAACGTTCCCTCCTGCTGGTTTCAGGTGCTGTTCGTTCATTCCCTGTGATTCTTCCTTTCTGTTTCGACTGCCAATCAAAGCCCAACGTAATATCATTATTTTCACCTCATCTTTTATACAGGATACTTTGTTCCTTTTGCTGTTTCTTGCTGCAAAAGGAACTCGAGCGTGAATGAATTCTTCAAGCCCAGTTCTGTCAGCTGCATGCTGGGAAAAAATAAAAAGGAAAATCCCATTATTCATTTATACGTTATCGTCTTGATCTCTTCTATTGAGATGCGTGAATGTAAGTTCTTCTTTCTCACAGATGAAAATTAGAGTGTAATTGGTGTCATCAAGGGTGTGTATGAAGATTGAATCTACAAGTCAAAACCATACAGAGCAGCAAAACGTCTGTAAGACTGAAAAACAAGCCCATCGGGTTTTGACTTTGACTTTCAGATTATGTGAACTCAAAGCCAAGAGAAGAACAAACTTTGTGGAGGACTTGTTTTAGTCCCCTGTGCTGGAAAGCTTTGCCAAAGGGCACTTGAGCAAAACCTCAAGGTCTACGAATGATAATTGTTATGTGCTATTCATTAAACAAACAGCACACACTCACCGAGCTGCTCGGCCGCTGTTGTTAGCGCTGTAATTAATGATACAAATGCTGGGATACATAATTTTCAAGCAAGTACCTTGTGTGATTTTTATTTTTTACAGCTGATGTGTCAGATTTTAAAGTTACAGCAGTGCAAGTTAAGCTTATGGGAAATGATCAGTCGTGAATGTTGTTTGTTGTTTGTTATATTAGTGTTCTGTGGTGACATAACGCACCACAGTGGCCTGAGGCGGCTCATAAAGGCTCGAACCGGTCGCAGATGTCCCACGGTACGGTTTCATCAGCGCAGTAAAAGCAGACACAACAATTATTGAGTTACTCGTTGTCATAGACCCTTTAATCCAAACAGCACTACTCTACACACCCACCCCTTCTAGGTCTAAGACGCACATGCATGTATGCGATTATAAAATATACCAAACTATCTCAATGGCACAGAAAATGCCCCCTATTGCTCATCGTCTTTCCATGATGAGGCCTCATCATGGTGAAGAGTGTAATCGTGACATTAAGTTATGTGACGCTCGCACTGATTTCTAGTGGGATCGTCGCTGCCGGACCAACCTGGCAGGAAGGCTGGCTCACAGCGCTCGTACGTGTTGTGGGTCAGGACGAGTTCCATGCAGGGGCGGTGGTATTTAGCCTGAAGTGTTGTTACAGTAAAGGAGATACTGTCACGGGTGTCAAGGGTGCGCGTGAACAAGATAACATACAGTAAAACGCACTGCTTTGTTTTTATCATTGCTCTGTGTTTTTGTGACACTTCAGAGGTGAAGGGGTAACAGTCTCTTTGTCGGCACAAGTGTTTTTCACTTGACTGAAAACCAGAATCACAATGAAAGTGATTTTAGTATTTAGTCGAAACGCCACCAGGAAAAATACAGTGTAATTGTGTTTTAATAGAGGGAATCATACACAGAAACAAAACACATTGTATTTTAATGTTCCACTTTTAATACACGGTAACTAACAGCGACTTGCTTCCATAAAAAAAAATCTTCAATATCGCCTAAGCCAGAGAACATTGTCCACTAATACGCTCTGCAGACATGGATGAGTGATGAGCCCGGACTGCAAACAGTAAAACAAGGACGTAACAAAGCTCTGAACTGTCTTCTTCCAAGAACATCCTCAGCTGAATAGATGCCGTTTTGCCTGGGGTCGGTAATTAAATTAGGAAAATGGGAAGTGAAATATTCTGTAACATATAGTGAAATATAAAGTTATCACAGTGTCTATATGCACTGTGGGAGAATATAATGATCACTCGTCTGATGTCCTGCAGATATCACACCACATACGCTGTAATCCATTGTGCGGTTATGACAGTTTGTGGATCACTACTATATATATTTTCTTTTCCTGCATGTGCAGCTGAACCAGGTTTCTGCTGTTGTTCCGATTGAGAACAAATCCAGAACAAACACGGAGAAGAACAAGTGAAAGAGTAGCCTGCTGTGTCTGGTTCTTACTGAATATTATCACATGCTTGTTCATGTCATATGATTTCTTTGTCACGATAAGATAAATGTCTCAAGACATGCTCCAGGCCTTTGCTAATTTTAATGGCAAGTTGTGGTCAGTGTTTAAATGCTACGCTTGGCGACATGAAACACTGTGATGAGCAGGACGTCTTCTGACTCCGTATGTCCTCCCTACACGTGCTGTTGCTGTCAGCATTTATGTTGATGATGATCATCGTCATAACGGCATCAAGAGGCGTTACATCAACACAACTCGTCATCCACTCTTACATATTATCAGTTATGCACCCAGCCCAGGTTACTTAAAAGCCAAACGAGGTTTGGCAGGGAAGTCTCCGCAGCGTTCGTCCTGTCGTGCTCGTTTTGTTCTCCAGCAGCTGCTGGATGACACAGATTGTGTTGGTAATCTTTGGACAATCATATGATGTCCTCCTGCAGCTCCTCCGGGGAACCGGGCAGGATGAATCCACATAATGGGGCTAACCCATTCCTTTACAAAGGAATGATTTACTCCTCTCACAAATACCTCATTTTACTAGAGACTCATTTTCGAAGAATTAATGACTATAACCGCTTTTATTCTCATGCAGGCCCTTGACAGTGCTGAGATTTGCTGGTGTTCGAGACGATATAGTATTAGACAGTATGGATTTAAAGCAGGATGAGTGCGGCGTCAATTACTGCTAAACTATTTGGCCTGTGAGTTTCGTAATTGTACATCATAAGGATGAGTTTCTGATGCTTAGACCTACACAAATGAAGTTTTCAAACTTTCAAAAGTCTGGTGCATTTTTGTGCAACAGCCAAGCAAATAAAGATATTCATCACATCTGTTTCCCCTCTGATGCACTGATTTGACAGCAGATCGGTGCTGAGTTTGTGGTTTAGGTATATTAAAGCACAGCGTCCTCTCTGTGTGGCTCATCTAATTATGAATTTGATATAAAATCTATTCAATTTGCCAAATTACGACTTGTGATAAATTGCAGCCTCTCTGGAATTCTCTGAAAGCCAAGTACTGAATGCCAGTTTGAATTTTTGACAACATCAGCAGTGCTTTGAATTTCACAAGGTCAAATTGGGCAAATTGAAAGAAAAATGAGAAATAATAAGAGTTTTCAGTTTTACGTGTCCTTGTATCAACAGGCTTTCAGAGATCGTCACTAGAAGATCTAAGTTCAACAAAGTCCCATCAACTTTCTCAGATTGCAGTAAAGGAGTTGCATCCTGTCTGAGCTGCCCGGCTCCTATCGGTGACTTTATCAGATGATTTGTCGTTTCTCTTGGTTTGTTTTGCTGACTTCAGTGAAGAACCTTATCAGATGGGTTTTTATTTGCTTGAAGGAGTTTTTAGCCAGTGATGGGAAAGCGATGTCCTCCAACCCTGCGCCTCAGTTACTTCTGTCACTCCAGAATCGCAAGCACAGATTTAATATTTGTATAGCATTTCACGAATCAATATTGCATTAGTTGTGATGCTTTTAGTACAAAACTGTAAACACGTTAGACCATTTCAGGTTGATTGCGAACTCCTGAAAGGTTCAGAAAAACGACTGGCAAGCATCAATACTTTAATTAGTAGTGTAGTCGTTATTTGTTGGATTCGTTTGTGTTTGAACAGCAGACACAACTGTCAAAAACAAATTTGTGATAATTGCCATGACAACTGGCTGTCGGGCCTCTCTCATTAGGTGATTTGATTACTTTGTCTGTCTTCCAGGTCTCACACCAGTGACATTGTTAATGGGAGACTTTCTCCTCATGTCTCTCTCTTGCACGTGAACCTGCCTTTACTGTGTTCGAAGATCAAATAGAAGAGAAAAAGTCGATAATTAGCAGTGATTTCTCCATCTTTTATATGTTCCATTATTTCATATTGATAAAAACTATAAAAGCATCCAGATTCTGCCTGAAAAAATGCACTTCTGTGCCATAAAGCTCTCGATGACCCTGACATGGAAAACGTACTTCAAAATAATGGAGTAATGATTAATTACTAATGGCTCATACTGATGAAAGCTTAGCGTAACCCTGAATCGCAGAAGTGGTGCTTAAATGCATGCGCAAGAGATGGAAAAGATAAAAACATCTCTTTTAAAACTCTAATAAATGACGTCTGTCTCACAACGTCCTGTCCTGGCGATGCGGCGGCGTCATCTGTGCTGGTCCGAGGTCTCGCATCCTGCTGGTTGCCAGTACGTTACTAAGCCGATTATTAGCGGGGCAATCGGTTATATTTAACTGTGTCTACATGCAACAATAACTGATCTGTCTGATCGCTTCACATGTCTGCATGAACAGGCTTCGAAATCACAAACCTTTGCCGTCCGCAGAATTCTGTATTGTTTTTGTTCAACTGTTCACTGTGTAAACTGGAAAACCAACCGGTTTTGATGTGCAAATAAGCATCTAAATTAGTGCGGTTTTATGCTGAGAGCTCAACATTTAATCAGCAGCTCTGGATCTGGCGCATAATGATGCTTTGATAATGTGCATCGCTCAAGTCGTGGGACTGCAGACTGCAGAGAGGGCCGATCAACACAAGAGGCAAGGCCGCCGTGCAGCCTGTCAGCAGCTGTAGAGATACGCTGAATAGCGTTTGGTGTGCATTCATACTTCTGTTCCCCCAGGCTGTTCACTGTATGACGCAAAGGTCCGGCAAACACGCAAATAAAAGCTCACTTGACAACACTGTTCTCTGCCTGTTTTCCAGGGTTTTCCAAGAGATAAGTTACATTTCAAAACACGAGCACATATTCACTAACAAGTGCCTCTAGGAAAGACGACATTATTTATCTGCATCCTTCGTAATCAAAGTCATTACATGCGACAGTTCGGGTCAAATTGCCTCAAACTGCTTTGCGCGTAACTGCCGCAATTACGGCTGCCAGACAGTCTCATCGGTCCAGTCCGAGCACGTTCGCCGAAACGAGTGATGCGCTCGATTTTCTCGGGACATTTTAGAAGAAGCCATTTGCATTTCCTTTACATATTTACAAACACGAGGCGGCAAACAGGGTTCAAGACAGAGGCACGTAACGTTGGGAAATGATTGTGCCACCGTTCTCACCTCCCACACTGCACCGCGAACTGTGGTGAACTTTGCACGCTGGAATAGAACGAGGTCACGGTGTCACAGCACATAGAACAAGAACATAACACACGCATTACTGCTAGAAGAGAACACGAGATCCAGCCCGAGTCCGCTTTGATCGTTTATGAGACGATTCGAGCTGCAGTAAACAGTATATTTATTTATAAATGGATATATTCATGGCGCTACAACAACATGTCAGTGTATATGCAGAGACAGCTGCGGGTGGAGACACTGCTGTAAAATGGCAGATAAGGTGACTTTTCGAACGGTCTTCATGTTTACAAGCACTGGCAAACAGACGTACTACCTCCACCTTGCTTAGCCCCACTATTTTTATTTTTTTATGCCGTGGATCATTGATTTCTTCTTCTTTAATCACAGCCCCCTGTTCTCGCTCCTATTTTTGTTCCTTCTTTTGAAAACACGCTGGTGCACCAGCAGGGACCGATTCCTTCCACGAGCTATATCCGCTCATATGTTTGCCAGTCAGCGGATAACGCATTTATAACTCTTTCTGGCAACGGCAAAATCAAAATACGTGGCGATTGGTGTCGGTGCCATGCCGGTTGCTGCTGAATGGGCACGTTTGCAGCAATGTTCTTTTTTTTTATTTTAGGTCGTTTTGAGTTTTTAATTTAATTTTTAATTGCATAACGACGTCGTTTTTAGGTTTGGCGAAGATTGTTTTATGTTGTTTTCCTGTCATCAAAGTGTTTTTATTGGAAGCATAAAATCCCCCCCCTGTCGTTTATGTTTTGATGGTTGTGGATACAGAGTAAGGGCACATAAGTCAACTTGCCAGAAATAAACAAAAGTCAAGCAGCGTGTTTTCACCTAAAAGGTGTAAAATAAAAATCTGTATGCTGTATTGATCCTGCTGGGCCAGTGGGCTTTATGAATTAGTGCTCACTGTCTTCACAGCGCGAGCTCTCATCTCTCTGTAGCATCTGAGGATTCATACAGTGTCTGTGGGGTTTCAGCATTATCAGTATGCAGCACACATGGCTGCAGGTCTGCAAATAACTCTGTGGCATGGCCCCCACCCACCTCTTGGTTGATCTATACTTTATTGCTATATTTATGAGTAATGCAGGCTCCAACGCAGTCATTCCAATCAGCCAAGGGTTGTGCAAATTTTTCCCCACTAGCCTTTAAATTTAATGAGTAATTTGAATAGGTGCTGATGCAGACGGAGTTGATGCTCAAATGGGTTTAACTGATTATTTTATGATTTTTAAGCACTCAGCGCTAAAGTTATATGATACTGTGTTTGTTAAAGGACAAAAATGCTTGAAGACGGGATGACATGTTTGTTTCTAAGCTCCTAGAATCAGCAGTGGTATTTGTTCTTTACAGGAGCAGAGACTGCATCGGTGCAAATGGTCACCAGCAAATTGACCCGCTGAAAACCCCCAGAATGATCGACTGAGCATTTCCCTGGTTTCACTGCAGAGGAGGAAAGGGCGGATGCATGAAAAGTCACCGTCTTCGTTATAGCAGCGATTCAAACACCTCAGAATGTGGCTCAGGCTAAATTTAAGACACCTGAGGCATGAAAGCTGCAGCAGAAGACAAAGACAAAGGGGCTCGCTTGTGTCAAACATTCACCAGATGAAGTTGTGTTTTATAATTCTTTGTCCACGGCAGCCGTTCAGGTAACTACTCTTGAGCTTCTCTGTTTTAAAATCAAAACACTGAGCAACTCAAAGTTTCCACATCAGGTATATGACACACAATGCACACGCGTGTGAGCAGGACAGAGCGAGCGAGCGAGCGTGTGCTGGACCAGACGATGCCTTTGAACACATGGGCGTTATTGTTCGTACAGACCCACGTTAACGTCAGCACGGCCGCTTCAGTAAACAACAGCATAAAAGTCAGGCTTTTCCTCCCTGCTGCTGGCACTGCAGTAAAAGCTCCTTGGCACTGACTCAGCCACTTAATATGCAAGCATTTCCACCTACTGGTCAAGTTTTAACACTGCACATCATCCTCTTCTCTCGTTTTTTTTTTTTTTTTTTTAGCATATGATATAAATCTAAATTACTGCAGCACAAAATAGAGATTTAGGCAGATACTAGACATGCATGTAAAATTTTAGCATATTTATATAATAGATTGCAGTCAGTGGAGCGTGTCACAGGCAGCCTCTGGGGTTTATAGCTGTTATAAAAAACAGCCTGGTCCAGGCCTGTGTTGATTTGTGTTTCTGTTCTCAGATGTTCCTTCATGTAATTTGTCCAGCGCATCCTTTTTGTGACCCATGCTGCAAATTTTCTCTCAAACATGTCAACAAAGCATGCGAGTCATTTTTGTAGCGCGCTTCGCGTTCAAGCCTGTCATCGAAACCTGCTCTGATGTTCAGCTGCCGGGAATAAAATAGATGGTGCCTCCCCCTCTTGTGGTTTGATGCAACATTGCATTAGTTTGCAGTTGTCAGTCTTAGTGCCTGGTCATCAGAGCCTCTGAAAAGCGTACAGGGACTGAGACTGAGCCTCAGCTGTGCTCCAGAATCTGCAATTCATGAGAAAAACGGAAGTGCAGACGTAGCAAGTTTCATCCGAGCAAAAATATCACAGACAATCGTCTCCACGACGCAGAGATGTGTGAGTGACCGTGATCATAAAGACGATGTCAGGATTGAAGTGGTCGCCTTATTTCCTTTGTGTGCCTCGTACTGTACCACTGATTGAGCGTTCAGACCCATTCAGACCCGAGACTGCCTCCCCTCCTTAAAGGCAGCTCCAGCACGGACTGACTCTCAGTCTCATGATGCTGGTAAAAATAGCTTTATTCTCAACAGGCAAGATTTAATTTAGCAAGCCTGCGTCTCTGCAGTAATAGCTGATGGGAAGCTCTGTGTTCGTGATGAAGGTGTGGATCCAGGGGAGATTCTGTGATCAGACCTTTAACATGTGGGAGAAACCTCTAAAGTGCTTTGTTGTTTTGTTCAACGTACTTGTTAAACCATCAGATTCTATAGGATAATCATTGCTATTTTAATGAGGTCCAGAAAAATGATCTGAAAAACATTAGTTAATTTACATCACAAATCATGTATTTTATTCTATTAACCTTTGTTTTGCACCTGCATTTGATTAATCTACTGCAGATGCTCTGATGTGAATTTGGATTTACAAGGTTAGAAATTGTTAGAATTTTTTTGGGGGCTTTTGAAGGTGTCAGGATATTATTCTCATATGTTTTTCACTGAAATCACAAGTGGGTGTTGACTTCATCACCAGCTAAGATAATAATAATAATATTATTATTAAACAAAGACTTTGTCTCCAACTTAAAAACTGGAAAATTATAACCCTCAATGACCAGTGAGGGCGAGAGGTTTGTGGAGACAGTGGGGGATGGGGTCACATTGGCCCAATCGCCACTAGGTGGTTCGTCGTTTTAGAGCAGTTGTTTGCAAATTATGCAGTTTTCTCTCAACTTTCTATTTTTACTGTGCGTGTGTGTTTCTTTGACACGAAGACAAGGGAAGAGCAGCAAATGTTTCTCCATGCGTTCAGTATTTTCTTCTTCGATCCCTTCAAGGAAGCTCCTGGGCTTGGCTGCAAAGCATGAGTGCCTGTGTGAGTTATGGCCTACCAGCTCTTCAGGAGGGTTTTGAAGAATTGGTGAAAGAGAGGATTTAACCCAAGAACACACTAATAGTGAAAATATCACTGCGCGGAGCAAGTCCTCGCAGATTCTTAGCAGATGAAAAGGATGTAATATAGGACAGACAGTATTAAGCAGTTGGGAGCGTCTGTCCCTTGGGGGTGACAGTAAAAAGCCAATGAAATGATGTGCAAGGAGGCATGGATTCATTCTTATTCACCTTCCTGAAGGCACTAAATTCATTCCTGTGTTTCTTTTCCTTTCCTCTCTCTTGTGTGTTACGTGATCGTGCGCTCTGCACTCTCATGTTTTCGTGCGGTTCCGCCGGAGCGTCACTCTTCTGAAGCAATGTGCAATGAAATTTATCAAAGTCAGTGGAGCAGTGTGATGAAAAGTTTGTGAGGGACTTTCAGCCGTGCCTGTAGCCAAGGGCCACGAACGGTCGTTCATTGTCTCCCAATTTTTTTAAATGAAAACACTCCCCATCTGCTTGGGTATTTAACTCCTTGTAGCGTCAGCTGGTTTGTACGGTGACGTCCTTTAGGTGGGTTGGCATCAAAAAGTTGTTTCGCTGGCTGGAAATCTGACTGAGCATGTTTCTGCCTGCTGTGTGTGCCTGGAGGCAAATCCTGCATGTTCAATTTGTGTTTGTTCCATCCAGTTTCCATTTGGAAAATGATTGACTCAGTGTTTTCCCATCCACCATAATCACAATAATAATAATTTACCTTGTTGCTATCAAGAGGCAGATAATGGAAAAAGAAAATAAACAACCCCAAACCCAAGTTTGGTCAAAAAACGACAGTCAGAGCATCAGTTTGTTACAGAACACGAATACATTTGTGTTTGTCTGATTGCGTTTGTAGGTTTTCACCTTTGTGCTGGGTCTTTGTGCCCAAATGGCTTCACACACCTAAGGCCAGTCATTTGCCTATAATAACCCAGCACATTACTGTAAATGGCCTGTCTGAGACCAGCTGTGATGTCCTCTGCCATCGCAGAGGGATCACAGCCCATTGCCCATGCATTTGCAACCTCCAGGTGCAGCACGTGATACACAGTTGACATTAACTCGCCGCCGCGGTAAATGGACCCCGGTAAACAAGTTGGTGATTGCAGCTCGGTAGCCTTGCGTGAGAGGATGACGGATGAGAGCAGACTGTTTAAAGCAATGTCGGTGGGGCACACCCGCAACAGCAAAACACGCAAATACGTCAATGTGAACATCCTCGGTCAACGTCGTTCAGGTTTGTTTGTAAAGCTGCAGCTTTAGGCAGTTTCTTTGTATGTGCTGGTGCTGAATTTCCCTTTCAGCTGTGAAAAGTTCCATCAGCCTGTAATTATTCGCAGATTAGATAATGGCATTCACACCCGTGGCTGCACGGATAATAGCATTTGGTGCATCGCTTCGTGTGCGCAGGTGAGAATGTGAAAGTAAAAGGTTAAAAAAAAAAAGAAGAAGCAGCTTTTAGGTCTGAGATGTTCCTTTCATTTACCAACAGACACAGAAACAGCAGCACCTTCTCGCCACATTCTTAGGCTTAATATAGCACAGCCATACCAGGCTCCAGACAGATTTCACAACACATCACTGACTGTTGACTGAAAACCCAAAGATACATTTTCACATTTATATAAGACTTGCATAACATGATGGATTTTATATTAAGAAAATAGCCCAGCTCATTATTTTTCGCCACAATAGAATAAGTTCCCTTCTCTCTGCAGCCGCGTCCTTCTTTAGTTGTTCTGCTTTCTGCAGACTGTTAGAAGACTTAGAGGGTTGAATGTCTATTAACTTGTTTTACTCAATCATTAGAACATGTATTTTTAATTATGCCTTGACTCCAACAACATTGGTGAAGTTAATAGCACTGCAGAGACGCTGCGCTGCCACACGTGGAGCAGGTTAATTCAGTGCGGCGCTGTGCTCTGATTCACACTGGAAGACACGCAACAGAAAAACTAAAAAGGCTTAGATCACTTCCAATCTGTGGGAATCTGACGCGCGTGAGCCGCAGTAACAGCAGAGCAGAGGCCGATCACACGTGAGCGGATGTGAACTCCTCGTTTTTCAACGTCCGGCCTCACCGGGTCGCCTGCTACCTGGTGCACAGCCGGGCGTGAGATCTGACAACTGGGATGATGTAAGCTCGAAGCTGATTAAGTGCTTGGCTCTGAATGAACTTTTTTCTGTCTATAATGCAGCTAATTTGGCAGCATATCAATAAATGTATGAATTAACGGTCAATTAACATGAACTAATGATCTGTTGAGCGTGAACTAATCACATAAACCATAGTGTGTTCATCCAATTTTTCCAGCAACAGGAACTCATGACACATCTTTATTCTGTCGTGCATTACACCAGCATGAGTCATGCGTTAGTTAAACATTACCCAAGTATATGATTTGTTCCCTTATCATAAAGTGTTACAAATGATTTCTATAATTAAGGGACAGGCAGTAGCCACTGACCTAGAACAGAGGTTTATTGCACCTTAAGGTCATACTATAAAAGTCCAACCACTCCACATGAAATACTCTGTAGTTTTACTGTTTCATCCACACCCAGACACATGGGTAGTGGTCAGAGTACGACTTCTCTCCTTCTCTTGGCATATGTAAAAGAAAAGCAGGTGCTAGTACTAAAGCAGCTGGGGAGTTTATGTGAGGCCCCGTTTGGACCAGTCTCTGTCAAACAGCGGCTGTCAAATGGCTGCAAATTCACAGAAAGTTAACAAAGCACCAACTGTAATTGACTGTAGTACATTACACGACATGATTCACTGTCTTGTCGGCACAAATGACTCAAATTACCAACAGCGGAGCCTGACTTTGGCTTCACTAACAAGCAGATTTGGATAAGATGATAAATCTGTCACCATTCTAGCAGTTTGTGCAGCAATCCCCGTGTTTTAGGTTGTGTTCAGACGGTGCGGTATGAGGCAAAAATGCTGAAATAATCAAATAGCCCAGGAATCTGGCAAGACTATTAACTGTCCTCCTACATATTTTCATTAAGAGATTAGGAAGTGGCTCATCTTTCTCTATAGAATGGCATCTGCTGACGACTGAAGGGCACTTATTGTAAATGTGTTGCCTCCATCTTTCAGCTCATGAGACACCCACACACGCTCCTACACACACATACTTTGGGTGTCATCTATGAAAATCGTGGTCGCTTCTAGACAAAAACCAAGGAAATGCCGGTATTGTGTAAACATATGTCCTGTGAAATGCGATGATAAGCAAACCATAAAGTTGAAGTGACTCATGATATAATACATTCAGTGAATGCAATAATGAGCGGCGTTAATCGTAATGTTTGGGCAGTGGGCTGCAGGCGCTCATCAGAACAAGCTGACAGACACACATTCACTAATGTGTTGGAGCTTTACTGTAATAAAACAATAACCTACACACTCATCAAGTTTGTCTTCATAACCGATGAACTGAAGTCTCATACACCCTCGGTTCAGATTAATCCTTTGACTTCCTCCGCTCCGCTGGGAAACGCAGAGTTTTTAACTAGGTGCTCACTTTCCTCCGCATCTAGTCTATGAGCTGAGCATTTTGCCTAATGAAACCGTCTCCCACTCAGCCTTATTGGAATTGTGTGGGCTAAACTAAAACAAATGAGATCAAACAGCCAGAGAAGATCTGTATTATAATCTGTTTCTGGCACCGTGAGCATCAGCATGTTACAGAGACACTGATTTAATGGAAAATTCAAAAACTACCTCTGTCGGCTTGGATGAGCATTGATTGGCAGGCTGAGCTTAGACGTGCGTCGTGATAAACGGGGAAGGCCTCCTCGGGGGCGGACCCCCTCCAAGTAGGGTATGAAACACTTACCACATTCAGTGAAATACAGCTCAGACACCAGCAGGAGAGGAGTCGAAGGTGCAGTCCTGCATGCGACAAAGAGGACAACCAAAGCGCTTTGACGTACAGGACATGCAACGACGGAGCCCGCGCTGCAACACGCTGGCTGTGTGCCGATTTCTTACATATTTATGCGGTTTGATCATCCTTCGCTTTGTGTTCTTCTTCTTCTTCTTCTCTGCCCCCCTCCAGACCCGCTCCCCGCTCCCTTCCTCCTTTCTTCTGCACAGACACAGCTGGGTCATTCTTCTCTCTCCGCGTGTTTTTCTTTTTCATACTTCATGCTTAATGGTTTCATTATACTTAAGAGAAAACACATTTTTGGATAAGCTGCATTATATTAGTAACAGTCTGGCTGTATTCTCTCAGCCGTGTCTCCTGTCACTAGATAACCTTGGCATGTTAAATGGAGCAACAATAGTTCTTTCCCAGATGAAATTGCAACGTGACAGTGTCTTTTATTATCACTTTGTCTTGTCTTTGTCTGTCTTCAAAGACATGTCAGCACTACAGTCAACTGCAGTTTAACCCTGGGATTAGTTTTCACTGCCATAGACTTTATCTTTGTGTGGATGGCGGTTCTGTCACACTAAATACAAACTGACAGAGTGTGATCAGTTTTTTTTTCCTGGACATAAATCCTTGATTTTTAGTTCAGGTTGTTTATCCACGACAAAAGTAATAGTAATAATAAGTAATCAAAAAAAAAAAAACTGTTAATACTGGACATCTGATTAGTGATACTCACTGGAATTTGAAATGTTTCTTTACAAAAACATTTTATTTTCTGTCTAAATATGTTTTAAATACACAGTTGCTCAAATGAAATAATTTTTTTTAATTAAAAGTTTACCTTTTTAATTAAGGGAGGCTACGGTCAACTAATCCTCGTTCCTCCTATGGCTGCACAGACGTAAGCATAGATTCTGGGAACCTGTGATTAAAACAAGCTTTTACTTGACATTTCAACCATCCGAATGATTAATCAGGGAAATGGTTTATTTACAGCACTTGTTGTGTCTACACAAGTGGGGAAAAAATAATCCACTCACTTATATGGTTATGTGGATAAGGCAACGTGGTGTTCCAAATCACTTAATTAAAAATGTCCAGTCTAAGAAATCTGGTCATTGATTTTCTGCTATAACAGAGTTTATCTCTTCTCATGAAAAATCATAAAATGTGGATAATAGATGTATGGGGTTCCCTGTTATTGGCAACACTGGAGTGTCAAAATAGAAATCCATAAACCTCTCTGGACAGCACATTAAAGTGAACAGATCCCTATGATTGATGAGACATCCAGCTGTCAGATACCCAGCGATTGTTTACTGTGGTGGACCCTGGCTACGACTGGACGTTTATTGCTGTCTGGTCCTGCAGTATTTCAATAACGCGTCTCACTCCTTAGAGCCTTCACCAAGCAGGACTGCAGCAGCCACACACGTCCACAAAGGATTACTGGTTTGTGACTCGACTGCAGCGCAGCCCTGCTGTGTTTGCTTCTGCTGCCACCTCTTCAAAGTGGCGTTTTCACTCGCAGGTATACTTCCTTTACGGAGAGAGGAAGACATGTCAGTGTGCATCATTTATGGGTAATTATCCATTACACTTTTGCTGAGTTCCCTTCAGGTTGGTAAGTAGTCTTAGAGGACTAGAAACGGATGTTTTCCACGCTGGTATGGGGAATTGGTAGGCACGTAAAACATTCAACGAATAATCACTTCACTCGCATTTGTAGTTTGTGCTTTTTTTTTACTTCAAACACAAGTTTTGCATATCAGTGAATCAGATCCTCTTCAATCTCATATTTACTATTCAAAACGCTGCTATTTTTGCGCTTGAATTATAAAAGCCTGCAGGGGAAAGATGCTTTTTTTTTTGCTTCTATCAAAAAGTTTTTTTCACCCACTTTTATACTTCATTATCTATTGAAATCACAGCAGAACATCAGGTGAAAGTGACTGACAACATCTCCAGATGGAAGCTCCAAACAAAACAAACAATGATGTTGGTGACATCTTCCCCACCAGGACTACTTACATCAGAAAGAATCAGTGTCAGACCAGTGGAGCAGTGCTTTCCCTTGCTGCCTTTTCTGTGATTTGTCTGAATTTTATGCTTTCAATGACCCATGCTTAGCCCATCAAAAACAGCACACAGCTGAGTACACAGAAAGAAAAACATTACTTCTACTCTTTTTCCACTTCTTCGCTGCCTAAAGAAGACTCATGTAGTTCTGCAAAAGTGATTTCATTCCTTGTGTTTGGAGAAAATGTGATTTTACGACAGAGTGCAAGGTACTCTCTAAGTAGGCCAGTAAACAAACAAATGTTTGGGGGTATCAGCGCTGCCTCGGTTGGAGGAAAAAAAAAACAGCCACATTTTAACAAGACATCATCTGACTTCTCATCAGCTGTGTGCCGAGTGGGAGGATGTGCTCACTGAATTACTACACTTCTGCTGCTGCATTCAGTAAAGAGTGACTCAAGCTTAGTGCGTGGTAGCTGTTTGATACATTTTTATGAAAGCAAATATGGCGTAAATGGGTCTGAGGGTGAGCTGGTTTTCTTGAACTGTTTATTCATTTCCTTCGGATCACGTGGTCGCAATCAGGTCCCGATGATGTCAAGGTGCCTGTCATTATTTATATTGAAAGGTCATTTCCTTGACTTAAAAGCATAGTCTATCACAGACTGTATTCAATTTCATTTTGTCAGAAGGCTGCCTTGGTCAATTGTACTTTATTCATCGAACAATGTTATAGAATTCATGTGGAAATGAATTGACTACTTCTTTTATTATTTGTTTGGTGTCCTTGATTCTGTGCGACAGCATAATGCACCATCCAACTTTTGTTGGCTTACGCTTAAATGACTAAATGTGATACTCAGAACACTACCAACGTTACACTGTTGGAAACTCTTTGCATTTAGTGTTCAAATCCATTTTTATTTCATGTTCTCGAGGCTGCGTTTGAGTTGTCAGTAATATTCGAGTGATGAATACTGAATGATTCTCAGCTTTTAGATGATTTCTAATGCTTCATTTCCACGAATGACGTAGTTTGCTTCAGTTATTCTGGCGCATTAGAAGTCGGAAGCTCCGCCATACTCCAGATTTTCTCAGCTCCAGAGCTCACTCCCAAATTGTTGTTTTTCCATTCAGGCTGCTTTGTAGTCTTCTAATTAGCAACCTAAGGCTACAGTGCTAATACCATGTTTATAGGCATAATTAATTCAGAATCCTCAAAGACACCTTATTCTCTATCTGCCAAAATCCTTCTGCGCATTGTACTGAATTCTATTTCCATAGATGTATCACTGAAAAATAAAGTACGACTCACAAAAAGTAGTTTTGCGAGAAAAAAAGAAGAAGAACATTTTTAAAGACGTGGCCACTCAAGTACTTTATGAAAAGTATTAAGGCACACAGTAATGTGGAGGCTGGTTGTGAGCCCTCCTCAACTATTTCAGTTCTGGTGCCACTGTGACCTTACACACTTTAGTGCTTATACCAACAAACTGAGGCCCATATGTTTTTTTTGTCAAGATATTTGTGTAACATATTTAGTTCAAATGCTGAGAAGCATGTCTGAACCTATGACTCATTGTCGATTTGAAATGCATTATCTTTCATTTTGTGGCTTCCTCTGCATTCTTCACCTTCCTTTTAGCCTGATTTCCACACGGGAAGCTGGAAATTAGGGCACTAGTTCCCAGGAGAGGTTTGGAATAAAACAAGGTTTCTGGAATAGTGTGTGTTCTGTGAATGACAAGTGTGTTTGCAAACGGTTGTCTACTGGTAATTGCATTTCAGCCAGTAATCTTTAAATGTGGAAAGATTATTCTAAACACGCTATTGTCTCCCCATCTGCGAAACATATCTGGCAACAGGCGTAATATGATCACAACAAGAACTGCTGGGAGAGCATCAGATGGAAAGGTTGCTTGAAATTTGTCAAAAGCAGTGTTTCCTTTAAATGTCAACAGCATCTTCTGAAGTGGAACTTCTCTGCAAGAAGCACTCGCTCGACTTTGAAAGGCTCCTCTCAAACTAAATGCAAAGCTGGAGATGGGCATACTTAGATCTGAGTTTCTTATGCTACTTGGTAAACACAGATCGTCTCACGCAGACACACTATCAAAGTTACTCAGCTGTAAAAAAAAGAAAAGCAGGATGAAGTGTGTCAGTCAGGTACTTCCTGCCCTTTGTAAGCTAAATACAGGAGCTTCATAGACTGGATCTACAGACTCTAGAGCAGGAGGCAGCAGTTTGATCCCTTAGTCCGAACCAGCAGGTGGAGCTCAGCGCCACTGCCAACAGTGGGTTAGCAGAAATGCAAGGTTCTCAACGGTCCAATCAGACGCCAAGGCTGCCTTCTGAAACCATGACATCAGCATAGCAACGCACTTCTGTAAACATGTCTGATATCGCCTCCCAAGGGACTTTTTGTTAACCCGCTGCGATAAATGTATGTTTCTTTTCACCTCTCCAAGGAAGTCACAGTGAATGACTGCTGTCATAACTGACGGCCATCGGGGAAAATGATTAGTGTTACAAGCCTGTCACCTTTCTTCTCCACCCCTTGAGTATTACCGTAAAAGAGTGATGCCTTCATTGCCGCGCGCTCATTTTTCATGGCGAAGGCACAGGGTCTTACTTGTGAAGGGAGAACCCGCAGATGACATCGTGCAGGTCCATGGACAGCTGTCAGGATGAGTCAGGTGAATGTGGGCTGACTGAAAGTCGCTATGTTCCTTATGTCAGGGAACAAATTCCTCCTGCACCGAGGGAGCTTCCAGTTGAGTCAGTGTCAAAGTACAATGAGTAACCACTTTGACAAGAAGCTATAATGTTCAGTAAGTTGCATGGCTGCAAAACAACACATGATAACATGGTTGTGAAAGCAGCTCATCTGTGTCTGTAGTCATGACTTGTTTTCCTGTTGGTGCTGAGCAGCGCAGTGACCATTTGATAAGACACACTGTCTGCTGGATAGAAATGTCCTCATCTGTACATCTCACTGCATACAAAGCACCTAAATACTACTGCATGTCAAATTCACATTTTGGACAAAGAACGTTGCCATTACACATGTAAAAATAACACGCACTCACCACGTTTCCTATTTTTCAAGCCACACACTAGCACAGATTTTATATGCGCGCTATTATACAGTCAGTGTGACAAACATGTGCACTTCCTCTTAATGAGAAGGAATTATTTATAGCATGCTGTGCGGTTTTCATTTGTCGGGCCCAACAGGTACAAAAAGAGGAAGTTCAAGGACACCCAAGCTTGTCCTCCCAGCAAGCTGTTACTTGGACAAACATTCGTCATTCAAACACACAATTGCACCACATCTAATCCCTCTGCACCGCATAGTATTAATTGGATAAACAAATCTCTGCTACACTGTGTATGTAACTCTGTGCCTGACTGAAATTAATATTACACAGCTAGTTCACTGATCCATCTCCATTTGCAGGAATTTAATCCGGCTATTTAATGCGTGACCCCTCTGTTTTGGCATGGCCAAAACTTTATGGGGGAAAAAAAAACTATTACATCACAAATTATTGCTGCAAAAATATTCAGGAGTGTCTTTCCACAGGATAATTACATTCTGAGGCCTTTTATTAAGAGCTTTGTAAGTGCATTTGTAAGCTCATCCTCTTCAGGCCTGTAATTCATGCCACACTGGTGGAGCTTCTTAATTAACACCTACTTCAGCCAACAAATAGAAGTGTGTAGTTGCACTCGCCTACAGAACAAAAAGCATTGTTGTTTGAATTGTTCTCTGTGGCCTCCTCCTTGAATTTGAGATAAAAGTCTGCTCATTTAAAGCTTTTCCCTTCATATACTGTACATAATTAGAACTATAACCTCTGTTTGCACTGCTTTATTATTATTTTGTTACATTTCATGTTGTTTATAGACTCACCTTTAGAAATGCGAGGTTTACTCAGCACAGAATGCAAGCAATACAATTATTACTATCAGTTGCCAGCACTATACTTTTAGAAGAAGTAGTTTCAGGTTATGACGAATAAGCTTTTATGGTTATGAAGAAATGCTATTATCATGACAATGCTGTTGTGGCAGAATATGTGAAAGAAAAGACTCAAAACAGTGAGACTTGTCTTTCTTGCTTTTTTTTAAATCACACTTGCAAACAGGTTACAATCCACAAAGCCCATCACAAAGAGTGGACAGAGAGGAATGAGCACAGAACCAACTGAGACATACATTCTCATGCAGTTAGATCAGTCAGCATTCATAGTCACATTCTGTGCTAAGCTTGGCATGCATGCGATAACAACAAGGACGCCGGAGTGAACTGTCAGGGGAGGAGAGAAACTTTGGACGAAAAAGAGGCAAGTTCCACCTGCTCCACCTCCAAAAATGTAAGTCTTCTACCATCAGGGTGAGCAGGGCAGAATGCGGCACAATACAGAAAAAGCAAGTAATTAGTGAAAGTATTTATTACGCTAAATATGTACAGTAATCAGCGTTTTCTTTCTTGTATGCATTGTGTGTTTGTGTCTGTGCAAATGACGGAACTATTGAACAGGAGAGGTGGCACCTGGCCTCTTCAGATAATCTATTTATGGCTTTCACACTTCATTAAACCCAAACTGAAATGCTTGGCTCTTGAATGTTTATCAAATGTTCCAGTGCTTTCAGTCACATATGCAAACAACACGTGACTACTGCAGACTGATCATAGCTTATAATGCTGTTTTTTAGCTTAAAAAAGTAAAAACTATTGAGATGTGAATGCTTAATAATTAAATAAATTCATTGTAAATGCCAGAACGGCTGGTTGTGCTACAAGCCGCTCATTGTATGTGCGTCACGTGACTTTAATCATAACTTTTGGAGCATTGATTTTCTCTGGGGTCTATTATTTGCATTTGATGACACAGCACTTGAACCTGAAACCACCTCCTAAAAAACGCAAATCGTAAATTCATTTAGGTGCTGTTGCATATTGTTAAGTGTGCAGAAAGGATTTCGATGTAGTTTTGTTGTGGAAGACGGAAATAAGACGACGTGCGAGGCGTCAGCGTGGTTCTTGTCTTGTTCCCTTGAGAAAACAACGTCACGGATCAAACGCCGCAGGCGATCGGCTGGTTTCTGTCGTAACAGTGTTGGGAGAAGTGTTGCTTTCATGAATAAATGAGATGTTTCCTGTGGTCAGCGATAAGAAGATCAACACTATGAGGTGGAGGGGAAATACTCGCTTCACGGTGCAATGCGCGTCCCCCTCGTCCCCCCTTTTAAAGAGAACGGCCCGTTTTCGGCTCAGGCTGGTCCTGCACTAGTTTCACAGAAGCGGTAATTAATCCATATATGGACACGCACGCCGAGCACCACGCCCAGATCACCTCCTTGTCTGCGGGCCTGCTGCGGCCTGTGGTCGCCCTGCCTCGCTGCCAGGAAGTTCAGGAGCCCGGTCCCCGCCCCAGCCTCCTCCGCTCATCCATTGTTGGGCAATAACAGTCCGCGACATCGCGAAACTTTTCCAGGGAAACCAACGGCTGAAGGGACTCGTCTCCCCCCCACTTTACGCCAACTCTCCGGTATATGGTTCTTCTGGGGAATTTGGTTTTAAAGCCAGCAGCTTAGCGCAACTAAACCGAGGCCGTAGGAAAGGGAGGAAAACTTCTGAGGGAAGGAATTCGGAAACTGTCGTTCCTCCATTTTGAACTTTTAAACTCCAGGGTATTTTTTTCTGGTGGATTGTTGTTGGTAAGTTTTTAAACCTTAATCATCAATTTAAGCAACAAATCCTTACTCACACGCGTATATTGGTAAACTTGAAGGCTGCCTACTAACACGATTGTTAAAGTTGTCCGTAGTTTTAAAGCGGGCTGGCGTTCATGTTTGCTTAATCGCTTAGCATTAGCGTTAGCAAGGTGCCGTGTTTGGGATACTGAGCGTTAGCAGGTAACCAAACCGTAAATTAGGCCTGGCCGGTTCAAAACTGAACGGTGGCCTATTGTATAATAATAATAACAACTTATTGTCCGTTCAAACCGCAAAGTATGCGTAGTTGTTCCCTACTTAAACAAACCAACGTTGGTTAAGGTGACGTAAGCTACAACAGGTGTTAACTTGTTAGCTAACGTCACTCGTTAGCGCTAACGCTAGCCAGGTGTGACCCACCCTACGTCGCTTTCACCAGGAACCACCGTATTTGCGGTACATAACGTTTTTTTTTATCCTGCCCTATGCTCCCTCACTGGCGTTTGTCACCCCCAGTAACGATAACTTGGGGGGGTCAACGAAATTATCGCTTGAAAAGTTTTGCTTTCATTTGTATGTGTCGTCTGCTACACCCACGCCCAGATTCCGCTCCACGCAGAGGAGGGCAGCGGGGTTTCATCACCGCCCTCCGAGTCACCTGTTGTCTGCGTAGTTTGTAAACGGAGGTTTCCCCAACACAGTTGCCACATATTAGAGAGGATGCCGTTAAACGCAGCTATCAGATGTTTCAGGAATATAGAGTTCAGCAAAACAGTGCTTTTATTTTTAAAACAAACAAACAAAACTAACTCGAAACATAAGACTTTGACGGTTAAACTTCCTGCCTTCACAGGCTGACAGACAACCACAGCCATGTGTTTTACTGCTCTATTAATTGCCATTCAAGACAAGATTTAGATGATTAGATGCACAATGACTTTAAAAGTTAAACCAGACTTGAATCCGTTTTACTCAAAGGGGACATTCTGTGCCGTGTGGATTACTTGTGCAGTATTGTTTGTCATGCCTTTCTAATGCTTTGCCTCATCTTTGTGTCACGATTCCAGACACCATGACGAGCATCAACACGGCAAACATCAATTTTAAATGGGACCCAAAGAGTCTGGAGATCCGCACTCTTGCTGTAGAGAGGCTGTTGGAGCCCCTAGTCACCCAGGTAAAGTGGACAGTTGTGCATTTTTATGAATATTAGGACAGGGTGAGGGAATATACAATGACTTGTATATTCATCACCTATTAAATGTTGTCACGCACACATCTAGTCCTTTAATTTCCAATTTAACAGGTCGATCCAATTCAGTTAGCCATGAAACTAATGTAGTTCACTTTTAGGAAAACTAGAATCTGCCAACTCCTTTCAGTTCAGAAATAATTTTCTGTGTTTCTCTTGTGAACAGTAATGTTGAAGCATTTCATGTCTTTGCTATAGGTCACCACTTTGGTAAACTCCAGCAACAAAGGCCCATCTAACAAAAAGAAGGGACGCTCCAAGAAGGCTCATGTTTTGGCGGCCTCCGTGGAGACTGCCACCCAGAACTTCCTTGAGAAAGGAGAGAAAATTGCAAAGGAAAGTCAGTATCTTAAGGATGAGCTGACTGCTGCTGTGGAAGATGTTCGCAAGCAAGGTATATTGAAAATGCATATTGCATTAGTGTGAGTTCTGGCGTGTACAGAGTGTTTCTCAAGATAGGACAGATGATAAATAAAAGATAAGCTATGTACATATCATCTGCTGAAGGAGAAGAGATTGAAATAAAAATGCTTTGCGGCTGATTGGTTTCCTTTTCGATGGGATTTTTAGGGAGCCCATTAATAGACTTTTAAGTATCCAGATGATTCTCGTTGAGCTCAGGCTACACACTTTCATTTCCCTTCTTTCTACCGGGATAAAATTTAAACGTTTTTTTCTGACGTGTGTGCTTACGTGCATGTCTGGCTTTTAAGGATGTTCAGCATTTAAAGATTCAGCAATAATCTATTGTGTAGCATCTCACTTCAATTTTTGTGAAGCTTGACATGTGAAGTCAGTGTCTTTAGCTGTTTATCATTATTTACCAGGGAGGTGGGATTTGAGGTACATGTATGTCAGTGACAGTGTCACGTTAGTCGGAAAATAAAAACATTCCCAGTTAGGTCAATAGTATTTTTCTATGCTAGTGTGATTGTTTTATACCAATGATGGACTATTGCATCTGTAATGGGTACATATTCTTATTTATGTGAGGATTGTTTCAAGCTCATTGCCTACTTTTTTTTAGTCTTGTGGTGCCTGTTGGATTCTAAGAGGCAGTAGCAACCCCACTACCATAGGATGTCCAGATCATTGTGTGGCAGTAGTGACACAAAAGATTTTCAAAAATTGTGCATATGTTTGCGCATTGCAACTGGAGGGCTTCCATCTTACTTTATTGTTGCCAGGGAGATCAGCGCTAGAGAGCACAAGTATGGCCTCTGAGCGTAAAGGGGAAAGAAATGTGTAGACGTGACTGATATCAGATGTATTTAAATGGCTATATTTACCTGCCTGGTGGGACTCAACCCACACACAGTCCTTTTTCAATTCAATTCTATGCCTCCCACGAGTCTAAAAACAGGAATCCTCCATCAAATTACCAGCCAGTAAAATTACAGTTTGGCTTGTGATAGCAGGTTCCATTATCTAGCAACCACACTCTCAAGTCTAAGTTATTCTTGTGGCTATCTGACTCTCTTTTGACATACCAGCAGACCATGGAGACCAGGGACCTATGACTTGAGGGTAGCTGTTATCACCTCGTGAAACCACGTCTGTGTCACTGTTTCTTTTCTCTCTCGGGATGCCCAACGAGTTTAATATCCTCTACTCAAGTTCTGCTCTGAATAGTTGGAAGGTAGATGACATGTTGCTAGATGGCCTGTGCGGTGCTCGGTGCCCAGGAATGTTACTGTAGTTGTGCTAGGCTGTCACCAGGCTGGAATTCAGTGGCTGCTGTTAGCTGGTGCCTAGGCCTGGCTGTCAGCTATGCCATACTGCTCAGTGGAGCGTGCCTAGACTGATAATGTGGCCATTGACTAGGGTGACACCCTCCTCGATTCAGACAGCATTTTTTCTCTCAGCTGTGGCTTACAAGCTGACTACAACTGTACACAGCGCATGTTCAAATTTCCTGGAAACTGGTTGTTGTTACATCCTTTTCTTAATATTTAAATTTCTAACTTATTAATAATAGGTATAGCAAGCAGTAGAGGCCTCTTACCCAGTTAAAGATGTTATCTTTAATCTGTTAATTCTATCTCCGCTTGTCCCTGTTTTCAGCTTTGTCCTTGACTCTCTGTGTTTGTCTTTGTTGACCTGTCATTTGTGAGGCTTTTTGTGTGATATACATTTTAATCATTTCCTCATGCAAAGGTGGGTTATAGGTGGGCATTAGATGAATGGAAGTGTATTAAAAGAGCACTGATCACTATCTGCCCTCAGAAAATGGCTTTATTGATTTCGTTCATAGAGGGAATAACAGCCTGAAGGTGCAGGCTTTGAGGTCGGTGTTGTCGATCATTTGCACAAACAGTTTTATCTCCTTGTTGGTGTAAAGTAACATGTTCTTTACTGGAATTCTTATTAATCAAATAGCTAATTTGTTAATGGACCAATAATAACGTTCTTTTACAATCTATGTTCTTTTGCCCAAGTTCATACCTTTTTAAGTTATAATGAATTTAACTTAATAAACAAGTAGCAAATTTACAAACCAGTTTCAAGATTAAAGATTAAAAACAATTACTGCATTGGTGGTAATGATCTTGTTAGATGTAGCCGTGATTCAATGCTGTGGTTTTATTCTCTCTCAAGTTCGTCTGCGCTGGATGTCATGGATTGTGTAAATTAACATGCAACTGCGAACCCCGTGCACAAATTTAGCAAACATTTGATCAGCTCAGTATGTGATGGACTGTAAGTTTGTGAAAGACCAACAGCAGTTGGCATCCAGCGCTGTTTATGCAATGTGTCTAATTATCAGTTCACATGCATCAGCTGCTTATTGTGCTATTATCATTGCTCACACTTATGATAATGAGTCTTTTCTTAGAGTTGTTTTATGTGGTTGTTACTTTTATGAACTTTCTTGTTACAAATCTTTTGCAGTGTTACTACACATTGTTGTTTTTAGTAATCTAAACATCTGTTACTTAAATAATATTTTAATTAATTTACAAATACATTTCCATGCCAGCAAAGCAAAACTGACTATTTACGAATTGCTAATTATTATACGAAGTATAGTTACTACAACACCTTTTGTGAATTAGGCTTCAGTGCTGTTGATGGCGTAAGATACTACTCATCTAATTAAGCTAAAATAATTTGTATGTTTCTTAATGGTATTAAATGGCCATATTGGGCAACCTTGCTTCAAAATGCAGTGATCATTAGCCTCATGTTAATATAATTATACAAGGGATACATATTTTGGTATGATCACAATGAAAGTAGTCGTATCTGGTAGTGAAACAGTAGTGTTGTACAAAACCTTTTGTTAGAGCCATCATTTGTTTTGTAAGACCAAGTGTTGAATTTGTGTATCTCTCAGAAAAGCTTCTCATGCTGCAGCAGGATGTTTGCATGAAGCATAGAGAGTAACCAGACGTCTTTCTGTGATTTATGGTCACAGGTACTAGACTTGAACCTTTGACCTGAAAGTGGAGTAAGGATGTCTCCTTAATGTAGTTGGAGGTTTTTATACAAAACGTATGAATTGGGGTTGTCGGCTGGATAGATTTGAACATAGATTGATATAAACAGATGTCCTAGACATGTCTGCTTGACCTAAATGCTTCAAATTGAACAATTTGGAGTTATGTGGAGTTGCAGCGACTGAATCGAGTATCGAGAATCTGGCCTTTCTGCAGTTACACCTGCTTCTGCTGCTCAGTCTCTTCTATCATAGTGTGTCTTTGTGCAGTGGATAGGAAAAGAGCTGCTTCCTCCATATGCCCATGTGCAATTGCTGTTCCCCATATGCTATTTATTGTTACTACACTATAGAACTGTGTTTATTTGGAGGCAAGAGAAATTTGTTGTCCTGTCAAATGTGCAGATCCATTCACTGTGTCGGTCTTGATAGTTATTTGCTGTTTTTCACTGACATATGCAAGGAATTATTAGAGGGTGTATATGTCCCTCTAACATCTCTTCACTGAAGTCCTGACTTTAGCAAACTTGTAGCCTCAGTCTGACTTCTGTGGGGTAATGGGGTAATGGGACTTAGCAGACCATTTTAATACGAAGAAGTGTATAATTTATATATGTCCATTTATTAGGCATTTGTTTAAGTAATTAAAATGTTAACAAATATACAATCTTACATTTTCTAGTTGCTACCGTTAGGGAAAGGTTCCCTTTTCACATGTAACTATGGTTTTAGTACACATTTATTCATTATTCAGAGAGGTGCAGAACAGCTGGTGTTTTCTAGCAGAAAAGCTCTGTTTTTGAACCAGCTTTCATTTGAAGTTTCAGTGTAAACTTTGAAATTACAGCAGATGCTTTGTTTTTCACTCATTCTCAGGTGAGTCTATGCGACTGGCTTCCGGAGAATTTGCAGAAGACCCCTGTTCCTCTGTGAAGAGGGGCAATATGGTTCGTGCTGCCAGAGCTCTCCTGTCAGCAGTCACACATCTGTTGGTGCTGGCAGACATGTCTGATGTCTACCACCTTCTACTGCAACTGAAACTGGTGAGGTTCTCCTTAAATTTTACAGCACTAACAAGGTTAGTTATAATTTCAAAACAGTTAACTTTACTCTAACTCTACTCTAACATGACAGTGACTTTGGAGCATTAATTCTATTCAAGCATTCAGTACATGGGTTGAGGTAAACCAATTCATTCAAGAGTTAGAATTTAGAAAGATGCAGCGAGATACAAGTATTTTGGTTTCAAGGCTGATTTATAAGTGGTTGATTTGTTAATTGACACAGACTTGAACTGATTGCGATTTCTCACTACTTCAGTGATACAGCAGGCCCATCTACAAACAGTTTGTGTTTCTAGTGACAAATAGGCTGACTGTTATATGTTTTGCTATTGGGTGAAATCATAGATTTTATGAAATAAACTAGAAATATGTGTTTCTAAGCACATGACTAAAGCTCATTATACTTAAACCTACCTAATTGTCTCTGTGTAACTGCCGTTGTAAGAATTGGTCTATTGAATCTTAATGGTCTACTGTTTCACCTCATTCAGGTGGAGGACGGCCTTGTGAAAGTGCGTAATGCTGGAACAGAGCAAGACCTGGGCATCCAATATAAAGCCCTAAAACCAGAAGTGGACAAACTGAACATAATGGCTGCCAAGAGGCAACAGGTAATGTACCTGGAAAAGGGAGATGACATTTGACTATGGGAGAAGAATTTAATTTGGTTGGGAGGCTGTTTGATACTAATGTGGGTGTGTTTGTCACTAAACTTGCCATTCACACATCATGGTGACTGGTAAGTATTGATGGGTGGCAGTAAATAAGAGTCTGGCACATTAACACTGTAACAAAGTGTAGTTAGCATGATTTTCTTATGACTGACTGAACAGGGTAAGATCATAAAGCTTAAAAGCATATGTCCTGATTTAAAAGAATCTGTTTATGCTTCAGAAGCATGGAAATAACAGTTTTTGTTTAATTTAACAATAAGATTTTTCTGTTGTCTCTAATGTGTCAAGTTGACCACAGGTTCTCGTCAGCAAATTACTTATACTGGCAATTACGTTTGAAGGAAATGCCAAAAATAATGGGCCTTAAAGATGTAAAGTTGCTTTTCTTTTTGGAGGTATTTTCCACCACTGCTGAAGACGCATTCCATTTGGAGAAGCGTTGCAAACAGGTTTTTTTTAAACCATAAATCTATTCTAGTGATTACGATCGCCACTCTTCTATAAAGGTGTAATTGCAATATAATGCTACTGTCGGAATAGCGGTGCATTGGATTGCAACGCCATAATATAATCACCTGATTATGACTCCGTTGTTACCTCAGGGGACAAAAATAAATCTAGGTCATCCAGAATGAAGTGTCACACTCTGTGTCTCTGTAAGAGTGTAACAGGCCCATTTGGAACCTAAAGCACACTACCACCCTGGCCCCTGTAATTGTTCCATTTTTCAGAAACCCTTTATGTTCATCCTTTGAACGCTTTCCTTTTCATGTCATTTAAAATGCTAGGAGCTAAAAGATGTTCACCACAAGGACCAAATGGCCGCTGCTCGTGGAGTGTTGCAGAGGAACATCCCCATGCTTTACTCAGCGTCTCGCGCCTGCCTGCAGCACCCTGATGTGGCAGCCTACAAGGCCAACCGTGACCTGATCTACAAGCAGCTGCAGCATGCGGTCTCAGGAATTTCCAACGCTGCCCAGGCCACTGCAACTGAAGACTCAGCACTCAATCAGCCAGCAGGGGGTGGAGAACTTGCCTATGCCCTTAACAATTTTGATGTAAGTCAAATAAGTGGTTTATAAGCCGGAGTCCATTTGCCATTTCATATAGCCAGTATGACATTAAGTGGTCTTCATGGCAGACAATAAAAAAAAAGTGTACTTTAAGATATTAATTGCAACCGTAAGTGAAAATGTCCAAGGTACGACAATATGCGATACATATTTTATTAAAGTAGATATGCTTGTTCAAAGGTTATAGTTAGGTCAAGTTTTTAGGTCACGCAGTGGAGCTAGCTGAATCATAAAGTGACCAAAACCCTTGGGGTTGGGGTCGAGGTGGAAATAAGGATGAGGTATATGACCCAATTGGGACATGGCTTTGGGGTACGTTGAATATGGTCCTGAGTCAGTACTACTTCATTACTTAATTTGCTTCTATGTAAAATGAAGCAGATTCACTCAGTGGCAGCTTTCATATAAGGACATGCATTAGGCTTCACTCATAAGTGGACCTCGTGAATGTTCTAAATTTAGAGTTTGCTTAAAAATTAAGTCCGTTGGTTGTCCCCTGGTTGCTGCTGAGCTAAGAATGCCTCACATCTTGCTGTCTGTCTTGTGTATATATTCCTAATTATGTTCAAAATTAGTGTTGTTCATGCAAACCACATTCTGCACATCCCTAGAATCCAAAGGTGAAACTTTATTCTCAGTGAATTAATTAAACTTAAGCTACTCAGCTCTCTGGATGGCTAATTATTCACAAACATGCCGTGGAGCTGGACTGCAATAGATTTTAACTGAAAAATGCCACCTTAAATAAAATGTACTATAGTAGAGAACTAGATATGTTGACATGAAACAGATAAAGAGCATGGAACTAATCTACTGCCACTAACCTTTATCACACTTGTAGACTATTTCCTTATTTAGTGTAAATATACAGTGATTTTTATAGCAGTACAGGCTTTCATTGTACTTTGTTTGTAGGCATGCCACAAATCTTGTGTTAATCAGTTATTTAGGTGTTTAGCCAGAGGTGGTGTGTCACCTAATGTGTTGCTTCCTCAGAGACATTGTTTACCCAAGTGATTGATGCTGTTTGGATGCTCGTGTTTTATGGGCACCTGGGCACACCGTTTAATTGCTCACAGCCTTTTCCTGTTATCTTATTAAGAAAGGCTTCTGACTATGGGTGTTTAGTCTTTGAAATACAGGAGGAAAAAATCAAATTGCAACTTGCTCCTAATAAATATTTACTAGGATGTCAAGCAGTCACTCATATGCAAATTTACACACACTTGCCATTCCCACTGCATTTGACGTGAAAGATAGAAATGAGATATGCAACGATCCTTCTCTAGATATGTGCCATGAGCACAAAATGTATTGGATTCTTTTTTTTTAACACTTTAGAATGAATTTAATGTTTTTTTTGTAGTAAATGACACAAGACCATCACCACCATCCACTGAAGCCTCCCAAAAAGGCTGTTCAGGAACATTGATACTTGGTACTTGACATTAACACTGATGCCACCATGAGGCTGCAGATCTGTGTGATATCTGTCCCAATCAAGTAACTAAATGAATGACTGCATGATCTGAAAAGGTCAGCCAGAGAGGATGGGGTGTGGCTGATGATGTTTATGACTCTAGGGGGATGTTATGTACAGATGAGTAGCATATTGTACTGTAATAATGTGTGTATGCTCTCTGGCACAGTAGTAAAATGGTAGTCTTTGTTTTGGCATTGCAGAGCCATTTCTGTGCCTTGAGGTCATCCGTCATGGATTTTTGACAGTTGTCACTGGAAATAATTTTCACATAGTCCATTGATGACATGTGAAATCAAATGATACATTTCAAGAAGCGGCAGCATTGCAGCCTCGCAGATCTATTACGTGTAGTTCACAAGCTGCAATAAACAAAGCCATTCTCTAAAAACCTGCTATGTATACTGACCTTTTCAGACTTGCTCTAATCTGCTACCCAGTTTCAAGTGCAAGGCAAAATTAGCAAATGAGTTGACTCCCCCAATTCTGTGTCGCTCTCCGTTTCTTCCTTCATGTCTCTTGTGTGCCTGTTGCCATGGTGATATGACACGCAAGCAGAGGAGGTCAGATGAAACGCAGCGGAGGGGGCTGGAGGTGGCTATAATGGAGGGCAAGCTGTCTAGTAAACTACAATTCTAACAGCTGAATAGTTGAATATTCTGAAGCAGTAAAATATCCCCAGTAGTGCATGTGTGTTGTTTGAAAGTGGGCGTTATTTCATTCCGTTTGCTGGACCTCTGCGTCATGTGAACTAGTTACCACTAGCAGGCCTGCGTCTGTGAAATCAGACATAGCTGATCTGTTATCCAGCATATATGAAACTCAGGGAAGTGGTTTACCCCAAGCTTGTCTGCAATTCCAGTTAATGTCAAATCAGTTCTTACTCTATTATGTTTATTGGCCACTTCAAATGCACGTGCGCTTTGCAGAAACAGATTGAACTTCCACACCTAAAGAAATTGGAGTACTATGACTTTTTGCGTTGTTATTTCTGTCTAAATAACTTCCCCTTTGCACTTTTCCTTACAGAAACAAATCATTGTAGACCCTCTTGCATTCAGTGAGGAGCGTTTCCGTCCGTCCTTGGAGGAGCGCCTTGAAAGCATTATTAGTGGTGCTGCCCTGATGGCTGACTCTTCTTGCACACGTGATGACCGCAGGGAGCGCATTGTGGCTGAATGCAATTCAGTGCGCCAGGCTCTTCAGGACCTTTTGTCTGAGTATATGGGCAATGTAAGTGTTGTATCTTTTCCTTTATTTGTCATGCTATTCATCATGCTATGCATCACAACTTAAACCCAAGACTTACCACAATTGAACAATATGAACTTTAGTTACCTGAGAACGTGCAAATAAAATGATACAGCGGTTTTGTAAGAGTGTAACGACCACTTACACTTGTACTTAACCCACAGGCGTTACCAGATAAGGTAAGTTACTGAGGCAGTCTAGATAATCAATAATTTAGCAAATTGCTGTGGTACTTTTCTGTGCTCTTGGTGTTTCTGACCAATACGCACAGACGATGTACATGTATGACACATTTTGGGATGTATTCCTCTGTGAAAAGAACCTAAATCCAGGGCAAATATTATTTGGACTCTCACCTGAACATTCTAAGTAAGAAAAGTGGGCTTGGAAAATATGCAAAGTAAATTTGGTCTGTTTATTATGTTCTTGAACAAATTATTTATATTGTATGACATCATTTAGCAAGACGTTTACATTTCTTAATCTCGAAGGTCTTATACTTGGACTTGCATGAACACTCCTTACCACTGTAGTCTCGCCTTCAGTGTGTGTTCTATATACTGCGCAACACACACACAAACTCCATTTGACTTAAATCTGCAATGATCCACCTAACTGTCTAGCTTTGGCTAAACACAGGCTGGTGATAAGCAGGACGATGTGTCTGAATGAAACGTCTTATGATAAACGTTATCACAACGCACTGCTCCAGGTGTTTGTTTTCTGTGTTGCTTTGTGTTTCACAACTTGCTAATCTGTCCACATATCCAAACTCAGTTTTACAATAACTGCACTGACTTTCCACTGCTTCCTTGAGCTAACCTCTAGTTCCACACTGAACTAAAGTACCACTTTCCTTCATAGGAAAATAAACATTTCAGTTGATTTGGGGATTTTTCCATTTCTCTTCATGTTGCTTGGAATTAATATTAAATGACACTATCGTTTTATAAGAGAATGTTTCATCATCCTGGCTTGAAATTTTCTTTGCACAATTATGTGCCAGAGCTCCGTCATGATGTGGTTGCATATGCACCTGTAACACATTCATATAGCATGTGCATGTTGTCTCTACTTTGGTAACAGTCATGGCCAAAGACACAATCTTTGGTTTACCTTACCGCCCTTTCTAATATGTTAGGCATGCCTTGAGAGAGTTTCCTAAGGCGCAAGTGCCGGCTTGACGTCAGAGATGAATTAGATTTGGGTGTCTAGTCAAGGTGACTGCAAGCTCTGAACCACCCTCTTCACCTTTCTCTTATCTGACGGCAATTTGCAGGAATGCCTTAAAGGTATTCAAATTAACCTAAGAGTCATCAACCTCTGATCTGTCCCATACTTGTCAGTTAGGTGTTGTCAGACCGCCTTGAGAGAATAGCTTCAGACACTCTTCCTCTTGAAGTCTACGTTGAACAGAATTTGATGTTACGAGTTGCTCACCAAATTGTTTTGATAGATATCTCGTTCTTGTCCACGCAAGGAGGAGATCTTTACACATGCTCGAAGTGAACAGTTGTGCCAGATGTGTAACTATATGCGAGTCTTGATGGATATGCATGTGAACTTCCAGTTTCGCTGATTGGCAGAGGCAAAATGTCACAATGTGGACTGAACCTCTTGTTTAATTATTCATTATTAAATGTCAACATTACTTAAATTTCCTCAAAATGGCCCACTTAAAATGTTTGTGCCAAGCTGAACGAGTACTGTAACAGGCTTCACAGAGTATACTCTGTGCCAAGCTTCGTATTAGAGGCTTCGTATTTGCCTGTACACCTACAGAACATATCAGCCACGCCATACCTAGTTACACCTGTGCAGTTGATCATACCAGTTTACCTGTTCAGCCCACAAATCTTCATACGAGACGTCTGTCACCTCCTGCCAACACCGAATGCGTGTCTGAACATTTCCCTTTTGCCTGCTAGCTAACCTCTTTATCACAAACAGCGAAGCAAACCTAAAAATATCTGGTTCTGCTGATCCAAGTGGGTGGTGGGATCAGCCATGCGCTCTATGAATATTAACACAGTCTTGTACTTTTTCATTTTGTCGCTGTGCTCATTTTAATGTTCTTCTGTCTGTTGCTGTTGTCTTTGATATTGGAAATTAATTTTAAGAATGCATATTAGAGATGTGGATTCTCAAAATGGTTTGTTTGACAACTTGTGGTTTTCAGCAGGAAGGTTCACTGTATTGCAGTTAGTCTTGCCAGTAGACTGAAAGGAGTTTTGTCTGACTCCTCGATATTGTTTGCTCAGTAACGTAGATGAGGAATAACTTTAAATGTGTTGGGCAATAAATACATTAGGGAGGTATTTGCTGAGAGTCCAGATCAATATGTCCTTCCTAGTAAGCGATTTATTGGAGTCCTGATATTAAAACCTTAAACATACCCAGACTCTTGAGTCCTTGAACCTTTTAGACTTTTGAGACTGTGTAGTAAAGACTCATCAGTTTAGTTCTTCCTCCACTTTAGTCCAGTCTGCAGGTTAATTACTAAATCTTGCTTTCTGCAAGTCTCATCAGAAAAGAGCAGGTAAAGTTGAAGTGGTTCTTACAGTTGAATAGACATGTCAGCCTGTATTTGCATCTCTGAAACTGCTTGATATAAAGTTACTACCCTTAAGGCAACTTACTGTATACCTAATTCAAAACATCCTGTAACTGGATGTCTGATGTCTTTTTAGTGGAAATTGTCGTTCTGGTAATGTACATAAGTGGATTTGACACACATTTAAAAACTTAAATATAGTACTATTATATTTCTACTAATGATGCGTAGTCACATAACTTGTGCTTGTAGTGATTTTATTATTATAATATTAATAATAATATTATTATAAATTGTTTGTATAAAAGCAATGCTACCACCAGAATGTGTACTTATAAATATATGCCAATTTCATCTTCCCCAAATATGAGGATTTAACCCTGTTGATAAATTTAATTATTCACATAAGTTTACTCTCTTTATACTGGTACAACTATGTATTCCTGTCTGCCAGTTGCGTAAATGCTTGGGATGTATACATTGCACGTCAATAATGGGTTTGAGCATTCATCAGTTAGCAAACACTCTGTAAATTATAACCATTTTATTTAAAAAATATATGTTTTGAGGGGAAAATGTTTTTTTTTTTCCAGTTTGGCACATCTTATCCACTATACAGATATGAAATTGTACATATTACAATACAAAAGGAAATGGGAAGTTAAAAGCATTCATTTTGCACAAAGAGGATGGGTCAGGGTTGGATGGGTCTGCTTCTTTTTTTTTTTGTTTGCTTTTTTTTTTAAAGGTTGGATTGGGGTAAGCGCTAGGGGATGACAAGAGGAAACAAAAACAGTTTACAAAGAGCCAGAGTGCAAAGGGATGCATATTTCTACAAATTTTTGTGGAGTTTCAGCCATTTAGTACAACCATGGTCTTGAACAGTGAAATGTCAAATGAATGGACATAAGTCCCCATTCCTGGCATTATCAAAAATGAGGTCTCTCCATTAGGTTTGCTGAATGATTAAAAAAAAAAAAATCAGCTAAATTTTGACTTTTTAACATGCAAGACAGATTAAAAGGTCAACCGTAAGCACTAATAAGCTGGTGGGAAATAAAACTAGAGAGTGAGTTGCTTGGCTTTGGAAATTGGTGCGTGCGCAGTGTTCGAGTTCAGTGAGATGGGTAATAATTTTTGGTTTACAAAAACACTTTCTTAGAAGTTAATGTAGGCATCCTATAAGGATGTGCAAATACAATCTTTAATTTAGATGTTTGAAGCCAATTTTTGCAGCCACAAAGGATAACCCCTGGCTACCTCTAGAGGGCATCAGCCAACAAACTGCTTCCTAATTGCAAAAAATTACATATATCATTTCAAGGTGCTGTGCTATCAGCAGCATCTCGCTAGTTTAATTGTTGACCTTGTTGAACATACCTGAATATTCAACTGCTATAAACGTCTTTTCTTATTTTCAGTGTTGCAGGTTCAAAGAAATGCTATATTTTGGTCTGTTCAGTTCACTAGTACTAAAACGAATGTTCTGCATACTGTGCAGTTCAAGGTGAAGATGCTGCCAGTCCGTATTCACACTTCCAATTTGTACTTTACACAGTACTAGAGAGGCTCTCATTGGTTTTGATAATCCAATACATTACCTCATAGTTGCCCCTGCCCGTCGTTCTAGCAGTTCTTCTCAATCCCTCTCTGTTTCACCCTACCCCCATCACAAAACTGAACACAAAGAAGTGCGGAGCTGCGGCAGCAGCTTTAGTCTGATGCTAATGCACATCCTCTCCCTGCTGCATACAAATGTGTCCTGACCCAGGCTTGCTGTTTGCTTATTACTCGATCTCCATTTGCTTTCAGGGTATCGACTGCAGTTTAACTTGACACTTGAGGAGAAACTGTTATAATATTTCTTCTGCACGTTTGTAACAGGAATGTTGTGTTAATATAAAAGATTTAATGGTATTTTGTGTGTGCAGAGAAGAATTCTACTGGAACTATTTTTGAGTGACTGAACAAGCCAAATGATGCTGGATCACTGGTGTGGGTGACAGAATATTAGATTCTTTTTGCCTGGCCTTAATTGGTTCAATCTTGAGCCTGTCAGTCTTGATTAGAGTGCAAGCGATAAAAGCCTGGGCTTGTGGGAAAGGTTTTATTTTGAGACTGATATGCTGGCATTTTGCTGTTCATTACCCTTTCACTTGCTACCCCTACATTTCCACACTAACCTGTCTGTATATTGAGCCTAGTATGTGATAACAAATAAGGAGACTTTACTGACTGAGAGAAAGTTATGATCACAGTGTGTATGGCATCTGGGAACTAGACAATCCATGTACTTTTAAAGATTTGATCATTTTAACTTTTGTCAGTGAAGAGGTGGAAAACATGTTTGTGTTAAGCAGGATGGTGTTTTGGAGATCACCTACAGATGAAAAATGCATAGTGTTTCCCACATGTTGAATATATTCATGGCAGTTAACGCTGGTGGGCTTGAGCCCCAACGGCTTGAAAGTCGACTACAAAAACATTCAGTTTACAAGCTAACATGGAAATAAATAAATTATTCTAATTCACCAGTCTGATAATCTTCACTTGGTGGACATTTTAATTTTCAAAAGTAAACCGTAAAGAATATCTGGTTTGGAGATTTGGTGCCCAAATAAATTCCTACAATAGGAAACACTTTAACATTTTCATCTGATGAAGGGTTATTTCGGAATGTCTAATTTGGTAAAAGTAGTATAAGTGTACTGAATGGAATTTCATGGTTCTCCGTTCAAGAGAGGGTTTATTTGTTTGTAACATCACAATATCACAACTCTTTCAATTATAATTCAAAATTAGATTTTGGTCTGTATGGTATCATGAGTCTCCCAAAACAATTCAACTATAAAACAAACATTCAGATAATTGATCAAATTTATTTTCCCCAGTGAGTCAGTGGTGGGTTTATAGTGCCTGTATCGCAGTTAGAAATGGCATTTCAAATATTTACTCTTTTTAAAAGACTTAAAACGCAAATCCCTTATCTCCACGTCTTGTATTCCGTTAGCAGAGGGCCTTTTGGCTAAGTATTTTTATCTGTGCTGCAGAATATAGATAATGTGGAGATAAATCTCACAGTTTACAATTTTCTTGTTTAAAATGATTGCCCCTGCCTGATATGAACAACCTTGCATTCATAGAAAAATAAATTTGTGACTATCTCTACATCACCCCTTACCTGTCATCTTTTACCTCTGTCATTGTAGCATTCAAAGCTTCTCACATATTCTCAAATCTCACTTGTAGAAATTATGCTTTTTACATAAACTTGGGGGGGGGGGAAATCAAAAAAGCAAACCCTGTATCATCTGAAATGGTCAAATGGCAAACCATAAACTCTAGGAATAAATAAGAGTTCATACTTCACACTCTTTGTAAGGCAGTTGCTGACACTTGCACTGCCCATAGCCGTTGATGATCACAAGTGCTCCCTCTTCATGGCTAGGCTCGTACTCATTATAGGGTACCTGTGTAGCTAGATCTGCCATAGGCTGCCGCTGCTGGGTCCTCATCTGTCTGCGGTTTTGAATAGCCGAACAATGGCGTATCCGTCGTAGGGTGGGAGGGCAGCACTTCCGTGAGATATACACAACGAAAATGATGAAAAAGAATGAAAATAGAAGGGCCATAGTTCCAATGATAACCCTGTGAGTCATAACAGTGTTGTCCATTGTCGAGAAGTCGTCTGTTACAGCTGCTTCTTCCAATGTCGCAGTAGTTGCCTGATCAGTGCGTTGTAGTTGTGTTGTGGTTGTTGTGGTAGTCACTGTGGTAAAGCTCCCAAAATCCTCTGCATAGTCCTGCGTAGGGGTTGGCTGCATAATTCCAAACAAGGAGCTTGTGACCTCTGTGGCTGTAGTAGCGTCTGTGGTTGTACTAATAGGTTGAACAACTGGCGCTGAAAAATTCTGGCAAAGCTGAAATCCATATACCGCATCTAGTATCTCCTCGCCTTGGGCATATTCAGGGCTATGGCAGAGAATGGAATGTTCCCACCTTCCCTTAAACGTGCTGAGCCAGGTGGCCAGAGAGCAAATCCTTTTGGTACATTCCCAAAGGTTGCTTGACAAACCAATGGTACCCAGAGACTGCCACATATCCATGACTTGGGGGTCCAAGCTGGTTAGTTTGTTGTTATCCAGCAGCAAAATCTTTAAATTTGGCAGCGTTTGAAACACATCAGGTGTCAGCACACGAATTTCATTTCCTGTGAGGTCCAGCTTCTCTAAAGTAGTCCAGGTCCACTCCATACCACATGTTAAGTTGCTGATCTTATTCCACTGCAGATAAAGAAATTGGAGGGCAACAAGGCGAGGAAAATGGGCCAAGTTGATCTTTGTCAGCTGATTGTGCTCCAAGTGAAGTTCCTTAAGCTTAATTAGCCCTGCAAATCCATTACGGGCCAGACTTCGTAGCCGGTTGCTGCTCAGGCCCAGATACTCCAGGCTGCGGCAGTCCCAGAATGCCCTAACGGGTGTGGTGCGAAGTAAATTGGAGCGAAGGTGAAGTATCTGGAGTTTCCTCAGTCCATGAAACAGTTCTGGTTCTAATGCAGTCATCTGATTGAAAGACAGATCCAGTATCTGAAGATTGATGAGGTGGATGAAGGTTGTGTTGGGCAACTTGGTGATACGATTTGAGCTCAGATTAAGGTCCTTAAGCTTGTAGAGCCCTTGAAAGGCATCCTCTTGTACTGTGGTAATCTGGTTGTGATCTAAATGTAGCCAGGTGAGCTGGCTGAAGCCGTAGAATTGATCAGGGCTGAGTTCAGTGATGCTATTGTGACGTAGTGACAACCCCAGGGCCCCCTTGTCCACACCATCTGGTGGTGCCTGAAGCCCCTGGGTGTCGCAGTAGAACTGCAGGTCCTCACAACGGCATTTTTGAGGGCAGGTTGTGCATGATGCAGGAGGCAGCAGGCACACTAAGAGCATGCTGATCACACACAGACACAGAGCCACTGGTGCAGGTCCCACCAATGGCCACCTTGAATGGAAACCTGGGTGGATTCAAAGATAGGAAAATGAACTGTGGGGCGGGAAAGCTAATTTCTGCAGAGCACTTATTACTAATTACTAGTCGTGATGCTGTTTGTGTGCTCTTGTTCTTTTCCATACTTGCTCCAGTTTAGATAATTTATATTAACAACTTTCACGGTGCATGTAAACATAATATCCTCAAGGTTTAACTAGGATGTCATTCACTTTTAATGGACAGATATATACATACAAAATATGTGTTGGTCACAGTTGTGCTCTGTAATTTGACTTGAATGCAGATTTTTCTAGATTTATTTATTTATTTCCCCCCTTTTTGTTTTTTTAAATTCCTTATTCCAAGCAAGTATAACATCCCATTTGGAATATTATTTTGTTAGTTTAGAATGATGTTGTGGTAATTTCTAATATCTAAATGTTTATATATTTATAAGTTGTCTTCTAGTGTACAGGGAAAAATAAAAGATAAATGCTGTAAATAGTCTATGCTGAAGAGCTTTTAGTCCTCAGCCTCCCTGGCTCCTGCTTGTTTTCCTATTCATGTTTAGACCTGCCGTATAGAGAGGCTAACTTACCCATTCTTTTGTGCACATCGGAGGCTGCATTCAACTGTCCTTTTCTGCAGACTCTTGGAGCAACCAGATGGAAGAAAAATCCAAAGGGAAAAAGCCCTTTTGAGTAAGCACAAAAGGAATCAGCCTCTTTGGAAATAAAGCAATTCTGAGCCCACCCAAATGAATGAAAAAATGAAATTCCATGTCCCAAGATGATGGATAGTCCTGCTTTTTTGCTTAGTCCTTTTTAAAATCCAACTTCAAGGAAAGGATTGAGTCTTTCACTCTATGCCACAAATCCTTTAAATAAATATTTATGTATTTTTTTTTAAGTTGTTCAGTTGGATACAGAGCCACTCCAGATGAACAGTCCCCCTTCCTCCTCTTTTCTTTTTCTCCTTTTACCCTTTTGTTTTCCTTCCACCGCAATGATGTCAGCTCAAATGGTTAATTGAAGCTCAAGCGTTCCTCATTCATGGCTGTGATCGTCCAACCCTAACTTGTTGATGGCAGCCAGAGATTCTGCTTCCGATGCCGGCTCAGTCTCAGCATTGCCTCTGCAGAGCTGTGAGCGAAGCCCTCGTCTGCTAGCTGAGACGCAGGGAGAGAGAAAAAAGCAGAGCAGGGAGTCAGGGATGTTATTCTGTGCTTTTTGTTGCAGCCACTCACTGCTACAGAGTGGTGGCAGCCTGGCGTCGATCATCACTACTGTTTCTCTCTCTTTTTCTCTCCCACATACACACTTGCACCCTCTCGCTCTCTTCGTCAGTCGCTTACTCTGCGCCTCATACACGCTGCTTGTGCACCTCCAGTGTTCCTCCACTTCCTCACGCATCCCCTCTTCCACCCACTGGCTCGTCAACATCAGAATATTGATATCTTGAATGTGTTGCGGCAGCTTGTTGTTGAAATTAAACATGGCTATAAATCTCATCCTTGCTGTCGCCATGTATGAAAATATACCAGAGACACGACCAAAGGGTGAAGAAAGTATGCTATATGCTAACATTATTACATATTGAGTCCACAGCATTCACTGCTTTTTAGAGCACTATAGCTGTATGGCTAACTGTTCTGAGGTTACATCTTTAACATCTAATAGTGAAACGTAAATCTTTAATTGAGCTACACAACGTGAGAACTATGTTGGTTATCCTGTTAACTGTTTTATTGAGGGAAATGAATTTTATTTGTAGTTTTGCTGTTGATTTTGTCACTTACATCTGAACAATAAATGGCCAACTTGCATCATAAAGTCACTGAACTGAACACTGAAGAGTGTTAATTCCAACATGTTCTTCCCCTCCACTATTCTCGTGTTTTAAGACAAAATATGCATCTGGCTGTGACTTTCCAGGTCAGTTGATGAGCATGCTGCAACCATTCTCCACATTCTCTGTTGTAGACTGCATTTCCTACTGGGACTGCAGAATGTGAGAGTGTAAATCTCAGGGGCATAATGAATATTCCTTTTGTATGTATGAAGTAAACACTGAATTAAGTAAACTTGAAAAACTGCAAAATCCCACAATCCTGATGATTTGACACGTGGTGTAAACTTTGTTAGAATAGAATTTTTCCATAATTCTGCAGAGCAGTGGTTTTGTAGGAAAGAAATGTTCCTTAATCTGTCCTAAAGGAGATGGATAGAGACTCACTTGAGTGTCATAAAAGATGCTGCAGAGAGACTGCCTCCATAATAAGCACCTGAAGAAGTGCTTTAGAACCCTCTGGCGTGGAAATGAAATATAGGCTAGGCATGAATGAAATAGGATAGAGCGAATAAGGGCAGACTAAAGCCTGACCACACCACAGCACTGCATCCAACCGACACAAAATCACAGAGGATTAGTGCCGTTAGAGCTCTACAGCCCCTAACGATGTACACAATCCCCCAGTGGGCAAAGGGCGGTGGGGGATGGGCTAGGTCAGTGCCACCACCATCCACAAGGCCGTGTTGCTGTGGATTTAAGCATTACAAGGTGCTTGAAAAGACCAAAGCGTCCAATGGTTTGCCTTCTCTGTTGCTCTTTCATTTTCATACAGGTTTGCTGTAATTCTATGATTCTCAGCCCCGTCTGTCTCTGACTGTGTCCTGTTTCTCTCTTCATGCCTACTAAAACTTTTAGGATTTCAACTTTCCCTTGAGCAGGTCATGTGTCAGTGGGGGTCATTAGCGAGGGTTTTAACAAGTACATGATCACATCATAGTCTTCAGTCATCGTGGCTATGTTGGCTATATGTGATACATGAGAACATTATTCTGTTTTTCTGTCATTTTGAGCTCCACACGTACCTCATTTTATATAATCATATTAAATCTATAATGTACCAAAGATTAATGGAACCAGTAGAATGACCATATTTAAATTTAGATTAACTTTGTGTGACTGTTGTCCTTTACGGCTGTACTTTATCATAATGCAAACTGTTCTTCACAGTATTTATAAAATAAGCATTGGTAGTAAGTACGGCTTTATGTATGTTGTGGCTCATCTCACCATGTTTGCAGGAAAAGAGTTGGGTGAATGTATTGATTCACATATTGGCTGCATACAATGCCTTTATTTTTTTCTTTCTAGCCAACACAAAAGAAAACAAACATGGGAAAACGGAATAATATGTTGCATCCTTAACATGTATTGAAAGTATATTAATACCGTAGCCATTCGTAGAACTAATATTTTTAAAAAGCTTGTAAAAGCACAACACTGATCACCAATTATTCTTTGACCAGGCGGGAAGGAAGGATCGGAGTGATGCTCTGAACACTGCCATTGACAGAATGACAAAGAAGACCAGAGACCTTCGCAGACAGGTTTTTGTTTTGAGTATTTCTTTCCCCATAATATTTTCCATTTGCACATAACTTTATATTTCTGCTCACTGAGGTTTTATGGTCTAAAGTATAGAATTTCTGTAACATGTAATTTTCTTTTGCAATTTACAGCTGCGTAAAGCTGTAATGGACCATGTCTCTGACTCTTTCCTGGAGACCAATGTTCCCCTCTTGGTTTTGATTGAAGCTGCCAAGAATGGAAACGAGAAAGAAGTCAAGGAATATGCACAAGTGTTTCGTGAGCATGCCAACAAACTGATTGAGGTAATGCAGGGCTTTCATATTGATTTTTTTTTTCTTTGCATGTCATTGGTTCTACACATTTTAGCTTTTTCTAACCTCAATCTTTAAAAGATTCTTTGTTCTGTGGTGCTATTCTAAGAAATACTTAATTGTAATTACTATCACAAAAATAATCTTTTTTTTTTTTTTTTTTTTTACCTTTTACAAATCTTTAAACTGAAAAAAATTTGTGGGCAAAGCCATTGTCTTCCACTTGGTGTGTAGTAGTTTTAACAGCATTTTTAAAATTGAATGTGATTCTTATCTAATGTTTTAGTGAGCAGACAGAACATTACTATTTGCAGTTATAGCAACAAATCAAATTTTTATGCAGAACCAAATGAGCAAAACAAGCACAGCTCATGGGTAAGTGCTGCTTCTGGGAAAGGTTTATTCGTGCTACGTGATGTTTTAGGACTTCTTACTGACAAGGTTTTCTGTTGCTGGACTGTTAAGTCCTTGCCACTGTGAATTTGAACAGTGCCACTGAATTGCATATATGCAAGAAGATGTAGTGTTGAAATTGTCAAATTATTATTATTTTTGGCACCACAGGGAGAGTTGCATCTGTAAAAGTATAGATAAAATGTAAAGATAAATTAACAAATTAAAATCCTTTTGTTAACTAGCTGATAGGATTCCAAGTTCGCTGTTTTAGAGTAGGCAGAAGACTCACGGTTTGATTCACTTGTGGAATTGAGTCTAAAGTGACAAACAATACATTTTGGCTATTGGAGCATCAGTTTGTTGTGTGTGTGTGTGTATATACAGTAAGTCCACCGTCTGCAGCTTGTGTCAGCAATCTCTGTTTTTATGACATCACAAATTTTGCAAGTGTAGGTTGCCCTAAGGCAAATGTTCCATTAGTTCACACACATTAGTTTGAAAGCAACATTGTGGCTGACCCATATTCATTTGTGCATCCTGCACACGTCAGAACATCAACCTTTTGGTATCTAGAGTTTGATCTATCTAAATTGAATGTTTACACGATGGAGGCATGGACATTATTATTGTAGCTGTAGGTAACTTTTTAATCCTCCAACTTTAACGCTACTAATTAAACCCATTATTACATATGACTTTAACGTATTATGTTAAAAATGTTACATATGTGGTTGGAAAATAGTTTTTGTTAGTGTTTTGAAAAAAGAAAAAAAAAAGGGAAAAGTAATGCATAAAACTCTAATGTAAACCATAATATACAACATAACGTCAAACTTTTTCAGCTTTTTCCTTTCTGACTTGACTAATAGGATATACAAGCAATTTGGCGAGTAAAAACAAAAATACCCCCCAAATTGTTTGTTTAAAATGCTTCTGCTTCGTGCCGACTATAATGCAATCATGTTTTTCATTTGTAATTGGTTATGTTTCAGGACATTATTTTGCCTCTGTATAATCCTGGTTTGGCACAGTTTCTCACAGCCCCAGCCATTCTGCTTCAGCACTGTTGCCAACACATCCCAACCAGCATATTTGTATTTTCAAAGTCTCTCTTAGTAGAAGAATAATGTTGCAATTTTGGAATATTTAGGAAAGTCTGGGAGAGCTTCATTTGTTGGTCAGAAAATATACTCACAGGCTGTTGGTGTTGTCAACCATAAGCAAAACTGGCTGAGCTTAGCACTACTTACTTGGCTGCTCAGTTTTTGGAAATGTCAGGAATATTTGCCTTTCTTTCCAGGGCAACCTTGTGATTTATTTGCTCAGAAAAAACTCCTTCAGTTACCAGCCAGAGCCTTCGCACCTTAAAAAATTTACCATTGAGGAATGGATTACAAAACATAACTTTATTCATAGAATATATTAGCTTTTGTCCTTGTTCTCCCTGTAAGGCACCATATGATCTCATTTTGGCAGCTTTATAAATGAATCCTCAATAGCAAGTTTGTATTCCACTGGGGCTAGTTGTATTGTAGAGCTGCTCTGGTTAGACCGAAATCCTGAAAACATGTTACCACAAGGAAGTTTTCTCTAACTTTACAAAAAATGGATAAATGGACAAGTCAGTAGTTTGTCTGCAGTGCATTTGAAAGTATTACATTTGAGTGTTTTCTCTGTTTAGGTTGCCAACCTGGCCTGCTCCATCTCGAATAATGAAGAGGGAGTGAAGCTTGTTCGCATGGCAGCATCTCAGCTGGAAACTCTTTGCCCACAGGTACCTGACTGGTTTGCCCTCCAACTCGTCATTGTGCCCACTCACTGATCTCTTTGAGACTCTGCCACACGATTTTTTGTTGTTGTTCTTTTTTTTTACTCTGGCAATGTAGTAGCCAGTATAAAAACATTTTGCTTTTTTGTTTCACTATTTCCAAATCATGAGGCCTTCAATTACTTATGTAATTTAAGAGAAAAGGGCACTGTAGTTAGTCTGTGCGCATCACTTTCTGTCATTTTCTGAGTGTGGACTGTTGTGTGAAACCATCGTATTTAAATATAGGAAAGTGTGCGTGAACAAATGTGGGCTGCTCTACTTACAACTATGATGCATTTGGTCAGATTTAAATGCCCTGTCTTATGCATTTTTGCTTTTCTGTTTGACCCAAACACAGTATTGTCTGTGTCCATTATTGAGGCCATCTTTTCATACTCCCTACCAGTTCCTATACCACTGAGCCATGCCAGCTAGCTAGTCCTTTTAATCCCTTCTAATGACTCCCATTCATTCTCAGCTTTGATACCCACAGATGTTTCTCTTCCCCAAACAAGCAGCTATTAGTTTTATTTGATTCAGTCCTTCAAACACCCTATGTCTATAATCACTCCAAGAAATGAATTGGCTTCATGCTTCAGTCCCAACATTGAAGTGGGGAAGTGGGGGTCTTCATCAACCTATGCTAATGTTGTGGCTCAGGGCTATGTTGTAATGGAACTATAATGGCTGTAATTGGGTGATTACAGGTGATTAATGCTGCGTTAGCCCTTGCTGCCAAGCCCAACAGTAAGGTGGCCCAGGACAACATGGATTTGTTCAAGGAGCAGTGGGAGAAACAAGTCCGCGTCCTAACTGATGCTGTTGATGACATAACATCCATTGATGACTTCCTTTCTGTATCTGGTAAGTAGTATTTATTTGCTTCTTATTGTCTCAATTAAGTCTCAAACATTTGTTATAGGTGGTATCATCAGGAATTTTCAAGTGTTGTATAAGACATACGACAAAGGAAGTAAAGGATCTGTGGTATGAGTCCCTCTGATGAGAGCCATAGTTATAATAGGGCTTATTGGGCTCTACAGAAGGCACTGAAACAGCAACAGATCAGTCTGAAATTTACATCCTGTCATGTGCTAAAGCACACAAATGGTTTTCTGGCATGTCCTTAAAGAATTCCCATTAAGCATTATGCACAGTGACTTCCCTCACCTCCATCCAAGGACAGAATGTAATTTACACAGTGGACATTAGCATTTCAGTCTGAGAATTTGTCTTTAGCTCCTTCTTCCTATACCTGAGAAAAATTAAAGGTCCAAACTACTCATTATAAATGCACCATGTTTTGTAAATAATATTTTGTAGAAACAGGCCTCGTTTTTGATTAAAGTGTGTCTTACAAAAAAAGACTTTCACAAAAACAAATTTGCATCCAAAGCAGACTGATGTTTGGAGAAGGGTGTTGCACACACTATTAATGTTATCATTATTTTCTGTCCCCAGAGAACCACATCCTGGAGGATGTGAATAAGTGTGTCATCGCTCTGCAGGAGAAAGATGTTGATGGTTTGGATCGCACTGCTGGGGCTATTCGTGGCCGCGCCGCTAGAGTTGTCCATGTGGTCACTTCTGAAATGGACAATTACGAACCTGGAATCTACACAGAGAAGGTCTTGGAGGCCACCAAGCTCCTCACTAACACAGGTATGTCAGACAAAGAGAGATGCTATCCCCCAAAGAAGGGGGTCTGTGACAAATAGACTGTATTTGAAAGTATTTAATCATATTAACATATTGTGCCCACAAATGAAATTGTTTTGCCTTGATATTTTAAACTGTGTTTCTGCCATTAGTGAGCTTGCAAGGTAGCAGATGTCCTATGTCCAATACTGTGGATGACATTCTGGTTAAACTCACTTTTTAATTGTAGCGTTTGTTCTTTGACATGCACTCCATTTTCACTAGGCTCGCTTTTTGACATCCATTTCTTTTCATCTATTGTAAAATCCCAAATAACTTTAACGATTTCAAAAGAAATGGCATACATAGAAAGTCTGAGGTTGTACTGTTGTTTTCACAGCACATTTGTATTAGTTTTGATTTGTGAAGTGGCGCTAATACGAGATGCATGCTGTTCCTGTCTGTGCTAGTTTTTCGTTCAAATAGTTGTGCAGCAAACACTCTGCCTCAGTTAAGATACATGAAGACTGATTTGTTTTTTAATTTTCTTTGTTTTTGTTTTTTTTACCTCTTCCTTCCTCCTCCAGTCATGCCGCGCTTTACAGAGCAAGTGGAGTCAGCAGTAGAGGCCTTAAGTTCAAACCCTTCACAACCTCTGGAGGAGAATGAATTCATTGATGCATCCCGTCTGGTTTATGATGGCATTCGTGACATTCGCAAGGCTGTCCTTATGATCAGAGTAAGTTGAGCTTATTCTCTGGTCTGTACTGTGTTTATACTATGTTTTTGCAGCAAGTAATTTTCATGGTAAGCGAGAAAATATATGAATAGACGCAGTCCTAGAAGCTAGTAATTAATTTGTCTCAGGCCAGATCTGACCTAATTAACCAAACTTGCAATCTAGTGTAACAACGTCCTCAGTTATCTTTGGATTAATGGACTTTGCTTGAGTAGAACTATAACTGAGACAGATGGTAGTTGGATCTGTACTACTGAAGCGTTAGCTAATAGACTGACAACAAAAGCCACTTAAGCTGTGAGGAGACATGGATAGGTCCTAAAGCTTTTTAGTATAACTAGATAAAACTGCTAAATAAAAATTTACTGCAAGACTTACTGCACTGAGGTACAAGTGGGGTCTTGGGTTGTACTTTGCGATCTTTTAGTAATTTTAACACTTGCTCTGTTGAAATGCGGTTATTACTGTTGACACCATTTTGTGTTGACAGTGGCTTCAGAGTGGTGCCTGGGCTTTCATTAACAATTCTGCTCAGACAGTGACAAAAACAAATGAGAGGGATTGTTATGCAATGTTTGAATTACAAAACAACGTTTAATTTAAGATGCAGGTGTTAATATGCATCCTTGATCTGGAATGCAGGCCAGAGAGCTGTATTCAATTCAATCTGTTAGCTCCACTCTTGTTATCTGGATTGATTAAACTGTTAACACTGTGCCTCTGGGGCTGTTACCTGGTAGAGGGGCATGCACATACAGTATGTACATGTGTTAAAAACAAGAGGATTTAAGATTTTGCCTTTTTACTATTACTTATAATGAATCTGATTGAGCAGGAGATTTAACACAAACTTCATCCTTTGTCTAAAAAGAGAAATTATCCAGTTTCTCAGCACGTGCCAGCATTTCTTGAGGTAAACGTATTGTGGTGTTAATTAGCAGGAAATGGCTCAGCTGCTTAGTTGGGTAATTATGAACATTCCAGCTGCATCTACATTCCTCAAGCTTAGATAATTTATTACTGATGATAAAAAAAAAAAAAAAAACTTTCTTGAAAACCTTGAAGCTTGGTTCAGTGTCTTGACCTATAGGGGCACAGTTTATAGCAAGGCTTGCCTCCGTTCAAATCTGACCTGCCGTCTCTATTAGAACATGCTACTTTATTCTCATAGTGTTGGATGTAAAGCTAAATATTTCAGCTGTCAGAGACGGATTATAAAATCGACTACTTATTTTACGTATTTCAACTTACAATACACCTAAAATACACTGCAGGCTGTAGTTTGCCATAGGGTGCCCACTGTGAGCTATCGTTTTGGAGCCTCCCACATTCACAGGTTATCTGTTGCACAGGCCACAGCAGGTGATATCTCTGCCCCGCTGAAATGCATTGTCTGGTTGAAAGCGATGACTGTGAGTCACTACAGCTTTGTATCTCAAACCGTACCTCTATTCCTTTGAGAACAAGAGCATGTCTACATTCCATGCAGCAGTGTCGGGGTGTTCAGAGACTCTCTGCTATTTTTAGATGTGAGGCCTCCAAATCCATTACAGAAGTGGGGTGCTGAGACAGCTGGATAAGCACAAGAAGCGACGCAGGCATGATAATGCAACTCTATCTGTCCACATTATCTTCCCTGTGTCCATATCACCACTAACAGTTTCCCGACAGTCACGGTTGTTTGGTCTTAAGCAGAACCTGTTTAGTAAAAAAAAAAACAACTTTGTATGTTAATATGGATGACGAATAGTGAACAGTTAGTGGCATGTTGGCATTTAAGGCTAGAGAGGAGGTAAATGATTGGATAAGAATTAGCAACACTTCAGAATAACGTAACTCGTGTCTGTCTTTTCCTGCAGATATCGGGAACAAATGTGCATTTTTCTCCCAATCTAACTGCTCAAACCTTATTCTACTTTTGAAAAATCCAAGCACGTTTATTGAGTTTCTTGTATTAAGTTATGGTGATGGAAGGAATTTATCTGACAACGCACCTCTCTCCTTTTCTGTTTTTGTATTACAGACTCCAGAGGAATTGGACGACTCTGACTTTGAGACTGAGGACTTTGACAGTATCAGCAGGGTCAGTGCGCAGACGGAGGATGACCAGCTTATTAATGGCCAGAGTGCACGCGTAAGTTGAAGATTGATTGTAGTAATTGCACACATTCTGGAGTGAGACCTTCTACTCTTAGAAGACTTTTGTTGTGAAAGGAAAAAGTTAGTACTATGTGAGGTACAGGAGAGATATCCATGCGCTGCAATTGTTGCTTTTCCTTTCATTTTGTCCTAAGTAGTTACACTGTATAATTATGAAATTGACAAGTTGTTATTGTCAGTGTTGTTTTATTCTGCTTCAGTGTTTTCCCATTTTAAGTCTACACTTACCCGAAGCATTTAATCGTAACTGCAGAAATAACAAAATAATAATCTCAAATATTGAATGGTAGAGTTATCAGTCCACTTCCTCCTTCCCCAAAAATCTGTTTTTATTTGTTAGCGACTTTCATTTTTGCACTTTCCCCAACAGCTTTATAGACGCCTGTGTGACTCTAGAGAGCGAATCCTATTTACCAGTAATGGAATCAAGGCTCTTACGATGATATTCGATTTCCTGCTGTTAACTGTCTGCCCACTAGCCTCACAATCGCATTCGAGGAATGTAGGATTGCCTGTTTGGAAGCTGCCCTTTAGCCATCTAACTCAAGTGGATGACTAGAAATGGTGCTAACAAATTTGCACATAATATTACAGGACTGCTAAATAATAGTCCTCAGATTGATGATCTTCAGTGGCCTCAGTCCCAAGGTGTTCCAAAACCCATTTTCTGAAAAAGTGTGTGTATGTACATGCACTTGAATATACTCACTGTGTTACGTTTTAGGAATTTCACCGGCTGAAGTAGGAGTTAAAAAGGACTTGTTCACTTCTCGCTAGGTCAAAATGTTTACATGGTAAATCTCTCCCTCAGCAGAGTTGCAGGTCTTGGACTGTGTTGAAAATAAACCTACTATACTCAGTATTTTACTCAGTACTGAGCAGACACTGTCATTGATAAATGCTCTCTCCCGCGTTATTGTGTCTGATCTTTAAGTCTTGTGTTGAGCTGGTGTTTTTGCCACTACCAAGTAGTATAAGACATTGCAGCTGAATTAGGCTGTAGAGGTTACAGTTACTCAACGATGGCACATCCATACAAGCGGTGGAGGGAGGAGACACAGCAGACCAGCCATTACAATAGGAGAGTTGGACATGGTTGGAAAAAGTGCAGAGCAGCAGGACCAATTTTTGCCCTCTCGTTCAAGAAGGAAGAAAAGCAGCACAGCGAGGGCACTATAAACTGAACTCCAACACACTGACTTGTCTGTTTTTGACAGTTTGGACAGAAACATGCGCAATGAGGGTGGCATTAGGTCCCAACAGTCTTGAATTCCACCTGTGCTTAACTGATGGGAACAAATTCACCCGGGAATGTAGAGATGTGGTAGTGTAGGGAGGCATATGCTTGAAGATGTGCAGAGCCATCGATTTAATACACAACAGTACCTGGATTAAATCTTAAGAGCAATTGTGACCTTATGCTAGTGCGGTGGGTCCTTAGTTCCTCCCGGGCAGAACTATGCGCAGTCTTGTGTGGCTAGGGTGTATAGGCAGTTCCTGGATCATGACTGTGCTGATGTCACAGATTGACGTGTGCTCCTGACCCAAATCCAAACAAACAGATGCTGCATTACATAGTGATGCTGTGGGGAGTGTGTGAAGGCTACACCCACCATGCATCAGTAGTTGCTGTGATGAAATTCACAGAACGTGGATGAATCGATTTATCTATTTTGATTTTGACTACTGATCGAGAGATTTCCAGTTTTAAACCACAGCATGTTGATAAGATTTTCATTTTCATGTGGCTTTCTGTTTTTTGTCCCATGCAGATAACACACTAGCATGCACACATGAGATTGAGTGTACTAACCATTTCTGCTTTTTATAATTCAGGCTATCATGGCCCAGTTGCCCCAGGAGCAGAAGGCAAAAATCGCAGAACAGGTGGCTAGTTTCCAGGAAGAGAAGAGCAAGCTGGATGCTGAGGTGTCCAAATGGGACGACAGCGGCAATGACATCATTGTGTTGGCTAAGCAGATGTGCATGATCATGATGGAGATGACAGACTTTACCAGGTGAGTTTGGACTAATTCAGCCGTTTTTGCATCCGAGTGGTTTGTAGTACACTTGTAATAAGGAATCGTAATCAACACGTCAAACATAACGTTGCTTGATGTAACGAAGTTAAATGTATAACTTTATACGTGGCCTTTTGAAAGACAAACATATTCTATATATAGCCAACTACGTAATAAATGCCCAGCTGTGTCTTGCGGTCATGTTTGTTCCTTTCTCTTTTAGCCTGTACTGACTTTAACATACTGATGCACACAGCATGGATAAGGTTTTCCTGAACCCTGCAGTTTATGATTTGCTCCTTATTTGTCTAGTGGACTAACATTGACATTGCATCCACAGTAAACATAGATGTATATGAAATGCAAATGACCCTGCTTCCATCTCAGAGTGACATTCATGGGTTTTTTTTATTAGATGGTTTTAGATGTTATTGATTACAGTGACATTTTTATGCCCGTATTAGGGCATAAAAATATACAATATAAAGCAGGCACGGAACTGAAATGTAAAGCAAGTAAAACATCAAATTTAACTAATATTGCTTAAATGCAATGTTGTTGGACATGCCCAGTCTAAAACGGCCTTCATATTCCAACAAAGGAAAGTTCGTTGCTCACTGATTCAGCCTGCACCCAAATAACAACCCCGCCAACCTTGATCCACAAAAAAGTCCTGCTACAAGTTTCTTGTATGAAACTTAATGTGGACCTCCAAAAATCTGCCGCGAGTGAGAGCTATTCCATTATGTCTGTATGGCTGCTCTAATGAATAAGGCATATGTGGTTTGGAAACATTGAATGTATTTGGCAGCCACCTGTGTTAGAGCATTCTTTGCTTTAGAGACCTCTGTCCAATGTGGCTTACACCCATCTGGAGGCCCACAGCTGTCACCAGACCTAGTATACTATATAAATCTGTTATGAAATAAAGAGTGCTTTCGGTCTGTAGCTTGTCTATCTCTATGTGCTTTTGGTCACTCGACCACCAAGACAGTGCTAAACGTGGGAAGACCTGAGCACTTGCCTCCTTAATCTTTGGATCTAAAACAAGCGATATTTGAGTACAGACAGTAGTGATTCTTGTTGAATTGTGATTGCATTTTACTATGCTACAAACATTTCATCACAAGGTTGTTTGTTTTTTTTGTTTTTTTTTGTATTCTGAACTGATTACAAGGCCTGAAGCTCTGTCTCCAGGGCTTGACTTATCCCCAGGGAGCTTTCAGTATTTACTGTGACATGTGGCTTCTTCCACTAGGACCCCAACTTGCTTTACAGCAGAACAGAAGTGGGAGAGCAAGAGAGGGGAAGGGTTGTAAATGTTGAGGGGAGGGAACAGGAAGTGAGCGAACAGAACACAAACTTCCATCTGTTCTGGGTTGGAGAGCTCATTTTTTTAGCCTGAAGAGCGCAGCTTTGAATCCAATTTGTAGCTCTTGCCAACTGTGTCCCTGAGTCCCTTGTGGGAGCAAATGGCTGACAAGCTTTTATAGTGGGTCAGGTCAGGGCTGTGTTGACCCATGTTGGAACTGGCTTTGTTTAGCTGAGGAAGGGTCAAAGATGGATAAAATATGACCAGTACCTTTTAAATTGTACGTAATAATCTCTGTATTAGATATTTATTTATTAGGTCGCTTTCATAATCCTATACCATCTTACAAAGTACTATAGGAAATTGAAGGGATTTGGTGTTTTGAATTTTTTAATGTTCGTTGGCTTTTAGGGTCTGTAATTTGCTTCTCAGCTCGTGGAAATTCATATAGTTTAAAAATTATTTTAGACAAGTATTAATGCTGTTGTAGAGTGTGCACACTCTACAATCACAATTTGATCCCTGTACTGAGAGTGAAGGCTTCTTAAATAAACAACTACTCCATGACAGAGAAGCTGTCCGTGCATATTGAATGAGGCTGCAGTAGATCAGAATTGGTGACTAATCAGTCCCTATTTTTCCCTAGGGGCAAGGGACGACTGAAGAATACTTCTGATGTAATCAGCGCTGCTAAGAAAATTGCAGAGGCAGGATCAAGAATGGACAAGCTGGGCCGCACCATCGCTGACCATGTAAGTTGTTAATGTACCTTCTTTCTGCTGGCGACTTCAATGTATCATTAGTGGTGCCAGGAGAGCACCTGTGGCAGACACAAATGGTGAACTGTTAACCTTAGTGGAGAGTAATCAGTACAGGAGGGAGTATTTTATACAGAAAAACTTGGGTAATAAGCTTGAGTGGTTAGGATTAAGCAAAGACATTGGTCAAGGCGATAAATCAACTCCTTACGTTCACCTTCCACTGCTGTAATATTTGTCTGTGTGCAGGCCTGACTCTGTCAAAGACTAATAAACTGAGACAAAGAATAAATGGAACAAAATGACCTGCACCAATGTGTAGAAAAAAATGTATCTCAAAGTTGACATTATTTTCCCAATATTAAAATAAATATATTCATTTTAACCTGTATGTGGGGAGGCATTCATACATCACCAGTTTTAATCCTGCCAGCACTAAGTTACGAATCCATAAAGGGTTAATTTGATCATGTTGGTAATGAATGATTAACCTCAGATCTTCATTTACGAAGGTGAGGATGTTTTTCCACAGCACTGTTTACCCAGTTCTTCTGATGTTTTGTTACTGAAGGAACTAATTTTTTTATTTTTTATTATTATTTGTTGTTCAAGAGACGCCATTTCTAGCCATCCAGTTTCGTTTAGGTTTGAACACTACTTACCTCTCTCGTCCATTCATCTCTCACTTCCCAATTTCAGATTCCATCATCTCATCACATTTATCCCTTACTTCAGAGACTATGGTCCTTGATACAGGGGAAACATGCATTCAATTATCCATGGCCTCATATTTCACTTAAATACTTGCAGTGTACCACTCCTGGGGGACACAGCGTACATGATTTATCCACCAACTTATTCATGTGTAGTCTCTTAGGCAGAGACTTACTGCATCTCTGTCTGCAATATATATACATTTTGTTGTTAAATGATGGGCGATATTAGTTGTTTGTAACAAGACGTGGCTGCCAAAACGGGGTCTACCCTCATAAAGGCAATGCCTGTGTTGCAGAGGTGTGTGTGTGTGTGTGTGTGTGTGTGTGCACCCTATTTTATGTCTCTTGTTTGGGTATCATTGGCAGTTTCTCCTTTTTATTTTTGGACACTTATTGGACATATTGACTGATATTATTTTGGGGAAGCGTGCAGTTAAACACATCATTGAATGTTTCAGTTTGCAACTACTATTGCTTTATGTACTTATTTAAAATATTTTTTCACTGAAGTATGCAATTGCGTTTGTCGGCTTGTTCACTTGGAAAAATCTGTATTTAGCTTTCAAAAGATCTTCTCTGACACCGAAAATGAGCTACTGTTCTTCTTCCACACATGTGATATTGCCCTCAGTGTCTTAATACTACAGACCCACATCTATCACATAGTAAAAGTCTTACCTGTACTGACCTAATTGCATTTGAATCCTCTGAATAGGGAATGAGCTGTTCTGGAAAGGGACTTTTTTATGCCTCACTGCTGTGTTTGGAGATGCTTATTCACTATAACAAAAACGGTGTTATCCCCTAAAGAAAACAGATGGGCAACTGTGCAGGTGTGTGTTTGTGCAAACATGGACTGTGTGTATGTGTGTGAATAAGCCTACATGAAAGCACATCTATTAACAGGCCTTTCTCTCTGTAGGCATATGTGTATGGATATATTTGGTTTGGGTGACTGTATTAGTTTTCCATCTTCAACTATTTGTAGGTACTTGATTCTCCCTGTGTGTATGTTTGTGTGTGTACACTATTAGGGGATTTTTAGGTTTTGAAGCACTCAAAGTATGAATAAATGAAGAGCTTTGGCTGTTGGAACAGAAATCTTTGCCAAGAGTGAGGACCCCTCCAGCCTCTGAACCCATCCAGCTGTCTCTCTTAGCCTTTCTTTGTCAACAGGACCAAAACACTAACAGACCAGGAAACGTCCACCCGTAACACATTAGCCAGGCAGCCTAGGCAGGAAAGAAATGGGGCAGCGCATGTGAGGAGAGAAACATCCCTCATGAGAAATGAATCCATTAAGAGTGCCTCTGCTTTTAATTAGCAGTATAATTGCCAGGTGGCATTTTATTTTATTTTATTTATAAGCGGTTTATATTTAGGATCAAATCTGTAACAAAGCAGGAGATGCCATGGGCCCACTTAAAGCAAAGGCATGGCGCGCTGGGATGGTCTATGTACTACAGCAGCAACGGTTAAGTGAATAACCTTTGTGATGCGCACATACTAGCAGACAGGCAGAGGAGCAAAGGCAATGCCGCGACTGCTCATTAACCCAAGCATATTAATCGCCTGTGCTATGTGCCTCTGGCCTGGAAGACTTATGAGCGTAGGGTAGTCCTTATATGAAACGTATCAGCAGATGGTCCCACACTGATTCCCCAGCGTTTCACCCCACATTTCGCTTTGGTAAAGGCTGTACTTTATTTTGGTATGTGCATGTTGTTTTTAGCAGTAACACACAGGTGGGTATGGGCTGGTTTTGAGATTCTCCTAAACCGTTAAATATGTGTAATGGAACCCTATTTAAAGTTTAAAGAAATGTGTGTTGCCGAGATGAGCAGCAGGATGTAGGTCAGTGCTGTACAAAGGTCTGCACTGCAGTTTATTAAGAATTTATGACCCTCTTCTGCAGGGCACCTTATGAGAATTCCATCTGAACTGGCTGGTAAACAAATAATGCAATGTAATTGAGATTTATAATGCAAATGTGCTAGTCTGTATGTTGCCTATAAATTTCTGCTGCTTGCTGTTGTGCCTCATATACACTTGCATGTACATATCAAACACATGCACATAAAGTGAGGCCTGCATATTTAGAGAATGGCCGTGCGGTTTACGCTTGTATGTTGCACAAGCTTTATTCTCATGATGTATACTGACATACATAGTGTACTTTTCCAATTTGCATTCAGTCAGTGGGAATTTATGGTGATTCACGGACTCTGTTGCTAGTCAGTCTAATCCTGGCTCTAGACTTGGATGCTTTACAGCCGAAATGGTTGTAAATTACCTACTGCAGCAGGGAAGCAGAATTACCCAGAGACCTCACAAATTCTTTGCTCAGCAGTTCAGGGGTCAGCCAACAGGAGTTTAGCCTGGCCAGGTGATGCATCCTCATTTTTTTTTTTTTAAATTTAATGATGACCTCTTTTTGTTTGAAATTCATAGTTTATCTTTTTATTTTATTTTTTTTTCTCACTTGTTGTAGCACAGGAGCTCAGAGAGTCCTTACCTGTGGAATGAAGTTGATGCTTACTACTTAATAACAGAATAGCTGCAGTATAAATACAGTAGCATTAAGATTAGTATTTCTTAAGCACTGCCAAAGCATTATCTAAATGTCAACCTGATGGAAATGAAAATATTACGTCTGTTTCCACTGCCGTGTTCTTTAGCGGTTGTGCTTAACTATCAGTTTTGCTTACAAGCGGTACATTGGAATCTGATAGGTGCCGCATCAGAATAATTTATGAAAGTCATTTAATTGGCCTCGTTGGTTACCTCATGTTTTCCCCCCTGCTTCAGCTTGATTTTTCTCCTGTCATAACCAGGCTCTCCATTTGCTTCAGCGTCACATTGGCATTCCCATGTGCCAGTTTGATTGAATTGGCCTGATGAAAATATGCAGGATGTTTTTAGCAAATGCATATGGATCTAGAATAATTTAGGCTTGAGGATAATTGAGGCACGTAGTTCACAAGCACAAGGTTTGTTTGGTTGATAGTTAAGGTGGTTAAGCTTTATAGAGGAGATTACATTTAGTTGTTCAAATAGCTTAGATACAGTATAGACGAACTCGAAGGTACCTCCCCAAAAAATCCCATTTCCTGTAACAGGAAGTGATGGAAAACATACTCTTCAGTGCCCTGTAACATGCATTGCACAACAAGTTACAGCAGTGCCACATTAGAATGCCACCGTGTAAGTCAATATTGGAAATTGGCCTTTCCTCTGGGTGGTACTTCCTAAAAGGTCATTGCTGGGCAGCAACAAGCACAGTGGCTTTCCCTCTGTACTGTATAATAGAGTTTAGTGAACCTGTGTGGCATTTCCAATGATGGGACCTGATCATCATTTATACCATGGCCATTACCGACAGTCATACGCTTCTGTTCTTGTCTTGTGATTTGAGAATTATGACGGGGGCAGCAATTGTCATTATGTTAGCACGGTGGCGTAAAACATTAGCAGAACATCAGCTTACTATATATTGATGTTGAAAGCTTAAATTTGAATGGTAGTGAAATAAATGCAATGCAATAAGCGCAACATACAGTAGAACATGTGACGTGGCGACAAAGGTGAGTCACAGACATGTTCACCTGTTGTGCTTTGTCCAAACCGTGACTATCTGTCAGTTAAATTTGAAAAGATGCAAAGTGTTGCGTGATGAAATTTGACGCTCATCTTGCGGCTTTGTCGGCTTTCAGTGGTCGCTGACTAAGGAAGGCCAACTGGCCTCACAGCATGTGGGGAAAATCTGGCGTAGGGGTCATCACAGCTTTACTCAGAGAAGTCCCAAAAACAAATGTCAGTGATGGGCTCTAGTGTTTGAAGCCAGAGCACCATTGTTCAGTGGATCAAGAGTGATGATGCTTTTTCACATGAGCTAATTTAGTTCTGTGAAACGGAAATGATTTGTTTAAATGCTGAGGCCAGATGTGTTTTGTTTTTGTTTAGGTTTTTTTTATTTTTTTTTATAAACCTCACGCGTTTGCACGTCTTCCAGAACCATTCATGTTTAAAAACAGAGACCTGAAGAGTTTCTTGTGGTCACTGATGCATATAATTTCTGTAATCGATAGTATATCACAGTAATTTCAGTCAGTGAATCACTGTTCTGCTTTAAAACAGTCAAATAGCGAATTACATCCAAGTTAATGGCACACATGGCTTTCATTTGAGGTGTTCTTAGTAAAACATCCTGAGGTGATCTTATCTCTTTTCTGTGCGACTTATGTATTCACATGTCAGACTCTTGCAGAGTTTCCTGAGTGCTGGGTGAAGCCAGCAGCTGAGCTGAGTATGAGCACAAGTGATGCTTTCACAGTACCCTGCTCTCAGCCATCTGAATACTTCCCCAAGCCCTCATTAGCATGGCTGCTGCATTCAGCCTCATCCCAGGTCTTTGCTGTAGCGTGTGTGGGGCTACACACATGTGCACACACACACTTGCTCATACCCCCTCCCTACTACTGGTGTATCTTCCTGTCCATGTCCCTTTTTCCAGTTGGATCTCTCCACCATACTGTTCCCCCTAGTCTTGTCTCTAACTACTACTTTCCTTTTTTCATACACCCCCCTTCACATTTTCTCCAGTCTCTCAGCCATGTATTACCCCTGTACTGTGTGGTGATCACCCCCTCCAGCTCTTTTAGTCCTTCATCTGCTCTACTCTACAGAATGTCAACTTTAACTCCTTCCCCTTATTTATCTCATCCATCTATTATTCAGAGGTAGATTGTTGTGACAGGTTATTGTAATAGATTTAATTGCAGCTGTGTTTGTTTGACCTTTTTGATTTGTCTATGTATGTAAATGGGATTTGTTTCTTTCTCGGTTGTAAAAGGAGATATATATATATATATATATATATATATATATTATGTTGACCTTATCAAGAAACGATCTCCCATTGTACAATGTATGGATTACTACACTTGCCCTTCATGGCGTAGCTTGTAAATGCATGCGTGCATACAAAGCTGTATGTCTGGAACCAAGTACACACAACATTATATTCTCCTACCAGGGAAACTGAACCACTCAGCTGGACCCTTACTTTATCCTCTATTAGTGCTAGGAAAGATGTAAGAGAAAAGATTTTCTCACCTCCTGTTGTTGCTGTTGATGCAGACAGGAAATGTGACGAGAGGGAGTGTTTGGCATTCTACAAAAGTTCCCAGGTGGAATTTAAGCAGTGGCCATGTGGCTTATGTGCTAAATATTCAAAACATCCTATGCTAATTGCATTTATTGACCAATTCATAAATTAATTTGCCCATTAATATCCTATAACATCGACCCAAAAGACTCAGCAAAGTACCAGCATGCGGTGGTGTCCCCAGGATTCTGGAGGTATCATACATATTGTTAGCAGTTCCAGTAGGTTTAAAGGTAAATTGGCCGCCTTGATATTTTTTTGTTGTGGTTTTTATGCCCCCAGTTTACTTGTTTCCCACTGTGTTGGTAACCAGAGTAAGTAAGACTTGCCACACACTTTTCAGATTCTCCTTTACAATTACTTGTATTTATTGAAGCCTGTTTCCATTTCCAGGATTTGTTTACTCACCTTAACACCTAAAGCCGTTGTTTAATTTGTTAGGATGGAGGCTTATGCGAACCTTCTTCTCTCAAACTGTTTTCTCACAGAAACCCAGAGTACGTTGTTCTTTCACACTCAAAATCAAGTAGATTTGTTTCCAGAAAGACGCCACACAAAATTACCACCATCTAAATATAATAGATTGACAGCAGCATTTGCCTCCTAACAGAATTTGCATTTCATGTTACTTGATCGTGCCTAACCCTGTGAAGATGAGTTATCAAGCTACCAGGCAGTGGGCGTGCGGCTGTGATTTTTCGCTCTGAGCGTGTCCCTAATGTGGGCGGCTACCTTACCTGTCACACGGCTACTAACTCATCTTGATACAGTGTAAGATCACTGCATCAGCAGGATCACGCTGACCAGTGCCAGCAAACTAATTAGCAACAACCGATTCATTTTAGCAAGCAGTATTTATACAGTTTTAACTTGTATGTCATGCTTTTAATACAAATTGATATGAACATAACTTGACGCAACGTGTTTCTCTCTGACAGTGCCCTGACTCTACCTGTAAGCAGGACCTGCTTGCCTATCTGCAGCGTATTGCCCTGTACTGCCACCAGCTCAACATCTGTAGCAAAGTCAAGGCTGAGGTTCAGAACCTGGGGGGAGAGCTCGTCGTCTCGGGGGTAAGTTTGACGATCACGTTGCAGTAAAGCAAATGCGTAGTGAGGCAGAGAATGCAACATTAAGGCTTTATTGTATTTATGCAAGAAGTGATAGACGTCAGTTTGTTGTGTAATGTTCAGAACACCTTTTAATTATATATATAATCATATCCAGAAAGATTATTATATCAAGAGGCTATAATATCGCAAGCTGTTTTTCTTTTTTTAAGATTCATAATTAAGTGTTCCTAAAAAGTGAAAATTGAAACAGTAAGACTTAATGGCTGTGGGTTGTGAGTAGTTAATTCACTGGTTCTCTGCACTGTAGTTTGCAGCTTATTTTATATTACATCTAATTAATAGATAACAGAATTTTTTTTCTGTGCTCGAATGGATGTTGCCCAAATGTTTCCTAATCATTTTACTACTTAGGATAACGCTGTAAAAGCCACTGTTTATAAACCCCTTTTAGCATTAATTAACCACTTACTTACCAGTCAATTAAATCCTAACGCAACACCTGTGTGTGTGCATGAAATGATCAATGCCTTCCACCTTTCTGTAGGGTTGAGTTTCCAGTCAAGTGTCACCGGTGTCTCTGAGGCTGTTAAATTGTGTAGATTAAATTAGTGTGACCTTTTTCCATTTCCTCCAATTTCTCACATCTGTTGTATGCCAGATAAACTCGAAAAGGTCGTCAATTCTTTTATGCAAACACTCAAGTCTTGGCAAAACTAAATATTTGTTAAAAGTAGGATGGGCAGGTGTGCAGGGACTGTGTAAGATTCAAAAATGACATAATACTCACCACATGTCTCTCGTCTTATCAGTTGGACAGCGCCATGTCCCTGATCCAGGCAGCAAAGAATCTGATGAATGCAGTGGTGTCCACCGTCAAAGCGTCATACGTTGCATCTACTAAGTACCAGAAGAACAAAGGCATGGAGGCCCTCAATATGCCAGCTGTCTCCTGGAGGATGAAAGCTCCCGAGAAGAAGCCTCTGGTGAAGAGAGAGAAGCAGGATGATGGCCAAACCAACAGAGTCAAGAGATCCTCTCAAAAGAAGCAAGTAAACCCTGTGCAGGCCCTGAGCGAGTTTAAAGCCATGGATAGCATCTAGATCCAAAATACAGAGCAGTGGGTTTTTATATAGATTAAGTTTGTTGTTCTATCAGAAAGAAAATTTAACATTTTACTATCTTTTCATAGATAGCTTGTCTGTTTGACTTATTATACACAGCATTGTTTATATTCCCTACATTCATTATATGATCAAGTCTGGAACTGTCTCTTTTCTCTAGAAAATGCAGTTAGAGGGAAATTGACTGGACAAAGTGTTATGTATACTATTTTCCATTTTTTCTTTCATCTTTATGTGAGGAAAGGGAGTGGATTTCATTTACATTGTAGGAAACAAGTCGACTTTGAATTCTAAGCAGTTTAATAGGTAATATTATGGGGTTTTTGGTGTAATGTTTGATTATGGCAAAATACGTTCTGTACTGCAGATATCGACTATGCAATCAACTGCCTTACTTTAATTCCAGTAATAACTGTAGTGCATTCAGATGGTGCTGGACAAACTGGTCGAATTTCAATGCGTTTTGGTCCAACCTTTAAGAACCAGTGTCTATATAGTTCCACGAGTGCCTGGGTTTCAGAACTTTATAAATGTAATTTGCTGTGGCAATATAAAGAAGTGCCACAACAAATGAAACTTTAAATGCTATTTTCAGTGCTGTATGGCTGATTTGTGTCCCTGTTGTGAACTGGGTCATTAGAAATTAAACATCTCGGATTATATTTTCCTAACATATCTCACGGTCAACACAATGTGACACACCAGAGGTGATGGAGTTCTGTCACATGCTCAATCTTACACTTGACGCGTGCAGATCCACCCAGTTCAATCAAAAGGTTTTTTTTTATATATATATATATATATATTCTTCAACATGGCCAGGGACAACCTAGTGGGGTAATCGATGAGTGGACCATGTGTCTGTAGTCTCCAGAGCCGACAAGCTTCATTAACTGTCATTGAGACCAAAACACCTCCACACTATAACAATGTGTCCAAATTGAGGGATCAATATGTTTTTCCTCCACAGCTTGGTTAGAAGCAAAGCGGAGGAGAGGATTTAAACTGCTTATTGCTTGTGTTTCTCGTCCTTAAGCTGGAACACTAATCAAGGTTTTATGCTGTGCACAATTGTTTTATAAAAAAAACAACAACCTGGAAACCAGTTTCCTGCTGTTGGAGCTTTAAAATCTCTTTCCTAAATTCAGGTGACCAGTATGTGATAGAGTTTCTGTGCAGCTTGTTTTCCAGTCATTCATAGCTTTTTGCTGCATAGTGATGCATTGGTACAGCTTTCATTCCTACTGTTGTATAGAGGCTGAACCTTTGTTTTGCCTGTTTGACATCTGTGAACTGTAGCAGGATGTGCAGGTTTCACTATTTGACGGTTGTTGTTGTTGACTGTAGACACGAGCATTTCAAAAGTGTTTTTCACTACGCTTCTGTTTGTCTTTACTGTGTTAGAATTGAATTTTGAATCTGTGGTATCGCACTACTTTGCTGTGGAGGTTACTAGTGCAAACATTTTCTGTACTCATGTCCCTGCTTTATAGCTTAATAAACTGAAATAAAAACGTTTCAAAGTGTTTCTGACTTTTAGTGTGTGATAGACGACCACGTCTACTGGACTGTTCTTAAAATACATGTACTCTATATGGTCATGACGTGGTTTAGTAAAAGGACAGGAAATAGCCTTGACTTGAGTCACTTTCAGTGGTAAAATAAGCTTTAGCACACTCTCAGATCTGCCTTTCATGTATATGCTCTAGCTTGTATAGATCGAATTATGCATATTCACGTGTACCATTAAATCTGCATTACTTTTTGATAGCTACATGCGATATGCTGTCATACAGTTTAGGTTTCTCTGCTGTTGGTTTTTTTTTTTTTTTTTTTTTTTTTTTTTTTTTTTTTGTTGTTCAAGTGCCTCATTTTATCAAACAGATCTTCTGATGTCTGGTTCCTTATCCTTAACAATAGCCTGGAAAGAATATTCAGTGGGAGCCCTGAGATGAGACCACTCTGCGAGTCCTGTGTATGTGAAGAGACAAAGCACTTTGAATGGTCTGTTTTCCCCCAAAGTGCTGCAGCAATCACACATCGTTGCATCTGAGTCATCGCTGAAAAGAGGAATTCACATTTTCAGTTTGTGACAGGTCAGTGTAAGTGTGTGGTGCTTTTATGATTATTAGGTTTGACCAGGTAGATGCTGTCCTTGACTACGCACATACACCACAATGCCCGTTTGTTCCCATGGAAGAAAGGCTTTACAGAGATGTGATGGTAAACGTAACAAAGGTTGCACCAAGAAGGCGAATGTCTTCCTTTTTTGCTGTTCCCGACTCAGTCGGCTGACTTAGGACGTTTGCTCTTTTAATCAGAGTCAGACTTTCCCGACGGCTCGTGAATTGAGCTCACTTCATATTACATCCATACAGGTCTAGCTGTCTCTGACTGCATTCATTTTAGAAGATTGTATAACTTACTGCTGACTTGAAATTTGCTCTTTCCACATGATCTGGGATTGTGTAATAATAGTCTTCTGGGACAATGTTACAAAATCCCCTGGGTTAGATTATGGGTCACAACATCCTTTGAGACCCAGGGCATAAATCACAATTTTTGTTTTTTGTTTTGTTTTTTAAACTTCAACATAAAAACAACTGTGTGAACAGCTGCAGAAAATGTGCAGTCAGTTGGAAGGAAGACCCAGCAAACGTCACTGCTTTGAGATGACAAACACAATAGTTAAACATTAATGACACCATAGCCAGAATATTAATTTACAGATTGCCGTGGATATTGTTTATCAACTGTAACGAGCTGTGTTTTATTATACTGCGTTGTGTTGTGTTTTTACCGCATGGTTCTGCACCTGCTGTGTTGGGGTTCGTGACTGATGCCTTTCCATGGCAGACATCTTGACCTCGCTAAAGCCGTAATAATGACTCCGTGACAACAATTGGTGCCAGTTAGCCAGAGCGTGAGTGAGTAAGCATGCACAACGAAGATAGCAGAGCTGCTGGCTCACCTAAATGAAAAGCCGCCACCGCATCCTTTATTCATAAAAGTCCAACAAAATCAAAGGATATCAATCATAAACAATTCTATTCTAGCAACCGTGTGAGGTGGCCACAGGCGAGACTTTCATATTTAATAACACAATGTTGCTTTTGAGTTACACAAAGGAAGAATGCATTAAACATAATTTTCTATTGAATGTTGCCCCAAAAAGACAGGTTGCCTGAGCTGTAGGACCTAAGAGAAACATTTTCTTTAGAATTCGCCCTGTTATTAGAGTTTAAGAAAATCTGTGTAATAATAGTTTCTCCAGCTGTGGTCTGGGAGGACCGGGTCGACCGTCGGCGCCACAGCGCGCGTCAGCCGCGGGTTGGGTTCAGTCCACAGACGTAACGACGCACCTGAGGTGCTGAACCACGACGCAGACTGTGGGAGTGAACGTGAGGGTCGTGGCTGGAGAGGAGGTGAGAGGAAGTTGAATTCTTTCCTGCTGGTCACCTGCCTGGTGAGGCCCAGCTGATCTTTGGCACAGTTACTGCAAACAAGCCCGTAACTGGCTGGAGGGAGCTGCCCTGCGATGCTCCGCACACCTACACGTCCTGCAGTTTAATGCAAGTAGAAGTTTTTATTTATTTGATATGGGGAAAAAAACCCAAAACATTCTTGTGTTGTTCATTTCTCACATTCACTGTGTGTCATTGGCTCACATGGTGTTGCATCTCAAAAATGTAAATATTGCGAAACAGAAATGGTTTGTATATTCATGACGACCTATTGCTTAGAGCTCACTCATATTAATATCTCCAGTATTAATATCGGAATATTTCTCTGATCAATCAATTTGCAAGACTCCAGGTTTGTTAGTTTAGTTTGTTAGTGTTTTTTTATCGCCCCTGATGGTTGTGCACTTTTCCTTCCAGTCAACCTTTCATGAATGTCTTTCAGCAGCCAGAGCTTTCAGCAGTGACCTTCTGTGGCTTTCCCTCCGTCGACTGGACCTCTGTCAGGTCAGCAGTCAGCCCGTTCATGGCGCTAAGGCAGACAGGCTGATGTAACAACGACAAAACATGAAATGAAGTAAACACATATATTTATATGCATTTATAGAATGTGAGTTTACACATATATCCAGATAGTGGTGTGTTCTGTACATTAGGACAGCTTTTCAAAAAAATGTGATAAACACAACATAGGGCATCCTTGCAGTGTCGCAGTATATTGCAGTACATTGAGTCATAAGCTGTCTATCATAAGTTGTGTCACCATATTCTTGCCAATACAGTTTTCTACTTTTGCTTCCTACGGTTCACAGCGAAACTTTTTCATTACTTTTGCAGTTTGACAGGTTCAGTTACTTTTCAGATGTAGGCCTAGGTTATCAATGAAAAATATAATTAAAATTATTATGACGGCCAAAGCACTTAGCAATACATACAGAGATCAAAATGAATTCCATATTTATCAGATGTACGGTTTTTCTTCAAATTAAAAGGGAACCTGTTCAGCTTTGAATAGGCGTAATAAATAAAACTATAATGTATTATGTTATGTTCATAATCTATTCATATTCATTTTTAATTAGTATTTGTAATTGTGCTACTAACTAAAGGCCTTTGAATAAAAGATATGCTGGTCACCTTTTTTTACTGAAATCCTCAGAAACGTTTGGATCATGTTTGCACCTTATCAACAACAGTCAGTTCAGTAGTGTCGCACAGTGTTGTGTCAGTGAAGCCGTTTTCCTTTCAAATTAAAAACCAGATGCTTATTTTCAACAAGTGCGTTTACTTGAGTTTTGAGTTCTTCTGCCACCTCACTGTGTCATTAACTCGGTTTTTAAATGCAAACGCTAGTTAAATGGTGAATGCAGGACAAAGCGTAGCGTGCACCAGGTGCGGGTGTGTGACTACAGCCAGAACCCACCACCGTTGTCTTCAGACCGTCTCTGTAAATGCTCCCGGCCCCTTGAGAGCGTTTAAGCCTTGACAGGTAATAGGACGAGTTTCCCCTCTGATGTGAAACAGGTGACTTGAATCTCCCGACCTGCAGAGGGAAACAATGCAGCGTCGCGTATGAGGCGTTCAAATGCAGATATGATACCAAGGTGACAGCAGAGACCCCCCCCCCACCACCACCACCACCACCTAGCTCCCAACCATTTGTGTTTTGCTGTGTCACTCAGAAGGCTGTCGTTGCATGACATGTTTGAATGAAGTCTTATCAGTCACAGGGGCCGGATGTGACAGTTTAATCACCGCAGTAAGTTTTCGGAGGCATTATTTTAACGTTTGAAAACCCGGGGGCGGGGGGGGGGCTTCCTGAAAAGGGGTGGGACGGACTCATAGCTGCTGAGCTGTGCCGTACATAAACACGCGACTAAGGCGGCTTCTGGTGTGTTAGCCTTGAACCAAGTGGGAGAGAACTGGCAATAAACACAAGCTGCTGGACTGACAATCTGTCGGAGCCGAGGTGGACGTCTCACACAGATAGACTTGGCTCGGCTGGAGTGTAAATGTTAAATATGACTGGTTGAAGGGACCGGTGAACCGCACCACCCAGATGCCTGAGTGCGATCGTGCCAAATCAGGAAGCCCTTTTTAAAATGTCAACAGCTTCACGCAGGATCCAAGAATCCGCCGAGCCCAGCAGGACACCTGGGCATTTGCTGAGTACTTTTAATAGTCCTCAGTAACCTTCAGACCAACTGTCTCTTCTGTTGACAGTTGTTTGACAGGTGACGGTGTCAAATGTACAAAACCAGAGCCCAGTGAGTATTGACTGATGGTCGCTTTATTCAGATGAGTAACTCGACACATTAACCAGCAACAGCGATACCTGAGACAAGTATGAGAACTAGACGTGAACGTGTTTATTCCAGTGGCATGTTTTTCAATCTGTCATCCTGACCTTGTGAGTTTAACCTTTACATGGTGTCATAAATAATGACATCGTTAATATTTTATTTTATTTTTTAGTTTTTTTGCCAGGAGCAGTCTGGAGGAAAAAAAAAATATGCCAGAAGTCCCCTGAAGCCACAGCTACAGGCTGAGAACTGGGATTTTGGGAGAACAGTAATTACCTGAGGGCCAACAGGAGAAATCGTGGCTGTTGTAAGGTACCGAGTTGCTTTGGCCTGCTGGTGTCAGATTTACAGTGGCACAGTAACCCACTTATCACGTTCAATGGAAGCGTTGTCCTCGGAGGGTTTTCATTTTGCTTTTCTTTTGTTGAAGTGTAATTAGTGATGTGCTGTGGAGTTTTCAAAGTTTAGAATTCCTCCATGGTTACATTTTGTGTGTGTGTGTATCGTTCAGTGTTTTTCTGCCTATGAGTCTGCTGTTGGTGAGTCATGTTAAGCCAAAAACAAAAGAGAGTTCAGCGTTAGATGATGCGCCGCTGGTTTCCACTCCGGTTTCCAGCCCGTGGGCCGGTTCTCACAATGAGCAATGAATACACACCTCCGCTCAATAAAACGATGTACACACACCCGGTTACCTAAACCTAAAACTGTTTTTGATCAGCACAAGCGGGCTTTCAAATCACGATAGTCGTTCATCGCTTGATGCTTTTGAATGAGAAAAAACAGGAAAAAACTGTCCTTAAGTCGACCTCAACCATCTGGTCACAGGGTCTGTTGGTTTTTTTATGGCGTTGGACAGTTTAAGCTTCACGAGTTTGCTTTATTTTCCAATGCTTGTGTCGCATCGCTTGCATAGATGCATGTAATGGTGTGGACGCTGGTCGGTCACACACATATTTATTCATTATCAAAGGTGGTAGAACAAGGAATACTGCAACCTTCTTCTTATTTACTGATTACTTCAAGTTGATTATTCAAACAACGTAGCGTGTGTTGATTTTAATCAAAAGATCCATTTGTAGATTAAACTATTCATATTTTGCTATTTTCATCAGTTGGATGCATCTTTGCTAACAGTCTGTGAATGCACACGCGACAGACATCTGGTATCTGAAGACTGTGTCCAGGCCCAGGATTAAGATGAATGTCCCCACACAATAATAAAACGGTGCCGAGGAAACATAAACCTCCGTGTTATAACAGGTCAAACTCTCTTTTCATCACTATATTGAAATCCATGTTCAACACAGTGAAGTGCAAGGTGTATTACAGTCGCAAGAAACAGTATGTGGACCCTTTGGGATTGCATGGATTTCTGCAATGTTCTGATCTTTATCTAAGTCACAACAATATAAAAAAAACACAGTCCGCTTAAACTGTTTTACTGCACAAACATCACATGTTGTCATGTTTTTTTATTGAACATGACATGTAAACATTGACAGTGCAGGGTGGAACAAAGTCTGTGATCCCCTCGGCTAATGACTTCTCCAAGAGCTAATTGGGACCAGGAGTCAGCCGACCTGGAATCCAATCAGTGTGATGGGATTGGATGTGTTGGTTAAAGCTGTCCTGCCCTATTAAGTTTACTGTTCTCAAGAAGCATTGCCTGATGTGAACCATGCCTCGCACATAAGACCTACGATCAAGATTAGTTGACTGGAAAGGTTTACAAAAGTAAACTCGATGTTCATGTGTCCACAGTATAACAGGCTGTCTTCAAATGGAGAAAGTTCAGCACTGTTGCTACTCTCCTTAGACGTGGTCGTCCTGTAAAGATGACTGCAAGAGCAAAGTGCAGAATGCTCAGCGAGACGAGGAAGAGTCCTAGAGTGTCAGCCAAAGACTAAAGACAGAAATCTCAGGCACTTGCTAACATTTTTGTTGACAAATCTACAATAAGTAAAACATCAAACAAGAATAGAGAATATGGGAGGCCACTGCTGTCCAAAAAAAAAATATTGCAGCATGTTTGAAGTTTGCAAAAGAGCACCTGGATGTTCCAAAGCACTACTAGCATAATATCCTGTGGACAGAAACCAAAATTGAGTTGTTTGGAAGAACACACAACACTATGTGTGGACAAAAAAAAGCACAGCACACCAACATCACAACCTCATCCCCACTGTAAAACATGGTGGAGGGGGCATTATGGTTTGGGGCTCTGCTGCCCCGGGGCTTGGATGGATTGCTGTCATTGAGGAAAAAATGTTTATTAAGACATTTTGCAGGAAAACTTAAGACCATCTGTCTGTCATCTGAAGCTCCACAGAGGTGGGTGATGCAACAGGACAACAACCCAAAGCATAGAAGTAAATCAACAGAATGGTTTCAACAGTTGAAAATACGCCTCCTGGACTGGCCCAGTCCGAGTCCTGACCTCAACCCGACTGAGATGCTGTTGCATGACCTCAGATTCACACCAGGCATCCCAAAAATAATGCTGCACTGAAACAGTTTTGGAAAGAGGAATGGTCCCACGTCCCTCCAGACCGTTGTGCAGGTCTGATGTGCAACTACAGGAAACGTCTGGTTGAGGTTATTGCTGCCAGAGGAGGGTCAAACAGCTAAGAAGTCCAACGTTTCACATACTTTTCCCACCCTGCTCTGTGAATGTTTACGTTATGTTCACTAAAAACATGAAAACATATCATGTTTGTGCAGTATTAGTTTAAGCAGTGTGTTTCGCTATTGTTGTGACTTAGATGAAGATCAGAACAAATTCTATGACCTATTTATGCAGAAATTCATGTCATCCCAAAGGGTTCACATACTTTTTATTGCAACTGTATATCCACAGGTCCAGGAGACTGGGTGTGAACCTGTTGGTTGAAATCTTTAATATACTATAAGATGAAAATAGATCAACAGTACTTTTAATATTTATTATGATTGTAGGGATGAAATGTTGACACAATTTGTTGCAGCTGTTTTAAAGTGAATAAAGAACATGTAGCAGACAGAGGTGAGAACGTCTCGTCAGGCTGTAAAATCAATTACCGTGCGTCTCGTAAAGCCGTCCCGAACGCTGCACGCGATTTCATACGTTCACCTTTTAAATCTGTCTCCACAGGCCCAGGACGAGTTAGATGCTACGTAATCTGATCAAATGGTGCCAGCATTTACAAGGAGCGTCTCTTCATTTAATAATCCGCTCTCAAGTAATCACAAAAGGCAATAAAAAATCAGCAGTGGCACAGACATAGACAATTCTGTTAAAAACTCCTTTCAAAAGCTTCAGGGGTGGGGATGAAGCTGTAAACCTTGCAGGAAGGACAATAATAATAACGATAATAATAATAAAAACAATGTTGCAGTGGTGAACGTGTGTGTGCTGCCACGGACTCGTTGTATGATGTGATTAGAGTCTTTAATTGACCTCTGGTTGGCGGGATTTGCAGCTCTCGGGCTTTTTTTAGTGGATCATTTGCGAACATCTCAGTCCGGTTTCTCGATCGGACCTGTTCCATCAGCTCTCTTGTGCTGAAGTGATTTCTACAACCCTAAAGGAGGAACTGCTTTAAATAACGTATATATGTCCTATTCCAGGTGTTAACGTTCCTCAATGATACTTTCTCAGTTGCTTTACTTGAAATACGTCCTGACAGGTATTTACACGGGTCCACATATTAAACATTCACTTGAACACCTTTGCATAAGGTAATCCAATAGTGTCACACAGCATTGCCGGCTACCAATCATCTCATATATATATTCCGGGTATCCGCTTTAGCCGGCACTGTATTTTAATGGCTGACATCTCAGGGCTGCAATTCAAGTGTGATTTATATCTTCTCAAGTCATCAGTTACAATCAGAACCAAGGATCTGACTTTGTACCCGCTGGACGAGCATAGCTAATACAGAGGGGAGGAAAAAGAAAAAGAGTCGTGTCACCTTCCCAATTTTTAGTGAAAATTTGAATCAAAGGTGCCACGACGAGGGTGGAGAAGGTTGGGCAGAGTGAGTAAGAGAGCGGTGACAGGGCTCCGCATTGGTACGCGAGCCTGTATCTCATCCTTAAACCAATTTCCTTCCTCAATACTCTGGGGAGTGTTCTGATTTGCACCGTTTCCTTTCTCTGAGTAAGTGTTTATCCCGCTTTTACAATTAGATCTCGCTCCCAGCTGCAGCATTAATCAAATAGCCAGACATATTCTCCGCATTTGGTGATTGAGGGTATGTGTCCTACAAGCCTCTGTCTGCAGGAACAGGCTGTGAAGCAGCGCGCTTATTTACTTAGCAATCGCCCGACGCATACTCTACACAGATCCCGCAGCAATGGGAATGTGAGGCAAGGTCAACTACCTATATGGTGCTGACAACCTGCTGGCTATTGATTATATTAATCGTCCTCCTCTTTTTGGGTCTCTGCTGCGTCGGACGGCTTACGGATACTTGTTTGTCGTGTGGACGGGGTTGTGTTAAAGATCCTCGTGGTTGCAGTCGTGTGTGGGTGTTTGTGCATCCCTCTTGCTTCATAGCACGGCGTCAATAGGAATCCACTAAAGTCGCTTAATGCACCCGACTGCCCCACTCTACATGCAGCCCTTAAACGCTCTAATTGAACACCTGCTAATTTTATTGGCGTTCTTTATAGGTGCGATTAGTGATGATTCTCAAATGCACTTAGTGATTTGTGGCTAATTAGAACGAGAGAGAGTTGACCACAGAAATGTATATTCCTCTTGGGCAGCCAGTTGGCCAGTGGTGGAACAAAGGCTATAATGCAGAGTGTTATCTCCTTTGTGGACGGGGAGCGAAGGCTATCTAATCTAGTTCGGAGTGCAGATGAAAAGACCAGTGTGCAGTGGAGTTATTACTATACCGGAGGGGAGAGCAGCACTGTGGTATCTCTCAGAAAGACATGATTTACCAATCGAGTTGCCTGTCACCATGGTAACCTGTGAAAGTTGTGACATTCAGTCAGGAACATGCATAACAGCGAACGTATTAGTCCACAATTATTTCGGAAAGGGCCACAACGTGAATGACTGGGAAGATAAGAAGCTTTAATTGGTGCGTTTCTTTCCTGATTATGCTGAGGACTGCTCGTGTCACATGATACCTGCCTCAGCACAACAACAACAACAACAACAACAACAACAACTCCAGCAGGAATGCGCCCAACTTATTATTCACTTAATAATCCCTCAGTCGTGGACGTTATCTGCTGTGAACCCTGCCCCTTTGCATTAGGACTATTCTGTGTTTTTCCACTCAGAGCTGTCTCTGTATAAGCAGCCGTTTTGCTGTGTTAGCCTCAGGTAGTGACTTACTGTAAGATGCTATGTGTTTCAGTATTTACTGAGCTAAATGGCAGTTATTGAAAAACAGTTGTACAATTCTTGGAAATGAGAACAAACTCTTTGATGCAAGATGGAAGTTTTGCGCCTACACAAATGACTCAATCCGTTTCCCCGGTTGGCTACTGGCTAATACATTTGATTATGTACTTTTTAAATTGTGATGGGTGAAAAATGTATATATTACACATGAATGTATGAATGTTATATTGCTTAAATAATAATAATGTGCAGATATTCACGTGTGCTCCTCTCCCAGCGCTTCTGTGATGGGTGGGCAGTTTTCCCATTACTCCTTGCTCCAGCTTCATTCGTCCAGTATTGCAGCAGCTGCTTTCTTCTCCAATCATTTGCACACAACCACGGAAAATATTTGCAGTCGTTGTGTTGCTGCAAGTTGATGTTATCTCCAATCAGTTGCTGCTCAGGGGAGATGACGTGCTCTTAAGAAGGAATGGGTCTCCATGCCGGCGTGCACACAGGGCAGATCTCTTCACTTCACTTCACTCTCTCATCCCCAGATCATCACATTTCCATCGCCATGCTTCACCGGTGATGTTTGCCAGGCATCTCTCTTTTTATGAGCTGCTCATCTGAGGAGACCTTAGTCTCTAATGCGAAGTGTTTGTGCTCACTGGTTTGTTTTATTTAAAAAGCGCAGCCAGTTCAGCAGCAGTCCTGCATCTGTTTCTCAAGAAAAACACTTGAAAGTTCTTGTTTTGTTTAAGTTTGTTCTTGAACAGATGTGCACTCGTCCTGATCTGGTCCATTTGTAGCGTGTGTAGAAATTGTTGTGGGACGTCATGGGATGTTTAGACTCTTGTGTCGGCTCTGACAGCATGTAACTGTCGAGACTGAAGTCAATTGAGTTAGAATTAGTCTTGATATTTATTGTGATTTAATAATAGCTAATCCCTGGAGGGCTGTGCAGATAGTGGCCGAGCACAGCAGATGGTAGAAGAGCACAGTGAAGGGCTGGAAAGAGCAGAGCTGATTGATTGATTCTCTAAGTGTCTGTGTCTTAGCTATGTTTAGCACCGTTTCTGTTGTTGTCTGTGCTATTCTCAGCGCGTCTCCGTATTTGTTTGTGTCTCTGTGTTTGCATGTGCTTGAGCTCCCAAGGCCGCGGTGACTCAAAATACACCGAGTAAATCAACCTTCCATTGTAATGAACTGCTGTGTAGGCTAACGTAATTAAATGCGATGTTAAATAATTTCTCTGTGGCGACGGTGGCATGAACCCAATCAGCCTCACAGCGTGACCTGGTGCTTTTCTCCACGCCTGATTTCAGTCATCACGCACACTCGAGAAACTGCATTTATTAGAGAATGAATATTTATCTTGCCTGAGAAAACCATGGCGAACATTAAATGCGAAGCTGCGTGTTTATTGGATTCCTCCCGTTTGCAGCTCGGGCTGGTGATGCGCTGTCCCGAGCAACTGCTGCGCAACAGTTCCTCAGGAACGTCTGCGTTCTTGCCGTCGTCCCCAGAGTCTTCGGTTCAGTGCGACGGTAGCGGGAGGGAGTTCTGTTAAATTTGTCTAAGGGTTGAGTGAACCTGTCAAGGCATCACGGCGCACACTCACTGACGTTGCTACCCTGTGCGTCCTTCACACAGAAACAGGCTTAGGATCAAGTTGCTATGATTCAGTCTCATTAAACCCTCTTTCACACCAGCTAACACAGCTTCAATTAAAACGAAGCCAGTGGGATATTTAAAGCACAATACGATAGATGTCATCATGTCAGTCTCCAGCGAGAACAGGACGTCCTAAGCCACAAAGAAAATACAGTGACGACTGTTTACAGTTGTCTGGAGAGTATCATTACAACATAACCAACACGTCCTGGTGCATAGATAGTTACTTTAAAATGTAATTATTGTTGGAAGTGTGTAATTTGATTTTCCTTATCTTGTCAGACACTCAGTCAGCTCGTTCTCAAACAGCCCCCATCAGCCAGCACAACGGCAGAGTGCTGACAATGCAGCCGCCGTCACACTGCTTTTATAACGGCATACATCAAACCGTAAAGACTCGGGAGAAACACTCAAACATCTGCGTACGGGTAATTTCTGTTGCCCCGCGCTGTAGATTCTTCCCGACAGAGTGCAGAGTAATACGTGTGCAGCGAAAATGAAGAGCTGTGATTTTTAGGCTTCTTGTAATCGGTAGCATACGCAGAGGCCTGTGCTCCTGCCCCAGGCGGTGCAGCTAACTTAAAGTGCTCCACTATGTCGAGTCCTTTACAAGGGGCCTTAATGTAATTACTGCACAGCATGCTGAGTGGCCCTATCAATATGTGATAAGGATGGAGTCGCCCGTTCGATCGCAGCATTACGCCCAGCGACCATTTGCATGTGTACTTTATTCTAGTTGGGGAGTTATGAGAGTATGTGACTCACGGCGGACGCTTGGCTTCGTCTTAGAATACATTTATTTCTATGCCACCTGGTTTTATGTATTTTAAATTACCTTTTAGTGAGGTGTGATAGTGTTGTCTGTAAAACGGAATGTGTGGTAGCACTCAGCCGTGGCCAGCCGTTCGCCACCTGAACTGCTCAGGAAGACAGCTGCACTGGCAGCCGCCGCCGCCGCACATCATGACTGATGCTGTGCAGAACTCGGTGCCCGGTGGCTGCAAGAATCCCTGGTTAATTGACCTGCAATAACTCCAGCCCGTCTTTTTCTTGCCTGCATGATCACACAAGTCCAAATATGTCCCGAAATGCTGCCATTTATAAATAGACGCTCACACGTCGCCGCGACGTTGATGTTCTCTTTTGTGAAGCGTGTTGTTATCCAGACAACAAAGCCTTAAAATTGGCTTCTATTAGGGATCAGTAATACGGCGCAACCCAAAAGCTTATTAGTTTGTTCCTGAAAATCCCTGCAAGCGAAATGGATGAGATGCCTTGAGTCCTTTCGGTTGGCATGACAACCGTGCCCCGACATAAGAACACAACATCTGTTCAGTCAATAATTGGACCTGAGCTCCTTGTTAAAATGTCTCACTGTGCTGGAGGTTGGTTGTTCCATTTCTGCAACCAAACCCGTGCACTGGAGGAGTCTGAAGATCCACCGTCCTCACTAGACTAGTCCATGAAAGCAACCATGTTTTTTCAAGCAATTAATTATGTAGCAACACTTAACATGAAGCGATTTCTCACAGGACAGCGTTTCCAGTTGATCCGTTCCAGCGCATATTCAAATTTCTCACTGAGCATATCACAAATAAGGCCCATTTTGGGTGAGTACATGATTTTTACAGATATTCTTTTTTTAGCTTCTTGTGTGTGCAGTCATCCATGAAAGGGTTAAAACTTGGACAGAACCCGCTACTGACCGTTTAGAGTCTCTTCCACTGTGCTTTGCACCTCACGGCCTCTGGCAGCTCCCTGTCGTCCTGCTCAGAGTTTTCCGAGGCCCAGCTCGCCCCCCCCCCCCACGTGGCCTGGGACTGGATCAGAGTTAGTCTTTTGCAGACTGACACTGACACATTGGCTGCTGCTGGCAAAATTAGATAAATACAAAGAAATGCGTAACACCCCGACCTGGAGTCGGCTTCATTTATCGATCGGGTCGTGCACCGGCTGAGACTCCGTTCTCCTCCGTTGGCGCTTGTCCTGACGATGACCCCGAGGATTTTATAGATATGATCAAAGAAATCTCTGACGTCAGGGCTTGTGTGATCGTGACAACAATCGGGAACACGGAGTAACGAGAAAACTGTTCAGATATCTCCTCCTGCCAGTGGTTGTTTATTCATTCAGCATGCGTATTCAGATTTCCCCCTCCGCTGCTCAGCTCTCACAGAGAGACTATTGTGGGCAGGGAATTGTGTGACAGTGTACAATGTCAAGTTGCTGCTGTTGTAGCTCTGTTGCCAAAGCCCAGTGGTGTTTAAACTGGATCACAGCAGAGCAGGGAATGATAGATGTTTGCAGCTGCCTTTTTTTTTTCTTTCCCCCACTGTTTGCTTATTGCATGGCTTTATCACGGAAAATCGTTAGGGACACAAATTCTTCCAACCTTGAAATCTAAGGTTGGAGACGATATTCATCTTAAAATGAAAAGGCTAAATTACAGAGGATGTATCCGAGGAAATTAAGTTCTGGCTTCATATACTGTACATGACAGGTATTATGAGACAGTAACATTCATCCTAAAGGTAGAATAAAAAAGGAATGAGAGCGTGAGAGGAGCCTGTTGTTGGGAAGTGCTGAATGAGTCATCTTTTAATATTACCTGCCACGCTGGAGACTCGACTTGTCCTCTTTAAAATGAATTACACGCCGAACATTGCGGGAAAAAAAAAAAAAAATCACAGAATGGGAAGCGCGTCTTTCAACCTTTTGTGTTGCTGTTGCATCACATGGTTCTAATCTCTGCTAAATATACCAACGGCGTGAAAAGATCAGTGCTCGCTCACAGCTCCGAGCAGAAACTCCTGCGTCTCATCTGGAGGGTGTGCTCACTTTGTCACTGATTTAAGGACTTTGGACTCCTCATCTGCATTTATATACGCGGCCATAAAAGCTGGTTTCTAGTCTTTTCGCTTCCCTCTTCCTTGGACAGTGTTGAAGAACGGGAATAGAATTGAGATGCTGGCAAAGGCTACTTACTTGACGGAGGCAGCAGCTGCATAAACAATGCTTTATTTCACATCCTCTTAATGTTTATTCACTGGCTCCCATTCGTACACTGATAGTGCTGAATCACACCCTCGTGCACACTCTAATTATTCTGTACCATAGCAACTGTAACTTAGCAATTGCTAAACCTCCTCCATTTGAGAGCTTTAGAAAATGTCATTATTCTCCATTTATCCTTTTGTAAAACTCTAGAAGCCGCAGTGGCCGCTTTGTTACGAATTTCATTTCCATGAACCCTAACCTGCGAAATCCCCTTTGTAATATGCTGATTTAAGGTCTTTAGAGATTAAGTCATTAAAATTGACTTGTAAATGACTTGCAGTTCCATGTAAAATATGAAAAGAAGATTGTTTCACCAAGGTGTGGGCTATTAAAATGCAGCAAGTCTCTTCGATCTGATTTTCCAGTGTGGCCAGCGAGGCAGCGCTGTGAGGAGGACAGCCTCTATAAATTCTGGGCTCTCTGACAACTAGTGACACTCTCTCTCAGCTGATGCATCTTATAGCACTTTGACACACCAAACTATGAATCACACAGGATATTAGACTCACATTTAGCGTGACCATTCATATCCAAATTATGGTAATAGTGTTGCCATTCATTCAAGATCCTGGGCTGTTAACCATATGCCACGCTGCAGTTATTCCACATAATGCTGTGTAATGCTCCGAACATGGTTGGCGTGGACACAGGAGTGTGCTGCCGACCTTATTTTAGTCATGCTTTTGTTTTTTGCTGAAATGTGTAGACACTTAAGGCACGTTTGCTTTTGTCACACATTGTGAAAACACGCAAAGTCTGTTTATCTTGTAAAGTCCACGGCCATGTTGTTGAGACGTAAATAACCGCCGTCCAACTGCGACACATTCCTGTTCGGTTCCTGCTTCACAGCAAAAATAGAGTAAACATCAGAGCATCACTCCCTGGTTGCACTGAATTATTATGTTGACACAGATAAGACCAGCCCAGCTGCCATAGCGGACGGATGGGATATTGATGGACGGTTGACTCCACTGCACTGAAATTTGTGACTGACTCTCATAAAATCCAGTGTTTTTATAATTTGGCTATTTAAACGTCCGCATCTAGTAGAAACTACCAACTTGGTTAGTGCACTATTCCTCAGGTTTGCAGACCGACAACCAGTCCACATTAACAACAATGAGCTGTTCAGAAAAGAAAAAAAAGTATTGTAGAAAGGTTAAGGTCACGTTTGTAGCAGTGAATGTTTGATTCATTTATGTTCCCACACTCCATTACACCGTGTCAGTGATATTTGTGTGGCATGTGGCCTCTCGATGGCGAAATGCTATAAGGAGCACGTTGTGTGACCTTGTATATGTGGACCGTTCTATGAAGCAGATTTATAGATTTTATCACCGCAAATATTTGTCCTTTCTTTCTTTCCACTCGTTTCTGAAATACATTTTCTTGCCAGAAGCGATGTGCTCTAGTACCATTGAGAGAAATCGCTGTGTGGAAGAATAGTGCACAGGTTGCAGCAGGGACAGGGCAAAGACGCCTCCAAAGGACGTCAAGGTAACATCAAGAGTAAACCTAATGATAAAAATGAAATCTTTTAAAAGCCAAGAGGTTATTGAACTGCTAATGTTTTGACTAAACGCGACTGCTCTCTTAGCTTCACTGTAGCTACAGATGTATTTTATGTTGTCTGTTAATAATATTACATTTCTACTCTTTGCACCTTATTGTGCATATTCACCAAACCCTTCGTTTCTCTCTGATTTTCTAGCCTAAGCCGAACCGACTGGGATCCTTTCCTCACGCGTTCTCCTGCACCTCCTGTTCATTAAGAGTGTGTGTAGTGGTTCATTCACCTAAAACGCATGTTGCATCAGAGCATCTACCCAGTGGTGACATTCCCTAGAAAACTGTAACTGCCGATATTTTCTTCACAGAGAGCATTTTTACTCTAGTCTGTGTTTATTTAGTTGTGTTCATCTCTCTCGGGTTTGAGAAGTGGGGAAAATGTCAGGAGACGTACGTGGTGGTTGTTTTTTGTGCAGACGACTACGTTCTCTCCGCTGACGCAGACTGATGTTCTTGCGAATCTAGTGCAGTCGTTTGGCAGCCACGAAATAATGGGAGTGTTATCACCTGCCCCAACAAGCAATTAGAATAAACAAACGCTCCAGAATTTAGGTGAAAGCCATAGAAATGCCTACGGTATATGCCTCATGTGTCGTCTCTTTTGATATCCCTTGAATTTTTTCCCGCTTTTCTCTCGCTGATTGTCTTATCGTGTTTGTTGCAGTGCCCGATACATTCCACATATACACAGGCCTCTCCTTTCCTGCCCTCGCCTAAGGGTTTGGTTTGATTCATGCCCTTTGTCAGAGTTTGAGTGGGTCTGAAAGAAATAATGGTGTGGCTTCCCTGGTAGTGTGGCGCCTTCTTTAATTGGAGTCTTTGCTCGCATGTACATCACATTCGCCCTTGTTCACTGGAAATCACACATCAAAGGATCGGAAAACTCGTCTCCTGCAGTGTCATCTTGAAGTTCATGCCACCGAGGTCCTGACACGAGCGACACATCAAAAACGTTAAGGAAAAAGAAAGGGGAAAACAACAAATTGGAGCCGGCCAGGATTATGTGGACAGCGCTCTCACTGTACCGTGCACAGCAGTAATGGAATCATTCCTCCGGGACCTGTGAACTTAAACATACTCACTGTCCTAATGTTGTAAAGAAATCACTGCTAAATGATGGATGCATGGACTTTCACCATCTTACACGTGTTCAGCAAGAAACACAAGTTGAAACTGGAGCTTGGATGCTTTAAATGGGTCCGTTCCTGTGGACACACACCGACCAAACAGCAGGGCGACTTATTATTGCATCGTGAGTTGACGTACGCCATTTAATCTTGAAAAACATTTTCTCTCACAAAGGCAACTGTTTTCTAATCCAACACGCTGTGTCAATTACCCATAATGTTGTACATTCTTTCCTAAAATATATGTATTTTCTATCAATATTCACAGTAAATACTGGCAACACTTCTCTACTCTAATCAGCATTGAAAGCCAGTGTTTTTGTTTTACATCAACCCACTCATCAGACAGAACAATTAGAGTTTGGTAGACAATGAGAAATGTGTTGTGATCTAAACGCGTTTGTAAAAAGACTCGTTTCTTCGTAATGAAACCCACGCGGCGTCTTCCCAGCTGCTGCGAACGCTCCCTGGAACGACGGGGTACATATGTCTAACACGCGGCGGTTGAATTTGAGCCACAAGGTTTTTCCTGTCAGCGGCGCAAATGAATGGTCATGTTTTTATCCACTCAGGTGTGAAATTGCTGCTGTATTTTGGCAGATCGGTGCAGGTTAATGTACTCTCCGAGGTCCCACTTCCTCGCCCCGTGCATATCCCTGGATAGCATAAGCTGTCCATATCATACATGGCGTAGCTTTACGCCAGTCGCTTGGGTGATAACAAAAGATTTGTGAGGGTACTTGTGCGCAGGAACATAGTGAAATGTGGAAACGTGGCCACGAGCTGCTCTGATGGCTCTGCCCAAATGGCCGTAATTCCTCATTGGTCACGCTGGCTCATTTACCGTTCGTCCTCGTGAGGAGGAGCCTGAAGTGTTTTTCCCCTATAGCCACGATGAGAGAACTGGCGGCTTTAATAGCTGGGTGTTTAGGGGAAAGGGGCAGTTCAGCGGTGCTCACATCTGCCTCTGATGTGCTCTCATGCCTAAGTTAAAGTCACGTGGGAACTGGTCTTGTCTGGGCATTGATTGCTCATTTTTTGGATCCTCTTTCATCTATAAATAAGGCAGTCGTCTGCAGAGCGCGCTCCCTCTGAAACTCCGGTTAGCAGCACCATGGAGGCAATCAACCTGTCACGCCTGTCTGTAATTGTTTTATGGATGCCACTCTGTCTGTCGCGTTTCACTTTCAGTCTCTCGCTGTGGCAGATGATTGCATGTTTCAGGTAGGCCTGCTGTTAAGAGCTCCATCTCTCAGGCCTGCTGCATCAGAAATCCCCTCACACGTACCCCGTGACCGTCATTTAAAGGATCGCTCACACTGCATCGAAGGGCAGTGGCACAGAGGCCGCCGCTGATAGTCGACTCCGCTGGCGGGGTAAATAAAAACAAGAGGTGACTTTCTTGCCTTGTATTTGCTGCAAATATTGCCCAAGAAACACTTTGTCTCTCGCTCTCTTCCCTCATTATCAATGCTTGGTTGCGTGTCTTACCCAGTGTACTGTAAAGCTTTTCAATAGCAATCTGGGAGGGCTGAGATTTCCGTGCTGTTGCACATTTCTCTCTGCTGTTCTCCAGAGAGAGTCGGGGATTGCCGGGTCTCCCCTGAGGTTGGACACCAAGCCCCAGGCTGTGTGAACAGATCCAAGATGGAAATTCAGATTTCTTGACTTGGGTTTTTCTGCTAGATAAAATCCATACTATGATTTTATTTTATTTTGCCAGGGGCTGTTACAGGGTAACTGTAAACAGAAGCGCTGTCATTAGGGCAAAGCATCTTTTCCTCACATCCTTCCAAACAGCTTCAGTTCGCCTCAGCGTGGATTCTATACGTCTCTGGAACGCGACTGGAGGGAGGAACACGGTGACACAGTGTGTTGTGGATGATGGCGGCGGAGGGCCCCGTCTGGCGCCGTGGTCCTGATTCTCCTCTGCAGCTGGTGGTCAGCTGGAGACTGTGAAGGCTGCATGAGTCACATCCATCGTTTTCGCACTCATCAAACCATTCAGCGACCCCTCATGCCCTACGGATGGAGGTATTGTCTTCCTAGCACAGATCACCCCCGTGAGGACGGAAGTGTTTCATCATGGGTTAAAGGTGATGACTCAGAACAGCTTTGTTTTGATTTGCGGGGACCGTTCCTTCTAAGGGTACAAGTGGACCCGCCTAATGCCAGCAAAATGCCACCCACAGCATAATAAAAGTGCCAGATCCTTTCACTGTAGGGGTCAAGCTTTCGTGCCTGCCCCATCTCTTTGTGTATGCCAAACATGCACCCATGGTGAAGGATGACTCATCAGACCATATCGCTTATTTCACCTTTGCCAAGTGCCGCCTTTGGGTTTTGCAGCACTGGACGTTCAAATCCACATCATCTTTGTAATGTGTGGTGTATCCGCTGCGCCGGTGCTGTAATATCCCTCTCTGTGTAATTGTTAATGGACTGTTTTTGCTGACACAATCCGATCACGTCCCGCATTTCATTCTCAGCCTGAGGAAAAGCTGCTCTTTAGTTTATCCTCGCGTACGGCGCTAATGCGCGAGCATCAAACGTGAGCTGTCAGCCGCGATTTCTGACCTTTCTTACTGATGTCTTTCCCACAGATCTAATGCAGATGTCACTTTAATCTCTGTTCCCCTTGAAGCACCAGCAGCCTGAGCAGTCAAAGTGACCGAAACTCCTGCAATCTGCCCCAATAATGAACCTCCTTTCAAAGTCACCTAGATCTCTTCCCTTTTGCCAGCTTGTCCCAGAATGAACTGGACCTGCACAGGGTTTTTATCCACACCACAGAGGTTTAAAGCTCAACTGTACTGTGCAGTGCACCTGTGTGGAAGCATCTGCATTTTGTTCTCCCCTCATTTATTCAGGAGTTTCTTTCACACGGTCCCCAGTCTGTAATAAGACGCAGCTCTTTCATCTCTTCAGAATAAAAGATGCCCGGAACTGACATGGCTGCTCAGAGAGTTGCAGCTTTCCCCCGTCGTGCAACCTGTGGCGAGCACCCGGCGAATGTTTAATACCAGTGCGTCATCACGTCGGAGCGTCGCCTCTTGCACGCGGCTGGTTCTTAAGCTGCTCACTGGCGCCGCGTGAATTCGACATCAAAACGCAGAATTTATCCTTTAATCGTTCTCTTTATTACGGCACCACTTGACATCAGACGTTTCCCATTGTCTGGCTTTGTTGTTCGAATTAGACACAGTATATGACTGTGATATCTTAAGTAAGATAAGTAAGAAAAAAGACCTAATGAAGGAAGTTGCAGAATGGCCTGGGGTCATGTGTTAGTATCAGCGTGGTGTACTGATATGGAATAATTCACTGGAAGCTCACATGTTACATTCGGGGAAATCTGAATATTTTCCCACACAGACTGAACAGGGCAAAGATTCTCAGTGCTGAAGTACGACCAGACTTGATATTTCTAATCTCCTGACATTTTTCCTACCAGCAGTGCTCAGTCTCCGCTCTGGAGCATATCTCTGTGAGAGTACCGCAGCGTAGTAGAAACTGATAAATTATTCTGTTGAGGGTTTGAAGACACGCTTGGCTAAATGGCTGCCAATAAACAAGACTCTGTGGAACTAAATCACCCTCACAATCATCATGCTGCTGTCACAGTTCTTGACAACAGGTACGAATCAGCGTAGCATATGCTTCCCTGCAGAGCTGAATATGAAACTAGTTAGAAGGAACAACTGTAGCTGCCATCTACCAAGGAAATGGAAAAAACAGAACATGATGGCTGCTATAGAAATATTTCAAGCTGACAAGTGTTTTTTTTTTTCCTTTTTACAGATATACACGAAAGCCAAGATGTGGTGAATAATACATCCTTATAAACATGTGCCCTGGCAGCAGAGATTACATTTTGTTTCATGGTGCTTTTGAGGTGTTGCCTGTTAAACCTTCACCTCCACTCTGCGGTTGGAAGCATTAAACCTTACTGATACCACTAATGGCTGCTGACATACAGCAAACCTTCAAATATTCATTCATTCGCAGCTTGTTTAATCTAAGGGTCTCCTCACTCCGGTTGGTATCTGACCCTGTAAGTACTCTTGGTTTTGTCCAGACGTTCTGAGATATTTGCCTCTGAATGTTCACTTCCATTTCAATGCCTTTTTAAATTAGCCTCTTAAAAACCACCCAGCCTGTAGTGAAGTTCATATATGGCCAATAGAAAAGACTGAACTCTATTTGAAACCGTGTTTGTGTTTTTCAACCAGTTGTCTTACGATCACACTCATTATGACGACTCCCATGAAGACGAGGAGCTGTAGCGCGGTGGCCATGCTTCCAGCCACCGCATCGCATTTACAGGAAATTGGAGTTTTGCTCTGCCGCTGCAAATAAATTGGTCAACAAACATTCTGACACCATCAGCTAGCGTATTAATACACAAGATTAACACACAAGAATTTTGCTAGCGCAACAAAAATATCAAAGAGAAACAAGAAAGACAGAGTAATAGCCACTGGATAAATTGTGCTTAATAGAGTAAAAACCTTTAAAATTAATTGAGCAGCCAAATGTTACTTCTTCCTTCTCATGCATGCTTGCAGCTATGGGGAATCCTATTGCAAATGGAAATGGCTTTGTCCTTTGTCTGGTGAATGAGAGGATATCATAGTCATCACATTATTCTTTTTTTATTGGGGCCCGTGCTGCCGAATGCACTTCCCGCTGCTGTATGCGGTTCTGCGGAGGTGCTCGGTTATGGTAGACAATAAACGGCACGCCGCAATATTTTATTGTGATCATGTAAAACACAACCGATCAGTAATGGCACAGCAATCAGCAGCTATTAGCTGGATGTGGATTTGCATAAAGAGCAGATCATTTACATGATCAGACAATTCAATTCATCACTGGTGGCGGGAGGTCTTGGCCTTTTTCCTCCTTGAGCTGTTTAAGCCATGCAAAGCCATGCGTGGCAAAACATTTTAATGTGTTTTTTGCGAAGGGAAATTTGACCTTTTATTGCACATATATTGGGAGACAATGAGAAAACACACTTGGCGCCAGGCTGCAGGAGGCGGAGGAGGTTTTGAGTCGAGTAAAGCCTGAGTTCAAGTGTTTTCGGTTGCATCTCACCTCAGTTTGCTGGACATGCTGGACAGTAACTGGTCTGACATTGTTAACGGAGCCAATATCCAGTCAGGGCTTCTTGCCTCAGAGCCCACTGTGCTGTAGCACCCAAGACATGAGAACTGGGAGGGAGCAGTGGCATCGATACGTTTCATCTTTGCTCAGACGGCCGTCTCGCTCTTGCAATCAAAACGCTGGTGCCTAGAAGCCACAGAGCAAAAAGGGGGCTATGAATCCTCAAGAAGCCATTGGAATTTTATAGGCTTTTCTGGGATGCGACAATTATTCCATTGTAATGAATGCATGCACAGCTGCGGTGTGGTGTGTGACCATCTTCCAGATTATGAACACATCTGATGCCGGTGGCGAGTATTTCAATCTCTTTTAAAATTGTTTTATGCACTGCACTGTCTGTATGGCTCCGCTCCAGTCGCGACCTCACTTCTCTAATGTCTGAATAAAAAATGAAAAGGTTGCTTGACAGCCACACGTGGCCCGAAGTGACACTGATAAAATCTCCCGTCTGATGAAAGGTTTTACAGACACAGTCATAAAGAATATGTGTATTCCTCAGAGATGAGACAGAAAGTGGAGAGCTGTGCAGCGACTACGGCCACATCAAATGCACGTTCAGTCCCCAGAGGCTCTAGGGTTCATCCTCTTCCATCTAAGCCCAATGAGTGAGCTGCGAGGATCCAACCTTAGAAATCATATCACTTTAAATTGAGCAATGATCTAATTTTGGCCGCGGGGAGTGCTGAAGGACAAGAAAGGAGGGGAAAACACTGATCCTACAAAATGCAATTTTATGACTCCTCCTGTCACATCTAGTTGCTTTGTCAATTTAGTGCTAACACTCCTGCCTTGGGGCCTCGGCACAGAGATGTGTTGAATAGATGTACCAGCACTGGTTGCCTCGGCCGCTGGAGCATGCAAGAGTCCTCTTCACGTCTTTCATAATATACAGTGGGTTCAAAAGGCCACGCATGGGAAAGAGATGATTCAGTGTTTCTCTGAGCCGAACAGGCGTTTAATTAAAAACTGTGTAAAGTTGTGATTCTACCGCCCGATAGGTCATCAGCCACGGTAAAGAGGACCGTAGTCAAACTGTGGTCTTGACCACAAACCGTGTGTGAAAACACTGTTTATCAGCTGTTGCTGAATGAGTGGCATCACCAGTATTGGGCCTAGTTTAAATATGACAAGGTGTTGAAACTACCATATCAATATTAGCAACTATTGTGAAGGTTATATTGATATAATAACCATGACAACCAGCGTGTGGATCTCCAGGCAGTATTTAATGAAGCCAGGGCTCTGGAGTGTGAACATGTTGTTTGTATATGCCCAGTTGCACAGGTGGAAGTCACAGCGATGCCTGTACTAAATTTGGAGCATTTTATTTTTACTTGAAGAGACCAGTCAGTGAAGTCAGCAGGTCGGAAAATGTGGTTTTTGTGTTTATTTTGCATGTGAATTCTCATCTTTGTCCTTCCCTGCTCCCCGTGTCTGTGTTTAACCGAGGGCAGAGCTGAACGTACAGGGGAGCAGGCCCCAAAAGATGTGGAGACTACGTCCTCAGGTGAGACGCGTCATCAGGTTGGAAACAGTTTCCCTCTGTTACAATGCAGGCAATGAACAATTTGACTAATAAAAACACAATAAAGCTTTATGCAGTGGACATCTTACCTATCTACTGTAGGTGCTGAGATAAAAGTTGATGCAACCTTATGAAAACATTCTTTATTACATGAAGAAGAAGAAGCGCAACTATGAGCAAACCTGAGTAGAGTTGGTCAAAGGCAAAAGCTCTTTTGAAAACTTTCTGAAATGGTTTGACTATTGAAATCTGAATGAAAGTGATGCCTGTTGGTGGCTTGTGCACATCACAATAGGGACGTGCAACCGGCCTTCTCCACTATTTACCCGAACCATCAGCATCACAGCATACAGAAAGTCAGAAAAGGCAGCAAACTGCACAAATAACAGTCAAGCTCACAAAGTCCCTCGTGGTGAAGTTAGTTCAAAGCTCCTGTTCTGCTCCTGTCTGCATTTTCAGTCATTACCCGATATAAGAGCTGAAAAAGAAGCAGGGACACAGGGAGTAGAATTTTCATATTTTATAGTATAAGACATGATGCGCGTTAGAATGGTGGGAAACCAGTCTTAAAAGCTGATGAAAGAGGCTGACTGCAAGCGCTGGCTCAGCTTTATGCAGAATTCATAAATACAGAAAAGCGTCTGTACATCCTGCCACCACCACCGCTGACGTGCAGCGAAGCCACAGAGTGTAGAAGAGCCGTCCACGAGCCTAATGAGCATCGCTGCCAGACCATGTTGGTTGCGCAGTATCAGGCTGTTGCTTCAGAAACGCCGTCGTTTAGAGCCATAACACATCATTAGACTTGTGTAGGATTCGATCCTGAACTGAATGCGTCCGTTAGATACATGAACCCTGTGGAGTTATTTCACAAAATGTACATTGTCTGGATCCCATCATAACGCACGGTGTCAATAAGGGTTTAGAAATGTTTCTCTCTGCGTGATTAGCATTATAGGTACAAAGTTAAGTGATTACTGTTGTTATTAATTTATGCAAAACCCCATATTGTCCAGCCCCAACCCAGCCTGTATTTCTGTATTGAAGCAATAATGCAGTTTGTGACATTTGGACCCGTCTTTTGACAAGATGAGGACATCAGTGCTGGGTAATGTCAACTAAATGTTGATGATCAGTGTTGAAATGAAGCATTCGCAGTGGAAAGTGCTGCTTGGTTGGAACGGGGGGTGTAAACGACCAATACGAATGTGTTTAAATGAATGTGGAAAAAGGGAAACGACCTCAACTGTAATGAACACTAGAGGATGGGACCTGGATCAATAGCTGCTTTAATAAAGCTTCAAAACCGTGGCTGTAATTTACACTGGAAGTAAAAGTAATAGTACATCAACATGTTTTGTCCTCTGTGATAAAAATAAATCAACGCGTCCTCTCAGCTGCCCTTGTGCTGCTGCTGCTGCTGCCGTACGGGACGCGAACGGGGCTCGTTTCTCCTCGTGGCCACGGACGATTACTGTGAAAACTTGTGGCGGTGTGATCTCCAGTAATGCTCACATCCGCCTGATCTTCCGGGCCCCGTGTCTCAAAGTGCCTCCTCTGGATTCAGCAGCAGCCACTGAATAGGCTCCTTTAATATCAGCTGTGACATTTTTACCTTTTGTGATGAATTTTGCAGATTAGCGTTAGTTGGTATCGGCGCCTGTGTGTCGGCGGGGCTCAAGAAGCGTAAAGGAAGAGTTTAATGCACAGGAGACGTAATCTGCTTAGAGACGGCAGGAGAGAAGCGTCAGCCTTCGTCTTCTGTGCTCTGTGGAGGTGTCTGTGGCCTTGACAACAACATTACATGCTCACCAGGAGAGGTCCCCGCCACCTACTCCCACGAACACACACACACACACGCGCGCACACCTAGCGGCAGACATGCAGCACCCCGCCATGCAAAGGCTTATCCTCACAAGTGTTATCTTTACTGAAGGCCTTGGAGAATCTAATCACGAGAGCTCTATGCGGAAACCTGAGTGCGGTTTATTCTGCTGAGCTGTCCTCTCAGATAGCACTCCACCACGCTGCTCTCCACACGGTCCACGCGCCGCACAGGCCCGCATTAAGCCCTCGCCTCAAACAGACGACGCGCGTCAAGCGGAGAACACAACACGCCGCCGCAGACACACACGGATAATCGCTTTGTCAAACTTTGTGTAATAGAATCCTCGCTCTCGTGGCTCTGGCTGTAAATGGGTCCGCATGCTGATTGCTGCCTCGCAGAGCAGAGACTCTCCAGTGGATGAGCGTTCGCACGGCGGCAGGAGGCGCCTAATATTCCCAAAGGACGGGCAGAGCCCATCCATGCCTGCAGACTGGAGCCCTCGGGGACACGGAGAGGGCTGGGAGGATGGAAAGCCTCTCGGGGGAAGGGATGTACCGGGGTCGCATCCACCGCAGACATTGTCGCTGCTCACCATGTTTATACTCGAGTATCATATTCTTCCTCTTTCTGCCTCTGTCCTCTGTAGAACGAGGCATGATGTCTGCATGCTAAATTGGTTGCTCCTTGGTGATGGTGACATTTGAGCTGCTAATTATTATGTTCTCTCATGCACTGTTCTTCCGCTGGCTCTAAATGTCTCTTTGAACTAGGGCTGTTTCAAATACCAGTGTTTTTTTGGACTCGCAGAGCTTTGGTTTCTAATACATAGCAAATATGCAGAGCTTCGGCCTAAATAAATTAAAATCGGCAGCCACGTATTTTAGTGAATGCGTCACCTGTTGTTGACAATCAGAAACGAACAGCTGACTATTTGGGTCCAGGGTTAGTTTGAAGGAGCAGTGAGAAAGAAGTAGAAGCCTGTTATTAATCCGAATGCAGTCTAGTAATCCCGAACATGTTATTAGCTGCCCATTGTATCACCAGACATGTAATTTGCAAACTCGGATCTTTAATTTTCACTTTATACTTTTTTTTTATTTGAGTGTTACCTTTTAATTTAGATATGACAGTTTTTTTTTCCAACACCGGAAATTAAGTTTTCTTTATCGTTTAAACTGACAGTGCTCAACCCCACAGCTGAATAAAACTTGTAAGAGAAATTCAGATATTGCCAGCGGAGGAACTCCGTGTTCACTCTCACTTCGAGACTCTTATCTCGCTGCCTGGCGAGGAAAGAAAACACGAGGACAGGAGTGTACGCATAAATGACCCCAGTCCTCCAGAGAGGTCTCTCCCTTCAGAAACTTCTGCGGTCATGTCAGACGAGGAGGAAATAGGTGCACGCTACCCGTCTGGAGAAATCACAGCTGTAATCTCTTTTTCATTTAGGGGCGACTGCATCTGAACATAGCTCTATTGATGAGGGCTCAATCAGATCGAGAAGACTTCCGCCTCCCTGTCAGGCGATAACGCTGCCTACCTCTAAAGTAGCATCCTCAATCACAGACCTCCGCCTGTTCAATTGTTCATTTCTTCCAGAGGTGTTTCTGTTTGCACCTGTTTGACCCAGAGCTGCTGTCTGAGTGCAGGAAATCACCCCCCCCCCCCAACAAGGCAGTCCCCACTGGGAACCATCCACTCCTTTCAACTCAAAGATGATTTTTCATGTTGAGATCTTCAAAGCGCGCTGCTTTGAAAGTCAAATGTTGCAGCCGTGCTTGAGTGGGCTCCCTGGTTCAACATACATGACCAATGTTTATTTTGCATCTGGTGGCATCTCATTTAGGTGAATAGCGAAGGTGTGTGTGTGCGTGTACTCCATCTTTTTTTTTCCCCAGAGCCTTTGCTTTGTGTCCAGTATTCCAACATGCACACAGTAATAGCAGGAATTCAATCAGATCTTCAGAGACATTAGGCTCTTGTCATAAACTGGCTAATTTGGGATGTGGACGCAGATGTACACAGCGAACAACAAGACTGAGGGATGTCCAGACTGACTGGCTCCCTAAATGCTTCCATAGACCTCCCATCATGTAAATGACGCTCTGTTTAAATCATGCTGGAAAGAGTATAAGAGACGATTGAAGCCAGCCCTTTGATGGAGGCCTGCTGCCTGCTCGATCTGTCCCAGAAGTGCTTCGCCTCCTTGATGTATGTCAGGACTGTAGGTGTAAGCTTCTTGAACACAGATTGGAAATGTGGGAGGAATTTTTCCTTCAAAGTTTCTTTACCCAGGCTTGTCTGACTGGGCAGCGAATTCAAAGCTTGCTTGGCGCCTGTTTAGACACGTTTTTACTACTCTTGACCTGCTGGAGGTTGCTCTCCAGACCACAGCACCGGAAGAACCATGGATCTGATTAGTGACTGTTAGTCAGCTTGTAGTTTGTCTCTTTAATGTTTCATTTGGATGGTTGTATGGTATGTTGTAGCATTTAACCAGAGCAGGACGTATCTACTGCCCTCATACCAGCACGTCTCTCTGTAGCTGACCTACATTTCAAATCAGCCGTGGTCCAATTTTAATTTTACAGTTTGCATAATATCAGCTCGGGCCCTTCCCATAAATTATAAAATGACACTTAGTCACATTATGTAATAGACTATGAAATACTTGTAAGAACGCAAAAAAAACATGAATGAACTTGCCTCTATACGCTTGATGCTAAGTGATCTGTCACAGTTTACAGACGCAGATTCTGTTCGTCTTGCACCTGTTAAATCCTACAGGTCCAGGCTTACTCCCTAATAACTGAAATGGGACATCAGCGAGTTTAATTACGTGTTATTGTATCCCTTGATACACAATAGAAGCACGGTTAGTTGGCTCTAGAGCTCACTTGGGCCCTTTAAACTGTAATGTGACTTTAAATTACACATCTAATGACACACGTTTCACACTGCAAAGTGATTTAAATGGTTCACAAGTTGGACAGAGTTGTGAATAAATATGAAATGAAGTAACAAATTTGTTTTCTCCATCGAGATAAGTATTTTCATAGTTGGCAGTTGGAAAATAAAGCCTGGTCACAATTTGAAAAATAATCAACTAAGTAGCGACCCACCAGGGACCAGCCTCCTGGCCCACCCGTGTTTCTGAGGTCTGCTTTTATTACATTTTTCATATGCATAAACATGCCTAACTTTAATTTATTCAAAGGCTTGTAATGGGAATCTGAATGTGATGTGTTTGGTCATCTCATGCATAAATGATCATATTTAGGAGCACAATGTCATGTAAGTGGAACCTGTTGGTGTGTAGCAGAACATTTTTGTCCTTTTGGTTGGAATAACCGCATATTTGAGTTCAGCCACAGCGTACGCGGTGCTTCGCTCTCCGCTGTACTTCGCACCACCGTCTGCATGACGTGTACTTTTTACCAAAGACAGTCTGGCAGGTCACAGTGCAAAACGCCGCCGATGGAGAGGTTGTACAGTCAGTAAGTTGTTTGATGAATGGCTGGCGAAGCGCGTTTAGCTGTTCGGGTGCTTGTCGCCTCGCTGTCGTGACTATGAAAAACACAGACGTTGCTAATCTCATTTGCTCCTGTCTTACTGGGAGAAGTTGGACGTCTACTGTGAGAAAAAGCCTCTTTCTAAAGGCCACGTTTTAACGCTGCCACTGACCGAGAACATTTTTTTGTGTTAATTGTACAATTCTAGGCTCCAATTGCATTTTTATTCACAGTTCGATAAATGTCACATCTTGTATTTCACTTTCATAAACTTATTTATAACTTCCTTATAGTACCTGAGTTAACACTTGTCACATTGTTCAAGGAACAACCAGAACAAGATGTGTTCGTTTTTTTCTCCACATACTTTATGTTCGAATGTGGTAAAGTAATTTTCCTTCTAAAGCACACATACTAATGCCGCACAAGAAGAAATGATGTCACTGGGTGACAATGCTTTATTAGATGACTAATATTACTATTAAAAGTGCTACTATAATAATGATTATTACTACTGTCCAAGCAGCCTTTTAATGCTTGGTCAAGATGCAGATAATTTATTTTAATGAATTCTAATCAAGATAAATGAATCCTACTTTTATGTCACAGGGTTTGTATGTGTAATACTTGAGTACATTTCCAGCTGGAGTGATGCTATTCTGTGAGGTGTGCAGTGGCAGCTGGGTGGTGACGCTCGCTTCCCCAGGCTATGGAGGAGAACCGCAGACTTGAGGAGGCCAAGCCAGATGCTCGCGCTCTTCATCGTGACTACAACACGGCACAAGTCCTCGACCTTCGATCGCGTGAAAGGCTGAGTCACTACAATAAGAGCTGGACTGAGCTGCGTCATCGTGCAGCCTCCTGCTCCTGATGTTGTTTGATGGGCTGGTCGGGGACTCGGCTCCACCACCACCGATGCGATGCCGTCTTGTTTAAAAGGTCAGCGTCCTCCTAACTCCTTCCTTCTGCACTGTACCTGACTAGTTAAGCGAGAAGGCAGAAATGCAACCATTATAATTTTGCCTGCTCTAACTCTTCGTTTTATGACTTATTAACCTTTAAGTACTTTACTGCGGTCATTAGAGTTGTTAATACTGTGTCTCTATGTGTGTTTTATTGCCTCAAATGGCCCTGACCGTGAAGTTAATGATACAGGTTCATGTGGTGACTGCTCCACCACCAACGCTGACTCAGAACATGGCCTTGTACATATTTACTGTATCATAAAGCAAACAGCTGATACAGTTGGTCAGGAACAAATAGAACAATCGAAATCTCAAAAATAGAAATATTAACATTAACAGCTTATTAACAGCCGCAATTCGAAAAGAAATAGCTGCAAAGAAAGATTCAAAAAGAGGAAATTTGAGACATTATGTTATATTTTAGTAAATTTGATAACATTTAACAAATGGGCTGACTGTACAACAATGGTGTAATTATTCAGGGAACAAAAATCATTTCAGAAATCATGAATCTAAGAATTAGCTTTAAATGTTTTGTTAAAAATGAAGGTAGCTGTGGCTCTAAATACCTGAGGTTTCCATGAACGTCAACCTCGCTGTACATGTATAATTTCATTCTGTGAGGCGACGTCAGGAGATGTAATCAGTCTTGAAATTAGCAGGATGAAGTCATCCACTTGTGTACTTGACCTTATTCCATCCAAGCTGCTTAAAGCCAACATCCAGCCTCTTCCAGGAAACCTCAGTGATGCGACGCTGATAAAACCTTTCTTGAAGGCTGGGCCTCACGTTCCCTTTTCTAGCAATCTTCACAAATATCAGCCATTTTGCTAACACACCAGATCTCATGAAATAATAAAAATTGACTTTGACTGAATGTTCACTTTGTTTGTTCAACTGCACAGGTTAATTTTGAAGACCTGAGAGAGAGAGAGAGAGAGAGAGGAGACTCTTATGAGGAGTCTGTCACGTCGATGCGTCTCCACCACACACCACTTTAGGTACAGTCCACCCATTTGCCTGCTTATTACACACTGTAAGTATATATACATATACTTTTATTATATGTAGACACGGTCAAGTCAACCTGTCAAAGTTTAAACCAAGCATCAGTATGTAGTGTCGAATGCTATGTGCATCTCCACGGTGCAGCTTGTTACTCGAGGTAAACATGGGGCGTAAGAAGAATCTACATTATTCATTAGACTGCACTGAGATTGGCTGGGGGTGAGTGTTGGGGCTAAATAGAGTAGGAGCTCATGACTAATGCAGATTTTATGTAAATAGCTTCAGAAACAACCTGCTGCAGGACAGGGGGAATCTGGGCAGTTGGGCGCGATGGATTTAGTGGAACTTGGTGAAGATGTGGCCCCAGATAGTTTATACTGGGTTGATACTGAAAGCTTGTCCTGCCCTTTTCAACATCCAGCTGTAATGCGCGGATACACAGATGTAGGCCAAATGGGAACCCTTCTGTTTAAAAAAGAAATAAATAACTATGAACTGACAAAAGCTATGATACAAAACTGTGGTTCAACAGATGCATTTAAAGAAAAACAAGCTGTTTATTTAAGCTGTTCATTATATTAAATAGCACATGAAAACAGACGGAGTAGATTATCTTTGTGAAAAACGATTTTTAATTAACATTTACGTGCCAATGCAAGTTCAATATTACATTTTCTTTTAGCCTTTTTTGATCCCCACAGTTTTGCTGGGAATAAACTCACTTGGCTCACTAGCCTAGTCGCCGACGTCGTAGGTCATTTGGCGCCGAGCGGACACGCTTCTCATGGTTGATTTATCAGATCGCAGCTCTGCGTTTCCGGTGTTTAGCTGAAAACGAAAAAGGGGGTGAGACTGAGAGAAGTCGTCATTCTGCAAACACTCTAGTTGTAGTTTACCTGCAGCGAACACGTTTGAAATATCAGGCAAAAAATGGTAATAATATAGATGGAGCCAGGTGCAAATAATTGCTAGGTTGTATTGCATGCGTGGATAGAAGGTGAGTGTTGTTTGAGGACAAGGTCCATTATCTTGTATCAGTTTAGTTTGTCATGTAAGAAGCAAAGTGCTATGCTTTTCAATATGTCACCATTACTATAGCATCCAACTCCCCTGTGGGACTTCAGTCTTTGGGTCTTTGATTACAGGTTGGCATAAATACGGCCCTTCATGGTTCACAAGAATGAAATATTTTTGGCTCAAGCAGAATTTAATCTTTTTATTGAAGTAAAGTCCCTACAAAAATATTTCTCTCCCACTGTCTCAGTTTTGCTCCCATGCCAGGAACTCTAATAGTCATCATAAATTCCAGGGAGACATAACCTATTCCCTAAAATCTGCAATTCGATAGATGTTGTGTGGAAATAGCTGAGAGACAAACTGACCACGCTCTGGCTTCGACCTACGTTGTGCAAACCTGTCCAAATGGATCACATGTAGGTGTGGGAGGGGCGTCAGCGGTAATTAGTGCACGTGTGGCGGATGTGAGCAGTCATCACGTTTGCCGTTTGGTCAGAATCAGAGTCAGAAGAAAATCAAATAGTAATTTAACCCCGTAGCCTGATCAATGTGCCCCGTCTGCTTCCCTAAAGCTACGTTTGGTTGTTCTACTCATAAATGATCATCAAACCCATTAAAACGTGTTTCTACTGGAGTCGATTCTTCAGCGGCTCGGTTAAAAGACGCGTATTTAATGGCACAGTGCTTAATGTACACGTATTAGTAATGTAATAGTCAACCCACTGAAACTCCTTCGCGCTTTCGGACGCTATATAAAATACAAACACTTGACAAATTCGTGCATCTGATGAATCTGAAGCAGACATGCAATTCGATGAATCTGGATTAAACAAAGAGAAATGCGTCTCTCAATTAAGGCCTTATAAGGCTTGAATTATGACCGACTGCTACTTCGTGTGAACTTAACGCTGATCGTTCTGGGGAGACGATGATGTGCTTTAAAGACTTAAAAGCCAACTGAGGTCATTATGACGGCATAAATTTTCATACGCAATTGCAGAACAGTTGCAGCTGTTTTGTAGCGATTAGCTCGACACATCATTTGGTGTGTACAAAGTGCTACCGCGCTAACAGCCGAGTCAGACGCAGAGGCCAGACCCTCCTAATGGGATTTTCAGAAAACGCCTTTTTTATTCTTTCTTTCTGTCTTTTTTTTCTGTCGCGTTGAGTGCAAGTGAAAAGTAAAGTATCCTCCCTTAAGTCTCCACGGAAAGTGATTTGCATTGTATTATTCAAATTGCAGTTAAGTGCATAATATGCTCTGATTACATGGTACAGTACTGAATGTGTTTTGAATTCATGCATTTCATTTCTCAGGCAGAATCACACAGAATGACCTCACGCAGGGAGGTCGGGAGGCCACACGCACGCTTCAGAAGGTGTTCTTTTCAGTTTCCACACACTTTGGGCCCCTTGGTAGCCCACACATGCAGCACTCGGAGTAGAAACATCCCAGCACGACCTTCCTGCTGAACAGAAGAGGCATTTCTCCCTTCTTCTTTCCCTTTTTTTTATTGACTTCACTTTGTACAGTACTGGGACATCTCCCATGCAGACACACACACACACACACACACACACACACACACACACACACACACACACACACACACACACACACACACACACACACAGCACCAGAGCTGCTCCTGCTCCGCTGACATGCTGCTCACGCTGTGCCGTCTGTAGATACGGCTTTAGAGTGACTATTGGATTATTGGTTACCTCCCAAGGCCCTTCTTGTCTAGTTAGTCAGACTGGCATGGACAGCCAGCTCTAGAAAGTGTCCAGGCAGTTCCAAACTTCTTTCTTTGTACAATTACTGAGGCCGTGGTCCTCCAGGGAACGTCGACAGCTTTAGAAATGCTTTCATACCCACCTTTTTTTTTTTTTTTTGCTGTGCTTTGTGCCTCCCCACAGTTGGCACAGGTGGGTCCCTGTGCCCAGTTAATTTAATTTGCCAGCCAGACACCAGACCACAATTGTGAAACCTTTTAATGAGTTTACATACACATGGTTACGACGCATAAGGTTCTTAAAAACAGCTTCATCATTTCCTCCGTAATCAACTGTAGCGCATATGCGTGTGCGCCGTTGCTTTCCTCTCGGGTCGTTTGTAGCAGACACAAGGGAAAACTCGACGCTTGCGTGAGGCACCGTGGTCAAGTAGCATTAACAAATTAATTCCAAGCACCTGTTTAAGCGCAAACCTGATGGACATTGATGTTTATAGGGCACTGAGAAAGACACTTGACTTTTTTTTTCCCAAAGATCCACGTCTCAGTGAACCATGCTTCTAATTGCAGTGAAATGGTAATTTCCATTCATTTGGTATGCTAAGCAGGTTAAAATAAATGGTAAGTGTCTACTTTATGCATCCGTTGTCTGTGTGTGTGTGGGTGTGGTGGGGGCAGCGTCTCTGATGGGAACACAGCTGTGATTAAATGCGCAGTGAAAGATCATATGTCTGCGACGAGGCGTGTTTCGTCTGGATGCTGCACAAAAGCAATCTGTCATTTATTAGATAATGTTGATTTTGACTTTCCAGAACTTCCAGTCCATGTCTCAAACGACCGCAGCTCTCTTGCTGTGAATGAGAGATGAACGTCTTGCCTTTGCCTCCATCACCTGCAGTCCTTATATCACCTTGTAGGTTTTCTTCCATGCCTTAAGCTTGTGAGCGTGTCGGTCTCAGAGTCTACAAATATTTTTCCTAACTAGCACGTTGTGACTCAGTACTTCCTCACATCAACAGCAACAAGGACAGAAATGACTACATTTCTGCAAGTGTGTCCATCAGTTGTCTGACAAATTGCCCGGAGCGTCTCCGTCGCTTGGTGCACGGTACTAGTAGCGCGATGTTTATCATTCCAAGTCGAACCCGACCCCTCTTCTGCTCCGCTGCACTGTGTGTACGCGTCAAAGCGACTCACAGGTACAGCTGAAAACACACACAAAGGGATTTAGGGCCTTTCCTAGGGACAATTAAGAATGTGGCTTGGAGATCGGGCTGCTGCCTATGTAATTAGTGGTTGACCCGTTCGAGCCCCTGAGCCACCGCTGCCTGTTAGCGGCTCACCCCTCACACGCGAGGGTGGGGGGGGGGCAACAGGAGCAGACCAAGAGGTACAGCGGTGCTTGAGTTTGAAGCATTTCAGCAGTTTTGACTCCAACATTTCAGAATAGGTTTGTGTAAAATATTCCAAAAAAACAAACTGTGAAATGTTTAACATCATTCGAATCGGTTCTACTCCTTACGCTACCTCTCTGATTAGATTCTCTGCCTCTGCTTCTCTTCAGGCCTCCTGAATTTACCATCAACCCCGATTTCTCTGTGCTTGAACACTGATGTCCTTTTTTTCTGGTCTCTTTGACAATACTTTTTGCTTCATGGAGCATTTTGTTTTTATCTGCGCCTAGCTGGAGTGGGAGTTGAGTTATAGCTGCTCTGTGCCCACAGAAGAAGCAGATTCAGCGGAGACAAAACAAGCATGCACAGGACTTGCAAGTGTACAAGTGTAAGACAGCGCGCGTAAGAGTTCCCACTCGTCTTCCTACACTGCCAACAGAGGTGATGGCATAAAAGCTACACCCACAGTGTACTGATGCTAACAGCCACTGTCAGCTGCAGCAACACCCATGTGTGTCAGCCATTTCTTTATTAACTCCATGGCCTTCGTGGTGTAATTTCCATATAAAAAGAATCCCGCTGTCTTTGCAGTAAATACCAGACCGACAGCATTCAAAAAGTTAAACAGGACACGTCAGGTTAAACCCCACAAAGACCGCCCCCTTTACTACTCTCCAATATTGCCAGGAAAATGAGAGTCATTTGGAGTAATGGCTTCTTAGAACTCCCCCTACATCAGCATGAGTGGAGCGGAGGATGAGTGGCGAACCACCGGGATGTTACAGCGCTGCTTTCACAGCTCGACAGGAATCAGCACCTATTCAACGGGAGTGCGACCACACGCACGCGCGCCTCTACGACCGCGGCTCCAGAAACAAAGACGCGCAAACACACACACCTACACATGCGCACGGTTAACTCTTAATTATCATGGATGCTGGAGTCATCACTTATTAAGCATGCTCCAGGCAGCGCTAATGGTATTTTTGGAGATGAAGTTTTATCTGCTGTATGGAGGCAGATGTCTAGTTTGGGAGTCTGTGAAATAATTTATTGTCGCACCCACAGGCAGATTAAATGGCGTCTGTATTTAAATCAACTGCAGTGTCTCAGCGAGTTTAGGCGGTCTTGTCTGACTCTAAGTCATATTTTCTTTCTAGTTGGCTAACACGACCTGTTCAATGCGATCGGATAGACGTTACCGTGACAGCGCCTGTGCTAATCTGCAGGGTTGTCTTTTATCAGTGCTTATTATCTATTACCAAGGGAAGCTGGGACATTATAAATAATGAATAGTGTAAATGACTTAAAATGCAGCATTTGGATTCTCACCGTATGACTAGTTTTAACGATGGCAGTTTGATTGGCAGGAAATCATATTGGAGCAGATGGCTGCAGTCTGAAGCAAGTGGGGGACATATCGGGGGGGAAAAGAGAATATCTTGCTGGGATGTAGTGTAAGACACTGCATCGAGGGATTTAAAACAAAATAAAACACCTCGACGTCACGGTTCTGTGACAGGGCTTGAAATTCACCTCTCAGCTTTAAAACAAATGCTTTCAATTTGGGACAATCCAAGCATTACCAAAGTGAGACATTGCGCTGGATGAAGTAGGGTTACTGTATTTCAGAGGGAGAAAGAGAGACAGTGAAGGGCTTTGGTGGTGAAATCAGCAGTGTTGCTTGTCAGCTTCTCCGTAATGGAAAATGTATTTAAAATGGGGTCTACTGGATCTCATTTTACGAATCATTAATAATAAATTGGTGCCATCAATCCTAATGATGACGGGTCCCCTATTATCAGGCCGGCATTTGGGAAACTTCTGTTGGGTTGGATCAATTAATTTCCCTTTTTCCTGAACTGTACTTAAAACATCTGTTTGCTTTTTCTGTTTGTTTTTATCAACCGTGTTGCGTAAAACAAGGGGCCTTGAGGTCGGCACCGCGCTGATTGGACTGGTGACCTGCTTAACCTCTGTCTGCTGATGGTATGATCTGCAGCAGAGGAGCCAGAGCTCCACAGTATAAACATAAAAGTCAGGGAAACCTACAAAAGCTGAGTTAAAGATCCATGAACGTACACGCTCCAGCCTCATGCCCACACTAATAGGAGAGATGATTTGGAGGACTGGGGTCATTATGATGAAATGATCATGAATATGTCCTTGAACAACATCCATCACTCATATTTTCTCCTTCACTTCGTGCCATGTTTATGAGCACGCCTTGATATGTCATTATGTCATTATGAGAATTTACTTTCACATGCTGGGCTCATAATCCTGGGAGATCACTGCACACACTGCAGGCACAGGTTATCACAAACACGTATAAAACCCTGTCATTTATTAACTGTAAACCATTTTCACCAGTTCATTATTTTTATTTCACTTGACGCAAGTCGAAAAAAAACCCTGTGATTTAATTGTATTATAAAAAAATCAACCTCATCGTCAACTAAAATGTTTTAAATTAAAATGAGAGGAATGCAAATGATGCTACAGGTAATTAGAGGCTGGATATTTAATCGGTCATCTACTAATCCACTAAAAGATACTATACAATTGTTTTTCCTGCACATCATACCTCCCAGTTAAGAACCACACTGGGTTAATGAGACGCGTTGGTCGTCGGACCACTAGCGTTGTTGTTAGTTGCCACTGACCCTGTAACCAAACAATATAACTAAACGCACATATCTCATCTACGTAAATGCTGAATTAGACGGCATGAAGTTGGAATGAAACGTCAGTCTCAGTATATCATGCGGTGCTTTATGTAGTAAAATGTGCAGGAATATGTAAATTTTGAAATGATTTAAGCCCACATCGCATCCATGCTTTGGAAATAATGTTCCAGGTGCAGTTTGGAAAGTTCAGAGCATGTTCTAATCACTCCTAAGAGGGTTCTCGCTGTTCACGATGTCAAGGACTCCAGTGAGTGACAGTGAGAACACATTCTTCCAACAGACTACTTCACCTCTGAAGAGCAGATCTTTTTCTGTCATATACGATATGATAATATCATATAATAATAATGTGTTTTTTACGATTCTTGTAAATCAGGAATATGATCTGAGGTTTTTCTGGTTGCTCTGGTCAGCTGTGGTGTTTAGTTTTAGCTCACGATTGCCCCCTTGTCTCACAGGTTAACCTGCCTTTTCTCACGGGCAGCGTGGAGCAGGAGGCTTTAAAATTATTATCATCAGCATTATTCATGAAAGATCGTGTTTTGCTGGGGTTATCTACACACAGGAGGAGTCGACAGGATCAGCAGAGCTGCTGTAAATCAGACACCAGGCTGCATCACGGGACGCGTCCCATGTTAGACGTACTGTCACAGCTTACAGTTCGCAAAAGGTCGGACAAAACTAAACTTTTCATTCCTAGACATTATATCAGATGATTACTAGAGCTTGTGTGACACGAGGCTGTAGCTGACAGGTAGGAACAGTACACCCTGATTAATCAAATGATTGGGTTGTGCATACTAGCAAAGTTTTTCTCTAATACTTTTATATGACGGATCAAATGATGCTTTAATTTTTAAAAGGCAACCACTCTAGAGCCTGTTATTTCCTGGTTGATCAGTAATATTAATTGCCTGCCAGTTAAACAGCCTGGTAATGTGTGTGTCACGGTGCAATCAAAATGAGTCACTTGATTTTCATATTTATTCGTTTTTTAAAGCCACTTTCAGCTGCAGTCAGACTGGGTCTGTGATGTGCAGGTGCTTTTGAAATGTTTCTCAGAAAAAAAAGATAATTACCTCTATTCATCTGTAACCTGTGGTGAAAGAATGTTTTCTGGCGCGCAATAAGTTCTCCAGAGTTAATATTGTGGCAGTGTCCGCTAAGCCACCAAAGGATGTGCAGCTTACCGTGCTTTTGTGATGAATAATAAATGGACACATTGTAACAGGAAATTCATGCTCAAATGCGAGTCAGAACTGTTATTTGCACATGGGCGAAGGCTCCTTTGGTTGTCGGGGACCCTCTCAGCCTGCCGCCGCTGATTGTCAGCGTGCAGGCTGAATGCGGCTCCTCCTTCGCGACTCCCTTGTCAAGCCGCCCGCTCAACTCATATGGCAGCTCTGCCGCCTGAAGCAGCAAATGAGTAACGCCTGCGCGCACGCACCCGGGTCTCTCGCTGAAACGGGGCCACCCTCGTAGCCATCAGGCACCTTGACCGTTCCTAAAGTTCATCTATCGATACTGACACCAGTCACACTGTAGATGCCATGATGCGTGTCACCGAAAATGTTGCAGTCGCCTCAGGTTGAGTTGAGGTTTGGTCCATCTTTAAACTAGTAGTAGTTAGATTGCAGCGCTGTGCCCTAATCGAAGAGTAAGAGGCAGAGGTTGTTGAAGGGCCTCGTAACATGAGTGCGCTGCTGACGTAACGCTGCTTAAAATGTCTTTTATTGTGTTATTTGTGCTTTCAATAGACATTTAATGTCAGTCGAGCATCTTCTCTGGGCTTACATTAAGCTGTCAAACCATGATATCCCGCTTCCCAAAGAATGGAATAAAAAAAGACCACAAAACATACAGCTGTGTGTCGCACAACATTAGCCTGTTGGACGCAATGTTCTTATCTGAATTATGTCAAGGCTTCTTGATGATGCGAACCAGTCAGCTTGGAGAAGCTGTGCTCTTATCAGAGGAAACATGCAAAAATAGGTCTTTATTGTCTGATGCGGCTGTTATCATGCCACGTCTCAGCCCTGACAAACAAACAAACCCAACACAGCTGCACAGATTGCACTTAGCGAGCAGCCACTCAGACTAAGCGAGCAGAAGTCATGCCGAAATGAAGGGCATCTCAGGTAAGAGGCCGCGTCCACGGCACGTCTTCAACTAGATTGGCTGGGATTAAGACAAGCAAGGCCATTTCACTCCCAGCTACAAGGCTTGTTGTGACATTTGCATCCATTTAGATGATTGTAAGTGACAGCTACCATGTCGCAGCCTTTACTTAGCAGGATGCTGTGGCTTTCTCCAGCTTTAATTATTAATGTCTTTGTTGGACAGAGTATTGCACCTCTCTCCCAACAACACCAGATTTGTTACAAGCCACTTTCATCAAGACGCTCGGAAACTCTTGGTTGACACGTGACAGTTCAGGCTGAGCTGGAGCTCTCTCTTATGCAATGGACTGACCTTGAGAAATATACAGTTCGTACAGTGAGAGTGATTTCAAAGTGTATTACAGACGGGAGGATAAAATAAAAATGTACAGTAAGTCACAAAACTGTCTGACATGGTGATAACCAAAGTCTGGTTGTGTCTCACCTTTACTGCTTTTGCTATTATAGAGCTGAACTGTTCGCCATCTGTGTTCTTTGGCTCTCAGTGTGTGTCTGCCTCCTACACTACATGCAGACTAGTGGATTGAAATCTCAAATTAGCAGGTGTTCCAGCAGATGTTGCTATATTTTGTACTTTAAACAAATCTCCGCGCAGCGTTTCCCGAGGATAATCAAAGCGTTCCTGCTACGGCTGCTCTGGTATTATTTTGGGAAGTTCTGCTTTTGCCGCCTACAAATTAGGTCTCATTTGAGTCCTCTACGTGTGATGCCGAACGCAGTCAGGCCAGCGTCGTTTCATTATTTAGCCCATTTACCCCAAACCACATGCATCTCAGCCTTTGTTTTTATTCCACATGTAAAGCGTGTTTTTCATGCCTGGCTTCTGTTTGTTTCCACGTCGTATGAAAACCTGCTCGCTGGAGACGCGTGGCCGCTCAGCCGTGAACGTTGAGTCCGATTTTATTACAGTCAGCAGAAGTTTTTTTTTTTTCTGTACGGTAACGCAGTGCAGACGTTTCAATCCAACTTGCGATTTCAGCGGCATTAGTACAGGAAAGATGCTAAATGTCTTTTTTTTATTTTTTATTTCTGAGGATTTAGTGCAGAATTCATACAGAGATACTTCAAGTGTTAAGTAGACGATTTCAACATCACTGGCAGTACAATAATTTAGTTCTGTAACTGGACAAAGGCTGTTTAAAATGGACAAAGCGGACGGGGATGAAGCTAGAACAAAAGAACTAATTTGCAAGTTAATACTGCTTAATCAGTTTGTCGCATTAGTGCCTGTTATAACAAAGGGATATGGGCAGAGGGACTCGGACAAAGAGGATTTAGAGCCGGTGGAAAGGCCAGGGCTCCGATGTGATAACATTACAGCGGAGTTTAACATTGTGATGTTTGAAGGTGAACCGGTTTCCACTCGTTAGCCAGTAATGTGGATAATTACACTTAAACATACAGCAGTTAAATAAGCAAACGAGCGAACAGTGCTGCTCCACACGCCAGCGCCCTAACAGTTCACCGGATCAGTCAGCCAGTAAATAGTCCCTGCTTGTGTTCAGACAAAAAAAAAAAAAAAGCATTATGATGCTTGTATAGCCATTTATGGGAGAGGTATTTAAATAAATAAAGCTGTGTGTACCTCACGATGCTGACTAAGCATTTCTAAAATCAGGACTCAGACAGAGCGAGCGAGGGGAGAGATTTATAACCTGTAGCTGGTGTGTGAATGAATTCCTCACCTTGCGGGGCGCGGAGTCGGCTCCTCGCTCATTAGGCTGATGAATATTCAGGTAGCAACGATATGATCTTATTCTGCGAAAAGAGCAATATGAACAGGGCTGGCACACATGCTCTTATTCAAACATACATAAATTAATCATGGCTCCCCAGTGTAGGCAGGGCGGTGTGCAGCAAACATCTGTAGCATAAATTACTCCATTGCAATCACATCATGTCTGCCCACAGACAAACAGGAGATTTAACGATTTGGCGTTTACGAGTTGAACAGAGGAAACGTAGCCGTTGTCCCTGAACCTGAGTAAAGGGAGAAACTTCACTGCGGCAGTTTCAAATTGCTGAAGCCTCCATAACATCGTGTGGTTTGCTTTTTAATAGGATTGTTATTTCCCAGATGTCCCGTGATATAGATTGGGGTTTTCATTTATCTAGAGGTTTTAATTGCTCCCTCCTAGCCTGTATAGTAAATGGGCGTACTGTATGTTAATGAGCTCATTGTTTCACCCCACTAAAGCAAGGTGATCCCGTATTACAGCGCTTCCTAGTCACTGCAGGATGTCAAAATAGTGATAATAGTCAACTTTTAGATGAAGCAGTTTCACCTTTACCTCTGGCATCATGACTACAGGCTGGAAAAAGACCTGTCATATTTTATAAGACATAAACTCCCGCATGAGGTGCCGCTGTCACTGCAGCTACGGTGCAACAGGGAAACTGTAGCGTTGATTCAAAACAGAAGCATCAAACAGATGGCGCTTTGCAGAACCTGCAATCATTTTCCCTTTATTGCGTTTAAGAAGCGGTGCAGCTTGGATCACAATTGACGCCGTTCACGACAAGTGCAGATGGTGTTTTTGACCGTTTATTGATAATGTTCCCGAAACCAGGTGAAACTGCTTTGGCGGGATATGGTCGACTGGGTGTTGGCTCACGAATATCAGTCACGGTCGCTCGATAAATTGGAGTTATGGAGCAAGTCTGTGGTCATTTATGTGGCTTTGTCTCGTTAGGGTTATTTTTCGGGGGGGAGCTACCTCATCGTAGTGTTTTCTCGTCGCGTTTTCTTCTCTGAGGCAGGTTGATGCCGTAGCAGGACACTTGCGCGGCAGATGTAACTGTCAAAAAGAGATTTGACCTTTGGCGCGTGTTGTGTGTCCCGAGTGTGCGTCGCTGCGGCGGGTTGCTCTACCGAGACCATTAGGAAGAGCAACGCACCTCGCGTTGAATCAAAGCCGCCAAGACGACTCTCCTGTGATAAATATTCTATCAGGCATTAGCTCTCCTCAAGGAGACCTACCATATACATGTGCTGCTCATCCTCAGAGCGCAGCCTTTCGCGACCTACAGTAGCAGAGATTTTTATTGGAGCTGAGCACAGAAATTAATTGTCATCCATCAGTTACTGTCACAGCACGTGTCAAGGCGCCGTCGAATCTCCGCAGAAATCTGACACGACAGAGCTGCTGTTACTTACTGGCGGCGGAGCATGCAGACTGCGAACGTGCGCTTTTGAATATTATGAATCGTGTTGTTTTCTTTCATGCTGTTTCTAGACAGCGGTGCGGAGCGCGAGCCGCCGAGACTCGTCTAATTCCATGAAAATGTTCGCGCCGCTCTGCAGCTGCCTTGTTGTTGAGTTGACAGTGTTGTGGGAAATGCAGTTTCGGTGAAAGTGTTGCTAAAGAAGAAAAAGACATATTCACGCCTTCATATTTCATGGCGGCATAAAACGCAATCACAAACATTCAGTGCAGCCATTTTCATTTGGTAACTGTCTACTGATTCAGACCTGTTTGGTTTTTAAATACTAAATTAGCATTTTCGCACATATTTTCCTTCCTGACTTTCGGAGTCGCATCAGTAACAGTGTCTCAGCGTCTGTTCGTCTGGTGTAATATCATACTGTAAATTGCTACATGCAGGCCCCTTAACAAGAGGCATATCGAGAGGTTTTTACACAACAGTCTGACTCAGTGCCCGTGGCCTGCCATTCCAGGCGCACCATCACTTCAGATGTTTGAGTCTTCATTTGCCATGACAACAGTGCAGAGGATAGAGCATGACACATCTCTGACAGACCGGGGAGTAAAATAGGCTTGTATGTGTTGTTTTCCTGTCACTCTCGGCTTTATGTAACAATCATCTATAAAAGCCTGCGCTTCTTCTCCTTGCGCCATCCAAATTGCTTTGCAGAGCTGATAATGTTGTTTTATCGTGCCTCCGCAGACATCCAGGGGACCATTAAGGCTCGCTCCCTGGCTGGGCGTAGCAGGATGTGCTGGTCAAGTCGCAGGCTGCAAATTAAACCTTTAGCGAAAGGATATGATGGGGACGAAAGCCTTTCTCCTGTTGTGTTCTACAAAAGTTACTGTGCTGAGATGTAGCGCCTAACGCACTCGGTTGGCCTAATTATAGCAGATCAACCCAAGTTGTCTGTTGTAAAATCCAGAAATTATTCATGAAAGTCTGGTCGTTAAATCCTTTGAATCATTCGAGATCACAGTCTAAAACAATTAGAAAGAGAGGGGCTCTTCAGCAGCCTTCCGTGCTCCATAATCACCATGATATATTAAACATAACCGGTTATGATAACGAGGTCATTAATTAAGCTAATTAATGCAAGAATGTGAACATTTTCTGTGTCAATACTCCGTTTTTGCATAGCCCAAGTGGTATTAATTTGATCTCTGTATTGTAAGTAGATACATAAGGTTTAAACACAATCAGTTTTGGGAAATTATTATGCAAATTCATGCAGAAAGGTGCTCCAAAATCAAACAAACCTGTTTTGTAGAGGAATCCTGTGGCGTTTGTAGAAAGTTCTGCGGTGATTTTAGTCACACGACCGAGTCAACAGAACGACGTTTGGCGCCGCAACAGCATAACGCCCAAGACGCCGTTTGCCAAGGTGGCTGGAGAATGAGGCCGGATCGCGTAGGTCTGAGGTTACAAAACAGAGCCACCGGTCAAACGAGTACGCAGCAGCGAGGATGGATGACGGCCATGGCTCGGCTTGGCCTGGCTCAATATTTACACAGCTGTGTCGAGTCTGGAGCACATCAATGCAGGTCTGCCACCTTGCTGACCACAGCGGGTCACCACAACACGCAGGCACCGAAAACAAACTAGCACAATCTGCTCTGATTGAGGAACTTGTGGGTGGGCTCTCATGAACATGGCTGAACAGTAAACACAGCACTTGTGTCCAAGTGCTAAATATAATCCAACTGAGCCGGGGAAGTTTAATTTGCAGGAGAATGGCTTTCGATTGCAGCTCCTGCGATGGCAGGACTCAGCTGTTTATGAGCCAGATTCTGTTACATGTAGCATAATATAACTGGATTATTTCTAATTGAATAATTGCATCTAAACAAGGCGAAGTAAAAAGTAAACTTGTTTTGATGACATATTGTCAGAGTAAGTGTATAGAATGTTACATATAACCGCTGGGATTGCTTCGAACTAAAGTTAAGTATTTGCACTGTTTTAGTTCTTGTGCATAACAAGTGCTTTAAAATGAGAGTCTGACGTTTGGCTTTGTTTAAATTCTGAAAAGCTGTCGTTCATCCAGACGAGACAGAAATATTGGTGATTTTCAGTCAGGAGAATGTCACGTAAGTGAGGTAGCGGTGGCTAACAGTCATCACGCTGCCAGCGCCGCTCGCAATCATTTTTGACGTCTTTAATATAAAGTCTTGAGCTTAAATAAGCTGGCATTAGACACTGTTAATGCTTTGTGAGACACATTTCATTTCATTTAACGTCACCTAGACGTATGCTACGTGCTAAGAACGGGCGCGTTTACAGAGGAGTGAGAGGACGCTTAATATTTAAAGAGCATAAAGTAATTCCATCTTTCCCTGATGGATGCAGGGCTTCATTTGAGTAAACACGCTAAAGTATGGAGCACTCCGGGGCTGAGAAACCAAGCTGCTGCTGTGATCATTTACTCTCTCTCCGTGGCATCTGTCACGCCTGAAAATTTAACCTCACTGCCAGCGTAAGAGTCTGCATCAGAAACGTGAGCTCATTGAGCAGCAGATCTGTAGAAGAAATACACATATATACCCACAGCCTTCTTTCAATCTGCCAAAAACTCGACTAGGCCGTATTGAAGCTAGAGATTTTGGATATAGGCTGTGTCTTGCTACTATTGTGCTGTGAAGTGGCGTACAATGATTTGCAGATTGATTTTTGGACCGTACAATCCTTTCAGCGGACAGTCGGGACTTCACTGACTTCTTGTTACGCGCTATTGTGTGCTGAGAGCGGAGACGAGCGCCGGGCTGCCCGAAGAAGACGCATCCAGTCTAAACAATGGCGCTCGTACGTTACCGCCGTCATTCTGAGCTGGTCCTGATGTGCGTTTATTAGAAGCCAGAGAAGCCAAGTCGAGCATAAATACAAATGAGATCCGAGATGAAGCCGTGTTCATTTACAGTCTGCTGCTTCTGCTGCTTTCTGTTTAATTTGCCCTATCTCACTTCTGATCTCAAGAATTCTCCTGGAATTTGTTCAAAGCTTAATATTTTACAAAACATTACAAACAGTTCATTTTATCAATCTGTTCATCTGTGATTATGTTTGCTGGGCGCACACACAACATCCCATGATTTAATAGCAGCCTCAGTAGCTAATTTATTTAAATACATTTCTGAACTTAAAAAAAAACTCCCTAACAACTCCCCATGGGAGCAGCAGCAAACCAGGAGCCTCAGGAACCATCAGAATTACTTGGCCAGTCGACGTCATTATTTCCCAGGCTGTCTGATACAGCCTCAACAACAGTCAATAACTCACACACCTCAATTCACCTGCCAAAGGCAAGTGCCCTGAGTTACATTTAGCCTCAGGTCAGCGCAGTGCAGTCCAGCCCCACCATGAGGTAACGCTGTTCGGCCCAAAGCCTTCTGCTTCACAGCTGCTGAAGTTCTTAAAGTTAACTTGCGACTATTGTTTTTAATGTGTGCATGTTTATCTTTAATGATTTTAATGTAACTTAGCCTTTGATCTGAGGCCATTTGGCTGTTAAATGTAAATAAATGTAACTTTTGGGTTTACATCTACGGCCACTTCTTACGATCGGGTGGATCCTGCACCCATTGAGCCACCAAAGAAGTCTAAAAGAAGTCTTCAGTAAAAAAGAGGTTCATATTCCTGCGTGACTGTCACATTGTCATTATGGCTACAGTGATTATAGGAAACAAGAAGCAAAGTGTTTTTAAAAACAATTGTGACAACTCCACAGAATAATAGTGCGTTTTGATTTTTTTTGCCTCTAACTGTTGTCGTTGCAGCTCGAGAGCTGGAGAAGGTTATTGAGGACGGACTGAGTGATGTTTGCCTATGACAACAGCATAAATAGGGCTTTTAAACAGTCTGCTTGATAAAAATAGAATCATAAATGCTGTTAAAATGCACATGATGCATGAAATAATAAAGTGCAGTGTGTCTGGTATACTTTGCTCCTGCAGACAGGACAGATATTAATCAACATTTGTTAAATTACAGGGAGAATGTTCCTGCTGTTACATCACATATTAATGACTCACACTGTATTGCACCCTATTAACTGCATAAAGATGGGGTTGAATCGGCCGCTATCAATTCATCACCTCCATAAAAATGTATCTGGATGCATTTCATTGTTGACATTATATCACGATAAGAACTAAAATGGACTCATTGAATGAGACGCACACTGCTAGTGGGCAAATACATCATGCAAGCTGGTTACACAATCGGAAATTTCTGTCCAAGCAAATCTAGTGTCAATATCTGTTTAGTAATTTTGTTGTCAGCTTTAGTGTATTTGTGCACTGAGAACTCAGTGGAAACCGTGAGGAATGTTGTGCTTTGTAATGTAAAAACGTATTAGAGACTCGTGGAGCTAACAGTGGCTCTCAGAGGTGCCGTAAAGATACGCTGATTCCCACAAATCCACACTGACCTTGTTCAATGTCAGAAGGTGCTGCCTGAAATCTGGTCCGGGCTCCTGAGCGTAGAGCAGCAGTATCGCACCGTAACTGTTGGTAATGACGGGAGGATGTTACAAGGCACGAGGGAGAACGGAAACGTGCCCGCAAGAGAGTGGAGATGAAAATGAATGAGGTGAGAATTAGGCCGGAGCTGCCATTGATTCTCCGAGGCGCTGCACTGTACGCGGCATCCCGCAGGAAGGTGGAGTGGCACATTCGCCGGAGACGCTGTTTATCTTTGATTTCCTTCAATCAGCAATCAGCTCCCTGGTTCTGTCAATTTGTAATTTGTCCCAGTTCGACGGCTCGTAAGCCCATATGATCCAACACAACGCCGAGCCTCATAAAGAAAGGCAAATCCAGAGTTTATGGGATTACCGACTCCCTCATAAACTAGGAACTCAACACCCTCCTGAGCGAATATTCCATTTATAGGATTTATTTTGTAGATCCGAGAGCGGAGTTCACTGCTTTGCCGAACCAAAGGAGATCAAATGTTAGAGCCCCGATGTCAACAGCCTGCTTTTCAATATGCATTACCCCAGCTGACACCGTGAGAGGTAAATCTGGTGGGCCATCAATACTGCGAGAGAGGGAATTAAACATGATGAAAGGGGATAAGACAGCTTGCTGCGTGGATCCAAAACAGATGCAAATAACGATAATATGTTAAAGCTACAGTAGTTTCATATTCATCTTTCTGGTGATATTACAGTACATATATTTTTTTGTCCTATGCAGAGAAATTAAAACTCAGTGTGACCTCGAACAAGTATTAAATTCATCAGTTTTCATTAGTATATTTACGTCCTATTGCAGCGAACTTGATATTTCAGTGTCACTGCAGTAAAACAGCTTTACAGCAAATGAACACCGTTCTCATTAATGAGAAAATATCTGTCAAGTTTGTCGACTGTTCACGTAGCATCCACCAGCGACACAAAGAAACGTTAAAACAATTCCTGATTAAAACGCACACAGACCGTGCAACACTCACGTACTACGCCCCAGGTCCCTCGGATGCGGTTTGGCCCATGGGACACACTTTGGCATTTGCGGCGACTTTGATCACAAGCCACTGACCCTAGAGTCCAACAGAGCTAATGGCCACTCCAGTACAAGGAAAAGCTACGCGAGGCCCGGCTCGCCAGCCTGCAGAGATAATGTTATCGGAACGAAATAAATGCGTGTTTTAAAGAGCTCCGAGGGGAAAAGCAGGTTCAATTAGATTGAGCTAAATGTAACGCTTGAATGTTGAAAGACTTTATTGTTGGATTTTAAGTGTTGAACTGGACTGAGCCATCTCTGCCACTCAAAGGTACAGTACTGCATGTTAAAGATGAACAGTGTGAAGCGAATTTGTATAAAAATAGAGCATACAGTAAAGTGTGTATAAATACATGAAGTATAGAAATTGTTACTGTTATTTTTTGCCCCAAATAACTAAAAGATGCATGGAAAAAGAAAAGAATTTACAGTTTTCATGGTGAGGAAGTTAAAGTGCAGCCAAATCAACACCACCTGTTCTGTTTTTGAAAAAGAAGTAATTCAACATGTGATCTGAATGAGCTGAAATGAACACATTTTGATCGTGACAGTGTTGTTGACTAAAGCTGGAACTGTTTGATTTGATTCACGCAAAGGTTTACTGCAGGTGAAGAGACGTCAACGTTATTACATTAAATTAAGTTCACGCGTTTCACCAACGTGCGAAAGCGAGTGTGAAAAGAGAGAAAGTGAGAGACTTGTGCGCAGCAGCTTAACAAAGCGAAACTTAAAGTGCTCATGTATGAGACAAACGTAGCAATTAGATGATGTGATTCATCCTGTTTGGCAAAAAACAACAACAACAACAAAGACATTTGACAAAACTTTCTCTTGAAGCACCAACTTTAAAATGATGTTCAGACATGAGCCACACAAAAAAAACCAAGAAATAACCCTTTTAACTCTTGAAATGTTGAAATGAACAGCGTTCGATCGGACTCACACCGTGTCTTCCCTCTCTACTAATCGGTCATACATGGAATCATGGCAGACGTCCCACTGACTGAGGTGTTTCCACGCCGCTGTTCAGCTAAGCTTTTGTTCTACAGCGCATTCGTTCATTCATTCATTCATAAGTAAGAAGGCGTTTCGCTCCATACGTGGCTCTGTTTATGGTGTGAAGCCACATACTGTAGGAGAACTGTTTGTGTTTCTCACCAGCGGAGGTAATTACCAGAGCAGGGAGTGATGTGAGCCTTCTTCTCCTCCGCTTCCATATTTAATATGATTTTCGCCACAAAGGGAAATATGTACAGCGTGTTGGAATGACACAGATTAGTCTGCTGGCTTCTTTGTTTCTTTTGAGGCTTTGTGCCTCAGAAATGTCACATGTGTGCAGCGCTAAAGCAGGATATTTCCAAGCGTATGATAGCATCTAATTAAATGAGTCAGTGGGAAGGTCTGCTTTACTGTCCTCAGTGCCACAGTCTATTATTCAGCACTAACAGAGCATTTTTTTATTCTTTGATAATATCACAAATGATAATGTGTGTTGTTTGTCTGAGCCTACTGAATATTCTCCTGTGGGTTATTTTACTGCCCCACAGCAGGTTTCTATGCTTCTATACAGGCCACAGTGGAGCCTGTTTGCTGCTAGTTTGACTACGAGTACATGAGGGGAAACGAGACACAGTCGGAATATGCACCGACATCCTTTCCACGACTCTTTCAGAATTTTCTTTCCAAGTTTTCAACTTCCCCACAGCACTGAAGAAAAATCAATGTGTGCGAGGCATGATGGTGTGAGTTCTAGACACGCTGATCTCCCCACTGCAGAAATGTCTTGTGATGACTCAGGACGGACGCCGCGTGTGAAGATTGCACATCATCGAACAGCCAGAGAGCGAAGGATGCGAAGGAAACAAGCCAAGGTGAAATCAACACCGCCGCGTGTGAAAGGAGACTCGCGTCCTCGTCCTCCCCGCTCAGGAGATAACAAAAAAAAAAGAGAGAGAGAAAAGAGAGAGACGTGTAAACTATTCTCTGTGCTTTCTCTCCACTCATGTCAATATGAGGCTAAGTGACTGTTCAATATTCTCCACCGACTTCCAAAATGATGAGAGAGGGGGGTGATGTAAGAGTTACAACTGCTGCAGTGTATTAGAGAGGGAGTCGGCGCAGGGAGACGGGAAGGGAGGAGCGGAAGGGGAAAGACGGATAGAGAGACAAAAAGCAGATGAAAATATTAAGTGGAGGCTTTAGAGGAGAGCGTTTACGCGACTGTTGCGCTTTAATTTACTTTTAATGCACTCCCATCTGCAGCCTGATCAATTATTTACACAGTATTTTCTGGTTACACCCAGGTTATGTTATTTAGTGAGGTGAGAATAATGAAACATTAAGTGCCTCTGGTTTCATTTAAGCTCTTCACTTGGCTTCATTGTGTATTCAGTCTTATCAGACAGGCTCTGCCCACACTGCTTGTATTGGGTATCAGATCACAATCCACAGTCAATGGCTTCTTCCGGCTCGTTCTCATGGGAGAACCTCCTACACACTTAAACAGTTTCGCAGCGGTGTGAAGATGTTGCTGGACCGAGGTGACCGTTTTGATGAAGTGCTGCTCTCGTACAAAACTCATTAACCGAACGTGATGCTGTTGTGTGGGAGGACACGTGGGATGTATTGTAAATTGGCAGCTTTGCGGAAGATAGTACCAGGACGGTGTAAAATCTAACACAAGCATCCAGCTTTTTTGTTGTTGTCTTTTTTAAATATAAAACCTGTTTAATTCAGTTTTTATCATGTGTGTCAATTAGGATCATTAAAACTATATATATATATAACAATAAGACGTTTTACAGTTTGCCACCTCTGGAAGGACGTCTGAGGAGCTGCTGGTTTTATCTAACTGCTAAAGTAAGATTGAATTACAATGAAACCAGGCTCCAAACAGAAGCAGGTCTGTGGGGAGAAGGGGCACCGAAGACAATGCATCAAAACACCACAATAAATGTTGAATGTTTGTTCTCCACCCTAAGAAGTGCAGCTCAGCGGCCAGCACGGGTCAGACTGATTCCTCTATGGGGACCCATAAAGAGATTTGTCAAGTCCCTGTGTCTCGATGTCAAGTGGGCGTTTAATGGATCCAGCTCGCTCCCTGCCCTGGAGAACTTGTCTTGTCAACCTAACTCGGTGAAACTACAAATATCATACGCAGCCAAGAGAGTCCCGCTGATTTGGTGCATAGTTCGAACTGCTCAGCTCTAGTGTTTTTAAACTCACTCAGGGGAGATTTTCATCTATAGAGACTCATTGACCCTTCAATGATCTCTGCAGGATTACTTCCTATGTAGATTTATCACCGTTCTGATCAGGATTAGTGTCATATTAGATTAATTAATGGATAATTCAGCTTTTAAAATGACGTTCAGATGTTTCTGGGGGCTGTGATTTATCAGGCTGCTGGGGCTCGATTCCTGTTGCCTCAGTGTGATGAAAATTCGAGGCAGGTTCTGCTTCAGCTTGTGCTGTGTCAAGCCGACCTGGAAATTGCTTCATCTACGTGTAGCGTAACAATAGAAGCTGCTGTGCTCTGACGACTGAATGAGACTAAACAGGGAACGGTTTGACACGAGGAAAAAACTGTGGAGTGGACACTTGAGACCACTCGTACCTCTGGGAAATTACATGCGAGCACAGAGATCTGCAGCAGGATCACGGCAGTTTAGTAGAAGATGAAGATCTCCATTGTCCTGGTTGTCGTCCAGGGGGAGGAGGTGAAGAGAGGGGACTCCTAAACATCTTTATGTGCCAAATCTAAGCAAATCCCCCCAAGGTATTAGTGAGATACAAGATTTACAGGAATGTAATGGAAATGGGGTCACAGTAACCTTGACCTTTGACCACAAGAATCTAATCAGTTTATTTTCAATCCACGGGGATGCTTGTGTTCAATTTGAAAGAAATCCCTCCGGACGCATGCAGAATCCCCGAAAACATTCTGCCTCTGACTGTAAAAATAGCTTTCGAGCTACAGAGTTATAATCTTTTTTTTTTTCCACGCTGGGATTACAGATGTTCGAAACGGTAATATGAGATTATGTACACATTTTAGTTAATACTCTTGGGAAGGTTGCTGCCGCAGTTGCACAAGACAGCAGCTCTCATTCAGCCTGAATGTGAAAAAAAACCCCAGAAAAACATACCATCACCGGAAAACACGTTTGTCCGTTGCCAATCTTAAAGAAACAACACGAATCATTCCTAATGTTTGAGCCACCTTAATCCTGAAAAGACCATGAATCAAGTTAAGCTTGTGGAGACCAAATGGACTTTTTCTAACCCTAAAGAAAACAAAGCAGACCACCGAGATGTGTCCGGCCTAAACAAACACCTGTGAGCAAATAAACGGAACAGATTTCTATTAAAGGTCAAGCGCTTAAATCTGAAAACATGACCAAGCTGTAATCCAACAAGCCTTGCAACAGCATCAACAGTCATGTTCCAAACAAATAGAAATGTCAGCGCTGGACACAAAGCCGTCTCCACAGGAGGCGCTTCTCATCCCAACGTTGTGCAGGTGAAGTGTTTACATGGCAGCCGTCAGGGATGAGAGCAGGGGAGCGTGGGTGCGGTAAAAAAAACAAAAAAAACTAATGACTGGGAACGACGCGCGTCAAGCGAGGCAGAGACGGAGAGAAGAAGAGTGAGGGGAGGGAAGCCCTGGATGCATGTATGTGTGTATAATCCTGGACATATTAAACTCCAGAGTGTGCTGCTGGATTTTATGTTAATAATGTGAACCAGCCCATGGCAGGCAGACAGGTTGTGGATGCTCCTCTCATTAAATGAGGTCATTTACTGAACCAGCAGGACTTAACGCAACCTGAGATGAGGCCAGGCCGCTCTTACGAGGGCCCTTTCTCACAGAACACATTTGATTACACTTTGTAGCTCTCGCTGCAGAACTGCCCCTTTTTTTTTATGGACTTTCACAAAACAGTGAAGGCATCCCATTTTCATTTACAGTACGCGGCCACCACATCAAAAATGATGCGTCTTGACTCGATTTACGACTCCTTATTCTATCAGCGGCCCTGGCTCCGTGCTGCTCAGTAAAAATACATTTGCGGAGCATGTTTTCCTCATGGTGTTCCTCTAACTGTCCATAAGGACAGATGCCCACAGCCACTGAGTGTGTCCTGGTTCACTGAGTCCTTCACTTCATCATAATCTTTGTCTCATCAAATCACATCAGAGTTATTTCCCCCATGATGTAGCAATTTGTCATTGTAGTTTCAGTTCAGTGCATTGTAAATGCCCTAAATCCACCTTATGTTTACTTTCTTATTGCAACATGATAAGATTGAAAAACATAAAACAGCTCAGAATTGCACTTTTGAAATAATTATGACTAAGATTGTGACAACAAATAATTCTATTTTTTTGCGCCACCCGTGTAAACAAACGGGGAGAGCTGTAAACGGTTGCTAACGTATTACCGTGGATCTGTATTCTGTGCAAACATCGTCTTTGAACCTGAACAAGCAGCGGAAGAACAACACTGTACCTTAAACTGTGCGCTCGCAGGAGTCGTTAAGCGTCTTAAGCATAAACCAGTGTGTTGTTTATGAGTTTACTTTGATCTGTGGCAGTGTCACAGACTCGCACACTCGCGCATATCTGCAAAAAAAGAAATAATAATATAAAAATACCAGCCGCAAAATACTCTGTGAACCCTAAGACTTTGAAGTAGGTGTATAAAAACAATGCAGCCCCACATCAGCGCAGCCTTGTGGGGTCTTAAATATTAAAGACTGTTTACTCCTTTAAGGAGCTTTCAGAAATGGTACCATTTATCACAAAGCTTTACCCGATGCAAAACTTTATGAAAGGAATAACAGCACAATCTCAGTAAAATTCTCTGACCAATTAAGTCTCCCTGAAATGCAGCAATTCACTTCATCATTTGTCAGATTTGACTTTATTTTGTGAATAGTTTTCTGAAATGCTCTTGTGTCACAGAGGACATTTCTGTCGTTCCTGGTTTTTGCCAGGAACGACATTTAATGAGACAGAGATACTGTAACACGAGGTCTTAGTGAAGGATTTACATGCATAGGTTCATGAAAAAACAGCAGCAGCCAGAATAGGTTTATGTGAAGTCAAGACAAGATGGTTGAATATTGTGGATACAAACCTTGTGATTTTATCTTTGTTCATTCTCTCTCACATAGTCGTTGCCCCCCCACCCCGTGAGCTGTTACTGCCAGCTCCAGTGTTATTTTGCATGGGATCTGCGTACCCACAATTCATTGGGGTGCCAGGTGCCGCCTTTGCACGCCTACAAAGTAAAGTCCCCGGCTTTATTGCTGCTCCTTGCGTCATCAGGTGTCGTCTTCTGTCAGCGGAGCTTGGAGAGCTGTCTCTTCCTCTCAGTAGCGAGGGGTAGAAAATATTTTGGAAAATAAACTCACGTAGCTCTTAGAGGCACCGCTACAGTTGCTTCTCGGTCGCCGCGTCACCACTACATCACAGAGCGGTGCACATTCCTCACTTATTTAATTTATAGACACTTTGGATGCATCCAGTGGCCTGAGGCCATTTTTCACTTATGCAGTTCTGTCCACACAGATGCACATTTTGTGTTTGACTGCTTTACCTCAGCTTTACTCATTGTGTTAAAAAAGTATTTTTTGTCAAACACGTAGTAGTGCAGCCAAGGAGAGTGATTGAATTCATTTATTTTGTCTGAAGTAGGCTTTCTTTGCAATTCTCTGGCTGTGTATAGCTTCATTCAGCAAAACATTATCTCTCAAGAGCATTTTCCTGCTCTGCTGGCCAACAAGTACTGCATCACTTAAATACTCAGAAACCAAATCTAATGCACTAAACCTTTATAGAGTTTCACCGGAAATAATTGGATATAAAAATTAGCCCATATGGTTGTGACAAATCCATTTTTTGGGTGTCCCGCTTTATTGCAAAACAACATTAGCACAGGACTGCAGTGTTTTAGTAATTCAGAGTAATTGAACACAAGGCAGAAAAACAAGTTTCACTGTTCCCACATGGTCAGTACAAGAAAGTTGTAAACATTAGTGATGCTACAAGAAACTGCAGAATCACAAAAGTCAGCAAGAACAGCAAACTATTAAAAGTTTCTACTCCAGAGCCGAGGCCGGTGTGGTTGCGTGAGGGTCTGTGAGGCCTCCGTTAAGGGGCCGTTCATGCAAAGGGGGCATCTTTGGAAGAGAGTTTTAATCTTCAAATATGGTTTTTGTCACTCAGGTATTATGTAAAGTACAGAAAACCACAGTTTCTCTCAAAATAACACAGTACATGGAGGAACGAGCCTTCGGATGGTGTGCTGTGGTTGACAATCATGGTTTATGAATGCACCACTTTGGGAGCACATCTGACAAGCAAAAAGCCCTGAGACACGGGACCCATAGAGGCAACGAAGGAAATAACTTCACACCGTACAATATAATGCCGCAAAGTTCCACCAAAACCCCCCTAAGACACTGGCGAGGCAGTAAACAGCCATGAAAAGAGGCCTTTTAGTGAATATGTGCATCTGCGGCCACTTCCAAGTACCAGAGACCCAAACGTTTGTCAAATCATTTCGCCTTTGCTTTTTAGCACTTCACTATAAAATTTCCCAAACATCTGTGATAGATTTGCTCTGTGGCTCGAATGAGTGCAATTTATTTGGAGCTCTGTTATTTTCTCTTTGCTCTGCCTGTGTGATTTATTCGTGAATCTGCGTCGGTTTGTTACCTAAAGGAAAAGTAACGCTGGAAAGATAAAAGCTGTTCTTCAATGTCACTGTGTCGGAGATCAGCCCTGTTTCGTTTTCTGTCTCTTCCGGTACCAGCACTCCTCGGACACAATACGGAAATAATATTAAATATCATTCACATGAGCTCTTTGTTTGACATTCTGAACATTTCTATTATTCGACGGTGTGAATACTGTACTTCTGCCCAGATCCAGGAGGAGTAAGCCACTGGTTGATTGGCCACTTAAAACTCACATATAAATGCGAGTTTTAATCGTTACCTGATTTCATCCATCTGTGACAACAAAAGGTGGGGGTTCGTAAATCGCCTGTACTACTGGAGCTTAAAGTAGCCACAAGCCTCGAATCCGACAGGTGGGGTGATAGAAATGTGACACTTGAAAGGGTTAGCGCTGGATTGGGTTGGATAGAAATTTTGTTAAGAGTCCAGATTAAATTGCCTGTCAGTCCGGATTTGGACCAGAGTCCGCTCTACTGAGTACGCAGGGTCTATGGAGTCCACTGCTGGTGGAGAAATTGCTATGATGGATTTCAGCTGTGTGATTATTGAACTCTGGCTCTAGTATTTAGTTCTGCCCTTATAGGAAAGGTCTCACGCAGAATAACGCAGCAGGATATTTTTCGCCTGGGAATCTTCATCTGCCGTGTGTTGGGCTGCTGCTAATGGATTCATTCGATCCACAAGGATAATAAATAAAATAATAAAACAGCTCCTGTCCCCACATATGGTCTGGGATAAGACTGGAACATTTCGGGTTTTATAAAACTTTTTTTCCCTTTAATGCAGTAGAAAACGTTTAATGTAAGTAGACTGTTCACTTATAAGAAGTACAGGAGGAAATTGGGCTTTGTCCCCTGAGTACTGTTCGAATCTACTAACTCCCTTTGTCAAGTGATTTAGAAACGCTAAGAGTAAACTGCATTGGAACAGTGAGATCTAATTTAATTAACACTTACAATGTTTTCACTCCTGCACCATAATATGCCAACTGTCTGCCCTTTCAGTACTTTTTAGTTAGTACTAACTGTGTACTTTCTATGTGATGCTGTTCATTACGTTGCTTCCACTTTCCCTGGTCGAATACGCTGAACCACGGGCAGCTCAAAGACCACTGCAGCCGCTGCAGAGGTCTTGAATGGGTGAATCTAAATAATGAATGCTTGACTTCAGTTGTCTCTATATCATACATGAGAAAGCTTTTATGCAGTCGGGAACTAAGTCTGAAAAATCAATGTAGCATAACCTGAGGTCACTCACTTTTTATTGTACCGGTGTAATACACAAGCCCTTGAACAAATAGCAGACGGGAGTGATGCTGTTGTAGAAAGGTGCAGTATAGAAAATAACAAGCCGGCCTGAGTTCATTGAACGAGTCGGGAAAGCGAGTGTTTGTGGCTCTTTTTTTTAATGTTACGTCCATATGAAGAGCTTCACAAAATCAACAGAACACAAAATAAAGGTTGACAAAGAGCTTTTCTTCAACCTAGAGTAAAGTAGGTTGCTACTATACTGTACATCCAGGTCACGATAATGTCAAGGAAGCTGTTTTCATAGATCCAGGAAGTGGATTCATCTTAGGAATTAGAAAGAATTCAATAGAATGTCACAAGACTGAGCCAAGCTACTTAATAAGACTCTTATTAAGGAAGACTTCTCGTTTTTTTCTTCAATACTTTCTGTTAAACGTTTCCTAATCCCCCAATCTTCTGTTGAGTTGAGGTAATCTTTCCAGGTCTGATGTTTATTATTGCTCAGTTCAGTCACTGTCGTGTTTTTTTTTTTTTTTTTTTTCGATTTTCTCATTTAAAACTTACTGTCATGTTTTTCTTTTTTTTTTGTTTCGTCGCCTGCTATTCTGCCTCTACAAAAGCTAATTGTATGAAATTGTCTGCTGTCGGCCTCAAGCCATTGCTAGTCCATTGTAAGCAGTTTCTTTTTCAATCAAAATGACAACTTTTCATACTCGATTGTGTAAGAGCGGTAATTTATCACATGATTACATCTTACTTGTCACTGGCCTTTTCCTATTACAACAGTTACCCAGGCTTAACTATTGATTATCTTGGCTTTGTTGGCTTTTTTGTACCAATTAATCGCTCGGTGCTGTGGCTGACATTTCTCACTGATTCAAGTATAGATTCACTACAGTATGTTACTTAATGAATTTGTTAACATACTGCAATGGTTGGAGCCCAAGTAGATAAAGTTGATGAAATTAATTGGTACACGACATTTATTCAGCAACCGTGTGAGGTGTATATACATTATACATATATATATAGAAGAAGAAGACATTTCCGTTAGCATTTAACCCAATTACTGAAGCTGAAATCTTGACATGACATGATACAGTTTGTAACCAGTAATTAATAAATTTTTAACAGTAATTGTGGAAAAATATCTGAGACAAGAAATGTGACAAAATATCTTAATTGAGACGCTGCAGTTTTTATTGTTGATAATTATGTATTTTATTATTATCATCAACTGATCAGTTCATCAACTATTTAATAGTGTCTAAAATATAATTAACACAATACCAATTTTCACATGGCTGCAGTTCAAATAGCAATGGCACAGAAATTCGTACAATTCTGACAGCAGTTGTAATATCTTACGAGTTAGCATGTTCTGTTTTTTCTTATTTTAATCCGATGCCATTTATCATTTTTTGCAACAGAACAACGATTCGCTGTAATATTCCTTCTCATAAGAATATGCACTTGTTTTAAACATTGCTTTTGGGGGCGATGATTTTGAGATAATTCATTTCTAAATCCAATCAAATGCCTCATTAGTAGGAAGTAAACAAAGGCATCGCCCATTATTAAAGTATTAAATCTTAGGTTTGCTGTCAAATTCACATCTGATCGTTTGAGTCACTGCGGCAGAAGATGACATGTGATGTAGCAGATTGAAAATGTCACGTGGCCCAGCAACTAAATAACATGCAAATTGAAAGGCAGCAGTGAGTTGCACTCTGAGGAGTTATTTGCCCTGTGAGAGTGCCACTGGCAGCCAGTGTGCTAGCACACGCAACCACTGAGGGAGCATGAAACCATTTGGCCTTCTGCCTCCTATTCCAAACATCCAGACCCTCTGTTCTGCTCTTTTCTGTGAGGGTGCTTAGCGTCCACTTTGAAATAATGAACTTGAATTTTCTTTGTGCTCTCTGACTACATGAATGCTTCAATTTGGCAATTGCGTTTCCCACTGTTCCCTCGAGTGCCAGTGTTTTGCAAACACATCTCATGTCGAACACAAAATATGATTCTAAATCACGCTCCGGTTCAACCTCAGAAATATCATCTGAGGCTTAACATGAAATTAAAGTGACTATAAAACCCTTTTATAACGGACTTGATGTCGGGTTTCTTTTCAAATTGGCCTAATTAACCTTTCCTAAGGTGACAGCGAAGACAGAATTCAACAGCAGCACATAAAAGCCACTCACACAAGTCAATAAACTGATATAAGTATTACTTAACACACTGCAGGAACCTGCTCATCTTAACAGTAACTGCATCAGCACCCCCAATGAATTCACCTATTTTCAGGTTCAAAGGTCAGTTGAGGTTAATAGAGAGCACAGTCATCAGCTCATGCAGCGACGTTAATTGTTGTGCTTTTATTTTCCCTATCATTCTCTCCATTTGACAATCTAGCAGACATCTTAATTACTTTAGTGACATGTCACTGTACGGCTGTGCCATATATACACGCATGTGTACATCAACACTTCACCAACCATGTCATTAAACGGTGAAGGCATAGACAGACCTGTGGCTAAGATCAAGATGCAGTTATTGAAGATGAATGTAGTGTAGACGTTATATTAACTAAGGACAGAACAAGTTCTATTTGCAGATTTTTAGGATTATAATATAAAACCATGTCCCTCATCTTCACTGAGTAATTATATAGGACATCCTACAAGGAGTACAAAGTGTAATTTCATGGTTAAAACCTAACAGTGGTACAATGACCAAGGTGTGAGAGGACTTGTTTGTACTCATTTGTTCAGTAAAATGGAAGCTAATAATAAATTGCAGGGAACAAGCATTTCTTTTCAACAGAATGAGCAAGTCACCGAGGCATGAAATCATAATGAAAGTGTGGCATATGGGGGAGATGGCGGGCGACCTCGGAGTCCTCCCTCCTCCGAAGCTCTAACCCTCTAAAGTCAAATCACACCAATCAGAGTGCAATCAATAGACAATCATAATGTTTTGTTTGAAGGTGATCGTACAGAGGACTCTGCTCCCTGATTTCCTTCGGTGAGAACAGGAGCTCACTCCCAGTCCGCGAGGAAGCCAATCGCATATCAGCTCTCCTAACGTGTGTTAACAGTGAGGAATATGGAAGAGACAAATTAGTGTATATGAGTTTTACACAAAACACTCCCTTTTAAGTGCTTCTGGTTACTGACGCCTATTCAAGAGGATTAGACTCAATACTCACAACGTTTTAACTGAGTAGGTGTTGCATGCACATACTGAATCTAGATGGAATGATTCTAGAGGCGTTTGACACGTAATGACACTTAAATCAGAGCTCGAGGTCATTTCAACAGCAGCGCATTCAGACAGCAGCGTTTTACGTAACACTTAACCTGGGACCACGTGTGCAAAGGTCAAGTTGTCATAGAAACGCAAATGGCAAATAATCACAAGGAGAGGAAGAAGATGAACAAGTGTTTCCTTCACCTTCAATAGGATGACAAATGATTTTATGGGTTTTACTGAACCTGGGCAGTAATAAGATAACACGTATTGTATAAGCAGATTTGGTGAAGAACAGTGCTGCAGCGAAACGTCAAATCAGCATCCTCACATATGCATGACTTCAATGTGCTTCTGAGCTCAGTGCAAACCATCCTACTAGTGCCAGGCTTGTCTTACAGTAGCTTCCCTTCGGGTACAGTTGCTCTCAGAACGCGTTTCTTCGGAAAGTGTGTTTCATTGCCGTCTCCGACAACCCGAGTTGTTGGACACAGTGTAGTAAACGCACATGCACTACTCCATCGCACAATAAAGCCTTGAGGAACTTGTAATTTAAACTGGCAGTGCTGGCAGAGTTCACATCTAGGCACAATTGACCAGTTACTACAGAGCAGGATACTTTCTGAAATGGTCAGAAAATTGGAAAAGGGGCGAAAAATAAAACAGACTTCCTCCTTATTCGGCCATTGGAAACAGCCTGTCTGACACTATCCGCTGCTCCGAAAAGCACTTTGACTGAATCACGCAGCGGCGCCTTTAGATTTCACAACGCTTAAATGAAGGCTGCAGTGTTTAAGCCTCGAAGTGCATTAGTCCCATCTTCTTGTAACCCCAAATGCTTCAAGTTAAAAGATTCATCTTGAACAGGGAAGCGCTGCAGGCTCCCTGAGAATTAGCCACAAACCTCTCTTGGCTCATTTAACCAATAGAGAGCAACACCCCCCTGAAAAACACGGCCAAAGCAGCCGGTTTGTGTCTGTGCTGGTGAGTTGAGTTTAGCTTATGCAGTCAATTTGTTGTCTATCAGTTTTGCCAGGGGAGAAGAGTAATAGTGTCATGATGGGGGATAATCAGTGAAGCGAAGCACATTAGAGAGGAAGCGTCATTGAGCTATGTGTTACCCTTTCCTGTTACTTCCTGGGAGAACAATTACTGTGTTTGAGTAACCAATGATTGAGACAAGATGCGCTCACAGTGTGTGTAATTGATGAGTGTTGTCTCATGCAAAACATGGTAAAATTGCTTTTAAAGATCGTGGCAGGGTTTTGTTTTTGTTTCCGAAGTTGCTCCGAGTTTGGAAAAGCACTTTCCGGCCCCAGAGTTTTCACTGACGAAGGAAACTGAGCTGCAAAACGCGTCTTTAACAGCAAATAGCAGCGCGACGCCGACACGACGGCTGCTGTGCATCATCCTAACGCGAATCCATCCGTCCACGGCACGGTATCTGTTAGAAGATACACAGAATAACGCGTGTTAGCCATCATTTGCTTTTAACCGTGATCAGTTTGCAATCTCATTAAAACCCAGGTCCACTGTTGTGTTTTGGTCTAAACAGTGGTAATTTTCAATTCCTTCATTTTTAGTTTGTCTCATGCATCCACTCAGTTTAAATCTTTACCCATGTTAAAGATTTACAAATGCTCCGCCTGACGTGTGTATATTTTTTACACATAAACATTCATCCGTCCACATTTACTCCCTGTCCCTTGCTCAGAAAGTCTATAAAAATGCAAATCTGCTTCATTCCAGTTTAAATACTGGCTTCATTTTACAGACCGAGAAAAGTTTCCTCCTCCACAGATGAATTTCAAAGTAGTCTTCTAGTGTCCAGCTCTGCACACACGCTCCTCTGCACAGTGAAGGTCAAACATCCAAGTGAGGCAACAATACGCAGAACTGAGCATTTGTTTACTTGGGCTGCAAACACGTCCCTTCCCTCTCACTAAAGCTGCGTGTTCCTAACCTCTAATTGCTAAAACAGTACAGCTCATACTATAATATTACGAGAAGGACAAGCAAACACAAAGAATAAATCAGCCAACAACATCACATCAACCCCCAATGTTAGTTAACAACTAATGTTAGTTTGACGTGAATCTCACTCTCTGAATTCTACGACAGTCAGGCAACAGTTTTCTCCCTTCAGGCTGGTTTCATCAGCGTCGGAATGCAGCGCAATTATGTGTGGAGTCATTGGGAATAAAACGCAACCTTGAGTGGATTTTCAGGCGTTATGCAACTGGAAGAAGACGTTATAGCAGAAGGTGACGGAGGACGCGGAGAGATAACATGTAAACAGAGCAGTTTCTCTAATTCCCACCCAATGCTCACTGTGAGCAACGGCGAGATCGTCAGTGTCAGTTCCAAGGTGAAGCCGAGCTCCAGGCTCTGTGTCTCCGCTCTGTATTTACACAAGAAAAGAGATGTAAAGCTACAATTTTGTGTAATCATGTGCGTAATTAGTGTGTGTAAACATGTTCCCATATATCAGACACCCACTGATGTTAATCATGCAAAATAGACTGTAATTAATGAATATGCACAGGTTGGCTTTTTCAAAGGGCAGACTTCATGCCTCCTGGTGATGTCATCAGGAGGACTCTGAGCTACTGTACAAGCTGACATATTTCAATTCTGCCAAGGCAGAGGGAATTTTAATAGCATTCATTCACACACACACACACACACACACACACACACTTGTTTAGATCAGGGGAATTATACAATGATACATAAAATAAACAATTCAAATACGTGAAACTCTAACAAATAATGTTTTTTTGCTGGTAAATGTTTTGTGGACCTTTTGTGAAGATTACTTCTAAAGGTTACAGTAAATCACTTTGTGTGCTTGAGCCAGATAGTCAGTGGATAGTAAATACAGAAATAAATTCATATCAAATAAATACCACTTTATAAAATCCTGGAGTTGGCTTTTACTCTTCTAACGTTTTAACATGGCATTTTGAAACATTTATTTTAGTTGTCTGTGCTCTTCACTTGTAGACTCCATCTTCTGCTTATAGCAACTGGCGTGTTTATTTTTTACTGTTGTGGGATGTTTGTGTGAAGGTTCGTATTTAATAATTCTAGTGTCAGTCCATTTTAATGGAAAAAAACATTTCAAACATCTCAAACAGAAAAGCAATTGTTGTGTGGTTGAGACATTAAATTGAATATAATAGTCTTGAGGGTTGGGGCGTGCAGAGAGATAAAACAACAGCAGCTCTGCCCTCCGCGTACTTTAAGTGAACTGTGGTGATCTGTGTTGGTGGGCAACAATCTGCTGTGCGTCTCTGCATTAAACCCAGACAGAGGATGATCTATGCACAACAGGGGTAAATGCTCATCATTTACACTGGTTTCCATTTGTGTTTTTTGCAGGATAACTTTGTAACTAAACACTGTTAATATTAACACAAATCAGTCCTGGGGACAGCTTTAACATCTCCCCATTGTCCCTTTTACAGTAAGTAATAAAAGTGACAAAATGGCCTGGGGTGTAAATTGGCTTATTCATCATTCAATAAAAATAATAAGTGGTAATATAGAGCTACACATGTTCTTAAATATTCCCAGAACAAGAATACATTAATGCTTATTAACTGGTTGACTGTGACTTCCTAGAACACAGACTCATCTTACAAGTCCCTGCTGAAAATTAAGATTAAGTGCCAAGATGCACGATATGAGGCTGACGCATATCCTTCCAACTTCTATGGAGTTCATTCATTAGTGCTAATAGGCAGCTTGGATCCTGCAGTTAACTAAACCTGGTATTTGTGTTAACAGAAGCCAAAGGAAAGAAAAAGACAAGTAACAAAATGACAGCAGTTGCATAAGAGTAGCTAAAGGGCCCAGATGTCCCATTTTTTTTTCTGCAGCCATCATCAATCAAAGACACAAAACGAAGTAAATGTGTGTTCAGTGCTTTTGTTCTCCCAACGTGTGTTAGATTAAATAACGCGAGGACAACGAATGGGACGACGTCCGCTGCAGCCCAGACGACAGTGTGTGTACAGTAACTTTGCACCCGACTGAACAGAAGGGTTATTCTGTGTTGTGTCAGGCTGCTGTCCTATCGACGTCAGCGTCTTGCTGTGTGGCAGACACAAGCTGAGTGAACGGTGAAGTAACACTGAGCTTTCTAGGAATAAAACTGTACAAGAGCAGTGTTTGGTGCAGTCAGTTCACTGGAAGTACAACAGTGGATTCCTGTTGAGAAAAAGATGAGCAAATCCGTGTGAAATTCATAAATCGCTATTAGGAATAGACCCAGTTTTCTCTATCACTAATGTATTATACCCTCATTGCGTCTAAATTAATAATGTTAAACAATTTGTGTTTATGGAGAGGAGCTGTTGGGTAGTGAGCTTCTTAAACATTTTATCTACATATTTAATAGACATTTAGGCGTTACTTGCATCATAAATCAGCTTTGCCGTCTAAGACTTTGCTACCAGCTTCAAGATGGCAGAAAATATCCGGGGAAACATTTAAATTCATAAAGCAAGAAGAGTATCGTTGGGTGTGAAATTGATCTTAGCCTCATACACACTGTTTCATCCCGCAAAGCAACTCCATAATGTTTACCAATATATCCTTCGCTTGTCCGTTTGAACAGTCCATGAAATGACATTTGGAATATGCCCTTTACTCTGCTCTACTCATTATATGTAAGGCAAGCTGTGAGAAATGGCTTTGGATTATGTAAAACAGAGCTGTGTGGCAGGAGTTGAGCTGAAAAGTCCACACTCTGGCATTAACCTCGCAGGAAGAGGGAGAGAAGGCACGAAGGTGTGAATGGAAATACTTCCCGGTATGTGCGCGTTCACAGGTTAGATTGGTGACACGTTCGTACATAAAGACTGAAAAATGTATCATCTGCTATTACGCTGAGAAATTATTAATGTAAACGGGGCCTCATAGGTCTAAGTGGCTCCATTAGAGGCAGTCGGCTTGGCAAAGCAATGAGCAGGACACGCTGCAATTACTGTAAAACTGGCCACTGGTGCGTAATGAGACACACGTTCAAACACTGGAGTCTGCACGAAACCAATCGTTTATGCATATTGCATTAAAAAAAATAACAGTTACCTTTAAAAACCTTTGGGTCTGAGTCAGTTTTGACTCTGCAACCTTCGCCTGCTCAGTTGTCCAGCTACCGCCGTTACCTGAGCCTGATGAGGGGACGGCGCTAACGATCTCTGCATATGGAGGTTGTTTCCCCCAGATGTCATTGCCAAAAGTACAAATACAGCCCAAGGCTGTTAGGCCTAATTAAAGCCAATAACCCGTACGGTTTGATCACAAACTTCAGTTCTAACTGTGAGGCTGCAGCCTCTGTGCTTCGGTTTTGGTTATGTTAATTTGTGCTGATGGTCTTGGCAATCTGCTGCTTCACTTTTTTTCCCCTTTTAGCCTCCACGTGAACCATATCAGGATCTACCGCATAAACCTTTAATGTGGAAATTAGTACAATACAGGAGCATGTGCACCGCAGCCAGTTCTCATATTCTGATTAATCATTAAGATGAATAATTTAACGCAAAACAATGAAACATTTACAGGATTAGGTTTTGAACTGCTTTACTGTTTGCCTGCGTGTTGTACATTAACTACTGTAGGTGTCTGACACGCTGCCATTGGCTTTAAGCGGATATTTTGACATGTCATCATCAGAAAAACACAGGTGTTACTAACAACATTAACGATGGCTCCGCCAGCATGACTCATAACAGGACCCTGAGAGCGGAGCAATCAAATGGAAGCCATCATTCATTTTCATATTTACATCTGTTCACGTCCTTCTGTGAAAAAGGTGTGTTGGCGTAAATACTCCGGTCAATGTCATTATTTTATAGCATGAAATGTGAGCAAACTAAGGCGACGGCGCTTGTTTACATGCAGGGCTTTTATGGTTTACAGTACTGTGTGCTCCTCTGTGCCTGTTAGGCAGCGCCGCACTTCAGGAGAGCAGATGTTTGAATTTACAGCCAATCGGTTTGCGCCGTTTGAGCCGTGCGGCAACATGTAGAAATGGTCATCAGCACAGACGTCCTGCTGCTAAGGAAGTGGAACTGTTGCCCATTGTCGTCGTGTGTGTGTGTGTGTGTGTGTGTGTCTCTCTCTCTCGCAGTCCTCACGTGTCGCCTTAAATAGGCCGCAAACACCATGTGATTGCATGTCAGACCTCAGAACATAAACAACTCAGTGACTGCACATCAGATTGTTTGGGGTGTAATCCTTCTCCAGAGGTGACTGCACACACAAACACACAATGACACAACTCACGCCACCATTTCTGGTTCTCCTCAAACTAGTCAGGGACCACAGTCGGCTTATGAAGACATCAGGCTGCGTTACATGTGTCGGATAATGAATTATTTCAGACATATTGTAGGAACTAGAGCAATTATGCTCTAAACAAGAACTTCCTATCAGTCAAAGGTCACTATATATATCCTTTACATATATATTTGAGTGACGGTTCTTAATGACGTGGCTGACATACTGCGTCTGCACTTCAGCTGCCTTAATTAATGTTGGTTTTACAGCCAGACGGGACAAATCGCTGTGCAGCTCTGAACCGTGTCGGTCTGGATTGATAGCTTTGAAGGTGATGAATTTAAGACCATGCCTGTGTGTAAAGGCAGAGAGCCAGGCGTTAAGTTCATGTTTTTGTTGTGCGGTTCGCAGAGGTGACTTTAATAAGCTACGGGCGAGGACTAAGTCAAAAACGACACTGACTGACAAAACATAAAATAATATAAATATGTGACTCTGGTCCAATGCACGTCACTGAACCTTTTTTTTCTTTTAGTAAAGTTTACTTCGGGAGTTTAGTCAGGCTTCAGGAGACGGCTATGAAACCGTGGGCGTGTTGAGTGCAAGGCGCTGAAATATTTTAGTGTTAAAGCCGGAGTGTATGCTAAGGTCAGGGGAACAGCGTGCGTCTGCATGAAGGCGCGTTTAGCTAGCGTGTGGCGCTCTTTGCCGTGTTTTAGATGTTTTCCCACCAGGCCTTCCACAAGGCATGGCTTAACGCAGGTACAGTATGATCTCCCTTCCTCTTGATCTCACCCTCCTGCCTACTGCGCGGAGCTCTTTCACCTCGTATAAACTCAGCCGGTGGTCGGGCTGCGGAGCGGCAGTGTGCTGCAGGACAAGCTGCGCAGCCTTATTTGAAGTGGAGATGAGCAGAAGAACCTTCGCCGCACGGAGCCGCTTTGTATCCCTTCAATTCAGCGAGAACATTAGGGAGACTGCAGTGCTGTTTAACACGTAGTTGATTCTCTGTTGATGTTTGTTCTTCTTCTAATGCCACGCTGAGGGTTTTACACGCACCGTGGTCCCGAGTCATGTTCACTGTGCAGGGACAACACACACAAAAATACAAGTTTTGATGTGACTGGTATCTCCATGACGTCAGCCTGGTGTGATTATGGGGGGGGGGGCTGTTCTTTCCACATCCACACAAGAGATTTTAAAGGATCTGCATTCAATCAGCTGGATTTTTGAAACAAATACTAATTCTCACTGTTGGTAAACACGAAAGACAGTTTGCTCTAAATGAAGTCAGCGTCAACATTCATCGCTGTCTAACTGTGCAAAAATCATCACATTCGTTCCCACAGTTTACCCTCAGAACCAATTTTTTCAAACCTTTTTGCAAAAAAAATAAAAAAACCGCAACATAGCGAGTTGCAGTGACTATTTTTAAAATAACCTATTTCGAATTAATAACACACTGTATTTTGATTCTACTCTAAATAATATTTTATTAAACATATGCTGACCCAATATGCCGCTAACCACATGTTGCAGAAATATACTGTATGATATTAAATTTTAATATGGAGCCAGGAGATGTTTTCATTAACTTCGTTTGCACTTTCACTGTGATAAAAAAAAAAAAAAAAAAATGAACTGTGTTTGTGATTACAACTGTAGTTCTACCGTGCAGCAAATTTCATCATCAGCCAACACGTTTTTTTCCTTCAGCGTGTACCATAATATCCTACTAAATAAATGTGATCGGACCCGTTTCGATGAAACAATTACGAAAATCGACTTCAAAGTTCAACCTCCCCCGCCGGTTGTAAAGCTTATTTACAACGCTTTTTGTGTTTCCCATATATTTTTGTCTTCTTTAACCACAGTGACCTAATTTCCAAGAGAACTAATGCAAGCACAACCAGAGAGCAGAGTATTTACTAGCCTGCAACCACACAGGGGAATGTTTGAGGCCTTTTGTAAGGGGTCATGCTAAAATGTGGCTTGTACTTATACTTTAGACCTGAACTGAATATAAAATCATTTGTGTGCCAGGTCTTTTTTTTTTAATTGCCTGGGTAACTGTAAGGCTACAGCAGGACCTAAGGCTCTATGTGTGCAGCTGAACCAGCCTGATATTTTGGCCTTACTTTTGAGTGAACTTGCTTTGCACACATGCACAGAGACTGTGTGTGTCTTCTGCGATTAAAGTGCAGACCTGTACTCTGCTGTTGCTGCTCTGCCGATGAGCAACATAACAGCTGCTTCAGTGGAAACTCAGGTTCACCACTTATGAAAATTGATTCTCAGTTGTGATAATAGTTCAGCAATTTGCAGAAAAAAGGTTAAAGAATGGAAATGTCAGCGCTTGTATTTATATTTGTTGTGTTTTAACCTTGAATGTTCACTAAGGAGAAGAGAACAGAACCATCTAGGTGTTTTATCACTGCCCGTGTGCCTTCCCAATCATGAAAATGCCTTTTATGTGTTAGGACGAAGAAGGATGAACACGACGCTGCAGACCGTTAAGGGGACATTGCTGTAGGGTGTTTGCACTTTGTTGAAGTGATGCTTTGTTTCCTCACAGTCTGATTGTTGCCAAGTTACCAAAGAGCATCCGCAGTTGTAGAGTTTGTCGAGCTGTGTTGCGCGGCACTCGGCTTTCAAATTTCAGTGGTGTATCTTAAGACGCTTTAAAGCTTGCACCGCACAAATCTAGACGTTATCCAGAGGTGCTGTACAGTATGTGAGGAAGCAAACGTCTGTGGGAGTCAGTCCAGACATTAAAGTGAATGCGGCACTTAATTGTCTGAGGGATTACCAGCGAGTGAGTGGGTGTGTTGAGTATGTGGCCATCATGCGACTGGCACAGCTTTAATGTGGTACAAACACATCACTGTGATCTCAGCAGCATCCGTTTGTACCACAAGTTGTGTCACGGCGTAATAATTAAATGATCACATTCACTATAAAAACAGAATCAGACTGGTTGGTTGTGTAATTACCAGCTTCCTCTGGACAAAGTCTGGGCCGGATTTTCATGTGAGAAGACAACAGCAGGGGACAGTATGAGGTTTACACTGCTTAATCCATTCATTACCTTTCAGTAGCTACTCTCTCACCGTAGCCTCACTCACAGCTGTCCAGTTTGTGGAGAATTTAATATTTGACTTGGAATTTTAGATAATAAAGATAAAGCTTCTGGATTTTTAAAGACGCTACAGCACAATCTACTGTATAAGACGCAGTAAGAGCCTCAACATTAAATCGGTTTTCTAATCGTAAATTCGTTGGTATTATAGGCAAAGTTAAATTTCTAAAGGAACTGGGGCGAATGTTCTTACACCACAGATGTACAAATAAAGAATATGCTGTGTAATTAATAGAGCATTTAACTTGAGAAAACAACTAATTACAGTAGTTTATTCGAGCCGTTCGTTATGACATTCTGTGCCATGGCTCCCAGTAATATTGACATCAGACAGCTGCCTGGGTCTTACAACACAAACCAACTGTGCAGAGACTGTGCCACGTTATGGAGATGCCCTCCAGACATGGCCCTATTTAATTTGCACTATAGGTGCAATGCAGCATGTGGAAAGCTGCTCTACAGGATTGACTTGACTGCCTTTAGCCACGCAGGGGAAAAAAAGGAATCAGCTCTTTGAAAAGCGTCTAAGCAAAAAAAAAAAAAAAAAAAGGGGAAATTGATAAAGGATAAATAAAGGGAAATAAGCCCTTTGGTGTGTGTTACTCAGTGAGCTTCAAAGAGCTGTAACCGCACAGATGCAGCCGCAGACACGACCTGCATTAGTTACTGATGCAGAAATGTTGATTCCTGCCCTGGTTAGTCGAGCGAATCTGTCTCTTGAAAGCGATTTTGCATTGTTCCAGTATCTTAAACTTTATCGGTGACATTACAACATTTAATCAGAGGACATAGCTGCAGGCTGCCCCCCCCCTAAAAAAACCCCCAAAACAAACAGCCACATACTTTCAGGGGTTGTGTATTGATTACATTTGTAATATTACAACTGCATGTTTGTTAACTTACCAAAGTCCTTGGGAAGTTGTTGTTTAGTGAGGGGACGACTGTCCTCTGAAGGGTATCCAAGACTTAAGTGCCAGCGGTCCATTATATGTGCAGCACAAAACACACAGTTCATAAAAGCTTCCGTGTTCGCCTTTGTTAACACCTGAGCAGGGATCTGAAGCTCTTCCCTAATGGAAGCAGCCTTACTGTGTTGTTTTGAATAAATCTGAGTAGTTTGAATCAGCAGCATCACAGACAAACACAACACTTTGAGAACTTCTCTTCCTGAGTGAATCCATATTATTTGAAAGCGTTAACCTCAACACAAAAGCTTTTTTGCTGTTATAAGACATTTGTTAAATGGAAAACAATTAAGAAACACAACATGAAGTCATTACAAAACAATGGTACCTGGCAGAAACTTATTATTATGAAAGTAAGAAATCATTTATATATTTTGACCATCTTGACATTGTAGCCAATTAGGCTTCAGAAGGATGTGATGTGATCTGACCCACGTGGTGTCGCCACCGCCCAGCTCAGGAACAGAGAGAAGCTTTTTCCTTTTCTTTTTTTGTGCTTCCGGACAAAACAAAAATAAAAAATCTCTTTCTGCTCTAATGCCAGACTGCTCCAAAACATTTTCTGCTAATTTAAAATAAATCACCTCATCCTTTACAGTCTGTTTAATGTAGAATGGGCCAAGTAGCATGTGCAAATGTTTATATACAACCATCACATTATTTTGATCTAGTAAATACTGATTTATAGTGAATTAATTTTAATACCTCTAACTCTCATCATTTGGCAGTAGACAAATCATTATGCCTTTTTATAAAACTGTGGAAAACACACACATCTAGTGACGAGTTTCAGATCTCAGTACAGTACATGTTTAAAAAGGCTACCTTTCATTTCTCCAGACAGGTGCACATTATTATGCAATTGGTCTTTAATGAGCATGCCGTGTTTGTGGAGATCTGTCTGAGCTGCAGGCTCGTCTTCATTCATTTTAGATGAAGTGCCTGGCGATGATACATCAATATTCATGCGCTGGTGATTACTAGAAGCAGGCAGAGATGTTACTGCACTATTATGTGCAAAGAAATGTCAAATGTAAACATGTACAATATGATTAATGATATTTAAATGACATACAATTAGATTAATGAGTTGAGCCAATGTTTCTGACCTCCAACAAAGGCACTTTTAATAATCACCCTGCAAGACGCTGGGCAGTGCTTTTTCATAATGAAGCTAGGACTGATTTAAATATTTCATATTAGATTTGGTGTTTCCATTAGAGACTATCATTTATTTGTTATGTTAAGGGAGGCGTGAACAAATAACTATACTAATAACCCGCATTCACAGCGGTGAGGATGAATTACCTTCTTACTATTTCCTCAGTAGATTCTAAGAGCTGAGAAATCCGGACGATACACCTGAAAATGCTAATGCAAGCAAAGATTTCCACCTAGGATTTTTGCTTTGTGCTACTCTAGCATCGCTTCTTGGTTGATGTGTTTGGATGTCTGATTCCCAAAGTAGCTGAGGTAGCTATTGATTTGCTGAGGATAAGAAGGATAAGAGTATATCTGAGTGGGACCGTGGGGAGGGAATGAATACTGCTGGAGAGGCTGGAGAGAATGTTAACACAACTCAACAAGCACCAGTTTTGCCATGAGGAAAAATATCAGTTTAGATTTAGAGACTTTTTATCTCCGCATTTAGGAGGAAAACTAAGAACTCGGCGCTGGGGAAGACCTCCATCCACATACAGCAGAGAGAAACATTTACGATCTTAAACATGTCCAAAGGTTTTTGTTTGCATGAATTAGAACAAGAGACGTCTGTCAAACTACTGGAAAACCCCTTTACAAAATCAAAGTGATCACTGTTTGTTGGCTCTGTGTTTAATTGCCTATCATGACTCATGAGAACAGCTGCATATTTGACAAATACGATCCTCCGTGTGTCTTGTTGTACAATATGATGACATCAGGTTAACGAGAGACCTGCCAACATGTCTTGCTAACTGGGAAAATCAGATCTCGTATTGTTTGGGTCTAATTCCCACCTGGGTTCTGAACAATCTGATAGGAGCAGAATAGCACTGATGAATAGCTTTTGTTTGCTGAATTAATAGAATAACACAGTGTTGGCAGTGTCATGACGGTAAGTCATCTCCACTGACAAAAGATGAGGGGTGAGCGTGTTTATTATTCATCAGTAGCCTTCACCGGAATAAATGAAGTGGAAAAAGATCCAAAATGTAGACCTTGACGTTATTTACATCTATTCGCATTAACTAGAACATATTTATTTCACCTTCCTCTACACTCTTCACTGGTTCTTTTTAATCATCATTTAGGAATAATGTTTGAGGTAGAGCCAACTAAGGACACAGTTAATCAGTGGTGGCCAAATCTGAGCACTCACCATAAATCATGACGTGTTTTTTTTTTCTCTGCTTCACATACTGTGCCAAAGATTTTGCTTTATTTTGAGAAATTGCTTTTTAATTCCACTTTTTCATCATGGTTGATAGAATAAGTTACCCAGCTCACGGAAAAGAGGTGTACTTGTTTTGTTTCCTTAGGATTGCTGTGGCCATCTGTTTGTAGATGCTGATCCGTCCAAAATGACTGAGCACGGATGAAAATGCATGTGTCAATGAGTGTATGTCAACTTTAACAGTGTGAATAATGAGGAACACTCCTTGGTCTGATATTTATAGTCTCGTGTGTTATTCCTCTTCTAAATAGCTGTTGTTCTTGGAGGGAAAAGCTAATTGGGTTTTGGTAATTAGATGGAGAAAACCATATGATTACCTGCGGTGTAGCTGCAGGTGACAGGATTCCTGAATTTATTACAACCGCTGGAAGCTGTTAGCCTGCTGTTACTTACAGTTACTCACAACTTCTGACCCCAGTTTGCATGAATCCAATGAGGGAGGGATAGTAAAGCTTTCAGTCTTATAATAATTACCATTTTTATACGATGCACCTCATGGCCCAACCTCATAAACCGGTGAATGCTCAGATTCTGTACCGTGGGGAGCGGTTCAGTCACTGTCGTCACAACGTGGGCCACGTACAGGACTGTAGCACTTGTGCATTTGTCCAGGTTGACACCAACAGGTAATAGTAATAATTGTAGCAATTCCCAAACCTGCATTGAATTCAGTCTGTATTAATCAGTTCGGCTGTGGACACGGCCGCGTGTCAGCTCCAGTCACTCGTGCCTCGCGTGAACAAATGCACCCTGAAGCAGTTGTTGCAGCCTTTAACCAAAACAGTGTAAATCACATGTGAGTTGTGAGTTTTGTCCGGTGATCCTTCACAACTCTGTGAAGTAATCGGAGGGAATGTGCTTATTTTGTTGTGTTTGTTTGTTTTTGTGTGGAGGGGTGAGAGTTCAAGAAAACGTGTTGTCACCTTAATGATCCTTGTCCAGTTCATGCAAACATTACTTAAAAAGTTCAACCAATGACCTGATCTGGGCTGAACAACTACAAGATGCTTTGACATATGGCAAAAATATAAATACAAATGCTGATAATTGATGCTGAAGCACCACAGCATTGCACAGTCGAACAACAGTAGCCATGTAGACGACAAACCACTCAGTAGATATTGAAAAGCTGAAAGCTTTCTTCTACAGTAGCTAATTGAATCAGTAAAACCCACTTTTACGTAGATCTGTTTTACATCTGAAGTGTATGACATCAGCTTCTGGGTCCTGCATTAACGACTGAATGGCACACGCAGCTGTAGGTCGAAGCTGCTTCACGTCTGCTGTTAATTATAACCATGTTGTGAATGCTGCTTTTAAATCACATGTGTGCGCGGCGCTCAGTTATCATCTTCGATAAAAATCATTCTCGACTAAAGATCACAGGATCACTTATGATTAAAAAAAAAAAATCAGTAAATGAATGATTTTGAGGGTCCTTGTCTACATTCGCTGCTGTGAATTGCTGCTCCTTGTATTTTTCTTGCTGATAGACAGAACAACTTGGACTGGAACGTATCCAGAGTTGCATGTCTGAAGCTGCTGGCACTTTTTTTTTTATATATATATGACTGCTGAGTGGATCTTAAAGAGCACTAACACACTGCATTCCAAATAACGAAGCACAGAATTCACAGCACATTTCTGCTGCACGTGTACGACAATGAGCAGCATAACATTTGGTTTAGCGAGCGTCGGACAGAAGTGTGCTCCAAGCTGCTCTGTGTGCACAACTGACACTTGTTGTGCTGTGATGCATTAATGTGCAGCAGAGTCCACTCATTGTGCCTGTGATGAGTTTTTCTGATGGATCTGTCATTCTCACCGATAATGGCCATGTTTTATTATTTCTTGCTCTATAATGTTATTGTCTAATAATTTTCCTTTAAAGCCAGTGCTTCTGGCAGCCAACTAACACAGACGCATCATGCGCACATAGATCAGACTATTCATTTCCCCCATCTCACACAAGAAGAAGCCATAGACTATTAAACAGCTCTCTCTCAGGATCGTTACCTCTGTAACCTTGGCCACAAAATAGTGAATCAGGTGGATAAAGATTGCAGCCTCTATGATGTTGTTTATTTCTCCCAGAGTGCTGTGCACACACAGCATTTCTAAACTGGCAAGAGTAAATGTTGAGACCTGGGTGATTTGTGCAGGCCTGGCAGAAACATCCTCTATGGCAAAAAGGTCAAAGACGAGGAATTTTTCTTTAGGTTGGAGCGACTACGCTGTGACTAATTGGTGGATATTTTCAGACTGTGGTTGTTGGCACCCACTCTGCTTAACAGCACGAGTGATGCTGTCTGGATGTTTCCTGGTTTTAAAGACGCAGGCGGTTAGATAACGCTCCGTCTCGCTTCAGGACACTTATTCGGCTCTTTTTAGCGTGTGTCCAGCTTTCAGCGAAAATGACCCCTGACATCGAGTGCAACAATCAGCCAAACACAGGCATTAACCCGGCTCCTCTCTCCGTGTAGCTATAAAGAGTAACAGTTGTCCTTAAAAGAAAAGGGCTTTAGAGAACTGGAGCCCAGCCCGACTCCACCATGCGTGCTCGTCCATGGGCATGAGTGGAGGTCTGAAGGTTAATTGCTACCAGATGTTCATCCTCACTAGTTTGTTAATCAAGTTAAATTATCAGTCTCCTGTAGTAATGGTCCAAGCTGCAGCAGGCCCATACTGCATTCACAGAGTAAGTACAGTACAGAGTGAACTGTGCTTAGAGGTTGTCTATGTACTAATTGACGGTGATTTAGGGTTTCAGTGACAGGTGCTACGCTAGTGTACAGTGTGTAGTATGGTCCGAAAATGAACTTACATGTAACTTATGGCCGTAGTGAGGTCACTGACATTGACTTGATTAGTCTCATCTATCTGTAGCAGTTTCGCGCCGTCTCAGATGTACGACTCTCCACATTTCCCATGTCAGCGGGTTGTAGTTCAGTAAATACAACCCATGAGGTGAAGGGAACGCAGCCTAAAGCTGAAACAAAAGAGAACCAACACGAGGCTTGAGATAAAAGATCGTGAGCCCGAGGGGGACAAACCTGGGCAATCGACACGAACGGCGGCAGCCAGCCTCTGACATTGTGAGGTGCGCTCCCGCCGCTGCCATGTGTCCTCACGGCGACGCTGATTAATGATGCTGTAACTTCAGTCTAATTTTGCTTTCCAAAAATAGCAAAGCAGCCTGGTTCGATTGTTAAACTGTCTGAAGCCATTGCATGCGAAGGCCAGGGAATGTGTAAAGATGATCGCAACAGCCTGAGCCAAAAATATGTATTTAAACACCAATGTGTGAAAACAATAAAATAATAGGCAATAATTTGTTGGGCAGTAGTGTGAAGACTAGCGACAACAGCTTGTTCGGACTTTTCTGACCTTGACACACACTTTACAATACGTTTTTTTTCTCTCCTATAAACACATGTGAAGACTGAAACAGGATTCATAGCATATTGGTTTACAAAATAAATGTACCCTCACTTTTATCTACTACTATAGATCTTAAACATTTCAGCCACCACCTGTTTGCTTTTACTTTTTGAACTTGTAGTAGAAGTCATGTTAAAATCCTTGGCTGCATTTGTTGTTCAGTCCATGTCTTGCGGTACTTTGTGTCTGCTCTCACAGTTCTCGTGCATCCAGCAACCTTAATGAATATGTAGTGGTTTCATTTGCACTTTGCCAAGAGCTTTGAGGTAAAATTAATATAATCACAGAGCTTATCTGTATCTTAGCTTGTTATTTCAAATTCATCATTCAGCTTTTTATACTGCACTTCATCATCTTCTAAAAATGCACCAGCCCGTTTGTGTTATCTTAGTCGTCCTTCTGGTGCCTAATAGGGCGACTCTCAGCTGAGCTAAATCGGCAAGCTTCCCTTGAACTGATAAACATTGGTTAGTGCTGTTTCTGAAAGTAGGAGCAAGTAGGAGCTGGTTTCTGGGCCGGTCTGCAATAGTGTCCCATCCTTGGATGAACCATAAACACACACCCAAAGCGTACACTACTGTGTGCGATGGCGAGGAGTTGCGTCATCATCCCAAAAACAGAGAAGGATATGTGCAGGAGTAATTGGACTTCTACCAAGCTGAGAAAAACATTTCACAACTTTATTATATAGCAGCTGTTTATATGTATAGTGTGTAGTAATAAGGCCCATACAGCTGAATTGAATGGAACACATACCCCTTTAAGTCTTATGCCTAACCTTGGTGGCTTCACCTGCCAGAAAACAGACAGCGATGGCACTTCATCAACTGAGCTGGAGAAATGGCTGCGTGCTATAAACAGGGATTTGGGGATTAACTCTTCTTTATGTGGGAAGATAAAAGACCGGCTGGATTAGAAGAGAAATGATTAATGTTGAGTTGTGCATGGACAAAGACCAATAAATATTCAATTATAATCCTCCAGTCTATAATCTAGATGACAAACACACAAACTCAACTTGGGCGGAGGTAGAAGAGGAGGGGAAACCTTAAATCCAAATCGAGCTGTGTTGGAGCTGTAGTACTACTGTGGTTGCTATATACATTACATTATATTATCAAATATGAATTATAAGCTTCATTGTGGGCTTTTTTACAAATAAAGGTCAGTTTAGCTGTTGGTCCAGAGGCATTTAATGGTTGTTTTAGTTTGTAGACAGTGACCAAGACTGACTTAAATGTTCAATAATTGACATTTTCCCAGTGAAAACGACTGTTATCTTACTCTAATGTTCAATTTCATGAAGGTGTCTTTCATGATGCCATAACGCTGAATTTAAAGGACGTTGTGTGATCTAGGAGTTCAACTCGATGACTGATCATGATAGTCTGTAGAGTATTGGATATGACGGAAGAGAGTGGACATCTTTCATTTTGCAGTTCCTCCCACCTGACGATCATTACTTGACAAAGTCACTTAAAAGCTGCTTCCTTCTGTAAATGAATCCAGCATATTACCCTCAAGCTTAAAAAACACATGTGCAGTAATTCATCATATCGTTTGAAGTTAGACAGCAACAAATACATTATACCATGAAAGGCAGTCAGCTGCCAGTGGGACGGTGAGTCCTTGTCACCGGATGTAAAGTAGCATCAACGGAGTGAGAGAAAACAGAACGGTGGAAGCGGGAAAGGCGACTAAAGCACAGGCAGTGATTTTAACACACTCATGAAGCGCAGTCATCATGAGGTGAGTCATGCGGTCACATGTAATCTGGCTAATGAGGAAGCGTGTGAAGAGGAATATTCTGCGAACCAGCCAAGCTGAGCTGGCATGTTGGTAAATTAGGATGTAAACTCTTCCAGTACGGTCATTAGAAGAGCATGAGTGACATTTAACTGGCAGCAGAGCGAAACCGGCTTTAGTGAATAAATACCCTGGTCAGTGTATAAATGATGACTTGGTTGATTCAAAGAAGATCAAGTTATTAAATAAAAAGCACTGGGACAAAAGCGGGTTATTATCTCATCTCATCATGTTGCCCTACACTTTCCAGGGGTGAAGTACTGTACTTCTATCGTGAAAGTGTGGCATTGATGAAGAGATATTTTGTTCTTATCGTCCAAGATTTATCCTGAGCTATTTGGCCAAGACAAAGTAAGCCAAGCTCATCCTCTGAATACCAAAGAGGAGGGTAAAGTGGGGATAGATCAGACCACACAGACCAATTAGTGAGATGGAGAAAGAGAGGCAGTGAAAGTCTCCAAAGACGCTTTAGAGGGGTGTCCATGGCTCCTCCTGCTTCCAAATTGGAAGTAATGTGTAGGAGATGGTCCAAGACATGTTCATAGATGTTAAGGCTATGGACCCCTGCTGCTACAAAACAATCCCTTGCTGAGGTAGATTAGATTTCATTGGAGAATTGAATATCAGACTGGCTTTGTGTTTGCTTTTGTGTTTATCTCCCTGCCTCCCTGCTTCTTATTGCGATGCACGAGTTGACCCCGGTGACATCATAACAGAAGCAAAATAAAGCTTTGGTTGTCCTGAGGTTGGGAGTACGTCTACAAAACAAAGCTACATTCTGCATCAGAGCCATTCTAATGAGGCTGAATCATGCTGCAAACATTCCTTCTTCCCTTGGTCTGTTTCTGCGCAATTAAAATAATCTTCAGGAAAAACCACGGCGGAGTCGCATGTGTGTGTGTGTGTGTGTGTGTGTGTGTGTGCGCGCAGCATATGTGCACTGGGAAATTAACCGCTGTGGGCTGTGTTCATTCACAGTCCAAAGAGACAAGAAAATCAAGCAATAAATAAATAAATAATAAAAAATACATAACAAAAGACGACTGCAGCTTCAGCTGTGCTTTAACTTTTCCACCTCAAAGCCAGTGACCTCGGTCCGTGCGCCGAAAGATGGGAAGCACATCAGTCGTGACGCCCCTCATCTGTAAGTCCTCATTATCCCCGATTCACTTTAAATCTTTCCTCTCCCAGCCACCAGTGCCACTTCTGGCAGTGTTGACAAAGTCAGATTGTAGTCAGTGTGGCTGATATTAAAATACAGTGTGTAAACTGCTCTTTAGTGACCTTTAGTGTTGTCAGAGGGTGACATTTTGTCGCAATTAAACAGAAGTGGCTGACGAATGGCAGCATTCACATGACAAACGCACAAGACAAGCGAAGACAGCGAATGTGCTGTAAGTGACAGTGTATTGATATGATCTCTGTTCTATAAAGGACAGAAATACCCTGAAGGAGCACATGGGGAAAGCAGAAGGTGTTTGCAGCACAGCGGAGGGAATCTGTGCTATCGGTTGCACTGGGCGTGAAAGTGGGGGTATTTAAGAATCGCTCAGGCGTCAGGGCGTTCACCTCTAATGTCGGAGATGAGACACACTAGTCGGAGTAGTCTAGTGCCGCTAATCACAGCTAAAGAGCCCGTCCTCTTCTCACCTTGGGCTCGATGTTGTCGGCTTGACGACCCCGGCACCTTTAAATCAAGCTGCACAAGTGAACATGACATGAGACCGCTGCCGCCGCTCAAGGGCGTTTGGCTTTTACGTTTAGCTGTACACATGGAGCCTCACTGGTTGTCCTGCCGACATATAAGCCATTTATATAATGTTACTGTTACTATTTTTCATAGTTTCATCTTGATGTTGGTTGTTTTATCCAGCCAAGAATCCAATGTGCAAAAAACTGCCGTGTTGGTTCAGACAAAGTTTAGCAGCTTGTCTTCACAGCCAAAAAGCTGAATTAGCAGATGTTTGGTAAAGTTCCTTTCAAAATAATAAAAAAAAATAAATGAAGACTCAGGCTAATGATTGTTTCTTTCATAAATTCATCTTGTCTATAAAATGTCACGGAAAGTTCTCATCAGAATTTCAAAGACCCAAGGTAACATCTTAAAGTCATTAGATTTTGCCAAACACCCAGAACCCCGAGATATCCAGCTTTCTTTCATACCAGATTAAAAAAAATGCGTCAAATTATCAAATATGAGTCGTTTAAATTCATAAATATTTGGCGTTCTTGTAAGAAAGAAATGTTTAATAATAAATGGATTTTTGAAAAGTTGTTGGTTTATTAGTTTGTAAATCTGCAGGAAATGATGCAACGTTTTGCACATGAAGGCCGGTTGACTTACTTTGACAAGTACTGTACTGCTCAGCCTGCAGGGTTGTATAATGTGAGGAGCTGTTTTAGCTGTGAGGAAATTACCATAATGATGTCATCAGGGTTATCTCGCACAGGGCTGGAATTTGAGCAGAAAGCCTGCATTACAAATTTAGGATGTGGACTTTGTAAGACTTGAAAGACTCTGACAAAAACACTATTGAGTTGGATAATGGGGATTGTAGGAGCCATTGTTTTTTCTTGGGAGCTTTGCTTCGTGCAAGTTGTCCAAATCTTAATGAAAACTCAGTGGTAGATCTCTGGAGTTCCCTTTTAATTTTCTGTCAATTGAGTTGAATTTCAGGCTGAATGAAGATGCTGTTCTGACCCTTAAACTCTCTATAGAATCAAAATAAGCAATAATCCCGAGTAGTCCGTTGAGGCACGGCTTTTATTTGCCACTGCTTCGTATGAACATCTTCAGCAGGTTTGTTTTGGATTAAGCTGTTTGCTGATGTATTACTGTACATCGTGCTACAAACGATGCCAGTTTATCCCACATAATGTCTCCCTGAAGTAATATACACATTGTGAGAGTAGTTTGACTGTTTGTACTCTCCAGCCACAATAAAGCCCACAGTATATTGTTTTATTTTTATTTCTTTGTTTCCAGCAAGGATAACTGGAAGAAAAAAAAAAATAGAGATCTCAACTTTAATGCACTTCAGCCCAGGCGCTGAAAGTAGGGCACTGTGAGATGTGGAATGAGAAACCCTGTGTCTTTTCTACTGTGATGAGGTGATGCGGGAGCAGGAAATAGGGGTTGCCGGTCAGCCTGACTTCTCCTCTCGCAGTAACCCCAATCCACAATATTATTACAGTTAAGGTCACAATGACCACAAACACGGGATAAGGAAAGAGAAGCGCAGACGACCAGACCAGACAGTGAGCACGAGCGAGCCAGACAGTGACAGAAATAAAAAGAGACAAAGTGAGAAGGCACATGAGTGTGAGTGAGTGGGCTCGCGAGTGGGCTTTTCAGCTCGTCTGATAGATCTATGGCGACAAAGACTGAATGAAGAGTAATAATGTGCTCTTTTAACTAGTTTTGATGTCATTCCGTGGCTCTGAAAGCTCGGCGTACAATAGGCTGTCTCTCCTTGTCACAGCGAATATATAGCCTACCACCTACTTCCAGCCCGCCTGCCATGCTTGTTGCTCCTTGCTCCATGTCCTCGTGCAGTTTCCAATGGCAACCAGCTGAACTGAAAGAGACTTTGCAGCTGACAGTTTTTCACGAAACATAACTTTTCTCCCGTCCACCGCGTCTACCGCTGTAGATCATTGCGGAAGACGCAGCACATTTGTACGCTACGAGTTTCTGAGTGAGGATGGAGCTCTGGGAGGTGGAGGGGGGAGAACGGGTTGGGGGGGGGGGAGGGAGGCTGTTGCACATGTCTGTTGCCATGGGGATTCTGGTGCAGTGACTATGCAGTAATGCGGCTGTGGGAATGGAGGAGTTGTTTTCGCGAGGGAGGCTCCACTGAGGGGAAGAGGAAAAAAAAAGAAAAGAAAAGAAAGAAAGAGCGGAGCGTGCGTGAGCTGAAACCTCACCCACCAATTATGTGGAGGGGGCATTTATTTTAAAAAGAGAGTTAGAAAAGGCTTTCCTGTAGAGCAAGGTGCTGCCTCAGAGACCTTTGATTTTGATGACTACCTCACGGTCCAGATTAAATTAAGGGCCAGCCACCACGCGAATGCTTAGCAGAAAAATCCATTTCAATAAGGGGAAGACAATGGAGAGTTAATGGAGGCTTCATAATTGCATGTTCCCAAGATAAACGTGTTAATCAGATACAAAGCCTGCATAGAAAACAGTAATTTACTTTTTTCAAAAGAGGAGACTGCTTGGAATATTGTCGATGTAATCACCGGCACAGACAAATTAATCTTAATTAATAATAAATAAAGTCTGTCCTTAATTTGCATATTATGAAAGTCAACATTCAGGCCATGACGATATTGGAAAAGGTCTCGACCTTTCTGATGAACTTCACAGAACAGTATATCGTAGGCAGGGACCGACTCTGATGAAAAGATTAACGGTCGCTGGGCTGCTTGCGGCATCATTCTGTCTAGACTAAACTTCCACCCTGACTCTTCTGTGATGGAGCCACAGCTCCATCATTGTCAAACACAGCACGGCCTAAGCAAATTTAAGTGCTTTTAATAAAGTTGCTGATTTTCTTTGATTCTTTTATTCTGCAAAAACTAATTTTGACGTTAGGCACCAAGGACAGAGCGGCTCTTAAATTTAACATACATTTTACAAATTGAACTATTTTATGGTCCATTTTATAAATTAAAATTTCAGAAACATCATATTGTGGAAATGGTGGCTACGCTTACAGTTCACTGTGAAATGTTTTTACCTCTCTGTTAGATGTAGCGCTATTTGTTTTGATGAAAGGACATTCAAAAGTGAGCATCAGCACTATTTCCACAAATCCATTAAGATTCCCCTGAGAAGTCTAGCGAGCTTTTGTTGGATGGAGGAAGAACTATCACAACTTTTAATGGCAGACAACATTCAAAGGCTCGGTGTACAACGTACTGTAAGCAGCAGAATGAGATTTGAGCCGTTGAACAGGTATCTGTCAATCACATATTGAAAAGTATACTTTTTTAAATGTGTAATAATACTGTATCAGCCCATGATTCTAGATAAATGTAGTGGAGTAAAACGTACACAGTATTTCCTGCTAATGTGTGGCTCAAATAAAGTTGCATTAAATTAAAATTCAAACTCTGATTTGTTAAATACCACGAGTTGAGGCGTGTATTCGTTCCTCAGTAAATCAGCACTGCTTCCAGGGAGAAGTTATTTCTTTGCAGCTAACAGAAAACATCCACAGGGACATTCAAATGGACTTTCCTGCTCTGTGTGTGGGAAGCGTGTACATGTGCTACAGCCTAGGTTTTATTCATGACAGGCGACCTTTACTGCGTGTCATTTCCTTTTTTTCCTTTCCTGGTGTGTTTACTCTTGACTTATAAAGCTCTAAGTATAATAAGTGCATACAAATGTTTCGTAGCTAAACTACTGTTCTTCTTGTATAACTTTTTTAAATTGTTGTCCATTGATTGCTCCCTTTGTAAATTTTGTCCTCTCTGTGCAAATGGCCTTTTTCAATGGAATGTAATTTTCATGTCTGGGTAACAATAACTCAAAGAACCATGATTTATAACTTTTTTAATAACAGTATTGTGCATTGGCATAAAAAAAATGAATAGCTTTGCAATTATCCTAGTGATAATACCTTTCATATATTCAGCTAAAGCAAACCATAGGAAAACATCTCTGTTACCTTTCAGTGACCTTAAACGCTGCCCTGGTTAGTACTGTTTTGACTCAGTATAATATGCTCATGTACGTCAGAGTGCGTGGCTGCTGCGTACGAGCATCTAGGAAAGGTAATACCACCACACTGGGACGGTCCTGGGAGTTATGGGCCTATAAGAGGTGGCGGCGGAGTTATTAAATTAGTTAGCGATTATGTGTTAGGAATGAAATAATGGGAAAGAGATGGCACCAGCTGCCACGTGGTGACGGCTTCTACCCAGTTGTACCGTAGTTCCTTCCTCATAATTCATTTGAACATATGAACACATGTAAGCATGATGCATAATACATTGATGTGTCACGCCTGAGGGAAGAGAATGCCACAAGACGGGTTTCATAAATCTCAACGTCTTATCTCCGATTGTTTAGTACTGTCTGATGTAATGTCAGACACAAGCATCTCTTTCTATTGTTAGCACGGTCTGATTAACATGAATAATCAAAAGGACACTGTCTGTGCTCTTTGTTGTTTTAAAGTAGATAAGGCACAGTGCTCCACAAATTCCTGTGCTTCCTGTGCAAAGTACAAACTTGTAGAATCAATAAGATGCTCACGCAGTAGCAGCAGTAATCTGTCTTTTCTGAACCGATCGTGAATACCTGATTTTAGGAGACTAAATTACTGTGCACTCACACGTGGCCTGTAAACATGACTGCATTTCATTTAAGTCTCTGCACAGTTTCCCGTTCTTTCTCTCGTCCTCCCACCATTTCCAGGAGGCTTGCACATGTATATTTATTATACTTGGTTTGCATCTAAAAAGGTAGGATTCATATTCCGTGAAATGGGAGGATCTCCCGTTCGCAGTGTAAACTAAAATATAATGTCGGCCATTTGAATGACACTTTCAAAATGGAAAGCAATTGAAAGGTCACATGTACTTTATGCCTTTCAACCCATGTGACATTCTCAGGACGGCACAATCTACAGTATGCGGTTCAGCACTTCTGATGTGACAGATGTCAGTAAAACAGGATTTAGTCTGTTCAGTGCCCTTGCAGTGCATGAAAGTATAAAACAGAACCAGAAAAAGTTTGGTAGCATCGTGGCTGCAAACATCAATGAGGGCAAACTGTTAAATAAGTAAATATCTAAAATACTATCACAGGCATCAGAGAGGAAGGAAACAGAATCAATATGTGGCATTTATCCATTTTATGAGTTTCATTTGAGAAAAAAAATCTCGGGAGACCCCAAATGTGTCAGTAATGAAGCCAATTAAAACTTTTCATCAAAGTGTGAAAAGAGGCTTTGATACAGACACAGCTGAGTTACGCTCCAAGTTACATACTATGAGTGAAAATTACACCTCGTGTGTTTCTAACCGAAAACGAGAACATCATTTACTTTTGCTGTCAAAGGGACATTAAGGACGAAACAAACAATAAACATACGCCTTCCCTATGGAGGGCGTCCTTGGGGAGGATGAGACTAATTGCCTTTGGAGTTTTACCTCTCTGGGACAGATGTAATAGACTTGGGAATTGGATTTTATCCCTGAGACAAAGAAAATCTGTGTGTAACTGGCTATAGAAACGTAGAGTACCTTCTGTTTTCTCCAAGGCGCGCTTTTAGACATCATCAATCAAAAAGCCGTGATTATTGGGGTCACCAGGATGTACAGTGCATCTTCAGTGCTTTTCAGCCTAGAGCAATTTCCTGCCCTTTTGTTGTTTCCATCATGTAGCACTGTACAGTAGCAGGCATTAAAGTGTTTGATAAGCCATGATTAGAAATATCTGACCATCCGCCCTGTTGCGAGGCTGAACCAGTGTTCATCACTTTCAAGTTGGAATAAGAAACAATACTTCAAAGACCCCGAAATATCAACTGGAAAATATGAATAAACAGCTATTTCCCTGTGTTTTCCACCATAATACACTATAATATTCATAATCATTTAAAAACACTTTAATAGTATTATACTGCATGTCTATATGTATTTATTTTGCTCTAACGTAATCTCATTGATGTTCATTACAATGACAAGAAATTGTATTTAGTCGGATCATCAGTAATAGTAGCTTCCTTAGTAGCCCCTCCTTACTGCTCATATTGGATTTAGAGGTTTATTGCTTCTAATCATCAGCCAAGGACCAAACCTTGTTCTGCTGAAACACTTCATACCCACTTGTCAGGCACGGTAGTGGAGGCGTGATGATTTGGGCTTGTCTGGCAGCTACGCCGAGTCACTGATTCAACCATAAACTCTGTACACCAGCATATTCTAGGTGCAAATGTACCGGTACTGTAAGGCCATCTGTCCACCTGCTGAAGCTTGTTTTGAGTGAACATCTGTGAATGCAGGAAAGAACAATAACTGTATAGCGAATAGTAAAAGACCTGTTACGCTGACTGAGCACAACTGTTCCATTTCACGGTTCCTTTAAAGGCGCAGTCACAAATTGGCACTCCTGAGTTTGCCATCTTTCTCACTGTTCCCGGGCACGATCATTTGTAGGTTTATGTGCCAATAACGGCACTTCTGATCTAAAAATCAAAAGGCTATACGGTATCTCTATTAACTGTGTTTTAACAGCAAATAGTATTTATAGAACAGTTCTGCCGTCCTTCACTTTGAGGCGTGTTGTTAAACCTTTTTTTTGTTCTGGAACTTCCCTTATATAACATGAAAAAGGGCAGAAGACATGAATAAATCCTTAAACCCCGTGAAACTGATTTTACCCTGTCAACAACTGTGGCTGCAATACGAGGGTTTAGCTTATGACAGTAGCCACAAAGCAGCTTATGCTTGGCTTCACTCGCTGATAGAACATAGAGGCACAGAAACCAAACGTATGCATATTGCATTTACTTTACCATAGTATACACAAGAAAAGAAAACCGCTCTAACAATCCGGTTTTGCATTTACATCCAGGATCTGCTGGGATATGTGGACCTTTTGGTACTTGTCTAAAGCCAACTGTGTGTGTGTGTGTGTGTGTGTGTGTGTGTGTGTGTGTGTGTGTGTGTCACTCTGGGTGAATCTACTCGAAGTACAGCGTGACATGACAGGACAAACATAAACACGTGTGGCGAAGTGTTGCCGTCCCTTAGGGGCCCTTAGGGGTTGCTCTGAGGAGCACTAACAGTGTTTGTGTTTACTGCTCCACTAGACATATGGCCATTTCTGTTTTTTTACCTAAATTAAACAACACGCAGATATTTTTACAGAACTTGACATGAAGTACATGTTTTTCCCATCCAGTGCTGGCTTGCGGCCGGTTTGTGCTTCTGTGTGAAACGTACACTGTACAGGAGACACACGTATGGACCAGAAATGTAACCATGTGTCATAGAGACAGAGGACAACTGTGATTGATTATCATTGTATTACATTACACCACCAAACTCGACACAGAAGCTAAGTGACCAAGATGCTTGAACCTATAGGTGGCTTACTGCTCCCTCATCAACACCTACGGGCGAAGAGCTTCAGCTGAGCTGCTCAGTGGCCACTGGTGAGAGTTAAAAGTCAGCCTCCAGAGGAAACCTTGAATCTGATGCACAGCGTGACCAGCAGAGTTTATCAAAGAAACCTTCTTTTATCGTAAAGAGCATATTTTTTTTCTGCAGAAGTAACCAGATATAATTCATTTAATACTGAAAGTTTCCTCTTTTTATGAAGATTATTAGAAGAAGCATTTATCCTCCTTTTACTGTCCATAAGTGTTTAATAATGATGTGTTTTGTATAAAGGTTGCTGACGTTAAGCTGTGATGTGAAACGTTATTGATCTGATGACAGTTAACTGTAGCAGTGCTTTACTGTATGTTACTAGTTCACAGGCAACACAGGCACCTCATTATTTTTAATTAGCCCTTCCATTTTAAGGCTGTTACTTTAAAAAAAAACTGGCTCTGCACAAGTTTCACCTCTTCCACTTGCTCATGCTGTGTCCTCAGACAGGTTAGATCAGGACAAAGCTGTTTTTCGGAGTTTCACGACAGGACGCGTCCCAGTTGTCCTGGCGTACATCAGCTCCCAGCTCAAAGATGACTCTTCAACTGTAATGATGCCAATAATCTGCCTCTGAGAACATCTGCAGACAGAAGCTTTGTTTTTGTGGAACAGTCAGATAAGAGTGAGCCAAAAATGTTACTTTCAATAAACTAGTTACAACTAACAGCTTTCAGAGCTTTATTCTAGCCTGCTGCTACTTTTCTGTCAAGCTCGTACAGCAAAAATATATTATGTCCCAGTTTAAAAACATCAATGTTGTTTCTATTTTTGATTACATAGAATAGGTCAGATCCACACACCCTGCAAGGTGGTGTAGGTTCATTTATACAGAAGCAAAAGTTTATTTATAATTTAATGAGCAGGAGTTCCTGAAGGTGCTTAAATGTGTTGATTAAAAAATTAAAGAGCACAAACAAGCTAATAGTCTCGCTCAATGTTTTTTACTGCGGGGAGGAAAACTTGTCCAGCAGCCAAGAAGTGAAACTTTTAGTGACGATGGAGTGAAATCTAGAAAAGCAAAGATAGGATGGGTCAGTAAATACATGTGCTTCGTGTCTAGCGTCTTCAGTCAGTCTGTGATAGGCACTCGCTTTGTGGATTAGTTGGATTGTAGGGAGACTTTCTTATTCACAGATAGATACACACATACTGTAGCCTTCAGCTACTAACATCAGCCTAGGTATAAATAAAGACAAACTTTCCAGGCAAACAATGATACTGTAAAATAGTGACAAATGATTATATATAGTCTGTAAAAATATTTATTTAAGATTTTATTAATACTGGCATTAGTAGTGCATTTTGCTCAGCCCTTGGCCTCGTGGAAAACACACTGTACAGTAGAACCCAGCCCACTTGTGGATTTGACACTTATTGACTTAAGCAGCTCCTAATGGATCTTAAGGATTGACAGCGTGTACATTACAGTCACTGCCGCTCTCGCTCTCAGTTTTCACCAGCATGGTCTAATTATATAACTAATAAAAACGTACACCCTCAAAATAAGAGTTCATGTAAATGTGCTACAGCATAACTGAGCAGCTCAAACACAGTTTGTCTCTGTCTGCTGCAGGCTTAAGTATATTTGACATTAAATTAATGTATCGAAAGACAGATATTACCGATTGTCCCATGTCATTTACCTCCTCGTTTGTATTGTTCTCTCACACCTAAGCCTTAAGTCTGTTATTGTCGACAGCGCCCTGAAGGCAGCACAATGCTTATTTGTTACAGATTTATGCAAAATACACTCAATCTGTAATAATTTCACTTCAGCCCACAGAGAAACTGTTCACAAAGTTAAATTGGCTCTGGGAGAATGATGGACTAAACTTAAGCCTGCCGGTCCACCAGAAACACTCTCGCTGATCCAGATGGCCAGACCTCGCTGACTCTCTGTGGATTCTTCCTCCTGCAGTGACTCTGAATGAGGCAACACAACAATTAGCCTCTACACATAACCTCAGCTGCTACGCTACATTTACGGATCAGATGGGAAGAAAACGGGCTGACCGGGAGCTTTTGATATTAGCATTTAAAATGTGACTTACTGTAGAATGTGCATTGTTCATCTGTGCTCATGGAACATAGCTGAATTTGTGTTCTCATTGCCGCCACCTGTGCCAAAGTGTGAACCCACTAGCAGAAATGCATATGGCCTCATGCATATGGTGACCATGCTCGTGCATACTGGCCGTCTCTGCCTCGCTCTGCAGGGTGCCGAACATAATAACTCACATATTTAATAGCGCGCATTAACTGCGCTCTACTAAACTCCCTGATAAGACAAACACTAGAAATGCTGCTAATTTATTCACTGGTGTTTCAAATACTGGCCGTTTCTGTGATCACAGAGTGTTCACGTTACTGTGTCCCCTCTCCGTATTGGCAGACAATTTACAAGATTGCTTTAACTCATTGACAGTGCAGAATATCAAGGGCACAGGAGAGGGCTTCCTCTTTGGTACAGTATTGATCTATGCGCAGAGAGGGAGACAACATTAAATGAACCGAGCGAAGCAGTAATCTGTGCGGCAACGACCGGCTCTTAGCAGCAAAGGTGATTTGTATTCCAGTATTACAAATTTTATGCCCATAGACGGTTTATAGGTCTTCAAATTAAAATAATCAGGAGGTTTTCCAGCAAACTTTACCGAGCATGCTGCTTCTGGCTGCAGAGAGGAGCCATTATGTGGACTTTGCCATTTTATCATTAATTCATCTGCAGGCACCCATTTTCTGTAATGCACCCTTTTAGCTTATCACATCATGTACTCTGCTGGAGTGAAGCCATGTTATCATTGTAACCAAGAAGTAATACCAACCTCTCATGCAACCTCCTCACAGCTCAGTCATCACATGTTTAAACTCTAGCTGAACTGAAAGGATTTTTACTGTTTAGTGTGTCTTATCAAGTAAGAGAAAAGAAATCACCAAGCTCCCTCAAGTAGGGAAAAAAGAAACATCCCCACTGAGCTTTAGACTCTCCACTGATTTTTGTTGCATAAAACTTTTAAACAACAATGTGTTGTTTCCTGTAGTACTGTACATAAATATTTTATTAACACAAATGGCATCAAAAAACGTACAGCATTTAGCTCTACTGTAGACAGACAATACCCCTTTTTACAATTTATATAGAAACATTACCTCAAATGCATGTGAGTGCGATGAGACAAGCCTGCAAGGAATAAGTTTATTGGGACACTCAGAGTTAACACTGCACTGAGATGGAGACAGAGATAGGAGCAGTAGAAGTTTTTCTTCTTTTGATTAGTCTAGAAACATAACTTCAAATACATATAAATATTGGTTACATATATATTTTGGTTACTGTTAGTATGAAAACAGATTAGCTTTGCTTTCGGATGTGACCGCATGTTTTGAGAAATAACGGTATTTTGTCCTTGAACAAACCCGCAGTGAAATTGTTAACAAGTCTTTTGTTGCAGAAAATGTTTCATTTCTCGATGCCTTCCTCAACCTACTTATTCTCTCACGCTGACAGTGATGCTGTCCTAGCATCCACCCGAGCAGAGGGACAGGATGCCGTCTGGAGATTTTGGCTGTGACACAGCAGTGCTTACCAATGAGCCATCATGCTGTCCTGAGAAATCCGTTTTATTCCTTCTTCATGGTAATGTCAGTCAAGTAGCAGCACCCCCCCTCCTTTCTTGCATGATCACACTGTATAAAGACTCTTGCCCTAATGAAATATTAAGAAAAGCAACAGCAACGTTGCTCTATGACTAAATTCCTGACACATGGCTGCAGACTGTTGCAAAAAAGATGATGGTGCAATAACCAAAGAACCAAATAAACAATCGTCACTTTCATTAGGCTGCTTCCGATAAACAACAACAATCATAATTATTATTATAATGCAAGATGTTCAGTTCAAGGCTACCACGTTAATAAAATGCTATGTTTACATTCAGTGTACACAGAACAGAGACTGTGTGTCCTCAAGTACATGTAACTGACCACATTCGTGTACAGTAGTGTCCTTGGTACAGGAAGTGCTCTGGATGTGAATAGCTTCTCAGTAACACACAGCTGCAGTATCAGGGCATCATTAGGTAACAGCACTCCATGTGGCTTAAAAACACATATGTGGAGGGGAGCGCTGTAACACAAGCTGCCTGGCTGTGCATGAACGCGCAGCACAGCAACTCCAGTTTCAAAGCGCTAATGAGAGAGACGGATAGAAGGGCCTTAATGTTTCACTCCAGCATGCCGTTTGATGTACGGTACTGTACCTGCTCCACGCTGCTGCCACACAGGTGGAGAGGGCTGTAAGCACAAAGAGGCTCGGAAGCATCCAGCCCCCCATGCCCCCCCCCCCCCCCCCCACTGCTCACGGAGAAGGCTCAGTGAAGCACGAGGGCAGCGCTGCTGTTTCCTGGATTACAGAGACTTCAAGGACAGGCCGCACTTTGTTTGGATCGCGAGCGGCGCGTAGGACAGGCAGCAGAGCCGATCTGCTCTGGAGGCTGTACAGCGACTGTACCTACAGCACCGGTGTGTGTGGGTGTGTGTGGGTAGGTGGGGGGGTGCACATTGATTGAGCCAGATATTTGAAGCTTTGCTCGTCTACCCCAGGAGCTCAAACTCTCTCTTTGTCTGTGCTCTGACCTTCAACAGTGACAGTCTCGTATGTTTCTTGTATTTGTAGATATTGCTGACATCTAACAAAGTCACTTTCATACTGTATTTAGGCACTTGTTCAGAACTTTAGCTGACTTTCCTTTCAGACCGAGAACACTTTGCTTCAGGGGACTGTTTCATTGACTTTCACAATATTCAATTATATTTTCAAATCAAAAGTACGAGTGTAACTCACTTGTGGTTACAGCATGAAAAAGCTGGCCCCCAGCAGCCACTCAATACCAGTCAAACCTTTGACTTGTAATTTTACTGTTACTTTTAACTTCACTCTCTGTAAACCCGAGGCTTAAAATTCAACTCTGGATTATGACTGAAGATAAAAAGCTACCCAGGGATGCATCAGTTATTTCAAAGAGGAGGAGAATTGGAATCTAGTGGCGAACCTTGTGCAGGTTGTGCTAAGCTGCATCGGGGCTGCAGCTACAGGCTGTGCCCAGCCTGCAGGAGGGGGGAATATCAGAGACCAAGCAGCTAAGAGCATCTTCAGCATCTCCCGTAAAGGTGCAAGGTTTAGTGAATTCTTTTGACACTTATTTACATCGTTAGTTATCAGATCACGTTGAGCTTTGCATCTGTCTATGAACTACTGTATGGGCTCCTTGAAAATGTTTTAAATCTTCACATAAGCTTCTGAAGAGCGTGTGTGTAAACATATATGTATAATGCTAAAGAATAATTAAAACTATAAAAGGACTTTTAAAAGTTGTTTGACATTGTCGTTTCGGCAAAAAGCCTCGACGTCTCAGGGAATAGATTGTTATTTGGATTCGCTGCTTCCCTTGCAGTTATGAAATCTATGAAATGTATGAAAACCTGAAGGGTCAATTAGAGACGCAGAAGACTTTTCACTGCCACCTACAACTCTCTCGCTTGTGTTGTTAAATCAGGTGGATAATTCATAAATTACACCTCATCCACGCTCTTTCAGAAATGTCAAATGTTTGCCAGCTGATATCCAAACGCACACCTGCTCCACTCGTTTTTACTCATCCTACCTCTCCTTTGACGGCATCCTGTCATCTTCAAAAGAGATTAAAAAGAGTTTCTTTACACATGAACTATTTTACATCTTAAATGAGCTTTACTGAGCAAGTTATTTTGGCATTTGGCATATTTAGTCAAACCTAAACAGTCTACACAATACCCACTAAGAGATTGGCATTACAGTCATGCCTATGACAGAGAGAGGTAGTCACGAATAGTTAGAAATCTATTGCCAGACAGTGATTCACCGCAGTTCTTGTTCTCTGCAACCTCACAGCTCTGCAAACATTTACTTCTGCGCGAGAGGTAGAACTGTAAATGTCATGCAAATGTGCTTTATTTTGTGCTGGCTGGGCCGCACGCAGCGTCTGTGAAAGGTGTTGCGTTTGTCAGGACGGAGTTAGGAGGGAATAACTGGCATTTGAGTCGGTGTTGGACGTAATACTGAGTCCTGCTACTCACAGGTAGTTACGTGGGCTCGGCGTGTCAAGGCACCGTTTAAAGTGTTAATGTAGTTATTGGAAAGGAGAAAAGGAGCTCTCAGTCAGAGCTGCTGCGTAGGTTTGATGTTGACTGGATTCTGAGGTGGCTGAGGTGCTCTTGACACAGTGCAAGCTTCAAAGGCGAAGGAGGAATTTTTTCTTTTCTGTTGAGGGTGCTGTAATGTCCTGCTTCTCGTCCGTGAGAGCCGTTCAAACCCGTTACCTTCCGCTACAAGGGTCACTGAAACATGTGACGAGACATGTCGTCTCTCAGCCGCTTCTCCTTGAGTTCATGTTTCTGGGTCACATTCCAGCATCTCTTCTATCCCATGCAATACAGCCCACGCATCAGCCCCGGTCGTCACCTCGCAAAGCTTATGAAGAATGTACCCGAGAGTTTTCATCTCAAATTTAGAAGTCGCAGAAAACCCAACTGCAGCCACACACAGGGCTGAGTTGGAAACTGGACTGAAGAGGTTCACTTGTTGCAGAGAATATTTCCTTACTTTTTTCTTAAATGTTGTAAACTAAAGCTTCATTATCAAGATAAAAAAGAGATCTGTATAGAAAATAATATAATATAAATAATAAATACGTGCAAAACACAGTTACTACAGTAAATTGTTTATATCTCTAAACTGATTTGTGGAAATGCAGTTAGAGTTTGATAAATCTGTGTCTTTCAGTCCTGAGAGAACGCACAAACAAAGCCTGCCAGAGGAAGGAGGATGAAATGCTTCTGATGGATTGCCTAAATGTAATGGTGGCACTCACATAGTTTACAGGACTAATCTGGTTTAATCCTGAATGTGTGCCTTATCAGGGCTTTTCATTTTTGTTAGCTTTTCTGCTCCGTGTTTTATCGCACTCGCAGCACGTGTGTGGCCCTTTATTGCGGCGAGGCTTGAAGGAGGGTGAGAAGTTAAAAGGTCGGGTGTTGGGCGCAGACGCAGTGGAAAGACTATAGGTGTGGGTTTATAATTGGCATAGAGGGAAGTTCAAGTCAAATCAAGTCTCAAGTCAAGAGAAGCTTTTTGCTGCTACGACTGAACTAAGGATGTGAAAATGTTCTAAATATGGGTTTTCAGGGTCGCTGGGTTTTGTCTTCATCACAAACATGGTTTCATGTTACCTTATTGAGTCACTGATTGATAGAATTAAGTCTACGTGGCCGTGGGAGAGACTGTGACTATTTCATGAAGACACAGTAGCTGCTTGCCACTCGCTTTTAATAACAAGTGCACTTAAAAAAATACGCTGAATAAATCGCTCAGACTTTTTCCATTTGTTCTCATTGAACAATCACAATGAAGTGTTGATCATATTTCATGTCAATAACTGTAAGAGGGTTGGATCATTAGATTATATGAAGTATTTCTTTCAACACCACGTAGCCGGGACTTTTACGTCTCTATGTAATTGATCAAGGCGCAAATAAATTTCACCTGAATTCATTTGAGATGTTTGTCTCTAATAGAGCAACTCATACCGTCAAAGTGTTATTAACACGATACGACAAAAAAGCTTGGTCCAACCCTCGTGGAAGATGTGTCACAAAGCACACGCACACACAGTCGTGGTGAAGTTGCATAGTTAATGGACCCGCTTCTTCATAACAACAATTTGTCTCAACGTGACCTTCGGTGTGTCAGCAAAAACAAGAGCTCGACTCGATCCGGAGGCAAGAGGTTAAGGCATGGCCTATGATTAAGTGTGGCTTTCACCCCAATGATTAAACACACAAACTGACACCTAGCGTTTGATGAATATTCTAGTATTCTTTTAATAAATCTTTCAGCAAAGCGCGTGATGGATACATAAAGTAAGCGAAGGTCAATGCCGAACGGCACGGAGCTGGCAACAGTAAACACTATGTCTTACGTAACTTAAATGTCTACCCCTGAACATTATTAGGCAAATAATTTCCTGCTAAATGCTCTGTCAGGACCGAATGTTAACACAAGTTAACACAATTTACTATAGTTTCAAAAGGCACCACTTGCGGAGATGCATAGTCTACAGCTGGTGCCGTAGGTTGGTAGATACTGTAGATATTCAGTCTTTCTGTTGTGAATCCTTTGGCAATATATTGAAAAAAAGAATATTCTAATGACCCCAGAGCAGGTAATGACCCAGACCCTGAAAAACACTGGCCTACACTCTTGTTCGTTTACAGCAGAGAAACAAACAAAAGGTCAACTTATAGCAAGCAAGAGCACAGCATTTGGATCCGTGCCACTGCCCACTGCCTAAAAGGCATCAGCTGCATAGCCATAACTCAACAACACTGTAAGGATATTGTTTTGCATTAAGAAAATAACAATTGAACAAAGAAAAACCGAATGAACAAGTTGTGTATGAGCTTTAATTGCTGTCAGTGATATTCCAGTAATAAACTACTCAAACCAAATGTACTACTGGCTCTTAAGACGAGCATCACCCGGTTGGTTCTTTAAACGTCTCATCCCACTCAGCTTTACACTGTGTTCTCTACAGCGCTAACCACCCAGGCACCGTGCCACCACACCAGGCAAAGTTTGACCTCAGGGTGGCTTTTGTGGAAAGTTGTTTCACAGGAATCGATAGGTTTCTGCCTTCTGGGAGTATGAATGTGCACAGCTCATTTCATGCCAAATCGGCCACTGCTGCTTGAGATGCTGTTAGATCTCAGACGTGGAGGTAAACAAGTGGTCAGTTGAAGTCAAGTCACATAATGCGTCGCCACGCCGAGATACTAACAGCCCGATACGGTTCAGCATCACTTACAGTAACAGAACTTGAGGGATTTCTTTTATTTCACTGCATCTTTACTTGATGTGAATGTGTCAGCTTTGCAGACTTAAGCTCAAAGGCAGCGCTTGAGCTGGAGGTTAAGCTTTTAGCTTAGCGGCGCGCGTCTTCTGGCTTTTGTGAAGTTGGTAGAATGGGCTTCTGGTCTAGATTCCTGGTCACTTGACTGAGGATAAAAAGTGCTTTTTAGAATCTGTGATCAGTGGAGGCCTGGCTGACTTCGGAGTCCTTATCTCAAGAAGGCCAGCAACAAAGGGTGAGAGATTTCAGGCCGCTCACTGCACTGCACTCGGCATCTTGGGTTCTGACATTTGACTATAAACTCGGGTCTATTTAACACGTATCCATATCCGATTTCCGCACACATGCTGCTCAACTGACTGCGTGGTCCACGGATGCCGATGTCTTTTAATCAATCAAACATAATGTATAAAAGAATTTGAAAAAAAGAAAAAACTGCACAAAAGGGTAAAAGAGCAAGAATGAGGGTTAAGATTTACTCTACTACACGCTCCCTAAATCACCATCAAAGAGCATCTTAAGAATCTAAGCCTTCCCTGGATGTTTTTGATTAATCCATATGTTCTTTAATGTAGGAAGAGCTATCTACCAATTCCCAGAGCTGAAGGTCATTCGGACATCAGTCTGCTTCGGGGTAGCAAATCTTGCAGTAAACCCACCAGGCTTCCCTCGGGACGTCTCCTGTGGAATCAGACTCTGAGGACGCCGAAGTCCCAGGAGCATCACTGGTTCTGCAATAAGCAGAAAAAGATTTTCACCGCTGTCTTTCTAGTTCACTATCAAAGTTCAAAAGTGAATCATCTTCCATTTACAGTCAAGAAATGTCTGACCCCAAGTTTCAAAGGTATCCTTACAGTATGTTATTGATTTCTGGGTCAAAAATCCACTTGTCTTTTTCCCAAGTTGAGTTTGATTTGTATTGATTTGGGTAAAGATGTTGCTCATAGGAACAGGGATCCTAGCCACCACTTGATGTCACTGACTGATTTTTATTTATGTTTGAATGCATATAAATTTAAAGCAGAAATTATAGTTTTGTTATCCCTTACTTTAAACACAACACTTTTGAGCCTTATGTCAGTGAATACAGTATGTTGCTTCAATGAGGTGCAATATTAATTCCAGCTAGATTTTTTTTTTCTGCTAAATTGTCTTTTGTTATCATCTTATTTCTAGTTCTTGTTCATGTTGGGAAAAAAAGGTTCACGGGAGATGTGACAGTGAATTAAAACACGGAGGCTGCAGGCTGTAAAAGAAGTAATAACTTGGAAGATGTTAAAACACTCTAGAGCCCAAGGGAAGCATATGATAATAATTCTTTCTGAGTTTGTCACATTGAGCCGCACCTTTCATATTACAGTGCATCGCCATTGTAAACATACAGTAATATAACTGTAAGAGCAGCTTTAATCACCAAAACTGGCAAATCTTTGGTTCACTAAGTCATCGGTTTTTAGAAATCAACCCCTTTCTTACATGTTCATCTAAAGAGCCTTGTGGCTGTTAGAATGAGAACATTTCAAAATAAAAAAAGTTACCGGTTTATGGATCGCTGCAGTCGCCCTTAATGTGTAATATTGCCAGGTCACCAGTTTATAGAGCAGCAAGTCCTCTTTGGGAGACGAGAGCAGTCATAGAGGGATTAACGATGCTGTATCCCCCTGTGTCAACAATGTATGACTGCATATGCCCGCTGTAATGTGATTTGACAACACAACACTGCGCCTTTGCAATAGGGTATAGATAAGTTACACGCCAGAGTCCATACACAGCGGGTGGAGGCATCCGAAGCCATGCAGCGTGATGTAACTTGACAACGCAGGGCTGTGTTGTATATATAGAGGAAAATGTTAGGAGCAAGAAGTAGCAGCCAGCAGGTATGTGCCTTAAGATGTCACTCCATTCCCATGAATCAACAGCAGAGCAGGAGGCGATGGTGGGGTGGATGGTGCCGGGAGGCTGTAGAGACCTTATCACAAAAACCAGCTAGTAGAGCAATCATGTACTGAACAGCAACCGTTGCTTGCTCTCGTGTCCTTTGAAATTTAACAGGCGCTGGAATCAAATGTGGCACCGTGCAGTCGTTTTCAACCAGGCGAGTTAAACAACGCAGCGTCAACAGCCGCAACTTGATTCGCTGATGCAAGGACGCGCAGATATTTTAATTTTCGTGCAGGGTGATAGCGTAATATTTGACACCTTACCTGAAGGTCAAGAGGCAAACGCGTTCAGCAAAACTGCACTGAGTACTTCCATGATATTATGTTTGCTGAATGGTAAAGGACACTGTCATAAAGGTAGTGTGTAAAACAAATGACAATCTGTCTGTCAACTTAGGTTAAATGAAGTGCACCGCTGCTGAGAGACGCAATCTGGTGTCTGCTTTTGTTACAGGCAAGCAGGTGCTGATTAATCATGGCATTGAAGATAGATTACGGACATTGCATATATTTTTAGGATGATGAGCGCAAGGTGAGGCGCTTTCATACTTGTCGTTATTTCATGACGTCGTGTTGTCAGACCAGCCGCGTGTCAGAAATGACCTTCGGGAAGAACGAATGCGCAAGATTTAATCCCATTTACGCTGATTGATCCATGCGTCAGTGAATTTTTAACCTGGAAATGTTCCTCAATGCAGCCACGAGCCATTGACTGTAAAAATACGATTCAACTACTGTTAGCCGTGCAAATCAGTGCCAGTGTGTTTCACTGTGAAAATATGTCAGTCCTCCAATTTCACTTGCAGGTAATGTGGAGGCATTAAGTGTCAGTCCGCTACACTGATGTACATTACATCACCCTAGCATCTTATGCATTTATTTTCTAATTGGCATAGTCATGAAATTCCTCCATTTTTATACCAACAAGAGTATTTATTATTCTTCTCAAAATGGGACTGCTGTGGCGCAGAGGTCAAACATGAATCAGAGCAGCTCTCTAATATAAAAATATCGCCTGAAAGCAGCCAGCAGCAGAGGCAGTCAAAGATATGGGAACACGCCAAGAGTAGTATTCACAGTATGGCTACTGGCTCGTGGTGGCTGCAACACTAGGTACAGTAAAAAAGCAATAATATGATATTTATAAGCATTATTCAAAAGCTAAACCCCAGATATGTGATTTAAAGCCACAGGTGTTTATCCTGTAGCAGAAACGCTTCTTCCAGCGCCAAGGCCGCGTGTTACGCCTGTTCTCTCTGCTACTGAGCCTGTTGTTGTCACCATGAATGAGAATGTGTTCTTAGTGAACTCAGCCAGTAAATTAAGGATTACAAAAATATCCATCGTGTTCATTTTGTTAGAGTATGTCGTTCCTCACAAAAGAGGCGCGTGTTGTTTCACCTCCGCATTCGACAACAGCGTGGAGTAAAGGGCAGTAGGATGCTGTTTGGACGTCAGACTGAGAGTTTTAGCATCGACGGAAACCTGCCTCTCTGTTGACACACTCATTCTTCCCACCTGTGCTTTGTCAGGATAGAAACCATGCCCCGCCATGACTCAAGACTGCCCGTGCATACTAATCCGGTCTTAGATCCGCCTCCACAGCCCGCAGACCAGTCAGAAGCGGCAGCCTGCCTCCTTGCGTCACCGCGTGGCACCAGGACCTCTTTGCCTCCGCTGCCGTCTGAGCTGCCGAGGCCTGCACGCTTACGGGCGTGAGAGGTCTTACTGTGCATTTACTTTGTAGCTGTGGGTTTATGTCTGCGTCTCACAGGACTGGGCAGAGGGCGCATGAGGGGAATACAAAATTCATTACCAGCAGGCCCTTGTGAGCACGTAGAGAGTATAGGAAATGTCAAAAGGAGGCTGCTTTTTATGTAGCATTTCCAGGCATTTATGGAGAGTGCTGACATAAAAGCGTGTGTCATTATTATGCTTTCAGAAAAAAACAAAGTTCACATTCATCAGGATGAAATGTGTGTCTCTCTAAAGAAGCTCTCATGCCTGTTATTCTGTGTCTGGTGACACTTTACACAACGGTAAATATTTGATGGACAAACAACACGCAGTGGCTATAATTTTGAACATATTGCACCTTTCCTTTATTTCTTTCGAGACTTACAAAATCAATCTCTGCAGAATGAAAAGATGAATTCAATTTTTCTCTCGCTATTAATCTTTAGCCCAATGAGAAGATTAATTACACTGTAATAAAGAGCTTGTCGCGCTGAGAACTGTGTCTTTATTCATGAAAGCCTCCACATGGAGCTGCATTTACATTTAAATGTGCTCACGGGTGGGATGTTCTTATCTGCCAGTCTTGGGCTGGAGGGCAGGGACGGGTTCACAGGAAGCAAATGTGGAGGTTGAGGAGGTTGAAAAGCCCGAAACAGGGGAATCACGGAATCAGCCACTTGCCTGTTTACAAACCGTAGCATAAATCTCATGCATCCAGAGGATTTCAGTGTTTGGTGAGAGGAAAGACAAATTTGTCCCATGGCAGTGTAGATAAATGGTTTATTGGAATAAGAGTTGAAAGGGCCCAGTAAAAGTGTTTAGTCACCTCTTTCATAGTAAATGTGCTGTGTGATTATGGAGGGAGGGTGGCCAATTGAATTGTTTTCTGTATATACATCATCAATATAATAAAAAAAAAGGCGTGCTGTACATATAAGAGTTCAACAGAGTCTCTCGACCTGTCGTTATTGTTTCGCAAGGCGTAAACACACCTCACACACACATGTTGAAGGGTGTTTTGCATCAGAGGAAATCGGGACCTTAACAACTGTTGTTACTTATTTATCCGCACTTACGCAATCCGTTCATCTCCACTCAGCGCAATTAGGACGTCACATTAAATAAGCAGATGCATCCTTGAGAGATGACACGGCACCGAAGCGAGGGAATATTTAGGGAGGAGATTTCTCATACCCTTGGCGTATAGCGATTCGTTTGACCTTCAGTTTGGCTTTAAAGGGAATCTCATTCAGCCATGTAAAAAGAAATGGCTTGTGTTAATGCAGAGGTATGCTGTTTGAATACAGAGGAGACTCCAAATATGTTTGGCTAACGGCGTCTCCTCTAATAATGAAGGCCTGCCCGTTGCTCCTCCAGGAGGAGATAAATGGATGCTGCCTGTTTGTATGTCCAGCGCACCAATCCTACATACAGCCCCTCTCCGTCGTTCCCCTCTCTCTTCCTTCTTTATCTCTCCTCCTCTGTCTTTCTTTGGAGCATATTTTCCTGCTTGCTCCTGCACAAACACGCTCACACATAGCCCTGGAAAGAAAAAAAGAAAAAAGGATGGGGAGGGGCTGGGGGGGTTAAATGCATGAGTAAAGTTTTAATAAGGGAGAGAGGTAATTTGAAAAGTCTTTGGAGGTGTTTGGAAATTTATCAATAACAACCAGCTGGGATTTCATGCATGAGAGCATTCAGTGTAATTGCCTGCACATCCCTGATAGAGGTTCCTCTTCAATAACAAAAATATGCTCTTTAATACAAAAAAAATAGTGACACTCCTTACTGACTATTTCGCTTCAGCTTTGTCTATAAAGGTCCATAAGATGGGATAGTTGCTGTTGTTGTTTTTGACCACTAATAAAAGCAGCCTTGTGCTTTATTTCATCTCGGTTCCCTTTGTGCCAACTTCTGTTGCTTGCAGTTTTTATTCATGCAAATAAATGGAGATCCTTAATTTTCTAAGATTGCTGTACTTCAAAGGCCTTCATTTGCATTTAGCGGCGCACGTTTAAAGCAGCTTTTTGAAACAATAGCATTCCTGTGTAACTCATTCCCTCTTAGAGGGAACCAGCTACAGAGGAACACCACAAACGTATCGCAGGTTATTGGTAATTGCATTAGTTTACAACAGAAGATGTGCTAATGTAAACTGCAACCTGTCCTTTGTCCCATTAGTGTGACATGGATTAATTATCTTATGTACAGGATGGACTGGATCCTGCCTGTGAATGTCTTGAAGTAGCTGATGATACAGATTAAGCAAATGAGTTTGTTCTGCATGAACGTGACTGAAGCGCATAAAGCGTCGATACTATCCCCTAACCACAGGAATCAAACGTGGCATAGATGGATGATGAAAGTTTTCAATAATAAGAAACCTAATCTGCTCTCGCTGGCAGTTCATATTTCACTGAGAGCCTACCATTGTTATCAACCTGATCAATGAAATAACTCATGGGCCGTAAAATAAAACAAAAACAAGCCCAAACATTAGACTGAATGCCCACCCAGAGGCCCCTTCCTGCTTTCAAGGGATACGCTGCAGAGCACTTCACTGACATCATATCATGTCCCTGCTTTGAGACGGCTCTAGGTTTTATTCAGCAAAGTCATTCAGCATGTTGAAACCGTCCCCAGACTCGCATTGATCTGTGTTTTCTTACATATAGTTTCGTCTCAAAGCAGCTATAAAGCAAAATGATCGCAACCCGCTTCAGAAAGTTTCTCTCTCGACCTTGTTGACAGTCTAAAATCTGGGCTTGGCTCCTCTTGCCGCCGTAAACCAGCGCGAGAATCCTCTCGCCCCAAATTACACATAAATGATAAGGTCATGGTCAATAGCAGCGTAATCATCCAAACCGGAGATTGGGTATGTGTTTCTCTGGCTGTCAAGAAAGAATCATGCAGAGGGAAGCAAGTGCTCTCCACTGTGCAGGGAATAAGCTTAGGGCCTCATAGTGTATTATAGAGGGAATAACCCACACCACCACCCCTGCTATCAAAATTGCTTGGGAGGGGATTGCTGCAGGAGGTTGTGTCTGTCTCTGTGTCCCGGTTCTATATTTTGTTCTGTGCCCAAGGTGCCTCACTGATCTCAGGCCAAAAGCTGTGTGAAAAATTCTGCCAACTCATAGAGGATGATAGCTAGAGGAAAGGAAATTCAACAATCCACCACAGAGCACTGGTGAAAAAGAGAGTGAAGACGAGAGAGAGGGAATGAAAAATGAACTGGAAAATGAGGACAGAACTCTAGTCTCTTATCTCCTCTTGTCATGATGTTCTCAGAGATAAGTACCGCGTAAGTATGTTGTCAGGTCCCCTGAAACACATTCCTGACAGCGCCACAACTTCTGGGGAGGTCTAGCGGTGCAGCTGCTTGACTAACCCTTTGATCCTGTGCACTTTGAGCTGCTTGTTCACTGAGCTAGAAATTCCTTGACCAAGCTTTTCAGATGTTGAGGTACTGGAGAGTTCTAGTGGTTGGAGAAACCATCTTCTAACTCAAAGGTCATACAGTCGGTCGTTGCAGCAGCCATTATGCATCCATCAGTAGGCATGTGTGCTTGGGATGCCTGAATGCCTCTTTGCTCACTCAGCGTAAGTCAACCCACAGTATACAACAGAGTCACGCTCCTGAAATGTGAATAATAAATTTTGTGTTTGTTAATTATTTTGTTCATGGATTTTGTTTGCAACTGCCTTTTCCGATAATCGTTAGCAGCAAAGGTTCCTGCTGCGCGAGGGATTTGGCGACGGTCGCGTTTATGTGCGATTTGTTTCGCTGAACTTCGCCGTGACCTTGTTTTCCTGTGTGGCTTCCTTAATATGCACAGCTGTGCAGGGAGAAGCCACAAACCCAGAGCTTCGCTTAAAGGTCCTGTGAGACTGGACGGCTTTTATTATGCTGCTGAAGAGGCTTCTCTGAGTGCCGGTGCACTGAAAGTCTGAAATATACAGTACAACACAAGCAACATAAAATTATGTTAAAGTGAATGTTATCTTCGACAGCTTCAGTTGTGAGTACAATATTCCACCTTTGTGGTGTGACAGCCTTTTTGTCTGTAGTCAACAAAGATTGAAAGCCATTCCCTTCCATGCGATACCTCTCACAAACAGCTCGCCTGTGCAAGATGTCTACATGGCAAACCTGCCATCGCTTACAAGAAATCAGTGCTGGCTTGCCATCCGAGTACAGAAGTGTAGCTTGTTATCTGGTAGTTTGTTTCTGTGGAGCCAAGCTTTTCTAAGCAAACAGGAGTATGGATCATGGATTTTGCTTTTCTACATTGAAATGTGTTTGACATGTGTACAGCACAGCTGCTCTTCATCCACATACTGTGACTAGACTGTAACTCCGGCGATGCCATGTCTGTTGATATAGACAAGCAATGTGCTGGAATGAAAGCGTAGCTTTTGTTGTTTTCTTCTCTTTCATATAATAAAAGTGAAACCTGGAAGATAATGTTACCATACAACGTGCCGCAAAACGAAAATCAGTCGGAAGCCTTCACATCACCAGCATGATTCTCAGTCAGAGATAGGACATAGTTAGAACCTACAGTAGGAGATGCTGAGGTTTTTGTTGTGATATGTGATAGAAACAGTGCTCAAATGTTTTAACCCCTGAGAAACAGGTTGCTTAGCAACAGACAACAGACTGAATCACCTCATTCTCCTTTTTTTGAATTTTTGTGGTGAATAACTTTGCTTTTTTCTTAATCCTGAAGATGAAGAGAAAACAAACAAACAATGAAAATGAGTTTTTAGTATCTGTTATTGCTAAAAGGCATTTAGATGAAAACACAAGAGCATTTTGTGAACCATCCCTTCACGTGTGGCAAAGTTCACACAGGTCATGAATTTCCCCGAACGCAGATCAGACGAGGTCTGAGCCAGGAATGTTGTGCTGCATTTGTTTGGTAGTTTGTTTAGTATAAAGCAAGCATTGTGTGATATGTAATTAAAGCTTTTTGCTGGGGGTTGGTAAATAGAATAGCTGCAGAATATGTGCGGTTAAGCTGAAGGAACACTGAACAAAGCGCTTGTGGTCCTTTCGTGTCTTAGTTTCTTCATTTCAGCTCCAATAAAAATGCAATGCAAAGATTTATGCTTCGCCGACCTTGATCAGGGAGCCATTAAGGAGGAAGCAGCTTCAAAACTGTATTGATCAACAAAAAGCTAAAGCATACATCCCTGCCTCTTAAGTCAGAGCACCTTTTAAGATTCATCCTCTTTTTCATTAAGACGTATATAAAGGAGTCCTAATTTATTTTGGAGGGCTAACACAAGTGAGGTCAGGCCCGTACAGCCATTAGTGTGTATCAATGCCGCAATTTGGCCATTAGCGCAGAAAGGATGAGACTTGGTTGAAACATTGAATGGATCCGCTTTTTTAAATTTCATTATCTTTGACTGTAGCGTTTTGTTTTCATCATTTATTATTTGCTACGGACAAATTGAAAGTGCTTTACCTTATGTAGAAATTACAATAATAACACATAAAAACTAATTACCAACAACCAGGACGCAGACACGCACGTACAAATATTCACCAGCTGAGTGTTTAGTGAATATATTTTCCACGTTAGGTGCGCTGAGCTTGTTAATGCTCGCATGTATAAATCAGGTTTAGCCTGCTACAGTATCTGAACGGTTGCTCATTACATACAGTACAGCAGTGTTTCCTCCACACATGCGGCATAATTGACCATCCTGTAACTGGTTCGGGTATAAATCAGCTGGCTTATCTTTGAAGCAAATTGCCAGGGAACAAGTTATGTGTTATTAATGACGACCAACTCCTTGGGTCTACTTTATGTATTGTAGTTCGCCCCATTCAAATTTATGAGGACTTGGACTCTAAACATTGTTCAGAAGCTCCATTAGAGTCCGAACACAAAGTCCATAGTTCAGCAAGTCATTACATCTCTGTGAGTGGATAATTCCGCCTGTCCTATATATTACATGTTGACGGGACACTTTCTGGACAAATTCATCAACACTGAGGCATCAACGGCTGGATTCTCATCTCATTTTGAACCCTGGCCAGGACAATCAAATTGCTGCCTGCAATATCCAGCTGCACTGAATAATGGTCCGTCCAGCCAGCGGAGCTGCGCGTTTGCTGTTGCACGATTACCTTTCGTTGGCATGTATTCGCAAGTATGTTTTCACCTGATTAGAAATGTGCCGCACATCAACACGTGGATGAAAATATAGGAGGGCTTTAGTAGGATTCCCAGAGGAAAACTTCCCACTCGCATTCTTCCCCAAACCAAGTGGTGGAGGTATTTGAAATACAGGAAAGACAGGGTAATACATCAGACCCTGATCAAAGCATTCTGTTGGCGTCAGCACTATCAGGCAGTATTTCTCTGAGATGATAGAGAAGGAGAGTGAAACCTTTTGAAAACAAATTTGTCACAGGGGATTATTTTTATCTTTATGATGACCTTGCAGTAAAAGAAACAAGCAGCAAAACATCATATTAGTGAACCTTTCAACTCCCTACCGCTGCTTGGGTTTCTGCCACAGAGCAGATGATACATTCTGATTCACTGGACCCCCCTGGCTCATGAATCTGGACAGATTATAAATATATATATATATCAAAACGATTGAAATTAAAGCGGAGGGGTGGGTTTAAATGTAGTAAAGTATTTCATGCACTGCTCATATTTACTGGCAGAATTTTTGACCTATTTTAGTCCCAGCTACCACTGAACGGATGAAGGTTTTTTTTCTAACTAAGATAAAGCATCTGTGTAAGTAATGCTTGTTTTTTACTCTGTTTTATACTGAGCCAGTTTAGAAGACAAACCATGAAGCAAAATGAGATTTATTCACACTTCTCCAGCCGAGTATTCCCTGTTGCACAGCAGCCTGATGGATTTGACTTTGGCCAACAGTCTGAGTGTGATTTACGATCAAACAGCACCTAAACCTGCGATTTATTATCCATTACTGCTGTCCGTCAGGCAACATTACATTACACTCCACTTTTCATCTCGGTTTGCCAAGCAGCACCGTTGCTGTTAAATCTAGTTTAACACATGCAAAACATTAACCCCTTTTACACGGCGCATTCAAGGTGGGTTTATAGCCAGTGGTCTGCCTCGCTGGGCTGCGTGACGGGTAGGGAACCGCCGCAGGGGATGAGTGATCGCACTCCTGCGAGCCACCTCGAGAGGTAGTGTCAGAGGAGGGCAAGTTTGGAGAAAAAGGTATGAAACTTTTGTGACATTTAATGGTGGCCAGCTACTGGGAGACTGTTGCACGTTCGCTGGAGGAGAACCAGCTTTCAAAGAACGATTTCAGCTGAAGTACAGTTGTCGTGCGCTGTGTGCGGCGTGTTGTCGTGATTGCGACGTTTAAGTGGTCAGACATCGAGCTATGCTGGAGAACTGGGGAGTCATCCGCCACCATGTGCAAGTGCTCGGAGAAAGGCAGCACATCGCAAAGTAATTATGTGATCAGGTTTTTGGTGACAGAGCACAAGCAGTCGCTCTGTAATGCGCCCACTCAGACCCCAGTGTTTCTAATCCACCCCATCGTTCCTCTGTTTGTCCTCCAGCTTCTCATCATCCTGTTGCAGCAAGAAGCGGAATCTGTGACTCTGATCCTCGCTCGTGTTTTCTCGCGCTGTATCAACTGTTGCACATGTCAGTTCCACTGTCCACCTACAGTTTCAGTCCCAGGCTACTTGGGTTAAATGAACAGTGGAGCCTTTGAGGTGCAGTGAGGTAAAGCAAAGGTAAAGGACCTCGCACATAAAAACAGGGTTTCTGCATAAAACCGCTCCTGACTGACATTGATGTGTCTGTATAGCTTTAGTCAATCTGTCCTTCAATCTTTTTTTTTCTTATTACCTCTACTGAAAGGTCTTACAGTCCCTTTTGACAGATTGCTGTATTAATAATCTTTTTTTCTTCCTTTCTTGAATGTACTTGGTTACGGCATAGAGCAGTATGCCATAGGGAAAAAGCTTTGTGGGTCAGACATTCTAGGCTTTAAATCTGACTTTTATGTTTCCTTTGTGGCAAACAGCTTTGTTTTTAGATTCTGTAAGTTCAGAGTTCAGTACAAAGTATTAAGTCCTAGTATTTACCCTGTATTATCGCCTGTCTTGAGTTTTTGACAGCAAAAACAATTTCTTCATCCACAAATCGGCGAGTTATTTTTATTTCCTTCAGAAGCCCTGTGCAGTCCCGCTGTTTGTTGAACCAAGAAGTCACTAAATATAGAATGCTGCAGCCTAGAATTGCAATTTCCATGCCTTTGTCTGTTGTTCCTAAAGTTCTGCAGCTTTTTTACATGTCTGATTGGTTTAGTAATAGCTCGCTAGTGACCATTACTCCAGTCCTGCAACACCGTGCACATGGCATTTCAGAATACATGGTAAATAAAGGCTTCACGCGTCATTGTGAACGACAGCTTAGAGTCACAAGTAAATTCAAAAGGTCACAGCAAAAATCCTTGTATTATTCATTGGTCCATTGGCAGCTGTATGGTCCATATGTTCCCAACATGTGTAGCTTTGTTTGGTAGCAGCAGCAGCAGCCTGCTCTGTCACATCTGGTGTTGTGGTTGGGTCAAATCACACGACTCAAATACATCACAGAACGCCGATAAAAGGCATTCTGGACAAATCTGTCTTCAGTTAGGCTAAAAATAGCCCATTTCTACGTTTTTATCTGTTGAAATACTATTCATCCAGTTCCCGTTTAAGACCGCATTAATTGTCTTGATGAGTGTCGTTTAATAAACACACCAGCAAAAGTTTTGTCAGGCGTGAAGTGAAACTTTTTATTGTTCATATCACAGAACGGCGGTTTACTCTCAGTGTGCCAAATGAAAATAGTCATCCTCAGAGCACAGCTTCCCTCACTGATCCTTTTGTTCTCACTCAGTATTTAATAGCTTCATTGTGTCTACATGCGGCTTCTTACATTGCATGTTGTTAGGCCGATCAGACATTTAAGCAGGTATGGGCAGACAGTCTGATTGTCCAATTATCGCTGTGTTTGGATATAGCAGCTGTTTACCGATTGCACTTGCAGATTATTATAAGAATAACTGACCCAGCCGTCATTTTAACCTGTTAGGATCCTATTTTAGGAATACGGCACCTGTGTAAAGACACAGTTCACACTCACATTCACACCTACAGATAACAAAGACTCAGTAATTAATGTATTTTTCATGGACTGTGTTTAGACTGTGGGAGGGAAATTAAACGGCCGCAGGGAGACATTTCTATCTCTATACGTACTCAGCTTGCACGTTTGAACCTAAAGCCTTCGGGCCGATCGGCCCGCCGGCGGGTTTTATAGGTAGAAAGGCCAAATGGCCCATCTCTGGGACTTCTAGTGTTAAACTGTAAAGCAAGTAGGTCTCGGACTTGACTAACTGAATTGTATTTGTAATGATAACGATCTAATGATTATTCTTATTATTCAAAGGTTCGCAGCGATGGTTCTGGCAGAGTGAAACTTCTGCTCGTTTGTTATACTTAGAGCTTGTTACTGTTACTCAGTGCTGGATAGCGAGCAGCTTGGTGTTGGTGGCCATGAGTTTAAACCAGTTTGCGTCTGCCACATGTTAGTCAGCTCTGATGATTGTTTTGCTGCCTCAATGTCACAAAAGATGGGAGTCACAAAGACGCTCTGAAAAAAGTTTTTCCAGCTCCACCAAGTGCCTGACAGCAGCGTGTGTGTTGCATCAGTCGTTATATATAGTTTGTTTAGTTTTTTTCCACATATATATTTAGTTTGAAGATTTTGTTGACGTAGAGGAAAGTTCTGACATTCGAGACGTGAGTGTAGACTGCAAAACAGGAAAGTCCGTATTTGAAGAAACTAAAGCAGCAGCCTCTCGGAAAACTGTTGCTCAGCTTGATTTGATTTGCAGACAGTGTAGCTCATTAATTGAATGCTGGTCCTGGTGCAGACTCCACAATTGGCTTCCAGGTGAATGTCAGACGCGACCTCAGCCGTGACGTACGTCACCGGCTCAGTTTATCGACGGTAGTAAAGCATTTGCGTGGTGTTTGATTTCTGGGTTTCTCCTCGCTCGTTACCACGCCAACCTGCATCTTCTGCGTGCCCTTTAAATAAATAGTTGGGAGGATTGGTGGAAAGGAGGAAGAGATCTAGCGTTTCAGATCTCATGGGAAACCTTTGGAAAGACGAGGGGAGCAGATGCTGTGGAGGAGCCTGGTGTTTGGTCATTAGCAAATATTCCATGCGAGTGGAGAAATGGCATAGGATCAACGTTTTCATAAGGCAGAAATGTGATTCACCGCTGTAGAAAAAAAAAGAAAGCGTGGCTCTTGTCTGCCAAGGCTGTGGGACTTCTGAGTATCTGTTTTTGCCTGTGATCAAACATGCATGACAGCTCGCCTTCAAAGCCAAGACAATATGGGAGAGCCGCATGTGAACACTGCATCCAGAAGAAACGCGCGGCCTCATGCAATAAGGTTGACAGCCCTGCGTCTTTCATACAGATACAAAGGTGCGTTACACAATGAATAGTTAATAGAGGTTAGAACAACATCCAAGGTTCTATTAATCAATAATAAAATGTCAGTCCTGCAGCAGCCTTGTGGATCTATGTATCGCCGATGGATTTTGGGAGGTTCCCCTTCTTCCACTATACATCATTCAAGTCAAGAGGTGCAAAGAACTGACATTTAATTGCTCAAAGGCAAACAACACAAAGGGTCACTCCACTGTGACCGACCGCGGTTGGTGCGCGAGCCCTCCAACAATCACGCACGTCATCGCCGCAACACGCGGCCGCTTTCGATTAACATAAATGTTGTTCAGAACCCGTTCATAAATGTTTTCAGAGGAGAGACGGTGCAGCAGCTGTATTTTTGATAGATGCAAATGAGGCAGAGCAGCTTTTAAATCTCACATAATGGAGACAGACAGGAATAACAACCGTGTGTACCTCCCCCCCGAGGCGATTCTCCCTCAGGCAACTTTCCCTGAGGTGAACAGATTTTGCTTGTGCACACTTGAATCTGGTGACCGAAAACGAACTCGCCGTTTTTTGGCGAGAGCATATGCAAGGTGCCAGGGTCAGGGCGGAGTGGTCAGCTGGGGGAGACGCACGGAGCCTGCGAGCACGGAATCGCTGTACCAGAACATTGTTCCATTTACTGTAGCTTGAGTAATGAACTGTGCAGAGGCATCTTTGGCCACATGCTGTCAAAGATCAATTTTTAATAAAAATTCCAGGGGCTGACATTTTTCACATGTCATAGGCACATTTCCAGAAAGGAACAAAATTGCACAGCGCTTCCTGTCGCTGTAAAACAACAAATTGCACACTTTTATACGAGATATTATATCTTGTTTAAAAAAAAAGAAAAAAACATAACAAAAAACACATCCAGATTCGAGACTTTCTTGGCTGAGCATAAGCGTTTTCATCCCCTCTAATTTGATGCAAGCTGCAATTATGTCTGACTAATGGTGGATAGGAAGCTCCGGTATTCGCTGTTGATATTTTGCAACAGTGTTAATTTAAACTGTTGATCTATGTATTGGAACAACAGTGATTAAAACGTGTTATTAGCATAAATGCATTATTTGAATGCAGAATCAGGCCTTGTATGTGGACGGCATGCTAAGTGTCTCGTTTCGTTGTGTGTGCGTGCTCAGCTGCTGTCGCCTCACACTGTGTAGCTATAAAAATGGAAAAACAGACAACTCTCTGACTTTCTGGTTGATTCCACGCAGGGGAGACGCAGTGAGCTCTGTCAGACAGGCCGACTGCAGTTTTACTTTGATCATGAAAACAGTATTAATTAGAGGAACCTTTCAAGGCTTAAGTGGGATCTACGGTCCAACTGTTTCCCAAAGCTTTATATTGCAACTGTACTCAGAGTCATCCTGTGAAGGGGGCAGTTGCCATGGTAAAAGGAATTGATGCGGTAGTACTTTGGTGTTCGTACAGTGAGACAGATTCAGCACTAACGCAAAAGTAATGTTTACGTTTTCCTCCTACATGCTGGTAAATCCTTCTCCGAAACGACTCCGTGTCTCTAATTGAAGGTGGCAGAGGGGCTGGTGGATGCATTCAGGGACGTTCTCTACGTTGCTCTGTGTTACCATTTAATACCGTTAGCATGAAGACATTAATTTGGCATAAGCCGTGCAACATCCAGACTTTTACATGCAGGCACGTTGCTCATTTTTTTCATTATACAGTTAAGACAGGAATTTATTATCATATTAAGAAGAAGAATAACAAGAACAGATATTTTATGAAATAACTCTTGACTGACGTCATTTCTTTCTCTGTGGATGGTTTAGATTTGATCAGTCTGACAAAAACAACAACTTTATGAGCATGAATGGTCATTTTATTGAGCTCAGACACTGCTCCTCCTCTTTGTACCCAGCTGCTTGGTGGTTTTCCTTCGACTGCTTCTAGTGTAACAGCCAATCTCATAGTACAATGTCTTCTTTATGCTCTATGCTGGGAAACACAGCAAACCTCCTTGTGACTGCTTTTATGGACGTGCCACCTTGGAGCAACAGGACGACCTGTGCAGCCTGACTGGGCTGCAGGCACTGCCTCATGCAACACATGGGAAACCGTTCCCATGCTGGGAGTTGTTGCAATTATCTCGCCATTGCACATGTTGTCACTTTTATAAGCACCAGAAGAAGAAAAAAACGTTTTTACTATCTCGCCTGTTTCCATAATGGACAGATTGATACGTTTAAATTTCTCACTGTAAAGATTTGCTTCCCAGAATTTTAATGAAGCTACTTATTTACATGTAACCAAAGTGAGTATCACCACACTAATTACTGAATTTGTCACTATATTAAGATTATAATTAACCTGTTTGTTTGCTCGTTTGCATTATTTTATCTAAATAAAATAAATCATCATCAGCATGACACAAACAACTTCCTTCATATAATCTAAATTTAACTTCATAGAGCATCCAAACAAAAATTTTGCAACATTACTTTTAGCAACATCAATTTCTGAAAAACACAACTTCATAATTTCATTAAAATGTTTCCTTCTTTAACAGATAAGCGCTTCCCTTTCATTTTACAGATTAGGAAGTGCCATTATTATCAGTTTAATTATTCAGTGCGATTGGAGGCTTTAATGGATAAAATGTCTACAAACTGCAGTAGTAATGATTCACTCGTATTTAATGACGACTGAATCTCCCCACTGAGAACCACTTTCTGTACCAGTATCACAGACACATAAAATCTACAAGAAAATGGGTTTGAACTTTAAATGCTTTCAAAAAAATGCTGCCGTGAGTTTAATCGTGGGCTTTTATTTCACATTCAGAAAGTGGGTTTGAAAAGACACACAATGAACGTTAATCAGCTCAACAGTTGAGCCCACAAAAGTCTGATTGTTTCTACGGATGTACTTTCACTGTCCGATGTTTATTTATCTGCGGAGGTGAGGTAGAGAAGCTTTGCAGCTCATGTCCTCTTCATGACCCCTTCATGGTTCCTTTTGAGAATTTCTAGGTTATTTTGGGGGGGTTGTTTGGATTTTTCAATTTTAAAACTGATTATATATTGGTGCTGTAAAATAACTCAGCATAATGATACACCTACCTCCTTGTATTAATTCAGACATCTGTCATCACACACACAAAAAAAGACTATTCTTTACGTCTCCAATATGCAACCTTTCCCTTGCGGCTACAAAGTTTGTTGCGAGTCCTTTATTTGTCCCCTCGGGTGTGCAGGTTAGGCTAACAATTGTCAGTCAATTTGATTGGCTGTCAAGACAACATTGAGCCCGAAGCTGCTGTAACATAAAACCAAACCCAGCAACTGAAGACACGGACACAGGTTATAATTTGAAAATAAAGAAAAATGGCAGCCACAAACTGTGACTCGCCGGTTCAGACGTGAGCAGAGTAAAAAGTATGCATGTGTTTCACTTATCTATGTGGAACTTCATCTTTACAAAAAGTAACCAAAAGAGCCCAGTTCACTGCAAATTCGGAAAGCACGTACAAATGCACGTTAAAAAACACTAAAGAAGTTTGAATTGGCTTGATTAAAAGACACATTTGATGCCACAGAGCTGTGATGGACAGACTGTCGGTACTAGATCCATAGTTCTACATTGACACTGCTGATTACAGTATAATTTATAGAAAGACACTTATTTCTCACTGCAACACACATACATCAGCTGAAAACAGCTGCTCCGGTCAATATTGCCAATAGCCAAGTAACGGAAACTACCCTGGTGAGATCGTTTTTGGCCTAAGCTGTGCTTTCCCTCCGCCTAATTGCTTTAGTTAAGCTAATTCACTGTGTGTGTCTGTTTAGTTCTTTTCCTATGACTCTCCAAGGCCAGCACACAATGCGAGAGCAACAAAGCCAGTAACACCTTCACCTGCAGCACACTGCTCACTGGCTGCAGTGCATCTACGTATGTTGGCTACGCAAATGTTTTTATGTTGAATTGAAATAATAACTTGGATGCACTTGGATGTGTACTGTATATAAAACAGGCTTTACATCTCGCGTGACTCTCAGATCTGAATAACACTTTCATGACCGGTTATGTGACTCATCTGACCATCTGCAGGATGTTTGTGCTTCAGTATGAGAACTTGACTCGAAAGGCACAACGGAGACTCCGCCAGAGATTCTAGGTTTTCATTTCCTCCGTCACTGTGCTTAGCTGTTGTTAAGCAGACCTGCACATTCTACAGATACAGGAGAGCTACAGAAGTGTTAAGACAAAGAGAGCTGGGTTTGCTGTGTTGCTCTTCAGCTCATTTGTCTCCAACAGGCTCTATCTGCTCAACTGACAGCTGCTGCGTTCCCAGGTACAGCGACAGTCAGAGTCACTCACACGTCCGTGTCAAACAAGGGTCGCTGACATCAAACCTGAGACGTTAAGGTCACCTGACAGTCATGTGAGGATTGCCAGAGTAACATGAACTGAAGTATAAATTGGTGCAAAAGTGCCTTCGAAGGGTTGTCAGCATGACATTGTAACCGGCTGAATAAATGGCTCCAGGTCTCCAGCTGGTCAAATCTGGCATGAAAAAAAAAACCTTTTAAACCTGGTCAGTGGTCAAAAGCCAGTTTAGCACTATTAGACCTTTACTGTCTGTCAGGTTTGTCTCTTTCCCTTTAGAGTTTACACACAGTCAGAAAACTGGCTGAAACTGGAAATTAGCTGATTTGCATGTAACACAGAAAAGAGCAATGCAGGAGCATTTTTCATGCCTGTGTGATTTAATGTTAATTTAGCTTTTAAACAGACACAAACACACAATACCCAGACAAACCCAATAATATTTACACATTCGCATGAATATGATTTTAATAAAAGTATTTTTTTTTTAAGATCCGGAACAAAGACATTAATGAAATTCAGTTTTGATTCTGAAAATGTCTCTGACCATCACCCAAACAATCATATTATTCATGAGCCAATGCCTCGCGCTATTATTAAATAAAATGTCTGAAATTATAAATCACCTTGACAACGCTTGTTCTCCATAATAGTGTCCTGTGTCGTCCATTTATACATTTCAATTATCCACAATCAAAATGTATAAATATGTTATCATCCCGTGATACTGACATCTTACGTCCAACCTGTTTATGCAAACCAACATTTTGTAAAACAAATTATTACATAATCTTTTATTAATACTGAAGCTAAACGCTTGTTACGTTAACTAGCTACTGTACATTTGCCATAGATTTGACAAACACTAAGGCAGTTGTCACTTTTTACTGTGTGTGTATAGCAGACAAAACAAATGCAGCATTTTATGACTCATCGCAGCATCTTTATGGCTACAAAGCGTAACCAAGACACATAAACATAAACACCTACACACACCTTCACGGGTTGTTCTCTAGGATGTAGGTTTACTGCAGCAAAGTGGTCTAACTGGGGGCCATAGCATAAAAGCACCAGCATGTGAGAAAGGAATTTAACTCAGCCATAAATACTTCACTGATACATTTTTGCTGCAGCTGAACTGTTAATATCAGATGTTTTTAAACAAATAAAAGAATCCAGAGAAAAACAAGAAGAAGTACAGATCCGGCGTGGGTGTTGCAAACATTGCCTGAAGGTCATGATGATGTCTTCTGATGATAAGAGCCAAAAAAACCTGTATAGTGTTAATACAGTAAGTGAAATATTCACGCCTTTAAACTTCAAATTCACTCAAACTCAGCAGAGACAAGATCTCACTGTGCAAACCAACCATGTAGTACCAACTGCAGTGAGTAAATGTCACCCTGTGCTCCACACTAATGCACCTTATTGTTGTTTACAGTGCTTTTTAAGTCACTACATCACTTCATCGAGCGTCCACAGGTGGGAATGTCTTGGCTCATAAAGAAAAACATAATCAGATCACCCCCCTCGGTTTCCTGTCCCGTTACCTTTCAGCCAACCAGATGCGAAACAACACTTGTTTAAAGGTCTAGTCCGGACGGGGGCAGGACGCGAGCTCTGGAAGCGTGACCGCGAGGCACAGACCTGCCGCATAACCCTTGACCTCTACGATGACGGATGTCTTCCATCAGCGACGCGGCTGGTAATGTCACGTCGAGTTCAAAGTGGGCAGTGTTCCTTAAAAGCGTAAGCCGCAGGTGAGGCGGAAGATGCTTGTTCCTCACACAGAGGGGCAGGCAGAGTTAAAGGCAGAGACATTAACAACAAGGTGTGAAAACGTAGAAAATACGACACTAGATTTACCGTACGCTGGCTCGTTCCTCATTTGAGGCTTTGACGGGACGTGGGGCACTGCGGATTTCTTTGTAATGTACCGTGGCCTAGTTCAAAGACGTACAGACCCTCAGCTAAATTCCAGTGCTACACAAAACTTTCAGCAGTTTGTTCAGCCACCCATTCATTCACTCGCTGACTCTGTTAGCCTCTTATGGGCATATGTGGAGCATTTCCACCCAGCGGCTAATCTCTAGCTCCCTGTGCTAGATTTCCTGCTTGAATGCACTGTAATGACATTTATATCATTTTGTGAGTAGCCTACTAATTTTTCCTTATAATTCCACCCACTCGCAAATATGCACAACATTATGCTGTATACGACAGAAACATTGTGATGATTACAGAATAAATTGTAAATTGGCCATCATAGCTGTTCTGTACAGTGCTTGGCTGCTGCTTGGCCGGTTATCATTAATTTTCATGTGGCGTATGCTTTAAATATGAATTCTCCCACAAAGCATTTAATCAACAGTGCATGTGCCTGGAGTGCTTCTAGAGGCTGTAGAGGTGCTAAATGAATCATGGATTGCAGCTGGTCCTCTGGTCCAGAGGCTCGCAAGGTCATGTCTGTCTGAAAGGGCAGAGGGCTAATAAACTACTCTCCCAAATTACTTTCTCTAACTGTAAGAGTAATGCTCACATATTATCAAAGGATGTCATTTTTTATAGCCCCTGGACCCGGTGTTTCATTCCTCTTTTAATTAAGATTCGCTCAGATTCTGGTCAGAGCGGCGACACGGACAGTTAACAGCTGTCTTTTGTTTCTGCAACCTGCAGAGAGGATTTGACAAAGGGCCTCATTTACTATCAGACCGAAGGCACAAATCTACGCGTAACCACATTTTATAGATAATCACTAGATTATTATGTGTTATTGAATTTGTTCTTACTGTGGGAAGAAATCCAGAGTACAAATATTATAACACCCCCCTGTGTGATATGACTAAACTTTGACTAAATGTCGTTACTACAGTATATTAGAGAGATCAGTAAAACTGTTTCTCCTAGACACACATAAGCTCGTTTTAGCACCGGTATGAGACTTTAATCAGTCTGGGAAATAATGTTTGATGTTTTCATATGTTTTCTCATACCTTTTGTCTGAGAGAAGTCAGTCTTCTGGCTTATAAATTCTTACTTTGAGATTCACTTTGTTCTCAAGAAAACTGTCACACATCTTCAGAAGAGTCATCCCGTATAGTCTGATGAATACGTGTGTGCGCGGCGCCATAGTGTCTGACTGATCTGAACAGATGTCTGTCTATTTATTTATGACCAAATTAACGCTAAAGTCAAACGATATAACCGAGCCGATCACAAAACAAAGTCTCTCTTAGTGGAGCTTTCAAGTTGGCCTTGTTTGCACTCGTAGCCATCAGTGGGGTGCGTCCTCATTTCCATATCAGCCTCCACCGTATTAATTAACATCTGCAGAAGTGCAGACTTCACAGTGACACAGACACAGCATCACTGCCTCTGTTATTACAATCCAAGCCTCTATTTTTTTACTCAGACCAAACACTCCAGGGGAGATAAGACAAAAGAAAAAAAAAAACAGACACACATTTTGGCTTCAGCTAAATTAAACTCGCTTTCGTTACCTTTAAAGGCTGTTTTTGTTTTGGATTTTCGCACTCGACAGATTTCCCATATTTTGTCAGGGCTTGATGCTCATAAATGTCCTGATATTGCGAAACTGTGAAACCAGCTCATCTCCACCAGCTTCAATGAAGTCATCTTACAACTTCTGAGTTTTCTCACTCAAAACGACAACTTTATTACACATTGTTACATTTCCTGTAACTTGCAAAACAAAGCAGATGCTTGTGTGTCTTTGCCAGGCGGGTATCCTTTGGTGGAGATCAATTTTTCTAATTTGTTACTGTCTGTGGTGTTGAAAAGCCTGTTGGCTGCTCATCTAGTCATCTATTCACCATCTGGTGACTTTGGAGACACAGTTACTGCGTTATTGCTCTCTTTGGGCCTGAGTATTTGTGTTGCTTTGGACTTTTACTGGCTGCAGGTTTTTTGACAGGACAGTTGATTTTGCTTGATTGTTTGCATGGTGCCGTGCCACAGTCGGTTTCGGTGAGTGAAGAGGTGCATGTGCTGTCACAGCTATGACAAGCTGTGGCTCGTTCACGGAGATTAGTGTCAACACACAAACACACGCTCATAAATACACAGACATTCTGTAGTAGCAGATGATGTGATCCTACTCACTGCATAAGCACCCGAGTGGCACCTTGCATTAAAAACCCGCCTCGCGCTGCCAGTGAACGTCGTCAAATGCTCCATAAACTAGAAAAAGTTAACATCCCCCAAATGCACATCACAGCAGCTTCACAAGGCTTCGGTAAAAGTCTTTAACAGCCTTGAATAGAGACAGCGTTTCCTCAGTAGGTTCTAAAGCACGGAGACAACTTTCATCTCGCATCCGTCTCCGTAGCTGCAGTGTTATTAGGTGAAATCACGAGAAACGCTAAAACAAAATTGTTGGTCACAGTGCATACACTCGACACTCGCTGTTCACTTCAAAAGACCCATTGAACCTTAACAAGCATGGACAGTGGATGTTCGCTCAAAGAACGCTTCCTCCCACAAAATCCCTGGAGCAAAAAACTGTTTGCCAACCGTGCGAGCGTACGTACGGTGGGGTCAGATGTCGGAATAGTATGCGCATATTTTCCACCGACCTGAAACTAATCCCGGTGCTTAACAGCACCTTCCGGGACTGCTGGTGCATCCGCTGTGCTCGGTCTTTGAACGCTAGATTAAAACATCTTCACCCGCACAGACATGAACCACTGTCAGTAACAAGTTCCACTAAAAGCACCACGTGTTCTAACATAATCACCTCATCAGCAGTAATTTCACAAAAATTGCAACAGAAAATAACAGAAGCTGGAGGCAACGCACTGTTTCCAGATCCATGTCTCCCCTCCTTTGAGCTGGGCTCCTCCGGGAGCAGCAGTGTGACAACATTTTGTTTGCTGTTCTTCCCCACCTTAGTGCCTGCTCACACGCTTCCTGTTTTACTCAGGGGAGGTTCCTCAGGCTGCTTTAGCTTTAGCAGACTTTATTTTAGTTTAATTGTCTTGTCCCAGAGCACAGAAAATGTGTCCTTTGTTCTCCCACATGAACTCTCAGTTGATTTTATAGGGTGTTTTTTTTTTTTTGCCTCTGTATAGACTAGTGTGGCTTCTGCTACAGTGACATGGATGATTAAAGAAAACACTTTCTTGGAAAAAAAAAACAACAAAACGTTTTGGTACAGACAACACATCATCTTCTAAATCTTCAGAGCTTTTCTGCCTTATCAACCATGTGTGTTACAGGAGGTTATAAAGTCATAACGTGATTTTTTCTAAAGCTTATTAAACATAACCTGCTAATGTGCACCGTTGCTAACATGCAAACTATGATCGCAAGTTGCATGTCAATCAAATTACCCCTTGGTGTCTCTAGTGAATAAAGCAGTCACTTGGCCACTTTCTGTCCATGTCCCCATTTATCTGTGTGATTGGTCCATGTAACATACCAGTTGTGCCTTTCAGCCTCCAGACTCAGCACACGCGTAAAGTTTAGCCATCTGTTTCCACACGTGACCTTTTCTTTTAATTGCCTGAATTAGAGGAGATTGAGGAAGACTGGCTGGGTGCTCACTCCTGTCCGCTCCTAATATTGAAGAAACAATTGTTATTTACAGTGACAAATAGCGTGGGGGGGGGGGGGGGGGTATGTCTGTGTCAGCTGCTGTCCACCTGGCTGTGTTGAACACCTGCCCAGTGCCAGTTTGGTTCAATGCAGATGGCCACGATGAGCGTTTGTATCCTCAGCAGCCTTCCCTGAAGCAGTCGCCACTCAGTGCTCGAACGGGTTAATTCCTGCTTTCTCGCGTTCACGTCCCACAGTATTGAACGGGGAAAAGCTGCAGAGTCAAAGAGCATAATAGAATTAGAGTCGATGAATGGGGAATTATGGATTAATTAACAGCAGAGTCGTGTGCACTGGATGTGATCATATTAAAATGTTGCCCGATATTGACTATTTGTTGCATAATATAACCCTATTATTCCTTATAATATATGGTCTGAATAACATAAAGAAACATATGGTGTTATAGGACCATATTGTGAATCCTACTTTCGCTTGAATAAGTCTTTTGTGCCGTTTCCACAGCGGTTGTGTGCAGTCTGTGCTCAGCTAATCATGTGGTTTTGTGCTGGATGCTAGATTATTATTCAGCGCTCGCTGTGACTCCTGTGGTTGAATAGGTATTAAGGATAATGCTCTGATAGTGAAAATCATTTAGTATCTTTCCCCCAATTAAGGCACTTGTCAGGGTGGAATTAATACACAAACCAGATAGGCAGATATTTATTATAAACTCTTCATCTCGTAAGCTTGTTACTGTACACAAGAGATTACATCACAGTGATATGTCTTTTGAACCACAAATGTGTTTTTCGGGGGATTTTAGCAAAAGACAGCACAATAATTACAAATCCTGGCCAAGGATTTAATCATGACCTTTTTCTGTACAGCCACATGTTATGAAATTACAAATTAAAATTAAAAATTACTTACTGAATAATAATTTGTATTGTCTACCAAACAACCAGAAAGTCGTGTATTTGCCATTTTAATAGACTGTTTATTGTGCTTGTCAACATTTTTCAAAGCTAACCAGGTTTAGCAAACTTGAGAACATGTGAAGCCACGCATCCACATGTCAGCTAACTTGTTTAGCCATATTTCTTCCCAATTGTGATGTATTTCCGTCGCGTTTGAGGGGAGAGGAATGCAGGCGAGCGCCAAGAGACATTGTTCTTCTGATAACCAGACGAGCACAAAGCTACGACCGACTTGGTAACAAAGCAGAACATCTCCTGTGTGTTCGTCTTGTTGTTCCCTTTTCAGTGGAAACAAGCTGAGGGAGACGTATGAAAGGCTGCCATGGTGATTTATAAAAAAAATAAAATAAAAATGAAGGCTTGTAAAATAATACTGGCATCTCCTAGTAGTTATGTGAAAAACTGAGGCGCAAGGGAAAGGTAACCGGAGCCAACATACCAACTACATTATTTATTGTCGACCAAGACCAGTGGCCTCGGTGGAGGTCAAAGCATTGTCATGATTGTGGTCGGGGACTTAGCTGGCGGACGCATGTGTGGCCAGTGGGCAGAGGTTTTGGGGTCACGCGCTGACATGCCTCAGGAAAGGTGTGTAATGAAGCATCGGGCACAGCTGGTGCTGGCCGGGGCAGGCCCCAAGTTACGTCCACAAATGAAAGGTCATTTTTGGACGAAAACTGTTTTGGATTAAATGAGCTGCTTCTGTGGTGCTGCGTAAGAGGTGCAGGCACCTGCTAACAGTAAGCGCGCTGTCAGTTAACATTGGTTTAGGGTGACAGACAAGATAATCTAAGGAAATATGACAAATGACTTTGAAAGCGTGCGTTTGACCAGCAGAGCCCTTTGTCATTGTATCCCCTCACAGCGCAAATGAGAAATGCAGCAGCACAGCAGATCTCATCAAGTAATGTATAGCAGCAATACAATGAACGACGAAGGGTAGCCCAGGGGTAATCGATAATTTGAGCCACCAATCTGTTCCAGGTACTTTATGATGTGACTGAGGTAATTATCGCCAGATCAATAAAAGAGTTTGTTGTGCAGAGGAATGGGAGAAGGAGGGATAATTGGTTTCTGCTGCTGAACTGATTTTATGTATGTATTTTTCCAACCTGGGGATAGGAGTTAAAAATGAGTCTCTCAAGAAGGAGGAAAAGTCTGTCCCCACTGTTCATTCCCTTTGGGTGCAGGACCAATAATCTGAGAAGTCCATGGGTTTATTTGCATTTGCATGCATCATTAAACACTCACAAAGGAAGATTCAGTGAGTCCTGGAGCGAAGAGGAACGTGTCGAGGTCAGGACTAAAAACGAGACGAGGACAGAGAGAAGATGGTGGGAAACTTTATTTGAAAGAGGACGGAATAAAGCTATTTCTTTTAACTTGTTTCTTCCTGGTCACAAAACAGATCATAAAAAACACAGATGTAGTTTTCACCAGGCTTTCACTCTGCCGTGCGCATCGGACTTGGAAACAAATTAACAGACACAACGATGTCTGGACTCTCGGTGGTTGACGTTATAAAGAACATGTGGCAACCCAGTTTGGTGGCTCACATAAATTCTTTAGCTCCTCACTACTCTTGTGTGGTTGTTTTTGTTTAGTGTGCAGTATGATGCTTGAAATGTGGGTGGCAACAAGAATTTGCAGCGGTTGTCCAAAGAAAGACGTAGAGTTCCTAATATAGATGGGTGGAAGTAGAGGAGGTGACACCAAACAGTAAACATGAGGGCAATAAAACCAAAACAAGACAGAAAAAGAAATTACAGCTATGGCATCATATGAGTCTGTGGTAGGGGCTTTCACTAGGGGCAACCCAGCCACGTTGCATTAAAATCCTAGCTAACGCAGCTTTAATATCTTTATTTAAACAAGATTAACCTTTGTTAAAGTCATCAGCATCTCTTTGCTTGCTATCGGAGTAACATGCAACAGGAGGAGTGGAGATATGCTCCGCGGCCGCTCATACAGTACGGTCATCCATAACCCTTTCACTAAAACGCTTGGAATGATTTACAGCTGAGAAATTGGTGAAATCAGGACGGCGGGTGAGGAGCGAAGGGTGGGATGAAAGATGGTCGGTGGCCATGATGAGCCATGATGAGTGTGACTTTGAGGTGGGGGGGGGTGTTGGTAATAGAAGTCTCACTAGGTTTGTCTGGGCCTGGGTGAGAGGTTTTTATGTGACACCTGTGTGAGAACAGGGTTTCCAGCAGATAAGGAACTCATTCATTGTGTCTGTGGACATTTGCTCTGACTGGGCCTTTGTGCCTTTAGCTGATAATCACGCTCGCTTTGTTTTCTTCCAGACTTTTTTATTTATTTTTGTTGTATTTTACAACCTGCTTCCAGGTAAACGTAACCTCCCGTCTCTCCTCAGCACGTATTGACCTCTTATTATTGATGTAGATGAGGTGTTCCGTGTCCTGAATAGTGTTGGGTCTGCCTTTTGTCCTGACTGGATTTTGCAGCCAAGTTTATTATACAGTAGTATAATCCAAAAAGGTCCTCCCAGTGTGAACTACAGAGTATGTATGCACTCCCCCACAGGGTACTCATAAGACCACAGGCTCACAGCTGTTAAAACAGAAAGGTAACAATATGAAAACACGTGCTGGGCTTATGAATAGGAGCTGTGGAGACACATTGATGAAAATAAGACACAAGGGCCAAATTGCGATGTCTAGACAGCTGCATCAGAGCACCTCTATAACGGCAGCTCTTGGTGCTCCTGCAAAAATGGAAAATACAGAAAGAAAAAGCTAAAATGGCTCAAGAATGGTTTATGTAGCACAATAACAAGTTGGTGGCGTTGACTTGCTTCAAAAGGTCAAGGCTGTGTTGGCAGCAAACCGGTGGCCATAATGTTACGCCCGATCAGTGTATCTGGTCCAACGTCCAACAAGATCTAAACGTTTTTACCATCACACAGGATGATGTGATGTAACCTGAGAGTAAGCGGCCTCAGCGCTGGGTGGAAAAACTGGTGCAGAGAAATAAGCTCACATGTCAAAGGACGTGTGATTGAACACACAAAGATCTGTCCTGTTTTAAACTGGATGGTTTTGCTTGTGTGTGACAGAGGGTCTCATGTATGTGTGTCTCGTCCTTGTGAACGTAATTGTTGACCAGTCGGGCTAATTAGACGATGTGAGTGATTTTCATTGTATTAATCATTTATTCTTTTTAATTGGGACCTGATAAACTATTGTTTTTGTTCCACTCACCTTCCCTTTACCGAGCACAACAATCTAATTTGTTTGTTGCGGTGAGCCCATCTCCGTTTGCTTTGCATCACAAGCATTTACAGCAGTCCTTGTAATTCATTGTAAAAGTGATTGATGCCTACAAAAATGCTCCGAGACAGAACTGCAATCAATTATGTTTGATTTATTGTCTTTGCAGCTTCAGCACGCGTTGTGTAACCGTCGTAACAACAGAAACTTTCTGTGCAGCCTCACTCGCAGAACTATAATCATTCTTTTTTCCGAACCCTCCGTGTGTTGTAGAGTCAACGTTCCCAAGCTGTGCTCATCATATTTCATTACCGTAACTCACAATGAAGGTCATTTTTATGAATTGACTGAGGAAAGACCCATTTTTGTCCAAACTTAATTAAAACTCAGACATAGCTTTCTGGGCAAGGCGTTTTTTTGGTTGTTTTAGTTTTTTTTTTTTTTTTTTCCTCTTCTATGATTCAATAATCAACAGAAGTAAATCATTCACAGTCTATTGCATCAGTTGCCAGCAGGCTGGAACAAATGCAAAAAACAAATAGACTACTGTGGCGTGGTCTGAGTTACTGGCAGGAGCCAAGGTTACAGTTGGAATCACTCAGAGGCACCTTTACGCCGCGTGGCTACAATTATCACACGGCGATGCTTTTTAACGCACTGAGCTATGATCTATGGAGTGTTGATCAGTTATCATATCAGCTGTGGATGTTATTTCACCCTGTGATTTAGTGTAATCTCAGTACATCCTCTGTGCCGCTGGTGCCGCTAGCTGCACTAATTACTAATGGTGATTTAATGTAACGGCGTGACCATTTCCTCTCCTGTGCAGACCCTGTGCCTGCGCTGTTGTCCTTGTAAATTACGTGTGCACCACTGATTAATGGTTAACAGCCACTATTCCAAGAGAGGCATCATCAGTAAAGCATTTAATTAAATGGTTGTCTCAATTACTTAGCAAACGAATGCAGCTTAAAGAGAAGATAACTTTATTAAACCATATGAAACGGCATCTGCTTGGATGAAGTTTTACAGAAACGTTCAAGTACTGATGTATATGGCTACTGGTGTAAACCCATTTTAATTAAAAATTAAAGAATACAAGCGCTTGTAGGACATCAAAGACTTATATTTTGTATTAATTCCTCTTCCCTAAAGCTGTGAAAAAGACCACTGGGAGTCCACATGAGGTTAGGTGACACAGCAGTGGTACCGTTTGCAGGAGTTTTCTAGAAGCGTTATATTTCCTATATCAAAAAAAAAATCCCCCCCCAAATTAATCGCTTCTATCAACTGGTTCAATTCCTGAGCCGCACTGCGAAAGACAAAGTACCGAGCCAAACATGGTGCCCTGTGCCATCAATCATTGCGCTATATTAACTACCCCACCTCCCATCGCAAAGAAAACAATTAAAGTTAAACTTGTTGATTTGTTATGGTAGACCATAAATCACACTAGTATGTGACCACCACCATCTCCTGGGGCCCCTTTTCATGTTCCTCGATCATGAGTCGAGGTTCGAAAGCGCCGCTTTGAACTACTTCCGTAATATTGACTTATTTATTTATTTCCTCGCTTGCTTTGAGGAAAATGACATTTGCCTAAATCATAAATATATTCGATTAAAGGTGTACGTGAGCCGATAAGCACGTGTCCATAACGAGGGCGTACTACTGTTATTTATGGAAAAAAAACAAAAAAAACAGAAAAGAACGCTTTTTAAAGGGAGTGAAATCCAGAAGTGTTGACAATTACGCTGCCGGCATGGCTTTATGTTTCTCTTGGCTTCAGCGCGGCGACAGGAGAGGAATACTGTCTGTTCGTCTCAGCAGGATGTCATTTTGAAGCATGAACTGACACATTGTTTTGAACATCCAAAACAGTTGCAGGTAATGAGCTGTTCTCGTTTCATAATGTTTTCATAGACTATTGTTATGTTTTTGTCGCTACCTTTCATGCATTTTTGTTTTTGTTTTGAAAACGCAAACACGCTGTGCCACTGAGACTTCGGCATCACTCTTGGCCACTTCTTAGTGAGCTATTCTGGGGCCGGCGGTGCCTTCGACTGCCAGGATAAAAGAGGTGGGCACGGTGATAATGTCTGGACCAGGAGAGAGTCAACATATCCAAGTCTTTGTCTTGAAAGCGTTTACTCATTGGCCACTACTGCTCATTGTATGCATTTGGCCACAGCTGCTCATTGTATATATTATTGAGAGAGGAAATGAGAGGGAGCCCGCAGCCTGCAGCGTAACTGGCAGGCTTATATCCCACAATCCCAGATCCAGTGATGTTCAGGGAACGCGCAGGAAGCACAGAAATGCTCCGCGTGTTTATTTACAGGAGAGAGAAGGAGGAAGATGCAAAAGTGAGATACAGCACAAAAGCTGTCTGAGGCTTCTCAGCTCCTGCAGCACTGGAGACCTTGTTATTGTCTGCATCGGGCCATGGGTCAGGCTGAAACACAATCGTATGGATGGAAATTTTTCTGAAGAATAGAGTCTGCACTTGAGCAAGTTTCATCAGCTGAGGAGACGTCAAATCCACAGACAGAAGCCTCGTTCAATTACATGACAAATTAACTCAAGACAGCAAATTATAAGAATTCTATCGACTGGAGAAATTACAACACCTTGGTCAAATCAAGCCATATCACTATTAACTTAAGATGTCAACAGGCGCGCTGATGTTGTCTCTTATGGAATGGCTTTTCATCCTATAATTGAATAAAAGCCTTATTCTTGACACAGCTAATCCACTGCTCACACGGGTAATGATTGGTGGCTGAAAAAAAATTTGAACAATTTGACACAAGCTATTCATTACATCCAAAAACTTTACTTGTGTGAAGTATAATTGTCCCCCCCCCCCCCCCCCCCCCCCCGCTGTCTATTAATGGTAAGGTTCACATTTGAAAATAAATTAGATTGTGTGTAACAAATCTCTTTGTGCTGAGGAAAACAAGATAGGAAAGTCATATCCATTAAACAGTCATTCATTTTCCTGTTCCATCTAATTGAGAAAGCAGCACTAGTTTCTGTTGACATAACTTTACAGTGGTCACGATAAATGCAGCGTGACTCTCTGTTACTGGAGGCCAAGTCTCATTTCTCAAGCAAACATTCCTCCACGCTTTTGCCAGAGGAGAGCTGGGCTGCACAAAGAAGTTCACGGTGTTGAGAAAACTCGGGTGAACTAAAGACCCAAAGGTCAGAGATGGTCTCCAATCCTCCTTATCATCACTCAGAGGGAGCTGGGTGGTAAATAGAACAGGCTGGAAAATATAGACTTGTATAAAATCAGTGTGGAGTTCGTTCTCTCACGCAAGAGATACCCACTACATCTACTGTGTAGCTTGCCAATTTCGCCTGAAGCTTTTACAACTAAGCGTTGAGCCGAAACACAGCATCCATATCTAAGCCAACTATCATGGTGTGAGCACACATACTGTATAGCCGCTTGCCAGAGAAGTGACTTTGGCTGGTGCTGACTTTGATTTTTTGGCACGTTTTCAGAGCTCGGGCTCTGTGTGGTGGAGGCAGCTTAGCTAATGAGCTAACCATGTGAAGTGTAAAAGCCTACCTGCTGGCTTCAGAGCCCCGGCTTTCAACGGAAAGGCAGGACAACTAAGAGCCCTGCTGAAATGCATTTCTTTCAATTAGCCTTTGAAGAAGCCCCGACTCCCCTGCATTTACAGTAGCGTCACGCTTCAAACAGGCCAGACTGAGAAGGACTCTGAGCGAATATCAGAAAACAACCACAGGTTTGGAGTTTTGTAGTTGACATCAAACGTGACTAAACATCGTTCATCACTTAGTCAGTGCTCTGAAATATTAGCAGCTAATAATTACTGCGCGCCAGCATCGCTGCAATTATTATCAGTTGCGCATCAGATGAAGAGCTTTGTTTCTGTCAGATTTTAGTCACCAACTTTTCAAAGTTTTGCGGAGCTGCACAACCAATTTAGATGAAAAAACAAAAGAAAGAAAGTTCTTATGAAGCCGTAAAGCTTTGATTTGTGGTGAGATATTGGACCAATCTTTATGTACTTTTGGCTCATTGATTCACTGTGCTGCAGGGGTCTGCAGAGAACGCAGACTATCTGGAGCTGCTCGGCACTACACTAATAATAAGGACTGTGAGATTTGTGCGAACACTTCTATTGGTTCTGCGAGTCTGTTTGAGCTGGGCACGTTCAAACAACGTTACCCAGAAGGCTTTTTGTCTTAGTGCGAGCTAAAAATGACAGAATCGTATAGCTGCAGCAATCTTAATAAAGAAAGAGGGAGGATCAGGACCAGGGAGGCTGGTCAACCTTTTATGAGCGGACCAGGGAATATGACTTATGACAGACGCAGAGGGAACTCGAAGTGGGTCGTGCGAGGGCAGAGAAAACACAAAACAAATAGGATGAACTTTTTTTTCTAGCATTATGTCAGGATTGCAGCTCAGAGAATGTAAAGCTCTAAAGTATGTGTCGTGCAGTATTAACTACCCCCAGTCTTTTTCTTTTTTTTCCCCTCTGTAGCTTATTCTGTTCTGTTGGTATTTCACCAGATACATCACCGCATGACGATGGCCTCCTGCCATCTTTCCTCTAACGTAGCTGACAGATAATTCTCAATCATCTGCTGCTTTAGAGAATGCCGACTGCTGGATTGTTCTAATCACAGATAATTGATTTTATTGTAGCAAAGCATGTGAGAAGAAGAATCTAACAGTAGTAAATTAAGACATTTGGTTAATGGCTGCTGTTAAATATGTTACTGCGTTCTGCTGAAAAAAAATTCAAATATTTGTGAGAGGACTTTATTGTAAATGTGTTACTTCCCGAGTCACTTTAAATGTTATCAGGCTATTAAATGGCCATTATCGGCAGTTATTAGCAGCAGTGCCAGCTGTGTTTTGTTGCTCACTTATCCACCACCTTGTTGGTCATTTAATGGTTTGATAGTGAACTTGCTGCTTTGTGATACAAATAAAGCTTTAAAAAAATAGCAGCTGAAGGATACATTTAAAAAAAGAGAGAGAGATGTGGGTTAACTTGACTTTAACAAGGTCAGAATTTAACAAGTTCTCTTAGATCTAGAAATAAGATTTACATTATCCCGAAACCTTGTTCATTACAGTTTAAGGGGACTCGAGTTATAAGAAAAATGCTTCAATAGACCCCATTTATTTGTTATTTCACAAATGGCCTTACAGCAACATGGGTCCCCCTGTTTTTATGCCTGCAGGATTGTCATGCATTTAATGGGGAGTTCTGCTGACCTCGGCCAATGGTCTGTAATTTCTGTTCCAACTTAAATTGCATATAATTGCAGCAAAGGCTACAGGAAGGGAAATGCTCCATTTTGGTAAATGTAATGTTTGCTTTGTGGCATTTTGTTGTACAAGAGCCTCCTACTCATGTGGCTAGACTCTGGATGAGCTGCTTCAGATTTAGAGATTATACTTGTCTGCTGGAGAGTACCTAGCACTTCTTACCCGTCCCCTCCAAACGTGTGTCTGTTTGCTATGTATTCATAGACACATAGTGTAAGTTGTAAGCAGAATACCACGTATGAGGGGAGCAGAAACTCGATAGCTGCGGTTTAGCTGCGTATAACTCATCCTTCACTAGAATCCACCCCCATTTAGTTAAAGCTCCCCAACTCTTCATTCTGCTCTATAGACAGTCGCATTCTTACATGAAGCCCCTGCAGCCGTGGAGCTGATTGATACAAGTGTATTCAGTTTAACAGCATCAAGGTTATCTAAACATGTATTTATTTCCAAAGGCAGCATCCTCTGCACAGTGGGTGACACACAGTAATACGTGACGCTAAAAGCTTGTGAAACGTTCCCCATAATGAAAAGTCTTATAAAATCAAACGGAACTTGTGCTGTAGCTTCGTACAGAAAGAAATCTTTCTTATCCAGCAGCTCAATATGGAGGCTGGTTTGAAATGCACTCTGTGATCTACTAATTTGAGCCGACATTCCCTCCTCTCAGCCCAGAATAAAGCACAGCGCTAACCTGAAAATAATGTCTCGGTGCATTTGTCTGAGGCCCACACCATGTGAGCATAGGCCTGTGTATTGGCAGGCGATCCATGCTTTGACAAAATAATCCTTCTCTGCATGGCGGACATTATCCACCTCTGCTGCTTTCACCAGTTGATCTGCATTCTGGGACTCGTCCACGTTAACCACCGTGGAGGATTGCCCCCTCGCTCTATTTTCTGCATTTCCATTCTTCTGCAATTTAAGCATTGCATGCGGTTAATGATCATTTTGTATATTACAAACGATGACAATTGCTTTTCTGTTTTTCTGCAGGAAATAGATTTAGATAGGATAGATCGCTCTGTGTCAAATCACTGATTGCGGATTTGTGAAAGCAGCTCATTAGTTAAATGAGAGGCCCATAGTGAGTTTGTCTAAATTAGCAAAGGGGTACAGTCTCCAAATTACTTATCTTGTCTTGTTCTTAAGTACATGAACTGTACATTACAAATGATCCTCATAACTGGACCTAAAACTGCTGACGTGAAAGAACTGCCTCCAGAGTGCTAAAACTACTGCATTAGCATTAAATGATCATCCAGTCTGAAATGTAATTATTGAAACATATGGACATGCATTTGCTACATTTCCTAATCATTCCTAGTTATTGAATGTAATCAATAGTTATCCACATTCACAATTTTGAAATCACCGCAGCTTTGCATCGTTGTTCTGTTGTAATGTATCATTTTGTGGACATAAAAGGAAGTAATGGCCCGTATCCACTCAACACCTGCTCCAAAGGGACAGATTCCATCATGATGTAAAAATCCGGTTGTGCCCACATTAAACTTCACCATTAACTTGGACTTTTTACCCATGAGGCAAGTATTAGCCTTTGTTTTGCTCTGATCAATCTGACTTGTTAGTTTATATCAGGTGTCAAAGAACTGACGTTCCTCAGTGTAATTACACTCAAATGTAATACAGAGCGGTGCCACTCTATGTTTCATCTCATATAAACTTATATCACAGTGCATTCTATGACAATTTACACCATATCTCACATTTTATGCTGTTGGTCACCATATTTTAACCAATCAAATTATTAACAGAGATAAAATGATTATGAATTGATGACCGAATTATTCGCACTGGTCTGCAGATGCTTGTAAAATGAAACCTGAAGAAAATTAATTATCTTTGTGTTCTTGGGGCATGAGGCCATTAGCCGTGGAAGCAGTATGATAGAACTCATTTTGAAGTGGCTGCTTTATGCAACCTTTCTCCTTGGTCTGCCCCCTTCATGGTAATTTCCTCAGCCAAGGTCACAGTCATCGACCATCAGGCAGCCATCAGTCATTTCCTGACAAAGTAATAAATATGAGGGCTAATCTTTAATTACCATCTCTTGATGTGGCCTGCTTTTTGTTTTAATGTGTGACCTAGAGGAAGAATTCAATTAATACTGTAGGTACAGGTGGCAGTTTGTTTGCACAAGGAAACTTTAAGTGCCCGTGTTTATCCACAGGCAGGGTAATTGAATATGATTTGCTCAATGTATCCCAGCCTTTCACTGTTTTTTTTTTTTCTCCACCTAATCCCTGGAGTGCAGATGTTGTCAACTCGATTACAACTCCTGGTTTGAATGAATACACTTGGCACGGTGACATTTTTTAGATAAATATCTGTCTACTTGAGAAGACACTTTTAAGCCTGGAGCTCCAAACGAGATTAAATGGCTGAGTGATTGTTTGTAAATCTGCAAATTATTAGAGACAAAAGCAAAGAATTAAGGAATATTCCCTTCGCCTTGGACACGCGCCTCTTTAAGACGTCTCAAAACATATACTGTACTACTGACAACCGAGCATAAACGCTTAATTTAATGGCCAGTTATCTTTTCAGAGCTGCTATGGATTCAACATGTTGTCTGAACAAGAATCTGTGGAATGACTGATGAGCTGACGTCAAACCCACTATCGCTCGCCAGAAAATCACAGGGAAAAAAAATGTACTGTGTCATCAGACTACCAATATTATTTTTTTTCCATCTAGCAGCCACCTGATAATGCTCTTGTATAGATAGCCATATTAATTATACCCCGCTGCAATGTGCCAATGCAGTGAATGACAAAAAGGTGCAACAGAAACAAGGTGAAGCCAATTATGCCTAGTAAAATCATTTCATGCAGATGCGAAGGGACAAGAGACGGTCGAGGCTTCAGTATCGATTAAAAATCCCAAACAAAAAAGTGTCAGACAGGCAACAGAGAAGAGCATGAAGGATTCAGAAGTAATAAAGGAGTGAAGGAGAGGAAATGGATGTCCACTAAAAGTGAAACGGTCGAGCAAAAGGAGGAAGAACTTGAGAAAGAGCGTGAAGTGAGGGAAAGACAGAAAGAGAGCGGAGGAAGGCAGTGATGAGAGAGCACATTAGTATGAGAAGGAAAGAGAGAAGGAGTGAGGCGCGAACAAAAGGAAGACAGAAAATGGGGAGAGAGAGCCAAGAAAAAGTGAAGATGGAGGGAAGAGAAGAGACGGATGAAGGGGAAAGTGCTGCAGTGCCCCCCACAGGCCTGGTAGCGTACCACCACAGCAACACAGTCATCCTTGTGTCATTGCAATGCATCGCCTGTATAGATTGAAACGTTACACAATGATCACATGAACGCTCGCAGTCATTTCCTAATACGATAAGTTCAGCTGATGAAATGAATGCGATTTCTTTTCTTTCCTTTTCTTTTTTTTTCTTTTGACAGGTTTGTTTACTCGTTTACACGAGAAACTATTTTGAATCCTTCTGAATGCAGCCAGAGAAAATGAGGTAACACCAGCAGCAGCGTTTGGTCGCACAAAGAGGCAAAGGTGTTGCTGTGCAGACGCACAGTTATTTACCTTGTTGCTAAATTCATGCAAAAAAAAAAGGAAACTCCACTCCCCCAAGGTCAATCAGCACATCACATCCCACTTGTGTTACCATGAGAACCAGTCGTCTCATTTAAATGCACAGTAACATAGATGTACATTTGCAATAGCAATTAAATGTCATTTTGCCTTTGTCGACAGAGTGATTACAAAAGCATCTCAGTGCATCTGCAGCAAATTGTGATTTCATTTTAAGTAACTCGGCTTTTCATCGATTTTTCATGCATCCCCCCCAGAAAAACACATTTGAGTTGTTGTAATAATATGCAAGTTTTATTATTGCCATTCATTTCCACTCAAAAGTGTCGTCAAATTCAAATTGAGAGGGAGTGTTAAAATGCCAAGAGCACATTTTAAATAATTTTATGAGTGAACATGATTTGAGTCGGGCTAAAAGCAAAGGAGGCGCTCTGTGGAGTATGTAAGCACTAAGTGCCCTCCTTCTCTGTTCCTTGTCAGTGATGTTTGCTCAGCACAGCAAAGAAGCTGAATATATGGATAGGAAGGTCTGAACCGGAGGGTTTGGTCGGAGGGAGAAACACAAACGTACGTCTCTGTGTGCGTGCTTCGCTCTCGACTTGTAACTGTGAAGCAGAGGTGCCAGGAGCTGTGAAACCTTCAGGGAGAGAGAAAAAAAATCTGTATTTGAAACAAGAACAGGCGCAGAACGTGATGAAAGACAGGTTAGAGATGAAGGTGAAGGTTACAGAGACACATTGGCTTTTTAAAAATTAACATTTTTCTCAGCTTTTTAAAATTTCACTTGTCCTGTGGTAATGCTGATGTGCAGGTGAAAAAATAAAAACGAGCATATTTCCTGTCCAACTCAGTGGGCTCTGATTTGAAGGGTCAGGTGTTTCATGACTAAACACGGTGAGCCTCTCTATAAATAGTGCTGAGCAAATGCTCATAATGGCCTTGGAGAGCTGGGGGAGCATGACTGACATTTAGCATGTCCATATATAACAGGAAACTCACAGAGCTGCCCGTAAGTTGTCCAGTAGGTAGCGTGGCAGAGAACTTATTGATCCGCAGACGCCTCATAAAGGCATTTCTCAGCAGAAGAGGAGCGCGGTGTAAATGGCCTTGCATTTGTTCATTCTCCTCATGACCCCACTCGCTCAGAAAGGAGAAAGGAGAGGACATTTGAACGCATCATTGGAAACCGAGTAGATAGAGATATTTTAAGCCATTCTGGATTTTTCTCTATTCATCAGCAGGTGACTCAAGCTCTTCACTTCTTAAGGGAAATTTGGAGACGTTAGTAATTTGGAAACTGATCTGTTGATGATTAGCATGATTAAACTGTCCCAGTGTAGATAAGGAACCAACGAAAATTCAGTTACTGTAGATATGTAAGACACTGGCTGTTGAGATGTAGTAAACATGGTTCTTTTGGAGCAGGGCTGGCGTGTCACAAGTTTGATTATCTGTTGATTTTTACATGAATCCAATCACAATTATGGAGTTGAATTACAATTCTGTGCCTGATTGCTGTACTGCAGACTATTTAAGCTTTTAAGCTTTTTTGCTTTGTCACTGCATGTAAACAAGGCAGCCAACATACAAAGAAGCACTATACTGAAGCTTTTGACCTCGTCCGTGGCTCCTGCTTCTGGCAGGTCACAGCAGCCCACCCAGAATTTTTATTATTAAGCCTCTTATTGACGAGCAAGTGTAATTCGCTATATTAACAATGTTATTGATTTTTCTACCACGCTCGTGGGTTTGGCAGCTTAACGTGATTGATAATTCTGTGCACACATGGTTTAATATAAATCATCACTGCATTAAAACATCCGATCAGCCGTCAGTAATGACGAGTAAAAACTAAATCCATTTTCAAAATAGCTGCTGCTCACCATATAATTAACTCAGCAAAAAATGGCACGTCCAGGCCTGTGCATTTGTTGCCCCAGCATGGACCTGAATACAATAGCCCACCTGGACTCTACCATACCAGCTTACTGTAGAGTGTGTGCGTGTGTGTGTGTCTGTGCACACGCTGAAAATGCAGACATGTTAAAATCTGAAAGAATGACATTAAGGATGAGAGATGAACAGGATGACAGAGGGCTGCGTGAGACAATAAAATCAAGGCCATCCAAGAACCAAGATGAATTGATGAGTCCATTGAGTGGAGATGGCAGGCAGCCAGCCAGCACAGAGGTCAGTGCAGAAGGATATCTCTTGGAAGAAATGATGCATTTAAGAGGGCCAAGGCTGCCAGGGTGGGCTCACTAGCAGGGAGGAAAGGAAGGAGATATAAAGTGAGCGATGGATGAGGGGGCGGGGAGAGGAGGCTGGTATGTAGATGAAGTGAGGACTTGAGAAATATTTAAAATGATGGAGCGCGAAAGAGAAGTCAATTAAAGACGATAGAGGTAAGTGGACAGTCGCAAGCAGGGGAGAGAAAACGAGCCGTGGCAGGTTAGAAGTGGGAGACAAAAAGGTGACACAGAGAGGAAACATGCTGCGATGAGCCGAGTTCATTTCAACCAAAGCTTGAGCGTTGATAAAAATGTCCCATTATTTGTACCAGTGGTGAAGCATGAAAGCAAAGAGCACATGCGCTATTGTAGCAGAGACGATGACTTTCCACAGACACCGGGGTCTGTATCACAGCGTGAGCCAAAAACATTATGCCTAGGGAGACTGTTTTTATTAATCAAACTGATTATTGAATGAGTCAGGCACTGACACAAACAAGGAAAAATAATAGGTTTGAGCCTTTGCCACCAAAAATGACAAATACCACCCATCTGCCCGTTGTGATTTGCTGAGATGGAGCCGGCTAAGTGTCTGCTAACACCCCGGCTGGCTAATTGAGTTAGCTTTATAATGCTGAGGTCCACAATGAAATTTATGCAACCCATCTGCCACATAAATAAACAACGCTGATGGAGATGAAGTGAATCAGTCAGAAGTTAACTGTCTGACTTTTCAAAAGGTCTCCGCTCTATTTGTCGGCCGGCACGCCGTCTCCAGACCCTTTCTTTATTCCCTGTGCTCTCTGCTCCTTGTAAATCCCCCCTTTAGCCTGAGGGCTGTGAAAGTCCACGCTGTAATGTGAACCGCGCTACACGTCGTCTCCCTCGTTTCTCGCTCCCGTTTCTGACAAGGAGATAAATGCTGCAGTTATTAGTTGACTATGGCTGATTGATATCCACTACGGATGCGACTTAAAATGCAGCATCTTCGTGCCCGGTTGCGGCTCAAGGTCACCGGTCTAATAAACAGAGGAAGTGTCAGGCAGCTGTAAAACAGAAAGCCCTCGCAGATGTGTGATAACGGTGATTAAACAGCACTTGTTAAGGTGAAACGTGAGTTCTGGAGAACCAAGGGAGACAGTGGTGGTTGGAGAGAGAACAAAATGTACCATGAAGAAATTCACAGGAAAAATCTCAATAAAATTCCAAATCACAGAGGTAGACATAAAGAGATTAACTCCTCTTTTAACTTGATGCGATGATGTTTGATCTGTCAGCTTTTATTGCATTTCTCTATTTAGAAAGACAGTCAAAGAATGAAATGAATCCCCTTAAGATCTCCCTAAGGGAAGTTCTTCAGACTTTTTTTTTCTGTCTCCATCTGTCAAATTCATACCTGCACTACAATCCACGCTTTGCAGAGTATATGAAACGAGACGGTTATAAATGTATATTAGGCGTGTTAGGAGCGCAGCTGACATGTACGGAGGGCTAAGTCACTCAGCTGAAGCAGGACCTGTTCTCCGGCGAGATGCAGCTACCTTGTCGTCCATATTATACCCAGAGAATGTTTTTTTCAAATCCACAGGTAGCAGACATACAAACACACGGCAGTGCACAGGCCAGAGCAGCTAGAACAAGGCGTTCCTCTTCCTGTGAAGAGAACGAACAAACAGCATTAACTGTTCTCATTTCTAATACATACTTTTTGAATGTTAAAAATCATTGAACTCCATAAAAAAAAAGAAACATCTAAAAAGATTATTGAGGCACGATTCATTGAATAATTCACGGCTCCTTTTCGTTGTTGGTTGTTTTTGTTCGCTGCGGTGTGTGTGTGTGTGTTACTAGAGAGTGGGCTTCGTTTTTGTAGCTGACTTGTTGTTGCTGCAGGTGCTCCGCTGTCTTTCGCTGTTTGCTGCAAGCCAGCGATGTCATTTTGTATGACTCTTCAGGCAGGCAACACTAGTAAGTTTGGGCAGCTTGTGTTCAGGTTGTTACTTCAACCTCCTCTCATTGGCCACACGATCCATCTGCCAGGTGTGTGTCAGCTTGGCAAGTGTCCAGCTAGCTGTGAGTAACCCCTCCTCTCCCTCCCACTGCATCTATACGAGGGTGGGGGGGTAAATACCTACAGCAGCGCTTTGATATGAACACGGCAGCTGGCTTTCTCTGGTCGAGAGGTGTGAGTGTAGTGATGCACAAAGAGCTGGCTGCCCTTGTAGTGAAACGTCGGACGAGTTAGATTCACCTCTTTTGACCACGCCAACCTGTGTGCCGTCCACAGCCCGCTCTGCCGCGACAAGCTCATCCCAAGTCTCATCCCAGTTCAGCAGACAGGCCCGGTTTGAACCGGGTTCAGATCTCTTTGACGGGGGAGCTTTAACCTGCCTCGCTCAAAGAAAGGCAGGACTTCAGATGAGTTGCAGATGGCAGCCCAGCCCGTCTCTGTCATTGTGCCGCAGAGGTGTGAAATCCCTCAAGGTGTCTTGGCCTGCTGCCGGGTCCAGCGCTGCAGCAAACGCGACCCGCGCTCGCTTCCTCCTCTTGCAGCTTCACGCTTTGTCAAACTCTGCAAAATTTCAACTTTTACTCATTGGAGCGACTGTTTTGAGTTGCTGATATATTTGTCTTTATCCCACATGGCCTTGGGTTTATTGGATAGTTACTTGACAAATCTGTCAACTCTCTCAGCATCTGTACTCTTGTCAACATCACACTTGTAAAGATCAACCGTTCTCGTGTAGACATCCCCTCGCACACAAGCGTCTCCATCTGCCAGAGCTGGACTGCTTTCACGTATACCAAACAGTAAAGCAGGTTCCTGCTCAGCACCACACAGGGAAAACATACAGTACCCTGCCTGCAGTGCTACGACTGTACGTACACTGTGCTCGTGAAATACTTATAATTATTGGTAACAGCTTCAGCAGCATTTTCCTGTTCAAGGCTGATCTAGTTTAGACTACTTTTATTCGAGGAGGAAAGAACTACCCAAATTTCTGGCTTTTTATTGGAGATATTTTTCACTGTCTTGGAAGTTAAGAGAATGAATGTCTCTGATAATGCCAGCAACTAAACTCCAACTTGTTTGTGGTTTGAGACCCACATAAAACAACATGTTTTAAGATTTCACAACGTTTTAGTACCACTAGTTAGATCGCAACAATGCGTTGTCATCAGGCTTACCACTGCTTGTTTATAACTAATCTAATTATGAAAAAAATACTGCATTGCATTCATTTCTTATTGTATCTATTTCTATTTTCATTAAAGCTATGCCTGACTTCTACTGTAGCCCCGATTTTGCTATTTAATTCCATACAACAGGGCCATAAGTTATCTTCATATAGCAATAGAAATAAAATATCAAAAAATAATTCAAATTACAGTTTATCAACTGTCTTTCATTTCCCATAGGACACATAGGGGAGGACGGCTTATTCAGCACTTACCTGTGTTTACTTCATTGGTATTGGGGGATTGTCGCCCCGGGGCACACGCTGGGCAGAAGGCAAACGTTGGCTGACACCAGTTCAGTGCTATCACAGGCTCTTGGAAGCTGCACTTATTGATAGATGCAAAATAAGTCCCCCCTTTTTGACCTAATAAATTCAGCAGGTCTGCTCGTTGGTATCTTAAAAACTGTCCTGTTCTTGGCTCTCTGCTGTGCCAAGATAATATTTGACTTTAATGCACCGTCGTTTCATACCTCCTCCACCACTTTTATGACATTGCAGTTGTGCGTGCACTCATAGGGCTCTTTAATCTGCCTGAAACAGCTGTTGCTTTTACTTTCTTGTGCTTCTTAGCAGGACCCGTGACTGACTGCCTTGTGCATACATTACGTATTTAAGACACATACCCAACTCCTGACTGCAATCAGCTGTTTGCTTGCTTTGTAAAACACAGCGCTGTCTTTGTCCCTTTGGATCGCGCATATCATTTCCACAGCCTTCGCTGCTGCGAGTGTTGATTGCCTGGCAGCTCACACGTTTGCTCTCGCAGGAGTAGAACTGCATCTTGGCATTATTTAAATGACTTTCATTGAGAGATGCCATTGACAGTAACTATGTTTCACCCTAACACAGTTATTAGATAGTAGCATATGAATGCAAAAGGTTCCCATTAACATCTTTTCTCCTCTAAGCTGAACTGCCAGGGTTTGTCAGGGCAGTGCTTTATATCCTGCACACAGCTGGCGTCGAACCAGATGAACCGATGAAAGTGGAACGCAGGCTTATCTGCATAACCCCACTTTCCCCACAGAGAAAGAAGTGAGATGTAACAACAGTTGGCCTTCCACCATCCCAGAGGACCCGGTAAAGTGCAGAATTAAACACTGGGAGTAAGCGTAATACATGAAATTATTGTGGCACCAAGAGACAGAAACTTCCCCTGACAGACGGAAGAATGCATCCTCGCTCACGCCGAATTTGAATCGTGTGTGCAGTAATAATCCCAGAAGAATTGGACCTGTGCTTGAGTGACGTGATATTATACGACTCCATACTGTAAATAAACTCATGGTATTTACAGTCTGCAGCGACAGAAAGAAAATAGGTGAAACAATAAATGGACTATGTAAAAATAATCCTGCAGAATGAAATAAATAAAGCTGTGCTGTAGAGCCGATTCTGGCCCTGTCCCAGGATTCAAGGTTTATTAGGAGAGTTAGTGCTGTCAGGGACGTGCTGAAGACATGCTGTTATAAATGGTATGTTTCACTCAGGGACCAAGTATCCAATCATTCTTACACTTTAGACCTTGGTGTGTTCAGCACCTCAAACAAATTGACTTTCCTTTGCACGAGATTCATCATAGTTCACCATCAGGTAAACACATTATCTATATGCCATGATATATATTTCAGTCCTAATAATCTCACGGCTCACTAATAGGAATTTACACCGATACCATGCATTGTTTAATGTCTTAATTTATGATACATGATCTCTATGCCTATGTTTAGAGGAGCTAAACACTTGTGTTTGCTGCTGTAGAATCTATTACGGTTGGATCTCAAAATAAATATTTCCTTTGAAATGCAAATGATGGCATGAACAAAAGATAAAACGAAATGTGTGCATAGCTGTGTCGTCTGCTCCCCTCTTGCTGTGGAGCATGTAGTGTGTATCCTGGGCTTAAGTATGGGTTTAGGAAGATGCTGTCATCATTTGCTGCGATGTCAAGCTGTTTGCTCCTGGGAAATGCTATGTGACAAAGTCTTCTGATTGCCGGGCATTTTTCTGATCACCACCTTGAAAAATAAAGTTTGCGTCGTTAATGTAAGACTGAGTAATGAATGCAAAGTGCTAAAGAAAACAAATGCACAAGTATTTTTGTTTTAGTTGTGAAAAATAAGAGTGTCCAGGATCTCTGTCTAGATTCATTTCATTATTGATACGTTTGATCTTCCAGCTGAGCTTCCAAGCTGATGTGTCTTTGTATAATAACACTACAGAACCTATTCATCTTCAGTGCTGTCTTTTTGAGTTTCATCAAATAAGTCCCCTTGGTGTTAATCAGACGATCTCCTGATCAAGTGTGTGAGAGATGTGATAAAACATGCATGAATGTGCAAGGAGGGTCCTCACATTGGCTACTATCCTTTGTATCTGCCTGCAGATTGATTTCTATGCTCCGCGGCAGCCGGGTCAAATAAATATATAATAGGTTGGCTGTCTGGACAAGCTCAGGAAATTAAGAATGGATTTTTAATGGACTGGTTGGGGTTTAATATATCACTTCAACATGTGCGCACATGTGAGGGAAAGTAAAAGGCAAATCCTGCTGGTTAAGAAATGAATGTGCTTTATCTTATCATCAGGGTCTTAAATTAGACTATTGAGTCTATAATGGCAAGTCTTATGAAGATTTTTATGCAAAAGCTAACTACTTTACGTCTTACATTTTATCAAGCGTTGCAATGGAGAGTGAAATTAATGCGATGGAACCGTATGCGCCCAGATGCAGAGATAAGCTTTTCCCTTTGCTGAGGAAACGTCTCCGGCTGGGCTGGATGGTCTGTAAGTGGTAGTGGTCCAAACGAAAACAAGCAATTTAGGCAAAACAATGCACATGATTTTAACATACTGGAGTCTAAATTTAGATCTCTGTAGCTTCGGGCACAACGAGTTGAGATTCACTTGAGACTGTCAGCAAGACGGCACTGAGGCGGTTTCAGTGACAGCTGGCACCGAACGGGTGATTGACATGTCAGCAAAAAGCCGGCGTTATATATTGTGATGATGCAAAATGAAATAATGATGTAAGAAAAAGCAGACCATGAATCCTCACTGTACCCTGACTGTGCTCCACGTCTATCTTTCAGCGGTGTGACAGATTAGTGCCACAAGGTTTCAGCTTTTCAGCATTAAATTGCTCCTGTTCGTAAACATCGATTACTTGTCTGAGTTCACAATAACACATTTTTGCTTTAGCGCAGCTATATGTTGGCCTGCGTTACCAGCTGAATGGATGGCAGCATTACGACTATTGAAAATAAGTCTGTGTGAAAAAGCAGCCTCAAACGAGCAATATCATCTCTGTGCCAATAAAGAAAATGAATGCTTACGCTCCACATAGACATAATGTAGACTTTAGCAGTTCAGAGCATGAAACACAACATCCCTGCTTTAAGGAACATTAGGCCTGATTGATGAAGGACACAGCATCATGTCACTAGATGCATGTCTCTGTTATTAACATGACGAAGGTCAGAAAGACAACTAACATACAGGGATAGACCAAGGCGCTTTGTGAATTCCTCCTCCACAGTCGAGCAGTTTCCCTCCGTGCTGAATAGAAATGCTTTTGATCTAAAAGTTGAGGCCACTGTGTTCTCAGATGACAATGAATATTACATGGAAACAGCCTTGAAATGCAATTCAGCCTGCTGTCCTCTACAGCGATGTAGCATTTGTCAACAGGAGCCTAGACCACACGAAGGACTGGGGGTAAAAAAAACAGAGCCTTGAAACTCTCTGCAGACTTTTACAGGATTAGCACCACAAATAGTTTAACTAGCCTCTGTGACAGCTGCTCTCACTTAATTGAATTCTGTAATTCATCATTCATTCTTGTTTACTGCCAGCACAACAGGTGACAGGCTGATGAGACATCCCAGAAGAATTAAATGATGAATGAAACCTACTGTTACAATCGGGCTCCCCCCCTACCAGATGACAGTACGTCTGCGTATTTGGCTTGCATCAAAGTCAGAGTGGGAGTTTCAGGTGAAATCAGACAAATCTTTTGAACCTAATAAACACTGCATCATTTCCTTTCTTTCCGGTTCTGAGAGAGAGAGAGAGAGAGAGAGAAAAGAAAGGCGAAATTATGAATTGTAATTACAAGATGCTCAGGGGTCCAAACACCCACGCTGTGCATTACATCGGGCCAAATTTTCTTTTGCCACAGCGAGTCCTCGCTCATACATATTGCAATAGATTATGAGAGCTCATTTCCACCAGGCTTTGACATCGTTTTGCGGTAAGTGTTAACACTCAAAAATTGATGCACCTGGACTCCAGCCAAACACAATCCCGTCCCCCCAAAAAGTAATTCAAAAGGCCCTGTAGTTTAAGATTTAAAAATTAAACAACGCTCCACGAGAGGCAGTGCCATACACTGTGCCTTCACACAGAGGAGCAGGGCAGTGAAGCTGGTTAGTTTATGTTGCCTAGCTGCCAGCTGTTTATTAGTTGCTAGGTTACAGATATGAACTGGCAAACAGGGTGGAATGACACTTGTGTAACTCAGCTTTGACATATTTTGGCACATATTCAAAGGCTGTGATAAATAGATGGGACCATGACATTATGAGCAGCTTGTTGCAGTCGATTTACACCTTTATTAAAATTCTTGCTGTTCGAGCTGGATGTATTTTTCCTCTAAAGCTATGAGGACTCAGTTGTAGCATCTTGAAAGCGTCTGCAGATGCGGTGGCACCTGATTACTTTCATTAGCTCTTCATTAGTTATGCCTTAATCACAGATCATAGCAGCTGATGCACCTGAGAGCGAAATGGTCTTAATATGGCTGCTGGCAGAGATGAGCTCTCCAGCTGTTTGCTGCCCTCCAAAGCTGTCAGCCCTCATTTGAGCCAATTGCCCTGTGGAACTTAATAATCAAACCTGTAATAACCTCACACAGCCCGAATTCTCCGGTGCGTAGAGGCGGCCGCCGCACAAACCATTTCTCTTCTTTCATCTCCATGTGTCTTCCTTCAGCCCATATGTAAGTGTCGTCCAGGTCTGTGTCCAAATGGCAAACCTTAAGTAGAAGTATTTGACCTCACCTCAAACTACATCTTTCTCCTCCCTTGGATGTTCTAGTAAAAGTCCACTTTGTTCTTGATCTAATCAAGCAGTAAATAAAAAACAGCATTAATCAAAATCTCCGTGTGCACTTCAGTTTGTTTTATTTTGAGCCAAAAGTTACAGTTTAAAGACAGTGTAATATTAACTTGGAGCTTCAGGAGTGTCATTGTTTACAAGAGCAGAAAGAGACAGGGTCTCTTTTATATGCAAATTTGTTAGTCAGCACTGAAAATAATTTTTGTAAATCACGCTTTCAAAAGGTTTGATTATCTTCTGTACGGCTTTCCAGTGCAACTTTGCCCATCAGCCTCCGAACAGCCCCTCTCTTTTTTTTTCAAGCACTGCATTTGACAGGTGCCTCTGTCAGTGAAGTGAGTTATAAAAGAAGGGTGTTTCTCCCTAACAAAGCATTTTCCTCCGCTTGGGTGAGAGCGAGGGTTTATTCCACTCAAAGAATAAAATGCCACGATGTGGAAGTGAAATGTCATGCAGCAAGTGTTTCAGAGAGCATTAATTGTGATTTACGTTCAACGCGGCGAAAGTCTCACATCTCATTACGTATAAAGGATGCTGTCATTAATGCACCTGACCTTTGGGGATGCAACAGTGCTCTATACGAATAACAGACTTTTCACATAAAGATTTCTGCACATATTATGCTAAAATATCATTTTAATTGTTAATAAATTCACAACATAATGCAGCTGCTGTTCCCTTGTCGCATTACTCTATCACCGCCTAGCTTGTCCAGTAGCGTTCGAAATACTTTGCCTAACAAGGCAGGCGTTAGATGTCACTCAGGAGCTTTCAGATATGTTATAGGCGCCATAGTGTGATGAAGTGCCAAAACTACCAGGGGAAGGCAACTCTGTGGAGAATCTGTCAGTGTGCTAAGGATCAAAGCCATTTGCAAAGAGCACACAGGCATCAAACACTACCGTGCAACGTGTTACCTAGCAACCCCAGACCAGGTGTTGCAGAGAGTAGGACATATTAAAGCCCACATTCTTCCTGTTTTCTGCAAATACAATTTTAAAGGAAATCGATAAAGCCGTGAATGTCTGCTTCGTGCGAGAAGTGTGGAAAAGCCTTTTTTTTTTCTTCTTTCCTTGCTCTACAACAGACAACAACACGGGCGCCCAGAAGATAAGAGCGTAATATCAAAACCTGCGGTGGGAGAAAAGAAAATATGAAGGAGTGACGCATATCTTCCGATGGATCGCACTAATAATGCTCATATCCTGTCCATATAAGGGAAGGCACACTGAGTGGGCACCAAAGAAGCTGTGACAGACACACACATCACACCGAAGAGAGGAGCGTGATGCGTGAAGCTGGAAAGGCCCAGTTCCACTGAGTGGCCATGTCAGAATAGAGCCAGGCAATTACGTGTGATGCTGCAGGCTACTGAAAGGGAGCGACTCCGTGAGCGCCAAGGTGAGGCCGGTGGGTCCTCACGCATCACCGGCAGCCCTTTATCATGATTAAAACACAGCCGTCATATTACTAGCAGGCGTCCGTGCCTGTTGTGGCTGGAACCTACTGTATCAAACTGCAGGCAAGTGCGTGCGGTCAGACTCCCCTCGGTGAAGTCGAGCATACGTCAACCGTAGGGTATGACAGCGCCCGTAATGTTGTTTGAACCGCGCCTCCGCTGCTGAGATGAATTTGTGATTTGGGGACATTAATAACAGCTGTGTCCTTGTTTGCTCGCTTTTTGTCGTACGGGGGGCAGGTTAGCTTTATTTACTTATAAATGGTCATTGCAGGGGAGCTAATGTGAAAAGCACTGGGAACAATGTGTGCACCGAGCCCCCTCAGGAGTGATGTGGCGCCGAAGCCGTCCCAGCTTGTCTGTCTTAGCCAGCAGAAACAGGTGTAAGCTGCAAAAGTGCTTGATGAATGTTCTCTTTAGTGCCGGTGACTGACTGCCCTTATTCAAACAGCAGACAGCTCCTCTGGCTAAGTACTCTGAGAGCAGATACTGTACATGGCTCACACGGGCGCACAGTGCAGTCAGGCGAACGCGGACACGCACACATGCACACGTGTGCGAATATAAACACATGAGGGTATTTTGCGCTTTGCTGCGCCACACAAAGCCCAGTTGGCTCCACTTTAGGAAGAACACATTTACTGTACCCGGTCCACTGATTGATTTTGTTTGTTGATCATAAGCGACATGAGGGGCCCACCTGTAGCCTCCCACTGGGTGGTGTGTGCGGATGAGATGCATCCATTCTGATAATTATTACACTGCAAGGATGAGCAGGCCCGGAGAAGATACAGCCCAGCACATGACGACTTAATCAAGCCAAGCAAGGACAAAAATAGGATTACAGAGGGAGAGAGAAATGTGAAAGACTTCTGTCTTTTCATAATCTATGAATAGAGGCTGAAACAAAAGGACAGCAGTGGAAAGAAGGCGTCTGTGATGAAGACAGACGGTTTCCCTCTGGGCTGAAGGCATCACTGACAAAAGCACAGGGTCGTGATCTGACGTCCCCCCGACAAAGGAAATAAAGAGTCGCATTTGTACAAAGAACTTGCCATCTGAACACAGCCTTCATCCCATGTAGTCGGACTGTGAGAAGCATGAAAGAAAGAGCACACATGCCCTCATATTTATGCACAAAAAACACAGGCAAGCAAAGTTTTTATTGCTTTTTGGTTATTGCTTTTTCTTTTCATAGCTGGCCCCTGACCCGTCCGTACTGAACTTCAATTCTGTTTCCTTTAGATCTTTTTTTTTTTTGTGCCACAGTACAAGCGGTTATATCAGAGGTAAAAGCTGAAAGTGGAAGTTACAGAACGAGAAGGATCTGAGCTTCGATTTCTTCCCGTCTCATCAACATGATGTGAATGGGAGATGATGAGGTGCTCTTAAACTGTGTCATTGGTCTCGTGGTCTGGGGAGTTGCATGTGTGATGGCCTCTTGTAACCTTTCCATTGACACCCTGCCACGTGTCCCAAAGAAACCAATTATTCCCCTGTCTGAAGCTTTTCTGCAGCTCAATGTGCCTTTTATCCAGGCGAGCTTTGGTCCATGGAAGACATTATTCACTATTTAACTATTTATTTTCAGAGTTTGATCCCTCACACATTCTAGGTGCTTGCATGCTAATAAAGTGATGCCTTGCTGCTGTTTGTGCCTTTGTACTGACTACAGTAAATTAAAAGTCCCTTAATGAGAATGAGAATCTCAACTAATGAGAATCGTAGAGTAACCAGAAAACAGGGACAAGTGTGAAGTGCAGTGCAAGTAACGTCATTTGTGTCCTGCCTGTTGACGCAAAGGCAAACCGCTGACATCGAAGCATCACTGGTTCACTTGATCCTGCAGGACAGCCATGTACAGTACATACAGCATGCACTGCATCTACTGAGCAGCCTCACACCGTGTGTATTCATGCAACACTGTGCACAACGGCATGACGAGCGTCCTGCCATGCTCCAGTAATTACACTTACAGTATAGCACATTCAGTGAAAGACTCTGCTCTGTAGGCTGTAGAAAAATAGAATTGTACTAGTAGTGTTTCTACAACAAACAAAGAGAAAAGGCTTCAAAAGCTTTTTTTGTGGTCTGCAGCAGGAAACCTTAGGAGAATTAGTTTCTTCTTGATCTGCTTTCATGCAACTGAGCTTTTCACTAGGGAAAATCTCTGCCTGCATATTTGGCTTTGGTTATCATAAATTTCACAATCTCTACAGTATCTAGCAGCATGGTGTCTGGCAATATGGTCTCAGTGGATGTGTGAAAATAATTCTATCTTTATGGGTTAAATATTTGTATTTTTTAACTGGTGTTTAAAAAAGCTTTCTCTTTTTTTATCGCTTAATAAAACTAATCCCATGTAGGTCAGTGTAATGTAACATTAAACCAATGTTGTTCTCCAAGGAACATGTTGCATTTGAGCTGGGAAGTCAGAATGTCCAAGTTTCCGGTTGCAAATGTAAATTATAATCCCACCTGAAGCGGGATGAGACAAGAAGACCAATGAATGGAATATTTCATTAAATAAAACACCCACCAGGGAAAGTTTGTTTGTTCTCAGTAAATTTCCTAGAATACTCGGTCATCTGTTTGACTGATATGACCAATAATGCAAATGAAATTGAAAAACAAATGCTTGATTTAGCGAAAAACAGACCAAACCTCATTGAACGTCAATGATTCACTCATCTGCCACATACTTTCCCAGTAAAAGCTGATCAGTGGGATTCGTTTGGATGCATTAATCACTCGGCTCATAAAAATGTTTTTGATCACTTGTCAGCCCTAGATTTGAACAAAATGGTCACTTTTCCACAGTCAGAGGTTCAAAGACCCTCAGCAAAAATGGGAGAACGTGCTGCAAGCATCACCATCTCAGTATATGTGGTGGGCACTCTGAGAGTGTGAGGAAAACGGTTCTCTGGTTTGATGAGACCAAATTAAACTGTTTGGACAGAACTCCAAGCACTACGTCTGGTAAACACCGGGCACTGTTCATCACATGGATAATGCCTCCCCTGAAGCACAGTGGTGGCAGCATCATGACATTGGGGCTTTTCAGCAGCACGGACAGGGAGGTCACAATTGAAGAGACGCTGAATAGAGACAAGCAGACATGAGCTTTTGTAGAGAAGATGCTCCAGCGTGAACGAGACCTAGTGAAAGCGCACTGTTCTCCGTGAATTTGGCTTTGTCCTTGTTGTTTAATGAGCAAACATCACAATATTTAAACACATTCTTATTACAGCACAAAAAGGGCTTTGATTGTGCGAATGCATTTATTCATATGAATGAAATAGAAAATTAATAATTGTTTAAATAAATAGAATTCACCAACATCGATCCCTCCTGAAGTAAATATGAATTAAATACTGCGATATAAAGGATTCACCTGACAGTATAGATTGTTGTATCTTCTTACCATAGCTTAACATCTGGTCCACTGATGCTCAGTCTAATTATACCTGTGTGTTAACGCTGTAAGAAGTCTCCGAAGGAAACGTACGGACGCAGGGTGTCTTAATGCTAATCTAACTTGTTGAGGCCTCCTGCATCTCATTCATTCACTCTCTGTCATGCAGAGTATTCTTCACAATTCTTCAGCTGAAGTGCAACCTGATTGAAAGCTGTTGCAATAATTGTCCGATTTTGTAGTAATAAACCAGCTTCGATTTGATTTCCCTGCAGGTCACTACACAGTTAATATATTTTACACTCAGGGTACGTCATGTTGGGCTATTGTTTACTTTTTAGTGAGTACATGGAGTAATCACAGGCTCATATGTACCAAAATGCTTTTTGCATCTGTTGAACCAGATCAACAAAACCAAAACAACGTTTTTGTAAACATCTGTCCTCCTTTAATTGAAAAGAAGCCTCTGCCCAGTTTGTTGCTGAGGGGAATAAAGTAGAAACATAATGGTGTATCCATCCAGCAGGATCCATTTGGATGCCATTGCCAAAAATTTTAACATAGTTTGTGCTTTTCTAAGACAAGTCATGATAGACATGATATTGGAAAATAGCAGCATAACAATGACAGAAAAACCAGCTGGGGAATGCGAATCACAAATAACACTGATGAGGCTGCTTTGCTAGATGCAGTAGTCGTGTTTCTTAGCTTGTTTTGATGCACTTAGTAATTGGCATTATGCGTTTTTGTCCGTGTTTCACACAACCGCATATTAAGTTCAACGTTCACCGGCTAAGTATGTAATTAGAGCCTGTAAAAGGGCCGCGAAAGATAATGGCTTGAATATATTTTACCTGTGCCTGTGCACCGTCCGCAGCAAGCTGAGCTGTGTCTGTGTGGAGTTTTGCATGTCTTCCTCACACATGCAGGTCTTGCGAACTGGAGCCTTTTTAATTGCCTGCAGTGGATGTGAAATGTGGAGTGTGAATATCTGTGGGTCAGTCCCCGTGGTGGTGTGTGGCGCCTAGTGGAGTAAGAGGCTGGATAGAGAATTGTTACAATGAGATGATGGCAAAGTTTGAGCTTAATAATAAAATGCAATATGATTCAAGAGCATCAAGAATGATGGTAGAAATCCCCAAACAGTCAGAAAGGCATCTGAAAAACAAGAGCTTGTAAAAACAGCTGTGTTCCAATGTAAAACGAGAAAAAATACGCTGACAGGGGGTTACAGAATAAGATTTTATAAGAGTGCACAAAACTGAAATAATTACATTACAGTAAGTGAAGTACAAGTTTAAATGCCTTCCATGATTAATCTTAGTTTTAGAGTAACCATTTCATGCACATCCTGGTAGATTGTTTCACTGTTATCTACACCCGTCCCTCAAAACAATGTTCCAAGATTTCAAAGAGGATCTAGCTTGAGTGCAGAAAACTGGCTCATTTAAACTGGAGCCTTATGCGCCTGCAGTGCGGTCAGTGGCTTCCTGTGGCTACTTCATCTAGAATGCCTGTGTAATCTCTCTGGATGGTGGTTAATTGTGTATGGATCTTAATAGCGAACGGAGGAGTGCTTAGGACACAAGAACACAAGATCGATACGTGTGGCTCCCCGCACCGAGAAAGCCCCACGCCCTGCCACTCAGGCTCCGCTAATGAAAATAAACCGAACGGCCACTTGTGACCATCAGACAATGTCAACAATCACGCCTGCATTATGCAAAAAGTGGGTAAACAACAGACTGAGGGACATAAATTGGCTCCACACCAGCTGTCTAATTAGCTTTGTGCTGCTCTTGAAAAGCAAACAAACAGTGAAAGCGGGACGGTCTGAAAGGCGGCCAGGCAACGGTTCTAAGTGTTCTGCTCCCCTCGAATCAGACGGGGCCGCTCCAATTCTGCTTGCGCTGGAAGAGAGGGGGGTTTCAAATAAGATTAGATCATACGTTAAGTCCCCAGAAGGCCTCTGCGTGGTTATTCTGGAAGCACTGTAAAGACTCGCAAGGGGCTCAAGTTGAATTTACATATTAATGAAGCCTTAGCTGATTGCTACAATGTGGACTTCTTTGCTCCCACCTAGTTAAAGCTCCAACATGAAGCGCAGTAGAAAGCAAATGCACTGAATGCACACAGGCAGGAAAAACCCGATGCCCATGTGCCCACTCAGGCCTGCAGACACACACACGCACACACACTGCTCATTTAACACACTCCTGCTGAGAGAGGTTGTTGCAGTAACAAATTGTCCTGTAAACACAGCCAGAGAGCAGAGAGGACACCCAAGGGCGAATTACATGACAAAAACAGCATTCTCCCCCCCAATGAGGGTGGCTGGGAAAAAAAAAACAAAGCACCTCCATTTCCCCGCATTAGACATGTACAGAAATGACGCTTTTTGTATTATAAAGGACACTGGGTTCAGTTGCAAACAATTTAGGGGAGCGGGGAACGAGGTCGTCGCTTTTTGTCGTAACATCACAGTGACAGGCACAGCACCGAGTAGCGGGAGCGCCGTGACAAGTGGCACGGTGACGGGTGTTACTGACGAATGCTGCTCGGCAAAAGGCGACATGTATCATGTCAGAATCGTCAGGACTCGTCACTTCACTGTCATTTAGCAACAGCCTGTGTGGGAGTGAAGACAAATTCACATTCGTGCGTCGTTATCAGGCACACTGCAGTCGGAGGCGTGAGTAATGATTAGTCACATGTGGCTTCTATTCACCAGTCATCGCGGGGGGGGAGAGGGCAGTAATGGCAACTTGAAATTCCGGCGGTTAATGACATTTTTGGTGAGTGACATCAAAACGCACCACAAAAGGCTGTTTCGTGCTGCGAGAGACAAATCCAGCTTGTGCGGTGGGACTCAGAGTGAAACTGAGTCCTGGCAGCCCCAACAATGCTTTAAAAATGATCAGTGGCTGCCTTGTAAATGGCCTGGGCTGCCGGCACATCCAGAACAGGAGACATCTTATCTGCAGCACCCTCTTATCGCTCGGCCCCAGTGGAAAATATTGCCAGGTATCAGGTTGTCATATGACAAACAGTGCTCTGACAACCACAGCTCAGCACAGTTGGCCACACCACTGGCAGCTCCCATGTGATAATACATGAACAGACCTGCGGGGCCTCCGTTACAGTAGGCGCTGAGGGGAAGCATTAACCCAGTGGTGATATACATGCGTCTTATTAAAGATCTGACCTTGACCACAGGGAAAACTGAATTATTCTTGTTTCTCTTTTTTTTTAGATGATGTTATTTTGAAGAAATTAAGCTCTGTACACTCTGTTTTTTTTTCTTTTTCACTTACAGCCTCTTGCTTTCACCAGCATCCAGTTTTCATTGTCTTGTTAAACAAAAGGAAAGGCTGATGCAACAGTCTGTGGCCAAGCGTCTCTCTCTGGCACAGCGTGAACACAGCAGACACTGACTCGGCACTTGCCTCAAGCACATCACACACACACACACACACACACACACATACACACCTCTGCCACGCTTCCTCAATCACACACAAAGCTTGATTTAAGGTGATTGAAGGCATAAGCACCTCCTGCAAAACTCCCCCTCGTGGCAGGTATAAATTCATTCCTCTCCGTTTAAAATGCATGAACATGTAATTTTTTACTTTTAGCAGGCTTGTGCGAGAGGGATTTCTTGGCCAAGACTGTAATCATCTTGGATTGGCCCACATCTCCCTACTGTTGCTGGCATTTCATGAACATAAATAAAGTTTGAACCCAGGTAAGAGAACCCTCTGGCTTGTGTGTGAGCAATCTGTGACACCTCCAGCATACAAAGAAGAAAACACAGGGCCAACCCCTTAATAGCTATAACCTTGATTATGGTGACCTGGGATCAGTTCAGTCCATTTTTAACACCAGTAACTGAAGTCCAGTCCTTTAATAAGTGAATCATAAGGTATTTACATCCCTGAGACATTGAAATGACCTTATAATATAGGGTCATTTCTCTTACGCATGAAACATTAGTGCTCATTTTTCATGCCCTCTTCTCTTCTCCTCTTTTCTTTCTCATTTTCTCGTCTGCGCTGTGTGCGACTGGCTCCCTTTTCCCTTACCGTTAGACGTTATCTCAAAGACCAGATCACCATGGCAACAATTAGTCACATCGTCATCGCCCACACTTGTATTTGATGGCTGTTTTTATTTTGGAGGGTTTGTCAGCGCACCCATACCTCACTGGCAGATCGCCAAATAACCTGTTCTGGTGAAGAAGGAACAATGTTGCCATCTGTTGGATCCACGTGTTTGCACACAGGGAGCGACACTGGAAAACACACCCCAACGTTCCTGTGATGACTCATGACAGACATTTACATGCCAATTAAGCCCTTCGTCTCCACAGAGGAGCGTTATGTCTTAGTCATATTTCACAACTTTCGCAGCGCATCTAAACCTTGGAAGATCCTTTTTGAAAAGGTCACCCCCTGGAAAATAAAAGGAGCAGAAAGCAAAGATGTTCCCTTCCTCGACTTTCTGACTTTCATTCCTGTAAAACGCAGCCATACATGCATAATGACAGCGTGGTGCAAGTGTGACTCGAGTAGAAGGAGAACAGGAGTAGCTTAATGGCAGCTTGGTTAATTAAACGTGGAAAATATTCGGGCTTACGACCAGGACCTGCATTTATTCATCAGCTCCTGCTTCATTGTATATCTCGAAATGAAAAGAGTGCTCCCTTGCAGCAGGGTACCAACTAATGTGAAAGATAATATATTGGCTGCGATTTTGGCTGAGTGTTACCCTTGAAATCTTGGATCTGTTTCTGCTCTCTGGAGGCGCTAATTAAGTTTTTTTTTCTTTCTTTCTAAGTCGTACTGTTAAGTGATGTAATACTTCATAGTCACAAATTATTTTCCACGTGGGACAGATCATTGCTCTTATTATTTATTCTGCTCACTCCGGTCCTTGCCAAGAGAAGGATGGTTCGGTGTTTACCTACGTTATCAGGGCTTCTACTCCAGACAGTGCTATGAAAGATCTTCCTCTGCACCCGAGCACAGGAGCAAAGCCGGTTGTTCAGAGCGAGGTAATGCAATGCTGGTGGTAAATGAACTCAGTCTCCTAGAGGCATTTCTGCTCAAGCATCATAGTTGAGGCTAAGACACAAACCCTGGGCTACATATTAATTATTATTCTGCAGAGCTGCTTAGTGCGAGATCTAATTCAGCATCTTTATAGTCAGATTTACAATATGGCTTGTCCTCCAGAGAAAAATTACCGTGTCACACTGACCAGTCACTGGCACACGACTGTGTTTGCTTTCAAGCCTCCACCAAGAAGAGACAGCAGTCTCGGTTCTTGGATCATAAATCTCCGCTATAGCTCAGCAGCGGCTGGGAAATAAAAGAGACAATGGGCCTGCGTGTTTGTTTTCTGCAAAATATATGAACAGCAATCCTTCTCTTAGATTCTTTAAACCATGCTCAGTTATTACTCTCAGTTTACATTTGGATTTAACATCAGTAAAAAAGGCTGTGGAGTGTTTTCCATTTCATTTACTGTCAAACGCTCAGTTTTTCTAAAGTTTCCTCATGTAACGCGCTGCTATATTTGGCTGCATATTGTAACACCCCGCCGTGAGGTAAACGATCCCCCAGAAACCTCGGATTAAAACTCTGTGAAATTTTCTGCTTTTTATGTTTTCACAAATGAATGCGAGCACCTCGTTTCCTTTCATTATTTATTCATGGGGAGCAAATGTTTCTCTCTGGATCCATGCGAGAGGTTGTTTCTCCCTTCAGAAGACAAAGATACCGTAGCCCAGGTGTCACTTTAGGAAAATTAAAAACACTTTCTCGTTCTTGCGCATCGTTTATGTGCTCACTGGCTGCAAGTATCGCATTGGACGCGTTGCCTTAACACGGGTTTTGATTTGCTTTTTAATTATTGCAGACTTTGCTGTGTGGGGCAAAACCCTTCTCTCAGTTCTACCAGGCAGATTTGCATAAGGTTTTATGGAGATTACCAGTGCAAAAATACTTTGACTCCTGATCCCTTGCCAGCCAGTGTTATTCAGGGTTTAGGTTTAGATCTTCAAATATCCTGCATATCACTGCAATATTATATATCCGTGATGGAAAACACATCAAGACAGCTTTGAGTTTGATCAGATTTAGGACCCCATAGGTTATAGACATTCATTAAAGTGCCTGTTTTTCAAACTTATGTTTAGGGATATGTTTTTAAAAATCAGCAGGAGATCTTGTGAATGTGTTCCTAACGAGCTCTTGAATTTGCATCCTTTAGAAGAGTTGTTTTCACCCATTACCTACAGTACCTCCCATCATACCAGTCACCAAAACTCACGCAGTTTTAATAATCAGCGCTGAGATCCTCACATGTACAGAACGCGTTCATTGTTAGAGATTTTCCCTTTTGTCTGTGCCTGTCACATTAAACGCCCTCGGGACTGCATTGATCCTCTCGGGTGCATTAACCTATCAATGCAGCACACACCGAGCATTACGATTAAACACATGGAAAACGGCCACATTTTCCCACTGAGGGGTCAGAGAGAGGCAGCTATGCTGAACCATAAAGCATTCATGGAATCCTGTTCAAGCCTCTGTACGCAGCAGCCATCCTGAAACAAAGATCCCTCTGTTAATGTGGCTGGTATTGAGCGAACAGCACATCTGAACCTGATGACTAGATCTAAGGACTGATAGCGGGTCGTGTTTGTATTAAGGAGGTGAAGGGGATGAAAGGATAGGAATGAGAGGAAACAGCCAGTAAAAGGAGGCTGGCGCTGCTCTGGGTGCTGGTGGGATCTGTGCCACGTTTCCTACTGACTTTCAGCCGGACATAGAAGGTCACCAGCAAGGTGTTCAGAGCAATCTCCTCAAATTGTTGGACTTGAGGCTTGATAATCTCTGTGGCCTTAATGGATCTCAGATCTGTTTACCAATTGAGTGCACCTCACAAAGTCATTGGCCAATTGTTTTACCCTCTAACACAATAATAGAACTAGAATTGGCTTTTTGATCAATGACATCAGTGGTTAAGTTGATATATTCAATAAGCACGACAACCTTGAGCCTCATAGAATTACGGTGTGTGTTTGTGTGTGTGTGTGTGAGTCTGTGAATTACACAGAGGGAGGTGGGCGATCTGTTTGTACTGTACACTTAAACTGTACGCCAGAGTCACTCCTACATGTATATCCAAGGCATTTGTTTCAGTTTTCTTTTCAATATCTCATTAAACTCTTCTCTTCAGTACTTTGACCTAGAACATTTGGAAGTAAACATTCATTTACCTTCAGTGCATAATGTGCATTGTCTGCTCACTGCTGTGTTTATTCCAGACTCCTCATACAGCTGATTATTACTCTGAAAGTAACTATAATTTTTAAAGACAAACCGCTGAGCTTGTAGTCGTCTTAAAATGGCGAGGAGAAGGATATGGAGAGTGTTCTGCTCTGTCTTGTCATGTGTAAGAACTATTACATTTTTACCGAGGCCGGGCGAAGGAACCAGCAAGCTCGAGAAGAAGAAGGACCCTGGTGTCTCAGCCTCGGAGTTGATCTGAGGGCTGTAATGTTTCCTCTGGTCTACTCTCAGGCATTAATGGTTGAATGAATGGGATTGGACATGCCTGAAGACTCCACCAGCCTCTAAGATTTGCTCCTAGCAAATCTCAACAGCCTGCATCTTAAGCTCAAATAAGCACTGTTGTCACTGCCCTCCCAATAATTTGAAATGAAATTGTTCTCTCGTTTGTATCTCAGTTATCAGATAGTTGTATAGTTTGGTAAGATGGAGACAAGCCCAAAGTGGGAGGGGGGTAGCGGCAGACAGTTTCGTAAAGCCAGCCGTACATAATGTCACATCTGTAGTAACAGCAACTTTAATGAACTTTGAGGAGCCAGCTAATAATTACAGTTGGTTATTGTCTAGAAGATTGTTGAGAGTTTCTGACTGAAAGAATGAAGAGATGCTAGTAGAAGAAATCCCCAATATCTTTTCAGAAGTCTCTGACTAGAACTACTTATTACTTGTGGCACTGCATTGCAGCTCAGATGCAGTTGTGAAATATCCGCCCTTTAGAGCATTTTAAGACATGGTTCTTTTCCTCTCCACTTAATCTTAATTTTACTGCAGCAATATTCATTATTCACAGTGATTTTTCCCGGCGTTCTTGTCTTTCCCATGTGAGTGTAAAAAAAAGAAGTTTAGAGATGGATTCCCCCTAAGTTTTATGAAAAAAAAGTGTCAGATTCTCAGGCGAACAATGAGAACACTATTACAAGACTTGGCACAGAAAAGCCTCAAAGGCCTTGGCATAAAAGTCTGTACAAATTGAGAAGATAGAAGTGCAAACTCATTAGCTTACCGGGTTTCCAATCATTTCTTTTTTTTATGCTGGATGTCTCATTCTGCAGAGCTCTCATCTGATGAGAAGCCATTTCGCATGACTTCAAAGGATACAGTGCTGCCTTAGAACTTGTGACTTCTTTCACTGATACAATTTTGTCAGAACATGTACGGTGATATATGTTTCACCTTTAAAATCTCATCTGTACGTGCTAATGAATATGGCCCTGACCCCACATCGTCAGAGCAGGAAATCCAAAACCAGACGTCTTCTGTTTCCTGTCGTTGTTCGGGTGTGACGAACTTCCTTCACCGCACTTTCTTTAAGCACCTTAGACTGAACATATCTGTTTCCATCCAATATAAAATACATGCAAGATATTTCCCAGATGGCGAGCGATACAGCACAGAAACAACACTCGACTTTACATTTAGGGGCAGAGCCAAATGGAAACTCGGATGAGTCGGCCAGTTTAATCTCACCTCAGTTTACACTTATTGTATGGCAAGTCTGAATAAAAGACAGCCTTGTAGCGCGCAGAGAGGGTTTTATGTTAGGCATCAGAGTACCTGTAATATCACATTGGCAGCACTAAGCACAACAGAGTAATCTGTCATGACACAAAAACCTCCTGTAGAATATGCTCTTTGTGATGCTAATGAAACCCTTTTGACTTTAATACATGTCAGTACATTTGATATTTGCTCTCCACCTTGTTTGCTTTCTCTAAACCCAGCTGCATGTCTTCGCTCCTGCGGCATCAAGTATTTAATCTGCAGTTTTAATACTATGATTGCACTCAATCCCGGATTCATTTACGTAAGTGACTGGATTCAAAACTGCAGCCATACGCACATACATTCATTGCACTCTGGCTATCAATGTGCTCCACTTTTAATCGTCCCGTGGGTCCACCATATGGGAGATGTTGAAAGATATACTGCTGTCATTCGGGATTCTTCATAGTCACTAATCCTAGTGTAAGCGTGCCTTGCCCGGTGATGGTGTAGGCACGATATTACCCTATTACGCCATTAAGATTCATACCTCAGAATCTGCAGTGTTCGTTTTCAGACAGATTGTCTCCTGCACCATTTTCATCTTGTTCTGAGAGAAGCTCCTCTACGATGCTGCACTACCATCTGCTGGGGAACCTACAGGCAAAACCAGTCGCCGCAAATGTTTGCCTCTCCTTCCTCCTCCTCTCTCTCTCTCTCCCTCTCTCTTTCTCTCTTCGCAGCAAAGATTGATTTCTCTGTCTGTCACTGATGACATTGTGCGACTAGGGTGTTTAAATTACCAGCAGTCTGATAAAAAAGAATACCAATGAGTCAGATCTTCGTGAGAATCTTAACATTCATTGACAAAATATATTGAAGTGCTATAGCACTTACAAAAGCTCCACTGATACGTCTTAAAATTGACAGTGACCTGCTACAGCTCCTGGTTATGATTAGGCTGTTTTCCAGAAGAGACGCCTCGAATCTGTGCACATCCAATAGCCACAGCTGTTTTACTCATTTAAAAGACAGAACAGCACATTATGTAATGCAATTATGCATCAACATTAATAGCAGGCAATTGTGCAGGCAACCAGCCAGCTGGGATGGGTTTATATAACTGCCAAAAATTGACAAATAAAAGAGAAATGAGCAACCTTTTCCTGTAAGGAGCAAATTCACAGGCACACGCACACAAGCGCACACAAATCATAAGTTATCCTTCTGTTCATGCGGTCAGCCTTGAGACAGTTTAACAAATTGCTATGACATAATTGTAATATTGCTTCCAGTATGTCACATTGGTAATCTGTATAGCTTGGCATACACTCAGGTGCTGTATACTGAGTTCAATCATTGGTGAAAGTGCTCTCACACAGATTCATTGGATTAAGCCTGCATGCATAAAGAAGATGGAGAATAGCTTTCAGCACTTTGTATGTACAATTTGCATAATGCCTTTAATTTTAGTACATCCGTTATTATGCCCAAAGGATAGCTCCATCAGCAGACTATAGACATGCCCAGAGTGTGTACAATTTATGCAGTGGATAAAGGATCACTAAAACAAATATGTTAACAAACGTTACATAAATTAACACACATTATCAAAAGCGGGGGTATATTCTTAGGAGATGTGGAGAGGTCACAGTGACATCCTCTGTGACAAACACAGGCGTGTGTGCTAAACAAAAACAAATCCCATCAAGGAGCTGCGAATATTGCCATCGAGAGATTATGTGCAGTGGAAATACAGTTATGAATGTTGATATTCCATCAGCATTTCAGTAGTGAGACAGCAGTTCTTCCCGAGCCATTTTAGATTTCGATGCTAAACTTGCTGTTCGAACACACACACAGAGACACAGAGAGCAGAGACTGATCAAGGTGGTGATAGCAGGTGTCGGGAAGAGCATAATACGCAAGTAAATATTTCATTCTGTGCATCTGGTGGTATACATTAAACTGAATCAATTCATGTATGCATGGGACTGATACGAACCATGGTTAGTGCTGTGAATAATAATTGCTCGCCTTCAGGAGATAAACAGTCTCTGCTGCCATCTAGAGGTGCTGAAGGTTCGCTGGCTGATTCATCGTAAAAACGTCAGGAATGTGTTCCACTCAGAGATCTGCAGCGAGCACTCCCCTCACTTTTTCACTTTATGGCAGACTAAAGAATATTAATGCAGTCTGATGCGGTAAATGTAACCAATCACTCACGACTGCTTGGAAGAGAGAGTAAAACTCACATTTGAATACAGGCTGGGTTTTATTTTTACTCCACAGCATCTTAGCTGCAGGAGCTAGATGCAGTGTCCATGCACATGCCGTGGGGAAATTGCAATCTAAACAGCTGTAAATTTCAGCTACAGCCCGAGTCTCTGTCAAGATTTTACAACTCAGATTGATTGGAAATATATAAAGCCTGCTGTGACAGACTGACTCCACACAATGCATCTTCAAAAGGAAAAGCATCATGCAGGAGCTCAGGTCGTTAAAAAAAAACACGACAGAGGTTCACTGGGGGCTGAAAGGACCACTGCCAAGTGAGGGTGAGAAATCTGACTGTGCTAGCAATTTTGGAAATGCACATAGGGAACAATTTATTTCTTGGAATATAATGTGGGGTGACTCGCTTTTATTTTTGGCCTGTTTGGATCAGTGGAGCTTGCAGAGTGTACATACTACAGGTCTGCCCTCTACTCATTCACATGTTGTGTAACCATAATCTTCTGACGTGGATCACAGAGTATAAATTCTTCATAAGATGGAGGTTAGGAAGCACATATGATTCAATTTTAAAGTATGCTGCTCTGGATGAGAGTGGTTTCCTGTGAGGTTCTATGCAGGTCAGTGTGGAAGAGTCAAAGAGCAGAAGCAGACTGGAAAACCAAGTCTAAACACTGGACACTTATTAAGAGGAAGCTATGAGCGTCTTTAATTAAAATGAGGTGAACCTGCTGAGAGGAGACTTTACAAGATGCTGTTCTTTAATAAACTGTTACCTGGATAGATGTTAGGATGTTTTACCAAGAGAAGCCAATCACGTCCAGCTGTGATGTGTTTAGTGTAATTAGCACAGGTTCCATTAAGTTGAAGTTCAATTAAATTGAACTTTAATTGCCTTTGAACTTCTAAGTTTAATCTTTTAACGATTTCTATCAGGCATTAACCAAACAGACCAAATTGCATTAGATGGACAGTCATCAAGGCAGATAACAATTAATAACCATTAAGAAAACAAATAACAACTGTGATTATTTAAATTATATTATATTACCAGGAATTTAAGACTAAATGATTTAAAGTGATTTATTACATTTTGTGAACATGCTCTATTTTTACAATAACAACTCATGCTGTCAGTTAGTTTGGTCATACAGGTAAATGGAGGTCACCTTATGGAAGGTATGGGGCTTTCTGCATCTGAAAACTCCAATTACTCCAAAAAAATACACTATTGGGACCAGAGAGCAACATTTAAATATACAGTACATTCATACATCTGATAACAGTAAGCTGTCCTAAAAACCTGAACTATGTGAAAAGAGAGTGAATCAAAGTGAATCAAATTCAGCTAAAACTCTTTCTGATAAAACCCGCCTTGAGTTGTTGAACCATCAGAAAACATGACATTATATCCACTCAGTGGGGCATAGTGGTGTCAGAGTCATGATTTTTGGATGTTTCCCAGCAGTGCATCCTGGATGAAATGTGCAGCTAAATACGAGGAATCCACACAGGCTCAATGCTATAATTGCTGCCAGAATTGCACATATTAACTGCTGCATTAAAGAGCAGCCGATGCGTTTTTTATTTCTATTTTATTTTAGTTGTTATAGTTGTGTAGCTTTGTCTTTTTCGGTTCATAATATTATATTATAAGCTCTGTAAAGTGCTCGCAGTGTAAATGACGTTACCTAACAGGCACACGCTTTCTATGTATAGCTCAGTCAAAGGTCTTATGATATCGTCCAAAACCTACTCCTACAATCGTTAGTCACCTCAGTGTGCAATATATGTTCTGTACTGTATGTTACTATTACTGGTCTGAGTGTGATTGTTCACACAATGAACGTTCCACTGATTAGCTTGTATGCAGCATTACCAACTAAACCTGAATATGGTTCTTGAGAGAATTATTGGAAACCAAATGTGACACGTCACTGTGACATGGTGACTTCTAGCTGAATCCTTTTTAAGTGTATTTAACTAGTTTCACTCAGTTGGTGAGTGCAGGGGTGTAAATGACTTTTTATTAAGTGTCACATGTGTGCATTAAGATTCTTGTGCGTGGCTCAGCGCAGGGCGAACTTCTTCATGTACTGCAAGTTTGATTATGCAATATGTACTTTGTATTGAAGAGGGCAACCTACTGCTTGAAAGCTGTTTGGTGCTGGTGTTGTGGCGGCTTAATGTGAGCACATTCCACTTATGACGACAAACATGTGTTTCCTTACAAGGAATACACATACAAGCATGTTAATACTGGTAAAGACTTCAATGTCAGTTTGCAGGAACGGCGTACTAGTTGCTTTACAAAACAGCTCTGGAATGCAAAAACACAAAAGCACGTATTTACTACAAATTTCATTAAAATGTTAATTTAAATAGCGTGTTTTACCTTGCAAATTCATAAATGCCCATGCAATTACCAAAAAGGACCACAAGAGGGCAAACGTGTCTTACAAGCCGTAAACCAAGACTTCATCTTCTGTACCGATGTGGCGGTTTAAAGCACGACTGGATTAACTGTTTAACAGGTTATCTAGCTTTGTGTAAGAGAAAGACAGTAGTGCCGCTTTTAACTCACTCTTTACTGTATGATGGTCACTTAAAGCAGTTCAGCACTACGGTCAAACACGCCGCTCAGTGCAGCACCATGGACAGAAACACAGCTCAGTGCAGCACCACGGACAGAGACGCTCCCCGGTTGAGCACCACGGACAGAGACGCACTTATGTTCAGCACCATGGACAGAGACGCTCCCCGGTTGAGCAACACGGACAGAGACGCACTTATGTTCAGCACCATGGACAGAGACGCTCCCCGGTTGAGCACCACGGACAGAGACGCACCTCAGCTCCGCACCATAGACAGAAACACAGCTCAGTGCAGCACCATGGACAGAGACGCAGCTCAACTCAGAACTATGAACCCGACAAAACCTGAACGTGCACTTTTGGCAAGACTGCGAAAATATGCATTACTGATGGTCGATAAAGTTCTATTATTACTAATAGACTATTAATGTCCTGTCACTTGTTTACTCTACAATCCTAGAAATCCATACTAAGACACTCCATTTAATTCAAATTTAAACTTTAGAAGGAGCTGCAACAGGGAAGTTGAATGTACAGCACAAACATATTTGCTACCTAGTCAGAGCACAGGAAATGTAAAGGCCATATGAATGACAGGTATTCCCACACATGCTCCCTGACATGATGAGACAAGACAGGACAACTCAAGGAGATGTAGGTACAGTATGTGGGATTTCCTCATACTGGAGGGGGTGGCAGGGAAAGAAGGACGATTTCGCAATATTGCCCACTACATCGAGGATGGCGTCACTGGACATACGTCAGACCGGGCAGAAAGGGAGGGGTGGTACTTAAGCATTTGTCTAGGGTGTAAATCGGCTCAGTGAAACGTGGGAAAACGTGTAATATCCAGCGACAGCAGCTCTAATGCGATTTAGTGGTCGGTCTTGTCCTCCCCGGCTCTACTGGAAGGAAATTGATCTGAGGTCATCCTAGACTGTGATTGGTTGGGGCCCTTCACTGCAGTCGAGCTCGTGACCGCATAGCGTTGAATTTCAATTAAATCAGCAACCGATGGCTTGTCGATTTGTTTCAATATTTGAGGTATACAGTGAAGCCACCAATCCATTCATAACCCGGTTTATAGGCACGTTATTTATGGATTTTAGGAATAATGTTTTCAAACTGCCGTGCGCAGTATACTCAAGTAACTGTACTTGTTGTACGCAGACGTCATATAGCACAGCTGGTGGCTTCATGCTAAATCAGCTCACCCTCTCTTACATAAAATGGTATGACCCTTTGAGCTCACTCATGTTAGGCCAATGCAGTTGTAAGCGTGTCATCCACAATCATTAGTGATGGGTGGATTTGGGCACCTTCCACCTCTGAAGCGTTTATGACACAGCGGACAGTGTAATAATCACTGAAACACAATTACTGGAAAACGACAAAAAATAAAATAAAGCCGCAATAAACTCTAAGACGCTCCACATTACAGGAAGATGGTTACATAAATGAAAGATAGCACGTGACGAGCTTTCCGTTAGAGCCAAAATGGAGCCTACACGAACCCATCGAAAGTTTGGTGTACAGTATTTTATTTCATAAAACCCCACGGAAAAGAAAAAAACACATCTACTCGCCTTGCTTAGCTGTACTCGGCTGGACTTTTAGATGCCGATCTAATTGTGACCACACCAGATGATTTTTCGGCATGGACAGGGGGAATTTGCTTCTGTGATGTAAAAAAATGAGGACAGGATGACGTGGTGTAAGATAATTTCCTTAGCTTCACCAGTTGACATCTGGGGGTGATCAATAGCTTACAGCAGGGAGAGAGAGAGACAGAGAGAGGGAGGGAGGAGGAGAGGGGAGGGGGTGGGGGACGTGATAGTTTCAGCCGTACTGTGAAGGGGGCCGTCCCTGTTAGTGAAGATCAGCCCGAGGAAGGCCCACCTAGTGATCATTTGTGGAGATATCACCCATTTAGACGATAGTTTGACTCGACTGCGTGACTGAATCATAAGGACAAGTCGAAGGTAATGTTTTATTGTTTCATTGTTTATTTAATGCAATGTGGTTGCTATTTTACGCGCATAGAGGTCACCACCATTTGAGGAGCATGCATGAGACACCGTCATTGGGAAGCTACTGGTTTGCACCCTGTCTAAAATAACTTCAAGCCAGAACCTTCCGTTTTAGATACGGCGATGTTCCTGCGATTTGTGTTGGCCGGACACACATGTCTATACGCGCGCAAGGGAAGTATTTCAGTCAAACACGTACGCAGACGTTAGAAATGGTCGACATCGGAGATGCATGAACAAATGTGGGCTTAACCTGCAACTGTCCCTGACTGTGGAGGCTTGGAATCCAAGCCGTTAGACCGCAGTCCGGTCGGTGTTGTATTAAAAAAAACGCCTATACTCGCGTGTGATGATCTCATCCACACGATTCTACGTTAAAGCCTCCCTGCGTGCAGATATCACAGAGCGTCGTGCTTTCACTCCCCCTCCTCCCAAGCGACGTTAAGCACGGCCATGGGTGACACCTAGTAATACAATGTGCTCTACTGTCCCTTGAAAACGGGCCTGCGCTTTTCCCCAGGCGCCATCCCGTCATCTCGCTGCCACTGAGAGTAGCATTTCACGCGAGTAATAATTAATGAGCGCCACCGCAATTAACCATTTCATTGAAATCTTTTAGCCTTTAATATTTCATGCATTGTCGAGGATGTGAAATGAGGTTGAACGCATGAGTGAACAGTGGGCTTTTACTACAGCCTGACGGCTAAACTGCATCTGTCAGGATCCACCACAGGGGGCGGTGCTGCCCTCTTTACCATTAATGTACCGTATGTTCTTAGGTTAAACTCAAACCCGGAGAGCTTTGCAGAAATATACAATGTATGAACCGCTGCTTATTCACATTATGACACATTACATGTCTCCAGCTCAAAACCCGCGTGGACACGGTGACAGTGATGGTGACTGACAGAACTATGGCCCATGTCTCTTCACAGTAGCTCCGCCAAGATGGACGTGTTTATGAAGGGGTTGTCTAAAGCGAAAGAGGGGATGGCTGTGGCTGCAGAGAAGACCAAGGAGGGAGTTGCAGTTGCAGCTGAAAAGACTAAGGAAGGAGTGATGTTCGTAGGTAAGATAATCACACATCTCTGTGTTCATGGAAGTTATACTTAAGTCTGTCTAGTTTGAAAATGTTCTGGCACAGAGCACAAAAAATCTTAAATCCTATCCTACATGTTGCTAAAGTGCTAAACTGCAATGACTATATTAATTGACTGGAATTGGAAGAATCCTGCATCTCCCGTACATGAACGCACGGCAGGCTGTGTAGTTTCTAACCTCCCCCTTCACCATTTTACAGTCATGTGAAATTATTACAGCTCCATGGTTCGTTTATCTAAAACTAAATGTGCAGTGTAACATAAAAGTGGCAGCTGAATCCACCCATGTGGAGAATTCAGCCCGGTATATTAGACAATAGCAGAGGTAATTTAATTAAGCCAGCAACCTGTCCGTTGATCAATAGTCTTACTTATGCAGACTAATGCAGTCTATGACTAAAGAGCTACTTAACTTTTCATATCAGTGTATTATTTACTCTAAATATGAGTGGTTGAGAAACGAAAGCAGTGGCATAGTGAGTTATTTTAAGGCTTATGCGATATGAGACTCTGAATGTGCTCGTGCCCAACTGGACCAGGCTACAGGCGATAGATGGGAACACGGTGGGGGAGGGGCACCAGGATGGAGCAGCTCTTGCCACATGTCCACGCATTTGATGGCAGCCGATTTTAAAACAGTCACCTCCAACAGGCTTCGCTCTGGTTTGTTTCAGGGATCTGGGCTCAGATTAGTGTGCACAGCTTATTAGTATTGTAAAGATGCCCCTTGTGTTTACTGGCACAGGCCATATCACTTGCTTTACATTATTTGTAAGGTCAAAACACGCTATATTCAATCGGACGTTTGAAAAATGTCAAGCGAGCAAAATGAGAATCTATAATAATCGCCCTCTGTGTTTGAGCCCAGGCCAGACGAGGCCAGATTTCACAATCTTCAGATACCAGCTTAAGATAAGATAAGATAATTCTTTATTGATCCCACAGTGGGGAAATTCACTTGCTTCACAGCTATATACAAATAATTAGTAGTGTGCAATAGAATCAAAGTGAGCATGTGGAAATAAAAATGATGCATTTTACAAATTTACAATTTTTACAAATACAAAAAAGTATACATACAGTATGTTAGCTTATTATGCTTAACTTAACATAAAGTTGGTGCTATGCTTCATTTAATTAATAATAAATAAACACATGCTGAACAAACGTATATTGATCATAATTAAGAGGAATACTTGAATTAAATTTTAAATCTAATTCGTCTACAAGGCATCAAACAAATGTTGTCATTGTTTGTTGTTTTTATTCCATTAATCATTTGACTTTGCAGGGTTTCATGGCTGGCATTTCAGGATTTCGTATTCTGTCCAACCCAACGGTTTACTTTGTACAGTTACATCAGATAAACCAAAGCAAAATATCCTAAAGTCCGAGACACAGAAACAGTTCATTTGATGTCATTCCAATAATAATTAAATTTGATATATTTTGGGAACTTTAGGAACTTTGAATAATGACCTAACTGTTGTATGACTGGACAAAGGCCCTGGAGCCTGTCATTCATCACACGTATATTTCATCAGTCGCCGTGATGTTGTGAGCTTAGCCGTGTGTGCTGTGACTCCTCTGCTAGTAGCTGTAAAGTCCTAGCTCTGATTCAGTGGCAGTGTGTTTTGGATGAACTGAAGACATGTAAACTACTCCAGAAGAGCCTGTTAGATGTGTTTGCAGTGAAAAAGATCTCACAACATATTTAGCTTGGTGTCACTCACCAGCACCGGCCGATGGTGCACTTTCCCACTCATTCAGGTCCATTATTTCAAACAGCGACTCATTTTATTGCTTTGCCTGTTTGTGCCTTATTTTTCCCATTCACCTGTACACAGAGAGGAAAAGGAGCTTGTACAGTACACATGCTGTCTCTGTGGTTGTGCGAGCTGCTTGCCCTAAAAAGCTGTGCATGATTTGGTCGGACCCTCTTGGAGGAGGGGTGAGGCTGCTCTGATAGGTCTGTCTTTTGACAGTTGCTGCAGCTGCAGACCGCCCACCCAGCTGAGCCGAAAAAGGCAAGAAGAAGCAATGAGGAAATCTCGTTGTACTTAATGTTGTTTGATGTCAGAGCAGCTTAATTCATTTTTGTAGTACTACCATATAAATGAGTGTCAGATTAGTTCTGATCTAAAATTATTTAATACAGCAAATTTGTTATTGCATGAAATATAAAAGCAGCAACAGTTCAAATTTAATTGAAGTCCATTAACTTTATTTGATCACGTCTAACCTGATCTCTCAGTAGGACAATGACGTTGCTAAGAAAAGGTTTATTAACTATTAGAAGGTTGGAAAAGATACACATTATAATTTGAGCTCTTTTACATAAACACTTTATCGATTTTCAGACACATAATTTAAAAGCTGATTTACAGCCGCACTGTATTCTACTTGTTTTACTGTAGATGTGCAGGTAGCTGCTGCTTTAATGGGAGCCTCTCTAAGATGTATGCTGTGCTTTGAGGCTTGCCTTTTGTGGAGACACTTCTGCGCTTCTTCACCGTTTTTTGCTCTTCTGTTGGCTTTTAAAGGCCCTCAGGGATGAATAAGCCATGTGACTGCTACACAGTAAAGAGGATGACAAGGCTCGGGTTATCAGGAGCAGTGGGCAGAAAGTAGATTGCCCGGATAGATCTGTGGCGTGAGTACAGTGTAGATGGATGAGCTCTGCCAAAGGTCACAGTATTAAATTGCTGTGGTTCAGCTTCAGGAGCCGAGCTGTGAACAACAAACTAATCTAATGTTGTGCCACATATATGAAAACTAATTGGTGACAGTTGGTTGCAGTTGCATTTCACAGTTTATCGTTTGACGGCTTGTAACAGGAGACTGCAGCAATATATCACTGAACGAGCGCAGCCTTCAATAACGGCAGCGTGAACAAAATCAAGCACATAATGAGACAAGCGGCTTTTGCTTGACAAACTACAAGTGCTCTGATATTCATACTGCATGAACCGGATATCTGGTACATGTCACTCTGTAAATAATGCTGCACAATCTTAACAGTTGATCTTTTCTTCTTGTCTTCTCAGGTAACAAGGCCAAAGACAGCGTGGGCACAGGTGAGTCTTAGTCAAACCTTGACATCAATACTGTTGTAAAAGTAAAAAGCGTAGTTTAATCACTATTGAAGGACCTTTTACTGCTGACTGTGCAAACTGGAAACTCATTATAGTAACAGTGTGTGTGTAAGTGGCCTATAATCAATTGGGAATCAAAGGAGGACTAAGATCATGTGCATGCTTTTAATCTGTAATGATACTGTTGCTAATGTTAGTGTGTGTGTGTGTGTGTGTGTGTGTGTGTGTGTGTGTGTGTGTGTGTGTGTGTGTGTGTGTGTGTGTGTGTGTGTGATGTTTGCGTTACTCTGCAGTGGCTGAGAAGACCACTGGAGCTATGGGGAATATCGTTGCAGCCACAGGCCTGGGGAAGAAGGACGAGTTCCCTACTGACATGAATGTACGTACATCATTACAGTCGCCATCAGCTCCCTGCGAGCGCATTTGATCTGCGCTGTTGCACCGCGGGTGTCTAAGCGCGTAACTGTTGCCAGATAATACGATAAATAAGCTGGCAGGTGGTATTTTGCTGGCATGATTGGATCCACTTATTACCTCGGAGGCAAGGGTCAGTGCAAGGCGTGACATCATCAAAACAACTGTTCCCATTGGCTGAATGATTTTTATTCTGTATTAAATTATTACATTGTCCCCTTTAAATACACACAAGTAACCAAATGGCGACAAAAATGGCCTGGTACATACTGCACATGGCAACAATGCAGCAGCTTACTGTTATGTTTGCACACGTGCCTGAGAACAAGTGATGGAGGAAAACGAAACTTGTGTTCCAGATCCGAGGCTTACTAACAGTTGGCAACTTCTTCTAAGTTGTGTTCATTAGGGCCTGGACAGGACCGTGGTTGTAGCGGAGCCAGATTCAGATGGCAGAGAAAAGCACAGGCTGATGAATCTGAAAGCCGCCAGTCTGCATTTTCTGTATTTCATTCCAAAGTTGTCGGCATTAAAATGTAAAACTGCACTGAGGTTTGGTCTTGTGTTATGTTTAAGGAAGCTAATGGTCGTTTAGGATGATAAATGGCTGTTCCACACTGTCTGTGCTATTTATAATGCTGCCTTCAGCTTGTGTGAATGTTGCGGCGCCTATAAATGACCCGCAGAGCTATCGTCTCTCCCCAACATAAATCCGTGCTGTTATTCTTCCCTGGCTCCTCGATGGACCTCTGCTAATGTCGTGCCTCTCTGTCTCCACACCACATCACTGTGGTCTAGAGCGATGCGAGGGGAGAGGTGGAACAGGCGCGCCTATCCAAAGACATAAAACACGGAAAAATCAATTTGTTGAGTAGCCACGCTTGGAAATTTAAATGATACACTGACACAGGCTGTTTTCCATCGGAGTAATTTGCCTTAAATGGCCCATTCACACTCCGTCAGCATGTTGACATTTCGTCTATCTCTGTCAGACTGTCAGGGAAACAAGGAGGCCCTCGCTCTGTCCTAAGCCTTCATCCCTCAGAGTTGGAGCCTCTCCACTGACTGGCTAATCTAGTAAAGCTGACAGCCTGCTCCAATACGCTTCCTAAAGGCATGATCTGAGTGATAAAACGACTCATTTTAACTCCCTAACAACAAACTGTTAAACGGCTGACATTGTTATCGCATGTGCTCAAATACTTTTGACCCAGTTTCTTCTTGTGCTGGATTGAATGTCCACTTTGTTTAACTCCTGCGAGTGTTTAAATGAACAACATGCACTTTAATGTAAAACTGAACGTACCCATTCAGAATATTAGCCTCAAACGATTGAAGGTTTCCAGACAAGCAAGTTTCGCTGCTTGTCTCGGGTGTATGCGGCTGTGTGAGCTATCAGATCCTCTACTTTCAATATTTTCTCTTTTTATTTATCACGCTATAGTCAGTCTAACAGTATTTTCCATGTCACCCTGTTCTCAGGCAATGATTAGCCTGATCAGGTTTGTCTGTGGTGTTTTTGTTCATTGTGTGGCGTTTAAGGCCTTGCTAATCGTGTCGCCGTCCTTACAGCAATATCAGTGCACAGGATTACGGCCTCTTCTTCTCTGACCTAATTGACTTGATTAGTGCTGGGTTTAAAAATAAATGTGTGGTGACACACTCGCTTTGGATTCAGGGCTTGGACATACAGTACTAGCAGGTGCAGCATTGATGGAGAATTGCTTGGTACAAAAACTTAAACTAATGTTAATTGTATGTTATAAGTGTGTAGGTTATATATATATCATAACCACACATATATATGAGTTGTCACATAGTAGAAATCAAAAAAGTACACAGTCAATGCTTAGATTTAATGGTTAAACTGTATCTTATGGATATTCTTAGCATGCAAGCATCTTCGTATTAGCACACACTCAGGGTAAAGTTGGTTTGCTTGTATTTGGTCAATGGGCCCAGTTGCAACTTTGATGTGATGAGACCAAATGTTATTACAGTTCATCTTGAAGGAACCGTGATAGTTGCTTGACAGGCATTTGTCAGTACTAAAGTGGTTTTTGGATTCGAATTTGGATTAATTTTTATATTTTCAATGTAAAGAGACTTTCATATTGTTTTGTTTATGCTTCATGCTTTGGTTCAGCTCTCCTGTCTTCACTCTGTTGGTTTCTTTTTCTGCAGCCTGAGGAGTATGGGCAGGAGGCCATGGAGGGCCAGGGAGAGGCAATGCTGGAGCCAGAAGGGGAGACATACGATGAGTCCCAGGTAATCGACCTCAGCAACACAATGCACATAAGCATGTCTAGGTTTCTAAGTCTAAGATGGTGCTACATCCACCTTTTGAACACGAGTCAGGGAGAGGTCCAGTCGTTCACTTCCAGTAGCTTGGGGCGCATCAGTGTTCACCAGCTGTGCGTGATTACACACTTTAACTGTATTGCTCTTCAGTAGCACCCAGCGATTGCCCTCCGCTTTCTGTCCCACACAAGCACTCGTGTTAAGGCAATTCTTCTTTTCTCTGGGAATGAAAACAAGGCCTTAAAAGCCAATTACCCCATAGCAAAAGCAGTGAATATAGCACCACCTACCTACACTGGGCATTGGGTGTGTGTCATTGTGTGCGTGTGTGTGTGTGTGTGTGTGTGTGTGTGTGGAAGAAGGATGCGAGTCTGGCACAGATGGTTATTTTTGGAATTCAGCTGTCAGGGGCGGTACAAACTGTGCAGAGCCCAATACTTTGAAGCTACATTTTAAACCGCCATAATAGTATCAGTGTTACAATGCGCACGATACTGAAATGATTTTACTAGGATGCGATGTGATGCAGCACTACACACATTAAGAATTGGGGCTAGAAACCTGGTAAATATGGTATTTTGCTGGCATGAAAAGGCCTTAAAGGCTTAAGATTCAGTACGAGACTTTGCATTATCTCTAATAATGTTCTTTTTATTCAGTGCATTTGGTCGGATTTTCTTTTTATTCCTACTTATAGCTTCCATCAGTGGATTATTGCGTAGAGCGGTCCAGGACTAAAACGGAGATATCCCTGAGATGCGAATTAAAAGTGAATTTCTCTAGCTTCCATCGTCCATTTCCTCCTCCGTCTCTCTCTCTCTCTCCTTCTCCTCCGCATCTCTTTCCCCTCCCCCATCCTTTGCTACACCAGCGACGTGCAAGCTCTGTCTGAATGGGTGTGGTGATGACGCTTTCTGCCCCAGTGCATTGTGGGTAATGCCAGGTTCTCCCTGCATTGCTGTAAATATGGAGTCTGAGTTGTACAGAGAGGGATTTGGAAATTGTAGAAAATCCACCCAGCTCGCACCCCTCGTAGTTTTCTGCGTACATCAGAGGTGAGAATGAAAAAAATAACACAAGGCTTCTGGGAAGACTGTGCTATTATTATTTTTGTATGATCATGCAAGAGGAGGAGGTGTGTGCAGGGTTACAACGATGCTGGGAATGTGCTCACGACATGTCCTTGAGGCTGAGATAGGCTTGCGCTGCCCTCTGCTGGCAGGACAGAGGTACTGACCCAGTAGAGAAGCTCAACTGTGGAGTGACATCATTACCTTCTCTACCATGCGCTACCAGACACCCTTAATTTACTTTAATCTTGAAAATAAATTTAAGTTAAGTGCAGCGACTCTTGGAAGCACACATCACCTTCCTGTCTCTTAAAATCTGTTCTTGTTTTCCCAGGAGAGCCAGGACTACGAGCCTGAAGCGTAAAAGCATCAGTCCCAGCCACCATCTAACCAGCAGCACAATAATATTTGTAACAATAAAACGGACAAATGCTGAAACTATTACAATTACACCCCTGTTGCAAAAAAACCAACAAAAAAGACAAGCATTCCCACTGAAAATGTTCTTCCTTCAAGACAAATCTTTTATTATATATTGTAAATGTCATGTTATTAATGTAATGTGTTGGGTGTAAGTATTTATTGAAATGTAGGATTTGTCCTCGTGGTCTCATTTCCTTGATTCCCTCCCAATGAAATGAGATCAGAACCAGGGCTTGTGACTTTGTACTTATGTGTAACTGTATTTAGAAATGTGCAATAGATGTTCACCATCTTCCAGTGAGTCACTGGGAGTGGAAAAAATAAATATGTCCGGTTGCAAGCAGATATGAATACAATAATATCCTCTTCAGTGTCGACAATGCCTGTTTGTGTTTTCTTTTTCTTTTAATTATTTTGCATTTCTTTGAATGGAACTTAATTTAAACATTTTTGAAGTAAGTACGTTTTTTACATTGTATCTTTAAAGTTGCTTGTGAAATCATTCCAGTAAACTATCTGTTAGAAATGGACAGAGTGTACATGTTTTTGTGTGCGTGTGTTTGTGTGTACTGAAGATTTTAACAAGTTACGGTCAATATATTATGTCCTGAAATCATAATGGTTGTCATATCAATATGTGCTTTAAATTGCAGGACTTGTCAGTATAAAGGTTTATGTGCTAAGCCAGACATACACATCCTCTGTAAATAAAACGTAAAAAAAAAAAGACACTATTTGTTAACGTTGTGTTATAATGTTTTGACAGTGATCGTGTGACTAATTCGGTTATTTTCTGCCTGTTGGTCCAAATGTGGATCTTTAGGCATTAGCCCTACATGTTTACCCTTTTGCTCACTCTTGTGTGTCTGTGTGTGGAGCGGTTTGATTACTGGCAGCGCAGAATCTGCTGAGCAAGCTCTGGCCCCTGGCAGGACGCTGCCACTGGGATGCCAGTCTGACCACGCTTCTTTGAGCAGGTTTTGTTTGGGTTAATCCGACTGGAACGTGCAGACTCGGTGGTGTCTGCCCCAAACAGAGGGTATTAAACAGCCTCCCCCGCTGCTGAGTGCTCAGACGGATGTGTGGACGCTGCAGGGACAAAGACGGGAGCCATGGCCTCGCTCAAGAAGTCCTTTGAGAGCCTGAAAGCCTCGGCTGGAAAAGGAGTCACAGATGCTGCAGGTACACATCTATAGCAGTGAGATGAGGTAATATATGTATGGCAGACAAACAATAAAGCAATCTGTCAGTAATGTGTATAAAATGATGTTTCACACGACAATAAGTTAAATAGTTTTCCCTCCTGAGGTCAGTCATTGACACTGTGATGTATTTCCAGTGCAGGCAGCTCAAGGAGCTGTGCAGCAGGTGGCAGACTCATCCAAAGAAACAGTCAGCACAGGTAAAAGTGCACAATCCGCTGTCTTTGAAGCATTGTGATGTAACAGTGAATATATTACTGCGTTTTGTGGCAAAAGGGGCTAGAAACGAGCTGCCAGACGCAAATAAATGTCTCGTATAAATATTACATATGATACATTAATAAGTAATCTGAATGTCTCTATTCCACGTTGATCAGCTTAATGTGTTTGATTTGTTGATATGAGTCTCTTCTTTTTCACTCTGACTCACTGAAGCTACTCAAGAAGCCAACAGACAGTCGCAGGCAGTCATAGGCAAAGCTGCGGAAAAGGCCACAGACACCATCCAGCAGTTTGGACAGAAACTGGAGACCAAATGATCCCAGTACCAGGAATAATTCTTTCTGAAACTGGATCCGACTGGTCTCATCATCTACACCTCATAGACAAGTAATTATTTAGGAAGGATGGAAGTTAGAAAACCTGAAAATATATATATACATACCACGTATCTCCACACAACTAACATTCCAAAGTCTAAATTGTTGTTTTTTATTTCCTCTCATATTTTTCCATTTGTGTTCTAGGCTTTATTGTATGTGATGATTGGGAAATAAAAGCAGACACTAACTTTCTCCTGCTTGTAAGTTGTGACTTTGTGCCAGCAGAGTGGCGATAACTGTTAGTAGCTGCAGAAACACTGTGTCTGTGGTACATCCTGTCATGAAGTGCGCTCATCAGTGAATCACCGCGGTCGTTATTACCAACACACTGCTGACAAGATGGCCTTTGGCAGGCTGATGGCTCCTGATGAGAATGTGATCGGAGCTCTCTACCTTGGCTCTCAGCAGCGCACACTCCCTCCGCACATCGCACTACAGGGTTGCTAGGCAACAGAGCTCAGTGGCGGCCTGGGATTGGTGGAGACCTTTGAATTAATGGTGAGAATACTTCTGTTAGCACACAGTGTTCTGGCCAAGCTACAGCCCACCACTACAGTAAAACCAAGAAGGAGACGCTTTGAAAAGTCTGATTGACATCTAAATATTTGTTGTCCCACACGGTTATGACGAGCGAGCAGAGTTACCGAGGCGCCAGAAAGAAAGATGTTTCAAAAAAGCAAACACGTTCGAAGGAGAGCGGAGTGTTAAAGGCGCGCGGGTTTACAAGTGTTTGTTTTGTGTGGGAGGCAGAGCTCTGCTTCCTCCAGGCTCCTTCAGCTACACCCCGGTGCTGTCTTTCATCTACTGTACAGTCGCAGCAGTTACACAATTTTCCCAGATTTCTTTCACCACACCTTCTGCAATATGATAATCTGACTCCATTAACAACGGGTTTTAGAGGAAGTGGGCTGTATTTATCTCTTCTGCATGTGTCTTACTGCCGTTGAACATTGGCCTTCACAGACAATCTGCTGTCTTCAGTATTAAGAAGTGAAATTCCTCTTCATCGTGCCCCATCAAAGCTTTTATGATCATTTTACGCATCTTGTAAAATTTCCCCAGCTATAGCCAGTGCACCAGTCCCTAGGTTCATCTGTCCACACAAGGTGCCCAGTGTGTTGCTAAGAGAACCTGTAGTTAATTACTACGTTTTGCTGATGAACAGAGCGGCTGAACAGAGATTTTGTCATTGCATTACCACTCACTGCCAGAACCCGACCGTGGTTTCCAGGGAAACTGGAAATGTGAAGCTTTCCAACAGACACAGCCACAGCTTAAAGAGCGAGGATTGCCCAAGATAGATTCTTCTAGAGACAAACCTGTAGCGGCTGCAATCAGTATCAATCAGCATGGGAGGCGTGCGGACAGATGTGGGGGTTCTCGTTCAGTGCTGAGATTTACAGTGTTTGACCCAAATCCAAGAGAGAGTTATGGAGAGACTTCATTCTGACGTGAGCTGCTGAGGTATGTCTCTTACTCGTGACTTTCTGTTTTCCTATCATTTGTTCTATCGTGGTTGTTTTCATTGTTGCATTTTTATGCTGGATAATTAATTGATTCAATGTTATTAACAACTTAAGCAGAACATAAAATTGATGTGGATTTAGTTTTAAGGTAGGAAGATGATTCATAATCACACAGGACATTTAATGATATCATGAACAGTATATACCTCAGACTGCATTGTGATATGGTGCTAAAATATGCCTGAAAATCTTCCTTTAAATGGCTGCAGTGATGTAACAAGTCAGTGTTTGCACACTTGACGTGAATATTGAATGACTGAATGTTTTATATCACAAAACCAAGCTATCGTTGTGTCTTCCACTCATGATGAGGCTTGTTTGTTGAACTTACTGATTACAAATTGAATTGTGTCCGCGCTGTGCTGTACCCAGCAGGTACTTGTTCCACTTTAACACGGATACACGATGGGGAGTCTTAAGGACGAGATGAGGGGTCTCAAAGAGAACCACCAGCTCTGTGAGAAGACAGATGATGGAGAGAGTCCAGGCGGCTCAGATGGCAGCGCTGTGCCGCAGAGACCTGCGATAAACACTAGTCGGGAGTCAGCAACCGAAGAGGACAGTCAGCCAAAAGTACATGTGAATGTTAGCTACGATGGGGACGGAGAGACGCAGCCTGAATTCAAAGACCAAGCACTTTCAGGAGGGAATTTCCAAACCACAATAGCTTTACAGAGTGATGTGACAATCTCTAAAGAGCTGCTGGATGACAGAGATCAGAGGGAGAATGATGAAAGCCTGGATCAGGACAGAGAAACAGTGGTAGAAAATATTGTGGTGCCTGTGCCATCGACTCCACGTTCCCCTGACCTCCGGTCCCCAGCTCCTTACGGGCAGCAGCACGTGCGCACTCAGGTGAGCCTGGAGGTGGTGCAGTGTCACTCAGCGGCCACCAGCCCCATGACTCCTCCCGAGGGCGGAAGTTCTTTCTTCTTCCCGAGCTCATTTGGGAGATCTGCTGGAGTCGATACTGACACTAAAGATGCTGAGCTACAGGTGGGTCGGCAGGTGGAGTTCTGTTCTGTCGCCACTTCTCCTATGACCCCAAAGACTCCGTCGACCTCAGCTTTCCCAGAGCTTACCGGGAGAGACATGCTGCAGAAAGTGAAAAACAGCGAGAAGCAGAGGGAGAGCTCCGCCACAAAAAGTCCGCAGAAAAGTGGATCCTCCAGCTTCCCAGATGTTGAGTTAAAAGATTCACGAGTTACCGGGGAAGAGAGTAATCAGCCCTGTAAGCAGCAGAGGATGGGAAGCATGGATCAAGACATTACGATTCTGGTGACCCAACATGGTAACAACGAGGAGGGAGAGGAAGAGAAGGCTGAATCATCTTTTTATTCCATTGAGCCAGAGATGGTCAAGATAGATGAATATGAGGAACTCAGCGAAAACAAAAGTGATGTTAAGCAGGAAGAGGGAAAGGAAAACACTGCTCATCAAGATCCTGTTCAGAATAATGCAAACCGAAACAAAGCGGAAGAATCATCTTTTCTGGCAAGTGAACAATCAGGAACCATTATAACATCAGACACCTCAGAAGTTACAGGTGTTTCGGAAGAGTTCAAGGATGTGACTAAACCTCCTGTCCCTGAATCTCCAGCTCCATTCGGCTGCCACAACATCCGCACACAGGTGAGCCTGGAGGTGGTGCAGTGTCAGTCTGTGGCTACCAGCCCCATGACGCCTCCTGAGGGAGATCAGGCGTTCTACTTCCCCAGCTCCTTTGGGAAATGCGGGACCGTCAGCACAGGGACAAAAGATGCTGAGCTGCAGGTGGGTCAGCAGGTGGAGTTTCGCTCTGTTGCTACAGCACCCATGACCCCGAGGACACCTACCGCTACGACTTTCCCTGAGATCAGGAAGGAGGTCAGCATAGAGGAGAAGATAGTGGAGGAGGAGGAGGTTAAAAAGGAGGATGCTGAGGAGGAGGAGAAGGGAGAAGTCATTGAAAAGGAGGGGAAACTAAATCAAGAGGGCAAGGAGGAGGCACTTGAAGAGGACAAAAAGGAGGAAACAGTAGCCAGTACGGAGAAAGATGAGGACAAAGGCGAGGAGCCAGTGCAGGAGGTGAGCTGGGACGAAAAAGGGATGACGTGGGAGGTGTACGGAGCAGTGGTGGAGGTGTCCGTGCTGGGTTCAGCCATCCAGAAACACCTGGAGAAACAGGTGAAGAAACAGAAGAAGCCTTCCATGCCTCCCCCGCCTCCCCTCACCCCCTCAGCAACGCCCCTCACTCCAGAGTCCACCCAGGGGGCAGCAGGCTCGGGTAAAGGCCAGGCCGGGAAGCGGGGGGAGCGGGACGGGAAGGTGCGGCGACACAGAAGAAACCCCTTCCGCCTGCTGATGGAGAACGTGCAGCAGCCTCACTGTTGCTCCAGAGCTCACACCACTGAGTGACATGGGAAAAAGCAACAGCTGGCTGCCAATAACACAAGAAACACACATCTGACTCGTGCGGCTACGACCGAGTGCATTCACTGACTAACGTCAGCATGACATCCTCACGCAGGACAACCAAGCACAAAAGCATTTGATATACAACCTGATTTGTTTTTTAATTCCTCTTTTTTCACAAATGTCCTGTAAGTTCTCACTGTACATACAAACAGCTTAACGAACTCCACGTCTGGAAAGATGAGGGTGACACATCAGCACCGTCGTTAGCGCTCCTCACCCAGGCCATTCTGCTGTCCACTGAGTCATTTCAGCTGTTGCTTTTTTTAAATGCACCTCAGACGTTATGAAGCCATGGCAACAAGCACAATACCTTCCTCTGGCCGCTAGCAAGCGTAAAACCAAGGGAAGCGAGAGTAGAGCGGGGCTTCTGTTTTGCGATTTCTTCGTCTCATTACCTGTTGGTACGAGCCAGAGATCATTTCGGTTTGGATGTCTGACAATTTGAATTAATATAAACGTTGCTTTCGTGTTTGAGAGAGGTCTCTTCCGTTAGTGCAGGTTTGTGTATGTCTTATAATCTGCTTTTAGATTTGGCACAATCTGTTTTGACTCATTTGTGTGGTGTAAAAAATGAAAGTGTACAAGCACAATCAAGATCATTTTAAAAAGTAACTTCATTATTATATTCTGTCATTTTTTTTCCTGTATTTAAATGCCATAATATGTAAATTATGTGATGAAACTTATTTTACATGTGTTTTATTTCAGCGTTATTACAGTGATATTAGTGTTCATTGAATCTACATTTGAGGAAAATAATTTTATTTACAGATTGCACTTGCACGTGATACATTCGTTCAGTAGACGTCGATAGACGGTGAAATCCTCCGCTTGTTTGTCACAGTCGCTGCATGAGCTTTAATTTCAGCAACATTTATCTCCCAAAGCAAATCAAAGGTTAATTAACCCTTTAGCCTGATGTTCTATAAATAAGGATTTTATTCATCAACAAATTTTATGCAATATTCTTTTTTTTTCCTTCTAGTAGCATCAGCTGCAACAAAACTGATCATTGTATGTTAACTTATAATACAGTTAATTTCAACAAAATAAAGTGATGCTCATACACAACAAACAATTGCTTTCTGCGCCTTTCCATAGATTTTGAACAAAAGACATTTCCAAAAGTGGAAGTGGTGTTTATCTAAAGTCTGCTCTAAAGGAACATTTCAATATTTGGGGAAAAACAGTAGCTTTCTCTCATTTATATCTGTATAGTGAAAAGGCTTAAATGTTGATTCACAGAAAATTATCAGAACAGCACAGAAAATGTGTCCACCTGGTCAGTGTCTGCCCAGTTGCTATTTCCATCACAGGTCTGTGGTGTTGAAAGCAGGGTTACTGAACCCCACATGCAGATTGTCTTTCTTTTGGCCCCGCTGGGCCAGCGCTGAACCCAGCGGCTCGATGTACCCCGGTGGCCCGGCGTCCCGCTCGTCCTCCTCGTCCTCGTCCTCCTCCCGAATAATCTTCTGTTGAGGAGAATATAGGTTTTGAAATTAGATCGTATTCTAATAAAAACCTAGAAGTGATGCTGGTTTTTAATCTCACCATATTGGGGCCTGTATCCTTCTCAGGAGTGTTCATGTCATCGCTGTAGTCCAGGGAGTTGAGGCTTGAGTGGAAAAGAGAAAGACCATAGTAATCCTAGTATTCACTCGCTCAGTGTTTGGCTTTGGCTCTGCTTCGAGCCAAGGGCCTGCTCTCCGTCACAACATGGTACGACGAGCACGCTGTGACAAAATGTTCACCTGGAAACCATCCCACTACGTTGTCTGTGTGTGACTGTGAGCCACAGCCTTGTGTAACAGCTATCAATAGATTGTGGAGATGTTAAGGGGAAGGTTGCGTTCACCTGACTTTGTCCACGTCTGAGCTGTCCTCATCCAGGACCATGGCTGCATCGATGTTAAGGTTGAGGACAGGATTAGCGCTGTCAGAAAGCAGAGGCACTCAAATAAGTCTGAATTCTTCTTGTTCATTCATTGATTGATTCATGTTCAATCCCTGTTAATACAGATTTCCTCACCCCTCCATCGTGTACTTGTTGGTTCCAGGTACCACGGCACCATTTTTCTGGTTGTCAGAGCCCACCATGGATGCAGTGTTCATGGCTTTAGCTGCCTTCAGCTTTCTCTTGTAGCTGTTTGTTGATAATTAAAGAGAAATTATCATGTTAACTAAATTATCCCATTTATTTTGTTGGTCTTCTTTGTAAATGTGCTTAAATTCTTAGTTTCTTGCCTTCTGCGACTGCACATCAGCGACGTGATGAGGATGATCAGCACGACAATAAGACCTGCCACGATCCCCAGCAGAACGTACTTTACAGTGTCTACGGGTGTTTCTGTCACAGGAGCCTTCCCCTACAAACAAAGTAAGATTTCTGTCTTACTTCACAACATTAAAATTACACTTCCCCCATATACCACGAAGACATATAATTGAAGACCTCATCATTAATTCATTACTGTAGGTTTTAGACTCAGTGGATGCTATAATTAAATTGCAAACGTCTGTCAGAAACAAATTTTCCCCATGTGTGCCCTTTAGCAGATATTTCAATGGAGCATTTATTTTTTTAATAACTTTAATCATTTCCACTTAAACTAAAAAGACCAAACTCAAAATTCAACTATTCCAGTTACGGTGCTTCTTGCTCTGATTGAGTTTTACTTTAAGCTCATCTTCATCATTAAATACCATGAAAGTATGTGAAAAATTAGTGTATAAACAGTCGTTGGACATAAATTATAACCTCTGGGTTGATTAAATTGTTAGTGTATAAGAAGGAATGTAAACCTGCTTGTACTTACAACATACATGAGGCCAAGGTCTAACAGTGTGAGATAGTGCTCATTGTTAGAAAGCATCTTCTCCACTTCATTAGAGGTAAGAGCTGTCCCGTTGGAATACACAAAGTATGCTACCATGATGGTGACGCCTGTGTTCCTGAGAGGTGTATGAAGGTAAATCACATTTAGCATAATGAAGTAAATCATCAAATTAGGTGTCTGAATACACCTATGTTGCTGAAATCATGTACTAACATCGTCAGTTTTTTTATCCTCTATATGGTTTTTAAAGTCACACTGCCTCCACCTAGTGGTGACAGTCGCTATATGACAATTCAAACTAGGTGAATGTGATTTTAAAGGACTCTTGCCTGGATACTGTAGTGTCGGACTTGATGGCAACAATTTCCACAGCAGCTCTGGTAGCCGCCGTAAGCGCCCTGAAAAGGCAGAGTTCGCAGAAAATTAGTGCTACATAAGCAACAAAGTACTAAAATCTGAAAAATGCTTCAGAAGTGCGGAGGTTTAAACTGCTTCTATTACAGTACATATCTGGTAGATCCAGACACAGACAAACGCGTACCTGGTGATTTCATCTCGACTTCTTTCCACCTCCTCCACAGATTTTGTAAACTGAAGTTCAACTTTATACGATTCATCGACTGTAAAAATCTGCAATATATAAAGAATATAAGCCATTGACACGGCTCTGTCACGTTTTTGGTGTTGACAAAAAACACAGGATGCTGCCTGACTGGATGTTCGGCTTGAGTTACTCGCCTCCAGCACGGTGCTCCTGGACAGATCGCCAGGATCAGTTGCAGTTACTGTTACTAGATACTTCCCTTTCAGAGACAGCTCAAGCTTTTCGGTGGTCCTGTGCAAAGTTAAAGGAACAATGAAACAATAATTGTGTTTCTTTGTCTCTTAAATCACTTTTTTTTGTCTTTTAGTGGAAGGTTTGTTATGTTGTTTTTAAGCTACATAACTTTGTTACATGTTTTTTAAGATTTTAATTTGTCACTGTTATCAATGTTGGTGGATTGGTGAGAGACGCTCAACCCAGAGTTGTGAGTATCTTTCTGTATATGTATCTGTGTTTGTGTATTTGTGGGCGCTTCACATTTCTTTTCAGATAGATTTATATTCAGATTTATATTCCAACACTACATCAAACTCAAAGTCTGGTAAAGGGGCCTGTGCCAGTGAGGCCATTCAAACGTACAGCAATAAAAGCAGCAGTAAACACACTCACTGAATGATTCCAACATAAATGTCCTTCTGCTGTGTGGTGACGGCCTCAAACAGCAGCCTCATGTTACTCGTTCTGTTGTTGATGTCTACAAATTTGACTGCTGTTACTTCAAAGTCAATCTGAGCGTTTATTCCAGAGTCTCGGTCTGTAGCCTGGGAGCAGCAGGACACACAAGCGTCAACGTCTGGATGTCACGTCACATGTTATCCGTCGTTAACACGTCATTAACAAGCTGAAGCCACCTCAGGTATTTCTTTATCTTTCTACTCACTGTGACTTGCGCAACCGAGGTTCCTTTGCTTGCACTTTCTGATACCACCACTGAAGCAGAAAGAGTGGAAATCAGTATTAAAGCGTGATCTTCGATTGAAGATTTAAAAAGAAATTACTAAATCAATTTCCGCAGTTGAATATTTGTTTCTAATGTTCAGTTTCAGTTTATTGGACGTTGACAGCCTTCAGTTGAAAAAGCAAAACAAAACCAGAATCTCTACTTTGAATAAATGCCATGGTGTGAAGACACACACTCACCAAATACAGCATTTGAGGGGATGAATTCTGGAGCATTGTCGTTGATGTCTTCAATGTTGATCTCCATGCTTCCTAAAACAGATTAGAGGAATACTGCTGTATTTGGTGTTTTTACTGTGTCAGCACTTATTATTATGACATTTGATCACCTGTAAACAACACTAACCTGTTGTGACACTAATGTTCGGTCCTTTCTCTGTGGCCTCATCCACCACCCACGCCTCTATCACCGCCTGGTCACACCGTTCGTAGTCCACCGTAGCGTCCGGGTTGACCGTGACTTCTCCCGTTGAACTGAGGATAAACCAGTTGCAGTCTGTCATGGAGCCGTTGCATCTGCATTTGATGGACTCCGGCTCATACACCAGCGAGTGGTTTCTGTCTTTGTCCTGCCCTACGAAAACCCCAACAACATCAGTGATGGTAGTGTTCTCCTTCACGGTCACGGGCTTTATCGGCAAGAACTCAGGTCTCTCGTCGTTCACATCAACCACCTCCACCTCCACAGTCACACTTGACGTCCTCTCCAGGTCATCTGCCTCTACCAGAATTGTGAATTTTTCGTGACCGCCCTCATAGTTCAGTTCGATGTCCCGGTCTACGGTGATGTTTCCCTGGTAAACTCCATTCTCTGCAGACGAGCGAATGGTGAAGAGGCCAAAACTTCCCTCGATATTAAAAGAAATGCGATTGAACTCTGTCGTTTGGTCTGGATCCTTAGCGTAAACACAACCCACATATGCACCTGATTTTTATGGAAAGATACAATTAAAAACCAGTCAGGTGATTCTGAAACAACTTCAAAGCGACACGTGATGTTACATACAGACCTTTTTCCGCTTCTTTAACCAAAAATTTGTAAGAGGAGGCGTTAAACTGTGGTGTGTTGTCATTAATATCCTGGGATAGATAGAAAAAGAAACACAGTCAGGTTTATCTACCACAAAACAAGCTTAGTTTGTTCTGGTGGCCCTGGAAAACCAGTATTACAAAATGAATATGAACAATTCAAAATGATATTCGTGATAACTATGCCTTGCAAAGAAGCAGATACAAATGTTAGCAATTGATTGTGATGATACAAGGTCCAGTAGTAGCTTCAGTAACAACACAGCATTAGCACATTTCCATAGGCTTCATTTCTTACCGCTACGTTGACAACAACTGTGACCACAGATTCCAGTGGGGGGATGCCCTTGTCAGTCGCAGTTATGTCGAGCTCCATCCTCCCGTTCAAATCTGGGTTCAGAGCCTCACGGTCCAGTTCCCCTGTGTTGGTCAACACCCCTGTGTTAGGGTCGATGGTGAAGTTATCGCTGTACTTCCCTGGCAAGATTCCATACAGGATTTTGCTGTTTTCTGACTCAGGGTCATCTGCGTCCGTAGCCTGTCCAGATGGGAAAAGTCAGACGAAATGCTTAGCAATCCTTTCCAAGAACTGTTGAATATGTCATGGAGATGGAACAAGGCACTATTAGCTCATCATAATGTCACAATTACCTCTATAGTTTCTTTTAACTGTCCGCCCTCTTTCACAAAGAACTGGTAAGAGTCTCTGTTGAAGACCGGAGGCTTGTCATTGATGTCAGCCAAGGTGATCTCCAGCACTGTGGATCCGGGCTTGCCACCTGTGTCTTTGGCCTGCAGCGTCGCTGAATACAGAGACCTGGTCTCACGATCCAACAGAGTCTGATTTTTGACATAAATTGTGCCAGAACGTGGCTCCACATCGAAGTACACTCGTCTGAAAACGCAGAAACGGTTTGCTCAGTGGTGTTTAGCCGGACAGGAGAAACTCACACGAACCAGAACTTGGTTTAAGAGCAGACGTACATGCTTTCTGGAAGAAGCGCGTAGGTGATGTTGTCTTTGTCCATGGTGTCAGGATCCTCCGCCTGGCAGACAATAAAACAATGTAGGCGCTACTTCCGAGTGTTTTCATGCTTAAAATGTACAAGGAAGGAAAGCATAGCTAAGAACCTACAGTAATGGTGGCCACTACTGTCTCATCAGGTGAGTGCTCATCCACCGTCAGCTTATATGTGTCCTGTGGGAACTGGGGGCTGTTGTCATTGGTGTCTTTAATGTTAATAGTAACTGTAGCAGTGGAGCGGTAGCTTGTTTCCTCTTGATCTATAGCAACCACCTGCACCAATACAGAAGAACCACCTGGTCAGGTAAAGCGTTTTCAATGTCACAAATATGATGATAAAAAGTCAACTAATAATTAATACTGTACTGATGTGTCGGACTTGTGGCCCAGTACTTTTCTTACCTGCACAGTCACTTGCTGGATTTTTTCATAATCCAGTTCTTGTGGCTGCCTGACCACAAGTTGAACAATGCTACTGGACAAGATGGTTGGAGGCTCCACAGAAAAGACGTCCTTGTAAGTTCCCTCTAGGATTAGTTCAGTGGTGGAAATCTGGGAAAATCCATTCAAAGATGAGTGTTGTTACATGTTACCCAGCATTTATCACCTTTCAGGTGCTTTTCTTACCTTATCCAGATCTTTGACAGTCATGCCGAGAGAAATAATCCCAGGTAACTGCTCTGCAACTTCTCCTGTGAAGTCACTCGCCTTCACGCATGAGGACTCACTTTCTGAGCCGTCACATTTGTAAAACTCTGGCTTATTGTCATTTACATCGACGATGTTGATCTGTACAGCTGCGGTGGCGCTGGCTCGGACCCCCGTGATGTCCGGGTTAGATTCAGTGGCCTGAAGCAGAAAAGAATGGACTCATTCTAGAATATTCTGGATTTCTCTGGGGTATATAATCACAGAAATTACAGTAGGTTTATTTCTTCTTTTGAGAGATTCAAAGGTGATTTTACCAAAATGTATCATTATATTAATATTTGGATTATTATTACTTTATACAAATATCACAACAGACTCCTGTGCTGTTAAAGTGTATGTGCACTTTGACAAATACTAAAGACAAATGAAAGCTGCTGAACAAACCTACCTTTACAGTCAGGGTAACAGTATCCCCAATAACTTCTCTGTCTATCGCTGATGCCACAGATATGACACCACTATCGCTTGAGATCTCAAACAGGCCATCTACTGTTGAGCCTGTCAAACCAAATTAAAAAAGAATTTAAATACTCACGGACTCTCATTAGAAAGAGAATAGATTTAGCATCTTTAGGATGTTGAGGCTTACTTTCAATGCTATATATCATGGGATCATTAACACCTGTGTCCTGGTCAAAAGCGCTCACTTCAAAAACAGACTGACCCTGTCAGAGAAGAGAATAACAGTGACAGTAACAGCACTGATTTACTTCTTATTTACATGAGTCAAGTTAAGCACAGCACTCACCAAAGGGGAATTCTCCTCCACTTTCCCTACGTATGGAAGGTTGGTGAACTGTGGGTCCATGTCTGGGACGTCCACAACCGTCACAATAGAAAAAACTGCAGCTGAGTTGTACTGTGTTTTATCAAAAAAACATTTGCCTCCACCATCCTGTTAACGAACATACAGACAAAATTTACAAAAGTGGCAACTTATAAAAAAAGATTTGGTTCAATAAAATAATTATATTATACTATAACATACTATATTGTATTAAAGTAGCTCATTATTACTGATTAAATTAATGAAATTCTAGTTCATTAATTAGTTCTCCAATTTCCATTTCTTATTAACATTATTAAGGTAAACAAAGAAAAACTTAACTTCAAGCATTATACTTACAGTTGCATTTATCTTCAGTCGGTAGGAAGTTCCCAGTTTATAATTCAGGCGTCCATTTAATACAACTTGACCTGTTGTGCTTCCAATGGTAAACAGGTCAGACCCAGCACTAGGAATTACCTAAAAGAAACATGTTGTTGGTGATGCCTTGATGTAGTTTCATAATACAATGTTAATGCACAGATTTTTTGAAGCATCTTACTTGGTCAATTTTGTAATTAACCACACCAGCAATTCCCGTGTCGTCATCTGTGGCGCGCGCCGTAAACAGAGCTGTACCTACAGTAGTATTCTGATGAGATGGATACGGAAAATAATAAATCAGTACTTTGTCTTCTCTGATGAGTGCAGAACTAAGCAACAACATGTTCAACAAAGCTTGGGTAGAAAAGCTATTGAAGGTGTTATTAACTGTAATATGTTTGACTCACCTCTAGAACCTCAACATCATAGGAAGTCGCCTCAAATATGGGTTTGTTGTCGTTGGCGTCTAATATGATAATATTTAATGTGCCAGGTGTCTGAAATACATTAATTGGTACAGTATATGATAATAATACACAGATTTACTAATATTAAATGGTAGATTAACACTAACTTGAAGGTCACTTACGTGATTGGGGCCATCAGAAACAAGTATGTTAAGCTCCATTAAATCCCCATTCTAGTCAAAAGTCAAAACCCACTAATTAATTGATACAACATGAACACACACAACCAAAAATGTTCTGAAGGTGAATGTCACTTCCACTGCACCATACCTCTCTGTTTAGTTGCTTCTGGACTGTTACCACCCCAGTGGAGCTAATTACACTGAAGTACGCGCTATTGACACCGGTGAGTGAAAAGGTCATGGGATCATTATCTGGGTCTGTTGCACTTATTGTAAATGCAATTTCACCTATGAAAGCAACAGGTAGGACATGTAAGAATGTGCACGCTCTCAAAAGTGACATTCAAAAGTGACGACACACACAGCGATACCTATGGGAATGTCTTCACACACTCTATAAACCAGGGAGTTGATGATGGGACCGGTATTAGCTGTGGAAACACGCAGTGTATTTGAGGGTTAGTGACATAAAGGCACAATGATTAAATTAGAGTCACAGACATAGATGCTCACCATGACTCAAGCTGATAAGGCCCAACAATAGTAGACTTCTTGTGAGACCTGCCATGTCTGTAAATTGAAAGACAAGATAATTATATAGTGTATTGTTTATTGTTTACATGGAGTTGTTGGATGGAAATAGTACTGCTTTTATTGGAACAAATATTGACGATTGAAGTCATTCTATAGTTTAGTTTAGTCTGGACAATGCAGACTCAAAGTGAGTTTTAAAATATTTGTTAAGACCATTAAAAGATGTCAAACTGTGACACTTTTCTGATTTTTCATAGACTCAATAAATCTCTGCTCAACGAGAGAGGCAAGAAATGGGAAATTAATTTGCCACCAACATAATAATAGAAAAGTAATTTGTCATGTAAGCTAAGTATTAATTTTATTGCTGTAAATAACATTTTCAAATAACGTGGGAGGCACACAGGGCTCTGATTTCTGTGTGTTAATATTTAACAGTTTATTGTACATGTGGCCACACCTGCATGTTCATAGCAGATGGTGAAAACACCTGCTGTCACATCTTTGAGCAAACTGCCATGAAGTGTTGGTAGGTTTCGTTTCACACTTTTAGCCCATCTTGATTTCCTCTGAATACTCTTAAAGCTAGAGAGACGCAAGGTAGACTTATAATATGTAATGTAATGGGAGAGAGATATTTAGATATCTTGTTCTAAAGTTGACAAGATCTTCAGTTGAATATTTCTTTGAGCAACATGTGAAGAATTGTGGGGATGTATGATGTGTTTGGATCTTTGTCATCATATTATTGTCAAATTAAAGTTAATGGTGAAATAAAAGTTAAATGTCATAAAAAGTAAAAAGCATATTTGAGAAAATCTTTTGATGGTTTAAGGAGGCCAGGATCAGTTCTAGAACAAAGCCATTGGCTTGGATAACATACTCAACAGGTTTCTTGGAAATGTAGCAAACATCACTGTCCTGTGTAAAGTCCTCCTAAATACACTGTTGTCTTTGGAACCAGTGAATGTCCTTTTTCATTTTAAAAAGCTGAAGTAAATATTCTCTTTAAAAAAGGTAGCATCAAGAATTACAGACCTTTATACTGTAGTTTTAGGTTTAGAGTCAAAAATCATGAAAGAGATTATTAATGTAAACATGAAGCATATAAACATTAAAGCTTTTATGACATCAGATCAAAAACAGCATCCTTCCTTTGTTTTATATTATTTATGTCTACATTTAAGCAAAGAATTGTACTTGGTCACTTTAAAGCAAGGCAAATGTTAAAAGACGGCAGTTACACTTACCGGATGGCATTCACAGAGAAGCTTCGCAGCTACTGACGTGCAGATGAGACCTTTGGCTCCTTCCCCTCCTAGTGATTATTGTCTCACAGTTGTAAACATAAATGATTAACGCATACGTACAAGACACGCACTAGCAAATCTCCATCAGAAAACAAACCCTCTTCCTCAAAATGAAACGTCAAAGAGATCAACTATGCAGAAGCAGCTGTGGTTTGCTCCCACACATGGCTACATTGTGGCTGTGAAAGCCTGGGTAGTAATGAGAAGCAGGCTCCATGTGACGAACCCCTCACTTCATCAAAGGTTGGTCGGCCTCGTCACTAGGAATACTTGGCACTGTGTCATCTTGGGTCTCCAGTGTCCAAATCCGAACCTCACGAGCTTGTGAACCGGCCTCTTGTCTGAGCGGCTGCTTCTGTTGTCATGGCAGCCACGGCAGTCAGTTCACTACCGCTGAGGAAACCCAGTGTGACCAGGGCCCTTTTTAAAACGTCTCATTAGAACCAGAGAGCGCAGAACCACGCACCTCTCTAATGAACTCTCCCCCCTCCTCAGCCGAGCCTGGACTCCCAATTAATGGGCATCACACAAAGGATTAGTTTTCCTGCAGCGCTGGCGTCATTCAGAATCATTTGCCTCCAAAAAAAAAAAAAAGCAGAAATGTATGGTTAGCAACCAACTGGTATGATGTTGGTACAGTATTTTCCACAGTCACAGTCACAGTGTTAAATGTTTAATTTTGTACAAATGAAAGACTAGAATGCTAATCTGACTTATGAAAGTGGGTCAAAACCATTTTGTGAAATATCCACAAATCATGGGTTGCGTGTATGAACTGATTATGTCAGGGGAAATGTGATAATAAGCTACAGTGATATTGACATTCCAGGCTTCCTCAGTCTGTATTCGTATGACTGGCATCTCAGAACTTTGTTCCTACAATCTTATCCAAATAAACTTTGGTTTATGACTTACTGTTCTGAACATGACACTGCCACTTATGAGCCACTATTACCATCTTATAAATGGGTGGGATGTAACGTAATAAAACACTATCATAGCAACTCCAATAAATAGCAACATAAACAAACACAAAGTACAAAATGAGTAAATTCTTTTGAATGTTTTAGTATTTCTAACTTTTTTCTTGATAATAAACCAGTGGGTCATTCTGCAAAATGACCTCTTTCACTATGCTTAAAATAAATGCTCCTAAAAGCTTAATAGTTTTCTGTACTTTTACAAAGACTTTCTCACTGTGCTACTTTTACTTTACTAATGTTCTGTCTTCTTTCGCCCCTGGGGTCAAAAACAATAAATGCCTTTCGTGGGAACTTTTCACAGCTGATCTCTGATTCACCCGGACCCATGTTTTCTGTCTATTACGGTAAAAATGGCAGCTTGGCGCGTGCTCTCTGCTCCGGGAAGACGCAGGAACGGGGGTGTAACAGGGAACAGCAGAAAACCAAAACAATCGCGGGGCTGGATTAGCATTTCCTAAACCAAAAACTGTCCGTTGCGGAATTAATCCCGGGAGTTGCAACCCCAATGAGTCGCACAGTATTTTGACATCATGTGCTGCTAATGCGAGAGCCCGATGTTTAGCACCTTTTTTTAAAGCGGTGGTGAAACCCACGGAATGTTCCACACTGGAACAGCTGACCGTAGGATGCCGCACTTAGCCTAACGAGATGTGAGCTTTACAAGAAAAATATCAGCGATCAGATGTTTGCATATTAACAATCAGGTAACGACACCCCCTCCTCTTGTTATTGCTTTGACTTGGTTGGATTCTGGAGATTTGCGGTGCGTGTTTACGGGAGATGGGTAGACGGGTTATTAGGGCTGTCATCCTGCTCAACCTCCAGCCCCTCCTTGTTTTGCTGCTACCGAGTGCGATGTTGGATTATTTACCTCCAGTCTATGCTCTATACCGACGCTTTTGTCCTAAATCAGGAGCAGGTTCATATAGTTTCGTGCGCGTTCAAATGACCAGACACGTCGCTGTGCGTGTCAGTTGAACATTAAAAGCAGATGAGACATTATTTATTACCTCATACTACACAAACCGGGCCTGCACTGTGGCTTAGATCCAAAATAGCTTCATAATCTGCAAGTACAATATTAAATTAAACCCTTTGCGGCTATGTTTGATGTCCTTCAAAAACACAGGCAAAGCAATTCGCATACTAGCTGGTGGAGGGTGTTTCTCACTTGATCATGCAAGTGCAATATTACATAACCGGCTTGGTGATCTACGGTAGGACACTGTGGCCTCTAGTGTGATGTCAAAACTGTGGGCTACATAGAACTACAGTAAGGTAAAGCAGCGTGTCCTACAAAACAAATAGCGCGTTTTCAGTTGGCTGAATCCAATTAGGAGGAAACTGATTAATAATGTTTTGTATTTGTTGGAAAATGTACACACATTTATCAGGGCATTGGTGCAGTAATGGTTGCACATTGGAAAAGATTTAAGAAGACTGACAAGATTGTTTTGACTGTGAGCTATAAAAGTCAAGTAGCAATGTTATTATTGAATCATTACTATTGATGCATTAACATGCGGCGAATCAATGTAAGTATATTTATATGTGTGTCAAGCTACATTTTGAATTATCTTAAAGGTTTTAAGGTTAATCTAAACCGGTGCAGTTCATGTGTTATTACCTGGTTTGTGTACAAACGCAGTAAATAGTAGTAAATAGCATAAATAGAAATACTGAAGCTTCACTTCCCATCGCTGGTAAAAAAAAACTGTGTATGTTAAAATGTCTGTGCTGTTGCAGTCATAACATAGACAGATCGGTAGTTCTTGGTCATCCTGTGAGTTTGCTAAAAGGATTACAAGTGTTTAGTTAAAGAACATTTCTTCACCAGGTTTTAGTGGCCTCACAAAAAGCTCGGGAGCCTTTTGTTCCTCAGACGCAGGCAACAACAGGAGCTACTTGTTTTGATGCGTTGTGGCCAGGACCGTCTGGACGGCTGCAGTCTGTGTTTGCTGTCCCCCGATTGGCCGCCGGGCGCAGAGGGCGTGGCCTCGTCATAACAATGCATTTCAAGGAACACACACGCGCCAAGGAATGTTTTCTGTCGTGGTGTTGCTAACCTCGTATTTCACACCTTTAACGGTATTTCGTGCTCAGGTCAACGCCACCGTCCACGCGCACGACATTTCACGGATTACCGAAAAGACTGGGTGTCCCCTTGTGCAGCAGTAGGCAGCGGCGGTTGCCTGGCTAGCGTTAGCGAGCTATTAAAGCAGCTCCGTCGGGGACGTTGTCAAAGACCCGTCTGAGGAAGCAGTCGATTGATATTCCGTTAACGTTAGTTTGTGTCGGGTGATGGTAGTCGGCTAGAGGCGGTTGCACGCGAGGATCACTTGATGGGACACGACGTTTGGAGGCTGCATCACCTGCCATCTCCTCTTCCCACCGAGCGAGTAAACTAGCGGAGAAAGTAAGATGTTGTTGGCCAAGTCGCGTAGCTAAACCTGTCGCCACAATGCACGTCTCTGTCTGGTGTAACACGATGAACGAGACTGTTCGTGTGTAACTGAGCGGGACTACGCTGATCGTGTATTAGTATGTTGGCTAAACATCGCTTGGTAGCGCATAACTCCAGCCGAGCGCTGCTATGTTTGGACAAAGCGTTAGCCGCGCTCAGCTAAAGTTAGCCGCTCTCCTTCAACAGGGGACATCGAATTTGCCCTGACAATAAGGAACCGACGGCCGCCACGCTGACAGTGTTTCTTATTTGTGCCGAGACGCAGGCGTAGAAAGTAACGACGCGGCGGCACAGTAGCCTCCTAAAATGTAGGGTAGCGAGCGGTCCCGCTCGGTTGCCACATCTTTTGTTGTGGCTTTGTCTTTTGAGCACATGGCTTTCCATGTTTTTGTTCAGGCAGGCTGCAGCGACCCCTATTTAGTCTGTTAAGGAATATAGCTTACCGCATTGATTACACAGGCACTTTAAATGTCATCACGTTGGTTAACGTTAACGTATGGGACGATTTGTATTGTCCTAAAATATGTGTTAGGAAACCAAGACCCGTCATCAGCCACTTGCAGCAGATGAGACTCTTTTATTTTCCTGTAGTTAATGGTAACCTTGTCTGGTGTTGGCGTGTGTATATGTTCTGGTGTCAGCTGAAGCACTGGTTCAAAAGTGCACTGGCCTCCTAAAGCAGGTTTATGCAGATATAAGATGCGAACATTACTTAACGCATTAGTAAAACATCCAGCACCAACATCCTTACAAGGCAGAAGTTACGTCACAGGGATGAAAAAGGCAACGTGGAAGGAAATGTTATGACACTGTCATTTGTTATTTTTGTTTAACTGCTGAGTTATTCCTCAATTGTAACCATTCTGTGTATGATAACGCTTGAAGATGGTGTTTGGGACAGTCATCAGGCTGAGAGACAATGTAGTAGATATGGTTTATGTTATGCGAGTGTAACCTATTCAAGCCATTTTCAGTCAAATATAAGAAGTGTCAGTTGTGTAATGAAAATCAAATCATGACAGTAATGGTATCCCCTTAATTGAACTTGCAACAGATTTATAATCAAAAGTTATAAATCTAAAGTTATAAATCAGTTAAGTGATCTGTACAGAAATGATCAACAGAGTATATTTGTGACTTATTGTGCCATATTAAATATATACCTTATAAATAAAATACCTTATTTTCTACAGTTGGCAAGTTGCTAAACAAAACCCAACAGTGTAAAATGTTGATCTTACTCTCTCTTTTTTTGCAGGGTTAAGACAATCAGAGGCAACCTACAAGTGCCTCCACTGTACGGTTTCCTTTCCCAGAGTGTGACTCGTCTGCACGACGTCACCAATGCGACCATGGGAAATTGCAGTAAATAGGCTGCCACCAACAGCCCCCTTAAACCCAAGGAGGTTCCTTGGAGAGCCCTGTAACGCCCCCGTGCATCTCAGGAGAAGGTAGACTTGACATTTGGTGTCATTTCTTATAGTTTGCTGTGTCTACCTTTGTTTCATCTAGATTATCGTACTTTAAACATATCTTGTATGTAAGTTTTCCCTGAATGTAGAAATAAACCTGTAGAATTAAATACATATACACATCAACTATGTTGGTACATATATGTGATCAGTCTAGTTATTTTTTTATGTGTGTAATGATATTCTGACTATTCAGACAATGCTTTTGGAAGATTTACTTTGCTTGTTTATTTTAATGTATTTATAAAGCCGTTCCATGCAATTTGTTTTAGGGAAATGATACATTGTACCTTCTTTGTCGTTGATTGTTGTTTCTATTCTTTGTCATAGCCCACCTGTGAGACGCCAGTGGGGTAGACGAGACAGACCTGTACTGCACACGTCACTGGGCCAGAATGAGAATTTCCATCATCTGCTTTTCTCCCAACATCACCAACAAGTTCCTTTAGATGATTCCAGACAGTACAGCCACACCAGCACAGCACCACGCATGCTTCATCCTGCTGCTCACCTGCCCCAGCAGAGCCCCATCATGGTGGATCTTCATGACCAGGTACAAGGATCAGAACAACCTGGTGGCTAATGGAGTTGTAACAGTAATTCAATGATTATTTGTTGTTCTGCACAATATGCATATTCTACATAAACCATGCATTGTGTGTAGTTTAAGATGACATTCTTTTTAGCAGCTAGGCTTTTGTTTTAGGGACATTGTGGAGTCACACCGTCTCCCTCTCTCAAATTGTTTTCTCAAAAGATGCACCAGGGAACGGTCCCAATATCTTACACTGTTACAACGGTGACGACCCACGGTTTTCCCATCCACACCGGGCAGCCCCTTCCAGGGTGCAACACTCAGCAGCTCCCAGCATGCTCGGTAATGTTCAGCGGACAGCTCTCTCTGCTCTGCTGCCTTCCTCCTCCTGTGAGTTTAAAAAGGAAGAGCCCAAATGTCAGTGGCATCCATCTAGCACACCATACCAGCCATGCAGTCTGTCACTGTTCGTGATTTACAAACAAGCTGCTGCTGTTACTATGCAGGATTTGTAATGTAGTTGTGATATTAGTGCATTTATTAGCAGCAACAATTATGCAACTGCTGTACAGAATTATGGCAAAAAATTATTGTGGTGTTGTTGTGGTAGTGTTAGCGCTATAGTGTTATGTATGCATCACTTCACTACATGGTTCAGTATGCTTTCATTTTAAATGCCTACCTGTGAATATAAGAAGCAGATCTGCATTTATTTATATAGCACCAATTTGAAACAGAAGTCACCTCAAGGCACTTTACAAAGTAAGGTTTAAGACCTGACAGAGTTTAAAAATACAATTATGTAAAAATTGCAGTCTGCTTCAAAGTGGTGAGTTTTAATAATGGAATTAAAAAAAGGAAATGGAGTGTCATAATCGTTGTCCTTGTTGTTTTTGCTCTCAGCTCATACAGGCATGTACCATGCAGCATATGCCGGTGTCTTATCAAGCCTTTCCACCGCTGATCTCCAGCGAACATTTTGTATTGCACCCGACCCCATCTGTCCCCCCCCACCAGCCACCGCACCTTACTCCTTTGAGCCAATTTGTCCCTTTACAGCCACAGCACCCACGCATGGTGAGTAGACAACACTACACATGCTACTAGTTGAAGTCACAGTTGAGTGTTAAAGACTAGTTTCTCAACTTTAAAAACAACCTTTTTATTCCCTGCTCAGCCTCTACAGAGGGTAGAGAATGAAGTTGACCTAAGAGGGGACCAGCACCCATTAGGGACCTTCTCCTACCCTCCATCTCATCACCCACCAGCGCTGCCTCCTTCTATGCCCCTACAGTATCTTCCTCAAGAGCCTCTGCATCAGGAGCTTCCCTTCGGAGTGGTAAGACATTTTTGTTTCCAGTGCACTTAACACCTTTATCTGCTTGCCTTGCTTTACGCCTGTACAGGACAGTGCATTCACAGCTGGAGCCTGAATGATACTGCTTCACCTACAGGTCTAAAAAGAGTTTAGTTACCTCAAAATACTGTAGATTGCATTAATGTGTTGCTTGCCTGCCATGCACAGGTAAAGTACTTTAATGGAATTTCAGTCAGCATCATCAGACCTGTAAGAAATACTCCTGTGAGCTGCAAAAAACTATAAAGGCCATGTGCATGTATGTTTGAGTACTGGCGCATCACTGGCCATTGAAAAGCTCTACTGCTGCAGTTTGGACATACTTAACATGCTCACAGGCACTTTACAAAGCTGGAGGACTATTTGCCACTTAGGCGGCTACATATAAGGAGGCTAAAACCAATTGCTGTTGGTTTGGATGAACAAATGTTTGACAAGGTAGATAAAAGAAAAGCTGTTAGCACAGTAGTTTGAAAGGGGAGCACAGTTTGCTACCTGAGCAAATTTTAAATTTGTGTACTGGTTGTTAAATGCCATTAAAAGTACAAATACAACTGTACACATTTTCATTTATTTACCTTCTTTTCCATCTCTGTCAGCATCATTTCTGTAACCACAGTCAATTTGTGTGCTTCTCGTCAGCCATATCCCCACATGTTGCCCCGGCGAGTGAGTGGACAGAGATACCGGCTGCAGCAACCGCTTCCTCCTCCACCGCCACCTCCATCATACTACCCTGGCTTCCTCCCTTACTTCCTGTAAGTAATTTGAGTATAATTGTTACTTATTTTAAAACCGATTATTACTAGGTTACTGCCACCTGTTGTTTATTTTATTCATTTATCGCAGCTGGTTTTTGAGAGCCACAGTGCTGATTGTTTTCCCAAGTATTCCTGCAACTACCCACTGCTGATTCCCTGGATCCATTATGTTCAGCCAGACAAACGCTGTATGTTCAGGGGGTGGTTAAAAGACAAAACTAGGCAGTGGCTTTTCAGGACCAGGGTTGATCACCGCTGGTTACGTTTTTATCACATGCTGCATTCTGACTTTTGTGTCTCTGCTTTTCAGAAATGACGTTCCAGTGATTGTCTGAAGGTTTGCTCAGCAGGTTATGTGTTTCCATTTCTGTTTAGGTCTATGCTTCCTGTGCCTCCAACAGCAGTGGGACCAGCCATCAGTCTAGACTTGGATGTGGATGATGTGGAGATGGAGAACTATGAGGTTAGTGTGGTTTTTTTGAACAAAATCGAATGCCTGTGTGCCACCTTCTAAACCTTCTACTTCTTTGCTGTCAACATCAAAGGTTTCAAGCCTTTTGCTAAAATGACAGTTGTGCCTTAAAGTTTCTTAAACCAAAAAACACTGTCTTGAACCACTTTTGATAGTGTGAACTTTAATAGAACCGTTATGGAGAATCTATTAATGTAGTAATAAATTATGCAAAAACTAATACTTGTTTTCTGTGTGTGTAGGCATTATTGAATCTGGCTGAGAGGTTGGGTGAAGCGAAACCACGTGGACTCACAAAAGCAGATATAGAGCAACTTCCGTCCTACAGATTCAACTCTGAGAATCATCTGTCTGAACAAACGCTGTACGTCTTTTTCTGAATGAAATGTACCTATTCTGTTTAGCTCATATGTGTTTTAACACTCTGGCTTCTGTCTCATTTCTTCCCAGATGTGTTGTGTGCTTTAGTGACTTTGAGTGTAGGCAGCTACTTCGGGTATTACCTTGTAACCACGAATTCCACGCCAAGTGTGTGGATAAATGGTTAAAGGTAAGTTGATGACTATTGTCATTTCACATTAGTTATATTATGTATGAATTTGTCTGTGGTTGCGGTACCAACTGTTTCTGTTTGACTTCCAGACCAATCGCACTTGTCCTATCTGCCGAGCCGATGCTTCAGATGTACACCGGGAGGTGGAGTGAGAACAGTCTCTGAGTGTTGAACTGGAAAGCTGCACACACCAGAGGCTGCCCCTAAGCTGGGGACACCTGCCACCTAACCTGCGTCCTCCAGTAAATATAGCTTACCAACCCACTGTTCCTGCCCCCTTTCTAAATAATAAGCAATCCAGGATTGTTACTGGAGCCTATTGTACCTCTGCTGTGCTTCATTGTCCAAGTCTCATGAAACCCACTGCCTACTGCAGCCTATAGCCAGAGTTCTGGGATTGCCAGCCAGTTCTTTCTCTGCCCCCTTGTTGCAGATTCCAAAGATTCTCCCTACAATGCATTATTTGCTGCTTTTGTTTACAGGGTTTCATTTTTAATTAGTGGATTTGGTTGTGGTGTTCCTGAATAGTGGGAATCCTTCATTGGAAAGGTGAGTTCGGAACCTGGAGGATGATAGGCTGGACACCATGTGCAATTAGCAGAAGAATAATAGAAATACTTCAACATGGGTATCTGTGTTTGGAGGCAACGCCTGACCATCATAGATGCATGATTGTGTAGGTCTTGGGCAAAGTGGTTTGTTAATAATGTATGTTCTGCAATAACGTATTGATCATTTCAACAGTTTTATCCCTTATTTGTTTTCGATTTTGCCAATGCTATTGTGAAAGTGTGACATGCTGTGTTTAAATGCACATTTTGTTAAGCCTGGGGTTATGGACTGCAAGTGATGGGACATGCAACCGTGGGGTATCTGCTACCCCAGATAATCCACTCTGGACCACAGATCTGTACAAAAAACAGTCATGGATTAATGACTGCATCTTTTCGAGGTCATCTGGCATAACTGCACAAGTGCTACATCTACCCTCCACGTCAGCATTGTTCCTCTGGCAAGTGTGTATGCGTGTGTGAATATGATGTGCGTGTGTTTGTGAGCGTGCCCTAGTGTATGTTTGTCCTGTTCACAGAGCCAATGCATTGTGTAACCACTGGAAACAGGGCAGCATGCTACGATTTGCATGAACTGTTGATTCAGACTAGCAATATTTTAATCAAGCATTGCCACCAAAATGATCAAATTCTAAGAAAAAAAAAAAACAAGACAAAGAAGCATACTAAAAGAACTGCTTGCTTATTCAGAAAGCGCCATGAGGGAAGACTAGCATGTGGTTCCACCCTGACTGCATTTAAGGATGGAAGTCCTCATCTGAAGGCTGTGCTGAGGCCTGTGCAGAAAGCAATATGTGCAGTGAGTGACGAGTTTTAAATGAACTTTTTCTTCCCCTTTTCGGAAGACTGGGCTTTTTATTTCTTTATTTGTGAGCTAAATCCAATATACAGATATAGCCTACTGTTCAAAATTTCAGCTCTGCCTTCTTATGACCTTGACAAGCACAAACCTATTACTAATCCTGACAAAATACTTTTTACATTTCCACTTGTTTTAAAAGTATGCCATTTAAAAAAAAAAAAAGTTTATTTATTGGTTTTACCTTCTAGAGAAAATGCATTGAAGGAAATAGTTGGAGCACTATGTTTGTGTATGGTATGTGTTATATTCCAGTAACTTGGTCAGGTCACTAACTAAGGCCATGGTAATGTGTTGTAAAAGAGCAAAATGTATAGCTACAGTGTGAATGCTTTTAGATAAACGTTTGAAGACAAAAGAATGTTAAAGCCTTGTAGAAGTCACTGGTGACACCCCAAAGTCCCTGTATCCCCATCTTTCAGGATGGGCTTCAAATGACACCAAGCCACAGTGTTCAGTAGTTTAGACACTGTTAGACTTCTAGTTCCCTACCTGTGTTCACAGTAAAACAGGATATATTTGGGGTGGGAGGGGAAAGAACAACAAATGAACCTTAGCTTTGGATTCATTCTGGTCTTTTAACTGCCCCATTAAGCACTAACAGGCACCTGTGACCTTTGCTTTTGTATGTAAAGGGACGTTGCCTTTTTCTTCACTTTATTTTCTTAAGTGAATGTGAGTCTTTGACGTGTGTGCCACCTTCTAGAGAAAAAAAAAGAAGCCATTTAATGAGTTAAACCCACAGCTTTGAGAATTAACCTATGTGTACATATCTATTCGCTGGCATATATTGTAAGTTAAAAAAAATCACTCAGGGCCTCTTGATATATAAAAATATAGAGGAGAACAGTCCATTTTAAATGGAAAGGATGCCATGAAAAGGGTATATCTGAATTTAGTTTGGTCGTTTTCCTCAGACCATAATTTAATGTAATCAATTATAATATTCTGTTTCGTCTCCAATAGTAGATATTACATAATTTAAAGACAGGCATGCAAGAAAAAAAGATCAGTAAATATGTTATTAATATTCACTGAAAAGAGGCAATGTACACTGCAACTCATTACAAGTGTATTATTCAAACCTGTTTGACTTTTGTTCTTGTACTCGAACCATATGTTGAGAAACAGCCGTTGCGATCCCATTTCTAAATGTGCCGCAGTGCACGTGATCCTACCTAATTCACTTCCAAATCTATTTCAGATGTGTTTGCATGACATTTAAAAGAAAAAAAATTAAACAAGTGTGTTATAGTGGAGGATATCTCAAAACTCTGATGGGGACCTATTTAATGGTGCACAATATGCATGCTTGTCAACCAGATCCCAACTGATTTTTAGTTCTAGTTGGCTTTGGGTTCTGGGGGTTTGGATTTTAACGCTCAGCTGATAACTGCCATGCATTGTACTGCACACATTTGTAATAGAACTGAATGACTACAAGATTTTATTGCGCTAACTTCATTTTATAGAAAAAAAACTGGTCTTGAATCCAGAACTTCTTACATACATTGTGTTACTGTTATTGCCCTAACGACTGAAAATTACATGCTCTGAAACTACTGTAGTTTATCAAAAGCCATAGTGAAAAGGTGCTAGATGTTCTGCTTTTAGGTATGAAAACTCACTTGCGTGAATGCAATAGTTTGTCATGGATCCCATGTATTATTAAAGCATGTTATACTAATACCCCTAAACAATGTCAGTGAAAATCAATATAGTTTAAGGGATTTTAAAAAAAAAAAGAAAAAAAGATGAAAGTGTTGTCATACTTATTTCAGTGTAGTACTGTACCTGCCTATCAGGCTCTTACTCTCAGTGTATCAATATCTTAAAATGTATTGTTCACATATAGATACCTTAATTCATATTAATGTTAGCACTGTTATTTTTGGAGTAAATATTTAATTGACAATATCCAGCTACCCTCTTGCATTAAAAGAGAACCTCCCATTAAGGCCTAGGTAATGAGGTAACTTTTAAACACAACTGAGAATAGAGTCTTGTAGTCTTTCCGTTAGGGATTAATAAATACTCTCACAGCTTGTATGGTGCAAAAAATGTGTTCCAATAAGCAGCTAAAATTTATTTAGGATTTGTGATTGATTGCTCCGTAGATGCCATTTATTGTTTACCAATGATTTTTGCTGTGGTGGGATAGTGGTTTACTGTTCTTACTCTCCCTGGCCTCTAGGGGTCTTTACCTGAACACCGGACTACCCACCCACCAACAGAGCCAGGGGCATGTGTTCTGTGTTAGGCAGATATTTTGCTTTGGTACTTGCACATTTACAGTTACCTCATTTTTTTCCATGTTTGTATTGGGGGTGGGGTTTGGGGGGAGAAAACAACTAATATATATTATATATAGGAAATGGTTCTTATTAATGTTATAATTTTTCATTCCATTGGAATCATATTGTTTGTAGCATTTAACATAACTAGTTAGTGTATTATATATACATCTGTATACTGTTTGAAATTTTTAAGATTTGTACTTTTTTTAAATGAAAGTTGCTAGTTATGCTTTACCAAGTAGTGCAATCATATTTTTTTTTTAATTGTTGTGGCTGATTTGAGAGGGTTGTTCACTAATAAATGTATGATGTATACCAATAGCACACACGTACTTGATTACGAAAAGTTATAGATATGGTCATTTTAAATGTATTTCAAATGGTGTCATGTCATGAAATGTTGTCAGTGTGTGTGTGTGTGACTACTATTAACCTATTAACCCCCTTAGGAGTCAACCGTCATGCCAGTGTGATCAAATCGTAAAAACAAAATCGGTGAGAGAGAAAAAAAGGCCCACATTTCTGAGGTTTGTTAAACCCACCCATCCCTCTCATAGGTTAATCTCAAAATCATACCACATAACGCTCTTTGTCAGCTTCACATTTCTGCACAGGGAAGTGTTGGACATTCTCGAAAACCCATTTTTAAAATGTTTTTAATTTATAGTTGGAAAATTACATCTTTACATGAGCCCATTCAGATGTTACAGGCAGAACGGGCATCTATGAGTAACCACAGGCACACTATGGGCAGACTCGTATTACACTAGATAAAGCCACATGTAAAAGGTGTGGCTTGTGTTAAATATTTCTTCATAAACTTAAGCTTGAGGCAGTCTGCTTTACATAGTAACCAACCTGCATTTGGTCATTTCATGACACAGATCAAATGAAAACACAAAAGTAAATTTGGGAAGTTTTAAATATCCAACTTATTTACAGGTCATGGCTCATTTAAAACAGGGTTCCCATATTTCCTTTATGTCCAAATCCACCAGCCTGCTCCCTGAAGTACTACATGTGCTCTCCAAGCCGTGTGGATTAACAATTAAAGCAGTACCAAACCAAACTGAGACCAGTGGTTGTCAGTTACTGTGGAGATCGCATGTGGAAACTTAAGGCAAAAGGGTGTTGAATTAGGACAAAAATCTATATACCAGATCCCATATGTATTAGTCAGCGTTAATACAACTTGCCTTCCTCAGTTGCCACACATAAGTCATTTTGGGATATGGTTCTGCTCAGAGCTATGCTACTGTTTCAGTACATCCGAGTAGATGATTAATCTGCAACACCTGCTGGTGAGGAAGGACAAGTAACAACTGTTAGCTAGTACTGACGATGGAAAACCTTTATGTGGATGCAAAGATGAGTTCAAGGAAAGAACTTCAGGAAATATTTGATAAAATTCAAGACTTTCCAGGCTATTGGGAACCCTGTAAACACAACCGAACAAGGACTGGATGCAGGGTGGTTTTAACTTTTCCAGGTTAGGATTTTATCTCAGTGATCCCTTGTGCATAATGGCCATTTAACCAAAAAATTGAGGGCTGTGAGTGGGCATTGGAGGAAAATGTGTTTCCATGTGGAGGAGGTATGTCATCTATTAATCTTCCGTAAGATCCTGAACAAAAAGGACCTCGGAGCGGCTGAGCCCCGCCTCTTTAAGCGTGGGAGGATTGGGCCGCTGTTCAGTCGGAAGGCAGGGCAAGACTCGGCGAGGGAAGTTTGTTACTATCTGAAACTTCTCTGGGGTTTCTTTCAAGGAGAAAAGGAAGTCGTATATTACCTGTGAAAGCAAAAACATTATACATGAATGAAATTCTAATGTTACTATGCTAATTAAAATGTATCTTAATGTGTTTAACACAATCAAATTCCAACCTAACAAGAACCACTGGGCATGAGAAATCAGCCCAGGTCATCATAGTTGAAAAAGGTTGCACTCACTGTCAGAGACTGCCCAAAGAGGAATCTTCTCTCTACTCGTGTATCGTTGGGCAGCTTAAACACTATTTTGACACTTTCTGCATCATCTGCAGGTGGCTCTGGAGGAAGACATTCAGACTTCCTTTCCTTTTCTTCTTCAAGTGTCTGAAGGTAAAAAAAAAAAAAAAAAAAAAGAGTTTAATTAGTGTCAAGACCTGATGTGTGGTTCATATGGCACGAGGGACAGTAAACAAAACTCACCCTTCGTCTCCGCTCTTCCGCAAGAGCAGTCTGTCGGACCTTCTCCTCCTCTTGCCTCCGCTGTTCCTGCTCCTCCCTTTTCTTTCGTTCCTTCTCCTGGTCTGCACGGAGAGAGGCAAGGTAAGCCTCATCCTGCTGCTGCCTTAGCACTTGGGTCTGGTTCCTCTCCTCGCTGAAATGAAAGAATTTTGTATTTAACTGTTGACCTGCATTGGCATGTGCAATACAAGAGAAGACCGACTGGAAACATAAGACTGAACTACACTGTTCAATCGTCAACTTCAGACTGTAACACATTTCAGCTTCAGTTCCTTAGGAAACATGCATCCACTTTGCACTGCTAAAGGTATTTTAAAGTATAGGAATCCAATGTGAACTTGATTTCCTGTACCGTTCAAGACGTTCTGACATCAGATATGTTTGGTTGGCTTCCATGATGAAGGTGAGCTGATTGATTAGGTCCTCTGGTTGAATGAGACCTTCGAGACGTCCCACCACAGTCATCTTGCGGTCCTTCAGCATTATCATGGCCAGGAATGGATAGGTGTTCTCTCGCAGTGCTTGGGACACTAAAATACACACCAAGTACTTTACAGTCAAGGCTCACTGTTTACATTGCATAGGTATTATTATATATTTAGGTAATTACAAGGTACACATAAAAGTCATATCATACTTGGTGCCAGAGGTTCTGTATTCTACGTTTCTGCTGCTATCCATACAACGCCACTGAATTTTGCATTCAAAGCATACAAAAAATGACACTGAAGGTCAACATGCCTGACTTTCTAGAACTAATCCACAGGATTTGCAGTGGATTATCCGATGTTGATAATACACACTTAAATAACTGTAAATAAACAACAATCACCCCTTCACCTATTAGATAAGGGGCTACAGTATGTCCATTTTCACATTCTCAAGTTTGTCCATTTCAACATCTACATATAATGTGCATCTCCATCCATCCATCCATCTTCTTCCGCTTTTTCCCCGAAGGGGTCGCGGGCGTGCTGGAGCCTATCCCAGCTGGCTTTGGGCGAGAGGCAGGGTACACCCTGGACAGATCGTCATACACACACTCACACCTATGGGCAATTTACACATCCAACCAATTGACCTAACTGCATGTCTTTCGACTGTGGGAGGAAACCGGAGACCCCGGAGAAAACCCACGCAGACACGGGGAGAACATGCAAACTCCACACAGAAAGGCCCCCGGTCGCCTCCGGGAATCAAACCCGGGACCTTCTTGCTGTGAGGCGACAGCGCTAACCACCACACCACCGTGCCGCCCATAATGTGCATCTCATTTGACAAATCACTTTTTAATGACAGTAAACCACAGTCAGATGGTGGCAAATACAAAGTAAAAAGAATATACATGTTCATACCTCTGTAACCCTCAGGCTTGCTGGTTGAGCACGCCCAGAAGAGCATTCGTGTGTTCAGGAAGGTTATGACCTCTTCTGTACATAGCGTGGAGCTAGAAGAACGAGATCAGTGGTACGATTTAACAGAAAAATACACTTCATGCACACACGCATAGTTTGCACAATATGTATATGTATATAAGGATTGCAAATAAAAAATAATATTAAACTGCAAACAAGTATTTTGTGTTACCGGCAAAACTCATCAGTGTCTTGATGATCCTCTCCATGAAGGTACACTAATAGGTAGCGGAGCTCCCGCTTGGCATCATTTAATGCCTACATGTGACATGAAAAAACAATGAGCAGAGCAGAATAATGTGTCTGACTGGGCACATGTCCTGCATTTCTCTGAACTTACCTGGCTGTATGTTCCCTGGTAAAATACAGGGTGTGATCGACCATAGCTCTCCTCAAAACTATGAATAAAAGACACAACGTCTCCTACAGGGTCTGTCACACGACCACGAGGATCTGGCCTGATGAACCGCAGGGCAAACCTAGAGAGGGGGGGCGTTGTAGCAGTCAATAATCGTCCTCTATCCAGCAGGTACAGGGGCCAATAAATGATCTTGAATTACCTGAATATGTCCAGAAGTGTGTAATATGTAAATCTGAAAGGTAGCATTATCAAGTAGTAACTCCATCCTAGTAATCCCTAAAAAGCAGAGCCAACACAGACTATTATTTAAGTAGCAGACGTAAATATGAATACATATGAGAAGTAGGCAAGACGTCTTGTCAAGAAGCCACAAAAACAATCTAATCAGACATGGAAGCCTCTAGACGTACCCTGGGTTGTGGTCTTGAAACGATGTAACTATATACTCTATGGTCTGCTGTATTGACCTGTAATGGTCTGGATGGTGGAGGGTTAAATACACTGGGCACTCCTTCCTGCTCATTAAGCCGGTCTTGTACTGCAGCCTGAAACACATCAGATATATCAAACTGCTAGGAACAGCAAATACATCGAAACATTACAGGAAGAAGAACGTGAAAGGAGCTACTGCACATGCTCCGAGACCAAGAAAATCATTTTACCTCTATGTTCCAATTATGTTGCTCTAATGTTCGACGACATTGGTCCATTGACTCCAAACCAGTTAAATCCTATGAAACAAATACATTCAGATTCAAACGCTTTTCTCATTGGAGTACACAACCGGGCTGTTTATGCGGAGATGGCCTAGACTTCTTTACTGGCTTCATGAGAACATTATCGGGTGTCTAGTAAAGTTTCCCATGGAATAAACTGAACGAGGATTCGAAGCCATTGAACTTGGCTCTCGCACAATTAATCGAAACGATTAGACTTTTACTATACACCCAGCTAACATGGAGACTGCACTTCAATCAGAATGACATTAGGGGTTAGCTAGTAATTCAATGTACTGGGCATTTCAGGGTTAGCTTTCCAATTAGCCATCACACACAGGGATCAGAGGAAGGAACGACGCACCAGACTGACACAAAACTAACGACCGTGTGTAGCATCACTGAAACAAAGCTGCGTCGCTGAGGGGTTTCAGTGACAGCTCGATGACCGCTGTGCTAACGTTAACTCAGCAACTGTTTAGTGTAGCGTCAGAGGAAACCTGACGTTTAGCCGAGTTAGCCCAAAGTCGACCACAGTAGAACAAACCCTGCACGAGCAGTGTTGATTCACGCGGTTAGGAGCGATATGCGTGCGCGAGCAAAATATACCAAGCACGAAGCCATATAGTTCCACCTGTGGCCCTAAAAGTCTGCTAACTCGTTAGCTAGCTTAGCTACGCTTAGCTTGATAGGCTAACGCTAGCTGTGACTCAAGTTGACGGGCAGCGTTAGAAGGACTGGGGGCTACGACAGCGAAGTTGACTGTGCTACAAGCGCCTACACACACACAACCAGCGGCACCTGCTTAAACCGATTCGTTACTAAAAATAGCGTATTAACACACGAGGCCTCGCACAGAGACGTCTTAGTCTGGGATTTAAACTGTCTACCTGAAATTGGAGGAGTTTTTCGGTCTGCGCCTGGGATAACTCTGGCTCCTCTGGCGCCGCCATCTTACCTCGCCAATCACCTAGCAAGGCGTAACAACGTCAACTGTCTTTTCCTGAAGCAGGCTTTGTTGTCACGCCCGTTGCGGGACAGCGCCCCCTAGCGCCTGGGATGTACCCGCAGGATGGACGCACAGCGCTGAAGACTCGGACGTTTTAAAAATCGGATTAGTTTACGATTAACTTTACGATGCAGGTCATTCAGAAATCATCTTCAAACCTCTTAGTTTACTCTAAATTTGACTAAAACACATAACATTAAATCATAAAAGGTTATTACCGTGATAGCAACACATGCTTTCTAAAAGCTATAAAAAACAAGGTAAAATTCTTATTTTACATCTTCATACACAAGCAAACCTCACACATTTTGGACTGAAGAAAGATGTTTTTATTCGGCCATTTGTGGTTTGAGTTTCACAAACTTTATCAAACGCAAACTTAAAGTCTAGTTTTAGTGTGTTAATGTTCATTAAACAAAGCCAAAGGAACAGTAAATGTTGCATTAAACTGTGAAATCCAGAAATCAGTTTTACAATTAAGCAAACTGAAATGTGTATGTACTAGTTTCAAGTGGTAGATGATGCCAGTTCACTTTTTCCCCTCTACCATAATGATATGGTACCCAAATTTTGTCTTGACGGGAGGGTCTGTGTAGACAGGTTTATCCATGGAGCTGACAGGTAGGGCAAACGCAGCATCCTGGAAGGGTCCAACCATCGATCCACGTGTCATCCATCCAAGATCGCCCTGTAAGAGACAATGACAATGATTTCCCACAACAATACAATGCCATAACATTTACATGGGACATGCAAGATGGACCGTGTATTAGCAAGTTAGTTTTTGTTAAGTACTTATCATCATCATGTGTAACAGTCGTTTAAAAAATAAAATCAAGAAAGCCACCTCCATTTTCACATTCCTCCAGCAGATGGCGCCCCAGTTAATTGTGTATTTACCTAATGTGTACTTAAACTAGACCTTGGTTAACACAAAGAATCTTTCATTGCTTGGGCGCGTTTCTGTAATTTTAACAACCTAAATATTAAGGTGGTTTACCTCAGAACCTGCCTAATCTCCACTGAATTTTCCCGGCAACTGTGAGTGTGTCTGTGTAGGTGTTGTGGTGCGGTACAGAAGTGAATAAGCAGAAAAGAATGCATAGAGTTGGTGTCAATATCAGCCCAATCTATCTTAGTAATGGCGATGAAAGAAAATATCAGTAATAACATAAAAAAATAATCAAAAGCCTTGAGGAGCCATCATGAGATTCAGGTGGAATACACAATGTACAGTACAAAACAAAATACTAGAGCATAAATAAGATGTGTTCAGTCTTGAAAAGTAAACTTAAAAGGAGGCAGCACCTAAACTTAAATGCAGCTGTTAACAAACCCCAAAAGCAATTTGACACAACACATTAAAAGCACTGATGATCCTGAGTGCATGTTCTTACTCCTTGTCTGGCTTTGTCCTCACTGTATTGCGACGCTACTTCGCTAAAACGCACTCCAGCCTTTAGTTTCTCCATTGCCTCCATGCACTTTCCATGTTTTTCACAGAGAATATGCCGTACCTGGAAGAAAAACATAGTACGATTTCTAGGACGTGTACGGTACTGCACTGTATAAATGCCCAAATAAACATACATAAATACCTTACATAAATGCTTACGAACATGTATGCTGATTAGCCACTTCATTAGGTTCCCCTGTAGTAATGTCTTGACAAGCAGCAATTCTATTTTTATTGTGTTTCAGTTTGAGAATACTAAGAAAATCAAATACTGTAAATATGGCAATTCCGCATTAGATTAAATTAGATTATACAGCGTTGTGTTTACAACAGTGTATATGTATATACAGTGTATAATGTTCATTTTAACAAGCAGATGTGAATGTAGATTGTGCCCTTTCCTACTTGAAATACTAATTTAATGTCGCTGCATGATTAAACAAACTTTTTGACAGCTTCGGCTAAAAATGGAAGTATGCGTGTTACCTTCACAGAGGTGCCGCCTTTAGGTGTTTTATCTTTCTTATCGGTGTCTGTACTTCCAGAAGCAGCTCCTACACAGGTTCACAGTTATAACACAACTATTTAACCGCGACATGCAACCACAACAAGCCGCGCTCACAGCCCAGCGAAGTGATGCTATCACATGGAGGAGTGTACAGTTGTTCTACAAGCTAACAAACAGTCTGACTTTAAGCTAATATCACGCAACACATAACAAACTGACAAATAGACTAACCTTTACCAGCCTTGCCACCTTTTCCTTTTGGTGGCATTTTATGCTAATGAGTGCTGAAATTACAGAAAAAAACGAGGAGAGACAATTATTAGCATGCGTCCGGTCTGTGTTGTGAACAACATGCGCAGAAAGCTGCGCTGACGGCTCAAATTCTTCTTCTTTTACTCTTTATTGTCGTCTTACAGGCAGTTGGTATCAATACCGCCACCTAGTGTACAAGAGCAAAATGCGAGTCTCGTATTCAAATATATTTTACATATTCTTACTGAGCATAACGAGGTTTTCACTTTAATCTGTATTTGCTAGATCAACCCATACTGGTTTGATATGATTTCAAAACAATTACGCATTGATTTATTAAACAGATGTGTAACAGGTATTTATTTGATGTATTGTGTGTTATTTGCGTTACCATTTTCCTTTGTCTTTCGTGCAAAAAATGCAATTTTGTTACAAAAAAGGTGTTTTTGTGGAAATATAAGCGGGGTTGCTGAAGTTAGAGTTAAAGACAGTTCGTTTATTTAATGCATTTGTCTTAGACTATCTGCTCTTTTACACGCATCGTCGTATGTAACTTGCAGTTTGTGAAATGAGTGTCGCGCTCCCGCTTTCGACCATTTACTGAAAGCAGTGCAATGAAAACAAAACCAAGTGTATTTCTAACTTCAAGTTATCGATAAAAAAAACTGTCTAGTAACAGAAGTCGCACTTCGGGCCTTGTGCTACTATCCAGTTTCAGTGAGCCGAGTGGTTACTATGGCAACGAGACTGCACACAAACGCTCGGCGACGCGTGCAGACACCCGCGTTGCGTCTTTGCGCTGCTCCGCTCCTCAAATCCACGTTTATACGTAGCTTTAAAAACAACAACAACAACAAAGCGTTTTGTTGTTTGCATCATGGAGGCGTACGAGAAGGTTTTGTGTTTGGGGAGAGGCGGTGCAGCAGACGTGTTCCTGATGCGACACGTGGAGCGCGGGAGCCCGCACGCGGTGAAGCGCATCAAAGTGGAGGACACGAGGACAACCAAAGGTCAGAGGGCAATTCTCCACGAGGCGGAGATCATCCGCAGGTTGGAGCACCCTCACGTAGTGAAATGCAGCGATGCCTTCGTGAACTCGGATGATGGATTCATTTACATAGTGATGGACTACTGTGACGGTGGGACGCTGGACGACAAAGTTAAACAAAGGCAAACCGGGGAGTTTTTCACAGAGACCACCGTGATGGGCTGGTTCGTGCAGGTCACTCTGGCTGTGAATTACATCCACATGGCCAGAATACTGCACAGGGATATCAAAACCTCCAACGTGCTGCTAACAAAGCAAGGTGTGGTCAAGTTAGGGGACTTTGGGATTTCCCGAGTAATGACCAACACAGCTGATATGGCCTCCACGTGCGTTGGGACGCCCATCTACCTCAGTCCTGAGCTGTGCCAGGACGTCCCCTACAGCTCCAAGTCTGACATCTGGGCTCTTGGCTGCCTGCTCTATGAAATCTGTGCTCTCAGGCCTCCATTTGTCGCCACAAACCTAATGAGTCTGTTTTATAAGATCACCAAAGGAGAGTACAGCCCCGTACCTGACCTGTACTCAGAGGACATTCGCGGTTTAATACAGACAATGCTTCGCCTCAACCCGGAAAACAGGCCCAGCGCCGCCTGTATACTTAGCCGCGCGTACGTGCAAGGTCACCTGCAGTCCATAGAACGCAAGGAGGCAGACTGTGTGCTGGTGACTGATGTTACAGCAGAGAGCATCAACGGAGGCGTAAAAACAGACACGGAGGCCACGTCGGATGATTCCTGGGTTAAAACGGCACAACGCTCAGACGGCAGTCTCAGCGACGTGGATGATGACGCTGCTTTGTACGCCGGAGGACCAAGCCTCTGCGACTATCACTATCCTGAGGACTTTGATGACGATGAAAGCGCCTCCTCTCTGGATGAACACAGTGAACACTCGGGCTCCCTAACAAACGAGTCTGCTGAGTCAAATGGTAGCGTAGGCCTGGAAATGGAAAGTGAAACAGCCCCAGTGGGAGATGAAGTAGCCTGTTGTTTGAGCATCTCTGTGCGGGTGTGATCTGTTTTGCATGTTGTCTGAAAGTTGAGTCGTGGCAACTGGACTTCGTAGAAACGTTTCACCACCTGTCCAGGTAGCTTCTTCAGACCGTGACTCATCCAACCACTGGGTCGTTAAGTGTGTCCTTTGTGGGGGACTTTACAGATAAACAGCCCCTCAACAGAGGTGGAGGCCTCACACACAACTTGCCTCCCACCTACCAGGCTGCCCTTTCAATAGATAAAGACCACTTCACAAGTCCCACGCTTAATGAGCCCGTAAGGGTTTGCAGAGGAGTCACGGTATTTGAGAGTTTACACGTACTCACTACTCTCAAGACTCTCACTTGATGTGAAGTGAAACCTAACTGGAGGATAAATCTGTGGTCTCTACCAACTTCCCTCAGGCTGAAGAAGCCACCTGGACAGGTGGTGAAACGTTTCTACGAAAAAGACATTTGTCCAGTTGCCATGACTCAACTTTCCGACAACTTCACCTGGATGACTGAGAATCACAAGCACATCATCAGAAAGACTTGCTTATGTTAATCAGATCCTAATTTAATAGTTGACGGTCATAAGTGATCCACATAAACATTTTTATTTCCAGAATTCCAAATGTTGTGACAAATGACAAATTGCTCTTTCGGTTTCACAGGCTACCCACACACTCCTGACGTTTCCGAGCAAGTCGAGTATCCAGATGATTTTGAGGAAGACGATGAGAAGGACGCTGGCGACGATAAAGAGCCTGCCGCTCCGCTTCAGCACCCACATGACGATGGACTGGAGGAGATTCAGCTCTGCGATGCTGGAGGACTGGCCATAACCCTGAAAGCACTTAAGGGAAAGGGTTAAAATGCTTTTGCATCTCTGAAGCAAACAAAGGGGTCTCAGTGACGGGATCAGTGACATATCTGTCAACCCTGAGTGAGAGTGTTTAAGTGCATTTAAGTCGCACTCCTCCATCTGCGTTAATTGACAGCCTCTGCTGTCAGTCTGCATTTGGGAGCCTGCTGGGACAGCGTTTGGCTTGTTGTGTTTGGTTCTCTAGTCACACAAACGTTCCTCAAACAGATGTTTTTACACTATTGCACTGGTAGTGAAGATATTAATTCAGTAGCATCAGACAGATGTAAAGTAATATAAAGGGTTTTTAAAAATACATTTTGAATCTAGCGTCACTTCGTTCGTTCTTCGTGTCTCTTACTGCTGTTTGTGCACAGCGTTGAAGTGTATAGTGTGTAATTAGCCTCAAACTGAGATAACAGAACAGTAACAAATGCACCTGTGCCTTTCATGGTTGCATGTGGTGAATGCAGTTGACCACAAAGATGCTGAGATAATGTTATGAGATAAGTGAACTTAAAATGCAAAACCTGCAGGAACAACGGTGGAAGCAGGACGTTACACTAGAAACATAGCTATTTAGAGCAAAACAGCTTTTTTTGTTCATTTATTTATGTTTATGTATTTACCATATTGAGGAATCAAATGGTCATAACTATTAAACGACCAGTGTCCATCCTTCTAAGTGAATACGACTCTAGTATAATGGATACGAACCTATATGATAGGTGCAGAACTGCACTGAAGTTATAATGAATTAAAAAAAGCTGCTTTAAAGGTCATTTGAGGGACATTTGCGATTTCCGGTAATGCATGATAAAACTAAAATAAATGTATCACATATTGCAATTCGCACATCATCAAACTATTTGCTTCGTCACCGTACTGGGTGAGGTGCTGTAAGGTTCAGGGCAGACTTGACAGGAATCTTCTTTTGCATTTGAAATCAAATAATGAAGGGGAAAACTTTAGCTTACGATGTGTTAAATGTTAGTCTCAGCGGAAACGTAAGATTCGCGTTTTATCAGTACACGATCTCTCATGACTTGACCCAAGTTTTTCCACACTTGCAGTCAGCAGTCTCAGGTTCACCCACAATACATTCTCTTGCAACATGCAGGCCCCACTCTGAGAGATCACTTGCACACACCAGCGCCTTTCCATGAGCTAATACTGCACACACCTCTACTCAGGTCTTTTCCTCTGTGTATTTCGGTTGCATGCAGACGACAACGGGGTGAAACGTTTCCCAGATGAGCAGAAAGTCCAGCCACACAGAGCACGTCATCGGTGATCAGCGCATGATGTCAGTATCTGTGGTCAGTTTAATAAGATGACTGTATTTGACTATATTTAGGTTGCCCACAGACGTTTTTTTTTAAACAGACAGGGGACCTGGTTGGGAAATTTGGTCTCAGGGTGCAAAAAGCCAAGCTTGTGTGTGACAGATCTTGTGCTTACATTCTCCAAGTTGGAGGTTTTCCACCTTTCCTAGCTCTCCATTCGCCTAATCGAATCACACAGCATTATCAAGGCCATGTTTTTGTAGCTGAACTTTGTCTGGCCACCGCGATCGCAGACGTTTTCTTAAACATTTTGCAATTTTCTACGTAAATAATCCCCCTGTGACTGACAAGAACACAGATGTTCCTCATAATCCTCCTCAGATTAACACCTGCACACTCATCTCCCTCTCCATCCACTGATGGTGTTACAGACAAAGCAGCAGAATAACTTCCATGATGACATACGCAAAAAGGTACAACCACATCAACACAAAGTGAGTCATGTATTTCAGCTCCATGAAGGTACAATACAAGAAACATCAAGGAGAAATGCATTCGGTGTAATATCCATTAGGTTTTTTTATCTGAAGAAACTAGAAAAGATTTGAGCCTGAGTGCGGTTTCCGTTTTGATCGATGTCTTGTTCGCCACAGCACTAATCTGTTCCCAACAGGAGCAGCTAAAATTATGTCACTGCACTTTGAAAGTCTGGGAAACACAGAAAGCCTTTCAACTAATAATCAAAATGTAGTTCACTACATGCTAATGTGAGCGTGCTTACAACAAGGCGTAGCTGACATCACCAGGTCTACTGTTAACAGTAATAATAACTATAATGCTAATATTAAAAATAATAATAACAAGGTCCTTTAAAGTAATATCTGGACAAGATAAAACAACGTATTTCTGATAACAAGTACAGACGGACTGTGGTCTTAAGCTGATGTTGACTGTGTTGCTTCATAAATACAAACACAGCTCATGTTATTTGTGTACATGTAGATTTTATCAGAGTTTCGCTGTGACAGTGTCCAAAAGCCCCCATCCACCACACGCCTCTGGTGTGAGATCTGAGGTGAACTCAAGACGTCTCTGTTTTGGTCAATTTGTGAATTTCAGAGGCTCGAGATTGCATTCAAGACCTACCGTTCTGCTTGAAGCTCTATTCTTGCAGTCTTCTTACGATTGGCTTGTTTAAGCTTTACTGTACATACAACCAGTCTCAAGCGTGTCTTCGAGGGACGATTTATCGAAAGCGTGCAGTTAACCTACTGTGGCAAACCTTTCACCACAGCTTCGAGTGTGGTCAAAAATCGTGAGATCAGCGTTGAGTGTGCCCTTGGTGTGAAATATGCAGACCCTCAAGTCATTCTGCCCAACGCCCCTGCACCGAAAGTCTGGAATTTTAGCCTTTCAGGTGTTAGAGCTGTTCTTTTCTGCTCCAATGACTAATCATGAGTGATCAAAAAACAGTGGTCATTGGTCCAAGTAGCTAAACATTAAAATGTTGATCTGACTCATTTATTAATCTAATCAGTAATAATACAAGTCGTAATCACCGGATGTCGTTTTAAAAAAGCAGCTAATGTTCAGGTGGCGCCTCGTGCAGCAGCCGTATCTCACTTGAAAGTTTCTCCGAGCTCACATCAAAACGTTGTGCACATTAGTATGGATGGCGCTTGAATGTTGAAACTATGAAATACTACTGTAAGTCAGTCAAGATGAGATCTGCGTCTTACAATCATGAGATAAAAGTTGGGACTGACCATCATCAGTTGGAACAGAACGGACAACATGGTTAAGACACTGGGAGATTTTCCTCTTATTTACTTTTGTTGGTGGAGTTTTAGTAAAGTTTAGGATGTTGGGCACCGGGGTAAATAAGTATATCGCACAAAGAGGAACTTTAACATGTATTTGCATTTTTTTTACTTATTAAAAAATTACAATATATTTACAATATATTTACTCAGTAAAATAGCACCAGCATATAATACACGTCATCACTGGCTGTAGTCTGGCTGGTTTCTCACCCCTCTGGCCTGAGAAATGTGAAATGGAAACAGTGAAGTCATCCGTAGTTAATGATTAGTTAATACAAAAGTCCTGGTCAGGGTGAAGTCATTCCTCTTAGCTATATATCAACACCAAAGCTAAGATGACAAAATACAAAACACAACGATAAAGGTTTTTGCCCTTATTGTTCGTGGCCGTCAGATGTGATGGCATCCCTAACGTCAGCTGGAATGTCAGCTAATCTAGAGGAAGTAGTGCAATGAAGAACTAACCTGACTGATACAACGCTCACAACGCTACATATAAATAACCTTGTAACAGTGACACAGTGAGAAAGGATGAGAGGGGAAAAAAGGGGCCGTCTACGGCAGGTTGTTTTAACATATGCACTTCCTTTTACTGAAGAATTAGTATATCATTAAGTCATATATTCTGTGGTTAACCCGCTAACAGCTCACAACCGGAGTAGTGAGCAAAGAGCATCGTTTATTGGTGAGTTACACTGATGATCATACAGTTAATGACGTCTTGAGTATAATCAAGTTTGACCCACTTTCTTACCAGTCTTTGCTTCTAAAATGACCTATGTGTTAGATTTGACTTGAGAGTCCTAACACTGAATGTTTGACAGGTGGCGTCACCTTGGACCACGTGAAAAAAACTGCAGAGGCTGTGATGTTAGTAACATCCACGTTTAGGGGGAATTTTAAACGCTGTTTTGGTCAGTAAAAAAAAAAAAAAACCTACAATATGACACAGCTGAGGCAAAAGGGTGGCAAGAGGTTTAGGCATGATGGAATGATGTAGTGGAATCAGGGCTGGAGTGGGAAACTCCCAGGCAGCACAGAAGCTTTTACATGTGTTTACCAGGTAGATTCCACTGAGGTTAACAACCTTACGTCCAGGGCAAACCTGGCCGTGGCGGCGCCATAGCTTCAAACACACACCAACACACACCAACACACACACCAACACACACACCAACACGAACCAACGGTGTGAAATATTTCTCTTCCTGTCTAGTCTGCGGGGGTGGGGTCGACCCCCCGTCGATGCACCTCACATGAGGGCATGGTTTATGTCGTGTGGTGTACATTCATGGTATTGGTGGTGTATTGAACCGTAAAATATAAAAATAGAACACAGTCTCAAGAATGAACGCTTTGAGCTTTAAACGACACTATTTAAGTACACGTGTTGTTGATCTCTTCATATAAGTGCAAACAGTTCCTAACTTATTTTATCTTTGTGCCTTGGGTAATAAGGTTTTAGAATATTCCAGTATTAGGTGCATCTGTATCTCAACTTTTAAAGTAGAATTATCACATTACAACCTAAAATATTTAATGTAACAATAGCTTAATTGGCACTAAGTGCTCATTGAATTGTAAAAAAAAAAAAGAAAATGATTGTGCACAACATACATTTCCAGGTAGGTGTCATGCCGTCACCGCTTCCTTTTCCTCGTTGTCGTCTGTATAAAAAGAATGGGCAGACAGCGTTCACAGCATTCTCACAACACTTTTCAAGTCGAAGCTGTTGAGGAACTGAAAGACAGTCGACGCAGCACTATGATCAAATTAGCGTTTGCTTTTGTTGCTCTGTTTCATCTTTGCTACTGTGCTCCAGTCACACCGGACCCGAACCTGAACAGGCAGATGATAACTAAAATGACAGAACTCAATGAGAATGTCAGTTTTCCATCTGTAAGTATAACAAGAGATATATTTATATATTTTTTTTTTTCTTTTAGCACATGCATTTTATTTATGTGTGCTATGTTTCTGTGACTGTAATCATTAATTGTCGGCTTCCTACAGGGATTCATACTGATCTACCCAGGAAGACAAATGCACAAAAATGCCGTAAGTCTTGCATTGGGCCTCTGAAACCGACGGGACAAAGCTCTGCTGGTCAGACTGTTGAGTTCACTTCATGATGTTCAACCAAGCATTTTGGTTGTTTTATGTCTCTGTCTGTTTTGTGTTGCAGAGTAAATGTGTGATTCCCTTTATCAGAGGACTGAAGAAGGTTCTTCAAAACGTCTCTGTACCCGAGGACGTTCAGCATCATCTGGAAGGACTCAACGCTAACCTGAAGACACTGGAATCGGCACAGGTTAGACAGCATATCTGATTTGTGACTGGTGCTTCAGCAGCACATATCTTTCACAAGTCTTAACCCCAAACTCTCTCTCCTTCTTCCAGGGAAACACTCACAACAATGCTACGTGTATTATGGCGCAGAAGAGCGACACCTCTTTGCCTTTTAGTCAGTACATTCATTTTGTGAAGAAACTAAACTCCAGCAAGAAATGAAGCTTCTGGTGTGGCTGGTGTTTTGTGTCGGGCAGCTTCAACAGGTAGAGCTGTTAAAATGAAAGATAAGAACAATTAAATAGTAACATATTTCTTTACACAGTTTCACAATCCGGATTCAAAAAATGTGTTCATGTGTGTAACAGTATTATTTATACCTATTTATTTGACCATTTATTTATTTATTGATGTATTTATTCATGTATTTATAAGAAACTACTGATTTACTCAGATATGTGAAGTGTTCAACTACTTTAATGGTGCAAAATAAAATTCACTATGTGAAAATTTAATTTCATATAAGAAATATTGTGCTGCTGTTGGGAAATAAATCAACTATATTATTACATAATTTGCTCTTTCTGATTATTTGTGAATGTGACCTAAGGTCCTGCTGAAATGCTATTGTGTTTAAACAACCAGTGTTACTCAACAGGAAGTTAAAAAAAAAACACAGCAAGTAGAAATCGAGAGTCTAGATGGAGCAGAACTCTACAGATGTGTAAGCTACACACAAATAAAGCACCAACGCATTCACTAGAAAGCGTTTCAGATACAAGGTAATGCCATGGTAGGTAAAGAGGAGGAAGAGAAAAGTCCCCCACCTCCTGCTCAGATCAAAAGTAGGAGGCACACTGAGTAATTCATACTCATACTCAAGTCACTTGCCAGAGTATGAATTACTCTGGCAAGTGACTTTACAGGCAAGATATAAATAAAACAGACAGAAATAGTAAGTTCAGGAGAAGGAGTGAGTTCAGTGTTCTTTTAATATCTTACCCATTAGGTCAGTGATAGTCAGACTCTAGAAAGCGTGTGTCTTAGAGTGGTGGAAAACATTCCAACCTCAGTGGAGAGGATGCGCACAGAACAAAGTCTCTTTGGATCCCTTTGCCAAAAACAACCCAGAGAAAAAGCTCTCGCTCAACTCTTGGTCTTAGCTCATTGTCTTGTTATCTACACACACACAATCAAGTCAATGGTGATAAAACAAAGGCGATAAAAGGCAAAAATCTGTGATTAAACTTGTAATTAACTAGTGCAGTGACACACCAACAGAAAATCTCATCTCATGTTCCCACGGCTGAAGATTTGGTTCCTCAAACAGGGTTTTACTCATTACACAAATGTGAAAGCTTCTTGCAGGTGAGGTCCTTATCTGTTGTCCCAGATCTCCTTAGTTTCACTATTTGAAAAGTGACTCACTCCATTTATAAAAAAAAAAAGAACAACTGAGATGTCTGACGATCAGCATGTCTGGGAAACTCGACTCTGAGAGTTAGAGAAGCAGCAGCTGCACCTTTGAAACGCAGACAGCCAGCAGAGCAAGAGGCAGCTGGGGAGAGATGCTCTGAAGTGGAACCAAAGTGCACCTCAGCTTGCCTGCATAGTCTCACCCTTAACCTCTGACCTCTGAACTCTGGAGCCCATCTGGCTGCCAAAGTCTTTGAAGTCCTCATGTAGAAGTCAAAGCACACATTTGTTATAATTTACAAATAAATAGTTGCCTGTTATTACATATTTCCATTACATATTTGGTTAGATGGTGAGATAATAAAGAACAGATGGTTTGTTTTTCTTATTTCTATTAGGTCATCGCATCGTTCGGTGAGTCTCACAGCGAGGACATCTCTGAAGGGAAAGGGGAAAGGTTGGTTCTTGTCTTCCTGTCAGAAGAAGTTACATCTCTGCAAGGTGACAGCTGGCATGCCACTGTTGTTTCTGCCTCCCATGATGCTCTGCACGCGAGACGACACCTTCAACTGAATAAATCAAGCTGGAGGTTGGCGCAAATGTGTTAGTCAGAGCAGGCAATAAAGCACAACTCTAGCTGAACGTGGCATTGTTCTGCATGTGACGTTCTGCAGGGGTGGATGAAGTATGCAAATGTCATATGTCAGACATATATATAATCTGGATTATGGTAATAAACGTGTCATTCATTAAATCGTGAATTCACTGAATTAAATCCGGAGCAACGCGTGTAATTAGGGTCTTTCTCCGCTAGGTGTCCCCAGGAACCCGCTGCCCTGTTTTGTACGTTTGCGTGGCCCTTGTCCTCATTCTGTTTTATAACCTGCATCTTAATTTAATAAAACCAGACGACAGTTCAGGGTTAACTGGGTCAAATAAAAGCCAAAAAAAAAAAAAAAGCTTTTATCACAAATCTCTCCATATGATGCCACTTGTGCCAAATGCAGCGGTGCTACCTGCTGGAGCAGCCTACAGCGCGCGTTATAAGCGGCATGGAAGGATTGGTCGCCACAGGACCGGAGTCACATGCTTCCATCGCTACTCCAGTTTCTCTTGAATGGAGCGACGTCAGAGCGACGCGCTGAGCCGCCAGAGCGCACAGACTCTGGCATTTGTCCACGGACGCGCACTGATGCTGCAGGAGGACGCGGCGAAGCTCAGTTATATCTGAGTGGCATTTGAATTATGTTATTCGTTTGAGAAGAACAGTTACGGACGTGGAGGCCAGTGGATATCGGATGTTGTTGTTGTTGTTGTTTTTGTTTTTTTCTCGGACATGGGGGCTGAATGACCTCTGAATGGACTTTAAGTCGTGAAGTTCCTATAGGCGCGATGGGACATTTATTTTGAAATATACAATCAGACTACAACTGACCGCGAGGTGAGTCTGATGAGATTAAAACCGACAAACGGCTGTTGGGGAATATCCACTAACGCACGTAAGGAGGTGTGACTCCTGATTAGAGGCAAACCTTAATGATTACATTGTGCTCATGGAAAATCCTGACTGCTATAGCCAGTATAGAAGAAATCAACATAAGGCTGAAATATTTAAAATAATGTGGAAATACAGTTATTCATACAGATATATACAGTTAAATGAAAGCAAATAGGAAAACATATTTAACGTTAATTATTTCTTTCATTCCCAGCCCTGCTGATTTCGGTATAAGAGCAGATTGAATAGGTCTTGTACAACCTCCTTACCACTACAGCTCAGATGATGTCAGATCTAACGTCTCAAGTCAGGGGGCAAATCTGGGTTAGTCAGAATTTGCCTCGAATCTCATCTTTCGTCATACTGGAACATTTAATGACGGAGGTCTGCCCACAACCCCACGTCAGGAGCTTCACAGAGTCCAACCCAGCTATTAAAACGCAGCAGGATTCTCCACTATGACTTAAGCCGAGCGTCCACAGATGTGTAGGGATGGATCTCGTGAACTTCACAACTGTCATTGACAGTGGGTTTTTGGACGAGGCGCCGTCCAGCCGCGTCCTCACCGGCTGTTTCCTCTCGCTGCTCATCCTCACCACCTTGCTGGGGAACATTCTCGTTTGTGCAGCCGTCACCAAGTTTCGACATCTGCGCTCCAAAGTGACCAACTTTTTTGTAATATCTCTGGCTGTGTCCGACCTTTTGGTGGCCATCTTGGTGATGCCGTGGAAGGCAGTGACGGAGATCGCTGGGTTCTGGCCATTCGGCTCCTTCTGCGACACCTGGGTGGCTTTTGACATTATGTGCTCCACAGCCTCCATCCTGAATCTTTGTGTAATAAGCTTGGATCGATACTGGGCCATCTCAAGCCCCTTTCGCTACGAGAGGAAGATGACGCGCAGGGTGGCGTTCATAATGATCAGCGTGGCCTGGACGCTGTCTGTCCTCATTTCCTTTATCCCCGTGCAGCTCAACTGGCACAAGGCCCGAACCAAACCTCACACCCCCATCGCCGGATCCTCCGGGTCATCAGGTATAAACGCGACATCGTACAGAAATCCAGAGAACTGTGACTCGAGCCTGAACAGGACCTATGCCATCTCAACCTCTCTCATAAGCTTCTACATCCCTGTAGCCATCATGGTGGCTACCTACACCCAAATATACCGCATCGCTCACAGACAGATCAGGAGGATCTCTGCCCTGGAGCGAGCTGCTGAAAGTGCCAAGAACAGGCACGACAGCATGAGCGGAGGCTCCAGCATCGCAGAGTCCGAGAGCTCCTTCAAAATGACTTTCAAGAGGGAGACCAAGGTGCTGAAGACGCTGTCTGTGATCATGGGGGTGTTTGTTTGCTGCTGGCTCCCATTCTTCATCCTCAACTGCATGGTGCCCTTCTGTGAGCAGTCGAGCGGAGGGGAAGCTTTCCCCTGCATCAGCCCCACCACGTTTGACGTGTTCGTGTGGTTCGGTTGGGCTAATTCCTCCCTCAACCCCATCATCTATGCCTTCAACGCAGATTTCCGCAAGGCCTTCTCCATCCTGCTGGGCTGTCACAGACTGTATCCAGGAGGCCACAACATAGAGACGGTCAGTCTAAACAAGAAATGACTCACGAATCTCTCACAGCACTGACTCATCATTGATGCTAAGAATCCAAGCGTCCCTGTTGAGGCCAGCTTTACTGGCACTCTATGTGTACCTGTGTTTGGACTGGATGAGGGGGTAGCCTGTGTGCAGACTTTCTAACTGCGCTCGCCAGTGTCTCACCGTGTCTTCGGTCAGACGAAGCTCCCAAAAGAGGACAGGAGGATTTGGGGGGGGATTTAGAATCTCTGCTGTTGTGCCAGGGAGCTGGGAGCTGCAGCGGTGCCGACACGCCCCTGGGACAGATAATCCCACGACTGGGCAGCACACACTCTAATACTGTCAGACGCTGCTCTCTTCAATACCATCACACACGCATGTACACAAACAAACACACTGTCAAAACATACGGCTCTGAGTGCAGCGTGGCTGCGGCGCCCAGCGTGCTCCGCGCAAACGGAACCACCGCGGCTCCCGACGAGTCCCGCTGCAAACCAAATCATGAGCTGAACAGTCCATCGACAAGTGTTAATATTAAAGTTAGAGTAAAAACGTTGACGCTAATGAAAATGTGACCTGACTTAATTTCGGGGGGGAAGGTAAACAGACCTGACATGTAGAGCCTCTCAAACTGCAGGCTGTGCCTCATTGCTGTTACTTACGTCTCGTTCAAATGTCAAATCACTATAACTTTAAACCAAACGTACTCAGCAGAATGCCTCGTCAGTCCTCGCTTCCGTTGCTTAGAAGTGTCTGATGGTCGTCTTTCTCACGTCGTGTTGTGCGTCATGTTTATTTCATGAGCGGCTGATGACCTCTTTTAAGGAAAAGGCAAAGGCCTTGAGCGTCCTTCTGCTTTTGGAGATGAAACAGAACCGATGTCATTATGTTTGTGTTGATATATAATAACTATGGCTATTACTCCTATCAGTTATAGTAGCATCGTACTCGCCAACAGTTGCTGCAAAAAAGTGACATCACCACAGTGGAAGTCGACAGGACAGGAAACGCAGTCAGACAAGTTGTAAACCAGGTCATTCTTTAGCCTGCGACTTTGTTTGGAAGCAGAACATGTCCCTTATAATCCTTGACGGCACAGAACATGTTGGAAGAGATAATTAGATCGAATAAAAAAACGTATCACACCACGCTAAACTAAAATATGAGGTACAATAAACAGTCTCTGCCTCAGCCCAGTAACAAGTCGATGCATCTGCGATGTGGCTGCATTGTACAAAGACAGGAAACAGCGTTATGCATGTTTTGTTTTTTTTTATACAGAATGCTTCCTCGCATCAGAGAGAGCGTTTTTTCCACATTTTGCAATATGGGAAAGAACAAACACAGCCTTGTTTACTGAGGGCAATGGGGCCAGCGATGGGCTGAAAATTACGGCATTTTCAACTTGATCTTACATGTTTTTTGTTTTTAAGGAAATAACTACAGACTTTCCCATGTTTGGACGTAAAGAGTGAAGAGGCAACGGTAGTTTACACAGAAAAGTTGCATACTGGGAAAACTGAATGAGAAGTCCATCCTTAAAGTGTCTGTTTACAGTGATTGTTCGCCTTTGTTTTGTCTGCTTGTAATTCTTGTCTAGGCAAACTAATGTTTCAGCGTCAAGCACTGTTGCTTGACTTCTTGCAGCGCCCAGTCACAACAAGAAATACACATAACCCGGTATGAAAGCACATTTTGTTGAAGTGATGCCGTGAGGTGAGATTTTGAGGAGCCGGTAAAGGTTTAGGACAAACACAGGCTCGCTGCTTCCTACTACCTCCAGTCTGCATTCCAAGCCAGAATCTCAGTGTTGAGATTCTTATTATGACTCGAAGTCGTTATGACCAAAAATATAAAACTATATAAAAGACCCAGGAATGATCCTGAAAACTGATGTACTGCATTATGGAATATGCATTTCCATCATAAACATTTACCTCTAACATGGTGTCCTGTAGTTTTTGTGCTAACTTACTGCAGGTAGAACCAGTTGACACATCATAACGCACGAAAGGTGTAGGTTTGCATACTCAGCTTAAACCTTGTCTTTTCTTGAGATTTGACCACTGCACAGCTTAATAAAGTGTTTTGTCCATCTTTATGAAATCCATTGTACAGTGTGTGTGTGTGTGTGGCTGAATTTTCAGCTTTGACCTCCACACATCCAACTTCCTGAAGCACATTTCACACCAGCGTCTAAAGGGTAAAACCCAACAGGACCAGCTGTGTCTCGCATCTAAAATATCACTCTTGTATAACTGTAGTGTGTCCGTCCCCGTTCAGGCTGATGATGTATTGCCATCGTTAGCGAAGTGTGCTGAGCTTGAATCGCCTATGAATAATCAAGTAGGAACAGCTAACTCTGTGCTCACTGTTGGCTTTTTCCTTTATCCATCACATTAAAGCCGTTTTCACCCCGAACGACCAACTTAGCTGAACGTCAAGTGTGGATCTTAACAAAAACGTCACATTTTGTTTACAGCAGTTTGGTAAATTTGTGTACAGAGGATGCACCGGTCACAGAAAAACCAAAACTTCGATGTGGAATGAGATCTTTTATGAAATATTCCCTCACACACCTGTCATTCTGTGAAGTTAGTAGAGTTAGGCCTTGAGGTTTTGAGCGGTAAACATCTTTGCAGACCTGTGACTGCTCTCATTAACTCTAATCATGTCTCAAAAGAATTAGAGGGGAGAATTTGCTCATGACAAATATGTAAATGCTGTTAATACTGTGTGGATAATACTTTGTTATCTCCCGCACAAAGACACACACACAAATAGAGCCGTCCTTTAAAGCTCGCTTTCTCTGGGCCCTGGACTGTCCTTGCCTCTGTGAAACCTCCTCAAGCGTGCCATGGGAAGGGAGCAGCAATTAATTTGACTGACATCATTCAGAGTGATGGCTGAGGTGGCGATAAGACGGCGTGTGCGTGTACGTGTGTGGCGCGGCGCTACTCTCACCTGCTCCGCGGCCCAGTCCACAGCCTGTGCAACGTCGACTGCACTTTGTAAACACGGGAAATTGATTTCCTTTTGCTGTCTTGCAATCCTGCGAGATTCTCAAAGCGATACTGTCTTTTTAGATTGGCACATCGGAGAAGCGATGTTAGATGTGGCAACTTCAGATGATGCTAATGACTGGCCCTGGGGAAATGATTTACTGAGACAGGGAGAGAGAGAGAGAGAGAAAGGGACGAGGAGATGGACACAGTCTTATGTAAGACTCAAGCTACAGCACCTTAAAGAGAGACATAAAACATCCTCTGCAAATATCAAATAACCGACAACTCACCAAAGTTCTTAAGGACTTTAAGGTCGTTAGAGTTTCTCTGTCAGCCTTTCTCGTTGATGAATCGTTAGGAATTAAAATGCAATCAGACTGTTTGCAATAATCAGTGTTGCTCACTATAAAATATGCATTATTCACGCTTCTCAGCGCTATCACAGTGATATCACCGCCTAATGCATTTTTAATACATCACAGGACGCCAAGATAAGCGTAATAGAGAGTGTGGCGCTTGGTGATTGCAGCCAAAGCCCATCAGCGCAGTTGCATGGTGAGAGACATGCAGAAACTTTGCCTGCTGAGTGATGTTGTCACGCTGCTCAAGATGCTCAGTGTTCAGTTTGATCTCACAGAGACGAGATCGACAGCAGACCCCGACCCTCTCATCTCCGACCTTTAGCGTTTGTCCTTTGCAGCCCGCCCCTTATTCTGCCTCCTCGTTCCCTCGTTGTCTTTATTTCTTTTCCATATCACACCCCTCTGCTCTCGTCCGCCACCCTCTCCCCGCCTACTGTCTGCGCTGCAGGCTACTTAGCAGCGCCGTGCGGCCATTCATCACTCCAACGGGCTCGAGTGGAGAGGCCCTCTGACCTTAGCACTAGGGAAGGAGCAAGGAAACGAGGGGAGAGGGAGAATCACAGGGAATAGCAAGAGCAGAAAAAAGGGATTATTAAAGATTCGAGAGAAAGCACAACACCTGGAGCACAGCAAATACACCTGACTGAAGAGTTAGAGGAGAAGATTATTATGAGTTGTTTAGTTAAGTTAGCACAAAGGACGGAAACATGGTCAAATATTGACCAGATTTGTCCAAACGTTACAAAATCTGGCACCTACAACAAATAGGAAAGAGAAAGAGTCTCTGTCTCGAAACCCATCACTGCTCCCAGGCTGGTTCTGACTTTACATGAGGTGTTGACAGCAACTCATCACAAACAGATGAGAATATATGTTGAAAGACGTTGAATAAAACTGCAGCTTTAACATATAAATAGTTTAATAAAGTCAATTTCTCAAAATGTTCTCTACTAGAGCAACAAAACTGTCCCAAATGATGCATATGGTCATAAAACTATTTTGTCACATATGGATGCATCTGCATTTGCTATATGGCTTCAGTCATTTAATTGATTTTTCGTTAATTTGTCGCCCCCTGTGAGCAGCAGGAAGTGAGACTGAGTGAGAGCCAGTAGTTCTGGCGAACAGCAGGCATCTGAACACAGCAGCCGTCCAGTTAACATCAGGATTAATCTGTTCTTTTTAGCAGTAACAGTCACATCTCACTGCACCATAAGCTTTAGTTTTTATTTGTGTGTAATAATAATCCAGGGATTTGTTCCTCTCACAAACATTAGGTACAAAGGCAAAAGCATCTCAGGTAAATACTGGAGAAAGTTATCCATCATTAACTCACACAGCTTGCAAATTACTGCTTATTGTACAGAGTGACCTCTACTGGAAATGGAGCATAAATGGAGATGAGGTGACCTGGGTCTTTGCTAAATTTGGCTGGATCAAATCTTTCATAATCATAAAGACAGATTTGACGCATTGGACACGTTATTAATCGTATCACCCACATTTCTGGCCTATTACAGGCCGTCACTGAGTCAGAATAGAAAACACTGAAGCATGTAAAATGACTACTAAGCCACATCAGTGAATACAGATGGACATTACACAATGAATGATAATCTGAGTGCACACGATGAACAGACTTTCAGCAGCGATGTTGTCCACTCTGTGCAGCTCAGCTAGAGAGAGGTGCTGTCTGGAGGAGAGGGCTCTGAGTGGACATCCTGCAATTAATGACAGCGATGCCCAGTGTTCCCGCTGGCAGGATGCCCCATGGGTGGACTGAGACTATGCTAATGCTAATGAGCTAGCATGTGGAGGGGGGGGGGGGTGTCTATTCTCCTTAACAACACAACATCAGCAGCAGGAACTGACACAGACAAAGCTGCAGAGTTGAGAGACGACAACTATGCAGGGATGCAAGTGAGGTGGCTGCCTCGTCCACCTGGGAGGAAAACTGCTGGTAAACCACTGGTAAAGGCTGCTGAGATGATCTGAGACAGGAATGCGGGACTTCAGACAAGACGGAAGATGTTCCCGTTTTAGTCCGCCCTTCAAATGGCCTCCCAGTAATTTGAAATTTACAAAAACATGACACGTGGTGTTCTTTTGCTCAAGGCTAAGTGGGAAACACAATGCGTCACATCATTTACAAATAGTTTGTAATCACAACAACGATGCTGTTTTTAGATTAGAATCCCACAGTGTTTTGTAAATATGGGTCAAAATCTCGCTTCCCACAGACTAAAGTCACCGTAATCTTGCAAAGTCCCACTTTCATATTTGTACACTTACACATTTTGCCCGTAGATAATCTCATCAAAGAGCAACATATGAGTTTCAGGTCTCTATTTGGTCAAATGTTGCTCAAATATAGCTCATAAAAGATATCTTATCATTTGCATTAACATAAAACGAAAGAGTCCAACAGAGGAGGTTTGGGAAAATAAATTCTAATTAAAACCATTCCTGGCAACCGTCAGGAGAATATCAAAGCCAGGCATATTTTTCTCGGTTCTGCGCCGCGCATCTTAAAAGGAGATTAACAGAGTGGGAGGACAGTACGGAAGAACTCTCAGCAACAGACATTCCACTCCAGCGATGGCACAGTGACAAGCTGAACAAACATCCCCAGCGGAGAGACAGAGAAAGAGCAGGAAGGAGACAAGCAGAGGGGAGACGAGGGGAGAACGAGAAGGAAAAGGCTGCTTGAGAGTTTAACATCTAAAATGTGACAACGATTTACATCAGTCCGGTCTCTTTCTAAAAGAGAGGGAGCTGAATGTAGGAGTGAGAAGGCACTCAGCGCTCATCCGGGTAATTTAGATAAGGTCAAATCAATCCACATGCTAAGACTGAACCACACTGAGTTTAATATTTTTGGGGAACAGCAGAAACGATGAAACGAGATTCCCGTCTGCCTTAGTGACCAGCTGCATAGATGAAGCCTAAAATGGTGTCAGTTTGACAACAACAGCTGCAGCTGTTTTTAGAAGCAAAAAAAAAAAAAAACGACGCCGCACTTTTGACTCGGTGAAACATCAAGGCCAAATCTCCAGGGTGTTTTTACTTGTCTGTCATGCATGAAATTACAAAATGCGGCGTTTGTGCTTTTCCAGGTCCTCACCAAGGGGTCTCATTCTTTTAAAATAATAAAGGCAGAGAACAGGTTCGTTCAGTGAAGACAACAAAGTCTTACGTTTCTCATAGAGGAGAGGAAAATGCTGCCGAGTCGGTGATGACATGCACAGATACAGTACATCAGGTGAATGTGTACAAAAATGTCCCCAAGGTCCTTTCACCATTTGAATAATCAGGCGGTTTAAGACTCAATTGAAGCGAAAGGGGTTTATTCTATTTCTCTGCATAAATCAGTGCATCTGTTCCAGATCAGCTTAAATATGCTGCTATGAATGAGTCATTATGGTGGTAATAATAATAAGCAAGAGACATGGTCAGAGAGAGGAGTCAGGACAACACTGCACGGTCCAGGAATAGAAAGACCTCAAAGAAACCCATTATTTCAGCAGGACTGTGCTAGAACTGTGCTAGAACTGTGCGTTTGTGCTTGCTTTTCAATTCCATAGGAGGGAAGCAGACAGCAGACACAATCTGGTCTATTTTAGGAAAGGACTTGTCAAGCAGGAGCACAGCAGGAGCCTCTTTTACCCTCTGGAAAGTTCAGATGGGACTACATGAGCAAGAGCACAGATGCAAATGTGCTAAGACGCACGCACACACACAATGTATGTGACACAGCTGGGAGACTGTGGGAACGAGGAATCTGGATCCTTCATTTGACCGCAGTCAGAGAACCGAAAAACATTTTACCACTCCTGTTTCTTCCACTTAACTGGGCTTCTCGCTCCAACCAGCTGAAAAAAAAAAGAAAAGTCAGGCGATTCTCTTCACCTTCCGTGATATTATTATGAAAAAACAAAACAAAAACGGATCTGACCGCTTCTCTGTAGCCTCCTCAACAAGCTGACTGTAATGAAAATAGATTCTTTACAGCTTCCTCTGCATGTTGACCGACTGCGGCTGTAACATGCTCTGCGTGTTACGACTCAGCGAGGAGGTTTGATACCAGGTTTCCCTTCTTATTATACTGTAGCACAGTGCGTCCATATTACCTCTCAGCTGCGGTATTAAGATGTCTTAGAATATAAAACTAAACACTTAGCAAGACACTCAGTTTTAATTTGACCACATATCTTTCAGTGCAGTGCAGATTGTTTTGGAGATGGCGCAGATCACGTGTGTACAGTCACGCCAGCGGTTCTGTGCGGCTGGAATTAGTAATTAGTAAAGGCTTTGAGCTAAATCCCAGCGCAAACACGCCAACACCGTCACAATGACGGAGCTGACGTACGCGTATTCACGTTTAGCACATTTGCCCATCGGAGCTTAACACGCCCGCATTTGTTAATTAGCACAACAGTAAAGCTGAGGCCGCTTTCATTAATAGAGTAATAAATGAATAATAAAAAGGATCTGATGACAGACACGTGTAAAGAGTTATTACAATTGGGCTTTAGGGGGACATAAAATATCTGCAGCAAATTACATGTCAATCCATTCAACCTCTACTGTTGGTGCTAAAGGAAAAGTCAGGGGATCACCACAGTCATTAGGAGGAACATAATGGGAACCATTATGGTCTGTACAAAATTTCTGCCAATAAATGTTGGGGATGATGAGACTGAGACCTTTCCTTACTGGTCCCAAAGGGGATAACTGAAGCCAATATGCCTCAGCCTCTGGGGATAACGAATGCCTTTGCCAAATGTACTTTTAAATTAAAACCCATGAAACAAAAACAAGTTCAACTGCAGCCCGGTGTTTAAATAAGGTTTTGTATCAGCGCCTGGTCGACAGAGCACAGCACAGGAAGTGGGGACGAATGAAGACTATGTTAATCTTTTTTAATCGTTTCTGCTCTCCTGCTTAGCCCATCGTGTGTCGATCAATGATTCAATGTAAGCGGAAAGGGGGTGAAGGGCTTTACTGAATTACACAGCTCACAAGACTGGTCACTCTGGATGTGTTTGATAATTGGATGAATGAAATGAAACACAAGCTGCTCGCAGTCCTTTCTCCGGGTCTTCCTGTACTGGACCGCGTTGGCCAGGTGACTTCTCCAACCAAGTTAAACCAAACCGTTATCAATAAATCCAACGGTCTCATCTTTACCCTTGTCTTCACCACAGGAAACGAGAGAGAGAGAGAGAAGGTAATCTACATAAATGCTGACATACGCAACTTCAGATCAGACACCATCACATTTCCACTGCAGCTTCTTGAGCTTAAAAATGTAAACCTATAGAGACAACCTGTGCATATACAGCAGTTGCAATACAAGTGCATGTTGCTGTATTCAGAATGACGCAGCTCGACACATTTAAGAGATGTGTTCTCCATGTCTGTGTGAAGCAGTTGTGAGACTGTATGTCAGGTTGTGTGTTATTAAGCTACTAGAGAGCGTTGTAGGGCTAGAGCTCCTTCAGTACAATGGTGGCTATGGGGGAGATTGATGACTCACAGGATCTCAGGGGACAGAGCGAACGCACAGATCTGTGAAAAGACATGGAGAACAGTGAAGGCTGCAGATGGCAGCGCTCTGGAAAAGCACGGTATAAAGCTCCCATGGGACAATGTACGGATGTCGCAGCGAGACACTGGTTTAGTTGACACAGGTGTGTCCAGTGTGGAAGAGACACTACATAAAAGAAGGTCTGATCTACATACACTTCGTCCCAGGCCTTCAAAACATCATCAGGGCTCTCACGGAGTAGACACCGGTGCCATCTTGTTAAGGTACGCAGCACTGGGCCAGTGCTTTAAAGGAGCTGAGATCTACAACAAAGCCCTGGGAAGAAATCCACAAGGCTTAAGAGTAAGAGACAAAAACAGACACAGTGAAAGAGAAGGAGAAAAATGTGGTCCAGTTTTTAAACTTAAGAACAAACATATGAATGAATCACAACCTGGAGTTTGCTGTTCTCATTTCTGAGACGACTTCTTATCCTTGGTGCCATCAGTGCCCCAGAGCTTGAAAGTAAAATAAAATAAAATAGAACGGCCACAACCTCAGACGGAGCTTTTTGTCTTACAACCTCAAAGCCAAAGCTTTTAGGTGTGTCTTTGTGTTTAAATAGGTCATGTTGTTCGGCCGACCTGACTGAGGGAAACCAGCTCAAAGAGCTAAACAAAAGGCAGAAAGAGCTGGAGGTGGGATTACTCTGAGCACAGAAGATGGGGTCTAACTCTGTATGTGTGTGTGTGTGTGTGTGTGTGTAATTAAGCCCGCGACCTCCCGATGAGGAATCTGTCCAGTTGTTAACACACACACATGCCTGGTGTCACAGTTCACGCAGGCGGGTCAGCAAACAACCTGAATTAAAAGTGAGTTTTAGTTATATGTATTATTAATTCTATTATTAAGCAAAGAATAAAATCGATAAAATCCGAACAGGGGATAGAGCGAGGATTGTTCTGGGACGCACACCTGCTCCACAGCTTTGAAGACGAGATGAAAGCGCGTCCTCTAATTACAGCACTTCGTGCGGCGCTCCGCTGGCCTCTGAGGCGTGTGAGGAGGCACAGAAATCCATTCTCTCACATAACCCCGTTCTACTTTTGTTTGTCATACATAAATATCACATTACTGCCACCCTTTGCGAGAACTGTGTGTTTTTCCGCTGTGCGCTGAAGTGGGGACTGTATCTCAGCTTTGCTCCTGCGTGCAGTTACATGGTGAAATGCTCCAAATTTCAGTTCTGCTTAACAGGCTGGGACAGAGGTGGAGAGGTGAGCGGTGAGAAATCACACAGTGGCTCCTTGTCCCTTCTCAGCACAATGACTCTGCCTGCTTTCCCTAAATGCATCTTTACATATTAAACTGATTCATACTGAACCAAATGCTCGTCTGATAGAAGTAATCAGATGCTTCCTTATAACTGCAAACGTCTTTATTAATTACAGTACAGAGACAAAGAGACGGGAGCGACATCTTATCAGTCTGAACAGAACTGATAAGACACATAACTCTCTGCATGGTTCCACGCCTGCAACGCCAAGATCTAGAAATCCCAGATCCCCAAACCTGGACCAATGTAACAATACACAGTTTCACCTTTTATTTAGATGATTGAACCGAACTGATCTAAGAGCCTGTGAGATAGAGGTTAGATAACTTGTATACCTAAGATGATACAGTATCCATTGAATACCAAAATCAATTTTCTATTATTAACTATATGGGTTAATCGAAGTCAGATCTGCAACACATGGGAAAGTGCTACATCTTGTGGATGTGTGACAGAACTGTAAGACGTGGCGAGGAAGACTCTTCACGTCGTCTTTAATAGCTTTGTTTGTTCAATAAGACCTTATTGGAGGAAATTATTAACAGGGTCAGTTAATCAAGGAATGAAAATTACATAGAAATACATCAAACAAATTGCAGGGTTAAAGTCACGCATGCTCTGTGATATAATCAGTCCAGTGCAGTGACTGAGGGAAGCAGAAATGCTTCACAGGCCAGCATTTACTCATGACTGCTTTCCATCCAAACACTGTCTTGTTCTGTTCAAGGTAGAGAAAACCACGCTCACGGTGACTGATTATATTTTATTTGAAACTGGTAGCTTACAAAGAAATTATTTAAAAACTCACGGCCATGTGTAAATTAATAGTTACCAGCTGCTGCAAATGTTTCTGTTAAACCTATAGCACCTCAAAAAATAAGCCATGACCGACACCTTTACTCATTTTTGTACAAACGTTGCTCCTATACGCTGTCTAGACAATAACACAAATGGAATTAGCTTGAATATCCACAACAACTGAGCAACAACTCAGCTGTGATTTAAAGCGTCATTTTTACATAGACAATACTGTGTTTAGTCCATCATCTGCTAGACAGGAATCAGAAGAGGAAGGTACAGTATCTTCATTGGCAGGATGAAAACCAACCACAGTTCCTGCAAGTAACGTAGTTGCAGAGTAAATGCGGTAAAAGTATTTTGAATAAACTCTGCCTTGAAAATGTGACCTTGCCCTTCGAGCCTCTACTGGTTCTGTTGCACCCTTGATGTTTCTGCCTGAGAAATGCTGATGAGCTCAGCCTGTAATAACTGACAATACCACTATAAAATGATTTTAAATGTGCACATCTATTTGTCCACACATGTTCATAGGTGTTGTGATTTGTGGCGTGGTTTCATATTTATGCATTTACATTCTTTATTTTTCTCAGGCGCCAGCAGAACCACGTTTGGCCTGGCTCACTTCCTCCAATAAGCCTTCACACTCAAACTGGAGGCTGCGGTTATTGGGCAATCAAAGCTTTTAAGGGGCCCCTCTATCAGCTTAATGCTGGGTCTAATTGCAAACTGCATGCGAGCAAATGGGCTGTGAAATATGTGTTAATGGCAACGGGCTTTTTCCAAGTTTACAGAAGGAGCGGGAGCATAACATGTGCTGCTTTCTTATCACAACCAGTAAAATGCTGCGTTACAATGGTCACAGTTACTGGTCACGTGAAACAAAGCTATTTCTGTGGTGTCACAGAACACAGGGTTTTAACGCCCTCTCGCTCTGAGAACTGAGGGCTGACTTTATGTCTGTCACATAAAATAGTGTCTATGTCATTTGGTCAAATCAGATAAATGTGTCCCCAACTTACTCAGCACTGGCAAACGGGAATCAGAGGATTTTAAAATGCTGTGTCCTTGACGTTCAAGGGAAGGCGGATCCAGCAGTTTGTCCAAACAACGCTGCTTCCGCTCAGGAGAGGTGCAACAGGCTGTAGCCGAACTGCGAGGCGTACACGGCCAGATGTGCAGCTGGGATGATGGGGCTGCGGCCCAGTCCATAGAGCGCCGCCGACCCAGCCTGCAGGTTAACGCTGATGGGAAAGCTTATGGTCGAGAAGTCTGGGTACAACACAGATTTGTGTCCGAGTTTGAGTTTCTCCACTTCGGCCTCCTGAAGCCTCTTGGCTTTAGCCCGTCGGTTCTGGAACCAGATCTTGACCTGGGTCTCGGACAACGACAGGGAGGAGGAGAACTCCGCCCGCTCGGCAATAGACAGGTACTGTTTCTGACAGAACTTTCGCTCCAAGGCCAGGAGCTGCGTGGTGGTGAAGGGAGTACGAGGCTTGCGATTTGTTCTGTGCTTCCTCAAGGAGCAGGCCGCTGGACTGAGCTGCCCTAAAGGACACGAGAAATGTGTGAGGATGGAATTGGACGCATAGAACAACTCTGTGGTTCAAGACCTTAAACCTTTAATGATCATTGATTAAAAACATACTGCAAATCAACTGATCAGGGGAAAATGCTAAACCTTATTTCTATCATTTGTGTAAATGAATGATCTTATCACTGTAAAGTCAGGTGATTCTTTCATTGTTGTTTAATAGACTAAATAAACTGATCAGTGACATTTTCCTAAAACTGTTTTGTCTTTCATTCGAACAATTAATAAATACATTTGTAAAAGACCGTAAATTCAAATGTATCAAGTCCAACAGCGAGGAACCACTGCAGGACACTTGCTTAGGTGAGACAAACGGACTCAGAGCTCTGACAGATACTTACTAGGTGATGCGGGCATCTTTATGGGGTCAACTATCCAAGACGCGCTGGCCTTTTCTGATGGCTCTGCTTTGATCGATGCTACTTGTTGTGTCATCTCTCTCGGCCTGTGCTCCGCTTCATCATTAAACGCGTTATTTCCCTGGTCTCCGCGCGTCCCTTGCGGCCGCTTCCTCTCCGACATCAGCGCACTGACGCTGAAGGGCAGGTAGGACACCTGCGCGGTGCGCTCCTCCGTCCGCAGTCGTTGTTCACCCTCCTCTGTTACAAACGTACTTCTCGCGTCTCCAGGTAAAGACATGATTCGTTACTTAATTCCAAGAGAGAGGCGACACATCACGCTTTGTCACGCAGAGCAAACACGCGGAGTCCGCACGGAGAAAGTCCGACCGAACTTCTACCGCAAACTTGGAAATGGGGAAAACTGTGGGAGGGACTGCGCGCTTTCAGCGAATGACGCGTCCTGATTGCGCGGCTGCTGGGACCCATAATGTCTAGATGATGTGTTCGGGGATCCCTGTGTTGCCACACCCCAGCTTACACCCGGGGGAGGTCTAATCATAATTACTGACGGCACCAAACTGTTCTGCAAACAGCTCTGTAAACTGCAGAGCAGAATGACAAGGTCTCGAATTGATGCGCGTGAATTTTGAACAGATCTGAGACCATAAACTCTTTCCCATCCTGCTGTTGGACTGGTGGCATCATCTGAAGCCGTATTTCCACTTAACAGGAGCTGACAGAGCTCCAGTAGCGTGGGTATCACAACGATAATCAATAAGCATTAGGATGCTTTTAAATTTCAGACATCGCTACCCAGTCAGCACACACGTCAGTGTGGAAGCCAGTTGGGAGATGGATTATGGATTTGGGCAGGCTTTCAAATGACTGTTATTATTAACACCTTGTAATTAGGTCTGTGGAATCCGGTCCTTTTAAGCAGGATTTAACAGTAATGATGGAAAATTGCTACCTTCCTGAGGTGTGTGGCGCCCGCTGTGATTAGCCCCAGTCTCTGCTCCATCGGTGTAGACGGAGGCGTCTCGTGCCTGTTTGATGAACATACAGTAGGGCTCAAGAGCATTAGGAAACATCATGAGACAGGCAACACCTTAAGTGCTGCCTCTGAACACCCACTGGTGGGATGAAGTGGTGCAAAGTCCTGAACCGCAGTGAAGTGGTGCGTCGATGTTAAAACCGACATGAACAGCAGAAGGTTTAACGTCATCCTGACTGAGACATACTGTTGGTTCAGCACAGCAGCTGCCCATTGTGTCCTATAGTCTGTCCCCAGTTCACGCCTGTCGTCTTGTCTGTTTCTCTTATATACAGATGCCCACACATGCACAGGCCACCTGTGAGGTGACTGTAGTGTGGTGTCCAGAGCCCTGTGATCACATATCAGAGGCCGTGCGCTCTCTGTAATCAGCAGGATTTCAGTTGCGTCATGAGTCTCCATATGAAGCAACGTGCTCACACAGCACACACTCTCTCTCCTGTGCAAATCCACTAAGGGGGCCTCTCTGCTATCCCAGTGTGTGTGTGTGAGTGTCTATGAAATTAAGAATACAAAAAAACAATCAATAAACTAATGTCTAATAATGTGTGTGAAAACCATGACATCATGTTTATTCATTCATACAAGTGGCAAAACATTATTTTGCCACTTGTATGAATGAATAAACACACTCAAAAGTTTGTGGAAATGTCCTTTTCCTCCTCTCCTCTCAATTAAAATGACATTAAATTGATCAAAAGCATATTGTTTCTGTTGTAATGGTCTATAATACAATTAATGGAGAATCTTTACAGGCGTGTGGAGGCTCATTTTCCCCAGACATTAGTCCGGTGGGTCCAATGGCTCAATAAGTGGGCTAATGCAAGTTTATTAGTGGAAAAAGCCAAATTGAACATTAGAAAATCATTTTGCACTTATGTTAGCACAGCTGAAAAGCCTGTTGATTAAGAAAGAAATTAAACAGTTTAATGTTATACCAGCTGAGTAGAGATCTCAGAAAACACTGTACTACTGCCATTACAGAGCAGCACAAAATGTCTCTAATGAGAACAGGAAGAGGATGGTGAAGTGAAAAAGTCATAACAGAGGTAACAGCAGGACACACAGCAATAGTTGTTGTACAAAAGCTGAGACATGAGGTGGAGACGTAGCAAGAGATGATGTTTCCACTGTATAATTTGAGAATCATTTCATAGTGACACAGTGAAGACAACATGATCACCCGACCAAAGGTCCCAGAATCCTCACATGGGGCAGAACCAGCTCACACTGGTTGCCTAAAACACGTATTAGCACTGCTCTCTCTGCTTCACCTGCATGAGTTCTGCTGGTGCTAAAGCTGCAAATAATGTTAAAATACTCTCTCTCTAAAACACACACACAGCAGTGATTTTAGTCTGAAACACAACACCACACACACACAACCCATAGACTTCATGACTGCAGTCATCACAGGCCAATCAAGACCAAATCAATATTTCATTTGGAGACAGTCAAAATAAACTACCCGTAAAAAGAAAAAAGAGAGAGAAAAGAACAGCGCGACCACAAACAACTTCAAGATAAGTGATGTTTAATGTTCTTATAAGTATTGGGTGGAACGGATTACAACAAAAAGTCAAATGAGCTCTTTAGATGTTTCCCCCCCAAACCTTAGGACATAAGGTTACTTGGGTGCATTTTGACCTGCATAGCTTCACATACAGTAAGTCCTGATCCAAGGCTGGGGGTGAGAATGTGTCAGGCTTTTGTGAATATTCGTTTTCTGTACTAGGTCATGAAAACGCAGCTACAGGCATTTTGCCTAACGCTACCACCAACAAATTAAAGCAACTCAAATTCATAGTTTTGACACGTTAATAAGTTAAATAACTAAGTTAACTAAATTTCCTGTTTGACTTTATCGTACTCTCACATCACTTTAGAGGAATTTTGCCTCATTCTCCTTTACAACATTGCTTCAGTTCATTGAGGTTTTTGGGGCATTCGGTTACGAACAGCTCACGTCCTGCCACAGAGTTTTTCATTTGGGTTGAGGTCTGGGCTTTGATTGGGCCAATACAGACCTCCGGTGTGCTTTGGATCATTAAGCAACTGTCACCAAGCTTTAGCTGCTTTGCAGACAGAGCGTATATGGGGATTCTACTGAAATGCTGTTTGGTTTTCATCAGACATGGAACTTGGGCATCAAGGCTTAACAGAATTGTTGGCTCTTCATTTACCTAACACACATTTCTCTAACACTTCGCTTACAATAAGACGACGTGTTTATTCAGATAAGGTTGATGAAACCCTTACACTATTTCTGCTTTAGGCTTGGATGTAAAAAAAATGTGTTGTATTAAGTTTCATGCATGAAAAGAAAAACTGCTAGACGACTGTATTAAAAGATGTTTTCAACAATTGTTTACATCTCCATCATGAACACTGGTGTAACTTGTAAGCCGTAGACATGCATGAATTTCAAGATGTAGGCTATTTTAATATTTTTGCACAGTATGAAATATCTAAAATATTTCATTATGAACAAGTGATGTTAGACTTTATCTACGAGTATTCGTGTCCAACAGCTACAAACTGTAAATGACAATATGTCAACGTTGAGTTAACATTTCACTCAGGATACGGTACAGCAGGTGTATCACACAGCACAAATAACACTGCATTACTATGTAGGATCGCTCATTTTGAATAAACCAAAAACACACTCCAGGCCAACTACGCTGTTTAAAGTCCAAGCTGAGTTTTAGAGTTGCAACAAGGTAAGGCAGCTTTATGAAAGCATAACAGTAACAGCTGAGTCTTCACAGTAACAAATATAAAACATATTTTGTAACACTTTACATATTGTCGTTCAGCCCAGTCTCTTCTCTGATGCACCTCCCGTTTCTGCTAACTACAATTATTTCAGAACCAGGTCTAACGACAAAATGAGCTCATTTTAAACGGCGCCGCCTCCTGCCGCCTCTGTCCATGTAAACAATGCAGCAAACTGCATGTCAGCAGGCTCAGCGGTGTGGTCTGGAGGTACAGCTGCCACAGTCAGCCAGTCTCCTTGCAGACCGCAGCCCTGATTAAAAAGCCTGTTTAACTGCTAATTATCACCCAGCAGTCATTCATCCACCATGCTGTAAAAGCACCCTCAGTAAACCACCTGTTTACTGGCGCAAAACCACCAAGTCTGTTTGCTGCAGAGGGCAACATAACATGAGCTTAAGGAGCTAAAGCATGTTGTCCTATGTTTACATACAGTAAGTACAGTTTGTATGATATATAGGATGGTATGCAAAGTGTGAATGACATATGAAGATGCTATTATCATACATTCTCAGCATATCCAAGCTACTTTCATCATTACTGTCCGTCTAATTTAAAACCTACAAAATTTTTAAATGATAAATACTAACAACTGTAGAAAGTATAGGTTGTACACTAACTGTATGAAGAGTCATCTAGAACAGAGCACGTACAGAGGGTGTACTTCTCTGAACTCCAGTGAGAAGTCTCATAAGGCTGGCACGTTGCGCTCAAGACAGAAAAGGCTACTTTAACGATTGGCCTCTAAATGCAGAGGCAATGAGGCTCATCCATCAGAGCATTAAGAAACTGTAGAACAATTTCAAGTAAATTGTCCATGAATTAACAACCGTTATTTCACAGTTAAAATAATCGCAGCCATATGCTGCTCTAAAGCTGTTTAACTAATGTAAATTCTGATAAAAGACTTGAAACCTTTGGTGGCAGAATTATCACTTAAATCCTTGTTGAGCAACTTCAAGTCAATATCCTTATTTAATCAGATGACTTTACTATATTAAGACAACTCCCATCCAACTACATTTTCTCATAAATGTTCTTTAACCTCAAAACAATTTAAAAAAGAAATAAATAGGCTGGTGAAACTTAGGTAAGGTAAATTCTGAAGAAATAACGTGGGAGAACTGTTCTGCTTACGAAAAGACGCCGACCGCTTGTAAGCTCCTGACCAATAAAAATGCAGGTAATTTAAGGTTCTAATCTGCAATGAAAACAAGAAAAAAAAAAGATGATCACACTAAAAAGTTGACTAAGACAAAACAATAAAGACTAAAAACTTGACAAGCAAGCCATTAAAATGAATACAATGAAACAAAATGATACACTTGACAGACCTATCGCCTCTGTTGCAAACATTGTGGCTCGTGAGCAGACATAGGTGCTGATTGTATATGCTTATATGCTAATTTGACCTATGGTCTCTATTGCAGGCATGACGACACATGCACACACAGATGCATTAGATTACCAATAAAAGGATTTGCTGCTCAGCTCGCCTAATAATAACTTGTCAGAACATACTGTGTTGTTATATGTGACCAGAAACCTACCACAGCAGATATTAATGTTAGATGAAATGGCGCCCTCTGGTGGACGAATATAAGAGTTCCAGCTCAGATAATGAAAGACTTCAGCAACATGGAGTTTTGACAAACCTAAACCTAAGCTACTTTAAGAATAATACACAACTTTGAGAAGCACTGTACTGTGCAAAAATGAAAAGTGTCTAAAGACTCAAATATGCAAGAAAATGTGCTATTTTAATACAAAAACACACTTCTGTGACAAATGCATTGCTATGACTTCCCACCACACCACACACACGCATTAAGCACAAACACAGCTGAACTACCTAAATGAGTCTTGAAACACATGCTGCGTGCTTGAAGAACTAAATGCACAAACGTACTAAAACACCGAAAAGGCCTTTTAGACAGGATACAGGTAAATTGCCTTTTAAGAGCCTGAGATGGTCTGGCACAGAGCAGCCAGTCGCTGTCTGATAAGATGGTTCTCCTCCAGCATCTTGGAGATTGTCCTCAGCACAGAAAGTTTGGCCTTTCCAGAACAGGGGACGGGTTCCAAGGAAAAGAAAGGAGGAAAAAAAAAAACAAAAGACGTTAACGGTCTGAATCGCGGGCACAGAGGAAACATTGTTGTGTGTCTGTATGGAAGATGAGGACGACCAGATACAGCAGTTTAATCCAGGGACCTTTTCTTTGGCATGTGAGGTGCCCGTTAACAATAAGGCCTTAGATGTTTGTCTTTTTTCCTAATAGATGTAACAAGATGCACCTTGTTTGGATTGTGTCGAATAGTACAAGTAACATTATTTAAACTTTTGCTCAATAGCATTTCTGCAGGTCATATTCACACGTTAGTTAAGAAAAGCACATCTCGCACTGATGACTTTTCACTCTAATATGAGCCGAACAACATTTTACAGTAAACATAATTAGATAATATGTAATGTACATCTTCTGTGACTGTAGAGTTTGCATGACGTCTACCTTTTCCTTCCCGCTTCTTGCTTTGTTGCTGGGTACTTCAGAGAAAAAGTAAAAGCTTCCATCAGCAGATTGAGAATCTGGCGAGAAAATAAAACGTTATTCATTCATTTTAAGATCAAGGCCTTGAAAGCTGTTCCTAAAGGATTTTGTGTGAAAACCACACAGAAATAAAACTAATTCAGGAAGTTGTGTGCACCGCAAACAAACACGGAAACCTACGAGGGTGAAAATACCAATTAACGTTGTAAAGGCTTTACAGCTAGCTAGCTTACAAGCGTGCTAGCAACAGAGCTACTCTCCAACAGTTCTCTTAGCAAATAATACGAACAGTCTCCTGTGTCACAGTTAAGTCGTTCAGCCCTCTTGCTAACGTGTCATTACATTGGCATCAAATTAACGAACAGCTTTACTCTGCTTTTCTGCTGCGGCCAGAGCTCCGCGGCTTTGCCTTGCAGTCGTCTCCATCCATCCCACGGACGCTGCTGCGGCCCTGGACAAACTGCTGCTGCGGGGGTTCGGTAACTTCACCTTCAGCGCGGGCCGCGTGGCTTCGCCTCTGGCCCGCTTGTTCCCGCGTTTGTTCGGCCTCGGACACGGCGGGCGGCCGGTCTGGTTCGTCTGGGACATCGGCCGTGAACCGAAGCGGGGAACATTCACGGTCCTCAGCGGCGACATGTCTTCATCTCTCAAACGAAGCGCAGGTAAAGGAGAAATAAAACACATGGTGTGAACCCGGCCACGCGCACGGAGGATTTCTCAGTTACTAACAAACAACAGGGGGCGCTGTTGCTCCGTTGTGCGCTTTGCGGTAGAGACGCAAAAACATGAATATAATTTATAAGTAAATTATATTCATGTTATGTGTGACCATATGTCTGACCTGATTCAATTTAACTTGACTAAATGCAAGTTTCCAAAAAGTTCTCTCACTCAAGATGAGCTCTTCATGGAAACGCGGGATTTCCCATTGGAATCAACATTAAACATAATGACAAAGCATAATTCTTCCTCACAGCTGTTTTATTCTTCAACATCTCACATTACAAATACTTCAAATGTATGCATACAGTTACAAACAGTTGGCAGCAAATGAATATATGACATTAAATCTTTGTTTACTTCATTACTACAAACCAACTATAAAAACCGACGTCCGTTTGTAGCGTAAATTAAAGAGGAAGAAAATATAAAAATTGGAACTTGCGTATAAATGTGAAAGGACTTTAAAAAAAAAAATGATATCAGGTAAAAAAAAAAAAAAAAAAGTTAATAAATATAACCTTCCCAGCAGACAATTAAAAACTATTGAAATTTTGTAAGTAATACTAACCGACATAATATTCTTTTCATCTGAAAATGGGGATCACAATACAGCAATTAGAAAAACTAGACACATCAACGAGTTTAACACATCACCCCAAAAAATATAACAAAAATCTGATCAAAATGATAGTTATACATTTCAATTGAAAATATAGCAAATGCTAAATACATTATTGACCTAGTATATACATTGTTTTCAATCACAGTAGCATGGTAGTAGCAAAATAAGTAAATAAGCACAAAACTAATGTTTAAAAATAAAATTAGGTATAAATTAGTCTTTTTTTTTCCTTGCAGACATCAGCATGAACAATAGGAAACAAATGTGTAAATGACTGCATGATTTATATGGATTAAATGACTTACACTGTGGAGACTTGTTTCTGGAAAGAATAAGTATTGCACATAATGGCTCAAAGTTAACTTGCAACATTAAATCACATTCAGGTTATGTCCCAAAGCATGCCACATCACAAAGGGGGGTCAAGTGATCAAGTCTCCTACTGAGTGTCCTCTACATTGCAAAACGCATCCAAAGTGTTGTCACTGTGTAGATTGCATAAACACCATGTCTGTGTGAGGAAGGCAGACTCCATCATGTAAAGAGAGGCTACAAGAGAGGTGATCTCAAATAGAAAAGGAAAAGTTAAAAAGGAAAAAGGAGATCTAGTGCATTACATTAGGTCCTGCATTAACACTAGCCATGTTATTTCTGTATTACATGATGCATGCCAAGAATAAGTACAACTTACAGGCAGTCCCAGAAAGAGGATCTAAATATTTAAAGAATTGATATTCACTCCAGTGATAGAAGGGAAGTTTTCACATTGACCTAAGCCAAAACATGTACCCTATTAACAATCTCACTAACTACACCTAGGAGTGAGATATTGGAATATATTTTCAAGACCATCAAAATCAGCTTAGAAACGTCTTGTCATGCCTTAGGATCCTGTAATTATGTTTATCAGCGGAGAACAGAGGAGAACCCATATATGACTGGCTAATGGTAGCCTTGTTCTTTTCTTTTTTTTTTTAAATCTACAGAATCACACCGATGCAGACGATTTTCATATTTACCAGCACTTAAATATATAAAAGCTAATTGAAAATTATATTAATATCATTCATTTTCTTTTTTTTTAAATTAAGTTTACCATAAATGCAGATCTCTTAGTAACAAAGGTACAAAATTATTTTTCACCAAGTGAAAAAAATGAGGTATTGCAAAAGGAGTTCTCCCATCTGTGAAAAATGTGCCTAAAATGACTATTGAAAAAAATATTTAGAAAAGTAGTGCATAATAAATGTATATATGTTCATGACAAAATAATCAGCTATAAAACACTGTACAAAAATCAGCAGGCCATGTATAAAATAATATCTTTATCTCTGTGACAGCAAATTCTAGCTACTACCATATTCAACCACAACACTTAGAGAGTGATAGAGGCTCCAGTCATGGTAGAGCGTGCAGTGGTACATCACGAGGACAGCTCGGGGGGACTGGACTGTGCATTCCCATTAGTATGTACTACATTAGCATGTTAGCTTCCAGTGCTAATATCCCTGACAATATAAAGTGAACAAATACCACTGCCAATACCTGAGCCCTGAGGGCTGTGTCTTCATTAGCTGAAACCTACGAACTGAAACTGCAGCCTTTTCCCCCCCCCGTCATGTGACAAGAGGATGTTATGCTGAAGACCCTCAGATCAACATCTGCTTTTGATGATGTATTTTAGGCCAATCTTTGGTTTGCTCTTTCTGGTTGGAAAGTGTCGACGTTTAAACCAAGACCTAAGAAACGCATGCCTGCGCGCATACACATTTGCCAGACCGAGGGCAGACTTAGTTTTGTGACGTGGCCAGATGTTGTACATTGAGCTGCTTGAGAAACTCAATCAACCGACAAAAGTTCCTCCTCCATTCAACCCAACCTTTGGTAAATGGTACAAGTGTTCTCTAATCCTGCAAGCAAAAAGAAATGCACCGTTCCTAAACTCAACTTCCGTAGTTAGTATACTGATTTAGGTATGATGAAACTCACTTAAACTTTATGTTACTCTTGACATAAATGTAAGCAGCTTTGCCAGCTAGCACAAAAAGTACAGTAAAGTCAGAAAACATCTAAATCCAAATCTAATGCATCCAAATGTTCATGCACACAAGTCAAAACATAAATGGGATTTCACTCTCTTAGCATTTTCTTCTTATTTGAAGGCCCAATTAAGCAAAAATTTAAAATAAATTATGTTTTTCTTAACTTAAAAGAAAAGTGCATTTATTTTTCAGATAATCGCCCATACCCCTTCCGTAACGACCCCTTTCTCACAATCCCTCCCCGATCATGTATTGCCTCCCTCGCTCGCCTCAGTTCCAGCGGAAGGAGATGTGTCGTGGTCTGTCCCCTCCCTCCTTCACCAGCGGCTTGTGGAACTCACGGCCAGCCCGAGAGTGGATGGCTGCCCAGCAGTACTCGCAATAGTACTGAAGACACGTCACGTTGGCGCAGAAGAAAGGAGCAAACTTCCCCCCGCAGCGGGTGCCCTGGCACTCATCACACAACTGGTCATCTAGGACATATGGCTTCACTTCCACCTGAGAGGCAGAGATGAGATGGATGAACATTAAACCTGTTAGAATAGACGCTGAGGAGAAGTCTTCAAGGCAGGCACAACGGGTAAAAGTTATTTCAAGGACATCTGCCATGTTTTCTAAAAGCTTCTTTAAAACCTCAACAGAAAGCTACCAACATTAGATCTTACCCGTTTATCAATCTCGCCATGCTGCAGTTGAACAAATCGGGCACTAATGGCTGCGATGTAGCTTTGCTGATTGGAGAAGGCCACTCGACCCGCCCCTTTTGGATACTTGAGTTCAGGGTCTGTGTCAATCCCAGCGTAACACACTCCACCATACAAACGGTCCATAATCATGGCGAGCTCCACTGACATAGTGAGCAAAATTAAAATTTATTGGGGTTATTTTTGCAGTTACTGAAATGCAGAGCAATTATTGGGTTACCACAAACACACCTGCACGGAGGGGACGAGGGACACCACCTACAAAGATCGTCTTCCTTGGGTCTAATGGCTGCGAGCCGTCCATTACAAAGTCACTGTCATTTAGGTTCCAAGGCCGAATTTGAACCTACTCATACCAAATCAAAAAGAGAATAATAATAATAAAAAAATTTAAAAAAAGTTAGCCCTTTGGATAGAAATCTCAGTGGACTCGTGTTGAAGAAAAAGTTTAACTTAATAAAATATCATGTTGTACAAGCACGGTAAAGAGCATGTGATAGAGGTGGCACAAAAATACACTCACAGGCTTGTCTTTGATGGTGGGACTGGAGACACACAAGTAGAGCTTGCCATCCTCTTGAATGCAGGCGTCAATTAAAGCCTGAACAGAGCTCTCATCTTGGAACAGCAGGAAAGCATATCCTGCAGGTTGACAGTATAGAAAAGGACACTTGATCAAACACCCCAAGAAAATGTGCGTTGTTTTAGAGCACGCACACATGACGAGTGGTCCTCGGCTCACCTTTTGGTGGAAAGTAAGACTTGCTCTCTGCCTTGTGAGGCCAGTCAACAAACAAATGACCAAATCGTCGAAAACTGGCAGTGATTTCATCTGAAAAACAAAAACTTACTTCAAATCGGAAAATCGGTGGTACACTGCTGTTTTAAACATTAAAATACATCTACAGCAGATTACCTCAAGTGTTTGTTCTTCAAACCTTGTTTACTACAATAAAACACGTTGGAGCTTGAGAAAAGTGGGTTAATTGAATCATCCACTTTGGGTTTGACAGCTTTACCTTCATCTATGTCTGGTGGCAGCCCTCCAACAAACACCTTGCGAGAATATCGCTCCACACGTTCGCCATTAAGATGATGGAAACAGTGAGATGAGCCAAGGCCAGGAAGCCCCTGGTCACCTGACTCGTCATCAACAAAAGAACGCTCATCCTCCATGGGGAACAGAGAGGAGTGTCCTAGTGGATAGGGTAATGTGGATTACACATAATCAATGTTTTACCTCTATGAAAAGTGAAAAGACCCTTTTAAAAATTATTTTAAAGAGACTGGGGAAAACATTCTAACATATTTAGCAGGGGCTTGGTTGGATGATAATTAATGAAGTAATGTGAAAAAAAAACTCACTGCCATTTTACAAAAGCATAGATGTATTATAGCTATAAGGCCCTTGCAGACAACCTTTAAGGGTTGTTTGTTCTCGAAACCATAAATGGAGTCATTATTGTAAGTATGATTGATGATGATGAACAATATAAAGACACATTTATAAACTTTACCTCGTCTTCTCCCATAACTTCGCGCTGCATGTAAAACAACACAAAACACTCTTGAGATTACTTTATATAAAAAGGCAAGATATTAACATGTACAAAACACAGCTAGGGCTTAAAATTAACTCAGCAGAAAAAATGGCTTCAACATCTTAAAAGCAACATTAGTGAGAATGCATCCATTTATACCAAGAACCAAAATAAAATGTACTCACATTTATAACATTTGCAAATATTAAAGATGAAATTACCGTTTCCCTAACAACATTGTTATTGTGCTAAATGAAAAAGCCTCTATGGACTGATTTTGTTTTGGTAGCATCTGTTATGTATTTACCTATTTACGCTGTGGCTAGTACAGCAGTTCAGACATGTATACAAGAAGTCTGTCATTTTATATTGTCGTTAGACTGTTGCAGGATATCTTTAAAGCTTTAATAGCTTTATTTTTTTAATTGCATGACACGTTCTAAAGCAGATTTCCAACACCTATTTATAAATGTTCACCCTGTCTGCATTTGGCAGGCATCCATTTCAAGCCCCGACCTCTGCTACATTGGTGCATATTTGTATGCATGTCATTTACATAGCATTTATGGGTAGAGGCCCTTCTCCACCCTGCAGCTGTAGAGTCCTACATGACAAAAACAGAAGCTTCAGAACCACATGTCGCATAATTATTCCTTACTGGAATAATTACATGAGGTCTATTCCTTTATAAATCGCTTCCCAACACACTGAAGTTATGACGGAATGGTTTGGGGTAATGTATTCTGTTCTATATCTGGAGTCGATTCACCCTTTGGCAGCACATACTTAAAGTTTGCAGAATTTGGTTTACAAGTCAAATACAGTTAAGTGAAAAAACATGTACTTTGCTAGACAGCTTTGCAAATTAATGAATTTTTGATTAATGAGAAAGCAGACTTAAAACAAGTGATGGAAAACACCCTTGTGACGAATAGCAAGACAGACTTTATAAACAAGCAAGGAGAAGTCACAAAAAGGAAGGATTATCCATCAGCTAGGCTGAATTATTATCAGAGCTGGCTGTGATGACAGGTGCAGCCAGAAAACAGAGCTGGAATGTTTACTGTGAGAGGGGGAAAAAAAAAAGCTGCTGCCTGATTGTTCTTATGAATTATAGGGAATAAGACAAATACGCTATGATGCGAGACTAAACTGTAACTAACCTGACTGGGTCTCAGTTATGTTATGCTCATTGAACTGTAATGAGTAGACTTTTGAACCCATCAGACGTTAGACTACCTAGGAAGCTACACTCACAGGCCACTTTATTAGGTTCACTTGTACCAATTCAGACCAGCAACTCTGCCGTCGAACGTACACAATCTTAACCCATATTTTAAAGGCAAGTCTATTGTTTTGGGCACCATTTTAAGAATGTCTGTGCAAAGGAAAAACACAAGAAACTCATCCTAAATTGATTAATAATAAGTCCACGGTCATTATTATTTTCTAATTAGGTTATGATACGAGACAAAAAAAACTAAACATAACATGTCAAATTAACATATGCAACAGCAGTGAGAAGGATGTGAGGTATTCTGTTAACCATTCAGTGAACAACCGTTATGTTTATACCTAAATCCTGTCATCAAGGCCATCTCTCAATAATCTACAATTAATGTTTTCTGCCAAATACAGCTGTATTTATCTGCAGTGTGGTGAAGAAGAAATAAATGGGGGGGGGGGGGGGGGGACATCTTCCTCACTGTTAGTGTGTGAACCAACCTTTCAAAGAATCCTGCTCAGCCCTCATAATGTCAATCAGAGAGTTCTCCAGAGAATGCATACTAAAACCATCAAAAGACCGAGTTCTCTCCTGCTGAAAGAGAGGAAGACAACAATTAGCCTCCTCGTTTCCCACAACACCATCTAAAGCAACACACGCTGCAGGAATGCTGATACAGTTTGCTATGATGCCAATAGCCAACACAAACTATGGAGAATCTCCCCACAGAGACCTCCATCTGAAAGCACTGTAAAAAGAAAATGGAGTCCGGCATGCGTTACACAAAATCACCTGCATATCTAACAACATGCTTTCAGTTTGTAACATTGTGAGATATACTAACCAAGTAGTAAAAACACTAAATTAACATCCATTACACCAATTTTAACCATATACAATGTCTAGTTATGTAGTCTAATGTTGTACAGTACACATTGGGATTTGAAACAATACCAAACATTACCTACGATTGGTAACACAAGCAAGGTTGTATCGCTGTTTATTTAAATAGGCTGACAGCATGCAAAGCCGCAGCAGAGCACAAGACATCTCAAATCAGGACAAGAGGAAACCCATGTGATCAGAGCAGACGATAAGACTGCTCTCAAACAACCCAATGATCTAGATAAGACCTGAGGCGTTGTAAACACAATAAGTTTCAATTCAACTATTCTGCTGGCTTAACTAACATATCATGTTTTGCACAATGGCTAATTGTAACATTTGATACAGAGAAAAATGAAATGAATTAATATGGTTTTACAATTTGTGACACTGAGGGATGACAGCTCAAATTTGCTGCTTTTCCAAGCTGAGGTCAAAATATGGGACATTACCTTTCTGCAGCTCGAGAGAACTGAGTTTTACAGGAGTTTTGTAATATTCTTACCTGGAAAGGGTAGATGCTGTCATTGCGGTTCATACCGTCTTCAACCCAGCCCTTGTGACTAAAGCCAGAGCTATTTCTGGGGAACTTCTGTGAAGGAACCTAAAGCACAAATTATGAGTTTCACACAAGTCAGTTTATTGTGTCCGATCATTTAACTTTATGCAAAGCCATGCTTCATGTCGGCTTTAAATGTAAAAGTGTGTGAGATAAGCTATGATGGTTTCACCTACCTGGTTATTGGGAAAGGACTTCTTCAGTGGGGAGATGGAGTTCAGACCTGCCATGCCTCCGCTCACCCCTCGCCGATACTCTCGAACCCCCTGTGTGCCTCCCCAGCCACCATAACCACCAGGGCTCCAGGAGTTTGATGTAGGAGTTGAGGGGCTCTGGTAGCTTCCCCAAGGTGAAGGGGGTTTATTCTGGGCAGGAGTGAGATGTGGCAGCTGGGTGAATGGTCCAGTGCGGTGGGGATGTGGAGGGAAGGAGGTCTGGGGTGGGTGAGGGCTAGCTGGAGAGCGGCGATGTTGTTGCGGTACCCCTTGACCATGGGGGTGGTAATGCTGGGGGTGAGCTGTGGGTGGGTGGTGCTGAGAGACTGGTCCAATCTGTGGGGAGAAACTACCCCCTGCTCCAAAGCCAGGCCCAGTATGGTGGGAGAAATTCTGGAAGAGCAGAGGAGGTCCATTGGTGTTGGAGCCGGCTGGACCAAAGAACCCTCCAACATCTTCCCCGACCACTGGTGACTGGGTAGATGGGACAGCAGGGGACCAGTTGTTGAAGCTGGTCAGCGAGGATGAAGATGAGGTGGATTGTGCACAGCTTGTACCCATTCCCAGGCTGTCCTGGTAGTCAAAACCACTTAGTACTGGGGACTCCATTCTTAGCTTCTCTTTTCCACCACTGCTCTCTAAGGAACCCTTCTCCAGCGAGCTGTCTTCAGGCAGCGCCCCTTCAAGCTCGCCTAGGCTTCCACCTGCCTCCTGCTGGCCCGGAGACAGAGCCTGTGGCTGGGTTTGAACTTGAGACTTCTCCTGCATGTCCTGGAGCTCCAACACCTTGGACTTGTCCGACTCCAGAATCTCATCTTGCATGTTACTGTGCTGGGCTACAGAAGGGAACAGCCAAGCACTGCCCCCATTTGTGGAGGAGGTGTTGTTTACAAAGGAAGGGGGGCTGGGGGGGTTGGAGGGATGGTGAGTGTGCTGGGGTTGGAGGTGAGGAGGGATCCTAACAGGGAAAGCAGATTTGTTACCACTGCTGCTGCTGTTTGCCAGAACTCCAAACCCGTAGTCCCCCATTTAGGAAACCCAGTAAATCTTCAGTTGACTTTTGGCTTTCACCGTCTTATCCTATAATGTTGGGGAGGGGCAGGGAAGAGAGAGAGAGGGGGGGGGGGAGAAAAAACACACCAGGCCGTTACACCTCAAGCTGATCTGGCCTTTAAAAAAGAAAAATCACAAGCCTCGTCAAATACAGTGAATGTGCCTGGGCTGCACCCTGCCTGGTCTAGTGATGCAATCAGTGAGATTAAATCATTGACTCACTTGGCCATGGGAGGCCTGGATGGCATATAACACACGGACTGCAGGCAGGCGACCAACAGAAAACACCCTGAGCCGACGAAACTGACGTCTCCAAAGGTCGTTTACTTGGCTAGCAGCGAGCTAACAGCTGCTTCGCCACCTTCCATGTGCCCTATTAATCACGTAGATCCCAGCAGTCAATTTGAAAGTACGCTCCTGCACTAAAATGCCCGTGAACGCATCACGGATAGCGTAGACACCTACCGATTAATCTTCCCTTCTCAGCAATGACCTCCCCATACGCGACTATTTAAATACAGGGAAATGTTGATGACGTCTCCCGTCTGTTCTGAATCTGGGGTAGTTCCCTTCACCGAGCCGCTAAGCTAGGAGCATAGCAGCCGGCCGCAGCAGACGTAGCATATTTGCAAACCAGCCGGGAAGCAATAAACGCCCCGAACGGCTGCGGCGTCGCTCAAAGTTTCGCTAGCGTACGCGACGCAAGCGCCGCGGCGGAATTTTCCAGCACATGACAAGTTAGAAATGGTGCGTGGCTCTTTAAACGACCTCGTCTGTTTCGTGTCCTGTGCGCTCAATGTCACACAGTCTCACCAGTCCGTGTCATCAATTCTACGCTTTCCAACAGCACAGCACAACCTCGGACCGCGTTTGAGTGCATCGGGAAACCACGCGCGTACGCAGAGGCACGTCGGGCATAGCTACCTTCACTTCGGCGTCATGACCTTATCGTTTTGATGTTGCCATATTTTAGCGTTTTTCCCTTTTCTGCATTTCCTAGGCAGCCGGTGTAAATGGTCTCTCCTCTCTTCTAGATGACAGCTGGGCCAGTCGGGAGACGCTTCCGTCTACAAGCCCCGCCCGTTCATTAGGCTCTTGCCAATGGGTGTCAGGAGTTCCCTCGAGCGTCACGCCCACTTAAACCCCACTCTGACGTGTGATTGGACGCTTGCTGTGAGGTCACGCCGAGCGCACGCCTTCTCTATGAATGGCACATGGACTGGAGACGTTCTCCTCCCTAAATAAGGACCCCTTGAAGTCAGTGGGAGGAGTTGGAATGAAAATAAATTAATGATCAAAGTAGAGTCTTATCTAAGACTGACGAAATATATATTAATCCAAAGCACCGGGTGCAAAGGGTTAAAATCCAAGGTACATTATTTGCAACCATTTCTTCAAAATGCAGATGAGCTAATTTGGCTAAGCAAATGCCTTTTTCCCCCATGTGGCAGATTGTACCAGGTGCTAAGGCCTGTATTTTACCAGCAGAAACAGACAGAAAGCCAAGCAGGGCCTTTGTCAGAGTTAAAACTTAAGCCTACTGCAAAGTACAAGCATAGCAATCTCATTAAAATAAGCTGCTGCTATTTTCAGCACATAATCGAGCTTGAGAGATTGATTAATTTTGTTTTCATCGGATCTGTGTGCTGTGCTCTGATCAGACCATTATATTACACACTGGATCACTAGGAGACAGATAGCTACATATTTTTATGTGGTCTCCCTCATCTGGCGTTCTCCTAATTATAATACCAGTTTGTGGGTATTTGTCTCAAATTCATTACAACTACGGTGGTTGTTCATCAGCTGAAAATAGCTTTATTGGGAATAAGTCCTCCTGCTGCGTACATACATACAGTGTACGTAACAGCAAAATAAATTTACTTTCTTTTATAAACATTTAGACCCATTTAAGCGCACAAAGTTGTGTATTTTTTACGTCATACAAGTAGCTTAAACTCCTTCATCAAAAATTTGATTAGACATATTGGTTTTAGAATGTACTGGCAGATATTCAGTTGCCACCTTCAGTTGAACTCTTTAACGTATTATTCACTCCTCGTTGTTACCCCTGAAGGGGGACACACCCAAAATCCACTGAGGTTAGCAGTATTAGAGGTTTCAGGTAAGAATATACCATGGACAATAATTAATAACATGAAACTAGTATAGATGTATAGCACGGAGGCTTAAATGCGCCTCCTGTAGTAGCAGCAGCACACCTCACCCCACTCTCACATGCTGCAGGGCCTGTTGGTGTGGTTTAACAACGCAGCAGTGTGTCTTGAGTTTCTGGTTTCTCGATAAAAATAACAGACTGTTGCTCCAGGTGTTACTGGTTTGGCCAGCGCCGACCAACTGCGGGAGCTATGACACTGGTGTGTCCCACCATGTGAAAGCACAATACCCTATACAAGCCTTAGCAGGCATAATGGGTTGTGTCAGCACCACAATATACATGTCGGCACACTGTACGTACGTTTAGATGAAACTGAGCTTCACTCATTTAAAGTCAGTATATTTTAAATATGAAATTATTTAGGACCAGCTGCAAAGGATCGTCCATCTTTCTGAGCCCAGCTGGATACAGAAGCTGGGTGGATGCATTCAACCTGGCCGGCTATTAAATGATTCATTCATGTAACATAGGCAGCCAGTCATTATTCATCAGTTCACACTGGAGCACTGGGCAGACGGTCACAATGCACAGAGCTGACTAGCACCATTTTGATCGGAGGTACAGCCTTTCTATGCTGCTCTTCTCTGTCACGCTATCACCATTGTGATAAAACGGAGATAGCATAGCAAGCATGCAAGCTGTTATAGTTTTGCTACACACTCTTGCTTAGCAGCTCCCTGCCTCATAAACGCAATTTAAAAAGGACAGCATCATTGTGTTTCCCCAAACTCTGGATAACATAGGTTTTCTATTTAGTTACTAAAACACACTTCATCAGTGTCCTGTTCTCTTATTAAAATATACTGTATCGTACAACAAAATGCATCTCTTAATTCTAACTGTGTGATATTTCTGTAATGCGAGAGAACACAAGCTATGATACGACTAGATTCCAATTAAATAAATGTCTCACCATGTACGTACTCTAACCGTAAACACATTTCCTGTGTCTTTGACCTGCTCCCATCAACTGCTTTTTATCAGCAGAGACATGTCACCACCCAGTGGTCATTTAGCATCTTTACACCGTGGAGTTGGTGGCGAAAGCTCAGGCTGTGGGATATAGCATGACACGACATGTGACTTTGTCATACTGTAAACAAACTGGATCAAGTTAAGAAGGGACTGTGTGTGTGTTACAGCAACTTCAAGTACAGTTAAGTGTATTCAGCTTGACTCAAGAATTACCCGAAGCTCGATCAGAAAACCGGAGGTGCACCTTTCATATCAGAGCACTGTCTAAATGTTTAGTGAGGCAATGGACACTGTTGGGAAAACTCATAAAAACTGACACCGTGGACCCACCCCTAAGCATTGCGTACAATCCAGCACCGCTGACGTCAATGTTTAGGCCTTTCAATAGAGAAGATATTTCCAGTCCTTGAAACTTTAAACACAGGCTGTATTTCAGTGTCATATTAGAATAAGGTGTCTTTTAACCTGTGTGTATACCTGAGACATCGGGGCCTCTGTTAGCCTGATTAGAAGCTGCTGAGCGCTTGACCCAGTGTGAATTTATCGGCTTTTACTTTACCACAACACTGCATCTAATTGTGCTGCAAAAAAAAACGGACAAGATATTTTATCTGACTTCATGGACTGGAAGGCATTTATAAGAACACGCGCTTACTAAATCTAGACTATGTTTGCTAATTTGAATGGCTAAAGCAGAATCCGTGTGCCAACACAGAATGTGGTGACGAAACACTAATACAGGAAACATGGTTAGTTTAAGTTTAATCTGAATACATACTGAAAGCTCATTCAAAACACATTATTACAAAAAAAAAAAAAAAAAAAGCCATATCTTAATGACAGATCAGAACAGATTTACACACATACAGTACATTCTGAATAGGGTTAGCTTATGTCTCGGGCTGGGATGTCACAAGAATCCCAACATCCCCAATAGAATAGAAAATAAAAAAAAATAAAAGCCTGAAAGCCTCATTGATGCTTCAAATCCATGGAGCTTAAAACTGCCTCTAAACACTACCTCACTGTGAGAACATCAGGAAACAAAGTCACGATCTCTAAAACGCCACAAAATTGCAGGCAGCTTCTGGTTGCACCAGGTGCTCCCCAGCGTGTGGTGTAAAATGTGTGTGCCTGAAATGGCCAAAGCCTGTGTCTGTGACCTCAAAGCAGGAGGAAACAGTATCAGGAGACAGAGTTAATCATCATATAAAAAAAAAAAAGAAAAAAAAGAAATGGGTATGTCTGTCTCCTCCTTGCTCCACTGCTCTCTGCCTTGCTGGCTCTTGGCTGTGACCCAGAGGAATTCTCTGGTGGCCTCGGTAAATATAACATTTGGAATAACAGTGCCAGAGCCCCTGTGTGTGGACTTAACCCAGTTCCTAGGTCCTCGCTGCATTGCCTGCAGCTCTAAAGGGTAGAATAACAGGCCGTTACGTCTCTCCTGACCTAGGTAAGGGAGTAGAAGGGAATAAGGACCAATTTAGAGGAACCAGGGAGAAGGGGTTTTGTCCTGCCTCTTTCCTGCCCAATGGGGCACCAGACAAGTGTATAATGGCTCTTCTCAAGAAGAGACTTAATCATGGCGCTTCCATTGTGCAAGGGAGAGCTAATACCCAGCTCTGCCTCGCCGTGTTGCAGTAAGGCCTCATTAGGGGACAACTGCTGATATAACTTTGACTTATTGTCAACCTGCAGCAGTCCGACACAAACTGACAATCATCCAAAGTGCAAGACTTTTGTGGCTCAAAAAAAAAAAATCACCGTAAAATAGCTTGAAGTTTAATCTACCCTCAATGAAGTATCAGCCATTCACTTAAATTACAGATAAGCGGTCAGTGTGGACAACAAGTTCAGGCACCTTGATGTGTGATTTGTACATTTAAAAAGGACTCAACATCAAAACTTCATTAAATGATCCTCTTGTTGCGGTTCACTCACAGCTGGAAAGTCAACTCAGAGTATTAACACGAGTGTGAAACAAGAACACAGACGTCTCCTGAAACTGTACACATTCATCTGCAACGTCGCCAGCGGCGATGGTGAAACCGTATTAAAGGACGCGACATGTCAGACACAGAGAGTCCATAAAACCAGTCTGCTATTTTAGAGATCCCAGACAGCAAAGCTCGATGACCGAGATTAGTTTTTGCAGTCTTATTTCTAGCTTTATCGAGACTTATCAATACATACACTTTCAAAATAAATGTCCATATTCATAGTATTACGTTTGCATCCTCTAGAGTGGATTTTCACCTTCAGAATGCGCTAGTTTGTTGGCTTCTTGGCCATCATGCACTACAATTCATATGTGCCAGAGCTGGACTTGAAACCTGTACAATTTGTATTTAATCATCAAGTATCTATAATTATAATAAACATTCCCACTTTTAAAACAACAAATAGTGTATGTTACATATCTACAGACCGATGTGTTATGGGTGCAGTACTGTGAAGAGCACAACAGACAGCACACCATGTTGTATGTCAGTATTGCATATTGTAACTATATTTATACATGTTTATATAAATATAGATCAGTATATTTCTATGTACATTTTGATATTTCAACATTGCATAAAGAATAAAATAAATAATACAAATATAATCAAATCATACAGTAAGTATGACTTGACAAATACTATATTAGAGCCAAAATAGTCTTAACAGTTGAAATGATGATGATAGTTATTAATTAAAAAAAACAAAAAAAACAAAAACAAACATGGCCTACTATCTGGTATAACAGTAAATGCTACACCACAATTACCCTGTAGGTTTACCATGTGGAACTGCTGGAATGACTGGAGAGGGTGGAATAAGGACAGGAAATGTTGGGGCTCGTTTCCTTCTGCTTAGTCTGTCTGGGAATTTGTATGCGTGTGTCTGTGTTATTGTATAAAAGTATGCACAAGTCTGCAAGTGTGGTTTTTAAAATGTGTGAGGGGTCAAAAGCGGGGACCGTCTCCTGCGCTTTCACCTTCGGATGTCGGTGGCCTCGGGGTCTTCCTGCTCAGCCGCCAGCCTGGCTTCTGGTCCCTGGCGACGTGCCGCCTGACCGCGGTTGCGTGGGTGACCACTGAAGCCTGCCGCTTTACCGGCTTTGTCCTTGTCGCCCTGCCGTGTCGAGCGCGGCTGCTCCTGCTCGGGGTGGGAGGGCAGCGGGTGACGGTGGTGATCGACCGCAGAGCCGGCGGAAGATGGCGCGAGGGAGGAGCAGAGGCTCAGGCTGTCGCACAGAGCCCCCCAGTTTTGCTCACACTGTAGGCGCACGCTACGTGTCAACGCCTCCTTCACCTCCTCTCCACAGCTCAGCAAAATATTCACCAACTCCACATATGGACTGGGTAGAAAGAGGCAGATTACTCACAAGAAGCCTGTGATTTAATGTTTGGAAGCATAGTACATCAGTGTCTTGCATATAGTAGGAATAAATGCGATTGTACGATTACTATACATGGTAGTTCAGAACAAACTGGGTCCAGAGAAGGTAAACAATTAGAGAGAAGGGACAGGCCTACAGACGATACATTCTATCACGCTGTGCAGATGATGCAGACCAGCTACTCACCCTTTAGGGAAGAGATCTTGGAAGTGGATCATCTCCACCATGACGGCCACATTCTCTTTAGCAGCGGAGCACAGGTTGTGTTTGATATAACACTCTCTCTGGAGCTGGAACACCATCTCTTTAATAGACACGCATTTCCTACTGATGCAGCTGAACTTGTGCCGTAGCCCATGAGCCATACACTTCAGAGCATCCTTGATGAAGGATTTCCCCTGTGTACAGACAGAGAGACAGACTGAGGTTGACGAAACGTAGAGGCTCACGCGTGAGACGAAGAAAACGCCACATGTGGATGCGTTTTAACATACATTAAACTTCTAGCATTGAAGACAAATAGGAAATCTGGCGTTAAACAGCAGAATTGTGCTATTCCTCTTGTGAAACAGTTTGCACTCGCCTGCCAAAGTAATGCAAGGTCCTAGTATGTGACCCTATAGAGATATTAACACCCCAGTCCGGAGCATCTTGGCAGAGCTTCAGCCTCCGCTATGTATGAAAAGGGAGCTAACTAGGCTTGTGGCCAGCTGGCTCACCCCTCCTCTGTCCTAACTGTACATGCATCAGTCCACTAAGAGGGAAGTGAATTGAGAGGAAGACTGCTTGTGATAGCTGTCCGTTTGATTGTACTTGAGGGGGAAAAAAAAAAAATGGACAAACTTTAAGAATGTCCAAAAAAAGAAATCTATTAATGGATGAGGACAGTGGAGCAGTGATCTAGTCAAAAAGGAAAAAGTGTGTTGCCATTTTTGCAGGCAGTCCGGTTTAGTACCTGAGAGTCGAATTTGCCAGCGTTGTGCAGGAACGTCATGCAGATTTCCTGTAGCCCTCGTATCTCGCAGGAGTTATTCTCAAAGCACTCAAACACACCACAGCCGACATCCCCTGCGTTCACCAGGCAGTGCTGGATCTCAGCTGCAGAGAGAGAGAGAGAGAGAGAGAGAGAGAGAGAGAGAGAGAGAGAGAGAGAGAGAGAGAGCAGGTTAGGGGAGGGAACCGGTCATCTGTTCACAGCCGAGACGGCAGCGGATTGTTGCAGAGGCGATGGCAACGAAGACCGAACTCAAAAAAGGCACAACTCCACTTCCACACCGAATGCTGCAACTAATGACAAAGGTGATGCGGCGTTTAACCCTTTAATATGGATGCGGGGCAGAGGGAAGGAAGTAGAACCCCCCCCCCCCCCCCCCCCCCTCAAGCCGAGGGCTTCCTGCAGAGGGACACTTGGGGACATATTATCGTGTCATTCTGCACCACAATCCATCTGCACTGCCCCAACATTGAGACGAGATGGTGCAATGCAGATGCAGCCTTGACTGCTTACAGAGGAAACATTTCTATTGCAACCGCAACGCACAGCAACAAGTCTCCAATTAATGAATCTGTAGACAGACTGACTGATAGTGAAAAGACAATACAGAGGGTTTTATTCACCACAGGAGGAGGCAACAGCAGCAAAGACATGAAGAATCATGTTACCCAGAAAGGAACTGACCAAAAGACAGCTAAGCGCTTACATTATGATATGTGACTGCCACCACTCAACCTGTCGCACACACTGCTTCTTCCAGACATTTATTCACAAGTGAATGTAGCAAACTCCAGCAGCTGGCGCATTCAAACCACAAGCCTGACCCCCCCCTCCGATAGACGATAGCGTGAGAACCTCTTTACCTCTCCCAGGGAAGCGCGCACCATTTGCGCATAAAGAAGAGTCTGTGTTGACCTCATCAAGTGATTACATGTGACTTATTAGAAATCGCGTCATCAACAAAGAGGCTCTGTTGGGCGGAGGAGGACAGGGGAACGGTGAGAGGAGCGGAGCGGGGCGGCTGCGGGGGCTTTCGCAGGCACCGGGTTGAACTTTAGGGCGCAGGAAAAGTGAGCCGCCGTCAGCAGTGCTTGTTTTGGCATCGCGGGAATGTGCTTGGATCGTACGAGCTTGGCCGCAACGCGCATTGAATTACACGGTGGCGTTACCGGGGGTCTCTGTCGAGTTTGTCCCCGACCCCCCACCCTCAGCGCGGCGCCCAAAGCAACATTTATGCGCTGAAGTTCGCGCGGCTGTCTGCAAGTCATGCTGTGCGTGGCGACGGATCAGCCAAAGGAAATGACAAATGTCAGAGCAGAGGCCCGAAAGCACACGGGGGATGCGTTTCAGCGCACACATTACCGGATCACCCCCAACAGTGAGCGCTCACCGACCACCGCACTCCTACGGTCATTCCTGCTCTACTAACCTGCTTTGACGCGTCACCCTGCTACACACACACACACACACACAACGCGAAGTATTACCTACAACGCTGCGCACGCACACCTAGCTGCCGCGCTGCCGTATACATTACCTAGGCTGCTACCTTGTGCCGTTCTATTAATACTTTACTAACCTATTGGATTTCCGTCTGAGAATATTTACAAGATATCTTCTTCCCGACTAATCGAAAAAGGTCAGTCATGTGCACCGCGGCGCCTGGATTTGAGTTAAAAAAAACAAACAAAAAACAGCGGGTTGCACAAATCTGCCCGGACGCGTCGCCTGCACGGTTTAATTTGCAGCCACGCGAAACACGTGTCCGCACGACCCCCACGTCCCCGTTCAAGCAGTTGCCCCCCAAACAATATTCTCCACATTATGCTGCTTTACCTGTATTCTGCAGGGAGAGGCGTCCTTTCTGGCTAGCGGGTTTCTCCGGCGGGCTGTCGTGGATATCGAGATTATCCGAACGCACTACTTGCTCCAGCACTGACAAAACGAGCAGCGCCACCGCCAGTTTGACCAACATCGCGTCTCCGACGGCGCGCTCCGATTCCCTGTAAAGATCCAGCAGCGTGTGAAAGGTTCACCTTGGATCAGTGATCAGCGCAGCTGCGACTCGGTATCTTGGGGGGCAGCTGGACGACTGAACGCATGAGCTGCAGAAGATGCTGCCTATATCTCCCAGAGCCCCGGGTGTCAATTTGGATGAAGGAGTTAAGCAGGTGTTGTCGGTCAGGGCTTCACAACCAATCAGAGACGCAGACATTCACGTCCAAGGTTTTAGGGGAGTGTCCAGTGAAAGTCCCCCTTTTGCCATAGAAGTGGTGCTATAAAGTAATATTCATGACTGAGTTCTTCTGTGATAGCTCTGGGGTGACCAGGCAGCCTTCACAAACCACATCCGCAAAAATGAATCATTTCACATCACCTGTAGATCCTCAAACACACAAACAGCTCATGGGCATTTGGATGTTAAGGTAATTTAAAGTTCCTGTTTGTTCATGTACTGTCAGCAGTGACAAGTCCACACAAGGTCTGCTTTTGTCATAAAACAGGCGCACTTATTTAAGCTACAAGGCTAAAGCAGTGGGAGGATCAAGAAACGCCAGGCTTGCCAGCAGACTGGAGAAAATTGAAGCATATGATGTCCAAGTACTCCATGTAAAATAGGCTTAACTTGTGGCTCTACAAGCTACTAAGTCATTAATGCAAGGTAGTAATTACATCAACTACAGTCTCCAAGATGTCTTGCTTTCACAGAAAGTGGGTAAGAAGTTACAAGCTAGAACACAGTAAAAGCCTGTGAAAATTAACTTTACACAATAATTGTACAGTTTATGTTGCAATAAAAAAAAGACACACAAACAAAAGCAGCAGAGGACTGTATACAGTGACATGTAGCCTATTAATATCATTGCTTCTATAAACATACTCACGGCTGCACTTTGAAGGAAACCGTCTATAAATGGAATATCTTTAACTAACTTTTTTATGAAGTGAATGTGAAGAGCTCTGTCACACAATGTCCAGTTTGGTCTGTGACAATGAGGTCTGCTAACCACTACTACAGGGAGCGATCTAAGAATAGAGGGCCCGACATTGGCAGGGCTGCACATTTGGAGACGTTAGAGGAATCTTTTTCAAGGGCAACACTTGGGGGATGCCATGTGGAATAACTGCGAGCAGACCGAGCCTGCAGACAGAACATAAAGTCTCTGTCTTACAAATGTTTCCAGTGACCTAATGGTCAGGTAACGGCCTCTATAGGAGCCAGCGTTGGCGGATGGACATGAGACAGGCACAAGATGAACGTCAGCGTGCGTGATGGACACTGCACTTGGGTTTCGAGCCTCTAGGGGGCCCACTGATACTAATTGTTTGTTGTTGTTTTTTCTTGATTACCGCATAGCATTAGAGGCACCTCATTAAAATACAATAAACATCCAGTTATAAGCTTCCACACAACCATAAGCCTAACACACGCACACAAGCGCTCATGATATAGTGTAGAGATTACATGCAAATTCCCCAAACCACAGACAGCAGTGCTCTTTACACTGGTGGTTTATGAGCGTAATTCTCGTGTTTAAAACACACTTTCTGGGTGGCAGTAAATGGGAAACATGTAAGTGGTTTAGTGTCTGTGTGTGATGAGGGTAAGGGGGAGTCAATGCCCAACTGAAACCCAGGTCCAGAGACAAATATATTACGCCACTGCTCAGGCGCCCCATAAACAAACATGGGAAGTGATTGGTGGCCATGTGTGTGTGTGTGTGAAAGACGGACGGACAGAGGAGCAGACAGATAAACAGGCATCCGCTTGTGGTCAGCCAAATTACATAGATTTGTGAGTTTGAAATCTGTTTATCATAACATTTCATTTATTTGTCTAAAATCTTTTTTTCATGGGAAGCTCTGGCTCTGTCTGCTGGAAAAAACCTTAAAACATAGACTATATTTAGACCATCAATGAAATTAGCCTAGAGCAGGAATTGGACTCCCGCTTTAACCTAACCAAAATGACGATCACTTAGAGCTCTAAATATAGATAATTACTATCTTGAGACTGCAGTATCTATCGTTTTAATTGAGGTTGTTTTTGTCAATGCAGTGAAATTTGGAGAAGTCACCACAGCTGAGCAATGAGGGGTATTTTGGCCTGGACAGAAAACCTCAGCATTTCAATACTCTTATTATATTCCTAATCTGGATGTGGTGGGACGTTTTCTGCCATGATTTTATGATAATGCTCAGCTTTCTGTTCTAATACATGTGATAGCCTCCTGGTATGCGAGGTAATCCCATTTAAAAAGATACTATAGACTTTACTGTCCTTAAGAAAAAAACAAACAAACATATTCCGATCTGTTTTGCACAGATTGGCTTAAACCCGATGAGCACAGCAATGCAGTCACACTGCAGCAGAATTGTTAAAGGCTATAGGATATCCAGCAGGTCAGAGCACAGTGGCACGTGTCTGGAGGTGGGCTTGGTGTGTCTCCAGCTGTGCCCATACCACAAAGTGGAATCTCCTGCTCAGTTCATGTCTGGTAAAAGCTTCCCAAGATGTGAACACACCCTTGATTTAGTCCAATCAGTGTGCTGCTAAGGACCACAGGCTTGTAATAGTGTGTGCGTCACTGCTGCCTACTTATGTTGCATTCATGGCTTATGGGAAAATCTGTCGGTGTCCTTTTAAAGATGGCCTGGAAGTACAAGTGTAGAATGATAACACTGTAAAATATGTGCAGAAAAGTCACAGCAAAGAAACAGATACTCACTCTGTTCAAACATAAAAAAAAGGATGTTACACAGCGTACACTAACAGTTTGATTACATGCTAGCCAACCTATCGCTATGACAACAGAGCATTCATCACCCACTGAAGATAGCCGCTCACCTTATTTGTAGGCTAAGTGTCTGCTTGATGATATACCTTTTACAAGTAAAGAACAAAGTACAGTTGTTTGTGTAATATTCTTAATTTGCTGTAAAAGAAAATCAGTGAGGGTTAAGAAATGTGGGTTCAATCACCAATCAAGAAATAAATAATAAGTTCAACATCAAATTTTATCAAGTGAACACTTTTAAACCCACTTAGCAAAGAAGAACTCTAGCGGTCAAAGGGGCACTTTGAATTATAATGCATATTTACAACTTCCCGTGAATGCATCAGAAGCACTGGCAATGAAGCCAGAACATTCAGCGGTTTGATTACCCAAATGAATGAAGGTTTAAAAAAAAAATCTTTGAATTGACGTCGGTGAATGAGCAGCCAGTTACTGTATATTTTGAAACATACAATATCTGTCCTATAAACTTGGTGTTTTAAGCAGGGTGTGTTTAAGTGTGACAAAACGGTCTCAGCCTCCATTTAGTGGTTATTCGGTGCCTTCATTCACGTCACATGAGGATGGAGTTTGCTCCGTTGTCATAGATTTGTAGATGTATACATTTCTATTTTCTACCTCCTCGTGCCAGGCTTTACTATAAATTTGAATTGTGAGGGCATCAAAAGTGATTTATAAAACCGCATACGCAGCATCACTCACTTTCACTGTCACATCATGACTGCATGTGTTACAGCCATTTAAATATCTGGACACAATGCAGCCCAGTCGCTGCGTGTGATGACAGAAGCGTGAGGACCATCGCGCTCCGGTTGCTGATTGTGTGACAGGGCAGGGTTTTTATGTTTATATGCTATTTCATCTGCCATGTGGTGGAATCTATTTCATGTTTATCTTGCGTGAAGGAATTGTCTTCTTTCAGTGACACTGTCCAGAAAATAGACAAGCAAGCTTTGACAGCAGCAATATTCATTCACTTTGACTGCTCTACTGTAAACATACAGAAAGCAGACGTGTACTGAGTTGAGACCCCTGGGGCCCTGGCAAGTGATCAACCAATGAAACCACAACAGAGAGGCCAGGCTGGGATCTGTGTGAGTGTGTGCATTTGTGTGTGAATAGAGGTGGGGGTGTGGGGGGGGGTCACTTCACTGGAAGGGGGGCTTCTGTAACAGCAATTAATGTTACCAGTTTACAGACTTCTTTTAGTAGTTTATGGGAAGGATGGGCATGTAGGTGAAATTCAGCTTCAAGTTCAGGACGAGTACAGGAAGTTACTTTTGAAATACCTACAAAATTAAAGCCTTTTGTTCCCTCTGCAGGTGACATTAAATGTAATCTAAATCTGAGCATATTCATCTTAAGCCCCTCCACTGTAACTAGACGAGCCCAGGGTCAACCTGATTTTTATTTTATGGTGGAAAGGTGACCTCTGATTGAACAGTCTATTGAGAATGACTATTTCCAGTTTCTGTGCATTGCTACACGTGGCTTTATATGTGAAATAGATCTGATAATCCGTCTACTCATCTGCGCAAATGCATATATGTACTGCTTCTAAAATATATGCAGCTTTGTGTGTCTGATACACTGAGCAACGCTGATCTATCTAGTCCCACCTATCACCAATCACGGCATGTTGTTTCTCCTTTATGGTAAGGTTATTTGACATCCAGTTGACCAGTTCGGACTCCTTCTGAATATGGTCACAAAGCCATAGTGAACTGTCTTTATGAAGTGTAAATATAACTTATAGATCCTCTCATAGGAGAAAACGCATGAGACGCGAGCAGTGTTAGGCTGTGAGAAAAAGAAGCCATGAAATATCCATACCAGAGTCTTCGAGGAACTTGAATATGATATCTCCGTCTCTAAATTTGGCTCAGTTAACGACTGTGTGCGTTTGTGTGCGCTGGTGTATGTTGTTGGTGTCAGGTGAAAACCCTGCATCTCTCAAATGTTGACTTCTTGTGGAGGTGCACAACAGTCAGGGGTTAGCAGAATGGCAGCGCATGTATGGTTTTTGTAGGTGTTTTGAGCGTAACAGCTGAAAATCGGTCCCAGTCTGCTACTGCGACTGTGTGTGCTACAACAGAAAGTCAAGCAGTTTTATAACGCTGAGATGCAAAAAGCCTTTCTCCCTCCCTATTAATGCGCTCGTTGGTTTGTAAACTCACCTGACTCGTGAAAAGAGACTTTTTTACTAGACCAGCTCAGCAGGCCAGCTCTGGGCTCTGACTCCAACCAACGTGAAAGCGCCACATCTCAGGCCCTCACTTAACTCGCCTCAAACAATGTGCTATTATGGGGTTTTTTCTGTATGGGTTATATTGCTACAGCGCTGGCAGATTACAAAGTGCTTCGTCTCATTACTGTCCATATAAGCCTCGCCAGCACAAAGAAGTGATTGAGTGATAAGGGGAAAGAGATGGACTGAAGCTGCCCATGAGAGCCCTCACCTTGGCTGCTCCAGCCTCGATGAGGGGAGGGGTGATGTCATCATGGCCAGAGACACCGGGGTCGACCTCTCTCATAGGTGGGCATGTGGAGACAAAAGAGAGCAGCTGGGACACAAAGGCCCCATTTAATGAGAGCTAGACATGAGGCCAGAGCGGACTCCGTGGGTGGCATATAGTGTCATAGCTGCTGAAAAGACCAGTGAGCAATTAATCATCTGATTCAAGAGCTTATTATGTAAGATCAGTTTAGACAACATCAGCGAGACAAAGGGAGACTTTCTGGGTTACACTTTGATTTGATCACACCGATCCCTCAACTTTGCCTTCATCCCATAGTGTTGAATCCAGGGATGCTATATTTATCATGATGGTCAGGTCCAGCAATTGTGCAACTTAATATGACACACTTATCCCTCATTAGAGATGAAGGGTCTTTTGTGGCAGCCTGACAATCATTAAAACTTCTCCCCTGGCTTGGCTTGTTTACTCTTTGGTAATTACCAGGTGATTGCAAAGCCTGCGACCCACATTCAGAGTCGGGTCAGCCAAGACATGGGGGATAATTGACAATATTCAGAGAAGTGCACGTAGAGAAAGAGTGTTAGAGTGGATAGTCATTTGTTCCTGCCTCATTAGACTGTGTTAGAAGACAAGCTGGCTCACAGTATTCGTACAATGGAACAATACCTCGTTCGGCTGTAGGACCAAGCAGACTCTGGTGCGTAAATGTATTTGAGGGAGCATATGGCAGCCTCATTTAGTTAGTTATGCATTAATTTATTCACTCATTGGTAATATGGAAAATAAACTAGGAAACCGCTGGCTAATGTATATAGCATGTCTTGGAGGTGGGCTCACTTTGACTAAATATATCCACCGGATAATTCTTTTGGACCACTTGTCAGTTTTAGCCATTTCACCTGTCCAAGTGAGTGCATCCGTTCCGCTGGCAACACAGGCACATTGACAGAAACAAGTGACTGAGTGGCTGCTTTACACACACACATAAAGAACCTCCATCCTGTCACACACAACACTTTGGGTCTTGGCTGGATCCAGGCTGTTTATGAAGGTACACCACAATGGTTAAGTCAGGAATGGACACAGCTCTACAACAAACTTAAAGGCTCAAAACATGAAGCTCAAAGAGATCTGTCACGTGACGATTTTGACAAAGTTATAGGTAAGTGCGCGTAGTATTTTAACACATCGTAGACTGGGCGTAGGTAACCCTGGTCCTCTGTTCTGCACTTACACTTCACCTTCGCACCTACACTGGCTGAACAAACTTGACGCAAGCGACCAACAGTGGGTAGAACAGGGACGGCCAACCACGGTCCACGGACTACTTCTGCACGTGCAAAACAAAGACAGCTGCTGTCTGCTGATGCTCTCCAGGAACGTATGAATGAAAGGGGAGATCATGATCAGGATTAAGGTCAATACCGAAATTAAGCTCAAGTGCCCTGTAAATGTTTAAATGCGTGCATATGCAGTTGTTTTAGTTAATTTAAACTCACTTACTGATTACCCAAGAAACTTACAGTAGATTCTCTGAGTAACATGTTTAATCAAGTGCATGTGAACACAGCCATTGTCTTTTAGATATATGAGAAAACTGGAGTATTCAGAAGAAACGCACCAATGCACTGGGAGACCGTGCAAACTTCACACAAGCACAGAGATGACCCGCAGGTTCACACTTAGAAGCTTCTACGCAACTGCAAGGTGGGAAAACAAATATAATAGTTAAGAAACAAACGCAGTGTCGTTCGGTTTCTGATCATTTAAAGACACTCCAAAGTTCACAAACCATATATTTAATGATCTATTTCACTTCAAAATGAAGCAAGAAACTAAGTTAAACTTGTGTTAACCACTAACATAATTTCAGGCTTTTAACCAAAGCCCCAACCAGCTGCTAAAAATGGCTAAAATGGCTGACACATGAGCCAAAGCCTCAAAGTAACAATGTTTTATTTCCATTTCACGAACTCATCAGCTTCGTTAAATGTGGTTGTTTGGGGGTTATTGGGATATAGGCAGTGAAATTCTGAAGAAGAAAGACTTTTATTTGCATCTGTGATTAACCAGCACCCCTCAGATATATCTTGGACCAGCAGAACTATGCGTTGGTGAGCAATAATAATCCCGTTAGGTCGCTCATTATAAAAGTGTTGTTTGACGTGGCTTAATTGAAAAACATTGTTTCTATACTGGCGCCTGTGTTTACAGACAACAGCACTGGACTGTTATGGTGAAATTGTAGCAGCCTTATGTAAGACTACCTGTCTGTAAAGAATAAAGCATTTCTGTTTGTATGAAGGGCACCATATGCATTCTGCATTTTTTCCTAGTTTGGTAACAAACTGCCCGGGAAGAAACTATTTTCTGATAGTGGTATAAATAAAACACATGATATATTTAGAATAGTTGAGGTTAATTAGCCAGCTCATGAATTAGTGGTTGGGTCCACATCAAACCAACATGTCACAGATGCTTGTGAACCTCAGTGCCATGAGGTTACAATTGTAGGATGTTTTGGGATATTTGTTGTTTACGACGTGTGTTCTACAGTTAGCGGTGACTGATTGCTGTGATGGCGTGTTGGAACACGCTGTATTTTTCCGTAAGGCCAGCGGCTGAGAGGGGGCTGGGCCACTGCAGCAGATGAAAAGCCTTCTAGGACCATCCAACCTTCCCAGGAATGCCCAGAATTCCAGTTCCTAATTATGACATCCACGGAGAAGAGGCCCAACACCCCTCTCAGCCACCACAACACCAAATACAAACACACACTTGGTGAGCACATGCGTGCACGCACCAGCACGTGCACACATTCCAATTACCCTTCTGCGAGCATCATAACAGATGAGAGACAGAAAGCGACAGGGAGATGGAGTGAGAGGATTGAGAGCCCAGAGCAGAAACACGGAAGATGGGAAGGAGGAGAATGAGCTAAAATGCCCAGAGTTGGTAGTTTATTAACGGCCGCTTGCTTCTCTCTTTCTTGTTGTGAACTTGACCCACTTTCTGGAGGTGCTTGGGATCAATTTACAAGGTAAAATTAAAGTTACAGCAACAGACAGATCACTCAAGGCTTTGATACTTTAAAGTCTTATTATTACCTTTCAAGAGCACTGGAAAGCTTTTTATCTATACTAGTCATAAATTTATTCAACTGTGGTAGTTTATGACTGGTAAACGATGACGATGATGATGAAAAATTGAATTCGGGAGGTATATGACAGCATTCATTAGGAGTTGTATTTGAGTCACCAGAATGAACATCCGCAACGTTTACTCCTTTAGCTCTGTTTTTGGTCTCCACCGACTCTTAAGAGCTGGCTCATTAGCTGCTAAAGAGACAGCTACGTTAGCTGCTCGTTAACTTTGTCCATCAGCTGTTTGGCAGTAAGTCCAATGTTACTTTACAGAGAATTAAACACTGTGACATTACAAGCATTAGTTCTGAAAGTCAAATCAATGGTTAGAGGCAGACTGAGGATGTCTTAGCTGCTAATATTCAGTGGACAGATCACTAACATCATCCTCTTCACACACCACAGATATTCATTAATAAACTTACTTTCTAACTATGGAGCATCCTGTTCCTATATTTCCATTTGGACTGGGCAGCATAGAGTTGTTTAATGACTTTGTCTGCCCAGCTTTATATACAACCTCTTCTTTGGGACACTGCGTCTGTGGTGTGAGTTGTGGGAGGTATGAACACGGGTGTCTCTATTTGCTCTGTACATTTTGTTCCTCGGGGAAATCTCCCTGATTAAGTGCTACTATTTTGACAATATGTCAACTCATGGAGAGCAAAGATGAATTTATGTGCTTGGCTGTTCTGTAAACAGCTTTGCTGACCAACATGTTCCCGACCTCATCCCAGTGCTGCCTGAAAAAAAAAAGAGAAAAACGGTCAGAAGACTGCCTTTAATTCTTCTGTCAGACTGTAAAACTGTAATGAATCGTTTCAATTAAAAGCCATGAAGTGCCCTCTCATTTTTCTTTTTATCTTCTAAACAAATTTGTGGCGTAGCATCAGTGAGTGTGCATCAATCTCTGGGACAAAAATACAGCAGTACCTAAAATGCATATGTATGTTTCTTTATTTTTAGGATCAAGCCCCTGGCCAGACCACTCTGTGAGTCACTGTGGGAATCAAAGGGCCCTTCACTAGAGATGGCACACAAGGGTCCTTCATAAGCCCCACATGGGCACTTTATAACATCTGACATAAGCATTTATAAATGGTTGTGGTTCCATCTCTGCATGGCTGATGGAGTCCAGTCTGGTGAGGCTGCAAGGTTTGCTCTTGCCCGTTTACTCTTCTCTTCATTGGCCTTGAACTAAAAAAGGAATGCAACAAAGGATGTATTTGGGGGGAATAAGCTTTGAATCAAAATCAAAAGCATTCAGAAGTAAAAAGTAGCTTAACACCATAAAGTTCATATAAAAGCTCTGAGAGGGGTTTGGCCAAAAAAGAAGCTACAAATCACTGTTAGCCAGAGTTGTGTTAGTCTGAGGTGTTGACTGATTTTATCGCTTGCTACACAAAACAACCCTCAGACAATTCATATGGATGTTCTCTGATCCTGTGCCTTGTTTGGTAGGGGTGGCTTCAACAAACAAAAATGATTCATACAGCTGTTTTCTGGTGCAACACCTCTATGGCTAGAGATGGATTAGTTTAAAGCAACCAAAGCTACTTGGGCAATAACACAGAAATGTTACAATGGATGACACTGCCTCTATGGCACAGAGGTGTTTTAAACCAAAAAATTAAAAATGAGCATTGTTTCACATTGATATTGATGTTTAGCAGGTTCTACGTTTACTCTGTTCACCTTTGTGCTGTGGTCGTTTAGCATGATAAACTACTTTGGTTAACCAAAGTCATGTCCTGTATGAATCAAAAATTTGATCTGATGATGGCCCAAAACCAGGAGGACATATTTCAAACCAACCAAAAATGTGAACAAAAATAAAGCAAAAAGCCAGGAAATAACTAAAGGTAATGGGATTAATTTTCTGAGAAACAGAAATGTTTGAACCAAAGATTGTGCCAAAACTTTGAGGAGATGTCAATACAGTTCTGTGAATGACTTAAATCTAAAATAAAAAAAAAAAGGGGGTGGAAAAAGTTACTGAGTTCATCCTCTGGACACCACAAATGCCGAATGTACGAACATGGCGATCCATTGTGCATCCACACTAAACTAACACGGGGATTGAATGAGCAACGGACTGCCATTGCCTTTTCTGGAGCTCTGTCACTCACAAGAATAAACCGATGTTGGTTAAAGTTAGAAAAGGATTGTGGCCTGGGTTACAAAAACACAATGTGGTTAAGTTTAGGAAAGGATCAGGGCCGTGGTTAAATAAAAGAACAACCAATGCTGGTAGCTAAAGGAATGAAAACAGCAGGCGCTGTTGTCACAGTTACCCAAACATTTCCTCAGATCTCTTCCCTAAGAGATGCTCTCACCTTTGCTTCTGACAAACAACAGTTATAATTCGCACAGCCCCACCAGGTCCTCAGAAAAAGTTATCAACATAGATCATTTAAGATATCTGAACAACCCATGCTTTTCTAGTGAGCACTAGTCTCTAATTTTAGCCAATGTCTTGCAGGTATGGAATGTTAGATAACCTGCTACCAGTTTTGAGGCCATGCCTGAGTGTTTGTGTTTGTAACCATATGTGTGAACATTCCTTGCAAGGCCAAGCATTAGAGCTGAGTGCACAGAGGGGGGTCAGTGGAGTGCTTGGAGACCAACTCACTGAACCCTGGTAGCTCAGTTCATCCCTCATCATTACCTTGTGCTGAAAGATCACAATAAGACAGAGAACAGCCTGCCTTCACACACAAAACACACAAGGGATTGTGTGCTTTTATTCAGCACACAATCCCTTATCTATCCTTTAAACCCTTACTTATCCAGTGCCTCAGAGCACAAGTTATCATTTATGTGTGAACTGGCATTCAATATTTTCTTCTTCCATATCATAATACTGTTAGAGTATAGTAGAAATTCCAAATAAAGAGTGGGGTTTTTTTTATAATGAAAGCTTTTTCGGTCCAAAAAAAAAAATCAGTTGGACCACAAAGGAACCACAAACAGCATCTTGACCCTAAGGTTGAATCTTCTGGGATATTTGAAGCCCTGATGCTCTTGTGCAACAAGTTGAAATAAACTGGAACCTTAAGTACTTGGTGCAACATTGAAGTTGTCCTGTAGTTTGAACCTCTTGTTTGGCTCCGAACTCTCAATCAGCCAAGAAAACATGGCAGAATGAAACATTTTAAAAGTCTGGGGAGCATCAGCGCAACGAGGTGCAGCTTAGTTTCCATGACATTGTGATGGTGGGCGCCACTCATCTTCATGGTTGCGGATTCTAACCCCCAATCTGATGATTACACTGTCTTGGCCATTCCAGGGTGCGTAGTCATACCTGTGGGTTGGATGGGAGCTGCAGACAGCTAGTGAATTGAAGTTGAGTGTTTATGGTGTGAGAAGCAGCCCTGGGGTCTAATCGTGGTCTTAGTGGAGTCTGTCACAGTAGGTTTGGTGAGAGAGGCAGACAGTGCCCCTCTGTGGGCACAGGCTTCTGTGGTCAGAGCTGATCCCAGCGGCTGCATGACATCATTTGAGTTAGCTCAAACCTATATGTCCGTTGGCCAGTGCTTCTAGTTAACTGGCCAGTTTCTATGCGTGGAGCGTTCGATTTGAGCGCTCACTCAAAGCCAGGCTTCTTTGTGAGGAGCTGGATGAAGTTGCTGCGTGGGCTTTTTGCAGACTGAATGTGCGCCATCCGTTTGGGTTAGAGGGAGTTGGCCTGAGGAGCTGAGGATGTAGCAGACATGCATAGCGGTGGGAAGTATGTGGTAATTATTGTGTTCAGGGCTGCCATATGTCAACTCTCCCCTTCTAGATATTTACTGGACCCACATTCCTCTTGATGGGTTGGTGGATGGGATGCACTATGTGTGTGTGTGGTAAATCCATGCATGCAATCCACAAAGAGATGCATATGGTGTGTGCACCAGATTCAGTGCCCTGGGCCATCTTCCATCCTAATACCTCATTGTCTATTCTTGTTCTTCTCTCTCACTTTCTTTTTTTTTTGGTTTATATCCCGTCTAGAGATTCAGTTTGTCTTTTTGGGGTTATTTACATTTTTCAGAGACGCGGCTATTCATTGAATATACAAATATATCTCGGTCTGTTTATGTGTTGTGTGTATGTTAGATTCCAAGCATTCTCCTTGCTGATGTGCAAAGAATTAGGTGCAGTAGTTGTGTCTGTCTGCAGGAGGTGAATGCTTTCATTAGCAAAACAAAATCCTTTTTGCATATTTGTTTTGAATAGTTCCCTGAAATCCTTTCAAGAAAAACAAACAGAAAACTCCGCTAGCTTGAGTTCATCCACACTGTTTGTTTTTGTGTACCTGTCATGATACGAGCTGCATTCGCCTCCATGGATGAGCAGAGCTTTTGGATCTATAAATAAAAATCTATTTCACAAATGGGCAACTGAGTTTTTTATTTCTGCTCTGTAGCTGGTAAAGCATTGACTAAAAGTTTGCGTTTGAACTGATTTGACTCAGCATGAATGAATGGATAGAGACGAGTAAAGACTTCCTCCCTTTATCACGTTTTATTTTTATTCTGTCTGATTAAAGAACTGTGGTCCCGGTCTCAGGAGGGAGTAACTTTTCGTGGCATTGCATGTGAAGCTAGAGCTGATTTGGAGGATTATAATAATCCAGTAAGATAAGTAATAAGATCCAGTAAGATCAAGAGCTTAAGGAGCCTGCGAAATGAATACACTGCAAAAGAGACATAGAGGACTGGAGACAAGACAGAAAGGAACAGGCAATGTCATGCAAAACAGCCAGGACAAGTTTCTCTGAACGTCTGCTGGATGCGATGCCTCTCTTGAGAGTTTGGATTCAAGCGCACGCATGGCTGCCTTGGTCTGACGATGGTTTATGGCTTGTTACTCCACTCTACCTGCCACCCCTTCACAAGCTGAGAGCTTTGGTGATGTCAGAGGGGCAACTTATGCCCGAGATCTGCTCCTGGCAACTATCCAGACAGGTTGGTCAGTAGATGCAGCACAGGTCCGCTGTACCACGATGTGCGACGCATATACAGCAGGCAAGGCTTGAGCAGTGGTCTTGGCTGTCATAGCGGGGACCCTCAAAAGAGTCTGTGTTGGTATAGGATGGGTCCCAAGCCACGGCATTAGCTCTTATTCCCCACAGCCACTCATGACAAACCAGCAGGCTTCAGATGTGGCTTTTCCACACACAGAAGAGCAGAGTGGTTCAGACTAATATTTTATAGACCAGTAAAAACAGCACCATAAACAGAGGCCTTACTGAGAAGCACATGGGGGTCTTGTCCTGTAAACCAGAAAGAGAGAGAGAGAGAGTTTTGAATATGATTATGACAATTTAGATTCAGTCACCAATACGCATTTTAGATTTATGATATTAGTGTTCGATGACGTGAACGGTTTAAACACCTGACAGTCGTCTCCTTAGCGCCGTGTCAACCACGACTTTATTCACATCTCAGCTTTTCCTTGAGGGTCTGTGTTTCTCTAATAATAAACTTTATTTGTTGGCTGCATCTCAGATTGGCTTGACTCACAAAATCTCACTTTCCCAAATCAAAGATTCCAGTGAAACATAGTTCTGTGAAATACTGTATGGTGGTGTGTTCCCAGAATTTGATGTTCCTAGAAAACTGGGTGCTAAATCTCAGGAATGCATATGAAACCAGAATGTGGGCCAAATGGTTTCTACGAAAGTCAAACTTGGAAACAACGCGACACCAAGTCCTTTCTGGACTATCGGTAGACAGCAGTGATGGGAGATGGGATTTGCTGGAGGAGGCAAGGTGTCCTATCATGATCACGTTGCTCGTGATGCGGAGGGCTGAGACGTCTGACCCGCTGAGCAAAAGCTCCCCCTCTGCAGCCTTAATGGATTAGGGCGGTGGGCACTGAGGTCAGCGTTGTTGTCTGAATCACACACGCACACACACACTGCAATGCGAAAGCAAACATAAGTGCCACCACACATGAATGGAGATAAATGCAGTGAGTGCCTGAGGTTTCCATTGTGGCTGTGTTATATGAGTAAATGATTAAACTGCATAGTTGGACCCTGTCTCCTGTCCGCAGCAGCATACTCCAAGGCCACACAGCTGGTACCAATTTGCGTGCCCCCGCCACATCGCGATCCAACTGCATGTGTAGGAATCATGGCTTATCGCAGCAGTAATTCACTCCTTCCTCTCATGCTGAAGCTATTCTTGGCTTTTCTGCCTCTTTATTTTTAGTCACGGCTGCTTCTCTGGATCATTGAAGTGGTCTTGATGTTGTGTGTCTGCTCACAGCAACAGACCCCAGGTTCTGAACTGACATGAATCACCTTGGGGAAACAAGCCTCATGGTGGCCACGGCCACTGTGACCAAAACTAAACCGCCGTCGCTTTGTTTTCTCTTAAAAGTTACAGATGTTACCTGTCGCCCGGATGTAGCGGAAGCAGGACTGTTCCCTTTGTGTTCTTGCCGTTCGTGTGAATGCTGGATGCGTGCGTGTTTGACTACGCCCCTCAGTGCATCAGGTTCAAATGGTGTCCTGCACAAATGAATCTGGGCCCCATTAAAGCTCTGGCAAACGAAAACACAAATAAAAATAGACTAGAAAGTCTCTGATAAATGTTCGTTTGAGTGCATTTAAGACTTCAAAGTGGTCACTCATACGACATGTGTTTTATTTCCAGACTGAGGTGCCTTCACAGGAAGATGGCTGGCCCCTGGGCTTCTCACTTGATGACCTCATTCACCGTTGAACTCGTCTCCCTGTCCTTTGTGTCCAGCCTCATCCCAGGGTTCCTGGGTGGACTGAAAGCCACAGGGAACATGGAGTGCATCCCAGATTAACATAATGGAGTTAATTGATCAACTAAAGTTCAGTCGGGGGACAGTCCTTGAATGGACTCGCTCCTTCTTTATTTCCCGTCGGTGACTGACGTCCAAGATTACCTCACTCCATTCATCGCTTCACACCTGAATCGGAGCTCCTAGGTCACTCTGATAATAACGATAGCTCCCTTTGTCTCTCTCTGCTGTCTTGTTTTTGTGCAGCCCTCTCTTCTCTGCAGGGCTCATCTGGACACTGAGAGCAGATGGACAGTTTGCTCGAGCACTTGTTGAAGGATATCAAAGGAATTAAAATTATACCTTCACAAATAGATTAATCTTATTCTTTCTTGAGTGGTATGATGAAAAAATAAAAAAGAGTAAAACCTATTAGATACAAAAACACAGCGCGTAACATCTCGTGCACAACACAAGCTTTAATTCTCTTGTATATTCTCTTTAATATCGTTGCAATAATAAGTATACATATGTGACAATACAGAGATTGTTTTGGGAATGGAGCAAAGACCAGCTTTGGTTGTGTGGAGCTATTCTGAGGTATTTAATTTAATCTTAACTTCTTCTAACTTCAAATTATGTGAGACTGCTTTTACAGGAGCAGTCTACAAAATGTAAATCCCGGTCAAAGCCTTCTGTGTTCAGGCTTTGGGATGGTTTCCCACCATTCTGGGAGCTGAAACCATATTTCTAAACCTCAAGTGACAGCAGACAGTCAGAGAAACCAAAGTCTTGCCGAATCTTCATGTCTGCTGTCAAAACACATTTGTTTGAATGGCACACATGGAGGCGGTGCCAAGAGAGCTCTTCATGATGCAAGTCCTTTCGCTCTTCCGCTCACATACACACATGAGACTGGACGCAGAGGCGCACACATTCCACCATTACACAAAATATATGATACGTCACAAGTAAGTTCAGCAGCAGAGAAGTGAAGGGAACCCACGAGGCTCCCGCTGTGAGATTGCTGCATGGTTGGTGGTGAAAATTGAGTTACACTATGGCCAGTCATAAACCATTAGCCGTAAGACTCATGCTGATGCTTGAGCCGCTTCCAAATCTGTAATTGGGCTAGTTTTAAACGGTCTGACCAAGCCGAAGTGCTCGAGGGGGTATTTACCCAGCTGTCTCTTACATAGACGAGCCAAGATGTTGTTCATCCTTCGTTTGTCTCTCTGCAGCATCGATGGGGTTTTGAGAAATGTAAGGCAGAACATTGGCTGAGAGTAGCGAGGAAGAGTCATGGAACTGGGTGCAAGTCAAAGGCGTAAAGATCAGTTATCGATGAACTGAGATAACGCGTTCAATGCCTCCTGCTTTCTGGCTTATGTAGATTAGTAGTTTCATCATTAAAATATCTCCACAGGACGAACCTCATCCTCAGCTTGGGGAGCAACTACAATCGCTTTAAAGGCTCAAAGTCGTCTTCAAATTTGTTCAGTACTGTGTGTGCACGGATGGGTGAGAGTGGGTTGGGCTGCGAAGATGCCTGTGCAAATACGCTGCCACTCGATTTGCAAAGATTTAAAAGCTTGGTGACGCGAAGAATAACCTTATTTTTAGGCAAAAACCTCAGTTAGGTTGTATATTGCTGCACCTGTGCTTGTGCCTGATCGAGCGCGTGAGCGTGTTTGTTTGAAAGTTTTCGTTCTGCCAGCACCTCAGGTCTTTCTGTGTCTGGCCAAGCACAATGCTGGCACGGCAGCAAAATGGCCACAGTGAGCGCCTGGCAGGGGCGTCCGACAAGAGTCAATGCCAAGCTGAGGCGGCAAGAAGCACGTCTATGCAGAATAAAGGGCCACACACCTTCACCTCTGCCCTACAGCCACAAAGCAGCGTTGACTGACATGGGCCTCGTAGCCCCGTCACCGCACAATGCATTCTCCAAGGTACCTCCACAGCAAATATCTAATGACGCTGGGGTTATGCTCACATTATCCAATCCTGTGCAATCTTCATAAACAAAACCATGTGCAGCGAGGCAGCTGAGGGCAGATAAATGTAAATCAGGAGAAGCAGAGGTCCAAGACCACTGTCTTTGGCCACTTACTGAGTTCTGGCACAAATCTAGAATCATATTACAGACATTTAGCGTTATTCAAATTAAAGCACTGAAATCCTTCCTGTATGTTATAGTGACATTTGTACATTTCTTCTGGTTGCTCCATAATTATTTAACAGTTTTCTTGGAAAAAGAAGATCTGATAGATATCACTGGGCAAATCCAGTTTTTCCATCATTCATCACAGGAGTTGGGGTAATTGTGGAGTGCACGGTATATGGAACATTCCACTGAGAGGAATAATGGAGGTGGATAGATTAAGCATCTTCTCTGCGCTGGACAGAGGCTTTCGAACTGTCCTCCATTAAGCCGTGCATTCTGATGAGTGATTCAATGTGTCTATACTGGGCAGGAACTCGCAACAGTGACATGAAAACGCAGTTGGCATCAGCTTCACAAATCCCACATCAGGCCAAGAGAAACCATAATCACCACTTTCATTTTGCAGCCTTGTTTATTTCAGAGGCTGGGGTTACAATTAAGACCATTTGCCTTGCAATTACTGTGTTAAAAATAATAAAACAATTTCAGCTTACCTAAAATACCTGCGTTTTGTGTAATGATTCAGGGCGTGCAAATTGAAATTGCAATGTTTGGACATTGTCAGGGAGCAGTGTGAAGCTGCCAGAGTGATAGAACTATGTTTGTCTGGATGCTTGTCTGCTTCTGGATTGCTAGCACTTTGTCAGAATGCAGCCAAACCCTGTTCACAATTTCTGCCTGACCTTCACGGGATAATTTTAGCTGTGTGGACGTATAATGTCATGATTTACTGCAGGGATTAGTTTTTCAACAGCCACAACATAACTGAGGAACGTTGCCTTAGGGCCAGTAAGTAAATTCCCCTGTCAGTAACCCACTCCCACTCCGAACGGTCCCCCTTCCACCCACATGCTCCCCACCGCACCACTTACCCTAATTTTCCCGATAAAGTCACACAGCTCAGCCAATCTGTGGCCCTGGAGCAGCCTCCATCTATCTGACATTGAACATTTGGCTCTTCACCAGCCACAGTGTTCAGACGCCCGTAGGTTAGCAGATAGACAGATGCTTTGTTAACGGTTCGACAAAACTTTTAAAATGTACATTAGCCTCTAGTTTGTAGAGGTAGAAGGACTATTCTGCATATTTGTCACCAATATCAACCAATTTCCCTTTGCATTTTAACAAATATACCCAATATTATAGCGAATCATGATTGTTGCTGCTTTATTGATGTTTTTGTATCAATAAATGAGAAAATAATCATTTGTACAACACAAAGACTTATCCTTTTCCTCTCCTGTCATCTTTAAAAAGGCCTGAATTGGAGCGTTCTTGTGAGACTTGTCTGATGTTTGGCAACGATGAGCCTTGCGGCGTGTGCATGTGGCACGGATGTGGATGTTCTGTGTTTTTGATCCAATTGTTGTGGAATCTTATTCAGATTGTGACACATGTGCAGTTAAGATGAAAACTAGCGAGCCCATAAAAGTTGTGCGTCACATCCCACGCAATACAGGCCGTATAGGCACGAGGTCTGGCTGTGCCGTGCGGGGGAGAGCTCGCAGTGCACGGAAAGCTAATGCCTCACACTAAGCTCTGTGCTGCAGGCCCACATACACTAATTAGACCTGATATACTGCCTGATGTGTGCTGATTGAAAGCAGGTGCATCTAACTCAGGACAGAGTCCTGTTGCACTGCAGTGGAATGCCTGAGGGTGTCATTCTGTTTCCAGGCGCTGGTCTAAGGTCAGTTTCATGGGTTTCAGATAAGTTTCTTTCGCAGCGATTTATCCCAAACCAGCGCAGCTCTATGGTCGCTCTCTGCCAACTCATTGATGATGTCAAAAGGATGTTTGCGCTCTCACTGTGCTCTGCTGCTCACAACCAGCTGTCCCTGTGGCGACAGCTTCGGCTTCTCGGAGAAATGAGTGGCATGCACCAAGCCGCACAGGCCACGGCACCCCGCCAACCATGCCAGGCACTCCCTCTGTGCCTCATGTGGTGAACTATAGTGCCTCACTTGTGGAATGATAACAGGGGAAACGGTACGCCAGCTCTCGTTTTCCATCTGTATCTCTGTCTCTTTGAATTTGATGCAGAGTCTGTGTCTAACCCGAGTGAGATATTCACAGACGGCCTGATATATGTGGGTTTTTTTTTTCCAGGCAACACTCTCACCTCTCTGCCTCTCTCATAAAATGGAGCACTAGGGAGTTATTGAGATGGCAGAACAATTACCCAAAGAGCTGTTTTCACTGGAACTGCAATCAAGCATCTGGAAACTCAGCCATCCATAATCAGGGTTTCAGCCAAAGCTTTACTAATTTCTGTTGAGATAGTTTATGTATTTATTGTTGTGGAGAAGATGCTCTGTTTAGGTGTGGATTCAATTAAGCTTATATAAGGTTTGATGCAAGGTCCTTTATTCATTCTAGCAGGACTGTTGAAACGATCCGCAAGGAGAACGCTCTCAGTGACCTCCAGCCGTTTAACTTCAATTACATAAAAAAAGAGAGAACACTGGGAAAGTTTAGCAGCTCAGACCAACAGCATGTAGACAACAGCCATCCTTGTGATTTTACAGCTGGTTTGCAATTGCAAAGCAATTTTAGATTAAGAAAACACGACTTGTGTCAATTAAATAATGGCAGCTCATTGACAAAAATGCCTTCAGCAGTCCAACACCTGGTGAAAGAGCAGTTGTTAGGTTTAAGAGCATGCCAGCTTGAAAAGCGCTAGGTACACCTCGTTCCCTTTTTCCAACATTTGTCATTGTAATGGCCTGCGTTTTCTCTTTGTGTCGGGAACCTGCCGTTTGAACAAATCTTACACAAATTGACTTCTAATAGCTTTTTCAGGGGCCCAGAGGCCAAATCGAGTAACCTTCAACTTGCACTCCATTAGTCAAAATATCACATTTCGGTTTCTGTAAGGACTGAGTGTTCAGCCACTTAGCGTCCTGCGGAGTTGTTGATTTCACTGATGATAGCGTTAACATTGACACAGTTGTTTCCAACGCGCTACCTTAGTAAATCAGTGGGGTTATTATACAGATGGGACGAAGACTCAAATAATAATAGCTTAGCATGCGCCTTTCTTCTATTTGCTAAGAGACGTATAGGTCATAAGCTGCCCCTGGCCATTCACACATTAGATCCAACTTGTTTAATCCTTAAAAAATGGTTATATTTCTACAGAGAGCCTGTGGGCAGGACAAACTCTTGGCTTGTGCAGTGACCCAGCAACTTGCAGAAACTACAGGTTGCTGGGTCTGAACCATGTTGCTGTAGGTGCAGAGCCAAACTGTGTGCTTGCTCCATGAGCTTCTCATCTAATTTATACACGCTGAATTAGTCTGACTCGGGGAGATAAATTATTATTTTTTACGATGTCCGACTATGCATGTGGATGTTTAACGATAACACAGTTGCAGTTTATGGTATCGATTGGGCGTCTGGTGCATCTCTGACCTCTGCCGTGGAGGAAAAAGCTAAAATACGTGTCCGGTAATTTCTTAGTAACTTTAGTTTTTGGGGTTTTTTTGAGCTCTTGTTTGAAGTTGTGAGAAAAGATCCTGACTCAAGTTGTGGGAACATAGTAATGCTGACTCAGCTGTGGTTCGTTTTTTTTCTTTTCTTCTTTTAAAAAGCCTAGGATCTGTTATTGACAACAAATAAAAGGAGGAGAGACCCGTGATGAGAGGCCAGTCATGCAGACTTGCGGGACGTCACCCTGGTGGATGCTGCCCTGGTAACAGCCTCTAAAAAGCTGAGGCCATCTCTGATCTCTGCTGACATACACTTTGCTGCTTGAACTGAAAATGGACTGTTGTTTATTTCATTAAACTCAACAATTTCTTCCTACATGTTTGGACAAATACATTCAAAGTGCATATGAGATTTTGCAGCGTTACCCTACGGGTCATGATAGGGATGAACATGAAGTATGCTTTTTGATGCTGAAGTTGTTTTGTATCTAGTTTTGTTCCTTTGTTTTCTCCATCCAACTTACTTCATCTAACTCTACTCCTCCTTCTCCTACATCCCTTTTCTGTCTCCCACTTGAAGCTGCTTCTCCTCTCTGTTGACAGCTTTGCTCGGCTGAAAAAAAGACGCAGAATTACTGACTAAAAGGGAAAAAGAGAGCAAATAACAGCTCTTAGAATGTTTGGATTTTGAAACCAGAACATTAGTACAAACCATAATGGCTGGCCAAAAGAGCCCTGTGCCTCTCCAGAACTTCACTCTCACAGGCAATGATGTAACGCAGCCATTTCATATGAAGCATTCGCTTGTTGCACTCCTCAAATTCTATTTATACCTTCTTCGTCTACTCAAAATAAAGCAGCCTATGTTAGGCTAGTGCCCTTTAAATAGCCTGTTTGTTTAAGGGTTAGGGGGAATTAGAACACAGGTTTATGGGAGCTTGCTTTAATACTGGAAAACTTCAAATTGTTTAATGCCTGCAAGGTACAAAAAATTTCAGCTATTTATTACAAAAAAATAATGACAAGATGACGCATCTTTAATATGAGAGGAGTTAACAGTTTTGTTTTGATGTCCTTCAATGGCTGCTATAAATGATTGAATGGATGGACATAAAGTACAAGGACGGTACAGCCTGCTTCGCTGATAAATGCTTTTACTACGACAAAGCAGTGTGTGTGTGTGTGTGTGTGTGGTGCCAACCAGGCCTGTGCATATACGACACAGCAGAATAAACAAGTCTGTCTGTGTTCACAGTCTGTAATTAAAGCCGTATAAAACTGCACACGCATGCAGTAACAGCACACGTCATGGCCCTCAGCAGCTCTGTTTCCCTCAACCCTCAGCATGGGTTTGACAAAAGCTGACCTAAAATCATCAACCCCCCCCCGTTGCAAACTTTTCTTTAGAGGTGCATATGAAACATAAAAACCTGCAAAGGCGTGGGCTGCTTAACTCGCCTCGCCGGAGCTGAATGCGCACAGTCAATGCGGCGTAATACCGTGCAGCTCGCAACCAGCCTTTGCAGTCTTGCTTCACTGAAGCTGGACTTACGAACCAGCGTCCTGCATCAGCCACGGCAGGGAGTTTTGATTGTATTGGCTCGGTTTAAATGGCAATCAGACCTCCCCGTGGCTCCACGGCTAACTCAGCCATAAAAACAACCTAGACGTTAGAAAAAGATCACATCAGGCGAAATCTTGCCAGAGCTTGACTCAAACCAAGACGTACTCAAGTGCCTCGTAATGTACCTCGCAGACCCCAGACGTTACAGCTACCAGATGGCAGCTACCTGTGTGAAAGTTTGATCCTGCTGAGCACTAAAAGGAATCCTGGGATCAATAAAACGCATTCTCCCCCTTAAACTCGATATTTTATTAAACTCTGACGTGGCCTTTGGTGTCGAGGAACATTACTCTGTGCTCAGAGCATCTGCTCTACATCCAGGTCTGTGCACTCAACAGAATGTGTAAGATAACATGTAATATAAACTGTGAACTCTATGCTATACTGTAAATACTGTGACCACGAGCGGAGGAATGTAAATGCTGACACAGTAAAGCCTGTGTGTGTGTGTGTGTGTGTGTGTGTGTCAGATAGTGGGGAGTGTGCAACGTCTGCATGTAGGCACATGAATATCTTATCTTTGTGAGTGTGTCTGTGTGCACACGCACGTGAGCTTCAGAGATTCGACTTTATAGTTTCTGACCAGATTTTGCCCTCTGCTGGTGCAATTTAAGCAACACTGGTGCGCGTCACCCCCCCCTTGGACAAGTGGAAAGCATCACCAACATCCATGGCCACCAGCTGAACGATGAGTAGTGGTCTGTCTTGCGTTGAGCACCAAACGCGAAATGTTTTCATATTTTATACCTTGGATTAAAGAATTTGACGAATTGATTTTGCAAAAACTGCAGGTGCAAAGTCAACACAAACACAGCAACAACGGGAGCGTGCGCATATGTACGCCTGCGTCCGTGTCCGTCGCCAAACAGAACCCATGGAGCCAGTGAAGGACCCACGCATTTCCCATGCTCACTCGCGCCACGCTCTCTCTCTCTCTCTCGCTCTCTCTCTTTCCCAATTTCACCCCGTTGTGTCCTCCTCTGCTCTCCTTTTCATTCTCTCTCTTGTCACCATTGCCATTATCGTCCCACTGTGTTTTCAGATGATTTTCAGCCTGACCTCATCTCTGGAGCAGGATAATTACCAAATGGGGACACTGTGTTTTAACAGTGATTTTGAGGTCAGCGACTCACTCGCTCACGTTTGCGGGTGTTTTGTGTTTTGTGTTCCGCGTTCCCTCCCTCGCCAGACGGGCCTCCGTGCATACATAAGTCTATACTGAGCTCGCTTTAGGAGGAGGACGAGTTGGCAGGGCACCGTTCATGCACTGCATCCTGGAACATTGCGTCCAGGCAGTGTTAGATGTTAAAGACTGGTGATTGCGGAGAATGTGGCATGCTTTTGCAGAATGCCAGCCTATTAAATACACTCATGCCAAAGCTATATTTACGTTCCAAGCGCTCTACGAAATTGCAAAGCAAAATGTACTGTACATTCTCTTCACTTAAAAAAACAACAACAAAACTCGACTTGGCTCATAAAATATATTTGAGAAATATACATATACATGCAGCTTCTAAGCGGCCACATGCAGCTTCCATTAGTGTGACCTGGTTAGGGGACGGTGTTGGAGCAGGTGTTCGTTGGGAGATGGGGCAGAGAGAGAAGGGTACCCTGCGCTAGTCAAGTGCAGGGCTAACAGGAGCTGGTATTCCACTCACCTTGAGCATGTAAAACACTATCCCTGTGGACGCAGCATGAGGCCTGGGGGAAGGGGTCAAACTTTGCTTTCCTGCCTGGACATAGATCACATAACTGGGCCAACATGGAACCGAACCTGCATCGGCTGTGGACGTGGACCTCTAGAAAAACCAACATCCAACATCCGTGCAGATTTTACTGGTCGTTTTCAAGGCAGAAATTCATCAGGACATAACGAGGAAGGGGCCCCCCTAGCTGCCGTAACGTTTTAGCGCTATTTTTATTAAATCAGACCCATGTTTCACTCCACGCCCTGCGCTCCCCCGATTCATTACCCATAACAGTCATCACTGGCCCTACGTGTCAGTTTGAAGGAGCAGCATTCGGGGAATGTAACTCATGTCGTACGTGCCTCGAGGTTGCCGCAGAAATTAAGCACATAGGTGTAAAGAAATGCCAGTCAGCCTCTCAGTGGCTTCTTGAGTCGAGCTCCTGGCAGCGTGCTGGCAAGGCCCCCGCGGCACAGGAATGCTGTGCCCATCTGTCAACACGGAGCTGCCTTCCCTGGCAGATGCCACAGAGAGGATTTTTGTAACCTGGCCCTGGGTGGATTTCATAACCTGGCCTGGCAGTTTAGCAGAGGACCTTGAGGCTGCAGAAAGATTAAGATGGAGCTGCGTACGTGACGCGTGTTCCTCTCAGCAAAATCTTGTGCTGCACTCTTTTCTCTGTGCCCTTTCCCTTCTCATCTCTCCCGTCTTGTCCTCCTCCTCTATGTCATCAGTGATGTTCTCTATGTGAGGTCTGAATGCACGTGGTGGAGCCAAGGAGACACCACCTGAGTAATTATTCTGTCGGCCCAAGTCTCTCTCTCTTTCTCACACACAAACACAGACACACACATGCCTGACTTGCTGGGAACACAGGGTCTTGCTGTATCAGGCTTCCGTGGCAGAGGCAATTAGAAAAGTCCAGACAGCACAGGCTCTCTTCTCCTACTGTCCCCATTAGAAGGTGGGACAAGCAATGAGGAAATATAGGAGGAGAGCACACACTGACACACACTCTCTCTCTCACACACACACACACAGTGGTGAGACTGGGACGTCACAGTGCCCCGTGCCTGTTAAGCAGACTTAGGGTTTGACTAAAAGTATGATTAGCCCATTTTCTATGTCTTTTTTGGGGGGGTGGCCAAAGGTCAATGAGTAAGGTTGGTGTCTCTGAATGTGTGTCTTGATGAGCGGTAACATCTTTAATCGGACCCGAGCGCAGAGACCAGAGCTCTTCCCACGTCACCTTTGTCTCCGTGTGAATTATCCATCAGGCCGAGTGTGGTAATCAAGCTGCTCCAGCCAAGCCTTATTACAGGGTCGGTCATTTAGCCTTATTGGCGATGCTCTTACCTCACTGCTTGGTCAACTCCAGTTGCATGGAAAACAGAGCGGTCAGCATGTTAAATGGGCCCATGGAAGCCAGGGTGAACTGAGAACTATGAAGTCACAAGCAGAGAGAGGCTGTAAACCTCAGAACGCGGCAGGGTCACTGGAGGACTCGGGTCCAGCGGTCTCACAATCATGAAACCAGTATTTACAAAGAGGAACAGATAGACAGATAGATATAATATCCCTCTAAAGAGCAATAACGTAGCTCCAGCCATCAACCCAGTTCATTAAATCAGAACATTCCTGACAGACTGAGACAGAATCACCGGTCAGCGAGTAGATGAGTTCCCTGAAATCTCTTCACTACAATTTGAATACAACTGAAGGTTCACTGATGTGAAAAAAATTCCTGAAGTGGCTTTAATTCATAATGACTTCGATGTACGACCATGACGGAATAAACTATTGTGTGATGCTGCCCCCGTGTGGACACATTGCAGGCTAACGATGCCAAAGCCATTCATGTTAGTCTACTACAGCTGTGCTGTGATGGAATTTCAAAATGTACCAGGCAGCTGAAAGGAAGTACAAAGCAAAAATAAATAAAAGTGTGAATAGTCACCTGGAGATTCAACTGTTCTGACTTCGTACATGACGTGTGATGTTCCTACTTTCTGTTCATGGCTCTGAAAAAGCTTGAGTGGAAACCGTCCTTACTGTCCTGTTGTTTGTTTAATACAGGAAATTACATGTCAAGGTCATATTCATATAGTACCTATGACCACTCCAATATCTAGTTTTTCAGAATCCCTTAACTTTTTGTGAGTTGCTAGAGTGCTGCTTTAAAATCCCAGCTGCATATCCTGCCCACATGTCAAACACGTCAACGTGGCACAACCAGTCCCCTAAAATCCATTCATCAGCTCATGAGCAATAACGCAGCGGTATCCTGCCACTGACCTCAAACATCAGCTGTAGAGGGCCGTAGACTAAACTAAAGCAGGCACAGAGTGAGAACCATCCTCTTTTGTCCCCCCCAGGGGCCTTAACATCACCTTGAACTCGGCAGAAGGCCGTGTGAAGCCTTGCCAAAGCTATGAACATGACCTGAGGAGGGTGTGTGAGGGGCGAGGGGAGGCAGGTGGGAGGAGGGGGAGGACGGAAGATAGATGAAGGAGATGCTGCACACAAGACAAATGATGCACAGACAGATGGCACTCAACATCACTGCCACGGTCCGATGGTTCCAGTTACTATAACCGGATTCCAGACCAGTGGGTGCTCACGAGTTCATTCACGTCACGCCACGAATGACTTAATTATTATTTAATTATTTAATCTCTGCGTCTGTTTTCATGTTCAAATTCAACAATGGCATCAGAATGTGCAACGCAAGCGAAGAATGAACGGACGCACTTGTCTCTTCCTCCAGTGGCCACACGGTGGTGGTGAAGGCCAAAAGGGGAAGCGATGGAGAGGGACCAAACATTGAACTCATTGCCAGTAAACCACATCAATCACAGTCCAGTTACTAATATTACTGTACGTGAAACATTCAGGGTGCAGCATATGTGGAGACGCAGTTGCCAAGACCTGACCTTGGACTGGGAACAAACTGGACTGTATCAGCTACTAACTGATACATGTGGGGGGGTGGGGGAAAGGAAGCACACAGAGAAATATAATATATAATGAACTCTTCAAAAGAACGATGGAAAAACAGGTGGTGATATGAATTTCCTGTGTATCAGGCTACACATCTGCTGAGGCACACGAGAGCTGTTGTGTGACCGTAAATGGAACTAGTTCCGTGTTTATGCGTCCACTGAAACTTAATTACATTAATCCTGGGTCCAGATTTTGGTTAAACTGATATTTTAAGTTGAAGTCAGGTTGACGCTGCTTGTCACACAGTGACAGAGAATTTGTGTTTCAGCTAAAAATGGTACTTTGGAATTCAAGATGTCTACCGAGCAGACAATTCACTGATATCCTCAGAATAAAATATAGTTAGACATGTATTAAATCTATTTATACAGCATCAGACTGAATGAATTGAAAAAGATCAGGTTCATTTCTGAATACTGGTCGTGTTTGGAGCCTTGCACACGCTTCGCTGCGGGGATTCACAAGCTTGTATTATGTTCTGCATGTGAAATGTTTATTTATTTAAATGGTGCTGTGAAATACTTACAATGAAGAAATTGAAATTTCACCACAAACGTGTCCAGTAAATATGAGAACAATGAGAGATATGGACAATTAGAGTAGAACATTGACGTCTGAACGCTTCCTCAGTGATTCCACATTGTCATAAAAATGCTAGTTTTTCCCCTCTGTTTAGATTAGTGTAAATCCTTCTGGACGACAGGCAGACGCATGGCTCTTCATACATCCAAACAAAGTTTCCAGTGGTTACAAATACATTTTTGTAGATTTCACAATTGCAGTTTCTCTAACTTTGCAAGAACTGGGGTAAGATTCACCAGTAAGACAGGGCTGTTGTTTTATTCTCAAGGTCATTAAGACACTTGATGAGTCGAATTCTTAAAACTCTTTTTTTCTTTAGACTTTGTGTATCAACACGAACAAAAATATCTCATTAAGTTTTAGCCTATTCTTGTATTTTATAAAAATATGTTTGTCATATTTGTATATTGTCTATTTATCATGTGAATATGTGCTGCATGTACAGTACATTTACAGTTTGTATTTTATTTTATCTGTATTAGTATGTGTTTATAGGTTTATGTAATTATGTTTGTTCACCATTATTATACCATTGTATAAATTGTATGTGTATTACTGTGGTAATGTTAATGTATGTGAATTTACATGTGACTGTCTTATATCCAGACAGACACAGTTTGATTTTATTTGGCTTTGTTGACACTGATGAATTGAAATGTAAATCAATTCAACAATTATGTTGAAAATAAAAAAGTGACTGCATCTTATCCGGTTTGACTTTTTGTCTTTCCCATCTTTAACTTTAACGTTTGATACAAGAGAAATACTACACATCACCGCCGTGGCCAACCGAACGATTCCAGCAGTGAAGCACCGTGATGACTGCATCATGCTGTGGGAATGAATGAAGGAAAAAAATGCTCCAGATGTGCAAAGCTAACTGAGACCTCTTAAAAAACCCAGAGCTTTAAAAGTTGACGTGAAAGAGGTGACTTGCACAAACAGTCGTTCATACTAAAGAGTTTTATGTAATAAAGCATGTAATCTGTTGTCAGGTCAACGTTTAATTGACTGATAAAGGTTATCCGTGCTTTTGCTGATCGGCTTAACTGTCTCCTAAATATAAGCACATTCGTAGTTTTATGTCTGCAACACATTCAAGAGAAAAAAATGAAATGTGCTAATTAATGGACAAGGGCGTAATGAATAAAGAGGATCTAAAAAGCATAGCAAAAAAGTGCTTGCAAGCAAAGATCTCAGTGCATAAAGGTCAAAGACGGAAACCACTGTGCAATGTGATTGTGCTGCTGTAATAAATAGAACTGCATGACATCAGGGAACTGTTTTGGTTTCATGCAGCCTGTTGACACAACCACAGATGCAAACGTGAGTTCTGTGCAGAAACGCTGGTCCCTGGTATGATGATGTTCCCATCATATGAACTGGAAAACGTTTGAAATATACAACAACTCTGTGCTCAGATCAAAATCCATGAGTCCGGATCTGACTCGTAATGAACACACATGGTGCATCATTAAGAGGAGAATCAGATAATGGCATAAGCACAGACGGTTGTACCAGCAGGGAAAGGCAAATAATAACTTAAAGCATAATTATAAGAGAAAAATCATCTACCAGTTGAAGTGTGTTGCAGGCACCAATGTCAAATTGCTTTATACAAAATACTATTAGTTTTTCAGTGAAAACATTTATTCACAAGTAAACTAATCATTTTTGGTTTAATCTTACATTTTTGTTTTCTTTGCAAATTAGGGAAACATTTTTAATGCTTTATTTATTTAAATGACACCATAGAAACTCGATGAACAGTTAAGGTGACCATGACTCAATGGGGACGAATTAAAGTCAAAACATCAGAAAGGAGTGAATACTTCATCGCAGGCCCCGTTTCTAATGCTACTAATGGACTGGTTTCCGATGTAAAGAGCGATTTTTTTCTTTTCCTTGCAGCCTCTCAACAGCGTAGGTTGAAAACTGGATTTATAATTTTGACACAATTCAGACAATTGGTTGGGATTTCTCTTGATGGACAGATCAGATTAGTTCACTTGAAAATACGCAGGTAGATAATGGCAACAGTTTTCTTTTCCTGGAGAACGTGTCAAATAGTTTGTTTTGTCGTTTCTAAACGCGATTACATCTCCCTGAGTCAGTTCGGCCATAATGAGTCAAATTACCAAACAGTGGATTTTCAGAAACCCGACGCCTCCAGGCGAGAGAGAAAGAGAGAAATAGAGAGAGAGAGAGAAAGAAAGAGAGAGAGCACAGCCCGCTGCGCACTGTCTGAGATTCTCCGATGAAACTTTTTAGGTTAGAAACAAAGATATCAATTTGGATCTCAGGCAGACACACGCACGCACGCAGAAGCCTTTCGTACCGACACGCAGCCTCAAAATATACCCACCCGTTCGTGCAGCGGAAGTTTTTAAGCAACCTTATCGGAGGCTTTATCTGAGTTGGAGATGTGCTGCAGAAAGACAGGTCAAAGGGGATCGCAGGGGTGCTGCAGGACGGAGCATTAGGGAAATGAAACACATGCCAGACCTGTCATGTTCGATTTACAGTTGACTGAATAGTTTACCAGTAGAGCTGAAGACCAGATTTAATATGGATAAGTATCCATATTAAACAGAGAAGTTACTGTTCGCACGAAAAACCCTTTGAATGTAGATTTTTTTTTCTGCAATAAAGACAGGGACGCGTCAAACTGCTGCGAGACCAGCGGAGACCAAACTTTATGAAAACATTTCGCCGCGTCTTGTGTATCAACCCGATGCGTTTACTTTATTTCGACAATTATTACAGCAAGAGCCGGGCCAGTGTTGACTCTCGGTGCGTCTGAGAAAGATTTCACGACCATTCATCAGCTCGCGAGGCGCACAAATAGTCTTTAAAACTATAAACACCATCACTGGGTCGGAGACAGGGGGACCCATTTACCCTGTGGCTGCGCTAAACGCTGAAGATAAAACAAACGATAATACTGTCTGTCTCCTGTGACCGTCTCCACAGGCATTAATAGCAGGTTTAGTGCCAACCGCGCTGGGAGACACATAGGCTATGCGTCATTACGCACAGTTGACTCAACTTTACTACTGTCCGGCCAAATGACTTATCCATTGTTATTGTAAATCTATAAATTGCCGATTGTAGAGGCCTGCGTGATCGCTACAGGCCCCTGATCTAATTTTCCTACAGGCCAAGGCACATGTTCAAGTGTTCTGCACAGTTGGAGCTGCAGATTTTCAGGACATCTAAGAAACACTAAATAAAGTAACATAATTAGATGTTTTAAAGTGATTTATAGGTTAAAATTAGGTGTCATATATGACACTACTTTAGGATAACCTGGCCCGCAGCGTGGGTGGGAAGGTGTGTGCGTGTGTGTGTGTGTGTGTGTGTGTGAGTGTGTGTGCGTACGTGTGCGCGCGCAGGTTTGTTGTCATCTGTTATCACGTCCCGATAAGACAGACAGTGGCTCCAGAATCTCTTGGAGGCAGACAGCAGAGTGTGTCGCTCCTGGTTTCAGGTTCCACGTTCAGGGACCCAACCTGTTGTCTGTTCCGTTTCCCGTCGGATGAGAGACAGACCGACACCCCCCAAAAACAACAAACAGGCGCGTGATCAGGTTTATCAGACATGCCGACCACTGTCAGTTGCCCCCCGGTAACCTAAATAATGCACGTTGTGGCTTATTCGTTGTTAGTACATCAGCTGGTTGTGCGCTAAGTTTGATAGATGATTTCTCTTGGGGTTTGGAGATGCGTGTAAACATACGCCCACAGACTGAGCGGGTAGAAATAAGTGAAAAAGTGCTTCCGTTGCGCGTAATGAAGTGAGCTACAAAGCTGGAAATATAGCACTGGGTATAATTTAATTTAGAATTTTAATGAATCAGGTTCATTCTGGGTCAAGGCAGAAACCGATCTAAGAACATGTTTAGCTTTGATTAGAGAACAGCGTGCGATTCAATATACAGGCCTATGGGCAACATCACGCACCACATGCATCGCTTCATCACGTCATAAAATGGGAGTCGCGCTGGTTCCATAAAGATTGGTCCCACTGACTCCCACCTCCTCCTCCTCCTCCTCCTCCTCCTCCTCCTCCTCCTCCTCCTCCTCCTCCTCCCTGCGTCACCGGTGTAGGAGAGAGAGGTCAAGAAAAAAGTTTGGAGACAGAGTTGACATTCAAAATGCACACTTCACTCAGGATCAGCCCGCTGTACCAAACGAATACTTAAAGCCGGTAAATATTACCAGGAAGGAGAGGGAGGTTGTTGACATCGTTTTGTTGCCTCCATATGACAGGTTAATAGCTTTACTTTCTGAGTTCTTGGCAATGTTTCCCAGCCCCAGCACGTCCACTCCCTTCTCTGTAAAGGATATATTAAACCTGGAGGGCGATGACATGATGGTGTCTTCTCTGGACGTTTCTTCTCGTATGGACTACTGCACCGTGCCCGCCTCCTCCTCCTCCTCCTCCTCCTGCATGCTGGCCCGCCTGAAGCAGGAGCCTCTCCGGAGCATGTCGTCCGTTGACGCCGCCGCAGCCGCGTCGCTGTTTGGAGAAGACCCCCACGAGTCCAGAGCAGGCAGAGGCAACACACTCCACTACACCAGTGCTTTTTATGGGAAATCCCCGATAGAGATGGATTTAGGAAAAGATGGGAAATCAGACCCTTTTGAAGGGAAACGCAGAAAAGGTGAGTCCATGAGAGGACGTTTCATTTTGCAGGCCTGCGTGAGATAATGGGCCCAAATCACTCGCACTGTTTGGTTTGTGCAAAATGGACCAAAACGCAGCTAAAGCAACGCGGTCTGACAATTCTGCGCCTGGGTGTGAACATCTTTAACTTTTTTAAAGCAGCTATAAAACCTCGAGTTGACTGTCACCGTATTTGAAGGCCTGCAGTATTTAAGATGTATTAAAATATTTCAAATGGACCGCTTACATCAATTAATGTATCAAATGCGTGTCAAAGGTCCTTTTACAGAAACCTTTCTTAAACGTATCCTTTGGAGGCCAAGGGATTTGAACTACCAACGTTGGCAAAACTGCGCACCTCCTCTAAACAGAACAGACCTAGACTATATAACGTGGTAATATTAGGAGTTTTGGGTTCGTTTGTATAACTTTAAAAAGCTTTAATGCAAAACGGGAAATTAAAACTGATCTGTGTGCAGCACTTTGGCGTCGCTTTTTCAAAACTTTCCTTTCACCTTTCACCAGAGGAGTTCAGTCCTCCTGAGGAGCCCGCGGAGGACGTAAAAAACGAGGATTCGGACCGGCCCAAGCCCCGGAGACGCAGAAAGCCGCGGGTCCTCTTCTCCCAGGCGCAGGTGTACGAGTTGGAGCGCCGCTTCAAGCAGCAGAGGTACCTGTCCGCTCCGGAGAGAGACCACCTGGCCGGGGTGCTCAAACTCACCCCGACCCAGGTGAAGATATGGTTCCAGAACAGACGGTACAAGTGCAAGCGGCAGAGACAGGACCAGAGCCTGGAGATGGTGTCCCTGCCGCCGCCCAGGAGAGTGTCGGTGCCGGTGCTGGTGCGGGACGGGAAGCCCTGCCTGGCGGCAGACACGGCCGCCTACAACCCCTCCTACAGCATGGGCCACATAAACCACTTCACTTACAACAACTACCCAGCTTTCAGTAACTACCCCAGCACCGGCTGCAACTCGAACTATGCGTGTAATTACCCCGCAGCCACGATGCAGGGATCCTCCAGTAACGGGAACTACATGAACTTTGGGGTAGGAGACCTGAACCACGTCCAGAACACGTTCTCCACCGGTAACGGGGTGTCTTCATTACACGGCATCAGGACATGGTAGACAGACACTAAATGAAACCCCTGTGTTACCAGTGTAACGGGATTATTTTGACTGCATGCATTTAAAAAAAGCGTCAACACGTTGAGTTTGAGTAACTTCTTTCGTATTTAATTTCTTTTGATAGTTTTTCGTTTTTGTTGGCAACCCCAGTGAGACCGCATTTTACTGGTAATAGCGCATATAATAATAATAATAATAATAATACAAAATATTATTTAACAATTCCAGACCGATCAGGCAATTTATTATCATTACTATTATTATTATTATAGCATGTATGTAATTTAGTACCTCGTACTCGTCCACTCATTTAAACAAAGAGATTAGGTCACAGTATTATAGAAATGATCTGTACTAATACAATATTAACTAGACATGAACCCAGTTCAACTGGTTTTATTGTGGAGCCACATACAGGAGCGTAACATCCGTACGAACCTCATATGGTTCGTGTCTGGGGAAAATGTTGAAGTGGCTATTAGGAAGCTTCCTTCAAGGCGCTACAACAAGGTTAAAGGTTGTTCAAACCTTACGCTTTTTACAACCTGCTGTCAGCCACATGTACACTTTACACACGTTTAAAGGTTGCTGAGGCAGAGGTAGCTGTGAGCCGTGACCTTGACCGGCAGTAAAGCGTATAATAAGCAAATGATGTTCCTCCCTGGACCCTAGGTCTACTGCATTCATTTATTTTTATTAGCTGTGTTGTGTGTATAATCTGTCACAATACATTGTGAAAGTCACTAAAGAGTCGTAATCATGAAAACAAACTCCTGTGGTTACCTGTTATTTATCTATTCTGCAGCATTACACTTGATGAGTAAAGCTTATTGTTTTTGAAAGTGTCATGTTTTGTAAGTCTTTAACTCTTTTGAGAATTTGAATACTGTTTTTAACTAAACGCACAGTTAGAAGACTTAATGGAATATTAAATGAGGAGTCCGACATGAATGTGGAGGTGCTGAAACAACAAGTTTGGTGCAGTGAACACTCTCTCCAGACCTCAAGCCTGTTGTCCAGATACAAAACGAAACACTTGATTGACACCACTGCGGTGCTATTTGGAATAACAGTCCAATTTGCTTGACAGAGAGCTAGAGGCCGTGCTTAAGTGTGCAGTTATACGAACAGGCAAGAAACGGGCTGTGCCCAACGGCCACCACTTTGCACCAGTAAGAGACTGTTAGGCATCTCTCAGGACTCTCCACCCACAGTACGTTGTCTTCTTTCTAATTTTAAACGATACACGCCTACAAGTACACGTTTAAGACACGCCAAACATCAAATTCCGATTTTGAATTTATAAATAATCAATGCTGAAGACAAATACACGTAATAAACAAAATGGTAATACCAGGCATTTGGAATACAAGGTAGCAAGGTCATGGAGCTCCTCTGGCCACCCTCTCCTCTGAGGTGTTGAAAAGGCAACGTCAGATAACAGCACCACACAAACCTAAAAATATTCCCCTTCACTCTCCACCCACACTGGAAAGGGAGAGGGAAACAGGTCAGAATAATCTGCTTTTCCGGGTCTTATCTGAAGAAAGGCAGAAATGCATGCTGCTCTATCTCTGCCAATGTGATCGCTGCCACTGTTCGTCTCAGCTTTTCTGCGCCGCTGCAAACCGAAACACAAGGGCAGAGATGGAGGAGAGACAGCGTACTTTGCTTAGCACACTTTCAAAAAGCCACAATCTGAAATGCACATGTAAGGAACAGTTGTATTTTATGGGCTAAGGAGTCACAAAGGGCAAATCAGAGTTTCAGTCATAAGGAAGCTTATCAATCTTCCAATCCTCGGAATCCTCCTAAAAATATTGGTCCATTATGACGCAGTAATAAATTATACCTCACAGTAAGCGTACCGTACTTCATAAATAAAACTGACTTTCCACAGTGACTTTTTGGTGTCAGATGACAAAACAGAAGTAAAATTACGTAGATAAACATACAAAACTTATGAAAACGAGCTTCAACATGTTTGTTCCAATATTAAAACCACAAGCATCCTTAATGCTTAAATGGCAAACTTCATGTTGTACTAAAGAGAAGTAGTGGTAAAAATCCATCCACATTATTTTCCTTACATGTGTGCGTGTCACAATTTAATAATAATAATAATGTTAAAATGTCCCTACATTTAGATCTGATCAAAACCTTGTAAAAATGTGTTTTCTGTGGAAGAATCAAAATATCTTTTTAATGCCCGACTGTATCAGAAGCAACGCGCTGCATCGCTGTTTTACTAACTAAATCTGTCTGTGCTGTCAACAAGTGCTTGTTTTAATACGTTTTTTCCTTGATGACATTAATGTAGAGTAAAAAGAACACCGCATGGAGTTCGTGTGGAGTTCCTCCCCGGAGACAGCGTGTTACCCTCAGCCGAGGGAGCAGTCCACATTCCACTGAGCAGCCACTAATGTATAATGTGTACGTAATACGACACGCAGCATTCAGAGTTGTTTAAATCATTTGCGCTGACTATGGAAAGCACTGTATGCGGTACTGTTAGCAGCTCTTCAGAGGCACTGGGTTTACAGGAAAGGGAACAGCCTCTTCTTAAGGATGTAGAGAACTGTGGCGAGAAAGAGGGCGAGCGCCAGGAAGATGAGCAGTTTGTCAGTGAGCTCCCGACGGTTGTACTTGGTGATGAGTTTCCTCCCGAGCTGAATGGTCCCCGTCATGGTCTTAAATTCCTCATTGGTTTCTTGGATGGTCCTTGAGGAGGTTGCTTTAAAGCAGAGAGGCGTTTCATGCATAATAAATAGATATGTAGTTCAGAGGTGCATTACAACAAGTCAACCTACTGTAAATTGGTTAAAACTTTATTAAACTAAAATCAGGGGCTAGACACTTTACCAAACTACACAGAGTAAGCATTGCAACGTGATAGAATGCAACTCAATTAAACAAATTCAACAAAACTAAAATCTTCAGCTATGGGTGTGTCATTTGCCCGTAGCATAAAGTCAAGTCTACAACAGATGACTCTCGCATTTACCTAGTGACGTCATGGTCTCCTCGCTCTGCTGAACCTGTTGGGCCATCATCCGGCTGATGCTCATAAGGTTTTCTGTAATGTCACTTGTGGTCTGAGCCAGACCCTCTTTGGTCATCTTCCTGAAAAAACACATGCTATAACTGATATAACTGCTAATTAAATGCATCTCGTAAACAAAAACCCCACAATATTATAACGTGAGAACAAGGAATGCAATATCAAAATACAGATATTTATTTAATATGTTGTTAAGACACATCTTGACAATAAATGAAGCAGATGTTTGTCAGCTCACCTCTGTCTCACTGCACTATCTGTTCCACTGAGAAGTGCCTGTTTTTCCGTACTGTCGATGGACAGTTTGCTGGCCAGGTTGGCTTTCCTCCAAGCCGTCTGGTTACTGCAGGACACAAAAATAAGGAGCAGTATTGAGAAAGAAGGAAGAAGCAAGACTAATATTTCTCTTGCTTCTACCCACAACTTTAGGCTGGAATATTAACATGACTTAGTTAACAGCTATTCATATTTCACAAAAGTCATGGTATAGTAAAGGATGTCACAACACATCACCTCAGCATCTGTTTTCTGTGTCCCTCTACCTGACCGATCAAAACTTGCTTGTCTGACTCTTTGTCCTGTTCCAGAGCCATCTGCTCTAAATCCTGAAGAAATAAACATTACACCTTAGATTATCTGCCTTATTAAATGCAGTGAGTGAGACTGGTGTATCAAGGAGGCAATATTTCTCACCTGAATCCGTAACCTGACGTTGTGAAAACTCTTTTTCACCTCGGCGTTCAGTTCTGTCAGCTTGCTCTGAGGGCCTGTGCACTCACTAACATCCTGGTGAGACACGGCAACAAGTATGAGAGCGATGTGATGCACTTTCTCCATCTTTAGGTGAGGTTTCTGTTCGGCAAAGAAGCCGAACTGCCTTTTGCAGGATGCACAGGCCCAGTTGGTTTCAGAATCATTCACATCTCCAAGTTCTTGTAGGATCCATTGAAAAGGTCAAGTGACATTAAATATTTACTCCGATAAACATTTAAAATGTAGTTAATCTAAGCGTGCAGCAAAACTGTTGACGTCAAAAGTCTCAAACATACCATTCAAATATCTGAAGTTACTGATTTTACTTGATTTGATTTATGACTTAGCTTTTGTTTTGATTTCCTCTTCTGACAATTAAAACGTGTTTAACATTAGTAACATACATAAAGACGTGGTCCTATACACGGTGAGAGGGAGCACCTGATATAACGTCGCTTTTTCTATACAGCCTGCACACTCGTGTCTTTCCTACTATTATAACTACTTTAGCTTGTTAGTGAGCACATTTTCATACAGTTGAGGTAAACTAAATCCATGTTTAGCTTACTTGAGGTTTCGCCGGCTGACTGCGGCAAACACCAAACGTAGCATAAATGCTATCAAGCAAAACAAGGCTTCAAAACAAGTGACAAGTTTCTACAACGACATGCCGTAACGCCGCACTCCGTGACCTTACCAAATACATATTCGCACCTGGATGAGAGCTTTTATTTCCAAGTCATATTTGAGTATTTCTTGTTCACATATTCGGACGTGGACATCTGAGGACGCCATGTTGCCAACGTAGTAGGTTCACGCTACGGGAAGCAGGAAGGCTTTCCAGCTTCGCCTTTCCTCGAATACGTGAGCGTGATGATAATAGATATACATACACATTATAATCTAAGGAATTATGTTGCTATAAATACTACTTGCGACTCGTTATATTAATATTCAATGTGTATTTTTTTGCATGCACAAATACCTACATTTACAATAAGGACTTAGTCACTAGACTCAAAATTTAGCTCATTAATTAGGCATAAAAAGCTTTAAAGAGGACAGACAAATAGTCAATAGTTACATTTATTAATTTACAACTACTTACACCTAACACAAGCTCACAACACATTAACTATTAATGTTAAGCATTAAACAGGATATATAACACCACCAAGGGGAGATTGCTATTTAAAGTAAAGCACATTCAGTGAGATCTCTCGGGCGTCCTTTGGGAATCATTTTTAAGGCACCAGTGTGGGCAGTGCTCAGTCACACAGAGATGTTAAGGCAATTCGGAAAAAGAAGAGTGATCTCTGAATGAAGTGAGGAGTAAGTGTCCATTGGTATGCAGCAGTGCCAGGTCCTCACCTTTCAACAAAAAGAAAGAATTCAGTTAAAAAAAATCCAAGCTGTGAAACTGATTAATAGTTCTTATAAGTACACTATTGAGAGGATGCCTACAGGGTTGATGCTTTTGGTTTACCTGAACGCAGAAGAGTCCTGGAAAAGAAAATTACGACCAGTGATAATTGAGGTACCAGACAGTGTCATTGGTCAGTGCGGGGCCAAACAGTGGGTTCAGCTGAGCCAGGAATGCTATCAACCAGCTGATGGACAAAAAAAATTAATGTTAATTAATTGATGTCAATCGTCATTGGTGTCATTAACCTTCCCATCTTTATCATTCAAAGCTCTGTGTGGAACATGGATCATTTCCTCTGAAGCAAAAAGTCAGTATGTACCGGATGGATGACCTCATGTACACAACACAACATGTACATGTGTTATGGGTTTTCTACACAGCACTGAACTGAAGACCTTTGGGAAATGACCTCCCTGCAACACTCTGCTTTGTCTCTACTGCCCTCTTTTGCTCATATGACATGTAAGACGACACCAGCGTGTGTGTATACCGATAATGTATTACACACTGCCACAGGACTAAATAATGACAAGGTTTGTTTATTGTAGTTAACATAAATAAAAACAAACATTTATAATAATAATAATATATAAATGAATTATCATGGAAAGGGGTCTACAACTTTATAATTTATTATGTATAGGTTGTATGTTCTCATTGAAACAGTTTGGTTCATTAAATGACAAAAATGTTTAAGTATCGTGTCTTGGCCTGTTAAAAACCTCAGTGACCTTCAAATTAGACAATGGAGCAGGTCGTCACATTTGAGACACTGGAAATTATGGGATCTTTTATCATTTTGCTCAACACATTACTTAAATAAATGTTATTTTTGCAGCTGTTTCTGACCTGTCACATATTTCCGAGCTGTATGACACGACGGTGGAGAAAACCAGGTGCGTTTGTGGGACAGGAATACTTACAATAAGTAGCAGCAAACTGCAGTTAACACCAGCATCACGACTGTGACTCTGCAGAAACCGGAGACAATAAAATAAATGTATTGCGTTTTACATTTTTACACGTGTCTGTGTGTGTTTCAGGTCATTCTCGAGGAAACGGAGGTTGATCTCGTGATAAGAACGATGAATAAGAATTGAGGAACTAGCATTTTCCAGAGATTAGTGTCTTTCGACGAATGTGAAACTGGATATAACATCAGGAATAAACTGAAATACATATATTTTCGACATGTCACTATTCGCAGCATTGTATGGTTAATAAATATGAAGCTTGCTACTCTGAAGAGCATCAGACAACAAACTTAACGATATCACAAACTGAACACATGCTACTTCATAAGCTTCACAAACTTTAACCGCTTCAAAATAACAAAAACAAAGCTGCCTGCTATCAAATGAAAGTCACGGGGCCCACGCAATAAACTAAAGTTAGCAGCTAAATGCTAACGTGAAGCTAACAAACTTACCCTCTGTTTGGTCCTTTGGGAACGAAAAAGGGCAGAACGCCTCCAACAATGGCCCAGAACAGGGTAATCACACACACGGTGACCACAAGCCTCAGCTCGGCCATGGTGGCGGCGATTACAAGCACAAATATGTAAGAAGAACAAACTTCTGAGCTCAGACAACTTGATAACTAGAGCCGACGACGACAGAGCGAAGGCAACAATCACATGACCACCGCCCAGAGAGGAAGCGAAGGCAGCGGCTCCACCAAAACACACGAGTCCAGTGACAAGGACGGATCTGGACATTTTTTTGTTGTTACACTGTATATTTTTTATTTTTTTTAACTAGGTAATAAGCACATATTCACGTGTCTGATATATAGCGTTTTAAGAAGCCCTGTGGTTTTTAATGTGCGCGATTTCTAAAACTGTGTCGTTTGTAGGGAAAAGGCGACGCTTAGCGTCCATGTAGTAAAACTGCACAAGTTGGTTCTTCACGTCAACTTCAATCTTTTCGTGATACACCAACACAAAAACATGTATACATTTCAGTAAATGAAATGCAATCCTCTCCGAAGTAGTTTCATTTCAGTTTAGTATTGTTTGTCGACAAACACTATTACATGGCCATTAATGGAAAACTGCCATTGTTTATTTCCCTGATGGTCCGTTTTCAGATAACTTTAAGCAGGGTTTATAAAATCTCCTGTAGATGTCAAGGTTTAACTCTTGTTCACTTCTAGTCCTGTCTGTGCACTCAACCTCAATCTCCAGGCTAATCGTAATTATTTAGCAAAATGTCTCCCTACAGGAAAAGTGAAAACATCCAGTCTGGAGTGGATGATGCTCCGTAGCGGGTACCGTTTCTGGGATCTCCTAGGTCTTTGCCGACTTCAACAGTCAAGACAGTTCACAGTTGGTGAACTTGAGATAGCCTAACAGGTTTTTGATATATGATGGAAAACTAAATTACTCTATTGCTGCCATTAAAACAAGAGAAAAAGAGTGAGGGGTCCATTTATACATTTTATTGATAACAAAAGATCAATATCACTCCTGCATCTTCTCAATGGTCTCCTCCTTGTATTTGCCCTTCTCCTTTCCATCGGTGCGAGATTTGGCCTTGCGCTCCAGGATCTTCTTGCGGTCCTTGTCCAGCTTTAGCCTGGTGATGACCACCTGCAAACAGAAATATGTATTCCAGTTATTCCTGATCTATAGATTTGGGATGGGGTCCATAAGCAACATGCATTTTTGCTGATTTCAGTCAAAATTTGATGGCTCTAATACAATTATTTGCGTCTCAGGGTGGGTTACTGTCAAACCATACCAATAAACAGCTGTAGGGGCAGGCCTGTCAACATTAAAAAGGTGGAGGAACTAATTTCCACAAACCACTGCCCTAAATAATTCAAGATCTACAAGATGGTGCAATGAATAGGGCTCCAGTACAAGTGCTAAAGACAACAAGAAATATAAAAACTAGTGCAAGGAAACTGAATTTAAGTTTCTGACTGACAAGTGACAAAGTGACACTTTGTAGAGTCCTCGCCCATTACATATATGGGACAGTGTTGTACTAATTTTAAAACAGGAATAATATACAACAGATTGTAAAGCTGTATAAAATACAGGGTACTGTCTGGGAAAAGAGACCCTGAACAGCTTCCTGAAAAAAACAGACCAGCAGGCAGATTTTAGCAGGTCTGTTGCATTTAAGTGCTTTCATTATTTAATAAAAAAATAAAAAAAAGCCACAGCAGACATTTCCATAAACAGAAAACATGCACTGCACATACAAATTTTAATGATGTCTCATATCTCTGAAGTGCAGCAGCAAATCATGACAGTGATCAAGACTGAACGCACTGACATGTCAAAGCTTCCCCAGGAACAAAGGCTCTTGAAATAAACCCTAGCTCAAGATAAAAATGTTGAGGTTTGAGTTGTGTGACTCATTTTTATGGGTTTCAGGCATCTTGTAAAAATATGCAACAGATTGAATGCTTTACACAGTACAATCCCAACTGCGTTTACCTCATTTACATGTAGATGAGCAAACAATGCAACAGTGGATGCCTTAAAAATATTTAGTATAAAATTGAACTACATCCTGAGGCTGTAATGTTCCTAAAATTACAGTCACTGTTGCTCCGCTGGACAACATTATACTAACATGAAATTTTTTACTGTTCTGATCAATACAGGCCAGTCCAACGCAAGTTAACTCAACAACATTACTGAGTTACACCCAGCTTTGCTATAAAATGTTCCATAAATTCTATACTAAGGGAGAAAATAGTTACACCACCGTTAACGTAGCATGTTTTGTGATGCATGCAACACTAACTAATCTGATCTATGTAGCACTTTGTTTTTATTGCCTAATTGATCTTGGTCAAACTTAAGACATTTTCATATTGGCAAAGCCCAGGTAAACTAAACATACAAGGTGGTGAACAAAGACAGTTAGGTCTGAAATTCTAATGGGTTTTATAGAGAATGCAATATAGGATTAGACAGAATACAAGTAATCATCCTCTTAACAAGGTGCTGCACATAAAAACTGTAATACTTTTTCCATTAGGGTTTAACATTGATAAGTACAGCTACAGCAAGTAACCAACAGTTAAATACCATTATCCTTATTTCCACCGCGTCATCCCTGGATGTACACACTGAACTGAACCCAAATGTTCATATAAAAAGACTGACTGGCAATAAGGAAGCAAAACAGCAGCTGCTAAACTAAATGTTGCCTTTGCTTACAGCCAATTCAAACCTACTAACACAGTTAAAGTTGGCTACACGATAAACAAGATGAGAAGTTTGTTAATAACTGAGAATGTGGGCAAATGAATTGAATTCAAGGCTGAGTGACCTTGCAACCTGAATACAGTTTTACAGTTCTTGATTTTTTAGGAAGATAGTTTACTAGTGCGTGCTGTTCTGCATCTATTGTATTGTTCAGTTTTATTTAACATTTGTTTTTGTTTGTGTAAAACCATTCAATATGTCGCTCTAAAGATGTGACAAGTATTAGAACACAAGCAGAACTGAAGCCCAATTAACTGTATTCCAAACAGGCCTAGGACATGAAGCTCACCTTGCTGGGATGGATGCCAACATGGACTGTGGTTCCATTAGCCTTCTCTCTCTGAACGCGCTCGATGTAGATGACGTACTTCTTCCTGTAGACCTGCACCACTTTGCCAATCTGCTGGCCTTTGTAGTGTCCACGGACAACCTGGTAACAAACGACATGAGCGAGTCAAACCACTAACCCCTTAATATAACAAGCGATGAAGTGATTTCAACAATTCACTCGTACCTGGACTTCGTCGTCTTTGCGGATGGGCATGGACCTCACATTGTACTTTTGGCGGAGCTCCTTTGACAGAGGGGAAGACATGATCTTCCTCCTGATGTGTGAGGGGGCATTGAAGTGCCTCTTGCGGTTCTTACGGCGGGAGGATGTTACAAATGGATTCAGCTTCATGATGCTATAAAAGGTAGACAAAAAAAAAAAGATTACAGAATTGGAAATACAAACACATACACCATACCATTAAACCAGCTAGCATGGACGCTAGCTGCTGCCAGTTTGGCTATATCTAACGCGGTACAAAAATGTTGCGACCAAATCTGTCACCTACAACACGAAATATACTACATATATACAGTATTAAGTTAAAAGGTGCAAGTCAAAACGGTATGCTAGCTAATGCTATATGGTTAGCATAATAGTTAACACGACAGTTAAAGTCTCTCTAACATACCGAGAACAGATCTATATATAGAACACAGTAACATACAGACAACAAGCTAAACAACTGCAAAGGATGTGTAATAATATTAACAGCTAGCACAAAAAGCCCAACGTCTTAGCAGACATGCGGCTAGTGGGAGCGAAGCGGGGCGAGCAAATCGGACCGTTTCTTTATTTAGCAGTTCATCAACAACTTTGGTTCAATATTGAGCGTTTTTTATTTACGGAAACATTTGCTACGTGTTTGCACAATCCAGGTGACCCGCTGCGACATTACATGGAGGATGGATGACGATAACTTCAATGAACATAGCTGCGAGGATTTCTTACCCTGCCTTTGCTCCTCTATGGCCGGCGGAAAAGAGACTCGCAGAGTACTTCCGCTGACATTAGTTCACACTCAAGTCCCGCGATAAGTCACAGTCAAACTTGATACATTTACTACATATATATAGTTTGTATACCTATATAAATATATACCTATTATAAATTGTTGCAGAACGCGCAGACAGTAGCTATAACACACATATATAAAAGACGTAGATGCAACATATACGTATAATCGTTGAGGAGATGCAATACAGACGTACGCATGCATACATTAAACAAAACACAAGGGGCATCTTATTCTAAAAGGCCTGTGAATGTCTTTATTTCTAAATAAGTTTATAATCTTAATTTGAGGCTATTTGTAATGTTGTAATGTTATCTAGTGGGCTGAGATGTAAAACATCTCCACAAGATGGTGCCAAATCAAATTAATCTATAACCTGGTCAGCAGCTGGAAACAAGTTTTGCCTATGATTTAAGTTTTGGCCTCTGCTCTTTACTCGGTTATTGATGTAACCTGTCTACTTCGTTTAGGGCGAGGAACACGGTCTTGAATGAAATGGATCACGCGAATATTTGGTCAAACTGTAGGTATGTGTGTTATTTGATCATAGGTTCCATTTTAATTCATTTTTGAGCATTTCCCCTTTTTATGTGAGGGCACTATGCGTGAGTATCATCTAGGACATCATCACTGTCTTTTTTTACTTCCATAAGATGACAGACAGGAGGCCGGCGGACCACACACACGCTGACCTCCCATCTAGAGCAGAAGCGACCCCCGTGTCCAGCTGTCGCTCCGCTACACACAGAGAACTACGGAGAAACTGCGGAAGCGGGGGCGCGCTGCCGCCGCCGTGCGCCGTTTGCTCCGCGGGCAGCGCGCACTCTCCACCGGAGCCTTGTCTGCGTGTCTGCGCCGTCCGCCTGCGAAAAGTGATGCTGTCATAAACCGCTGCGCCGCGGACGGAGAGCCTCTTCCCCCTTTCGCTGCGCCCCCACCCCACCCCCGCCCCCCCGTTCCTCCCTCTCTGGCTGGCTGTCGCGGCGGCAGTGCGGATGTGGAGCCCGCAACGCAGCGCTCTTCACCCGTCGGAAAGCATTGGAGAAGAAGATGAAATGTTTTTCCCGGTATCTGCCGTACCTATTCCGCCCCCCGAGCACCATCCTGTCCTCCACTTGCCACACCGAAGGTAGGGCGGGACGCCGAGGGGTTGTCATGGGGCTGCGAGTTGCTTACTTTGAGCGTGTGACATGAATGTTTATGCTCCCGCTCTGTCCCTGACACGTAGGATCCTGTAGCCTGCGTGTGTGCAGAAGTTAGATGGTTGTACGGCCACACAGCCCGCTGCAGACCTGTCATAGTGAAGTTACTGGGGCCATTCTGAAATCGAGTCATGGGGCAGATGTGAAGATTCTTGACGTAAATGATTTCAGTGCTTTGTTGGCTGTGCTTCCTGTAAAGAGCACTCGCACCTTATTATTATTTGTTGCATTATTGTTATTTTGCTTCCCTTAAAGATGTCAATACATGCTGTAGGCCCTGCAGGACAGCAGAACTGCAAACATCAGGATGGGTATATGTAACTTCTCCCGTCCATGCAACCCGTTCACACGTTACACACATTACACACGTCACGTCACGCAATGACGTGCAACAGGCCTTTTAATTCACTCAATTCAAAGTGTGGGGTTTCCTCATCGTTCTCCTTTTAACACACCCTGTCCTCTCTGAGTTGTTACCCTGGAGTCGAACAAACTTCAAATGTCTTTGACTGCTGGTCAATTCCAGGAGGGTGTCAGCGTGTTTTCATAACCAGCCATTTACTAGGTCATAATGTAGAGACCGAGCCTGTGCATTATTTAGATTTGTATGCTTGCCCTCCTTACTGTGTGTGCTCTGCCCTCAGCCCTCTGGCACAGGAAGGAAGATAGTGTGTTATCATGTGCTGTGCAATCTGTGGTGGTCAGTTATACAGATGACCTATATAACATTAAGCAACTTAAAGACGCTGCTCTCAGTCAGTCATGTTTGTGTTCTTCACCTCCGGCACATCCATTATACTTTTACTCCACATTTTCTTCTGTCTGCTTTCCTTCTGAGAAATCTGACGTTAATTATTTATTCCACGCGTGATTGAAATGACCTAATTTTGTACCTTTTCGTTTAAACTGGAAGGCTGAAGTGTAAAAATGTAGAAACAGATGGATCCATTAAGTTTTCTAATTACCACAAAACCAAATGACAACAAATGAACACACAAAGGAAACAAAACAAGAATGCACAAAAAGAAATGTAAGAGAATAAAAGTGTATTATACTGAGCATTTTTGATTTTGTCGCTTTAATGTTGTATATAAATCATAACTTGAAAAAGTGTAGACATAGATTCTAGTCAGTGTCATAATCAGTCACTTTTAAACATATCTGTACGTATCATTATGCACTTTTATTACAAGATGTTTTCTGTGGTGCTGAAATCATGTGAGCATTGAAAGGGAAGTCGTGGATGCTTAGAAGTGAGGTAAACAAACTCTCTCTCTCTCTCTCTCTCTCCTTCTTCGCATCCAGTCCCACTCCCTGAACTCTCTCCTTCCACTCCGAGTCGGTCTGCCGGAGACGAGGGAGTGGCACAATAGAGGAAGTGATAGGTGGAGCTGCAGTGCTCAGTAATACGATCCATTATTCTGAACTGCCCTCTGTGTGGGGAAATAGGAAACAACTGTGCACGCAGACCAAGAGAGTAAAAGACGTTGTATCTCGTGATGACACAGCAGGTGACCTTGGAAGCATGATGTGTAAAGATGACATAGACCTCCACTTCTGAATATGTATGCAGCCTGCAAAATCCCCAAAACACATGTCTATACCTAGGATGAAGAAGGTGCCTCAGGGTTTGTTTATGTCTGTGTTCCCACTTCCTGCCGTGACCTTGCCACCTTGAGTTGCTCCTCCGTTTGACCCGGTGCTGCTGAGGAGCTGCTCGGCGTATCCTTCCAACCCTCCTTGTTCTTCTCAAGCCTCCTCCCTCCCCTCTGTCTTCTGCGTCTCCCTGGATTCATGTCCGCTCCAGATGAGAACACTTCACCCCAGGGAAGATGAGTGTGCAGTGCCCACGTTAGTGGAAAATATATTATATAAGCCTGGTGCTGGACCGTAGTGTGTGCATTCTCTTTGTTTATCTGTGCCATTCTGGAGGGCAGTGTTCCAGCATCACTCCGCTTCACCTGGGTCCAGTCTAGCAGGCCTACGAAGCCAAAGTTGACTATCTGTGTCTGTAGGTGTCTACATCTGGGGCCCTGTGTAAGTTTGCATTAAACTCTACGTGCCCTTTTTTATAATTTATTATATATTTACATTTCTTTTGTGTCTCCTAGTGTTTTCTGATTTTTCCCATTTCACGACTCTGTCACTTCTGCGTTGATGGATTAAGTCTTAAAGGCGTCTGATGGGTCTGTGCTTGGTTGTGCTGTCTTGTGTTTGAGTCAGGGAAAAATGTGCATCTCTTACTGACACCTCACCACATCAATCAACAGAGCCTGTCCAGCTTCAGCGTTCTCTTCATCTTCGTTCTTTTGGCAGCCGTGTCGGAGCTAAATACCGTTATACGTAATTTGCTTAGGTTTGACAGCAAAACCGCTAGAACATAGTAGTGAGCAATTAGTGACAAGTCTCGCAGATGACGAGTCATGTGTGCTTGTAGTGTGTGTGTGTTTATATGTATGTGTGCCTGAGGGGGTCTGTCGGTATTCTGACAAAGTGTGACACCGAGTTGGAGTTTTGTGGGTGAGGAACGCAGCGCATGCCGATGTGCATGTGTTATCTTACATCCTGCAGAGTTGTTGTTATCGCGGCAGACACCCACTTCGCAGCTCAGAACACACACACACACACACACGCTCCTCGTACTTGTCCCCGTCCTTGCTTGCCGCTGGGGACAAACACCCTACGTGCACGCACGCACGCTCACGTGAGGCATCCACACAAACGTACACGTGACCGTTCAGTTTCAGTTTGCTCAGCTTTTCTGTGCGGAGGGTAGAAAGTTGGGGGGAACAAGATTGAAAATGACGCCATGGAGAAAGACAGATGAGAAGCCTCCCAGCAAAGTAGTACTGCGCTCCCTGAAGTTGTGCGTTGACTTGCATCTTTTATTAAACCCTGTTTGGTATATGCCCCCATCTTTTAAACTCCTTTTAAAACGATGTAACATTGGCTTCCTTTTAAAACGCTTTATAAGCCGAGACAACCTTGATGGCATCACAGTGACATCAGGTATTGTCAGACTGAATAGTGCTCTCAAACTGACCTTGATCTGTGAAACAAGTGCAAACATCTCCTTTAAAGACGACTACATGTCAACACGCCTTTGGTCCATAATGGTCTTTTCTGCTGAGGTGCCCTAGAGCAAGACTTTCATGCATATTTGCTTCAGGGGGCCGTCTGCAGCAGACCCCATTGTTGCTGATAAACTAGCACATCACCCTTATATCGTGTGTTAATGCTGTGTTTGCAACTCCACGATGCCCTGATTCATGCAGAGTGAAAGGGCCACCAGTGTTTTTCTGTGTTTTACTAAGATACATAGACGCACGAATCTGTGAGCAGACTGTTCGGGTTATTTTCCTCAATCATCCATGAACCACAGGGTCAGTGGTTCAGCTCCTGGTTCCTCCTGGTCACATGTCAAAGGGCCCAGAACCAAGAGTGGCTCAAATGTAGCAGCCTGTTTGTCCTGTTATGATTATAAAGTAAATCTAAGCATGAAACCCGTCTGATCTGGACGTCTTGGTGCTTGATATAGATTTGTGATGAAGTCCCTTACGGGCGACTACATGCACACTATGCTGCATCTGACTTTTACGATGATGGGTCAGTGATACATTCTGAATGCTCCCTGCGGCGAACGGAGGGTTTAGCAGTGGCACGGAGCGCTGTGCAAAACCAGATTTTTCCGGTGAAATAAAAGTGAGAGAGAAGACCAGAAAAGCACATGGAAACGCCCGGAACAGTTAAGAGCAGAAATGAACGCGATGTCTTCAACGCACCAACGTCGGTTCAGTTCTCACACAGCACCCGTCAGCAGTATCATGTTAACACAAATACTTCCTGCTAGCTGTCTCCAGTAGGTCCACAAGAAAACAAGCAAAGAAGAGAGCAATTTACAGTTTCACTAAATTCTCCTCGCTTTAACAGCCTTGCAGGAGCTGGTGTATTGTTACAGCAAACATGATTTAGTGAATATGTAGAACCGATGTAAATGTTCTGTGCCTCAGTGGTGAAACTCCGTGTTCTGAATCCTCTGTTCCACAGCACTGACTATGCCCAGACAAAGAGGCTCCGCATGGAGGCAGGCTGCTGGGCCTTTACGCCGACTGGCAGGCTGCAGCACAGACTCAGCTGCTAGGAGATGTGTATACTGTATATACCGGTATATGTACTGAAAACATGATGTGATTTGCAGAGCTGCCATAACATCAGATTGAAAACTCCTGACACTTCTATACACTGTTTTTTAAAACTAATTTTGGAACATGTAGGAATTAAATATACATTCAGACAGTGTTCTTATATATATAGAGAGAGAGAGGAAGCAACTTGTTTTAGAGGCATTGTTTGTATATTTATATTGTTTCTATAATGATCACTATTCTTTTTAAGTGTAATCTGCAAATAATATGATTAAATATAGACAAACTCAGTCCAAAATATAACCAGTGTTTATCATACCATCCTATTTGCACGTCAGCCTTGTTAAGTTGACAGAGATGTAGAGGAGAGGAGATAATGATACAGGAGATAATGTTGTAGGGATTGTTACTCTTTGAAATAATATAACTAAGAGGAAAACTGATTCCCTGACAGATTTAGCTCTAGACATGAATTGAACGTGTGTGCGTTGATGTTTCTCAGTTGTCACGTGTCCTGAGAGACAACATAATAAACTACTAATCAACTAATAGTATGTTTATAGTATATATAGTATGTTTATGCTACCAAGTGGACAAAATTCATTGTATGGCGGTTATGATAAAGATTAGGACATGTCTTGCAGGATGTTTGAGGAACATAAAGGTTCAGTTGACCTTGTGTGGAAAAATTAAACCTTTTAGCAAATAAGCGTATAGATAGAAAAGCGACAGGGCACAAGGACCCAGCTGTTGTTCCCCTTTTTTGATTTCTTAGAGTGCCTTCGTCTGACTGGAGTCACTGTTCCCTGGAGAGAAGAGGGTCACTGTCAGAGCAGGTTTCCCAGGAGCCCAGTGAGAAAGAACGTGAATAACACTATCCCTCGCCTCTAAGTGGTGCCATAAGTATCACGTCTCCAATATGTAGGCAAAGGGCAAAGCCCAAACATAATGGACCAGGAAGTAGAAAGGTGCAACTAAAAAAGAAGCCACAACAATGTGATCAAACCTCGATGTGGTGGACAAAGATATTTACAGGACCTGAGAGGCCGCTGGGGGTTTATCTCAGCTGCCTGCAGAAACCCACACCAACCAAAGCGACGTCTGTGATCTAATTAGATCTGGCTTCAGACGCTCATTTATAGTTTCCCCGCATACGTGTTCGATATCGCTCCGAAAATAGCTGCCCGTCGTTGCAGAGTCATCACAGTCCCGTTTGTAAAGAATAACCAGAAGACAGGATCGATAGGTAGCAGGGATCCAAACCAAAACATAGTCTGGAGTAGAGTTGGCTGTAGATAGAAAGCTGTTTGTTTGATGCTTCCTGCCTGTCAGCACCATGGACAGTGAGCGACAGAGTCTACATCAGTGCTAGCGCCCCGCTGTAGTGAAGGCCTTTACTGTTCGGCCTGAATGGTGCTGTACACATAGGACATGGCAGTGGATTAATAATGCAGCCTAATGCTACAGTATGAGGCGGCGGTACATGAAGTACCAGCCTGTCTCCACTTTCTGTCTCTTTTTCACACACGCACACACACTAGATGCCACATGATGAGTCATACATCAGCAAACCAGTTTCCATCTGTTCGTTTTTTTTAAATATTAGTGTTTATGTGTATTTAGATTTTACAGTTTCTGATCGACAGTAAACGCGACTAACTAATCGATTAATTCACATCTTATTTTTAGCTGTTCCTCTAATGCAGAACAGGAAGCTGGTCGAGTGAACATTATTAGTCATCAACTAGGCCTATTTTTGGTATAATATGTGAACTACTTGTATGATTCAGAAGGCGGCATCCACACGGAAATCAATATATTTTTTATTACAGCTTCCACATCTGCCGGTTATATTTGAACTAAAGCTGTGTTATTTGTAATGTGTCTACAATTTTCCTGCAATTTGAGGAGGAGCACAAATTCAGAAAATCGATTTATTTTGAGATGAAAGTTGTTCAGTTACTAGTTTTTTTATGTCACGTTGGTCTTTTAGTGCAGTTTCAGCTGCGTCACTAAGGCTACATGCATTTACATGAAGTTCTACATGTGATGAATAGTATCACCTTTACGACACACGTTTACTAACACAGATAAACCCTGTGTCACTTTTAGCTCAAAGCCCAACTGTGTCCGGTTTTTCTTTTTCTTTCTTTTTTGCATTATTTTTACATTACTATGTATATTACATTTTTATATAACAAGGTTTCCCTTCACCTGCCTATATTTTATTATGGTCTCTTGTTGTGGAAATATTGATCTGCAAAGTGTAACACGCAGGCTCATAACTTCCAGCACATGCAGAATGAGAATGGGTGTCATGGTGAAAGGGACAGATTTCATTTTGAGCAGTTTCGGAGATTGCAGGAAAAGATCAAGTTGTGGGAAAACACACTAGATAGGAATTATAATTAACATTTTATCCTATGAGCCTTAATGTGGGTGCTTTAGCAAGAGAACAGTGTGTAACTGATAATAAAAGATGCTATTTATGTTATTTCTGTAGTAGTACTGCCAATGTGCATTTTCCATCCATCCATTATCCAAACTGTTCTCATAAGGGTGCTGGAGCATATCCCAGCTGTGATTGGGTGAGAGGTGGGGTCTACCCTGGATCGCTCCCCGGTTTATCACAGGGCGCAATGTGCATTTATGTATTCATACAATCAGGTCCACCCAAGCTTAGTTGCGCAAATGTCATTTCATTTAATCCTTCATCAGGACACTGCACTTTTCTGTAATCAACATTTCTGTAAGTGGGCCAGTGTTGTCCAGCTGGCTAATTTTCAACTTCAGTTCTTTGGCAAGATGCTCTGAAGGCAGTGAAGTGATGGACGACAAGATGTCGTGAAAACAGCAACAGCAACAAAATGAGCGCAGACGTTATGCGAAGTGAGGGAACGTGTCGAACGCAACGGTCAAACAATCCTAGCTGACTGTTCCTCACACTTACAGAGGGGTGAATAAAAATAGCTAAATAACAAAATCACGTTATCGTGCTCATTTTGGTCAAATGTGAAACGGTGGAGTTACAATACATACACCATGCATAACAACAACAGGACAAGCAGGCGGCAATGTAAGTCCTGCATGTTGAAAAAAATCAAGCGTATCTAAACCTGTCTTAAGTGTTCAGCTTTGTTTGGTGACTGGCTTTGTCTGCCTGGAATGTAACTAGATTTCAAATCCCAAACCCCTGACACCATTAACATACACTGGAATCTCCTCCTTCTTTCCTCCAGTGGGATTATCCAGACGTGACCGAATGGGATCCCTCTGTTATCCCATTTGTTCAGCATATTCTCAGACAGAATCAGAGACAAGAAGTAGAGACAAAAATACCAGAGGATTGGCAGCAATTATTAATAATCAACCTTTTATTTAATGGCTTTAACCTAACATTACTTTCTGTATAAATGACACATTTAGCAGTTTTTGTGCGAGTAAGCCTCTAAATGTGTTGGTAGTCAGAGAAAGTTTGTTCTCTTTTTGTTATATACGAGCTTTGTTCAGTTCACTCCCAGTCTTGGCTCTGGCTGCTGATTAGCTCACATTGATCTGACCAAATGGCTCTGTGACCCACCTAGCATAAAATGAGCGTAAAATGTGATCAGAGGCCTGGAGTGTGACAAAATACAATACTGACTCTAAATTAGGTTTCCCACCAGAAGCCAATTCAGCGCTTGGAAATGACTTACAGTAAATATTTCTGAGGGTTAAGACCTGACGTGACCTGAACCATCCATCCCGAGAGGCATTATGTACTTTTTTCGTTCGGCTTGCAACGACCTGCGCGCTGGCGCCTACCAGACCTGCTCCAAGTGGCACTGAGTTAAGTTTTGTCATAAGCGCTTTGGCAAACGTGTACTTGGAAATGAAGTAGCATCAGACTAGCGGTGAAGCTGTGATTTAGGCGACTGTGGACGGTGGGGTGTATTTCACCGAGCCCATCTGGCCTGTTTGAAAGTGTTGCTGAGTCTAAGAGAGGCGGTCAGGCGGTGGAATAGAGAGGGTGATGGATGGGGTGATGGATGCAAGGGGAGGGGAGAAGATGAGAGTGCAGATTTGGGGAGGGAAAGGAGCTCTTTTCCGGCAGAGTTGCATTTCAGGCTTGGCTGCAGCACACTGCTCTGCCTGTTTTCATACCAAGCGCTCTGCTCTGGCTCCTAACCAGCTTCAGGCAACTAATGTTTCTGGACCCCTGCAACCCACCCTCTCACTCGGTTTCTCTTTACTTCCCCGATATTCTGGCTCGACCCTCTCATTCACTGCCTCCTTCCTTTGGCTTTGACTTTTCAGTTTTCTTACCTTCACTTTCTGTTTCTCTGCTGTCAGCCCTGCTCTCCGGGCTTCCGGTAGGACAGAGGGCTGTAGGATAGGACCAGGGCCTCCAGGTTTCCATAGTGATACTTTGTGTCCTGATGTCATTAGTATTGACGCTGTGCTGCTAGGCCAAGCTGTCCTGGCACAGAGGCTGTTTACTCTTTAGCCCAAACTAAAACATTATTATATGAACTGCGTGTCTTTGCTTAGCTTGATCCTGATTAATGTTGTCTTATATTTATATGTATGTTAAATGCAGGTACAAGCAACGTACAGAAAAAAAAATATGTTAAACCTCATTGTCACATGCTCTTGCTCAGAGCAGCGTGCTCTGGTTCCAGGAGCTGGATTAGCACCAGGGAACACGCTTGGCACCGTGGAAATGGCTGCTTCATGAAGAAACATCCCCTCTGTCTGTCTCACTGTATGATTACTGAAGCTTGTCTGTTCAGCTGACTCCCCTTCGCTGCATCATCTCTCCTCAGCGCCGCTCCTCTCAGAAACGTATGCGTTTGCTCGTCTCTGCCCGTGTGTGTGACCTCATTCATCTGAGGCGAGCAGGCAAAGCGCAGGGCTGCTCCCACGTCTCCACCTCTTGCAGACTGCTAAGCTCAGACCGGCAGAAAATCAGATCACAGGTTGTGGCCTCTGTGTTGCGGGTGTAATTAGTTCTGCTTGGTGACCGAGGTCAGAGGTGGACGGGACATGGATCCCGTATTGATGCTCTCATATGGCACGTGCACAAACATTACGTTGTTTCTACATGAATAAATCCTCTTTGCTTCAGCCTCATAATCATTCGAGCACGATATAATGGATGTGATTGTCAAAACACTTAATGCATTGACTGAACTCAGATCCTCCCCCCATATCCTATTTTTATCTATACTTTTTCCCAGTTTTTTATTATAAAACCCTTATTTATTTTAAGCATTTTTTAATATATTTTTGATATATATTACTTTTATCACTATACTTTTTTCTACTCCATTTGACTAATTTGTTCCCTGGAGTACACTGTAAAAAACGCACCTCAACCCTTAAACCTGCTTATTTAATTTCAGCTAAGACACAGGCCAGCATAGGTTTTACGCAGTATAAGTCTTATTCCATGTACATATATTTACACATGCACTGCAATTGAACTGTGACTAGCTCAGCCCATTGTACAGGTGCTCGCTGTCAAAGCCAGCTGAGGCCACTGTGTGTGATGGGTATGTTCAAGGTGTACTTACCAACCATGCAATACTTCTTTTTGCCAGGTGGTGGTGCTCTATGATTGGCTCTGGTGCACACTAAGGCACTTTTGCTCTTGATACTGAGGTTGAGATTCATTTACACATGAACATGTGAAAAATGTGCAAAGCACTGAGATATAGAGTAGAATAGAATAGAATAGACGTCACCAGTCCATATGGACAAAAAGTAGCTGAACATACATAAATAAAAATAGAATTATAGATAATAGATAGATAATGATGTTACATATAAATTTTCTGTGCTTCATTCATGTACTTGAGACTTAGCTATTGCACATTATTTTATTGTTTCCTATTACCTTCGTATCATTTCACATCAACAGAAGTAAGTGTTTCTGACAGCCAGCCAGCAGGATAAATAGACAGATGGACAGAGCAGCTAGTCTCCTCACTCTCAGCTAGAACCGAACTGGTGAGTCCCTGAGGCTACTTTGCAACAGAGCTCCCTCATGGTAGATCAATACATTGAGCAGTAAAAATTAAGCCCTGTTCAAATGAGAAAGTGCCTCTGTGAGCCCATCGACATGTTTCTATTAAAACAAGTGGCATGAATTTATCACCGCAGTGGTAGGAGGCTGATCCCCACTTTAAGCTTGCGTGTGTGAGGGGGTTTGTGTGTGTTCAGCTGATAGAAAAGTGGGGATGGACAGCTTGCCACCCTATGGGCGCCACAACTACACTCTAACCGTGATCCACGCTGGCAGCTGCTCTGCCAAATGGGATTTTCCTGGAGATTACAGCCTCTAAGTGTGACACGCTTGCATGTGTTTGTCTTTGTTGTTGACGGAGAATGTCTGCGGACTATTGTGGTGAAGTCGTGTGTGGAGCTTTCTTTGTGTGTTTTTAGATTGTGTGTGTGTGTGTGTGTGTTGGGAGGGGGGATGTCTTGAACCGAGGTGAACGGGGAACATGTTCTGCTGTCACATGGGGCTGGTTGAAACACAACTGAATGGCTGCAGGGAACCCTCACTGGCAAGCTGGGATGGCAAAGAAGGGGAGGGGAGGTGTTCAGATGCGCGGTCAGGCTTTTTCCACGCTGCTGTCGCTCTTATTAGCAACATTAGCTCCTGTTGAATATGTACGGGCCGACTGATCTGATGGTACAGAAGATGTATAGATTGAAAATGATTTGCGGATTTAGATACGAAAGGAAAATAATCGTTTGTTGTTCTACAGCAGATTAATTTCATGATGAATAAATCAGCCATTGAACCAGAATTAGATTTGAAAACAGCTAACCATCACTTATAACACCAAGCATAATTGTTTTCTATTCATATTATTTTGAATAATCAAGAATACTCTAATATGAATATGTTTAGATAAGATTTTCCATAAATGTTGGAAGAGCTACTCAGAATTCAAAATCTATCTTTAAGGGAACGCTGTGGAGTTTCTGACCACAACAAATGTTGTGCTCAGTGATTGTTTTCTTGATTAATTGTTACATTTTTGTTGGTCTGAAACAAAACCAGAGCGAACTGTACATGGGTCCAAAACATGCGCCGTGCACGGATCCCTGACCGTGTTTAGGAAAGGTGGCTTTGTAGTTGCTCACTAACCTGCTTAACCTACTTTCTGCAAACAGGTCTGTTATCTGTGCACAGAAGGAAAGGGCTGTGGGTTAAATATAGCGCGCTTAGCAACATGCATACTGTGCGTCCAGGCTTTCTTAGCGGCGCAAACCGTCGCGGGCTTTGTTGTATTTCTGTATATTCCCCCTTTAATGCATCGCTGATCATTTCACTAATGAAATGAAGCTTCACTCCCAACACGAACGCCTCATGTTCGCGCCATTAACCCAACTGGTACAAAATGTGTTGGGATGCGCTTGAACCATTATTGAGATGAATATGACCAAAAATAATGACATTTTAAGATCTTAATTGTCCAATTATGTAGACAGCTGTTATGCTGCATTGCAATGCCAGTTCAATTGCAGTTCCCTAGCAACCAGAGAGGTACAATGCAATGATTTTCTGTTAAGTGACATCATTTCCCCTCAGCGAGAGGAGCCTGTGTATTCACAAACAACCCTAAATCCCACAATATGTGGGATGCCCTCAACGGCGGAGCCCGACGGAAAGCGGCGTCGCTACAAACAATTTTCATTTCACTTGATTAATTTTCAGCCAAAACGCTCCGTCCCGTGCTAATCATTGTACACACATTCTTTTCAATTAATTCATTATCAAGGGAGGAGGAGAGCGGGGGAGGTTGGGGGAGGGGAAAGGAGAGTCGGGGGGGAGATACAGAAAATCCAATCCTGCTGGTCCGAGGTCCCGGAGCAATGGAGCATTAGTTTCATCGTGGTGTAATTGGAATGGCACCAAGAGTAAAGCCTGGTGATTTAGGGACAGCCTCTAGGCTTGATTTAATGCCCCTTAGAAAAACTACGCATCCATCTTTTCGTATCTTTCCACTCTCCATATCGCTCCCTCCACCCTGCCGCACGTGCTTTCCAGCCATACTGCCTCGTACTGTATCTCCATCTGTGGTCTATTAACAGAGCAGCAGCCACATTTGATGTATTTTTAAATGCATTGTGCTATAACCAGCGAGTATTTTCCGGCTTTTTATTTGCTCCTTGTGGCATTTACACACTCTGCTGTGTTTTACTCTCAGAGCGTCTGTGTTTTAACGCTGAATAAATATCTCCAGAGAAGAGAGCAAAAAAGAAAAAGGGCAGCGTAAGCAGGTGTATTCAGGCCAGGGTGCTGCATCCCTGGGGTTTGCTGCTGCTCAGTCCCCTGACAGATGGACTGCCAGGACAATCCTATTACCCCCGTGTGTTTAGCAGTTCTTAATGCCACGATGGGTTGCATGGCTAATGAGAGGCAATGAATGTTTGCAAGGAGAGTCTCATGCTATAGAGTAATGGCTTGTTTAAGAAGACGGAGGTGATCTAAAACCAATGAACAAGCAGTAGAAATTACAGCTGTGCAGACTTCATAGCTCGGCTGTTGCACTGCATGTAGCTGAGAGGACGTCATGTCAACACAAGGGCCTTTACTGACATATTACTTATATTTATTCTGTTTGCAAAGTTAAATTGTTTTAACTCTATTATGCTACTTTCTTTTTTATTAGATGATTACTTGCAGAAGACACATCAAGTATTTATGTGGTCTTAAAGTTTTATAGTAATACGCTGTCAGACTGTAACAGTTGCAAAAAAGGTTATTATAATCTTTGTAGATTTTTATTTGCACTCCATTTGTTACATAGACGAAACTTTTAAATATCTTATTGTGTAGTTAAACCAAACATTTTCTATTTATCATCGACTGAGATGAGAGAATGTGAAGCCATGTAGCTCCGCTGTGCCAAACATCTCTGCTCTGTGTGGAGGCATCGGCCCCGTGTTCACGTATGTTGCTTGGTATGCAGACGGCGCCTTTGCCGTCTGTAGCCCTACATCAGCATCTCCAGGTCAAGCAATTACCACACATCAAGGAAAGCAATTGGCCATGACTAAAATATCATTGCCATGTGAAGGCGCTCCTATGTTTGGTGCTGTTAGAGCCTAATTTAACCCACTTTGTCCATACAACGGAGGAGAGTTGAGGACACGCTCTCCGATTGCGGTGGCCCCCCGAGCATTTCCCACAAGTCTGACACATAGCAGCTGGGTTGTAGACGCGCCGTCACTGGTCTCTACCCAGTGGAGTAGGAGATGGCGTGTAATGAGCGAGAGAAGAGAAGAAGCAGATGAGAATAAGTGGGTGGAGGTCCAGAGGAGAGGAGCAGTGGATGAGTAGATGAATTGATGTGAGCTAAAGAAGCCCAAACTGGTTTCTTCCTCAGAGTTTATCCTTTGAGATGTTTTTAAGCAGCCCAATAGATTGGTCACACTGATTTGATGGGAGAGATGGGAGGAAAGTGAAAAAAGGAGATTGGGACAGAGGCTGTGGATGTTATTAGAAGGATGGCATTGATCCCAGGCTTTGGCTTGGAGCAGCATCTTCCACTTACTTCATTATACAGTCAAATATCTGGGTGCCTTGAAATGCTGCTCCCACCCCTTATCTGCCTGTGTCTGCCTGGCTTCCAGGAAAAATTCTGACAAACCTCAACCTTTCATCCATGCGGCTTCATTCCTCTAATTTCATTGTTTCATTGATTGTATTTCACTTTCATCGGGTCTTGCTGCTCAGCCGTAACTTAGCCGACGTCTTTGTTCTGTGTGTTTCTTTTGTCCTCGTAGACACTGTTTAAACATTGATAGCGGTGAGAAGCTCCGTTGACCATTCAGTCAAATATGAGAGGGTCAAGGATGGCGGAGTTTCTCTGCAGATTTCATCAGAGGAGCAGGCTGCCGTTGACACTCCAACAACCTTCATTATCCGCCTGTATGGATAATGCCTGTAATGTATTTGGGTGGAGATGGAGGTTGGAGGGCGTTGGGGTGTAAAATAGCATTTGTAGCAAGGCCTCTTTTTTTTTTTCCCTATGAGCAACCTGCCTCCTTCACAGCCAGATCCCCATTAGAAGAGGAGCAGAGGATTGGGTTTGCAAATGGTCCCGTGGATTAGACTGCTAATGCATTTAGGAGAGGGGGCTCCCCAATCTCTTTATTGCTGCTGCTGATGTGCGTTGAGGCTCGCGCTGGGGAGATACCCAGTCCCTTTGTGGAAGTAGAGAGATTTAGGGTAAAGTGAGTAGATAAGGGCAGGGAAGCACTGCAAGCGAACACGCACGCACACACACATGCATTAAAGATTACGGGCTGACCAGGGGAAAGGTTGTTGTGTGTGGTTTTATTAAACTCAGCATGGAAATGAGATATTTCCATAAATGGGTGCAGCAAAACTGATGTAATTAATCAGTATGTAGGTGTTTTCATTTTCGTTCCTCTTCCCTTTCTGTTGCTCTCTCCTTGCCAGTTTTCTCCCCTCCTGCCTCTGCGTCTCTTCTCAGTGCCCCAGTCTGCCCTTATTTCTCTGAACTTCGTGTTCTCTTTGAGTTCTGGAGGCACACGCGTGTCATGTGAGGGCTTTCTTGAACAGTCTAATCCATGCCAGCTTCCAGGTGATATCCCCTGACGTGAAGCCCGGCAGGAATGCCTGGCACGGTCTGCTGTGTAATGTAAAGGTGCCTCTGCAGCAGGATGGAGGGGTGGGGAGGCAGAATCTATCAGACTTAACCTGCCAGGTCAATGCAGCTGTTGGGTTTGCACGGACAACCCTGGTTGGTTGAGGTGGTGCAGGCAGGGAGCGGATTTGGAACTGTCTCTCTGGACTGAGCTTCACTTTTGCTGCCTGTGCTTTTAAAGAGTCGGCCAGCATGGGAGGGGCACTTCCCCGCTGAAGCGCAACAGCAGCAGCAGCAGCAGCAGCAGCAGCATCATAGAGGGTGAGTACATCACAGCTCTGCGCTATCTGGCACAGTGAGTCAGCTGAGCTGCCCGATTCGCTGTCACGAATGAATGAAAGAGAGACAGAGAAGACACCCTGAAGGATCCGGAGACAGGGAGAGAGGCGAACATGCAGAGTGTGACAAGCAGGTAGCGGCTGAAATGATCGGCGCAAGCTTGACGCATAATCCCGCCCGCCCCGCTGGCACTGGGAGGGGGCAAATCTAGACTGTCCAAACTCCAATCCTCCAAACGAGATTTGCGGAGCGCGCCGCTGCTACTGCTGCTGCGGGTCCAACCACCTTCTAGACAGAGGACATAACGTTTGCGTATTTTTCATCAGGCGCTCGAACTCGATGAGATATCTGACGCTACGAGGATCGAGTCCACTGTTGGAATCGACACTGTCACTGCGTCGCGCACAGGCGGCTGTTTGATGCGTCCTGGGGCGCTGACAGGACCTGTCCGTACATCAGCATCATCATCACAGGTTATTTGATCGCGTTTGTGTTGATTACGCCGGAGGTCTGGAGCCATGACAGGTCCCCCGCTGGTCGCACAGCCCGCCTGCTGACGGTACCTGGCAGGATGGGAGCAGGTCTGCCGCTTTTAGGATCCCGAACCAGCCGAATTATCAATGGAGGAGGAGAGTGATACCCGGAAAATTAACAACAGCTTCCTTCGCGACCACAACTATGCAACGGAAGGTATTTAAAACGATGCTGCTGGTTTTGGGTCCTTTTGGTTTTGGATGAGCTGTTTTACCGTCACCGCGTAAAACCTGACGCCACAGCCAGGGAGATATCACAGCAAAAAAAAAAAAAAACACTCCCTGGCTTGGATTTGCCACTTAAAGCTGAGGAAGATAAGAAGCAGATGATGTGTTGCTGCTATAGCCCATAAATATTCTAATATTAGTGCTTTTTCACCACCTCAAAGCGAGAAAGAAGAAATTGATTCACATAAATATAATATCAATATGCGTCAGAAGCTTTCAGCTTGTGCGTCTGGAGTCAGGTGACTTCCCATCATAGCTCTTATTTTAGGATGGCCATGCTGACCAAGAGGAATTGATGAGCTATGTTATGTGCTATGAGCAGCCAGGGAACCCCCCCACTCACACACACACACACACACACACACACACACTATACAGCTGCTTCAGCATCTGTAAAAGGATGAGGAAAAAATGATGAAAATGTATTTTCCACATGTATCGTATGTTCACTTGTTGAGAGGAAGAGACAGGGACAGGAAAGGTGGCCTAATTTCAGGAGACAGCCCGTTGAAATATGGATTCGCTCTCTCTCTTCTTCCCCACACGCAGACACATTTTTACATGTTGAACAATAGCTATTCCTAACCGAGCCCGTGCGTGTGCGTATGCTTCCCCACTGACCACGCACACACCAGACTCTGGTCTGGTCTGTTTAACAGTTTAATACTGAATAGTTCCCTTATGTTCCACCAGTCAGCTCCACCTATTTGCCACAAGCTGTTCAGAGCATCGATGAACATAAAACACTGATTTACAGGTGGAGGCTCTCATTAATCTCATTACTGGCTCAGTCCCCGTGCAGCGATTACGCAGATCGGTTATGGACATTTACTGCCGTGCTGATATCGGTATGATAGTGCAGCACAGGGGCCTGAGGGTTTTCCATTATACCGACTAAACACAGCATAAGGTTATTCTGTATTGCTGCTTTGTGCTTACAATATACATTTTTTAATTAAAATTATTTTGGATCATTACAAAGCTACTAGCAAAATGATCTTTCGGCAAATTCACTACAGATATGTTGAATACCAGACATCAGCAGAGTAGAACAGAGCTTGTTGGAAGGCACACTGCATGTTGCTGCAGGGTGGGTCAGAGGAACCACGGTTTCTTCTATTTCCCATGAGCTCAGGTTACTGATGCCACTGCAGGCTGGAGGAGAGACAAAGTCAAGGCACAGGAGGAACCGGTTCTCATTTTTCCTGCTGCGTTTTTTGTTTTTTTTCCCCACTCCTACCTATAATTTGAGCTGAGCAGAGCATCATCATTTGCTCAGCTCCGGCACATACAGATGATTCCCCGTCACTGTTAAACACACAGTCGCTGGTTCGTAGCGAGAGGAAGTGAAGTGGGGGTGGGAGTGGGTGTGATGGATATCTTTGTTTGATGTGTGCGCTGAGATGAAAAACAGGAGGGGATCTTCTCCTTCCAGCGCCTGCCTGTGCGTAGTTCTCTCTCTGTTTCACTATTTCACTCAGTGTTGATCATTTCATCAGTCGAAGGTGGATTAGAGTGTTACATGTAAAGCGTGGCTCTTTCAAGCAAAGCCGCTGTGTTGTCTGACCCATCTGTGCGTTTCAAACACACAGAGTCTACTTGTGTATTTTTTTATAGCCATAATTTATGACTGATCGTCACACCTCATATATCATGAATGAGCATGTGCGCCCATTGACTGCCTCTGTCTGTTCTTGTCTTCTAAGTGGTATGAAGTCTGCACCCAGAGATCATACAGGCCGTTGTCTGGGTCCATCACCCATCCTCATAAATTCACTGAAGTGCACATGTTCCATCAGGGCCGGTCTGTTCACACCGTACACTTATACACACAGGTCCCTGATGAGTAGCGGCGAGCTAGTAGGGATTTCCCTCCGGCTGCACTTGCTCATAGGAACAGGGCACTTTAATGATGTCACTGATACTGACCTTTGCCTCCAACCAATCCCACGCCTCACTGGGTGTGTGGGCAGTTACACATTGACTCTAATGTGACTAAAACTGTCCTGGTCATCTGTATTCTATGAAATGTCTTGTGTCAAGGCAACATTTCCAGAGAGACATCTGGAAACATCATCGGGAGTCGCCAGCATCTTGTAGATGACATATATGGTGACAGGGCGGATGTGCATCTTGTTGCTGATGTGCGTGTCAGTGTGTGTTGAGTCAATGGACTGTTACACTTCGACTAGGTTCTGGGTCTCAGTTCATTTTCATAATCTCCACCTCGGATGTTTCAGTAATGGATGAAATTGTCAAACAGCAGAACATCACATTATGCGTTGAAATGTAAATGGATCCCTTGCTGTGAGGCAGACCTAACCTAATGTCTGCTTTGATATTGATTTCTGGTCCTTTACAATTTAGCCGGTGGAACAATGACCTTAAGATCTATTGGCAGGACATGTAATCCCTTCCTGCTTCTCTCCGCTAGCCCCTCGTGTTTCCTTTCTCTTTCTAGCCTCTGCTACTTATATGTCTGTCTGATGCCACTACAAGCTTGTGTGTGTGATGTGACCCGTCTCTCTCCGCTGAATACTGATGCAGTCCCGTAACAGACAGCTCGCAACCTTTATTGCTGCTGCAGATGAGAGCGGAGGCGAAACCTCGTTGCCTGTGCCAAGGCAAACGGCCTGGGGCCCCACTTTAGGACCCCAGCATGAAAAGACTTAGCCCACCGTACCCCCAGGTCCCATCCATTATTCACTACGAAACACTCCGAACGCACAGCCCCGCCTCGGCGCATAGCGCAAGAAAGATAATGTCTGTGCGTGTGTGTGTGTGTGGGGTGTTGGGTGCTTAATGGCAAGCTGTGAAGTTGGGGCAAGTCACACTCCTTATTCAGCAGCTGCTTTCATCCCCTGATTAGCTTCTTATTAAGTCTGCAGCTCCATGAAAATTTAATGAGAAGTTATTAAAGAATACCCATGGTGTTGCTACTGTAGGATGATTACAAAAATAGCCTCTTTCTCAACTGCAAAGCAGCGTCCTGGTCAGTGGATTTGAGGTGCTGCTGTGATTGGTGCGTGGTTCGCCTGAAGGATAAGCAGCGTTTGACCTTTATGGCCTTTAGAATGTGATACATTTGCGAGTTTTGATAACTAAGTCCTTGTCAGTCGCTATTCTTCGTGTTTTGGTGATAAGGTCAGTGTAGATACAGGATCCAGGTCTGCACGACAGCGTTCTCATCTTCGATTCGCTTCAGCCTAGAAAAGAGGCAGATGAAAGGGATCGCGTTAATGCAACACAGACAGACAGATACAGAGGGAGAGACAGCTTTTGTTTTGGCGGTGGATTATTATTCCATGTGCCTTCCCCTTCCCCTCCATAGTCCTCCTCCTACGGCTTCAGTTTCTAAGAGAATACCAAATAACACGCATTCGAAATGATCCCTCTTGGTCTCGCCGGCACGAATTGATCGCTGATTTTGCCGCTTCTCGCCGCTTCGCCCAGTCCCGTGTTGTGTCTGTAGTCAGATATGTGCCACAGTGACACGTTAATGAAGTGTGAGAAGTGAAGCACAGACACGTCTCGCCCGTTTCACCCTCAAATCCCTGGCATACCAAAAAAAAAAAAGGCACACACACGAAGAATTGCACAAAAAGAGAACACACACATTCAGACAAAACACACGTACACAAACACACTGTCTCAATCTCGAGGGGCTGATCCTGAAGAAACCAGGTTAATTAGCTTGTTCACTTCACATCTTACAGAGAGTCGTGCTCTTCAGATGAAGAGAGCTGCATTATGCTCTGCTGCTTTGAGTGCAGCTAATAAAGCCTAATAAACCCTTAATCATATGGACTAGTAGGTAGCAGGGTGTATTGAAGATCTGGATTGATCCCTATTGTTGCCGTCACCTGCATATTCAGCACAGAAACACGTTCTTTTTATGCATAATGTGCGATACACGTGTTTGCGCTGTGTGTGTGTTTCCATGCTCCTGGAAAAGAGGCACCGTCGATGCGTTTTGTCAAGGAAACGGGATGACAGAGAGAGTGAGAACAGACCAGAATTATCCCCCGGCCTGATCCTTTGACGCAGCTCTTTAATCCGCTCCTCTGCTGTTCACGTCTAACACTAACAAAGCTTTTACAAGACGCCGTGTTGCTCATGCTCCTCGTTTTACCTGGAATGAATATACTGTCCTTATGCAATTGGCCCATCAGGCAGTCACACCATCCTGTGTGTATGTGTGTGTGTCTTACACAACCCTCCAATGTCACTGGATCAGGCCTCGGTGTGTTGCCGTTTTATTTTTCTCTCCGCTGACAGGATTATCTGCTGTCTAGAGGTTAGCCAGGATGCTCCTATTCTGGTCCTTGCTTGTGTCTACTGATGAGGCTCCCTGTGCGATCTTTTATTGACCTACTTAGAACAACAAGCCTCCCTCCCCAGACTTCCTCACTCACCGTCGCTGCTTCTAGTTGCCCTTGCTGTTACGTGTGATAGATGCTGCATGCTCGGGCATCTATAAATACATTCAGTGATGCCACTCCCTGTGTTTCTGTCTCCTCGCGCACGGTTTTCATTCCAGAATCAATGCATCTATGTTTCCATTCAACTGGTTTGACTCCCAGTTCTATATCGCCTGCTCCTGGGGCCAGTTGGTGTGTTTTGAATGGCGGAGAGAAACAGATTAGGTGCTTGTTTTATTTCCGTCGTACATGCACACATCGCGGCAGCAGGCAAACAGGATTGTCCGTGTTATTACTGGTGATGGATGTGTGTTATCTCCAGCATCTCTGTGATGCATGAAGAAGCGCTGACCTGTCTGTGTCAGACCTGGCTGGCCACAGGATTTATGGGCTTTCATCTGGTTATGGTCCACTGATGTGTGTGTGTGTTTGTGAGTGTGTGAGAGAGACAGAGCGAACGAGAGAGAGAGAGAATGTGTGTGTGTGTGTGTGTGTGTGAGCACACATTTGATCAGCCAAATCACCAGACTGCTGCAAATTCCACTCCACACTGAACCTGCTGACGCTCACGTAATAAAAATCTGATCTGACAGAAGCAGCAATGCTTCAGGAAACTCTGGTCAGCTCCTCTGCTAACCGGTGTGTTTCCTCTAATGAAATTTCAAACACAATTCCATCAGTGACTTGAAGACATGATTTAAATACATTTGCATGAGGAAAAAAACTTAATTTAAGGAAGCGTTCCATCATGTTACAGTGCGTTTCAGCTTCACTGGCTCCCCCTGATTCTTCATTCACTGAGTTGATGGAAGGATTTATTTGTGTCTAAACTCGTTAAATGGCAACCATCAATTGCTGTTTCTCCTCAGTGACTTAATATGTTGATGATGAAGGATGCTGGGGAGGGTGACTGGGGGACTGAGTGAGGAAGAAGAAGGAAGGACAATGAGACAGTGAGAAGCTAAGCTCTGGCTCGATGTCTTGCGGGGATGGAAGCATGAGGTTGATGCATGAGAAAGAGATGACTATAACGCGTAGCAGGGTGTAAGCAGCAACAGTACGGTGCGTCAATGGGGCTTCCAAGCTGTAATTAGGTCACAGTGTGTCTTGTCTGTGGAAGGTTATTAGTTTCAAGATTGAAGTATGATTAGGAAACCCCTCACCCCCTCACCCCCTCACCCCCCAGCCAACCACTCACCCTCATCTCCACCTTATGTCATTATCAGCACATCACCAAATGTCCCTCTGCTCTCATGTCTGAATGTGACTTTCTCAATTAAAAGAAGGACACACACACACACACGATGCTTAGTCATTTCCACCGTGCACAGCAGCTTTGTGTGGAGTGCTGAGCTCGTCTGCAGGGACTCCATTGTCTAAAGTTGCGCGCTGCGTCCAACGCCGCACGTTCAGCCAGACGCAGTAGTGGGATTTCACTCTATTGCAGCACTCTCTCTTGTCTGCTGAATTACAGCTAGCATCAGCAACTAAGTCTGAGAGCTATTGGCACGCACACACACACAGATACACCCCTCTGACTGCTGCTAGAGATGGAAACGGTCTCCATAGCAACATTCCCCTCTTCTGTTCAGCGTGCTCCACCAGTAGCAGGTCCACAGAGGGCGTGGGGGGGGGGGGTACTAAACAACACTCACACATACTCTCTCTCTCTTTCTCTACCTCTGTCTAATATTATTGTCGCTTAAACCGAGGGCCAGCCTGTGTCATGGTGTGTGTATGTGTGCGCGAGACACACATTATGCTTTCCTCTTTTACCCTGGGGCTGTAGAATAATTACAGTCACCATTAGCCTCTCCCAAATTCGGGCAGATGTATGTCTGCGAGGTGGAAAACCTACCTTGAGGGGAGGTGTCTGTTATTTACTTTTGAATTGAAGCTATGCAGTGTGTGTGGAGAATAATTGTAATTTATATTTTTGTTATCTTATTGATGCACAGTCCAAGTCTAAATGTTTAGTCCTAGGTTTTTCATGTGGATCAGCAAAGGGTTATGACCAGGAGAAGAGGGATGAATGGCATTATTACTGTGGCTGCAGCATCCTTTGAAAAGAAAGGGTGCAATTAAATGACACAGATTGGCTCACTCCAGTCAGACAAGTGGCTGAATTAGGTGATATCATGCAGTGACTCACGCTGTGGTTTTTGTCCTAACCCATATTTCACTAAACTAGGGTATCTGTGTTGGAGAGTTCTCTTTGGGCTTGTCATGAGATTTCCTTCCCTTCCCTTGATGCGTTTTCGAGAAGTCACCCTGCCACACATTTCAGTTTTTCTTGTTTTTTGTTGTCTGGCTGGTACCTTGACAGCTTTGGGCATGTCCACACTGACATTTTCTCCCCCTTTCTGCCCTGCTTCCTGTGTTGCAGCTGACATTATCTCGACGGTGGAGTTTAACTCGTCGGGGGAGCTATTGGCCACCGGGGATAAAGGAGGCAGAGTGGTTGTCTTCCAGAGGGAGCAGGAGGTAGGAAATGCCAACAATGCAGCGCTAATTGCACTGACCACTTGAAACATTAATGTTTTAGCTGTAAATATCCTAAAACTAACTCAGCTACACACGTTAGATGAAGGTTATCGTTTAAAAATTAAAAACCCAAATCAGTGCTAAATGCTAAATTCTATCTAAGATCACAAGCTATCATGTGGTTTCCTAGAAATGTGGGCTGCTGGAATGTGATTTCAATAAATTAGGGTTAGCCATGAGGAAAAATCTGAATAATAATGAGGTTTAGTTTTGGAGATGTGCAAGTGTGGTAAGTTACTCTCTGGGTACCTTTTTATGTCAGTCTGATTTTAATTATTATTATATTACAACTTTGAAGCAGCGGAATATAAGATGCACTAGTAGGTGTAAATGTTTGACATCTTAATGCTTATATTTATAATACTAATATTTAATCATCTCGAATCAACATTCGGCACGTTCTTCATTTCTTCTTCCTTCTCTTGTAGAGTAAGAGTCAGCCTCAGCGTCGGGGCGAGTACAATGTTTACAGCACATTCCAGAGCCACGAGCCCGAGTTCGACTACCTGAAGAGTTTGGAGATTGAGGAGAAGATCAACAAGATCAAATGGCTTCCTCAGCAGAATGCTGCCTACTTCCTGCTCTCCACCAACGGTCAGTAGGTCTGCTATGGCATCTATGGGGCAGTGGAGGGACACAGCTACTGGTGTGTTGTTGTCATTAGTCATGAACAATACCATGATGTAGAGCTCACGTTGCTGAATGCACCTTGACTGTGATTGCATCACTGCCAAGGCAGGAATATACACTCACACACACACACACACACACACACACACACACCCAGACACCCAGACACACACACACATCAGCAGAGAGACGTCTTGCAGATTGTTGGCTTCATGCATGGCTGCTACAGAAGCGCTAGCTGTGGTTGGAGCAGATGGCTGAGAGTCCTGTGGTGATGGCCTCGCTGCTCTGACACCAATATTCACAGCGGAAATTAAAAGAAGGAAAAGAAAAAAGCAACAACCTGACGGCTGCCACCGCGCTCTTCACTGGACCACGAAGATTGAATAACTGGTGTTCATGTGATGCAGAATTGAAAAGCGCCCAGATGGCTTTTTTTTTTCTTCAGCCTGAGCGTTTACTGCAGCAGGGAAATGTAGTGAAGTTGTAGACTGTAGATCGCTGTCTACGCAGGAGCTTCCATTCATCATTCTCGCTGGCTCCTGCCCAGCTACGTGCCAGATTGGCTGCCCAACCACAACCCCCCCCCCCTTCCGCATCCACCTCGTACGTGAGGGTTTGCGGTACCGAGACGTGATCAAGCTGTGTTTTATACGTCTGTTCGTGTGATGCTTTCTGTCCATCCCAGACAAGACGGTGAAGCTGTGGAAGATCAGCGAGCGAGACAAGCGCCCGGAGGGCTACAACCTGAAGGATGAGGACGGGCGGATCCGAGACCCATCGACCATCACCTCACTGCGGGTAGGTAGAGGTCCCAATAAACAGTCAGTGTCACACACCATCCAAATGACAATGCAAACGCTAAAACAAGCTCTATGTCTTGAATTTATCATTTCTGATTGTAGCTTAAATACTCTGTCCCTGCTCATGCTCTGTCATGCTCTGCAACACTGCCCAGCTTTACAGTAGTTCTAGTATATAAAAACAGCAAGTACAGGGTTAATATGTAAAAAATGGGAAGTATATAAATTGATAATAATATAAAAATGTTCATTAATATTACATAAAATTGAATTTTAAATCGTTATATGCATGCCTGGGTACTGATGAGATTATTAATAATTCCTGATGTCATTAATTTAACATTAAGGACTCGGTTTCATTAAAGTGTTTCAGTAAGAAATTATTAAGTGAGCCAGCTACAGTTTTTCCACAGTCACAAGTCAAAATGTTTTCTGCTAAATGGCCTCTCCTCAGTCTGAATAACAACCGCTCAGTTGAGTAATTAAATGGAAATTCACCAATTAGTTATTACGCCATGATCCTTTAATCCTACCTCAGTGATATTTACAGATATGCATCGCGTCTCTGAAAGTCCAGGCATTTGTTTGAAGAGTCGTTGAATATCATCTGGGCATTATCAGCACTGATGCGACACACTCTTTTTTTTCTTCTTCTTCTTTTTTTTTTTTTTGACAAATCTGAAATTAGAATGACAAAAGAAAGAAAGCGAGAATGAGTGATCAATATGTGCATTGAGGTGAAGGCCATGAAGGGATCATCCTCACCCCCCTCTCCCTGTCATTCTTATCACTCCGCTACCTCTTTAATGTTCACACAACGCGACAACACACAGGCCAGCCCGAGTGTGTATGTGTGTGTGTCTGCCGTAGTAGATTAGCGCTATATTCAGCGTGTCTGTCCCTCTTTGTCTGGCGGGCCAGGGGATCATAGCAACCTGGAGGACAGGCCGGGAACTGTGGCAATCCTGTTTAGAGCCTGTGAAATCTGTGCTGGGGTGACAGTACAAGAGGCGAGCGAGGGGCTTTTAAATATCAGGTCAAATGTAGCCCGGAAAATGTATGATCTTGGGTTAATAATGTTCATAAAAATATATGTTGATGAAATTAGATTTCTTAAAACAGCTTCTTAGATATTGCACAGTGAGATGGGTCCATCTGGTCATTGTACAGGTACAGGGGCAGACTGAACACGGGAGCTGTCAGTGTTTGGGGGTTATGGGTTAATACGATCTGTGTCTCTCTGGACAGCAAGCGAAAGACATGGAAATGAAGTGACACCCACGGAGATACAGCAGCCTGCTGGGCTGCCATGTCTCTCTGACGGTGCCAGCGACGCACGAGAGAAAAAAGGGGAAGAAGCGTTCGATTTGTTCTCGCCTCTCCCTCCCCTCCTCTCTGTCTTTGTCTGGGTTTTATCTGGCCAGCGGGGGGTTGCATGCAGACTGGTGCTGAGCATCTTTGAAGCCCGAGCAGCACCGTGCAACTGCGTGCGTGTGTGAGCGCATCTTAATTCTGCAGAGTTCAGTTATCATTCCTCAGCAGGGCCCAGCGATGCCCTCTGGCCAACTCCTTCGCTTTCTCTCTTTTCCTGCTATTTCTTTGACACACACACACACAGAAACAACAGGAGTGACTTTTTCAGCAGTTACACGCTGAAGCGAGAGCGGGCGGGGGGAGAGGGGTAGACATGACCACTGAGTCGCTGTGTGGCAAACAGATATTCAGGGTCTGATTGAACCATCTCATCAAACAGACCGGCAGCCCCTCAGTCACTGTCTCTGTTTCATTAAGATTTGTGAGTAAATGTCATATGAATCCCTGGAGCCATCATGCAATGCCCCTCTCTCTCTCTCTCTCTCTCCCTCTCACACACACGTTCTGTATATTTACACACAGACAATTCTTCGACAGCCATGCACATGCACGGACAAATATCTAAAAAGCCTTTAGGAAACTGTGCATAAAATTGAATGAAAATTGGAAAACACATCAATGCCTTCTAGGCGAATAATATTTTTTGCATTTTTAATGGCTTTCTCTACGTTTTCTCCTAACGGACTCGTCTTCGCCCTTAGGTGCCAGTGCTGCAGCCCATGGACTTGATGGTTGAGGCCACAGCCCGGCGTGTATTCAGTAACGCACACACCTATCACATCAACTCCATCTCCGTCAACTCTGACCTTCAGACGTTCATCTCCACCGACGACCTCAGGATAAACCTGTGGAATTTGGAGATCACGGATCGCAGCTTCAGTATCCTCTGTTCGGCCGTTTCCTGCTTTCAGGACATTTCTCCAGAGCTACATAAAATACAGATGAGCCACTCATCAGGTTGTGTTTTCTGTCCCCCCCCCCCCCCACAAAGGCGTCCGTCCACTTCTAAAAGTCTAAACGTTTATCCTTAGCAGCTCTCTCTCAGACATTGTGGACATTAAGCCAGGAAACATGGAGGAGCTGACGGAAGTGATCACCTCAGCAGAGTTTCATCCGCAGCAGTGTCACACCTTTGCCTACAGCAGCAGCAAGGGCTCAATACGCCTGTGTGACATGAGACAAGCTGCGCTCTGTGACAGACACTGCAAATGTAGGTCTCTCTCTCTCTCTCTCTCTCTTGTTTTGTAACTGGTACAATTCGTCACATTCTTCTGTCCAATAGTCTTTATTGCCCCGATTTGCACAGAAATATTGAGTTTGTTGATTTGATTCTATTTCTTATACGCTTCCAGTGTGAACTGGTGTAAACAGCAGCAGTGGTGCTGTACCTGGGTGGTGGTGCTGAAACGCTACATGTTGAATTGACAACTTGTCCATGACAAGCAAATTCCCACTCGGCGTTTCTGTTTCTGGCTCCACCTTTGTGTGGCTTGGACACGCAACGAGGACCGATAACCCGTCCATCAATCTCCCTGTGTCTCAAACAATGAATCTAACGCTGAACATCAGTTGCATACACTCTGGCTGAATGAATAATGAATACATTGACATTTTCGCCGGAAAATCAATGGCTTAAGAGCAATCACATTAGTCCCCCCATGGACACACCTTGTTGTTCAATAATGTCAGTCATTTCCGCAGACATATTGACGAGCTCGCTGGACCGTGCGCTGGTGTTGGCCTGTTGAATTTCACATGAGAGTGTTCAGGAAGCGAACAGGGGCCTAGATGTGGTGGATTTTGGAGGATGTAACATTGCGGTTGATATCGACATACACCTGTCATTCCTTGACAGGCGCTTGCTATGTGCACGCATACACGGTGTAGGCAGGTGCTCTCGTTAGCCTCGGGACAGGCCAGTTAGTGCCAGCCTGCTCTGCCGCTCCGTGGACGTGTATCGCTCAGAGCGGTGTGTGATGCCCTTTCTTATCCACCCCCTCTTTCTCTTACACACCCACCCACGCACCTTCCTACACAGATGCAACGATAATAATAAAAATACACAGTATTCCCTCCTGCACCAATAGCTCTAGCAGGCTGCTGTTATCAATCAGAAAATGAGAGCATGGATGAGAGATGGGTGGAGTAGAGGATTGCCAGCACTGAGCCTTTGGATAGAGAGAGGGACAAAACTGCCCCCCCCCCCCCTCCTTAGGGACCCTATTAAACACCCCTGGAGTGAGAGGGGAGGGAGTGGAGGGACGTGCACACGTGCAAAGATACAGCTACACAATGCCTACGCCCACCAGTACGCAAACACTCATTCACTGACAACACAAATCCAGCAGGGCTCAAATGGGCCCAGCACTTTGACATTGATTTGTTTTTCTCATCCCTGCTTCATCCCACCATTTTTTCATCTCTGGCGCCGTATCTCCTGTGAGACTCCCCACTGACACATCATAGAGTTATTCTCGGGCCTCAGCTGAGGAGAGGGAGCGAGGGTAGAGAGGGAACGGTGAAAGCGGGTGGGGTGGGGCGGGGCGGCGGGTTTGGAGAAATTGAGAGGAGCGAGGGGCAGCAAAGGTGGGAGGAAGGGAGGAGTAACACACAATAAGTTGACAGCTAACGATGGAATGCCTGGCTCTCATCCCCAGCGTGCTGGCCCGCGCACAGATCAGCAGCTGCCAAAATCAATATGAATCATAACCAATATTTACCCAGCATGCTGACCCACGACTGTCTTCCTAAATACACAGACGCGTAATCCTGCGAAGAGATGCAGCTGCGGCGCTGAAGCCCTCACGCAGGCGTTGCTGTGTTTATAGCTGTGCTAATGACAGCCCCCACCAGTGTTTTCTCACTGTCAGTGATTAAAAGATGTGCAGGAGGAAGAATCTCTTGTAAGCAACGACCTCCTGTGGTGAAGAATGTGTTTTGTTCACCTGATATCAGATTAAATCTGTTGGTTTTTTTTTTTTTGGTACTTTCCTTTCTGTCGTAGACTTTGAGGAGCCAGAAGATCCATCCACTCGCTCCTTTTTTTCTGAAATCATCTCATCTATCTCTGACGCGAAGTTCAGCCACAACGGGCGCTACCTGATGACAAGGGACTACCTCACTGTTAAGGTGTGGGACCTTCAAATGGAGAACAAACCGCTGGAAACATACCAGGTACGCTTCCCTAATGGTGTCCCGCTGACAGCGAGGAATCCTCGTGATAAATCGCTACTGGTGAAGTTGGTAAATAAGGGTCAGGCCCAGATCAAATCAAAACTTATTGATTTCAGACTAATCACTCAAAGTAACCCTGTTTCGCTGTCACAGTGGCATCTGTACTGGTTGCCCCAGAAGCTATTGACTGCCTCTAAGAAAAGGTAGTGTCTGCGCTGATTCAACCTGAAGGGGCAAAACCTCCCACTGTGTGGTCACCGGGGTCAGAGCTACACTGTCTGATCAGGGGATGCCATCTTAAGACAGGTCATGATTGAATAGGCCATCGGCTGAGCTCAAGGGATTCTCTGTTCAATCCTCGCTCTGCCTCCACCTGCTACCTAGCGTCTTAGTGTAGGTCACCGGGTCTGAGGTGGGAGTGGGGTGGGGGGGGATTACTGAAAGTAGAGCTTGTACTTGTTGTCCACTGTTAGGTTTAAAGGCAACGTAATGAAGTTGAAATGAAAAAAAGTGTGTCTGTATGTCGGTTCAGGTTCATGACTATCTACGGGGGAAACTTTGCTCTCTGTATGAGAACGACTGCATCTTTGACAAGTTTGAGTGCGTCTGGAACGGATCGGACAGGTGAGATTCATTTACACCCATCCTCCAGTCTCCCTTTCAACGCATTTATTCATCTATCTCAGCAACACTCCTGCTCTATTCCCCCCTTTTAGTGTCATAATGACTGGCTCCTATAACAATTTCTTCCGAATGTTTGATCGAAACACCAAACGTGATGTCACACTGGAAGCGTCCAGAGAAAACAGCAAACCCAGAGCCATCCTCAAGCCTCGCAAGGTACCAATCTACTCACTAGTACAGGTTGCCTCGCATGGAGTCAAGACACTCTGAGACTCACTGACTTTAGTCAAGAATGATTTGAAATGTAATTTTGCCTGCAGTCTCTCACATCCTAACACTTCTTTATCCCTGCCCTTGTCCTTCAGGTGTGTGTAGGAGGGAAACGGCGTAAGGATGAAATCAGCGTAGACAGCTTAGACTTCAGCAAGAAGATCCTTCACACTACGTGGCACCCGCACGAGAACATAATCGCTGTAGCGGCCACCAACAACCTCTACATCTTCCAAGATAAGGTCAACTAAATGGCCATCTGGCTCTCCTGACCCCCCCCGACCCCTACACAAGTGAGGGGCTCCAGGGAGAGTTAGAGCCGGACAAGGAGAGAGATGGAACCCTTATCTACATCCTTCTCATCTCCCTGCGTCCCGTTGCCGCTGGCCTTGAATTCTGCTGCTCTGCTCCGAGGAAGTGCAGAGTTGATTATCCAGTGAAGTGGGAAGGTGGACAATAGGAATTCTGGGAAGGAGGAAAGCGATCATTCTGGATTCAGCCCATGAAAATGTTTTGATTAATTTAATTTATTTAGCCGTACGGACACCTGAAGAAGTGGATCCTTTTGCATTTACTGTGCGCGGCAAAGGGAGTGCTGCGTGAACCATGCGATGTAGCAGCCTTCTGGACCCTGAACAAAAGGGCGGATGTGGATACACTGAGCATAGAACAGAGCACACGGACAGAAACCTGGCTCACTTGATGGCGACTCGCTATCATGTAGCAACAGTGCCCCCTCTCTTTCAACCTGCTCGTGCTGCAGCGCATGCGTGCGAGGCCTCAGACGGTGCACCGTGCTGCAGAATTCCTACAGAAGAGACTGTTGATCTCTGACCCGGGAAAAGCTCGGTCAGTCTTTCGAGTACCAATTCTGCGCGTCCCTGCCGAGGCCGCTGTAGTTTGTAATGTGAATGAAGCCCCTCTGGGCTGTGACCATGGTTTTATTTAACGCTGTTGTTTTATCAAGTCCATCTCTCTGTCAACGAGTCTGTTTAGAAGCTGTGGTGCCTTCTTTTGGTATGTTGGGGTTTGATGTAGTGGGATGCGGGAGGGGGGGGGGACGCGAGGCGGGAGTGTGAATGTTTCAAATAAATTGTTAACTTAGGTTTCTTTTTTCCTTTTCTTTCCTCTAAACAAGAACAAAACAAAATCGCTCCACTGAGTTTCCAAGTGCACAAATAGCTTAACGTTGTAGTCATAACATTACAGCACGGGCTACACGCTTGTTAAGGTCGGGGGAGGATGCTTTGATATGTACGTAAGTATTTGTTGCTCCTTAACTGTCTGATGTTGTCAGTCACAAATTCCTGATGAGAACAAAACCTAGTCTCTTGTTTGGATAGTGCTGAAAATGATCTGTAGATGGTAGAACTTCCCAACGAAATGCAAATATTATTCAAAGTCCAAGTGTGAGATTTCTCGGCACGCCATAACTCTAGCCTAGCTCTTTCACACGTGTCGAGTTAGAATCTGTTTAAACGTGCATGTAGTGGCCTGAACATCTACAGATCATCTGAGGCGCTGTGCAAAATCTGAGCTGCTTTCTCCAGAAGGAATCCGTTTAAAAATGTTGAATTCAAATCTACTGGTGTGTCTGTCCGTGCTCCTCCTCTTGCTGAAGATTGGCCGTCGTGGAGCGGGTTGTGTTTCACAAGCCGGCTCTGATCCGTTTGTCAGATTTGTGTAGTTGAGGCGACTCCCCGACAGGAAACCAGTCAAAGGTCTAAATGAACTCTGCTTAAATCAGGGAATTCTTAAGTGTGATTCCTTTAAACAGTAATGTCTTCTAAACAACCTCCTTTGTGACACTAATTAAAAAAAGAAAAAAAACTTTTATAGCTCAGAATGTATTGAAATGCAATTAATTACCATGCAGTCTTTATGCTTACTGGACTTTCTTTGAATAAATAAAAAAAAAAAAAGAATAAAGATGCAAGTTCAAATAGCATAGTTGGACTTTTTGTTGCTGCTGCTGCTACATTCACTGCTGCTTGTGGAACAAGGGCGCCCTCACGTGGACAAAGAAGAAAAGCAACGCACATTTTTATCATGTGGACGCAGCTGGTGGTTGATTTTAGAGGAATCGCCGCTAACACAGATTTTCCATTTTTCTGGTTATTCACAAATTAATTTCTAGCAGAAGAAAGGTTTCAAACGTAGGTTGCTCGCACTAACAGTTATATATCACGAATATCAGGCCAATCTCAATCTCAATCACGTCCATCTGTCCTGCTGATGAAAACATTTCATATCATATTTCATAACACTTTTCTTTTCTTGCCAAAGAGTCTCTAATGAACAGTTAAGCGGCTCCATCTCTAAACTCTGCTGAGAAATGACCACTATTCACAAACGTGTGACACACTGTGCACATTATGCAGAGTTTTTCTAATTGGCTGTGGTCTGCGCACATTTCGTCAGCTGGGGACAGCAGCTGTCAATCAAACGGCATCCTTATAACCAGCTGCAGAAGCTGCATCATTTTGTCACCAGATGAACCCGGAGACAGACCGGAGCCGCACTGTCGCTTCTGATTGATACATTCTGTGATTCGGTTGCTGTAACAGGTTGAGGCGTTTCTCTATCTCCTGGCTGCCTGTGAGTTTTGATATTTTTTATTCCACTGTCTCTCTGGAGAAGATGGAAAAGTTAAGTGGGAGTAACGCAACGGTGGTGAACCACTCTATAAACAAATGGTCATTTCATGAACGAGGCTCATTCCAGCACCTGAACCCTGGGGAGCTGAGCGTCCTGCTGCCGGCGATCCTGGGAGTTATCTGTATCTTGGGTGCAGCTTGCAACCTCACTGCGATGGTCATCTTGTTCTCCAACGCGCATAAGGGCAAACTGTCTCTCATCAACTCCCTCATCTTTAACCTTATGTTTGCTGACGGTCTGCTGCTAGCGTTTACGGTGCCTTTCCGAGCTGCTTCCTACTCCAGGGCCAGCTGGAATCTGGGCTGGGTCGTGTGCAAGACATCCGACTGGTTCCTCCAGTCCTGCATGGCGGCGAAAAGCTTCACGGTGGCAGTCATGGCCAAAGCGTGCTACCGCTACGTGTCCAACCCTACCAAGCAGGTGAGCATCCACCTGGGCTCCATCCTGCTGGTGTTGCTCTTCATCTGGCTGTCTGCCTGCTCTGTCACCATCCCTCAGTGGCTGTTCGTTAAGCTGCAGAGGGCGATCCGCGGACAGGTGTGCGTGCATGCTGTCCCTCCGGAAGCCAAGGATTTCATGTCTGTGTATGTCAAGGCGTACCCACTGGGGGTGTACTGTGCACCTCTCAGCTTTGCCCTGATCTACTTCTGGAAAGCTTATGGCCAATGCCAGCGCCGCTCAAGTAAGACTCAGAATCTGCGTACACAGATCAGATCCAGAAAACTCACTTTGATGTTATTCAGCCTGACTGTGGCCATGGCTATTCTCTGGCTTCCTCACTGGGTGGTGTGGATTTGGGAGCGTCACGTAGCCGAGAAGCAAACCGAAGGAGCGCAGCCCCTCGTCACCGCTCCTCCTCTCTTCCTATCCCTGTCTGCTCAGCTGCTCACATTCTCTCTGTCGCTGGTGAACCCTCTCATCGTCCTCTCCCTCTCCGAGGAGTTCAGAGAGGGCTACAAGGGGCTGTGGAGGCGCCTCACCCTGCGCAAACAACCTCCACCAAAGCCAAAGAGCGGACCTCACAACCCAACCTCTCTACAGTCTCCTTGCCCCAGACCCGAGACCTCAGGCCAGCACAGTGAGAAGAGGATGCTGCGATCAAGCTCCAACCAGGGTCACAGCAAGGATGCTCTGCTGGTGGAGCAGGGTGGAGAAAGAGGAGGAGGGGGGAGAGAAGTAGACAGGATAAGCCTCAAGGATGGGATTGTTTTGCCTGACGTGGAACAGTTCTGGCAGGAAAGGGAGACAGGTTTGAACGCAGAGGAAAACGATCCTGTGCCTTGGGAGCATCAGAGCAAAGAAGGTAAAAAATAGTCACCTTTCAGACGATCGCAGCATTTTATTCACCAGTGCAGCAGCTTCATCCACAGACCTCTGCTGAATGGGCTCTGGTCAGTTTGCATATTGATATTATTTTGCTGTGTTTATGATAACATTCAAAGGTAAGACGTGAACTAAATGTGAAATGAGTTTGAGCTACAAATAGAGTATCACCTGCATAAATAATAAATTTAGCAAAGTCTTTTTGATCATATCATTCGATTAGATTTAGTATAAAGTCTCTGCTATAAGCAAGTTAAGTATAACACATAGAAAAGATTTGTATATATTTTGAGTATGGTATATAATGAACACAAAGCGGTTGTACATGGCACTTAAATATGACACCATAATAAGAAGTGGTAAATGTTAATGTTAATAAAATGTGTTTGATATTCGTGGGCCATCTTCAATGTTGTATCCTGCTGCTATTACACAGTGTATGGTTGTGAGGAGTTTGTTTGTGAAGTTATTTTGTATCTCAGCGGCTCCTGTTTACAATAAAGAGAACTTGTCAACGAAAAAAAGTCGGGCATAATATTTTTGTGTCATCAACTTGTCAGGACAAGCAAAATAGTAGCAAAGCCGTTGGTGAAGTCTCACCTCCTCAGGAAACGTCGGGTTTAATACAGCGAGGAGACTGATCGACTGCGTCTCGGCTGATCTGCGATGTATTCGCCTGCCGATTGCTTTGCACACAACACACCTTCTCAAACTGCACTGACCTACATGGTTTAAACACATAGCGTCGGTCTACATTATAAAAAGTTCAAGAGAAGATGTATGAGTCATCCCATAGGACGCTAACGCTATTATTTTGCACCCACCCCTTACGTGACATTTTCCTCTCATTAATCATTTATGTTGACCTTTTATTGCCAGAGGCAAGCACCATTTAACTATACGACACACCATCATGGGCAGTGACCTGGCCATAAACACAGATGCCAGAAAGGAAGTCACCAATTAAGGGCCTAAATGTTTACCTGTATAAACAGAGGGATGAGTACAACCGTACAACAATATCATAATGTGAACAATGAGGACTTTTAAATACACAGGTAACACCTTTAGAAACACAAAGTGCCAGAACACAGGTTGCTGTGAATTTGGGGCCATTAAATAAAGCGTGGGTGAACCTGACTGACTTCTCTGTGTAAGTACTTTCCACCATCACTGACAAAGTTTTAACAATAAATAAATAACAATAAAAAAAACAAGAACACGAATTGCACTACTTGGCAAACAGGGTCTAGTCATCAGATATAGTAAAATTATTCATAGTTACTGGCATCAAGGTTGAGTAGTGAATCTAAAATGGGAGCTCACTTCATGAAATCTGCACAGAGCCCTCGGACTGATTGCAAGAAAAAGTCAAATAATCAGCATTACAAGTGGAAAAACAACTCGGGCTTAATGAGGTCGTTATACGAGGCAGGGGAGCTATCAGCAGGTGAGATCCTCTCCTAACTGCCCCGCAACCCCCCACTGTGAGGGGAGGTGGGGGTGTCACCCATGCGTTCCTCAGCCAATCATCATCTCTAATAAATGAAACTCCACAGCAAGTGACATGCCGGCTAAGACTAATTATGCTCAGCAGGTGGGGCTGGCTGTAATTGGGCCACATGCTTAAACCTTTAGTTTGCCAGTGCCTCTGAGTCACAGCTACGTTCACCTCCCTTTGGTCCTGGGGAAGATCACCTGGCTCCTCGGTCCTCAGAGAGTCAACCAGGGTGTGTGTGTGTGTTGGTTTAGGGGGTCTGGCCTTGGTATTTAACGTTCTTTTGATTAGAATGAATCACAGAGCGTTCACCTCGGTGAAGGGTGTGGAGATCTAAAGGGCAGATACATTTCAGCATTTCCCGCGTTATTAAGACGGTTGGGACGTTTAATCCATACATACTCTACGACCTCAAAGCGTTGAAATGCCACTGACTACACCCCGACCTGCAGCACCTTAACGTTACAGCCGGTTAACTCTACACGTTGTCCCTTCCTGTGATTGGCCTTGACCTTTAACCTTTGACCTTTTATTGACCGTCACCTGAATCATCTTTTCCCAACCACACACCTGCCAGCTTCTGATTGTTCAGCTCTTTGTGGCTTGTCAACTTTGTGGAAATGGCGACATCTGCTGGTCTGTTACTGCATTAATGCGAGTCAAATTATTCTGAGACTACACAGTAGAGCAGAGCAACGTTTCTATAGACCTGCAACAGCAGCTGCAGAAATGACTCCAGTATAAAATGTGGCAGAGGCAGAAGCTGCTGTATCACTGGAAAGTTTCCTCATTTATAATTAGTTAGCTTTAGTAACTTAAATGTCAAGATGATCAAGACACTACTCACAAAACGCTCAAAATGTACGTTGTACTTCTTTTTTTATTTTCCACGTGTTTCATTTAAATTCCAGTTAGAGACATGTTATTGCACAGTGCCTGAGTTTGCATAGATCTGATAGGAAGGTAAATAATGGCAGCTGACTGTATTTCCTCGAAGCAGTACCTCGTGATACATCCAGCAGTCAGATAACGTCTCAGTCTTCTCAGGGAAGCGTAACTAGACATTTGCACTGTGAGCGAACTCATAGCTGAATAGTTAAATCATCGTGAAACGTATGGTGGCCTAACCGACATGTAAACAAAACTATGGCTCATTTTTCTTCCTCATACATGAATTTGTTAAATATTTTAACCTGAACCAAGGCAACGTGTTGAGAGACAAACCGGCCGATTATCCGGATAAAGGTGACTATTACTAGTTGTTTTACCGAAGGACTAGTTAACAGGCCTCTTTGACCACTTGACTGTAAAGGCTGTTGAAAGTGCAACAATACAACAATATGAAACAAATATCAATAAAAACTGTGAAAAAAAGAGAAAAATCTCCAACATGTCTCATCATAAACATATACTCACAGCATACACATGTGGTGTTTACTCCCTATTAGTCCAGTTTAAATGCCATTCTATTCACTATTCACCAGGACCAAACATGCTGCGTCTTTAGGAGGCACCATGTTTAGTACACAGGCTGAGTGTAAACCTCCAAATCTCTTTGCTTTTCAAATACACGCCACATAAACTGTGCTGCTGACACACATGCAACAATTTCACATTCACAATTTCATAGAATGATCACAAAGGTCAAATTCAAGTGGATAAAGCAGAAATGGCCAGTTGACAAACACAAGTAAAACCTAAATCTTAGACTTCAAACATACTCATACTACAGCAGTATAAGTAAACTGTCGTCAAATATTTTCAAGTATTCATCTTTTCTCAAAGTGCAGCATTTTAAATGAGCAACTGCTGAAAAGAGAGTTTCAGGCAATCCATTACTGGAGACAAGTGGTGGACCCCATGTGTCCCTGAGGTTTCAGTTTAGGAGCTAAAAGAAGAAGAAGAAAAAAAAAAGTTACCAGAAGGTTTGAACAGGTAAGAACTGGAGAACTGTAAATGCATAGATTTTATACCATGGCTTATTCTGTCCAGTAGATGGAGCCAAATTAGCCTTTCCTCTCCTTGGCAGGGCTTCAAGTTGTTGCTGGATTGAAATAAAACCCATTTCGTGTTGAGATCACTTAAATAAAACGGACTAAAGGCTTTTTAAAGACATATATAACGCATATTTACCGCAGAAGGTCTGCTGACAGGGCAGGGTGGTGGAGGCCTCTTCGGGGGCTCTGGTCGGGCTTTAGGTCTACCTGAAGGCTGTGTGTGGCTTTGTAAAGGGGGAGGTCCTTGGGGTGGTGGAGGAGCCTGGTTTCGTCTTTGCTTATCCAGCTCTAGTGCAGGTGACGTAGGCGCAGCGAAGCCGTGGGGCGCGTGTCGGTTCTGAGACACAGCTGCAGGCTGGATTTTAGGCTGAGGTACATACGCAGGAATGGGAGGAGGTTTCACTGCGGGACGCACAGCAGCGTGTCTTGACAGAGAGCAAGTTGGGCTCCCATTAGAAGAGGACGTCCCCTGTGGAGGAACAGCCAAACAACGCTCAGTGTTTGTGTTCGAATATTAACAACAGATATTCCACAGTGCGACTAGCGGGGGGGCTTCTTTACCAGGGGGCCTGACTCCGTTTTTTTTAGCAGGAATGTCGGGTTGGTGTGTCCACTGCCGGGACCGTTGACAATCACAGGCTTGTCCCCAATGGGCACTGAACAACTGTGGATGGGAACACAGGTGGGAACAGATGTAAAGGCCTGACATTCCAGCTGCATTTACTGATGCTCGGCGCAGAGCGACTACATACGTTGGCACCGGAGGTGGAGCTGAAGCTTTAAGCTGTTGGAACTTATGCCTGTAGCAGTACCACAGTCCAACAGCAGCGAAAATTAGGAAGAGAACGAGCGGGAGGACCAGCAGGACTGGAAAAGGACTGTCTGTTGAGACACGGAGTTAAGAGAAATGTGCATTACTCCCAAGTAAGAGCTTTAAATAAATGTACTTTCAAAAGGTTTCTCACTGTGGCTGGTGACAGGTCCACTGTCAACGCTCCCACCGGACCCCGACTGGTCGCACAGAGGAGGAGCCCAGCCCGAATCACAGTGGCAGTTATGGTTGTTGTTACACAGCTGATGAAAAAGCATGTTCCCCATTAAAATCATATAATAACAGTACTTTTACCTTACTTTCATACAGCATCACCAGTTTTCTTTATACTTTCTTATACACTTCATTCCATCTTCTTCTGCCTCCACTATTAAGAGGTTCATTCATTTGGCAGATAGCAATAGGGTTGATTCCAGAATTACTCCAGAACATTTTCATTTCATTATGTAAAGAATCGAGATACGTCTTGCGTCACCGCCAAGGATTTCGTTTTCTAGAACAGCGGGCTAGCAGCTCAATCATCCCAGTACCCCAAAGCAAATCCATCATCCTGCCTCACACTCGCGGAAACTCACTCCATGTCCGTGGCACTTGGCACTGCACTCGTCAGCTCTGAGAAAAGATGCATTGCGGCATTCTCCATTAAAGCAAATCTGTTAAAAGGAAAGTCGTGAGGAAGGGCGTCACAGTACACAGTACGGCGAACAGCAGAATTGAACCTAATGGAAGTGAACAACAATTAAACGTGGTAATGTGACTCGGAAATTAATAATGAAATGAGTCTGATTCATTCTCATTCACTGCGATATTTCTCTCACCGAGTCGTCGCCACACTTTGTGCCAGTCATGACCAAGCCCGGGTCCAGAGTATCACCCTGTAAGTGCTCGTCTCCCTGCCCAACCTTGTACACATGTGTGCCCATGCAGTGGATCTTTTTCTGTCTCACAGTCAGTGTGGTTGGTATGGGAACAGCATTGTTTTCAAGGGGCTTGGAGGCTGAAGTTAAACATTGGATTTTCCCACATTTAGCATCCCTGAAATAACATAATAAGATTTAATCACTCTATTGTTGAGCTCCTGACAAGGCTACAACACGTTCATTCATGCTTTTCCCACTCCTGAAGTAAATGAACCAAGATAATTTCATCTTCACCTTTCCTTACAACTCCTGTACTTCCCAAGCGAATCTTTGCCGCAGTTCCCGTACATGTCCCCGGCTCTGTTTACTTCCGTAAAACACGGGTCGGGGGCCAGACGACCATCTGTGTTTGGAAAAATAACAACGCACAGACACACATAAATACACGCGTGGTGTGGCGTAGGACCACCTGACGGAGGCCAGATGGCACCACTTACTGCTCTGTGTGACTTCTGTGGTACTACAAAGCTTCTCCAGGGAAGCTCTGGAGCCCAGCATCAATATGGACACTGTCCAATAACCCTCAACCTCCTATGAACCACTGAGGACTCATCTCTGGTTTCATACAAGTCTCTATTGAGTCAACATACACAGAAGATTTAGCTGCTTTGAATTGTCAAATTATATGTTACAAATGTGGCCTATGTTCAACCTTGCTTGCATTTCATTCCCCATTGTTACTGTTTCATAGTTAATGACTTGTATGACAGCATAACTTTCCAGGCAGTTTCAAACTCACCAGCCTCTGAATTAAAAGCATCTACCCAGCTCACCTTTGCCCCACAGTGACCGACACTGCTGCTCCAGCGTCAGACACATGCCAGTGTAGCAGTAGCCCTGGCTGCCCGCACATGACGTGCCGTCCACCAAGTAGAAGTTCGCAGGACAAGACTCTGCCTTCCCATCGCAGTACTCGGGCAGGTCGCAGGGTCCCGAGGGAGCACGGCACAGCAGCCCTGGACTCTTCAGCTGCACACGGAGACATCAAGCGGAGACAAGAACAAGAAAATAAAAGAGTAGGAATAGTAGGAATAATTCTAGAGGATGTATATTTAATGCAGACTGGAAGGAATTCTTTTTTTAATCCTCTCAGCTGACATGACAGATTCTAGTGTTAGTACCTTGCAGTTATCGCAGCAGACGCCATGGGCACACTCAGCTCCAGCCTTTAAAGTGCAGTTGTTGGCGTTGCAGCAGGGACTCGTGCATTCCTGCACAATCAACGAGCTGTGAGTCCTGGCTAAAAAACATCTGAAACGCACTTCAGAGATACGTCACGTCACCGACCTCTTCTTCTCCACAGTCACACTCCTCTCCCTCCTCCAGGTAACCGTTGCCACAGCGCTCCCCTCCGTACATGACTCTGGTGTTGGGCAGGTTGAAGAGACACTTCCCTCCGCCGGAGCTCAGGTAACTGTTCAGCTCCTTCTGGTTACAGCTGTTGAACACTCGCGGAAACGGGTCGCTGCGCCGTCAGAGAAATACATCCAATACATCATCAAATTCAAATCGCTTTTTTTACCCTATGAGCTTAATAATACACAGTACGTAGTAGATCTCACCCAGTAGCTGCGGCCATGATGCAGCCTCCGTCATTGGCGCTCGCCTGGCAACAGCCTGTAGTGTCGTGGTTCATGCCGAAGTTGTGGCCCATCTCGTGCGCCATGGTGGCAGCCACACCAACAGCAAACTTCGAGTGGTCCTGGCAAAAAGAAGGGACAGTGATTCAGAGATCAGCACTGTATCATCATTACTGGAATCCATAACAACTCAAATTTGTTAATTGTATCTTATTGTTAAGTTTCGCAGAAATTTGATGTTACATTAGACAGAAGTGTGACCTGTACAAGAACTGGACTGATGTTTATAGTTATAGTCTGGACTCTCACCATGTTCACTCCGCCTGACTGGTAGTCGGAGCACATGGCTTTGAGAGGTGCCAGCCCGATGGTGCTGCCCTGGAATGACTTCCCACTAGAGACACAACCGCCACTGCTTATTAGTTCTAACTACACACTGGCCCACACACTGGAACAACTGGTGCCGATTACAGTGATAAAACATTAGGATGAAAGCAGCTGAGGCATTTGTTCCATGGGCCTTAGAGGCGATAGAGGGACTTTACCGCTTGAAGAGGGTGAAGACAGATAAACGAGACTACCAGGAAATGAGAGAGAGAGAGAGAGACTGACGTGACGAACTGAGCGTTGTCGTTGGGAAGTGTGCTGAGCTGTTTGCTTCTCCAGGACAGGAACGACGCCAGAGTGCTGTGTGGGTTATCCGACACGTTGATCTTGTCCTGGGTGGTCCAGACCTCCAGGCCGATCAATGCCACACGGATGCTCAAAGCCTTGTAGTACTGCAGGAGTGAAACGAGAAAGAGGCAGAGTGGTGGTTATTGCTGCATTTAGATGTGACAGTAACGACAGTCTGTGGGCTTTACCAACCTTGTCAACCAAGTTAGCAGCTTCCAGTAGTTTCTGTGTAGTCATCTCAAGATTTCTGCCATGGTTTTCATACTGCGTGAGATATTAATATTAAAATAGACATGACTACGTTCGTTATTTTTAACCTAAACCCACTAACCACATAGAGATGTTTTGCAAAAACATGATGTCAACCCTTATATTTACACAACCTCTAACCTGATAAACAACCTCTACTCCTATTTGCAGATGAAACTTGCTTTTGATTAAGAAAGGGACCAAATATGAGCATATCACCTCAGTCTTGTCTGCCACTATCAGCAGCTCAACATACTTCATATTCTGGCTCAGGTCTCGTTTTTTCTGAAAAAGAGAAGAAAAAGGTTTACCACCATGCTTTACCTATTAGGCAGCTGATTACTGTTGATTCTGCCTGGACTCACCCTCTGTGGTGACACAGAGATGCCATGGATAAAGTCATTGAGGCCCTCCTTGTCGACCCCGTTGCCATGGTGATGCAGGCAACTACCTCTAGGTAGTTTGAGACTGTCGGCTCTGAACACAGCGTGCTGCTGGGTATCCGTGGAAACCGGAAGGGGCTCTATCAGGTAGGTGACGCTTGTGTTTAGAGAAATCAGGCCCCTGGGGAAACAAGGCACTGTTGAAGGTTCCTCCAAGTATATCAATGATACAGCTGTCTTTCTGTCACAGTCACACTCTGGGGAAAACATTAAGAACACCCACTACTTAGTGGATGGACTGGGCCACAGGTCTCGGGTGATTTATTAGTGTACACAAATGAAGATCACACAGAGTGACACACAATTCTCTGGCTTCTTCACTAAACCACTCGTGAGCCCAACTGCCTACGCATAAACACACATGAATCCTCCCAGCAGCAGCTCAAACATCTGGAAACGTCTGTCGCCCACATGTCAGCGTCCCTATATGCCGAGTCTGCATTTCTCCAGAGAATCCACGTTAGTCATATAAAGTCATTAACCCACTCATCCTCCAGCTGCAGAACAATGGAACTGCAGAGACACACATGGCTCCATTTCTGTCTACGCTCGCCAATTCCTCGGGCTCGCTGTGTCCTCTGTGAGTGTCTCCAGCAGGAAGTTTCAGCTGCTGTGAAGCCACAAACGTAGGGTCTCCACACAGCGCTGCACCCAATGAACCAGCTCCCAAGCCAGTGACCTGCTAAATCTGCAGCTCTGCTTCTGCCTTCTTCTCATCCACCAAATCCTGGTCACAAACGGTATTATAGGTCTTATACTGTCTGAGACCTGACAATGTGTTTTCTGTCTGTATGAGGAAAAATGACTCTTTCATGTCGTATGAAACAAAGTCATCTTCCAGTCAGCTTTTAACTTGTATGGATGGTCAGAAATGCGCAAGAATTCTCTCATATGCTGTGAATTGACAAGTAGACAAAATTAAATTCAATGAATGTGACAACCCTGGGAAAAATACCCTGTAGTTATTATTTTACTTTGTTGGCCCATAATGTTTTGCATGTCAGCTGGAAAAAGAATTAATTAAGGTTAGAAAATTGGCACTAAATGGAGTAATGCAAACACACGTTGGTGACTTGAACCACAAACCTTACTTCTCTCTCTTCGGTCAAACCTTTATTGCCTAACTTCTCATTATTCACTTTCATCTTTTTCACGTTGCTGATGATGAAACTCAGAGGAAATGCACAAAAATGTATTCTTCCATATTTTATTTCATTACACAGGAAACTTCGTGACTACAGCCCACTGTGGCGTATTATTTACCTGAGACCTGAGCAAGTACTAAGAGCGACGCTGGAGCCTTCCACACCCAGAACCTCCCCGTGGTAGAAACAGTTTCGCTAGAGGACAAGAACAATCGTTCAGTGTATAGCTCTTTGTGAAGAAACATAAATTGTTCATATACCCTAAGACTTTATGAACTGTATTAATGTTAGCGTTGTCTGGAGCAGGAGAACATCAAACTGTCTCGCGGACTCACAGTGTTGGCAGGTGAGGAGGACTTGCGGGCTCCGTCAGCGGTGTACCATATTTCTTGATATCCAGGGGCCAACAGCTGCCTGGGGAAAGACAAAACAAGCTCAAAGACAATTTACAAGAGGCACAGATGTAGCGTCAGGCACTCAATCTTGAGGGGCAGCAACAATATGGCGGCGCGATGATGAAAAATGTATTGAGTGAACGCCGCGGGAAACAGAAGAGACAGAGGAAGACGGATTCTCTCCAGCAGCACCGTGGCTCATAAGACATTCACTGTGACAGAGACACAGAACCAGGCGGCTTTAAAGATTTAGACAAAGATCCTCTCAGAGATAAAAACCCAAAGAAGAATGTGCCTGTAATGAAATCCACATGTACCTTTCCAAAATAACCTTACTTACATCATAATCTATTCACGCAGGCAGTATTTTGTTTTCTCTAAAACATATATAAAATGCAGACTAATAAATCAGGAGGACATGCGCATATTCCTTGAACTCAACATCTGTGTTGTTTAGGAGTCTTTCTGTCTAACTTGTGTCAACCTAGCGACCCAGTATTTACATGTTTTCCTGCCTGTTCTCCTTCCAGCTCTGTCTCAATCCATTCTTCCTGTTCTCCTTCATAAACTCTGTCTGGCTTACAGCTGGTTTCCTTTCTCTGTGTCTCTCTCCGCTGCTCTTAGCTGCAGCGAAAATGCAGAAAACATGCGCCTGCCAGTATTGGATGAAACACTCATGAAACACAAATGGGGGAAAAACTAAGATGTCACACGTGGCATAGTCCCACTAATATGTCATTATTTTTCATAAAATCACACGTGATTATACTGCAGACTGGCATGTTCCCATTTCGCTATTATTTATGAATTAAAGTGAACATAGTGACGTTAAAGAAAATCATTTAAAACTTTATAAACGTTCAAACACAAGAATTTGTTTCAAACTATTCCTTTTGAAGGACGATGGAGATAAGTGACGGAAAAATGGGGGATTTTTGCCTTTGTCCTTCCATCAGATGCCCTGAAGGGGACAAGCCCCTTGAAACAATGACAGCCCATTGAAGCGACGACAACCACGAAGCAAGTCAGAGACACTAAATGCTTGATCCATTAACGGATTACCACCCTGAAATTTGGGGGCTGTACACCCAGGCGCGCGCGCACACACACACACACACACACACACACACACACACACACACACACACACACACACACACACACTCTAAGAGAAGGCTTGAAAGTGATTTCTCAGTAGTAATGTGTCCGGTTGATGTAACCCTAAACAGGGTGACCCCACTGTGTTGTGATTTGACCCTCTGACCTCATTTATTTCTGGCCTTCCTCTGGTTCACCAGATATTCTCATTGTGTTCTGTCATCTTCCCAACGTCTCTGTCAACGGACAGAAAAGACAATGACTTCTTCCACATGGAAACGGACTGTTTCTCAGCTTCAACAGCGAGCTCTCCACTGGGCCCACTGCCACTCAAAAAGCAACCGATGGCTCCATGGCAGGCAGGGTGTGCCATGACCTTAGATCTCAGCTTAGGAAGTGTCCTCAGCTCTTTGTCTGATGGTTGCAGGGCACATGCAGGGATGACAGGCTATAGTGACGTGCACCTCCTAACAATTCCTGTGGTTGTAGTCACACGGGCATCAGGCTGCTTGGAGATGGTCCTAAATCCTAATCCTGTATAACACTTGTTAAGAATTTTCTTTCATCTTTTTGGTTTCAGTGTCGTGCGCATGATGAGACCATGTGGTGGTAATTAAAGAGGACAGTCTTTAAATCATACTTCATGACCTAAGATTAATTTTGATGAAGTCTCATTCGACTATGCATCACAACATGTTTTACAGCTTTAAATACATTCCTCGTGTTGGCAAATCCGCTGAATCAAGCGTTTACACAATATTGATGAAACAACTCTGCTGTCATCCGAAACACACCGACCACGAATGGACTAACTTCGCTTCCGCATAGTAAAGTCAACCTGCACATGTTTTATGACCTAGAAAAGAGGAAAAATGGAAAATGTGTTGTTGTAAGTTGTCTTTCTGAATCCAGAATGATCCAATGTTGTATTTACTCAAATTATCCATCAATCCAGTTTACTATAGTGATAATCAGTGTTGCAATGAGTGGCAGAAACCTAGAAGAAGAAACAGCCATAGCTTGTACATTTTATTGGCAAACCTTGAACCAACCAATTGACTTAAAACCCTGCACTGTAGGAAAACCCCAACCCACAATTACACTCTGGTAAATACTGTCACAGCTTTTAGGTGAAGAAGCAAAAAGCTCTATGCAATGTCTGGAGTGCTGAAAGACTCTGGAAGTGACCCAGAATCCAGACAGATGATGTGATTGAGCCAAGAAGCACGGGCTGAATCAGGACTGTCTGCAAGTGAGGCTGGGACAAAGGCTCGGTTCAGCCTCAGCGGGAGATGGGAGGGGTGAGGGATTAATGCTAATATACTTGGGAGCTAGTGAAGGGAGGAGGGAGGGAGGACAAGAGAACATGGGCTAATGTATAAGGGTCAGTGGGTCGCATTCTCTCATAGTATCAGATGACATCACTGCAAATTGGCGAGGGGAGGGAGGGAGGCTGACGCAAAGTCAAAGTGCCACTCAGCAACGCTTGATTAAGAGGCTTTTACTTCACAGGGGCACCGATGCGCGCGAGTGTCTCCCCAACGCGAATGGTAACACTGCCGCCAAGCTTAGCACGTCACAACACAGGGCCACGCTACTGTGAGACTAAACACAGACAGAAGTGAGACAAGGACAAGCAAATGGATCCCTTGCCCTCTGCTTCCTCGACTTACAATCCATCAGGTCTGTGCCATAAGTCCTGTTTGTGTTCTTTTGGGCTGTCGTGCATCTGTGTGTGTGTACAAGTGTCTCTGTGCGTAGCCAATCTGCGTGTGGCCACAGCCGCCGCGTGGGAGATGTGTATTTGCACGAGAGCCCTGGGGAAGGTCAGCTGAGGTGAGGGAGGAGGAGAAAGGAGAATGAGCAGGGTGCTCATTTTTAAGCTGGACAGGGGAAGACGTATGAGGTGAGGACGAGAGGAGAACAGAGGAGAGCAGCAATAGCATGTACTACTTTTCCCAGTGGAGTGCTTAATACAGGTTCATGCACTTAATTGAGCGCAGACAGAAAACAGGAAGGTGAGAATATAATTCATATGTGAAGCAGGCCCACATGCTCCCAGCTCCGCTGGCTGTACATTCCTCTCGCTCTCTGCCCTGTTCTTCAGCCTTTTTTCTCTGCTCTATCACTTCTGTAGACACACCTTTTCATCCTCTCTGAGTCAGCTCACTACCGCCTCTGGTTGGCTCATAACCAAATCAAGCCACTATGTGCACAGCACAGCCTTTCATTAGGGTAAAAGCTCAGGCAGACACACACGGACACCCACACTGATGCACATAGGAATGATTAACACACACCCAGTTGGACTGGAAATAAAAGAGAGCAGAACAAAGAGATGTAGATTCAAGCAGAGGGGCAGTGGGGCTGGTTCGATTTTTGGCCGTATCTGCTGCCTGCCAGTTGCAGGGGCAACAAGGTCACGAGAGAGTTGCCAGGACACAGAGACGAACACTGGCAGCATTTTCTCTGGCTTCTCTCCAAATTTAGGCATTAATCTTCGCAGCCTCCGTTTTGTGTCTTCCGCCAATCTAGGCCTCAGACTAAATAAAGGGTTGACAAAGAAAAAAAGTGCTCGAGTGTTTCAGTACTCTAAACTATTCTTGAAAGGGACTGTACAGAAATGATTCTGGAGGTTATGGGTCAGTAGGTCGACACAGAAATGAAAACAAACAAAGTTATGTGCCAGTTAGTTACAAAGTTATGTGCGTTCCCAAACTCAATACATTAATGATTCAACAGTTTCCTCGTAAAAATTACTGACTTTAATTATTCTTTACATCACCTAAAACTAAAAAAGCGACGTCCTGTTGCACAGTAACTACATCAGGAAACAGTTGAGATGTTGCACAAACGCCTTTAAAAGGTGCTTTTTCTGCTTGCGAGCGCAAAAAGAGACAACGTGTCCTTTCTGCTGCGTTTCCTCCTCCTTACAAATACCTCAAAGCAGTTATTGCGCCACCTTACATGACAAGGTCCCTTCAGTATCTCACTTAGGATGGACTCAAAGACTGGTGACGATGGAGACAAACGAACCAATGTGTGTTTGAGGAAGATTCCTTGCCCAGCGGGGAATCTAACAGTCCGACCACCTGCTGGGGAGGGAGAGCAGGGAGTGTAAATCCCTCAGGGGACGATCGCTCAGACACAGTGGAGTCGTGGTTACTTAATGTGAGTGCCTGGGCATGAATGAATGACAGAGAGAGCTTATATTTCATGGTAATACTGGACCTCATTTCCAACACTTCCCATTCCACTCGTGTGCAAGCTCAAGCCCACAAATTACTGCTGACTTCTCTCCTACCTAAAGAGGTGAACTATCGCGCTGCCGTCCTGTTACCATCCCATTGTTGCCAGACAGGAACCGGCTCCATCAGATACAGAACGTTAGGAGCAGAAGCTCAGTCTTATTTCCTGTTTGCCCAAGGCACACAGATCAGGTGTCAACCCTCTAGTGTCTACAATCTTCTGCCCTCCTTTATCCCCCTTCTCTCCAGCCACGAGGGTACCGACCTTCAGCGTGTCCACTTAAAAGCTAACATCTGGTCTAAAAAAACAGAGCGAGCTGGGACAGCTTGTGAGAGTGCAGCAGGATAGTAAGTTAACGTCCACAAGCATTACTACTGTCAACGGCAGCAAATACTGTTATATGCTTATAATAACTCCCCAAACCCTGCGTATTAAATACTGAAGAACGCTTTACTCTGGCGAAATGGCTCACTTGTTTTTTTCCAGGTGTAGTCTGAGCTCCTGGCCGTCGGCTGAGATCAGAACCTGCGCCTCTGTTGGATGCTGAAAAAGAAAACCACACATTTAGGTTCACAGAACAATGGCTTATTTCAAGACTTAACCACTGGACACAGAGAGAGAGGGTCACACTGACTCACCTCTTTGTTGGGAGACCTCCTGTCTCGGTGTGGATGTAACCATAGGGGAGAAGTCGTCTCATAACTCTGGACATGTTCAAGGATGCTTCGCAGCGAGCCCAGCGTTTTCAGCTCTGATGAAAAATGGGGGGGGGGGGTCACCAATTAGCGTGCATTTCATAATTTGAGCAATATTTTATGATTTATGGATTGGGTGACATGTTTAACAATAACAAACAAATGAGAAAACAATATCATCTTGCACAGGCAACCGCGCGGCGCTCCGGTGAATTTTAAACCACATTTCAGTATTTTGCTGTAACGCAGTCGCGGTACAGCCGCTGTCACACGTTTAAATACTGATTTCCAGTTTGACCTACGAGAAACAATCACACTCACCGCTGTAAACATCGCTTTCAGGCGCAGCCGCCTCAACGCAACGGAGGAGAACCAGGAGGCACACACACAGCGATGAACGCACGGCGTCGACAGCAGGAGGAGGACGACGCGCGCCTGGACGCATTCTAACAGCAGACGGCTCCAAAATGAATCAGCAGGACTGAGACATGAACGTAGTAGTCAACTGCTTCGGGACATTCACATCAGAGGATGAAGCCGCTGGCGAGGAGTCATCGCGATATGCGCGTCTGAGGGAGGAAGGGGAGAGAGAGAGAAGATGCTCGGCGCGCGTCTGAACCACTCCCCTCGCTTTTACATCTGAAAGCTTCAGTCTGTCGTTAATGGGACGATGGTCTCAAATGGTAACAGGTTTACTAGTGTTTCCGTGTGGTAAAAACAGGCTGCACGTTTTATTTCGAAATGTCATTGTCACACTTTCAAGAAAAGTGCAAAATGTGGGGCAGTTTTCACCATTAAAGCCTGAATCGACTTTACGAGCTTTAAGTCGCGAGAAATCATTTAAACATTTATTTTGCAATAGATAAGTAAATTTTTCATGTCATTTTTCCACAGAGCATGTTGACGTGCGCGCACAATGTTTGTGTAATTACCGTGATGGCCTAATATGGGCTCGCTCTGCGGCGGCTGGGCAGGTATGTCAGCGACAGTTTTCAATGGGTGTGAGATACACTAACGTAAACATGTTCAGTGACAGGGCGGCCTGTAAGAGAGATGTGTGTGTGTGGATGGAAACATAAAACACTTGGGACCCCGGGAAATTAAAGTACAGTTTCACTGGGGTTGTGTGAAGTGTTAGCTCAGTGTGTTCTCCAACCAGGGCCTTAGGTTTTGCTCTACGCGTAAACACATGCTCTCTTTAAATAACTGCACACTTGCCAACACAGGCTCTGGTTTCCAGGATTTCCTCGGTTCGTTGGCGCGGCCAGTGTGGAGTGAAGCTCACAGTGGGATTGTGTCTTTAAGAAATTAAGCTATTATGTTATGTGTTGTGGCACTTTTCACCTGGCTGGAGTGCGTAAAGCCAAAATCATAACCAAACAGGTGTCTCGATTCCGTGGATTCCTAATGAGAACATAAGAGCTGAACTCTGGTGACATAAAGTACAGTAGCTCAGTAACAAGGTCAGCAAACTAAAATTACAGCTCCTAATACCCGACAATGCCCCGTCCTGCTACAGTAAAAATACAGCAGCCATTCACACTGCCCCGGTCGTTTGGAAGTGTGATGATAAATATGTCACGGAGCACATGTCAGAAGGATAGAGTGTACGAGGGTGTGTGGAGTATTCTTAGCTTTGATGACAGTGCAGGCCGGTGAATCCATTCACATCTTTAAATGGTGTCTGCAAGTCGAGGAGGCTTGTTACTGCCAGGGGACTGGCTTCTGCTTTACTTTGCCTTTTTCCATCTCCTTCATCTGTGCTTTCGTATGAATTTGAAGTGTTGTTGAACCGCTTTCATGCTTAGATGGACCACACACACACATTTAGTGGCATCTACACGTTTCCTGCATTGCGCAGAAAGCTCAGGTTAAAGGAGGACTATATGTCATTCATGATATCAAATAAAGTTATATTTTTGGAAAAGCAACTTGATGCACTACACTGGAGAGAAGAGAGAAAAGAGAAGCAAGCAGCTGTTTGTGAAAGCAGGCTGCTGGACCACGTTTCTTGTTCATGACACTTGCTGCCGAACTGTGAAACCAACTGCTTCCCTTTTAATATTATCATGAAATTTAAGAAGAAAATGTGCTATTTAAAGAAAACGGTATGAAAGAAGTTTTCCATCAAGGTATCAAGATGTTTTGGCAACGAGAGAGTAATCATACAAATTCAAAAATCAAAAGGGTCCGTTTAAAATGATCTTTGAACTATGTTATACAGCAGTTCTTACATGCACTCATCTATTTACATTAGCTAATACCAAGCTGTGAGTCTTCCTCTGGATTCGCTGCTTATATGGGTCCAACTTAACAGCATTAGTCTCTATAGCAACAGAGGAACTGTTAGCAGCCATCGTCCTCCAGGATGTCTGGGTGCTCCTCCCAGAACTGGTCTCCTATGATATCACAGTGGTAGGCTTCCACCCTTCTCCTGCTGCGAGTCACAGCCACGTCTTTCTCCTCTTCATCTGGGAGCTTCATGCGTTTTGTGACCGTTTCATCGCGCTAAGCAAAACAAATGAGAAGTATGATGAGTAGGACTGGAATTGTGTTGCGTGACATAAAAAAACACTTCACCTCATGGCTCTAGATTTTGAATAATGAGGGTCATGTACAATTAGCAATGATATAATGTGAAGATATACCAATAAATGACACGGACACTTCTTATGATATGCATTCCCACACAGTTTCTCACAAGAAGGTGATACAGTAGAAGCAGAGACGCAAACACACTGAAGCGATTTCCTCTGTGTGGGCTTTCAACCAGCTCACCTTTTCCCAGATGAGAGTGGTTCCCTTCCTGTGGAGAGCAGGTTCTTTGTTGTAGTTGATGTCAAAGTCTGAGAACAGGATTTCGTTTTTATCTGCAGCTAATGTTCCCTAAAATCAACACATAAACACATGTAAATATGATTATATATCAAGTGTGTCCTCACAGCGTGAGTTGAGAAGGTCTTTAAAACTATGTTTGTACCTGACCTACGCATAAAACCACAACTGCACCACTCTTTGCTTTCTTGGTTGAAATAGGAAATCTGCTTAGGCTTGGTTCCAATGATTTTCAGAAAACATGTGTTTATAGAGATAAATAAACTGTACAAAGGTTTGATGGGGTGCGAATGACTCGTTGGCCAAACATGCATCCACAAAGAACATTTTTGTTTTATCACAACTCATCAGCTGTCATCACATCACTGGACTTTCCCTCCCCGCCCACAGGGGAAGTAAGACTCTTTAACTAGTAGTTAAAGTAACTAAATATACTGACCATGAGAACAGTAATGAACCAACGCACACAAATGTATCGTCATTGAAAACCACCAGCCTTCCAGGTAAAATATATACATTTATCTTTCTGATAAACTGTTGTCACAGCTATTTTCCTAGAGGCATATTTATTTACACATAGGCAGCTGTTCAGCTTCAGAAGCATTTGTTCATGCTTGTGAATTGCTTTTATGGTTTTCACATGGCTTCACCTGAAATACAAACACTGACCAGCAAGAAAGCTCATGTTCATATTTTTATGAAAGAACATTAAATATTTAGTCTATTTCTGAAACACATCTTAAACACTAAAAAGCATGTGTGATGACAATTACTACCACTGTCTTTATTTTATGCAATTGCCTGACTGAGAAGCTTGAAGGACGTTGGTAGGTGCCTTTCTCTGTTTGAATGTTCTCCCTGTGTCTCCACATACTCCAGCTTCCCACCATCCAAAAAATATGTAGCCAGGACATGCATGTCCTTCACTTACTGTATGTTATACTACTGATTCAAGAGATTACCTCTGGCCAACAGAGGGTTAATCCCCCACACAGCCATTAGAAAATATATGACTGACACAATAAACCTTAAAAACAGTTGTTACTAAACCTGTGTTTCCGTCTTACCTTTAATCGATCCTCTGCTTGGACTGTGGTGAGTCCTCCCTTCTGTACTAATGTCCAAAACACTGTGTTGTACAAATTATTTATGTGACCTGCAAACCACAAACACAATTTCACATTTCTTCAGTTTAACAACATCATCGTCTTAGGAGTCAAATGTTTGTATGACTCTATGATTAAAAATCTTACAATCCGCTTGTCTCCAGCTCAGGTAGTCTCTAAGGTTGCGGTTGCTAGGATACAGGACCACGCGTCCGTCGAAGCCCGGTGGATACAGAAGTGGCTCTTCGCCAAAAAACTCCTTCCAGTAAAACACAAATGAGGAGGAGAACTGAGATGCCACATGAGTCATGAGCTTACTGTCAGAAGAGAAACAAAAGGAAAAAATAAGTCAGGAAATATGAAATATTTGAAAAGCTCAGCTGTCACAACCCCAGTACCTGGCTCTCCTCTTAAACCAGGTGGAGGTCCTCTTGAAAATAAAACTGAACTCATCACTTTGACCATAACTAATAACAATATCTTCTAGCTCCTCCATGACAGAGCGGGCACTCCTGGTCATCAGGCCCAAGGCTCTGTTGTCGTTGGGCTTTGTAAACTTGTGCTGCTCTGCAAACCTATGGAAATATGCAAGAATAAAACAATATAATAACAAAGGCTACAAATAACCTATGGAATTATTAATTTCCAACATCGCTGGTGTGTTCACAGAAACAATATGCAGTACGAAAAGGAAACTGACTTGTGAAAGTTCCGGCCATCTAGTCGGACAACAATGTAGCAGTTTCGTAGACACGTGTCATCTGTTTCAAAGTTGCGCACATATTCAAACTTGCTCTTTGCCATGTTGCTGGTGCTGGTAAAAAGACATGCGGAAAGTTTGACAACGCAACACCTGACAGCAAACGTACACGACTTTCCAATCAGCATGAGGATGCTGCAGAAGAGGGAGAAGAGAGACGTAGTAAGCAAACATAAACAAAACTAAACGCCTAATATAAAGATTGGAACCACTTTATACAGACATCAAAACACGCATTTACAGTGACAACACACACACCAGGAGACCCTTTATATGATTAGTAATGTTTATAGTCTGTTCTCCTTGACGTATTACTGTAGAGTTAGTACTTCCACTTGAATGTCATGTTTGACTGCAGCAACAATATGCAAAACGTATCTTAATTGTTTAATTGTTTTAATACATCTTGTTACACAGATGTATGTAAAATTCCAAATAAAACATAAGCGAAAGGCGTTAATCTAAAACTGATGTCATTTACTCAAGATACTCACGTTGGCATGTGTACAGTCCGTCAACAATTACAGTCGTACTGGTTCCGGTGACTAAACCAACAAACGTTCCGGAGCTCGATCCGAGCAGGCACAAACAAAAACCGAGCTCTCGTTGTTACAGATCGTCACAAACCTCGTTACAAACCCATCACAATACATGAGTGTATCGCTGTGCTGCTGCGTTGGATAATTTACTAATGAGAGCAGTCGATGATACTAAACATCACCTGAGGTCTAGCGCCGCCGTGTGATGAACAAGGGCGGTTACAGCCAATGGTTGCGCCTTCATTTGTGAAGTTGTTCCGGTATCATCGATGTCAACCGTTTTGTTAACTTAACCCAAATGTATTCTCTCAGTGCAACTAGGAAGTTGCATATTTCTACCGTAACTCTAAAAATATAATTTTTGCTAAGCCCCGTGCAAATGATCGCAGCGACCGAAAGGCTCCAGGAAATGTTTGGGGTTTTATTGCGTCTTTTCCTTCCTCCACGGGCGAGTGACACGGGTGGTTACATATTTCCCAGAATCCCACGCTTCACTGTGGTCGTTTCAAACATGGACGAGCGAGAAAGAACCAAACAAGCCACAGAAGAGGCCAAGGCCGCGTCTTGTTCAACCACAGCGCCTGCCTCGGAGCGTGAACCGGAGGCGGGCGACGACGCGGAGAGACTGGACGTCTGCTCGGATAAGTTCGACCCACTCTTGGCCCTGTACTCTCCCAACGTGACGCTTCCCTTTCCAAACATGAAAACCTTTAACAACGTGTCCGATTACGAGAGCTTTCTGAAGGGCGGCCGGGGCAGAGCCAAGCCGGAGAATATAGAGAGGCGGCGGCAGAAGGCGATGAAAGGGGTCGTGGACCCGGAGCGCATCGAGAGGCTGAAGAGGCTCATGGTGAACAACCCGGTTTCGGATGCAGAGCAGGGGGAAGGAGGCGGCAGCAGCGCCCTGCGGAGGAGGAGGCAGAAACCACAGAAAAACGTCCTGACGAGGATGCCCTGTAGGTTTTATTATGTCTGGAAGATGGATCTATATGTTGAGTAAATGTCCTCTGTTATTTACACCTTGCGTGTTGTGTGTCTGCAGTGTGTAAAGGCAGCCCTCTGGGCGAGCTGTTCCGCTGTGTGGAGGAGAGGATAAGGGTCAAAGTTCACATCAGGACCTTCAAAGGGCTCAGGGGTGTGTGCTCCGGCTTCGTCGTGGCTTTCGACAAATTCTGGAACATGGTGAGTGGATTCCTGGGTCGTGCGTCTGTCAGCCACCGCATCGTACAAAGTGGCGCAACGTAAGATGCAGCTGGAGTTTTCAGTGGAGGTCAGATCCGCGACTGTCTGGGGCAGAGCTGCTTTGACAGCAGAGGGTAGCCTGCACGACATTAAGCATCGGCCCTAATGTTGTGGCTGGGTGGTGATGAGCAATGAGCTTTGGCTGTTAACTTGGCTTTCTTTTTGTCAGGCAATGGTGGATGTAGATGAGACTTACAGGGAGCCGCTGCGTGGAGAAGCACTGTACCATGAGAAAGCGCTGTCCATGACACGGGTAAGAACTAGTTCAGTGATCTCTGTACAATTGCCCAAATTGTTTTGTTGGCATATTTAAAAGTATGGTTGTGGTCAGCGTTGACCTCCTTCAGTAAAGTTATGTCTCTTCTACAACCTGCATCATTTCATGTGTATAAAACCTTCAAACCATAATCATTACAGATTGGACAAAGGACGAAATGCTGACGTTTTAGATCTAGCAAAAACGACTACCTCGAACTTTGGTTTGTTCTACGAGTGTTAACGTGACTGAAATTGTATCGCAGCTCTTTGAGAAGTTAAAGCTCCAGGAAACTTCAGAAGATGATAAATCGGAAACGAACAAAGCCTCCAAAGCTACGGATAAAAGCAGCCGAGCCAACAGGACAGAGTCTATGGCGTCAGGTGCTCCCAGACACAAGAAAGAGCCCAAGACGTACGGCAAGGTCCGGACACGCCATGTCAACCAGCTGTTCATCCGGGGTGAGAACATCATCCTGGTGAACCCACAGCCGCTCTAAGTTTCTGATGTTTACACTAATACACAATAAATGTCCTATAAGTAATACATTTTCTATTACACATCTGTAATAACGTGTGAAGTGCTGCAGATGTCAGCAGGATTTTGTCTCAACTCGATTCAGAAGAATCAAACTATTATATCATATTGATATGGATGTTTTCCTGTGCCCAACAGAGGAATCTGTATTTTGAGAAATAAAAGCCTTTTGGCTCTAATTAGTAATTTCTCGAGTCTGTTTTGTCTGTGAGCCATTAAAAATGATTGGCTGTGACGCCCCTCTGCTGTTTTAAAGGCAACCCTGTTTAGTCTGGTTGTCCTCCAGCAGGTGGCAGCACAAACACATTGGTGCAGTGTGCGAGGTCTTCGTCATCCCCAGAGCTTGTCCCTTTATGTTGCTTTTCCCCATTAGTTTGAACAGGAATGACAGCGCAGTCTCAGCGGACTTCATAAATGCATTATGAATAATTGAGTTTGTGAAGCTAGAGATTGCAGATGGCACTCAAAAGCTGTCATTTGTCTTGACGTCTCAGATTGCCTTTACTCTTTAATGGGCACATTACCCATAAAAGCACAATTTACTGCATTTCGTGGAAGTTGTAAAGATGTTGATTTTTTTTTTTTTTTTTAATGGCAGAGGTTGCTTTTGGATGGTGATCGCGCAGAGTGATTGTATGTTGCAGTAATGTTTCTGGGTCTGTCAAGAGTTTTTGAGAAATACCTTTTTACTTTAGCTCCTTGTGGTTTGACTTATGAGAGTTTAAGTGACCCTCTTTCTATATATTTTTATGCCACAAATAGGACAAATTGTGTCAGTAGCTAAGCTATTCATCTATACACTGTTACTTTTCATACATCAGAATATTATTAGTACAGCCTATTTAACAGTCCTCTCCAGAGAGGGAAAATGGGGTCAATTGTTTAACGTAAGCTGTGATTTAGTTGTGTTTGTCACACCAGTGTTCTAACAGACCTTATTACTAGATGAGAAGGGCACAACAATAGAGTTAAAGACATGATCCATAACTGGACTTTTTTTTTTCCTTTTGATTTAGTAACCAGGTCAACCTGCTCACTAGGAGAAAAACCTTCATTAGAGCAGTATCAACATTAATAGACATCTTTGACAACTGAAATCTGGGTTCAACTACAACAGTGTGGATGTGTTGTTTGTAGTCATACTTACTCTCTTTTCTTTCTGCCTTATTGATACAGTGTGTACATGTTAACATTTGCTGAAGTTCTTTCTTTACATAAAACCATGGAGTTAAAGTTCCTTTAACTATTGTAATTTCAAAGTCAGGCGCAGTGGCTTCACTTTTGCTGCTTGAAGCTCTTTTGAATGAGGCTAATGACATAGCACACCAAATAACACACATCATTAACAAATTTCAATCATCTGTTTAATGTTGTTCATAAAGAATCTCAATGTGTAAATCAAATCAAAATGGGTGTAATGTAAAATTAAATTTTCTTTTTCCGATTGCATACACTAGTGTTTAAGTAACAATCCCATTTCAGAGATACAAAGTAGAAAACAACACATAAAAACTACTGATAGTTTTGCAAAACAGCAAACAGATTTTGGTCTTTGTAATGCTTCAGTCTCTGAGTGAGCACTAGCATGTGTCAGTGTGCTCAGCCTCTTAAGCCCCCGGGAAAGCAGGAGAGCACAACTTCAATCCTTCTGGGGCTGCAGAATCCACTGCTTTCTCCTCAGGCAAGTGAATTATTTATCTCATCGTTGACACACCAAACATGTCAGGCAGCCAAGATTTACTTATCAATCACTCATTAGGTCGGGAGGTAACCACCAACAGGCACTTGAGCCACTGAAGACCAATGTTTCAGACATCTACCAGATCACTTAGCTGGCACACAGCCATCTGCATTATCTCAGCACATCTATATCTAACCACCACAGCCAAACTGGGTGTAACAGGAAGTGGACCCAAACTGGTGACAGTGCTTCCTCTCACACAATATTTTGTACCTGACTAGCTGTAATTCACAGAAAACATTGTTGCTGTCATAACGTTAGCTACTGCTGTTTTGTGATGTATACCATTATAAAGATGTAAGGAAAAACAGCGGCATTCACCCAGCTGCACATATAAAACGCCTCAACATCGAAAACATGTATGATGGAGCAGTCTGTATCAACGCTTCAGATGCCAACATAATACACAAGCTCATATTTGTGTTTCTGAAGTACTGAAGTCATCACTGGCCTGAACAGAGTGGAAATAACAAAACTGTGCCTGACATAAACAGAACCGAATCGAATCTGTGAAATAGTTACACATTGCACCTAATTTCTGCACAGGCTACACATGGCTTAACTTGAAGTACAAACATGTTTGTACCCAGGAGGGAAGTGAAGCTCTGGCAGCTGTCTTGAACAATGAACAGTCACATTGTCTCCTTTAAAAAGGTTGAAGAGAAAAGGCAAAAGGTCTTGCAGGCACTCTGTACTGAAATAATGAATCGCTGGATGAGGTTTCTCCTTCCTACTGATTCTCTCTCATTTGGATGCAAACTGATTAGAATATTCTTCATATGTTAAAATATACAGATATATATATATACACACACACCAACAAGAAAGGCTACAAACTGATGGTCGGTTGAAGAAGGACCCCCTTCAATTAATCAATAGCTTTCACACCAAAGACTCATTAGTTTAAGTGACAGGCCACATTTAGAGTGAGGACACTTGTTTACAGAAGGTGTCATCGTGCTTTGCCGTATACCTTACCATGTCAGATTTGGTCTGTTTGATGCGACTGTTCACGCTGTCCCTACCTTTCCTACACGTACTTCATAACTTATTTGTAAGGGCTCCAGATTTCTATTTACAGATCAAAGGAAGAACACGGACAAATAAGAGGTAACTTGACATTCTCGAAACGTACATCAGAAAGGTAAAATGGCTAATCCTGTTATCTAAACTTATCATTCAGTAAAGCTACTGAGAATGCATCTCAAATAATTATGCAGCTATATATATATATATACACAGATTTTTGCTGTTCTGGTGATTTCGCTTGATTGAGGTTATAAAGCAAATTCCCCTGACATTCTCTAGGTGGCACAGCTTCCTCCTCCTCACTCCTAACTAACCAAAAGGCACATCATCAGTGTGTATGTCTGACCACCACCGTAGACCAGACACATCATTGGTTCAAACTACACACACGCACGCACAAACACACACACACACACACACACACACACACACAGATGTGAAATAAGGAGATTTCAGGGTGTTAACATTATGATAGGCATTATTCAAGTACTCTTTGTTTGCAGCTCATTACAATCCTTCACCAATGGACGGAGAGAGACTGACGCCACTGCTTCTAATAATCTTTGCTTTCCAGCTCCATCATTTTCCAAAGTTGCCAAAGTCAGCAAAGGCATCGTGTTTGGGCTGTTGGACCACAGCAGAGTTCATCCCCATCCCCATAGCACCAGGCATCCCCATGGTCATACCTCCCTGTGGCATCCCCATGGTCATACCTCCCTGTGGCATCCCCATGGTCATACCTCTCTGTGGCATCCCCATGGTCATGCCTCCCTGTGCCATCCCCATGGTCATGCCCATCCCCATCATGCCCTGGTGGGGTGTCATACCAATGCCAGCCCCAGGTTGCATTAAAGGATTAATGGCCGGCCTGACTGTTGGAGGTCCTAGGTTCATATTCGCAAATCCCTGGGTGAGCATGTTAGCAGATCCTTGGTTACCTGGAGAAAAAAAAACAGAGCAAACCAAATAAACCACAGTGCCCACATTTAAAATAACACGTGATAACAAATTTGACAAAGAATGGCACCACTGTTATAGTTAGTTAGATTTAACCTTGTTGGAGGGTGTTGAGACTGGGCTGGCTGGGCTTGGGAGGATGCATACCAGGACCCAGGAAGTCCAGGCTGATATTAACAGAGGGGTCTGACCAGGTAGAAGGAAGAGATGCTTTGGCTCCGGCTGCTTGAGAGGACATTCCCGGCTGCACCGACTGCGGTTGTAGGGGACCTCCAAGGTTCTGGAGAGGCTGGTAAGGACAAAGACAAACAAGCAAAAATACAATGTTAGCGAAAATCTACAGTAGTATAGACTAAAAGCTTCAACGCAGAAAAATATTATGAAAACGTACTATTTCTTATCATTATTCAAGACCCTAAACCTTTAGCGTGACCCACTTAGACCTGCTACTGTCTTATTCTGAACTCATTAAAACACACAATGTAAAATAAATCAAATAAAAGTGAGTGGCGGGTGTCTTCTCAGTGAAACAAAGTTTATTTAAGTAGGTCAAAAACATTTTAACGTGGAAATACAGTAGACATGTGCTGGCTTTTGTTGGGGTTTTAATGTTTCTGTAAGTCAGAACTGATTCTTCTTATTCCTTGTGTCAGTAACAGGAGGAGTAGGTGGTTAGTGGGTGGTCTCTGGGGGAGCTGAGCATCTGGTGAGTCTGCATATTAACCCTCTACCATCATGCTAGTCCTTCATCTTTCACTCATGAGGTGTACATCTCTATCACACATGCAAACTGACAGATGTGGCCAACAAGTGCCTGGGAGTAACTGTGTGAAAAATGTTCTGCTGTAATTTTAACAATCCTCTTCACTGCTTTCCTGTCACTCACTCGCCATAATGTGAGCAATACATGCCCTAAAACAAACTGATTGAAAGCAGTTTCTAAAACAGCCAACTGCAAACTATGAAGGCCTAACTTCCGTGACCTTCTGTATGATGCCAGATCTAATCAAAAACGAAAAACCATAAAACCCCAAACTTTATCTAAAACCAGTTTCAATTAAAGTGATAAAATCTGCATAGCTGTGTGGTATATCGCAGGAGATATTCTGTCTACATACATGACATTTATGCCCCCATGAGTCATGTAGTGATGTATCAGAGTAAATTATTTAAACAATGTGTGTGTGTGTGTATGGATGGATGCAATCGTGCATACCTGTGACATAGACTGAGGCAGACCTGTGGTGCTTATGCTCTGTGTGCTGCTCATGCTAAAGTTATAGCTCTGGGAGGACGTGAGAGACTGAGTTGGCCCCATCAAGTCAAACAGGTCTGCTGAGGCAGGAGCTGAGACTGGAGCAATGGCAGGGCTCGCTGTCATGGCTCCAAAAAGGTTGTTTCCACTGGTGTCAACAGTCTGAGCAGATGCTGGCATCTGACCTCCAGGGAAGGCATTCCACTCTCCAAAGTCTCCATTGCTGCCAGAGGCTGGTGTTGCTGCAACGGAAGCAAACAAAAAAACAAACAAACTATAAAGTCACATTTGTTTGAATTTCTGTGGTAGCAATCTAAAAAGAAAAGTTTGTATCGTGAGCAGTGTTAATAATTGCAACATTCTGGGGACAAAATTCTGCAGGCAGATCTGAACACGTCACAGTAATCATGGATAAACAGCTGAAGTCAGTTTGACAGCCGCATTTTCAGTGACCACTGGTGCAAGGTTTAAAAATTTCATTGAACTGGCCAATCTTGTTGTCTCGCCCTCTCTCGGCTACCTCCACCCCCACTGAGTTCCTCTGTCCCTGTCTCCTTGTCATCCATAACACGAGTTGATGTGTGTCTGTTCTTGTTATGCAGAGCAGGTAGCAGGCTCCATATGGCCAGGACTCCCTCCCAGCAGCTTTCTGAATATTCTAGTAGTATGGCTGCAACAGAACAGCACACACATGCCCATGTTACAAGAAAAAAAAATAAATCCTGAAACCAACCAGATCCTGCGGAGAGGCCGACGGAGGCAGGAGGCGAGGAGAAGTCAGCAAATCCTCCGATCAGGTCTGCATTAAAGAACCAGACAAACGCGTCACTTTTAAATAAGCGAGCTCCAGGTGTCATTCTACCATAGTTAGCATTCCTTCAGTGTCAGTGTAGGAGGGAGGGAAGGGGAGGGGTGGTGCCAGTGAATAGGTGGAGAAGACCAAACATCTGTTCAGCTCCCACCCTACCCATCCACTGGGGACTGCTCCAAAAACATCTGGTGCACTTAGTTCCTATACATCAACTCCCTCCCCCTGCTGTCCACAAAATCAGAAGCTAGCATCAGCAGCTGGGCACCGTCACTGCTAAAAGAGTCTACTTCAGTAGTCCCTGTCGAGTTGCTGGTTTTGGAGTTGGTGTTGTAATGCTTAAGGTTTTTCCTGGAATACCTCATAATAAAAAAAAAACACAACACCAGAATATTATTATAGTGAGTGACAGCATACCTGTGGCAGCCGGCTGGCTCGGGGTCAGAGTTGTGTCCACCATTAGTAGGTCAGCTAGACCAGTACTGGAATGTTGAGGGGCTGCTGCTGGTTGAGACTGTCAAGATTTTTTTTTTTTTTTACAAATATATCACGACAAACATGTAAGATTATTTACGAATAAAAAAGCTTAAATGCACCAATGTTACCTGTTTGGTGCTGGTCTGTGGGCTATGGTCTCCTGTATAGTGAGCAGCTGCTCCCAGGTCTACCTTCTTGGTGGGGACCCCTCCCCTCTTCCTTGTTGCCGTCGTCTCCGTTGCTTGGACAATTTGTACACTTTTGGTGGTAACAGTCTCCTCATCATCTTTGAACTCCTTTCTGGATTGGCCATTGTGAGATGAGTGGCCTCGGTCCTCCTCATTATCACTATGAAAAAAATAGCTCAGGTAAGACAACCAGATATGTAATCACATATAGAACACAATTCTGCAATTTTTTTTTTTGTCAGGCTATTACAGTCAGGGAAAAAATGATTTGAACCCCAGCTGATTTTGTAAGTTTGCCCCCTAACAAAGAAATTATCAGTTTATAATGTCAATGCTAAGTTTATTTGAACAGTGAGAGACAACAATAACAAGAAAATCCAGAAAAACGAAATTCATTTGCATTTTCATGAATTAAATAAGTATTTGATCCCTTTGCAAAACATGCTTTAGTACTTGGTGGCAAAACCTTTGTTGGCAATCACAGAGGTCAGACGTTTCTTGTAGTTGGCCACAAGGTTTGCACACATCTCAGGGGGGGGTTTTGCAGATCCCCTGCAAGTCATTAATGTTTCGTGGCTGATGTTTGGCAACTCGAACCTTCACTTCCTCCACAGATTTTCTATGGGATTAGGGTCTGGAGACTGACTAGGCCACTCCTCGTGAGCCAATGCTTTGTTGCCTTGGCCGTGTGTTTTAGATAATTGTCATGCTGGACCCAACCACGACCCATTTTCAATGCCCTGACTGATGCGGTGCAATTGTCCTGTCCCCTTGGCAGAAAAACACCCCAAAGCATAATGTTTCTCCGTTTCCAGCTCCATCATTTTCCCTTTCTCCATACTTGACAGAGGGGACTGTGTTTTTGGAGTCATAGGCAGCGTTCGTCCTCCTCCAAACAGAGCTCGATTTTGGTCTCATCTGACCACAACGCTTTCACCCAGTCTTCCTCTGAATCAGTCAAATGTTCAGTGGCAAACTTCAAAGGGGCCTGTAGATGTGCTTTCTTGAGCAGTGGGACCTTTTGGGCACAGCAGGATTTCAGTCCTTCTCAGCGTAGTGTGTTACCAACTGTTTTTTTGGTGACTATGGTCCCAGCTGCCTTGAGACCATTGAAAAGGTCTTTGGTCTTGGCCACAGTGAAGAGTTTGGAATCTGGATTGATTGAGTGATTCTGTGGACTTTTATACAGTTATTGAGATGAAAGGGCTCCCAATGTCAGCTAGTGACCTGTATAAGATGCACCTGGGAGCCAGAGAGCTTGCTGACTGATAGGGGATCAAATACTTATTTCATTCATGAAAATGCAACTTATTTTGAAATGCATTTTTTGTTATTGTTGTCTCTCACTGTTCAAATAAAAGTAATTTAGTACTTAATAGCATTGACATTATAGACTGATCATTTCTTTGCTAGTGGGCAAACTTACAAAATCAGCTGGGGTTCAAATAATTTTTTTCCTGACTGTATGTGTCAGTGTATTTGGAGGATTTTATCGACACGCTTTAAAGTTTGAAATTTATAACCCCAAAAAAGTACAAGCTGTGCTGAAGGAAGAACATCTACCACTACAAGTAAAGCAACTTTTGTATAGTTGATAAACTTTTGGCTGCAATACTTTATGTAAGTTTATGTAATACTACTATGTTTTGACATTTTGCTTCTATTCGAAATGTGGTCAGTGCCCATAAGGTTAAAAAAAATCCTCTAAGTCCGACAATTACCTAAATCGGTCTGGAGAGTCGTCTCTATCCTTCTTCCTAAATCTGCTGATGGTGTCATCGATTGTGCTGCCTATTTTGTCGCCGATCTCTCCCAACTTCTCACTAAATGGGAACTGGCCTTTATTCTTCTCCCAGTCATCGTCCCACTTCCCCCGGTTATCGTCATACCGGTCCCCCGCTGGAGGAAAGGAATTTGAGTAAGTATGAAAGAATAACATAAAAAGCACAAGATATTTGTTTGTTTGTTTGTTTATCTTCCAAGTGAGAACTTACGGTAACCTCTGTAGCCCATGCTGTCAGAGGAGACACCAATGTATTTGTCCCTGTTCTTTTTTGCCTTTTTTCGTTCTTCTCTGAGTCGCTCATCATCCTGGACAAACTCCACCAGCTCCTTCACCTTCTGACGTACATTCACACCTTGATCTTTCCCATTCTCATCTATTTAATAAAATGTGGAGACAAAGAAACAGAAATAAATAAACTGGGCACTCTCTATCAATTCAGAAATGTAGTGAAACAATCCATAGTAAATAACTAAGAATATTTTGTTTTGCTCAGCAGTAAGCAGATCCTTTTAGGGCTGAGTGGGACTCATATTCCAAATCAGACTCAGGGCAGTGTGCATGTGCTTGTGTACATGTTGGTGGTTAAAGGGTCTGTGGAATAAGCAGGGCTTGTGACCCTCATCCATTCATTAACAGTTCACACTGAAGCTTTTGTTATGAATCTTAATCTCAATGCTGGGGGGGGGGCAAGACCAATAACTTACCAACAAAGTGGTAGCTTTCTAATGACCTCAGGTCATACAGATGTTCTCTGGCACTAGTAACAACCCTCTCTGATCCATTCCTGATTAGATGGGCTAACAGAAGCAGTGACTGAAAAAAACAACAACAAAAAAAAAAACAAAAAAAACACCAATGGTTAAATGTAGACTTAGATAATAAAAGAATCAACACTGGTTTCTACTTAAGTCTGCTTAACAACAAATCTATATTGGTTTGAGTTTGATCCAGTCCAGACTTTTAGGCATAATCAAAGCTTTCCTTAGGGCTCAGGCTATCAAGCTTAATGTTATAATTAACTGTACTTGAGTTACACCACTAGACTGACAAACCTTATAAACTCTTCTCCAGTTCTTCTTGTTATCCCTCAACATGCGGGCCCACAGCATGTTCATGACCTCCGGAAACTGTTCATACATGAAGGTGCATCTGATAACATAAACATTCACAGAAGAGAAAGAGAAAGAAAAGCCCATTGTCATTTTAATGTTTCACAGAAGTGTGTATTTGTAATGTATGACAGGAGGTTTAGTCCTTATATAATCTTCCCTAAAGGTTAGGCCAGGATAAACTTTTGTATCAGTCTGGCCAAACCTGTCACATAAGAAATGATAATTTATTTTAGGTAAGACCTTCCCTGCTTAAAGACATATTTCAGGGTCTACAGGTTATTTTTGGCATTCTTGCGTTTGTGAATCAACTGTTTATATATAAAAAATTACTTTTTTTAGGCAGGACCTCAGGATTCGAAAGATATTCTTTTGTCCTACGTAAATAGGTAAACGTTGTGAGTTCCAACAAATGTTCCTAGAAAGATGTATTCACAAATAACCTTTGCAGTTTGTGCAGGTCATGTTGTGTAACACGGTGTGTTGTCCCTACCTTGAAATTTCAGTCATCAGCTGTCCTGATGGTCCCCAGGGGTCATCATTGGTGGCTTCTCTGACTTTAGACTCCACCTCGGAATAGTTCATCACTACATTGGTTCTATATAATAAGAGTAACACAAAGGCAAACATTGTAATTCATGCATATATCTATTCTCTGTCATTTACTATAGCAGTTCCCAATATGTGCGCTCTACCAAGGCCAACAAAGGACCTTTCAATATAGCCACACCCATATACTCCTCATTGTCAATAGAGAACAAAAGATATACAGGAGTGCGTGCACTAAATTATCAAAAGACAAACACCTATGTCCAATTTAAGCACACAAATGCTGCCGAAACACAGCACACAGAAAAACAGACTTTGCTCGTTATGGGTGACTTCTTGTCTGATGAAGTTGTAGGAAATTACCAGCAAAAGGAAACTCAAATGAGATTATAAGAACCATACAAGTGGTAGCTTTGTACTTTCTTAGGGTGACAGATTTCTAAATAAATCGGCAAATGTCGATGAATAAGACTTCCTGGATATATATACACAGAATTATCAGCAAAGCCAAGTAATGGTCTTTATCTATTCAATCAGATTACACAACACACATGGTGTTGCAAGAAGCAAATAACACACAAAAGTTAAGTATAATTAAGTATAATTAAATGTATTTAAGTAACTGTATAAACTGGTTATCCAACCAATTAATACAACGAATGCTGCATGCAAAGCAAGATATCATATCTAGTTGACTAGAAATATGCCGCATCATGCCACTAATTATTGGAATTATTTTTTATATTACACATACTTCAGTGTCCCACAGGCAGTATTGCTAACTCTGATTACTTTGCTTTCTACATTACTACCTGCAAGGACAGTAGGGTATGTTATGCAAGGAATACAGCACAGTATTTGCATGAATGACATGGGCTGAGAACATGATGTATTGATGCAATACTTTATCTCTGTGGTGGTGCATGTCCTAGATATAAGCCAGTTAAAACGGAAGTTCAAATACTCCCTCTCAGCGACATGCTACTATGCAGACTTCTGTTGGACTGTTTTAGGGCTGTAGTTGTAAAAACATTTCCCGACAGTTTAGTTTATAAATACAGTTTAATTGTTTATTTAATATGCTGCATACATGTAGCAAAATGTATCACACGTCACATGTCCTACCACAGTGAAAACCTCAATTCAATCCAAAAACAGGAAATGCTGCATTGTGCCACATCATCAGTGTGAACCTTAAAGAAAAAAAACATTTGAATGCCTGTAAAAATGTAACATAATAACACAAAATGTTCCTCCTCTTTAATCCTCTGATCCCGTCTCCTTCTGCCGCCCTCTTATGAAACAAATACATGTTCCTTGAAGTCACACCCCAGGTAGCCCTGCATTCAGCAGGAATACAATGTTGGAGGATGTAAGAGCACGCCGATGTCATTGTTATTTGGCTTGCATAACTAACTATTAAACCTTTGAAAGGAATTGTGCAATACCACGGCTATAAGAGTGGAAAGCTGCACGTCCGCTAACAGAAAAAACAAACAAACTTTGAAGCTGAACAAGAGACCAGTAGTCACTCAGGAGCTACTAAGGCCCCTAATGGGGGATAACTAATGTTAGATAACTTTAGAGGAACGTTGATAAATCTGCTACTGGACACGGAGGCTTGAACTGACCCTCACCCTGAGAAGAAAAGTACCATGGACTCCCCTTTTTGTGGCTTTCTAGAAAACTCTGACAGAATGACTGCTTTAATTAAATATTAAACGCTCAGAATTTAATCTCACACTGGGGTTTAATATGAACCGCACGTGGCATATGATCACACTGTCCATGCGTGGCAGACATTTCAATGAATAGCTGAGGAGATGTTATTGCGTTGAAGCCTTCATTTGTCTGACCAGTTTTACTAGCAGTTAAGGGTGTGAGACAATAATGACATGTTTGTGGGGACAGCAAACAGTAATTGATGCGATCCAGCTCTGCAGTAAGTGAGGTGAAACAACTTGTATGGCTACTTTACGTTGAGTGAAACTTAGCCACAAGTGTTTTAACAATACCCCCGGTGGGGAAAAAACAACATGTACTGTTTCTAAAATAGTCCCAGACAGTGGTGATGCCGCTTTACGTTGCACATTCCTCGCTGTTCTTTCAACCCAGTAGCTGTCAAACTAGCTTTGCTGGCTAGCCCAGTCGGCTACAGCGACCTAGCCAACAGGCTAGATAATTAGCTTGTTAGCTAAGGGAGTTAGCTTGCACTGCCGAGGGAAACGCGCAAACCCCGTGGTTACTAAGACCACGACACCGTGAATGTTAATTCTAGGCAAAAGACAAAACGACCGTGACGCGGAAGTCACGTTAAGACACGTAGTATTTGTCAAAGCCATCTAAATAACTAACTAAGTCGCTACTAGCATTCAGGGTGGCTAACTTGTTCGTTTGACATGACGTCAAAGTTTTGGGTACGTGTCTCTCTTTCAAACAGGTAGAGGACAGGAGCGTAAAACACGAAACTGCCGTGAAACAGACGCGTTATACTCACGCTTTGTCAACCAGCTCCCTAACTTTCCACATGTTCAGCATCTTGGCTCTGTGAAAAGGGACTTTCTGCCTCGGCAAAACCCTTCACTCCAGACGAACACCAAACCTTGAACTCTGTAAAGTTAACTCTTCTCCACCGCTCGTTCTAGACAGGAGGCGCAAACGCACCGCCGGGCAGACAGGAAAGGTTACTATGGGAAATGCCTCTGTTACGTCATCAAAAGTGCATCGGACTTGTAGTTCCTAATTTGTGTCCAGTCGCATCTATTCGTTTGTTTGTAGGCGATAAACAAAAACTAATAACGAAACGCCAGCGGGAGAGTGAGATTTACACGGAGGTTTGCTTTCACTTTTCAGCGCACAGGGTTAAACGGAAATGGGAAAAACTATTCAAAAGAACTGCCTTGGTTGGTATCTATGAGCGATTGTGTTGTGTTACTATATATCAGGTGCCTAATTAATAGCAAATTGATTTATCTGCTTAAACATAAGCATCAAAGTCTTCACAAGCAGCTGGATGAAAACTGGGGTAGGCCTACCTGTGTAAAAATAAAAACCAAAGGCTTAATAAAACTTGACTCTAATAGCTTACGTGTTAATTATTATTTTATTAGTGCTAATGCAATACTAATACATTGTTTCTGTTAAAAAGTATATAAATATACAATGAATAATTATGTTTTATTCTTAATCCTTGTTTATATTATAACCCTATGGTCTTAAGTATTTTCAGACATTCCTTGACTTTCATCTCAGGCTGCAAAATCCACCTTACTTTTCCAAATGTTTTCCAGTTTCCCCCCCTAAACTGTGCCCTACATCACAGTCAGCAGGTCACCACCCCCCTGTGTTCTCAATCCCTCCTCATCTGGCATTCAGGCATGCTACAGTGACCCAGTGATGCTGTGTGACAGGCCAGGCAGGGCACTTGCTGTTCGTGTCAATCCAGATCAATCACTCCCTCTTCTGGACGGACAACGTCATCAACGTGCAGAAAGGTCACAGGGTGTGCGAAAGCCAGGCCCAATGTCGGGAGCAGGCAGGTCAGAGTAGGAGGAAAACAACCTTGACTGCCTGAGCGTTATCAAATACTGCGGGTGCTGTGAATTTATTCACATTGTATGGCAGAAGTCATTTTATTTGACTTTGAATACGTTTTGATTCTCCTATAACTGAGCATATGCAACATATTGGGACTTTTTGTTTAATTGATTTATATTTCAGTGGGCAGTATAAACCCTGGTGCCCCGCATCCAGCAGCACCTCTACTCTCTAATGATACGTGTAAATGTGGCCCAGTGCTTACACTTCTATAGGAGAACAGGAAGCAACAACACAATAGCCAAATACAAGCCATTTGAGAAAAAAAAAAACAACAAGAAACAGCACTTCACGGCCCAGAATGCACTGCACCCAAGGGAGCAACCTCAATTACTGTTACACGTCCGAAGAGAAGAACTCTAGGAGAAGTGATTGCTGGGATGGAAATGGCTGTGTATGTGTGTTTGTGCATGCGTAAGTGTGGTTGTTTGGTGAATGTGTGCGTGTGTGTGGGTTGGAAGAGGATGGATAGAAAAGCACTCAGTAAAAAGATCTTTCAGAAACACTTTGCCTCAGTGACGTTGACGCGAGCTGTTGATTGACACGCACTTCTCGACAGAAACCAGAGCTATCAACCTATCTGCCACGCATTAAGAATGGCACGGTCCTCTGGGAGGGGCCTAAGTGGTAAATGATGTTGCTCAAGACAGTCTCTGTCAACAATGCATGTGTGCTAGTGCTGAGGATGGCAAAGTATTCAATCAGAGCTCTGATTGAAAAACCTCAGTGTCCTTAAAAATCAGTTTTCTGTATTGTAATAAGAGTGGGACATGTGCGTTTTATGTGTGGGATGAGTTTGTGCGTTTTGTTTTAAATATAGTCTTGTGCTAAGTAATCAGAGTCTCAAATAACATTTAGGCACTGAAATGCAAAGCAAGCGTTGCAGGTTTTGTGGTAATTTTTTTTGCAAAATTCTTCTTTGTATTTTGTAGACCCAGATTCCCTCTTTGGATATGGAAAGAAATGACAGCGTTTGCTTGATGTTTCATATTTTATAACAATGTTCTATTCATCGCGTTGCTGTTTGGTTGATCATCAATTTGGTCTACTGAGACCTAGTTGTCACTAACAACACTTGAGCCTGGGGAGATGAAAAAAACGAAACCGATAAACACGACATAATAGTAAGAGGAGCAGCACTAGGGGGCACTCTGACTGTTCTGGTTCAGCAGACTGCACGACTGTGGCACACGGATTGAGTGTATTAAGCATCTGTGCGCATCACTGGAGGGTCGAGGTTGTATGTTTACGTGACCATTCCAAGTTCCCATGACAAATGTGGCCAAAACATCATCTAGATTTGGGAATGGGCACAAAAAAATGCTGCTTTTACTGCTCCACTGTTCTTTTCGCCACAGACATATGCTTCCAATCTCTCGGAACACTGTGCTTTTTTTTCCCTCTACAGTTTTACAATGTCATTACAAAACAATGTTCTTTGTTTTGTGCATTAGCTATGTATTAACAATCCTGTCCATCTTTGTGGCCACAGCAGAGGTTGTGATCTGTTTAGTCACTCGCTGGGGCCCAGTTTTCCTCCTGTCAGAGTGAGGGTTCTTTCAATGCTGTTATATTTCAGGCTGTTATTGTTGGCCCTGTTGCAGCCCCGGTAAGATCTTTAGTACTTTTCCCAAGCGATATAACCCCCACACACATCACACAGTATCTGACCCCTGTCTCCATGACACATGACAGATCCACTGTGGTGTGTGTGTGTTTGTGTGTGTGTGTGTGTGAGCGTGGAATGAATGTGTCTGTCTATATGTGTAAATATGTGTGTACTGCACAGACATGTGTGCAAGAAAACAGAGCGTATCTGGCACAGTGTGTCGTTATTGAATATGCTTAAACAATGAGGCCACTTGTCATATGTTCAAAGTTGCACAGACAACCCGCTGTGATCTCAAACCACACACACAGATGTTCCTAATGGGACTGAAGTAGCATTCACATTCCTGTGGATAACCAGTCTGTTTATTTTTCTCTCCAAACTGGACTGCATTGCCACTTTCCCTTGGTGAGAAAAAAGATGGAAGATGAGATTTTTTTTGAGGAGAAGGACGATGAGAGGGGCTCCCGCTCCAGCTTAGGCCTCCGAAGCCAACTGTCAGTACAGCTAAACCAGCAAAGTTGCCAATGTGTAATTCTTTGTTAGTTAAAACCGCCATTGCCTTATTCCCCCAACATGAGGAAATGAGATGGTATAATTGTAAAGGCTTATGTTTATGAGTCAGGGTGTTACAGTAAATCCTGTTGCTTTGTACATGGGAGAGATAATGCACACATGTACACATTGTGAAACACACGCAGGTATGCTCAAGTCCTGAGAGCATCTGCTCCTTTACAACCAGATTGAATTAGCAATTACAGAGAGTAAAAACCAGAACAAAACATCTGGAGCTGTAAGCAGCAGAGGTTATAAATCTGAGAGGTGGGTGTGCGAATGTGGGGGGGGCAGTGTGAAAATGAGCCAAAGTGAGATTCTCAAGGACAGTGTCTCTGATTGGCCCATTAACATGCCAGGGGTGTCAAAAAAGACCCGAGGCAATAGGAGAAATGGGACAGAGCAGAGGGCTTTAGAGGGCATATGAAACACCAGTGAATGGAGAGGTAGAGCATGCAGGAGGGCTGCTGATGTACAAGAAAGGAACGAACGGCGGTATTAGAACAGATAATCTGGCTGGAGAGATACACAGATGTCGTTTGTATCTTGAACCTCCGCAGGAAATCACCCCGATAAGCAGAGAGAAAGCCGTGGAAAAGCTGAAGGGAAGTTGTGAAAAAAGACCCCAGGTTTGGAAAAAAGACCCGGAGCCGTGTGGGTGCAGGAATTAAGACACGGAGGCTGAAGATCAGCACTCTGCCAAACCATAATTATGCATGTTTGGACGCACAAAATGCCTTAAGTACACAAGAAGCTGGGTGTTCATAAATGTATCTTAATGATTATATCCAGTTTGGTATAAATCCATATAAATGGGAGGTTGGAAAGCCACAGTAACATTACAACATCTGTTTTTGCTATTATTGGCCCAGTAAATTACGTAGGCAATTTGTTTGCGCTGTTGTTAGAGTAATAGAATCAAATTATCCCATGTTAGGGAAATGATTATGTACGAAGCGGAACCCATCAGGGATTCACAAGGCAATCAGTGAAGTAAGACAGAGCCGAAATGCTGGCGCTCTGCACGTCAACTTTTCCAGATCCACTACATCATTTCAGAGGACTTCTAAAGTGTGTGCAGGAGAAAAAGAGTACCTGGTTCAAACAGAAGCAAGACTGTTCACACTCATCTGGCAACGCTGAGAGTGCTGTGTCAATTTAGAGCAGCGGCGCCTGTAGCAGTAGCTCTCCAGTGCGACATCAATCCAGGCGAACTGTGTGAATAAGCACGGAGAGTGATAGGAGGACAGTCGTAATTGAAAGAGCCTGACACAAGCGAAATGAGAAGTGTTCGCAATGAAGGACAATATCAAATGCCTCTTATCAATTAAAAGCCAGGGAACAGTGTTTACATTCCCCCTCCAAGGCCAGACACTGGGTGTGTGTTTCAAATAGGTCAAGGTTGGAGTGAAAACAAAAGTTGGTCGATTAGCAGTCGAGGTGCAACATTCCTAATTTGTATGCTAATCTGGCAGATCATCATATCGCGTAGGCACTGCTTGCGATTCTACATCTGCACGCACTCATTTAATTATCCAAACACAATTCACAAAAGTCACTGGAAACAAACCAAACCAAAATAAAATAATTTGCATATATTTAAAAGAGCAGATAAAGTCCCCTGGGGTTGGTTAATATTTCAGAGGCATAATAATAATATGCTAAATCATTCACATTTCATCCAGCACCAAAACAAAGTGGCTTTGTCGATGTAATTAGGGTGTTTTAGAGTTGAATCACCCTGGCAAATGACCATGTTTTTCTCTCTGGGAGACCAGTGTGTGAATGTATCTAAGCTTCCCTCCCTTCCTGTGTGTGTGTGTGTGTTTGGGTGCATGTTGTATTGTCACCGTTCCTGCATGTGCGCACAGTCTTAGAAAAGGATTGATTAAAGAGAGAGTGTCTGTCTCCGAGCAGTTAATGAGGTTTAGTCCCATGAGCTGTGAGGTTTAGGTGTGTGTGAGCGCACGCACATGTGTGTGTTTGCATGTGTGCATGCAGACCTAGTGGAAGACATTGTTAATTGGCTAAGACTTGTTTTCAGCAGGGGGATAGTCAAGGGCACGGTGCCTCCACATTATGCCATACATTTACTTTCTACAGTATATTTAATATGAATTTAAGGAAATGATGAGTCAGTAGCATACTGACACATCCTTATAATTAACCTTGATCTATGTCTGTTTTGCATGAAATACAAACATTTGGATATTTTCATGTTGGAATGATGAAGATAGAAGTTGACAAAACACGCTGAAACCTGAATGGAAAGAAATGTTATTTTGCTGTTTTGTGTTAGCTGAGTGTATCTGAAGATGTGAATGAATCTCATTCATTTTTTCCCTGGGGACAAGTAGAAGAAAAAGAAACAAAAGGCAAAAAAAGGAGGAAAAACGAAGGAAATATGAAAAAGATAGAAAAGAACGACGGACGCACAGAAGATGAGACAAAGAGTGAAATAAGGCAGGGAGACAAAGGAAGAGAGATTTTCCACAAAGGCCAAGGTACCGTGGTTGGATGCGATCTCACCTGCTCTGGCCTCCACACAGACCTGTCCGTCGACGCGCGTATACAGACCTGTATGTTCTTTTGCAGCGCAACACACAGCTCGTCTCAAACAGCAGGAAGCATCAATGCTTTCATGTGGAGCACAGCCCAAAGTAGAGCAAGATCACAATGTGTGTGTGTGCGTGCGTGTGTGCGTGTGTGTGTGTGTGTGTGTGAAACCCAGGCTTTTCCCCCCTTGGGACCTGCACAAACACGCTTCCCATCTTTCCTTTGAGTTTCACATTCAAAGGTTCCACTCGTTCAGCTGTCAGTCATTCTCTCAGCCAATCAAGGCCCCTCATTCTCAGTCTGTTTATAGATCAAGGGTGGTTTAAGCGTATGTATGTGATGTGACTGGAATTTTTACCATGACTAATACTAATACTGTAAATATTCATATTTTCTACACATCACCCATGGTGTCAATCAAAATCAACACTATTGTGCCATACTGTGAGCACGCTGCAAGTGTGTAACAATATTTATTACTGCAGGTCCTGGAAGCACATGGCTGATATTAGAAGTATTGCTGAAAACGCAGAGACCATAAAATATCTCAAAAGTGGCTGAATGGGATGAAATGGGTTCATGGATGTACAGAAGGAAAGGAGAGTTCTTTAAAAGAGACTCAGTTGGAGGTTACAAAGGGATACACTGTAGTGTCGAGTGCGGGGTAGAGCTGGTGGCTGGTGTGTGTGCCATCAAAAGAGATCCAGAGCTGTATAGAAACATTAACTATTGCGTTATGGCAACACGCACATCGCAACCCAGATATGTCATGCTTAATTTAGTGGCTAAGAGTACAAGAGAAGAGGGGAGAGAAACGACAAATTACTGTGAAATGTACAACATATCTGTGGATATAACACATCGCGCTCCGACTGTGCTTTTGTGCTTTAACGCGTGAGAAGGAAGAAGAGCCGTAGCCACAGAGCAGCAGGCTGACAGAGACGAACAGACGGAGCATCAGGTGACATCAGGCGTTATCAGACCTCACCTCTGATTGCCATCCATTATGATGGAACAATAGTTTCCTGTGAGCCTTGCTAACGACCTGCGTGTGTAAGCAACAGGGGAAATTAACCCAAGCCATACTTTGTCTGCTTTATGCCAGGAGGAAAATTGACAAAAGGAGCAGAGCAGAGTGGGAGAATCACTCCCACACCTGTTATTTATTGATAGACAGCTGCCATATGTCCATACCTGTGCTGTGTGGGAACGATGGCTGAGGTCCTGCCACCAACAGAGGGCAGCAGAGGGCTTCTGAGATGATATGTCCCTCAGAGGCCGGTCAAGAGCTGGAGCTTCAGGTCCAACCAGCCTGTCTAGAGCCACACGTCCTCTTGCAAATTGTCCACCCGACGGTGGAGTAAATAGAAAGATAATTTATAATGTCTAAGTGTTTGTGGGTTAAACCAAACGTGGCTTCAGACCTCAGAGTTGCCACGGTGAGATTGTTGCTTGTTTGTGTCAACTTTATTTTTCCCTGCTAAAATAAGGTGGGAGTGAGGTTTGAACTGCAGGGCACTGGTAATGGCGGAGTGTGTGTTGTACAGCACGTCTCAGCGAGAAACTAGCTCGATCTATTCACACTACGCGCAGAGCCGTGGCCTCCAGGCTTGAGTTCCTGCTTCAGTAATGACTCTGTTCCCCTGTGGAATGTAGAACATTGTCTTTCCTCAAATGAGGGAAACACACGCGCGCACACGGGGCGCACAACGGGCACACACACAGACACGCATGCACTTCAATATGCATGAGACAAAAAAAGGGTTGTAAACATATGCAGACAAAATAGTGCACGCTTGTGCATTGTAAGTACAGTACACATAAACACGCACATGCTTGCACCCACACATGCCCACGTACACACACACACGCACAAACACAGCGTCTCCTCGGTCTGAGAAACATCGATTGGGCCTCCCTCTCAGGTTTGCTTCTACTATGATCAATCAGTGAGTTTATAGACCACAATGTGTGGCAGCTTGTATTGCTCTTTCTCCCTCTTCGTTACTGATCAGAGAAAATCCCACTCTAAGCAAGCGCAATGCACATTCATACAATTTTAATGACTCTTAAATTAACCATCATATTTTTGCTCCACTCCTTCACCGACTAAATCGCTTAATATGCATCAACGCTGGCCTCACTCGTGGGTTAGCCGTGACATTTTTATAATTCCTTTGCACGGGCATTGTGTTTATTTATGAGTGTGTAGGCTTTTTTGGCTGATAAATGGCACAATTAAACAGTGCTCAGACACTCGAGCAGGCGTTTCAGGCTGCTGACAGATTTTTAGTGTCCTCTTCCTTGGCTAACGATGAAAGTAAATAATATCTTAACGAGGTTGGTGGAGCAGTTGTTTGAGGATTCATTTTATCTTTTACATTCGCTTTGAGCAGCAGTCGTTGAACACAACACAAAAGTGAGGTTCACAGCCTAGATTCTGTGCTTTGAACATAATTTAGTAGCTTGTTAACAAATTCATTTACAATTATTACCAAGGTTACATGTGAAAATTGAAATAAATTCTGAATTTTTCAGGATTGTGTTAGCAGTGAGCAGACTAATTATGATTATTTCAAATATTTCCACCGTATTTTTCCACATATCCTTTCATTCTACTTTGCATGCTTTTATATTTGTCAAAAGTTACGTGGAAACAGGGTCAAATAAGACAGGCAACAACGGTGTTAAGTCGCAGTTCACAAGGTGCCACGGAACTCAACCCTTCCAACTTCCTGTATGCATTATTCAAGGGCCCCCATTGGCTGCTGTGGGTTTAGTGATGAAAGCAGCCTGACGCAATACTCAGCAACAGTGTTTTACAGTATTGTTTTACAAACTATTGTAAGACAGGGTTAGAACAAGAGAGAGTATTAGCCAAGCCCTGGGAGGAAGGTAGCTTTATGAGCCCTCTGAGGCTGGGAGCGCCTGGGCTCCTGTGCAGTTAAGCAGTGGGCAACGCCGCTACAAGCTGCCCCTGCATTTACAGAATGCCCTTGGACGGAGGATACGTGTGAGAGAGAAAGTGTGGGGCATGCATGCTCATGGGCTAATGAGTGCATGTGTTAATGCCCGTGTGTGTCTGTGTGCACATGCGAGTGTGCACGGACGAGATGTTGTTGGGTTGAGTCAGTCTCCAGAGGAAAAGAGAAGGACAAATGCTCCTTAAAAATAGCCCCTGGGCAGCTGGTGTACACAGTCTATCAGCAGTCCGTCCCTGGGGCCAAGGAGGGAGGGAGGAGGGGATGGAGAAAGAGAGAGAGAGAGAGAGAGAGAGAGAGAGAGAGAGGGGATGGATGTAAGAGTAAGTGAGGGAAATGTGGAAAAAAATAGGGTAGAATATGGGTGGAATAAAAGGCGAGACGGCAAAATATATATACATGGATACAAAAAGATAACTCTCCTTGCAAAGAAAGAAAGAAGATAGCAAAAAAAAAGGGAACCAAAAGTCAAAATGAAAAGGGGAACCGAGATAACTGAAGGCAAAAGATGGAGGCAGCCTTCCAGTCCCAGTTGTGAATGCTCTGGAGGTCACAGTGGAGGGATAGGGTTTTAGAGAGAGCAACTTTGTCCCCAGACGTCTTCAGTTACTAATATACCAGTGTGTGCTTCGCTAAATCGCTCCCTGTCGGCAGGAGTAGAGATCTTTGAGACCCACTGAGACCCTTTATAGAAATAACTCTACACCATTTGCTCTCAATAACTCGCTGCAACATTTTGTGTGTGTGCGTGAGAGAGACAGAAAGAGCGAGTGTGTTTGTGCACGTTTGAGGCGAAGGTGCTCACCGAGCGCTTATGTATGTAGTTTTAATGGACATGCATGTAATGGAGAGATCGTTTTTACAACTGTTCAATCTACTGGGAGCAACAAAATCATCAAGCAGTTAGATAAATATAGCAGTGGAATGTTCAGATTTTTTTTTTCTGAAGTGTGTGCTCTTTGTGATCCTGAAGTGATCTAAGGTATGACATTACCACATACCAGAAAAATTAGATTAAACCCAGACATGAGAAAGGAATCTCTGAAGGAATATCAGGTGGAATATAGTTTGCAGCATGCGACTGTGAGGGTTTGTGGGTGTATTTCAACTTTAAATGAGAAATAAAGAGCTGGAAGTCATTCTATGGTTGCCTGAAGGATCCCACACTCTCAGAGTATCATCAACACACCAATTAGAGCCACAGACTGGGAAAGGATCAATGTGATTCTGTGCGAGTATTGTGTGTGTGGGTGGTGTGTGTGTGTGTGTGTGTGTCCGCGCGCACGCATGTATAGATGTATTTCGTTAGTTCCTCCACTGAGCTAATTGAGCTGTTTTTCCTCAACAGTTGGGAGCTCTTAGGCTGCGGACAGATGCCCTTGGGCACAAGGTGTGTATCAGTTTGTGTGTGTCTGTGTGTTTGCATGTGTTCCACCGTGCCACAATGATTGCGAGAGTTTGTCAGTGCATGCCAAAACGAAAACGTGTGTGTGTGTGCGTGGCATGCAGGCCGTTGGTCTGTCAGTGGCGTATTTAGCGGTCTCCAGGCGTCATTAGTACCCCGACTGTCACATCAGGCAGTCATAGCTGAGCGCTTTATAAAGCTTTGTTTAGAATACTCCAGCCACATGTGCTCCGCTGCGACTGATGAGCCCTGAGCGGGTGCTGATGGAGTGTGCGCGTGCGTGCGTGCGCGGACGGGAGGGGGGGCGATGATGGAGCAAAGCCGTCTTGACAGAGACGTTACCCAGCAGCAGGATCCTGTGTACCCCCCCCCCTTTCGATTACAAACACACACACACACACGGAAACACACACATCGCCAGCACCTACTCACACAGCCTGGCTCTCAATGTCATCATATGGGTCATGTTTAACTTGAAAGAAGAGGATATAGTTGTTTATTTCAGGGAAAGGACAGCTTACCATTGCTCACATACAGGAAATGCAGCGTACTGTACAAAACAGTCATAAAATAACAGAAATAACCAAGCTTATGCTGCGTTTATTTATAGTTATAGTTCATTTGCCATTTCAACTAACGATTACTTTGCTATTCATCTTTCGGTAAAACAACACAATGTGCTAAAATGTTTATAAAATAATGCTTAAATGTTAATAAAATATAGATTTACAGCTTATTTAAATGGACAACTCACCAGTCAATGCTGCATTGGTAGATTAGGGTCTAGGTACAATATATAAGGATACATATACATAATAATCACAACTACTTGAATGTTTAGAAATGGGAAATCTTCCTCTCCTTGACTATTTTGTAAAAGCAATAGGACACGTGATACCACCCAGTTCCAGAACAATGAAAGCTTAAGGCTGCTACGCATCTAGATTTCATTCTGCATCTGTTGTGAGCCGCTGCTGTCAAATAAACAAGAAAGGCGAGAACTTACAGTAGCAGCACTGTGGAATTAACTCAATATAAACAGTGGCCATGTTCACAGTAGTAAAGGAGCAAGTTAACCAGTGTCACACAGGAGCAACAATTATCAAGTGTTACTAACACTTAAAGGACTTTGCTTCAGTGAATTTGCTGATGATAAGATCATTATCCTTTAAGAAACAGCCATGGCTATGCATTAATAATAATCATTCAGACATTTTTATATGTTGTTATTAACTGTTTTAATGATGTGGGAACTTCTTTCACGGCTCCTCTGTGATACGCTTTTCTATTTGGAAGTAAAGCTCTCACGAAATCTTTAATAATAAGACGTATGAGACGCACGCTTGGAATCAACCAGTAGTCAGTGTTATTTTCCAGGCAACTTCCCCGCAGCATCTAGCTGGTGCTAGTCATCTCTCTTCGCCACGGCAGCTGCTTGTGATGGTTATCTCTCACTCGTCTTTTCAAACGCACACACGCCCAGACCCGCGCACGGTTGCGCGCCCATTCCTGCAACTTGCGCACTTCCACATTTGCACACGTTCGCACACTCCAACGCGCTTGTTCTTTTTCTCCCTTTCTCGTTTTTTTTTTTTGACAACACAACTTCCTGCTTAACTTCCAGCAGAAGTGCGCCACTCTCAGTCCTTCAGCGGGAATCGTTACTTTGAGCTACTCGGGAATGCAGCCTAACTTTCTAGTACAAGACTAGTCATTGAGTATCTCTCCAGGGACCCAAGCTATATAACTTATACTCACTTTACAGGACTTCCATATCAGTGCAAGGCATCTCTTTGTGAAAGCATAGAGGTAGGAGTTGGGATAAAGCTATTTGATGTTTTGTAGCAGACGTATCTGAGGTAATGGATACTGTGTGAAAGGCTACGGCTGCGTGACTGAAGTGACAAAGTTAGTTTGGGCCTTACAGATCTTTAAATCCCCCTGGATCAGTCAAACTGCCCTCCTTCTACACTCACCGCTCCACTGATTGTGTGTGTTTGTGTGCGTATGTCAGATGATTGGTACCTGGGCTAACCGAGAGGAATCCCTCAGGTCCGTCTGTGGAGGTTCTCAGGTCTGGTCAGTTAACCTCCATCTCTCTCTTTGATCGGCGCGGCTCAGACGACCCACAGGGAAAACACAACACGCGCCTCCAGCAGATGCAGGCGCGCGTAGCCACACCTCGTCCACAGCGGACAATTGGGTTGATGGGAGAAAAAAACGAAACGTGCCCATGCACATGTGCCGATGCAAACACGCATCATCCACACGTCTACACATGCTTTGCCACACAGTCAGACCAAGGGGTAATGCTATACAGCCGGTGTCAGTGCGAGCAGGGTACTTAAGGTGCTATTACGCTCCCATTACCTCTACTCTCGCGTGCAATCAGGGAGAGGTGATGGCCTGCACTCTGGCAACAAGCAGCCTGTTTCCCTTTCTGACAGCGCTGTGGACAGAAGCCCGAGGCAGCAGGCTTCAGGATCCTCAAGTAGGTAAGGTGAGAAGATTTAATCTGAAGGGTGTGTGTCACATCTGAAAGGTTGGAGAGAACAAATACATCGTGGTAGAAGGGCTGACAGGGATGAAGCTTGAGCTCCTGTGTGCAAACGACCATGATGAGCCAGAGTTTCGTCTTTTTGTGAATCTGTATTAATGACTCGCATGCAAAGAAGACGTTGTTTCTGCCCCGCGCCCATTTTCTACCTTTGCTTTTCGTGCCCTCTCCCTCTTTCTTTCTCACACACGTTCACATACTCTCTCTCTCTCTCTCTCTGTCTCTCAGCTGGCCCTAGATAGTTTTGCTCTTCCCCCAGCTCCTCTGGGACCCCTTCTCTGTGTCGTTAATCAGAGCTCCTCAGCTTCTCTCTCTCCTTCTTTCTCCCCTTTTCTTTTTTTCCACACACACATGCACACACACACGCACACACACACACACACACCCCTACACACACACACATGCAGTCTTATAGTCTCTCTCCCCCGCCTCCCCCATGCATCCTCAGCCCCATCCATCATAAAACGGCAGTGGGAAGGTGGGGTTGTGTGTAAGTATAAGCACAAAGTGTGTAAAATTGTGCATGTCTGTTGGGGTGTGTGCGTGCACCGTGTGTCATGTATGTATGCGCTATAGGCACATATCTCTGTGTCTCCTCAGCAAAAATGAATTGAGACTTTACAAGAAGAAAGCAATTAGACCAGGGCTTTGCCCTATCATTCACTGGCTAATGTATCAGAAGCAGAGTGAACATTATTAACGGACAGGGTGGGAACTGCGCTGTGAGCTTTACAGCCAGAAGGTAGGACAAGAAAAGACTAATGATTGTGATGAGGTAACCCTGAGTTGAAGGGTTTTAATCACTTGTAGGCTTTGTGGCTTCACAGTTGACATGCTCTTCATGATAACTTCATGGCTTCCAGCTCTTCGTCTCTGTCACCCACTGAACAATAGCAGTAAAAAAAATCAAATGAGCCATTATCAAACACAGACAAGGATGACTGAGTACGATGCAGCAAGATTACTCATTAATCCGGATGTGTGAGTGGAGTGGAGAGCCGCGGGGGCTGAGGAAGCACAGAGAAGAGCGAGTCCGAAAAATGGGAACAGAGGACAACGAGACGTTTGATGGGGGGAGAGGTGGAAGAGGGCGCGGAGAGAGAGAGAGGTGAAAAGGAAAGAGGGGTGACTGAGGTGGAGCACTGATGGACGGAGTCAAGAAGGAGCAGACAGAAGAGAGAGGAGGTGAAGGAGCAGCGTTGGGTCAGTGATGCGTAGAGACAAACCATTTGCACCTCAGCAGCAACTGAGCAGAGTAGTCTTGACTTCTGCGCGCGTGACAGACAGTGTGTGTGTGACATGGGTCGGGGGAAACTGGGTTCACGTCTAGGATAGGTCACCCTGTAATGGTGGGTTTTTTAACAGCATTTTTTTGCTTCACATCTCCACGCTCTTAAATGTCACGCAATTGAAAAAAGAAACAAGTCAGGTCTCTGCGGGTCACGCTGACATTGATGTGTGGGCTTTCTTCAAACAGGAACCTTCCTCTTTGTGATTTAAAGCCACATTTCATGCTCTCTGGTTACATTTGTTGACATCACTCAGCTCTTAACAGCAAATGTGATATGATAACTCAATCAGGCAAGACGCTAAATATTGAGATAAGCCCACAGTGACCCTGGCGAAAAATATGAGGCCAATCTGTTCCAGCCCGTTTCTGTGTTACAGTCACAATTACTGGAGATTACAGCCAAATCACTTCCACATGGGCTCAGTGAAAACTTTACAGTCTCTCTCACAATACACGATGAGGTGACTTTGGACTTGAGAGGAGGAAAAAAAAAAAAGCAGAAGAGGTGAAAATAAGTACAGGAGAGAGGAGAGTGTAAAAGGGAGCAAGGGCGAGTTTTGAGGGATAGGTGGAGGATTTTTGTAAGGAGCTTATTTCTGAACCATCATGCAACCATCATTTCTCTCCCAAGTATTTCTGCTCCAAAATCTGTCAAATTGGAAACAAATGTTGCGGGTGAAGACCGCACGGGGATAAAAAACATTCTTGTTGTTTCGCAATCCACCACCAGAAAAGAGCTGGCTCAGAGGAGGAATAAAAGAATGAGCAAGCAAAGACAAAAATCAAAATCAGCTTCAGCATCACAGAAAGCAGAAGAATGCATCAAGACAGGCTCTTTAAAATGCATTTGTATTTTGAGAAGAGGCGAGGCTTCACAAGGGAGTGTCTGAGAATTATTATTGGGTCAGAAAAGTGGAGGAATGTGTTTTATTTTGCTAAAGGGATGGTAATTATATATTGTATGCGTATGGCAGGAATCTGTTCTTTGTAAGATAGATTGCGCTTCCCATTCTTGGCATAGTTTTACCAACTGGTGTCTGTGTTTATGTTAAATTAGCGTTCTTTCAAATCTACTTGTTGAGAAATTGAGTTTTATTTTCATTCTTCTTTGTTTTTCCTTGAGTGTTTATGATTATTTCTTATCTTTCTTGTTGTTTTCTCAAAATCCTTTGTTACTTCATATTTACATTCTGAGTGGCTGTCGGCAGTTCGGGTGCTAACGGAGCCTCGAGCTGCTGACCTTCTGGGGTGTTCACCCCCAGCGTCGCCAAGCCAAAGGAAGCAGCTTCCACCATATTGTAACACCAACAGAACAAGACGGATTCAACAGGAACCCAGTTACGCTACAGGGTCAAGGTGAGCAGCTTCATGCAAACACCTTGCTAATGTGCTCAAGCGCTTAGATAGTTTTCTATAAATGATGCTTAGTCAAACCATCAAATGATCACTTGAGGACATCGATCAAGCCACATGCAGCAGAAACTTTATCGTGGATCTTTTCGTAAGCAAATGAGGTAAAAACAAACTCCATAAACTATTTAGTTTGGAAATGTAAGATAATTAAACACCCCAGAAGAACAAGTTTGTTATAAAGCATCCCCCCAAATAGGTTTTATTCAGTCCCTCACTTGGTGAAAGCAGAGGGCAATTGTTTGGGTAATAAAAGTCATTTCTAGCTTTGCCCCTTTTCCTCCATAAAATGTACTTGTTGAAACGTCCTCTTTGTTTATAGCAGCCCCTTAGTAAAACAATCCAGGGCAAAATCCTAGCATGTGGTTATTAACTCAGGCTGGCATATTAGTCTTGCTTTTATAGGTGGCAAAAAACTACTAATCCTTCAGTCCAATATTTACTTAGTCCAAGTTATGCTTTCCTGGACCCTCGCTATGCATCTCTGCTGCTCCCTGCTTATGTATTCTTGGCCCTTGATGTATTCCTGGCTCAGGAAACAACTTTTAGTGCCCCACAAGGACTGAGTGAGAATTGACAGTGTGTGCCAGAGTGAGAGCGAGAGGTAGGGGGCCTGTTTTAGTTCCACTGTGTTTGTAAGGTCACTCAGAGTACATCTGTATGGAGTGGGAACTCACTCGCTTTCACTGTCACAACCACTCACAACAGCCATCTGTAATGCTGTTATGTGGAGCACTGTGTCCCTTTGTCCCTTACACACGCACACACCGAGGCAACCGCACGGCCACTCACACAACCCCCACATACACAAGCACACATGCAAACCCACACACACACATCTTGCGCGGTGTCACCATTCACGCGACAACAAATGAAGCAGCGCAAACACACATTAACATAATGCTGGGTTCTAATTGCAAGAGCATGTGTTTCTAATGAAAAAGTTGTTTTAGGGTTTTATTCCGCATGGCTGTCAAACAATTCGCCCGTGTTTTGAAATATAATTGTGGGGATCGCAGGAGTTTCGAAACCAAACCAAAACAGTGCCATGATCCTGGTTTCTAATGTTTCTAATTTGTTAAAATATGCTGAGTGAATGACAAAAGTAGAAGCCTGACCTGCCAAGAAAAACATATCAGAGGCAGGGCCATGTGGAAATACAGAGTCTCTTTTAGAAACATGATCAATGTAACCTTTGTTACAGGAAGGAGAGGGAGCGAGGGAGAGGAGTGGGAGGCGGGGATGAGGAGACAGCATACAGAGACAGTAGGCTCATGTTTGTGTACATGTTTATTTACCACTGTATCCACAATGCACAAAGTAAAAACAAGCATATGAATTCGAGAGGGCATTTCTTCCTGCTTATACATGCACCGCACACTGATGTGCATGCATTGTTGCGGTGGCCTCGAGATTTTCCTTCTGGAGCGAATGTGTTACAGGGTGATTTTCACAAACTGTCGGATGCTGAGAGAGGAGAACGATTTAATCATTTACAGATGAGAAGTGGCTCTTGGACTTCCCATTTATGCTTCTTCTCTCTCAGGCTGGACTGATGAGGATGTGGACCCCCCCCCCCCCACACACACACACACACCGCTCTATCCACATATTTCAAACTGGAAATGGGCTGAGGATTGTGTGTGCATGTGTGTGTTGGTGAGTTGTGGAGAACCTGGTTCACATGGCTGCGGAGCATCTCTTCTCCCCCTGCTGCTCCCTGCCTCTCTTTCTCTCCGTCTCTCCCCCCTTTCCTTCCCCGTGTATCTGTTTCTCCGAAGAATAACATACAAACCCTCTGTGAAAGGATTCATGGTTTATTAAACCAGAGGTCCCTTTCCTGTTTCAACACGGAGAAGAAAAAATAAATACCGCAGTTTGTTTTCTCTCCCTCTAGCTTAGCCCTCTATCTATCGCTCTATCTATTTCCATACAGTTGTTCTTCAGTCATTTTCTGGTCACGGCGGTCGCGTCCGTCAATCTTTCAGCTTGTTCCCCTCAGAAACTTTCTTCACTTCGACGTAGGTGTCTGTTGGCTGTTTCTTGGTCTTATTTTCATCTCTTAGACACCAATCAGCCACACAGCCTATTAATGCAGAGTGTGTGACCACTGAATGGCTCCCACTAGTTTACACCCCGTGTCTGCTCGGCCGGTGTGAGCGTGTGTTAGAGGAGGGCAGGCTCGGATAACTCAGGGTAATGTATTGTCCTGGGCGTGCACCCTGACAGTTCCCCCTGCTGGCGTCTGGCCATTCATTACTGCTAATTTGACATGTTTACGGACCCCCCTCCTAACATTACATACTTAAGGCGATCGACTGACCTTAAATGGAAACACCTACAGCCGTACTGCATGTCAATATCAGATGAGGATGTTTGTGTCTGTGTGTCGCGTGTGTGCGCTCTAATGCGCGTACGTACCTGTGAAGCAGTGCATCAATACTGAGTTAGTGGTTAATCTGGAGGAGCAGGTGAGTTACGTCTGCGGAGACAGTCGCCCGCATTATCTGAGTAAGTGCGTGTAATGCGGCTAAGAGGTGAACAATTCAGAATAATGCAGGGAGTGTGTGTGTGTGTGTGTGTGTGCGTAAAGGGAGGCGGGGGGAGATAGGTGTGAGGCCAAGGGGGAGAAGTGGGAGATGACACCTCTAAGAGCCAATATCTGTTTTGATTTCAATCACGGTTTCTCTAATTCTCCTCCCCCTTTGTTTGTGTTTTTACTTATTCAGCACTTAAATACAGTGTTGTGCCATTAAAAGAGCAATCTTGCGTTGTCTCTCACTGATACACAACATTAATCACCAATTAGCTTGTCCTGCGACTGGCCACCTCTCTCATTAGAATATGATAGGAAATAATGGTACTTAATGATGCTTAGGAAACATAATTAAATGACTGAGCTGTAGAACATGTGGAAGAACCGCGGTGCATCAATCAAAGACGACCCTGTCAATCCAGCACTTATCAAGAGCGGCGCAGAGCGAGAGGGAGCGAGCGTGTGTGTGTGTGTGAGCTGGTACCACTGGAAACCACTGGCCTCTATCGTGACCTCATTAGGGAGAAATGAAGGGTGGACGTGTCCACATCACAAGACACCAATGGTGCTTCAAAGTGTGAATGACATTAATATGTGACTGTCTCTGCCTGTGCGTGTCTATCTGGCTGCGCCGGAACGGACGAGGGGAAAAAACGAGACAACTCACAAAAAGGCCATCTCTCTGAGGTATCTGCTTCTAGCTCTAATTAGCATGTGAATAAATGGAATAAATAATCTATATTATTTATGGATTTGCTTTTATCATTAATCAACATAACAAAAAGCTCGTCTAATGCGCTCGCTGCAGTCGCCACTGTACCATCAGCTGAGGGGAGGATGGAGGGGGAGTAAGAAAAAGTAGGAGGGAAGAGTTGGGGGGGGCAAATAGCTTATCTTTTTTTTTCATTTCAGTAGAACAATAAAGATAAGTGTTCTACATGCTTGCTTAACACACACACAGTTCGCCGGCCTCCTCCCCTTCTCCCTCTCTCTGCCGGCAGTGGTGAAATCCATCTCTCTATCTCTGTCTCTCTAACATCCATTACAAACCCCAGCCCCTCACCTCCCTACTCATTAGGCCAACGCACAGTAAATTAGCAGCAGCAATTACAGGGAATATAAAGCATGGGCTCTGCCGGGCTCCCTCTGACAGGTACCGCACAGATCATAGACAGACACCCACAGTCACCGGGATAATTACTGTGGGAAACGACCACACACCCTCGTATATAAGCGAGAGCGCAAACCTGAGTGTGAGTGCGCGGCGCTCCTTCCACTGGAGGCATGTCTGCGCTCAGATACTGTACGCTCTGTCTTCCTGTCAGGCATGCTCATGTATTCACAGATGTAAAAAGGTGGCTCATGTGCACCTGGTGTATAGGGAAGGCCAGCAAATGGAACCTGCTCCACATTTCTCTCTACGACTCTCTATGATGTCCATTGTGACTATTTCTCAGCATAGGATATTATTAATATTCATTCCTCCTCTACTCGTGTTTTTGCTCACTGTCTCGATCTGCCTCCATTCTGAATACCCCCACCACTCCCATCCGCTCTCCTTACCATTTCTTTCCTTCTTCTTTCTTTATCCGGGATCCCCATGGGGACTCCTGTTTTTCTTTAAAATACGCCTCTCTGCTCCTCTTCCCTTCATGTGTCCATGCAGAGAGGAGAATGGGAAAGAGGAGGAGGAGAGTGAGGAATATGTGCATTAATATATTTCATTAGGATACTAGTAGCTCAGAAGCTCCTGAACAGCACCTCTCTTGATGTGTGAAGGCTCTGCCGTGCGTATCCAGAGGAGTAGTTCTCCAGGAATAGCGCCTTTAATGTTACGTCTCCAGAGGGCTGAGGTGTGCAGGCTCCGCGCTGCCCTCGGCCTCCCACTCCTATTGTCCTCCTCCCACACTGACCGGTCTATCTGGACCTGAAAAGCAGCCGGAAATAAAGATCAAAATAGCTTCACCTTTTGTCTATGTGCATTTATGATTTATGAGCTTGCGTGCGCGTGTGTTTGACTGTGTGTGGTGCACTGCAAGCTGCGCTTGGGGAAGCTGAATCCCTGGAGCTGCGCGGTGCTCGGCTCGCTAATCAAAAACATTAGGCTCCAGGACTCATTTTCCCCAGCACTGAGTGTGTAACCTCCATAATTCAATATCCAACCTCTTACTACTAAATCGTGCACACTACAACCCACTTTACTGTTTGTCAGCAAACTCTAACGCTGTTATTAGATATATGGGTGGAAAGACCCTGTGCAGTTATAAACCTTTGGGCAATTAAGGAGGCAAACACATACAAGCACACACTGTGTTTACGAGTCCTTACTCCATCAGTACTTCCAGGTCGTTTTGCCCCCAACCCACCTCGCCCCACTGGCGTAACGGAAGCCTCCCGTTACCGTGGAGACCCTGGAACACTGTGAGGTCAGCAGAATCCCGGGATCCGCTGTTTTCACTGGCTAATCCAATCTCAGCCCCTTAAATTAGATATGCAAAAAATAAAAAAAGAAATACATTTTCTGCTGATGACCGGGTATGCAAATGATGACTCAATTATGGTGGGCTGGTGCGTTCGCAATTAATAACCTTGGAATCATCATTAACTAATACATTTAGGAGGAAACTTGTCAGGCTAACCATGTTCACCATACCATCAGTAATGAATTAGATTCATTAGAGAAAGGAGCCTTGCGGGGGGAGGAGATGCAAGTCTGGTTCTGACCTGTGTCTGTGAACTAGTCCTCCAGCGCAGGCGTTGTCATTTTGGGTCGAACACAAACACGCGGTTTTCAAAGAACACCATGACAACCGACAAAGTCACAGACAAGAGGTAACTTTAATTCAACATTGTGAGAGTCCAAAAGTTATCTTACAGCTCAGTTTTCATCAAAAACAATAACAATCTATACAGTAGAATTTTTTCATCCCTTATATCATAGAGCTGTTCAGTGTATTTGCAGTCAAAGACAAAACAGAGGAAAAAATAGACACCAGCTATTTGGTTTGCATCTTTTTTTGTTGTTGTTGTTACCTAAATACAAAACTTTATCACCCATTACCAATATTAATAATCAGGATGGAACTTTGCTTACAAAGAAGCCATTGTATGACAACAGACCTCTGTAGTTCATTTGAAACAGATATGGCGCGGGCCCCTCCCGCCCTGGCCCAGACCAGCACAGGAACACAAGTGCCTGCAAAACACTCATCTGTCAGCAGGCGCCTCTGTTAAAACTGCCCCTTTCTACCCACTTAACAAAACCAGGCTCTAGAAAAGAAAAGCAGAGAGAAAAGCCCTATTCTCTGTCCAGCAACAGCTTGAAGACACACGGCAGACACAAAGAAAAGACTACAGAAATGGCTGAGGGGCCAAGAAGCTCCTTTTCATGCTTCCTCACTTGTTTTGTTTAGCTTGTAATGAAGCTGTATTGTCCAAAGGCAAATACAGGGAGAGAAGGACTGGGGGGATCGACTGTCAGATGCTGGAGTCAGACTTTCGACTCCATGTGTGAGATTACAATTGTGCTGTGACAGCGCTCGTCTTCACTGTGCGCCCCTTTGTACTACAATTAAAACAGCCCCGTGCTGTCATACTGTTGTGATCCTGTGGTTAATGAGAAATATTACCAACATGCTGTTGAAATTATTTCATTAATCTAAAACCCCCTAAAAGAAAAAAGAAAAGCTACATAATCGCTACAAAAGAGACAAACGTGTTTCTGTGAACACTGAAGTGCAATGAGCACCGCTGAGACAGGCCTCTCAGCGTTTGCTGTCCTTCAAAGCGTGCCATTGCTTTAGTATTATAGTACATCGGGGTGTGTGTGATTGTTGACTTATGGCTCTTTGTATTCTAGTCTGGCTTCACCACCAAACAGAGTGGGTTTGTGCTTTGTCCCCCAAGTTCCCATGAATTCCTCTGTGGCAATAGACAATTGTGGTGAGGGTAGAAAACTGTACAAGTGATTGAATGAAGAATGGGTTTGCATTGTTAAGGCATCTAGACTGCTGGTAAAGATTACAGTGGCAGAAAAAAAAAAGAAAGAGTATATAGATACAGTATGTAAGCAGGCATAAATAACACGGGGGACAAAAAAAAGAAACAGGGTTGAAAAAGAGAGAAACACAAAGAAAGAAAAACACAGAGCAATTTCTTAGTTCTCTTGGTTTCCACACACAAAAAAGAAAGTGTCACTCAAGAGAAGAACCCATGCATATTATCAGTTCAAGAACAGTATCAATCTGAAAGCCAAAGAGTTCAAACGAAAAGATATAGATTTACAGTATATATTAATGTGTGTATATATCCTTAAAAAATCTACTTCAACCAAATACTCTGAATAAGATGCTACTTTTTGCCGTACAATAAACATTTTCATAAGGAAAAAAACTTTTTTTATTAAGTTACAAATAATACAAAAATAGACAATGGCATGATTTGAATCAACAAATGAAAAGCACGGTATACAAATGCAAAACAATCAACATATAAAACCGGACAAAACAAATAAACGAAAATAGGAAAAGTCACATTTAAATAGTGAGAGACGACGAGAAATGAAGGAACAAAACACTGTGAAATATGTTCACTTACTGTAATAAACGTACACAACACAACTAAACGAGGGTGAGAGGCAATGTACAAATACACAAGATAAATACAATATTTATAGGTTATTTTACAGAAGTCCCCCATTTTGTATCCAAATCCAGGTTTCTCATGTTTAGCAGATGAGATATTGACAACACACAGTAAATCTATCTTCTGCACTGAGAAGCTGCCTTAAGACATTTAATGTTTACATTTGAAACTATATCTATAGCAAAAAAGAAAAGAAAGGTCAAATTAAAAATTCAACTTTTTTTTTTATATACAAAAATATATCACATATAATACGCATTTATTCTAATTTAATATTTGCTAGACTCCTTCGGTACAGTGCTGGCTGGACGCACACATCCCCTGGCTTTTCAAGTCTTTGCTAACATCTCTGACACAATGTCAATTTTGGCTAAATCATCACCTTCCTTCACATGACAAGCAGAAAAGCATATTGCAAACAGCTCTATCCTCACAGTTTTATTGAAAACAAACAAACAAACGAACAAACAAACCCTCCCTTCCCAAAAATATGAAAATGCATGGTTACTGATGTTATAAAGCATAGTGCGATGTTTGATACACCATTTTAATTTAAAGAGATAATTAGCAGCAAAATCAAAGGGGTGACTGTGGTCTTTTCTCTATCCTTTGCTCTTTTGGGTTTTGTGTGTCGATGTTTGGCCAGTGTGTCGCGATGTGGTTTCGGGGCAGCTGAGCTACAGTAGGGGAAGCGTTTTGCTATTGTGACAGAGGTTACGTAAACTTCATGGCCAGACCGACGCTTCTCTGTTGTTTGTGCGAGTTACGGATTGCAGGACAGTGTCGGGCCTCCAGTTATCAAACCCAAACCAAACAGCCATAAACACAAAGATAAATAAATGCTCTTTTGATGAGGTCAGTGTCACACTGTGGGCAAACTCTCTATACACTCCATCCAACGCAGTGTCAGAGAAGCTACACTAAATCAACCAAGAGGGGAATAACATCACAAAGGTTCGTACTGTCCCTTTTGTTCTCTTCCTTTATCCCTTCAGATGAAATCCCAGTGGAAAGGCCTGAGTTTAACGGAGTCCTGCATCTTATCTTGACTTCCTTCAGTTCAGCTCCGGAGCATATCACAGACTCGCCAGACTCCGCTACTGTGTCTTTTCCTCTCAACATTCCCAAATCTCCAGCTCTCCCAGATCCTCTACATGGGTGGAACGATCATCCCGGGAATTGCTGCTTTGTGAGAAAAGAGGGGGAGGAGGAGGGAGGGATTGGATGTGGGTGAAGAAAAAGAAAGCGAGAGAAGGGTCAGTCATGTGATCGCTGGGTTTCATCTGTCATCACAACATTCACATAACAGAAATGTGCTCCAGCATCTGGCGAACAAAGACGACTCTCCCTCATTATCTCTTCATTCCAAGGCCCCGGAATCAAAACATTTTTTCTCCGCTGCACCGCTAACTTGGCGCACACCGACAACAATCATTCAACTTTTCGCAGGCTTTTCTGAATAGCTTCATGCAAGGGCTGCCACTGTTAATTGTTAGCAGTTACGTTGTGTAAGCCCGCTGTGTACCGCAGGACGTAATTCAACCATGAGAGAGCGAAATGCGGTGACGTGGGATGACAGAGGTGATGAAATTACGCTCCGCGCTCGAACTTGGAGACGGAATCCGCGAAGCTTTCATGAGGAGCTTTATTCACATTTTCACCTTCTAGTGTCTTGCTCTGCTTTGCTTCTGTGTTCACGTCGTCACTCCTACCTCCCCCTCGCCCCCGTTCCCTTCCCCCCACCGATTTTAACACAGAAGCCATCACAGGGTGGAATTTTTCATATAACATATTGGCTCCCTATTGATTCCTCTCGCTCTTTAATCCACTAATTCCCTGGTTATTTCTTAAGTGTCTCCAGCTTGTTGGGATTAACGGTGTGTGTGCGTCAGTGTGAGTGGTGCACGGTGGCTACTGGTCTCGGGTCACCGTGGTCAGTACTCATCAGCGCCGACGGAGGAAGTGAGGAAGTGCTTAGCTTGGGGCTCTGATAAAGATTCCCATCCATCATTTCTCTCTCTCAGGATCTCAACACCATACAACATCCTGCCTAGACCAACAGACCCTGTGCTGCAATGGAAATGGGAGAGAAGAAGGATCTGTGGTCCCCCCCTCCCCCCCAGGTCCTCCGTCAACACTGCTTCTTTGGTGAGACACCCGCTGGACCACAGGCAGGAAGCAGGAAGTGAAAACAGGAAATGGAACACATATGGCGTGGCATGCCGCCGCTCTGACAAGTCAGAGGTGACAAATAAAAGCAGAGGAGACTAGGAAGAGTAGGACGGGATGGGCTGTGGGTGCAAATCAGCTGTGGGAATAGCACAGTGGAAGAAAATAGAGAACAACTAAATGAAAGAGAGGGATAACGTACTTCAGGAGAAGGCCAGGCCCTGCAGAGAGCTGGCTGATGAGTACTTGCTAGAGTCCACAAAAGACTGATCTACAGTGGGGAAGGAGAGCGGGTTTCAAAAAGGGAAGAAGGGGAAAAAGAAATGGGAGTAAAAGTGAGATATCATCATCAAGAGGTGAGAGAGAAGAGCAGGATTAAAGCTTAGGATGAACATTACGCACAACAACAGTTTAAACTAAAGATGTTGTGGAATAGACAAGTTTTATTTTTTTAAATTTTTTAGCAGCTGACCTTGCAGGCTGTTGCCGTTAGCGCTGGTGCACGTGGGCGGAGGAGAATTCTGGGGTCGCACGACGGGGGCAAAGGCGCTCTTCTGCTTGACGGCGGCGGACACCATGTTGGCTGGGGAGAAGGAGAAGATGCCGGAGGAGCTGCTGCAGTTGGAGGGCAAGCTTGTCGACGAGGCCATGGTGGGGCTCGATGGGACGACTGAGAGGAGAGAGACGGGTGGAAATGGGGTTAAGGCGGGGGGGAGGGGGGGGGGGGGGGTCACAGGGAGAGTAAGGGAAGAAGGAGAAGGGAGGAAAGATGAAGACAGAGAGGCGAGAGACGGGGGGGGTTAGAGAGAGGGCCGAGGGCAGAGGACAGGCAAACGGGACGAACAGAAAGGGACTGGTCAATGGACGATGGCAGGAGGGATAATATTTTGGACTCAGATCAGCTGGCTCAGACTTTTTTTAGGTTAGGTAACCACCTTGCATTGAGATATCCCATAAGTAACAGAAAAATGTGTGTTAGTTGCAAACTTGCACTAAAAACAGCCCAAAGCATTTATTTTTATTTTTTTTTTTGCCTCTGATCAGTCTGTTTTGATGACTCATCCTGCGCTCACGGGTTGCAACAACTTCATAAACATCTCCACGCGAAACTTTGAACGCCGTACCCGTAATCAGATTTCAGGGCAACTTACAAACAAGGCTCTCCGGCAGCATCTCCATCACAGATAATCACGTCGGAGATTTCATTCAGCGAGTCACAGCCAGCCGTTTCAATAAAGACAACAAATGGGCTGACAACATCTGCGCAACAGAAATCCCATTTCTTCACTTCTGCCTGGAGTTTTTATTGCCACCGCCTTAAACATATGTGATCATGCGTTGTGTGCATAATCAGTGGGGTTCACTCACTTCGAACTGCTTGACTCTGCAAGACGGTGGAAGCTTGGTGACGTCGGGGTGATTCACGGTTGGTGTGTTGCTGCACGTAGCCTACTGTAGCTATAGCCGGTCACCATCTGACAACACTTTTATCTGAGGGTTCACTTTCCCGAAGCTGTTATTCATGCAACCTGGGAGTTGTGTTTCTTTTGGCAGCCTGAGAGGTTTCATTACCAAGCATTTTTCAAACCTTTTAGAGAGGCTGTACAATTGACGGCTGTCTAATAGCTGTCTGTATACTGTTGTGGGTGGGGGGCGGGCGCCAGATTATCCAGTCAGCACTGGCAAGACTTAGTATTGGTCAGCAGTGTGTACGCATAGGTCAAATTTCACACGAGGTGAATTTCAGTGAAATAAACTGACTGCGTTGAGGTTGATAGAAGCTGTTTTAAATATTTGTGTGATGGGACCTAAAGGCTTAAATTTGGGCCATGACACCATATCAGAAGTTATTTGTTGGATTTCAGACATACAGTGAAGCAGCACTGTAAAAACAATAATTGCTAAACATATTTGACCGATTTGTGAGAGTAGCCTACTGAGCGACTGTTATGTCCTTCTGACATCATCCTGTCCACTGACTTCTTCTGGGTTTGTCTTTTGTCTGCTAATACACTAAGAGCATTTTCCCCCTCAGTGATTTTACAATCAGCCGAGTCGTATTTCACCTGCCCTCTGATATCTGCCTCTGCCTTTATTGTTGTTATTATCCAACACTTAGCTTTTATGGCTCTTCCTGACAAATCCTCGCAATAAAGTCATAATCCATTTATGAAGGGGCCTAACTAATCAATTAATGAAAATTGGACCTACAAAGGCAGGCCGAGGAGCCATTGATTGAAAGTGTCTGTGTGGGGCCGATGAGACTGTTAAAATACTTGTTAACACCCAGGAATCAAAGAGCTGAAATGGAATTGCTTCTCTAGCAATTAGTTTATTGATTTAATCAAGGGTCTTTAATGTAGGGGGTGAATGTGTGTGTGTGTCGTGGGGGGGGGGTAGGTGATCTGCTCCGCTGGCCAATAAAGCAGGGATTTGCGTTTGACTGTGTTCTTAAAGAAACCGATGAGCCAGCTGAAGTGCACAAGTTTCTCCTCGTGTGTCACTCCTTGTCTCCGCTTCCTTTCCTCACTTCCTGTTAAACCCTTTTATGTTCGAAAGGTTCTGATTGAGTCTCTCTGCAGATTCTTGACCCCCCCCCCCCCCCCTTCCCACCATTTCAAACCAAGGATGTGGTGTATTTACTCACTAGCATAGGGCGAGTTGCCTGCGGATCCATTGAGGAAGTTGGGCGAGGTGCCCAGGGTTGCCATGCCAGAGTTAGCGTAGCCATTCATGCTTGTGGAGACAGAGCTGTAGCTACTCTGCTGAGGAGTGGAGCTGGGGACATAACCGTGAGGGGAGACACTGCTCGTACTCCTACTGAAACCTATGGACAGCGAGAGAGACGGAGAGAGACGAGGTGTTAGGGGCAGAGCAGATGGCAGACGACACAAAACGAAACGAGAAAGCCTACTGTACATGCAGTGCTGCCAGACTCTCTTCTCGCCACATGGCTAAAGGACAGAGCAACGTAAGCCAAAAAGAAATTTCTTTCGAAGAAATCTTATGGGAGAGCGAGAAATGAACAGAGTGACGGAAAAGATGATATGAGAGGAAACCAGCTGAAATCTAACTACAGAAACAAGAGGCATTTAACCTCACTGGCTCCTCTCCAGAATTAGATATATTGATAAGGCAATTAACACTAAAGGGCCTTTGCAGCGCTCATGTAATTTATAAAGAATGAAGCCAGTATTTCTGACAGGACCTTTTCCTCCATTTCTTTCTCTACAGGGCAGTGAACAGAAGGAGGACAAGATGGAACGAAGACTATAAATATACATCTCAGGTCAAACATGCTGACACTGAGGAAGAAGGAAACAGCTGGAAATGAACATCAGACTCTCGTAGTCTGTGGTGCAACACTGGCTGCACTGCACTACTGTAGGAACCTCCACTCGATTCTCCTAAACCCCTTATTAGGACGCCAGTGCCCTGTTCCCATTTGCTGTGCGTTCCTGTAAGCCAGCAGCCGAGCAGCTGTTTTGGTTTGTTGTTACCAAAAGGAAAGGAGAGGAAGGAGTGAGGAAAAAGTATTGAGACGCATCCAGGGGCTTATCCATCCACTCTCCTCTCCTTCCCCTGATACATGTGATGAATCACCACTGACTGCACCCACATCCCTCTTTGTCAGACAGGGGCAGACCCCAGTCTAATATACACACCCCTAGGACCCACTCATATTTCTCTATCGTACTCCATCCGTGGCTCTCTTTTTCTCCATTCCTCACTCTCTCACCTTCGTTCTCGCCTCATCTCAAGTTTTGCCAGCTTCTTGCTGCCACCTCCCCACCTCCTCCCCTCTCGTGCCCTCCATCTTTCCACATTCCTTCTTAAATCACCCTCTCTGTATTTCCCACATGGAAAATAAAATATCTCTATCACACTATTCATAAAGAAAAAAAAAACAAATAAATCACAGTTACATTTCCCATCGTGGTACACCTTGATTGTTTTCGGCTGACATTGCTCACCCTGATTGGCTGTTTGTGCCACCTCTGATCCGGTGAAGGAGTTCACGGCCATCATGCCCGCATGGACGGAGCCGCTGCCAAGACTGGCGAGCTGGTTGTGCCCCCGTGGCACTGTTGTGTAGAGAGCCTCTGCAATGTCCGCTGCTCGTTTTAAAATCATCTCCTGACGGCGAGGGAGGAAAGCAGAGCTGAGGTTAGCGATAAAGACAGGAGAGAAGAGGAAGAGAAAAGAGAAAACATGCCCTTTGTGCAGGCTTTTGGGTTTCACAACAATGCTAGACCTCCACTTGAGATATTGCGCGTGCAAACCTACTGTAAGTGGTTTTATCACTGGTCACAGTGAGTGTAAATGCCAGTAAATGGAGGAAAAGGCTCATTAATAGACAAATCAAATCTTTTGCCTGCTTCTCGCTACACTTCTCCTCCTCCTCTGTGTCTTATCCTCCTCTTCTCCCTTTACGTTTCGTTTTCATTACACTTCTCCTCCCTTCCTAAAAGCACTAACATCCTGTGTGTGGGTCCCATATCAGCAGGGTGCTGCAGGGCCAGTGGAGACGCCGCCTTTGATGCTGCTGGTGGTCCGAACCACAAACATAATTTGTACTAAAAAAAGATATTGATGTTTGTGTATATGCTTATGGTTTGTGCGTGTGTGTTTACCTGGTTATTGTGAGGCATCCCGTACAAGGCCTCCACCAGATCTGCTGCTCTCTTTAAGATCACCTCCTGCAATCAAGCGCAGAAAGAAGAAGGGGATTGATTACACGTGTGACAGCTCAAGGAGTTCAGTCACTTTTATTACATTTCTCTTCTTACATTATGCTGTGAATGCAGAACAGAGCGCGCGCGAGAGGAAGGAGGCAGACGAAGGAAGGGGAGAGGAAGAGAAATGGGCCTGTCCCAGCACTTTGTTACTAGCTGGGCAGTTCGGGAGAGCGGAGAGAAGATACCGTTATCCGTGAATAAAACATGAGCCTCTATCTCTCTATCAGTCAGCCATCTTCTACATCTTCTCCTCCCTAGCTGCCGTCAGCGCCAGATCATGAATCCACCGCACATGATCACGCATCAATCTCATTTAACACGCACACATCACCGGGTTTGACAGCTAAACAACTCCCCTCATCAAGCGGGACACGCCCGTCTTCTGGCCCGTATTATCCAAGCAATGAGCAGAGTGAATGGCCCTGCATCCACTTTGTGTGATAAATGTAGAACATCATTGCTCAGGTGAAAACCGCCAAGTGGAATTTCCCACATCAAACATTTATCCTAACGGAGTGTTTCTCTGCGCTCTTTTTCTACCGCTTACCCTCCTTTCTCTACTCTCGTCTCTATTCTTTTCCCTCCTTGAGTGTACGAGTGTGTGACTCCAGGCAGTTGTTGTATGTGTGTGTGCGATGTAGACACCTACAGCCCTATGAAACCCTTTTTAAAAGTTAATGTGCCGGGGCCAGGATATATGCTGGAGGCGCGACAACCAGAAAATTGCAGCCCCCTCCTCTCCAACCTTCCCCTCGTTTCGTTCTCTCCCTCTTTCTCTTCCACTTGCGCACACACACGCTGTGTGCTATACCCTCCTGAGTGTATCCCTCGCTGTGAACAAGCCCCGGAGCATGTGTGCTCTCTGTTCCGTGACACACTGCCTTTCAATCAGACGTCATATTACACGCACACACACACAGGTGCAAGCGCACATGCAGGCACGCGCACGTGGAGGCTGTCGAGCGCGCCCAGGACATGACGAGAGGGTCAGCAAAGCAATAAAGATTGTAGAGCGCTGTCCGAGGTGCTAAATTCACTCAATAATGGGAGCGCTGCCTCTGTGTTAACCTCCCATTACTAGCACTATTTGGGGGAGGCAGAGAGGGAGGCTGGGGGAGGAAGAAGTGTGGAGGGGGGGGGGGGACAAGAGAGGCGGCCGACTCGAGGTGATTGAGAGACGTAGAGGCCCTGGGTAGGTAAGTGGTTCTTTAGTATGTATGCACTGCTCCTCGCTTCCTTCTCTGCTTTTCCTCGACACCCCGTGCCTCCCAGGGATTACTAGATAGGTAGATGGATGGATAAAAAGAGACAGAGGAGGAGGAGGAGAAGAGGGAGGAGGAGGAGGAGGGGAAATGAGGGAAGTGTGAAACATTAGGACACAAACAGATCCCCAGCTGGATTGTAACGGTGTTCAGGGAGAACTCGTGAAATAGTCACTTCATCTCCTTTTTCTTTTTTTCCTTTTTTGCCTTTCAGCTCGTTCTCCTTAGGGCCTATCCTCCTTACGAGCTATGCATCTCCATCTCTTCAGTGCCTCTTCACCTGCATCTCCAAACTACTTTCTCCTGTTTCCCTTCTCTTCTGCATCTCTCCCCATCTATAAATCACCCTCCCGTGGTCCTGTGCCCTGTCTGTACCTATCAGTCTCTCGTTAGCAAAGGGATCTGTCCAGCAGCTAAACGCGATTAGGCAGCGCTCCAGAGCTGATAAACAGATAAATGTGGTTAGCGCCGTGCTGCCTCCCTAGCTCTGCCGCTGTAAGGGGAGACCATTTCCTGGGCGCAGGGTCTCTTCCCGTAAAGTCAGGCCCACAGAGACGTCAACAGGAAGGGGAACCTGATCCAGAGCAGAGCCTGGTCTCGTCTGGCAGGGGCGGTCACTCATTAGTTGGCCCCAGACCTCCAGCTAAACCATAGCCTTAGCTAAACACAGCGCAGTCTGGCTACCCAGCTCTCCCGCCTCACTCTGACTGCCTGACTATTAGCTACAGCACAGAGCGGAGGCTGTTTTCAGCTGGATGCTGGATCATTACCACAACATGCAGAGATAGAACAGGCACTGGCAGATATCCTGCTTGGTCCCTGCTCCGTTTGTGTGTGCGGGTTCATTAAGAGTCCCTTCGCAAGAGGTGACACTGCAAAGGAATACACTATATGTACAATCAATTTAATCTTGGGCAAAAATTGACTAAAGAACAGCCATAAAGAGGCTTTGCCAAGGTAGTCTTAACATTTATATGTGAAGTAGCTGCCAGCGTATGCCCCTCTCCTGCCCCTCTCCTTAATGATTGAGGCCAACAGTTGAGAGGAGTGTGGTCAACAAACTGTTATTACCTCAATAAAGGCACAAATCAATAGAGCTGAAATGAACAACCGGGCCTGCCAGCTAGCGTTGTTCATTTAGAAGAGAAAGAGACACCACTGAGCGAAAGAGGAGGAGAAGAGAAGAGATGGATGGATACAAAGACATTTAGAGGGATACAGGGGGGTTGATAGGCTAAAGACCAGAACTCACCAGGACAAGTCTTGTATCCACCAGACATGACACACAGAGAGGACAAGTGATTTCTCTATCTTCCTTCTGCATCTACCTGGGCTCTATATCTCTGCCTCATGGTGACTTCCCCTCCAGCTTGTGCGGGCGCACAGTAGTGCGTATGTGCATTTCTGTGTGTATACTAGTTTGTGTGTGTGCGTGTTGGAAGTAATAAAGTCCACCCGGGGTTGACTTCGATCCACTGACCCAGCAGGAGGTAAGACTGGACAGCTATGATGGATCACCTAACCTGCTTCTGCCTCTCTCTTTCTCCCTCCCCTCAGCCTCCTTTTCCTCCCTCTCTCCATCCTGTACCTCTCCCTCTTTCTAAATGACCTCAGAATCAGTGGGAAGAATGAATATGAGTTGATTTTGTGAATGCTGTGCAAATTAAGTGTTTGTTTTAGCTAAAAATGACCACGGACATTGATAAAATGTTCATACACTGCATGGTGTTGTGTATCGCTTCAGAGACACACAGTCGCGCCTCTGTATGTGAAGTCATGTTGCCCTTGTGCCGCGTACGTCCATATGTGCAATGAAACTCTACAACTTGTCGATATGTCTCCATACCAACGTCACAAAGACAAATTCCTACAAAATAACTTCACCCAGCACATGAGGGAAGTGCGGTCACCGTACCTTGGGTAATCTCTCTTGGTCTCCGGGGTGTCTGGGGATGACCTTCTGTAACCTCTGGAAGCCGTAGTCTATGGTTGGCTCGTTCAGCGCTGAGCACAAGCAGAGAAACACACGGGGAAGAAGAATATTTAACGCTCGATTCTTAATAATCAAAACACCTACTGTTCAAGAGCAAACGCGACAAGACGCGGCAGGAGAGACGCGCGCCGGTGGAAATGACTGAATTAAGCAAGGGTTTTACATGAATATTTCAACGTTAAACTAAAGACGCTGAAAATGTGGGTGTTCTCTATTAAGTCTGGGATGTGTCTTTGTTTGCCTGTGATGTAATGAATCTCTCTCTGTCGCCTGCTTTGGAGGTTAATAAAAAGACTGTCAGGAATCAGGCGGAGAGTATGTGTGTTTGTGTCTATGCATGTGTGTGTGTGTGTGTGTCCTGTGGTCTTGCGTTGATCAGCGACTAATATAAGCAATTACAGAGCCTGGTTCCAATATAACAAAGGCTTGATCGCTCCGGGGAACAAGCTAAACACACACCTACACACAGACACACACAGACAGTCTCATACAGTCACATGCATACACACACACACACATCGAGTCAGATCATCCAGGCAGCAGGGAGAAAGCTCTCTCTCGGCATGCTGTGGTCGTGCTACGGTAATTGAATATGAGAAGATTTACCATGAATATTTAAACATTAGAATAAATACAATGAAGATCTGAGGCTTATAGTACAAACACTTCAGAGGAGGATTGTTGGATAAGTGCTCTCTCCACATAATTCATTCCTAATGTACTCTCTCCCTTCCTTTACCCTCCTCCCCTACTCTGTCTCTTTGTAGGTTGCCTGGAGAGTCAGTGCACATACGTGGATAACAGTCCTGACTACTTGTCTGGGCCGCAGCCGCTAAGCCGCTGCTTCGCTACAGAGTTTATGGTCACGAATGCAGCCATGACATATGTGCATTTGCAGTTGTAAGTGTGTAAAAAGTGTAATAAAAGGAGCCTTTGTGCGTGAGGATCGCCTGTATGTGTCTGCGCTGTCCGTCTGTTTCCCCTGTGGGTCACAGCTTGGACGTTCCTGGGGGCTGAAGCCCTGCTTGCCTCACATCTGAGCAGCCAGGCTGACTAGGCGGCCCCTAGAAAAAGGCCCCTAGAGGCTATGAGTACAAGCTGTCCTGCTGGACCTTTGGTGACTTCACCACGGCTCCTCCTGAGCTGCTCCCTCGAAAACACAAAAGCGAAAGACGCAGGAATCTGTGATGCTCTGTTTTGGCAGCCCAAACACATTTGGACAGCTCTCCCCAGTGGGCCCTTCCAGTAATCCATAAGAGCGAAACAACGGAAAGGTGAAAAGCGAGGAGCACAAAGACAGGAAAAAGTAGAAGAAGAGACGGCACAGCCGGGCTCAACTTTTGAAGGCACACATTACAGGCCAGCTGGTCCACTGATAAAATAAGTCCAAACAATGAGATGATCGCATGCAACAAATAAAGTATGAATTATTTCTGAGGACAAATATTTGACATTACTTCCCTATTCTCTGATCTTCCTAAAGCCTTAAGGAGGATTTGCCCTGGATTAGGCCTTCAGTCTGAAGAGGGGATTGTTACGACAGCATCCTCTCTTTCGTCTTAGAGGCTTTTGTTTTTATGATGAATTTTTTATCAGTTCTCCACAATGTGCCAAATGAGCCTCGAGTGAACAATAGCATAAAAACCCCAAGACATACAAAGATACCCCCATTACAAATAAAGAGACAATTTTGGTAATTGAGAGAGGAAGTGATATTGTCTCCGCTCGTTTTCAAGGACCATAAACCAGAGGAGGAGTATGTGGGGGACAGTGCGCACCACTAAATACCTGAATGTGTCTCTATGGGGATTACCATGGTGTTATACGCGCTTATATCTATGCTCAATATTTCACATTTTTAGAAATTAGTCCTGGTAAAGGAAAAAAAAAGACTCTCCAGCCTCGAAAGTAAAGTGGTGCTAGTACACTCAAGGATTCAAAGCACACTCTTCTATACAGGTATATTTATAATCCTTAGCTGTCGCTCTCCAGAAGAGCAAATCAAAGCCAGTAAAACATAACTGCCATAAATAAATGAATAGATGAGCAACAGCCGTGGACTGGAGGGATTCACCTAGCAATCACCCACATCAGATCAGATCAATGCTCATGGAAATTTCATGAAGCCTAGAATCCACACCGCTTCATATTTCACTATAATAACCCAGAGAGCTGCAGGGGGAGTGTGTATGAAGGGGTGAGGGGGTAGAAGGAGGACGAGGGGAGGCTACGACGGACGAGGTGGAGGGATGATGATGGAGGCATGAGCTTTAGGGGAGAGGTAAAGTGGGTGGAGGTTTGGGGTGCAAGGAGTAGCAGGTGGGGCAATGAGGGATAATAGAGAGGTCAGTCGTCCTGGAAACGCAAGAGGTGGACGAGGGATGGAGGAGGAGGGGAAACTACAGTAATGTGTCCGGTAGCTGCGTCTCCTTCTCCTCCCGTGTCACGCCACTGTGTGTGTGGAGGTGAGTGGGCAGAGTATTTGCAGGGTTAGGTAATTGGCTCTGAGGCTTCATGTTAACACCCTAACAGGCCCTCAGACAGTGGGTAAGGAGCTGATCACATCACCCAACCTTCTGCTTCTCTCCCCTTCTCCCTCTCTCCTTCTTCATTTCCCCTCTCCCTCCTTGCATCCCCCTCTTTCCCTCCCCTCTGCAGTCTCCAGTGCTCAGGTGTGATCTCATAAGCGCTGCCTGGCGATCGATGCCGCCAGTGGCAGGGGGTTCAATAGTCCTGAATTACGGCTTCATTTCTCCCCCCCTTCACACAGATGAGAGCTGCCCCCCCTTTCTCCTCCCATCACCACCTCTACATGTGCTTGTGCGCGGGCACACACACACATGTACAACACCCCCACCGACTACTCACAATCCAGATCAATACCTTACAATCTAATTTTTATCCATTTTTCCATAAACCCAGAGATTGCGTTTATTTGCAGAATCCGACAAGCTAAATAAAGCATCGCTTGAACATGTCAGGGAGACTAATGCATGGCTGGAAATTCATACACAGAAAACAGATGAGTAGAGCTTTTCGCTCCTAAAGGAAGGGAGAGGCTGAGGCTGAGGAAGGAGGAGAAGGAGGAGAGGATCGAAGGGAGGAGGAGGAGGGGGGGGGGGGGGGGGGTGTACGCTAAGAGATTCTACGAATCAATGGAGGTGTGGATGCTACTACAACCTACGCTCTAATTATCTGTTGCAAAAAGTGCATGTCGACAGTTAACAATGCCTGACAGCACGGATTCTCAGTGGGGGAATGTAAATCCCCCCCAAAAAATATATATCTGGATATAAAGTGCACGCTTGAATTAAGACACAAGAAAACATAAGGAATCATTCCTCCGGTGAACGCGGCTCATTTCAGCAGGGTATAAAATAATCTGCGTTCGAAATTCATTTACATCATCATCACGGAGCAGATGCTTCCGTAATAAGAAGGGAGCATGCTAAAGAGGGAAGACAAGCCACATGGTGCAGAAAATTAATCTCAATCTCAAATAGAGGTGCGAATTTCCCCGCGTTTAAGGCTGCGCGCAGTAAACGGGAACGTGTGCAGCTATCTCAGCTGGCCCCGTCTCCAGCTGGAGACCAGCCGTTTTAATCAACAGCAGGCCTCCGCCCAAGCTCAATAAAAGACAGCATTCACAAATAGGAGCAAGACGAATAATTGACCGACTCGTGGCTGCACCCCACTTTTATTGCCAGATGACTACATGCTGCATTTGCGTGAGCGCTCGTGCACGTGTGCGGATTTATCGCATGTGCGCACGAGATGGAGAGCGTGTATAAATATATGATAAAGTGCATCTGTAGCTGTAAACAGGCAACAGATTTTTCCAGAGAAAACGCCACCAAAACGGAGATATTAACGCGGCCGTTTGAAGCACTCAGGCGAGCAACAACAGTCTTGCTCAATGTGTGCGACGAGCCAATTTCATGGAACAGCTTAATTAGAGATAAAGTAAATCAAAACTTTACAGAGCATGTTCGTGCTTACAACACTCGTCTGTGTTTCACTTCACTGTCTGTCGTCGACAAAATGACAGGCAAGAGTCCTCTCTCCTCCCCTAAAACTAATTTGGCGCTCAGGGGCAGGCGGAGGGAGAGACTAGGGGAGATGTCAGCAGCATCCCGCCTGGTTTAAATTCTTCTCTTGACTTTTGTCTCTTCCCTCACTGTTCCCCGAGCCTCCTTGCAGAAACTGAGTGATGTTTCCTACACACCTAATCTGCACTCAGCGCTGAAAAAGTGCCCCTAATGTTTGTGCGTGCGCGCGCGCGGATGCGAGTCCGCACGCGTGGTGCCGGCCTTAATGTGAGCCAGCACAGCCTTTTAATATCAGCACAGGCTGTAGTGGAAGCACTAAGCAGACAAGGCTGCATACTGAGGAGGGAGGGATTGCCTTTTGAACGACAAGGGCGATTCATCAACTCCCCCAATCTATGGCCAGTATTCTTGTGTCACACACACACAAACACACACCCACACATCCACATGGGCCCTAGTGGCGGGGAGTATTATCACGCTGTATTGCATGGAGGAAAGAAAAGGGAATGTTACAAAGACAGTAATCCAGTAAAAGGTGATATGCGGGTAAACACGGAGATGCATCTGTACACGGGGAGCGTGGAGGGGGCAGGAAATGACCTGATAATGAGAGGAAAAAGGAGAGAAAGAGAGAAAGAGAGAGACTAGGGAGCTCTCAGCCCCAGAGGTGGGTAAGGCAGAGGGCAGAGTGAGGAACAGAAGGGGGATAAAGGGATAAAAAGACAGAGGAAGAGCCGAGAATGAAAAAACATTCTTTTATTCTTATCAGTGGAGAGCTTAATTGCCTTTGATTAGTCTAATTGGAGCTTTCTGAAGTCTAATGGCAGAGGAGTCCTCAGAGACGGCAGAGGACACATTACAGTAATAGCTTCTCTCTGAATCTCCTCTGCACCAAGAGTCCCCTGCTTCCCTCCTCTGTCTGGAACTGTAGCAGGTTTTGTTTTTCCATTCAGCGACGGCTGGTTCTGGTTGTGGAGTATCAATGATCAAGTAAGGGCAGGGTCAGGGGGGTGTGTGTGTGTGTGTGTGGGGGGGGTGGACCTATAGATGGTTTCTGTGTGTGTTGGGTATTTTTGCAAAGTAGCAGTAGCAGCAGTATTGGGTATGTGTTGACTTAATTAGGTCTGTGAGCTGCTCGCTTTCCTCTCCTCAGCAGAAGTTGATTAGCAATGCCAGCTGTCCCCAATGTAATTCTGTGTGCTCATGTGTGTGCGCACAAGTAATATATGAGTATCTGCATGTGTGTGAGGGGCTGTGTTGATGTGTGCGTATGCACTAGCTGCCAGCTGCCACGCAGTGCTGCCAATCCTCCATGATTAGTACCCACTGGCAACTGGGCTCAAACTGGTGCCAAACAGACCCAGGAGGGCAACATGGCCCATGGTAATCCTCTGTCCCATCCCTCTCCTGTCTCTGCTTCCTCAGCCACCTCTCTGTCTCTCCACTCTCATCAGTTGCTTTTTCCGCCCAAAATGCTCTGCTCGTCCTCCCGCTGCTTTCTCATTTTAATTCCAGATACGGAGTCTGAGCAGGTTCTTCCCCGGCTGAAATACGGTAAAATGGTGAAAAAGGGGCCGATGAAGGAGCGGTGCGAGCAGGTACAAATGCCCAGCGGTGACTGAAGCGATGTGTGCGAAGAGTAGGACTGGGATCTATGCCTCGACACGGTTGACTGGGTCACCGTTGAAGGCGCCAGCGCCTGGCGAGCGGCATCACAGTGAGCGCGCGTGTTCGGCTCCAAGTGGACGACCTCTCGCTACCTCTCACCTGTTGAGATTCCTCTGTGTGCCAGACCGCAGGAAGAGGAGGGAATGAATTCATTCACGGGAGCAAGTTTTGAATAAGTGAATGTGACAAGGTGAAAGAGTGGAGAACTGGAGAAGAGATAGGGCGTTTATGCAGAGGGTTCCCACATGTCTGGCACATTAAACAGCTGTACACACACAAACCGACACACACACCTACGACTCTGGCAGCGTGCTGGCTGTTAGACAGCTCCAGCATGGCAAAGGCTGCCCATCCATCTGCCCTCTGTCTTAGTAATGCAGTTAGTTGTCAGTGTGCATGCGTGTGTTTTGGGGAGTGTTAACACATATGTGGAAATAAACAGCCTATCGCAGCCGTTCCCATAAATACACAAACAGGGAGTCATAAATATGACGCATGGACATGGATTCAGTCCATGCACCGTAATTAGGACGTACGCGAGACGCGGAAAACGCAACGCGGAGGGAGAGGCACCGTGCACGTCTCTCTCTCTCTCTCTCTCTCTCTGTGGTGATTTCGTCAAACGCTGGCAATTCCAGTTGGGGCTTACAGCCTAAGTCTATCAGTGGTTGAGATTACAGACAGATTTATGTGATTCACCAACTCCCTGGGGACCTGTGGCCTTGCATTGGTTAATCACCGCTTCACATTCACTCTCTCCTGCTCCTCTCACCACACAGCTATAACTCTGCATCGATACGATCTGGAGTAAAGCTCGAGATGTTCACGCCCCTGAACTCCCAGTCACACTCTTCGCGTGGACCTCTTCCTTTTTTTGAATCACGTCTCTGACATGGGTTAAATCTCAATAATGCCGCTAATCAGAAGGTTAAACCTCCTCCCTGACCTTCACCTCGATACACGAGGGCAACACTTTTCCTCCTGTGATCACTGAGCTTTTTTTGCTGAATTATTGAGTCATGTTATTGAATTTCAAACCGTTTAGCATGCACCCCCCCACACCCCCACCCCCCAGAACCGGTTCAGAGAAAATGACAGCATACAAACTCCACCAGGCTGGTAGACAGCAGGCGTAAGTTCTCTACCTGTGTAGATGAAGCGTCCAGGTGTGCCTTTGCAGAACTGTTTGGATTTGTAGGACAGCGTCACCTCCACCACTCCGGGGATGTGTCTGGGCGGAGTCTGCACTCGAATGGCATGGGGGGTGATCAGCTGCAGGGAGGCAGGGGAGGAAAGTTTTAATGCAGTTAATCGTCATATCCATACATGTGCTTGGGGGGGGGGGGCAGCTTGTCTCAGCCCTTTCTTTTGTGGCTTTTGACTTGCTTTCTTTCTATAATGAGCCTGAAAACGATGTGTTAGAGCTCCAGCCCTCAGGTGGCCCCCATAGCCCGAGGCAATGTCACAGTGAGGCTGGGGATGGCTACCAGTGCTGACATAGCCCCCGTAAGAGGGGTTCAAAAGCAGTTATGTGTGTATGAATAAAACACACCTCCCTCTGTCTAGGTCTATTGCGCAGTATAAGTAAACGCATAATGCGCTTGTCTTTGCTGCCCCTTTCTCTGTGTCTATCAGCTGAGGCTGTCTAGCTGCCGTTAGCCACATTAAAGCAACACTCTGTCTTAAACAGGCTCGGTGAGTGCGTACGTATGTATGTACGTATGTGTGTGCGTGCGTGTGGGTCTCTGTGTGTGTGTGTGTGTGTGTGTGTGTGCTGAAGGGTCTTTGAAGGAAAACGCTAACAAGAATTTAAAAAAAATAAAAGATAAAATACACAGACGAGACCTCACCGAGTGCTCGTTTTCTACAGCAAACTTACTCGCACTCGAAACCAGCAGCGCTCAAAAGCTATCAATGCGTACGTGCATGTGTGTGTCTGTGTGTGTGTGTTGTTCTAACTGTCCCTTTCATTGCTCACTTAGCCAGGCTTTCATTCCACCATTGTCTGGCCCCACTCACCTCTCAGTGAGATAATATAAGAGCTTTTTATAGAATTATTCTCTTACTAAAGAGAAAGCTGTTTTCCTGCGCCGCTCACTGACCTTCAATTTCACACATACACTGCATTTACATTTTAGTCATGTGGCAGATGCTCCTTACAAAGAGATTCATACTGTACGGTGTGCAGATACTAACATAATAAAGAAAGATACTAACATAATAAAAGACGAGGGGGCTGAGCCGAGGCATGACAGAAAAAAAAGAGCTGCCACGGAGAGAAATGAGCAAGCAGGCGGCTGTTCGGCTTGTAAAATATGGCTCATGTGGGCTTACTGAGCTACAGTTATCAACACGGACACGATTAGCTAATCTATTAATTAAAACACAATCAGTCACATTTCGCATTCACCAGCTAACGTTTAGTCAGACAAATTATGTATAGAATGCATTCTGTCCGTATGTGTGGCTTTTATTTTGATCCGTCTGAAGTGACACTCACGGCAACGCAAACGGTCAAAGTGGACAGTGGTTTGTTTTGCATGGAGACCAAGGCCTGGAAACAAATGGCAACTAACCTCACTCCAGACCAACATGGTTCCGAAAATGACCTGTAGGCCGTCGAAGAAGTTGTCCCCGATGATGATGACTGTAGCCCCCCCTGTGGTCCAGCCTTCACTCGGGCTAATGGCTTTGATGCTTGGGGTCGCTGCAAGAACCACAGACAAAACGCATGAGATGTGAACTAAGCTGAAAGACTTTGCTATTGGCACCATGTACAGTTCCCATCTCTCTCTCTCTCTCTCTCACGTCACCTCTCTCCTCTCTCCCAGAGGTCGGGGGCGAGCGGAGAATACTAATCAGAGTGATTATACGCACCCCATTATTAAACATCACCCTTGCCCTGTGTGCGAGGGCAGCGGCGGTGCGCTTGTTTTATGACACGAGGCAAAGCGTGCGGGCGTGTAAATGTCAGGTGTGCTGAGTGTCTGATCAAAGGCCACGCGACCGGGGAGCGGAGCAGAGCCAACAGTAGCTCTGCCATCTGAATACACCACCTTCATTAACTGATCACTTAACTCTTGCTCAGCTGCCAGTTTCCTATATCTGTTCAGTTGTGTCAGCACATAGCTACAGGCTGTGTGACCACATGGGCCCGTTTCATCGCCTGCGTGGAGCTTAAAACATATTCTTTATATCTTATCAGACAAAATACATGGAATAACAACAATAAACTGCATTTTCATTAACTGGTTTTCAATGTGTTTTTTGATTTGATCTGGTGGTTTTATGAACTTGCAGATTACTGGACGTGATTGAAGAAAAGAGCAGCACTGGGAAAATGCATGTTTATACAAGCTAAATCTCCTCTCCTTAACAGATATGCAGCTTGTCAGACATGCTGTAATTCTGTAAAGCGGCATAATCCACTTTAGACTAGGCTGACTTTTTTTTCCCTGAAGCCTAGCCTTTGCTCTTTGCCTGACTCCCTGTTCTGTTGATCCTCCCCAACAAGCTGGACTGATATTTAGCCCCCCGATACGCCCGCAGAGATCAACGTTCACCAAGCAGCAATCTGTGGCCGTAATCATGGCCTAAGATGCCTCCTTTTCACAGCCGCTGATATTATGTTCGCTCCATGTGTGTGTGTGCGTGTGTGTGTGTGGATTAACCAGATGGTGGAACGTGAGTCCATGTGATAGGATTATACTTTGGGGTGTTCCTCGCTGCCATCTGCTCAACTCTACGCGCGGCTCATCTCTTACCGCTTGGAATGGGCCCCCAAAGTTGCCTATCCTGGACACAAACAGTAGTGCTGTCGTCTTTCTCGTCGTTGTGTTTTCTTTACACCAAGGTGCACTTTTACCCTTTCCTCTCATCGTGCCTACATCACTCCACCTCCCCCACCTCCCCCCTTGCCTTGTTGTTTCACTCCTCGTTCCTTCTCCTAACCCCTGTCATCAGGAGAATAGAAAATCAGAGAAAAGGAAGTTCCCAAGCAAATCTCTTTGACGCGAGGAACAGCTGTTAGTGTACTGTGTGCACTCTTCTTTCTGTGCAACATCCAACTCTCACAAACGTCTCCAATATGTCTCGTCTTTGCGAACGAGTCCCAGGGACAAGTGGTCCACCTTACCTCTGGAGAACAGCCATTAGAAAGACTTAACCATAACATTCAATCTTAATGCAATCTACTGTAGGCCATCATGTAAATCCCTTCTTAGTTTTTTTTTGTCATTATCATCCCTGAGGTTGACTTTCCTCAAAGCAAAAAAATATGTTTCTCTGATTCAATGTCTGGGAAATCGAAATGAGAAAATAACTGGATTAGGGACTTGGGAATCAGTGCATGCTCCTAAATCATGTGCACATGTCATTATGAAGTATTAAAGGTTTGGGTCTGACTGCACGAGGGTGTGTGTACCCGTGTGGATGGGCTTTTTTTTTTTGTGTGTGCGTGTGTCTGCGCATGGGTGTGTTTAAAAACCTGAGGGATGTGGAGTGATGGAGGGCTGCAGGATAAAAGCAGGTCTCAGAGGAAATAAAGCCAGTGTTGGCTTTAAGCAGAATAGACCTCATAAGACACATAGTGCTTATGCGAGGCAGAGTAGAAGGCCCAGAGGCAGAGACCTGAGGGGAGCAAGCCACAAGGGAGAGACCAAAGACTCACTAGCTACCACTCTCTCCTCTCTTAGTGCCAGTTAGAAACCGTACAAGAGAGGAAAGTGAGAATCTGGGAGGAAGCAGGAGGGAGATAAGAAAGAGAGTAGGTTTGAGTGGGATATAGCGGAGACAGAAGAGGGGTTGAGTGCAGAGCCAGACAGTAGGGGAGGGGGCGCGGGGAGGAGGAAAAGTGAGGAAGACAAAGACAGCCAGGAGAGACGGTCCGGGTGTTTTGTTCGGGGTTTTAATACCGTGTTCCAGGTAGGACGGTGTTCCTTCCGAGGGGTCCAGTCTTCGAGCTCTGCGCCCGTGTTTGGAGTTGTTGTGCACGAACATGTTGTCCGAGACGGCCAGAACGTGACCCTCCACGCTAACTGTAGTCGATACAACCACCTACGAAAGAGGGACGCGTACACCATAACCATGGGACCAAAGCATCGCACAACAAAAGCAACAATGGGAAAAACAACCAATCTCACATTAACAGACACTGAGCAACTCCCGAGTAAGTTCGTAGTTGCCCATACGTCGCACTGTGAACGCCCACTAGTCTGTATGAGAACTGTATGCTTTATAGCTTCAGTTTCACTTACGTGCTAATTACACGAGGAGTTTGCAGAGGCATCGTGTACGCTGTAGCTTTTAATGCTAGTGTGCACTCTTGAGATTACAGTGACTAGTGTGGGTTGGGTTGTTAACTGTTGAAGTTGTTAAGCAGGGATTATTTATGCCGCGGAGACCCCGTGAATACTGAAATCGCCCAGATGTCGTGTAGAAGCGGACTGTGGCTCCGTGATGCTGACCTGAAACCGCCTCATGTCACGGGGGTTCCCTGCATTCTTCAGGCAGTTCTGGTTACACTTCAGGAAGAACTTGAGGAAGAACCTGCGCAAACACACACACACACACACACACAGATGTGACAATGAAAGAACAAGTACAGTACCAGCATCTTCAATAAAACACAAACAAAACAACCATGGCAGACAAAGCTCATACACTATCCCTCCCTCATCCATCAGTTGTTTATGACAAAGGCAGTTTTGTATGTAAAAACAGCTCCGGGGTATTGAGTAAGATGCTACCTTGTATATTCATCTCTGAGCTGCTGTCACAGCTTGCCATAAACTCGCTGGGGCAGACGTACACCCCCCCCCAGGTTGCAGAGGCGTGTGACGGAGGTTGTGCTGTAGCTACTATGCAGCGCGGTGTTGCCATTCCTGCCTCTCTCAATCTCAGTGTGAGAGACCACATCAACAGCACCTGCCATGCATTATTAATAGGCTGAGATGGCAAGTATGGCTACCCACATCAATACTTAATGAGGGACCGAGGAGGGAGGAAGCAGGAGGGTCTGAGGAGTAAAAGTGTGCGCGAGTGTGTGTGCGTCTAAGGTGGGGTGTGTGGTGGGTGGGGGGGGCCCGGAGGCCTGAAAAGCAGAAGGGGGACGGCTGAGAATTTATTCCCCGGCCCCACCCCGGGGTTTGAAGCCTGACAACTTCTTCTTCTTTAACTGAAGCGACAGTACTGTACATCTCTGCACTCTCCCTGCTGCATTGTCTGTCTCTCTGTGAAAACCCAAAAAAAAAAAACACTATATCAAATGAACTGTGAAAATAAACAGCACCATGTACAAATAAACAGGAACCCTCAAAAGGGGGAAAATAAAACTACAACATTTCCTGGTCCTCCCTCTCCCTCCTCCTCCCTTTGAGGTAGCTCAAAGAAGTGCTGACAGCTGAAACTGCTTACAATACAGATCTTCACCAGCCAGAGAGAGAATCACTCCTTTGCTCAGCTTTTCTTTCATATGTCTTATTTTCTCCCCTCTGTTCATTTGTTATGGCTGGGATTCTGCACTGGGCAGCGCGTTTGGAGCCAACTGCCTTAGATATAATCATGCACGGGTGTCTCTCACACACACACACACACACACAGACAGATATGTCAAGGGAAACACAGTAAGCAGCAGCGTGCGTTGGACAATTGCTTCACGCAGAACAAAAAAAAAAAAAACGGTAAAGAAGATATATGGCCAGACCAGAGTCCTGTCTCATTTCAAGGGCCAGACTACTGCTGTGCACATTACAAGCGTCTGATGTAACACACAGACTTGTGAATTTATCCCCGACAACTTTTAAATGCATGACAGCTGGTTAGCGGTAGAGGCTCGTCTTCAAGTAAAGACGAAACGGCCTCTTATGATCCCAACAACAAACTGTCTTTCTCCGCTGCACTCGTTTTATCTTCTGCCTTTTGCTTGCGCGCTGATTTACACCCTCCGTGGCGCAAGGGGCAAAATCTGAATGGGAAGGGGGCGAGATGGAGAGTAGGGAGAGTGGAAAGCGCAAAATTAAAGCGAGGTGGAGAGTATGTGAAGCCAAAAAGAGAGACAGACCAGACTACAGACTCCTGTATATTTTAGAAGCTGTAGGCCAATATCTCAATAATTCATGAAGAAAAGAGATGGAGTTTTTTTTCTTATAGTGGCTGTTGGACCCCACAGGCTGAGGGTCTTTCAACTTTCTTATCTCCTTGGGGGTCAAAGAGCAGCCCAGCGGACAGCTGTGGACTACATCCACTTGTCCAACTTACTCCACCTTTCCTGGCTGCACCTCCTGATTAATTCATCGACTCTGCTCCTTCCCCAACTTTCCTTCTCCTCCATCTCTGAGGTATTCATGATGTATGGATGATGGATAAGTGGAAGTAAAAAGGAAAGGAAAAGTTAGGGTCACCAGAGTGAGAGGTGACAAAACCAGAAGGTTAAGCGCTAGAGAGGATGGAAGGAGGAGGAGGAGCGAGTGGTGGAAATGTAAATTCCAGACTGTGCTGAGATACAGAGGAAACCCCCAAAAATATATGCATGCGTGGATCATCTGATTCATTATTTACACGACTTAAGGTGTCTGGAGTCAGCCGCACGGAAACATTACAAAACTGCAGCATGCTGATTCCTGATCTACCATCACTGCTGCACACACATTTACATGGACCAACAGAGTGTGTGCGAGCTTGTGCGGTAGTGGTGGTGGTGGGGGCAGTATGGATTAAGAGAGGTGCGTGTTAATATGCAATAGCAAAGAGATTACCATAAGGATTTATGGATAATCTGATTGACAGCTGACCAATAAACACAGACTGATATCTGCTACTAACCCATTATCCCCTTATTTACACGTTCAGCTTTCTATTATGATGCTTTTTCAGTTTTTAATCAATAAAAACGCTGATTTATTGCCTCACTAACTGCTGCTTTACGTCTCATGCTGATGGGTTTCCAAACGTCCACTCACATCACTGTCAGAACTAGTTTAGCTGTTTAGGTAACTTATATCTACTGTCCATTAATATTTTGGGGGTATTAATTATGAATCTGTTTCCTTTAAACTATTTTGACTGCACTGATCCTTTTGATTCAACCACAGAGACAGTTTTAAGATGTCTCAAGTGATTCGAGGTGGTTGCTGTGTGTACATGGCAGCAACCAGTGACTTCTGAAGCTTTCATTTTTTTCATTGTAATCAGAGCTAATTGTTTATTTTCTTCCTAAACACTATATTTCTTGTGAAGATTATTTTTGTTTTGAAGTAAACTTCTCCATAATCTCCTCGTGATCCTCCTGGCAGTCACAGCAGGGCCCTGGTTGGCAGTCATTGCTCTATACAATGCCACAAATACAGTATCACGAATTCAGCTTGAACAGAAAATGCTGACTGATATCAGAAACTTCTTCCCAAAGTAACTCAACATCAGTTCTTGCTCAATATTCTGGACATTTCTGGCGAATTTGAAAAACTATAGAAGCATTTCTTTGTTAGTTTCCACAAACCTTATAGGCAGTTTTGTGGTTGTTTATAGATTGATTGTTCTGCCCACATTTAGACTCAGTGTTTCTAAAACCCTGGCTACAGGCCTGTGTATGACGTTCCTGCACATTATGTTTTCAAAACTGTCTCAAACCATCAATTTTCAGTCTATAGACAATATTGTCTCCTGCGTAGACTCTTGTTTTGATTATTGCCTCCTCTACCTTGTTTGTATCTACGACTCTCGCTGGTTTCAAGCTGTTTTACAGAGCAGACTCCGCGGCTGCAGATATTACCAGTGCAAATTGTTGCACCGGCTGGATTAAATGAAATAAAACCATTTCGCTCTCACGTAATTACGCTCAAATCCAGGAATGGCTGTGGAAGTGAATTTGTGTAAATAACTGCTTGGCCTCTTGAAGCCTCGTGGCATAAATGTGCAACAGCGAAAGAGAGCGAATAAACACATGCAGCCAGTTGCCGTAGTAATTTAATGATCTCACAGTTTCATCATATCATAACGGGCATTATTTGTCACTTTGGAGCAATTAAACACAAAATCACCCTCTGCCCATAAAAAACAAAACAAGGAAAGCAATTATAACACAACTTTTAAGTAATCCCTGTAGCATCTAAATATTATTACTGCAGTGATAAAGATTGTCTAAGCTATTAGCTAACAGCACGGAAGCCTCCGAGGGACAATTCCGTTATATTTTCTAATAATTTTCCTACATTAGCCACAAATGAGGTAAAGAGTTGTTTTCCTTGTCAAATTTAACAAGGATAACTTCAGAACAGTGTGGCTTTCTCTTTCCCAGTAGTCCTGGTTTATTCATCTTTTCAGCCTTTTGTTACACACAGTGCTGTAAATCGTTGCGCCTCATTTCTTTATTCTTTGCCCCTCCTCTCTCTGTTTTGTTCTGATGCTGATGCTCTGTAAAAATGGCTGTGGGTGATGCCATAACTCAGCCCTCTCCTCTCTCCCTTCATCCATTTCTGTCGTACAGATCATCTCCCGAAGAAAAGCACTGTGTCTGGCTCCTAATATGCTTCATGAGGTGTGTAATTCACTGTGCTCCGGAGGGGAGCCATTTGTCTTGGGGGTTAACTAAGTGACACAACAGCACTTCCCCGTGCCTGTTACCACCGTGGGACATGTTGAACTAATCTAGGCAGGTAGAAGCTGGGAAGATTCTGCACTTCAGCAATTAAGCATTAGGATCTGTTCAGGAAATTGATCCTTATGAAGTCAGAGACAAGTTCAAATTAAGTGTAAATATTTGTAAATAAATATAATGTTACACCAGAAAGAAAGAGTGAAAAATAGGCAGCTCCACTGAGAGTGACAGCCGGTGTGCTCAGAGAATCAAATATCTCAACTTCTGTTTTGTGTATTTTCTTTTCCTCTCCTCGTGTTCCATTTCTCTTTTTCTTTCTTTTCTCAGCAACTCTTTCTTTGGCTTTTACCGCCATGCATCACTGACACTTCAACCAAGAGCCTGACTGGCCTGTTTTCATGGTGACCTGTCTCCCTGCCTGCAGTATATGTTTAAGAAGAAGTGTGTGTTCGCGCACACACACACACACACACACACACACACTAATTTAGGGAGATTTATGACTGGGGCCTTGCACCAGGAGCCACGCAGACTGACCCCAAGGGTGTAGGGGGGCACTGGATGGGAGAGGGGGGCTGGCTCCACAGGGGGGGACATTAATAATCCAGAACCAGGTCTGTCTCTGGGTCTGGCCCTGGGCCTCGGACACAAGGCTGTAACAAGCAGTGGCCCAGTTTAGATATACTGGAAGAGGAACATATTTACTAGCAGCACATAGAGAACTATAGTTATATTACACAGACAGAAACAAAACATGCAAAGAGCTCTTGCACACAACGTGGACACAGAGACGACAAAGAAAGAGACCATCACACACAAGCACACACGTCTCTTCATTCCTTTTGAGTGCTATTCCTCAAAGAAGTGGCGAGCACCTCCATATTGCCCTCGCGTCTATCTTAAGTGTCATGATTAATTCAAATAGAACATCTCCCTGCGCTGAAAAATTCATTTCCAGCGCGCTCCGTGCATCGTCCCATCTTCCTCCTCGTCCGTATCAGCTCGGTGTGTGTGCATGACATGTCAGCTGAATTTGCACCATCGTTAAATATTTCTCAGAACAAATGGACTCTGGAAGAGGGACACGGTGGGTCAGGGAGAGACCGTGCTGTGCCTGCGCCGCTCAGGGAGAAGCCCCACATGGGAGAGATCGCTCCTCGCTTCCCTCGGAGCCGGGGCTCCAGTCTCAGCTTGGGGACAGAAGTCCCAGAGACACTTAACCAATTGTGTTTCATCCATTTCATCCAAAAAGGATCATTCAAAATTCAACTGAGAAATCGTGCAGGGAACAGTGAAAGACAGGAAATGAGATCTCGGCTGCTCAGGAGTGGAGTTGGCGAAAACAGCGCTGGATTCAACAACTTGTAGCCTGATAACATCACTACCTGTGGCCTTACTTTACACCAGAGCACTGGGGGGGAAACGCACCCAAATAAACATCTGTGCATGTGTGTGCACGTGTGTGTGTGTAAGTGTGCATCAAAGCCATGATGAATAAGAGGCTGTCTGGTTGATGGACAAGCTTGGCAGGCGGTGCTGATTGAAACACTTCCTCTGTCGGGCCAGGCCCATTAATCTGATGGAGACAGAGACAAAGAGAGCGAGAGAGAGAGAGAGAGAGAGAGAGAGGCAGAGGGAGAGAAAAGCTCCAGGCCCCCAGACCACAGGAGTAATGAAGGGTCCTGGTCCCTCTCACCTCAGCGCTGTCCTGCCGTACTGGGACGCTCTGCTACTCTGTCCAGCCCAAACCCTGCCCTCGTGGGACTGACCAGTGAATAATGGCCCTGTCATCAGCTTGGGTAGACGCCACTGCACAGCCATAGGGTGCATGTGACCGTGTGTGTGTGACCGTGTGCTTCTGCCTGCCTGCCTCCCAGCGCAGTCATTTACCCTAACTGTTCTCCTCTGCACCTCAGTTGAAGACTGATGTATTCATATTGAATAGTGTTGATTTAAGCACATGTTAAACTTAATGCATAATGCATGGGCTATATATAGCTTGATAAAGAGCACAGTGTCAACCCGGGACCGGCCCCATACATTGTGGGGATGAATGTGCCGCTTGCAAAAGTTCTTTCTTTTTGTTCCATTTAAGCACTGTATTAAATCATAACTATGACTGTGACTGTACACAGGCTCAAGGTTATGTTTCTAAATGTAGTAGGATCAGAAATCAGAAACTTAATTAGTGTGCCGTGTCTGTTCTCGGGTGAAAAGTTGCTCCCTCTGATGGGTCTTGAGGGAGGAATATGAAAACCGAAAGTGGGAGACAGCGAGAAAATGCGAGACAGCGAGAGCGCGATAGAGGGAGACAGAAGGAGATTGATACGGAGGAGAGATGTATGGCTTGCTACAGTGTTTGTGTGCACGCGAGTGTGTTTTGGCCTTGTGTTTATCAAACATATTACAGCTTCTTCTAGACTCCTCACCTGCACACCCCCAGCCTGCTACATATGGCCCACCAATCACAAAATAAGGAATCATGCATACATTAGCATAGCTAATGACCCTCCCTCTCCATTTAATATGCAAATTTCCTGAAACATTACTGAATGCCGTCTGTTCTAAATGAATAAATTTGAATCGCAATTAGAATAATCCTTTATAATTAATGAAAACTGTCAATTTTGGTTCATAAGTAATTTGATTAAAGTGGTGATGGGACACTTATGAAGTTCATCAGGCTGTGAGAAGTGTGAACACACACTCGCACCGCATGTGTGCAAACACACACTCGAGCTGCGTGACGACCAACAGCAGGGCCGGGGCTGCATTATTGATGAAGATGATTAATAAACTTATGAAAGTGGTTGTCACACGCGCCAGACCTTTATTTTAACCAACCGCAACTACTTCCCACTCCTTTACCACCACAGAGAAACAACAGATCAATCACGTCTTTTCTGCCACCTGACAGAAAGGCAAAAGTAAGAGAGTGATTGAAAAGGTTTCTCGGCCTCATGGTGCTGTGTCAGTGGCTTGTCTGTCCGGTGGGAGACACTGATGGACTGTCGAGGCAGAAAGAGCGTCTCAGACACGGACACGCACACACACGCACACACACACTTGCCAAGTCACCGCTTCCCTGTTGTTCCTCACAGGAAGCTGCTTCTGTACGTGGGCTTTCGTCACATTAGGAGCATATAGATATATATAATAAAAAGGAGCAACTGTTCATCAGCGTCCCCTTCTTCACCATTAACTCTCTCATGCTGCTACTGTAGTGTATAATGGGGGCACTTAAATGAGGGTCACTCAGCTGTGGGAAATAGTTGCAGTGTGTGCTGGCACGTGCATCTCTTCCACCCGCCGGTTCTGTACATACTGCGTATACGAGCGTGAGGGCACACGGGCGTGTGTTCGTTGAGCGTATTTGCATGGCTTCGGCCCAATAATAATGGTCCAGATAGCGTAGAGCCTCGCAGACTAATTAGCCAAATCACTGAGAAAATAGCAGCCTGCTAATTAACGGGTATTATGGCATTTCAGAAGTCACTGCTCTAATTGGGAGGGAACAGAGCCTCGCATTTCCATACTGCAGTAATACCAGCTTTATCCGTCCGTCTATCTGCCCGTCTGTCTACCTACTTGGCAAGCTTGCTTTTAAACACACCAGCATCCTCATACGTGCAGTGAAAATAACCATCCTTCAAACGCACACCTACAGAAACGTCCAGGACGTATACAACAGATACTGATGCCGTGTTTTTGCACACAAAGAAAAGTACATTAGCCACAAAGGGACTAGCTTCATTTCACTAAACAGTCCTGTAACCTCTGACCCCATTAGGTTTTTCTATTTATTCTGATTAAATATCTTTATATTGCTTTCAGAGGAAAAGGGCCTGATGCAAGTGAATTGGTGAGTAATATAATCTATTTGCATAATTCTCGGTCTTATTTTGTGTGTTTGTGTCTGTGTGTGCGCGTCTCCAACCGGCCCTCTGTTACACATGCAGACATGCATATCCCCTATAGAGTCCTCTTAACCCTATCAGACGGTGGGACAATCAAAATAGATTTGCATTCAAATGCCACATGCTCAGTATCAAATATCAAATCAAGCTCGAGTCACTGAGATAGACAGACAGTCACCTCCTCCCTGCTTGCTCCAGCTTCCCTCCAGCGTCTCCTCCTCCTTTCTCCTCTGAGGGTCCCAGGGACTCCCATTCTTCGGGGTCTACTGAGGACTGACAGGCTGTGGCCGGGGCTTGATTGACAGGCTGTTGATGCTTCTCTTTCCACCACACATACGCGCCATTTGCCTCTACCACCTTCCCCCTGTTCATGTACTGGTCTGGGTGTCTGTGATAGCCCCTGGGCTAGTGCCCCACAGGCTGCACAGCGCTATACATACAAATCACCGTGTGTCAGCCTCCTGAATGGACCCATTTTAACTTTGTCCTTGTAAAGTCAGCCACCCCCCCCGCATCCTGCCTCTTTTTTAACTTTCCCTCTTATTCTGACACGCGCACATAGATGCAGATGCATGGCGGGACGAGTAGCGGGACCACGCGCGCACAAACACGCGTACGCACACAGGAAAAATGGCCGATTTAAATGTGGTGCTAATGGGCACACCTCAGACGAGCAGGGTATAAATACATCAACAACAACACACACACACACATAGATGGCCGACATAACAGCCAAGACCCGGGGCCTAATCTCACACACTCAGCTAGTACACCTGGTTAATGTTAAGAGGGCAGTTATAGTCAATTACATTCCCATATAACGCATAAACCTCCTCCCCTCCTGTGCCGGCAGAGTAATTGAAAACAGGCGCCGAGCTCACTTGGGTCCAGGCAAAAAGTCAACTTCCCACCCCTGACTTTCCCATTCACTATATGTGCCGTCTTCCCTTTCCATAATCTGGAGTCCTGCGGGCAAATGTAAAGGGTGACAAAGGGGTGGGGTTGCCATTTGGATATAAGGCAGCTAAAGAGCAGGAGGATGTAGAGCCATATGAGGAGAAAAGGACAAAAGCAGAGGGAGGAGAGAGATGGTAAAAGCTTTGTCTCTCAGGTGAGGACTCTGGGACACGCAGTTATGGTCGGGGTAGGAGGATGGGGGACTAGTTGTGGCGTCCTGTGTGGCTGAGGCGTTAAAGGGGGGACAGCGGTTAGCAGGAATTTGAGACTGACAGGTGACATTACCCTGCGTCATGGCTGGAGGGACAGAGGGACAGAGGGCACGATGGTTATCCAAGCAGAGAAATGTCACTGTCCAGACACCGCTGTGACACACACTCGCGCAAACATGAGCTGCGCGCGCACGCACGCACACACGAGCGACGCAAAGATCCAGGACAAAGGAGTCTGGAGTCTTTGAGAGCGAAAAAGGCTGGCTACAGTGGGCAGAGATGAAGCGATTACATCCTCTCCATTTAAAAAGAGGGGAGATGGAAATAAGGAGACAAAGCGGAAGAAAAGGCGTAGAGTCACTGACTGTACTATTACGAGTCAACAACCTTTCACTTATTCATATGAGCTGCTTTCTAAACACCAACTTCCATTCCTTGGCAAACTTATTTCTCCTCTCACATTTGCCCCCTTTCAATCTCCTTTTCATTAAAGCCTAACCTAATTTTTTGCCAAAGCTTATAAAATGTCCATATTGCTGCTCATTCGACCCCATTGATTTAGCGTTTGGTTAAATATTCACGACTGTGGATGCAATTAACATGCTGTTAATGAATAATTGATTGCATCTTAAGCGGCCATAAAACTCATGCATATTAATTATTGAAACAGGAAATATGAAGAAAAGCAACCTTCCTTGTTTTGCCTCAATCAACCTTCTTTCATTCGGTTTCTTTAGTGGCGAAAGCGCAGTGAGAGTAATCGAGGACGGGAATGTGCTCACGAGTGTGTGCATGTGTGTACGGCAGGCAGAAAGTGCTGTGAACGCTATGCAAATGCCTCCCATAAACACGGATTTAAAGGCCCTTGTATGCATTTAGCTTTCTTTTGAGTACATCCATTTCGCTCATGCATACATCTCTAGGTGTGCGCCTGTGTGTAGCGGAGCTCGGGTGTGATTTGGAGCACGGTGCGGCTGAGAGTTGTGTTGACAGCGCCGGTGTGACAGAGGCAAGTCGCTGCCTGCCTGTTTCGAGAGGCAAGTGTTTACCAGGAGCGAAACACAACAACAACAGAAAAAACAAAAAACACAAAACAACGGCGGCGAACATGGGAGGCTTGTCAGTATGAAGCTACAGATCAGTCAGCCGACAATGAGCTTTCCTCTCCCAATGTGTCTCTACTGGTGTTTGGGTATAGGCTGACGTCGCCCCTGGCACCTCCCTGGGCCCTTGGTGGGTGGAGAATAACGGAGGAGAGAACGTGACAGGGAGGGAGTCTTTCCTGAATGAGCCTCACATTAACGCTGCGGCGCACCTGTGGTCAGGTGAACGTTCCACTCTGCTCCCTGTGTGCACGCATGAGCGCAAACCTGCGTGTTTGTGCACAGTTTGAGGGGTTAAATTAATTATCTGTACACCCCGCACCGCTAAACCACTCTAAAACGTCTCAACATGAAAAAAGAACATCCCACAAGCAGCCGCGCACGCCAGGAAAACACCAATTTACATCGTTGCTTGTTATTTATTTAGCACGCGAGAAGCACTCGGATGTGCGTACGGGTGCCTTACCCCCCCCCCCCCCCCCCCCCAACCCCCACCTCCCTCTACGGCACCTAACTAACTACTCTGCAATGTCGGTGCCTCGGAGCTAAAAAGTGACAAGCCGTCAATTGTGTTCCGATATTAACCCCCCTTCTCAACGTCTGCGTGCGCGTCTCCCTCTGTGTGATGTTGGCTTGATCAAAGAAGCAGCACTTTGGTAAAAATAACCAGGGAGAGTGAGGTGGAGGACGCCGTGCTGCATACAGACGGATGAACGACGGCCAGTCCTTCAGCAAAACACTGTCCCCCTTTTCCTTGTCTTTGTCTTATTATTTCTCTCTCTCAACATAAGGCACTGGCTGAACATGATTCAGTATCTTTCATATAGACCCAGGCAGCATATGCCAGGATGGCAGTTCATAGATTGTACAATATGCAGCTTTATGGGTAGGGAGTGGCTATATGTTGAAGCTTTTTATATGAAGTGGATGACAGCACTCGCCAACTGTGTTTTCATCCCGTTTTGTTCTCACAATTCTGAAGAGAGACTGAAAAAGGGCCGGGCGGAGGATAAAAGAGAGAGAGAGGCCGACCACCAGAGAGACAGAATATGATAGAAAGATGCCCTGTGTCTGTGTTTCATCTTATCTTAGCAGGTTCACCTAGCGGTGAGATTCCTCAAACGCACCTGCAAGCAGGGGGTCCTGAAAGGAAAGGGATGGAGAGACGGAGAGAACACACACAAACGCACACACGCGACGAGAGGAAGGGGGGAGAGACAGGGGTGGATCTCGCTGTGGCTAATTCTCTGGGTGTGGGAAAGCAGAGCACCTAACACAGGTTGGCCTGGTTTCAGTAATGAGTTTGATTCTTCTCCCTGCCTCCTCAGTCTCACTTGGGACCAAGACTGCATAATAACATCCTCTACACACACACACACACACATGCAGGCACAAACAGGTCTATGGGGAGCTAATTATTCTCACCTGTGTTAATTATTGCTGTAAGCCAATCAGCGGACTCTGTGCTAATTAGGCAGTGTTAGGTCTGATTAGTGTTTTGCAGCAGGCCCACTCAAACTGTTATCTACCATACTAGTCCCCTCAGGCGAGAGAGGGGAGAGAAGAACAGGTGGATGCTCGCCCTGTGTGTGTGTGTGTGTGTGTGTGTGTGTGTGTGTGCTTGTAAAGCTTAGTGATAAATAACTGAAGGACAGCTTAAGTTCACAATACAACAAATCCGATTCTTTTTCAAATGGAACTTCTATGAAACTAAACAATACGCGCCTTCACCTGACGTCCTCTGAGTTAATTGGCCCCGGTTTGGGGTCATTTCTTTTATCTGGACAAACAGTCCCTGTGCCCTTTTAGTTAATGAGGGTTGATCCAGGATCAGTTCTGTCACTAATGGCTCTTTTTTAGGCAGGATAACCCCGTGGATTGATCCACACATCACACATGCAACCTCCACCCTGACCCACAAGGTGCCATCTGTGTGTATGTGGGTGTGTGTGTGCGTGTGCGTGCCAGAGAAGAAGGTCGTGTTGAAAGTAAAAATAGAGAGTCTGTAGACTTTTAGCTGAGACAAATGAAAAGGAAAAAAAAAAGTAGAAAAGGGGAGAAGACGGAAGAAAGGATGAGAGGAGTAGAAGGGGAAGGGAAGGAGAAGGAGGCTGGAGGAAACCTTCCTCTTATGACACGATTGATTTTCTTTCAGAGGCTTGAGCCTGTCACTACTTGGTCCCCCCACTCCTCCACACTCAATCACACACACACACACACACACACACACACACAAACTCTGTGCCCTGACCTCCACGTGTGCCTGCTGGTCCATACTGGGTCTAATGACACTGGGGCCTCCCACAGATCAATACTAAGCTGTCACTCAGCTGGCAGACACACACACACACACACACGCAAGCGCTCATATACACACATATGAGGCAGCGTATGCGTTTGCACATTTGTGTATGCTGGAAGCAATGTTTTCTACAACCTCAGCAGATGCCCTCCTCCTCCTCCTCCCCCCCTTAAACTCCCCTACCAACCTCACCCCGCTCACCCTCCCCTGCTTGTACACACACACACACACACACACACACACGCACGCGCACACTGGACCGAAGCCATATTCTTTCTCCTCAGCCGTTTTCTCACCCTCCTGCTCCCTCACACTGAGAGTCTGGGTCCTGATGTAATATTGATGAGCGAGGATGGAGCCTCTATAAAAACTGATAGGTCCTAGTGATTGTAAATTATAAATTGTTATCGATTTTAAGTCAATGCCCGCACAGGCACAGATGCAGATGCGCGCACACAACGCACACGCATCTCGAGATAGACCTACAACTGTTCGCTTTTACCCAGGAGAGAAGTAGAAGAGTCGTTTGTTTCCTCCTCCTCTTGACTAACTTATTCCACGTCATTCACTGCCATCCCTTACTGGTTCTTCTCTTTCTCAAGCACCCATCCGCCTCCCTCTATACACATCTCAAGTGCCACTTAGGAAACCAGACTGGGGCTTGAGCCAAACTCTCTTCTCAGCGGTTCAGTGTGGACTGTTTTTTGTGTGTGCGACTTTTGGTGTCTTGGAGTCAAGATCACAAAAAAAACAAACAAACAAAAAAAAAAAAAGAAAAACAGATCATCACAGTCACACATTTTCTATTCATTCTGGACAAATGCAATAATTTATGTCCAACTAAAAATCTGTTGACTGTGAAAAGCTCTGGCTAAAAACATTTGTTTGTCTCTGTTAAATCACTAATTATAGCCTGGCACAACACAGGGCAGATGCAGGCTAATTCACCATTAGGCCGTTTGGTGTTTATTAAACTTTTATAATGTGATCACTCTGATAACAGCACAATTGTTTCCCTGGGCGTGTGTGATTATACTATTGTACCCCTCTGTCCCCTGTAATGGCTCCCGCCGTGTGTGTGTGTGTCCACATGTGTGTGTGTGTGCCTTCTAGCTTGCGGAGCAGTGTTTTCCATTTCTCATTAGAGTGGCACAGACTCCTGCTGCAGGGTCAGTGAAGGAGGGGGGGCTGTGTGAATATCTGTGTATCTGTTTGAAGGGGAGTGGGGTGGTAATGAGCGCAGGAACATAATACTACGGCGTCCATTAATGCTCTGAGGCAGTGACATTAGGCATACTTAACTAATAGAGCCAGTCTCTGCAATTACCCACTGTTATCTCTGCAGCTTTAGAGGAGAACCGGCTTTAATAAATGTTTGTAGTAATGTGATAAATGCCAGGTTTGCTCATTTGTAATCTAAACTGCGGGACAAGGGGAAATGGGTGGATCTAATTGTTTTCCTCCGGATTTGAGAATGCGGTCAAGTTCAGAGAGATAGAGAGCGAAATAAACCTCTGTTTTTACAAGGTTTTCCTCCAAATATGTCTGCGCCTACGTATGTAAGTCTTCTCTCTTGGCTCTCAGTGGGGGACTATTACAACTGTCCCTCCTGTCAAGCAGAGAAAAGTAGTCTGTACCCAACGCCACCGTCTCTGCCTCCTCTTTTTCCCTTTCCTCTTATCTCTCTTTCATCCCGGCCCACATCAGAGGCGCATCCGTGATTGCGTGTGTAAACATCTTGTCATGCTCACGCGGTCGGCATGACAGAAGAGAGACGCGCTTCATTAATGCCGCACTTGTAAGTTTGTCTTTGCGCTATATGTCTGTCCACGAGTGCGCAGGGATGAGGGCGCATGGTGTATTTCATGGGGTTGGTGGCAGATACGGAAAAAAGAAAAAAGAAAACCGATGAACCCGGGTGTGTTTTTGTGCAACATAAGAGCACATCACCATCGCTAATGGCAATCTCCACGTTTCCCTCAAAAGCGTCTCCAAACTCCTCGCTGAACATCCACCAAAAAGAAAAAAAACAGTCAAATAACCAGAAAGTAATCGCTTGTAACAGCATGTGCACCAATTCCTCCACCGTGCACACCCACTCACGTTTTTGGCAGTAGATCTCATCTGTTTGTGTGAAGACAATAGCCAGAGGAAGAGTGAGTGGGAGCGGTGTAGCGAGAGAGAGAGAAAGCACAAGAGAAAGTGGCTCTCGTTAATTGTTTTCCAGAAAAAGGTTGCGAAGGTCTGCGTGTTTGAACCGAATGTCACCTCATGTAAATCACAGCTCCGGCGTTAGAGAAGCCAATAACTGGGGATAATTAGCGTGAGTCTCTCCTGTGCTGCGCGCAGACATCGAGGAAGAACTTGCTACTGAGGAAGAACGTTCAAATATGGGGAAGATTCCAAGTGTGATTAAGAAAAAAAAACTTTCAGAGTTAAATCTGGAGTTTTGAGTGGGAGGACCAAAGAGAAAGACTCATAGACAGAGAATGAGATAAAGAAGAAGAAGAAGAAGAAAAAACACGGATGGAGAAAATCAGAGACAAACACAGGGGGAGAGGAAACGAGTAAACATTCCTCTCAGTGAGGTCAAGCCACTCGGTAAACAAACAAACAACGATAGCAGCACACACACAAAGGGGGGGTGAGGCGGTGTAAAACAACAAAGTGTCTCAGTCGATTTCCTACGCCTTACTTTGTCTCCCCTCATCAGCTACATAAACACAAACAGAGGCCTTTAAATTCAGCTCGGCTTTCAGAAGTGGAACAGTGACATGTGCTTGGGTCTCATTTGTCGATGATTAATGCAAAGTAAAAAAGGATATATTAGAAATGTAAGAATATAGCATGGCTTTGATCGAACGGAGCTGTTGACCATAATTGTCTGCACGCTGACGTGCCTGCTTTACGTGTAATTATGGCAGAGATACTCGCTTGAAGAGTTCCTTTCGTCTCTTAACACTGCAGCTCGAATTAGTCAAGCTCAATGTCACAGAACTCATATAGAAGAGCAGATATGAGGAGGCTGAACTTGGAGATAGTCATATTGAGCCTAAACAGCCTACAGATGTGTCAGAATAGGAGCGTTTTAATGTTTTAAAGACAATTAAAACTTCTTTCTGCAGCAAAAGAGCAACACAGAATAATGAGAATGTTTTACAAAGATTCCTTTGTTGTAGTCCCACCACCATTGTCTCGCTAAGCATCTCTCCCTCCCCGTCTCCCCCATGGAGGGCAGGTTTTCCTCCCATTGTGGCGTGTGAAACTTTGTGCGGCGCTCACTGCACCTGGCCAGCGATCCGGTCTTCCTGGACGGACTGATGGAAAACAATCAACAGACTATACATGTTGCGCGGGCACAGCGGGCCTTCTGCACTCATCCTGGACACCTGGACGTGCATCCTGGGCTACACCGCTGAGGTAAAGCACCAGAAGCAGGGCCCGGGAGGGAAACCGGCTGACAGGAAGTGAGACGTCAGGCTGGAGGGGGGGGTATGACGCTGGCATGAAGCGCGCTGTCTGTGCTCGCACTTAGCAGAAATAATCAGTAAACAATGAATCACGAGTGAGGGCTGAGATCACAGCAGCTGGGAAGCCACGCCGCTCAATGACACGCTGGCTCAGCCTGCTGGGAGGAGAGGCCCGAGGATCCTTCACCGAGAGGAACTGGTGTGTCTATTCGATTATGAGCAGCAACGCAGGTAGCTGCGTACAGAACGTTGGCTGCGAGAGAGCACTTAGCGAGACGTGCGCTCGACTGTCCACACACATCAGAGCGTACGAGAAAACAAAGCCTTGCTCCTGCCACACAAGCACACACACATAACCGTGCGTGTCCAAACGTACGGCATCACACCGAGAGGCGCACACTCGCGCTCTTCACGCCTCATTTGAAAAGCAAATTGAGCGCATCTTCTAGGGCAAGCCGCGGACTAAATCCTGGAAAACGTCGCTCTTTCCTCACTCGCGGCACCGCACGCACATTTACACATCATACACGGGGCCTTTCATACAGTAAATATATCTTCATTCTATTTAACTCCCCTTCCATCTCTATCTCTCCGCCCTGCAATTTCCAACACCAAAACGTCTTAAATAGCTCTCCGAGAAGTAGGACGCTACTCATTTGGGTCAGCTCTGGCCGGCTAAACCCCGTCATTCTGGGACAGAACAAACACTGACACAAAGGCAGGAGGAACAGCCAAGGAGAGCGGCCAGGTCAAGCAGGGAATGTCAAGCAGTAATGACAAAGCAGTTCGCAGAGAAAATAGAGCTACAACTGCACTATTTACAGTAGCTGCAGCCAAAAAACATCTCATGTCATAAAATGCAGAGCTTTTCACTGTTGTGACATTTGTAAATTACATTTTATATCCCCTATTAAAGCATCTGTTAACTGAATTCAGCTGGGGAGCATTAGGTTAACTACCTATAAAGTGTGATAGCAGCTCTGTTTTAGTTTACTGGGGAAGGAATTAAAACACGACTCGCAAACTTGAGCATTAAAAAAAAAAAACTACTGATTTCCAGCACATTCCTCATTGTTTCCTCGACGCTGAACAAAAACAGCTTGTGTTAATTTGATATTTCATACGGGCATAAACAAACAGCGGATGACTTTTGCGGCGTGTTCGCAAGTGAGAGCGATCCAGTCGAGCGCTGGAGGTCTGGATGAGAGAGAGAGAGGCAGCGCTGCTTTAGAGGCTCCTCGACCTCCAAACTCCCTGCTGTCAATCAGCGCAGCAGCCCGTCCCCTGGGGCCGCGCTTTCCTCCAACCCTGCAGGGAGGGGTGTGTGGTTGTGTGTGTGTGTGTGTGTGTGTGTCGGGGGTGTATTTGGCCACCACAGGGGGAAAAAAAGAACACAACCAAACAGATGCAGAGAGGTGCAGGCCAATGTATGTGTGCGCGTGTGTTATGTGTTTGCACGCCTGTGGATTCTCCTGACTGCGCATGCGTTGACCTGCATATGTTTTTGTGTACAGCGGACGAGTTTGTCGGAGGGCGAGGGATGCGTCTGTGTGTTTGTGTGTGTGTGTGTGTGTGCGCGAGGCAGATTTGTGAGGCTGGCGGCACCTGCGGGAGGGGAGTTCTGCCTGCATATTGATGAGCCAGCAACTCTGCCTCTTTGCCCCGGAGCCCTGCACTAACACCACAACAAGCCCAGGGCCAGTCCTTTTCAAAACCTCCCATAACATCCAATGCAGCTGTAACCCCCCCCCCCCAACAAAGACAGCACAAAAAGAAACATCACACATCAATGAGGAAAAAAAAAACATCTTTTCAGGGGAGAACAAAAAAGAAAAAATCACAGCACAACCTGAGAAGATCCCATCTCTCCCAAGGAGAAACACCAAAAAAACAAGCCCAAAGAAACTTTTACAAGTTAAAGACAAGAAGTATAGTAGATAATGTAATCCACCAATCAAAGCACTGTCATCCTTGAGGGTCTGGTGACTGGGTTTCAAGCATCTTTTTGTTCTGCAGGGAAATGTTGAGCTTGTGATGGATGATGTCAGAGACACAACAGAAAACCAATGGTGACAACAGGAGTAGATCGGAAGCGGCAAATAATTACTAACCGGTATAAAATGAAACAGACCCAAGACGTGGAAACTAAACAACAATCATTATAATAAGACAATAGAATAATAATACGTCTACAGACACTGATTTAAAAAAAAAAAAATCAATGATAGCTTAAGTGTGACTACCAGACACGGATATGAAAGTGAAACCAAGCTGAGGGGATGGAGGGGCTGCCAGTAAACCGCATTAGCATCAAATGCAAATGAGAAGGAGGCTAATGGCTGGACAGGTGCAGACTGGGCCTCTAAATGACACAAGCACACATTCGCACACACACGCACACACACACACACACATGCACGCACGCACGCACGCACACAGAAATGAGATGGATGAATTAAACATGGGTGGGCTCAGCTTTGGGGGCTGGCAGGACTGACATAAAGTCAATGACATACATTATTCACTAGCGCATGTTAGCCCAGCTAAGGCTACACATGACCTCTCACCCCAGGAAGTGCATCCAAACACGAGAACCAAAACAAAGACAGGGTTCCCCCATTAGACTGGGAGACATTAAAAAAAGAAGGAGGATCTGGAAAGTGCATTCCATTACTCGTGTCAGAGTTTATCTGCTCCTTCCAGATGTATCACCAAACCAGGTGTAGAGAGGTGAAGCGAGGCTGTTTATCGTGTTTCTGATGGATAAGTGGCGACTGCCCGCCGTGAAGCCGAAAGTCAGTCCAGTTCCACCGGCTCGCGGCGCAGGAAACCATCGGCCATGACATCATCCTCCCCGGGAGGAGCACTTCCTGCACGACATTCTTCACTCAAGACACACACACACTCGCCAGGAAATGGCCTTTATCAACACACACACACCTCTGGGGAAACAACCGCCGTCGATGCGGATACACAAGTACGGAACACGCATGCGAGGAAATGGGCCACATCAACAGCCGACAGCAGGAGTGTGGGCAAACGCAAACACGCACAAGCACACACTTCGAAACGGCAATAAACCTGAAACAACATTGTCTGTGCATGTAAACTTGACACCCACCCACCCCTTTGCATTATGACTGGAAAGGGGGATTATGGGATGTGGAAGGCTATCCAATAGATCCTTATCGCTGGTCGCAGAGAGTTTTTCTCACCCCGGCCTGCAGCAGGCTTTGGCGAGTTGAACAGGCAGGAAAGGGCTACAGGACACAGGTGGCAGGAGGTAGGAGAGGACACATCGGTCGGAAGGGCAGACAGTCGTGAGATTAGTCTCAAATTTTATGGAAATGAACAACAGCAGTACTGCAGCAGGGTGAATTTAAGTAAGGGTACGCAGAGAGACGGGACAGGTGAGAGGGAAACGTGTTTGCGATTTGAGGCCCATTCAGGCAGATGATGTGCTGACGGCAGTGGCTGCATATGATTAACCCCCACACTAACCAGGAGCGATAGAGAGGGGAGGAGGTGGACGTAAGGTGGTTAAGGGCTCCCCTCGTATTATCCAGTCTCTGTAAGAGGCTAAAGCGGTCCACACGTATCCCTGGGGGAAGACGGAGAGGTGCCGCCGATTCCCCTGCCCAGCGCCAAGCACCCACACAACGCGTCCCCGTGCGAGAACCTCACCGGTTGCAATTAGACGCGCGCCACAACTAAGACGACGGCACTTTTAAAACTCAATGACACTACAACCGCGAATCAGGCAGACAGCACGACAGATTGCGGAGGATGTTTCTTTCAACTTCACTACATTTTAAAGTCAAAGTGCTTTTTTTTCTATCACAGTCCAAACAAACACGCTTCATAATTAAAATCCGAGTCATATTGCTCCTCGTAGATGCTTTAAAGCCCAAACAAAAATCCCGTTTCAACAGGAGGCGAGATAAAGACGGGATGAGAAAGGCTCTCCCACCGAGTACAGTACCCAGAGCGCCGCCGATCCACACTGTACCAGATTTGTTCTCCTAACAATCAAATAAGTTTCTCATTAGCTGACTTTATTTTTCCTCATTCCTGCGGTTTTGCTGCAGTGGCCTGTTTCTCCCATCTTAACGAGAGAGCTAATTAGGCAATCAGACCCATTACTCTTCCAGAAGAGTTAGAGCTAGCCCAGCTAATTAGGGCTGTAAAATCTAATCATCTCTGCAAAACAGCAGAGGGCTAACGAGCCCTTATTTAACGAACTAAATAACTTCAAGGGTGGAGAGGGGCTGCTGATGGTATTTCTTTATGAATTTGAAGGAGGGGAACTCGTGGTAATTGAGTCAGTTTCACCCTCACAGTTGTTTGTTTGTTTATGAATCCCTGATTATTACAACTGCCAAGAATATATTTGCGCTAAATGAGTAAGCGTACAACCCCTTCTCTCCTTATTCCCCCTTCAGTCCATCCTTTGCAAAGTGGCTCCCAACCCCCTGACTGCTCTCTTCTCACCTGACCTATTTTCCTGTCCGGGAAGAGTGCTCGCTGGAGAGGAAAACAGAGATATTGCTGTTGTTTTCCCTGCCCCTGTTCTAATTTGTTGTTCGTTAATGCTGCCCTCACACCTGAGCCATCGGGCGTCGAGGGAATACCGCCAGTAAGCAACCGCAACACATGCTCGGTATGGGAAAGCTGCTCAAAGCACACGTCAGCCTGCTTCACCAAGGTGGCTTTGCTCCAACTGCAGCGAAGTGCTGGGGAAAAAGTTCGACCGTGGCGAGTCAGGACGCCGCCCGAAAAAAGAAAGTTGGAGACGCGCAGGTGCGGAGACGATAAAGATTCAAGAAGTATGCACACAGGAAAACAAACCAACAAAAAAAAAAATCAAAAATCAAAAATATGGCACGGAGTGACAGGCAGGCGTGTTGTCTGAGGCCACGTGGTGGGGTGCAGCTGTCTCAGGGAGCGCTGAGGTGAGGCCTTCCGCTTCACTGGAGCGGAACGAGGGTGGCGCACGCACGCACAGAGTCACGCACGCACGCACACACATGCAGGTAAGAAGCGGCTTTTGACAGAGCAGCAGTAAGAACAGGACAGCTGTGTTCATCAGATAGCACAGGTCACTGCCTCATTAACACTCACACAAATACACCCCGATGCGACAAAACTCTATAAAACCTCCTATTATGTGCCGTTTACCTGATAATGTTGTTATGCGAACGCATTCTGAATCGCACGCTGCAGTAACCGAGTCTCTAGCCGAGACAAATTCACTCCAGCGTGCGAGGACGCTGCTTCTCGCCTTGATCGGAGTAGTCTTAAATCTGCACGCTTCAACAATTGTTCAAGTATAAACAAATAATTTCCCCTCACACTGCGCTCATGTGCCCCCTCCCCACCACACACACACACACACACACACACAGTGCAGGCGGGAGTGTAAATCTATGAGGCTTTTCTTTCTGCCAAACTGACTGTAGATCATATGAGCTGCTGTATCGGTCAGACGTGGTTTATGACAGCGGGGGAAAGGTGTACACTCAGAAGAAAAGTGTGCGAGCATCAACGGAGGCGGCACCTCGCCCGTCTCACAGTGAGATTTACACACAGGAACACACGCAGGCTGGAGCCGTAACCCTAACTGCTCATCAGTGAAGTTATGAGCCCAACCACACAAACACTGCGTGACCACACTTGAAGCAGAGCTCTGCTGCCCCACGAACGCTCCTCCGCTCCACACGCGCCGCCGGCATGTTATTTATTGCCGTTTCACACGTGTTCCCAACGCGGGCGAATGCGGTGGCTGGAGTTGAAACAACTCGCGGCCTTGCTCCTGAGTCAGACAACACGGTTTTATCCGTTTACGTCGCTGGATATTGAGTTGTCATGCTTGTGCTGGGTTTCTACTTCTGCGTGTTCAGCTCACGCCTCTCGGTGAAGAGCAAAACAGTCACGTGCGCTGTGTCAGTGTCGATGGCGGCAGGGGTTAAAGGGCAACGTTTTCTTACCTGTCGATGATGACAGGGTCTGACGGGGTCTCGTTTCTGTTGCCGCAGCTCTTCTTATCACAGCAACGACTGCGGGGATGCAAGAGGGAGACAAAGGGCAGAGACAAGGAGGAGTTAGTCCACGAGATGTGAACAACACAGGGAGCAAGAGAAGTTACAGCATAGAGGAGAGGAAGTCAGATGTGTGTAAAGGGAAGAGAAAAGGGATAAAAAGGGCGTGAGACTTTTGTGGAGTTTAAGAAGAAGCTTGAAACGGATTTCTGTCGGGAAGGCTGAGCTAAAGCTGGGGCTCTGGCGCTACAGCAGGTGAGCTCAACGGGATGATCTTAGGCAAAGTTTGGAGTAGAGGAGTAAAAAAATGATGAGCTTGAACGGGGCTGGATACAAACTTGAATTAGCCTCCAGGGCTCAGGTTAGCTCCATTTCTGTCAGACATCACATAACCAGACATCTTATGTTCTCTATTTTCCCTCAGTGCTCGTCCCCGCCCGCTTCCCCGCCCCTCTCTCTCTCTCTTTCACTCTTTCTCTCTTCTCAGAAGTGGGTCACAGAGTGGTCCCACTGGACCTGGGGAGTAGTGCATGCTGGGTAGAAGGGGGTTGCATACTGATGTGACGAGTCCTTTCTGAATCATTTGACTGCAGCACAATGTAAGAGTGTGTTGTGAGACGTCAACCCCCCTATTTCCCCCAAAAGGTATCGGCGGTGTCTCCCTTTTCTTCTCTGTCTGCTCATCTGTCTGTACAGTCTGCAGGTGTGTGTGTGTGGTTGTGTACCTGTGTCGTGTCTGCATCTACTGCATGCGTGTAGGAGGAGATGGAGAAAGATGCAAAAGAGTAGAAGAGGCAGGAGAGAGAGGGAATGACCCCTCCCCGCCCCCCCCGCTACTTTCTGGAGTCCCTCAGGACAGAAGGCTTGCAGAGCCAGATCAGATTTCTGATCTTGACCGTTTCCTGCAGCATATGAAAACAAGCGGTCTAAATTGCCTCGTGTGATAACCAGGAAGCGGCTACACTTTCGCCACTAGCCATTTTTCTACACGTATCCCCGCGTGTTCGGTTTGCGAGGCACAACCGCGCTCTGTGCAGCGCTTTTATTAATACTAAGCGCAGGCGATGGCTTATAAAAGCCGTAGCGGTTTACTACTTTGGAGCGTGTGTGTGCGTATGAATCGGTGCGTGTCTGTATTTTATGTGTAATTTGAGCCTGTTCTCTGCTGCACATAGCTCACTGTCAGGACACAGCAAACTGCATGTATTACACAGGCTAAGGAGGATGGGTTTGAGTAATGAGCTTTTCCTTGTCCTAATTAGCTGAACATGAGAGAGACGCACACACACACAGATACATACACACACGTCTACCAACAGAAATAGGCCAGGGCCAATCTACCCAACCCACTTTGAGGAAAATGATAAGATTTCAATTGTAATTTAGCAGCGCTCCTCATGTCTTTGCCCCCTCTTTACACCAACAGAGACACCTCCAACAGAAGAAAAACATCCATCTTGATCTGAACTACAAAGCACGGTACAAAAAAAAAAGGAGGGGTTGTAGCTGCATCTCAGCGAGGGTGTGTTTTATCTTACCTGCACATAATCTCATGGGTCAACAGGACTCGACACATCTCTGGATTTTTATCCTGGCCTTCGTAAACAATAGCCTAAAAAAAAGGGGAAAGAGGGGGACAAATTAACAGTGATTTATAGATTTCATGTGGCATGGTGAAAAAAAGTGAGATGCAGGGGCAAATAAAAAACAGAAGCGTGTGTGTGTGTGAGCGTTTCATCTGGGAGTAGTGTCGTCTGTCTGGCAAATGTGTGTATCGTGGGAATCCAGTCCTCCTGAACAGGAACGCTCTGTTCTGACAGTAAGAGAGGGATTGTGTGTGAGCGTGCGCGTGTGCGTGTGTGCGCTCCGGCGTGTGCGTATGTGTTTGTGCGTGCACGTGTGTTTATATGCAGTGTACAGTGAGCAGTTGGACTGCCAGACTGGAGTATAGTGCACCATCTGGTCCATACAGCACAACGTCCAAAAATCTAGTCTGGTTACCCCTCCAACCCCACTCAACATGCTCTCCAGGGCCGTGATCACCCTGCACGTACACACACAGTCACACATACGGGTAAACATGCAAACGCGCACACACGTACACAAACAACATCCCCTCCAACTCCTTTTGGTCTAAGGCAAACTCTCTTCAAGCCTAATGGCACTAGAGGCAGAATTGGCAAAACAAAAGAGCTGATATCAAAACTGAGTTGAACAGGGCGATTTTCTTCGTTGTCTAATTCATCCTAACGGAGAGTTGACTGGCTGGGAACCCGCCTGCCTGTGCCGCGCCGCGTTTCATTGTGTGATTGAAATTGCCATAACACACTTTGGGTTGGTTTGTTCTGTTTCACATTGAGGAAATGAGGGTCAAGGTCCTAAAAGAGTGAGCTGGAATGCATCACTGTCTCAAAAACTAACACAATGGCTTCTGCACCTCGATGAGATATCGCACACTATATGTGCACAATCACACAGTGGGGCTCACACACACACAAACACACACACACATATATATATATATATATATATATATATATATATATATGTTGCTTGAAGCTTGTAAAAACACATACACACACACACATGATCCCAACTTACTGGCTGCTGTGCAGAGGTATAGTATGAGGACACATGTCCTCTACTTTTCTGGGCCTCTGTAAATGTATTCCACAGGTAAGACAGGTCGTTTATCAAGCCGGCTGTGCTGTGCTGAAGTTGAGGGTCTCAGACACAGGCATGCAGCAGGGCGGGGGGGGAGGGGTTGGAGGGGGGAGGGCGAAGAGGAGGAGGAAGAGGCCGTTGGAGTTGGGGGCCAACATTCACACCGACACAACCAACGAGCTGGTGATGAGTTTAGTTCTCTGGGCTTTTCGATTAATACAAAGCCTTTTACCTGTTTAGTCATGGAGTCAATGAGTCGAACGTACAAGTCCTGCTCAGTCCGGATCCCTGCAGAGACAGAGAGGGAAACAGAGCAATGGTTAAAATGTAACTTACGGGTTTCATGTCACATCTGACGAAATGTTTCAGATCACAAGTTTGATTCATTCTGACTTTCCCCATGAGGCACTTCAGAAGAACCGAATGAGTCCAAACTGCTTATAATGATGTTCAGCATTTGTTGCATACATGGAAGCAAAGAATCTAATTCAATCTCTTCACCCTGTGTTGATTTATTTAGACTTATTAGACTTAAAGACTTATTTATTTATAAAAACCAGTAATATCAGGAAAGTATAAGTATAAAGTAACATCAGGAAAAAACATTATTTTATTCAGCAACCAGTACAATTTAATTATTATTCATGGAAAGGAGGAAACATTTAATTTTCTTCTGCCAGAGCAGGCCATTGGTGGTTTACATAATAATAATAATGATAATAATAATAATAATAATAATATAGAGTGTTTAATAATATCTTGTTTAAAGCGTCTTATAAACACAGAGAGCAGAGGTCATAGCATAGAATTAAAATAAACGAGCTATGACGTAACCTCCTAAAACATTTGTTTCCTGAGCTCCCTCGCTTTGCTTTGACATATCATTCACTCACTGTTTTTGTTATTGCTCTATAAAAATTATGGAAACCGAACTCACCGTTACTGTAGAGGAGCTGGAGCCTATAATGGATCCCATTGTTGGTCTTCTCCCCCGTCGTTTCCTATGAAAATTAAACCAAACACATTCGGTCAGAAAGAAATACTGTCTTCTGGGAAATTGGGGGCGCGAGCTACTCTATGTTTTTACAATATCAACGCGTTGCGTCTCTTTGCGAGCGAATTTAAATCCCTTCATTATTTTGCCGCCTTCATAGAGTTATGAAAAATACCAGATTGGAACTTTAACAACTTTTACGTAACACTTTACAAAATATATTCGAACAACGGAGCTTTTCAGAAATTCAACGTTTTTAAAACAGACGTATTTACAAAATAGGCATATTAACAACTTTTTAAACTCATATAAGAAATAAAATGCTTTTTTAATTGAGGCAGACTTCTAATATAGTTTGAAGAGTGGACTAATCTTCTGTCAGCGATCGGAGAGACTATAAAATATGTTATGAATACTGGCCAACACCGAAAGGACATTTGAGTCTGAAAATGAACAAGCCGACACTGGGGCTGTGGAATAACGCATTTAGAAAGGAAGTAAACAATCGCCTTTAACGCCAGCACAAACAGATCGATATTCCACCTGATCTACGCATCAAACACACTCATTGATCCTTGTTTTAAAAAGTCATGTCTTCTCTGACAACACCTGCAGGATACACGCTGTGCTGAGCTCCCATAAATAATAAATCAACATTATTAGCGGCAACTAAAACTTTTATGTCCGTCTATGTGTCAGGATTTATCTCGAAGGTTCTGTAATACACAGAAAAAAAAAGGTCTTTCAGGAAACCACATGTAAAATTCACATCGGGGAAGCCAACAGGACCAACGATCCCTGCTGTTCGCGTCTGGCCACTTTGTTAGCACACGTCTGGTAATTTATCACTTTGACATAACAGGCTAGAATATTGTGTCAGTCATCAGTCAACGCACCGCTGAAATCCGCACACAATACATGCGTGGTCAGGGTTTTATTATAAGTCAGGCTGTGGCGCAGAAGATTTTGGTGAAATGTACAAACCCACCTTCTCCTTCTCGACGAAGTCCACGAAGGTGGTTCTCTCTATTTCCACCGGCTGCCCCTGTCTGTCGTATAAAGCCAGCACGAAGTGGAAGAAGTTGGACTTGCGGAGGTTGGAGGGCGGCTGTTTCTCGAAGTGTGCCCGAGCAAGACCCACTCCGCTGCGGACACAAGCACAAACCAGCAGCACCCACAACGACGGCGATTAAAAATAAACCCATTCAAGCAAAAATAAAAATAAGAAAAAAGCAACATTGAAGAGGTTTGCGTTTTAAAAACGCAGTCGCCCGTGTTTCAGTTAATAGCCACTATTATTTAATTTAATAAAACGCAATTTCTACTGTGCACGATCTCAGGTTTACCCATTCATAGTTTAAATAAAATTAATTAATTAAAATATCAAGCTACACGACTAAAAGTCTTAAATACACTTATTACAGCTGCAATTTAAAGGGGTCAAATGTTGTCCTTGTGACAGGCCTACATTCAGCCCAATGACCCTCAGTTTAAACCGCAGCAGCTTGATTAATTATAGGCTGAACATTAAAACAGCCCAATTGTACGTTATAATAAAATAACAGATCAATTATAGTCTGAGGGAAATAAACGTATTCTTAAGACACGAGCACTGAAGTGAATTGAACAGACCTAAACTCTCAAAGTTCATCTAAGCGTCTGCGTCTAAAAACGCTTGAACTCATCTGCGCTTTCGGTCCAGAAATATGTGAACCCACGTTGCGCCGCATGCAGTAGCCTATACTTTATCGCGACAACGTGGAATTGGATCTAAAAAACTTCTAAAGCCAGCATGATCTGAGGTTCTCCGACAACTACATCCTCTGGGAACGCATGCCGCCCCAAGTGACACAGTCGCTCCATCTTTAACAGCGCAGATCTTTAACGTGATTTCGCCAAGGTCTCCACGCCCCGGAGTCAACGCAGCGCGAAGGCCGCCTCAGGCTCACCTCTGGGCGGCTGTGTTGGCGTCCAGCACTCCGGCGCCCTGCATCCATGTCCGAACCGCGTTCATCCCGGCCACCATGGGCTCTTCTTTCATACTACTCCCACTCCTCTGGATGCTTTCGTGGATGCCAAACATCAAAACGCACCTTCTCGCTGTCTCTCTCTCTCTCTCCTCTCTCTCAATCCTCCTCTCCTTGGGCTCCCTCCTTTTTTTCTCCCCTGCCTCCCCTCCTCTTGTGTCTGTTTGATCGCGCTGTCAGAGGAGCAAAGTGGCGTGGTCTATTTCACTTGGCGTTTAGTTGCGCGTGTGTTTGTCAAAGTAAACAAAAGATGCGGCATGTGGAAGGAAAAGGGGAGCTGTCAGCATCCAAGGTTAGCTGCACCTCATGTCACCGACTCCAGAAGAAAAAGAGGGGAAGCGGCAGCTGTAAAGATGAACAACGTGTGCGCGATGAAAGAGGAAGCGCAAGATGAGAGGCTGCGCTGAGTTGGCGACAGTCCCCCGGATCAAGGTGCAGCTGACAAAAACACAAGCACAATGTCAGTATTGGAGAAAAAAGAAAAAAGAAACAGTCCACGGTGCGGGAGAAAACCAAGCAGATGAAAGACGCTTCGCCCTCCTTCGCTCCGTTTGTTTATTTACAGTCTTCTCCTCTGTTCGGATGAATGAAACGGAAGATTACGCGCAATTAGGAGGCAGTCCTGGGTAACAGAGTCTCCGCTGCTCGTCGGCTCCTGCTCGGGTGATTTGCGCTCGTTTCTTCCCTGAGGAATCACTTTGGACCATCTCTGGGATGCCAAACTGGAGAAAACTAGTAGGTGAGAGAGGCGTGGTCTACGCGACGAGCGGCGACGCCCCCAGACACAGTTAATAACGCGGACAATCAGCTGTCCACCAACCCGACCAGCTCGCTGCCCGCCCGCCTGCAGTCTCCGCCTCGTCCCACGCAGCGTCCCGCCCCGGCCACTTAACCGAAAGCTGCGCGCGGTGGCGTCTGTGCGCCGCGTCCTTGTCGTGCTCGCGTCGAAAGTAGCAATTAATGTATCCGCGACTATCAAAACGTGAAGTCAGCGGAGGACGTCAGTTTAAATCCACGCCGTTTGTCAGCGGCGTATAGGAAGCGGAGACCCGCTGCACGGAGGCATGAGAAAACATGAAAAAGTAGACCATGTGTCGTTTAAAAAAAAAAAAGAGCATCGGAATTAAACCACACATCGCGTGGTTATTACGCGACGAAAGAGGGGAAGCAAATCTGAGCAGACTTAATTGTGTTTACTTATGCGCTTACGCGTCAAGTTAATTCAACACTATCAGCTGCGGATCCATACTTTGTCTACGCTGTGCACACGCGTTTCTAAACGAACCAGCTTTGAAGAATCACGGCAAAAAAAAAAAAAAAGAGAAGAAGTCTTTATTTGAGTTCAAAATGAAATTTGAATCTAGTATTTTCTCGAAGGAGCTGAATCCAGTGTTGCTGCGCGGTCCAAGCGTTCATTCAGAGTATCAACTGTGGCAGATTATGAGCTTAAGAAAAGTTTCAGCTCACCAAAAAGCCTGGCAGCCCCTGCGCACTTTTTTTTTTTCTGTTACCGCCCGATGGTTTGAAATCAGCTTTGATTAGATGCATTACATAAATCTTGCGGGACTAAACGCTGAATCCAACATAAATATGAGGATTACAGCTAAACTCTGTTATGTCCCGCTGTCCAAAATAAGGCAGCCACTCAAAAATAGCAGCCCCCCCCCACCCAGAAAACTAAACAAAAAGCGTAACAGGAAAAAGAAAATTTGCATAGGTGCTCACAGAAGCATGGAGCCGCTAACATACATGACGCGTGTTTTTAAGTTCATCTTGCAGAAAGAAAGAACGAAAGTGATTCTGCAGAGATGTTACAGCTGTTTTCAGGTTGTCCATCAGCCCCCCCCCCCCACCATTACAGAGTCATTTCTAAATGATCAAATTGAATTGTCTGGGGGCCATCTGTTCAATAAGCACTGCTTGGTTAATTATAATGAAATGGGAAGAACCAGAGAGTCGCTCATATCAGACGAGGATCTTTGAAAACAACGATTTTTATCAGAGATTGTGAAATTGAATCAGTTTCACACGTTGGTGCTTTTAGGATCGTTTTGTGTTAAAACCGCCAAATTAAAAGCATCGAGATGTTATGGACCTTGCAACAATTTTGAATGGTATAGTTAATCAGAATCCACTTTTTGTGACATTTTCTTTAGTGGCCTGTGCGCTACTGTATTTCCTCCGCCCCAGACTGAGACGTTAAGAGTCTCAGCCAGTGGCGGAGCCTGATAATTGCCATAAACGGTCAAGGTTAGACACCAAAACTGCGCAATCATCTCGTCATTGTCTATAGCTGTTTATTGATGTCTCCCGCTATGAGAAGAGAAACGTGAGTCCCAGACCACGCGAGTACACGACACAATAAATGGTGGTAAATAAAAGCAACACGAGATAAAATGTCTCCCACTCTGCTGAGTTACGCACAGAAACACACACGCTCGGACCTATCCTTCAGCACATTTGTTTGATTGTAGCCGTCTCTCTTGCCATGATCCGTCTGCCTTGGTCGGCATGCGGGCCAGAGAGAACACTCCATGCGGCTATAGGCCCCTGGGGTGGCGTATATTTATATCCCCAAGCCCAAATATCACAGTCTCAGTATCCAAAAACAGAGATGTCTGTTTGGCCCGGATGATCCAGACATGTTCATACTGCGACTTACCAACTGCGTGGCACCCAGACGAGTTGGCCAAATGTTTGCGACCCTTACGCAGGAATCCGCGCGTATTGTAAACGATGTAAAGTCGTGCGTGTTTAAGACTTACGTTCAAGAGTCCGCATATGGGAGACTATTACACCCCCCCCCCCCTTTATAACTCTATTAGACTTTTTGAAGTAACTAATCAGAAATGAGACGCAGACGCTGCCGCCCGCCCCCTGAACAACCAACAGATGTTCTCGTAAATCAAAAGGTTGGGCTGATGATAATAATGGCCCGATCGACTTGAGGACTCGTAAAAATGACTAGTTGTAAAAATCACGCATATGCCTATGAACACGGGCCTTATGTCTAACAATATGCTTTCTAGTCGACATAAAGGGAGACAAATATAGATGTTAACCGTTTAGACACGTAGACAAGATGCCAGCTGGATGCAGTTTCATCACGCCAACATTAAAAAAGGCGTCTCATCACGGCTGCGTGTATTAAAGTTCTGAAGCGAGAAAATACACTTCACTGCTACTATACTAGAAGGAAAAAAAAACATAAAAGCAGTCGCAGATAATGAGAAGCAATAACTTAGTCATAACTGTAACGTTCCGATAGTCGTTTAATGTTCTGTGGAACACATCTGTGGCACTTTCTAACTTGACCTCTCCCACTTCACTTTGAGGTCCCCGTATAAATCCCCGCGTCGCCGTATTTGGTACATTGTTGCCATCTAGTGGCCACGGAGAGATACCGCACCGTTAAATATACTGACTCAGCTCAGTCGTGTTCTCCAACGTAACGCTTGCATACTAAGCAGCATGCAGATAAATGCCATCTGTCCAAATTGCTGTTTCTCTGCGCCCATTAATTAACATGGTCAACAAATGCGGACAAGGTCAATGAGCCTGTGGATTCATGAGAACAAGTTGGGAATGTAATTGATTCTGTCTGCAACACTGCAAGGTAAACTCTTGGAATAAATCATGAGCGTTCAGATTTAACCCCCCCCCACCCCTGGCCACCAAGTGATTTAAAGCCGGAAAACTGTTTTAAAGGGAAATTACTTGAGGCCTCGAAAAAGACTCACGAATTGGCACTTCTTGTTCTGAGTCAATGCACGTCTTTGTTTTGAGATCAGTGTTGAGGTGCTGATGGGGTTTATAGTTTTGCTGGGGACAGCTGCCTCGTCATACCCGCTGAAGGCAGAGGTCAGCTTCTCTGTTTCATTTTCTGAAATGCAACGTGCATACATCTGTTTTTTCGGCTCATTGAAATGAAACACTCTCTCGCCGTGGCTTCTTTAGCACCATTTGCATTTGTCTTTGCTTGCTTCAGCTGAACACAAATGTTTGTCTTGCTGAATATTTATGAAAGACAACTGGTTGTCTTAAATGATTTAGAGTTCCACAAGACCTACACTTATCCTATGATGAAAACATTTAAGGTAGTGTAAGACCTAAGCCAACACCGTACTGTATGTTTTGTTTTTATTGAGAAATTAAAACTGTGAGACCTTCATTATAAGGTTTAGTAAGCTGCAGAAGGTTTCAGAATTCTGTTACACTTAATAAATTGAGAAAATAAATTATATTACATTTTTAAAAAGCACTTTGAAGATTTGACGTCACGTCCACATTTTTCATTTGCTCCGACACAGTAGGAAAAAGTTTCCCTCTGACCATTTTATGTGCTTAACATTATTTTCTTTTGTCTCCAGTTTTATGAGCAAAACTTAAAGATATAAAAATAGCTCAGACTCGGTTCCTGAGACCACTTCTGTACAGTCACTTAACATGAACAGATCAAGCTGCCATCATTGGGTGTCATCACATTTGGTAATCCCATGACTTAAAATGTCGCGCACTGACCGCGGTCAACCAACATGACGTCACCGATGCCCCCTGGCCTTTGTCTGCCAGACACATACGACGGCGCGTTGCACCACTGACACCATGACATGCTGCTGACTCATACGGTGATAGCAGTCTCTGCCATCTCACTTCTCATTCACCCACAAAACCACTTTTATGATATACACTTAAATTCAAGAGGGATTTTTGGATTAATGTAGTATCTATTTAAAGCAAAACAATCATGACTTGGCTTTACGAGCCAGGATAAGATGCTGAGGTCACATACGTACGACAGAACTACATGAATATCTCTGATGCTTGGAGTTTAGATTAAGAATGAATAGGAATAATATTTCATTTATGCTAAACTGTAAATGTGCCTATTTTAATAATTTAACAACGGAAACCAACGTATCGGCTCCATAACATGCCCTGTGAACAAGCTGATTTATTCACACACTGGTTCCGATGTACCAGCATGTACAGTTACAGCATTACCGTAGATCACATTGTTTATCAGCTGATGGCTACACACGGTGGAAATCGTAGGACAAAAGTAGAAATATTTCCCACAAGTGCCCTCTAACATGAAGCAAAAGTAAAGGTCAGGGGTGTAAGGATCAACATGTGTGTGACATCAGCCCTGAAAGTGCTTACATTACTTAACCTGTTCTGCTTTTGACGGGGAAGTGAACAGAACCACAACCTCCTGATCAGCCAAGTTACAGGCCGACACGGGAAAAGTTATGGTTACTATTCCGTATTTATCTTGTTTGTGTGGGCTTTTCCTGCACGTGATGTGGAATTTTGGTAACAGATATCTCTACCTATACACTGTGCTATTAGTTACACTGGAATTTCAGATGTTTAGATCTGTGAAGGGTGTTTATTTCCCCTTACTGGAAACAAGACACTGTATTGTGTATTTCACCCTTTATTGTCTGGTCTTTTATTGGACATAAAAGGCCAAAACATTTGAAACACAATCTGTTACTTAATTTTTAAAATCCATTCATCCACTGCCAAAACCAAACAAATAAGCCTGACCTGAAACTGCATTTAAATAGGGGTTGATATTAGATTCAGGTTATATATAATGAATAGAATCATGATTAGGAAACCTTTGCCTTATTAATCCATCTGGTTTGATGGCATTTTAAGTGTTATAGAAAGTCTCGTAGAAATATCCTCTAGATTCATTCTTTTGTAAAACTGGATGTGATAATTAAATCTAAACAGAGCCAGAGAATATAAGATGTCCTGTGGCAAGAAGAAGCCTATTGTTCCCTACAGCAGGATGCTGACAGAGGCTACTCTCAGCGTGGAGCTGGAGGAATATGTAAAGCAGCCGAAGGGAAGCAGTTCAACACCTTTATGATGCCGATAAGTTTCAACCAAAAACCACACTCTCACCTAAAAGGTTGGGGGAAAGCCATAAAAACGCGAGTTTGCTGGTCAACTAGAAACAACTATTGTGGTTTCTCTTCTCTAAAAAAGCATTGAGTTTTTAATGTAAAGCTGCTCAAAGGAGAGCACAGTGTAGGTTTCATGAGAATAGTTACTCACTATGAAATAAGATAAATAGAAATATAATAAACCATGTAAATACAAGTTAAATTTCAGATGCCCACTGTTGGAAATCTTCTGTTACGATTGTCTTTGTTTTTTCTGTCTGTTCCTTCTGCCTCTCTTCAGCCTGTAATGAAACATAAATGATCAGAAGAAATACTCTTCTAACAATAGTTCAAATTATCGAAATGTTCTGAATTGAAGCTGCGGGACTGTCACCGTCGTGCACTGACATGAAGTGGCTCCACTCGCTCCACTGCGAGTTGCAGAGAGCATCCTTAGCTCGGATGCACACGGTCTTGACCTTGTGCTTCACTTCTGTTTGACAACTTTTTGAAGAGTGGACTGTTAAGGTCTGAGAAAAACAATTAAAGTGTTTTTTTGTCACGTTTGGTTCTCTTACCAGTGGCGGGATTTCCTATAATTTGATGCATTGATTAGTTTTACTTGCATGATTTAAATCCTTTTACGTCCTATTACCTTTGTGGCTTTTGAGTCACTGCATGGGTTTTCACATCTTTTGCACCTTCCCCTCAGCTGAGCAATCTCGAAAGTGAGGGGAAAGTAGGAGTAGGGGCTGCTCCAGGAACTTGGGTAAGTCCACTCTATCACAGTTGCATTGACTTTACTGATCCTCACCTTGTCAGGTTTTACTGAAGGAAAAAGGCCGTGAGTCGCCAACAGAGACGCAAAGTGAACAAAAAGTCAGGTGTAAAGAAGATGAAACAGTCTCACCTATCTCTGACAGGAAAAAGTGTTTGGAGTAGCTCTCCACCAGGAAGTGCTCAGTCCTCACGGACACGGTGATGAGGATGCGCCTGCTCTCCTCGGCGTAGGGGCAGTGCTGCTCGTCCACACAGGAGACTGCGTGTCCGCCGCCGTCCACTGAACACAGGAAGCTGCTGTCAGCCGAGGAGCACGCCCAGCGCCGACCGCTGCTGTCCACGGAGCACCGGGTCCCCGCGTCGTCGGAAACGCTGCTCAAAACAAGACGACAGCTGTGCTTTCAGAATGTCTCCACCTGGACAAACAGGTGAGTCCTTCAGCCCACGAATACGATAATAAGTCTGGTTGTTGTCTTGTAAAACAACTGTGTCAGCTTACCGTCGCACTTTGATAAAGGCTACGCTGCCAATGCGACTGATGTGCCAGGTCCACGAGCACTGGAACTCTCCGTTGTAATTTTGAGCCGAGCACTTTAAGTAATCTTCTAAAGAAAAGAGACACAAACAATCACATAGAGACACACATATAAGCTGTGGAAACACTAACCAACAGTAATCACAATGACAGCCAGATGTTTTACATCAGACCATACCTTGGCCAGTTTTTACCAGGATTTTCCTCCTCTTGGTTCCGTCCTCTTGGATCAGGACCTCGGTGTGATTGAGCAGCGACCCCTCCTTGCTGTGGCAGCTGTATTTGCCACCTCCGAGGCTTTCCTCCAGCTCCACAAGGTAAGAGTTTCCTCTTTGTGCTTGTTCCACTCCATTCTTCCTCCAGTATATATCCTCAGTCTTGCTGTCGTCTTCTGACCACAGACATCTCAGGGGTAGGTGACTCAAAGAGCCATCCACCTCCACAACCAGAACTAGAAGGGGCACAAATATTAAAGCGATTGAATTAGGGTAATATCTCAGTATTTCTTGCCTGTCCTTGTGTTCTCCTAGAAATTATACGTACTGTTTGGGAGCAGAGTCCAGTGAGTCGTAGAATTTTGGCAGCGAACTCGAAGAAATAGACAGACGATGCTGAAGACGAGGAGCGTCATCTGACCGAGAACAAGCGACAGGCGGAGGCGGTGAAAGAGAAAAACAAAACAAGAAAAGAAAGCACAAATAATGAAACTAATGTGCAACATCAGTATGAATGCACAAGCATGCAAATTACAAAATATATGTATGCAATAAGCAAAACAATACAAGTACAACAAAATACTGAAATAAATATATACAAGAACATACAACACCTCAACACACAAGAACTACTGGCTGGAAACCTACAGTTACCGAATATTTACATCAGAATCACGAGCTATGTTCAAGTGATTTTTAAAATTGAAAGTTTTATCAGCATCCTTCTGAAGACCTGCATGAACAGAAGAACACCTGACCAAAAATCGCCAGGAGCTACAAGGCTACTTAAGGAACATCACGGGAAAAGTGGGTTGATTACAAATAGCTGCTTAATTCATAATGTCTAGTTCCTGATCACATACAATTTCTAGATTACGCTCACGCGAGTGTTTAGTCAAACAAACAAACAAACAAGCAAATAGTGAACCAATCAGTCATCCTACCTTCTGATCCATGTCCAGGGCAAGTGGCTGTTCCTTGACGCTGAGCGTCACGACTTATATGTCGTGACGCTGACATTTCAAACACACACAAACTTCCCCGCAGTAAAAGCCCAGTGAACTTCGCTTTCCAGTCCTGCGCCCATGCAGAGGTACTGTGTCACCTTTACTCACTTCCACTTCAAGCTAAGTGACAAGAAAAGAAAGAAAACGCGCTCATTGTTCACATGAGCGTCGATAACGTTTGACAACATAATCACAAGCGTTTTCCTCTGATACATCAGCGTGATTTCGTAGCTGCTGCGGTCACACACCTGTTCTGTTTGCTTGGCCTGGTTTCAGTTTCAGATTTTCGAAATTGTTGCGACCAACAGGTTACGTGTGAAACACGGGTTTCGTATCTTTTGCTTTTATAATAAGAGCAACATTAAAAGGAAAAAAAAAGAAAAAGACCTGACAGTATACCTGAAAAGCGAAACAACAGGAAGGAGCTTTAAACTTCCGGCCATAACCTCCACAATAAACGGATATGTTTTCCAACCAGTACCAAACTAAGTCAAATAAATAGATAAAGAATTAAATATTAATATTAAATTGTCTGGCCTCCATTAATATGATGCAGCACGTCGGTTTGTGTCTGCATCATTGTGAGACTTGTGCAATATAACGTGAATATTCATATGTTTTTGGCCACCTTTTGTATTAATACACAGCAGTTCAGCTGGACTCCACCACAAATTACAAGAAAATGATAAACACAGCAGCCATGTTGCTGACTGTAAAAGCTATAAACTTGTCAAATTAGAATTCCTGGCAGATCTGCCGTGACTGTATTTTTTCCGTTTATATTCAGAGCAGTTCCCCTATTTAGCAATTCATCCCTGTCTTCACGGCCTCTAATTGAAAAAGAATCAACAAAGCTGCGTGTCATAAAGAGTTGAAATGACGACTGAAATGACAGTTTAGTCGGTCACCCTGACTTCAAACATGCTTACGTACATGTATGTCAGATGCTGTTGATGCTGTTCTACTGCGATCTTCAATGTGTCCAATAAAACCATTCATTTGTTTTGCCAGAGAAAGACAAAAAGGAAAAGTGCTTTTACCTTCTAGAAACAAAATGCCAACAAAAAGTATTGTTGAATTTAGAAAATGTAGTAGTAAAGCACATATAGGCAAATTTCTTTTCCTTCTGATTTCTCCACAATAAATATGTTTTATTCTTTATTACGTTTTCCTCATGTTAATCCATTTTTATTGCTATTAACTCAAATGAGAATGTTCCTAGTTCTAAAATCTCACACATTTAACTATCTCTATGTTTTCTATCATTTATTTTAATTTTTATTTAGGAACTATGACCTCTTTACAGTGTGTCAACATCAAGTTTGTTGAGATGTTGTGAGTCAAAAACAGGTTTGACCAGCTTCTGTGATGACTAATGGTGGATGACGTACTGTAATAAAATAAAGCGAAAAGACAATGTATTATTTATATAAAGAAAATGGAACAAACTTGGGCAAGGCCCACATTCCCATCATCCTTTAAACGACAAAGTGAAACCAGTGAAGGAAAGAAAATGAAATTACAGGAGAAAGAACAATATAAAATACAGACGCCTGATAATATGACACTTAATGAAAAGAACAGCAAATGGGACGATGGGATCAACATAATAACCTGTTAAAGATACACAGCTGAGCTACATCACTGCATCAGGCTCTGGATTTCTCCGTACTACTCTATAAATGAATATTACTGAGAATCTTGTGTGTTTTGTACATGATGTCAAGCAGTAACATGACAATGAAGTGGTTTCAGCCTCATTGTGTGTGGTTGGTTTTACATTTGCTTGTGTTCACTTTTCGTTTCAAGGCGGTCACATGAATCTGTGCACGTCTGAGCCACGAGCAACTAAAACTTCCTTTTGGGGAAAACATGGAAACAATAATCTATATGTTTTGCGTCATTAATCTTATATCGTACATCAGGAAAAGTCCTCAACAAACAACTACATATAGTAAACTAGTATTCATTGTATTGAACTGATTTGCTGTAATTACTCTTCACCGCTAGATGTCCTCAGAGGGCTACAGGCCTGCGCCATGACGATAACCCCAGGCTCCATTTGACATGGAAAGCTAAAGTAATGCCTCACAATTATTTAATCCTTCAGTCAGTTAAACCCGCAATGCAGTCATTGCAATGCAGGCAATAAAGCTGCATCAGTCACACTGTGGCATATGTACAGATTTGGATTTAATTGGCTGTGGCGGGTGTCCTTGCTCAAGGTTTTTTTCTTTTTGCAGCTGTTGGGAATTACACGGCTGGGCAAGAGGTTCCGCTTGGGCTTGTGATCTGTAGCGCTGCCCTGGAATTCCTCCCACATTCCCCTAAATCATAACAGCTGGAATGAAATCAGTGCAATGATCTCATGGAGAGAAGCGAGGGGGGGGGGGGTACGTTGATGACGTCATCTGTGTACAGTAGACGCAGGGACACGAGGCAGAGGAATAAGGAAGAGGTGTACACTGCACCTTGAGCCACAGCTTCTTCTCTTCTCTCGCAGTCGTCAGCTAATTCGTTTTTTTTTCCAGACCAACAAACCTTTGTGGTGTTTAATTACTTTGGGCTAGTTTTCCTAAAGCTCATTGCATATTCTCTCTGGAATCACCTAAAAAGAAAAATGGGGCCTGAATGCTCACAAACTCACTGAACCATAGAACATTTTCTACTGTGACTACATTTGATCTGAGCTACTGTATGGATACAGTATTATAATTACACATATGGAGATTTACTGTGACTAATGAAGTCGAAATATCCAGGGAGGATGTGAGGAATTCTCATTGTACATGGATCCAAATAACCAGAGGAGGTTTGATGAGATAAGTAACAAGTACAACATTATTTAAGGATCTAATTCATGGAAGAGAAAACATTTAATAATTGCTCAAAAATCTCAGTGGGAACAACACGGTGGCTCCATCCTCTAGATGACGGCTGGCCGACTGAAGCTGCCATCCTTAAAAATACAGTAAAGAAATGGTTTTATGATCGTTACAGTACGTCCATTTACCGGCTATGAAAGATTGTAATTCCTCCGACCTGCACCCTGACAAAGTCAAACAGGTAAAAGAGGAATTTCCACATGTCACTTTGACTAATTGCCAATTATTCAAGGCCGTTCTGTGTCCTATGTTTGAGAGATTTCATAATGAAGGATCCAGTAATGCGGATAAGGAGCAGCCCTGTGTAAAATTATGATGAGAGTATGTTTTCACGTCAATGAAATCCTGAAGGATGGCAGGTTGATTCATCGTTGGCTTTTATATTATTACATATTCCAATGTATCTTACACCGTTAGACTTAAAATGATCAACTCCAGTAAAAGCAAACCAACGCCACGGCCTATTTCGAAGGAAGTTAAGAGTTCACAAAGTTAAAGTTTTAATACAAGATGCTCGCTGCAGATGACGAGTTCTTAATGAAACCAGCTACGGCGTCTCTATCGTCCTTCCTCAGGAAAAAAAAAAAAAACAGGCGGGCGCTGCCGCGTTTATCGTCCTCTCTCAGAAGAACCGGGTCGGTGAGGGGTAGCCTGCTGTGGAGGAGGTGGAGGGATTTTCTCTGACATTATATCACCTTTTCCCAGACTGCCTGTAAAGTTTCTCTGTACAAACTGAGGGGGAACAAAAATAAATCACTGACTCAATTCAAACCAAAAAGAGGAAAAAAATAGGAAGGGAACAAGAAAAAGATCAATGTGATCAAAATGTCTATCAAATAGCCTTTTGTGTCCAACAAAGAGTTTCTCTTCGGGTTTTTTTTGTCAAAGAATTCTCAAGGAGAAGTGACGATTTTCAATAAGTGACAGAGGAAGAAGGAGGAGAACAATCAACTAAAGAATACAGTGACACCAGAGAAGGTTTAGGACATTGATTTGGCTGGTTATTAGGGGGAAGTACACAGAGCCATCTTTGCTGAGAGAGAGTTCTTTATATCACGGCTGGCATCTTATGAAATACAATAATTGTTATTTTGGAGTTGCCTTGAGTGAGAGGATGGAAGAAAAGTTGTGGGTAACCTCCCAAACGTGCATTTCAGGACAGTTCACATGGCAGATTGTGATGCCGGCTCACATTCTCTCTTACCATGCGTTCAACACTTGGATTATACTCGTCGGCTTTAAGCCAGGAAGTGTGATATTAAAAGGCGCAGGATTAGTTTCAGCGGACCACACAGGGGCATTTTATTCAGCTCGGAATGTCCTTTCCTTTTTTCCCAGGATGGAACGTTTTCCCTTTCCACCAGCACGTTTTTCGCTCTTTAATCTTTGTAACGTATCTTAAAAAGACAAAGATCGTGGTTTTGTCGTGAGGTCAGCGACTTGTCTGTGTGTTGTCGGTGTGCATGGGAGCAGACTAACTAGGCTCAGTGACTCAGTCCACCTTCCTTTTATGTGCTATTTTCTGCGTCTGTCTGAAATATTGACAAAAATGCTTCAAATAACTTTGCTTTTATCTTCAAGTGTTACACACGGTGCCCAGCTCCATGCGAATATCACTTATTTACTTTTTCCTCCCCCCCAGTAAATGAATGTGTTTGTTGTGGTGTTCTTACAGCGGCACAGGCCAAAAGTCTGAACTCTCCTCAGATCCTGGCTGTCTGCCACAGAGTCTTAGTCCAGAGAAACTGGAGAAGACAAAGACAAACCTGCCCCGATACATGGAAAATAGTACATCACGGTCTTACCATAGCAACGTGAAATACAATTGCAAGTGCAGTCTGGATAATGAAAGCATGACAGAGACGGGGAGACCATGAATGTCCTGTCAGCTTTACAAAGGCAGCGCCACTTAAGCGGTTTTTCAGTTAACGCCTACCACAAGGCTGATGTTACCTTCAAGGTAATCTCATCTGTAGCACGGAGTCGTCTCACCTTTCGTTGTTCTCCTGCGAATGAGGAGCCACAAAACCACACAATACGTTTCAGTGTAAACTACTGGTGCTACTCAAAAAAAGCTCTTTGCTAGGAAACATGCCTTGAAAGAAAGTAAAATCTCAGTGAGCCTACCTGATTAAATACCGTGGTGTTTACCTTGAGCAGACCTTTAGGGAGTTCTCGCCTTTGTGAGTCATACCTGACGCCCAGCGGCCTGGTGGTGCTTCTGAAGGAGCAGTTTCTTATACAAAGACAGATAAAGTAAGACAAATTAAGGGATCTAAAGTAATTCAGTAACTGTGCATTGGATTAAGGGTAGAATGTGTAATTGTTGTTAATATTGGCCAGCACGGCGAGTGTGGTGGACTCTTTCTAGTCTAGTCGTTGTATTATCTGAGCTGGAAGCGCTGATATGTGCACAAGTAGAGCTGTGATGCTACGCCAGTGGAATGTCAGACATCTGGCACGGCAGCTCTTTAAAAGCAGGCTCACGCCAACCTGTTTTTATTCTTCTTTCTTCTTCTTTTTGTTCTTGCTGATTAGTTATAGTCAATCCAGTACAGTTTCATCATCTGATTGAATGTGTAAAGAAATCTGTCCTTCAGGAGAAAAAAAACAGACCAGTGGCACAATAGTGCAAAACAAAAAAAACAGAAAACAAACAGCGCGAGTGCCATTAAAACATCAGCTCTGTATCAGTGAGGTACACGTGCCTTTGTGTATCGGTATCCAGGCAACACTGTCTCCTAGAAATTAGGTTTATACCTTACTTATGTGCAGCAGTGAATAGATTCTAACGCTGAAAGCTGTTAAATGTTTTGACATATGACACATGGGAAAATGTTTATACAGTAAAATATCTCCAGACACTTTTTTTTTTTTTTATTGTTGCTGCTGCTTTGATCTGCAATTATATTTTATTTCAACATGTTTCTCCCCATAAACCAGTAACACGGTGAAGAACTCATCCACCATTAAATGAACAGTCTCACTATATGTATATGTGCAACGGTTTTTCCTTTTTTAACATGTAGAGGACGAGCTGAGACACGTTCGTCCTGCACGTGTGGCCTTTCTGCTGTAGCTTCCATACTGTTCCCCGTATGGCGCCACACTGGCGATGCTGTAAATCCTGTTCGTCAACGCGCAAACTAAGATTTGAGTGACGCGTACAGAAACTTTGCTCCCTTTAGGACATAAACACGAACACACGTCCGTACCTGTGTGGCGTCGTTCAGCAGAGAGGAGGGCGAGGATTTCACCGTGTGAACAAAAGGCTCTAAATGTTCACACTGATGATGGTTTAACTTTTAATGCATCAATAGCAAAAAGAAAAAATAAACAATTCAATTCATTTTAAATCATTGTGTTTCTTTCACACTATACAGCTATTTGTTACATCAGTAATCCCGATGGCAAAAACTATATGTCTAAAATAACTGCATTCTTTCAAAAAATGTATGTCCCAATAAAATGTATTTCCCACAATTAGGACATTTACTGTGAGCCAACCGTCAACAAAGAAAAAATGTTCCCATGCTCATGAATCATACAAGTTCTACTGAACTTATTTTCTCCCCTTACATGAACTGTGCTCTTTTCCTGTTCCAACCCATGTTGGTATTTATTTTTTCTACCTCTTTCCTACTGCATTTTTTGTGACCCGGTTTCCAGAGTGTATTTGTTTAGATGAAGTAATAATACGTTCTAGTTCAGAGTCAAGCAGATCAGCTCACTCGCTGGCCAATCAGGTGTGAGCTTTCTCCACAGAAGCAGTATTCACGCTTATCTTCTCAGGGCAGACCGGTCCAGCGCTAAGGTGCCGGCTCAGATTGCTTGTGCTGTTTATTAGCTAGAGATGTCTTGACCAGGCGGAATCGCGCCAGGATGGGCCTGATACAGTCGAGAGCCTGAGTTATTCACCGCTCTGCAAAGCCTAAATGTGAGTTCAACAGCTGCCTTTCACTGAACTGACTTTTGGGTATTAAGGATAAGACTTTGACTGGTTCTGGTCATGGTTCTGTTTCAGGCAGGTGGTGAAATCTTTATTTGTTTAGTTCTCAGCCAACGTGACTGCCGGACATTCTTGGAGAACTTGAATTACTGTGCGTCCAGTCAACAGGCCAGAGGTGTCGCTCCTTCCTCTCAGACAAATGTCCCTATGTTAACATGAATTATTATTAAATACATTTAGGAAATACACTGAGTTCATGCTCACTATTAATCATTCTAATGGTGCTACATATTTGGTGAATTGCGGTGTGGGCGTACAAAGTTGACATAGTATTTGGGTCAACCACTTCTGTCTGTCTTTGCTATTATCACGCTGCAAAAATCCGCTGGAACATTTTCCTCATTTAACGCGCCTGGAAAACACACTACGTGCTCCCCAAAGGCCACGTGGGTTTTCCTCTGTCACCACTAATTACAGATCACTATTTATTTTGTATCGTTTCCTGTGTGTTCTGAAAGCCAGTCATGTATTTTAACTTTCCTTAGATAAGTGGCCCTTGACACTGTGACTGTGCCCTCTGCCGCAACAACAGCGATACGTAGTAAAGCAGGAAAAAGACTTTTAATACTGACAAACAGCATAATGGTCAACTTGTTTCCTATTTATAATCATACGCGTTTTTATGGTTTACTGTGCAAAAAAAAAAAAAAAGAATTTTGAGAATAATCTCAGACTTACAGATTTACAGTAGTTTAAGTTGTATTGTACGTGTATGTATTTCGTTCTCTTGTGCATGGGAGATTTTGTTGCTATAGTGATTGCTGTTAAGGAGGAGTGTGTAATTTGTGCCTTTGACAAAAATACATCAGCAGTAATTTTTGTAGCGTCCCCCAGACAACGCAGGCAGCTCCCCTACGGTATCTTTGTGTTTCTAGGCACAGATACGCTCCTAAACAGTCACATGTCCAAGACACTGTATTTTGGCCCCTTATTAGTGCCAGTTCTATTATTAGCTCAGTATTGAACCAGGTTAACATTTTTAAGGCACCATCAGTCTATTCAGCCGTTATGAAATGAAAAGACGAGCGGGGAAGGAGAAAGGGCCTCCAGCATCCTGCTTCTTTGTCGTCTCTCCCACTCAGGTTCTCTGGGATGCGTTTTTTGTCTTTTCTAAATATTCCCATTTATATGCAGGTGAGTGAGCAGGTGTATGTCGGTCTATTATGCCTTTGATTCCTATTTCGTAAACAACGCGTCAGAGATGATGGTGGAGACGGAGAGCAATCAGATTTGATAATTATGTCAGCTCTCCTCTGGAACACAACACTATTATTAGATATTCTGCTAATGCATCTTTCAGTTAAATTTAGAATTAAAAAGGCGTATTATTCATAACATTTGGTTGGCTAATGCGCGACTGGAACAGAACTTAGGAGGAAAAAAAACATAGGACGATCACTCACTGCTTGATAGGAGGCATTTGCCTGAGCTGAAGTGGATTTGACACACACTGAGACGTCTTAATGCCTCTGTCTTGGTTGTGATAGTTCCTGGGTAGAGATAAATATAAGATAAATGTTTAGTTTACAGATATACAGTATGAAGTGTAAACATTTAAAAATACATAACGGTGAATGACGAGCTGCTGCAGCCTTTGCAAGGCTTAGATCTGCATATTTTTCGGGCTCATATCATCAATATAAAACATGGACAAGTGCTTTTAAATAAATTTCTTCATTATTGATAGAACCTTCAAGACTCTGCACATTAACAAAACAGATGATAGAACTATGAGTAAGTAGAAAAATATCCTGCCACTGTCTCCTATCCTGTCACTGCTGAAACTAAGAGTTTATAACAAACTTTTTTCAACAGAAACAACTTCAAGATGAAACTCAGACGTCTGTCAAATAATCAAATGACTCGCTGTTATGTGTTCATAAAACATGCAAATCTTGCAGAGGTGAACTAATGGCACGAGCACCTTATTTAAAACGAGTCACCTGAAGTTGGTGGTTGAAATGTGGTAATGGACAGAAGCATGAGCATATGGATGGCTACAGCACAGAGACAGTACAGGGCACATGTAGCGCTACAAGCTGGAACATGAAGTCTCCCTAAGCTCCTGCCAATAAATTCCTCATATTTCTACAGAATTTAAAAACAACAGGATGCGTGTTGTTAAATCTACGACCAGATGTGCAGCATCGGTGCGGTTGCATGCAGCAGTTCACCCTGATTAAATCTTGAGCTATGACAGACGTCTGTTCCACCTTTATGACACACAGCACTACGCATGTCTGAACATAACATAATATGACAATTAGTCATAGAACATCCTTCCTTCCCTGAATCTCTCGCTTTCCCTGATTCTCTCACTACTCAGCGTCACTTCATCTCATCCAGTGTGTGAACGGTGGGATGCCTGGAGTGACCGCCTGCTGACGGAGCCGCGGAAAAGCATCCTCCCAGACACACACGGACACGACGAGGTAGAACGCGATGCTTGTGGGTCATCGCTTGGCTTCCAACTGCGTGATTGGAAGCCATGCACGCCCTCACATCTGTCCAAAAAAAAAAAAAGCCACCTGTTTGAATTAAATGGATTCTAAATGGTAGCCTTGGTAACAAAACCAATTCTCATCATTAGTTAATCTACAAAAAGCAAGTTGTTGAACTGAAATGAATACAAAGTTTATTCTCAAACTTTTCACTTCACTCAAATATTTGTATTCACTGGATGTTCTAAAATGTGAAAAATAAACTATTAGTACTTACGAACCATCCAGTGCCTGCTGAAGAAAACATTTGACTACACAGCACAGAAATGCATCACTCCCCCACAGAATTAAGCAGAGGTTTTAGCCGAATATGAAATGAAGCTGTGCCACCCTTCGAATTTCATTCAAATTACATAATCCTGGTTCAGCGGTTTCTCCATAATCAGGTCACACCTGTTCTCTGATGCTGCACCAGCGCTGGCTTCACTTCATTACTCCAATAAAACGCTATATGGAGAAACGTCTGCATACCAGCAACAAAACAAACCGAGTCTCATTTCCATAGAGACGCGCACAGTAAAACACGAGTGCATGGCAGGATGAAACTCGAGTTTAAGTACAACTTCAGCATTAGCTGCATAAAAGCCCAACATTTACTGTTGCATTTTCATTAGATGCCGTGCAGCAGTACTCAGAGCGTAAAGTCAGCCCAAGCCGCAAGGTCACGCTGATCGCGCTGTATTTAATGTAAAGTGACAGGCAGCGTAATGAAACGGCTCCTCGTTGTGAATAACGCCTATAAAACAGAACCTCTGTGTCTGTACGTCTCTATCACGTCTGGCCTCCTCCATGTTCCTCCTTAAACGCGGAACGGATCGGACGGAGCAAACCGGGCAGCAGATAAGACAAACCACTATTTAGGTCAAAGTGATATTACAGATGTTCAGTTGCAACAAGTACAGGTCACAGTCCAGGCAGATGTCAGTGCGTGTGTCCAGTGGATGTTTGCAACAATCTGTCTGCATCCACTTTCTCTTCCATATGATCACATGAGCCGCACTGAAGAAGATTAAAAATTAAAATTACTAACTGCACAAAAATTGACCCAGAGAACAAGAGAATTACATTTTTCTTTTACCACTGCCCCTGTAAATTAGTTTGACTAACCTGGTGGTGTGTGTTGCTTGATCCGAGTATATTTCGGAGCCATTTTTCACTTTAACAGTTTTATTATTATGACCCATATTAATGGTTTTAGTGAACCAAGCTAATCACTGCATCCTTCCAGGGTTAAGACATTGAAGTAAATCATCAGAGGAGAGCTGGGCAGCAGACGTGGGTCTCAAATCAAACGCTCAACTGTTTGGGGTACACATTACAGTTCGTACCAGTCACCAAACACACAAAGACGGCCTTTACGACAACATCCCATTTGGCTTAGTCAGAGCTCCAGCAACGTTCTTTCTGTACAGACAAAACATTACACAGCAGCTCTGAAAAGTCTGGATGCAGCGCAGACCTTTATCGAGCAGTGAGTAAGAGCTGAATAACTGAGAACCTGACTCACAGGAAGTCCTTCATCACACAAATGTACAAACATTGCATAACAACTGATAAATAATATCTCAGGCATATAACTTAAACCAATCCTGCTCCCAACACCATCTGATCTGTGACTATATGTAATGATGGTTCATTGTTTGTCTGTGGGTAGCTCATGTGACTTACCTTGTGTGTTTGGGCTAAAAGAGTCCCCTCTGCAACAGAGGCCCATTTTAAAGGTTCTGGCCTGAACCAACTGCAGATTGGTGTGGGGTGAGGCCTGTACTCTTCAGGATATAGTTTGATTTAAATTTACTTTAATTATTAGTTGTGAAGAATTGAAAAGAGGGTTTATTTGGTGTTGATTAGTTGGTTAAGTTAGGTTTATATCATGTGGTGATTGTTGTGTGTATGTTTGTAGATCTTAAGTAAGATCTCCCTTGAGTTGGGGAAGAACAAATGTGGTGCAGCCCTCAGTATGAAAGGGCTGCCGGCTCACTCAGTAGAGGGCATTAAAGGTGGCTGCTGCTTTGCCGCAGGTGGTGAGTAAACACTTTGTGTATCTGCATCCGAGCTCGATCTCAAGCCTCTTGTCTTCCAGCTGTTATGGTCAATTTAGTGGACTTATGACAATTATGACATCATGTTTTGTAGGATATAGAAAAAAAAAACCCCAACACATACATAGTCACCTTTTATGGAATAACTCCTCTAAATGATCACTATTGATTGTTTAAAAGTCACACAATGAGTTTCATGACTATCTGAATTGTTACATTTTGGCAAAATAAGCACCATGAAGGTGGCAAACAATCTATTAAGCAATTCCACATGTCAGGGGATGGATACAGTAAATTTCCTGACTAGCACTTGCAGTAGAGTTGAATTCATCACTGAATAATGGAAAGAACACGGCCCCTGCCTTGCAAAGCCGCTTGTGACGCCACCGAGATACCTGTCCTCAGCAAAGGACCGAGTCTCTGCCATAGGCACATATCGTATCATTGAACAGGAAACCTGAGCATGTGGCAGATCCTTTTATGAGGGAGTCTGCGAGAGAAGAAGTCAACTGGAAGAAGTTTTTACGCTCTGATGAGACCAAATGTGAACTTTTGGCCATCAGACTGAACAACCCAGCTGCTACAGTGTGTGTGTGTGTGTGTGTGTGTGTGTGTGTGTGTGTGTGTGTGTGTGTGTGTGTGTGTGTGTGTGTGTGTGTGTGTGTGTGTGTGTGTGTGTGTGTGTGTGTGTGTGTGTGTGTGTGTGTGTGTGTGTGTGTGTGTGTGTGTGTGTGTGTGTGTGTGTGTGTGTGTGTGTGTGTGTGTGTGTGTGTGTGTGTGTGTGTGTGTGTGTGTGTGTGTGTATAGTATGTATGTTCTATCCCACATTTCAGCTATGGATGCTCGAGTCTATTTAGGAGGAGTTTTGGTGACTGTGTCTCATCACATTTGGAAGGGAGTGAATATTTATGCATCCGCTTATTATCCATTTACATTATTGGCAATTTAATTTAGATTATGAAGATCTGTTATGTTCTGGACGCCTCACCCAGACTCAAGATTCTGTTCTTAGATTCTGATGTTATGATGTAGTTTCACCCCATGCCAAGTGTCCTCTCTCTGTGACTCTGAGTGCCTTAATGAAGACATGGGAGAGACCTCAACGGCACAGATTCTCCACAGGTAGCCAATGTTCTTTGTCTGCTCTCAGACTAGAGGATCTTTTAATTGTTATTATCCAGGGCTGTGATTTTGAAAATGAAAATTATGCCTCCGGTGGGATAAAAAAAAAAGAGAGAGTAATCACCACATATTCTTGAAAATTGGTTACGAACACCAACTATTCTTCGAACATAGTGCAGGGCCTTGGAAACATGTTGTTCTTTCTGCTAAATGTGGTGTTAAAAGAATATTTTTTTCATATTTTAAGGGAAAGTGATTCTTTTTCCAAGTCTTGCTCTGAGTGCCTGCTCTGCCCAGGGAGTCATTAATTGTTGCTCTTTTGCCGTTTTGCCTCATCTTCTCTGTCTAAGTAAAAGATGACAAGGTCAGAGCTCGTCTTTTCTTAACCCTCTGCTCGCTGTGTGCATCCGTGTGGGCATGGCAACCAGGCAGAGCAGGAATAAAGGTGAGCGAAGGAGAAAACAGTGAGTCATCTTCGCCGGCGAACCGAGTGTTCAGATCGATATAAACAAAACGCTTGCGGTGGAGTGGAAGAGATTTAGATCCTGGCAACCTGCCCAAACATGCACATTCTGGACACGTTCCTCGCGTAACATCCTTGCGCGAAGGATCATCGCTAACACCTGCGGGTCAGGAAGTCAAGTTGTATATCTCACTTACGGTGCATATACAAGGAGATCCCTGTTTCCGCTCTTTACTATAATGTTTGCACTGCATCCATAAAATAAGGCTTAAAATAAGCCAGAGGTTGGTTTCTATTATTACTCAAAGGCGTTGAACTCCAGAGAGCACGGTGGGGGGGTCAGGGAGTCAAACACCCACATTAAACTTTCTTTTATGACTCATATCTGTGGCGTTGAACACATCAATTAGTTTAATTGTATTTTTTTTTCCCCCTGGCTGTTAATCTAACTTATAACTTCTTGGCCCTGCTTGCTATAGCGAAAGAAAATGTACATTAAATGGGAATGTGAGCGATTTAAAGCTGCCTTGCTCGACACCTGCAGGAAGTCAGATAGCGTGTGCGGTACCAGAGCGTCCTCCGGTTCGAGGGAGCTCCGCTCAGGCATGCGTTCATCATCGGCTTCGTTAAATCCAGCTTTTCCGGCGCAGCTTTCCGTTAAACTCCACCCTGCACCTTGGGAGCCGCAGCTGCTGATGAATTCGAGAGCAGTGTCGTGTTGAACACTGTTAAAATAGCTCACCTTTTTTTTTGCATAATGTCTTCCCAACAGCACATGTGAATGTATCTGGGGCAACGGATGGAGGTGTGTGTTACCTGAAGACTGTTTTATAGTCCTTCGCAGAACTCAGCAGACATGTTTGGTCCCTTCCGTTCCTGCCTGCAGGCCAGTCACATAGTGTTCTAAGTCAGAAATACTGCAGCGAGCGCTTGAAACGGAGACAGTGATTGACAGATGTGATTCTTCTAATTAAAACGGAGCCTCATGTAATGCAGGGCTGTGTTGTAGCAGTAGGCAGACTACTCACTACTACACTCAGCCTTGTTCTTACCCTTTTAGTCATTTTAAATGAATTCAGCTGGATTTAGAATATTCTTTCTGGAATAGACTGGCCACCCACTGCACTGCATGTCTGCATCTTAAACTATGTAAGTACAGTCATGTGATGAGGAGGGAAGTAGCCCACGGTATAAATAGCCCGTCTGGGAGTAATTCTGGCCCCATGCTGTTCTGGTCTGAACTGCCAGAACACTCACGCATACAAGGTTTCATTTCATCAAAATGCATATGATGTCGCGACCACTGGCATCGTGTGGCCAGGAACGGGGAGCTAAGCTGGTGCACAGCACTTCAGTGCAGGCGTGTGGAGCTATATCCACACCAGCACCAAACCGGGGAGGAAGCGTGTGTGCACAACTTGCATTGGCTGACACGCGAAAGTCCCACGCGGATCAAGCAGAGCTTGCACATGCAGCACTGGTGTCGAGCGTCTGCTCAAATTTCAGTTGCTGTAAACTGAGTCATATGTTACCACACAGGGCTGCATCAAAGCTTGTTTATTTTTTTTTTTTGGCTTAAGACAAGTTAAAAGTTTAGTGATGAGTCCGGTTTTCTTCTTCCTTCTTCTTTCCAAACTCATTAGTGCAAATTTGCTGCACCAGAGACATCAGTCAGTAGCCAACACAAAACCGCACCAGTGCAGGTGTCTCCTAGAAATGATGTTCCTCTGCAAATATAAATATAAATGAAGTTCTAATTTAACAAGAAGAAACCGGTTGGAGGTGAGATGGAGAATATAATGTGTGAGACTTTGACTGTCTCTAAGTAAGTTTCTGAACCTAGAGATAAAAATTGTTAATAACAGTGGAGTAAATGTGCTACAAAATCCAATATTTTGGCAGAAAAGAAAATTGGTGGTTGGTCGATAGAGCAGTTTTGCAGAACAATTCAGTTCTCTACGAATTATTGACATACTCAACAGAGCAGGGAGAAGCCTGATTCCTATCCCGTGTTTGACTTAAGTTGCATATTGTAGCTTATTGAAGCTATAGTAACAGATTTCACACTAAGACAAACCTGTTCACCTTTTATTCTTACTCACTAGACAGTACACAGTTGAAAAGCTGACCATCCATCTACGCTGTCACCAAACGCTCATGTCCGGGTCCAGGGTGCAATCGCAGCGTGCGGTCTACTGCTTCAGGCTTTTACTTTTATTTAGCAAGACTCTTTTTTTTTTTTTGTTTTCTCTCTCTCTCTCTCTCTTTTTTTGGAAAGTGTGGTTCAGAGTCATAATAGAGAAGCATTACCAAACAAAACAAGCAGAGCAGACTGACTCAGTGCAGTAATCAGACCCTTATCAGTGGCAGACTGTGCACTTTTCCTCGTGTATAGGTTGACCATTACGACCCCGACTCGCCTTTTTTTTTTTTTCTTTTTTTTTTTCTGCTCGAGGTCTGCATGTTCCTGTAATGATGCTATGGGAAACCAGCATCACAAAGGGACCTGGCAAAGGTATTCAGGGGCCAGTCGAGCACTTCCACTAACAACCAGGGCTGCTGTGATAATTTTTTTTCTCCAGTGGGGACATTCTGGAAAGGTTATTTCCATCTGCTGAAAGGCTTGAAGGGAGGGCTTCCGCTTGTCACACATGGAAAAAGGGCTTTGTGAGACAGAGTGACAGAGACTAAGATTAGACTTCAAATGCCCCCAGCTGGTTTGGATCAGACATCAGTTATTTTGTGATATAATAACCATTTTGATTTACTCTATATTAAACTATTATCACTATATTATTACTAGTTTCTCTGTATTTCCTATTAGTATTTCCCCATCAGATACATACATTTCTGATGTGTTCAGGTCCCGTTCATCCTCCCACGTATCGATTGACCATCGTCATTCTGAATCACCTCGCTGTGGTATTTGCTGTGAAACTAGTGAAAAGGTTAATGACATATGAAACAAATAGTACAGTACTTGAGGAGGCCAGGTGATTTGATCTGCTGCTTGTCTGATCTTGTGACGTGATTAAGCTTGTAAGACCTCACACTAGAGACGCGTTCAGTAGCAGCCAGCGCTGGTGGTGGTTGTGCGGCATGTTGTGTTTTTGTGTCTTTGCAAACATGTTGTACTTTAAATTAACAGCGAAATGACTGGCTCTTAATTTTCCGGGAACAAACACACTCTGTCTGCCCCAGTACATCATGCTCACGCATGGAAACAATAACACCTTTCATATTCAGCGGGAGGAGTAAACGCGCTGCGGTTTGTAAAAAATAAATACAAAAAAGGGAACGTCCTCCGGTGCTGATCTGTGTGGCTACTTTTTAACCCGGCGTCTGGGGATAATACATCAACTGGCATTTCCCATTTGCAAGGACTGAGCAGGCAGGAACTGTGACCCGGTAGGGGATGTTAATGAGGAAGGGTGGGCCAAGGAACTGACCGTGGCCTAAAGGAAACAAGGTTACGTAAATCGAGGCAAAAAGAGGAGCGACACGTCCCATAGAACGCTGACACAGTCCTACAGCAGGCACCTTCGGATATTAAAGTTTTGCAATACGGTTTGTAATCACTTGGACAGAGGGCAACAGAACAATCGCCTTAAATGTTGAATATGTGACTGTAGAATCCAGCACAGTACAAACTAAGTAGCAATAAACAGCAGCGGTATCATAAATGCAAGAGGAGGCCTGCAAATGTCTATTTTTAATGGATTTGTACTCCAAGCTTGAAATTTCAGTACGTCACGTCCCTTTCGAAGACATCAGCCATGGTTTGTTTACAAGATGCAACACGTACGCGTATGTACCTGCTTTTGGAAGTGAACAGTGCGTAACAGGGAAGTGGATCAGGTGGACAACAATGCAGAGCAGAGCACAGCAGCAGCAGTAACCACTGTACACGACCCGTTGGAGCCAAGTGAAGTCTAGCAAGACTAAATCATCAATCACTGATTGAAAATGAACAAAATGTTGAGGTGGTTTTGTGCAGATTTATTTATTTTTTTAGCCAGTTTCATCCTGTGTTTTTTTTTTTTTTTTTCTTTTTCTAGGCTTTTTGCAGCTTTCTGCAACTTCCTTCCTCCCACAGTAATCCCATCTTTGACAGTCTGAGGAACAGCCGTGTGTAAAATAACACGCGTGTTCCCTGCGTCTGTGCCTTCATTCATTTTCCCAAAATCGCTGATCAGGTGAATAATTATCCTTCACAACCGCAGCTTCTTTAACTTTGGTACTACATCTGATTTAGTTTATTAATGTCTAAAAGAAATACCTACGTTTTATGCAACTAAATATTAAAAATGAAATATTAACATTATAATAAGCAAATGCGGCATAACGTTAAAAAATTCTTTTCAAACATTTCACGCATTTTAATGAGGACTAAAAGGTTTTGGAGCTTAAATAAAAAAAATTTATGAATATGAATTATTTTAGATGCCATTCAGTCACATAAAGTTCCCATAAGGACCCCAGCATTAACTACCCTCGCGTTGCTGTCACTGCAGCATATTTTATGTAACTAACACATTTGAATACAAACTCATCTGCCTTCTAATGCACATAATTCTCAGAGAATGCTCTGTGCTCATCTGTGAAACAGCTCTTGGGCCCATTTATGATCGATATAAATTGCTCTAACCAGTCACTGAAAAAGCCAAACTTGTGCAAGCAGGGTTTATAATGAGGACAGATGAGCTTTGCAAAAAGGGAACAGCGGCTGAAAGGCCACGGGAGCTGATGCATGGTTGGGGTTTGGATTTAAGCTGTGCCTCATAGAACAGTATTGATCACGTCAGCATGGTCTGAAGAATGATAACAGGTAAATCCAAGGCTCTGCTTTTCCTTTCACGGTTCAGTCTCAGCCTGCAGACCAAGCTCAGAGAGATCAGAAAACGAAGAAGGTGGTAGCAGAGTTGTAAGTGGTCACTTGATTCTCACTTTGTCACTTGTCTCCACTGACTGCACTGAGATGTGTTTTCCTGTCTCTTACTGTAAACCCAAATCGCAGAGGCCATCACCCCCCGACAGGAGTAGGATGAGCTATAGTGAACGTGCAATCGACACAGCCCCTCAGGAGCAGTAGCTGTATTTAGAGAAGGTAAGTAGAGAACAGCTCACTACATCAAAGTCCATGTACAGTAACAAAATGCACAGCATCTCGTGCAGAGTCCATACAGAACACACACAGCAACTTGTAAACAGAACGGAGAATGAATAAATTAAATGAAACCATTAGACGATTAGATTATTGCGTTTTGACATTGTGCAGTGAGACAGAAGAGGAGTTTTAAAGACTCCTCTTTACTGGAGTGCGACATTTTTATGATATTTGCTGCTTTTCATGAAATAAAATCGGAGGAATATTGTTCAGGCAGGTTCAATTACAGCCAATAACGTTACCGGGGCCATTTATTGCGCGCAGCTAAACTGAGGCGCTGTAGAGACGCATTCTTTGCAGCTGGTCTGCGACGACCAGGCTAAGATTAATATTTTTGCCTTGTGTTTTGCAACGATGTTGCTGTGAGTTCAGCCGCTCATCTTCTTAGAAATAAATGTTTTATAGCCATTCCGCTGTCATCTGTAAACATGTTGCTTCATCTTTATTATCCTGCAATAAAATACTACAGATATATTATCATTCATTCAAGTATTTGTAAGTGTTTATGTGGTGCTGGTTTGATACAGTAAAGCTAGTGTTTATGAAGACTCCCGTTAATGTTGCTGTCAGAGCTTTGATGAATATGATGATTATTATTATTATTGTTCCATGTACTGTAATAGACAAGGAAGTGTAATAGTCTGACAAAGACTTTCAGGCTGTGTATGTACACATGTATGGAATCCACTAAAAACTTCTCCTTCTGCAACTTGTTCCTGGATTCGGTTGTGTTTTCGGCTTCTTTAGTGCTGTTTTCTTCACTTCCTTTCACGGGTCACTGTACAAAACAATCATTTGTCAAGTCTAGCGACACTTATACTAACTCGTGCAAGTGAACCCATTAAACAGAATCACGGTTTTGAAAACCCCGACCTGAGGGCCCTGTTTAACCTACTGCTGTGTTTCCGTTGAGAGGGGATTTACGTGTGTGTGTGTGTGTGTGTCCTGGCATATGCGCGCTCATGTGTGAACAATTCCAACTCTTCGGCCTGTTGTACGCCACCATTCTGCTAAATGAGGTGCCCAGTTACTTGGATGGCTGGCTACAGACTTCAATGTGAGGATGCAACTCTCTCCAAACGAGAACATCAATCAACCCCCCCCCACACACATGTGAGACCAGTAACTCGTGGTGGAATCTTCTTGTGCAGCACTTGGTTATAAGCTCTTCCATTTCTTTGTCCTCTCTGCAGCTGCCTTATTGTTTTTCACATGCGTACACACACACACACATACACTGTAGCTCCACCGCAAAGCGAAGAGTTTCCGAGATCCTCAGTTGTGTTCTAGAGGCAGGAAACATTTGTCTGGCTGAGTGGCTGACCAGAATAATTGTGCAAAATTATACAATCAATGATGCAGAGGTGATTGCAGGAAGGCCGGACAAGCAGAATGAAAAGGCAATCACACTTGAGTGCATGCGTTGTTGTGGTGTTTTTTTTTTTTTAGGATGACTCAAGACTTTATATTTTGACACTGAAACTTTCTGATGTTGGTTATTCTTGAATGTTTCCCCCAGCGCTGCCACAGATTTCAAAAAAGTTTTCCCGGTTTCCTGTGAAGTCTGAGGGCACAGCACTTTCTTTCATGAATCTAGCATCAACCCCGAGCTTCCGCCAAAGATTCTCAATAGGTTTGAGATCTGGGCTCGCGGAGAGAGGTCTTGAGAACCTTGATTCTGTTGTGTATCGAAATGTTTTGTTTGATCCTTTCTTCCGTTATCCAGCAAAATCCAGGTGACTAAGCAGCTCACGTGTGTTCTCGTTGGACCAAAGGACGTATTTTTAAAGCTTAATCCCAGGTTTCAAATGTTCAAACTAAGGTCACTATTACAAATCTTTGAGGTTCTATAAATAAGTCAATTGATCATTTTTCTTCACTGTAATTGGTGTTTTAATGGGGTTGTGCGTTCCAACCGATCTCATTTAGAGGCTGCTCAAGGAATGAGAGAATTTAACGGCGCTGGAGTTTTGCAAGTGAGGTCAGCGTATTACTGTGGTTTTCCATGTTTTGTTCTTCGCCAGGCAGCAACCTGTCGATGTTTGAGGCGAAGAGAACGTAGAACGGCCTTCAAACGCTGTAAACACATGCTCGTCCGCCGTACAGAAGAGGAAACGTACGGTACCTGCAGTGTCTGACATACAGAGACATTTACTGGAGCAAAGCAAGTTGGTGAAGGTTGTCAGTCAACCAGCAGTTATGTGGATTCTTCAGATGTTTACTACTCACCCAAGCTTCTGCATTCCAACATTTGACTGATGTTATTCCACTACAGCACCATCACACACTGTAATTGACTCCTGCATGTGTGACACATTAACTTGTGGTGGACACAGCCCTAAAAGTCAAGACGAAGCAGTAAAAAGTCAAATACAATTTTGAAAAAGCCTCTAAATGAGACGTGAACAAAGATTAACAGCCGACACTTCCTGTGTGTCCTCATAGTGTGAAAAAATATATATATTTCATATGTTTTTATCAGTACAAGAAATCCTCTTAACAGGTCAAAGAGAGTGTGATCTGTTAAGTACCACTGCACATTTTATGCCTCGCAGCATTCATGTTTTCCTTTGATTCCTTTATATATTTATCTAATTTCAGTCAGGTGTTTGTTTGGTTTTTTTATTTAGCCTTTTTGGAAACACAGGTGTAATAAAGTTTATCATTCTTATCGAAGAAGACAATAACAATAAGAGTCCATTTACTTCTAAGACGTGCGAGAACATGTTCTTAGTGAAAATCAAGACAATTGTTCTCTCGCCGTAATACAACAATGAGCTTGGTAATTTTGACTAAGCAGGTATTGTCGCTTCTGTTTTTGGGTAATGCTGGGTTGGTTTGACACATTGGATACTTGGATGCTTTGGTTTGATTTGGTTTCACTCACCAACCAACTAACACTTAGGTATATTAGTATATTTGTAGGTATATTAGCTTTTCCTACATAGGTTTTTACTCTTTCTTTTCTTTATTATGTTGTGATTCTGGTCCCAGGTCCTCAGTGTTTACCTTCCTTTGCTATTAGTTTGACGTCTTCACAACAGCAGTAAACCTGCAGCAGTGACAGCGTTAACCTAAAATACAAAACTGGTCTAAGGAGACTGTTTCCAATGCAGTGATCATCAAGTCCTTTTAGTATTTTATTCCTTTTTTGAGAACCAGCCTAATACACAAAATGAATGCAGGAACCTTCTGTTCATTTCCATGAATGTGCCGTAGAGATTTTGAGAAATGGGTCAAAGATTAATTTATAGTTTGACAAGGATGAAAACATATTGTTCTCTTGTTTTGCATAGAAGCATAAACTGACAAGGAAATGAGTAAGCTTTTTTTTTTATAGAGAGGAAATATTACCATAAATTTGCCAGGTCAGACAAGGGCCGACTGTTTTTTAAAACATGGCAAATGACACAAGCTCTGCTTAGGTAAACTAAGATCGTAAAATCCAAGGTTTACTGGTTATTGCGCCATAAGGTCATCGACCTCTAATTAGCCACATCCCGCAGACGGTTCAGGTCAAGATGACAGAGGTTCACGGCTCACAGAGCAGCTAAGTGTCACAGCACGCATCCATGCGTGTCGCTGCTCGGCTCGTTCTCATGACTGCTTGGACGTGCAGGTACTGTCCGCGGCTGCTGCTGAGCTGGTGCAGATGCGCGTGAGTCAGCTAGACAATAAACAGTCAGCACTAATATGTGAATTCATTCATTCGTTTTATGAACAAAGCAAGAGACGCAGACGTTTGTTTGAAAGCTGGGTGACTCACTGATTGCTCACAGATGGGGATCCATGCATTTTGGCAATTTATTTAATATTCTGATCTCACCTAGAAACAACTGAGATGTTTTCATTCTTCTACGTACATTGAGATAAACCACATCACATCTTTATGTTAATATTCTATAACGGACTGTGTGTACAGTTGGAACCGATAATCAAAAAAGGAAGAGGGCTGTGTTTTTATTTATTTATGCTGAAAAAAAGTCGTCCAGAAGGTTTGGGGAGAAAAAGGAAGAGTCATTTACCTTTTTTCATAACAGATTAATATTTTATTTCGTCCTTCTTTTCTGAGATGAAATGCATTTTACAGAACCCGTGTTTTTCAGCTGCCTGGAAACGTGAATCATTAGCTGTAAAATATTAATAAATTACCAGTAATTTGCCAGTTTGTGATTTATTTGTAAATCATTTATTCATACCTCAATAATTAAAGGTACTGTGATCGTGAAATTCAGCCCGTATATCAATTGTAGTTCATATCGTCCTTAAAATCACTGTTGTGCCATTAACATATTGAAGTGATTTGCGTATGTTTTGCTACGTTTCAACTGTTTGTGTCGCATACCACAATTGGAGGTAATCAATAATATTCAAACAGTATAAAAATAGCACAGACGCACAATGTCCGTGAACCGTTGCATCGGAAGTATGTGAATAATAGCTGCCATCGTTGCCAAAAGCTTCTGGGCTCTTGTTCATCGAAGCTTCCAGAGAAGAAAGTCAGAAACTCTTAGTGGCCGGAGCAATTAGTCCGCTTTACCGGTTTAGGAAATGCTGCTGTGTTTGAAAAAGGGCAACACTTGGCCTTTGTTGGTCACGCTGGTTTACTGAGCCTGGGCCCAAACAACCTGGATCCAAACTGGACTCATGCACCGTGTAAATCTGAAATGCAACTCAGATGGTCATACACCAATGACTTCACATTGTTTCTTTTGCCCAAGGTGTAAGTAGGAGGCCGCATGGTTTGTAAATAAGTGTTTTGAGGATGTTCGTGTCTTGTACAACTTTCACTTTTAACTTCGTAAGAGAAAAACATGATATACTGAACCATTCGTCATTTGCTACAGCACTGGTTAGTTTTATCAAAATGACTAAATGAAGATGATCAATACAGTACTGATGAATCATAGGAGATATGGGAGGAGGACGTCCTATAGTTCAGCTTTATCACAACTTCCTGATGTTTTAGTGAAGGTTTATCACACTTTTGCAGGAAATCCTCTAGAAAATGTTCTGATACATGGTCTATATTGTAATCTGTGCTGATGCGTCACATCGTGAGGGTGTGCGTGACTCTGCGTACTGTAAACAAGCAGTCAACCTTGTGTTTCTTTAACTTTTGCATAGAAGGACCTGGTCATTCAGGTCATTTGCTGACTGCAGTGGCTCGTTGCGATATAAGAGATAGTAGATAGTATAGACACTGGCACAACCAAACTTCTAAATGAAGATAAGGAATCTGAAGACATTGGACGCTGTTCCTACACGTGTTTGCGTCTCCGATGGCCCCTCGGGAGATAACAGTTGCTTTTAGATCTCTGTCAGTGTGAGTGCGCGTGAAATAGTGAAAATGCTTTGCTGAAGTGTTTCCCATGGCTAATGTTTCCTACCCAGTTGCAGTCAAAGGCCTGAACGGGCAACGCTGACACTAAAAGATGTGCAAATATGAAACTCAGAACATCTGTCACCATGTAGCCATAAAGCCAAGATGACATTCCATCAGCACAAAAGAAACAATAACCCTTGCAAGAGGAATACCATTACATAAATGTTCTTCCCTTTTATTGTTGGGTTTGGGCTGTTTGGGTTTCCATGCTGGTTTCCACTGAGTCCATTGTTCACGTTATTACCCAACAATGACAATGACAAAATGCTCCAGTGTCTCGGAGACGCATTTTAAACTGATTTCATTGAACAAAAAAAAAAAAAGCTAAAGTTATAAAAAAAGGTTAACTTATTGAAATGGATTAATAAATCAAATTTAGATTTGGAAGATCTTGTGTGCTGTAGAATGTAGCAGCGTGACTGATCCAGGGCAGCTGTGCTAGGATGTCAAAGGATGTTGCGTAACAACATATGGAAATGAAAATGCGCTGATATCGGATCCTTAGTGTCCAAACCCGAAAAGCCACATTGACCCGTACGATAAACAATATGAAAGGGATTTTAGATTTGGCCTTTCCGAGCGTCGGGTTAGTTTGAAGCTTCAGCATAGACTGATTCCAGCTCTCAGGCCTGTGTTGTCAGCACACATGTGGCTGCCAGACGGAATCTGAGCGATCCTAAGAACAGCTGAGCAGCAGGAAACTCAGGAGCGCGCTGATAAGATATTTACTTATTTTACTAGAAAGATTAGAAACTTACATCTGTGCAGGACTGTGAGAAAGAAAGAGGGACGGAAGCAGAGCGAGACAGTACAAGCGGCATCAGAGGGAACGAGGTTAGGTCACGAGGAGACGCTTATGAAATCTCTGAAAGTCAATTACAATGTGGCTTTTTAATTTCTGTTCCACTTTTAATAACGTCGGGCTGTAAACAAAAGACTTGCAACAGCACGGCTGATAGTAGCATCAACCATCACGTGTGTGCGTGCGGTATGTTCTAATATAGTGCAATAAATGAAGTGATAAATTACTGAGCTGGAGGTTTCACACACTGCAGAAAGAATGGTGTTATTATTTAGAATTATGATTAATAAAAGATCAAAAAGCTCTTTCATGGCACAGTATGCTTGTTGTGGATGGGCCTCGGGTCAATCCCAGCTTGTCGCTCTATTGGACAGTTATCGCTTAGGAAATATGAAATTTGACATGGGTGGAGGAAGAAAGAGGAGGAAGGACAGTAGAACATTATTCCAGTGGTTGAATTACTTTGGTTACAAAATAAGAGTTGAATGGATGAAGTGATGGGTCAGAAAATACCTGTTAAATCTATTTTTCAATACTGTAAGTTTGCAGGTTACAAAGAGAAGGAGAAATTAATCTTGACTAAGCTAAAATTCATTTTTGCTGGTTTATATGATTGGCAGCTTCAGGGCTGGCTCTGAGATTGGGACCTGCCATCCCTCTCACTGAATGAGGCAACTGTAGGTCTTCATTTATTTATACCTGGATTTACTCCACCACTACCACCTGACATTCAGCTCTGCCTGTGACAGACTGGGTGTTTTGGAAAACAAGAAAATGGGCTTTGAGGGAGAGACGATGCTGGAACCTGTGCGTTAAATTTGAAGGAGGAAGTTGAGTGATGTGCGCATGATAAATGAAAATGAGAATAAACGCTATTTTACGGGGAAACAAACGTAGTCTCACTCCTCTGGAACATCCTGTGTGAAAATGGCTACGGCTACGTTTCACACAAACCACAGAACTGTTTTGTTTTTTTTGCATGAAAAGCAGTTTGGCCATTGTTACAGTTTTTTTTTAAACTGTATTAAAAACATTGTGTGTAAGGTGACTTTATATTCTATATTTTTCTTCATTAAACTAGTTTATCCTTGTACAAAAATTCATTTAAAACACCTTTAACAGTGCAGTTCTGCAGGTACAATCACTACTGAACAGGAACTGATTCATTCCTCTCTGTGCTGACTAAAGATCTACGGGGACTTTATTTGTGGTCCAGATTTCAACGCGCTAATGAAATTCTCACAAGGCCAGTAATAAATTCTTTTGTTCCCACTGGGCTGAACAACAGTAGCAATTACATTTAAGCCTTGAGTAGCAAGCTCCCAAGGAAAAGGCTTCCTTACTGTAAATCTATGTGTTCAGGTAAAATGCCTATAGAAGTCCAGGTTATCTGAATAATGTCTCTGGCTCAAACCCAGCATTAAACCTTTAGTGTTTCCAAGCAGCTAACATCCTCTGAACGACTGCGGTAGTTCCCTTTGTGCACCATGATCAATAGGGGAGACGAAACAAGCGGCCTACTGGATGTGAGCCGTGATTTTTCTGCTGGGCAAAGAAGACCTTTCGAGAAACTCTGTTCTCCTTCACGGGCTTCATTGAGAACGACAGGCAGTGAAGGCAACACACGCTGACAAACAGTGTGTTACGTCTGCACACTGAAAACACAAGAGCGCCTCGTGCAATATACCGTGTGAGTTACGCCGCTCACGTCCCATAAGACCTTATTTTTTACATTGCCTTTTGTTTATGTTACGCTCATTCTGGAAGCCATAGCTCAGACGTTGTCGAATAGCACAGCAAAGTGTTTTCACAAGCCTTTCCTCTGTCGGACCTTTATCGGGAGCCAGCTGAGTGAACAATGACTCGTACACCCTCTCGGCAGCTGCTTCGTCTATATATGGTCTCAGTCACTGGAAATAAACAAACTAGTTTAGTCCTAATGTGTCTGTGAGAACACTAGTGGTTGTTAGCGCGAATGCAGTCCAGCGTCTGCACTTGGATGGTCATGCATGTGTTTTGGGTGGACCTCACCCACGGTCCCCAAGGGACATTCGACCCAGAACCAATTTGTCATCCAGACTGAATTAATCCCTGGGAGAATGTCTTTGTTCCAATGAAATACTGTAAATACGGACCTGATTTGCCCGGACAACAATTCCATTAATTACACAGTGATCGTATCAAATTTACATTTAGTGTGTAATATTTTGTAATTACTTCATATGCGAGTTTGTCTCATGCTTGCACTGCAACATGTAGAATTGTTCACAAATCTTGTGCATAAATGTGCATTTTACAGACTCATGTTAAAGTCATGTGCTTGTGATGCGGCGATCATCTGTTATATAGCAGATGTTTTTAATACATATTGATTTTTCATATTTAATAAACGGATCCGGTAGCTTAAAGACGTTTGCAGATGCTGTGTGTGTTTGTATTTAATGTATGCAACCATACTATCTTGTTTAAGGCTTAACGGCAGTAGAGATGAATATGAATGCAATTTGGCCGTAGCAGCTGGTCACTGGTGTCAGGTCTGATAACAGTGAAAATTAGATCCCTGCTGAGAGACCTCCAGTCGCAGCTGAATATGGTTCTGTTATTTTTTATTATCCAGTGTCTGTGCTGCTCCCAGACTGTCAAAGACTAGAAAACAGTCGAAGGCCTACAGTAAATCCAGTTTGTAGCCTCACCTCTTGACTTAGATGTGACATACTGTATGATTCAACTGTGTTACCCAAAGTAGATGGTGAATATCAAACTAGATCCTTACCTCAGCAGATATGAAGCGGAGGAAACTTGAAGCTTTGCACTTCTGGACTAAAAAGAAGCAGCTCCAGGCTACGACTTGTTTCGCGCTTACCTGGAGGCCTACACGTCAATGTTCTGATGTAACTTCAAGAAACAAATGCTCCTGCTTCTTGCTTATGTATTTGTACTAATCAGTAAATGAAATAGCAATAAATTCAACCAACATGTAAGAGGTGAAACAGAGGTAGCCTGACTTCTCCTCCCAGTCCTGAAATGTTTCCTTAGAGGAATAAGTTCACCAGGTGCTGTATTGTTCCTCACTGATTACAGGAATAAAATAAGGTGGCGGGGAGTCAGAGCTGGGTCAGTAGGTTACTGTCGCAACGTTTTAAAAAGAAAACAGGTTGTAAATAAGTTTCAGCCGCTTTGGTGCAAATGAAAGTTTCTGCAGACAGATGCAATGGAGACGCAAAAGTAAGACGGCTCCTCGAAAAAGCGAACGCCGTGCACGTTTCTGACCGAACTGAACGAGAGGGGGAAGAGGCGCAAGTTCCTGTGATCGCAGCCCTGAGCGCTGCAGCTAAATTGACATTGGCCAGAGGCAAAGGACACCGGAACTGGCAGGTCCCCTTCACTGATGAATTCACACTGAGCACATGTGACAAGCGTGAAAGAGTTTGGAGATGCTGATGTCATGCTGCTTGTAACAACATTGAGCATGACCAATGGGGGGGAGGGGGGGGCGTCCCTCATCTGAGTTACATCATGAGTGTGATTTTGAATATTTGTAGAATATCTTGCTGCAGACTAAAACAGTCAGAGGCTTATACAGCAGGGATTTGTCTGGGAGTGAAAGGATACAGGAAGACAAAAATCACAGACTGAGGAAACCAGTTATGAATAATCAAACACGCAGGCTCCCACATAATTACACTCACATTACATGTAAGTATCATGTGACTGGATTTACAAAGAAAGAAACGAGTTTCAAACATTCAGTTTGTGTGAGCAGATATGTTTGAAAGATAAAACCTCAAACGGTCGACCGTTCACACTCAACGCTGTAGGTTTTCTGTGTGTGTCTATTTTAGGAGCCTTATCAGTAATAGGGTTAAGCATGTTGGGGTTTTTTTTTCTGCTGGTTGTGCAAGAGCTCGGTCACGGGGCGTCACTAAAATCACAAGCCCTCCGCTGGGAGCCTTAACGTGCTAAGCAAGTCTCATGTTGATCTTTGTTACAGCATCGACATTTCAACCCTAGTCAAGAGTGAGTAAAGTCCAGCGAGTGTTAAAATGAGAAGTATTCAGGAGCTGGGCTAATTACAGGACATGTCCAATTGCATAATGTTTTGGAGACAGATGTGGAAATTCAGTCACATTGTCGGGGTGAAGGAAGCTCATGCTGGATTCTGGGTGGACTGAAATAGAATATGTGTGACTGCGGGCTGTGCAAAATGCGCAGCTGCGGTATCTCAAGCTCATTTCAACAAGCGAGTAAAGTACTGAGACCCGCGCGCGAGCTCGGCAGCTGGATGTCTTGCTGCTGCGTTATCGGTCGCGCTGTGACAGCTCACTGTGAGGCGCATTGATGAAGCGCATGCCTGTGGCTTTGGCATTTACTGACGTCAAAACTCTGGAAACTATCATCACCTCCCTCGGTGACGGTAGGACGCACACGCCAGCGCGCGCACGAGCTCGCTTGGCAGACACAGCTGGAGAGTTATGGTACTAACAACAGGTCCTTGTCTCGAAGGCCTGTTTATAATGCCTGCGCTTTCTTAATGGTTGCATTATTCACAGGCCCCGCTCCACCTCCTGCTGCGCTGTATTTCACCTAAATTGCCTCCACTTGTCATTAATATCAAAGAAAGCAGAATCAATGCACAACAAGAAATCACTCAGCGGTGGCAGATGTGTGGAAGAGCATTGATCATTCTACTGCAGCGATGGAGCGGGAGCATGACTGTGACTAAATTCTGAATGGAGCTGACCAAAGACAGTCAAGCAGGTGACAAGAGCCTATATACAGCAACAACTGCTCAACGGAAAATTCTCTGCAGCTTTCTCCAGCTCGCTCACAACGACTGCACGGTGTCAGAACTCGGACAGTACTTAACTTGTTACAGGCGTTCGTGTGTCGGCAGGGTGGATGTGTGAATGTCATGTGTAACGCGATCCTTCCACGGCTACAGTGGTTTAGTTCTCCGCCTAGATGTTCTGGATATTGTCAGGCCCGTCGTGTGTTTCCTAACGCTCACAGAGCTCTCGGTATACGCTCAGCTCACGTGTGCAGGATGTCTGTGTTTTAAGGATGCTTAAGTGTTTGGGGAGCAATGTGGAAGCTTCGCGCTGAATCAGTACATGCGGGGCTGATAGGACGCAGATAAAAACCAAACATTTACATCTTGCTGTGCTCGTCGCTGTCGCGTAATTTGGTTAACTCATACTGAACGTACAGTACAACAGTTCAGACTTTGAATACATTTCAGGTCCGTTGACGAGCTGTACAGTACGTCAGCGTTCTTTGCATGGAGCGTTACTGAAATGCAAATTCTTCCCGAATCCCCAAAGCTTCATTTTTTTGTCTATTTAAAGCAGCATCTGTGAGTCTGTTTTTCGTGGAACACAGTCTCGGGCCATGGGTACATGTTCAAAACGAAATTGGGATGGAATATTCTGAAGTTTAACCTCTAGATGTTTTTCTCTGTTGCATTACATAAATAGTTTTTTTTTTTTTAATATCTCTCTGCTCCAGGCTCAATCACTGCTAATGTTTGCGTACTGTATGCTGGAGTGTGCATTTTTTAAGAGTGAGTAGGAACAGTTAATCTTTCCAATAAATGATAGTTTATGGATAGAACTTGGTTTAACGTGCCAGTTGGCCCAACACTCAAAGCCTCACCTGTTTTTAATATTATCCAGATAAACATGCAAAAGCTATAAAACCACCTGAGTTCATGGACGGCAACAATTGTTTGTTTCAATTTTGGAAACGCAGCAGCCAGAAAGAGGTTTTACGGCGCTTTGAAGATGTTTTCATGTTTTAAGCGATATCAGAAAAAAAAGGGCTTTGCTTGGGTTTGTGTGTGGAGCAGCCCTGCAGAAGCGGCTGCAGGGACAACGCGCTTAGGTTCTCAGGAGCTCACAGCACCCTCCTCAGGCTGTCTGTCTGTCTGTCTGATTGGCTGAGCCCTGACCGTGATGTCATCACGGCACGCTATAAGGGCTCTGACAAATAGCCTGGGAGACACATTAGAGGCAACACTGCTCAGCTGAGGCACCGAGTGAGTTAGACGGCACACGGAGAAAAAGAGAAAGTGGAGAAAAGGACATGTGACGCTGAACACTTTATGGGAACTAACTGAACACTTCCATTTCTACTTTATATGGAAAGCAGGAAGCGGAAAAACTACCTGTGGAGGTTTGTATTTATATATTTTTTTGCATTTAGACAGAGAAGCTTTTTATGCTGCAATTACCCAACAAATCGTATGAGGCGTAATTTACTTGTTTTTCTCTGGTGGTGCTTTCATTTTTCTTTTAACATTGAGTGAAAACAACCACCCACAGCCAGATTTTTATTTTTTTTTATATGTATGTATGGGTTCTGTTTATATCAGGCCATTTTTAGATTTAAACTGTGGTCTTTGCCTTTGTGTGTGTGTGTGCGTGTGTGTGTACATACGATCTCTTTAGATGGGAAGCACAACCCCCTCTGAGTACCTCAATGGAAGTGCAGAGATCAACTCGTCATCAGACCCTGCTATGGCTGAGGAGGGTTACAGTGAGGTAACGATGATCCTGCTGGGCATGGTCATGTCCTTCCTCATCCTGTGCATTGTGTTTGGTAACATCCTGGTCATTACAGCCATCGGCCGCTTTCAGCGTCTTCAAAACGTCACCAACTGCTTCATCACATCCCTGGCCTGCGCCGACCTGGTCATGGGCCTCGTTGTGATTCCCTTTGGCGCCTGTCACATCATCTTTAAGACGTGGTACTTCGGTAGTTTCTGGTGCGAGTTCTGGACCGCGACCGACGTGCTCTGCGTGACCGCAAGCATCGAGACCCTGTGCGTCATAGCTATAGACCGCTACCTGGCCATCACCTCTCCCTTCCGATACCAGTCGATGCTGACCAAGTGTAAGGCTCGCATCGTGGTCGTGCTGGTGTGGGTGATCGCCGCCTTGATATCTTTCCTGCCCATCCACATGAAGTGGTGGAAGTCAGATGACGAGAAGGCCAAGAGGTGCACGGAGGACATTCACTGCTGCGAGTTCTACACCAACATGGCCTATGCGATCACCTCCTCTATCATCTCCTTCTACATCCCTCTGATCATCATGGTTTTCGTCTACAGCCGCGTTTTCCAGGAGGCCAGGCGCCAACTGAAGAAGATCGACCAAAGCGTCGGACGTTTTCACAACGACAACAGCAACCTCAAATCTGTGGAGGCCACGAACGGCCGTGCCCAAAAGAAGGCTAAGTTCTGCCTGCGGGAGCACAAAGCCCTAAAGACCCTGGGCATCATCATGGGAATTTTCACTCTCTCCTGGCTGCCCTTCTTTCTGCTTAACGTCGTGGTGGCGATATGGCCGGTGGACTTTCAGCTTACGTTCAGGATACTGAACTGGATTGGTTACGCGAACTCGGCCTTCAACCCTCTAATATACTGTCGAAGTCCTGAGTTTAGGTACGCCTTTAAGGAAATCCTTTGCATGAAGAGGAACCGCCTTAACAACCCGGGCCCCGTGAATGGATACATCTACAGCAGGCACAGTTGGCAGAGTGAGCAGCAAGGGAGGAGTAAGGGCAACTCAGAAGACAGCGATCACAATGAAGCATATTTGGGGAGAGACGCAGGAGCCTGCGGTGCTGTGGACAGATCAGTGGACCCTAATGGGAATTGCAGCAAAGGCCTGACAACTGTAACAACTGTCCTTTAGATTCCCAGGACTTAAATGTTTACACAGCTACCATAAACTTTTTTTCCAAAATGACTAATGTAAGGTAAGGCCAGCTGAGCTGACTGGCACAGTCTCTGGAGGCTGCGTCGCCACGTTCAAAGTGTTTATTTTCTTTCCAAACCCAGTGGTTAGATACTAGGTCCCTTCTCTTTTTGTTACATTGATCATGTTGATTTCCCATCTACCTCATCGCATCTTTATTCGCTCTGCTAAACGGTCTGCGGTTGCAATTTAACAGCTGAAATAAAATTAATTGTGGGATTGTGTTTTTTTAAGTGTAGTTCCTGGTGAAACATCCCGGCGCAGCGCGGACTGTGATTTATTTCAGAAAAGAGGCGAGCAGTGCTCCGAGATCAAACCGTGATGCTTCTTTGGCTTGTTGTTCTGAAAAATGCATTCCAAAACAACCAACATTATAATTTAGTTTTGTGTTAGTGCGTGTGAAAAATGATCGGCAGCAGGTGCGGTGGAACCCGTCCTACCGCGTCTCGCAGCTCAGAAACGTTGTGAGGCCCTGTCCCTGCTCTGGTGTTTTTTGTTTTTTTTGTAGCCTGTTCTGTGGGACTTTCTGTTGTCAGCAGATAGCACCAGAGATACGAACGCTCGCACGTATCGCAAGTCTCGCCGGTGCAAGCTGAGACGCTCGTGGGGTTATCCTCTGGTAATCGTGGGTTAAAGCTCAAAGCCAGCTGTTGTCAGCCAGATCCTGATATCGTATATCTTTAGGTGCGAAAGCCTGGAGCTGTTAACGCGCGTTTCATGCACTTTTCAAACGTTTTCAACGGCACATCGTGTCACCTGCTACTGTTTTTGTGCATTTTATAGGCATTACACAAACTATTAGCTTCTCTTCTCCCTTTTATGTACCAGCAGCAGTGACGGGCTTTCCAACTGTTGCACAAGGGTACGAACCACATATAATAATAAACAGTGTGTAAAAAAACAGCCAAGTGATAACAATGTTCCAGACCTGAGATGCACTGATGCTGACTGCTTCATGCAGATAAGCAAATTTCTCCTGGTGTCACGGCTTTATGCCATTTCCCAGAGTTGCTGTGTCATTTAAGCTGCATCTTTGCAGCATTTGGACACTAGGACGTGCACTTGAGGAGGGTCTCATCTGTTCCAGCTGTTGCAGTCAGTCTCTGTTAAAGGCCTCTTGGTGTGCAGTGTCCAGAAAATGTCTCAATCCAGCTGAGCCCAGCCCAATAAAACCAAATTAGGCCATTATCTCTGCTGTTTAGCCGAAGAATCAGATATCTCCCTCATAAACAGTGTGTCAGTGTAGTTCACTGTATTACAAAGTATACAGTTGCCCATTTGTACATTGTGATGACACAATTTTTTTTTATTGCCTGACTAAAGGTCACAGGCTCTTGGGAAAGTCACTTTTTTTTTTTAACTTAAGCAGCATTAATGTAGAACGAGCACTTAGCTTGCAGGGCTTCAGGCGTAAATGTCGCCTCACTGTTCACACACTAAATGGTTTGCTGCAGCCGTAGCCCTTTTCTCCAGTCAGTCTGGCCAATCTCTAGTATGTTCTGATCAAAGTGACAGCGCGCTAAATGTGTCTACTGACGGCTCGGGGGGTGGGGGGGCAGGTTTCCTCTGCCAGTCTAAATCGGGGTTAGTGACCTGGGTTTTAGTGCATGTGGCACTGCCTCTGGAGTTAAGGTCAGCTGACATCGTCAAAACTGTGAACTTTGTTCCCTCAGAGCAATCGCTGTGTACTGTATGTCTAGGTTTAGTCTGTTACCTTCGGCGCAGTCGTCAATATGGTGTCATCGTACGTCAGCGCTGGCCATGTGAAAAACAACCTTTCCAGTTTGTTTTGTTTTTTTTTCCTGATTTTTTTTTTTTTTGTTTTCGTGGATTTCGAGCAAAGAAAAAGCAGAAGCTGGCTGTCGTAAGAAACGTCCTCTCAACGTTTTCTCTGTACAGCTGGTTTCTAGACCAAGATATCGATGTTGCACTTATTATCATTTAAACTTCAACAGTGACGTTACTGCTGGATTTTCAAAGCTCTGTTTCGTCTGTGGCATGTTTCCAGTACATCTGTGGCAATGTGTCTGTGCATACTGGTGCCATTTCCTGTCAGAGTGGTCTGTTACAGTCCGTGTGAAGTAGCGTTTGAACTATATATCCACACTGCTCCCTCCTGGCAGTGGCCTCTCCTTGCACCTCAGCTGTCTTAAAATGATTCACGGTTGCTGCTTCATCGATACGTCATTTCAATAAGGAATGTAATTCACATCCTCACACCCTCATCCTCCTGGAGGACACGACACAGTTACGTGCCACAAGTCTTAAACGATTAGCTGACACTCCAACATTCCAGATACATCTGATGCTTTGGAGCCATTTTTGGTGTTTAAATGGAGACATATTAACCGGTGTAATCAGTGTTGTTATGCAGTATCGACTCAGATAAAACAAAGGACTCTTTAAAAGTGGATTCTAGGTCTCAGAGTCTGTCAGAGTAGAGATATGAGATGAAATGATTAATCCATATCAGGGGTGGAATACATTTAGGTATGATCCAAGCTTAAAGTTAAAGGCATCATGGAAAATCACTTTTCCCCACAACAGGTGATTCAGATAAGGTTAAAGCAGTACGGCATCACACTTTAAGTAAATATTTGTAGCAAGTTTTAAATGAATCACTCCACTGCTGACTCCACTAGAACTAAATGTCTGGATGATAAGCGATGTCTTAATGTTACGGTGGAGGCCGACTCTTACTAAAAACGTTGTGGAAGGTGAAGCGTTTCTCATAAGCTGATGTGTGTAAATGTGAATTTTCCTTATGAAAGTTAAATACTGCTTCAGCTGTCATACATCGCGTAAACTTTCTGTGAATTTCCTTCGATGCCACAGTGAAAAAGCCGCCACTAAGCTCAATGTTTACTAAGTGTTTGCAAGCTACCTTCGCACAAGTTCAGTCACTGGTTGTTGAGGTAATGACGCCTGTTACAACACGTGGTGTTCTGTAGTATTTATGATGTCGTGTATGTGCTGTAATGTTGTGTTGTAATAAATTAGTGTACTGGTGCATGTAAAGTGCTGAGCGATGTGTCTTTTATCATCATTAGAAGGTACAATAAAAATGAAATGATAAACAACTTGAGGAATGAGGGATGAGCGTTTAATTGAGTTTTGCAATGACAGAGTCTATTTCAGTTTGGGAAAACCCGAACCGGCGTGTAATCCAGATGGAATAATGCCGAGGAAAAAGCTTGAATGTTTCCAGTCTGCTTTTGTGGTAATCATAATTTCTACTAAAGCACAGCGTTCCATTTCAGAAGTCCATGGGAGGAGACGGTAGAGATGCACGGTGCCATTTGTGTGTCTTAATATTTGGCACTTAGTCAGAGTGCAGAATGCTTTTCATGTCCCCTTCTAGCATAAAATATATTCATGCGCTGAATGAAGATTAAAAGCCTGAGAGTGGTTATGGTTAGAAATGCAGTAAAAATAAATAAATAAAAACATGACCAGAACTAAAAACCTTGTAAGATGTGGAAACTACGTGTGGTTTTCATGGCAACCAAAAAAGACTGAACTCTTCTCTTGTAATGAGATAATGTGCTGCCATCAGCCGCGCGGCTCTCTCTTCTCCTTTCATCTGGCAGCGCAGGGTGCGAAATGAGTTCAGCCAAACTTGTTACACCCACCTTCGTGACTGTCAAACACACTGGCACGGCGAGTCTTCCAGCTTTTACCCTCTCAACATTAAAAGCAAAACATTTTACTCACCGGTCAAATATATAAATATTAAGATATGAATCTGATTTTGTGTCTTGAAGTCTTGAAGGGTGTGCAGCCAAACAGGATTTTTAAAATGTTTCTGATCTGATATGTTTCCATATTAACTGCTGCATCGAATATGTGTTAAAGTAAAGTAAAGAATAGTTATTTTCTAAAATTGCTACTAAGAAACATCTGTATTTTCAGCAAGTAAAAGTGAAGCCTGTCTGCAAAAAATGAAATGTTTGCTTTGTCGGGAGTCAGTAACTTGAAGTTTGATGGCAAACCTGGCAACGTGGTCAATGTAACAGGTTTTCTTGCAGTAAAAGTAAATAAGGGCTTAGCACACACTCGATTACAGAAAGCCATGGTGTCATCTATGAATTATATCTAAGGATCCCAAAGCTGCTTGTGAATATATGAACAGGCTAAAAGCTATTTATCAGCTGCCCTTGAATTTTGCAGCTGAACATCAGCGTCGTAGCTCAGGCATTCACAGCGTTCGAGAGCTCTCCACTTAACTTAACCTTTAATCCCTTAAAGTTCTCCCCTGCAGCATCAGATTGCAGTTTCAGTGGAAGTGGTGTAAAGGGCTGCACGTCTTTCAGGGGTTTAGGTGTTCACTGAGGCCGATCCAAAGCGACATGGGCAGGACTTGAGCCTCACAGATAACAGACGCCTGTTGTCTCAGATATGTTAATCACGTTCAGAACGTTCTTGCTTAAAGGGTGTGAGCATGTAGAAACGTCGTCTCTGACAGATGCCTGTCCACTGGCGCTTCGTGACCGGGGCTCCGCGACGTCTGCAGCCCCTCACTCCAAAGAAACTTAGCAGAATGTGTGCGTTTGTGTCAGTGCATGTGTGTGTCTGAGAGCATATGAATGTGTGCGCGCATATACTGTACGTGTACGCGCATCTCAAATCCTGGAGCAGTTTGTCCTTCTCTGAAAAACAAGCACCTATCTGACCTCAGGTTAAAAAAAAAAAAAAGCAAATACGAGCTCAAGGGTTTGGCTTATGCCCTGTTCGGTCAGTCCACGTCTTCTCCTCCTTAACTGGATCCTGGTTTCCTGACGATGACAAACACACTCGGGGTTGAGTCTGCATGAGGTCAGAACACGTTTTCACACAGTGCGTGGGTGGTCACATACTGCAGCAGGGGTTCTCCCTCTTCATCCGTTAAACTTCACGTTGCTGCTGTCAAAACTTTGATTTGAATGTGGCTAAATTCAAGCTGACACCAGCAGAGAGGGTGCAGTGTAATAATACCACTTTAAATCCTCCTTCCGCCCTGATGATGCCATTATCTGACTAAATAATTGTCATAATTTGCTTCAGTCTATTGGACTCAGCTCCAGCGCATTGTATTCCTAATTGTAAGCAATTTGATTTGCTGCTGGCTTTTTCAAGTACGACTGTTACCACCTTCCTGCAGCCACCTTAGTTCCTAATGCAATGCTGCAGTGTACTGTAGATCTGTTTGGCTTAAATGCAGAGTCCCAGAGAAAAGATCCGATTGCCGAGTGATAGATTTTGTGTCCTGAGCTGCAGATTTTACCGTATTTATCAACCAGCTCTATCTGCCCACAGGATGACCGAAGATCCGAACAGACTTAAATCCTCCGTGGGAAACACAAAGAGAGGAAGACGTGATGCCGTCACATTTCTGTAACATCCTAACAAAAGTGGCAAAAAACCTTCTGACTTGACAGACAACAACGCTTGTCATTTGGGGGGTAAACAGATGAAATAGAAAGAAATAGAAAGACATACAGTTGTTGTTTTTTTAGAATATATTGTGGTTCTAATATATATGAACATGTGTGTACTTACTGTATGGAAGAGCCTTGAAAAACATTACAGATATTTACTGCTTCATATATTAGGTCAAGGCCCTTGCGAAGTGACAGATGCTGTCAGCTTGAACCTCCTCTAATGAAAATCTGTAACGGCGGAGAGTGAAACTGGAATCTATCCTGGCAGCCAAGCCTTCATCACGAGCTGCTTTTTGCTGGTATTCACCTTGACCCCTACTGAGGTAACAAGAGGGTTTTGACTGCAGAGCCTGCCGAAAGCACAAACGCACCAATCAGCTCCAGCGGCGAAGGATAATGTTGCGGCCAGGTGAGTTTATTATCCCCAGGAAATGAGGAGCGCGACAGACAAGGACAGGACGGAGGAACGTGGAGCCGTCCTGTCCCAAAGCGCACAGCGCGTCCCTTAAACCAGGCTGCTCACACCAAACTGTGACAAATCGACTACGTTCCCAGTGAGATTAAACACATGGCGTGTTTTTTTTTTTTGTTAAGAATATTAATAGAGCACTCAGCCCTGACAAAAGCGTGAAGAGCCCTGCTTAGATTAATAACATCAGTGTGTTACTGTTTGACTCTATAATTCCATTAAGGGGCTGTTGTACATGCGCTGCTCCTTTTCGCTTTTTAAGCTGTTTCACACACTTCTTGAAACCCCAGTTTGACTGTGTGCTGCAATATGAGCGTGACTGTGACAGAGGCAGGGCTAACACCCCCTAAAAGGCCAATTTATGGGATGCGTCCAAAGGAACGAGGACTTGATGCTTGTTTTATAACAGAATAACATAAAGCGGTGACTGTGTTCTGTACATATGTGTAAATCCTCTAGTGTTGCAGTATTGATATGTTTTAAATGCGATTGTCTATTTGCGTATTGGGTTTTTTATGTATTCAGTCTTCCGTTGCTCACTTGCTTTTCCTTTCCTTTTCCTATTTTGCTGTGTTTTAGCCTTGTTCTGTTTTCTCAGAGGATAAGGCCGAGGATTTTCTATATTTTGGTTTTAGTCAACAAATCCCTGAAAGAAAAACAAACAAAGAATTGTGGGTATTTACTGTAACGTCTGTGAGTCCAGAACCTAATTTATGCTTCTTAGCTGAGCCACAGAGCTCCATCAGCTACTGCTTGATGTTTCTTCCTCACAAAAAAACCAGGGCTATTTCACCAAAGCAGTGCAGCGAGCAGAGAAGGAGAACCGACATCGTTGTGTGCGTCCATACTGCACATGGTAACGTGTTCATGTAACCTTTGTCTCGGTGTTGTGTGATGTAACGTAGGCCAGTGGATTGTGACCAATAGTTACTTATCAACAGAGACAGTGACATGATGAATCTGGCGTTAAATGCGGTTGCTATTAGTGATAACAAATCTCCCTGGTGATACTAAACTGTGAGGTAGTTTGTGTAACATACTGTGCTGCAGAACAAGAGCACATTCACTTTCCTTTTCAGCAAAAGCATTACTTTTAGTACATGCTTTCACTTTACTTTACAGTCACTTTAAACTTTCAACTCCTTTCTTTCACCTGTTCTCCCGCGTAAACTGAACAAACAGAGGCAAAACCAAAAACCGATTTGATTGATGATGTCGTGCAGTTTTGGAGTTTTTCGGTCACACGAGAGAATTTAACCTTGTGTATTTCTGCTGCCGGCTCACTCGCTCCTCCTTAGTATTCAGTGAAGAGCAGAGTGTAAACGTGTTAGTGATGAATCCCCAAAGATCATTTGAAAGTAGCCCTGGGAATATTTATAAAAGAAGAACAATTCGGTGCTTGTTTTGGCGCAACTGAACTTGTTTTGAACTCGTGCTTCTTTCCCCCCCCCGCCTGCGGAGGGGGGGAAGAAGCCTCGCAACATTATTTAGCATGCAGATCACATATGCAAACATTCCGTCCTGCATTACAACTGTGTAATCCCTTTGTGCGCCTGTGCCTGAACCCTCACCGTGCTCGCTGGGCTTTCTCTGCAATTTCCACAGTGTTAGCACCGTAAAGTGTGGCGTATTTAATACTTTATTACTGTTTATGCAAGACGTTATATCATTATGCAGGGCTTTCTTTCCAGAGGTGTGGTTAAACCCAAGCACCATGTGTAGTGACTGGACCACTAGATAGTATTGTCTGCTTCTACAGTTCATCCCTGTCTGGACGCAGACTTTAACACGCAAACCCTGCACCTGCCTCTTCGAGTGTAACACAAGACGCCTCCTGCATGAATGGATGTCATTATCGGAGCCAAACTCAGGCGACACTTTGCATCAAGTCCATTGCCATGGTAGGTGGTGGAAGCCATTGTCTCTTTCTTACTCTCCCTGTTACCCCCTGTCAGCTGTTGAAACGCAGGCTGCAGCTGGCTTTTCGGCTTTTACTGCCCACGTCTGGCTGAACTGAAAAATGTCACCATTACGATGGCTTTTACATGAAAGCACAAAAATTATTACGATGGCTCCCTCTGGTGGCAATAACCTGGCGTTGTTCTTCACTCACTCACTCACTATCCGCAGCTGATGGGGTCAGTCTCATAGAACTGGGAGAAATTCAGGACTGAGAGCTGACAGACCTGAGATCCACAACGTCAGAACTGCTCCAGAATATTCTGGAAGGAAATCCAATAGTTTTTGGCATAATTGAGAATCTCAGATTATATGGGGTGGATCGCGTCTTCAGTGGTCACCTTAGAGGGGATTCATATTTCAATATTTCATAGATCTGTAGATTCCATAGTTATTATTGTTATGTATCACGGTACAAACTAAACACTTAGTGCGACGTCGATCCTTCCAGGTCCTTCAAGTCTCCTCTTCCATGTTACCAAGGGCTAAATAGTCGAAGAACACAATAAACGCTCAGCAAATAAAATAACTTTTTTTATTAATATTATTATTGTTTTGCCATATCTTCCAGAGATACAAAGAATTAGGAAACATTACAAGTACAGATCACCACAGTGTATATCATACAAAAGGCACATGCTTTAGATGTATTGACATCCTCCCTCTTCCTCACATTAAGTGCCCTGTGGCTGGAACGCTGCAGTTTGCTGGTCATGTGACCACAACAGGAAATGTCAATGAAGAACATAAAGTGCATCTGTGTTTAGACATCGTCTACGTCTGTACTGTTGCTGCGTGTAAGCGGCTCCAGATAGAGCTGCACGTGTTTTCTACATTTACAGCTTCGCCTGCATTGAAACAGCCTCTGCATCGTTGGTATCAGACTCGATGGCGCCTAAATAAAGATTTCTTCCAGATCAGGATCCGCTTTGGCGTTTGTTTCTCTAGAGCCGTTGTTCTGTTCGCCCCGGGCGTCAGAAGCAGCGTTTCTGGCATCTGCGTGGCCTGTGATGTCACTCGGGTGATTAAGAGATATTTGCCTGGGCGTGCTGATATCAGTATCAAAGTCTGAGTCTTTCCCATCTGTTGGCTTCTGGTAAGTCTGTAAAGTGTCGGTGGAGCTGCTGGAGTCTGAGATCTGCTCCTTCGCTGTGTCAAAGGACTCTGTGTAGATACTGTCACTGTACGAGTGACTGGCCACCGTGTCTCTTTCAGACGCATCCCCATAAAGACCCTCTGTATCACACAGACCGTGATCCTTCACATTAATATCTACAGTGTTGGTGTCTAAGCCTTCGTGACTCGTAGACCTTTGAGTAACTGAACCATCTTCGTGACTTTTATGTTCCGATACAGAATCAAATATGACGTCTTTATTGTCAATATCATCGGGGTCCTTTTCCTTTTTTGAGCCAGACTCTGTGTCTGCATCCTCCACGTTTCCATCTCCAGCAGCAGCAGCAGCAGCAGCAGCACTGTCCTCTCCAGCCAGAACTCTTTTCAGATTCTGGGCTCTGTCTCTGTAAACTTGGCACATTTGAGCGTCAGGCATGTAGTGGCCGTGGATCTCTGCCAGCTTCATGTACACCACGTACTGGGCCTCGGGGTTAGCTCGGTCCTCTAAGGCTGCTGCCAGAGCCAACTGGAAGTAGCCGACCGCATCAAAAGCATCCTGGACAGAATGTACAGGGTAAAGGTCAGATCAGGTCTCATTAACACTAAACACGTACAGTGATCTTTTCTGTTAAAAGCTGGAGTTTGACCAGGAGCATCTGCATTTCAACCAGCTGCCTGAAGCCTTTTCTAGAAGAAGGTTTGTTATTTTCACAAATTTAATTTTCGTTTTTCACGCAACGCTATCACGCGCATATTCCACTTTCACCTTGAGTTTGTGCAGAGTGAGATTCCCCAGTCTGCAGTAGACCTTGGTGTAGAAGCGAGCCTCCGTGGGCCGCTGCAGCACGGCCGGACACAGGGAGAGAGATTTGAGGTAGTAGTTTTCTGCCATCTCATACTGCTGCAGGTTGTAGTAAACCGAGGCCAGACGGTGGAAGGCTGTCCTCTCGTTCACACGCACACCTGAGGAGACACGGACACGGTGTCTACTCCCGGGTGCAACTCAGCGACTCAAAGGTTAACTGTAACCCCTGTACCTGTTTTGCTGGCTATCTGAACAGCCAGTGTTGCGTACTGCAGGGCTTCCTCCTGCTCTCCCTGGTTCATCAACAGCTCAGTCAGTTTACACAACAAACGGAACTCCGAATGGACGTCCTTGATGCTTCGTGCGAACGGCAGGCTGCCGTCCTGCAAACGCACGCAAGCGATCGGTAAATTAGACCAACTGCATCAAAACAAACATGTTTTGTTTTCTGCTGTTTGCATCCTCTTACCCTGTAGAAAGGCAGTGAAGCTAACTGTTTCCTGTGGCCTTTAAAGTAAACATCACCAGCCTCCTCATAAATGCTCATGGCGAAGTGTGAGTCATTCATTCTCAGGGCTGTCTTCACTGCTGCCTGTCAATCAAAAAATATATATACACTGTAGTTACTCACCCAGGAAGCAGACAAATGTCCTGCAAATGTCCTTCTATCCTCACCTGCAGGTACATGTCGGCCAGCTCGTCCTCCTGGATGAGATAGTAGATGCGTCCCACCTGAAGCCAGGTCTCGGACTCCTCCTCCCTCTTGCCCAGATCGATCGAAATCCTCAGGCTCTGCTTGGTGTAGTCCAGGGACTTACGAGACGATCTGCATCACAGAATACACACAAAATATCAATTTATATCAGGATGTCCGGAAGACATACGAATGCAGACGAGGACCCACTTCTCAGTGTTGAGGGAGAGATACAGGCTGCTGAGGATTTCCAGGTACTCTCCCTCCAGTCTCTTGTCCTTCAGTTCTCTGGATACTGACACGCAGTGCTCGTAGTAGACGATACTCTGACCATAAAGCAACATGTCAGCGTACAGTCGACTCAGCACTTTGGACACCACCATCTGACCTATAAGAAACGGAGAAAAACTTAATCCACTTGCACCTGAGACAAACAGAGAACTACTTAATGTTTCATTACACAACTCACTGTGCAGGTTTTCGGCATGCAGCGCGATAAGCAGCCCCATTTCGTAAGCTGCCCTGCTATCCTGACTTCTTCCCTGGTCTCTGTAGCTCCGCCCCAGCCACAGGTAGGTCTGAACGTGCTCTTCGTCAACGTGGGTCTCCCAGAGATCCAAAAAAAGGTGCAGCGATCTGGTGATACATAACTATTAGCAAACATTCAATCCCTGCACAGCTTGACATAAAAGACAGATATCTGACCTGACTAAGAAACGTTCTGCTATCCAAGACGCCCCCACGTCCAGCGCCAAGCAGCCCAGGTTTGCCAGCGCTAGGGCTTGGTTCCTCTGATTCCCATCCTCCCTGGAGATCGCCAAGGCTGAGTAAAGGTGGCGGCCTGCCTCTTGAACTCGACTCTGCCTTCTCAGACACAGAGCCATGAGGTTGTGGATGACTCCTCTTTGTGTCGGACTATCTGTCCCCTGCAGAGAGATGTGCACAGGATCAGAAACAAATATTCATATTTACAAATGTATTTATGCACTCACATCATGGTCAACGCTTTTGCCGTACCTGGAGCGATGTGAGTAGAGGCTGTAGGACACTCTGGGCCTTTTCCGCCTGTCCTGTCAACACCAGCAGCCATCCGAGCAGCACAGAGGCTTCAAAACCCTCCTCCTCGTTGATGTGGCCTCCTGTCTCCACAGCTTGCTGAGCACAACGCACTGCCTTATCTAGAGCTCCGTGCTGTTGGTAGACTGAGGCCAAGCCCAAACAAAGGTCCCTCTGAGTCTTCATGTCCTCACCTTTCTCAGCTAAAGCCAGAGCCTGCTGCAGGTAGATGACTATAGGAGCGGGGAGCAGGGAGGTTCCTTCCTTCCAGCGTGGGTTGAGGCGTACAGAGTTTCTGATAAACAGCTCAATCCCCTGGAAAGCATCCGCAAGGGAGTGGTCCTGTCTGGAGTCCAGACTCAGAGAGGCTAGCGCTAAATGAGGCATGTATTTACGATGATAGAGCCAGCTCAACAGCCAGTTCAGGTCCAGAGGAGCTATGGGTCGTCCCTCAGTAGCAGAGAGAGTGATTGAGAGAAACTGCAGTCGCTCGACAAAGGGAAGTGAGTCGTCAAACTTCCTGAGAAGAAGGAAGAGGATGGAGATGAGGTAGCAGACACGGGCCTCCAGGTGTTTGTCACCCATGACCAGTGATCTCCTCAGGAGGAGGTTCAGCAGCTCGAGCTCATCGGATGAGGTGAAGCTGTGACTGGGGAGACAGAGGAGCAGGGCGCTGGCCTTCTCTAGTGTCTGGGGCAGCTTGTCTGTCATACGCTGCTTCAGGTAGACGGCGGTAAGGTTAGTGAAGAGGGCGATAAGGAGCGGCGTGTCAGAAAAACAGTCCACGCGAACGCTCAGGGCCTCCTCATAGTACACACGTGCCTGAGGGGAAGGAGGAAACAAACGAGGAAGTGCCGGTCAACAGGGAGAGATGTCTCAGATTTAAGAAGGCGAAGGAGAGATTTGTTTACTAACCTGGGAGAATTTCAGCTTTCTAGCACAGAGTCTTCCCAGGAGAAAACAGGCCCGTCGATGTGCCCAGTGCATGCCCATCCTCTTGGCGCACTCCCTGACACTCTCTAAATATCCTGACAGCTCGCCCTCAGTCTTACCAGAGAAAGTGACCCACAGAAACGAATACTGCAGGTCATAGAGGGGCAGGAAATCCTCCTGGAAGAAACAACCCACAGATGACCAGTCAAATGATGTCTATATTTTGTAAAGTACATATTCATATCATTCAAACTTGACGGATCAGTATAAAGCTTCATTTATCTGCGTATGTTTGACTTTCAAGAGACTGACCTGGAAGTGCGGATGGTTGAGCAGCGTCAGCGTGGGGTCACTGAGCTCCGACTCCTCCCCCTCCCAGCTATTCTCTTCCAGGAAAAGCGGTGGGTCTTCCTGGAACTCGTCCAGCTCTCTGAACGTGTCATCCAGATTGAAGGACAGGCGAACAGGGGACTGGTGGTGGGACAGTCCGGGAGAGGAGAGAGAGGGCCGAGGGGAGGAATGGTAGGGGGACGTCGCCCCACTTTTCTCGGACATCACACTCTGACGGGTGCTTGTGGGAAACTTAACTGTGGAAAGTGGCAGTTAATTATAACGGCGCAGGGCAAAGAGGTCTGTAATGATTTCATTTCTCAAGCCGTTGGACAAGCTCACTGACCGTGTTTTGGCTGGTCTCTGATGTACATGAAGTCGGTCTCATCCAGTCTGTCTGGAAGCAGATGTTTTAAATCACTTTAAGCGCTAATGTTCCATTTCCAAATAGAGACAGAAATATTTTTCTTAGACTAAATGAAAGATCACCACTATTTAGGGAACTCACAAAAGCTTCACATAAAAAAAAACAAACATGAGCTAGAATTTATTCGTGCGTCAGTGACACGCCCTGACTAGTAGGACACGTCTCACTGAGCCACTTCCTTTACCTAGTCTGTACACGGAGCTGATGTCAGATGAGAAGAGTCTTTCCAACAGGCTGCTGTTACTCGGCTCAGAGTCACATAGGTCGATCTGAGCCAGGCTTGTCTTCTCCTCCTCCGTCAGAAAGACCAACTGTCCATTCCTGTGCAGGAAAACAAAGGTGGCATTGTGATGCCTGCTGACCCCAAGCCCTCTCACCTGATCCATGTACAAGATACGTACATAGATCTATACAAGACCAAAGAAACAACAAGTTGTCTCAGGGGTAAAGTGCTATGGTGCTCTGACCTGAGACAAAACATTAAGTTCAAGCCTACAGAAATCATTTCTTACAAGGGGACTGTGTCCAGAGGTTTGACGTGGGCCTTGTGTACGAATCCAGTGTTTCCTGTGGAAGTGTGTTTCCCTATGAACACACCCAGGCCTCGGACTAGCAGACCCTGAATCTCCACAGTGTCTCCTTGGTTCAGCTGGAGCTCGTCTGGCCCAACCGGGCTATAGTCAACCACTGCCACACAAGAACCTGTCACTGAGAGCAGGAGTAGGACAAGATACTGTAAATCAAAATGCAAATAAACTTTACACATCGTCTAGAAATGATGATGAGTGATCAGATGATCTTATCTTCTGTGTGTGTTGACTGCACTGCACTGCACTCTCCTGCTATCTGGCTTTTTGAGGCTTTTAGTGGATGTGAGTTAATTATAAAATATTTCCTGGAACAATCTTTCCTTTTTGAGGCAGATGAGGAGTTTTGACAACACTGAAGGTGAGTAGGTGTTGTAAACGATGCTAAAATACCCTGCAGAGTCATGTGATAATTATAGCATCCATCTGTTTGTCATCTTACGGTAGGTACAAAAATTTTTCCAAAAAAACTCTTTGAATCTTTGAAGTGCTTTCAGCTAAGTTTAGCCCCTCAGAGTGAAATCAGTCCCAGATTGGGGTTTAATTCTTGATGGTATTATTGCATAAGAAGGAAGCACTTTTGTTTCCGCAAACTGCACGTGTGTGTGCTAAACAGCTAGCGCAGCGAGTTGCGTGTGCACGTGTCCCTTTACCAACTGGATGTGCATATGGTTCCTTTTGGGTTGGCGAGCATCCAGCGCTGCCTTGGTACTTCCTCAGGAACCACCTGACCAAACAGGAAGTCCAGTTGAACAAAAACACTGCCCACTAACACGAGGAAATCCTAGTAAAGCTGCATTCATTCAGCCACAGCCGACTGGTTCTCAATTAAAGATTTTGTCAGTAAGCGGGTGCTTTCAGAAAACGCAGACTGACTCACTGATAGAAAGGATAGGGAAGCGGCTGCATGGCATTGACTGGCACCAGGCCGTGGTTTCCTGTGGCGAGCATCGTGCCTTCCCACATGTCTTCCTGCCCCGTGTCTTTCACCATCAGCAAGTCGTTCTTTTTGAATGACAGCTGCTCTTCGTCGTCTTCGTCCTGCTCCCTTCTCGTGAATAGAGCCTTAGCAAAGAAGGATCCTGATGCATGAGAAACACAGATGCAACGTTTACAGACCCCAACTAAACCGCTGGGCACAGGCAGGGAAGATGAGCAGGCACAAATCCAGATGAGGCGAGAGCTTTATATCGGTGCTTGTGTGTTGACGAAAGACTCCGCGCTTAAGTTAAAGATCAGCAGAACTGCTACGGCTACTGCGTCCTCATTCAGTCACTGGCAGATGATGGATGCTTTATATTCCCTCTTTATTAAGTTAATGTAATTCTCATCACTATTTGCCAGCACTGCAGTTTTACACCATTATACATTTCTGTGAAGCTTTTTGCCTCAGGAAATGTTTCAGAGATGGTAGTGATGTGTGTGTGTGTGTGTGTGTGTGTGGACCAGGCAGGAGTAAATCAATATGCATTGTTGTAGGCAAGTGGTTTGTTTTAGCAGAACACTAGTACGACTCAAAAAAGGGGACATTGCTGATATTGTTGAGTTCTGATTTGCATTTGGACAATTCAAGGAGCACTTGTAGTAAATTAAATTTGGCTGACTTGTAATTAGAGGTCTTAGTTCTGACTTTAATTATACTCAGTAATGCACAAGGGCCTTTCTCAAACCAAGGCAAATACAAATCATAATTTGATCAAAGTGATGGGCAGCACCTTATTCATTTAGTTTTCCAGTGTTAATTGGGGTCAGTAAAATGGATTAAAAGTAATGGGATCAAATGGCAACAGCAACCTTTATAATTAAAGCCACAGCACACACATACACACACTATTGTCACTAGCGAGTTGTCGCTGTAATCAGTTTTGCATGATTTGATTAAGAAAACTTAACTTAAGCTATAGACATAATGATTTAAGCTAAGGACATGGTCAGACCAGTGACCGGATTCCAACCTTTGTGTGAGATTCTTTATAAAGCAATCAGTAGTTTGGCAAATTATCCATTTCCATGTATTGATTTCACCTCACCTTCCTGCAGTACAAGGTCCAGGTAGAGGGTGGCCAGATGCTCCTCGTCCACAGTTACGCTGATCTCCAAGTCGCTAAGCAGCACTGGGTCCAGCCAGAAGGACTGATCGCACAGGAAGTTCTCCAAGCAGCGAGCCACATAGCCTGGATCAAAGCGTGCGCATGCCTTAAGTTTACAGATGACTGCACCGCGACGCTCGTCACACAACCATTGAATGTTGCGACTTGATCATCCACGACAACAAAAGAGCTACCAGATAAAACCTGTGTTTGAGGCCTCAACTGCAGAACAGTCTCTTGGTTTCTTACCCAGTGCCAGGTAAGTGGAAAACTTCCAGATTTCCTCCACAGTCTTGAATGTGAGGACAAAGCTGTCTTTCTCAGCATGGACAGACACCAGACGTGCAGACAGGTCCTGCAGAAACCAAGCGTCATGTTTCAGGTGGACAGCTTTTCCTTTTACCCGTGAGGTGCTTTAATACATCATAATGCACCGTAGTCTTCATTATAACACTGAGAGGTCTGTCTGAGTGGTAATGGATAACTATAACATCCATACACTGCACTGTTTGCATTTTCAGGGTTGACTGTGACTCACTTTAAAGAGTTGGATGACATCCTGGCTGTTACTCTCCACCACCCGTAGTCGTGTGCGCAGCGCTTCTTGCAGAGCTCGGTCAGGATTCTCGCTCGAGCGCCTCCTCCCCGTGAACAGTAGAGCAATTTCTGTGGAAACGGTGAGAGCCACGTTGCGATTGATGACAGACGAATGCGGACAGATGAAAAATTAAAAGATCCAAAAAAATCCAAAGACAAAACTTTCAAAACTCTAATAATTATTTTCCACAAGGGCTCAAATTTCAGCGAGATGCTCCATGAGCACATCGTTAGTCTCTGGAGGAACAGCAATGCTATTAGTCCACCTCTAGACTCTGAGTGTGGCCATTTAAATCCATTTGAGAGGAAGAACCTGGGGGAATTTGATGGATGGCTCTGAACTGCTGAGCGAGCAAAACATTAGTAGACAGGGAAATGTGCTTCGTCATCATGTGGGGATGTAATGCGCACGTTTATGAAATGTAAACTAAACACACCACAAGTCAGTAACTAGGTTATGCCGAAAGCAACGTTACATGTACTGTACCTGAGGAGAATTTGTCTCCTAACGATACAGTGCTTCCTCTCAGGAAGGCTGCTTTTTTCTTCCAGTAGTTGTCTGGCTCCACCCCTGCATCACCTGATTCCGCAGCGGGACCATCCTCCTCCTCACCTGCACCTGAATGAAACATCAAATTCTTGGAAATAATTTCTTGGATCAAGTTCAGATGGTTATATTTCCTGATCCAAGGCCAAAAGTAAACCTCCCTGCAGTGGCGGCGAGGTCCGTGTTTACCAAACAGTTCATTTTATTTAGGAGTTCTGTGTGATAAAGACTGGTGTGTGTGCAAAAACAACGTTATCGCAAAGCCTGAGCTCACACTGCACGTCCCATCCTGTCACTGAGCTGTGACTGGAAAAACTGGAGGCGCATGACAATAAGCGTAAATAATAATGAATTAGGAATGACAACGAAATAGTAAACAAGAATGTGAATCTGTGGTGAAGAATCACATGGTTGTGGTGCATTTGTCTTGAATACAGTTGACGCTCGTTTTCTTCCGCCCACAGGCAGTATAACTCTCTGCTTCTTCCACATCTGGGCTGATTGTGGTGAGCCCACAGAAAATCTCGCTGGCTGTGAGTCAACAGTGGAGGGTAACCACCAGAATCAGGCCACATGTGAGTGCATATCAACCCAGGCACCAAATGTAGAGTAGTAAGTAAGTCAACTTTACCTCAGCACGTGGATGTTTATGGTTTCAAAACCTATAAACATCAGCCAGATGTGTGCATGTAATAGCTGGCTACAGGTTTTCCCTGATCTGTTCCATTGTGGTGGGAGGATGTCCCAAACACTTCCTCAGTTTGTGCTCTTTCCAAAAAGAGCTTCACTATGTACTAATAGAAACGTCTCTGATCATATTATTTACTGTTGATTCTTTCTGAGCAGCCGTGTGTACCTTGAGTCATGATGTCATTTCCTGAGAAGTGTTCGTTTGCTCCCCCAAGGCTGTAGGGAGGCTCCCTCCAGAGAGCGTCCAGCTCGGCAGGAGAGATGTCTGCAAAAACGGAGGCGCATCAGTAACGGATCTGAGCATGAAACGTTCGCTCTGGTCGCGTCTCAGCTCATAATCCAACATGTTTTTAGACATCCAGGCGGTTTGAGGAAATTTGCTTTCTCGCAACACGTACGTTGGAGGGGTAGGGGGTAGGGATGTAGCAGTCTGTAGTGGTTTAATTTACGTTGCTAGGTTTGGTTAGTGTGAGGTGTTATCGGATTGTGGGGATACAGCAATATCACACGCACTCAGGCCTGGCACAGCAGACACACAGCTCAGACCGTTGCCCTGCTCCCGACTCCTGCGAGCACAAGCAACATGTTTCCAGACACCACAAAACCAAAAAGATTTTAAAAATACATAAATAAAACACAACACATTTTCTAACATGCGTTGTCAGTGCTAAAAACCCACAGCAGAGAATTATTTTTATGCATTCACAGCAAGACAATGAGGCAACACAACTTAGCAACACAATGCATCATGACATTAGGCTGATGAGGACAACTGCCTATTCTTTCCATCCTACTACACAGAGCACAGTTAGCACCAGTGGGACTGTTTGGGTCACAAACAGCGTCATGCTTCTAACGCACAGGAACACACCATGCCCTCTTTACCTTCTTGGCTAAGCGTGTTGCCCATGTTACACCTACTGTCCTGTCTATCTCAATGTAGCTGTCTGTGTCATGGTGGCACCGTGGTACCACAGAACACGGGCTGGGACCAACCTGTGAAGGACGAGAGGCAGACTTTGATGAGTGGTCCACAACAAGAGGAGTTGAGCAGCGGTCTGCAGCAACAAGACACCATCTGGCCCACGAGCCGGCAGCTCCCAGAGATCAATGCCATCCCATCAGTGCCCCTCAGCTCCTGTAACAGCGACTCACTCTCTTCCTCTCGGCTGGACGGCCCTCGTTTCCCTTCCCTATCCTGTCCTGCTCACCGGCTAGTGTTTACTTGGCGTATTTCTCCTTCTTTTCTGTAATCCCTCTGTCTCTTACTGTCTGCATCTCCCTCCTCCCACCGGCGTCTCTCTCTTTCTCTCCAGTAGCTGCCCAGTCGGTCGGTGAATGCACAAAGCACTCTCTGCAATTGGCATGACTGTCCGTGTGTGTGTGTGTGTGTGTGTGTGTGTGTGTGGGGGGTAAGAGGCAGGCCTGTGTGAGAGTTCCCCTGTGCGTTGTGTTATACGCATGAGTGTGGGTCAGTGGAAATATGAACAGAATGTGTGTTGCGAAGAAAGCGTGAGTGCTGCGAGTACGTATTGCTGAGCCGCTGTAAGGCAACGCCACACAGGCAGAAGGCTGCAAGGTCACAGGGGACGGGGGGAGGTGAGAGTTGCCTGGTGGCACAGATAAAGGATCGGTTCATTCCCATCACAAAGTTCAGCGTAATCGTTAGACCGGCAAGAAACAACACCCATGATAAGGACCAGAGCATCATCATTTATGGAAGAAGGTGGAAGGTGGGAGGGGCATGAAGTGGAAATCAAAAGAAATACAACTCAGATCTGATTTATCACTGATGTGGCCACTGTCCGAATTATACGATCTACTGTAAATTCCTTCTTCCTTTATTTTGACACACAGTATTCTGCTTTTCTTTTTTTTTCTTGCTGTATAGGGAACAAATCTTTCACCACCTTGCACACAGCCATCGGTAATGAAGTTCGCGCTCTTATTTTGCTTGGGAAAAAGTCGACGAGCCAGTTTATAAACAAAGAAGGCCTTATTTTATTTGGCTGGGATGATGTTAGACCAAATGTTTCCGTTTAATTGAAACGCTCTGGATTAAGTGAGGGTTGAGTGTTGATCCATGGTGCACAAAGAAGGATAGCAATAGCCATTTAATGTTACATTCCCCATAATGCAACTTCATAGAATATGTCACAACCTGCATGTGTAATGAAAGACCACATCATTGCAGCATCTGATTATTGCAAACACTGTCACGATGAAACAAGAGGACTTGCTGGAGGGGCTTCCTCACACCCGTGGATTCCCCTGCTTCAGTGTAACGGATTCTATCTAATACAATAAGCGTAGTTGCTATGTCACATGCTCGCCCACCGCCAGCAACACAAGAGGCAGCGTTGTCTCCGTTAGCAACCAGAGTCTCAGTGTCCTCTTCACATGACACCTATGGAGCTACTGAAGCTGCAGTTTTGTTTTGTTTGCACCAGAGCAGTACGATTGGCCACACGGATGTTTAAGCCACAAACACGGTGATGACAGCTTCCAGGGAACACGTACTTACAGCGAGATGACCCTGCGGTCAACACGGGGTTGTGAAGCCACAGCGAAAGCCAGGGACTGCAATTGTGACGCTCGACAGTCCATGACAATAACACGCAACTGTAATGTGAAGCGTATGGCGTCAGCAGCCGTGGGTTTGAGGTGTTTTGTGTCTGTGTGAGCAGCAGGTTTGTACATTTCTAATGTGTGGTGCTAGAGCACGAGCAGAGTAACACGAGCCAGGGGTCTGAAGCTCTAAGTTTAGACTAACCCTTGCTAAGTCTGAGTGTCTAGAGCTCCCTGCAGGGAGATTCCCACACTGTTGACAAAGACTGTGGAGCTGTAATCATAAGCTTATTGTAGTTTTATTTCTATATCCTTGCATAAGACAGCGAAGTAGAAAGCATTTGATAGTCGGCGTATGTCACTTCTGTGCTCTTTAGGAAGTACTTACACACATTACTAAGCCACTGGTGAATATAATAAGGAACTGCAATCACTACACGGCACTCACTGCCCATTTGAAGCTTTATTGCCCATGTCCCAACCTGCTGAGTGGCAGCAGCTTCATGACTACGTGACAAAGTGCAAAGTACAGAGAAGAAGAGTGTATGAAGCAGTTCGAGGTAAAGGATTAACAGCAGGAGAAAAACAACTCTTACCTCTGTGTTGCTGCCAGTTTTCTCCTCTCAATTCATTCCTCATGTGCGTGGAAGAGTGTGCGTCTGTGTACGAGTGGGTGTGCGCGCCTATGTTTCACTATTCAGCTGGCGAAGCGCATCCAGCGACAGCAGCCAATCGCGCCGTCATCCTCCCCCAAAACAGCAGAAGAGAAAGCAGAATAGAAAGAGAAAATGACTGAGTGAGTGTGAGTGTTTGAGTGTGTGGCAGACAAGCAATCCCAGACGACATGGGACTGCCTGGGGAAGTTTTTTTTTTTTCTTTTTTGCTCTAAACCCCTCCCATTCTTTGGGACAAGGGTACAGCCTACTTTTTTAGTCTCACTTCTTCTCACTCTTCCTCTTTCTTTAAAATCTGCAAACACACGTGCACGTACAATGAAAGCGAAGCAGATAAAAGATTGAATTCACGCGTCGCATGTGATACTGTTCCCCTCAAGACCAGCAAAGCAGAATTAAGCGTAAACAATCTAGTTCCTCGTGCCACAACACCAGTTCCACCCGTTTGCTGTGACGCATAAATGCTCCAACACACACACACACACACACACACACAATCACACAGTCATTGAGTCCAGACCTGTGTGATCGCCTAATTCCAGAGGTTTGGGTTTCCAACAGTCCTGTTCATCCAGTCGCTCACACCCACATTCCACATCTACTGAGCTGCTGAGAAATGCGAAGTATTTACCCACGTGTGCTGCCTGACAGTGCAAAAAAAACAAAAAAAACAACGTGACCTCGCGTTATCTTTGACACCATTTCACTTTCTGGGTTATGTACATCCCTATCTTTGCTCGGGAGATAAAAATCCCCAAGCCCCAAGGTGCTTTTTTTTCTGTCGTGCCTTCTTAGTTAAATATAAACCCTGGAACTGATCGCGTACCCGCAGCCCCCAGTGCACCGTGACAAAGTCACCCTGAACACAGAAATGTAGTAGCATGTGATCGTTCAACTGGCTACGCAAGGCTGCAGGACACAGGCCGTTTAAAATGAGAAAAAGAAGGGCATGCGGGTGTAGAGCGGCAGATGGCGAGTACCCACGAGTAGGTGGAGACACGGTATAGTGGACGGTAGATTGTATCGTATGCGTGTGGACTTCCCCCCCCCCTGGCTACGTGGCTGGAAAACGAGAGTTAGTGAAGAATGCAGCGCACTGCTGATCGGTGCAACTGATAGAGGACACATGGTCTGAGTGTGGTTGACCACCACAAAAGGCCCATTACTTCCACCCGCAGAACAGCGAGTTGATGATTAGATGTGTCTCCATCCTCGGTGGCGTTGTTTTCGCCTGATGGAAGTGTTTCCAATCCGAAGAAGGCCGTGTTTGCCGCCAGGGTCAAGCGAGCGCTGGCGCCTCTGTAGACGGTGACAGGGCTGCGTTGACCCGCTGCCTCCGGTGCACAGGAAGGCCAGCTTCCTGTTTTCCTGCCCCGTCAGTTTGGAGGACAAAGGCGCGATGCGGGACTGGCACAGGAGCGTGATCAGCACAGAGCAGACGCGGGTCCGCAGGGCAGCCACACGCACTGACAAAGAGTTATTCAGTCAATCATTACCCATGCAGACAGAATCTATACCGACCAAGTGTGTTATATTTTTTATCTATTAGACCTATTTGGTGATTTATTTAAAAATCTTGTTAAATTTAGTAACAATGGCTCAAGGGGCCACTGATATTGTATTGTTTTATATTAAACTTCTGAACGCAGAGTGTAGGAGTAGAGAAGTTTCAAACTTAGCGAGAACATCTTGTACAACTGCGAAGCAGGACTGCGCTGTGGAGCAGAGCTAGAGAGAGAGAGAGAGAGAGAGTAAGGCGCCGCTCACATCCCGCCATTGTCCAGCTTCCTCCAGGCTTCAGAACCAGAGCTTCCTCAGGACACGGGTTGGTTCAGTGAAAACAGCCGACGCAGGGTTTAATAAAACAGGACGCACATCGAGTGTCTGCTTTAATAAGTGAAACTAAATCATTGTCATCTGTTTTTAATTCTCATGTCGCGTATTTTCTCTATATTATTTTGGTTTTCCAGCATCCGATGGAGATCTTTCAAGCTGATCCCACTGAAGCCACTGGACGCAAACACTAGTGAACCATGACAGTTCTGCTATAAACCAAACCAAGGCAACATGTTACTTAACTTGACAGGTCGCTCTGGCCAGTTAGTTAGTGAGCAGCCTATTTCTGTCAGCGGTTACACAATTAATCTGACCTTAACAACAGCGTCACCAGGACTAATCCAATTAACTCATTTGCTTACGTCGGTTTTCCAGAAGAGGGCGGTGTCATAACAGTTTTTCGCAACAAGCCCAACCCAGCGCCTCGAAAACGCCAACAAGTTGATTCATCAAGGGTCCGCACACTTTCAAATCAATCCGATTCAGCTTTTCTTGCAGTTATCTTGCAATAAACATAAAATGTCTCGGGGTTTTTTTCTGGCTAGTGTCACATTCAGATTTTTTTTAAATGAACGAATCTCTCATCTCGTCCCTCGCTTCATGTGAAAAAAAAAACACGATTTATGAGTCAGTTAAATGCCTCTGGAATATTTCGCACTTCATGCAGTGTCATGTGAGCTTTACTGTCCCTCAAGCGCTCACGTCAACCCGGAGTGACGTCGCCTAACCCAGGATAAATGTGAAAGCCGTCAAGTTACCCACCCGCAGGCAGATACATGTAGGAAATAGGGCAGCTTTCACAATAAAATCCCAGCAACACACGCATTTCAAACCAAGTTGACAGAGAAGACAAGAGCCACTAGATTTAAGTAGAAGTAGTAAATGTGTGCAAAAGCCGCTCTGAACTAATTTGTCTACTGTATAGTGGATTTATTAAATCAAATTTATATTGTGTAAGTATGGAATCGTAATGTTGAACTGTTCACTGGAAATATTCTTGAATGTTGTAATTCAGTTATTGCGTTATGTGCGTTTAGATTGTAGCAGGGTGAGTTGTGTTTTCTGCGTACGTCGCAAACTTAGAGATGCCCTTTGTTTTATTTTGAAAGTGCCCGTCGGATGTCGGCAGCTGCGAGCGTGCGGACGCTTGTGCGAGAGGCGCGCGGTGACAGCGGCAGCACACGGTCAGGCAGAGCGCGGCGGAGCTTGGATCAGCCGAGAGCGAAAATGTGAAGGTGGAATCCGACCGAGCAGCATTTTATTAGAATTGACGAGTGTTTCACGGAGGAAACAAAAAAAAAAAAAGAAAAGAAGGAAACACACGCCCGACGTTCGCTCTCAAAAACAGCAGGAGCCTTTCTTGGGATTTTATTATCGCTGGATATTTTTTTTCTCTTAAATTCATTTTCTGGCTGTGTCACAAACTGGGACGGATGGTGAGAAGCATCACTTGTCTTCCCCGGATCATTACGCAAATTGCAAGGAGCAGCAAAGTGCAGCGAGAAGATTTCCTCGTAATTTATGGGCTTGTTTTCGACGGAGCCGCTTTGTTTTAGATAAATCATGAGTTCCAGTGGTAAGTCCCATATTTGCGCGCTTTATCTCACCGCTTGAAGCGCAGGGGTAATACCCAAAGGTGTGAGGAGAGAAGGAGATGAGAGCACCAGAACAATAGTTGCTTTTCTCCAGGCAGCTGGAGAAGAATACATCAAATAAACGTTTTCATCCAACGTCCAAATCAAGATTTTATTCCTGTAATCTTATTTCAACTTACATAAAAATGATATTTTCCTATTCAGGACTGACATCTGTGGGAATAGCGTGTGGCAAACCCCTGTTATAGACTTGAAGCAGGCTAATAAAGGACAGCTAAGAATATCTGGAGGTCAAAGGAGCGTTTACCCAGAGTTCATTCACAGCGAAGTGGTTTTTTGAGAGTCTCCATCCACACAACAGCTGTTGCCCTAATGCCCGCGTCTCTCCTCCATCACTTCTCTTTCCTCGTCCCAGTCGTACCGTTGACCTGTCCTGCCGACCACCCAGGTTTACAGCTGTTGTCTCTCCATTCAAGTTCCACCGCCTCTGTACCGTCGGGAACCCTTGACCCTTGGAGGTTGTGGCCCGACTGCTGTTGCGTTTATCTACGTGTGATGCAGGGCACGACAAACACGTCTAGGAGACAGCAAACCCCCCCCGGGTGCCCGCCATGATGCTAAGCTGACCTTGCATCAGCTGACCCTGACCCCGATCCGCTCGCAGCTGAATCAGGACTTTCCCTGTAGGGCTGGCTCATCAGCTGTGTGTGCATGTGTGCCCTCGTAGAGACGCCTTTGTGTCGTTGTGTTTACGAGCGGCTGCTGGTTGCTGGGATCTCTGCGCTTGGACACGTTAGGTAGATTCCTTCCGTGGCCCCCTGCACTTGCAGCTGTCAATGAGGTTAGTTGGAGTTGATGTGCGCCAGGTGCTCTGGGACCTGATGGTGTCAGTCGCTTCCTGTCCTCCCTCTCGCGTCCGTGTGTCGACAGGAGTGAACCTCGTATCCCTGCATCATTCATAATCTAGCCTGTCATTGCGTGGCACTACATTATTCATCCAGTGTTCTTAACCCTCTGGGTCGGAGGCTTGTCTGACTGCCAATTCCTGTTCCGTGCAAGCCGAGAAAAATGTATAGAAGACTTTTGTAATGCTCCCCACTCAGTTGGGGTTTGGGGGAGCGTGTGCCGTGTGCAGCATGTGGAAAGCTGTCTGGGGCACTGGTGATTTAAAAAGCACGCGCTCAAACGGGGGCCGTGCAAACGTCAACGACATGTCAACAACACGTCAAGGTGTGGCTTTATGCTAGCGTGTGACCCTGTGTCAGCACTTTGCCGTGACTGTTCTGTCAAAGCAGGCAGATGCTCGCGTGACGTGCGCCTGTGCTCTGGCCTCCGGGATAAACACCCCAGCAGAGGGAGGTGGATGGTTCCCGTACGTGAGGGGGCCTGCGCTGGGCATGATGGCCTCGAGGCCGTCGACACACTGTCCTTCGTCTTCCGGGCCTTCTGGGGCTCGTGGTCACTAGGGTCAGGGCTTTCAGTGGATCAGGTTGGTTTAACGTACTTACAGTCCATACCAAACGGACCACACCCTGAGAAGTACTGACCTGTACTTCTCTGAACAGACCTTCTCGCGATCCAGTCCATTTTCGAGACACAGTGTTCGTACAGTATTGTGTGTTTCAGGCGTAAGGGTAAAACACATGTTGATCAATATACTGATCATTGAGCTCGGGGGCCGGAGGGGATCTGCAGAGCCATACATCACAGGCCGCTGTGACAACTCGCTGCCGCTCTCTCCCTCCAGGGTTCTCGAGAACCGTGACAGCGTTTAGCGCAGCACGTTGGGACTGTAAATGTTCTTATTCCCATTTTGCTTCTCTGGGCTTTTAGAAGACTCATACAGTCTAAAAAGTGGGACATATACAGTATTATCATTGCCTAATTGTGGACGTCAGCAGTGGCTGCAGTCTTAAGTAGAGAGTTGTCAGCGTCTTTGGTGTCACGTGTCGTGTTTGTCTCGGTTTTTCCTAATGGCTCGCTATGGTTCAAAGACTCTTAAGTGAACATTTCAACTTTATAAAGGTCACAGACTATGTTAAATTGTACTGATGGAAATGCTCCTCTGGGAAGAACTGTTAATGAAATGGAAGCCTGACAGTTTGTCAGCCGGTGGACTAATATGCTGAAAATAAATAACTTCACCTATAATCACGTGATGGAGTTGCTGAGGAATTTACTGTGCAGGCTCTGTTATGTTTTCCCTGTTTTATTCGAGGAATCAGCAGGAAGGATAATTGGTGGAGAGGGATCACACTGTATGTAGTTGTTGCTCTTCTGCCTCTGCTCAGCTGGCGAACAGTCCAAACCAGAGCCAAACACCATTTATCACTCCTGTTGCCAGACGCCTTAGTTGGGTAACAAAGAGAACAAAGCCGGGATGCAAAGATGCACAGATGCTGAAACACACATGAATATTCATGCACAGCCGTATGTAACCGGCTGGGTATGTATTTACAGTGTAGATTTCTTGGTGAATAATTGAGGAGAGTATATGTGGAAATACACGTTGCGGAGTCATAAGCATTTTAAATATTGAGATGGGTGAAATAAATAGAAGAGCCACTGGGCTCAGAGCAGCTTCGTAATGGCCATATTGACCACGTGTCTTCCAGGTTGCTTGACTTGTGGTGGAGCGATCATTCTCACGCTCTGAGTAGCATTATGACCTGCTGGACAGCATCACAGCTCTGATGTATGTTTATACCCAAGGTCCTGAAAGATAACGAGGGAGGACATGGGAGAAGGTAAGGGACAAGGACAAGGTTCAACCATGTCTTCAATGTTGTCTCTGGACACACTGTAACGTTTACTTTACATTTTAAATCCATATAGTCTTTCTTTTAATTTTTTTTCATTCTTCGCTCTCCTCTTCCCACCTTTCACTCATCACCATCAATTTCCCAACATCCCTTGTGAATTTCCCCAGCATGTTCTTCCCCGGAGCTGTCAGGTCAGGGGCAGAAATAGCAGCAGCCTCCCTGTCCCCCAGGGACGCTGTCAGCCTCCCTGACCCCGTCCCTGTTCTTATCACCTGGCTACCAGAGGCACTATTCTCCCAGGGCCCCTCTCCACTGATCTGGAGTCAGTGGATTACACCTGTAGTCTGGTGGCTAACATTAGAAAAATGACTCAACAGCACAGCACGGGTGAAGCGAGAGCGTCGCTCGAGAGCTCTGTAATGGGTTTAGACAGGGAGGGCTTGGGCGCGTTGAATGAGAACGAACCCGGTGACACAATTAGATACTGTAGTTACGTAAAGCTTTAGCTCCTGAGCTGATTGTGTACCTGGATGCTATCATGCACATTCAACAAGTACGATAAGACCTTGTTCAGATTTTACAGACTCAAAGGCTTGTTTTGTGCACCACCATTGCTTTGAACGTTACACGAGGTAAAAACCTTTAATTTTTTATGTTTATTAGTGCTTTTATAAAAATTTTTACATCTGCCTGGTTGGATTCTGAAAACAAAGCTTCTTAGAACGTGCCAGAGGTTTGTTGTGGCCCAGTGACAGGAGGTCAGCATTGTAAATAAACGTTTCCAGCAGGCGTTGCCACAAGATTTTATGTGTTATGTGTTCATTTTTATTCACTCTTTATTTGGTTTCATGATAAAACAAAAACAAACAAAAAAAACGCTTGATGGCATTACACGCACTATAAGGAAGTTTCATTACATTAACTAGTGGCTGGACACTTATCGGTCTGGTATGTGGCGCTGCCAGCATTGTGGGGGCCAAACAATGAACTAACAGATCCTTGGGTGTGGGAAACTGAGAGTGGGAATTAATCATGTTCGCATATTTCCAATGCCCACAGGTCAGGCAAGTAAACCGCTACAGTCATGGCTAATTTTTATTTTTTTCTTGTCAGCGCACACGTGGCCTATGCGTGTCCTGTCATAAAGCCCGGCATGCAAAGGGCGCTCGGAATACGAGCCGTGTAAGGCTTTTTAAGTGCCGCGAGTCATTCGGGATTCAGCCGAATGGACTCAGCAGCTCTGTCACGGCAGCCCATACGCTGGTGCAGCTCTGGCTGAAGCAGAAAAGACCTTCCATCAGCTATTCAGGTAGACAAGCGAGGCCAGCTGGTTATCCCGCCATCATGCCCCTTTCCATCGGGTGCGGGGCCACTCAGATGCTCCTTAAGGAAGAGGGAGCGGAGTAAAAGACTGAGGCCAGCTGTTCTGGCACAGATTCAGGACTGGGAAGCTGGAGTTTGCCTCTGATGTGTATGCAGGGGAATCTGTTCATGGCCTAGAGGAGAACAGACCATTAAAGAGCCTCTAATCACCTAAAAGGTTTTAGATTAATTTGTGTCCTCACTCGTCTTAGATTAAATTAATCTATACATTGTCCTTTTTCGCTTGTGACAGCGTTTACTCCGCTGCTGTTAAAGCTCTATGTAAGAACGGTCTGAACTAGCTGTTGGGCTCACAGGAGTCTGGCGTGTAAGCTAATACGCGAGGTAAGAGGATCCATCCACTTTCCAACCTGACGCAGCAGTGTGTGCGTGTGTGTGTGTGTGTGTGTGTGTGTCACCCTGTGTGAGTGTGTGAAAAACCGAGACAGCGGGAGAGAAAGCCTGGAGCTTACCCAGCAAGCATAGGTGTCAGACCTAACAGCTTCCCGAGTGTTGGCAGAGCTATGCACTGATCTTATTGTGTGGAATGCAAACAGCACAGTCTATAGCGTCAATGTGAAAAGATATTTAGAAGATATTAACTATTGTTGTTCGTTTAAGTTGTTGTCAACACTTTTCAGCCGACAAATTCTTTGCTGGGTGATACTGTTTGAAAATAATAAACTAAGCTTTAACAATGTATGTATTTTGGCAGAAACACAGAAAAACATTACATGTGTATCTTTGTCTCCTTCAGCTCGTCACCAAGGCTCAACAGGTGGTGACCGAAGCACTGGACCGATACGGTGCCAGCGATGTCGAGACATATGCAAAGGGGAGGTGGTACGAGTGCAAGAGACCCACTTTCACGTCAAGTGTTTCACCTGCACCGGTAAGACTCGCAGACCCGGTCCATTAAACCTCAGGCACGGAAAAAGCGTCGCCTTGCTCGTATTTGTTGTCGTTTACGCAGTAGGCTGGACTCATCTGTACTTTCCACGCGCATCCACACCCAATCGCACCGACTGCCAGATCGGCTGCGCGTCCCCTCATTCATCCGCCTCCCAGTGCACATGCTGAGTGCTACTATTAGCCCATGGAGGGGATTGGAATGGATCAGAGGTGCCTTGCTGGGGACTTAGGTTCCTGCTAAGGGAGCTTGTTATTGAGCCGCCACCTTGGAGAGGATTTTCCTCTGTTCTGTGCTGTGATCTAATGAGACTATCTCAGCCAGCTTTGCTATGCCACAGGTGACCTACAGTAGATACTCATACAAAAAGCACTGATGTGGTGCATGTTATTCCTATGTAATATGTGAAAAGAAATGTCTTATCTGTGCAATTTCAAATAATATAATTTTCTGTGTTTGGGTCACTAGCTTTTATGTTAACTGATGGACTTAGCTGACATTATGTCACCTGAACGTGAACTAAACATTTTATTTATTTATTTATACAAATATCTTTTTTCATACTTGATCCAATCTGGTTATGACCTACTGTATATTTATGTATCAGGGTCTCTCTCTTTGTAAAACATCACTGTCTTTCATTGACATATCCATCATAGTGCATCATAGGCAGTTTTTTTTAATGCAAGCAGTGTCTTCAGCATCTGTTGTCAAGGAGAGGAAGCTGAGGAAGTTGTGTTCGCTAGTCTGTAAGTCACTGAAGGCTTTTTCATTGGAGGGTTGCTGTTCGTCCTTCCCTGTGTGGAGCCGCCACACACATACAAACACAGATATGCACATGCTGTCACGCGTATGAGCATGCACTTCTATACGTGTGTGAACGCTAACTGTGGTTGTGAGGGGTTGCTGTGGTAACGGTGTTGAAGGGGCACCCAGGCTCTGGTTGGTGGATATTCTCAGCATCTCTATGGTGCTATTAACCAATGGGAAGGCTCTATTCCGTGCCCCAGAGAAAAAGGGGGGTGAACACAGGAAGCGAGCAGAAAGGAGAAGAAGAGGGGGATGGGGGTGCTGTTTGTGTCGCTTAAACATTACATCATCACACCAGTGCAACACCGGTCTGATTTTTTTTCTTTCTCTGACTATCAGTGCCCTCACCCACAGCAGAATTTCAGTAATGGAAAACTGTCATCGCAGAACATCGCGTTAAATGCACCTAGCAGACAGCCCCCCCCATCTCGTTTTCCAGAGAGCTCTCCGCATCCCATGAGGCAGTGGGGCACTATTGTGCAGGCAGTCTCTGCCACATAGAGGCACATAATATTCTCTCCTGTATGGGCCTCTGCACAGCCAGCAGGTTTCTAAAGCTTTTATTGTTCTGTATGTAACCCCCCCCCCCCCTTCCCAGAATTGCTCACAAACATGTCACATGTTCTTTTGAACTTAATAAACCACACTAGTCACTGTTCTCTACTTCTGTTGTCTGGCTTTCGTTAATTCCTCCTGTATTATCTGCACCTGAAAGTGCACCTGAAAAATCCTAAATTTAAGGTTGTTATGCTTTGTTTTCATCTCTTTAATGCAGTTTTTTGTTTCTTTAACTTTCTTTTTTCCTGTTTGATTCTCCCCGTTTCCCTGTTGGCAAGCACCCAAGCGTGAAATCAATTTCTCATCTTGGGACAGCATGATAAGACATGCAGGGCATTCCATGTGGAGACCAAAGGGTTAACTGTTGCACATGATTGCAGCCAAGGGCCAATCAACTATCAGCAGCCATTGAGAAATAGATGGCTTAAAAAACAAACAAACAAAAAACACAAAAACGCTGTAATTGGGTAGTGTTTAGACATTTTATGCTTGCTTCAGTTTATTTCCAAGGAATAGCCACGACAGAAAATCTTCCACTTTCCTTCCTTCTTTTCTGCATTTTGTCCTGTTTTTCCTCAGAAGGGCTGATGGTGCCCACTGACTCGCTCTAGATTGTTCAAACGTTCACTCACGCACGCACCACCATTTCATCGCCATCCTCATTTTATCCTCCACGCGTTTTCCAGCCGCATAAACTTCTGGTTGCCCCATTATGATAATTGTCCCTCATGCATTAGTCAAAAGAAGAACAGATCACCAATCATGTGTATTTAACCTCTCATGTGAACCCATTATACAGCAGCTGATTATAGCATGGAACCAGCTACGCAATTGTGGAAAATGCTGTAGACAGAAGCCAACTCCACAGATTGATGCATCAACTCTGGACACATTAAGGGATGTGGAGGCGAGTTTGCTTCTCAGAGAAGCTGCGAGCTGTAGTATACAGACGATGTGGTGTTTTATTACCAGCAGATGGGCTGACTTGTGCGTACTGGCCTAATGACATACTGACCACATATAACCCGCCTTTGAAGCATAATTGCCGCTCTCCAGCAGAAGCAGCGAGGACTGACGGTGGCACGAGCGCAAAGCTGCCCATAAATCACAGGGAAAACAAGGCACGTGGTCGCTGTCAGCTCGCAAGCGAACGGAAACAACAGAAGAAGCAAAATAAACACACGAGCACAGAGAGATACAAACAGAAACGTGCGCGCATGAACAGCTAAGGCTCCCCCGGTTGTTATATATGTTCACAAGAGATTTATATCATAAACTAGGGCTAAAGGGATTTACACAGACAAGTCAGATAAACACTTGACTGCTCTGCTCTATACCTAGCAAGTATCCTCTCCAGGGCTCTTGTAAAAGCCTCCATTACTCTTACTATGGTGGTTATATCATAAATGTACTGTTCTGCTCTCAGAAGCCAAAGGACAGGCCAGGATGGAGAGAGTGACTGTCGAAGCAAAGTGAGAGACAATTGGAATGAAGACCAGCAAAAAGAAGCAGAGGTTACGGGGAGAAAACCTAAAGAAAGACACATAAAACAAGTGGGGGGTCATGGGGAAAGGGGAGCTTCCGGTAGCTATAGCAACCGCGGGTACGCTGGTCCAATCACCACGCCAGTGTCTGGTTGCTAGGGAGAGATTCCAGCAGAGAGAGAAGCGAGCGCGGCAGGCAGCGACTCTTTTCCCCAAACACTCTCCGGGTTGCGGGAGATATGACACAGATTATTTCTCGGCTCGTCTGTCTCAAGCGTCACCGTCCTGAGGGGTTGTTGCACACTGACGTCTTCCCTATTGTCTTTGAGTGTGTTGTCACAGCGAGGTGGAGCGTCTGGCTCAAAGAAGGAGTGATTTCTGAATCATAAAGAGGATCATTAAGAGACTCACTCCGCCGTGTTGAGCAAACATTAGCACATCATCACATCTGTACGCAGAGCTCGAGCGGTTTTTATTGCTCAGTACACAGCCACCGTCACTGGATGCTGTGTTTTGAGTGTCTGTGATCTGATTTGCACCTATTTTCCCCTCAGCTGAGTCTCTTATCGGCATTCAGAGGGTTAAAAGCTGAAGGCCTCAGCAGCCCAACCAGTCTGCTGGTATGAAGGGACTCCACTGGGCAACCATCTGTCTCCATCAGCTACTGCAGCCAAATGCTGGGGGAACCCTATCACTCATGCACGATTTGTCTGTGCTTTAGCCTCTAGCTGCACCCCCTCCTGCTCGACCAGCCTCTTCTCTTGTCTGTTTCTATGATGACATCTGTTTTGTTTTTATGTTGTTTTTAATGCATTCTCTTGCAGCTCTTCCTAAGTAAATTTCGATGACATATTGCCTAAATATTCTCGATCGCCTGCTTTCCTAATCTGCCAGGTTTAGTGGGGTTAGCAGCTCTGACCTTCGTGAAATCTTTGTGGCTGAACTTTTTTATATGGTTCCACAAGCAAGGTCAAAGTTGTCAGTGTGTTTGTGAAATAAAAAAACATACCGTAATTTTATTAGTTCCCATTAAAGTCTCCTGCTACACGTACACTCACGGATGCAGAATGTGCACATCATTTTATAATAAAAATAATATAGCTGTCAACCTCACAGAGCTGCTAATGTGGATGTGAACTCCTGTTTCTCTCCTCTTCCTGTGGGTCCGATCGCTTCTCCAACTTGGCACAACTTGAGAAAACACATTATTTACTCTTGAAGTCTTTCCTCCTGTCAGAGGGGCTCAGATCCGGGGGACAAGGGGAGGGTAGAGGAGCACAGATGTGGGGGTGAATAGGTGACCAACTCCCCCTGCAGAAACCTCTCGCTGGCCTGTTACATACTGTCCCCCTGCTAGACTGCCTGTAGGAAATATCATTAAAATGTAGCATAACTGTAGACAACAGAACCAAAGAGTCGGAATAAACAGGGATACTTTGATATATTGTACAAAGCCTGTCAATTTGCTTAATAGCACACTACGAAGGCGTAAACCTGGCGTGACGAGATAAGTGTAACGTTATGGGGCAAAGGGAGACAAACGAAAATAACGGTTGAGCGGAGAAGCAGCCTGTAGTGAGAATACACAAATTGAGATGAAGTGGAGACCTTGCGCTCACAGCCACAAAGATTTGGAGGCTGTCTTGAAACAGAAAGCAGAGGAAGGAGAAGGGCGGGCGGGGTGGGGGGTGTCAGGCTCGTTTCGGGGGTTCCGGCCTGGGCCGACTTTGAGAAGGGAATTTTAATTGCATCTGTTGGCTAGAGATAAATACCCAATCATGCAGACCCCCCCTGTGGGTGCCTAATCAGCGCGGCTATAATGAGCTGCAGACACCAGCCTACATGCTAACCTCGAGTAACTAGACGTACGATCTGACTTCTGATGTTAAACTCATCTGTTGCCATAAAGGAGAGAACCAGTAGCCTTAAGTGTCCGTCATTAGGAGAAATGAGAGGAGTCTTGGATGTAGTGTAATCTTGCACAGCTGCTTGTGTTTGATTTGGGAAGGTAATACAATCAAAATAAACCGAAATTAACATTCGCATGAGTATGATTTTCAGCTGTGCATCTTCGAGAGCTCGCTCATGAACAATGACAGATTAGGGGAGTTGTAGGTTTTTTATGGCAAAATACGATTTTTTATTTTTTAGTTTTTGCATTTGTCCTAATTAATTTTGAAGGACGGCTATAATAAGTTATAATATGTAACTTATACAAGAAAATATATTCTAATAAGTTGAAATCGGTTTGAACTTGACAGTGTTCACTGCAACCAGTTAAATCACAACACTACCACATGTGCCGCCACCACCACCACCACCACAACATCACTGAGGCGGGGACCTGGCTGTCTCTAGGGCAACTGTGGAAGGTTTACATCTCCTATGGCAACTGAGGAAGGGGGACGTCCTTTGCAATGCATCCAGCCAATCGTCCAGTCAGAAAAAAACAACGTGATTAGCCAGAACAGGTGAACCATTCAGCCGGCCTGTCCAATCTAGTATAAGCAGAAGCAGGCCGCCTGTGATTTGGTCAGACGTGCGTATGCTAATGAAGTGCATTAGGCTAATTGACTTGATTTCCAAATCAATCTGGATGCAGATTGAAAAGCATTTTAAAAGGAAGAAGAGAAAAAAGGAGCAATCTAGTTTTTGAAAAATACAAATATATTCAATAAATGCTTTGGACCATTTCAGCACGTTTCGTTTTTCGTTTGTCTTTGTTGTTTGTTTTTTTTTTGCCTTGGCTTATACTGTAACTTCATAGCAGTGTAAACATCTTCTCTCCTATATAATTTTCCACGAAGGCATCAGAAAGCCTATGATTTGGGTTTCTGGCGAGAGTCTGGTCCAAACTGCAGCGCTGGCGCTTTCTGAAGCTCCGTGCCGTTGTTCAGCGGTTCTGGAAATGTGGTTGATACATGAACACACACAGACGCACAAAAACAGCAGACTGGTCTGAATCCTCCTCGCCCCTGTGCTTTCCTTTTCTGTGCATTTTCACAGAATTGCCTTTATGACAATAATCTATCACAGCGACACAGACTCTTCATCATATCTCACTACACACACTCTCTCGTTTCATCACCTTATCGCCGCGTACGCACGGTGCCATCTCATCTGGGATGGATTTATGTGTCTCCGTTGTCCTACGGGAGCTGAGATTGCTTTGTTTTTAAGTGGCAGCCAATTGATCTTTTATTACACTATTAAGTCAATACGCTCCACTCATAAACAGCTTCAAATTAAATGAAAGGCTTTATGTGTGTGCGTATGTGCGTGTCTGTCTGTGCCCGTGCGTCGGTGAACTCTCAGTCTGCTGGCATGCAACAAAATGTGGTGGCTTCAGTAATATAAATATAGGCTGTGGCAGCAGCCGTGTGGTCAGTATGAACTATGTGCTGTGTTCGTTTCAAACCATTCCAGCTTGTCAAAGCACAGTTCACCATTTCATTAGTTTCTGCTTTAAGGAATCTCACAGTAGGTTTAATGATACTTTTTGGGATTTTCAGGATGTCAACGAGTAATAATAACATTAATAACAAATGCAAAGAATGAAACTATGACGCCCAGCAGTGGTGAGGGTCTATACTCTACTCATAGTGTTTCAGGAAATATTCAAAAATTACATTTGTAAGTCTACAGAATGTGGACATTTGGATTTATATACGAAGCGTGTGACCTTCATCTGTGTGATGTCAGGTCGCAGCATTTCTCCAGGAGGTTACAATAACTGTCAACGCTTCCTGCTGCTAAACCGCAGAGACTTGGAGAAACCAGAGACCAGCAACCACTGTGGTCACTGATCCGTGAAAATGCCTCTTAGCTATATTGTTACTCCCAGCCGTAGCACACATTGTCTGCTTAGGATGTACACAAACAATACACAACCTCAGCTCTCACCTTAATCACCCCCCCCCCCCCCACACACACACACACACACACACACACACAGTGAGCAGATGATGTCACCGTCTTCCCAGTCGGCAGTAATGACTTGCAGTCGATAGTCTGGTGATGCAGAGAACTTGTAGGTTATTGTTTTGTCTCCTTCTTCACATTGTTCAGCAGAAAATGACTTTTCCACTGATTATGTCATTATATACCCATCAGAGCAAATTGGCTCACCCCTGCCTGGGTCTGAATACCTTCCCCAGCAGCCACAAGCAAACCCAACACAAACAAGAACATTTATATACACACAAACAGGTACCGGCTGAAAGGAAGAACCCACAATGCTTAAGCCCAATTGAATACAACACATAGAAATAAAGAAAAACGCGATTTGCAGAACACAACATATTGATGAATGTTGCGTTACCTTATTTGATTATAGGAGCACGAGCGTTTTCATGGCTGGGAGACAAAAATAGCATTTCTAATATCCGTGGGTTATTTAATATCCTTCCTCATTCTCTCTCACTTATTCTTCCCGCAGTGTGTAACTGTGATCTGGCGCGATCGGGGTTCTTCCAGAAGAAGGGCGAGTACATCTGTACGGCAGACTACCAGCGTCTGTACGGCACGCGGTGCGACCGCTGTGAAAGCTTCATCACCGGAGAGGTGGTCTCCGCTCTGGGACGCACGTACCACCCCAAGTGCTTTGTCTGCAGCGTGTGCAGGTAAACAGACACCATCACGCTGTACACGTTGGTTGGACACTAGTGGTAGTATTAGGATTCATTTATAGCCTGTTGTACAACGTTTTATATTAACCTCAACAGCCATTTTGTGTGTGACACGCAGCATATCTCCCTAAATCTTGAATATAATGACAATGTAGAATCGATCAGTGCAGTGGTGAGTATGATGTGCAAACAGCAACCAACTGAACCAAGAGAGTCACTAAACGTCCACAGAAAGCGCTCAGTCAGTTCACTTCTTCAGAAGGAGCATAACATCATTAATAATAATAAAACACGCGGCGAGTAGCTGCTGTAACGGGCTGCAACCCAGCAGGCTCCATTCTACATGTAATAAAGTGTTCACCCAGCTGAAATGAGTTAAATACAACTTGGGTCATGGAAAGAAGAATTGTGCTGGGATTAAATAAAAATATTAAAGGTAGGCATTAAACCAGTAAAAGTTCAGACACTAGATAGCTTTTTGTGGACACAGTCAACATATTGTAAGTGGGGGCGTAACAAATCATCAAGTCTTTATTTGTGCTCCTCTTCATCGACTCTGTAAAGTGCTTATTCATTGTGGAGTTGGGAAGGGAGACAGTGAATGAGATGCCTGTGTTTTCATCCCATGCCGTGCGTCACTGTCCTCTGCCTCATGTCCACGCGGTCGTCTTTCAAGTGACGCTACTCAGCAACTACTGCTTCAGTCGCCGCGCAAATAACGACATCCGAGGTCCTGAATGGCAACCGATGTCGGACTTTAGCCGCCCGACCGAGTTGTTCTTGTGGAACACAGCTTCAGAAACGAGAGCCGCTGTTTCAAGCGGGTTCTTGTTTAGTGAAAGTGGGTCATCTTGTCCTGACCTGTATCAGCGTTCACGTTAAGCTCCTTCTCCTTTTTATTTGACGCTTCGCTCCATCTTCTGTCTCTCCCTCATTCTAAAACTGTTGCTTCGCTGTTTTATTTTGCCCTTACCTCCCCCTAGGAGAGTGTGTGTGTGTGTGTGTGTGTGTGCGTGTGTGCTTGTGTACAGTATCTGATAAACTCGCGGCGATGCCCAGCAGCCGTGGATTAAGAAGCAGACCTGATACCAACTGGCTGGAGACAGTGAGCGGAGCAGTCCTGGCCGTGACAGCGATGTTTGTGTATGTGCGTGTCAGTTTATGTGGAGTCAACTGGAAGAGACAGCGAGAAGCCAAAGGGCGAATCTCTTCTTTCCTGCTCCGTCTGCCCTCTGTCACTTTGCTCACGGTCCTTCTTGTTCCCCCTTTTTAAAAAAAATCGAATTCGCTCTTCATCTTTCCCCCACTTCCCTGCCCTCCATCCTCATTATTCCCATCAACGTCTCCCTGCTCTTATTCGTCATCTGCATAAGTCTTTGTGTTGGTCTTTTTTTTTCCGCCTAGATCTCAGTTTCACTTTCCTGTGCTGATGTATGATTTCTTTTTTCTTTTCTTTTTAAGTGGCCATGATCAAAGCCAGAGGCCAAATCTCTAAAACCAAAAATAGCTTTACTTCTGTGGGCCCTTTCAAAAAAAAAAACCCAAAACATTAAATATGTAAACACAGTAAATTTTTAAAGCGCTAAGAAAGGCTGACAAGGCAAGACGGTCATGAGGGAGTGGGAGCAACACACAGGTAAAGACAAGGTCAAACACAGACAAGCTCCTGCAGCATTAAGGAGAGCTGATACTGTACAGCACGAAGTTGGGGTGGATGTGGAATCCTTTATATTTTTATCACCATCAGACTAATGTAGGTTTTTGTCTCCAGTTAAATCACAATCAAAAAAGCAGCTTCAGTTTCAAAAGAGCACATTTAACCTTGGGACCGACTGGAAGGTGAAATTAAAACAATGTTGAGATGAATAATGCATTTTTTATCACTTTTAGATAGATAGATAGATAAGACTTTATTAATCCCGCAGTGGGGACATTCTGGTGACCCAGCAGCAGCAAGAGAAAAAAAACAGTTGGAAAAAAAAAAAAATAAAGAGTAAAAATATGTTATACATTATATACAAAAAGAAAGACAAAAAATGTACATATCTCACATAAACATAAAGTGCAAAAGTGCCGAATGAAAAAAACATTAAAAAAAAACAAAACAAAACAAAACAACATACATGTGACTTTATTGCTCCTTTTAGGTTTCACCAGGCCCTTTGTTGAATAATTTGTGGCGCTGAAACGTCTCTGCTGGCTCATCTGGGCTGCTCACTTCCTCCCTCCTTCTGTCTCATGTATGGACGCTGTCCGTCTTTGAATAATATAACAGCACAAAGGAGCAAACTTCACGTACGGTGCCCGTAAAAGGCTGCTTGCTCGCTTCATGCTGCGCGTTCAGTACTACGGTGGTTAGTGCACAAGCTTTTCCCAGGCTTGCCTCTGTGCGTCTGTGCAGGCGTGTTCACTGATGTGCTGTGCGCTGTCTGTGAGCTCTAGCCTCCCTCCAGGTCTTGGCTCCGGCATCCGGGCCTTGGCGGGGGGAGTAAAAGGATTACTGCCGTCTACGTCTTTTAAACAGCCTTCCCTAAGCCTTTTAGCTTCCCATTCATTCTCGCATTCTCTCGAGTTATACAGAAATCAAAGTCTCCTTGAAAAGGAGAGGAAAACCAGTGTATCGCGATATGGTAAATTGAATTCCATTTTGCTGTCACGTTCTTTGCTTCTCTCTGTGGTTGGGTGTTTACCTTTTCTTTCATTCCCTGCGTGGTGTTGAAACAATAAAGCAGTGACCCGGTGACACCAGCTGTGTATGGGAGTGATCTGGGCAGACAACGGGGCGGACGGAGGGAGACAGAAACGGACGGTTAAGATCAGTATGCGCTGCGCACAGGCTCCCTAATAACTTTCCTTTCTCCCTGAGAGAGACGGTTTTCCTTTCAGGAGCCCTTGGCAGCGTCGCATTATCGTCTGTTTAATCACAGAGCAGCCAGGTGCTCCGCAACAATCAACGTCCTATTAACCCCTCGCCTCAACTGTTTGCAAATGTATTTCCAGGTTCACGGGGGATGACGGAGCATGTTCAGCTCGTGCCAGCGTCCCCCCCCCCCCAGCGTGTTATTTTCCTGTGTACATTTGGATGTTGTTGTTTTTTTTAATATTCTAACACGCTCTCTCTTCTTTCCCTTCACAGTAAGCCCTTCCCCATTGGAGACAGAGTGACATTCAGTGGCAAGGACTGCGTGTGCCAGCAGTGCTCTCACACACTCGTCAAGTCAAATGAGCCGATAAAGATCCACGGGCCCAGCCGTAAGTCCAGCGCCCGTTCTGTTTTAGGGCCCATCTGACGCCGCAGAGCGCCCCGCTCTAATGTAGTGTGTCCGTGAAGTCCATTTAGCTTCATTTCGTTAATCGAGTGTCTGTCAAATCAGGGGTCTGGTCTGTCGTGATGATCTGCCAGCTGAGAATAGTGCATCAGTCGTTCATTACTGTTAACACGAACCACGCTGGGAGGAGAGGAAGTGGATGCAGGTTGTGTGCAGTTAAAACACAAGTTCTTCCCTACCGTCGCAACGCCACGGCGGAGCAAGAGTGATTGTTTGTGAATCGTTCGTTAGGTTTGGCCTCCAGCAGACTGCGGTACGGTAATAGCAGATGGCAGAGAGGCAGTGAATCACCGTCCTCCCCAGATCGCTCCATTCAGGAGAATAAAATCCAAGTGGCTCCCCAGGCCCATGTTCATCACTCCTTCTTATGAAGAGTCTGTGAGAAGGGACAGTGAGAGCAGACACTAAAGTAAAACATAGGAATCATTCAGAAATCAAATACATTCTTGCTTTTAACTTAATACTTGACTGACTTCCTTTGGTGGCTGTAGTGAGACGCTTACGCTGTAATCTGGTAACATTCCAACTCAGCAGCATCAAAACCAGCTGCAGAACGCTAACTCAGAACATCCCAGTTTGTCTTGGCTGACTTGGGTCGGAGTGAAGTGATCCTCCAGGCTTCTCTCAGGCGCAAGCGGGTTGGGTCAGAAAAGGTTAAGCTGAGCCAAACGTCGTCCGAATGGAAACAAATGAGGCGCTGAGCATCATATGCGGCCGCTGCGCTGTCCTGCTTCGTGTTTAACCTGTTAACCGGTGGTCAGTGATGTGCAGCGTGTTCGTATACAGTCTGTGTGGAAGGAAACTGTGTGATTTGTACTCATGTGAGCGCTGGTGTCCTGGAGCTGTTTCAGTGATATTTGCTTCCTGTCTGCCTTCAGTCATGTGTAACAGTGTTTACAGTTGGGGGAATTCACATCTCTTTAATAATTCATCTATTGATTAAGGACGTGGTTTGGCTAAAGGGATGGAAGAACGCTTAACTGAAGCACAGTAGGTGTTCAGTGGTGCACCTCCACTGTGTCTCTCTGTCGGCACTTCTGTCTTTTTCACCCTTTTCCTTTCTTTCACCCTGACTTTTCTTTTTGTCTCCTCAGACTGCGCCGGTTGTGGAGCTGAGATCAAGCAGGGTCAGTCTCTCCTGGCGTTGGAGAAACAGTGGCACGTCAGCTGCTTCAGATGTCGGACCTGCAACGTGGTCCTCACCGGAGAATACATCAGCAAGTGAGTGTGTAAAGGAAAAACGCAACATGTCAGAGAATGCCTCCCTCAGCAAAGGCGCGCTCGGCAAAATATTCCTTTTGTTATGTTTGTTTATTCGCTTGAGAGGTTACACTGTACTTCTGACACGCTACAGCTCTCCTGCTTATTTTCTGTGTACAGGGATGGAGTGCCATACTGTGAGGCAGATTACCACGCCCAGTACGGGGTGAAATGTGAGACCTGCAGCAGATACATCAGTGGAAGGGTTTTGGAGGTGAGAACACGATGCTAACGCAGATTAATCTGCACGGAAATCATCCGCAATCCAAAACTCCAAATTGGGAGCCGACTGCGGCAACATGAGTGCAACCAGCCTTATCGAAACCGAGCAGTTGCGCTTTATCCTCGGCTCCGTTTAAACCCCGCCGTGCTTGAGGGAGTGAGCGATTTTAGATTGGGGGTAAAAGATTTTGTCCTGCTTTAGCTCAAAACCAAAACGCACTCAGCTGCAGCATCGCAGCCCTTTCCGACATCAGAGCACATCCACCTTGTTCACAGTGTCATCCAGAGGCACAGTTGCCTACATGTACCTGCACTAACTAACGAGGCGAAAAGCACAACGCGCCGAGAAGGTATTAAAAGATCACAGGGTGACGAGTGAAGGAAAGGCATGGAAGAAATTCAGCAGCAATAAAAACTGCACAGCGGTGCTTTGCGTACCTTTCGCGCTGAAGCAGTTTTAAAAAGAGATGGAGTCACCGGTGCGGAGAGCACAGCACAGGGGGGGGGGGGGGGGCTGAGGCGGCCACAAGAAGGAGCAAAGGGAAAATAATGAGAGGAGTAAGGTAGAACGTAATGAACGTGATGAAGTGCAGATGCTAATTAAATGTTTTAGAACAGTCTCTGGAGAGTGTCTCTCGTCTTTTGGGATCTGGGGAAAGGGAGAGGACATAGTAAAACTTTGTCAGACACTCACACACACACACGGGGCCTCGTTGTCCCCGCGCTCCTTCGCTTGTCAGAGTGGTTGGTGTAAAGTGCTTTGTTCCTGACTGTCAGCCTCTCTGGGCTATTTACAGACATCGGGAATATGTCAGCCTTTATCTACGAGTCTCCCTCTCACTCTTTTCCCTCCATGCCAGTCTCACTCGCTCGCTCTGATCGCGCGTTGCGTTCAGACGTTTTGATATCAGAACGATGCCGCACGCAACTGATGGGTCTCACAGGGAGTCGGTTCCAGGAGATTTACTCCCTAAACACAGTGTTTATAGTTCGGACGGCAACGTCTGGTTACTCTCACAGACGGTGCGTAAAACCGTGGCACGTTTATTAAAGCAGGATTTAGCCTAACTGTTTAGAAATGCGGTCCTGAAGCTGCAAGACATCAAAATACATTTTTACAGTGAAGAGGAAGTAATGTACTCTCCAACAATACATAATACATACAACGTCCAGCAGACGATGTCATGTAAGTACTAATGGATAGATGGTAATTAGCTACCTATAAGATCCATTCAGCCATTTAGATATTAGTCGTATTAAGCTGGTCTCTTCTCCAGAATATTTAATTTAATGGGTCTGTGAAACGGAATTCTTCAAAAGGATGATTCCACACTGAAACGTGCAAAACTTAAAAAAAGATGTGATATCGTTTAGCTTTAGTTTGTAGTGACAGTGCACTGCCTCCTAATTCCCCGACATGAATTATTGAAAAATATAAGGAACATTTAAAAATGCAGAAATGTGGCCAGTGTGTAAGCAACATTTAACTAATGAGTTAATTAATGAGTTAATAATAGAACAATGAGAGGTAATGAGTTAGTAAATAAGTAATGTATGCGTAAGTACAATCGTAAATTCAATGAGTAACTTTACATTTGACTATATTCCACCAGTGACAACAATAAACCCAGACTCGTCAGTCTGTGTATACACAGAGTCAAAGGTTGTTAACTAATGAGTAGCTTCAGAGAACTGAGGCGAGGAGGAGTAAGAACGAGGAGCGTTTGCTTTTGTATACCCACACTGTTTTTTCTCCTGTTGACTGATTCTGTGTCTCAGTTTTGCCAATAGTTTCCGCCTCCTAACAGCGTCACACACAGACAGACAGAACGGGGGACTCATTAGTAGTGGAGCTGCTGAACCGATGCCTCGCGACCACAGTCGGTAAACACTCGGCTACTCGGAAAAGCGGGAGACGGAAATTCCTGCCAGCGTTTCCTTTCAGAGTAACCTGAGACAGACGGAGTGAGTTAAAAGGCAGCTCAGATAAAATTAAGAGGCGTTTGCTGGCAGTTGTTGAGGAGAGGCCTGGTCACATCCAAACGTTAGCTCTATGGGTGTTACATAAAATGACCTACAGTAACACCCCTCCACACACACGTACACACACACACACACACACATGCTTCCGGTCTCCTTGATACAGGCCTCGTGTCAGCAGTGCATTTAAAAATAGCTGTCCTCTAATGGCATGTCAGGGAAGGCAGAGGTGACGGGACAGGGACTCACCTCAGTCATCAGCCCCATCAGCATCGTGAGCTGGACTAGATTAATGGACCGAATAGGCTCAGTGACATCATCCTGCGTCGGTTCATGCGTTGCTTTCACCTGGGCTACGTGTGTTTGGATGAGTTCCCCCGACTCGCTCTGAACGTCCAAGGACATGTGTCGCACTCTTGCGTCATTCGCTTTCACGCTCCTCGCTGCTGGACACGCGGACGCGCGGCACAACGTTCAGATCAAAAGACCAGTGTTGGTCAGGTAGAAAACACACGGACACAATAGCCTGCACTTTGTAGATTAGCCCTCACTCTGTGCAGCTGTCTCATCACGCTGCCTTTCTCGTCTCTTCGTGGCCACAGGCAGGAGGGAAACACTACCATCCGACCTGCGCCCGCTGTGCCCGCTGTAACACCATGTTCAAAGAGGGAGAGGAAATGTACCTGACAGGTGAAACCCGACGCCGAAATCCAAATTTCCACACACCGACACATGCGAGCGCGCACAAAATGGAGCAAACTCAATTCATGGCATGTGGAAACTCTAAACTGAAGTCTGACTTTCTCTGGCGCTTCCTCAGGATGTGAGGTGTGGCACCCGTTGTGCAAGCAGGCAGCGCGGGCAGAGCGGAGACTCAGGGTGAGATACAGTCGGAAATGAAAATGCAAAGTAAATTGAAGAGTCATTTTCTCACTATTTGCGTTGTCCTCTGTCTTTTCGTTTGTGCCTCACAGCACAGGCGCTTGTCGGAAACCTCCATCTCCCCACCGGGCTCCTCCATCGGCTCCCCCAGTAGAGTTATATGCGTGAGTAGCGTCTGACCCTGCGGCTTTTCCTTCCTTCTACAGTAGCTGCCACTCCCACCACGCCCCACCCTAAAAGCGCAATCGCTGCTCCAGAAACACAAGCACTGCCCAGAGGCTTGAACGTCACAGCACCGACCTGAGACGCTGCTCGCTCCCTTGGCCTGTTCACTTGTCTTCGTCCTTCCCCGTGTTGTCATCTGTGATGTTTATAAAGCGTTGATGTGATCTAACACATATTAATCTGCTTTCTAAATTGTATCTCATCACAAAACCACAGTTAACACATAAATTTATGTTACGCTATCAATGTGATGTGATGTGTACCGTCATCAGCACTGAAGTGGTCATTTGCAAATCAAAAATCATCTCCAGAAAGTCATATTAAAGGATATTAGGCTGTTTGATTGTAATCCTGTGACTTATATCACAAGATAACATCAGTGCAGCATAAATATAATTTGCCTGAGGTCTTTAAAGGAGGGATGGACCCTGTCACTTAAAGTTTGTCGCAGAATTATATTTAAAATTTATTTTAGTATGTTTAATTTCGTAGCCTATATGCTCACGCTTATGCTTCGTGTGCTGCTCGGGGGCTGCTGGGTGTTGTTGCATGTCAGGGGTTGTGTGCACGCCAGCAGAAGACATTGCTCTGCGTTGAGCCAGCCCCGCTCGTAATCAATGACCTTTCTGCTTAAGGTGATGGATGGGGCAGAAGTGCAGCGTTAGCACCTTTGTGCTCACTGTCTCCTCTCCCCCTCCCTCCGTGGTGGTCGTTGCTTCATCTGGCCTATGCCTCGCACGTGTTAAACCCCTGAAGGTCAACAGGGAGGTCAACGTGTCGCGCGCACACACACCTGTACTATCTGCATGTGCTGACACGTGTGTGAGCTTCACCTGCTTTCCTTGTTTTCGTTTTTCTCTCACTCCTCATCGCTGCACGTTCTGCTCCCTGTCACAGACGGAGCCTCCATGCGACTTTGTTACTGTGCATCTCCCATTTGATTGATGTTGGGTCTGTTGGCTGCTGTTGCGTGTGTCTTTGGTTGGTGGGTGCGTGTGTGTGCGTGCGTGTGTGTCCTCTTTCCAGGCCAGAGTGGAGAATGAGATCCTAAATTATAAGGACCTAGCTGCTCTGCCAAAGGTCAAGGCCATATATGAGGTCCAACAGCCGGACCTCATTTCCTCCTCATACCAGCCCTACCACAGATACACCTCTGATGACAGGCTAGACACTTACAGCTATGGGGAGGTACTACTGCTACACACTACGGCTCAGACCTTTTCCAAGAGAAATACTTTGTTTTAAGTGTGGAATGAAAGAGCCTTTCCCCAGCTGAAACATGAACAGCTGACATTTCCCTACAGATTGAACAGTGAGTCATAAGTAAATATGTTATTGTTTTTACTCTTCACAGTAGTGTAGTGTGTCTTGTGTGCGACTGTAAACAGAAAAAAAGAAACAGCTGTAATTCGCATTTTTGCTGACCCACTGTATAAAAATGTGTGGGTTCCACTCGTCAATAACCACCAATATTCCATCTAAGGGAAAACAAGCCACAGGTTGATTTTGTGTATTTCTGTATTTCTGTGCTCCAGCTCCAATAATAACTTTCTCTCTCCGCTGGTTCTCCAGTCACTAGGGACGCTGTCTCCCTACTCTCAGGTAAGCGTTTCCTCCTGCCACACTGGAGCAAGTTGAAACACGTCACGTAGGCCTGTCACTCAGCTATTTGTCTTCCTCCTAAACCCTTATCAGGACTACGACAGCTTGGATATGAAGCAGAGGCGCTGTTCCAGTCCGGGTTATATCGACTCGCCGACGTATAGTCGTCAAGGCCTGTCACCCATCGTGCCTCGCTCTCCGCAGCACTATGGCTACCCTGGTGAGTCAGATGGTGCGTTCAGGACAGTTCATCACTTCTCAGAGGATAATCAGTTTGCTGAAAAGAAGATTAGGTCTAATTTCCCCATGTCCCTCACTTTAGCCTACAGAGAGGAAAACACAGGTAAGTGCATGATCCAACACGTTAAGCCGATCCTTTACGGGATGTGAACTTTCCTGTCGTTTTTCATCTGATGGCTAGAGCTGCGCTTCGTCTGTCATCCCATTCAACTCTTGCACATGTGCACTGACTCTGTGGACAACGTTTGTTGTTACACAAGTGGAACAGTTGCTCCCTGTCCCTCTGCAATTTAAACGAACGTGTCTATTTTCACCCGCATGTGTTTGAGCCTTCCTTCATACTTGCGTATCCTTTGCTGTGATTGGCTGTGGCCGGCTGCAGGCTCTGAGAGCGGCAGGAGTTCTCCTTATTACGGCCAAGAGGGGCGGTCGAGCACACCCACCACAAACCAGCCCCCTAGGCATTTTCATGTACCAGGTAGGACTCCCCATCTCATCATCACAGTTTCCTTTTTTCTAGTGATGAAGCTTTCATCAGCCATTATTCACTAACGCAAATCATTCTGGAAGGATTGAAAAGTGGTGTTTTTATATCGTTATACTGCATCTTTGCCTTCCTTTACAACCACCCGTCCTGCCTCCTCCAGCTCCCTCCCTCACGTCTTCTTCTTCGCCTTTCATTTGTCCACGTTTCACCTCTCCATCTCTTTCTCTCCTCAGCCACAGGGGACCCTAACATCTACAGGAAGCCTCCCATCTATAAGCGAACCGGTACAGTGCAGTTAGCCTCGCCTTAGCCTGCCTGTCCTCCTGTCAGTGTAGTCATAGTGTGCTTGAGTAATCGACCTAGATGTTTTTACACACCTATCGATGTCGCTCAGCAACGTCTATTGATTAAGCGTCGATCAGCATCGATGCTCCAGTTTTCATCACAGAACAAGGGAAATAGGAGATATTGATCCTGCGCTTGAAACTCATAGATCTCTATTAAGCGTATTGCATTAGTAACATAAGCGAGCGACGTGCAGTCCCCCCCCCCCTGAACGAAGCGGCGGTTGCTCAGGCGTGACAGGTATTGAGTGCACGCGACTGTCAGGACACACAATTCACGAAAATAGCAAAGAGCAGTGGAACGAAGGAAGGTGGAAATCTGCATTATTCTGTAGCTGGACCTCCTCCTTGTTCTTTTTCAGCCAGCGGTCAGTGTGCGACTTAAGGAGATATTACTGAGACTGTTTTCAAGGGAAAAAAACTGTTATTTTTGTCAAAACATAAAAGGCAGTACAGAAACGTGACTTTCTTCGTGGTGTGGATTTATGCAGCCGTTCGGTCAACCAGCGCATTTAACACAAGATGCTTTTTTTTGCCTCTTTTTTTTTTTACAAGTCATTAAACTTAAATGCACTCAGCCATCTGGATAGCATGCTTGATTATAAACATTCATATGAAGAAAGATCCACTATCCCCCAGCCACGCCACGCTGGAAAAAGCCTCCTCAGCTGAGAGTCACGAGATCTTTTCGCGGAGGATAGTTTATCTTTGTTGTGTTGTGTTGCATGTTCCTGTCTCTGTATTTCTGGTGGAATCGGTGAACTGTGTTGGTCGTCTGTAATAAGTACATCACCGGCCATGAAGTTTCACTTTGTTTTTGCCACTGGGCGAACAACGCGATTTCAGCCCTGACTGTAAATGGCAGCTCGTCTAGTTAAGACTGACATTCGATCGTATTGATCCCTCTTGTTAATTTATGTCTCGCTAAACAACTATTGATCATCACTTTCTCTAGTTTCAGCACTAAACACGCCTGATGTAAACTAAGGGCCACAACAAACGTGTATAGAAAAGCATTAAAGGCCTGTGATGTACTATTCAAATGTAAAACGGCTCCCATTAGAAAACAGGTTGTATCAGAGATAAGATTTAGGAGGTTAAAATAATGTTTCCCTTTTCTTTTCACCTCTTTTATATTGCATCCAACCACTTTTGTTCACTTCCCTCCACCTCCTGCTCCACTTTACTCGGTGACCTTGCCTCTGTAAGTATCGCCCTCCTGTTGCTCTTACACTCGCTCTGGGTAAACAGAGATTTCACATGGCTGCCTGTGTGTCTGGGTGTGTTTCTGTGGACGTGTCCGAGCGTCTTGACCCATGTTTGTCATCCCTTGTCAGTCGTCTACATTCACACAAAGTCATTCTCAGCTTCAGTTTGCCATCAGACTTTGCGTGCGGCCGCGCGTGTAGCGGGCTCGTCCCGCCGTCGGCCTGAAGCTGAGAACGTTTGACATTGCTGTCGTGTGTCATGTATATGGGAATTCAATGGGTCGTGGAATGGGGCTGGCATGGCTAAGGCCTAACGGACTGAAGAGTGATCTGTCTGACATTACGCTGCACGTCCACCCTGCTGATGTCCATCGACTGTATCAGTGTCGCCGCCTCACACCGCTCATTGAACAACCGTGCGCCTCGAGGCTGAGCAGTAACTGAACTCACTCGAGCGCCGGTTATTTCCATGTTGGCTGTCATGTCGAGCTCTGACGGGATTGGTGGGCGAAGACGGTTTTGTACTGTAACGGAGAAGCAAAAGTATGAGGAGTCTTAGTTTTAACGGAAGGAATGTTACTAGTATCTCATCATATCACGTGAATGTTAAATGACACGATTGATGCCTGGGTCAATATGAAGAAGGAAGCAGGAGACTGGATGCATGTCAAGAGTGAACTATCATTTCATTGTAACTCTATCTCTAAAGCAGAGGTGGTGTAGTCTATGCTAAGCCAGTCTGCTTGCACTAGCTTCATATCCTACAAACTTGAGTTGAGTTGTGTTAAATGTCAAACTGTTCCTTTAACTTAATTCTCACTTTATTTGCGTCTCTCCTTTTTTTTTCCCCTCCTAACTTGATGTATTTTCTGACAGACTATCATGCGGACGCAGCCACCAAAAGCAGGACCAGCGAGGACATTCTGAGGTCCTCCAGACTGTCCACCTACTCTCCTGAGCCGTACTGTCAGTCAGAGTCGGACTACTGCCCGTACACCAGCTCCCCCAAGGGTAAGAAACACGCTGTCGTTTCATAAGAGGCTGCGTTTTTTTCCTCTGCGACTGAACCGAACACAGACGCTAACCACAGTCCGTTTTGTAAGCGCGTGTGTCACATTCGTTCACTCATCCACTCTGTAAATGCATTTCACTCTGAGCTCCATATTTGCGAGAGGAAATCTCTTTTATCTCGTGTCTCTCTCAGCTTATTGGGCACCAAGAAGACGCTTCTCGACAGGGGGAGATGAAGAGAGTTGGAGCCACAGCCTTCAAAGAGTAAGAGCTTCATTATTTTCTGCTGTGTCTCCAGTTCAGAGTCAAAGTCCCCCCCCCCCCCCTTCTCAGAAACGCCATAAATAATGCACCTAAACTATCTTTTGCTTTATTTGCTTCTCTCAATCAGCAGCTTTCCCCCGAACGTCCCATTCGTTTTTCTTCATCTGCTGCTTTTTGGTTTCCTCTCAGATCGGGAGTGGCATCGGGAGGCTCATCCTGAAGGAGGAGATGAAAGCCCGATCCGGTTCCTATGACAACGACCCCTGGGGCAGTGCAAGGAATTCTCGTAGCGGGAGCAAGGAAACACTAAACACCACGGGCTACGGCACCACGGTGTACAACAACACCGTCAACGGCTGTAAGGATCCACCCTGCCCCCTCGTCTGTCTCTCGTTCTTTTCATTGCGACCGCGCACGGTGCCACTTTGGCTTGTTTACGGGGCGCGGCACGCAGGTTCAGAGAGGGCCGCGCTGTAGCTGCTGCAGGCTGGGAGCTTTATTGAGATGAATAGAGGTCGAGAGAGAGGAGCAGCTGCTGCCAAACTTGTGCCGGTCCAGCAGCAGCAGCAGCGGCAGATGTGGCCCGTCATTGTTATGACGATGTCTGATCGCACTGGTTGGGAACACCTCGGGCCACCAGGTGTGCAGATGTGAGCCAGACCCGAAGCATCCAGCTGTTTTTGTTCGAAGACGACACCAGGCGGTGTCTTCGCCTCTGTTTCCCCCTGTCTTCCACGTCTCCTTGCATGCTCATTCCAGGTTTTCATTCTACTCCGTTAACTATCTCTTCATCCATATATCTGTGTCTCTGTCTCGCTTGCTTACTCTCACAGCTGGTGTCCCACATCCTGTTTTATTTATGAGCAGTAAGATCTCTCATTAAAGCGGCTTCTCAGATGGGGAGGGGACGCAGCTGAACGGGGACTCTGTTGGCTCCGGTTGAAAGGCAACGAAGGCGTGTACAAGACCCGTACAAGCTGTGTTGTGCGATTAGCTGAAGCGTGCAGTGTGTATTCGTGCTGATGTTTTTTTTTGTTTTTTTTTCTCGAACCAGTCTTGCTTGGACTTTTTTTCTGCCTTATTGCCTCGTTGATGTTTCGTGGCCCACGTCACTTCCTGTATTAAGACTTGTCTGCCACACTTCTTACTGTTTAGAAGGAATTCAAACAGTTCAGATTGGAAATTCTGTATTCTGTATTTCTCTTGTGAGGTAATGCTGTGGCCTTTTTATTTCACAGCGCCCCGGTCTCAGTACAGCACCGATAGTGGTGAGTTCTTGATATTACATATTTATTTTAAAGAGACTTACTGTAGCTAGTAACCACTCCAGTCACTGATTCATTTAATTCATAGCTTCTAAAATTATAGTTCAAATTAGGCTGTTTCAGTGATCAGTGCATCAACCAAGGTCTGTTGTCATGTGCACACATCTGGAACTGGGTGTTTTGTTTAGTTTTTTTTTGGGAGGGGATTAGTCATGAGTGCCATCTTCTGGCACCAGTGAGGTATTGGGAACATACAAACTGCATGGAAATAATAATTTAATTTAATAATGTAGTAAGTTTAAGCAGCCATTGATTTAAATATGTTTTTGTGTTTTAGATTTTGTTTGTAAGTCGGCCTCGCTTCCAGGATACGGGCGTAACGGCATGCAGCGGGTGAGACCACGGCGACTTAACACACAACATGGCTCAATTAGCTGTTTATGTCTCATAGTGTATTTCAGTCTAGATTACATGTGATCCTTTACCTTTAAAGTTGCATGTGTTTTATTTAGCATTTGAGTGACTTATAGGTTTATAGAGCGATTCTCTCCCCACACGTTGACAGACCACTAACAGTTCTTGCTTGTTTGTGTTAAATGCGTTGGGTTCTTCTGCCCCTGCAGCCTCAGAGTGCAGACTGCTACCAGTACCAGTATGACAGCGCCAATGAAGTGAACTGGGGCAGCAGAGGTCATTTAAAACACCTCCCTCGTAGAGTTTAAGGAATTAATTAACTGCCTCTTTTCTTGTACTAACTTGCTTCTCTTTCTCTTCTATCCCAGCTGAATACAAGGTAAGGGCTCAACATATTCAGTTGCATGATCCTCTCTATGTGAGTTAGGCTATATGTAGAATCATCTTAGTGTTATTGTAAGTACAGCATGACCCTAAACCATGAAGCCAGATCAAGCAGAGCTTCTCCTTCTGCAGACTTACCCATATGAAGCGCTCATTGTGACCACCAGAGGGCGCAACAGACTGCCCAAAGATGTTGACAGAGCCAGACTCGAGGTGAGTGACTGGTGGGAGGGTCATTAAATGACAATATTACTTGCAAAAAAGTTGTGACTGGCCATATGGTGTGAAAGAATGCAATTATTATTATAATTAAATGTTTTCCATAATATTTTACTAATGGACTTTGGATTTAGAAAGCAAAACATGTGCACTATAAGGCCTCTCCGTTCTCCAGTCACTTTTCGCCCTTTCTTTGCTCAGCGCCACCTGTCCGCTGAGGAGTTCGTCCAGGTGTTTGGCATGACCGTGGAAGATTTTGACCGGCTGGCTCTGTGGAAGAGGAACGAGCTAAAGAAACAAGCTAGGCTCTTTTAGTCAAGTACGAACATCCAGCGAACACTGCCACAGGTTGAGCCAGGGGCTCAACCCACCGTAGGAAGAAAGACAAAGATAAGACTCCAGATCAACTGCCATGGCTGAGAACCTGTCGTAGATCTTCTCAGATGAAGAACCAAATTCTGGACGCTCCAGCGTGGACTCGTGGGATACCCAGGGAAGACGCTGCGGACATTATGCACAGATGGGCTGATGACCTGTTAGACCATTCATAGTGCAACTCTGTGCGCTGGGGCGGAGTGCGAGCAATACAGACTGTAGTACAGTAGCGATGTGTTTTTCTCAAGCCTAAAGGATGAAGGAAGGCGTCTGTCTGCCTGCGCCTGGAGCTACAGTACGAAAACATATTGAGGAGAATTCTGGCTTTGCCTTATTTATTATGCTCTCTTAGATATGAGTGTGCAGCACCAGCAAACTGAATGAGTAGAATGTAGATACAGTATCATTTATGACACTTTATGAGTGTGAGAGCTTAGCTGAAGAGAATGAGTGTGTGATTGTACAAAATCACTTGGCTTTGGTTTGTTTACCTCTTCCCCTAATTTCTCATGAAATACTGTGCCCCCCCTCCACACTAATTGATAGAAAAACAAACCAGAAGGACGTTACAGTGTCCACAGCTTCTTCAGCCGTACGGGAACGTAGAATGCATTTATACAGAGCAGCCAGTCGCTTCCATGGACCGTTCTGGTTTGACAGTTCACCTGCATGGGGACCTAGAGCGACCCAGTAGATTCAAGAGAAAGGAAACTGGAGTTCAATGCTTTTCCAGTTCGTTGCAGCTTCATCTTTTAGGATGAGAACAGCAGACATCCACCCACTTACATTCACTTTCTCCGAGTTTTATTTTAGAACAGTTATTTTGTAGCTACAGAGATTATATTTGCTCACACGAACACACTGCAAGGTATTTAACACATTTACAAAGAACCAGGGTTGTTGAGAAGTTTACTTCCTTTGAATACTGTTTTCATTTTGTCACTAAAGATTAAAACTCAAATCCAAAATCAGACTCATTGTTTGTTTGTTTGTTTTGGGAATATAATGTAGAATATACTCACATGGTCAAATGAGAACACAAGAGCATATGAAAAGTACAGGCTCCAACTTTTACAACAAAAAAAAGATATTTTATATTTTCGATTCATTGTTAAATTATGCTGAGTTGGCGAGTTTTAGGTGAACTGGTAAGTGGGATTGTTTTAAGCTGTGGGTTAATGCGTGATGCTGAGCCCAAGTAGCGCCCAGCAGCTGGAAGGAGCTGACTCTAGGACCCGGCAGAGGCGCAGCCCTCCTCCAGCTCCCGAGCCGCGGATCTGCAATGTATCCACTGCATCTGTCAGCGGCGGTCGGACACACGCGAGTTCTCTCTCTCTCTCTCTCTCTCTCTCTCTCTTACCCACGCGTGGGCCTGCGCCGGGTTTCAGCATCGGGCATGGACGCGAACGACACCAAATGTAAGTCAGCTTTTCCAAGTCGGAATTTTTAGGGCTACCGCTGCTGCAGGTGCGCGTTGGATTCACGTTTGATATTTGTCTGCACAGAGAGGATCGAGGTGTGTCATGACAGGGTCCTTTGCCCCTGTGCGTGTGACATGAGGAAAAAATAAAAACACAACATTCCTTTAGTTTACCCCCCAGCTGCTTGTAGAGGCAGAAGCCCAAGCGCTGATCCCAGGTCTGATTGTTGTTGTAGAAGATGAGTGTTTGATATTTGAAACCATCAGACAGACCTCTGGAGAACTTCAGCGCTGTTTCCCTGACACAACTAGAAATAGAAAATGTGTTTGGGCCTCTTCGTGTTTTCTCTGGGAGGGGTTCACTTGCCCCCTGCACAGTCCAACTTTTATTTGATTTTTCTCCACGCTGCAACTGAAAACAAATACTGAGGGGTGTCATCCCACTCAGCGTGTCACGTATGAAGTCAACACAGTTCGTGGTTCTCTGGTTTGGCTTCGTGCTGATGCTGCTGCAGCATGTCACTGCACATTTAGCAGTTTTATAGACCTGCTGCCAGTAACCCGGCAGGTAAACATGTGATAGTGATTACAGGGAACGGCTTTATAGACATTTTTAGTCGACTGACTAGAGGTGAAAGGAAATGAGACAAAAACATGGTCCTTAATCAGATGTCTGCTCCTTTTTCAGCACATTTTAACAGCGTTACAGTCTCAGTGATTTGCTTCTTTCCCATCCTTTCTTCCATCCTTATAAAGTGTGTGGCTAATATAGAGTGTGTTCAAACATCTTGTGTAGGAAGAAATTGTGTGTGTTCTCTCTTAATTCAAGGGTGATGCCCTTCAGATCACAACGTTACATCTTCGTGGCTACTTTTTGCAACCAGAGATCAGCTCGGTGAGCTTGGAGAGGAGGCAGGTACAAACTTGAACAGTGGGGAGTTTCTCAATATCCTCTGTCTCAGTCCGCTGAAGCAGAAGAGTAATGAAGGTTTAGTTTCCACATCCGCGTACAGTGTCAGAGAGGATCAGGTGGGTGTGAGAGGGGAGAGGCTGTCCCTGCAGAGATGCATTGCAGTGGTGGGATTGTCTGCGATTCAGCCCAGCACATGTGATCAACTGTGGCTATTGTCTAAGATATATTGGTGCTAATGGGAGAAGTTGTGGACAAACGTGTTGTTGTTGTGAATTAAAGCATGCTGTTCATTATTTACAATGTGATACATATGTGAGTCTTGAGGCTTGTGGAGGACGTCTTTGAGCTTAAACAGCGATTTGTATTGTTACTACAACGCAGTCCAGTCGTCAGGGGGGTTAGCAGGTCAGTAGAGCACCACGAAAATGCAGTCCGCTGTCGTCACGCAGCCAGTGGTCAGCGACCTGCCTTTGCATTCGTGTCCCATTTGTGACTCTGTATCTTGCTGCGTGTATTTCTGCAACAAATGCTGGTTTGTATTAACAACTTTATTGAGGCATGTGGAGACTTAACATACAGCTGAACAACTTTAAAAGCCCTTCTAGCCCGTTTTGATAGGAAAGTCACTTTTCCTTCAGTTTGATTTATTGATTCATGCTCTGTAAAAGATCTCAAACAAACAGAGGTCAGTTTTAATAATAAGGACAACTAATTGAATTCACAAATCAAATAAATGCTGGTTTTGTGTGTGTGTTAAAAGCTTGGGGTTACTGTTGTTCTGGTTTTATTTGCTCTTTCAAGTTTATCAAGTTTTTTTTTTTTTTTTCTTGTGCAGGCCTGCAGACCTTCACACAGTTCAGTTATGTCCTGTCACTCATGAGCTGTAAAAGTCAGACATGGTTGTGGACCAGACCTAGAACAAGTGGAAATCCCCTCTTTAACCCCAGTGAAATGAGGAGATCTCCATGATTCATACGGCTGAGATGTGTGTGTGTGTGTGAACATGTGGGCATGCACGGATGCATTGTGTATAGGCCATGGTCACTGCTGCAGAGCTGTTTATATGGGGTGTCCATGGAGATGCGTTGCACAACATCGGAGCAGGAACTGTCGACTGTGCTATATGACACTTGGAAATGTGACAATTCTTCAGTCTGAGAGGGTAAAAGCGACTGTTTGCCCTTAGGAATAAATCTGGTTTAGCAATTCAATGTACAGACGGTGGTGACAAAATGTAGTCCTGGTATGTGCTCAACTTATCCCACGCACGCATCAACAAAAAAGGGATTTATTTACCAGTTTGCTCTTTTGAATGATGTTTTCTTTATGTGCAAAGTGAGGACAGCTTATCCTGAACATGGTTAGACTCAGACAACAGCAGTAAGGAGCGTCTGGTTTTCTGGTGAACAAGTGAAGCTCAGGTCAAAATCCCATTAACGCGTAGCAAGTCCAAAATGCAGACAAAGCAGCGCCTTTTCCCCTGCAGCCGTGTGTGTCTGTGTGTGTGTGTGTTCGCAACGTTCATGTGTGTTCTGTGCATGTTAGCATCAGTGAAGCATCTTTCTCCGTGTGTGAATTCTTCTCTGTGAGGGAGACATAGCATTGTGGTGATCTCACAGGAATCGGGGCAGATACAGGATCTGCATAAAGCTGACTGCTCTGTAGCGCCTTTGTCTGGCAGCAGGCTGAGTCAAGCCCTCTCTGCCACCTCGGACTCGAATAAATCAAGAGCGCAAGATGAAAAATGAGGAAGAAGCGAAAGGGCGTTTAGCAGGCATCGTTGTTCGTTTTGTGACTTTTCACCTTTGAGCTGACAACATATTGAAAAATTCCCACATGCAAGACAACAAGCTCTGCTTCTGTCTTTATACCTGCTTTTCGGGGTCAAAGGTCAGCTCATTGCGTCATGTTCTGGGGGATTTCCCTGGAGTTTGCTGGTCTGCTGGAGAGCTAATCATCTCGTTAGTCGTCAGATTGCATAGATTTGACATAAAGGCTAATGAGTAAAAGGTTTTGCATGTCCAGAGGCAGCGTTGCTTTTCTTAACCAGGCACCGCAGCCCTCGCTAAACAGCCGCGATCCTCCCTCAGCAACAGTGAAGTCATGTCGTATCTGTGGCCGTAGCGTCAGAACATCAAACAAGCTTCCTAGTTAATGCTTAAACAGGTGAGCAGCAGTCCACAAAGCCGTGATTGCACGGCCCTACCGCCATGGGAACAGCTTGTTCCTTTAACAGGCCTAATGACTTTGAGGAGATTTCTCCCTCTCTGACGAGCTCATTAGACTGGACTAATTAAAAAGAGTGAGGATGCACTTCAAGCTAGAAAAACAGTCACTGAAGGAACAATACACATCCCAGTAGTGCCAGTCCATCAGAATAAAAAAAATAGAGAAGCCATAAATAGCATCCGCTCCCTGATTCTATCTCTAGTGCATAAAATGTCTGGCCTGAGGATCCTGGAGTGTGGGATCCTTTCTGTATTTTACAATAACCTGAAGCATCTTCCCGAGCACAATTAAACCAGCAGGGAGTGGTGTTTGTGGACCTTTACGACTCCTCCAAACCAAATAAGATTTTCCACATGTGCCCCTCACCTGCCGCCTACAGTAACTCCAGCACAATGTTTTACAGCGTGCGGTCGGCGTGCACGTTGATTCTTCTGGTGTGTTTGTCCACCCACATGATAAATGTACATGTCAGCGCCACGATAAAGGAATTCTGGCTGTCAAAGGGACTACCTGCAGCAGCTACGCCTGCTCCAATGGCCCATTGAAAGAGCTGCATTATGTTATCTAGTGCGGGATCGAAAACGAGGTCACCGGAGACGCGCCGTGGCGGTAAAAGCACCGTGGGTCGGCTGACAGGAAGAGGAAGCAGAAGGCCGAAGGTGATACTGTATGCGACGTCATCGGCGGAGAGAGGAAGTCCAGCTCTATAAGGGGCACATGGGGCATCCCCATAGAGCTGGTCAACCCATCCACCAATTCAAATGTTGACTGTCATCCTCTCCGCTCTCTGTTTGACGCAGTATGTGGAAGATTCTGCACCTGGGCCTTTGCTGTAACTTCATCTCTGTCGATGGATTTGATGTACTGCCAGTGCCAGGAATAATTAGAAACTGCAACATCTGGCTCTGGAAACCAAACTAATGCATGAGACTCGAAGGCAAACCACTCCTCCCACCTTTCCCTCTCCCTGCTCGGTTACCGCACTTTCACTTGCATCCTCGCAGTGTATGAAAGCGTGTGAGTCGGCCGTAATGTTTTCCAGCAGCTAATACTCGCTTCTGAGGTTCATGAGTTGATTGACAGCTCTGAGATTCCCATTCTGAATTTGGCCTGGTTGGTTAAAGAGGCTCTGTGAGAAATCTTAGAAAGGAGTTTCACAGCCCTGCTATGGGGCCGTTGCCTAAAACATGTTGCTTCTCTCGCTCCTCCAGATGCTGGTCCTGCTGCTGGGTCGTTTGTCACTTGGATTGAAGGTGAAAGGACTTAATAAAAGGTCCAGTCGCTAGAATCTGTGGGTTTAACATGACCTGGAGGAACAAGAAGCTCGTGGTCAAACCATAACACAAAGACAGAAAGTGCCGTCACATCTAGTCACTGTGTTGATTTGTACCATTTTGTTGCAATGAACCAAAACCGCTTCTGTTCACATAACGTAGGCATCGCTGGCTGATGTGAGACTGTGGATGCCCAGACATGTTTTGTGCACAGGATACGAGAACCGTCACTCTTGGGAAATGCCGGGAATCTGAGCAACAGAGTGAGGAGGGGGTTTCGTCATGATAGGGCAAAGGAGTGGAGCTCACACGAGTGGATGTAATGTAATTAAAAGCCTGACGCACATCTGGCTGAGTGGTTTACATCACCTTTTGTCAGCGTGTGTGCTGCAGACGTCGCTCTGATTCAAGTAAAGCAAAGGTGTGTGATGGAGCCTGCGGTTTTCTCATCTGTGTTTCTTATTGGTGTGATTCAGCTGGGTTTTTTTTCAACATTCATGTCCCAGCTTTGATGACTGAGCTCGGTGGTGGTATTTAGATAACCCTCACACGGTGCGATGATAACATTCAAATCCTGCTGTCTCTCGACTTGAAGGCTTCTCCTGTGACTCACTTAACATGAGATAAGATTGCACTTTACCCGCGCTGTATGGGCTTCTTCTCTTCCTTTTGAAAAGTCGCTGGGTGGTATTATTCACTTGACCTTAGCGATGAGACAAAGAGGGACCCCGCACACCGCGCTTCAGGACCAGTCTTCAGCCTCTTTCATGTCAGACGGGGAAACAGCTGTATATCCACGATCTCCAAAGACAATAAGGAAGGGGAGGCTTCCAAGACAAACCCAACAGTTTCCATTAGATACTGATCTCTTGCGGAGTCACAGCCGGTACTGTACATTTCTCTAACAGCGGCTTTAGACCTTTTATTGTTGATGTGATTCACTGTATTAACTGTTCAGAAAATGAATTTATTTTCATTTAAATCCTGTGTTTTAACAATTGCCTCTTGTCCTAAGTTCTCAAAGTTGCGAGTCAAACACACAGGAGTCGTTGTACCGGCTTGCAGTGAGGTGTAAAGAGTCTTTTACAGCTCAGCGCGCTTTTCCCGGCCCTCTTCTGGCATCCACGGTCGGACGGTTCGCAGCTTCACTGAGGAGGTCAGAGGTCAGATTTAGACGCAGCGAGAAGTGGTTTGCGATGCCATAACTGAGAGTTGCAGGGTGTGTCTGTGGCATTTGTCACAGCTAGAGAGAGCGTTGGAAACGTTGGGAAACAACTATATGTGCCTCAGGGATGGTCTGTGTATGAAATTAGACAGTAGGAGGACTTCCTGTCTACGTCATTGGATCATTACATGCACTTTCTTTACTAAATGCAATACTCTTCATAGTAATTAACTGTTATCATTGCCTGAGTCTTCTCAGAATCTCAATCTTTTTGAAGTGTTTCACTAAGACAAGCTTCCAAAGTGCACTTCCTGTTCATAATCATATTTAGCTGTGGCACAGTGAAGGGTGGAGGCCTTTTTATCTCTTATGAAGATTTACATTTCCTGCAGAGTTGTCCATGGTGGTTTGTATTATATATTTTTCTTGCAATATGTCGCATTTTGTCACCTCGTGATATAGAGTGTAAAAGTTGAACCGTGTGGTTTTGAAGAGGGCTGGGTTGCTGCTAGATGCATTTTCTCTCACCGCTGGAAAGAGCTGGGGCAGCAGTTTCTCCCTGATTCCAGTCGTTATGCTAAGTTAAACTAACCACCTTCCTATCTGTCATACAGACTCGAGGGTGGTATCGGCCTTCTCATCTAACCCTCGGGAAGAAAAAGCAATGCAGGCGATTCTTCAACTGCAGAGCGTTCGGGAGATTGTATCAAAGAGGCGTCATAATGGGTCAAAGAGGTTGCTGCCACATGAGCGGCGCTGTGATGGAAGGGAGTGTGTTGCATCGTGTTGGGGCACATGGACCTGCCCGAGGGCAACAAGTCATCCACGTGGAACTTTGCGAGGTATCATGTTGCCTCTACCTAAACTCTGGAGCCTTTACTCAACCTGGAAAGTTAATGTGCTGAACATGGAGCTGTGGTGATATCAGTAACATTTAGTGCTTTAACAGTGCCTTACTGTAGCTGGCATGTCCGGAGCTTTACTGACACAGTCTGGATGACAGGCTTTCGATAAAGCTAGTTAATGGTTAATAAAGTCCACTGAAGGAAAAGAATGTGGGAAAAAAAAGATAAATAAAGATGTGATTAAAGAATGTGGACGGCTGTTAGTCGACCTGTGCGTGTTTACACAGCAAGCATTTCCCAGGTGCTATACGATCCCAGGGATTACAGTGGAGGGGGGATCCAATAAGACTACATACACACAGACGCACACAGCACCAACATCTCCCTACACCCTACCCCGAAGAGAAAAGAAAGGAGGCGAGACAAAGTGTGGGAGGGAGGTGGAGGGAGATAACAGATCAGAGGAAGGAAGGAAGAAAAGGGGGAGTGTGAATGCTGCAGTAGTCAGACTATAGCTCACCTCAACTAGGAGGACTTCACGTGACACACACAGGGAGGCTTTGACCTGGAATAGTGTGTGTTTGTGTATTCATGAAGCAGCCAGTGCTCGGTTTAACCTGGGAAAATGGTGGGACTCTCATCCACTGCTGCTGAGGGTAAGTGTTGAAAGTGAGCACGAGTCCAGCGTTTTAGGTGCAGCTTTAGGGTTTTGCTGAAGCTATGGTGATGGACAGAAGCGCAGAGATGTATGGAAATGTCCAGATGTGTTGCAAGCGAATGCTAGAATCAGGTAATGTTTACTTGGAGCCCTAAGCATCATGCCAGCTTGCTGAAACGCTAAGACAAACACTGCCACCCACACTCCAGGGTGAGACGATGTCATTTTTTTAAGCCTCTGCAGAGTCTTTGTGGGTTGCAGATTCCTCTGGGATTAGCTGGAATGTGTGTCTGCAACAAAAAATTGTGAAACAACGTGAGTTTATCTCAAATGACTGAATTTTGTCACTTTTAACACACTGGGAAGTTACTTGGGTAAGTTCAGCATGAAGAAAGCTTTGGGCACGAAAGAAACAACTTGATTGAGGTCACGGTAATCTTCACATAAGGGTTCGTTGGACATGTTGGCACAGGTGCTCAGCTCCCTGATGTTGTTCACCCACCCCCTCAAAGAGTAAAAAAAAAAAAAAAAAGTCTCCTTTAAAGGTCTGACTCTGCACTGTTAAACAAACGACTCTCTCTGCTTCACAAAAGCGCAGCCATACACAAACAAAAAGCCGAGTCTCGCACCAGTAACAAAGGGAGGAATGCGTCCCGTGTTTTACAGCTTTGAATCAACCCTGCACCGTAGTGTTTTTAGCATCAAATATTTCTACTTCCTCTTAGTATGGCAGTGATTAAACCCATTTTTGAGCTTTATCGTCTTTTCCAAGCGTGTGTGTAGTTTCACTCAGGCATTAAGTGCTGGATCGTTTTAAAGACCCACATAAACACCTACTGGGTGAAGCGTTGCAGCAGGATACACCGCATGCTGTTCTACATATATGAATAGTGTGGTGTTGATTGTAAGAGTTTTATAGCGTCACCGTTCCTCATAGAATATTCTTGCAAATCAAATAACAGTTGAATATGCAATCGCCTTTTTGGAGTAGTAGCCCAAATGAAATAGATTTGTGGCTGATATTTGATATCTTTGCTATATTTGATTTAGTCATGAGTCATGCTGAGGTGTGGGTTTTGTCTTCCATTAGCGTTAGGGGAAGCCCAGTTGTATGATAGAGCCAGGTCCTAAACAGCTGGAACCTCTGGCTGAGAGACGGCATCCAGCAGGCCAAGACATCCCCTTCTCACGAGTTTCCTCTCCTTCCCCAAACTCCACTTCCTCATTTCCCCTGGGTGAGTCGCATGTTAACGAGGAGGCATTCCTGGCCGCGGCGTGAATTAATTCCTCGTACCCACTTTCGAGCCCAAGCATGTTTTATATATCTTTTTTTTTTTTTTTTTAATCACAATAGACGGAAATCGCAGTAGTAAAGAAGGGGTTAGACAAACACAGGCAAACACTCACCTACTGTAGCTGTTGGCGATCTTGATCGCGGCCTTCCTTGGCAGGGCATTGTTAAGTCCAGAGGAAGACCCACCTCAGGAAAGCATGTCTGTCTTTAAGCAGTGGGAGCTGTCTGAAATGTGGAAACGCGGACACACGGCTTATCAAGACTCATCAGTGGTGGTTACATGCAGTAAGAGATCACTGAGAACAAATTCTCAGCAGGGTTGTAGACCTTTTGTAGTCTCAGGCTTTTCTGCGATGGGGGGGGTTTGAATATTTACGTTGTGCTCTGAAAACAGGGAGTAGGTCTGTCCCACCTCCCAGATCAACACGTGATGTGAGTTATATCTTCGGTCCTTTTAAGTTTTCGTTGCGTTACGGAGCCTGGAGAGCTCTGTGAAGCCGGTGCTGATTGCAGGGGGTTCTGCTCGTCCGAGACAGCATCTGCTTTATGTTAAACAATCCAGCTTTGAGATCAAGATCAGGTCCCTGTAAATGAAACACTGATTCGTGGTTCGTGTGGCTCACTCTGCTCTGAGGTGACCCACCACTTCTTCACAGTCTTTCCAGTGGTTTAATTGACTTTTTTGCCATAAACAGAGACAGCTGATTGAAGTCTTTGCCCATCTGCCTCCGAACCACTAACATTTTGTTTTGTTCTGCTCTGAATGCAGGATGTTCTTTTCATGCTATTTTTGGTTTGTTTCCAATTGTCTTCGGGTCTAATGAGAAATTAGCAAACATGCATCCTGTCACTGCAGCCATTTATCGCTGTTGAGTCTGCTTAGTAACAGACATGGGAGGAGATGAGGCAGACGGCGACGAGGTGTCAGACTGATAATGACAAACTGGGAAGCAAAGTGACAGAATGACAGAAGAACACAGGGGAAGCAAAGCAGAAAGGGCTTCTTCCTTGCGTTTGTTTAGACTTGCCGGTTTGACCTTTGCCCTATCTGATGATAACCGAAGCCATGCCCCCAATTGACCTTTGCCCTTCTCGTGCAGCGATGGAGGTGTTGGTGAGTGAGCTGGGAGTCCTGCTGAAGATGCTGGATCAGGAAAACCTCAGCTCCTCCACGCAAGAGAAGAAGACCTCTGTGTGGAATCTCCTGCAGCAGATACAGCCACCAGGTTCGTGATAGACGACCCATCAAATGACGAAATAAGTCTGGCAGACATCCAGATGACATGGTTTCATATTTTCTTCTGTCTTCTTTTTGAAGGTTCGGGAACAGACTACATCTACATGAACTCAGCGGTTTACAGAAATGGCACCAGCTTTGTGGAGTCACTCTTTGAGACATTTGGTAAGGCTGAGTACTGACACGGTGCTGGTCTCGACGTGGAATTAACATGTAATCGGACATGATGAGGCTTTGTTTTTACATTGAACGGCCACAACAAATGCTGACAGGTGCAAAAAAGGAAAAAGGCAATTGTCTGCTTACAATGGCACTTTGAACAAACAGTCAACTGTTGGCTGATGAGGAAGCAGGAAGAATGAGCTAACACAACAGCAGACCTCCTAAAAAAGCGAGTATAGTCAATAAATCAAAACAGTCCTTTACCTACATTGTATAGTAACAGTAGTTACTGTACATCCGATCAGAAAACAAAAGCCATAAAAACTCTTAATGCTATAGTGCAGTGTTTCAGTTGTTTACTGTAGTTTTATCCAGCGTGTGTCATTTTCAGACTGTGAGCTGGGAGACCTACGGGACGTGACAGAGGACCTGAAAGAAGACGGGGACGCTCAGACTGGAGCGTTACCACAGGCAAGTTCCCAAAATCAGGTTGAATTTCCTCATCGAAATCCAAGGTGCATGGACTGTTCGCCTTGAAATGCTGGAAGAAGGTCGGATCCTCGTACGTGGAGTGTGTGTTGTTTTATGTCTGTACCGTTTTCACCACTCGAATCCATCTCGACCGCTACACCTACAGTAAATGGCTTGAGGAGAAAACGCGAAGAAAAATAAAGATTATGTTCCGTGTCGTGGGGGTTTCCCATGTATGTGCGCTGATTGTTCCTCGAGTTGTCTGATTTAAGACACCCGCCCAGAGCCAACATATCTCCTTTATGGTTTTCATTCTGAGGGCTACACTCTATATATCTTTGATGATGCATTTTTTTTGGCTGTCTCTCTTCCATGTTTATGGAGGAAATCTGAGAGTCGTGTTTGTGTGTGTCACTCAGCAGAAGTGTGCAGACTCCTCAGCCTCTCACTCAGCTGACTCCCCGCCGCCTCTCCCCACAACGCCTCCTCCTGAGGAGTACTATGAGGAGGCGGTGCCCCTCGGTCCTGGCAAGATGCCCGAATACATCGTCGCACGAGGTCAGCGCTTTCCCGCCTCTGCTGAACTCAGTACCCTTGGTGTCAGTTAGCTGTAAAAAAAAAAATATGTGGCATGTTTCCAAACATAATTACAAACTACAAGTTACATGAAAGTGTGTGATGGAATCTAGGGACTAATTAGGGATAATTTTTCTTGTTTTTCCAGTCAGACCAAGCCCTCCCAACTCTATACAGGATGGGTATGAAGATGCAGAAAACAACTACTCTACTACCTGCATTAGCTCACATCGCAAGAACTCCTGTGAGCTAAGATCCGCTGCGCTCGTAAATAACCCAGCACACAAAGCGCTTTTTGTGCAATGAAATGATCTTCTCTCTTGTTGCTCTCCCAGATAATGACTCTGATGCCCTCAGTAGTTCCTACGAGTCTTACGAGGAGGATGAGGAAGACAGAGGCCCCGGTGCCCGACTCACTCATCAATGGCCGTCGGATGAGAGCTCCATGCCCCCTGCCAGAGACTGCCGCATCTGTGCCTTCCTGCTGCGCAAGAAGCGCTTCGGCCAGTGGGCCAAACAGCTCACAGTGATCAGAGAGAACAGACTGCAGGTGACAAGCTGTACTTTAAAAAAACAAAGTGCCTTTTTATTGACGTCCTTTAATTTACAGCGTTCTACGTTTCCTCGTTTCTATAGTGCTATAAGAGTTCTAAGGACACTTGTCCCTATGTTGACTGGCTGCTGCCCCAGTGCACTGTGGTCTATGTGCCCAAAGACAGCAAGAGGAAGCATCACGAGCTCCGGTTCACGTTACCCAATGGAGATGCACTGGTACTGGCAGTACAAAGCAAGGAGCAGGCCCACAGGTGGCTTAGGGTAAGCTGCAATGACACACTAGCAAAGTAGCCAAGGAAATATGGAGTTATGCATCTAAACCGTCCTCGCAGGTTGTCAGAGAAGTGAGCGGCCAGAGCGCGGGGCCCGAGGAATCCGCGTCTCCCGCCGTTCCCAAAAAAAACAAACTCGACAAGGTGAGCGGCGAACACGGGTTGTTTGTGGTAATATTCCTACGTGTATCCTTGAGGTATAATTTGTCGTCAACAGCTGAGGTGAGGAAGAGTCTGTGACAAGCAGCAATTGTGTTGTCACCATCAATCGTCCTGAGCAAGTGTTCGGCTCAGTGCGTGTTGGCCGCGATACCTGTGGTTTGCTTGAAGAGGACATGTGTAGCGTAATTGGGTGTTGATACCGCGGTGACAGGCGTATCCTGTGAGCTGTCGGAGGAAAGCGGCAATGAAAGCTCAGATGGAGAGGAGACGAGGGAGAAGGAAGCAGGGTTGTGTTATATGTTCATTCATTAGGCCGCATGTACAGTAGGAAGACAAATATACATATGACTCTACAGGTAGGTTTATTTAAATATTTCAAGAGAGTTACATCAGTCTACGTGCTTCTGTCTCAGACGTTATCTGCGGAGAGGAACACATCGGACTCGGACAGCGTGGGTGTTTCAACAGGAGAGACCTGTAGAGACAACGGTGAGAAACACGCAAGACCCTGTTTGACACGCGGCGTTGCTTCGATGTTTAAAGTGGATGCTGTGGTATCCTTTCTCAGTTTTAGTCCTCGTTTTTATTGTAGGTAAGGTGAAACGAGGGGCCCTTGCTGCAGGCCGTAAAATAACACGCATCATCAGTTTCTCCAAAAAGAAGCCCCCTCAGCCCTGGGGTGGTCGGACGGCCTACAGCAACCCTCGCCAAGGCAAGTCCCCGCTTCGGTGCCCGGCGTCAGGTCTGTGGTTGTGCGGATCTGTGATTGTCTTGCATCCTCGACATGCAGGCTTCCTGTCGGTGCTGGTCAATCAGGTGTGGCGAGAGCAGTGGTGCTGTGTGTGCAGAGGCTCTCTTCACTTCTACCATGACAAAGGAGATCCGCGGATCTCCCTGCCCTCCCTTCCTCTCCACGGCTGCGAGGTGGTGCCCGGGTTGGGACCCAAACATCCCTTTGCCTTTCGAATCCTACGGAACAGCACAGAGGTGGCTGCTTTGGAGGTACGATATAGCGCTTTCATCTCTTTTAGCTTCTTGTTTTGGCTTTAAAGGTTGCAGCTTTACTCATGGCACGGTGTCGCTCTTTCAGGCAGGCAGCTCTGAGGAGCTGGGAAGGTGGCTCGGCGTCCTCTTGGCGGAAAGCGGATCTGCAGCGGATCCAGAGTCGCTCCATTACGACTACGTCGACGTGGAAACCATCGCTAACATCCGCGACGCTGTGCGACATTCCTTCCTGTGAGTGAGGCAGGGGAGTGGGGATATTCATACGAGGTCAAAGGAAGGCCAGCAGCCGGGACGGCGGAGCTTTGACCTCGCGCAGAATTGAACTCTCCTCTCTCTGTGATCGTAGGTGGGCCACGTCCTCCAGCAGTGCCTCCACGGACTCCAGAACATATGATGAGGTCCCTAATGAGGACCCACAGGTGGGACACACGCGATTACATGTTTAATTAAATCCTACAGTGCAGTATGTGCACTGATTTGCTTTGATGTGACAAGATCGGGCGAGAGAGAATCTGCACGTCTGTGTTTGTGCAGCTGTCTCTGTCTGAATACCACACCCCATATCAGTCACCCACACTGACAGACAGCTCCCTGTTACACGCCTATCAATGACGCCTTTTTGTAGGCTGGAGAAAAACAGCACGAGGGCAAGGGAGAGTGGAAAAAAAAGGAAAAATGCAAACTGGTGACAGGAAGGCAAGAGGTCATGGCAATTTTACAGCCTGTAAACCAGTTTCATACCCTCACTTACATGCGCTTTAAACTTATCTCTCCCCGTGCGGCCGCAAACACACCTATGTGGCCTCGGAAGCAGTAAATCCAAAGATCGGTTTATCGCCTGCAAGACGCAGACACTGCAAAAACTTTTTTTTTCAATTTTAATTTGTTCTCATCCTTCTTTTTGCAACTTCCTTGTCTCCCCCCCACCCCCACTCTTCTCTACTCCACCCAGCCAGGGGAGAACCGCAGGCAGCAATCCGGCAATCAGGCGAAGCGACGCTCGAGCAGCAGCGACTGTGACAAAACCAAACCTTTAGTCTCCCTCAAGCGATCAGGCTCAAGTAAGTGTGTTCAGTTAGATTGATTCATACAGTATCTTTGGGTTTCTGTCTGAGGGACAACAAAGTCATTTAAAGGGCAAAATCTTCCTGCTGCTGAATAATTCATTATCCAACCGAAATAAAAATAAACTGGATCTCTTAATTTAAAATGTAGTTTATTTGAAATTATGTCATAGAGATGGGAGGAAGGAGGATGTGGAAGACATAAAAAGCCACTAATGGACATATTAAATATTAACTTACCTAAATCTGCTATTATCTTTGTATTGGTCACTTACATTAGTCCCTAAAATTAGATCCTTAAACGTCCACTTTGCTCATCTTCTCAGTTTCCATCCATAATATCGTCCCCGCTCCCTCACCTCTCCCGCGTCCTCCATTGTGGCGCAAATAAATGAGATGAGAGTGGAGGGTGTAAGAAAGTGATATCGGTGCGGTCGGTTCAGCTCACAGCTCGTCTCGGAGCAGTTTCACAGTCTTTCCCTGTGACAGTCGGACACATCAAAGAACCGGTTCTCTCCAGGGCTCAGAGCGTCGGCATGCAACCTGAGATTTATTGAGCACTCGCATTAGATCCCCTGCCTCACCTCCTGACCCCCTGCTCTGAAGGAGTGTTTGTGTGTTTGTTTCTCACTCGTGCATCAGATTAGTTTACGTCTCCAAATTCCTTGCTATATGTAAACACGGTCCAGTTATGTGCGTTATACTCTTGTGTGATTTGTTGGGATGGCATCAAACTCCACATATGACATGAACAAGAAGAGGAAGACGGATCACCATGGGAACGTTCATCTCCTTCCCATAACCCTCTGCACATTTGACGGTTCACCTTTGCTCCCACCCAGATGCCAACCAGTATGGAAGGTATGGGAAAACAAGAGCAGACGAGGACGCCAAGAGGTACCTGAAGGAAAAAGAGGAGCTGGAGAGGGAGAGGGATGGGATCCGAGGTGCACTAGTGACCCTGCGACAGGAGAAGACAAAGCTGAAGGAGGAGTTAAAGACTGCTCCTGGTAAGACGGTGGAAATGAAAGTAATTAAAGAGGAAAATGTGCAAATAGACAGGATTTTACCCCTAAGTTGTTAAACTTACTGTATCGTGCTCTGTGTCTCACCCTGACCTCCATTATTTGAGGGGCATGTGAGAGGAAAATGTCCCTGCGGGAATGAATCAAGCATTTGACTTTTTATTCTTAATAAAACCAATGGTTCTGAGCATTCCCCCTAAATCAAATTAGTTTTGTTTGGTTTCACATGAGCGCTGCCAGCAGAAGCAGACGAGGTATTCTGGGTTTTTACACTAACGGTAGCATATCAGATCGCTCTATTCCTCTTAAGCTAAATGCAACAAAAAAAAGGTTCAACTATTACACAATAAAACTATCACATGGATTATGTGATACTTTTAAACACGGCCTGATATTAGCTGCAAAAGTCAGAATATGACATTTCTTTGCGGCAGACAGAACAAAGTCGCTCCTGAATAAGCGTGTGTCCCAGCTGGAGGAAGCCTGTCGAGCTAAAGAGGCAGAGAGGGTGGACCTGGAACTCAGACTGACCCAGGTCAAGGAGAACCTGAAGAAGAGCCTGGCAGGTGGAGCGCTGGGTCCGCCGCTTGAAGCTAAGCCACCCGTGAAGGTACATTTGTTATTTGCTCTATGTAGAGCAATATGCACATCTGACTGTGTGCATGTTTTTAACAGTTTCTTTACTTGTATTGTTTAGGCGCCTGGCAAAAAGATCCAGAATATCTACAGTGAGACTTTGCCAGTGAACTGTGCCTCTGAGATGCGTAGGAGACCTCCTTCTCTTTGTGCTGCTTCAACAGGAACTGTTATACAGAAGGCCAAAGTGAGTGTGTGTGTGTGTGTGTGTAACCCCCCCATCCTTAAATATCCTTAAGTCATGTCATTATGGAGACATTTTCCCTGCCAGGCTCCGCGGGAGGTTAATGGAATTACAGCAGACTGTGTCGTCATCAAATGTGTTTGCATAGTTCACGCAAATAGATCGTTTGCAGTCTGTGGACATTTCCATCTACATCTGTGTGTGTGTGCTTGTGGGATTCAATTTGTTTTTACTGCTTTTATATTGATTCTACATGTTTATTATTTTTACAGGAATGGGAGTCAAAGAAAAGAAGTTAGGCGTAGCACCATGGAAAGGACTGGGGGGAAAAAAAGTTGGATATCAGGATGTGACACAGACTCGTTTTTTGGATTAGAAAGGACATTAACTGTAATGACAAATGTCAGCCACTAGGTGGAGGTACAAATCACCAAATATGTACTCCTCTGGGTCCATGGAACGACCTCTCCTATTGTGGCCTGTGGAAAGATCTTCCATCATCTGTGTCCGCACAAAAAATGAAAGAAGCGACAGGAAAGCAGGGTTGATGAAAGAAAGAGAAGAAATGTCTGAGCTGGAAGGCACAGATTGTTGGTCTGTGTGTTGTGTCATGTTTAAACATGAAGGTGTCGCGTGAGAGAAGACAACCTACGAAATGTGATGTGTTTAAATAATATATCCTGCGACTTGTTACTCCGCTCTCTGCTGCCTGTGTAGTGAGCCGTGACTACTGTTTTGTACCTTTTTTTTATACTTTCCAATGTTTCGTGTCTGATCATCGTAAGACTTAACTGGAGGAGACGGTATGATTCTAATACCACTGCATTAGCTACCCATCGAAACCATCGAGGCAAAGATCCTACAACCACTTGACTCCATCATTTTACTGTTAAAGGCTCCTGCTGTAGTAAAGTAGGGGACTAACATAGCTGCGCTAGTAGACGACAAACTTTTCGCAGTCAGGGCTCCGTTATCTGTCATTGTACATCTTTTCTGCTGAAACTGTTGTTGACTTTTGCACTTTACTGTTTTTTCCTACGCGATTAAGGGAGTAAAAATAGAATAGTCTTGTGTCCCAGGCATTTAAAAAATATATATATAAATTTCCTTTCATTGAAATGCACCACTGTGTTTTCTGACTTTTAATTTCACGGGATGTGAAGTAAATGTACAACATGTGGCCTCCTAAGGACATAAGAGTATGAAAACCAGTAGAAGAAAACGAGCATGGAATCAGTCACACCATGAAGGCAGTTCAGTAGAGCACAGTGTGACGCAGTTCAGGCAGGCTGGAGTTTATACTGTAGCTACTCTTGTTAACATCTTCCTCGGGAATTCGTTCATTGAAACTAACTAATCAGAGGAGGAGATAGTAGGCCCAGTAGAGGATGTTGATGAAGAGGAAGGCCGTGGGGAAGGCGGTGCGGGCGTGACGGTCAATGTTGTGTGGATTTTTCACCGCGAAGACGGACGCTGCCCTGCGCGACGCGTCTTTCACTGACGACAGGCCGCAGCCCTGCTGTTCTGGCACCTTGCGTTTCGGTTCAGCGTGGTTCTTGTCGCCGCTGTCCGCTGGCGGCTCTGCAGGGGATCCCGTCTCCACAGGCTGCTTTGGTTGGGCGGCGCTGACGATGGGGATGGAGCCGTTTCCGTTGGATTCGCTGAGCTCCCTCAGAAGATCCTGGTGGACAAACAGAAGGATGGACACGTGAACAATTTGCTCTCTGGTCTACATATGAATGTGTTCAGAACAGGCCGCTCACCCGGTGTAAATCCTCTAATGTATGGTGCTGCATGGTGTAAAAATGAGCACAGGCGTATTCCAGCAGGGCTCCAAAGATGAAGGTGAAGCAGATGCCCAGGTAAACGTCTATGGCCTTTATGAAGCAGTTGGCGTTGGGCAGAGACGTGCGGGCACCCATCATCAGAGTGGTCATCGTCAAAACTGTCGTCACGCCTGGAGGACAGAGGAATTTAAATATTCTGCGTTGACCTCATCGTCACAGCGGTCAAGGCAGGTTTTCCATCCACTGATGTACATGCGGGATGGAAGCATTCACAGCTAGTAATCTGTAGTAGTAGCTGTCCCAGAAACCATAATTGATAAACACGTTGTGTAATGAAGTCAATACCAGGGCACTGACCAATACACGTCCTAGCTGGCACTGAGGACTGGCTGATCCAGAAAGAGACCCAGGACAGAACCACCAGCAGAATGGAGGGAACGTACGTCTCCAAGATGAAGAACAATACGTTTCTGCGCAGCGCGAAGTGTAGCACCAGCTTAGGGTACTGTCCTGCAAAGAGACACAACGGAGCGCTCAGGGAGAGAAACGTGCAGAACGTGAACCCATAAGGAAGAGGAACCGCCCGGGAACATCGAGTCCAGCACCTGTTTCATACACGGCCCGTGACACGGACGTGTAGTAGCTCTCTACGCTGTACTGGGCCAGCCGCAGCGTGTCCAGACCCTTGACAGAATCGTTCCCTCTGGTCCAGTAGAATACGACATCCTGCAGGTTGTAGCCCCCTGAACACCGACACACACGCGTATGTATGTATATACGTATAGATATAAATACAAGTAAATAAAGTTTGTTCAGCTTGATACTCACTATACAGATGAACATGGCTGATGATGAGGATATTGTGCCAATCACTCACTTGATAGATAGATGCTAGATGGTGATGATGATGATGGAGTGAGGGGGGTGGACGTTACAGGTATTACTCACAGCTCTCCAGCTGCAGCGTGCACACCTGTCTGTCCATGGGGTACTTGGTCAGATCCATGTTGCAGGCGATCGTCGCCGTGATGCTGTTGTGTATTCACAAGAAAGTCACCAAAAGGGCTCGCGGTCGAAAGAATTTATCATTTCTGCATCGGTTGGACGTAACAGATTAGGCATCAGGTCACATTTTTATTTTGCCTGCGGGCGACAAATCTTCACTAATAGAATGTGACCACTTGGAAGGGCACGAGTAATGAAGGAATTCACTGGCATTCCCTGAAGGTACGTGACTGACTCATGATACATGTTTGTGTTGTTGTTTTTTTTTTTGTGCTTTCATTTTTTAATGTTGAACCTAAGGCTAATTCGCAGTTGATTGCCACAACAATCACAGAACAGCAGGAAAATCAATAAAAGCTGTTCACTCTCCCTTTTCTGATTTCTTCCATTCGACTTTCTATTCTTCCAGGTCAATTTTCTCCTACAAGCTCATCTCAAACTGAAAAGTAGATTTTGTTTACACGTCCAAGAACGACAAATGTCATCAAATGTCAAATAAGCCTAAGCCCTTTTTTTTTTTTTTTACCGGAGGGCGTAGAGAACAGTTCCATTGCTGAAGATGCGTATGAGGCGGTTTTCCACCGTGACGTCGTGCAGGAAGGAGCGCTTGGAGTCTGGGATGAAGGTATCGGGGATCCAGAGCAGTGACACCAGGCGTCCGTCTACACTGACGCTCTCATTTCCCGGAAACACCAGCCTGGAATCTCGCCAGCGCTGACGGAGGAAGATGGTGGCGGTGTAGTCCTACAATATCATAAGCAGAAGACGAAACCGTGACATATTCATTGGTCTCTGTCGTTCAGCCACACGCCTACGTAGAGAGAGCTGTTTACCATATTGATTTCAGAGATGGCATCAATGCTGGCGATATCCAGGCTCATTCCAATTTCAACAGGACCTTCTGATAAAATCAAGGGAAACAAAGGACACTTTGGGAGAGGGTCATAGTTCAGCTACGGACACACACACACACACACACACACACACACACGCACAAGCATCATCTGCTTTGAGCAAGATACTAAATCCTTCTACTCAGGCTTCTTGTTACCATTAAAATTGGGCCTGAGGTAGCGATTGTAGCCTTTCATCAGCTTCTGAATTGTGGGCTGAAGCTGGGAGTCGTTCCACTCGCCCCAACGGTGGTTAGGAAACGTACAAGCGCTGATCAAAGAGCAAAAAGCAAAAAGAAAGCACAAGCACAGGAACCAGCTTGAATAGAAATCCCACCATTAACTTTATGTTCAGGACCTTCGTTTCTTTCAGCCCATATTGACTCACCCAGGTGTGAAGGTCAGGTAGGGGATCAGGAGAGCGAGCAGCTGGACGGGCATTATGGACGAACAGTCGGAGGGTCTGCAACTCTGCTCTGGGAAACACAAAGCACAGTCCACATATCACCCCCCTGGACGGAGACAGCTCCACAGGCTGACCACAGGGTGGCAGCATCTCATCGATCGCGGCGGCAAACCTCAGGGGAAATCTGGCACAGAAGCCATTCTCAGCCTCCCGGCTCTCCCTGCCTCAACACGTGAGAAACGCACTGGGAACTGGTATTGATCCCAGCCTCCCTGTTTCCATGAATACAGAAGCAGGTGCTCAATTTGACTCACATGCCCACACACACGAACTAGTGTCTAGATTGGAAAAAAAAAAGAATACGCTCCCACTTTACGCTTACATTTCTGTTTAGGTGGCCTTTTTACACAAGAAGTGTAGTATGTCAGCTGCTGATCCACTCAGCCAATACTTCTCTGATCGTGAGTGTAGCTCATCAAGGATCGCTGCAGACCACCACTGACCACTGCTGCCCACCCTCTGTTCCTCGCAGACATAAATCTGACTGTCAGTAGCCTCACACACCTCAGCTGCCTTTACCTCTCACTTACTTTCAAATCCATCACAGCAGGGGTTGGTTTCCACATCCCCACACATGTTATATTTATGTTTTTGCTGGATCTTAGCAGCACCATTAAATATATTTAATGATGCATTATACACAGAGCTGTCATTACAAATGATTATACTCATGAGCACTATGAATGCATTCCATAACTGCAAAACAGTCCAGTAAAATTAATCCTGTTTGACATATAAATGATAATTTTTACTTCCAGTGTTATTGATTTGACTTGTTTTTTGTTTTTTTTCCATCCTTCACCTATGTCTATCTCTGCAGCTGTGTGCTCACTAGCTACAACATGTCTCAGTGTTTCCTTTCTATACATTTCTCTAGAGTTGACTGTACATGCAGGCTGATCAAAGAAGACACATTTTCATTCCAGAGTTCTTTAGTGTGAACGTTTTCCTCGGGCTTTCAGTGTTTCCATAAAAGCAGTTGTTTCTCTCCTACCTGTTTCTGATTTCCTTCTGCACCTCAGGTCACTCCTCTCTCTTCCCTTTGTTTCCTCTTCCACGCGTCTGCTGTTTTTTTTTCCGTCCGAGGGGTCGAGACCGTTGCCGTCCCTCAGGTTATTTCTGATTAAATCCCAGTGTTGGTGTCAGTTGTCTAGTGATAAATCACAGTTTTGCTCTCTTATTTTCTCCTGTGGTGGTTGTTTGACTGTTTGTGCATCTTCCTCCGTCTCCGTGCACAGCTGTAGTCACCTCCTCACAGAGCCTCCGTGCAGACCCCCTCCCATCCCTCTCTGTTCATGCCATTCACCCTCTTATTTGCACTGCATGTCTCCCCTGTTTCCCTCCCCTGCGCACACACGAGCACACACACGGTTTTATTTCCCATATAACTCATTCTTCTGCTCTCACTATTTGTATTGTTTGGCCCTTAATCTCTATCTACCTCCATCTCCTCCAATTTACACTGACACCACATTTCCTTCTGGGCTCCTAGACTCTCCGAGGTCTGTCTCATTGCCTTATGCCCTTTTTCTTTCCACCTCCAACTCCGTTCCCTTGCATCAGTGTCATCATCTGAATTAGTTTCCTCTCAGCTCTGCCTCGTTCCTTTGTCTTCGCTCCCGTAAAATTCCCCTCTTCAATGTGGGTGAAATTGCAATTTGGACATTTTCATTCTCGTAATCTGTCATAAAACTCCATCTCGTCTCTCCCTGGCTCACAATTTATGAATTTAACCCTGGTGGTATCCGAGCTACAGCAGCTGCGACTGTCCATATTTCTAACATGGCTGTTGAAGCATATGGTGATTTATGGAAATCAGCTGGAGCGGAGTCATGGCATTGGTTAACGGTGATTGTGGTGGTGATGGTGATAAGTTATCTACACCTAGCAGTCAACCACAGCAACGGTCAGTCATTCAGCTCCTGCTGACATTCGGTGGTTTCACTAATCTCTATTAGCTCTTGATTCTTCTTGAGCTTCAACTTTAATTATGTAGGTTGGCCTCTAAGAGCCCTCTTCTATCTCCCGCATGTGAAAAAGAGGGAATACACCACCTAATAATGCTATAGATTCGATTTCAGGCCTCCCGGTCCTCCCCCAGTGCTGACGAATGATGTTAACTGGTCGGATAAATAACATGTTGCACCAGTTGCACAGGCTGTGCTCATAAATAATTCTTATTCTTAATTTCATGCACTGATGGCTACATTTTAATAAACTGGTAGGAGGAGGAGATAAAGGCTGTGGAAGAAACATGGGCTAACACAGTCTGATCTGCATTCACCTTGAGATTCCTTGACAGTGAAAGAGATAAATGGAGACGTTTGGGAGGCACCGGAGGAGGAGGATGTAAATGTTTGATCAGGGAGTTAGGAGGCTAATAAATAATTAGAGTCCGAGCAGCCACGCTGGAGTGGCAGACAACTCAGTTTAAGTCAGCATCCACCTGGTTGCTTCCGCCTACACCATGACTGCTTTCCTTCGTAGCTTTCTTCCCACTCAAACATGCTTAGAATTGAACTGTTTACGAGCTGACGCTTTAGTCGTTTTGTCAGAACCACACATGCTACAAGTAAAAGGAAATTTCCAAGCTTTAAAAATGGGCCAAATGCTGATGAAGGCTGAGCTCGGCTCAGACACAGCTGGCACCAGTGGGTGTCTGGACCAGGGACTGTTTGCACAAGTTGTATATGTTCATAAGTCTGTTTACTGAATAATTAACTGTGCCCATATTAATATGACTGAACAACAAAGATAATAACTTCTTGACAATATTAACAGTATGTTTAGAGACGTCATCCCGATTATGTTTAGCTGCTGACGCTCTCAACCATCTCCTGCCCAACAAAGGACAGTGCAGAGTTTGATGTCTTCTGCATCGCTCTCCTGTGTCCTCTTCCTTCCACGAGTACGATTAAGCAACTCGATGATGCCACGTTTCCGGTGACGCTCGGGTCCCCGTCGCCGGCGCGTCCATGCCCACGCGTTGACCCAGTGATTTACTGTCATGTGACAAATAAAAATGTCACAGGAGCGCCCGCGAAAGGGACAGAGATAAATCTCTCCTAAATGGCTGTGACGGCTGCCATGTCCAGGAGGCACGTGAATGAATTAATGTGGCGTATAGGCTGACATCTCAGCACTTGCCTCTGCTCTGAGCCAGCTGTCATGACTGTTGCCTCAATATGTGAAGTGGATCAGGTGTTTTCTGTCATCTCTGTTCTCTTACAATGGATATGAATTTGTAATTTAACAAAAGGTCCGTTCACACAAGCTGTCTTTAGCCGTAGGTTTGATCTGTGGGAACACTTGACACTTCTTCTTTTCACTGTTAGGTTTGAATCTCCTGTCAGGCTCAGAAACCTCACACAGGCTGCTTTTGCATCGCTTCTCCTTTCATCATTTCTTTTTCTGTATATGTGATTAAACACAGTGTATTCTGTCTGGGACTGGGAACAAAGAACAACCTTCAGGAATACTTAATAGCAGAACTGCATTTGATGCTGTAATATTATTGTTTATAATTGTTTATTTAAAGTACATTAAGTTACACTAAGTTTAATGTAAGTTATTGGTTGAAAAGTCTACTACTACTACTACTACTAATAATAATAATAATAATAATAATAATAATGAATAATAATGTTTTGATATTGGGAAGAAATAAATTTATAAATTATGCAATTATTTTGTTGTTTTGTTGTATGATTATAATGATGGTCTGTAGTGTAGTGTTATTTTCAACCAGGATATTGATTTTACCTCCTATATTCCAGAAATGTCCCAATGTGTCTGCTCACTAGTGTAATTAATTGCTAACTGGATGCCCAGTCACTCCCTGGACCCTCCAGTTAATTCACGATACTGCCGCCGCAGTTCTGACCAAAGTTATCAAGGGAGATATTTTTTTCTTTTACATTACTGTCTCACAAATGGTTTCTCATGCCATGCGAAAGGGAACGTGAATATCCTTCCTTCTGAAGCTCCATCAAATCCTGTACTGCCCTCAGTTTCGTGACTTTCTGCTTGTGGTTGCTTGAGTTTCTAAATCTAGAATGGGAGGTGGAACCTTTAGTGATCGAGGTCCTCTCCTGTGGAACTGACTCCCAGGTTCAGTGTGAGGCAGAAGACCCTTAAACTCAGGCGCTTCTTCTTTTTAAATGAACCTTATAGTGAGACCTGTCTCAGGTGCTGCTGTGCCTTTTCTTCTTCCTCTCTCTTTATCATTTTAGCCTCTGAACTGTTTGCTTCCAATGCCAGTTTTTTGTCTTCTGCCCCCTCACCTCAGCCGGTCGAGGCAGATGGCCACCCGCCCTGAAGCTGGTTCTAATAAGAAAACAACAAATCTACGGAGCAAATTTATATTTAAAAATAAAATTTAAAATGTAAGTAGGATTTCTAAGTGTTTAACAAAAATACTGACCTCTGGTGTCATACATGATCATTTGTCTTGTTGTTTAAAATGTGTTCTCTTACTTCCAGTGTTATTAATTTTACTTGTTGTTTTTTTTAGTTTTTTCATCCTTCACCTGCCTCTATCTCTTGAACTAGAAGCTAAATTTAGCTACAGAAGGTTTCAGTGTTTCCTTTCTTTACATTTCCCTGACGTTGCCTGTACATGCACGCTGAACAGAGAAGACACATTTTCCTTCCAGAGTTCTGTAACGTGAGAAGAAGTACCGCCTTTGTCTCCCTTTCAGGATTTAAGATTACAATGAACAGAACATAGAGAATATTTCTCCGATCCTGAGGAGGCCTTGATTTGAAGGTGACAAATGTAGTTCACATGTTAATATCATAGACATCTCGGAACGGCCACGGCGCGTTCTTGTTTTCACAAAGCCACTTGCTAAAGGGCTTTTTAAATCACCAGTGCGTACTGAGCTGCGGTGATCCGCGGTACAAATTACTAGGGCTCTGTTTGTCCTTCCTACACGAGCCAACCTGCAGCAGCGCTTGTCTTTATTGCTGCACTGTTAATAGGATGGTTAATATATGTGGTCTTTGCTGTTGAGTTACATTGGCTTCAAGAATTACAGTTAAAATTCAGAAAACCCTGGCAAACACTGGGTTTGGACAGTTTATAAATATAATATACATATATAATATCATACAATTATAGACAAGCAACTTCAAATATAATAATACTAGATCCTGCAATTTAACGGTATGAAACAGAGCCACCCTAATAAAAGCAGAATGATTAAGATAGGACTTTAGATTACCTGCTCCTACAACTGATGCCGTTTATGTGCTCAAGTGCCCGTGACGACGGGCTTTTGTAGGAAAGACAAACAGATCCGTAAAAACTTGTACAGCGGAACACCGCAGCCCCCTATGCACCGCTGAGTTTCAAAGCCCTGTAGCAAGACTTTTTATGGAAGCAGAACACAGAACAGAACACTTAAATGAAGGGGCAGAGGAAGGAAGAATTTATCGCCTTCAGTAACAGAAGCCTCCAGACTAAATGCACAAGATCCTATTAGTTTGGGGGTCAGGGTAAATTTAGGGTAGGGTAACTACATTTTATTTTTTAAATATTTGCCCGTCTGCTATAATATTGTTGATATTATACATTAGATCTTCTGTTTTGCTTAACTGCACTTCTGTGGTTGAAGCCACACCTGCAAGATTGAACTTGACAGCACACATGTCTTAATGTCTTGGCTCTGCACCTGATGAAGAACCTGTTTAAAAATCATGATGAAACGTCAACTGATGCTTTGTTCCTGTTTTACTTTCGCGGTGCGGGCGACGCAAGATTAGCTTCATTCGCGAATTATGAAACACGGAATTGCGAGGCAGCCCGTAGCCGCCGGAGTCCCTCTGGAAACAGTTTGCAGTCGTTTGAAAAACAGTTGCTTTGCTGCTTTTCCATGAGGGTTTGGGGGATTTGGAACTCATCCCAGATGGAGTGAAAACACAGTAATCCAGTGTGAAGTAAGCCGCTTACTCCCTCAGTGTTAACATCTTATTTTCTGTCTTTACACTTGGCTGCTGGTTGGAATGGCTGGGAGGTTCTTTAAGCTTCATACCCTCTTGTCCCCTGTGGAGTGGAAAGTCATCATGGCTGGGAGTACTGCATGTCTGCTTAACTGCAACTAAAGATCATTATTTCTGTTAAAAAAATAAATAAATGAATGAAAGGAAAAGTAAGGTGTCATCCTTCAAATTATCTGTCTCTTATATCTCGCTCTCTCTCTTTTATTTATAAAAAAAAAAACCTGAGCACACATCATTTGCATGACAGACTGATTATCTGAATCTTCACATTTAACCACCCAGCTCCTCATCTCCATTATTTTATATCTCTATCAAGATAGCATTGATGCTTTTATCCTTAGGGATAAACCTGCACAGTGCCTTGAGTAATAGGCAAATGTTTGCAGAAGCAACAAAATGGACTTTACAGTGATTACACTAATTCTCACTACATTTATTTTGGCACTGCGCTAGCCCAGGGGAAGATAAACAGTTGCTCAAGCAAGTCTCTCCTGGCCAAAGAGCACCTGCTCGCTCTGCCCTCAGGTCCGCTGTTGTTGGAGCTGTCAGCAGCAGAGCAGGGAGAACGCCCCACTCTGTGGACAGAACGTGTCAAAAACCACCAAGAAGAAAAGTCCGTGTGTCGTATCAGTTCAGTCAGTTTTCCCTTTTCTTAGCAGAGCTGTGGGAGTTCACTTCTCCCCTAAGCCATCACAGAAGCCAAGCACATGGGAAACAAAGCTACTCCAGCCCCAGCTCCAATTAAATCTTCATGCAGTCAGTCAATATTGTCCGAACTGAAAAATAAAACCAGAGCATCCAGTACCAGGTACAGTTTGGACACGTGTTCTCCTTCAGTGGTTCTTAGTTTTTATTGTGACCATTAAAGGGCTTTCACTCATTCAGTTCTCGAACAGTCGTAGAGGTGCTGACTACTTCTTGGCTACTTTTCCTTCGCCCTTTGGTTGAGCTCGTTTCAAACGTTGGTCTGCAGTTTCATTTGGTAAAGCTCTAGAAATGTTTGTGTGAACATTATACTACAAGGCACCAGTGAGAGCGTTGACCTGCCGATGAATGTAGAGAGAAATGTAGAGAAATAAATACTAGCTGAGCGTGAAGATGAATTCTAAAAACAGTTGTTTATTAACTCATCACTTTCCTGGAATTGTCTGTCCTGTGGATTTAGCCCCATAACAAGAATCTGACACCCTCTCCATGTAATGAGACAAATGCTCAAAACTTGAAAGAGTAGCATTGACAGACGTAACCAACGCCTCTCTTCTCTGCGGCTCATTTGCATGTAATACATCAAATGCTTAGTTATTGCTTAATAGTTAACTTCTTCCTCTTCTCCTGTGTCTCTGTTTTTCTGTTGGGGATCACCTGCCCAGGGCAACGATGTTCATTTCTGCTTATTGTTTTCCCTGTTTCTTAGAACAAGGTAAGTCATATAGATTATGACTCATCGTTTTATGCATAGTATTAGTGATGCCTGTACCACAGAATGATTTCTCGACTGTATTCTCTTTTTTATGGCACTTCTTACCTTTCAAATATCATCTCAGTCTACTGACCCGTGGTCTCTCCTTCCAGAATTACCCCTGTGCCCTGGGGCAAGTCCTGTCCCTTTCGCCTTTCCACTTCCAATTCAGATGAGCGAGGTGTCAGGAGCGGTTATCGTCTGGCCCTTGGTGGCATCTCATTTAATTCCGCAGGAGGCAGAAGAGGTGACGGGGGAATACGCTCTGCCGTCACCTTCACTCTGTCAGCTCTGACAGATCAATAGTCCTAAGGAGAAAGTGAAGCCCAGGGTACCCAGCGTGTGTCTGCATAGTGGTTTTATTGTTTATTGCCTTCATTTTCTAATTATTCATAAGCAAACTAATAGTCAACACAATAGACTCAAAGTTGATACCAAAGGATTTTGGTATTGGATACTTTTTATTTCTTAGTCATTATACATTATCGTTATACAGACACTAAATGTGACTATTTGCCTTCTTGCTCAGAGTTGAATGAAAAGATTAATACCAGTCTCACATCTGCCTTAGATATGAACCTTACAGCTGCAGCCATTTAGCTTAAGGAGTGGAATCAACTATCCAGCCTCTAGGTCACATATGCACCCACCAGCCTTTCAAAAGCTCCCAATTATCACCTTTTTTTGTTCAAGACATATGTAAAGTGAAGAGTAACAACAGCCCCTTGCAGATTGAGAAGTGATCGCTTGCTTTGCCTTGGCCGAGCTGACTGTTGGAACTGGTAGTCAATTTGTGGAGACATTCTGTTTTCAGATCAGGATTTTGAATTCATTTGCATAAATTTCACATCCAGTAAATAGTTGAATTTCATATAACACACGCTTGTTTAGAGCCGAAGGTGCAAGGTTCTGTGATTCTCTCTGTGGTAACTTACTGGGTTTTAGGTTTCAGCCACACGGCCGTTTTGCAGACGTTGCTGTCGGCTCTATGCAGGCTCATAAATGCTCAAAATGACAGTTAATGAAAATTTTGTCGTGACACTGCGTGTTTTTTCTTGTCTGACATCACCTGCCTTTTTGTTATTGGCTCTAAACTAAATACACACAGTGAAAGAAAGTTGGAAGCAACTCAAAGTGGGTTTCTCTGAACAGCTGGCAAGAGCGAGCTCATCAGAAATGTTGGTGAACACTGATGATGTGAAATTTACCATGCGATCTTGTTTTGTTCTTTTCTTGCAGCGATTACCAGGAACAGCTCGTCTACATGGTCTACCAGAGGCTCCACCACTCACACGCGTACATACAGTCACACACACAGACGCACACACTGTGCCACGGGCATAAAGACACATCAATTAGTATGCACCAGTTGATTTACTGAGGAATTGGACAAAAGCCCAAATGGAAAATGAAGGTTCAGAAGGCTGAGGCTGTGTGTCGTGCCCAGGCAGACTTAGCCGCACTCGAGTAAGAATAATTAGTGCCGCAGTTGTTTCTTGCGCGTTTAATGACTTCTGGGGGAATTTCGGCTAAACAACCAATTACAGGATAATGGACATTAAAACTCACTTCGTCTCTGTCAAGGCTCTTTTGCTCTTGGTAGCCACACTCTCGCTTTCTTGGGGGATAAATAGAAACAGACGTGCGGAGTGAGCACATTACTTTTTTTCCTGTTGCGTCTCGTACAGATGTGCTGAACATGTTAATTCCACGTCATGCAAGCAATTCCTCGTTCCTGCGGTGTGGGCAAAACGCAAGTGTTTCAGGAATCAACCTAGGCCCCCGTTGTTTCGCCTTCACATATACAACGCGTGTCTTTTTATAATCAGACTTCCTGTCGTATCATAGGTGGGAGGATTTTGAGCAGATTTTCTTAGATCTGGCTAATCTCAAAATAAATAAAAAACCTTGTGGATATGTGCTGCCGTTATGTGCATGTCTTGTCTGCTATGAGGTTTACTACGTCTGGATGTCAGTGTGCTGTTTAATAAACAGTAGGCTAAGGTGTGGGAAAATATATTCTGTTTTAATAATTGTCATGTGCAAAGTAAATTTATTTATTCCAGCTCTGGGACTGACTTGATCTTTCTGGTGTTTCCTGAACGAGTCTCTTCCTGTCTGGTTTTCTGTAATCCCTCATTTCTGCTTTCTTGCAATTTACCAGACACTTGTAAATAATGGTCTTACCTGTGCCTGCACTCGTCTTTCTCAGCTGCCAAACCCCCAGACCCTTAATGAAACCCCACCTCCGCTGCATGTTCTAGTAAAATGGGCAATCAGTGATTATAGAAGGATATGAGTGATTATAGCAATTAAAAGAGAAGTGTAGGTATGAGATCCTAATGTAAAACTATCTTTAATGCTCACGTGGGTTCGGCTTTATCTGTGTTCAGTTGTGAATCATGAATTTGAAACGTAGGACCAAATGAAATCAAGGAGCGTGAGGAGCTGTGCCTTCCAGTGGATTGATTATCTCTGCAGTATGGCCATGTGCAACGTCTTTACTTCGCCAGGACGAAGCTGGCAATTAAACCGCATTGATTCTCACTGTCACTGATCTGCAAAGTAATGGAAAAGCAAATGCATTGTGGCTTCTGTGTCTTCATTACAAACCAAGGTTTGCAGCATCAGTAACATAGAATTATATACAGACTCACACACTAATATAAGCCTGGGCCTCATCAATCTGATACAATACCTCTGAACTATGCAACAGTTCTCTCAGCAGCCACTAGATGAGGTAAACAGTCAGTGAAGCGCAGGTACCAGAGGTTTGATGTATTGTGTTTGTCGAGGAAAAAACAAAAAAAAGACGGTTTTGTGTCTGTTCTTGTTCTGCCTACATGTGCTCAGATGGATGGAAACGTTGAGCTGCGGTCTACTATCAATCAGTGGCTAGACGTTCTTGTAGCAGCGCAGCTCCTTGTGTTGTCGGTTAAGGTCAAATTACAGTTCTTTGTTGAGGAGCTGTACCCACATTAACGCCTCTGTAGCTTAAGGCTAGTGCAAACAGTCCACTTCCCTAAAATGTACGCCACATTCTAAGAAACCGGGATTACCAGCAAGCTTTTTGTAGATTTTATTGGATCTAGTGAGCAGCACTTCATCCCACTGCATGTAGATTGCATGAACTTTTAGTCTGAGCTAAAGCTGTTTTTAAAGCTTTGCCATGAAATTACTCGACTATAGGATCATTTGAAGGAACATGCCAGTTGTTTTATAATGAAGCAACAGCAAAAGTGTATTTTTATATTTTTTCAAACACACACACGCGCACAAAATACTAACATCACTATCAAGATATGGCACCAGACTGTGCGGTTGTACGTGCTACAGGTATTAAGTTTTAAACCATCAAAGATGCATTGTGTTGACCTGTTCTTCTTTTATAGGCCTAGGGGTCTAAGCTACTGGAAAATCCCTGTTGGTACCTATCTAACCCAAGTTGGAAATTTTGTTTTTGTCACTGGAGTCAGAGCAGTGTAACATAACACACTGGCTATGAGGGTTTGGAAGACAGACCGTACCTGCCTGGTGTCTCCAAGCATGCGAGACCAGCAGATTCGTTAGAGCAGTTACAGTTGTTCACAATGTCGATGTGACATGCAATCCATCAGGGGGTAACCTCCAGGCACCGGCAATAACGGAACGGCTTCAGATGAAAAGCTCCAAAACCACAAGAGATGCTCTCTGTGGTGAGATGCTTTGTACCTGCTTAAAAGGACGCGACTGTGTCTGGAAACGCGCCGCGTTGATTTGACGTGATGATCGCGCTGTAAACTTTAGCAGTATTCAGGCCACAGACGATATCTGACGCGCTCAAGCACATAAATGTCCCGTCTTTGGTTCCACTAGGCCATACAGAGCCTCCGCGTGCAGAGCTCGGCTGTAAAATTCCTGCAGTAACAGCGTTTCTGCTCATTTACATCAAAGCCGATTGTCACCGGCTTTGAAAAGCTCTATTGATTCTGCAGACGTTGTTCAGTCTTTCAATTCACCGGCGTGGCCAAGGCCGGAGTCACGGTGTGTGGCTTGTTCAGTGAGCACGTGTCATCAGTGAACTACTGTAATGGTGATCAGTGATAAAAATCTGCCTGAAGCAAACTTTTACAATGTTGAATCTGTGGTTAAACTTTAATAAATCTACTTTGTGAAAAAGAAGTGTGTATTAACTAAACGCCATGATTGTTCGACATATCAGAATGTCCCGGTCAGGTGTGTTACATGTGTGAGAGACTGTACTGTGTCTAATTGCTCGTGCAAAAAGTGGAGGAGGCAACAATGTGGAAACACAAACAAACAAACAAAATCAAAACAACTGTTCTGTTTCGGTTTTCACATTAATATCACATTTTTAAGAAAGACTATGTGTTTAGTCTGTGCTAAACCAGCTGCTGTAATTGTCAACATAAAAATGGCAGCTTGTTTGCCTGAGGCTCAGTTACTAAAGGAGAACCTGTGTCTGAAGGTTAATGGCCACATTTTCAGACTGGAAACCAAGCGACTCACGTTTGCTTTTCTGTTGAGCAGTTTGGATCTCGTGTCGTGTTGTCTGGTCCAGTTTCAGAGCCAAGTAATTGAAATAAATGAGCCTCTCTCTGCCATATCAGTGCACGCGCTGCTTGCTAAACGGACCTGGTCCTCACCCTGCATGACCAAACACAGCCTGCGAGATTTAACTGGTATTAAAAAACTGAATTTAATCAGCTGGGTCATTGTTCCATCTGTGATGTATAAAAAGTAAAGCTCCCTGAACAATTATAATGACACTTGGTGCTTCTTCTCTGTCTTTCTACTCGAAGCCAGGTATTGGAACTGTACGTTGTCCTGCTTCAGACAGACCGTCGTGGCGTCTCTTGCGATGGCTGCACTGTTTGTTTTTCATTTTAAATATAAATAATAAACAGTAGTTGATTCGTGCGTCTAATCTCACTCTCTGTCTCCTATTAAACTATAAAGCAAGGTAAACTGTGTGAGTCAATCAAAACTATGACAGATTATTCAATTACAAACGGCTTCTGATTTCTCACTGTATGTAGCATAGTGAGTCCTACAGTATTCCCCCTTCCAACTTTCTCCCTCCCTCACTGCAAAACCCTGTTCATATCGCCATGTGTACTGCATGTTGACATGGAAAATATTTTAGGGTGAAATAGGAATGATTCATATATACACAGACTCTCATTGCGCTCTGTGTTTGTCTTTAAACTTCAGTTTTCCCCAAATCGTGTATATAAACCATGTTTAGGAAGAGGAGATCTCTCTCTGCCTTATTCTCTGGACTCTGAGACGCCAGGACGTAAGGAGCTGCTGCATTTTTCGACGTTTTATGAGGATTTGTTTCTATGAATCTGGGCAAAAACGAACTTTCCTGTGAACCACGATGTATGGATACTAAAACTTTCAACTTGCCGAGTATTTAGGCATTGTTGGGATCATGCTGAGCAGTGATATCTGGATTAATGAAGAATGGGAAATATTTCACAGTAAGAGCATTTCATGGTTGTTAAGCTGCCAAGGACACGCGGTAGAGTACGATCCTGTTTGATTTCCAGTTTTTTCTTCCACTGACCTCTGAGGAGCACAGAAAACAAAGGTTGTTCATCGACATTCAGACACAGGACACGGGACTTGGTCTCTTTCATCACCTGCATACGTGTGTCTGGAGTGTGCGTGGATGTTTACTCATAACAGCGAGCTGGTAATGGAGTGCTGGAGCACTGGGCATGACGACTTGTCTTCAGGCTTGATGTTCTCTGCTGCCGTTTACTAAACAGCCCAGATAGCGCACGTCTGTTTTAGTAAATACAGAAGGCGCGTGTGTTTTTGTCCTTGTGTGTGTTTTGGGTTAATCTGGTACCAGGACAGTTAGTCTCGCACCCAGGCAGCGGTTAGTCAAACTGAACTTATGTGTGTGCCCACTTTAGAGGAATCTTTAGGAGATTTATTGCCTGATACCTTAATCGACTGCATAGCGAATTAAGTATTAAATATTTCATACACTGCCATAATCAGTACCGTTCTTAAATACACAAACCCCTCATGCATGGCAGCTCTGGTGTAATCACTGAGTTTATATTATAAACACCCCACACTTGGATGCCCGTACACACATAAGCCGGTGTGTGTGTGTGTGTGTGTGTGTGTGTGTGTGTGTGTGTGTGTGTGTGTGTGTGTGTGTGTGTGTGTGTTTGTGGTGCATTTCGTTAGTTCGACAGGTGTGTGGAAGACTTCCACGAGCCAGGCAGCAGGTGGAGATGAGGATTGATAGATTTTAATCATATGATTGTGTGTTGAGCAATAATTCTGTTGCCCGAGGCAAGGAAGGCTCGTAGTTACACTACCATGTGATGGATGGATGCCGTGCTGTGGCTACCTGACTCAGTGGAGAAACAATTGTCTTCAAAAGTAGATAATAAAAAAAAATGCCACGAGGAAAAACTAATCAAACAGACAAGGAAAGTCACAAAATCTCAAACTACCCATTGTGTTACAAGATTCACTAAAAGTCTTTCATTTCAGAAGTCAGTCATTCACAGGTCTCAGGTTGGATCTCTTCTTATCTGGAAAGGTCCATCTGGAACATTGCTTGTCATTCCCATTCATGGTGTGATAAACGGTTACAAATTTGCATCAATTTGAAACTGCCTGAAAAAGACAGCACAAACGTATATACCCCTAGTTTTAGGGGCCCATGTTTCACCTGCCAGCAAAAACATATTGGTAAAAAAAAAAAAACAAGACCAGCAAAAAAATCTGCAACAAATATTTTAACATATCAACACAATTGCAGATGAAGGTGTGGCAGGTTTGTAGAGAAGTATTCTGAAAGTTATTATAATAGGTTTTTAATCTCTACTTATCTCCCGCTTCTATTTCTGTGTGTGTGTGTGTGTGTGTGTGTGTGTGTGTGTGTGTGTGTGTGTGGGTGTGTGTGTGTGTGTGTGTGTGTGTGTTTTTTAATGCTCCTGAGGATCTTTATAAAACGAAAGAAATTCTATTTGCATATGAATTTGGCACAATGATGGTTCCCAGAATCAGTTCTGAGGTTTGTGGAACAATATGAGGCCTCTCAGGTAGTTAAATTAGATGTGCTAGCAACTATGACTTGACTGATAAAGAAGGGCTTTATGCAACCTCATCATTTGTTTTGAAATCAGTTATGCAAATTTCGACAGGGTGACCTTTTAACCCTCAACCACTAACATACTTTTTCATTTGTACCAGGATATTAAATTACACTTGATCTGAGTCTATTCTTTCTTTCTTTACTTTCTTCATCCCTTCCTTCCTTCTTTCCTTCCTTCCTTCCTTCCTTCCGTCCTTCCTCCCTTGCTTCCTTTGTTTAGTGTAAATTGCTGTCATGCTGCCTGTGTTTCAGGGTAAATAAAGGCCTAGGGCTGACACTGATCATTGTTCGTATTCATTAAAACAACATATATCTGTAGGCCATTTAAAGAAAATAATAAAATGAAGTTTACTTTTAATATCAATTTCTTCGAGTCGATACAGGTTTTGTTGACAGTTATGTTTTACATTTACATTGTACCAGGAAACTCGAGGACTTTTAATGGTCGTTTAATCTATGCTATTGGAATCTATGATATTGTTATTGATAGTGTTTTTGTATTTGGGTATCAAACCATACAACAGACATAAATACGTTACTTAATTTAATTAATATTTCACATTATGCTGTACAGATTCTCGTTACTGTTCCACAATCAAACAAAAACACTCTGGCTGCACATCAAAGCATTTGCAATAAAAAGTTGCACTCTTTAGTTTTTCTATACAGTTTTTGATTCCAATTTATTTTTAATTACTTAATAATTTCCTCTGGCTATAAACATACTCATGTAGACTTTATTCTTTGAGGTACTATTTTGTGTCCATTCTTTCTGTTAGCGACGGGTAAATTTATTACTGAACATTGTGTTTTTTATGAAAGGAGTAGAGTAGCTTACATAACTTAACACAACCTTTATTTCAAGCTTCAGCCTCTTTTTTACTTTTTTACCATTGTCCCTTCTCCCTTAAAAACGCAGCTAGTCAGCAGTACCAGTATATAGATATATAGATGGTGTAATATTTTAGTGTTGAGCGCAGGACTGCATGGGAATGTGGAGTTTCACAGTTTAGGAGAATCAGTTAACTGTCCATCACACAGAGATCAGGTTTCACCAACATGCAGGTTCCAGTCTACTGGTCATCGCTTTTCTGACGGCGCTGTTTTCTGTCAGTAAGCGCTTATTATCTTGTTCTTATACTTTCCCCTTTTTGGGGCTGGAGGTGAGGGTGTTTGAGACTTATAAGAAGACTATTAGCTCTGAGAAATAATCAGGCTTTATAAAAGAAAAGAAAATGAATAGTCGTGTATGTAGAACTCAGAAACCTTTTATTCATATCAAAACACAGCATATACGGAATATACCATACATTAAAAATCCATTTTGTACATGAAGTGATAACAGATGCACCAACAAACAATATAAATGTATAACATAACATAGACATATTTACAAAGTAAAACGACTACTTGTATCAAACTGCAGGAATAATTAGCAGTAAAAAGAGTCTTAAAACCTTTTACCCATGGCTGATTCTATAAGGCCAGTAATCACACACATACACACACTACGGAGGCAATAGTGTAATTTAACTACTTCTCTAAATGTGCTGTCTGAGCATTGTATTGGTGATACCATCATGAATCCTAGATAACAGAGCGAAATAAACTGATGTCAGCAGATCCGATCTAGGATCTCTTAATAATGAGTCAGATCTGATAGGGACCAGGTTTAGTTTAAATAAAAGCTGACTGAAGAACTGATAGTCAGGCTGAGAATGGTTTAAGGGAGTGACACTCACAGTCGGCTACGTCTGAGTCAGCTGTTCCTGTGGGAATCAAAGCGTTTTTACTCTGCCGTCACACGCTAAAGTGATCTCAAGTGCTTCCGTCAGCGCAAACTGTCTTGTGGATGTGTTTGTGTATGTGTCTTGCTCTTCATAACAGAATCTCTCTATAATAAACTTGACCAGACAGGTACAATTTCCAGCATCTCTATTAAACCTCGGTGCCCTCGCGGTGATAGATGATTCCCGTCGAGCTTAATGAAGGGTAGAAATGCCCACTGGACCCACTATACTGGCTAAGGATCGGGCTGCTGTACCCTACAGAGGAGTGGGTGGGTGATGAGGAGAGAACTGGGGGAGGTGGTACCTGTGAGACCCACTCTGGCCCACCTGAGTTTGGGGAGTAGCTACTAAAACTTCCGGGCTGCGCGGTTCTGTGAGGGCCTTCTAAAGGAAGGTTGATCGAGAGCGGCCTACTTAACCCATCGCCGCCCACCTCATTGGTTCCGCCAGAAGCCACTCCGGACATCTCAGACAAAAAGCTGCTCAGACATGGAGCGGGACCTGTCGAAGAAGGCGACGGAACCCTGTCCGGTGTGGAGGAGATGTTGAGAGCCGCGCTGCCGGAGTGTTTGGGGCTGCCCCTCTCGCTATCCCCCGACTCTGGACCCCCAGAACCGCCGTCGCCATTAGAGAGAGAGTCTGACTTCCTTTTTCTTTTGCGGCGGAAGTTTCCATTGTCAAACATCTTCTCACAATTTGGGTCAAGGGTCCAGTAGTTGCCCTTTCCTGTGATATCAGAGTGCACAGTCAGTAACGTTTTTTTTATGTTTTAATAGCTTTACAATCTGCAACATGTCAACGAGGAACAAGAGCAGAAACAAAAATACATAATAAAAACTTTACGTAAAAGAAAACAGTTCACTGTATTTACTTTTAAATATAAAAAGACATTTGAAACATTTTCTTACCTGGATCGTCCTCATCTCTTGGTACTTTTTTGAAGCAGTCATTGAGTGACAGGTTGTGTCTGATGGAATTCTGCCAGCCTGCTTTACTCTTGTTGTAGAAGGGGAAGTTGTCAGCGACGTACTGGTAAATCTGACTCAGAGTCAGTCTCTTGTCTGGTGCCCCGTGAATAGCCATGGCAATGAGAGCTGAGTAGGAATACGGAGGCCTGACCAGTTTCATTAAGTCTTCTTGTGAGGGAAGTGAGAACCAGCTCAGCTCCCCTCCTGGTCCAGCTCCCGGTGGGCCAAGGTAGGGTCTCTGCATGCCGTAGTGTTGAGGGACGAATGGAGGGCCGGGGTTACCAGGTGGGCCGGTGGTAGCCAGGTATGGTGGCGTGCTGATCCCGGAGCCATTGAACCAGAGGTAAGGATTTGAAGAAGCGGCTGTGTAGTCACTCAACTCGTAGGAAGTCGGCGTGCTGCGTTGAGGACTCGGCAGAGAGGGAGGAGGGTAGTAACAGTCACTGTACATGCTGAGCTCAGGAGGCTCCTGGCCGAGGCTGGGGAACTGCGGACCGCACCGGGGAGGAGACTGGCCCTGGGCCTCGAACGATGACATTGTCAGATTTCTTCTTACCTCTCAGAATTTCTTCTTTTGCCTTTATTATCCTTCTGTGTGGCGCCAAACGTCTTGTATGATGACTGCCAGCCCTCAAAAATTCTTTTCTCCTCGAGTCTTTCGCAGGTATTTTTACGTGTGAGTCAAAAATAGTTAAAAGTTGTCTAACCTTCTAACTTGCAGTGTATTCTTCTGCACTCCTTTCTTGTCTGTTTGTCCTTGCTTTATGTCAAGATGTCACCTGTCATACCTGCTTTATCTATTCCTTTGGAAACGCCCCCAGTCTCCAGTGATTGGCTGATTTCTCAGGTAAGTAGCCTGTCCCTGCTTTCTCTCTCTTTTTTTTCCTATTGTCAGCTAGTTCAGTTCCTCCACAGGTTTTGTTTACCCTCAATACATAAATTTTCCATTGAAGCTCTTACTAATATTAATCCATTTAATCACCAAATTCAAATACTCATAGAAATTAGATTTCAATTGGGCCTTTCTAGGAATGAATGTTAAATTGCCGTCATGAAAAACTTTCAGCCTTTTCTAGTAAAAATAGCCTTATATTATAATCAGTGACTATGATTATCAGTGATTAAAAAAATGCTAATGTTTTCCATAGCATATAAAAAAAATAATATGCTTTATGTTTATGTTTATAATTTAATTTCTTACAATTTAATGTTTCATACCTCTTTAACAGTGAAGTTAATTTTATGTGTAAAAAAATTATTGATTAAATTTTTACGGAAAATCTGAAAAAAAATACCAGCGTCAGTGTTTTTATAAAGCACGCGCACAGTGTCGTATTTTTTTTTCCACTTTAGTTTCCTGCGCGAGACCTTCTTCTGGGTCGTTAACCGTCAAACCCTTTAAAGGCTCGCCCCCTATCGTAAGTAATACACATTAATTAACGCGTCAATATCCGTTCGAAAATGTGGCTTCACGGCAAATACCTAACGCCATGACGCCACGTCTTTAATGTGAGAGGAATGCACTATGCAAGCGTCCCTGATGTGATGATTAAACGGCAGTTTTTGCTAGCTAGCTAGCTAGCAAAAACTGCCGTTAGCTAGCTAGCTAACGGTCGCCTACCCTTCCTGCCGTGCCAATGCAACACTAGACGTCATCGTTTACTTGGCGTTTGTTTGAAGTTAATGAAAGCTACATGCCGGTTTTGAACATAGCGCCACATGGCCGATTTATCGTCGCCTCGGGAGTTTCCGGAGGACAACAACAACAACAGCTACGACGAAATCTCGCAACTGAACAGGGTTATGGAGCGGATAATTGAAGATGTGGAAAACATGTCAGGTGAGAACAGAACTCCTCGCTACACCACAGCCGCTCCGTGTTCTATTACGTTCGTACGTTGCGTTGTAACTGTTGTAACTGTCGCCGTCGTCTCCTCCACCACCTGCAGTGCAGCTGACCTGCATGGCTTACGACATGGTGGCCCTGCGGACCAGCCCGGCGCTGGGGGCCTCTATGCGCCGGCTGGAGGAGGCTCATCAGCGATGCAGGGCGGCTGTTCGTGGAGAGGAGCAGTGTCCTGAAACGGCGGACGCGGCGCTCACTCGGATGTGATGTGTCGCACAGCTTTTCCTTTCCAGACGCGTTGAAGTGTCCAACTGATTTGTAATGCGTGCGTCTGCTGTTTTGAGAGTGTTTTCTCTCCGCAGGCTTTGTGTTGTTGTAGTCAGTGCTGTTGTTTGATTATTATCAGTTTATGGTCTGCAAATATTGATTGTTTGTATGTCCTCAAGTGTTCTGCTCTGTTGGGTTGACAAGTGAAATAAATAAATCCATAAAGTGAGAGTGTGTTGTGTTGTTTATACAGACCTTGAATTGTTTGATGAATTCTTTGTAAATGTATTTTTACTGGTGTGTTGGACTATTTGTCAGCATTACACGTGTGTTTAAATGTTTGTATAACATACAGTATGACAGTTGTTATGGCCTTTTTTGTTCTTGTTCTTATTTAAAAAGATGGACAAGAGCACAAGAGAAGATGCTACCACTGCCTACACTGATCTGGAAAACATCCTTAAAGAGCTGGAGTCGTTGTCTAAGGGCATGGATCTGCTAACATGTAAGTGTTACTACTGGTGTCTGCCCACAGCCTTTACGTCTCAATAATGTATGTAAACATCATCCATGACAGTCGGTTGATCTTGATCATCGCCTTGCAAATATGCAAAGCACGTGATGTAACTGTTGTCTTAGATCTGAAGTGAGATAGCTAAATGTGGATTCTTGTACGTCAACTGCTGTGCAACCTAGTCTTCCTTATGCATGTCGGTTGTGCAGAGTTACAACATAATGAATGGCATCTGTCTGATTTCCCTTGATGGGTAAATATAACTAACTGAAGGGTTTTACACATAGCATTGTCCATGAGACCATTCTTTGCTGTGAGGAAGAATGTTGCAACTTGTGCTAGGCAATATTAGCTTACTGTGTTTTATGTGGTGAAAAATATCTGCATACTTAATAACTCAACCCTGGAAACAAACAGCATAAAGGTGAACCTTGCCAATTTGAACTGACCAAAAATGCAAAAAAAAAAAAACAATTAGCAGGTAAAAATTCAAAGAAAACCTGAATATCTGTTGTAATATGTGATCATCAACATCTCATGGAACCATCAGACAGGTTTAATCTGGTTAGAATTTGTATTTAAAATAGGTAATTGAGATAACCAGACATAAATGTGGTTTTTGTTATAGGTATAAATGCTTTCTGATCCTGATTTGAAATATTGTCACTAAAAAGGAGAAAGTATAGTATTTAGATTTATAATTTATGTTTGGGTAATTTCTATCATTGTTGGTGTGAAAGCCTTTATATTCTGAAAGGTAACTTAGACTCTTAGACCAGAGGCAGTTGTGAAAAAAGACATTTCTTCTTTGCCTGCAGTGCAAACTGAGCTGAGGCAGTGTGATCTGATCGTTTGTGTTGGCTGCCCCGACAAGCTGGCGGTTTTGAAACATCCAAGAGGCACCAAAGCAGCAGCTGCCAGTTTGACCTGAAAGTGAGGCATGAAATACAGAGGTAATGCTGTGTGTCTTTTAAAAAAAACATTACCCGTGTAAGAATAATTTATTTTTTCTCATTATCTTTCATAAAAAATGCAAGTGCATACACTAAAAAGACGAATTACATAACAATGACCTTTGTGATTGTAAAAATTGTGACATTTGTCTGGAGGTTTATAAAAGGCTCCTGAACTCACATAACCACTCGCATAAATTAGCAAGAAGAAACACAGAGATGGATGCAGACAACCACTTCAAGCTGGGTGTTGGTACTGGTCAATGTCCTGCAGGCTGCAGCAGACAACGCGTTTTGCCGTTCAGAGCTCCGTTCTGTGGCATCAGTGAGCATCAGCAGGACATGTGTGTGATGGGTAATCAGCTCCTTCACCCCAGGGAAACTCTATAGCACAGCAGCACATGATAAAATGACAGGGACCTAATGATGCAGCACAGCACAAGTCAGCATCACACACTCCCTGAGGCGAACCACAAGATGTGAACTTTTCAGTTTACTTTTAGGGGACATACTGATTTCCCCCACTCTGATTTTTTTTAGAGTGTCATAATTTTGAGTGTACCATTAACACCAGTGCAGAGGCAGTAGGAGTTGCCTTGGGTACATATCTTAATGTTGTAAATCTTGCAGCATGAGAGTAATGTTCAGCAAAGCCTTTTAAACTGTCCCACATGCTTAAACACAGATATCATAGATTCACTTACACAAAATGTACAATCAGTTTAAGTTTAGATATTCATTTAGCTAAAATTGTGAATTTTGTGTATTCTGCATGTGCACATATGTGTGTGTGTGTTTGTTTTTTTTTCAGAAAGGAGAATGGATGAGACACGAGAGATGCTGAAAGGCAGCACCTGACCTCCTTCACCTCCCTGAGAGTAATTTCATATTGATGTCTGAGGTGATTTTACTATTCCTCCATACCAGTTGTGATATAAACGTTGGATGCACTACAAACAGTGTTAGTGAGGACTCGCTTCACATTTGTAGTTTACATGTTACAACATCGCCATCTGCTGTTTGCTTTATGAATCGCCCCTAAGTGTGTAACAGTGTAAGGCTAACCCTAACCCCCCCGTCACGTGTAGTCTCAAATTAGCACAGTATACATAACAGTTGTGTAATAGTGGTTACAGTTACAGATTCTCACCTGTCCTGGTATTGGCATAGTATCCTCAGTAGAGGCTGAATGACTTTCCTGGCTCTGGAGGGGAATAGATGGAATAGATTATAGTTTAAAAACAGAATGGCTTGCATTACCCAGGGTTTGCTACACCTAAAAGTTCTTCAATTACCTGTCATCTATTGGTTTGGGGGTCCTTGTTTGAGGGAGCTTGCTGGTGAATGAGCTAAGACCCTTGATAGCACTGCCCTCTTTTGGCCGTTATGGGAAATGTGGTAAAAAAAACGTCTCAGAACTAATACATCTGTCCCAAACATGACATGGACAGCACATACTCAGTCTATCCACGTTTCCCATTGATATTATGTCAAGTATAATTGTCTGACATATTAGAAGAAATCTAAAAAATGCTAAAAAAAAAACAATGAGTTGTCCTGGAGAAATTAAATGTAATGTGACCTGATATTTTAATGGTTTCTATGCAGAAGTTGTTTGGAAGGTTCAGAGTTTTCTCAATGTAACCACAAGAAATAGATCAAGTCTATTGCAGTTGTTTGTGCTGCACCCACAGTTATGTTTGCTTTCTGTTATGATACAAACTGATCTTTTCGATAAATGTATTTCTACAAGCAGGACTAGTCAAAAAATACACCATAATACAGCATAGTATCAGTTGAAAAAGAACCATCCATCATTGCTGTTTCACAGCTTGTTAAATTAATGAATATTATAAGATGTCACACACTTTTAAAGGTAAATATTTTTACCTGCTGCATGTCACATGTTGAATAACAAGGAAATAAATAAATAATATTATCATAACAGATAGAAGACCATCAGTGTCAATTCTTATCTTTTAATACTGACCCTTGTCGTGATATGAGATAGATTCCATCCCATCACTTTTGGAAGGTTTAATTCATGCTTTCAGAAACAAAAAGGTTTACTTGATAACAAAAATAATTTGATACTCCAAATGAAAGTTAGTAAGACTTTTGTACACTCAATCACACTGACGTCTTGTCTTTTGCACCTTTTGTGGTAAAAAAGCTAAGGAAGAAAAGTTTAATACCTTATTTAGTACCATTTACATATGCTACTACAGCTGGGAATTTATTGGTGGTTGTGTTGAATCTGGGTTTCCTTGTGTGTCTTAACTCACATCACATTGTGATGTCATGCATGCGTTTTATTGTAATTCATAGAGTTGAAGGCTGCTTCAAATCTTGTATCCCAGCCACGGCCGCATGGTATCTCACACCCAGGTGAGAGAGGAGGGCACAGGGGAAGAAGGAATGATCAATCATGCTCAGATACCCTAAGACCCCCAGGCCTGTCTGGGTGAATACATAAGTCCACCTGGGGGGTCCTGGTGGGAGATCACCCCCTCTGTCTGTTTTCTTTCCTCTGTCTTGATTGGGAGATGTGATACTGGGACACTGTGAATGAGAAATTCTATACAGTTTAATAATTATGAAGCAATCTGTGAACCACTTGTGAATACACAATCAGCTGTATGGCCATGTTCAGTACGAATGTTTAAGAGAATTCGCACATTTGTAACTGAAATAGTAATATAAATATTAATTACATGAACATACAAGAACATGTTTTAGTTAAAAAGAGCAGTTTTTGGGAGAGCAGTGTTATTGACAGACAGAAGGCTGTGTTGTCATTTCACAAAGAGAGTGAGCTTACAAGTATCATATGGGACTGATGTGGAACCAGTCGTGTTTCCAGTGGAGAGCAGAGATAAGGGGTGGATCAGTGAGGCTTCCAGTGGGGTGAAACCTTCATTAACACTCAGCAGGAAGGCATGGGAAATACAGGACGTCCCCAGAAGCAAGCAGACAAATGGGAACGGACGGGAGGGAATGTTGTAGTCTGAGAAAGAGGGCACTTCCTTGACTCGGCATTTCTTCCTAATGAGAGATTCCCCACACCAGGTTCATGTCAATTTCTGAAAATGAACAATTTGTGTTATTAGGTCTGTGGAAGAGGCGTCTGCCAGTGTGTCATTGTGGCAATTAAGCTACTGCCAATGAGATGATTTGTCAGCTTTAAATCAGATTCGGTTTGATCATCTGCTATGTAATTTAGTTTCTCATTCATGCTTATAACTGCTCGGTAGAGACAGCAAAGCTGTCCCCTTCCTGTTAGACCTATCTCCCTCTCCCCCAGGCATGGACCCCCTGATGACGGTAATATCCATGCCATCACTCATTTAGCTGAGACAGTGGCAGATTTATGACACATCCAGCTGAGAGGAAGAGGTTTGAAGATACAGGGGGTAGGCAAGAGGAATGAATAGCTCTTTTAATCACACGTAGGCCAGTGGGTGGATGAAGCTCTTCTCAGACCTAATTAGTTGCAAATTATAAAATTAGAAATGAACTGAATTTATAACTCTCTTTCTTTGGATCCACAAGTATAGCAGGACACCAGCATGACCTACTTTTCTCTAAGACATTAAGTCAAATTTTCTGTTACATGGCGTTTGCTCTTTCAGCTTTGATGTGTTGCGGCACATTTGCATTGTCTACGGGTTGTGACAAAAGCCTAGAGTAGTGTCTCGGATTATCCTGTCAAATACCTTTTAACCTGTAGTGGTGGAAATGCTGCCTCTCTGCCCATTGACAGTAATCAATACACATTGACATCAAAGTAATATGGATCAACGCATAGTCTATGTGTGAATGGCGACATGTTACCCATGTAATCCTCTGTTCAGTGTATTCAGTCCATTCATATTCTAATAGACACAATCTGCTGCTCCGTCAAATCCAGCGTCCCCAGAATGTATTAAGTAATGTAATGCAACATGCGATTAGGAATTACAACAAGACTTTCAGGAATATTCATTTAAAACCTTCATTTTATTCATAAATAGACACATGGATATTTACATAAAAGATCGAAAGTGCAAACCTTAAAAAGCATCTTCATACAGGTCAATATGAATCGGATAAAAAATCTTTCAGTTTATTTGGGTGCACGGTATCTCCGTCGGAAGCCGTGTCCATCAGCAGCTTCCCTCCTGGCGCACACGTGTTTGACTATAACCTGGGAGCAGTTCTCGCAGTTTACTTTGCAGCACCAGTGGAATTTGCAGTTGCAGCTGCTCACCACCTCCGTGCGCCTCTCTTCCACCCTCAGGCCGCATTCGTGACACAGCCTGCGGCAGCTCCTTTTCTCCCACTGCGTCAGGCCGTCTCCGTGCTGCACGCACTCCCGGCCCTCGGTGCCGAGCAGCCCCAGGCTGGCGTTCCTCTTGCAGTAGTCCGGAGAGTCCTCCAAGTAGATGAGCTCTGTCTGGGCGATGCTGCCGAACGCGTCCGCGATAACACCGCGGTTGTCCGCGCTGTTGCCGGCTCGTATGCGCTCTTTATCGGTGTCCAGTTTCTGGGCCTGGCTGTGCTTTATCTTCAGGTAGTTACCGATTTCTCTGAAATCAGATAACTGCGTCCAGCAGGTCTGGACACTGCAGCTTTCAGACATGCCGTGACATCTGCAGATGCGTTTCATTGTTGCCTTCACAGCCTGTGGGAAACCAGGGAAAGGTAATTAGGCTTCTGCCCAAGAGTAAATCTACTGTGCAGCGCCACATAATTGTTTCTAGAAAGCAACGTACCTGCCGCCCTGCCTCATTGTTGTGCAGGTTGACAGCAGCTCTGGAGTCTTGACCCGTCTCCTGAGCATCAACATACTGTTTGGAAATCATTTCCCCGAAATCTGTGTTATCACTGCAGCCACCCCAAAGCCAGCCACGACCACCTGCGTGCACAGGAACGAGAAAAAAGTAAGACATACATATATACACACACACAATTTCACAAATAAAAAAAAAAAAAACATTCCACCAAGGCAATGAAGTGTGGTTTGATAGAAGTCTTGTTCGTTGTTCAGTTTTGTTCATTCCGAAAGGCTATGGCAGACATGTGTGTAAGTAATAAGCAAATCAATACTTCTGTAAAAAAAAACAATAACAACAAAAAACCTATCACACTGTGGTCACTGTGGTTTGTTACGTTGTGTTACAGGTCTAATTGACCTCATATATAATTGAAGTATGAGCCTCACCAGTTTTTCCGTTCTTTGAGACGTCACAGCCGCAGTTGCCCAGGTCCCCCAGACTGCAGTTCCTGGTTAGAGTGTACATGACCCCTGCTGCACTGATGGCGTGGACAAAAGACGTCTCTCTGGTGGCTATAAAAACGACGAAATGCGTAAGATATGTATGGAAATCACAAATCAAACATTGAAGTGCATAACGCCAAACTGAAATGACCAATGGAAACTACACCCGGACTGGGAAACGCGCATCGCTGTCAACTCTGCGGTGTTGTGATAAAATGTTGCGTACCGCGTCTGAGCGCTTTGAGCTGCGTGGCGCTGTCTGGACAGTTCCACCGGTCCCACGCGAACTGGTGTTTGCACTCCTCCATCCCACTCTGTGTGCCCACCTGCACGCTTTTTGCAAAGCTTAGATAGGCCTGCAGAGGAGGTAGTTTCATCATTTTCAACACTCGAGTTTCATTTAGCTACGATATTATTCACCTCTCAGATTCAAGTGAAGTCTCCTATTTACCTTGGTTCCCGTCATAAGAAGGTTACTCGCCACCCTGCAGGAAATAGTTCATCAAGACGTGCGTCAGTCTATCTTACAGTATGTCTCCACACATGTAAAAGAAAAGAACACTGTAGCGTCTCTTACCAAGCATGTGTCGGGCATATATTGAATAAAAGAGCCAGGAACCAAAATAACGAATGCACCATTTTCATCTCACACCGTTAGCTCTGAAAGAAGAAATCTGTTTCGAACCGGTGCTGCAACTTTCTCCTATGAGTACAGAGCAAATGGAACTCTTGTTCTTTGTCCCTCAGGTCCGAGGAAGCTGATTGGATGACGGCTTTAGGAAACGCCTTTATATGCGCACTTCAAAGGTGGCATTAGGCGAGGGGTTCCCCTCTTCCCCGGGCCTTTGTGACAGTAGGCCGCTAATATACAACAAACGGAACCAGGAGTCACACGACGTTGATAAATATTTATTAAGTAAAAGTATAATATAAAATACATTGGGAGTTATGTACAGAGTCCAAACGATGGCATAAAGTGCATTAAAAAGCTCAGGGTGATGTGGTAGTTGAAGATGAGAATAGCACTGTTACCGTCTACAGTCTAAAACCAATCAGTGTCTGTGATGCTGTAATGGAAAGTCACTGCGTTTAGTGCCGGCGCGCACGGTGTCGTCGCTTTGTTTTGTTCTGTGGTTTCCTTCCAGCCTCTTGACGCGCACAGTAATACTTCGTTACAACGTGTTTGCATTTGTCGCACTTCACTGTGCAGCACCATTGGAATTTGCAGTTGCAGCTGCTCACGACCTCGACGCGCTTCTCCACCACTCGGAGGCCGCAGTCGTAGCACAGCCTGCGGCAGCTCTTTCTCTCCCACTGCGACGTGTTCTTGTCTCCCTTCAGACACTCCCGGCCTTCTGTGCCCTGGAGTCCCAGGCTCTGGTTCTTGAAGCAGTAATCCGGAGAATCTTCCAGGTAAATGAGCTCCGTCGGTGGGATGCTCTTAAACGCTTGCACAATGGCTCCTCTATTGTCCGCGCTGTTTCCAGCCCTCAGAGGCTTCTTGTCCATTTCCAGCTTCTTTGCTTGTTGGTGCTTCATCTTAAGGTAGTTGCCCACGTCTCTGAAGTCGGCCAACTGCATCCAGCACGTTTGGATGTTACAGCTCCCAGACACTCCGTGACACTTACATGCCTTCCTCATAGTGGCTTTGATTGCCTACGAGAGCGAGAGGGCGTTAGTTAGAAAAGAAACAAGTTCTGACCCCGTATTTATGAATGAATAAATATGAATAAAGAATCGAAATGACAGACAAATCGATAGGCTTCATATTAATAGATAAAGTGATCGTACCAGTCTGCCAGCCTCGTTGTTATGCAGATTGACTGCTGCGCGTGAGTCGTGTCCATCTTCCAAAGCGTCCACAAACTGTTTGGAGATCTTCTCTCCAAACGCCACATTGTCGCTGCAGCCTCCCCATATCCATCCTTTACCACCTGGACAAATAACAACGCGCAGGTTATTTCACAGCAACAGCAAGAGTCTGTTTTCAGATCTTCAGATTAGCTGTGGATGGAATTTCGTAGACAATATACCTGTTTGTCCTATTCTAGAGTCATCGCAGCCACAGTTGTCAAAATCTCCCATACTACAGTTTTTGGTGAGCGTGTACATCACTCCAGCAGCACTGATGGCGTGGACGAAAGACGTCTCCCGCGTGGCTGTGTTAGTGACGAAAAGAAGGAAAGCACGATTTTAGACTTGACGCCAGATTTGGCACGGCAGTGACTGTGCGTAAAGGCGCGTAACCGCGCGCTAAGTCATACTGGAGAGTAGTTTGGATGGAGTGTGATGATGATGATCTGCGCTTAATGATTGACTTATTAAAATTGTCAGCTGGACGTGAACAAGGCGGCTAAATGCAACACATGTATATATCTACGCGTGAATACAAGTGTCTCACCACTTCGAAGGCCGTTGTGTGTAGATAACTGGAGTGTGCTTTCTGGACAGTTCCACTTCTCCAACATGAACTGGTGTTTGCATTCTTGAACTCCGTTCCTCGCGCCAACTTGTACACTACTGGCATAGGTCAGGAAAGCCTTAGGAGAGAAAGAGTATAGTGAGTCGTTTGTAATCACATGAACTGTAATAACGAGGATCGCAGATAGTCGCAGCGACGTTTTTACCTTCGGTCCAGTCATGAGAAAATTGTTCACTGTCCTGTAGAGAGAAAGCAACACAGCCAGGTTAATCTCACGTTACAGCACCAAAGCAAATATATTACTGTGGCACTTTTAAAATGTTTTCTCCAAAATAAGAGTCATACCAAGCGAATGCTGGCGAAAATTGACAGCACATGGACAGAACCATGACTGTGTGAATATGAAGTGGTCCCATTGCAGCTGTGTCCCCGAGCAGAGGCCTGTTTATTCTTATCCCAAAAGTGAGGAAAGGAAAAACTGGAGATGGGAGCTGACTGCACGCTGGCGATATTTATATGGTCCTGCTCCTTTGATTGACAGATTTGTTCTGCAGGTAACGCTTCACTGTGAAAATACGTCAACGCACCGCACTGATTGCCACGTCCCACAGACCAATAGGAGCCGTCGGTGCATAAGCGCACTTCAAAGATGTGCTGCAGACAGTGGAACAGCCCCTCATTCATTCACCTGTCGTTCCCACACCTTAATCCTTACACGGATTTCCCCCAGTCCTAAAACATATCAAGATAATATAATCACCGTATCATCCCACACCAACCGGCTCCAAATGAAACCATGTAATTATGCTGTGTTTTAAAATAAGAGACAATGAGAAGACAATAGAAATTCGACGTGCCAATTACTGTAGCCAGTCCCAAGTATTTCCTGTTGTGTAGGCCTCTATTATACTAGTCGTTTATTGTTTGGGCATTTGAACAAGACACTATAATTCAGGGAGCGTAGCATTTATGAAAATGCAGCATTACACTAGAAACACACAGCGCTGAATATCACCATGAGGCCCTAAGTGTAACGGGAAACGTTTGGGAAATGGCACCAATGTCCCAGGGGGAACTCAGTGACTACAAAGCCATAAAGTCTTTCAGGCGCTGACGGTATATAGTCATGTAAATACCGCCTCACACATGGGCGACACCGGCATCGTCCTGGTAATAGGATAATAGATGTTTCCCTGGGAATCAACTTGGTGTGAAAAAAAAACCTCTGGAATTTACAAGAGTGCAAACACATAAGAGTTTTACTCATAAACCATTAATCTGTTAAAATGCTGCAACTGTTTATTTGTGCATTGTATTAGGCTGCACCTCCATTTTTTGATTTATATTGATCCTCGTTATTTTTGCACTGGGTGTATCCAGCACTCTGCGCTCAAATCTGGCTGATTATCCTTGATTTACAGCTAATCAGTGCTATCATCAACAGCTACCACGCCAGTTTCTGCCGTCCCATACTCACAGCGTAAGTTGATAAGTAAATGATTAACATTGCAGGTTTTCATTTAAATCTCTTCCACTAGTCAGATCCCATTTAAGCCACTCAAAACGCCTTAAAGCCACTAGTCACTCAGCGCTGTGCACAATAGGCGGACGGATGGGTGATGCCTGCCACAATAGGAGCGGCGTGTAGGTGAGGATAATCCTTCACTAATTAGAGATCACCCACATTCATTCTGCAGTACCACCGAAACCGGAGCCGCTCGACACCTTAATACAGGGCGATAAAAATCAATCTGCAAGCTTCATAATTTGTCCTGGGCTAAACGCTTCTTTAATGGGTTAATAGCCCGCAAACAATAGCGCGCTAATCTAACTGGGCGTGATTATTGGCTCTAGATGCCGCGTAAACGTGAAAATGTCCGGGATTAAATCACGTGGGTCCTTTAAGTGGAATTTTGGTGACTTTGGAAAGTTGTAAGGCAAACGAGAAGTTATGCTCCGCCCAGCACAGCGCGTTAAAATTATTTGTGTTATTATCATAATTGACAGCGAAGCCCCAACAAGGTCACATATGTAAACCATAGGCTGCTTTACTGTACTTCATTCTGCATATTATCTGTGATGCAGCTTTAGACTAATGTTTATTCCAGCTCAGACATTAAAACACCCAGAGGAGGTGTTAGATGTTTTTTTTTTTTTTTTTTAAGTTACACAATCCTTAAAACAGCTACAAGTTAAAAAAAAAAAAGTAAAAATGTGCGTAAATCAAATATTTCTACGAGACATTTTGGACACATTACGCACAAAGGCTGCGCTGATGGGTGATTTATGGCAGTGCGAGGTGAGAAAACCCGAGCAATAAAGGGTCAGGAGGTGACAAGCTTGACAGGTCGAGGAAGAGCGTCAGGACTGGCGACGCCAGTCACGGACACCAGTCAGGCGGATATTCTGAGCCGTAAATGACAATAGGCTGGTGCTGGGCCTGGCACAGTGATATACAATCATATCAATTGTAATTGTCTGTTTTTTACATCATTTTGGTAGCCGTGTAAAACGTGTTTTAAAACACAATAGTGCATATGATGTATTTGGCGACTCATGAGACCGAGCTCTAATAACAGTTTTGATACTATCTTCATTCATTTTATAGTTAATTGAATAATGTGTAACCCGTTTTCCCAAAACCCACACTTCAAAATACTAGTTTGACCACAATTCAAGTCTTCAGTGTGCAGCGTACTGGAAGGAAGACATTTATCATGTAGAAAACGCTAGAACGACTGGGTATGTTTTGTCCTTCAGCTGCTGCTGCTCACAACTATTGTGTGACTAAGCACGTGGTCCTTTCTTTGTCTAAAACCCAAGGAGCACATTTGCTGTAGCATCGCTGACATGACTATTCTAGATTTGAGGATGCACAAGCGGCAAACTGATTCATTGATAAATGCAATAAGCATAATGCATGTCTGTAATATATCAATCATGCTTTGGTTAATCCATGTGTGTGTTAAAGTGAATTTGATCTGAAGGAGGCAGCAAACACACAGGATTGACTGGTTTCATGTCTTCACATTTATTTCATAAAGAAAAGTAAAAAGTTCATTAAGAAAACATCCCACATGATTAAACTGTGACTGCGCCCATGTCTGACAACCCCCACCTCCCTGTAGCCTGGATGCCTGCCTCTCTCTTTCTCTCTCTCTCTCTGTGCTACACCACTACACCACTCCCCAGTTTGGCAATAATGGAGACATGTTAACAACAGGCTAACAGTGCAAGACAGGCACCCAGGCTCAGGATTCATTATGATTTTTTTGCCCAAGTGGTAAGATAGCCCCCATGTGAGGATGCCATATGATCTTACAGCACCCCAGGGAGCTGAAGAGCACCCTTTACTGAAGACAACGTAAGAGATTCAAATACTGTGATAACCAAAGGAAAGTGCTTTTGCTGTAGCATCTCAGCTTCATTTTTTATTTTTTTTCATGTGCTCTGAAGTCAAGGTGTGGCGTCGCCTTTCCTCTCTTGCTCAATGGCTGTAAAAGAAGAGAAGAAGAAACCGTCAGTCAGCAGGTTCACGTGCGGTGAACGTGTAAGAGGATGCTGGGTTTTGCAGTCTGCTCATCGTGGGCCCGATGCTGCAGCCATTTGTTTTGGGAGCTGTGGCCTTTTGACGGCGCTCGCAGGGGGAACAATGTTCAGCAACACGCACGTGCCCGCGAGAGACACTCACTCTCTTTGGTGGGCAGAGGATTTTTTTCTTTCGTCTCCGTCTTCTTCAGCTTCGTCTTGTCGAAACGGGCGATCTCGGCCATGTCGGGCTTGTCAGACATTTTGGCTGCGGAGGATGAGAAAGACACCTGAGCACAGCGGTTTGACCTTTTCCGTCGTCCGCCATCACAGTGACAATGCACCAAAACCTTCAGATGTATATACAGTGTTAGCTTTATTCAAATGTCTAGCAGTGGGGTTTGAACCGCCCCCGACTGCCTTAAAACAATCTCTGTAGCCTGTTTCACATAAAGGGAGTGGCTATGACATGTGCAGCTCAGACATGGATGCTCGGGTGGGAGGAGACTCCCTCACACACATGATCTGTCTTAATGTTTCCTTCTCCAAAAAGACAATGTAGCTAACATGTGGCTATTTTTACCCAGCTGTCTCTTCTTTCCTTTGTGTTCTTTTCCCTCTCTGTAGCTCAGGTCTTTGTTCTTTTCCTCCGCATTTTCTCTCTCTCTCTCTCTCTCTCTCTCTTTTTTTGCATCCACCCTTGCAGCTTTGTGGATCTAGGCTTTGCTCCACGGGCTCCACTGCAGTCATATTCCTGACTTAGCCTCAGGTCTGACTAATCTGCCTCACGCAGTCGGGACCAGTCATGTCCCTATGAACCCACTGCCCTCTAAGAGATTGCTGTGAAAACGTGACAAGCCCACGGAGCCTGCAGCTGCTGATTTCCAAACCAAAACCTGCTGTAAAATCACATTCGCTAGTTTGAATTTGAATGAAGCCTAAGAGAATCTGTTTGACATGGACATGCTGGGCTTGAGCCCAGATTCTGTCAGTTTCTTGAAAAGAAGCGAACTGAATCATTTCTCTTACTCTGAGCTAGAAATAATATTCATATGCACATCTGCCAAGTCTTCACGTGTCATAATATCAGTTTTACAATCATCTTTAACAAACCATCAATAAATCTAATTACATAAAGATCTGCTCTATTGTTCCTTGTTCACCCAAATCATTCTTTCCATCCTAACATAATTTCGCTGCTGCCATCATTCAAGTCCTGTTCATCCAGCCACACCCCAATCCTTTGTCTGACTCCCAGTAAAGCAGAATCAGAGAGAGACACGCAGACGCGCACACACAAATGAAGAACGCAGTAAGAATGGATGAGGCTTTCTTACCGGTGTTCGACACAGCAGTGGGCTAAGATCCACCAGCGAAGAAAGTAGAGAGAGAGAGTGTCACAGAGATGGAGAAGGGACAGAACACGGAAGCTGAATGCACGCCTGCCTGCATCCAGGGTGTGGGTATAAGAGGGAGGGAGGGGGAGGGAGAGAGAGACAGAAAGAGAGAGAGAGAGACGAGGGAGTCTGAGAGCTTGGTCAGCTTTCCTCTCCTGGCATCACTATTAATGTTCCCCAGGGAAATGACTAGAAGAGAGCGACCACTAATAGCAAGCAGCTGTGGTTATGGTGTGTTTTTAGATAATGCACAGTACTATGCGTATGACACAGCGGGTTCTGCTGACTAGGTCAGAGACGAGAGAGTGGTGTGGGCACAACAGTGACACAGACCACCATCGCCATGCGTTACATCATTCACAAATATAGGAGCTTTGCAGTGCCCTTATACAAATGCTAAGAAGAAGTAACGTGAAAAGTCCAGAGCACAAAATAGCATAGAATAGAATAAAATGTCCTATCATCACATGTATCTTTATTAACATTAAGCTGCAGAGACACACGTATAGTGACGTAATATTAATTTGGTAGGGAAAGGAATAACACAGATATGTCGTCTTACAGGAGTATTACAGCTCATTAGGCTTTGAAAGCACTGTTTAAAACACATCGTCATTGTCCAATGCGCCAGTGTGCTGCGCTTGTCTTCACACAAAACTCAACAAGCCTATATGCTCACTTGTTTATTAATTAAGTCATTGCTTTGGTGATTAGGCCGTGGATAGAATATTAATCCGATTATTTACACTATATAGGGGACAGGGCTTTATAAAGGACCGCTTCTTGTTACATTAGTCCCGATGACGTGTTGCTCTCATCCTCCCTCGCTGACATCATGAGACCTGTTGGTCTTTAATCATCCCGGCCTTATGATGCCAGCAGCCGAGGACGGAGACGTGTCGTCTCAGAATGGCTACGCAACGATGAGTCAGCGTGAGCTCAGCGCTTTCTTTAAAACAAACCGGGCGGATGCACCGTGGATTATGGCAGTTGCTACGTTAGAATGTGGCTTCATGTTCCTGGGTGACCTTGGAGTTTACTGGACTTCTTCCACGTCGTCATTACTTGTAATAAGTGGTTTCTAAGGAGACAGCGGCGCCGCCTGCTGGTGAAAGGGCAGCATTACTTCAAATAGCAAAATGAGTAATAACATGCAGGCTGGTTACACTTCCCATTGACACGGGGCTCCACACACTACATAATCATCCACACTAACCCATGCCGTGGCCTAAGCGGGCTAATTATACTTCCAAATCACTGACAGCTTTTCAGGGGTAACTCTCTGTTGACTTGTTTGTTTATCCGTTGTGATGTTACAAAGGGGAAGAAAGGCCGTCTCCAAACACGCCCGAGCCCTCCTGTTAACCTTTGTGTTTGAAAATGTTAACATATTTGAAGTTTGGAGGCAAGATGCACATTGACAAAGGTCAGACGTAGCGGCCGACTGACCTGCCAGAACAATCTGACAGGCCGCTGCGTGTTGGTGGATGATAACAGCCTGGTAAACCATTTCTGGGGTCAGGTCTGCGTACGCGAATGAGTGTCAGTGACGAGCACGGTGTGAGGCGGCAGCCAGAAGATGGCGGCAGTATGGAGGGAGAGAGGAGACCGCGGAGAAGCCGCTGCACGTGCTGAGTCACTGTTCTAACAGTTTGATAGGTTTTATAACTGCCACAGGACTGGCTCACCTTTATACCGTTAAATAATGATAATCTGTTGTTTGTATTAGCCAAGCGGTACTTGCTCTAACATGGGTTACAATCCATGTCCATATCGTACGAGAGACGCCCGATTGGTGACGCTCAGACTCGGCACAAACGCACGATGGCAGCGTGCGACTGGAAACCTCCGCCTTGAAGCCGCGGCGGTGGTGAATGTTTCAGGAGAGACTAACCAAGGTGCGATTCATTCCTAGGCAGCAGCCCTGATAACAGCTTGTAACAGCTTGAATCCTAATGTCTCTAATGTGATTTAATAAATAACTCTTCACACTTTTCTAAACACACTTTCTGGCATAGTGTGGTGGTTTGAAAAGGGGCACTAATAGTGGAAATGTTTTGCTTCACATCAGAATTTTCAAAAGTGAAGCTTGTTTTTATTTCTTCCAGACAGATAATATATATTAATGCATCATGGAGCTTTCAATATGCTCAGTACTTTGTCCTTTGTGCTGGTGAATGTACGGTATAATACACTTCCTGTTCCTATATAACCTTTCACCTTTTAGGCTTTAGTCTATGTATGTATGTACATATCTAACTCAAATCCTTATGAAAATTATCCTCCTACTTTGTCTGGGTTGTTCAACGTTTCTAAAGGATTTAGGTAACCAGAGCAGAACTGTGGAGTATGTGGGATGGGTCAGGACAGTGCGGGATTGGCAAAGCCAGATACGATTGCTGCCTCAGTCCATGATCTCCACAACTAATGATGCAGCGTTTGATGGGTGCCCTGTGTTCCATCACCGGGCCAGTGAGCGGAGAGCGGGTGAGTGCAGGGAAGTTATCTCTCCGAGCCACCTGGACTACAGTGACAGAGGTGAAAAGGGGAGGGAAACAGCAGATAGGGAGGAGAGGAGAGATGAGAAATGAGGATGGAGAGAGATTACAGCAGCTTCTATATACAAAAAAAAACAACAACCCGAACATGTCTAAAATGCACCTTATCATCTATTACAAAGTATAGAGCGCAATCTCTGAATCTGATGCTCACAGTAGTGTGTGTGGTGTTGTTTTTGGTATGTCTGTATCTATAACATTAAAGTAGGTATCCTCCATCTGCGTCCTACCCTCATCTCCTCCTCTGTTTGCGCTATCATCTCTCAGGCGTGAATGAGACATTAAGCTCGTACACACAGGAGAGAACTCGAGTGGATTAAGCCAACGATCAGCCCTTTGATTCCACGCGTCCGTGAATGAAATGGCCGATAAATGTACTCATTTGCTAAAACTAAAGGCGGGGAGACTGTGGACAGACGCACGTGAAAGCGATTTGTAGTGTGATTAATAGAATGAAATGAACGAATCATCGCCCCGCTCAGTAAGATTAATGTCAGTGGCAGATAAGACGCTGAACGACAGGAAGGATGCTACAGATACAAGTTTAAACATGGTGCTTAAATCAGACTGGTCTTAAATCTGTGTCCTTCATCAGTGCAGGAATGTTGGTGAGTGAGTCAGATCAAACGTGAGAGAAATGTTCGTTACCCATGAATGGGTCATTAATTACCCATTAATGAGCCAGAAAGTTTGTTTTGTTTGCCAATCATGTCTATCCTCATATATATCTTTTTATGTGTGTATAATAATGTAGTGTCTCTGTATGTCGCTCGTACCATATGGTGTAGTAATACAGCAGAGATGATTGTTTGCATGTTATTCCAACATACTGTATGTGGAGATGAACAGCAGAGGGAGCTGAAGTTGCACCAATTCAACACCAGCGACTGGCACAAAAACACAGAGAATAGCTCTGACGTACAAGCTCCCAACATTTGAACTGTATAGTAGAAAATCAACTGATGGAAAGAAATCCGTCCCCTCAACGCGAGCTTCCCGTCTCTCAGCTAACGAGTTCACTCGAGGACTCAAGAAGATAAAATCCTAGTTCAGTGTGTGAACCGAGTCACTTGCGTTATGTAATTGACTGGAAAGTACAAAATAAGCAGAACAGTAAATTTACTGCTTTAAAGTCTGTGGACCTTTTATGTTTTCTTTATCACTCCATGAACATGACATGTTCATGCAAATCCAAACGCAAAGTTGGGGAACGGTCACAAGAACCTGTAGATAAAATGAGACCAGAACGTACACGTGGTCATTCAGCTGCTGTTGACAACGAATCAGTCTTATGTGCGAAGAATGAGAATGAGAACGTCCTGGATTGGAAAGGACGACAAAAGAATAGGAGCCGCACCGTCCGCTCTCAGGCTGATTTTGAAGAAATGGAAAAACACAGATGACACACAGGAAACTGAAGGTTCAAGGGAGGAGAAAGCAGCAGTTCGAACATTCAGTTAATGGACGTCAGGACCTTGCAAAAAATAAAAATAAAATAAAGGAACTTGGATAGTTTCCTAGCATGAATAATTGAACACGAGTTCAAGTAAACAACTCACCCTGTGCTTTGAAGTCAGGTGTAAAGCTAAAAGGTGTTTGAAATGATTTAGGATCCTTAAGCCAGAAAATGACAAGACACGCCGCAGAGCAATGTGCAGTGCAGCGAAGCTATTCATAAATACACTGAGATGAATGGGGATTTGTGGTGTATTTCTTAATAGCATCCTTTCATAATTCAATCATGAAGCAATTTTCTGTCTTTTTTCCAACTGGGCTGGAAGCTGTTCACCTTCACTTCTCAAATCACATACGTGTTGGAGTCCTTCCTGCTCCTCCGCTGCTCCGCTCAGCTCTCTTCTGCTGTCAGCCACGAGACAGTCATTAGCGACCTTGTGCAGTAACAACGGATTTACTGTAGCATTCAGATGAATGCCGTGTGGGGCGAGTGACGCACGCAGCCCTTTTACAGCGGCGATTATTTGTTGAAGGAGCATGTAGTTGTTTATAGCTCGCGGTCCGAGCATCGAATGGTGACCAGAACGCTACAGCACCTCCACCTCTCAGCCTTCACGACACGGTGGGATCAAAATATGTCTCTGTTTAATGCGGCTTAAACATGTGCATGAGAGAATTCCTGCTTGGCCTGGTCATGATGGGTTCCAATGATTTGCCAACGCTGTCAGACTGAGTTTCTGAGCCTTTGAAACGACAGATCGATACTGAGGTCGGCTCACCACCAAATGTGAAGCAGCGAGGTCAGCACGTAGACGCAGACGTTAGGAAAAGGCAGCCAAGACGCCGACAAAAGAGACGCAACTCCCCTTTTATTAGGATCAAAGAAAGAAGCACACACACACACAAGCAGTACATTCAGTGCTTCCGTTTTGTTCTTCTCCTCAATTCACGTTGAGAGGAATTGCAGATCACTAAGGTGACAGTTGGGTTCCGGTTACCATGACAATCAAGAGTTGAATAAAGGATTTGTGTATGTGCGCCCGCCGCAGTTTAGAAAAAAAAAAAAAAACAAATCCAAAAAGTACACGTTGCATACACACAGTTCCAGGTTGAAAAGCGTATTCATCTTGTTCGTCAGGTGCATCCAAGCTACTCCTGTGAACAGAGTCGTCTAAATTGTCAAAAGCGAGTCATGATAATAAATTGGAAGCACAACTGGGAGAATGCAGGAAGCAGGGGATGAAGCCTTTTATTGTGCACATTGTTGCAGCAATGGCAACCAAACAAAACTGCTTTTGTTTGTTGTGTTGTTGTGGCTCCACAGTGGGTGGATACGAGGTGACATCTGTTCAGGAATCCCTGCTCATACACCTGAAAGGCTTTGGTGCTCTTCTTCTGAAATAGAGAGATTAATAAATGTCCCTGTGACTAGGATTTAAAAAAAAAAAAACAACCCACGCACTCACACTGGATGCGCAGCACAATGTGCGTTATCTCCACACAGCCACCTGTTTATACGAAGGGAGTCGACCGACGTCGCGTGAATTCCAATAAGGCGAAAACCCTCAGAACACACACGCGCACTTCATCGTGGCAAAGCGGGTTCAGTGTCATCTAAAGCCTCTGTTTCAGAGCCGCGTGCGTGCGAGAGAAGACGGGAAGGGAAAGTGACACTCACAGCTTCCACAACATGCAAAGCGGGGTTAACAGAAGGAGTGTGAAGTATCAACAAGGCCGTGATCGCTGGGTTAATCAGCAGGAGCCACGCTCATCAAGAAACTGACAGGTAAACCAGACACTTTGGACAGAAGTCACATATTTTACATGGCAGAACCAAAAAAAAAAGTCTCATTGTTTCTGCAGACCCTTTAAACAGCAACCTTTAAAAACTTAAACACACCAAAAATGGTTAAATATTCACTTCACACCCGGCTCCCATTTTCAGTAAGAAAATAAGACTTTAAACTGGAAACGTGTTGAGAATTAAAGCTGCTAATCCTGAGGATTAATACAATTGAGTTTCCTGGATTTTGGTAATGCCCTGTTTCCCAAGCTTTGCCCATTAGGCACCTGCTGCCGTCACACTCTGATGGCTTCACAGGAAATTGCTTGGTTTAGGAGAGCGACGGCATGCCAGGGGCATTTGAACTCAAACACAGACAAGCACACATAAACGCACGTACAAAGACAGGAAGTGGCTTTTTTTTTTTTTTGTCCTGGCTTCATGAGCCCAATTACCAGCCTCGCCGTGTGTTTGTGCGTGCCAGCAGACCCTGACAGTCGGATTTCACGCATCACGGCCTGCGCCGCAATCAGACGCTCTCTTCTAGCAGTTGAAGAGATGACCGGCCTACGGCTCCTTTGGAAGGCTCTCACACACCACCATGTCAAGGAGTCGATTGTGAGCGAGCCGCTGGCCATCAGTTACCGTACCGCCAAACTCCTTATCTCCTCGCCTCTTCAGGAGGAGGAGCAACATAACCATGGACCATCCAGGGCCAAACTCTGTATTGATCAACAACCATATGATGGGCAAACCTCAAACTTATTTTAATAATTCAGCTTATGGGTTTATCCCAAATATTCTTGTTTCTGTGCAGGATGTTCTTCCTGCTGATTGCATTTAGGGATGTGGTAGCAAATTTATGTGCTTTAAGTCTACAGGTTAAAAAAAAAAGAAAGCTGTCATGTAGTGTTTTTGGCAGAGATTCCCTGTGGCTACGGAATCACCAGGAAAACCACAGAACTGAAGAGACACTTGAAGCGCAACACAAATATACCCCAAGGCCTAAATGCATCACGTCATACAGGGAGGGGCAATATATTAAGGGTGTTATGAACACAACCCACCTCAAACGATCATGGGTCCAAGTTGTGTGACATATTTCTGGTCTGTTTCTCCATCCATCCAAAGCACTTCCTCCACACGTACCGCCGTAGTTTTCACGTTGAGATCATTGGGTATGACCTGGGGGTCGTTTCCTGCCGTAGGTTTTTGTGACTAAACAGCACCCCCTGGTGGGAAACATGCAGGTTGCAAAGTCTAATCGCGCACAAGTGCACGACATCCTGTTGTGAAATTTATTTAACACGTGGCACGAATCAAACCCTTTAGAATCTACTTGACAAACGGGAAAACAACTGGTCAAATATTGCATTTCTGCAAATTCAAACAAGTGGCTGAGGACGCGCCGGTGCCGCCTTCAGGGTCCACCGCACATGTACTAGCGCGTGTTTACACTTGCACTTTGCTCACTTTCTCACATGCCAGGATGCTGCGTAGAAACAGGCCACCACAAGCTGTTTTTTTCTCCTCTTGCTTCCTCCACCATTCCCTGCCACGTTGCCCCCTCCACGAGAAATGATCGCATTTTATCTACGCAGATGCCTCTAATGACCTCGCTCTCGTTTGTGCAGGCATCTCCTCTCTCTCCTCTCTACCCAACAGCAGCTCCATGTACAGCATCTCAGGGCAGGAAGAGTAGTAATTAGTATGCAGATACATGAGTCACTGGTGTTGCCATAACTAGTTAAATAGCTATTTCCACCTCTCGCTATGCTGCGGAGCCTCTGATCTGAGTGTGTGAGTGTGTGCGTGTGAGAGTTTTATAATGAGGCTGAAGCAACACAGCCGTACATACTGTTCTTGTCACAGGGAAAGGTACAACGCTAATGACAGATGCTCCCACTATGTGGTCTAGCACTTACTCACTTCCATCTATCTTCCATCCGTCTGTCTTTCCGTCCATCTCTTTGTACGTGTGCGTGGGGGTTTGTGTGGTTACATAACAATCCACACAGATTCCTGGGATGTGCGCCGCGTTCGTTTGTGCGAGCAAAGGAGCGAGGGAGTGTTACCATGACGATGGCATTAGAAACCAACCTTACATCAAACTGTGTGTGAGTGTGTGTGTGTGCATTTGTGTCTTCCTGTTGTGTGTGTGTGTGTGTGTGTGTGTGTGCTCCTTTATTTGCTTCCATTAGAGCCAAACCACAGAAACACAGGCCTTTTGGTGCAGTAGTAGAAGAAGAAGAAAAAGAAGCAGAAGAAGAAGAAGGAGAGGATGTTGAGGCGATGAAAGGTAGAGGAAGGATTTGTTGTTGGAAAAGATGCAAGACAGAAGGGACAGGATGGGGGAGAAAAATGAGAACGCAGGGGAAGTTAATTAGAGGGAGGTGGATGCTGATTGTGGACCCAGATGTTTCCAAATGAATCGCTGAAAACCTCCCCCTCAACTCTCCCCCTCCTTTATGCCTTTGAATATGTCGTTTTGCCAGAGCTGTGAGCAGCTCGTGCACCTTTGCCAAAACTATGAGTAAGCTACGTGTGGGCTTGTGTGTGTGTGTGTGTGACTTTTGAAGTGTACTTGCCTGTGAGTCTGCCCGAGACCGCGCGCATATATTTGACCTGACCTACTCTGATCAAATTAGCGGTGTTTTCCCCGGCCAGTGCTACGGGGTGTGAGTCCATGCTTGACCCCACGGTACGGTTCAGCTCTCCTTCGCCTCGGGTCGCCCGCATCCCCCTCTCTCTTCTGACACGCCGCCTTTCTCTCAGGATCGTTGGTGTCAGGGTACGGCTTGAGGATGTTTCCTTTCTCTCAGCATCCTTTCAATACAAAGCAATGCGATCATGCAAATCCCATCCCACCCTGCTATATCTGTTGGAATGTACATGAAACGTGACAGGTTGATCGGGGGGGGAGACTTTGTTTATTCGAAGAACACGCCCTGGGCCTTGATGGAGAGACGTCGCAACGCTTTTGCACGGCAAAGAAAATTGTACTCGGTCAGTTGATACATGACAATAAAACAAATAAATAAATAAATAGACAGAGTCACATGAGTCAACGCTGACTGATGGGTTGCGTAATCTATGCTCATGATTTGCTGCTGTCACATGGGACGCCTGTAACAGAGATCTCAGACTCACATGAATGATGTTCTGACTTGCTGAGAAACCGCTGGGGTACAGATGTCACAGGAGCACGGCGGCAGTAATGTATGGAACCGCGTGCGTTGTGTGTAGATCCCAAAGATTTAACAAAAACGTTGCGGCTTTATTGATTAGTCTGATGCTCCGATCTCATCCACCAGCTGCCGAATGCATTTCTTCCTTTAGCCTCCTAGCAGTGAGTAAACAGACATTTGTTGTCTTACCTTTCTTCTTCCTGTCTAGGATTTTCCACTCAGAGGATAATGTAATGTGAATTATATTAATCATAACAAATGCCCCTAAGCAAACCAACCAATACAGATGTGGTTAAATATAGAACGTCAGGTTTTATTTTTCTATCTTCTTGTATTTGTGCCCTTCAGAAACCAACGAACAATCACACATCCTTGCTTTCTGGCAAAACAAAGTTTATAAAGTCAAGAAAACCATGATGTTGCTGTTGGCATGAATGATCCACACTGAATAAAAAGAAAAGTGACCCAGCTGAGCTGAGATAGAAAAGCCATAAAGATGTAAATATACATATATACATTAGAAAGTGATCAAATAAAGGCAGAAAAGTGAGAAGGGGAGCGTTTTGAATGTGTGCACGTCTGTGTGGTCTCAAAGTGTTCAGCCTGTCCGTCAAGCTTTAGGGGTTTATCTTTAGGAGTGAGGGCACCTGGCTTAGCTGGCTTTGCTGCGGGGACGGCAGATATCTGTGTGCACACTCACTGAAGATGTGACGGCAGGTATCCTCCATGGGGCACAGATATGACACTCTGTCATTATGTGCAAGGCGTAAAACATTCACAGCGCTAAGCTCTTCTTTTTTTTTTATTATGTTTGATTCTCTGTTTTGTTCTTGGGAACATGCAAAACAAACCACACACAGACACCCTTATCTTACGGTATTCAAGCGGCTGGTTGTGAGGTTGTGTGTTCGCCACGGCCAGTTATCTTCGTCCTGTCGATGCGCCACATGATCACTTCCTGAGTGGCTCGAAATTAGAATCAGCCTCGTGTGAAGTGAAAATATCTTGGATCGGTGCATTTTACCAGCTGTAATTCGTCCATAGTGCACTTAACCGCACATGTTCGTACAGTACATGTCGAACCCACCTGACACACGCACGCACGCGCGCTCGCGTCCATATGTTTGCAGCCGTCTGGATAAATCATTTTGACAGCTCAACACAAGATTATCAGTCCCTGAGCTCGCGTCGCGAACAGAAAGACGGCACGAATCCCCAGGAGCCACTGGCACAAATAACAGCGGGAGGGATACAGCAAACACATTTTGAGAAATACCTTGATGGTTTAACGCACGAGACATGTAGAAGCTATATGTGTGTGTGCTATTTGGCATTCAGGTAGTTGTCTGCGTTATGTGGTCTGTTACTTTTTTCACCAAGCAGCAAATCAACAAAAGAAAAAGAATAACTCAGATTTTGGCCTCTCATCCCTAAGCGGCTCCCACCCTGGTATGTCCGTCGCTTCCAACAGAACCGAGCTCTGCCAGTTTGCATCACTCTGCTGCATGTGATGTTTGTAATGTGGCTCTAGCGGAAAAAAAAAAAGCTGACGTAGAAACCATGGAGAAACAAGCTAGAGGTCGAGGACCAGGTGCCCAGACAGGGAGGACACATTTCAGGTACAGTAGGTGTATATACACAAAGAAACAACAACAAATAAGAAGGACTTGGTTCAGCTGGGTCACAATTCATTTTGTTTGGATTCATTAATTCTCATCGAGGCTCTAAATTGTCTCTAAGTTACTTGACAGAGACAAAGAAATCCTGATTGTTTCCAGGACAAAGATCATCATAAAACCCTTTTTTTGTACCATACATCGATTTATAGTTATGCTGCGCTCAGAAATGAGTCACAAAGGAGTTAGTTAGTTGTCATCTGAATTCGGGGCATGTCCTGCACCACACTGCCTGGCGGAGCTGCAGCGGTAAGGTTGTCCGCTGCTGCGAGGCCAAAGGCTGGCCACAAGATGTTTCGTCAGAACACGTCTCTCATTTCACAAACGTAATTTCCCTCTTGATGTCGGAGAAGGGGTCAGAGAGGAGAATGAGCGAGGACACGCGGCACCGTATTACAGAATTTAGCGGGTGCAGGTCCACGTGCTCTCATCTACACGCACATATTTAAGATAATAAGATAATTTAAGATAATCTTTATTCTCTGGTGAAGGGCACGCCAAACCCGCAACCTGGTAAATCTTCCTCTCACAAACAGTAGCTATCAGACACGTTGATTTAGGGCGGGACAGGTTCCAGAGAAGGTCGCGCAGCTTTCTGGAGCAGCGAGGGGCTGACCTTCTCACTGCAGGGTGACAACCGACAAGGCTCGGCCAACATGTGTATCCTGACAGGCTGACGGCAAGCAAACCGCTTGGAACTCAATAGGAACCGGTCTGGTCTGAAGTGACCAGCACTCATAACCTGTCAGTAAAGAGAGAAAGATATCAGTGTAGTTTGAAGGTAATTGTGTGCGAGGCGACTGTTTTCCCACAGTCCTGTAACCTTAAGCCACTGCTGTGAGTGCTTTAACCTGTGAAAAGGAGTATTTCCAGCTTGTCACCTATGTTAATTCTCCACATGTTACTGCTATATTAATATTAAAGTTACAGTTACAGTTATTCCCAATTCATGACACATTCTTGTTGCAGTTTAATGTCGATGAAACCCCTGCATATGTCATCTTTACTAAGACAGGAGGCAAAAAGGTAACATAAAGCATCATAACCTCAAAAAGTCAATAACTGACTCTGGTTTGTTCATTTTGCAGCTGACCTCAGCCTCCCAGGGTCACCAAGGTATTCACCCATCCAGTCAGTCCACTACAGGCCTACAGCTTCACATTGTCGGCAGTGTAGTGTATATTTACTTGACATTTCCCACAACAGCAACAATAAGGAAGCTGCAGGAAAGTAATTCAGTATATGAAGGCGATTTAAGTGGCGACTCACACATTGTGCAGCAGTGGATGGAGGAGCGTAAGTGTTCTGACTGAAAGAGTATCTGTTTTTCTTTTTCTCCCTCCGCACAACAAAGCCCTCGCGCCCCCCTCACACACACACACACACACACACACACACACACGCTATATTTCCATTACGGCCATTCAAATCTCCCATCTGCTCTCATAGCGTCTTTCTCCATCACTTCCCAGACCTCTTGAGCCAAACCCCTTTCCTCTCGGCCTGCTCCATTTCATCATTTCGGCTATCTCTTCTGTCATAAGTGGCCATCAGCCTTTAACAAGACACGGGAGGCCAGTGAAGCAAGCATGGTTAAACGCTCTCTGCCCCCTCCATTTCCCTCACTTGTGCGCAGTGGTGATGGAGTCTCATGTCTGGAAGCTTTATTTCCCCTGTGGGCACTCTAGCATATTGTGGGTCATTTGTAGCGCTTAGATGGCTGAGCTAGTGAACAGATCTCAGCCTAAGCCCTCCGCAGAGTGCATCAGTCTGTAAGCCCACAGCCAACAAAGAGAGGGAGGTATCGCGATGGATGATAGGTTTTCTGCCACAGCGAAGTAGCTACGAGGTGATGAGCTGCGGTTGCCGCAGTTGCCAGGAGGACGTAGCATCCGCTGGCCCTGTGTGGGACGTGAACCATACGTATCTGCGTTATGGCACAAGTTTGTGTTCAGCATTCAGGGCCGAATACAATATTTCTAGATAGTTCTAGAGTTCTGCGAATGAATTAAGGCTAAGATTGTGCTTTTGTTTGTTTTTCTTCAGCTGCTTGCTTTGCATACAGTAATAGCATGACGTTTAATACTGCAGGACGCAAATGCAATCCTAGAGTGTAAAGTTCTTCAATAGTACAATAATAATTTAATGTCAGCCTGCAGGATGATAATTTAGCATCCTGGACCTCAGACAAGCAGTCCACTGTAAACGTGGTAGCCCTTATTTGTAGAGGCTGTATGTGTTATACGTATTTTAATTTAAATATTTGTGGCCCTATGTATTTTCCTTGAAAATCTGCATGTGCAACACATACATTTGCATTTACACGACATTACAACACTTTTGTTATTGCATTTGAGGCACTCGCACCCTGATTTGTTTGAGCCACCAGATTTACTGCATGGTCAGTTTCATGTTAGTAGAAATGTTGTAAAATGCTGCCTTTAGCCAAACAAACAACCGCTGTACAAACCGCATCTCTCCAGGCTTCCAAATGGCTGTTCAAACAGATATGGGCGAGATGACACTAATTATGAACGAAACAGCCCCGTTAATCTGCAGCATGAAAACTATTTAGTGATAACATTTCAAAATCCGGGGGAAGGTTAATGGAGCTAAATCTCCAGCGTCCGAGGTGCGATAATGTGCGATAGAACGCTGCCATTCTGGCAAAATGTATATTTGGAGCCAAGACAAGAGCCCATCTGTTGATGCCAGCAGAAAGAGATAAGCACAACGAGAGGGGAGCACAGACACAGTAAAAAAAACCAAAAAATGGAGGCATGAAAACCGCATCAATGTCACCTAATTGGCACAGACGTCCCAGAGTACCCCTGAAGAACAATCATAGTGGAGCCTCAGGAACAGAAAGACAGAGAAAGAGACAGAAATCAAGACAGATGAGCCGCTGTCCTCTGTACAGCAGACAAAGCTTTGTGACAAGTGTTTAGTGCGGGTAAGTGAGATCTCTGTGGTGCCAGCACTTTTCTAAAAGAAAAAAAAAACAAGGGGAATAGTGCAGAAAGTCAGTCCTGACTGGGTCTGTCAGGTAGCATCAGCCTCATTACGGCTCTGAGCCCGGCTCTGTTCATTACTGCCACACCGCGTTCTTTTTGCTCTTCGTCTTCCTCCAACGGCAGTGCAGGCATCACACTGCATGTTCAGTGTTGGTGTGTTTTTTCAGATGTGCGCGACCGGTCGCGGACGCCCGCCTGTGTCATCGCGTTCTTCCCGTCGCCGTGGTGATGCAGGGAATAACATGGCTTGTGATCGAGTGGCACCTGCTCTGTGAGGCTGTTAGCTTCAGCTGGTCCTCTGTGATTTAGGCCGCGCTCATTACACGACCCAGAGCTGCCTCCACACTGATTCTGCCAAAAAAACCCTAATGGAGGATAATGAACCACACAGTTTCCCCGCTGCCTACCAGACTCTGAGGAGGGACTGGGAAACCAGCGAACCACGGTGCTGCAATCGCTGAC